>OY754959.1:8192342-10992185 GCA_963576555.1 Ferdinandea cuprea
ATCTTCGGGCGTTGAACTGGAACGGCAACTTATGTTAAGCTCATTGAATTCCGATCTCGACAGCATATTGAAATGGGACAAAACCAATAGAGTGGAATTTAATGCTTCCAAAACACAATGCTGTCTTCTGTAATTAAAGCGAAACCTCAATACTCTGCCATTATCCATGAATGGCACTTGCTCGCTGAATACGAAAGACTTTCAATTCTGGGTATGTGTGTTAATGACAACCTTCGTTGGAATGACAACATATTCGATGTCGCCAAGAACGCTGCGAAATGTCTAGGCTTCCTTAAGCGATGCAAGAAATATTTCACCCCTTCTGATCTGGCTAGAATCTACAAGGTGTTTATTCGCCCAAAATCTGAGTACAACGCTCATATCTGGTCCGGTGCTCCAATAACATATTTGGAGCTACTTGACAGGATCCAAAAACGTGCGGTAAAATTTATTGGCGATCGAGACATCACGAAATCATTTGACTCTCTTAGTCATCGTCGTGATGTCTCCTGCTTGTCATTGTTTTATCGATACTTCCACCACAAGTGCTCAAATGAAATAGCCAGTTGCATTCCACCCCTACAGCAATTCAACCGCAATACTCGCCATGCGCGGAATGCACATCAGTTTACCCTTAAGCCTGTATTCGGACGTTCAGTGAAATATAAAGATTCGTTTCTTAACCGTAAAACGCGAATGTGGAATGCTCTACCACGCTGTGTTTTTCCTTTACATTATAATTTACAAACATTTAAAACCAACGTGCATCGGTTTCTCCCATTCTCTAATCCTTAATTTCCCTAATGCCCGCACTGTGTTACTTCATTATAAGGGTATTCAAAATCCCTTTAGTGCGCGTACATTATAAAAAAAAAACAAAAGATATGCTTCACAGAGAAGTCATACTTTGAAGAATTTGTATTTGAAAACGAAACCGGAACAAAAATTGGTTTGCTTTTCTGAGGCACTTAAAGTAAATAGTTAATCCCATCTTTTTCTTAAACTTTAGCCTGTTAAATGTAAGAAGAATTTTTCAAAAGAAGAATGACTTGAATCAAAGCGATTGTCTTGGGTAGATAGATAGATTGGTAGGTTGGTGGATGCCCTTGTGCGGTTAGACACGGCTCACTTGGAATAGCAATTTGGGTCCATTGTGTCCATATGGAAACCTTCCTTGAATAAAAAATTAAGATTCTTTTTCATACGTTTGGGGTCATTTTTCATTTTTGGTTTGGGGCCAAAATTCATTATGGCGACTGACCGCAAACTTTGGGAAAAAATACAACTTTTTCCATTGGAAGTTATTTCAATTATAAAGAATAGTCGAATGGATTATGGGGGCCATGCTGCCCCCATGCAACTCCTCTGCTTGGTTTGAAAATTTCATAAAAATTTGAAAAAATAAAACAGTAACTGCGAATCAAGTAGGTGATATTTTTTCTGGGTAAACGAACAATTTGTTCGACTTAGAAGAAAAACCAAACTGATTTAAAAGAAAATTAGATGATTAAAAATAAGTGTCAATCAATCAATTTTTTTTCCAAATAACGAACTTTCGACTCTGGATAAAATACTGCATAAGGTAGGACGCAAGGCAAACATCACTAAAATTATCAGGTCTTCTCTGCATACGGTTTTGAAAATTAAACTGAGTTTTTAATTTGCCCATCGCCAGCGAAAGAGTGTTCTTTTGGAAAGAACTGACATCATAACATAAAGATAAATTTGTTTTATTTTTTAAAATTTCAATCTTAAAAAAGCATGGTAACCCAACATTCCCGCGACCGAAACAACATCCGGAAGTTTTATAAGAAAGCCAAGCAACTGGCTGCTGGCTTTAAGACCGGAACGCAGGCTCTTCGTAACAGCGATGGAAACCTAGTCACCGACGCGCAGGGAAAAGTAGATGTATTAAGGCAGCATTTCCAGCAGCTGCTAAACGGACAAAATGTAGAGAGGGTGATGGAGCAAGAAGAGAACCCACGTCCAGTCAATGAAGAACCAGTCCCTCCGCCCAGTATAGAAGAGGTTGGCTTAGCTATAAAAAAGCTAAAGAACAACAAGGCCGCCGGCTCTGATGGTCTACCTGCAAAGCTTTTCAAATACGGAGGTGATGTTGTGGTAGGGCGCATGCACCAAATCATCAACCAAGTTTGGGTGCAGGAAAGCATGCCTGATGACTGGACCATCAGCTCCATATGTCCCATCTACAAGAAAGGCGAAACTATCAAGGCATATCCCTGCTTAATGTTGCATATAGGATCCATTCTAACGTACTGTGTAAACTTCTAAAACCTTTCTGCAACACTCTCATGCGCCCGTACCAGTGTGGCTTCCGGCCCGGCAGATCAACTGTAGACCAAATCTTCACACTAAGGCAAATCCTGGAAAAGACCATCTCTTCATCGACTTTAAAGCCGCATATGACAGCATTCATCGTCAGGAGCTTTTTGTGGCGATGGCCGAATTCGGGATCGCGTCAAAACTGATCCAGATGTGTCGCATGACACTAGATTACACGCGATGCAATGTGCAGTTTGGCAGCAGCTCATCTGAACTCTTTCAAACATGCACCGGATTTCGGCAAGGAGATGCGCTGTCGTGTGATTTCTTCAATCTTGTTCTTGAGCAGATAGTGCGCAGGGCAGGTGTCAACACGGAAGGCACTATCTTCAACAGATCAGTCCAACTGCTGGGGTATGCGGACGATATAGATATATCATCGGTCGATCCCAGCGTGCCGTGATAGAGGCTTTTACGGCTATTGAAGAACAGGCGAAACTAGTCGGTCTTGAAGTGAATGAGGACAAGACTAAATATATGCTATCAACAAACAAACAATCATCTGTCCACCGACTAGGACAAAATGTCGCTGTTGAAGCAGCAACTTCGAGGTAGTTAAGGAGTTCATCTACCTCGGGGTAAACATCAACTCCACAAATGACAGCTTAGTGGAGATCCGTCGAAGGATTACCCTAGGAAACCGCTGCTACTTCGGTTTGGCAAAACAAATGGGTTCAAAACTCCTAACTCGAAGGACAAAGTGCATGCTCTACAGAACCCTTATCCTGCCAGTTCTGCTACACGGCGCCGAGTGCTGGACGATTTGCAGGAAAGGAGAGTTAATACTGGGATCCTTTAAAAGAAAAATCGGATATTTGGTCCTGTGTGCGAGGAGGGCGTATGGAGGAGAAGATACAACCGCGAACTCTATAAGCTGTACCAAGATGTGGATGTAGTCCAAAAAGCCAAGAAACGTCGACTACATTGCTCCAGTCAAGAGGATCTTCGAATCCAAGTCCCCATGTTCGAGACGACAAGGAAGACCGAACCTCCGTTTTAAAGACCGAGCTATCGCGGATGCCAGAGCGCTTGGTCTGGAAAACTCAAAGCAGCGTGCTTGGGATCGCAGAGGGTGAAAGGCAGCCGTATCTCAGGCAGGGACTCTTCACGGGTCGGGAGCCCGTTAAGTAAGTAAGTAAGGTAACCCAACACAATATTCTTTCAGGTTTTTGCTGATTTAAAATCCTTAGTACGGAAACCCTGTAAGAGCTTTTGTTAGAATAGCACCTTACGGAAAAGGAAAGAGTGCGAATGAGAGGCAAACATCCCTAACTTCCCTGTACTGCCAATTTATGTTGGAGAGAGTATAGTTTAAATAATCCAACACTTTTCCGAACTACAGATTCGCGGCATCCACTTGCAACATTCAAAAACCCAATAGTAACCCCATATTGAAGCCACTAACTTATTGACTTTCTCGTTCACCCAATGTTACCATTCCTATTATAACCCTTAGTAAATCTTCCCGGTGCAACCAAACTCCTGTGTTTTCTAAGAAAATTGCATCCCAAATTAGACCGTCAGACCTCAGACCGGTATAAGGTTGCACTTATTAAAACTTAATCGGTTTTCCGAGAACTTGTTCAAGTTGTCCGCACTCAAATGGCTACATTATGAAAATGCACAAGCAAAGTTTTAATTCTCCATCTTCCACAGTGAAATCTCCCCACGGGCAAATAAATTAAAAAAATCTCTTTTCTCATCTGCGCGGTTTGTGGGTAAACTTTATCCGATCGATTATAATTTGAATTGGATATTAAATTATTTACATTTTAGGCACCTACACTATATCCATCGCCCCCCAGGACCGACCCTGCCATACTTTTCAAGAGCGAAAGCTCAATTTTCCTGCAAGAAAAATATTCAATACAGAAGAAATCGTTTAGTTTGAGACAAATCTAAGGATGCATATTATCCTCTTCTTTGGACTGTCACATCGTAACGTAACACTGGCAGGAGGATGATTAATATCCTTTTTGACCTCTCTTTTTCGCTTTTCTCTTTTCTCGGGCAAAGCGGCAAACGAAACGAGTAGCTTACGATCTGACGTATTATACCTAATTTTAACTACAACTTGGGATTGGGATTCAGATTGGGACACATGTATAGCGGGTATCTGTTCAAATATCGTGTTATCCTGAAGGAAAGTTTCGGTTTCCGTCATCTCTTTTTTTGTCGCCTTTCCTTGGGGGTGGGCTGTTTTAGGATCATTTGTAAAAGATATGAAAAGTTGTGTCACATCCATCAGGCAATTTGACGGCAACAACTAATCTTGTTGAAGTGACATCCTGCCAGTTTGATGGACATATGTGCCTATGTCTATAATGCGGCGTCTATGTATGTCTATATATGCTTTATATGCGTACATGCGTGTGAACCATACGTAATTGCTTGCCTGGCAGCAATTTGTTGATTGATATACATTAACCCTAAGAATTAAATGTGCTTTATGTTTCCGTTCTATCGATCAACTCTTGTGACTCTTTGTAAATATTGATTTAAAAGTAAAAAGACAGATGTGCCAATATGCATATTGGCAGCATGGTAAAATAAATATATACATATCTAAGCTTTAAATGAAAATGAAAAAAAACTTAGATGGTCTTTTCAAGGCGAACTCTCAGGGATGCTGACGACGTCGTGCTCCTTTGAGTTTTTCGAAATGTAAACACTCATCGTGGTGGTGGTAGTGGTGGTGTTTACCTTTCGTTGCTCATTCAACATTTGCAATGTTATTGCAGCGACAAGTTGTGTACTCATAAAGTAAATTGATGGGCATTTAAGTGTGCTCCGTGAAGAGGGTATTAGTCGGTCGATATTAATGTTTGCAAAGTCTTCCATTTTTTTTTTTTTTTTGAACAAAGTTGAAATATATGGCTTGGCTTAGCGCGCGATAAAATGTGGGATATGAAATACTTTTGTGGATACCTACTGGTATTAGCGGTTTGGATTATAGAACGATGTGTTTGTGGGGTAAATTTGGCAATAGCAACGTGTTCGTTATGAATGGATGTCGATTCGGAAGAGGGTCGCAAATATTTGACTTGAATATTCTGCGTCGCGACCTATACAAACTAAATGTTGTTGCTTTTTTTTAGCTTTTAAGTAGAAACTTTTTACTGCCTCATATGGGGGGTTTTAATCATGTGTAAACAGCACGTTCAATGTCTGCCAAATGGACATCAGACCCTCAACAAAATTGGGAGTTCGGTTCGTGAATGAATATTCTGGCAAGGAATTTAAGACGGTTTGCTATAGTTTTTTATTTTTTGTAAATGCTCTACCACGCGGGGATTAGGGAAGTAAAGGATTAGAAACCAGAAAGATACCGATGCACGTCGGTTTTATATGTCTGTAAGCTGTAATGTGAGGGAAAACCAGAGCGTGGTACAGCATTCCACATTCGCATTGTACGGTTAAGAAAGGAATCTTTATAAAGGGTTATCCATTTCGAGGTTCCCTACTTTTTTAAAGAAAAAAACACAGAAAATTCAAATTTAATGGAGAATGTTTATTATCATTTGAAAGAACATTCGTTGGCATTTATTTTTTGAAGATTATGTCTATCAAATGTTGGCCGTTGCTACGTCGCAGATGGTCCATCCGTTGAGTCCAATTTTCGATCACTCGTTCGAGCATTTCGACTGGTAACTCCTCCTCCTCCAAGGCCTGAATCGAAGCGGGTTTGTCGGCATAAGCTTTTGACTTTACATATCCCCACAGGAAAAAGTCTAACGGTGTGATATCACACGATCTTGGTGGCCAATCGACCGGCCCAAAACGTGAAATTATGTGCTCACCGAAATGTTCTCTCAATAAGTCCATTGATTGATGCGATGTGTGGGAAGATCACGAGCTTCAATTTCAGGCATCAAATAGTCGGTTATCATGGCATGATAACGGTCGCCATTGACGGTCACGTTCGCACCGGCATAATTTTTAAAGAAATATGGACCGATGATTCCACCGGCCCACAAACCACACCAAACCGTTGTCTTTTCTGGATGAAGTGGCAGTTCTTCAATCTCTTCAGGTTGCTCTTCGTCCCAAATGCGGCAATTTTGTTTGTTTACATACCCATTGAGCCAGAAATGGGCCTCAGCGCTAAACAAAATTTGCCTCGAAAACGTCGGATCTTCTTGGAACTTTTCAAGAGCCCATAGAGCGAAGCGATGTCGCTTGGGAAGGTCGAGCGGCTTCAGTTGTTGCACAAGCTGTATTTTGTACGCTTTCAATTTAAGATCTTGACGTAAAATGCGCCAAGTCGTTCCATACGTCAGTCCGAATTGCTACGAACGGCGCCGAATCGACTCTCTACGGTCTTCGTGTACACTCTCAGCTACGGCCGCTATATTTTCTTCACAGCGTGCTGGACGTGGTCTATTCGGTCGAATATTATCCAATAATGAATGCTGGGTCTCAAAATGGGTGATGGTGTTGCGAATAGTACGCTCAGTAGGCCGATTATGTTGACCATAAGTTGAGCGAAGCGCACGAAACACATTTCTCACAGAACGTGAATTTTCATAATAAAGTTGAACAATTTGTAAACGTTGTTCACGCGAAAGTCTTTCCATTATGAAATGCCAAACAAAAATAACATGACAGCATGACACGACTCACACGTGATCTGTCAAAAAAAGGCTATTGAAAAAAGTATCTCTACTTGGATCAGCCGTTATTTCACAGTACGTCCGAATATAGGCTTAAGGGTGAACTGATGTGTATTCCTAGCATGACGAGGGGGTAGAATGCAATGGGTTATTTCGATAGAACACTGAGAGACACTGCGCCGGTGACAAAGAGAGTCAAGCGACTTGGCGAACCACCTCGATTGCCAATAAGTTTTATCGCTCTTTTTTTAAGAATTTTATTAAGTAGCTCCAAATATGTTATTGGTGCACCGGACCAGATATGAGCGTTATACTTAAGTTTGTGCGAATAAGCGCCTTATAAATTCTAGCCAAATCAGAAGGGGTGAAATATTTCTTGCATCGCTTAAGGAAGCCTAGATATTTCGCAGCGTTCTTGGCGACGTTGAATATATGGTCACTCCAACGAAGGTTGTCATTAACACACATACCCAGAATGGAAAGTCTTTCGGATTCAGCGATGCAAGTGCCATTCATGGATAATGGCAGAGAATTAAGGTTTCGCTTCAATGACAGCAGACAGCATTGCGTTTTGGAAGCTTTAATTTCCACTCTATTGGTTTTACCCCAATAGACAAAGGTCAAAGTCGACGGTCTTTACAGCGAATTTTGGTACAAGATTTGAAGATGTTTCCGTACAAAGTCCAGACGGTGCATCAGCTGTTAGCTGCTGACCGCCAATCGCGTCTAACATACGCTCAAGCCATCCTTAATCACCACCAAGAGGAAGATGATTTTTCATCAAAAATAATCATGAGTGATGAGGCCCATTTCCAGCTTAGCGGGTACGTAAATAAGCAAAATTTACGCTTCTGGGGCACTGAAAATCCGCGTGTAACCCACGAAGAGCCATTACACCCGCTCAAAGTCACCCGGACCTTTTTTCTTCGAAGACGTCGCGGGCCAAACGGTTACTGTGAATGGTGAGCGCTACAGAGCAATGATCAACGAGTTCTTTTTGCCGCAACTTGATGAATTGGGATTGGAAAACATGTGGGTGCAACAGGACGGTGCAACGGCACACACTGCACGTGCCACAACCGATATGCTGAAGGATGCATTTCCCGGGCGCCTAATCTCCCGTTTTGGCGATTTGCACTGGCCAGCAAGATCGCCTGATTTGACCGCTCCAGACTTCTTTTTGTGGGGCTTTTTGAAGTCGCGGGTTTATGTCAACAAGCCTCAGACTCTTGCAGCTCTTAAAGACAATATCCGTCAAGAATGTGAGGACCTATCGCCGGAAGTTTTGGCCAAAGTGATGGAAAATGCCATAAAAAGGGTTCAAATGGCAATCAACTGTGTCGGCGGCCATTTACATGACATCATATTCTCGACTTGATGTAAACAAAATCAAAAGACCAAATAAGAATAGAAGAATCAAAGTTTTTCATTTTTTTTTTAAATTACAGCCAAAAAACATCGGAAGGTTATTTTTGCGCCACCTTGTAAAGGGTGATTTTTTAGCTGGTTTGGTTTTGGCAACACTGGTTTTGACAGCTGACGTGTGTTTAGTACCTTGTGTCACTGTCAAACAGCTTCAGTTTAGTTTGCAATTTAACCATGGATCGTCTTACAAATGAACAACGCTTGCAAATTATTGAATTTAACTATCAAAATTCGTGCTCGGTTCGAAATGTTCATCGCGCGCTGCTTCCATTTTATGATCGGCATTCTCGACCTTCTGAGCAGTCTATTCGGAAGATTGTGACCAAATTTCGCACCAAATTTACTTTGCTGGACATTAAACCACCAACACGTTTACGTACTGTGCGTATTGAAGAAAATATTGCGGCCGTATCAGCTAGTGTGACAGAAGACCGCGAAATGTCGATTCGGCGCCGTTCCCAGCAGTTAGGCCTTTGTTACAGCACTACGTGGAAAATTTTGCGAAAGGATTTGGGCGTAAAGCCTTTTAAGATACAGCTGGTGCAAGAACTAAAGCCAGCCGACCTACCACAACGCCGAATTTTTGGTGAATGGGCTCTTGGAAAGCTGGCCGAGGATCCGCTTTTTTATCGAAAAATTGTGTTCAGCGATGAGGCTCATTTTTGGTTGAATGGGTACGTAAATAAGCAAAATTGCCGCATTTGGAGTGAAGATCAGCCAGAAGCATTGCAACAGCTACCAATGCATCCCGAAAAAGCCACTGTTTGGTGCGGTTTATGGGCCGGCGGCATTATTGGGCCATATTTCTTCAAAGATGATGCGAATCGCAGCGTTACTGTCAATGGTGAACGCTACCGAGCGATGATAATAAACTTTTTTTTGCCCGAAATGGAAGTTCTTGACTTGCATGATATGTGGTTTCAACAAGACGGTGCCACATGCCACACAGCACGCGAAACAATGGCGCAATTGCGAGGCGAGTTTGGTGAACAGTTAATTTCACGTTTCGGGCCGGTCAATTGGCCGCCTAGATCGTGCGATTTGACACCATTAGATTATTTTTTGTGGGGGTATGCCAAGGCTAATGTGTATAGGGACAAGCCCGCTTCGATTGACGCACTGGAAGCCAACATCCATGCATTCATTCGTGAGATACCGGCCGATATGTGTGAAAGAGTATGCCAAAATTGGACTCAGCGGATGGGCTACCTGAGACGCAGCCGCGGTCAACATTTGCATAAAATTATCTTTAAACATTAAATTGCAAGGTTCAAACTATCGATTCAAATAAATATTTCATTCATTTTTTCGAATTTTTTGTGTTTTTTTTTTTTAAAAAAAGTTCTAAACCTCTTAAAAAATCACCCGCTATTTTCTGCGGCTCTCAACCTTTTTCGTCAAACACAATCGACTCCATGACAGTGAAATGTTGTTACGATGAGCTGCAATCTCTGGCCAAACTTAACAGGTTGAATTTGGATGTGTCCCCCGCCACCAGCGAAATTCAGGCAACGCTCCTGCATTTTTCACTTGCCAGAATTGCGGAGTCATCTGGACCTCTGCATTAAGCCAGATAGACGATTGGGAGCATCAACTTCGTCTTGATTACTGTGAAAATGCTGCGGGTATCAGACAATCCAAAACTAGTTAGCTTTGCTACCGTCCATTGTGGCCTGAGATTCAATTTAACAAAAGTATGGACGAGGACAGTCCTTCGCACTCATTCTTTGTGAATGTCCGGCCCAACATTTATTGAGAAAACGTATCTTACGTTAGTCAGCGGAGCTGAAAAACTCTGCCACTGAAGACGTACTCGCATTCACAAAGACTAGAAAGGCTAAACTAAGTAAGTTTAAGAAAACATATCCTGTTTTTCCCCTATTTCCAATAAGACTAACCGTAGAAAAACGCATTCTTGTCAAAGGAATGGCAAAGTTCCAGCAAGTCATATTTTGTCATATTTATTTCTTGGAACAATTTCTCGTTCAAGGATTTTCAATTTAAGCCAACTAGGCTTGAGTTTTCCAACATCCAAGTTAAACCCCCAACTCATTTGAGCGATCACATTTTATAAGGCTGTTAATACTGTTCCTAAGACTTCCGTTTCTTGGTATCCACTATCGACTTTAGTTCTCAGTAACTTTGGCTCCATTGCAGAGCACGTAATAAAGTTCAAACCTCATGGCAATCCCAGCTGTTGCATGCACAAACTTATAATCCTTAGAAGCCAACCAAGGATTCGCACGAGTTTCCGTCGTTCTATTAAAAAATTAGCCAAATCGTAACTCATCCAAATACGAATAGTTTGTCGTCTACATGAACCCGCCCATCCATACCATGGAATGGACCACAACCAAGGACACAAACAACGGACAGGATCTAGCGCTTGGCAATGCTCCTGCTGTAAAACAAACAAAACTACTATGTATGTCGCTCTGGGTGTTTATTTAGGTCAGAAATCATTTCAGATTTTGTGTGTTTGATGAGCTTACTTTTCTTTGTCTGCCATTCCGTGGTTTTAGCTTTCTGCGTAAAGGATTAAAAGTTCGCCAAGAAGAAGGAACGACGATGGCGATGGCGATGGCGATCAAGTAATACCATCAAAAAAAACCCGAACGCCCAGCTTACCCTTTTGTGGGTGTACGCGACAGATTGACTCACAAAATCGACTTGGCAAAGGCCAACGACTTTGAATGCTGCTCTGGGATGGCTAGGGAATCGGTTAATTAAAAGAGAACGAAAGAAGCGTGGCAAATGGAATTAGGAAGTAATCGGAGAAGGACTAAGGACGAAGATTCATAAAGTTTGCTTTTGGTTGCGCGAAAAACCCCCAAAATTTAGTTTAGTTCGCCAAACAGATTGGAAGGTTGTTGATTTTATTTTATTTTTACCATCGCTCTTCGTCCTTCGTCGTAGTCGTAGTCGTAGTCATGGTATCCTTCGTCACTTAATAAAAAGCAACAACGAATTGGATTGCGAGGGTTTCTAGTCAAAACTTGGGCGGGCATGACGGCGGCGGCGGAAGGAGTTAATAATCGTAGCTCTGAAGTTTTTAATTGAATTTCATGGTTAAATTCTGGTCACGTATTTATCGCAGCACGTCTGTGTGCGACAAGCGGGCGCGACACAATTTGTACCGTTCTAGATACATTGCGATGGGTGTTGGTCGGCCCAACCGAAGACGTTTCGGGTAAAGTGTTAAAGTTCTATCCAATTGCTGAGAATTGATTTGGGATTATTGGATAAAATTTGATGGCGAGTTGGCTTGGGGGACCAAGATGACGCAATGTTTATTGAGTGATGAACATTGATCCATAAAATCGATTATGACATTTACGAGGGGCAATTTAATGTTTTTTGGTGGGTTATCGTTATATTGACATTTTTAGATATTTGCCATGACAAGTTTTGGGGTGTAGTAAGCGGATTAACTTTGCTCGTGATTGGGGACACCTTAACTTAGGACTCGGAATATAATATTTTGTTAAACAGATGCGACAGATCGTATGTCCAATATGACCGGATTTGCTTCAATGACAAGCTGGTTAAAGGGCTTCAAGGTTTTACTATAATTAAATAACAAATTAATTAATATAAATGCAATTTGCAATCTCTCTGGATTCTATTAGCGTGGCCTTTAGATAACAACCTCCATTGGCGCAAACAAAGTTGGTTAACGACCCCTTCTACTTGTCCGTGCGGTGGTCAAAAGGGTGGTGAAAGCGATTGTATAGGAATACAAGTGTTGTCACTTTAGCCTCACACGATGGTTTAACTTCAGTGCCATTAGAGAGGATTAAGGCGCTTTCTCCTGTTTCCGGACATCTGCGGACGAGTTCTAAGGATGAAATCAACGGTGTGGTTCACAGTTGCAGTTAGGTCGAATAAGTTTTATCCATAATGAGCTGCTCAAATACTAGGTCTTTGAGCGTTGGAAAAGGTTTGATGGCTGAAGTAAGGGCCAACGGTAACAGTTACATTCCCAAAGCGGGTTACTGGCTGCTCGGATGCTTTTGTCGTATGGGTGCTCCAGGTTAACCAATCAACCATGTAAAAAACTGACTCTTACGAAGCAATCAAACGCCTCGGATAAGAACGAATCCACTGTTGACAACCCTGACATAACAAACAAAGGCCAATGACTGTCGGATCTGCACAAGGCCCTAGACTACTAAAAATCAGACATCAACGCCGTCAGGAAGCATGGTGGGATGTGCCGGGGTAAAGAAATATAATTGGCAATACATTCGAAGACCAGAACCGCATAGACAGAAGTACTACATAGCTATGGCAACAGTACCTGGGTGATACGCAAGATTAAGGGCCTTCTACCATAGACCCATGGTATTTATGTCTATTTAGTTTTTGGGCATAATGTCCGATTAAAGCAGACCTTGTTTTTTATATTTATTTTTGAGGCCATTGTTAACTTTCTCGTATACATAAGTATACTAACCCAAACTGAGTATGAGGGATGATATTACGACTATAGAGAAATCGAAAAAAGTGGGTCCGCCAATGAAGTCCGTCGGTTTGTCTGTCTGTCTGTCTGTCTGTCCGCGAGCCGTATGGCGGAACGGTTCGACGGATTTGCTTCAAAATTCGTATATAAGGTTCTTTGGGTTATATCTCGGATCATCTTTTTATTTTTTGCTTTATCTTTTGAAATAACGGTACCTGCCATAAAATTTTGTTTTGTGAAAATCACTTATCACTATTTTTTTCGAAAGTGGTTCCAAGGATTTCGGTATTTTTTTTGTACTAAGGATGATTGGGAAGGGGTCGTCAAAAATTCTTCATACTCAGTTCTTTCAAAAAACAAAAAGATTAATGGTAATTTATAAAACGGGAAATATCTCGAAAACTAATAAAAAATTTATTTTTATACTACAAACTTGAACATATGCTTAGATTTTTTAAATTTAAATTAAATTCGTTTTCTCCAAAACGGCTCTAACGATTTTGGCAATTTTTTGTATTTCGAACAATTATGTTAAAAGTGTCCAACGTGCGAAATTATATCAAAGTCGTAAGTGCCGTTTTTGAGAAAATCAAATTTTTTAAAACCTAAAAAGTGATTTAAATATATTTTCGAATCATTTGGCGGTTCAAAAATGCATTTCATGTACCGAGAAAGTTTCGTATGACGCAGTCGTGCACTTTATGGGATCATTATGGGATCATACTCCATTTCATCAAATTTTCGTAAAGGAAATTTGACAATTGACAAAAACAGAAGAAATCAAGCCTATATTTCTACCTTACATCACTTTATATTGTCACTATATATTCCAAATAAATCGTGAGAAACATTTATGATAGATTAAAGTTAGTTTTCCACATTCTTTCGTCAGCTTGAATATAAAATGATCGACAGTTTGCTTGATTTGCGAACGAGTAAGCCTTTCATTTGGTATTGACATCAGGCTCGTCTAACTTAAATCTATTACAGTTGGACCTTATGAAAGTAGTTTGATATGCGAACTTAGGGTTTGGACTTCGATTATCTTGGAAAATTCAGGATAAGATTGGAATTGAATTTAACCAGCCTGAAAGGTCTAAATGAACAATTCGTACACAAAGTCCAGAGGATGAAGGCAATCATTTTGCTACAAGCTGTACGGCAGATATTATTACTCTTAAGCTACATTATCTGCAGCCGAATGAACGAATAGTTAAAGCAGTGCAAAGTGAACCACCATAGCTGAGAAGACTAGGATTTTGGATTTTTTTTTGTCGGAGGTTGCTACTATCCGATGGAGTGCTCAGACACAACTACAGGTCCATTGAACTACCATTCAGACACCTTACATTAATGTACTTAGTTTTCCCGTCTTTCGAAGAAAAACGAAAAGGTGCTTAAGTGATAAAGAGCTTAGATGTTCGGCACTCACCACGTCAGCCCCGAAGATCCGCCACCTGATGCGAGCATAGGCCGGACAACTGCAGAGAAAGTGTTCTGCTGTGTCATCATCCTCACCGCAAGCAGGAGAGGTAGTGGCGTCGCTTAAGCCCAACACATTTAAGTGTTAAGCAAAAGCTTGGTGGCCCGAAAGAACGCCTACAAGCAGCCTACAGTCGATTCTCCTCAGAGATAGAAGAAAAGATGCTGACCTTTTGCAAATGTCCGGGCGCAGTAGTTTGGTCTGTCTACATCCACCGCAATCGCGCCACCGAATCTTTGGTTTACGAAAAATCCAAGCATCAAAGCAAGATATGACTAAAGATACAGGCAGACCCAACACAGGTTCGGGTCCTGAGAAAACTTCTTCTGAACCTTGCCTAGCAAGCTCATCCGAGATTTCATTTCCCTGGATACCAGTGCGACAGTGGTACCCAGTCAAGGTTCACTGCGTTCAGTCTTCCGACCAAATTCAGAGAAAGCTTGAGTTCTAGCACTAACTTGTACGAGTTAAGAGCGTTTAGAAGCGCTTTTAATGCAGCTTGGCTATCACTGCAGATGCAAATGCTTCTAGCCCTCCACCTGTTGTTCACAATATAGCGCATAGCCATTAGGCAAAAATCTTCGCTTGGAAAACGGATGCATGTTTACCCAAGGGGTAGTAAAGTAGACTAAGTAAAGTCCAGCACCAGACCCCTGCCCGATTTTGGAGCCATCCGTGAAAATACGATGGCATTCAATCCATGGTTCAGAGTCTGACCGAAGCCATTCCATTCCATACCTGTGGAAAGTTGACGTGGTAGTTTTTTCGCAGAAGGATTTCTGATGTCATTGCATCAGACGGCATATCCATAAGACAGGGGTCAAAGAACAATTCTCGAGCAAGTTCTTCAAAATTCCAGTGCGCATGGTACCAAAAGCCACCTCTCTTTAAGCGAAAGATGGTTCTTAGCGTACACCCCCGGGAAGGCTCCTGTGCAGCCGAGACATGCCGTTCTTTGGAGATTCGCAAAAGAAGCAGTAACACGTTTCCGCGAAAGCCTGTTGCACCAAAAAAACTGATGCGTATGATCCTGCAGGTGGATGAGAATTCTGCAATGGAAAACCCGACCGAAGATGCTGCCCGGACAAGAACCATGAAATGGCTGATGAAAGGGCAACAAAATCGCATATAAATATATATATAGGTCAGATAATATTATTAGTGTATTTTTTTATCTACAGCGAACATACCTGAAAGGAATTTAGATACATAATGTCAGTATTTGGTAATACCTTTCTGGGAAGAAACAGCTCGAATAACCAACTTCTATGCCTTCCAAGAGCGTAACCATCGTCCCATTGATACATCAGCAGAGGAACTTCTTCATTTAGCTGGGATTCATGTTCTGATGGGTTGTTTAGGATACCCGCAGCTGAAAATGTACTGGTCAAATTCATTTCGGGTGTCGAAAATAGCTGACTGCACACGCAGAAATTGCTTCTATGAACTTTGAAAGTTTATTCGATTCGCCGAGGCCAAAAGAAAAATCGAACCAGAAACAACCCGACTGTGGAAAATCTAACCATTCATTGATCCTATCCCGAAAAAGTGTTTGACCTTGCCATACAGCCTCGATGTCAGTAGATGAGCAAATGATTCCATTTTCTGGATGTGCGGCTATTCTCGCTGCAAGTGACAATTTGGTTTTGAATTTCCATATATATACTGGCAAGGGTTGTGTTGAAGAGAGCGATATGAAGGAGTTTGGATTTGGAGCATCTACAGTAAAGCTACATCGGTCATACATACAGATACAGGTTTTTAGAAGTGTTAAGTGTTTTGAGGCATTGAAATCAAACAATATTAACCAAACCAGCCCCGTTATAAAGAACCGCATCGGACCAGCGATAAAGAGTTTAAGGACGACAGAAAGATGAAAAGAGGTGAATGGGAAGAATGGGTGCTGGAAGATGAAGCCCTAACAGCCGTTAAATGAAAAGACAACAAAGGTGTGCTACTTTTATCGTCAAATGTTGGAGCTCAACGCGAATTGCGATATCGGAGGTGGTCCAAGGAGGCTAGAGAACACGCGGTGTAATATGCCGTTCGCCAGCAGCACATCTAAACTGACCTTAATTGGATTTTGACAAGGAGGCGCGCTGTTGTATGAATTCTGCAATCTTGATCTTGAGCGGAAAGTTGGCTATCTACGGAGGTATGAAATAACAGCATCTTCGACGTAGTTAAGCAGTTAATCTACCGGAAAACATTAACTCTATGACATCTTAGTTCGCGATCCTTAGCTTGACGGAGTAAATGGGTACAAGACTCCTGACAAATTGTTTGTTCTACAGACAATACCTATTCTATCAGTGCAACTTATGTTATCTCTGCATCTCAAGGAAATGTTTACTACCCCCTCCCTCCGCCAACATACTCCAGACTGTGTAATTAGAAGGAGTCCCCTTCCTGCCTCTGTGACTGCTTTCAAATTACCCAGTACAGGTCGTCGGGTGGGGCAATAAAGAGTCACTTGACTTTTTAACGCGTAGCATTCGAGGCCTTGCAGAACGTTGGCCTAGGGGCTACCTGGCGGCCATACCTGCCTCAGCCCAACCTCTGCTGACCCTGGTGTATGCATGGATACCTCGTCAAATTGGTTGGTATTCGGTGGACCCTAGATCCACCAACAACCTTAGATCTGCAGCGGGGGTCGTCAAATTTAGGTTGGGGAACATCAAGCAAGTTCTCCTTCCCTAGTACCGATGACAAGCGATTACTCTGGAGTTGCATTCTGATAAAGAAATCAATTACTCTGATCATTCATTTCAGGATGACATTCACAATTGGCTATGAATTATCCAAAGAACTCCCCTTTAGAAATCCTGCCAAGACTGACTGGATTAAATTCTCTGAGCTGGTCGAACGTCGACTTCCACCTAACCCACTAGAACCCTAACTGACTCCTTTAAAAAATTCTGTCATATCAATCATCCTCTTAAAAGAACACACGCGGACTACGACTTCCTAGGACCAATACCAGAAAACTGTTTAACAGAGCCAAGCTGACAAAACCCGATGGAGACTGGATTAAATATCGCAAAAGCTTCAGCGAGTTTAAGAAGAAAACTAAAGCAGCCAAACGAGTATCCTGGGGAAACTACTGCTTTGCCATTGAATCCACCACAGAAGCGGCAAGACTCCGGAAGGTTCTAGGCAAAAAACCCTCCCCTGTAGGGTACCTGTGTAAGGAAGACGGAACACACTTTCCGCGATGTCTGCTACACTGTTCTGACATCAGCCCCTCCTCACTTCCGGATGAAGAACTGGCTGTCATCAGAGTTTACACTACCGCAAACAGAATAACATGCGCTCTTCAGTTCTTCCAACCGTACAAGTCGGCGGAACTGGACGGTATTATACCTGCCATGCTACAAAATAGCAGTAAAAGGACTTAGAAATTCCAGAATCACAGTCGCAAAAAGACAGGACTGGGACTGACCCAGTACAATCCGGATGCTTGTCAGGGTTTCAAACGGACACTGCATTATCGCAAACATGGCTAAAAGGCTAAAGCTCTTTCCAGAAGCTGCAGAGACGAAGAGGAAATAGAGTCCTATGCCACTGCCCAGCTCTACAGGAACGCCGCTCATCCTGCATGGGAGTACGCTTCTTCGAAAGTTTGACAGACTTGGCTAAGGTTTATCTATCCGAAATAAAACTATTCCTCAACAGATTGAAGTGGTTTCTTAGCCACATGTCCTTACATGTACTAACACATAACGGGCCTTCGCTGCTTCCGGGTGGAATATGCATCTGGTGCATAACTTAACGATGTCGGAACTAGTCGCACTCGTTCTTGCAGGACTAAACGGTATTTATCTGCAAAAAAAAAAGAACCGGGAAAGGAACTCAGCAAGCATCAATGGCAAGTATGCCAGTACGTTAACTCCGAAGCACACAGCCCCAACTGTGTGAAGGCAAGTGATGGGAAGCATAAAAAAGAGCGCTGAAATCTTGGTTTGGAGTTTTCGAAGCCACTGAATGAATTTGATTCTTAGAATTTCTTAATTGAACTGAGTGACTTCAGTAAATGATGATGTCTTCAATATGAGAAGAGCAATAAAAATAAACTGCACCACTGCGTCATACGAAACTTTCTCGGTACATGAGATGCGTTTTTGAATCACAAAATGAATCGAAAATTAATGGTGAGAAATTTATTTAAATCACTTTTTAGGTTTTAAAAAATTTTATTTTCTCAAAAACTGCACCTACGATTTTGATGTAATTTCGCATATTAGACACTTTTAACATAATTGTTCGAAATACAGAAAATTATCGAAATCGTTGGATCCGTTTTTGAGATAACGAATTTAATTTAAATTTAAGAAAATCGTTTTATGAAAAAAAAATTTAAAAAATCTAAGTATACATATTTGTTCGAGTTTAAAGAATAAAAAAAAACTTTAAATCTTTTTGAAGTTCCCTTTATAAGTTTTCGAGATATTTCCCATTTTATAAATTACCGTTAATCAATTTTTTTTGAAAAAAACTGAGTATGCAGAATTTTTGACCCCATCTCTAACATCCTTAGTACAAAAAAAAAATCCTTGGAACCACTTTCGAGGAAAACAGTAGTGATAAGTTATTTTCACAACAAAAATTGTATGGCAAGTACCGTTATTTCAAAAGATAAAGCAAAAAGTAAAAAGATGCCCCGAGATGTAACCCCAAGGACCTTATATACGAACTTTGAAGTAAATCCGTCGAACCGTTTCGCCATACGGCGCCCGGACAGACAGACCGACGGACGGCATTGGCGGACCCACTTTTATGGACTTCTCTATAGTCGTAATATCATTCCTCTTACTCAGTTTGAGTTCGAAATTTCCGCACGAACGCAAACACTTTCTGTTTAGTATACCAATGTATAGGGTGATTTTTTAAGAGGTTTAGAACTTTTTCTAAAAAAAAAACACAAAAAATTCGAACAAATGAATGAAATATTTATTTGAATCGATAGTTTGAACCTTGCAATTTAATGTTTAAAGATAATTTCATGCAAATGTTGACCGCGGCTGCGTCTCAGGTAGCCCATCCGCTGAGTCCAATTTTGGCATACTCTTTCACACATATCGGCCGGTATCTCACGAATGAATGCATGGATGTTGGCTTCCAGTCGGGCTTGTCCCTATACACATTAGCCTTGGCATACCCCCACAAAAAATAATCTAATGGTGTCAAATCGCACGATCTAGGCGGCCAATTGACCGGCCCGAAACGTGAAATTAACTGTTCACCAAACTCGCCTCGCAATTGCGCCATTGTTTCGCGTGCTGTGTGGCATGTGGCACCGTCTTGTTGAAACCACATATCATGCAAGTCAAGAACTTCCATTTCGGGCAAAAAAAAGTTTGTTATCATCGCTCGGTAGCGTTCACCATTGACAGTAACGCTGCGATTCGCATCATCTTTGAAGAAATATAGCCCAATAATGCCGCCGGCCCATAAACCGCACCAAACAGTGGCTTTTTCGGGATGCATTGGTAGCTGTTGCAATGCTTCTGGCTGATCTTCACTCCAAATGCGGCAATTTTGCTTATTTACGTACCCATTCAACCAAAAATGAGCCTCATCGCTGAACACAATTTTTCGATAAAAAAGCGGATTTTCACATTTCTCACAGAGCACGAATTTTGATAGTAAAATTCAATAATTTGCAAGCGTTGTTCATTTGTAAGACGATTCATGGTTAAATTGCAAACCAAACTGAAGCTGTTTGACAGTGACACAAGGTACTAAACACACGTCAGCTGTCAAAACCAGTGTTGCCAAAACCAAACCAGCTAAAAAATCACCCTTTATACGAGAAAGTTAAAAATAACAGTAAAGAGCATTAAATACATTTGTAGGAACCGAATGGAAACATTCAAAAGAGCGTAAATGAGTTCTAATGTCCTAGTTCTAATTTCGGTCTATTCAATTCCCTTTGCCTAACGTAATATTCCAGTGTAATCCAATCCAAGTCACAACACAAAATGGATTTGATACTCCAGCAATTTGCGTAACTCCTCCCCTCATTGCGCTTTCATATGCAAATTCTTACGCTTTTTCTCTTCTAAATAGAACATTAATTATGCTCCTAACTGGAGAGATGAAAGCTTTACTTGAGATAAGGTAAGTTTTCGTCTGTTTTGGAACTGCCGTGGAACTAGCTTAATCAATGCAACATCACAGAATTCAATCGAAAAACATTTTTAGGTAATCCTGAGCGGCTTAGTTAAATTTATATTCAGAATCCTTCTGCACATATAACTATAAAACGCATCATGCATGTAGATACAAAATCAGTGCTGGTAATTGCCTCTGGTTTAATTAGCATCCATTCGCTTAGAAGCTAACCCGCTAAACAACTCATTTACGTGACGTTTCTTCTGCGAAATCAAATTACCTGCCAACCAACCTACCCCCATGCAAGTCACATCCACCAAACTAACCGTCAGTTTCCTGATAGCTTTTAATTTGAAGCAAATTATATGGCTTTGCGCACATTCTGGCTTGGAACAGACATCCGCTGACACTTTGCTAACAACCGGAATAGCCAACAATTGCATGACAATCGCAACAAAGTGTTCATTGTAAGGAGGCACAGCACTTCAGTGTTTAGTCTCCTGCAGGTGCACTCTATGTCGCTGTTGTAGCTGTGGATACAACAACACCGACCGGGCACTGACAGATAGATGCGGCCAACGCGAACAAATCCATTACACAACTCATTCGTGACGCCACACATTTTTTGCAACCCATAACTCGTCCTCCAGCGGTTGCTATCCTCACATGGGGATTATCCCAAAGGGATGCGCGACTTCGTGCCGTGTACCGTGTTTATTCTGTACTCCAAAAAGGATTACTATAGAAGGGATATAGCGCGAGAGAGGAAATTGTTTTATATCTGTGCGGTGAGCGTTTGTTGCCTCTTTTAACTCAATACACACACACCCACAAAGCTATGCATTAAAACAACACAAATGCACAGAGAGACTTTTCGTCTGACATGTAAACACTTATTAAGGACCATCTTATTGCCAGAGGACTAAGTGCAGCTGAAGGGGGGAGTACGAGTACTGCTATCATACTGCCGCAGCAAATAGTTAGAAAAAGAGAAAGAAGGAGCCTCCACTCCTAATGCCTCGGCAAATGACTTGTTACACGGAAGGACATGATTTGTTTTCTGTGCGGCGAGGATGGGCGTGTATGCGAACGTGAACGTGAACACGAATTTATTGCTTCGTTTCGTTAAGTGAAGAAGAGATTTGAAGGACATTAAGAGGATAAAATCCATGGGAATTGTGCTTCTTCTTTGTGCAATATTTACTGACCCCTCTAATATATGTACGATGGCGGAGTCATTCCTCTTAGTTTTGTTATTTTGTTAGAAGAGCGCAGTCCTTTTGCCAGCAGTTGAAGGGATAATTTAATATCGCTCAGAGCGAAACGGTGGGTTGGCGGAGCGATGGAATCAATTTCATCCTTCATTTGCTGCTTCTGGTCGATGGTTTGGCTGTCTTTTGTCATCTGGCTTAAGCTGATGATGCTGGGCACCATGCTATAGCTTGAGGTGCAGACTGCGGAATCACAGTGATATACGATTAAACGCAATGATCCTGAACGCTTGACACTTGCATATTGTTCATAAAGCGTGAGATGACCTGGTTAGGGTTAAACTTTGATAAATTATCGTGCCAGTTTAATTGACGACGAATTGGGAACTAGTTTTGTAAATATAATGGACACCTTTTTTGCTCAAGCACTTTGATCTTTGATAGAAATTGTTAGGTTAGAAAAGTCCTTATATAGGCGAGAGAAAGGACAGATACCGAACATGTTTAACATTATGCATTATTATCGATTGTGACGTGCGCTGTGTGGCATGTAGCGCCGTCTTGTCGGAACCACATCTCATCCACATTTATGCCATCCAATTCGGGAACAAAATAGTCGGTTATCATAGCTCTATACCGGTCTCCATTCACGGTAACTGACTCTCCAGCATCATTTCGGAAGAAGTATGGCCCAATGACTCCACCAGCCCAAACAATCAGTTTTTGTGGATATCATGGCGTTTCAAGGGTCTCATGTGGATTCTCTTCACTCCAAATGCGGCAATTTTGCTTGTTGACGTCGCCATTCAACCCAAAATGAGCCTCATCATAGAACAAATTTTTGCGATGAAAATCAGCATCGATATCAACCTCATTTTCGGCCCATACACCAAAATCACGACGCATTGCATGGTCCCGCGGCTTTATTTCTTGGTACAAGCTGGATCTTGTAAGGTCGTTCGAAGAGATCTTTGCGCAAAATCTTCCATAAAGTTAGTGGACAAAGCTCCAGTTGCTGTGCACGGTGGCGAATCGTTTTATTCGGGTTTTCTTCAACACTTTGCTCTACAGTGTCAATTATTTCTTCGGTGCGCACTGTTCGACGTCTCTGCGGATGCGTATTATCACATAGAGTAAACGTAGTGCAAAAACTCATCCATGGTTAACCGAATTAATTGGTCTGATGGACGATTATGACGACCATAAAATGAACGGAGTTTGCGGTAAACTTCGCGAACTGAACCATTATTTTCGAAATAAATTTGCACGATTTGCAAGCCTTGTTCATTTGTCAATTTATTCATGATGAAATGGCAAACCAAACTGAACATAAATGACAGTAGAGCTGTCAGATTTGACCACAAAATGTCCGTTTTATCTCTATTCGAAAAACCAACCTCTAAAAAAAACTCCCTTTACAAGCTAACAGCTTAAAAATAATTTAAAAAATAATACTAAACTAAGTCTTATAGAACTAAGATTGGTGAAGGAGATTGAGTTTAAGGCGGGGAGTTCTGCTGTTAGAATCAAACATGGTGACGTTTGAATTAACTTTCCGCAGCATACGGGATATTGGTTCGTTAGAGCCGTAAGAAGTGCGGTGTGAAGACAGATAAAAGAGACGAGGACAACGCAAATTACGAGGGAAGGTGTTGCAGGAAATCGAGTTGTACAGAGACGCGCAATCAACAGAACCAGATAGTAGTCGATGAATGAATAGAATGTCAACTACATCCCAACGTTCTTCTAGGGTATTTAAGTTAATGAGTTTCAGGCGGTTAAATTAAGGAGGCAAGATAAATGGGTTGCTCCAAGGTAGGCCTCGAAGAGCGAATCGAAGAAGTCGACGTTGAATACTTTCAATTCAGGACACATGAACACGTTGGAAGGGACACCTCGCTTGACTGGCTTGACTCAAGTAGTGGGCGAACGAAGGTAACGTAAGGGTTGGAGAATTCTTTAGACCACCTTTAATTAAACACAGTGATGAGTTGGCTTTAAGGATTATTTCGTCAATATGAGAACGAAAATTTAACTCCCTGTCATACAATATGCCAAGGTCACGAAGAGATTCAACGATGGATACAGGTTGACCGTTTAGAAGATAAATTCTAGGAGCGGATTGAATGCACTTACGGGATAGGGTTATATTTTGGCATAGGGTTATATTCTGACACCAAAGATAAACATTCTGATAAAGATAACAAGATCTTCTTGAAGACGCCTTGAGTCTTCCTGTGAGGAGATAGCCTTGAAAAATTTCGTATCGTCGGAATATAGGGACAGGGAGAAGTGTTTGATAACCCTTTCAAGCTCGTTTATAGTAAGGACGAAGAGAAGAGGACCGAAATAACTTCCTTGCGGAACACCCAAAGTGGCTAAAAAGGGGGCCGACAGAATCGACCTAAAGCGGACAGTATAATAACCTTTTATCCAGATAAGAAGATAAAATGTGTTCAAAACCAAGGATAGACAATTTATAAATGATTAATTTATGCGATATTTTATCAAAAGCTTTGCTAAAATCGGTCGCAATCACATCGATTTCATTGCCATTCTCGAGGGCGGAGGACACGAATTCGACAAGTTTTGTGGTAGTTGATCTGCCTTTAAGGAAGCCATGTTGGCTAGGAGAAATAAGAGACTTACGACTTACATTACCTCGTGTAGAATACTTTCAAATACTTTAGGAATAAGAGAAAGCTTAGCAATGGCGATAATTGGTCACACCTCATTCTTGAGTCCCTTTTTATGAATCGGAGATATAAAAGAGGTCTTCCAAATTTTTGGAAATTCACCTTTTGACAGGGAAAGACGAAAGAGTTCATACCTCTTACCAGTAGTGAAAGAATCGAAGAACATTTTTTAAGAAATATAGCCTCATAGCACACCGAGTCCGGCTTGTCATAAAGATATTGAAAAATCTTGAATCGCGGAAACTTCTTAATGACCGGCAGTACGGTTCCCAGGTCCACTGGTGATTTGATGACTTATCTAACCGAAAAGTGGAACCAATCTATTCACCGTGGTGGTGGTGGAAAGTAAGGTCGTTGCGCTTGATATTTCAAAGGCATTTGACAGAGTTTGGCATCAAGCTCTCTTCCGTGCATTTGGGATCCATGTTACGCTTCTCCAATGGATTAGAAATTACCTTTCGGACCGTTCAATACAAGTTGTTTTGAACGGTTTCAAGTCTGCAACTTACCAAATAAATGCTGGTGTTCCCCAAGGCTCCGTTTTGTCTCCGACTCTCTTCCTCATTTTTATAAATGACCTACTCTCTGTTACTTCTAATCCTATTCATTTCTTCGCCGATGACAGTACCCTTAGCTTTACATATTCGTTTCCTGGGCAACGCCCCTCATCTTCGGGCGTTGAACTGGAACGGCAACGTATGTTAAGCTCATTGAATTCCGATCTTGACAGCATTCTTGAGTGGGGTAAAACCAATAGAGTGGAATTTAATGCTTCCAAAACGCAATGCTGTCTGCTGTCATTGAAGCGAAACCTCAATACTCTCCCATTATCCATGAATGGCACATCGCTGATTCCGAAAAACTTTCCATTCTGGGTATGTGTGTTAATGACAACCTTCGTTGGAATGACCACATATTTGATGTCGTCAAGAACGCTGCGAAATGTCTAGGCTTCCTAAAGCGATGCAAGAAATATTTTAACCCATCTGATCTGGCTAGAATCTACAAGACGTTTATTCGCCCAAAACTTGAGTACAACGCTCATATCTGGTCCGGTGCACCAATAACATATTTGGAGCTACTTGACAGAATTCAAAAAAGTGCGATAAAACTTATTGGCGACCGAGATATTGCGAATTCGCTTGACCCTCTTAGTCATCATCGTGATATCTCCCGCCTGTCATTGTTCTATCGATACTTCCATCACAAGTGCTCAAACGAAATAGCCAGTTGCATTCCTCCCCTTCAACACTTCAACCGTAATACTCGCCATGCTAGGAATGCTCATCAGTTCACCCTAAAGCCTATATTCGGTCGAACTGTGAAATTTAAGGATTCGTTCCTCTGCTGTATAACGCAAATGTTGAATGCTCTACCTCACTCTGTTTTTCCTGACCATTACTATTTACAAACATTTAAAATCAATGTGCATCGGTTTCTCATCCTTTCGTCTAATCCCTCATTTCCTTAACGCCGTGTTGTGTTACATAACATTATAAGGGTGCTAACAATCCCTTTTGCATACTTACGCCATCACAGACGTGTCATACTGGACGGGAACTGAGGTTATGCAATTTTTAGTAATTCTATTCTTACCGTTGGATCTAATGGTAGCTCTTGGTACTATTCGGGTTGCTCATCAGCCCAATTTTGGCAATTTTGTGTATTAACGTATCCATTGAGCCACAAAATGGCCTTCATCACTGAACAAACCTCACGATGAATCACCCTATATAGTACATCATGTAGTTATTCAACAATCTTATCCTTGGCATAGTATTAGTGCGTCTGGCAGACGGTAAGCTCCATGGAAAATGTGGCACATTTAAGTGTTTAGCAAAAGCTTGGTGGCCCGAAAGGACGCCTACAAGCAGCCCACAGTCGATTCTCCTCAGAGATAGAAGAAAAGATGCTTACCTTTTGCAAATGTCCGGGCACAGTAGTTTGGTCTGTCTACTTCCACCGCAATCCCACCACCGAATCTTGTGTTCACGAGAAGCCCAAGAATCAATGGAAGACATGACTAGGTTCGAGGTTCGAGCCCTGAGAAAACTTCTTCTGAACTTTGCCTAGCAAGCTCATCCAAGATCTCATTTTCCTGGATGCCAATGTAACCTGGCTTGAGTTCTTGCACTGACTTGGACGAGGTAAGAGGGTTTAGCAGCGCTTTTAATGCGCTGCAAATGCCTCTAGCCCTCCACCTGGTGTTCACAATATAGCGCATAGCCATTAGGAATGCAAAAATCGCCGCTTGGAAAACCGATGCATGTGTACCCAAGGGGTAGTAAAGTATTATGTTATCGCAGTCCACAAAGACTCCACAAGACCCCTGTCCGGTTTGGGAACTCATACCGTTGCCTCGGGAAAGTTAAAGTGGTATTCTTGTTGTGGAAGGATTTATGGTGGAAATGCATCGGACGACTTGCCCATAAGATAGAGATCGTGCAAGTACTTCAAATTGAGCGCGCATGGTACCAAAAGCCACCTCTCTTTAAGCCAAAGATGGTTTATTTAGATGCATAAATCGAGAGGTGGAAGATTCATCAGAGCATCTAGAAAGGTCCCTGTGCAGCCGAGGTATGCCCTTCTTTGGAGTTTGGGAAAAGAAGCAGTAACACATTTCCGCGAAAGCCTGTTCCACGTACAGATCCAAAGCTTGGAACATAAGGTGCGATCAGTCGGTCATCCAAACTTGTAAGCCGGCATCCGGATGACATCCTTACGTCACTGTGACGTAGAATCTATCCCAAAGTCCTCATCCAGTCTGAAATAAACAGGTTTTCTGACCTTGACCTGGATAATCCCCATCGTCTAAAAAAGAAACGTCACTTATCAAAACCCTTATAAATGCAATAATGTCATGTCTTCGACTTCTCCCCGGCGGAACTATGCCGGGCAATTTATTTCAGTATTTCAGTATGAACTATGAACATATTTGAACAGCCCGGTCACCGTGTCTCCCACAATTCTCGTTATAAAATTTCTAAATAATCATCATCCTTTGGCAACATCCTTTGTACACAGTACGCCCATTGGGAATACGAATTCACAATATTCTCCAAAGCAACCATCTCTATCGTCGTCGTCACCATCATCTGCGCATCCTTCCTGCTTTTTGCAACAAAGGAATTCAATTTCCTGAAAAAAAAAAAGAAAAAAAAAATACAAAATGGACTCGGTAATAGATTAGATGTGTTTTTTTTTTTTTTTTAATTCGCTCCAACCACACACAAAACTCAATCCGTTCTGATTCAGCATAAAAATAAGAAATATCCTTTCCGTCTTAAGTTTAATTCCGCAAACGCACTCAGCGTTGCCACCGCCGATTACCGAACCGACTCTACCACATTCCTCCCGATCCCAATCCCGATCTCGATGCCGACAACGAAGCCAGAAAGTAATAAATTAATGAATGATAAATTTGCGGAATGCTTGAGAACAATATTTCAGTTTGGGGGTAATTGCCATTCTCTTCTTCAATGGAGAGCTCGAGTCCAGAGGCTATACAATAGTATAATGACGTAGCGGCGCTGAGCGGTATTGTTTGAACTCTTACGCGGTTGTTTAGGCAGTAGCGCCACCGTCTTCGCCACCACCATCACAACCACGCCAACATAAGCTCACCAAAGGAAACCGGCTAAAAAGGATGAATAAGGACTTGGTAATAAATTTAATCGCCTCGCAAGATGAACACGAAAGAGTCAAGCGTCTATTCGTCGGATTGTGTATTTCTTCCTTGGGAGGGAGCGCGATGCGCGGGGTGCTGCCCGGTTGATGAAGCTGGCTGATATGCCGGAATGGTTAAGAAGGACATCATTCTCTGGCAGACAGCAGCTAATCCCTTGGGCGATATAAAATTAAAATTTTAATGGTGTATGTCATTTTAGCGAATGAAATATGAGAAAAGTTAGAATTGTTGTTGATTTATTTTCGCGGTGGCCCGTGGCCAGAAAAGGGTTGATTACATGCTACGGTATACTACGGACACGTATAACACTCTATACAATCCGAGAAAAAGAAGTGCGTTTTTGATTTATGCAAATTGCATTTGTTGATGGGGGATAAGAGAGTTTTGCTATTAATTTATTATTGATTTGAAAGCAATTTATATATTTTTTTGTGGGGGTTATGAGCGTGACACGCCTTGGGGAACCACAATATTGTAGGTTGCTCAAATTGAGAACTGTAAATGGAATCAGAGGTCAAGGAGGATGTAAATATTTAATTGACTCTGCTTTAATGACGTCTATCGATGCACAGCTCAATTAAAATTGCATTCAATCATTACCGGATTATGTAGAGTGGTTTGTTAATGGCTTATAATGTCAAAGTTGCATTTGATGTTAATGGAGTTCAGTAAAGAGATGCACTTAGGTTAGGTTGGGTTAAAGTGGAAGTCGGATAGAGATCCAAAACTTTTAGACCTATGTAAGGTCCATTGTGATACCACGTGGATCTGAAGTTACTATAAAGCGTGAAGGAAATATTGGGTCGGTGGAGTTTAGATCGTTAAGACCTTTGCAGAAGTAAGCTTCTAGATGGAGATTTCGTTTCTGAGAGAGAAGAGTGTAGAGTTGTCTCATCCTCCTCCTCATCCATGCGGCTTCAGCAAAAGTGTGTTCAGTGATTACACCAATTGTAGTTGTTGCGATCTATTCAGTAATCAAACTCTTAGAGCGTCTTAGATTCAGCTTAGGCCAAATCTGATTCGTTGTCAGATGAGTAGTACCACCTATCCATCTAAGGTTCGTTTTTTTTTATTGCATCCACAAGACTTTCCCCGTTTGGCATACCAATGTGTGCCTAAGGAGCCTTTTCATGCAACATTTAGAAGGTAGTTCCAAGTTTGGCGAGTTCGTTAGCCGTGCAGATACCTGGAATAGCTCTATTCCCCGGCACCCAGCTTGAACAGCTCCGCCATCACCTTTAGAGTGCCATCATCGGCAGTCTAGGGATACTAATGAGTAATAGAGACTGATTCCAGACACTTAAGTGGCCACCTGCTTTGCGAAAAGATTTGAATAACCCTTACGGATACCACTTTATTCTTTAGCCAGAACAAGACTTCCTGGATAGCCATAATTTCCGCTTGGAAAACACTACAATTATTAGGAAGACGGAAAGAGAGACTAAGATTTAGGCTATCTGAGAAGACTTTGACTTGTAATTGACCCGTCTGTGTAGAAGTCGATCGATTCTTTCTCCAGCAAGGCACCATTCTCCCGAAAGGGTCTGAGAGGGGGATCGTTAGCTGGAAGTTTTTATCAAACTGATATTGGGTTATGGGGTAGTCTATAATTCTGGGAGGGATCGTGAGTGTGTTCATTGTCGGTCCATTGTGAGAGGTTGCTTTGAGGCGAATGGCCGTGGTAGCAGCTATCTGTCTGCTTATCTTGTACTTGTTCTCCACTAGTTTCCTAAGGTCGCAGTGTGGTGGCTTGATCGACTGAAGTGCTCGACCTTGGTCCATTGCAGACCCATACCTCGCTAATTCGTCAGTCCTCTCATTGCTGGCATTGTCACTACGTCCAGGGATCCAACAGAGATTTATGGCGTGCTGCGAGCAAAAAATCTCAAACCCTTCGCGACACCGGTGAACTTGCTTGGATTCTATTTCAATAGCAGAAACTGCTTTTATAGCAGGAAGCTTAATTGCACAGTGTAGCTTTAGTTCTTCCGAGAATATTCCGGCAAGGGTAACACAGTCCATCCTAGATAAAGATTTACTTTCCGTGGGTTCATTCTTATCCCATTCATCTCTATTTGAGAAGGAGCAAGAGAATGTTCTGTTAAAGTCGAGTTGGGGAGAAATAAATATAATCAGATTTGATAATGTTTCCAACGTATTTGCTTCAAATCTATGTTCGACAAAAATTACCAGGCTTTCAAGTGTAAGTTTGGCTAATCCTTAAAGCACTTTTGGTTACAGATTCCTCCATGTATAGGTCCAGAGGTGTTAAATTAAGAATTGCCTCCAGTCCAGCAGTTGGTGTAGGTGTCCTATACCTAGCTGTCTTATGATTGGTCGCTTTGCTCACGGCTTGCCACCAGACTATGCTGCCATAGGTGAGTATTTGCCACACTACTGCTGTATACATCCACAGGATTATTTTGGGATTTGTTCCTCACTAGATTTTTCTACCTGCGGAATACAAATAACCTTGAACTCACGCCAGGCTATAGGAATTTAGCCACTTTTAAGGACCGGCGTAGTAACGGTCTTAGCCTTCTGGGGCATAATTGGAAAAAGCCGATCGCTTCCAAGGGATTTTAACGGGGCGATAGAGTCGATTGACCAGAATCATTTGTCTATGGTAACCAAAACTACTGGTACCATTACTAGACTGGTCGGTCTGAATCGTAGTACATCCCAGGAAGTCGGTCTGTGTAGTAGATAGATAGAGGCTCTCCCTACATGGGGCTCTGGCACTGCGGTTCCTTATAGAGCCTATTGTGCGTTCCCTGGAGGAGACGAGAATCTTCTCTGGATGCAGGGTAGCAAGGTAATTTGGTGATATGATTTCCTCACCAAGGATGTCCTTCCTGAGACGAAAGAGCTAGCCGTGCACTCCATGAGTATGTGAAGAGAGGATTCGTCACTCTCTAAACACGGTCTACATGTAGGGTCCGGTGAAAGGCCAATGCGGTGAAGGTGTTTTGTCAGGAGACAGTGACCACTGAATATTCCTGTCAGGATTGTTAGACTATTCCTGTCCAGGTTAGTTAGGAATTTGAATTTCCTGGGGTGGAATTTGAGGAGGAAATGTTTGGTACAGTTCTGACCATGTGAATTGAGCCAGACTTCATTGGATTCTATCAGGGATAAGCTTTTAACAAAGTTCCTGAAGTGATTTTTGCTGACACCACAGAATGGTTCAGGGCCGACAAGTGGTGTTGTTGCGCCGGCTTAAGCCAGTGAGTCAGCCACTTCGTTGCCAGCAAAACCCCTGTGGGCTGGGATCCAGTGAAGAAAGACTAAACTTTTTGTTGCAAGTTCATAGATGGCCATGAAGGTTCCCAGAACAAGCTCTGATTTTATGACAGATAAGTCAAGAGCTTTGATGGCTGCTTGGCTATCTAAAAAGATAAATATAGTTTAACCTCGTGTGTTACTGGTTTATGGCAAAGACTTCAGCTTGGAATATGGATGAGTTCTTACCAAGGCTGACTGAAAAGTTCGCTCGAGACGACTCTCCATGGATTCCAGATCTAGTCCCTGACTCAATCTTGGATCCGTCCGTATACCAGACGAGATCATGTTTTGATGGTTTAGGTTTTTTGGAAGCCGTATTTCGGTAACATGTCGTCAAGAAGCATGCTGAATGAGCTTTCCGGCTCCATAGAGTCTAGCAAAGACAGATGACATCCACCGTAGGAGTAGGGGTTATTGTTATTCGAATGGAAAAGTCGATGAATACTCAGTCTTGCCTCCATTTGAATGTGTGTTTGTATGGGTGTTAGACCCAATATGACATTAAGTGTTAAGGGTGGAACGAATACAACCTGCCATACAGTTTCCAGCTATACGTTGAACTCGTTCTAGCTTTTTAACTGTGGTGACCTCGTTAGTTTTCTTCCACCAGAACAAAGCAGCATAGACCATCGCGGGTCGAACCACTAGCGAATAGGGCCAGTAAATCATCATGGGTCTAAGACCCCAGTTTTTATCGCAGACTCGTCGGCAGATCCATAAGGATCTAGTTTACGGTACGTTCTATTTGAGAATTCCAGGACAATTTACTGTCCAGGATAATTCCCAGGTTCTTGGCTTCCCGTGAGAAATCGATTGCTTCGCCATACATAATGGGACGAATGAGAAGGTTCAGTTTTCTCCTCTTTGTAAAAGGGACAATAGTCGTCTCTTTTGGGTTTACAGAGAAGCCTTCTTTATTACACCATCTCTGCACTGTGGATAGTACGTATTGCATTACTTTTGTAACGGTGCTTTCGGATTTGCCACTGAAAATAATTGCTACGTCATCAGTGTAACCTATGACATCAATCCCTTGGCTTTACAGGGACTGAAGTAGGTCGTCTATAACGAGGGACCACAGTCTGTGTAGTAACAAACCAAGGGTATCTTTCCAGGATTATGTTCAAGTTAATGTTAATGTCTTTGAGATATCCAGGAGCTGCTGGTTCTTTGCACATAAAGGGTGATTTTTTAGCTGGTTTGGTTTTGGCAACACTGGTTTTGATAGCTGACGTGTGTTTAGTACCTTGTGTCACTCAAACAGCTTCAGTTTGGTTTGCAATTTAACCATGGATCGTCTTACAAATGAACAACGCTTGCAAATTATTGAATTTTACAATCAAAATTCGTGCTTGGTTGGAAATGTTCATCGCGCGCTGCTTCCATTTTATGATCGGCATTCTCGACCTTCTGAGCAGTATATTCGGAAGATTGTGACCAAATTTCGCACCAAATTTACTTTGTTGGACATTAAACCACCAACACGTTTACGTACTGTGCGTATTGAAGAAAATATTGCGGCCGTATCAGCTAGTGTGACAGAAGACCGCGAAATGTCGATTCGGCGCCGTTCCCAGCAGTTAGGCCTTTGTTACAGCACTACGTGGAAAATTTTGCGGAAGGATTTGGGCGTAAAGCCTTTTAAGATACAGCTGGTGCAAGAACTAAAGCCAGCCGACCTACCACAAAGCCGAATTTTTGGTGAATGGGCTCTTGGAAAGCTGGCCGAGGATCCGCTTTTTTATCGAAAAATTGTGTTCAGCGATGAGGCTCATTATTGGTTGAATGGGTACGTAAATAAGCAAAATTGCCGCATTTGGAGTGAAGATCAGCCAGAAGCATTGCAACAGCTACCAAATCAATCTTGAAAAAGCCACTGTTTGGTGCGGTTTATGGGCCGGCGGCATTATTGGGCCATATTTCTTCAAAGATGATGCGAATCGCAGCGTTACTGTCAATGGTGAACGCTACCGAGCGATGATAACAAACTTTTTTTTGCCCGAAATTGAAGTTCTTGACTTGCATGATATGTGGTTTCAACAAGACGGTGCCACATGCCACACAGCACGCGAAACAATGGCGCAATTGCGAGGCGAGTTTGGTGAACAGTTAATTTCACGTTTCGGGCCGGTCAATTGGCCGCCTAGATCGTGCGATTTGACACCATTAGATTATTTTTTGTGGGGGTATGCCAAGGCTAATGTGTATAGGGACAAGCCCGCTTCGATTGACGCACTGGAAGCCAACATCCATGCATTCATTCGTGAGATACCGGCCGATATGTGTGAAAGAGTATGCCAAAATTGGACTCAGCGGATGGGCTACCTGAGACGCAGCCGCGGTCAACATTTGCATGAAATTATCTTTAAACATTAAATTGCAAGGTTCAAACTATCGATTCAAATAAATATTTCATTCATTTTTTCGAACTTTTTGTGTTTTTTTTTAAAAAAAAGTTCTAAACCTCTTAAAAAATCACCCGCTAGTAACATTCCTAAGTCTGGCTGATTCTGTGGTACTTTCAATGTCATTACAAAACATATGCCAAGCTGTGCGTTAAGCGTTAGCTATGGCTTTTTTGAAGTTCCGTTGGCTGCTTTTATTTGAATCCCAGTCTGTCTGGGAGTTTGTGGGCTTGGCCGAATTGAATAGAGATTTCCTATTCTCTATCGTCCGTAAAGGACACGCCTTATCGTATACGTCCCTTAGGATAGTGCTTAGCATTTCCGTTGTTGCATCGATTTCATCTGGCGTCCCTATTCTTTGTAGTTCCAACTTCTTACCCTTCTTAAAACTAGCAAACAACTTAGCAGATATGTTTAAGAAAGATATTCCTCATTAATGTAATACATCATCGAAGTCTCTTTGCAACGTGCAACGAAAAAATTACCGCTTTCTGAAAGCATTCAGGCACAGATTCCGATTAGCTGTTTTTTTAATATTTATTAAAATAATAATTTACCTGACTCAAATGGAATAGTTGGCAAAAAAATTCGCTCTAAAGATACATGGAGCACAGTAAACCAGTTTACTACTTTTACAAGTTTAACAACAAAAATCTGCAGAACCAAATTCCAGATAAAATTAAATGCAGCAATGCAACTAAACATACAGTACACCTTGAGCAACTAACATAGGCGTATTCCTTGTCAGCCACTGCTTTGACACTCAAAATTTATTCACAGTATGAGGAAGTCCCAATCCGCGCGACTTCGGGCGGTTGCATGGCAACATAAAACTTTATGATGGATGGGTTCCGAGGAAAATTCATCTCTGCCTAGATATTCGTTTTCTTTTTAAATTTAGAAGACAATTTTAAACATCCCCAAGTATCGCCCTCCCTTCTCGGTGCCAATTTGCCTACTCCTTCTGCAAAAAATGTTCAATGGGCAAATACATAACTTTAGACAGAGAAATGCTCCTAATTTAACCTTTGTGATTTTGCAAAAAAAATATCCCACTAAAATTATACTGCAGATCGTCGTCCCGAAATATAGGAGAACAAAATCTACCCCGAATGTGACATTAGTTCATTGGGAGTGTGCTTTGTCACAGCGTATTCCTTTTGGTATAGAAATTTCCAAAAATGTTGAATTCATTCAACACAGGTTTTCATACATATACATGGGGGTAGAGAGGGAGAGAAAGAGAGAGAGGGTTACCTAATAACATGTCGAGGACAGATTACCAAATTGCTGATTGTATTTTGCTCGCTTCAGCTGGAGAGAATCTTGCTTTTGGGGAAACACTCCTGCTGCTACTCTACTCGGAGTAGTATGGATGTGTGTGTGTGGAAAACGGAAAACGGAAAAGGGACGTACTGCTGCTCCAATGTTCGGTGTGGGAGTAATTTTTGTGTGTGGCAAATTCCTTAGCGTTGCCACACCAAGAACCAAAGTGTAGTCAACTACTACTGTATGCATAATTTAGTCGTTGCATTATGGGCCATTATTTCGGGACGTGCTCATTCGGGACGGCCACCGTCCCCGCACTCCAGACAGGATGGTCGTGGGTACGGCTGCGTTTCCCCAGTAACTACATAACATGTACTCACTCGTACCTACCTAAACATGCACAAAATTGAAGAAAAAGAAAATTTATTTTGGAGACGTGTTGACACGTTTCAATCCGTCGTCGTCGTCGTCGTCGTCATACTCGTTGGCGGCGTAGTAGGAATGAAAAGCAGATGACAGGAAAAACCCGAGTCTTTTGTATTGGAATTGGGAAATGTCCTACCATAACTCGCTTTTATAGCGGCTTCCTGTGCGGAATAGGAGTTCACTAACGCAAACGCTTCTTACTTATGTTTAGTTCTTCTTCTTTATTTTTTTTTTTTTTTTTTATGGTGGATACTTCTCCTTAGAAGAGTCCTTTCTTTTCATAAACTTACATGTGTATAGATCCTTTGTGGGGTATGCCAAGATAGTTGAATACTTTGTCAGGAAATACAAATTGATCGAAGGACAAGGACAAGGATGACGAGGACAAAGTTTTTTTTTTTTTTTGATGAGATTCTCAAGAAGACACTCCTTGGTTTGAAAGTTTTCAATCAGAAATCAATTGGAAAACGAGATGAGACGGAAACGCTATGCGCATAGAAGATGAATTCCTCGGACGTGGCCTTTTGATGCAAATTGCCAGTTGCCAGGAAATGGAATGATAAAAGATGCATGCGGGTTGATTTCACAGAAAGAGAAATATGGGCGACGCATATGGAAGGATTATGTTTTTGCAAAAATAAATCTACGGACATATTTCTTTATAATATTTTCTTTTTTTTTTTTATAATGTACGCGCACTAAAGGGACTTTGGATACCCTTATAATGAAGTGACACTGTGCGGGCATTAGGGAAATGAAGGATAAGAGAAAGGGAGAAACCGATGCACGTTGGTTTTAAATGTTTGTAAATTATAATGCAAAGGAAAAACAGAGCCTGGTAGAGCATTCCACATTCGTATTGTACGGTTAAGAAACGAATCCTTGTATTTCACTGTACGTCCGAATACAGGCTTAAGGGTAAACTGATGTGCATTCCTCGCATGGCGAGTATTACGGTTGAATTGCTATAGGGGTGGAATGCAACTGGCTATTTCATTTGAGCACTTGTGATGGAAGTACCGATAAAACAATGACAAGCAATAGACATTACGACGATGACAAAGAGAGTCAAGCGACTTGGCGAACCACCTCGATTGCCAATAAGTTTTATCGCTCTTTTTTTTAGAATTTTATTAAGTAGCTCCAAATATGTCATTGGTGCACCAGACCAGATATGAGCTTTATACTCAAGTTTGGGGCGAATAAACGCCTTATAAATTTTTGCCAGATCAGAAGGAGTGAAATATTTCTTGCATCACTTAAGGAAGCCTAGACATTTCGCAGCGTTCTTGGTGACATCGAATATGTGGTCATTCCAACGAAGGTTGTCATTAACACACATACCCAGAATGGAAAGTCTTTCAGATTCAGCGATGCAAGTGCCATTCATGGATAATGGCTGAGTATTGAGGTTTCGCTTTAATTACAGAAGATAGCATTGTGTTTTGGAAGCATTAAATTCCACTCTATTGGTTTTGTCCCATTTCAATATGCTGTCGAGATCGGAATTCAATGAGCTTAACATAAGTTGCCGTTCCAGTTCAACGCCCGAAGATGAGGGAGTGACAGACAGGAGGTCATCGTTAAAAATGAGTAAGATAGTCGGAGACAAACCGGAGCCTTGGAGAACACCAGCATTTATTTGGTAAGTTCTAGACTTGAAACCGTCCAAAACAACTTGAATTGAATGGTCCGAAATGTAATTTCTAATCAATTGGAAAAGGGTAACATCGATCCCAAATGCACGCATTTTTGACAAGACAGCTTGATGCTAAACTCTGTCAAATGCCTTTGAAATATCAAGCGCAACGACCTTGCTTTCACCACCATGGTGAATAGATTGGTTCCACTTTTCGGTTAGATATGTCATCAAATCACCAGTGGACCTGTTGCTGCGAAAACCGTACTGCCAGTCATTAAGAAGTTTTCGGGATTCGAGATATTTCATAAGCTGACGATTTATCAGCGTTGCCATGACCTTGGAAAGAAGGGACGTAACTGCAATTGATCGGTAACTGCAATTTTGGGACGGGCTGGACAAATGCTGTTTTCCATCTTCTCGGAAAGAGCCCTGAAGAATAGGACAGATAGAAAAGCTTACGCATTGGTTTTGCCAGCGTGGAAGAACACCTCTTCAAAACGATAAGGGAAATACCATCTTGACCAGCGGATTTGTGAATGTTGAGATCTTGAAGTACTCTTGCCACAGTACGGGTGCGAGAGTGGATTTTTCCCATGGAGTGTTCTATGCGCTCGAGTACTGGGGGAGATAAAGCACAATCTGGGAGCGTTGAGCTAGCTGCAAAATGAGCATCAAGCAGATGTATTTTTTGTGTTTTTGGACGTCAGATTCTGGGTACGTCCTTGTGTAATGTAGTTATAAGGTATGGATTAGGCAGACTGACTTACAGCTTAGACTGCATAATAGAAAAACTAATTTCTTTTAATGGGCTTAATTCCATGTACTAAAAATTATCAGGATAAAAAATGTCCGCACTCCACAACAACGCCACGGTGCGCCGTAATCGTTCATCAGTTAGGAACAAAAATTGGCCAAAAAAACATTTTTGTAAAATTACATTGTAAATTTGTTTGTTATCTATTGTATTTTTTTTTTAAATATTATTTACTTTTAACGGGTGATTTTTTAAGAGGTTTAGAAAAAAAAAAACACAAAAAATTGGAAAAAATGAATGAAATATTTATTTGAATCGATAGTTTGAACCTTGCAATTTAATGTTTAAAGATAATTTCATGCAAATGTTGACCGCGGCTGCGTCTCAGGTAGCCCATCCGCTGAGTCCAATTTTGGCATACTCTTTCACACATATCGGCCGGTATCTCACGAATGAATGCATGGATGTTGGCTTCCAGTGCGTCAATCGAAGCGGGCTTGTCCCTATACACATTAGCCTTGGCATACCCCCACAAAAAATAATCTAATGGTGTCAAATCGCACGATCTAGGCGGCCAATTGACCGGCCCGAAACGTGAAATTAACTGTTCACCAAACTCGCCTCGCAATTGCGCCATTGTTTCGCGTGCTGTGTGGCATGTGGCACCGTCTTGTTGAAACCACATATCATGCAAGTCAAGAACTTCAATTTCGGGCAAAAAAAAGTTTGTTATCATCGCTCGGTAGCGTTCACCATTGACAGTAACGCTGCGATTCGCATCATCTTTGAAGAAATATGGCCCAATAATGCCGCCGGCCCATAAACCGCATCAAACAGTGGCTTTTTCGGGATGCATTGGTAGCTGTTGCAATGCTTCTGGCTGATCTTCACTCTAAATGCGGCAATTTTGCTTATTTACGTACCCATTCAACCAAAAATGAGCCTCATCGCTGAACACAATTTTTCGATAAAAAAGCGGATCCTCGGCCAGCTTTCCAAGAGCCCATTCACCAAAAATTCGGCGTTGTGGTAGGTCGGCTGGCTTTAGTTCTTGCACCAGCTGTATCTTAAAAGGCTTTACGCCCAAATCCTTCCGCAAAATTTTCCACGTAGTGCTGTAACAAAGGCCTAACTGCTGGGAACGGCGCCGAATCGACATTTCCCGGTCTTCTGTCACACTAGCTGATACGGCCGCAATATTTTCTTCAATACGCACAGTACGTAAACGTGTTGGTGGTTTAATGTCCAACAAAGTAAATTTGGTGCGAAATTTGGTCACAATCTTCCGAATAGACTGCTCAGAAGGTCGAGAATGCCGATCATAAAATGGAAGCAGCGCGCGATGAACATTTCGAACCGAGCACGAATTTTGATAGTAAAATTCAATAATTTGCCAGCGTTGTTCATTTGTAAGACGATCCATGGTTAAATTGCAAACCAAACTGAAGCTGTTTGACAGTGACACAAGGTACTAAACACACGCCAGCTGTCAAAACCAGTGTTGCCAAAACCAAACCAGCTAAAAAATCACCCTTTATCTCTGACAACAATTCAATAAATATTTTCCATATACTTTTTACGGATGATCTTCAGGTACGAAAAAAAATTTTTGGCTGACAAAAATGTTAAAAAAAAAAAAAATTAATTTCAAACATATTTGACCCAAAAAGCTCTGAAGAAAATTTGCCAATTCATTTTCCGCCACCGCCTTCTGGAAATACAAACAAATAAAAGTTAAAAATACTTATTTGAAAAATGTTCTTGAATTACAAACAAAAAAAAAAACACACAACTTCAAATCTGTGCAAAAACAAAAAAAAAAAGAATTAATTAAAAACTACTCGGTCAAGCTTTCGGTGAAACATTTTTGCAATTTCATTGCAGGATCACATCGCCTACATAGTTCAACTCCTATCCATAGCTTATTTTAATTTCATTTGCCCGTAGTACATGGGTGCAGCGCGCAAATGTATTTAATTGAAAGCGACTGAATCTATAAAAATAAAGTTGCACTCCTTAACCAGCTTTTGTTCTTAATGGAGATCCGCGAAATTAATATTTACACAGGACTCGAAAAAATTCCATTCCCAAGCGGCGAGGCTGAATATTCTGCAATTTTCACAGTGAAACGCAAACAGTTGGTGGGTGCTGTCTTCTCGCCCAATTCCGCAGAGTATTAGCTAACTTATTCAATTTAACATTGGCAACAGCCTAAAGCCGTTATTTTTTCTTTTTTTTGCCACACTTCGTTACTGTGTGCCGAACAGAAATGGAAGAGTCTTTGATTATTCCATTTATAGTAGTTGGGGTACCTACTTTGTGGCAAGCGTTCTATTTCTGGTTAAAGCAGGATTGCCTTAAAATTGAAGGAGGGAGAATAAAATAGGCGGGTTAGAGCGGCGTCTTGCAGGACTTAGAACGGTACTAATGTTCGCAATCATTGAACGAAGCCATACCGTAAAGCTTATTCAAATCCTTATTGTGTCCAAATGAAAAGAATGTTCGCCTTTCAATCGAATGGTCCGCTCCGGCCCTCCAACCCATTGGGAAGGAGTACACATATTTCTTTTCAACTTGGCCAAATCCCTTTTTTAACCATGCTACCTTGGAAGAGATGTGCTATATTTTTATACGTAGCGCTCTGTGGCGAATTTTAATACAAATCACTGATCCACTGTGCGGTGGTTTATGTAGGTACCTACTATCAACGTTGATTTTTCCATCCCTCATGCTGCATTTTTGGATACTGTTTGGGCACCATTAGGTAACGGAGTTTAAATTAACTTCACTCCTGCCTGCCGTGCTCCAGAAGCATAATGTGCAAATGTGGGCATAACTTTCAAATTAACTTTTGCATTCGTCGGACGTTGAAAGACTATGCCCTTGTGTCTGGTCTGGAACGGCAGATAGGATTAAGGTACGTTGTTAGGGTAGGGTTTTGTTGCGGTTCCGGTGCGGTGTCACAGGTCGGTTGCCTACTCTCGAGTGAATGTTTAATTAAAGGGAAATAATTAAAGATTAAATGTGAAGGGATTTCGGCGATGGGATGATACCTACGGTTTCATTTATCATTTTTTTTTTCTTTTGGTTTCCACTCCACACGAGGTTGACAGTTAGAGTAGGTCATTAGCCGAACATAGAGATTGTTAACACGTTGTTAAAGCGATAAAGGATAACAGGGTACAGTAAATGGAATGGATTTGTGTTTGTTTAGATGGAGAGATATTTTTATTTCGTATATAAAGATTTTTACAGATAATTTAGATTTTATCTTTCTACTGGAATATTGTTTGGCTGTTTATTAAGAATTTATGGTTCGAAAAATAACAAAAACTTATAATTACGAGAAAATAATAACTGAGCGTTAAACAAGTTATGTGTCCGGATATAACAATTTTAATATAATTAAATTAGTTGAATTATTAATAAAAATAATTATGTTAAAAATTTATAAATAACAAAAAATAAATAAATTGTGTTATAAGCAAATTTAATAAATAAATAAATAAATAAATAATAAATTATTATAAGGTGACCAAAAATGACTAGGCTTACTTACAAACTATAAGTAATAACTTTTTTTTTTTTTTTTTTTTTTATCACGTTTTATTAAGCATAAAAGGTTTCAAAAGTTTAAACAATAGTTTCTGCGAAGCCGAGGCTTTTCTGCAGAAGATTATGTGACAAGAATTTTAATTTTGACAAATATTTAGCTTAGTATGTTTTTTAAATCTGTTAAAGTACATAATATAATTATATTAGTGATTTTAATTCCCAGTTTTTTTTTTTTTTTTTTTTTTTTTTTTTTTTTTTTCAGTAGGAGAAAATTGCGTTTGTACAATTTACTAATTTAAAATTGTATAGTTCTAGATGTTGACATTTAAAAAGACATTTTTGAGATATTTTTTTCTTGTTTTGTAATTTGTTATATTTGAAAGTTCTTGAGGTAGTTCATTGATGATAGATGGAACGCTGAATTGTAGTTGTCTTCTCCCATAGCAGTTGTAACTCCTTGGTACTTGCAGCATACCTTGGGCACGTCGTCTTGTATTCCGGTCGTGATCGATTGGTCTGGTAAAGCGGTTGTCATTCGAGAACTGCAAAACTATCGCCATCTTGAATAGCTGTTTTACATTAAGCACCTTGAAATCTTGTTCGCATTGATGTAGATTGTTGCCGTTTATTTGCCTTAACGCCGCATTTTGTATTTTTTGCAGCTTTTGAATGTGGGTGTTCGCTGCATCGCCCCAGGCAAGTACACCATATCGAAGCTTGGATTCAATGAGAGCGTAAAACACCTGTTTCAAAACCGGTGCTGTTGCGTGGTATTTTGAATGAGTTAGTGCGTATAAAGCCTTCCTTAGATCCATACGCAATTTATTGATGTGCTTGTCCCAGAGAAAATGGCTGTCAATTACAACTCCAAGATATTTGTAGCTCTCTACTAGTTCAATAACCTCACTTGCGGTACTAGGGCATTCATCATTTTTAATAAATATTGGTATTTGCGTTGATTTGTAACTTGGGTTGCGTATGTGCATGATTTTTGTCTTCTTAGCGTTGATAACCAAACCATTATCGTGGCACCACTTTACAGCAACATCTAATTCTTCCTGCATTATTGATGTCGCCATTTCCAAAGATCTGTGATGCACCACAATCGCTGTATCATCGGCAAAAGCATAGGGGGTGCCCTTCTTAAAAACGTTTAATAGCTCATTTGTGTAGAGAATGAATAGGATTGGACCAAGTTTTGATCCCTGGGGGACCCCATATTCAACCTTTTTCCTCTCACTCATCGCATTCTTAATTTTCACATAATACAGCCTGTCATGTAGATACTCCCGTAGCCAGTCCGCCATTATTCCTCTTATGCCAATGCGTCGTAGAGCTTCTAATAATTTTGAATGGTTCAATGTGTCGAATGCTTTACTGAAGTCCATGAATACTACTAAGACATGGTGGCTTCTGTTCAGACTATTGTTGACCAGGTTTGCAAATTCAGCTAGGAGTTTGCCAGTGTTTTTGCTTTTTTGAAACCCGTATTGTCTATTGTGTATTAAAGAGTGCTTGGATATAAAATTCTGCAATCGTTCCATAATTACGCCTTCCATACATTTTTCAATAACTGGGAGAATCGAAATTGGTCTATAATTACTGATTTCGTTTCTTACTCCTCCTTTGTAGATTGGCCTTACTACTGCAGTTTTGAGGGCTATCGGAATTTTTGATTGTGCCAAGCTGAGGTTAATAAATTTGCAGAGGATAGGAGCAAATATATTTGCATGTTTTTTTATGTCAACTGCTCGAATTTCATCTATACCTGGCGACTTATTTACTCCCAGATTGTTTATGATTTTATTTACCTCATCAATGGTAGTAGCCTTGGCGAATATTGAATTCGCTATGGTTTTATTTGTATGGGTTGACGTTATCGCATTGCAGTGATGGATTATATTACTCGTTTGTGATAAAAAGTTGTTTGCACATTTATTAGTTAATATTGCAACATCCGTTGGAAAATTGGCTATCATGGTCTCGTCGATATTTGACTTTTTCCTTCCCAAAAGCTCGTTTATTAGTCCCCATGTTTTGCGAGGATCAGCTCTGAATAAATTGAACTGATTTTTATAGTAATACGATTTTTGTTTTGTAATTTCTTTATTTATTTTGTTTCTAAAACTTTTGTATTCGGTCTCATAACTTTTGTTAAACCTATTGTTTTTCCAACGTCTGTATAGTTCATCCCTTCGCTTGCAACTCACAATTAAACTCTGGGTCATCCAGGTACTAGGCTTTCTTTTATTTTGCATTATCGTGAGAGTTGATGTTTTATATATATGTTGCATCTTGTGATTTAGCTTTTGGTATATGTTTTCGGCATCATCCTCCGTCAGAACATCTTCCCAAATTTCTTCACGGATGAGCTGGTTAACTTTCGCATTACTTATCGTATACTTAGCACTGTCTGTCTTCTTAACAAGGTTTGTTGTATCACCAGTATAGTATAAAATTGGGTAATGATCAGTTAACCCACTCTCTATTACTGCAGAGCTTATTTGGCCATCTGTTCTGCTGACAAGGATATGATCTCTTGCTGTTTTAGTTCCATTTTCTGGATCTATTCTTCTAAATTCGGTGATGATGTTCATGAGTCCTAACGATGCTAGCATTTCCAAATAATCTTTTACGTAGTTAGATCTTAAATCACGGACATTTATATTTATATCACCCATCACTATAATTTCTTCATTTTTCCTCAGCCGACCCAAATTGTTTTCAACTTCCTTAATAAATGCGTTTTTACTAAAACCAGGTGGTCTATAAATTCCCAGAATGTATATAGTTTTATTTCCCTCTTTGAAACTGACTTTTAAACTTTCATACGAAATCGTCTCTGATGAAAGTGGCGTATGGTCTATTTCTTTTCTAATAAACATTAAAACTCCGCCACCTCTGCGATTATTTCGATTTGAAAATTCTGCTACAAAGCCTTCTATTTTATAAAAATTCTTTTCTTCATCTTTAATATTTGTTTCCACGAGGACTATTATTTTTAAAACATTAATGATATGACTTACATTTAGAACAAAATTATTCCAGTTCTTGCGCAATGATCTTATATTAAAACATAAACAAGCAATTCTTTTATTTTTTAAATCGTTAGCATTTATGCCGCTAAATCCTTGTATTACCCTACAATCGAGGTTGACAAGTAGTTCATCTATTACACTTTTTGTGCTATCCATTTTAACAATATTGTTTTCGCATTTCTTTTGTCTATATTCTTATAAATCCAACTATTTATTATTGTATACGTGTAATTTTACCAACATCATTTACAGTGTTTATCATTATTGCTTGTGCGCTCTCGATTCTTCTTGCCAAAACCTTTCCCGCACTCTCCCACACAAATTTCCAATTTTCTTGTTTTGCCTTTTCTTTTGCCATCCACAGCAGCTGTCTGTTTTGTTTCGTCAGCTGGTTGTTAATATACACCGTGTTATCGGTCGCTATGGCAGTTGAGCCTGCGTTGTTATTGTTTGCATTCTTCATTATAGAGCTCAGTTTGATGGGTCGAGTTGCTCTTGCGCGCCTAACAAAGTTGGTTTTATCAATGTTTGAAGCAAAAGTGGCAACAATTACAGACTTTTCTGGATTTTTATTTTTTGTGCGGAAAATGTCAGTGATGTCAGTGTCCTTTATTTCATGTTCAATTGTTTTGCCTATTCCTTTTACAATTTCCAATAAATTTTCGTGCGGAGTTGGAGGAATATTTTTGATGTCAACATTGTTTTTAATTAGTTGTTGTTCCATGTTGTTTATTTGTGACTGCATATTTTCGATTATTTCGTCTTTCTTTTTGTTGTTTTCCTTTAGTTCATGGATTTCTTTTGTGATGCTTTCCATGAGGCTGTTGTTTTTTTTCATGTGTGTGTTGATTTCGTCGTATTTTGCTGCTAGGAAATCGCAACTTGCTGTTATTTCTTTCATTTCAGCTCTCATTTGACGAATCTCAGACAGAACAGCTGAGCTGTTATCAACCGTGCCTTCTTTTGTTTTGACTGGGCTGTTTACCGTTCGCACTCTTTTTGCCGATGGAATTTCTTGCACAGCAGCTGCTGCAGACACTACCACATTACCAGATCCAGCAGCATTTTGGTCGTTTACTGGGTTTCTGCACGTCTGACACCTCCAAGCATCCCTTCTTGCTCCCATGTTTCTCCAAGATCTCTCAGTGACCGTAGTGCACTCGAAATGGAGCTTGCGGTTGCACATCATGCACACAGCGAAATCGCCATCAACGGGAAGTTTTTCGTTGCAATGACCACACTCAAACATGTTGCACGAACAGATGACAAGGGCAATAGAAATATATATATAAAATCAAATACAATTTGAATTAATAAAACAGAATTAAAACACTTTTATGCTTTCAAACTTGTTTAAAAACAGTTAATGTCTTATTATTTGTGTGAATCTGTACTTCAAATATATATACACTTTTAAAAAAAGGCAACAAAACTGATTCAATTTAAGAAGAATTAAAAAACACATCCAACTACTAAGCTTTCTCGATGTATCGAACATTTAAAACAACAAAAGGCAAACCCATTTAGTATATACAGTATTGTGCAAAACCTAAGCAACTTTTCCTACTCTCATGTAAAACGTTGTCTCCCACTTTTAAAAATACTTCCCGGTAAACTGTAAATATATTTATTTACATATATGCATGTGTCCTCAAAATCACGCAAACAAAGTTCTTAATTTTAATTTTTTCAACAGTAAATAAAAAAAAAAAATCAAAATCAGTTCAAAAAACAGCTGTTCAAAACCTAAGAAACTTCGAGTTTGCTAAAACAATTCTTGTTATTACCACAAATTTAACGGCATTTTTAAAGTGGGTTTTTCCATGACGCAATATGTAAAGTTAATTTTGTTCAATTGTGGGTAGAGATTGCGATCGGGTAGTCCTTCACAGTCATTTTCAATATGGAGCGCGCTAAATATGATTATAATTAACCTATATAAACAAAGTGTATCACAGTCAAAAATTGCAAAAATATTCGGAATTAATAAATCTATAGTTTCACGTTTGATTAAAAAATATAAAGCTACCGTTAGCTTAGAAAATACTAATGTAGGAGGAAGGCCGCGTAAAACAACTGTTCAGGAGGATAGGAAAATAACGAGATTAATCAAATCAAATCCCTCGTTGACTCAAATTTGAACGTTGACTTCAGTACGGTTCGTAGACGGGCTCTTGAAGCTGATCTTAAAAGTTATTCAGTGTTGAAGAAGCATGTACAGAAAAGGTTTATTGATAAAATTGTTTTTTGAATTGAAATAATATTTTCTTTAAAACACTTTATAGGTTGAATTTTGCTAAAAAAATATATTAATTAGTATTAATTGTTATTAGATATTAAATTCAACCTGTGGAACACTGACGGCATACAATACATTATCCATGAATGGCACTTGCATCGCTGAAACCGAAAGACTTTCCATTCTCGGTATGTGTGTTAATGACAACCTTCGTTGGAATGACCACATATTTGATGTCGCCAAGAACGCTGCGAAATGTCTAGGCTTCCTAAAGCGATGCAAGAAATATTTCACCCCTTCTGATCTGGCTAGAATCTACAAGGCGTTTATTCGCCCAAAACTTGAGTACAACGCTCATATCTGGTCTGGTGCACCAATAACATATTTGGAGCTACTTGACAGGATCCAAAAACGTGCGGTAAAACTTATTGGCGATCGAGACATCGCGAAATCACTTGACTCTCTTAGTCATCGTCGTAATGTCTCCTGCCTGTCATTGTTTTATCGGTATTTCCACCACAAGTGCTCAAATGAAATAGCCAGTTGCATTCCACCCCTACAGCAATTCAACCGCAATACTCGACATGCTAGGAATGCACATCAGTTTACCCTTAAGCCTGTTTTCGGGCGTACTGTGAAATACAAAGATTCCTTTCTCAACCGTACAATACGAATGTGGAATGCTCTCCCACGCTCTGTTTTTCCTTCGCATTATAATTTACAAACATTTAAAACCAACGTGTATCGGTTTCTCCCTTTCTCTAATCCTTCATTTCCCTAATGCCCGCACTGTGTCACTTCATTATAAGGGTATCCAAAGTCCCTTTAGTGCGCGTACATTATAAAAAAAAAAAAAAAAAAAAAAAAAAAATACGTTAGGCGTACGCCCAAGCAAAGACTTAATCCACGCTTCTGTAAAAGTACACTGAAGCATGGGGGTGGAAGTGTTATGATATGGACATGCTTTTCTGGTTATGGTGTTGGTCCTTTTCATGAAATAGGGGGCATAATGGATCGTTTTGTTTACAAGGATATTTTGGAAAATTTGATGCTGCTGATGATGTATGCCGAATGGAATATTCCACTTTCTTGGGTATTCCAACATGACAACGACCCGAAGCATACTTCAAAAATGGTCAAGGAGTGGCTAACAGACCATCGGATTGAAGTTCTTGATTGGCCTGCACAGTCGCCGGATTTGAATCCGATTGAAAATTTAATTGAATTGCGTCGATGCCTCGTAGATGTGCTGGAGTCATAAAAAATAACGGATATTATACAAAATATTAAAAGAGTTGCTTAGGTTTTGCACAGCTGTTTTTTGAACTGATTTTGATTTATTTTTTTTTATTTACTGTTAATAAATGAAAATTAAGAACTTTGTTTGCGTGATTTTGAGGACACATGCATATATGTAAATAAATATATTTACAGTTTACCGGGAAGTATTTTTAAAAGTGGGAGACAACTTTTTACATGAGAGTAGGAAAAGTTGCTTAGGTTTTGCACAATACTGTAAATAAGTAAGGGCAAGTAAGTGCATTGAACAAGAAGTAGTCTTAGGTATATAATTGATTTATAAGCAAAACTGCATCTTGTTTTAAAAGCATTATTAAGTTTGTAGCGGCCATCCTAAATATATATATGTGAACAGTATTTATTTGCTCGTATCATTCACATTTCATTATTATTCTTTTCATTTATTGTTGTTCCTTAAATTGCTTTACCTAGTATTATTGAATTTCTAAAAAAAAACACTTTAAAATAAATTACACAAATTAATTAATAATTATCAATTACATAAATTTGACAATTACCTTAAATTAGTTAATACATTTCATTCAGCATTTTATAAAGGGTGATCCATTTCGAGGTTCCCTACTTTTTTAAAGAAAAAAACACAGAAAATTCAAATTTAATGGAGAATGTTTATTATCATTTGAAAGAACATTCTTTGGAATTTATTTTTTGAAGATTATGTCTATCAAATGTTGGCCGTTGCTACGTCGCAGATGGTCCATCCGTTGAGTCCCATTTTCGATCACTCGTTCGAGCATTTCGACTGGTAACTGGCGAATGACACGCGTGATGTTTTCCTCCAAGCCCTGAATCGAAGCGGGTTTGTCGGCATAAGCTTTTGACTTTACATATCCCCACAGGAAAAAGTCTAACGGTGTGATATCACACGATCTTGGTGGCCAATCGACTGGCCCAAAACGTGAAATTATGTGCTCACCGAAATGTTCTCTCAATAAGTCCATTGATTGATGCGATGTGTGGGAAGTGGCGCGATGTTGGTCTTGCTGAAACCAAATGTCGCCGAGATCACGATAATCATCAAATAGTCGGTTATCATGGCACGATAACGGCCGCCATTGACGGTTACGTTCGCACCGGCATAATTTTTAAAGAAATATGGACCGATGATTCCACCGGCCCACAAACCACACCAAACCTTTGTTTTTTCTGGATGAAGTGGCAGTTCTTCAATCTCTTCAGGTTGCTCTTCGTCCCAAATGCGGCAATTTTGTTTGTTTACATACCCATTGAGCCAGAAATGGGCCTCAGCGCTAAACAAAATTTGCCTCGAAAACGTCGGATCTTCTTGGAACTTTTCAAGAGCCCATAGAGCGAAGCGATGTCGCTTGGGAAGGTCGAGCGGCTTCAGTTGTTGCACAAGCTGTATTTTGTACGCTTTCAATTTAAGATCTTGACGTAAAATGCCAATGCCAAGTCGTTCCATACGTCAGTCCGAGTTGCTGCGAACGGCGCCGAAACGACTCTCTACGGTCTTCGTGTACACTCTCAGCTACGGCCGCTATATTTTCTTCACAGCGTGCTGGACGTGGTCTATTCGGTCGAATATTATCCAATAATGAATGCTGGGTCTCAAAATGGGTGATGGTGTTGCGAATAGTACGCTCAGTAGGCCGATTATCTTGACCATAAGTTGAGCGAAGTGCACGAAACACATTCCTCACAGAACGTGAATTTTCATAATAAAGTTGAACAATTTGTAAACGTTGTTCACGCGTAAGTCTTTCCATTATGAAATGCCAAACAATACTAAACAAAAATAACATGACAGCATGACACGACTCACACGTGATCTGTCCAAAACGGCTATTGAAAAAAGTATCTCTACTTGGATCACCCGTTACCTCTGACGAAATGGCAAATTCGAGACGAAGAAGAAAAAAAAATTGTTGCTGAGAGAACGAAAGATATCCAAGCTCAGTTCAAAGAAACTATGGGATTGGTAGTAGATAAGCTGAAACCTGGATTTGGAAGCAGTAACGATGGAAATACTGCTAGGCGATTCTTTAGTGACCCACACATATCAGCCAGAATAACCGGTTTAGATATTGCAGTGATTAAAAGATTTAAAACAGTGTTACAAACCGTAGCCAGTGGGCTCGAAATAAATTTGAACAAATTCCAACAATATGCCATTGAAACAGCTAAGCAATTCATAAAATTTTAATTCATGGCCCGGCGATTATAGAACACGCCTTACTGCCAATAGGTCAGCTGAGTGAAGAAGCGCAGGATGCAAGAAATAAAGAGCTCGAAAGATATAGAAAAAATTTTGCTCGAAAAATATCGCACTTGAACACAAACGAAGATATGTTGAACTCTTTGTTGATTTCCTCGGACCCATTGATAAGCAGCTTACGGAAATTGCCTAAAAAACGTGGAGATGTTATAGAAAAGGATGTGCTGCATTTATTGCAAGCGCCTGATGTCCCACTAATTCCCAATACTACTACAACAACATAATGTGAAAGCTCGGACGATTCTTTAGATTCTGATTAATTGTAACTTCATATGTATTTTTTATATTTTGTATATTTTTTGTCAAGACCTGATTTTGTTTGTAAATTGTAAATAACATCTTCAAAATATAAACATAAATGGTTTTAATTAGTTTTCCAACAGTTAGATAGACAAAAATAGTTTTTGCCAAAAAATCTTACATATGGCCCCTGTGTGCGTCGGCACCGGAACAGTACTGTTGCCCTAGCAGTAAAATTAATTACCGTGAATTTGTATAGGGTCCGCCATCTAACGTTTTTTTTTTCAACTAGTGCTTATTTCGCGAATGGTAACACTTAGCTCATGTTTGATTTGACAGAGAATTAGTTTTATCCTTCCGCTGAACGAATCCAATGACCATGCGTTTTCGCTTCGCTAAGTGAAGCTCATTTTGATCTTGGCGGGTATGTAAACAAGCAAAATTGTCGCATTTGGGGCACAGAAAACCCGCACGCATACATTGAAAAGCCGATATACCCAAGACGAGTCACTGTTTGGTGCGGATTCTGGTCCAGGGGCATAATTGGAGTGGCCGTTACAGTCAATGGCGATCGTTATCGGACCATGTTGAACGAATTTTTGCTCACAAAAATTGAAGAGGAGGATATTGGCAACATTTGGTTTCAACAGGACGGCGCTACGTGCCACACAGCCGAAGCTACACTCGATGTTTTGCGCCCTGTTTTTGAAGATCGCATTATCAGCCGCAGAGCTGATGTCGTTTGGCCACTATTTGACATAAAAAATAAGTGTTACGCCGACATGCCAGAGACAATTGACGCTTTTAAGGACAATATTCGTGAAGCCATTGGTGAAATACAGCTGCACACAATCGATAATGTGCTTAAAAATTGGACCGATCGTGTAGGCTACTGCATGGCCAGCCGAGGCAGCCATTTGAATGAAATTACTTTTCATTATTAACAGGAAGGATTGTACTTTCAAATAAAAAAAGAAATTTGAGAAAATATTCAGTAGTTTTATTTTATAGCATTTTAAAAAAAAAAAAGTTATTTGGCGGATTTTGTACATAACCACAAAAAAAAATTGCCGCGTATAGCTTCTTTTGGTATGACTTCTTTTGGACAAGAACCATGCCCCCATACGACATTACCCAGCTGTGCATATGCAAGCATGACAAGTGGTAGTCCTTACAAGCTGTATCCAGAGCTTCTCAGAAGTGCAAAATCTCTGTGCTCCGCTAAAAAATACTTAGCCATCCAGTATTTGTTTTAAAGCAAGTTTTTAATACGAATATATGTAAATCAAATAAGAGATGCATCAGGAGAAAAATAGCTGTGTCGATTTAACAGCTACACATACCTAAAGGAATCTCCAGTTTTGCAAAGGAAACTCAATAATCCAGTTGTTGTCCAGAGTTGCTTTGTAAACGTATTATGAGATTCTTCTATTTCACTTTTCAAGCGAAGAGAAATTGTCTACGAGTCCGTGTTCTCATATATTGAGAACAATCTTTTTGCATTCCTGAGTTTCGTTTTACATCAGGCAAAGCACTATGGAGTAAGTTTCGTTTCTAAATCTTAGAGCGAATCAATTTTAGAGCTCTTCATGATAATTATTTCACCCCTGAAAACGGCTACCAATCAGAAGCAGTCCAAAGCCCCACCACAACACGACTTTCGAAATGTGGCAATAATTGAAGTAAAAAGTCGCCAGGCTCATCATAAACTTTACTTTGTCGTTGACCATAAAAGAAATAAAAAAAAAAACCCCCAGCTGAAAACGAATAGAATGATGTATTTCAGGTCCAAGTTGAAAAGCCCAAGGCCATATTGATCCAATGCGAACAATGATAGATTCTGCACTCATTGAAATCCTTATAAATTTGATATCGTTACTACCAATGGAAAGTCGTTAATATTACTTCAATGGGATCATGGATTGAGTCGCCCAGTCGTATTCCGTATTCCGTATTCCGTATCCCGTTCCACCATAACCATCGCCGGGCCACAGGGCATACACATTTCTTTTGAGATTAACAAAATGCCAAAGAAAATTATTTGAAAAACGAGATTCTATTACGACCGAATGGCCGTAACTTGAATTGGCAGTAGCCAGTGGCTCACGGAGCGGAAGAAGTAGATCAGAACACCGGACTTCTGGGAAACAATTATATTGCAACTCGGTAATAACGATAAATATCTGTCTAACAATGTTCGGCGGGAGAGTGTTTGGGTTTTCAACTCTGTTCAAAATGAATTGCAAATTGAATTTGATAAATATTTGTCTGGCAAGTGATTGATTGCAACGAAAACAAATTTTTCAATGTACGTAATCGAATCGATACTAAAAGCAATCCTCGTGGTTATTGACTCGCCAAAAACAGTTTTAGCTTCTTTAATCAGAAGTCAGTTGCCCGATGGGAAATCTTGTTTTTATCGATAAAATTGAAGCGTCTTTCTAACATACTCGAGGGCATACAAAAAAATTATCATTCCAACAGGGTAAAGTGTCCTTAATTCCAATCCAACGTAATTATATGCTCTCAGCTGAAGTAGGGGTTTTTTTTACCATAACATCTACTACTAGTACATCATCGACAAAGGAATTTGATGGTTGGTACATTTTTCGAGAGATCCTTTGCAGGCAGCATTCCTTTTGTTGGTGTGATGACTTCAAGGTGTGATTGTGTGATGAGAAATCTTCTAGATGGATACATCTTGCGAGAGTAGAGTGACAGACAAGGGGTATGCTTTTCAAGCGATTGAATGAGACATATAATCCGCAATAAAAGGAACTCGAAGGAAATAAAAGTCATCCGCATTACATGGATGTCTTCTTTTAGCCGTGATACCTACCTTCTGGGGCGACATATTTCTTCGTTTTTTTTTTTGTTATTTAAGACGATATACAAGATAATAATGGATCATGTGGATGTTGTTTTTTTATTACTTATGACTGAAGTTGAGTGTACTTGTTTTTAGCGAAACGTAGGCTAAGTGTCACAGGTGGTGATGTAAAGAATGTTTACATACGTTCTTTGAATAGGTAATTTATGGCTTTATGTATGTAGGTGTTTGGAGTAACAATGACTCCAGGCTATTTAGACTGAAATAAATTAATATTGCTGAGTGTCTCATAAAATGTCAATGAAATCTTTAAAGGTGTGGAAGCGGTTACAGGGGAATAGCTGGCGTCAATGTTTAAGGTGAACATGCGAGACGATAATGCAAGTCTTTGTACATATCGATGATCCGGAAGAAAAACGTCACATTTTTCAGGAGAGTCAAAAGAAGATTTCGAAATCATTCAACGTCCTATTAACTCTCCAACTTGATGTTTTTGTATTATCTGTGATTTATTAAAAAAGTGATTTTGATGCAGCTATCTAATGAAATTAAATTTATCAACGTATCTTCAAAACTTTTTTAATAAAAAAATAATTAGTTGACTTTTGACGTTTTTCTAGATTTTTCTGTTGAGTTTTTCAAATTCGGCGTTCAAATTAAAGGTAAACACAGTTCTGTAAGGGTAAAAAAGTTTATTTTCTTAAAGTTAATACATTTTTTTCCAATTTGGAATACGTTTAAAGAATTTTTTTTTTTAAAACTCTTACAAATTTTTATAGAATTTGGAATACGTTTCAGGAACACATTTTTTCGAAATTAATGAAAGCAGTCCATTTTTCTTTTTCTCGGTAATCCCCACTTTTTTCCCATAGGCTTTCTTAAGCGCTACCGGTTTTCCATTTCTTCGAAATCAGTTTGTCCGAATGACATCCTGTATGAAATGATATCAGGTTTGCTTTTTTCGATTTTTATGATTTTTATATCTTTTAGAGAAAACTTTATTTTAATACAGGGTGGCGCACGAATCGTGCTACAAAAATAAAACGTAATAACTTTTTTTCTGTGTGAGTAATCGGCTTATTTTTTTTTTATTTTGTAGGTTACTATTTAGATTTATAAAAATGGATGCTTGGGATACGGAGAAAAGAATTTGGATAGTGCAACGGTACCATGCTTTGCAGTCCGTCATTTCAGTCCAAAGTGAATTTAGGCGGGAGTTTGGCGGTAATCCCCCGAGTAGATGGACCATTATGAGGTTTGTAAACATGTTTGCCGAATCTGGAAGCATCGCACGAAGGCCGTACCACGAGGCCGTACCATCGAGATGCCAATGTTCGGGTTCAGGATACAATCGCAGCAGTAGCATCTGCAATACAGGCCAATCCGAACGTTTCGACCCGAAACTTATCGGGGCAAATTGGAATTAGTAGACGGTCATTACAACGGATACTTCATGACGATTTAAACTTGTTTCCGTACAAAGTCCAAATTACTAGCAAGTTAAACCCTCAGGATTTGCCTGTTCGCCTGGAATTTTGCCAAAAAATGATATCAATGGCCGAAGAAGACAACACATTGATCAATTGTTTGTTCATGTCTGATGAGGCCCATTTTGATATTAACGGCAATGTAAACAAGAAAAATTGCCGTATATGGAATGAGTCTAATCCAGAAATGCTCCATGAGAGGGAACTGCACCCAGAACGAGTCACTGTGTGGTGCGCAGTTTCATCAAGGTGTATTGTCGGGCCGTACTTCTTTGAAGAAAACGGTGTAACCGTTACTGTCAATGGGGACCATTATTTAAAGATGTTGAAGGAGTTTTTTTACCCAGAACTGCGCCGAAGACGTATACCATTCAACAGCGTTTGGTTTCAGCAAGATGGAGCAACTGCACATATAGCCAGACCAGTAAACAAAAAATTCGCAAACAAATTAATTTCTAGGAACTCCACTCTTCGCCCGCCCCCAAGGTCACCTGACCTGACTGCACCAGACTTCTTTTTATGGGGTTATGTCAAGCAAGAGGTGTATAAAACGAAGCCCAGGAATTTAACTGAATTAAAGCAGTCCATAACGACAATAATTGAGGCGATCCCAACTTCAACTCTTCAGGCCGCAATGAATAATTTTTTGACCAGGTGCCGCATATGCGTGGGACAGCGTGGAGGTCATTTGCGGTCTATAATCTTTAAAAACAACTAACTATTTAAAATAAAATTTAATTTTCTAACCAATAAAAAAAAAATAAATGAAATACATCGATTAAAAAAAAAGTTATTTGAATTTCTTATTGTAGCACAATTGGTGCGCCACCCTGTAGCTTGGTCACTTGCAAGCTGTTTCAAATCATAAAAATTACTGTGGCACATCTCTTCAACAACATAAGGATTTCCGTTTTTTTTGCCGTTCTTATGTGTGCATAATATTGCTCTGGGAAAAAAATTGGGCCCGCCTTTCGCGCCTTCAATAGCTGGCGCTCAATAACCGCGTGCGCACTGTCACCCTCATTCTGTGTATGCCCGCTTATTAAAAATTTGTGCTGAATACTCCTGATTTGCTTTAAGCTCTTTACGGAAAAAGCGTAAAGGTTTACCAAGAATTGATTTTTTTGTTGGCCTGCACAGTTATCGCTGTAAAAAATTACTTCCGTTTCTTCCGGTTTTTCATTGACTTTCTCCAAATATTTAAAAACGCAGCTTCCAATTTCATTTGCTCCTGTGGTCGCTTCTGCTTCATTCCAAACATAGCATAATACGCATAATACTGCAAGTTTGCTCACGAAGTAAAATGATGAGGTCTGTCCAATGGGACTGCTCTTCTTGTCGTTATCTTTCTCAAGACGCGAAAGGTTCTTTTGAAGTAACGGGTGATCCAAGTAGAGATACCTTTTTCAATAGCCTTTTTTGACAGATCACGTGTGAGTCGTGGCATGCTGTCATGTTATTTCTGTTTAGTATTGTTTGGCATTTCATAATGGAAAAACAAATTGTTCAACTTTATTATGAAAATTCACGTTCTGTGAGAAATGTGTTTCGTGCACTTCGCTCAACTTATGGTCAATATAATCGGCCTACTGAGCGTACTAATAGCAACACCATCACCCATTTTGAGACCCAGCATTCATTATTGGATAATATTCGACCGAATAGACCACGTCCAGCACGCTGTGAAGAAAATATTGCGGCCGTAGCTGAGAGTGTACACGAAGAACGTAGAGAGTCGATTCGGCGCCGTTCGCAGCAACTCGGACTGGCGTATGGAACGATCTTAAATTGAAAGCGTACAAAATACAGCTTGTGCAACAACTGAAGCCGCTCGACCTTTCCAAGCGACATCGCTTCGCTCTATGGGCTCTTGAAAAGTTCCAAGAAGATCCGACGTTTTCGAGGCAAATTTTGTTTAGCGATGAGGCCCATTTCTGGCTCAATGGGTATGTAAACAAACAAAATTGCCGCATTTGGAACGAAGAGCAACCTGAAGAGATTGAAGAACTGGCACTTCATCCAGAAAAAACAACGGTTTGGTGTGGTTTGTGGGCCGGTGGAATCATCGGTCCATATTTCTTTAAAAATTATGCCGGTGCGAACATAACCGTCAATGGCGACCGTTATCGTGCCATGATAACCGACTATTTGATGCCTGAAATTGAAGCTCGTGATCTCGGCGACATTTGGTTTCAACAAGACGGCGCCACTTCCCACACATCGCATCAATCAATGGACTTATTGAGAGAACATTTCGGTGAGCACATAATTTCACGTTTTGGGCCGGTCGATTGGCCACCAAGATCGTATGATACCACACCGTTAGACTTTTTCCTGTGGGGATATGTAAAGTCAAAAGCTTATGCCGACAAACCCGCTTCGATTCAGGCCTTGGAGGAAAACATCACGCGTGTCGTTCGCCAGTTACCAGTCGAAATGCTCGAACGAGTGATCGAAAATTGGACTCAACGGATGGACCATCTGCGACGTAGCAACGGCCAACATTTGATAGACATAATCTTCAAAAAATAAATGCCAAAGAATGTTCTTTCAAATGATAATAAACATTCTCCATTAAATTTGAATTTTCTGTGTTTTTTTCTTTAAAAAAGTAGGGAACCTCGAAATGGATCACCCTTTATTTGTTGCTCGTATTGTTCTTGCATTTTTTCTTTTTCCGAAGCACTTGCGTTATAGTACGCCGAACACAGTTCACACTGGTCCTTTTTCGGTGTAAACTTACAAGATCGATCAAATTGCATTACTTGTACATACCTTGGCTTTTCTGACAGTTTTGAAGAGATAGCATGGTTGCTGGGCATGTAGACGTGGCTTGTACACCCCAGCATAAGTTGTTTCTTGCTAAACGCAACATTAGTTTTGCTCGATTGCTTCCTAAAAAGATTTGAACTTGAACGTCGAACAAGAAAGGTGTCACAAGTCACAACTCAAAAAAAAAACCTACCGAGTCACGTAAATTGCCAGATATTGTCAAGAAAGGAGTCACAATTCAAAAAGAAACACTACGTTAATTAATAATCACTTTCATTCCTATCAAGAAAAATGGCATAACTCAAATTGTATCCAAACATCGAACATGGCGTGTTACATATTGGGAATTTGTTAACACGAAAAACACCATATTTTTGAATGTGTCACTTTTCTTGTCGTAGCGTGAACACTTGCCGGTAGTGGTCTCAACGTAAACTAGACTTGTGTCATTTTTCTAGCGAATAGAGTTTAGTTTTTCATAAAGAATGGTATAAATATCTTAAAACACGTTGATTTCGACTTATGACGTTTTTCTTCCGGACCATCGATATGTTGGGCCCGCAGATGCGTCTTCATTGAAAATGTAGTTTATTTTTGTATATTTTTTCTTTGCCGAAATCCGGTGCATGCCGAAAGACTTCAAATGGACTGCTGCCAAACTGCTTACTGTGCCGTATATTTTCCAGGGGCACGCGTCACAGTTTGATAAGTTTTTGTCGACTTTCCGACTACAGCCATCGCCATGTAAAGCTCCTGACTCCTGGCTCTTTTTTAGGATTTGCTTCAATGCGGCCTACAGTGGTCGGTCACCATTGACTGGAAGTTGGTTCTTTTCTTCCCCATCACTCTTCCTATATGATACTCATTTAGCAGCAGGAAATGCTTCTTAAATATTTCTGCTATTCTCAAATTTCCACGAGTGCTTTGAAGAGCCTGCGTTTGTTCAGCTCTCACTATGTCAGGACCTAATGCGCGGAGCCTGGTTTGACCGAAGGCAGGGCAAAGCCAGAGAAATGCTCGGCGTTGCGTTCACCTTACCCGCAAGCAAAACAGATAGTTGTCTTGCTTAAGCCTACCACAATTAGGCCTGTCAGAATGCCTACTTGCCGCCCGCAGTCTTTTCTCAATAATTATTGCACTCAGACTTCCCAGAGACTTTCGGTAGAACTAGTTTGGTCTCTCTGTAGCCCGAAGAATCATGCAATCGAACATTGTGCCTATTGGAGACCCAGTCATGAATTGAAGCCCATAATAGAGTTGCCAGGGAGACCCAGTTCCGGGTCCTGACAAAAGTTTTTCCGAACCTTGACCAACAAGTTCGTTGGACTTCTCATTTTTTTCAAAAGACTCCAGGTATGACCCGGAGCCCAATCAATACTCAAAATATTCGGTCTTTCTACCGAATTCCAAGAGTTCTTGAGTTGAAGCACTAACTTGGTATGGTTAAAGGATAAAGGGGACTGTAGGTGCAGCTTACCAATTGTAACGCATAGCTATTAAAATAGAATAGTTATTCGCTCGGAAGACCTGTGCATATGATGCCTAATAAGAAGAAAAGCCTTACATACTCACAATCGATCAGTTGAAATGAATGGTCTGAACGTGCGATCAAGCGGTCATCCACCCAGGCGAGATGCTGACGTCAGAGAACTTGTGTAATTCGGTTGTCATCTGCATGTCCACCGATGTTAGATGACAATGTGGAAAATCGAGCGAATCGATCATCCGTTGGACCTTGTCATTCGGATGATACGTTAAATAACATGCCAGATGACAGGGGATCACACTGGATGACAACTTCATTACAGATTCTACGTCAGGATGTTATCCGGATGACAAGTTTGGATGATCGTCTGCGCGCACCTTTAGAACCCAACCCCAGGCTCGAATCGCATCCGAAAGAAAGAAAGAAATCGAGGGAAGGTCAACTTTTCAATTTTTAGTTTAATTGCAGCTGAGATTGCGGTATCACTATCTTAAGAGCGCCGTTTCTCAGTACGTTGTAATAAACGTCAACAATTGCCGCATTTGGAGTGAAGAGAATCTACATGAGACCCTTGAAACGCCATTACATCCACAAAACTGACTGTTTGGTGTGCTCTATGGGCTATGGGCCATACTTCTTCCGATATGAAGCTGGAGAGTCAGTTACCGTTAATGGGGACCGGTATAGAGCCATGATAACCGTCTATTTTGTTCCCGAATTGGATGGCATGAATGTGGATAAGATGTGGTTCCAACAACATGGCGCTACATGCCACACAGCGCACGTCACAAACGATCTATTGAAGGAAACATTCGATGAGCGACCTGTCCATTGGCCACCAAGATCGCATTGGACTATTTTCTTTGGGGATATGTGAAGTCGCTCGCCTTAGCCCAAAAAACCAGAAACGTTAGGGGACTTGGAAGCCAACATTCGTGGCGTTATTGCCGACATACAGCCCCAAATGCTTGAAAAAGTGGTTGAAAATTTGACCTCTAGACTTGTCTTTTTTCGAACCAGCCGCGGCGGCCACATGCCCGAAATCATATTTAAACAATATTGGCACAAATAAGGCCTTCCAATAAGGCCAAACTGATGGACATTAAAACGATTTTCTTGTGTTTCATTTCAATTCAAAGTTCTATAACTCTAAAAAAAACTCCCTGTCGAGACGACATGGAAGACCGAACCTCCCTTTTAAAGATAAAGGCATCGCGGATGCCAGAGTGCTTAGTATGGATAACGGGAAGCAGAGTGCCCTGCACCATAGAGGATGGACGGCTGCTAAGTAAGTAATAATAGCTTTGGCTAGTTTGTAGTGGCTTTAATTTTGATTCATTTTTATTACCATATTGCTCTCCTTTTTTCTGTTCCTCCAAAGCTACTAAGGATCTCCACACTACAATGTTCGCCAAATTCTACGCATATTTTTGTAAGCACACTTCGAACAGTTTCTAAAAATATTTAGATCGCAACTTGGTGTCTATTTAATCAAGACTAACGCACTCACTAGATTCATATACTCAAACTAAGATTAAGTATTTATCTCGCAGTTGTTATTAAGTGACAAAACAAAAACAACACTTATCCTTACACAGCAAATTTACTAATTAGATTATTTTTTTCTCGTTATATTTGTGTACCGTATAGAAACATCTTATCACAAAGAATGTACAGCATATTGTATTACTAAGATTACACCAAGGTCATTAGCTATATTCACGAGTCATACTAAATACAAAAATATATATCTATATTTTTTCCACCGGAAATAGCGCAGCACAAAAAAATTAACCAATTAACTATGATTTACAATTTTCCCTTCGCAAAAATATACACATACATATTTTCTTTGAACAAAATACAAATAAAAAAAAAACAAAATTCATTCGCTGTGATGGAATGAAATATATGAGGCTGGGCAGGGGTCTCCACATCGTTCATCTCACGTGAAGCGAATATAGCGTATCTATGTAAACGTAGGTAATTACAATTTTTGTGTATCGCTATCTATAGTAGGTATGTGCTTGCTGAAAGGGCAGATCCCTAACAGCAAAAAAGGACCTTAATTAGTTTAAGTGAAATCGCATTTCATTCTCGTAGCAGTAATAATGCAAATTAAGGATGTCGATACACAGTGGACGAAAATTACGTTTTACCTGAGCGAAATATTTTACGATTTCTATATCCTGAAAATATAGTGAGCTGGCCAACCTTGTGAAATCTTTAATAATTGAACTCTTTCATAATCTTGTTTCAGATATTCTTCAGGTTTTGTATAAACTTTGTCCGGGAACCGTTCCACTGCCACCTCCAGGCAAACACTTCCATTTATTGAATAATTTACGTAACTTATTTTGAAAAACCGACAATTTAGTGGTCCATAAAGAAGCTTATGATTCAGCACTCAGGGACTGAAGTACTGTTCGAAAACATTTAGGATGGTACTGTCACAGAGTAAATGCTTGGTTTTGTCCTCACCCTCGCCACAAGCATCGGAGACGGGTTAAGTCACTTAAGTCTGGTGGCGGGTCTGAATGCGCAGTAGGCAGTAGTATTTACTCGCTGGTGATACGAAAAATGCTGCCGCAGATATTCCACAGATACCGTCGAGCTAGTGTGGTCTGTCTGCAGTCCGAAGAAGCGTGCCATAGAATATTGTTTTGACGGCCGCGCCTTAACGAAAACAAACCAAATTCGTCAGTGGAAGCACTTACTTAAAAGGAATTAAAGGATTTAGCAAAGTTTTAAGTGCTACTTGGCAATAAAAGCATATATCGCTGCTGTAAGACCAGATGTATATTTGGAGGAGTAAGGCCTGTTGTTGTCATATTTCACAAAAGCATCTTTTTTTTTTTTATAATATACGCGCACTAAAGGGATTTTGGATACCCTTATAATGAAGTAACACAGTGCGGGAATTAGGGAAGTGAAGGATTAGAAAAAAGGAGATACCGATGCACGTTGGTTTTAAATGTCGGTAAACTGTAATGTGAGGGAAAAACAGAGTGAGGTAGAGCATTCCTTGTATTTCACTGTACGTCCGAATACAGGCTTGAGGGTAAACTGATGTGCATTCCTAGCATGGCGAGTATTGCGGTTGAATTGCTGTAGGGGTGGAATGCAACTGGCTGGTGCATTTGAGCACTTGTGGTGGAAATACAGATAAAACAATGACAAGCAGGAGACATTACGACGATGACTAAGAGAGTGAAGTGATTTCGCGATGTCTCGATCGCCAATAAGTTTTACCGCACGTTTTTGAATCCTGTCAAGTAGCCCCAAATATGTTATTGGTACACCAGACCAGATATGAGCTTTATACTCAAGTTTGGGGCGAATAAACGCCTTATAAATGTTTGCCAGATCAGAAGGAGTGAAATATTTCTGTCATCGCTTAAGGAATCCTAGACACTTCGCAGCGTTCTTGGCGACGTCGAATATGTGGTATTTCCAACGCAGGTTGTCATTAACACACATACCCAGAATGGAAAGTCTTTCGGGTACAGCGATGCAAGTGCCATTCATGGATAATGGCAGAGTATTGAGGTTTCGCTTTAATGACAGAAGACAGCATTATGTTTTGGAAGCATTAAATTCCACTCTGTTGGTTTTACCCCACTCAAGAATGCTGTCAATATCGGAATTTAATGAGCTTAACATACGTTGCAGTTCCAGTTCAACGCACGAAGATGAGGGGCGTTGCCCAGGAAACGAATATGTAAAGCTGAGGGTACTGTCATCAGCAAAGGAATGGATTGGATTAGAAGTGACAGACAGGAGGTCATTGATAAAAATGAGAAAGAGAGTCGGAGACAAAACAGAGCCTTGAGGGACACCAGGATTTATTTGGTAAGTTTCAGACTTAAACCGTCCAAAACGATTTGTATTGAACGGTCCGAAAGGAAATTTGTAATCCATTGAAGAAGGGTAACATCGATACCAAATGCACGCATTTTCGACAAGAGAGCTTGATGCCAAACTCTGTCAAATGCCTTTGAAATATCAAGCGCAACGACCTTGCTTTCAGCGTTTCCATGACCTTGGAAAGATGGGACGTAAGTGCAATTGGTCGGTAAGAGGAGGGAGAGGAAGATTCGCCTTTTTTGGGGACGGGCTGGACAAATGCTGTTTTCCATCTTCTCGGAAAGAGCCCTGAAGAATGGGACAGATAGAAAAGCTTACGCAGTGGTTTTGCCAGCGTGGAAGAACACCTCTTCAGAACGATAAGGGAAATACCATCTGGACCAGCGGATTTATGTATGTTAAGATCATGAAGTACTCTTGCCACTGTACGAGTGTGGAAGTGGATTTGTCCCATTGAATGTTCTACGCGCTCGAGTACACGGGGAGTCAAAGCACAATCTGGCAGCGTTGAGCTAGCTGCAAAATGAGCAGCAAGCAGATTGGCTTTGTCTGCTGACAGCTGGGATGTCATTGCAGATGAGTGTCGGGATAGATGACGAGGCCGAGATGACCTGCACTTAGGCTACGCGCACAGAAGAGCGAGAAACTGATACGATGCGAGAAGCTTGAACTTGCGATAAAACTGTTAACATTTGTAAGTTTTTCATTAATATACTAAAGAGAAAGTGCGGAAATTTCGAACTCAAGCTAAGTATGAGAGATGTTACAACGACTATAGGGAAGTCCAAAAAAGAGGCCGCCAATGCCGTCCGTCAGTCTTTCTGTCTGTATGTCCAGGATCTGTATGTGAAAATGGTTCGACGGATTTACTTAAAAGATTGTATATAAAGGTTTTGGGTTAACATGTCGTGGGGTTTCTTTATTTTTGATTTTATCGTTTTAAATAACAGTACCTGCCATACAACTTTTTTGGTGAAAATCACTTATCGCTATTTTTCTACAAAATGGTTTCAAAGATTTTGGTGCTACTTAGGATGGTGCCAAAAATACTGCGTACTTAGTTTTTGGCAACGGTATTTTATTAATCCGCCAATATCTCACAAACTAATAAATGGTATTCCGAAAAATTTTACTGTAACTATACTATACTGTACTATAAAGTTGAACAAATTTCCTAAAAAGTGATTTAAATAAATTTGGTTTGTGATCAGATGTTACCAGTCGTGCACTTTATTACCAGAAGGGATTTATGGTGCTTCCCAATTACGAAACCTTCACTGGAACTTTCATCAAAAGTTTATCTATCTTTTCTGATAGTTCGAAGGCGGAGAAAAGAACCGGTCTTCTCAAAAGCTGAGAACTACTCTGTTAAGAGGGCTGCAGCAGACGGTCAGGTGCAATAGCTTCTAAGACTCAGAGAAATTCGCCGTCATTCAGTATTACTCTGCTAGAATCCCGGACTAGTTTATGTGGAAGGGAACGAGACAGCAGGTGTGTATACATATATTTTCAGGCCTGCCTTCAACACAGCTGTATTCCTGCTTTCAATCGTAGGGCTTCGCTTCTTGTACTTTTCGAAGCTACAGATGCCCTACGAAGTTCGAATGAAGAGAAATTGCATCTATTTTTTTTCTACAAAGGTGAAGCGCCTACTATTACCTCAGCCCTGGTATTATCGTACTTTATAAGGACGTTACTGCATAAAATATTTGTATGTACACACTTAACGGCGAGGGTAGAGTCTAGGTGGAGGAACCTGAAGAGTTGCGACATCTCTAGGAACGTTTGGCCCAAATACAACATTTATTGGCAGAACGCAGCGAGCTGTCACTGGTGCGTTTGCAAGTATTGAAGCTGAAGCGGAAAAAATTAGATTGGCAGTTAATGAAGCAAAACCAGGTTTCTGCTGTCGACGAGAAGGGACACACAACATCGACGAATCGGACAAAAAGTCAATAGACCTTATCAACCTCGGCTCCGCTGTACAATCTGACAACAACATCTCGTATGAAATTAAACGAAGAATAACTCTTGCCAACAGCTGTTTCTTTGGATTAAAACGGCAATTGAGTAATAAGGCCCTCTCCCGAACACCAAGATAACCCTATACAAGACCATTACCATCCCAGTCCTGCTGTACGGCGCTGAGGCATGGACTTTATCACAAGAGGATGCGGATATTCTTGGTCTTTGCGGGCGTAAAATCCTTCGCAAAATATTCGTCCCTGTTTGGGTTGATGGGATTTGGAGAAGCAGATTCAACGACGAACTAAAGAAGCTGTACAGCGATATCGACCTAGTGAAAAACTGCGCATTGGGGGCCCAAGATGGCTAGGATATGTAGAGCGAATGGACAACAACGCTACGGCCCCAGAGTCTTTGACTCCACCCCAGAGAGACGACGCAGTCAAAGAAGACTTCGCCTTGGGTGGCGTGCACAAGTAAAGGGTGATTTTTTAGCTGGTTTGGTTTTGGCAACACTGGTTTTGACAGCTGACGTGTGTTTAGTACCTTGTGTCACTGTCAAACAGCTTCAGTTTGGTTTGCAATTTAACCATGGATCGTCTTACAAATAAACAACGCTTGCAAATTATTGAATTTTACTATCAAAATTCGTGCTCGGTTCGAAATGTTCATCGCGCGCTGCTTCCATTTTATGATCGGCATTCTCGACCTTCTGAGCAGTCTATTCGGAAGATTGTGACCAAATTTCGCACCAAATTTACTTTGTTGGACATTAAACCACCAACACGTTTACGTACTGTGCGTATTGAAGAAAATATTGCGGCCGTATCAGCTAGTGTGACAGAAGACCGCGAAATGTCGATTCGGCGCCGTTCCCAGCAGTTAGGCCTTTGTTACAGCACTACGTGGAAAATTTTGCGGAAGGATTTGGGCGTAAAGCCTTTTAAGATACAGCTGGTGCAAGAACTAAAGCCAGCCGACCTACCACAACGCCGAATTTTTGGTGAATGGGCTCTTGGAAAGCTGGCCGAGGATCCGCTTTTTTATCGAAAAATTGTGTTCAGCGATGAGGCTCATTTTTGGTTGAATGGGTACGTAAATAAGCAAAATTGCCGCATTTGGAGTGAAGATCAGCCAGAAGCATTGCAACAGCTACCAATGCATCCCGAAAAAGCCACTGTTTGGTGCGGTTTATGGGCCGGCGGCATTATTGGGCCATATTTTTTTTTGCCCGAAATGGAAGTTCTTGACTTGCATGATATGTGGTTTCAACAAGACGGTGCCACATGCCACACAGCACGCGAAACAATGGCGCAATTGCGAGGCGAGTTTGGTGAACAGTTAATTTCACGTTTCGGGCCGGTCAATTGGCCGCCTAGATCGTGCGATTTGACACCATTAGATTATTTTTTGTGGGGGTATGCCAAGGCTAATGTGTATAGGGACAAGCCCGCTTCGATTGACGCACTGGAAGCCAACATCCATGCATTCATTCGTGAGATACCGGCCGATATGTGTGAACGAGTATGCCAAAATTGGACTCAGCGGATGGGCTACCTGAGACGCAGCCGCGGTCAACATTTGCATGAAATTATCTTTAAACATTAAATTGCAAGGTTCAAACTATCGATTCAAATAAATATTTCATTAATTTTTTCGAATTTTTTGTGTTTTTTTTTTTAAAAAAGTTCTAAACCTCTTAAAAAATCCCCCTTTAGAATACGACCTCAGTCAACTTGGAGTGCGCAACTGAAGGCAGCTAGCTAGGGACCGGGCTAGTTGGAGAGGCATGTTCATTGAGGCCCAGGATCACCCCGAACTATATCGCCACCTTAGTAAGTAAGTAAGTAACAACAAACCTAGGACTGTAAAACTCATACACAGAAAGCGTGCGAACGCCGCTAAGTGGCCGTAAGTAGCGGCCACGCTGCCAAGCTCAGCGCAACCTATAACACCCAATCCTCCTTGCTTTTCAGCCGAATTGATGTCGGCTTGGAAAGTTTGTTTCGAGATTCCATAAATACTGTGAAGACTTTTCAAAAGAGATTCTCAAAGCAAGGGGTCTTATTACGAAACCGTTTCTCCTGGGGTCAGAGCTATACAACAATTTTCTAAATGCTCGACCTTAATCGTGAAAGTTGTTGCTCCTACACCTAAGTTTATGTTGATCTGTTTTAACTTGCTTTTTCGGCGAACATAATTTTTGCTCTTTAAGATTTTTTGTATTTACCACTGTAACACCAACAATTTACATTAACGTAACGTAAAGTTACAGTACAATGACACTATGAAATCTCACTCAATCGAATGATTTTCAATTAATTAGCAACAATCAATGCCGCCAGCAATTACAAACAAACAATATACCTCCTCCTCGTATATACCGCTGAAGTTTCACTATAAATTCTTAATGTCACTAAAATGCCAAATGAAATGGATACCGACGACGAAACGAAGACATTTTCAAACTGATTTAGATGATGCAGAATCGAACTTAAACTAAAAGCACTCAACGGAAATGCATTAGCAATGAGATGATTAACAGAAAGAATCCTTCTTTTTTTTTTTTGTTCGATGAAAACCCAGTCTTCGAGTAAGTCTTCATCCAATAAATAGGAATGTTCTAATTTAGCTCTTCACAAATACTGCCTAAGTTTTACCTCTGTGGATGTTGCATTGTTTCTATTTCTTCCTAATATGCTAACAGTTACAAGCCGCATGCAATTAATTACCACTCATGCATATTCCAAGAGGACACACTTCTAGTCTCCCTCTGAAGAGCGTACTCGCCGCTTAAGATGCTTTTAATTTTCTCTGCTGCTGATATTTTAATCCTCAACTCATCATGTTTTCTAACCATCTTTTTCCACGGCCAGATCCAGAGCAGCTCTAATGTCCTCCAAACACAAAATGAAAAGAAAACCCAAGACATGCTGTGCAAATGAAAATTAATCATTGTCGGGGTACATAAATCACCAGGATAGGAAGCTCTCCTTAACGGAATGCCAGCAGGAGACCTCCTTTTCTTTTTTTTTTTTTGCGAGACGTTTTCTCTCATCACCACTGTTGTTCTATCGTGTGAGTCGAGCGCACAAGTCAAGTTCATTCTCATCTTGCATCTTTGCGACTATGCGACTATGCGTCTTTGCGCGCACGTTTCCTTCTTTTTTAACTTTTTCCCGGCGGCGAGTGTCATTTAAGGTTCATTCAACACTTTTTTGCATTGTGTAGTGGAAAAGTCCTCGTGAACGAAGGAAACACGAACGCGAATAGGTATGCGCTGCTGGACAGCGCAAAAGTCGACTTGAAATTAAAATTAATTAAATAAAGATTTACGGAGAATTGTGACATGTTGCTGATTTTGTGAAAACTCTTCAACATGAATACAGACGCAAGTGAATTACGTGATGTCATTGCTTTTGGAAACCATTAAAGTTTAAAACCTAGTCCCAGCGACATGTTGTTAATGTCTGCCGCCGAATGCAATTGTCATGCCATGTCACTCTGTTTGGATAACAGCTTCGGAAAAAAAAGAGTGTTCACCACATAAATGTCGTGACAGATCACAAGGGAAGCAGTTCAGCGGCATTGACTCTTCTAATTGAAATTTCATTGAAGTATTTAAATCCATTTCGCTGTTAATATTTCAACAAAAAAAATAAATCAGTCAGTCAGTTACCATAGCTAATGATGTCGAGGAAATTGCGAGACAGCTCATTTGAAAACCGCCATTGCACATGGATTACAGTTGAATGTGAACATGTCACAAGTGCCATTTTGATTTTGCAAAAAATTTGCAAACAAAATTAGTTATTGATGGTTGAAGAGGTTTTTTTTTTTATTGTTATCTTTCAGGAAGCAACGTTTATTATAAAAAATTCTTTTAGTCTGTAAGTAGAAAAGTTATTCAAGTCCTTCAGAACTACTACTTTACTTACTTAATGGGCTCCCGACCCGTGAAGAGTCTCTGCCTGAGATACGGCAGCCTTCCATCCTCTGAGATCCCAGTTGTCCAGACCAAGCGCTCCGGCATCCGCGATTTCTTGGTCTTTAAAACGGAGGTTCGGTCTTCCTTGTCGTCTCGAACCTGGGGATTCGATGATCCTCTTGACTTGTTGTGCATTCGCTCGATGTGGCCGAGCCAATGTAGTCGACGAGTTTTAGCTTTTCGGAATACATCCACATCTTGGTACAGCTCATAGAGTTCGCGGTTGTATCTTTTCCTCCATTCGCCCTCCTCGCACACAGGACCAAATATCCGTCAAAGGATTTTTGTTTTAAAGGATCCCAGTATTAACTCTCCTTTCCAGCTTATCGTTCAGCACTCGGCGCCGCATAGCAGAACTTGCAGGATAAGGGTTCTGTAGATCATGCACTTTGTCCTTCGAGTTAGGAGTTTTGAACCCATTTGTTTTGCCAAACCGAAGTAGCAGCGGTTTCCTAGGGTAATTCTTCGAAGGATCTCCACTAAGATGTCATTTGTGGAGTTGATGCTTACCCCGAGGTAGATGAACTCCTTAAGTACCTCGAAGTTGCTGCTATCAACAGTGACATTTTGTCCTAGTCGGTAGACAGATGATTGTTTGTTTGTTGATAGCATATATTTAGTCTTGTCCTCATTCACTTCAAGGCTACTAGTTTCGCCTGTTCGTCAATAGCCGTAAAAGCCTCTATCAGGGCACGCTGGGATCGACCGATGATTTGACCACCAATTTCTTCACAACTAGTTCTTAAAAACTACGATCGCAATTGAGCAAACACATAATATTACGGGATAATCCTCGGATCTATTTGTTTTTCAACCTTGACGACTTTCTAAAAAGTAAAGATCTAGCAGAATCGGATTGAATCTGTTGTTGGCGGTTCAAATGAACATCTTTAAGTAGAGCTGTCTCTTTACGTTAAAGCTTGTTTATGGTTTTGTGTTTTTCACATCGCGATATAGACCACTATTAACAGTCACTTCTTGACCAGCCCCATTTTCAAAGAAGTTTCACAATCAATTGAAGCTGTATTAACTTTCCATAGAGCATATAGATTTTCTTAAACCGAAAATAACAGCGACTGATAAGCATTCTGCTTCGTTTGCTGCTCCTGTTCCTATCACAGATTTTTTTAACCAAATAGTCAACTTTTTAACCCACAACATTTTTTGCAATAATGACCCCCAAATCCTTTCTCATATTTCCTATCTGTAAATACATGTAAGTCAGAGATATGACTCTCGTTTGGTAGTATTTACGAAAATGGATGAGATTTCTATGAAAAATGACATTTCATGGGTGCGGCCATTAAAACCATATTCTTCTCTCCATTTAACGACGAGATTATGATCAGGATTACAGGTATCATAACCCGCCTGCCTCTCTTACGCGATTTTAAGGGAACGTTGATTGCCATTACCTTTTTGACGAGGTTCGTAGGATCCCTCTTTTGAACATGACAATACCAACTGAATCGATCGAGCTTCAATTTGGTCGAGATGGGTTCTTTGACATGAAGACTTCCTCGGATTCCGGAACTTCTAATTCGATCAAGCTTTGTTACTCCTGCTGTCAACTTGCCCTCATACTTTTTGTACATTGTCCAGCATGTATGTGAGCGCGGGACGCACAACTGCGGTGTAGAGCCTTCCTTTCAGCTTAGAGGACATTTTTCGGTCACAGAAGATGGCAGAGTTTTTTTGCCACTTCATCAACCCTACGCTTACACGATGATTGATGTCGTCATCAACGTTTGCTTCGCTGTTGATCATTGATCCCAGATATTTGAACTTTTCACACTTATGAACCACCACCCCCTTCAAATAAATGTCTGGAATGGGTTTATTTGGGTCAGAGAATGGGCAGTACAGATACTCTGTGTTTTTTGGCTAATATGATACCCATTCTTCTTAGACATCTACCCAAACATCAAATGCTCGTTGCAGGGAAGTCTGATCATCACTTCTGATGGCAACATCATAAGCAAAGAATAACTGATGCACTTTAGGGTCCGTCACTTTTCCCACAAGCAGATAATCTGGGACTGTAATAAAAAGCAAATGACTTAAGACACTTCCCTGGTGAACACCGACTTTAATTGGGAATTCATCGGTGACCCCTGTGGGACATCTGACTTTTGTCTCCGCTCCCGCGTACATATCCATGATCATCTGTACGTAGGTTTCAGGAACTCCTCGTTGCCTTAGCGCTATCCATATCAGATCGCTTGGTTGTCTATCGAATGATTTTTCAAAATCAACCAGAATCATATGCAGATCCTTTAAGGAATCACGATGCTTTTCCGTTATGATCCTTATACTTTGAAATGCATCTGTGGTTGATTTACCCGCGACAAACCCGCACTGGTCGTCAGACAGCGGTATTATTTGGTTAGGTGGCCATCTTATACCCACTCAACAATCTTCATGGTGTGTGACATCAACTTAATTGAACGGTAATTATCACAGTTTTGCGTATCTCCCTTTCCTTTGTGCAAAGGAAGAAGATAACATTCCCTCCACTGATTGAGCATTGGATCACCTCTCATGGGTTTGGAGATAAGAATCACGAGCCATCTGAGCCCGATGTCTCCCATCTTTTTCCAGAACTCACTGGGTATCCCATCCGGCCCAACCGCTTTTCTCTTTTTGGAGTTCTTGCCCGCTTTTCCAACTTCTTTGACTGTTTTGTCGGTCACTTCTTCATTGTTGGGAGCGGCTCCTGGAAAATATAGCCTAACTGTTCGTTAAAAAGTTGCTCGCAATACTCTCCACAAGTAGTTGGCCGTAAGCATTTCTTCTTCTCTGTGCGGCAATCTTGAAAATTTAAAACCATAAAAACCCATATAAGATCTTATATACATATGTGTGCAAGCTTCCTATCGAATTGCATGTAAACTTCTATATAAATAAGTGAATTTTAGGTATATATATATAAAAACTAAATTTACGTTTGAAGGCGAATTGAGAGACTCTTTCAGAGTTGACTATCTGGTTTATTCTTTACTCGCAAACGCTAGTACACTGACAGCTAACCGTGTTCTACCATTGAAATCCATTTTGAAATTGGAGAAAAGTAATTAAACAGATAATTGAGAGTTTCATATCTCGTGTGTTGGCTTGCACAAGTCGTTTAAGTATGAAGTTAAAAAGGTTAAATGACTGAAAAGGTCTCGGTTAGATAGTCATCGACTTTGTGCAAAAATAAAGCTTATCGCTGTAGATGCTGTCATTTGCGGCTTAAAATTCGTGAAGAACGTTGTCACTATCGATCCGAACTTGTTGAATATTTTCCCGCCGCGAAATTTTTTTAATTAACAAAAAAATAAGGAAGTAAAACTAAACTTTTAAATCAAAACAATGCGATCGCTATCGCCGAGAAAAAAACATTCGCGAACTGTCAGAAATTTCCAACAGGAACAACCAGAGTGGCTATTCTCCCGGCAGTCCAGTCGAGGGTCGCGTTCGATGGGAAAACCTAAATCGTTAGTTAGCTTACGCTGATGTTTCCAATGACGTCCGCTGAAAAGATAAAGTGCATGCAACCGAAAGCGAGGAAAAAAAAATGTAAAAGTCAAAACCACGAAAAATTTCAAATTTGGAAATTAAAGCTGAAACCAGAGATAAAACCGAGGTGGGCGCCACACAATTTTATGGCCAAATTGTGAAACCGCAATTTGTACCGTATGGTACCGTTCCGCTGCAAGGAAAGAATAAAGAAACAGAACAACGTGTTTTTCTACCACGTTATAACGGCTCCGGTGGAGCTGGTCACTTTATTCTAGAAAAGAGTATTAAAGTTAAAAATTTTATTTTTTTTTTTTTGCAAGCGAATAGATAAACTATTTTTACTGCGAATTATGACCACCGGCGTGACCCGCTTTCGCGTTTTCCCGAACTTTCAATAAGAGTTAAAAGGGATCGCGAGTCCCGTCTTTTCTCGGAAGAATTTACGGTCGAAACCCAACCAGACCTATTTTCCCAAAATTTCCTAGCACAACCCTTCACTCTCTACGTCAATCAAAAAAAACACTGACACCACACTTTACTTAGCCTTTTTTTTTTGTTGATTCCCTTGCGACGCTCTGCTATTCATCCTGTCCTCCGTTTTCTCTTCTTTTACCGCTTCAATGTCCATAAAATAGAAACTATTTGAAATTTTTTTTTTGACTATAAAACTCGTTAGCAAAACTAAACCGGCAAGCTAGCTGGTCAACCAAGAAGTTACGACCAAAATTTTCCTTTGTTCCAGCTCGGACGGTATTCGGCTGACACATGCATATTTTACATTGGTAGTGGGTTTCCACTTATAGCGTGCAATAGACGCCATATCCCACTACCTTCCATACATCCAAGCGAACCAACAGGAGACACTATTCAGCTACAAGGGAGCATAATTTGCCCCGGTGTGAAAGTGTCTCACCCTTTCGCCGTTTCTCTCTCACACTTTTCACTCTTATACCCCAAACACTTGAGCTTTCCGTTACTAGAAAGCCAGGTTAAGGTTGAGTGTTCAAACCTCGTCCGACCTGGAACAAAACATTAGCTTAGGTAATCTTTTTTTGAACGATCATTTAGGTTTGTAACGATCGTTGCGAAACCAAATAATATCAAAACGTAAACAAGTGTTTACGAATACATTATTAGTATCGCGCGCGATATTATTAATTATTAGGAGAAACCTTAAATCGGCAGAGTGTAATTCATCTCCTCTTGGAGATCTAAACCAAATTCAAATTGGCCAATCAAACAAGGTAATCTAAATCTATTCCGCCCCCTTTGATCGGGCCAGTCAAGAAGTCGAAAGCAGGTGGACAGGAGGAACCAAATAACCCCTCCAACGATTAGAATCAACGTGGATTTACCAAAGTCCCCCGGAACAGTGTTATTAAAATTCGCGATCTTTAAACTGTCTGGTGGGATTTCGTTCAGATTTTGTGGTGGGGGATCTTGCCGAAAGCAGGTCATTCCTTACAAAACGCTTTTCCTTTTTTCTCTATAGTGTTTGTGTTGTCATCCGTTGATTTGAGTCGCATTTCGCGTTGATGTTCTTTTGACATTTGCTTTGTTGGTATTTTTTTTTCTTCTGTTGTTGTTGTTGTTGTTATTATGCAGCGTGATTTCATTGTGAGGGTGTTTCACGAGGCGGTCCGCCCACACTCCTCTGTGGCTCCGACGGAGTAGCGAAAGAGATCGTCACCTCCTCCTCCATCGAACATTTCTCCCTACCGGGACTGTGGTAGTTCTTTCGCAACTGTTTACTTGGAGCTTTTGACTTTGGGCCGTCCACCCGTGCTCCTCAATTGCTGGACACCTGCCCCTGGCGCAATGTTCTGCAGGCGGTGTTTAAATTGCTGGGGCGTTTAATTGTTTTCCGGCCGTCCGCCTACGCCCTGACGCCACTTTTGTACGGCCCGGTAGTTGTGGGCTCCGTACTAGGTCACTGCTTTTGCCGCCGACCAGGATTCGATTCGAGCGGCCCCCTTATCCGTGTGGCTCTCGATGGGCTTTCGTTCGTCGAAGTGTCTAAAGCGGAACCCCCATCCGGGTGGCTTCCGATGGACATCTCTCCTCGCAACGTACGTCGTTATGACTAGAGCGGGACACTCATCCGGGTGGCTCACAATTGGGGTAAGCCCTCGATGTTTCGGATTGAGAGGTGATGTATACCTGTGGGGGTGGTTCCCTCAAGGTTCGTGGAAAGTGGCCCTAAGGTTGATGGGACCCTGGTTGCCCTCCACTTCCCTATGACCTTGTAGGTACCTCCCAAGAAAAGAAGGGATTGGGTCGGGAAAAGATAGGAATAGAAGGTGGTTCTTGTTGCGCGGAAATATTCCGCAACAAACTCCCTGAGTTTTCTCCAGGATCTTCCGTAGTGAGAACATTTGATCAATAGTGGACTTACCGAAAATAAAACCGCACAATGGCTTCTGGAACTCGCACAATACCACAGACAATATCTCAAACATGATATTAAGGAGACTGATACTTTTTATAGTTTTCGAAGTTAAGAGGGTCTTCATTCTTGTGAACCGGAAAACGATCCATTCATCAGGAAAACATGTGTATGCTCTCTACCAAGTGATCTCCCATCATCCTTGTTGACTTGAGTTAAGATGTTACTATCGCCACTTCATTTTGATTGGGTGGACGGAATTCTTGACTTGCATCATCAGTGGCTTGCTCTGCCTGACAGCGGAAATTGTAACGTCTTAAATATGTTTTTTCGATATCTTCAGCACCGATTGTGACTCTTAACTACAAGGCTTCCTTGTATATCTTACAGGATTCTGTTTGGGTGTTGGTTTCGTGAGACATTCTTTTTACCTTTTGGTATAACTTTCGGACATTATTCCCGGAGTAGCACCTCTCTATTCCCTCGATCGCGTGCTTCTCATGCTCTTTCTTTTTCCTTCAGAGAAGCCAATTTTCTTCCCTCCTCGTTTGCTCGTAGAGCTCACACGCAACCTCCTCCTTTTGTGGAGAGTCGCTTTATAGGCCTCTTGTTTTGCTGCAGCAGCTTCCCGGGATCAAACCAGGGTTGGTGGTCCGAGTCTATTTTGGCAGCTCTGAATTTTCGAAAATCCAAAATACTTTAGGAATGCCTAACCTCGATCGCAACATGATCAATCTGGTTGACAGATTGCCGATCTGAGGTAAGAACCACATTTCTGTTTTTACGTCTTCCCGTTATGCTAGAAAAGATGTCCTCCCCTCCAATTTTGGCAGCAAAATTCGCCTTTCACAATTTTCATACTTCGCACATTCCTCGTAGGATTTGTCGAAAAGCTCTAGAAGTTAAAATGTTGAAATAAGATTTTGGAAAAATGACGAAAAATATTTGCACTTATTTCCCCAACTTTGAGCACATCTTCTATGTCAGGTTTGCCCATCGTTATCATTTAAGCACGTGCGTTGCGTATATGCCACATAATTCGATATAAATCGTAATTAAAAATTCATAAGTTATTGTTTCGATCCGAACCTATGAACTTAGATAATATTTAAAAATCGTAAATTTAAAAAATGACAGCAGCAACAATAAAGGCTGTTCTATTTTTTATGTGAGTTCTTCGTTCACATTTTCCAGCCAAAGTTCTCGCATCTTCTTCTGTCATCATTACAAATTTAAGTAATTTATTGCTCGCGATGAAAACCGCAATTAAACTTGTGACGTCCCTTTTGGCCGTAACTAATTAAATGGCTGTGGGGATCCCCAAAGTGTGGGATGTTGTAAATCATGAATGACAAACAGGAAGGTATCCCAAACGACCTTTAATTAGTTATTTAAGGTTTTTTTTTTTTCTAGATTTTCTTGTTATGAATTTATTTTCGTGATGTATTTACATTTCCCGTCCCGTTACAATTAAGATGAAGTTGAATGCTCTTGGAAAGTGTTCACTAAATTGCTGGTTTAAAAGAAGGAAATTAAAATAAATGGCCAGGACACTTAGGATTTAGTGGAATTAGGACATGGATTTGTTCTATTTTTTTAAGCCATGAAATTATTCCACAGAGTTTTGGTACGAAATACAAGATCTCAACGCAAAATTTAGGTTCTTTTTCTGGAGATTAAAAGTTAATATCTTTTGGTAAAGGGATGCAACTAATAGGACATATTTGCGCAACTAACCATCATTTAAAGTAACGAATGGACCTAAGGCATAGCATCTACAACGATTGTGAGTGCGAAGATATATTTTTTGATATGAATGGAGGGTCCTGCCTATTCCAAGCGACAAATTTTTGAGGGTCTTCTAATGGTTACTCTTGGATATGATTCAGACTTTCGCAAGAGTTTGCACAGCGAATATAAATGTTTTGTCGGATTTGAGCCCGGTAACCCTCGCTAAGAAGTCCAATGCACAGACTCACAGGGACATGTTTGGCAATTGTAAGGCTGATGAACTCGCTCAATTAAGAATCATATCACGCTCACTGTCGCTAAGACTGGTTGCTACTGAGAATCGCATTTCTAGTGCCGAAACAGATCTGGCCTAAGCTGGGTCTGAAAAGCTTTAATTATTAAAGTTTTCTAAGCAGAGGGCATATTAGCATAGCAGTAGATACTTGGAAACCGTCTTATAGGCAGCGCCTGCCACAAGGCTTTGGGCACTCTCAAATGACTTTTGCAGAAGCTACGACGAAGAAGAAGCGGAAACTATCTTCCACCTATTTTTTACATGCTCTACTTTCTTCAGAAAAAGAAAGCTCGAAAGCTTTCGGAGCTTTTTCTACGATGTTTATCTCCATTGGTTTGTCAGAAGCTGCAAATGGTTTAACGATTATAGGAGAGCTTTTTCCTAGATTCCTGTGGTATTAAAACGAACCAATTTTTATCTAGGTATGACGGTCTTGTGCCGGCAGCCACTTCAACCTTACCTTAACTAATCTAGTATTTAGGGATTAGAACGTGACATGTGTTTTGGGATCTGTAGTTTGGAGTTTTATTTCATGAAAAACTCGGTCAATATTGTACTTTACTGGTTGAATCGTTGCTGGATTTTTGGCATTTCAGTAACCTTAAATTCTGACACTCTGCATTTGTCAATTTGTCAATTTCTATGCATTACGTTCTCATGCTACTAATAAAAACTCCACTAAAACCACACAATTTAGTCACACTTCGCGGTGATAGCTGAGTCTAGGTGGGGGAACCTGACAAATTGTGTCATTTCTAAGAATATTTGGCCCATCAAACATATGACCCTTAACCTCATTCACAGAATGAGTGCGAACGTTTCTAAGATGTTGGCCATAAGTACAGGCCACTAGGAAGAAGCACCCACACTGCCAAGCTCGAAATAAAGGGTGATTTTTTAGCTGGTTTGGTTTTGGCAACACTGGTTTTGACAGCTGACGTGTGTTTAGTACCTTGTGTCACTGTCAAACGGCTTCAGTTTGGTTTGCAATTTAACCATGGATCGTCTTACAAATGAACAACGCTTGCAAATTATTGAATTTTACTATCAAAATTCGTGCTCGGTTCGAAATGTTCATCGCGCGCTGCTTCCATTTTATGATCGGCATTCTCGACCTTCTGAGCAGTCTATTCGGAAGATTGTGACCAAATTTCGCACCAAATTTACTTTGTTGGACATTAAACCACCAACACGTTTACGTACTGTGCGTATTGAAGAAAATATTGCGGCCGTATCAGCTAGTGTGACAGAAGACCGCGAAATGTCGATTCGGCGCCGTTCCCAGCAGTTAGGCCTTTGTTACAGCACTACGTGGAAAATTTTGCGGAAGGATTTGGGCGTAAAGCCTTTTAAGATACAGCTGGTGCAAGAACTAAAGCCAGCCGACCTACCACAACGCCGAATTTTTGGTGAATGGGCTCTTGGAAAGCTGGCCGAGGATCCGCTTTTTTATCGAAAAATTGTGTTCAGCGATGAGGCTCATTTTTGGTTGAATGGGTACGTAAATAAGCAACATTGCCGCATTTGGAGTGAAGATCAGCCAGAAGCATTGCAACAGCTACCAATGCATCCCGAAAAAGCCACTGTTTGGTGCGGTTTATGGGCCGGCGGCATTATTGGGCCATATTTCTTCAAAGATGATGCGAATCGCAGCTTTACTGTCAATGGTGAACGCTACCGAGCGATGATAACAAACTTTTTTTTGCCCGAAATGGAAGTTCTTGACTTGCATGATATGTGGTTTCAACAAGACGGTGCCACATGCCACACAGCACGCGAAACAATGGCGCGTTTGGTGAACAGTTAATTTCACGTTTCGGGCCGGTCAATTGGCCGCCTAGATCGTGCGATTTGACACCATTAGATTATTTTTTGTGGGGGTATGCCAAGGCTAATGTGTATAGGGACAAGCCCGCTTCGATTGACGCACTGGAAGCCAACATCCATGCATTCATTCGTGAGATACCGGCCGATATGTGTGAAAGAGTATGCCAAAATTGGACTCAGCGGATGGGCTACCTGAGACGCAGCCGCGGTCAACATTTGCATGAAATTATCTTTAAACATTAAATTGCAAGGTTCAAACTATCGATTCAAATAAATATTTCATTCATTTTTTCGAATTTTTTGTGTTTTTTTTTTAAAAAAAGTTCTAAACCTCTTAAAAAATCACCCTTTACCTTATAACACCTACTCACGTAGTTGCGATCACCCGTTAATGAAAATGTAAGCGTTTTTCACCTCCTATGCGGGTACCCGGCTCTGGCTAGTGACAGACTGCGATCCCTTGAACAACCATTCTTTGGCGACATTTCCGACATATCAGATAACGGTCTTAATAATATCATAACATTCCTTAATTCCACCGGGTGGATTTGAGTTTTACTGCAACACCTTCAACCCTCTATTCGAAAGACCTCATGAGTGGGGGTTTAAAAACTAATTGTGTACCCTGGTGTATGCCAGGCAACGGCCACTTTACCTACCACCCCATACGCTCTCAGCCTCAGATGAATGTGAATTCACCTAGCTGTAAAAATCGATGTTCGTTAAAGCCAGTAGAAACGTTGGTTCTGCACAAAACACACGAAAATTTAGCAAGTGCATAGCCAAATGCATTGTTTTCTTTGTTTCAGGCACATGCGTTCATCGAATGTTTCCATTAATAAGGTGATTACTTCGTTTGCTTTATAGCACGTAGTGCCATTCGACTGTATTCAAATCTCTTCCACATTGATGCCATTGAATCGGAAAATTTAAAACTCCTTAACCGTGGCTCTCCAACGAATACCTTTAACCGTAACACCCTGATTTGCCAAATTAAAAAAAAATGTATAAATTTGACTCCACCACCACAGACCACAGTTAAAATGGGTGTTTCGGTCATTCTCCTGTGGACTATTTTCGCTCGAAATCCGACAATATTGGTTATTATCATGCCCAATAAGCCTGACATAAGCCTCATCGCTGAGCACAAATTTACGACAAAACATCGAATCCAATGCCAATTGATTTTCGGGACATTCACTCCACGCACCCGATGGTCAGTCGATCTCAATTGTTTCATGAGCTGGATCTGGATCATGAGATTGCATCTTAACCCTTAACTGATGTCGTGCAAATAGTGAACGCTTCTATAGTAGTGCAACTGTTTTAAAATATGATTAAAATAAAAGTATTAATTTTTTTAAATATTTTTTTTTATTTAACTTTAAACTAAACAACTAAAAATGTAATTTTTAAAAATTAGCGACAGGAACAGTCGGTTTTACTTCAAATTTGCACATGTAATTTATAAAAATATATATAAAATACAAAACAAAAGTAAAGGGTGATCCATTTCGAGGTTCCCTACTTTTTTAAAGAAAAAAACACAGAAAATTCAAATTTAATGGAGAATGTTTATTATCATTTGAAAGAACATTCTTTGGCATTTATTTTTATTTATTATTTTTTGAAGATTATGTCTATCAAATGTTGGCCGTTGCTACGTCGCAGATGGTCCATCCGTTGAGTCCAATTTTCGATCACTCGTTCGAGCATTTCGACTGCTAACTGGCGAATGACACGCGTGATGTTTTCCTCCAAGGCCTGAATCGAAGCGGATTTGTCGGCATAAGCTTTTGACTTTACATATCCCCACAGGAAAAAGTCTAACGGTGTGATATCACACGATCTTGGTGGCCAATCGACCGGCCCAAAACGTGAAATTATGTGCTCACCGAAATGTTCTCTCAATAAGTCCATTGATTGATGCGATGTGTGGGAAGTGGCGCCGTCTTGCTGAAACCAAATTGAGCCAGAAATGGGCCTCATCGCTAAACAAAATTTGCCTCGAAAACGTCGGATCTTCTTGGAACTTTTCATGAGCCCATAGAGCCAAGCGATGTCGCTTGGGAAGGTCGAGCGGCTTCAGTTGTTGCACAAGCTGTATTTTGTACGCTTTCAGTTTAAGATCTTGACGTAAAATGCGCCAAGTCGTTCCATACGTCAGTCCGAGTTGCTGCGAACGGCGCCGAATCGACTCTCTACGGTCTTCGTGTACACTCTCAGTTACGGCCGCTATATTTTCTTCACAGCGTGCTGGGCGTGGTCTATTCGGTCGAATATTATCCAATAATGAATGCTGGGTCTCAAAATGGGTGATGGTGTTGCGAATAGTACGCTCAGTAGGCCGATTATGTTGACCATAAGTTGAGCGAAGTGCACGAAACACATTCCTCACAGAACGTGAATTTTCATAATAAAGTTGAACAATTTGTAAGCGTTGTTCACGCGTAAGTCTTTCCATTATGAAATGCCAAACAATACTAAACAAAAATAACATGACAGCATGACACGACTCACACGTGATCTGTCAAAAAAGGCTATTGAAAAAAGTATCTCTACTTGGATCACCCGTTATTTAAATAAAGTAAAACATTTTTCTTCAATTCTAAAACTTAATTTTTAAAACTATGTTAACAAAAACTAAAAATATTCTCCTTGAAAAATTGAGCTGCTTTATAAGCATGAGAGGCACACTTGTTTTGAACAAGTCAAGCAAATGGGCAGCTTGCACGAAGCACAAAGGTGCACAGTCTTAGCATTTTTATTAGACGGGCACAGAGAACACCTTTTCCTTTTATTCCTTTCCAGTTTTAGAGATTCTTTTCTAATCTGGAGCTGCATCTGCTTCAAGTCTAAGGATATTACGAATGCCAGTCTTCAATTGCACAGAAAGTCTTTGGGTATAAAATCTCTCCTTCATGCGGGGTTCACACAAAATTTTTGCAAGCCCTTTCATAAATACCAACCTTGTCATCGTCGATGCTGATTCATGGCTCTGCTGGATGATATAAGCATTTAGTGCACTCATGTCCAATAGCCTATATAAAACAGCCATCGACCAACGACGAGTTCTGCGACTGCATGAATACACTGAACACATTTGATCTACAGAGTCAACACCACCTTTTGTGCTATTATAATGAAGGATAATTTCAGGTTTATTGATAGACTGATCTACAAAGTTATCATGGTGCATGGATGACATGAGGATGACAGATTGGTTTTTTTTTGTCTATCTTTGTTCCAATTCTTTGGAATCTTGTGGTGAACAAACTGCTTGTTATCCTGGAAGGAGAGGGCTGCAAAGTGATTGCCTATGCAGATGACGTTGCTATTGCCGTATCGGGGAAGCACCTTAACACCTTAAAAGAACTCCTACAAAACATTATTAGCTCTTAACAAGCTAATAAGATGGGCTGACGGTTGTGGTCTGGGCGTCAATCCCCACAAAACCGAACTTGTCCTCTTTACTAGGAAATACAAAATCCCACGAGTCGACCCCCCTTCAATCAGGGGTACCAGCTAAGTCTTCTCTGACGAGGCCAAATACCTAGGTCTCATCCTGGATAGGAAGCTCAACTGGAAATCTAATATACAAAAAAGAGTCCGGAAAGCTACGGTGGCACTCTTTTCTTGCAAAAAAGCTTACTCACTGGCTATATATCTCGGTTGTAAGACCGATACTAACGTATGGAACAATTGTCTGGTGGACTGCCTTAGAGAAAGCGATAAATCGCGATAAACAAGGCAGAGTCCAGAGATCAGCACGTTTATGCATAGGTGGAGCGCTTCGCACCAATCCCTCAGCTGCACTGGACATTCTGTTCCATTTAATACCCCTTGACGTCTTAAGCAGACAGACGGCTGCTACCACGGCCACTCGCCTCAAAGCAACTTCTCAATGGGCCGATAGTGAAATCGGCCACTCTGCAATTCTGAACATACTCAGAATCCCTTCTAGGAATATAGACTACACCACACCCCAACTGCTGTTCGACAAAAACTTCCAGATATCCATCCCCCCTAGATCCTTTTGGGAGGATGCCTTGCCGGAAGAAGAATCAATCCATTTTTACACGGACGGTTCAAAAACAAATGATGGAGTGGGTGGAGGTGTCTTCTCAGACAGACTTAATCTCAGTCTCTCCTTCCGTCTTCCTAATCATTGTAGTGTTTTCCAGGCGGAAATTATGGCGATAAAAGAAGTCTTGTCCTGGCTTAAAAAAGAATGTGGTATCCGTAAAGGATATTCGAATCTTTTCGGACAGTCAGGCCGCCATTAAGTGTCTGGACTCTGTCTCTATTAAGTCTTTAGTAGCCCTAGATTGCCGATCATCTCTAAAGGAGATGGCTGAGCAGTTCAACATTCACCTTTGCTGGGTGCCGGGGCATAGGGACATTCCGGGTAAGTGCAAGGCCGACGAACTCGCCAAACTTGGAACTACCCTCTCAATCTTGCCTGAAAAGGGCTCCTTAGGCATACCAGTTTCCACGTGCAAGCTCTTGTTTAAACTGGATGCATTAGAAAAAACTAACCACAGATGGACAAATGGTGCTACTTGTCTGACAACGAAGCAGATTTGGCCTAGGCTGGATCTAAGACGCTCAAGGAGCTTGATTACCCTTAATCGGTCGCACATTGGTGCTACAATTGGTGTCATAACTGGACACTGTTTGTTAGGCAGGCATGCAACAAGGCTTGGTGCCTATTCCAACGACTTCTGTAGGAGCTGTTTGGATGAGGAGGAGGAGGAGACTACTCTACACCTTCTCTACGCATGCCCTGCTCTCTCTCGAAAGCGAAACCTCCATATGGGGGCCTTCTTCTATAATGATCTTAATAATCTAAACTCAACCGACCCAAAATGTCTCTCACGCTTTATTAGCACCTCAAAATGGTTCAACGTGTAGGCAGGAACTTCAGATCCACGTGGTATCACAATGGACCTATATTGGTCTAAGTGAGTCAGACTTCTATCTGACTGCCACTTCAACCTAACCTAACCTTGTGAGGCAAAAACGATTTTGGAATTTCCTTCTTCTTCCTTTCTTCAAGGTACCGACGACAGTTAGACCTTTTGATTTCATCACATTTATAAGTTCCATCGAAGTGTACCAGTTGTCTGTCGTGAAGTTGCGATTCGAGTTAAAAATTGGTTTGCATAATCGCAGACACGCTTGCGCTGGTATTGGGTACTTTTGCTCTTCCTCTGTTAACCCATATGTAACGGCTGGTCGATATATCGACCAGTAATTTTGTCATTTTCCGTAGGAGAGGGGGAAAATCGATCTACCTGGTAGAATATGAGTTTCGATAGTTTGGTTTAATATCTAATCGACCTGTTTTTGCATTTTTCTCGATTTAGATTTTTACGTGGTCTTTTACGGAAAACTGCAAAACACCTTTTTGGACAATAAAAAGAAATATTTCGGAAAAATAGGAAAATTACAGCAGCGGAATGACCGCCCACAAACAATAGCTATTCCATGCCTGTTTTACAAAAAAAAAATGTTCGAACACGAATCGCGATCTTTCGTCATGGGCTAGTTGGGCGCAGAAGGTAGGTGGTCGAGATATCGACCAATAGTACTATGCGATATACAAAAATGCACTGTAAATTTTTTTCGGTTTGTAATCCGATCAAACTTTATAGCCAAGACATTTCCGCTATTTCAGCTTCCGATGGTTGATGCCACGAAACCCCCTCCAAATCATAGGGACACTTGTAAGACAAACAACATCAGGTCAATTCAAATAAGTATCCTAAGATAATTTTTACGCGTTAGCTGCAGCTGTGTCAACAGATAAGTATATGTTACGGCGCGGCGTCATTAGCTATTGTTTTGCTTTATTGCCTATTTCATACAAGAAAAGGGTTTAGGTCATAAACTCATCCAACCACGAAGCGATCGAGCCAATGCAAAAAGTAAAGCGTTGGGACCGAAAAACTCGAAAAATGACGACCGTGGAAATGCCTCAAATTGTCAAGGCATACAACAAGTGCATGGGTGGTGTCGATCTTTTCTACAATGCAATGAATAATTATCGCATCCGCGTTCGTGGCAAGAAATGGTACTGGTCATTGTTGATCAATGCATTTGATGCAGCAATGGTAAATGCATGGAAAATTCATTGTATGCTGCGCAGACACGAAGACCACATAAATCAAGACACGAAGAAGAAAAAATGTGTCATCATAAGCCAACTGGACTTCCGTGTTTACGTAACCGAATGCTTGCTGCGCCAAGAGAGAAGTGGAATCCCGAAGACTTCGAATGCAACCAAAATAAGCGAAAAGGTCGCGTTGAACGATATTCGCTGCGATAGAACCGACCATGGAATCATTCACAGCGCAAAAAACTTCGTTGTCGTGTCTGCCACAAACATGCGTCATTCAAGTGCAGCAAATGCGATGTTGCATTACACACAAAATGTTTTAATTCATTCCACAGCATATAAAATAACGATTTTCCATTACCATATTTATTTATTTATTCTATAATCGAATCTATTTATCAAATAAAATATTAAAAAAATAATTTCTGAATTTTTGGTTCACTTTTGCATTTTTGCATATCGTATGGTACTATTGGTCGAGATCTCGACCACCACCTCCACGGTATCCCTGGTCAGGTATTCTGATCCAAAATTGGCTCGCACACAAAGTTTCAACAATTTTGAATGGACAGTTTTCGAGCAGTTACATATGGGTTAATGTAAGACCCTCTGTATTTTTGCCGCAGTAAAGATACGTATTAAATGCGTAGTGCAATGCGGACATGCATAGTCGGAAAATGTCTCGACCTGTTCCATCTGTAGCAAATAAAGATATAAAGCAATAGGCCCAAAAATGCGTCTAGCTCTTGTGGAGTACATTCCTTTAGTTCTGCACGGTTCGGGGACTTGTATTTTAATCTAAACATTGCCAGTTTCACGTTTGTCCAAGTTAGAATTTTGTTCTTTATATTCGAATCAAATATTTTGTCCAACGCTTCTTTTGGATCAAACGGGTCAACAGGCCTTGATCGAGATGATGTGTAAGGCAATCTAATAAAGTTGTGGCTCCTGACTCGAGCGTTTCTTGCGGGTGGTGCTTTAGCCCACTTGAACCGGTTTTTTCCGTAAAGGTCTTCAACCACATCAGCTTCATCTTGATGAGTATCTTCGCCATCAGAATCAGACAATTCGGAGTTGGATTCATGGTCACTTGGTCCGAAAAATCATTATCAGAATGAGTATTACCCTGCAATGGTCTTACATTCGATCCATTTTCGTCTTCATCGCCGGACAATTCGTTCAACCATTGCTCAATTATAAAATCTTGATTGCCACTGATACTTGCCATTGTAAATACCTGAAATAAAACAAAACACCTTGTTAACTACATAAACAAATAAATCACGTATCTATTAGTCGTGTTGATACTGAAACTAACCTTTATTGAAGCGACTGAAGTGTGTCCTTCTCACTGTGCACACTTTAACTTACTGTAGCAAGCTACTGAAAAGTAGAAACAGCTGCGGTAACTGTTGCGCTTTTTACACACGTTTAAAATTTGAACATGGGTCCACTGGACCCACGACATCAGTTAAGGGTTAAAAAGAAAATATTCTTCGCAAACGATGAAAGGAATCATAATTTTGGAACAAAGTTTCATCCGTTCAACATAGTATGGCTAATGTTTTGTTGCTGAGTTATAAGACAAGTTGATGGACTTAATTTTTGGTGTACACTTTCGACAAAGTTTTTTATTGAAATGACCAAAAAGGCTTGTTGTTTCAGATTTGTAATATTAACAAGTGGCAATTTCTGCATTTAATCACATCTCGCTCACTCCTTTGATATATTAGTGCCCTTGAAACTCTAACCGGGCGTTTTCTGTGAAAAAATTACCCTAGAAGAATCTTAAAAAACTTGTAGTTACCAGTGGTAGACGTAGCAATCCTCAGCGAACGACTCAGGCTCCATATTGCCGGTAATTGGGTCGTGGACCGAGGGCTGGGGATCAATCCATCCAAGACAGAAGTCCTGCTGTTTACTAGGCAAAGGATCATTCCAACATTCAATGCACCAAAAATGGGAGGGAATGATCTAAAAATGTCCAGTTCAGCAAGATACCTGGGAGTTATCTTAGACTCCAAACTTAACTGGAGAGAGAATGTAGATGACCGCATTAAGCGGGCATTGTACGCCTGTCGCAAAACATTCAGCAACAAATGGGGACTTAAACCACACATGGTACACTGGTTGTAAGGCCCATCCTGACATTTGGTGCAGTTGCTTAGTGGAAGGCTCTGGAAAATAAATATCTTCTCTCCAATCTCACCAAAGTCCAAAGGGCGGCTTGCATGGGTATAACTGGGTCCCTAAGGACGACACCAACTGCAGCTTTGGAGATACTACTCGATCTCATGCCATTAGGCATTTACTGCAGCAGTAAGGCGGCTAAAGGGCCGTCAGACTTAGAGAGTGCGGACTATGAGTCCGAAGACCATATGGAAAGAGTTGAATGGGATGAGAACGCAGTCACGAAAAAGGAAGAGATTGCCATCTACACCGACGGCTCCAAACTGGACATCGGAACAAGCGCAGGCATCTTCTGTGAATCCCTAGGATTAAGCAAATCCTTCAGAATAAACGACGACCGTATCGTTTTTCAGGCGGAGATAGCTGCCATTATCCAGGCTGTAGCCGAACTGAGACGATCACCATCTACTCTGATAGTCAAGCGGCAATAAAAGCCATGAAATCAGATGTGGTGAAGTCAAGGGCTGTGAGCCAATGCAGGAAGTCGCCAGACGAGTTATCAGCTGTCAACACACTAACCCTGTGCTGGGTGCCAGGACACACTGATATCCCGGGAAACGAGGAAACGGACAAGCTTGCAAGATCAGGGTCAGAAATGAATGCATCACTGGCACTTGACTCAGTAAGAACACCGCTTAGCACCATCGCACGCAAAATCGATACCGAGTCCTTGAGTAGAACTAACCAATGTTGGACCCAACTCAATACGTGCATACATACAAAATGAGATCAAAATCCATGATCGACTGTATCAAAACAGATAGTCAACTTTTTTTAATTTATTAGTTGACTTTTATAATTTTGTAGTTTTTTGTATGAAGTCTGACGTCTCACGGCACTTAAGATGGATATAAATTTCCACCATTTCAATCCAATTATTTGTTTTTAAATATAATAACGCACTCACGCTTCATAGGGGGTGATGTAAGAGTCATCACACACAAAACTAGGCACCGAAGACCTATTCCGTGTTGTGGTCGCAGTACAACGTTTCCTGCAAATAGAGGAAAAATGGATTAATATCAGGAAAAAGTAATCGTGCCGAGAGTGGTGGATGACTTTTCCGCTGCGGAGGAATTATATATCTTCAATCAGCACGAATAACAATCCTTACCTTGCTCCGATGACTGTTGTCCAAAGTACATTTCCTTATTTCCCCAGGTCCTCTTGCTTCTTCTCTTTTATATGCGCGATCTAAAGTAAAAGAAATATAAAATATTGGTCTAAAATAAGTAAAACTTACCAAACAGATTCCCTCGAGCACATTTTTGCTATTTTTCCCGGTTTTGTTTATTTATTTATTTTTATTGGCTGTCAAACGTCATTGGAGGCAAATTGTAAAAGACTTTTGGATCTCAACAGTTTGATAGGCCTAGAAAAAGAAAAGGTCAATTTTAAAAAGAGCAGGACGTTAAGGTTTCTAAAAAGGGTAGAACGATCTGGGTAGCGGATGCTTAGAGAAACGGGTATGGAATGACTAAGCATTTTTGGGAGAGTGGTAGTGGGAGTTAGGGGGCATTATTGGACTGCTTAAGCAATTAAGAAATACATATCATCACTCATTGCAGAAGAAGACTATAGACAAGTCGTCCAATTTAAGATCCTCCCAAGAAAAGACAACAACAACCAGTACATAAAATAAAGTAATTTGATGTCTTTGTTCGGCTCATATGGCCTTTAAAAAAATTATGTTGCAGTTTTTTTATTTAATTTTCCTTTCTTTTTCTTTTAGTAATTATTTATTTTTTTTTGGAAATTTAATTATTGGTAAGTTTGGATTTTATTTTATTGTAGTAGTTTAATTTTAAAACCAAAACCCATAAATAGGCAACGTCCATCGTGGGACAAAGGGGTCAATCGGCGGTCAAAGGCAAATTGTACCGAGAATGCAGGAAAAATGAAAGCCTTGGCCGCCGCATAAAAATTTTCCCAATTTTAATTTCTTAAATTTTCCCAATTAAAATACCGTCGAACAGAAGAAAAAAATTGGGGATTCCCGCCGCATATATATACAAAAAAAAACCCGCTACATGAATAAATAAAGTCCGAATTTAAACAAAGGACTGCAAATCGGATATAACGTTACCAAATTCTAACATACATACATATAGATGCACACAAAGAACGGAGAAAATTAAAAGGAAAATTAGACCAACAAACAAACAAAAAAGAAAATATATATAGTTTATTAGATTTAAGAATATTTTAATAACAACATTCTTTTTTTTAATTTTTTTATGTGGATTTTTGTTTTATGTAATAAGTTTAGTTTCCTTTTGGTTTTTTTTTTATATATATTTCTATCGCGTTTAGTGTGCTATGTCCCCTACAGAAAGCTCGTTATAGGTGGGATTTTCGTATTTTATATAAATACTTAGGTTTAATTAATTTCATGACTGGTAAAAAGTTGCCTGATAATTTCGGTGAAGGTTTTCGCGTGGAAACAAAATTTAAATATTTTTTTTGTGTATTTTATGTTAAATTGCCTGTTTTTTTATTTTTTTTTTTTTGTGATTTAGTTTTTTTTTGTAAAAATTAAATTTAAAGAAAAAATTAAATTTAAACAACCCACACAAATGATAGAAACAAAGGAACGACGTTAATTTTTTTTGTTGAGGCATAAAGGCATTATGGAGGCCTAATTTGATTTTCAGGGGGTAGAATAGGGTGCGCTAAAACACTTTTGGTGGATGGCTTGAGCAGTGCGAGGCATCCGCCTCAAAGGGGAAGTCCAAGGCCAAGGAGCTTTCAGGCTGGGTGGGTAATGGCCGCGCTGAATTCCACCTACAGCGCCCTCTCAATGTGGTAACGTCCGTCTGAATTATTTAAAAAAAAAAAGTAAGTTTCGGCACGATTTATGTTTTTTTGTATAGGTACCGTTGTTGTGCGAGGACAAGAACCCTCCCATTCTGGCGAGTTCGGTCGAGCAAAGCAAGCGTGCCACGCTCCTTGCACACAACACATTCCTTTCCATCAGTCTTTCATGTCCAGCATTTCCTTTCTCATCCGGTTTCCTGTCACTTCAAAAATCCAACCGTCCTAATTCCTACAAACCTGTCCTATCACATCCGATCCCTGGGCAACCGGTTAAATTTGTACTTAACCTGTTGACAAAAAACCTTAATACTTTCCCTTTTAAGGGCTTTGAAGTTTTTACCGCCTATCAGGATTCCTACTAATATTTTGAGCTTATACCTGCTAAGTTTTATAAACTTCCTGGAGCTCTTACAGTCGAGAAATAGCCATAGAACTTTTGACCCCGTGTGTCCCCCCCGACTTGACCACCTTAGGTTGGCAGTACTTGAAGTTATTGCCCCTGATTATGCAGAGAGGATGTTGTATGTTTGAGTATTGAGTAGCCGTCCTATTGTTGCAAGCTTATCCGCCCGCTCATTGCCTTCAATACCGGAGTGTCCTGGCACCTATGCCTCCAAGACTGTGGGACATGATTTAGTTGGATAAAGCTTCTAAAGATCACGATGAGCCAAAGCATCATTGCTCCCTGAGGCTTTTGCAACATTATTGGCAAGATTGGCGTCTAGACCCGGTGACTGATAGGGAGAAAAACTGTTAACTGCCCAGGAAACGATTTCCTCGGTAAAACTGACGTTATTTCTTCCCAGGATGCAGGTTGTGTGGCCTGCAGGCTCACAGTTGATGGGGTGCTCCCTGAAGTGTGTATTCATGAGGAGCTCTAGGGACTCTTCCGTAGATTCTGCTCAGTTTCCGTCCGATCTTTTAGAGTTTCGACAAATTTGCAATATTCTGGCCAAACACTTGTTTTGGCCAAGCGAATTTATTTCTTATAGAATTTCAAGCAATCCTTATATGGTTGCCAGAACCTATGTTTGTAGCAGATATAGAAGATATCGCTCGTTAGCCTTCTTAGGCAGGTAAGGTCTTCATTCCACCACGGCGTTAAAGTTTTCTTGCTATAACTAGCCGGACATGACCCTTTAAGATCTTTCTTTAAAGCCTTTTCTACAAAGGAGATCATTGTTTCTAGTTCTTCACCTGATTCGACTTTCAGGTGATCTCGCACAAGTCGATGCACTCGAGATTATGAAGAAATCTGTGATGATTAATGCATGCACAAACAGATACGAATGGGTTAGAACATTGTCTACGCCCCAGCAGAGCCTAATCGTTTGGCATAGGTAATATGCAACTTCATAGATATTGAAAAATTTCTACTATAAAACTCGATAATATTAATAACAATGAGAAAAATGTCCTGGAAAGTCCTTGTGGATGGAAATTGCGTTTAAAGAGTTAGGGGAATATTCTTCCTAAGTTTCATAGCTCAACCATCAGCGGCTTGGGGTTGGACCTACAGAGTCAGTCAATCAGTCAGTCACGAACGGACACAAAGATACTATGCAAAAGTGTTTGTTAATTTTTTTTGTCTTTTATATTTTTTCAAAATTAAATTTCTTAATAAAATTTGATATTGTAAATATTTTAGTATATCTTAACAAAATTGTTTCATCAAAGATTGTTTTTCCGCTTTTCGAAGAAGGTTAATCCAAATTTTGCGAAATTTTCCGTTTTCCGATTATTTCCTTATTTTACTCGATTTATTTTCCTTAGGACATTTTTTTTAGAGGTATAGAACTTCGAATTGAAATAAAAGACAAGAAAATCGTTTTAATGTCCATCAATTTGGCTTTATTGGAAGGAAAATTTTATGTCATTAATGTTTAAATATAATTTCGGGCATGTGGCCGCCGCGGCTGGTTCGAATGAAGATAAGTCTAGAGGTCCACTTTTCAACCACTTTTTCAATCATTTGGGGCTGTATGTCGGCAATAACGCCACGAATGTTGGCATCCAAGTCCCCTAACGTTTCTGGTTTGTTGGCGTAAGCGAGCGACTTCACATATTCCCAAAGAAAATAATTCAATGCGATCTTGGTGGCCAATTGAAAGGTCCATTCCACGAACTTATGCGCTCATCGAATGTTTCCTTCAATAAATCGATTGTGACGTGCGCTGTGTGGCATGTAGCGCCGTGTTTTTGGAACCACATCTCATCCACATTCATGCCATCCAATTTGGGAACATAATAGTCGGTTGTCATGGCTTTAAACCGGTCTCCATTAATGGTAACTGACTCTCCAGCATCATTTCGGAAGAAGTATGGCCCAATGACTCCACCAGCCCAAACAATCAGTTTTTGTGGATATCATGGCGTTCCAAGGGTCTCATGTGGATTCTCTTCACTCCAAATGCGGCTATTTTGCTTGTTGACGTAGCTATTCAACCCAAAATGAGCCTCATCGCTACAAAATTGTAAAATTGCATTTAAATAATATATAAATAAATAATTTTCGTTGTTCGGATGCTATGTCGTTTTAACAAAAGTTCCATTCTATGCAAAATTTGCTCCAACTCCAAACATTTTCATAAATATCTTTTATAACAAATTAAACTTCTAGGTAGAGTATTTAAATTTTTAAAAAAAAAAAAATTATAAGTAAATCGATATAAGTAGAATATTTTTAGTTAGTTTGTTTTATTAGTTTGCCACAGAAATCAGAGAGAAACCCGAGATATGTTCTTAATTACTCATAATCTCGAAGCACTCTCTGTTTTTGTAGCAGCATCTATGCGAAATCTTCAATATTCTCCCTTTTTCACCTAAAAAAATATTAAATTAAAAACTTCGAAACATTGTCGCTCTGCGTTCGTTCGAGGAGAAGAAGAAGCGGGAACTCCTTGAGTTTTACTCAGTTTTGTGAATGTAATACAACAAAATAATAAAACATTGGCTCCGCCATATCGAGCATCCTCATGAGGATCTTCTTATTTCATCACCCAGGTTAGGAACGAGCCATCTGTAGCAGCCTGCCGTGATAGCCAATTGTGAAATGCTGCAGGATATCAGGCAGGGACTTTCGAGGTTCGAAACTCCGCTGTGGAAGAAATACCACATTTCTTATTTGTCTTTTCTCTAAGCAGCTCTACGCTCGTTTTTTTCCCTTCTACGATAAACATTTCAAAAACAGCCAAAAGGAAACTGCCTGTGGGGTAAAAAAATATTTTTGTTATTATTTTTATGTTAACAAATTGTGTTCGAACACATATCTGTTGCAGTGCTACCATGTTGCTTCGCCAAATGTTACATTGTATGAAATTTCAATTGCAATCATAGCAAGGTAAAGTTTGGCAAAGCAGCATGCAGATAATTTTATTTAATAGAAATGTTTCCACGTCTATATAAAGTGTCATTCAACATTCATTTTAATATACTGTTATCCTCATTTGCACTGTCAACAGCGGAATCCAGTCTCTAAAACCGACGCACCAACAGTGTTTTCCAAAATATACGCCAACAGTTTCTCTTTCTTGAGTTTTCAACGAATCAGTTGCGATAGATTTCGTTGGTTAAAGTATCCAGATACGTGTGTATATGGAAGAAGTGCTTAAATCTGAAGTGGCACAAACTTAACGAAACATTTTCTCGAAATTTTTACTCTTCTTTTAGTTAAATTTTGATGTGTTCATATTTAATAAATTTTATTGTCAACAATTTCACAAATGGTGTGGTGGAATTTAAAATGTTACCTCTTGTTGGATATGTGTGATAAAACAATGTTGTATTGTGTGATTATTTTCAGAACAATTTTAGGTCAGATGAATTGCATTACAACATAAATGTGAGACAAACCCGAAATGATGACATCAATTTAACATCATTCCAAAGTTTACTCATACATTTTTGCAGTAACATATAACATTCGTTATGTTAGTAACTAAGTAATTTTACATTTCGCAAAAAATGCGTCTTTCGGGTTCCAACTAAAAAGATTCCATCTACGAAATTTCCTGGGGGGATGAAAAAATATTTATGTTATTATTTCAATTGCGTATTAAATTAAACTATTAAACAGAAAATATATTATATAATGTTTTATGTTGCAGTGATGCCATGAAGTTCTAACAAAACTTGCTTTGTATGATATTTCAATTGCAAACACAGCAATGCAAGATTTGTCAAAGCAGCATGCATATAAGTTTAGTATTTGCTCTGCAAAAAAACATGTCGGTCAACATCGCAATTTAATAAAACTTTATTGTCAACAATTTCACAAATGGTGTCGTGGAATTTAAAATCTTACCTCTTGTTGGATATCTGTGATAAAACAATGTTGTATTGTGTGATTATTTTCAGATCAATTTAAGGTCAGATGAATTGCATTACAACATAAATGTGAGACAAACCCGAAATGATGACCTCAATTTAACATCATTCCAAAGTTTACTCATACATTTTTGCAGTAATATTCCAATGTAGTATTCGTTATGTTAGTAATTAAGTAATTTTACATTTCGCAAAAAATGCGTCTTTCGGGTTCCAACTAAAAAGTTTCCATCTACGAAATTACCCGAGGGGTGAACAAATTTTATGTTATTATTTCAATTGCGTATTAAATTAAACTATTAAACGGAGAATATATTTTATATTGTTTTATGTTGCAGTGATGCCATGAAGTTCTAACAAAACTTGCTTTGTATGAGATTTCAATTGCAAACATAACAATGCAAGATTTGTCAAAGCAGCATGCATATAAGTTTAGTATTTGCTCTGCAAAAAAACATGTCGGACAATTTCACAAATGATGTGGTGGAATTTAAAATGTTACCTCTTGTTGGATATGTGTGATAAAACAATGTTGTATTGTTTGATTTTTTTTGGAACAATTTTAGGTCAGATGAATTGCATTACAACATAAATGTGAGACAAACCCGAAATGATGACATCAATTTAACATCATTCCAAAGTTTCCTCTACATTTTTGCAGTAATATAGATGAAACCTATATTTCAATAGTATTAAATACTCATGCATCCTTCTTCTAATTTCAGCAGCCAGGTTCAGGATGACAAAAAAGACCGTACATCCATCGGTAGAAGCCTGTCCTTATCGCCAATTTGTAGAATGCTGCAGTGTGTCAAAGAGCGACCTTCGAGAGTCAAAAGTTTTTTATGTTAGTAATTAAGTAATTTTACATTTCGAAAAAAATGCGTCTTTCGGGTTCCAACTAAAAAGTTTCCATCTACGAAATTTCCTGGGGGGATGAAAAAATATTTATGTTATTGTTTTCATGTAAACAAATTTGTAGAGTTGCACTGTGTTCGAATACATTTCTGTTGCTGTGATGCCAAATGTTACATTTAATGAAATTTCAGTTGCAATCATAGCAATGTAAAGTTTGACAAAGCAGCATGCAGATAATTTTATTTAATAGAAATTTCAATTGCAAACATAACAATGCAAGATTTGTCAAAGCAGCATGCATATAAGTTTAGTATTTGCTCTGCAAAAAAACATGTCGGTCAACATCGCAATTTAATAAAACTTTATTGTCAACAATTTCACAAATGGTGTCGTGGAATTTAAAATCTTACCTCTTGTTGGATATCTGTGATAAAACAATGTTGTATTGTGTGATTATTTTCAGAACAATTTTAGGTCAGATGAATTGCATTACAACATAAATGTGAGACAAACCCGAAATGATGACATCAATTTAACATCATTCCAAAGTTTACTCATACATTTTTGCAGTAATATTCCAATGTAGTATTCGTTATGTTAGTAATTAAGTAATTTTACATTTCGAAAAAAATGCGTCTTTCGGGTTCCAACTAAAAAGTTTCCATCTACGAAATTACCCGAGGGGTGAACAAATTTTATGTTATTATTTCAATTGCATATTAAATTAAACTATTAAACAGAAAATATATTATATAATGTTTTATGTTGCAGTGATGCCATGAAGTTCTAACAAAACTTGCTTTGTATGATATTTCAATTGCAAACATAACAATGCAAGATTTGTCAAAGCAGCATGCATATAAGTTTAGTATTTGCTCTGCAAAAAAACATGTCGGTCAACATCGCAATTTAATAAAACTTTATTGTCAACAATTTCACAAATGGTGTCGTGGAATTTAAAATCTTACCTCTTGTTGGATATCTGTGATAAAACAATGTTGTATTGTGTGATTATTTTCAGAACAATTTAAGGTCAGATGAATTGCATTACAACATAAATGTGAGACAAACCCGAAATGATGACATCAATTTAACATCATTCCAAAGTCCTCTCACACTTTTGCGGTAATATAGATGTGTAGGTTTGCCTATATTTCTGTAGAAAATAATTTTGCTTAGCTTATTCTAGATACATATGTATGTACATACAAAAATGTATGTCCGTCATTCCGTCACAAATTTTTAGGCTGTTGAACTAAGGCTAGGAAGCTGAAATTTGAAACATATACCCCCTAGAGTCCCGAAATGGTAAAGTGAAAAATTTTGTTTCAAACACGCCCACATTTCACATTTAAGAAAAAACTTTTTTAAGCCTAAATTTGATGGAATAAAGCACTAACACCAAAATATGTAAGCCCGGACCTCATTAATAAATACAAAGTGTTTTGCCATGCGTTCATTTTGAGGGCGTTTTTTAACAAAATGTTGTTTTCTCTAAAGATATTAAAAGAAAAAACTTGAACAAAATATTTAGACAATGCAATTCCCAACATTCTACCCATATATTGTTTTTAGCCACCCCAACTTTCTGGGGGTGTTTTTTTCAATGAAAAAATATCTTTAACATAAGCTAGGATTTAGACAATATTCTCCTAAACATTTAACCTTTACAACTTTTTGAGCCATGCCCACTTGTTGAGGGGGTTTTTTCAAAAATCCTATTTTTATGATATTAAACCAAATAAAATGCGGACTGTAGCCTTTCTATATGTTTGTTATATTTTTCAATTCATATCCCTTAGTATCATGTCTCAAAACCAACTCGTTGGTTTGACCGTTGACCAAATTGCCAATATGTCTTAAAAACTATAGCAAGATTCGAAAGTCGAAGACGCTTTTAGACTATGGCACTGAAGAGGATGAAATTGACGATGAAGATATGGGCACATCAATGATGTTGTTGCACCTTAAATTATTAAAACAAAAAACAGAAAGAACCGCGGAACAAACTACTAATTAAAACAATCACCAGCGGAACAAACGAAAAATAAATAGAAAGAAATTGCGGCCGCCACCGCCCGAAAGTCAAAGTCGATTGTCACACTCCACAGATCAGATGCAACGAAAGCAAAGATCTTGCTAATTCCCGGCAGCTGAGTGGAAGGTGTGGGTTCGTTCTATAGAAAACTTAGGCAAAGGTACAGGAAGAATTTGTTTCGACAGAAAATCGAAGTGGGCGCCGCACAATTTTTTTTGGGGAATTGTGATCACCTTGAAACCACAAATTATCCGAATGAAAACGAAGAAAACTGAAAATCGAAAGAAAAGAAAAATGTAAATTGAAACGACAGTCTTACCACGTTGGAGAACGGTCTTTTATTTTAGGCGAAGCCTCTTCAAATTGACTATTTGCGGTACAACACAATTTCTTAACAGAGACCGTTGGGGTGACCCGCTATCACTTATCCCGAAATTAAAACAAAGAAAAAAAGATTTACTGGGGTCGCGTGTCCCGTCTTTTCTCGGGACCAAAATTTTGCAACTCAAAACAAACGATTTATTCTACTCTACTTATCTTTTCCTTCTTGCTCCCTTCTCCTCCTACTCAATTTATGTTCCTCTCGTCCTTTAATCGTCCTGTACTTCTTTAATTTGTTTTTTTTTGGTTTTTTTTTTCTATTTTTTTTTTTAACAACTACCAAAACTTTTCAAAGAAATTCCCTCGACTACAAAACTTCGATTGGCTAATTCGCTGGTCAACCAAGAAGTGGTTTTCCAGGTTCCTTTGCTCAAAGCCGGTCAAAGTTGGACATTCAAACTCACATACATACATTGGCAGTGGAATCAGGGTCTTGTCGAGCGTACGTGTCAAGTAGAAGATTTAATTCAGGAAGATATAACTAGAAATTGAAACACTACCCGAACAAGCCGAAACAAAAAGACCTAGCCCTGAGTGGAAAAAAATGCTACCAGCGTACACTTCCTTTCCTTCTTATGCAGATTCTGTGGAACGAGATATGCAAAACCTTAAATCAAAACTAGCAGTCCAATTGATGGGTTCATAACAGAAAACTTGTTTGACAACGTGGTAAAGGAACCAGTAAGGTATGCCAAAAGTATAAAAAATGATCTTCGGTTTGAGTCTTTCCTTGGCATTCTTCGATTTTCCGGTTACCATCCAAAGGCATCACTGGAGTGAAGATGAAGACATAGCATTTGCTAAAAATCTCATATCTGCCTAGCGTCAAAAAAAAAATTTTAGGTGTTTTTAAATATTTTTTCTTGAATTGACTATTTGTAAGTAACACAGTACTAAAACATTAACAGAATTGGCTGAAAAATATTACGCTGGACGCTAATAGGTTAAAAACAAAAACTAATAAAGTCTTGCCATTAATATTTAACTTCTATTGTTGGTGACGTTCATGTACTCAATTATTCTTTTGTTATTGATGCATTTGTTTTTCTTTAGTTTTCGAACTAATCTGGGGATATCGACTGCATTATGGCACCGCCATCTATCAGACGCTCAATGAATGTTAAAGAAAAGTCGACAATAATTTGGCGACTGCTAAATAGGGAATCTAATGCAGATTTATGCAAAGAATTCAATATGTCGCATTCCTCCCTTTCTACGATTTGGAAAAATCGAGAGAATGTACAACAAGTTTTTGAGTCGAATTCTTTAAAAATAAAAAGGAATCGCAAAATTTCGAACATGAAGACATTGTACACTCGCTACTAATAGGGGAAGGTGTTGTACCTTGGTCCGAGTGACATTTCTGAGCAAACTACCAACCACGCAAAAACCGGTTCTTCCATTAAATGTTCTCCTTTTGTTCTTTTCTTATCTGAGTTTGTGTGTGACCGTCAAGCTGTGTGCGTCTGAGAGAAAACTCAGAAAAAGTGATTCGGACCGCGAAAAGTTTTTTTTTTTTAGTTTTTTGTGAAGCCTCCAGTGGTTTACCGTTGTATGTTTTTTGCGTTTCTGTGGTTGACTGGGGTAAGTTGATCTATGATCTTTCATTGAACATCCGTCGTCATACGGATTTGCGTTTCAAAACAAATGTAAAGTGTATTTTTTTTGCTTAAGTGGTGTTCATGTACTTTGGTCCTATCCTAGTGCTTGTACCTTGAACCGGTCCAAGGTACAAGCAGTTAACTTTTTTTCAACAAAATTTGTTTTCTGTATTACAGAAAGAAATGCCACGAAGCAAAACGGGAGCTAAAAGGGCGCCAACTGATATGGAAGCCCTAAAGCGTGCTGCAATTGAAGTGCTCAAAAATGGTAAGACAATGTATACTGCTGCACATTTATGAAATGTTTAACATTTCAAAAAGTACGCTGATTCGACACATCAGAAAACACAAGAATGCGGGAAACACCGAATTTGTTTATCAAAGCAAAGTGAATTGTCGTCAAGTATTTACAGTTGACGAAGAAAAAGCATTGGAGGAATATGTCCTAACAGCCTCGAAGCTACACTATGGGCTCTCTAAAAATGATTTATTAAAACTCGCTTTTGAATTTGGAAAGCCAAACGCTAAGCAAATGCCACAAAAATGATGGTTTCTCCAAAAGAAATTCGTCCTTTTCCAAAGGACGGAGACTAGGTAAAACTAGAATACTTACAGACACTCCTGAAAAAGAGGAAATAGAGGCCGCAGAAGCATTAAAAACAAAATGTAAGTCAAAAAAAGCAGCGGCAAAAGTAAAAAAAAGAGTAGTAGATGACAGTAAAGCTACGTCTTCGTCGGAGGAGGAAAATTCGGTGCCAGCAAAAATAAAGCAACAGCCTGTAGGAACCGCCAAGTCAAAGGCTAGAGGTGTGATGTTGGAAACTATTGACGAGTCGGGTGAAGACTTTGAAGCAGATAGTGATTCCTCTCTAAGCATAACTACTCTCCTTAAATTAGCAACGCAAAAAATGTAAAACACATTTTTCTTTTTTTTTATTAAGGTATTTTTGCTAACTTTTTTTTTTATCAAACTGAAGTAATTTTTTTTAGTTTTTGAATAACGCGAAATAAATTTACTTTATTATCATAAATAATTTTTTCTTTGATTCGTATTTAAATAACATTAAAGTCGTGCTTACGTTCCTTTTCATTGTTGAATTTTTTTTGTTTTTTTTTTTGCAACTAATAAACATGTTTTCTTACCACTTATTTACAAAAGTTTTTTGAACTGGGCTAAATTTGAAATGTTACCTACTAGATTTCAAGGAAGAACTCTATACGGAAACTGGTATTTTACATTATATATTGGCAACAAAATTACAGATACAAATCAAAAAAAAAAGGAGGAAAAAATAAAACGTGACCGAAGTTATATGAAAAAAACTAAAAAGCGGACCAAGGTACAACACCTTCCCCTATGGTTTAAATTGCAACTAAGTAAAAATATTCCCTATGAGCAGTCGCATTCTACAAGAAAAGGCTTATCAATTTGGCATCCTACTTTCAATGATCCGAAAGTTGGCTCTTTCGATTTCGATAACATCGTGGTCGGCAAATTTTGTGGTGAAGCAGCAAGTGTTTCTCAAAGTGACTGCAGTGAATGCAGAGATGGATATACAAATTCTGAAATTTATAATGCGGATGAAACAGGGTTATTCTTTAAACTAACACCTGAAAGAACACTAAAGCTCAGGGGCAAAAAATGTGTTGGTGGCAAGTTGTCAAAAGAACGTATCACAGTGTTAGTGGCTGCGGTAAGTCGAAGAAACCCCGATGCTTTAAAAATATTAAATGCCCACCGGTTGAACATGAAGCCAATAAAAAGGCGTGGATGACTTCTCCGGTTTTTGAAAAGACTTTGAGCCGATGAAATTCTGAGTTAAAGCGCGAAAATATCGATAACTGTCCTGCCTGACTAACATTAAATTGTCATTTTTACCACCGAACAAAACTTCCGTTCTTCAACCCATCGACCTGGGAATTATAAAGTGTCTTAAATTTAATTATCGAAAAATATTGGTATTAAAAATTACTAATCATCTAGAGAACAACACTTCAGAATTTCGCGTTAGCCTTTAAGACGCAGTAGAAATGATAACCCCGGCATGGAAAAGAGTAACCCCAGAGACCATAAGAAAATGTTTCGCTCATTCAGGCTACTGTAACTTTCCATCTTTACCTGCACATGTTGAGGATACCGATGATGGACTGGATAGTTTGCCTTTGGCAGAACTCGCTCAAATTTGGACGAACGAGGAAAACTACTGTAACTGAGAGACTTACATTGTGGCCCTACAGATCAATTTATTGTTGAAAGTGTAGCCTCCACTACTTTCTACTTCTTATCTGATGAGGAGGAGTCTAACAATCCGGAATTCGAAGAACAAATTCCAACAATCACAGATGCATTAGGTGTCATTTCAGTTTTAAAAAGATTTGCTCTATTTGGTGAAGGTGAAAACGACATTGAAGTTTCGTGGCTCTTATAAGAACTGAGAAGCGGCTAGAAAAAGTTTTTGCTGAAAAAAGAAAACCTAAGCAGAGAAATATAGCCGAAGATGTCATGGAAGCGCCGTCGACATCGACCAGACGACGTGCCACGCAAATGGGTACCAGTCGACGGTCTTTACAGCGAATTTTGGTACAAGATTTGAAGATTTTTCCGTACAAAGTCCAGACGGTGCATTAGCTGTTAGCTGCTGACCGCCAATCGAGTCTAACATACGCTCAAGCCATCCTTAATCACCACCAAGAGGAAGATGATTTTTCATCAAAAATAATCATGAGTGATGAGGCCCATTTCCATCTTAGCGGGTACGTAAATAAGCAAAATTTACACTTCTGGGGCACTGAAAATCCGCGTGTAACCCACGAAGAGCCATTACATCCGCTCAAAGTCACTGTATGGTGTGCTGTTTTCGCTGGAGGAGTCATCGGACCGTTTTTCTTCGAAGACGTCGGGGGCCAAACGGTTACTGTGAATGGTGAATGGTGAGCGCTACAGAGCAATGATCAACGAGTTCTTTTTGCCGCAACTTGATGAATTGGGATTGGAAAACATGTGGTTCCAAGAGGACGGTGCAACGGCACACACTGCACGTGCCACAACCGATATGCTGAAGGATGCATTTCCCGGGCGCCTAATCTCCCATTTTGGCGTTTTGCACTGGCCAGAAAGATCGCCTGATTTGACCGCTCCAGACTTCTTTTTGTGGGGCTTTTTGAAGTCGCGGGTTTATGTCAACGAGCCTCAGACTCTTGCAGCTCTTAAAGACAATATCCGTCAAGAATGTGAGGACCTATCGCCGGAAGTTTTGGCCAAAGTGATGGAAAATACCATAAAAAGGGCTCAAATGACAATCAACTGTGGCGGCGGCCATTTACATGACATCATATTCTCGACTTGATGTAAAAAAAAAATTAAAAGACCAAATAAAAATAATCCACAAGAAGAATCAATGTTTTTCATTTTTTTTTTAAATTACAGCCAAAAAACATCGGAAGGTTATTTTTGCGCCACCTTGTAGTAGACGCACAAGATTTCTCTGATCTAAAATTTGTAATACAGCGTCATTGCAATGTAATAGATCTCTGTGGATCTCTATCAGCGTTTTTGGAAAGTTTGCAAAATTTTAACATAACTTTGTTTGGTACAACCCCAAAGTTGTATACCACAGGTCCAAAGAGGTTTTAGCTCTTGCTTTGGAGAATTTTCCAATCAGCCAATGCATTTCTTCTTAACATGCGATTTCCATTTTAATGTTGCATCTAACGTCATTCCCAAGTATTTAGCCTCGTTTGCGTATGGAATTTTTACCGAGTCAATAAAAATGGGTAAATTACTTACATTTCTGTAGGTAAAATTAACGTGTGTGGATTTTGTCTTGTCGAGAACAATACGCCATGAGAACAATGTCCAAGTGCATATTTTGTCGATCGCCTGTCGATCGTTGAAGCTTATTTGTCGCGGACTGAATCGAATCGTCTACGCCCAATATGGCCGTATCATCTGCGAACGTTGCTACGACATTATCATCTTCTTGCAGTATATCACGAGTGTATAAAAGAAATAAAATCGGGCCAAGAACGCTTCCTTGTGGAACCCCCGCCACGATTTCAGCACAAAATTTCTAAAACACAGGCCCATGTTCAAATGAAACTACAACTATGCAACGAATGCAACAGAAAACCGTTGGGTCTTAGAACTGTTTATTTCTTCCGCAGCTGATTAAACCAACTGACTGAGTAAGTCCCACGTTTGTGAGAAAAATAAACTCCATTGAAAGAGCTGCTTTTTAGTTGATAGATTCTTGTCGGCTGATAGTTACAGCCAGCGAATATCACAAATTTTGAAAGAAAAATAAGTTTACTCTTTCGTGAGGATACGAAAGTCTGAAGAAAACTTCATGTGGTTCTTTAAGGCAAACAAATTTTTAAGGCACTGCGGTAAAATCATGGTATAATAATTATGAATTATGAACCCCTTTTCTCGTAAGCGCAACCAGTCCCCTTCCCGAATTTACCATCTCCTTGGTCAGCCTATATCCCTTGTATTTACAATCTCTTCGCGATCTTGGCATACTGTACAACAGGGAGCTAAATTTCCGTTCCCACATTGATGAGATAAATCTTAAAGCCAACTCTTCACTTGGTTTTGTTAAACGGTGGTCCAAAGAATTCTCCAACCCTTATGTGACAAGATCCCTCTACATTTCCTTTGTTCGCCCCCTTCTCGAATACGCCAGTCAAGTGTGGTCGCCCTTTCATCGAGTTCATGTATCCAGAATTGAGAGCATTCAACGTCGTTTTCTTCGATTCGCTCTTCGAGGTTTGCCCTGGAACGACCCTATTATCCTGCCTCCCTATCAAGACCGCCTTAAACTTATAAACTTGAATACCCTTGAAGAACGCAGGGACGTAGCAGACGTTCTCTTCATTCATAGACTCCTCTCAGGTTCTATCGATCTCACGTCTATTTACAAATCTATTTTCTTCAACACTAACCCTCGTAATTAACGTTGTCCTCCTCTTTTTTATTTACCTACCCACCGGACCTCTTATGGCTCCAACGAACCAATCTCCCGTATGCTGCGAAAGGTAAACGCAAAACTTACGGTTTTTGATTTTAACCGCAGCACTGCCTGTCTCAAACTCGATCTCCTTCCCAATTCCTCCCATAGTTCGTAAATCTTAGTTTTTAAGTTAGTATATAAGTAATATAGCTTGTAATAAGCCTAATAAATGGGGGCATTTGCCCCCACCAAAATTAACCCCACATATGCAAACTGTATCTTGTCGGAAGCTTGTACCTCCGCAAAAGCACTGAGACTAGAAACTGGTCCATGGTTCTTTGAGGCAGATACTTCCTGATAAGGAGCTTAGATGTTCAGCACTCACGATGTCAACACCTGTGGTCTGGAGACTGGTTCGAGCAAGTGTAGGAATTCACTTTGTTGGCAAGTGTCACAGATAGTTGTATCACTTACCAATATTGTTATCAAATGTCTCGTTTTCTTCGTCAGAACGGCTAACTGATTGTTCGATTGCATTTATGGGGCGATGAGCAGGTAAAATGGGATGTCACAATCTCGAATATTTCGAATCATGTGCAAGGTATAAAACAACTCCTCACTTTATCAGTCGGCACCACTTTGGTTCGGTTGCTTCCTTCCTTTGCCATAAACCTGCAGGAACTAAAATTAAAAAAAATTGGTAAGCTTCACCGTAACGGCATGGATATTATTTCCTCTGCCGCTTTTGTCCAATAAAATTTACCTGTAGGATATAGAAAAAACACTGTTAATAAACGTATGTTCAAGTCCCAGGAATCATTTGAAATCCGCTCTAGTACAGGGTGTTCTTTTTGAGGTATAGAACTTCGAATTGAAATAAAACAACAGAAAGTCGTTTTAATGCTTAAATATGATTTCGGGCATGTGGCCTCCGCGGCTGGTTCGAAAAAAGACAAGTCTAGAGGTCCAATTTTCAACCACTTTTTCCAGCATTTGGGGCTGTATGTCGGCAATAATGCCACGAATGTTGGCATCCAAGTCCCCTAACGTTTCTGGTTTGTTGGCGTAGGCGAGCGACTTCACATATTCCCAAAGAAAATAATCCAATGCGATCTTGGTGGCCAATTGACAGGTCCATTCCACGAAATTATGCGCTCATCGAATGTTTCCTTCAATAAATCGATTGTAACGTGCGCTTTGTGGCATGTAGCGCCGTCTTGTTGAAACTACATCTCACCCACATTCATGCCATCCAATTCGGGAACATAATAGTCGGTTGTCATGGCTCTAAACCGGTCTCCATTAACGGTAACTGAGTCTCCAGCATCATTTCGGAAGAAGTATGGCCCAATGACTCCACCAGCCCATAGAGCAAGCCAAACAGTCAGTTTTTGTGGATGTAATGGCGTTTCAAGCGTCTCATGTGGATTCTCTTCACTCCAAATGCGGCAATTTCGCTTGTTGACGTAGCCATTCAACCCAAAATGAGCTTGCGGTAAAATTCGGGAACTGAACCATCATTTTCGAAATAAATTTGCACGATTTGCAAGCGTTGTTCATTTGTCAACCTGTTCATGATGAAATGGCAAACCAAACTGAACATAAATGACATTAGAGTTGCCATATTTGACCACAAAATGTCAGTTTTATCTCTATTCGAAAAACCAACCTCTAAAAAAAACACCCTTTATATGTCTAGTTAAATGAAAGAAAATCTGATGAATTTTATTGCAGCATAAGAGTGGGGGAAGCCCGATGATAATGATTTAAATTGTACATCATCCGGAATTCCTCTCACACTTCTACTGCAACAGGTTGTCTTTTGATCACTTTCTATATTATATACAAAATTCTATAGACATTTATAATAGCGAAGCACACTGATTCGATTATAGCTATGCACTATCTCTTTTAAGTTTCGTAAAAATGTCCTAATTTTTTTGAGTATAAAACTAAAAAAAAGGAAACTCTATAGCTAGTTTGTCTGTGGTGTTCTGATGAAATTGTTTGCCACATAAACATGAGATATCCTTGAAATGATTATTTAAAATTAACATCATAGTTAAAGCAGTTTAAAGCGGATAAAACTTGTAACGCGACACTGTGATTTATCAATTTTTCGAACAAAATCTGCACGGATATTTTTTACAATTTATATGTCTATTTATCTTTTTTTTAGTTAACGAGTTAAACCAAATTTGTATCAATATAGCGCGCGCTTCCCGGATATATGTATATATAAGTCATAGCAAATATTTAATATTGGGGTGATGGTAGACCCCACTAACGTACGAAGTTTTTTCTCGTCTGATCTTTAGGAACATCTAAGTATCTTGTTAGGTTTTTTTTTTTGAACTTGAAAGCCCTGACATACAGTTGGTTTAATATCTTCTATTACGTACTAAAGTAGAGTTCTTTTGGGCATCACTGAATGTAGAGTTATTACTTTGGAATTTTAGAAAAAAAAACAGTTCCGACTTACCATCGACATGTTGGTTGTTCTTGGTACTTTCAATAGTTTTCACGTATCGTGAGTGTCCGACGTAAGCTACTTCTACGACTCGTCTATTATTCTGTTCTGGGCACCATCACCTAAATTATGGTAGAGAGGATCACACGGCCGCTGTGTCTACTTGTCAGACTCGAGTAGGTTTCCAAGTCCATGACAGTTTGGCGCACGAAATTCAACACCTTCCTCGAACCTCGAACAAACTAAATACAGCAGTACGTTGATAATCAGCAAACCGTATCGACAGTAGAGCTTGTAGTAGAGTGACCATGTTACCAGGTGCAACTTTCAGCAATAGTTGGGCTATGTACCTTAAAAAAAAAACCCCAAGTTCATTAATAATTTTATTATATTATTTATTTATTAACATTCAACAAACATATAATATAAAGCTTCATTTGTAATGGAAATATATCAAATAACAAAACAGAAGAGATGAGACAAACAATTGTGTGGAGACAACAGTCGAAACTATTGCATCAAACAAAACATCCACATAGAAGAAAATAAAAATAATTAAAAACAAGTTCAACAGTCTTATTATTCTAAATTCAAATAACGGGTGATCCAAGTAGAGATACTTTTTTCAATAGCCTTTTTTGACAGATCACGTGTGAGTCGTGTCATGCTGTCATGTTATTTCTGTTTAGTATTGTTTGGCATTTCATAATGGAAAGACAAATTGTTCAACTTTATTATGAAAATTCACGTTCTGTGAGAAATGTGTTTCGTGCACTTCGCTCAACTTATGGTCAATATAATCGGCCTACTGAGCGTACTAATAGCAACACCATCACCCATTTTGAGACTCAGCATTCATTATTGGATAATATTCGACCGAATAGACCACGTCCAGCACGCTGTGAAGAAAATATAGCGGCCGTAGCTGAGAGTGTACACGAAGACCGTAGAGAGTCGATTCGGCGCCGTTCACAGCAACTCGGACTGACGTATGGAACGACTTGGTGCTCGACCTTCCCAAGCGACATCGCTTCGCTCTATGGGCTCTTGAAAAGTTCCAAGAAGATCCGACGTTTTCGAGGCAAATTTTGTTTAGCGATGAGGCCCATTTCTGGCTCAATGGGTATGTAAACAAACAAAATTGCCGCATTTGGGACGAAGAGCAACCTGAAGAGATTGAAGAACTGCCACTTCATCCAGAAAAAACAACGGTTTGGTGTGGTTTGTGGGCCGGTGGAATCATCGGTCCATATTTCTTTAAAAATTATGCCGGTGCGAACGTAACCGTCAATGGCGACCGTTATCGTGCCATGATAACCGACTATTTGATGCCTGAAATTGAAGCTCGTGATCTCGGCGACATTTGGTTTCAGCAAGACGGCGCCACTTCCCACACATCGCATCAATCAATGGACTTATTGAGAGAACATTTCGGTGAGCACATAATTTCAAATTTTGGGCCGATATCACACCGTTAGACTTTTTCCTGTGGGGATATGTAAAGTCAAAAGCTTATGCCGACAAACCCGCTTCGATTCAGGCCTTGGAGGAAAACATCACGCGTGTCATTCGCCAGTTACCAGTCGAAATGCTCGAACGAGTGATCGAAAATTGGACTCAACGGATGGACCATCTGCGACGTAGCAACGGCCAACATTTGATAGACATAATCATCAAAAAATAAATGCCAAAGAATGTTCTTTCAAATGATAATAAACATTCTCCATTAAATTTGAATTTTCTGTGTTTTTTTCTTTAAAAAAGTAGGCAACCTCGAAATGGATCGCCCTTAACAAGAGGCCTAACGAGAGGCAGACTACTAAATACCAGAATTAAACAAGTAAATTCGAAGCAGGTGATAGAGCAGTGAGATGGCGCACACAGACGAAAAATTCACTAGAGAGCCCAAAGTAGGGAGAACTAAAGATTTTGTGCGGGAACGATTGAGTGAACTTAGCTTACGTAATGGGAAGAGTTCAACAAAGGAGACGAGGAAATACGCGGACACAGGGACTTTGACGAAAATCACTTATACATAAAGTCAAAATACTACGAGCAAGTTGAGACAACAGTAGTAGCAGTACGGAAGAAACTAGAAGCAGAATTGGACGAAGTTCGTGAAGAGGAGATAAAGAAGGCGGAAGAGGCCCCAAAACCAATTCCAAGAACGCCATCAGAAACCACCAAAGAAGAGCAGACGCAAGACAAGCAGCCAAACAATGAAATACAAACTGCGTACATAGAAGACACGCACGATGACATTGACGAAGAGCAAAGACGAAGACTAAAGCGACAAGAAGCCCAAATACAAGCATTTGTCAGATCCGTTGGCAGAGTAGAACAAAACAGGCAGGGAACGAAAGCCTTCTATCTACATAGCCAACAAGTTCTACAAACTCAATGGGAAATCATCGCAAAAACGCACAACGATATAATTGAGCTAACGGAAACAACTTTAACTGGAAAATACGCTAAAATCTGTACAGATTTTGAAGAACTTGAAGAAAAATACGACGAAACAATGGTTTTATGTTCACCATTGTTAGAAGATAGATGAAATGATCTCTCAAACTGGCACACATCAAGAAACGACAAAAGATGAGGCCAAACTACCTGTTCTTAAACTTACGACATTCAATCTGCATTTGGGATGGTATCCACGATTTGGCATAGTAAATACCAAGCTACGGCTGTTCCGTTCCAACGTTGAATCCGTGCTGTTGGATGGACGTGGCACTTGGAGAGTGACCACTACTGACAAAAGCTGCAAATGTTTACGCAACATCTTAAGGATTTTCTGGACAAACCATATCTCATCAGAGAACGGGCCATGAACCTATAGCCACAAATATACAGCGACGAAAGTCGCAGTGGATTGGTCACACATTCCGAAAAGGTGACAGGTCCATAACTAACCACGCGATGGAATGGAACCCGCCTTCTTAGGATGGCAGGATACGCGGCGGTCCTAAGAGTACATTGTGAAGAACTGTCGAGAATAAAGCATGGCAACTGGGAAAGAGTTGGGTAGAAATGAGTCACATTGCCAGAAACCGCACACAACGGCGTGTAGGCGTTGTAGAGGCCATAGGACCCACAAGAGGATATAGCACAAAAGTAAAGTAAGTATTAAAAAAATCAATCAATGTTAGGCGCAAAAAGCCCATACCACTGTGTGTATGAAGAGTATCATATAGCTAAATCGATCATTACTTAGTGAATATCCGCCATAGTTCTCCATGCCGGTAAAAAAAACCCGGATAAAGGGGGAGGGCTTGGGGTAACAAGTCTCATCCTATCCATAGTAAACTCTGACCTCTACATGATACCTAGGCTAAAAGAGCAAACATTAACAACATAAATTAAAACTAAAGCGGGGATAAACACTCAAATTTCGTGGGAACAAATACCGCGGCTACCGGCTCTTGCCTGGCACCTTAAAGCTTGGTAATACGTAAACATTAAAACTAACATCAAAAAGAACAAAAATAGTACGCACAAAGAAACAGATCCTGATGTTGGGAATAGCTAGCCCTATGATCTTTTAGCTGCAACGGGCTGTCTATGTGTCCTGGAGAACTCTCTCACTGACCCCCCACAATGACGCTTCTATTCCTTCTGGGAGCAAAATGTTGATGGAGAAATGTTGACTGACTAAGCCAAGATGTCATAAACTGACGATGAACAAGTCCAGCGGCACTCCTCTTCGTAGCCCCTCTAGAAAGAAAGTGGCGCTCAGGATAAAGCTTAAGAAGATATCTCTTGAAGAAAATGAGCCCTGCAAATTGGGTTTCGTCGATAATAATGAAAAAGTGTCAAAGAAGAAGCTAAAAGAACGCAAACGCCCGAAGAAGAAGAAGCATTGTGGCTTGGTGAATGTGGAGAGTAAGACTATGGTAAATGCCGACCTGAAATATTCTGCTTCGGTTTCGCTCGGCACCTGGATGTGCAGCTATGAAGAAGTTCGTTTTTGGAAAGGCTGAATGTTGGGCTGAGACTAGTGATAAGAAGTCTAAATGCACAAAAAGTAGTCACACTCTTGCCGGGTTGTTGGTGCATCTCAGCCAAAGAAGAGATTTTCAGACTCGGCCTATATGTCCTTTATTCGAGCATGTCATCTAGCCCTATGGATGTTTTATCATCTGTTGCTCTGACGACGAATTTTCCCCTAAAGCTGTTAATCGATCCGGTACAAAACTCAGCAAGAGAAGTGACTACTGTGCTTGTTACTAGTTTCAGTCCTCTTAACGAGCTTTTGAAAACCATTAGAGTTAGAAACTCAGGCCCTGCTATCGGGAAGATGACGAAACGGCATCACACTTTATCTGTGAATCTCAGGAATTTGCCAAACCCTTCTTTAATAAAGTTTAAAGTATGATGATGATGTGAGGTGTGAAGGGTGAAGGAAAAGAATGAAGATTTGTAGCCACGGGCCCCTCTATTAATATCTACTTCGGTATAAAGAGGCCACGGAGCTATAGACTTAGTTGAGTAGTTAAGGACGGGAGATGCAAAAACACATCTGCTCCTGGGAATTCTAACACCCCAAACAGTGGTCTACTCTACAGCTCAAGTTGTCTAATTTAAACCGCTGAAAGTATCTACAGTATAATAATTAAAGTCATTCCCTTTATATTAAATGCAAAAATCATAGCAGTCTCTTTTTTTTATACCATCAGTTTGTTATCCTAATGAAACTGCAGGTGATGGCCACCGGCAGTGAGACTTAAGTTTTCACCCATTCCTTTTGGCGGTATTTTTCCTTGGTTGAGTGAATTTGACAAAGTAAATTCCCGGTGCTTCCTGTGGTTCAACATAAAGTTTCATTATTGGAAGTGAAGCCATTTTTTTTTTCTCTCTTCTCAAAGACTTTCCTTTGGTTGTCTCAGTAAGACGAGATGAGCAGACGATAGGATAAAAGTGGGAAAATATATATAGTTAAACGAAAAACGAGGAGAAAATTCAGCCTCAGCAGGAAGGCTAGGGTTGGGATCCTAAATGCACACTCGGTAGGATTGTTGTAACGCAAAACCAACATTTCGCTCATTGTTCAACCGACAAAGAGGACATTTTACGTGTTTTCAAGAAAACACCATGAATAAACCAAAAGAAGCACTACAATGAGGAGTTTCCGGCCAGGAGCCAGGAGCCAGGAACAAGAGACACGGGTGGAGTCGGAGTGTGCACAAAGAAAGCGAGAGGATTACTCCAATTCTTTCGACTGGCATGACATTTACTTTCCTTTCCAAGGACACTGCTTGTGGCAGGAACAGCAACAGTACCGCTCCCGTTGCTGATGGTACTTGGACCGAAAGAGTAGATAATTCTTCCGTTCAAGTAATATTAGAGGACGGCGAGCTCGCGATGCTCTGTCGGTCCATTGCTCTAAGTCCTTCTCAGTGTGAGAGCAGAACAACGATAAAGATGCTGATGGCGGGGGGGGGGATCCGAAACAAGCAAGGACAGGCGGATGGTGGTACTTTGTTGAAATTAAATGGCAGTTGGTCGCTCTGTTGTGTTGTCTTTTCATTGGCCTGAGTTTTGTTAAACTATTTTCCGCATAGTTAAACTTGAAATATGATGGACAATTGCTTCGAGTCCTTGGTGTAATATTTTTGTAAATATATATTAATTTTTTTCTTTGTTTTTTTTTTCTCTTTGTTTTATCCTTGAGGGAGATCGGTTGAGAAAAATGCTGCACCATTTGCTCTTAGGAGGTGGATTGTAATATCCAGGGCAGCTGAAGATGTAAATTTGGGTTAAGCGGATTTAATTTAAGGAAAAATTCATCTATGAAGTTGACAGGCAGTCCATGACATTCTGCAAATGTTTAGTTCATACAAAGAACTTTATGCTTTTACATTGAACTTAAATTATGAAATTAATACAAATCAGATAGTTCTTTAATATCGTGAAAAAATAATCATTCAAGGTTGATGTTATTGAAGTCACAGAGACCTGACGAGTGACAGATATAATGAGGGCTCTCTGAAATTATGCCCAAAAATCTCCTTACAAAATTGTGGAATTGTTTTCTAGGAAAAAAGGCCAAATATTATGGCATAATTGCCAAGAAATTTGGCCATTTCTTTTCAAAAATTTTTGGGGCGTTTTTTTCTATTTAAAATAAACTGAAAAAACGCCTAAAAAAATCTTTTTTTTTTTCAAATTGAAAAGGAAAAAACGTCAAAAATTTTAATAGAAAAGAAAAAACCTACAGAAATTTGCATTTTATGACTCATTATTTATGGCTCCCTGAAATTATGCCAAATAATTGATATGGAAAATAAGCGTAAGAACCTCCATACAAAGTTTTGGCATTCTTTCCTAGGACACCCAAAAATGTTGACCAGTTAACATTAGCTTAGACAGCGGTGTTAAGGAGTCAGAATTTTTCAATTTTCTCAACGTAAAATATCTGACGAATACTTTTCGATTTATTCAACAATCAACGGCAGTCTCCCTGATGCTAGACAACGTCGAGTGTAAAACTTGAAACGCGTTCTTGTCAAAAGCACTTTTTTTAAGGTCGGTGTCACTACCCATCGGTGATTTTGAATGACATTTTACAACTTATTTAAAACATATTAAACTAGAGCCTGATCGAAGGATTTTTTTGCTCATTCAAAACTTCGATTTATTTAAAACAAATTACTGCTGCTTTTTTTTGGAAAATTTGAAAGTACATTTTCTGAGGCTGCCATTTTGTTTATCATCAAAATAAATATACATTTTTTTGTATATATAAATGTATTCGGGTGAACTGTTGAGAATTAATGATGGTCACCGCAATAGACTGCTTGTGGAACAGGGCGATACATATAACGATAACTTTTTATATAATTAATGTTTTCCTTTCAAATTTGAGTGAAATCAAGTTGAAAAAAAAATATTAAAAATTCTTGTTTTTTTGTGCCTCTGATTGCCCCTAACCACTTAAAGCTTATTGGTTCAGGTTTTATTATACTCTGTCTATAATTTCTATGATATTTCGCAGATGATTTTCAGAACGATTTTCACCGATTGGATTTCATTCTGATCTTGAATTCCACTTCTTCACAACAAATGCAGAGTGATGGTTTGTTAGACTGAATTCCCCGCCATGGTCCATTTTAAATTATTTCCTAGCCAGCCCATCGGCCATCTCATATCGTATCAATACCTTGTAACGATATTACTATATTCCTAAACAGCCAAACGGAAATATGCAACTAAAGGGTGATTTTTTAGCTGGTTTGGTTTTGACAGCTGACGTGTGTTTAGTACCTTGTGTCACTGTCAAACAGCTTCAGTTTGGTTTGCAATTTAACCATGGATCGTCTTACAAATGAACAACGCTTGCAAATTATTGAATTTTACTATCAAAATTCGTGCTCGGTTCGAAATGTTCATCGCACGCTGCTTCCATTTTATGATCGGCATTCTCGACCTTCTGAGCAGTCTATTCGGAAGATTGTGACCAAATTTCGCACCAAATTTACTTTGTTGGACATTAACCCACCAACACGTTTACGTACTGTGCGTATTGAAGAAAATATTGCGGCCGTATCAGCTAGTGTGACAGAAGACCGCGAAATGTCGATTCGGCGCCGTTCCCAGCAGTTAGGCCTTTGTTACAGCACTACGTGGAAAATTTTGCGGAAGGATTTGGGCGTAAAGCCTTTTAAGATACAGCTGGTGCAAGAACTAAAGCCAGCCGACCTACCACAACGCCGAATTTTTGGTGAATGGGCTCTTGGAAAGCTGGCCGAGGATCCGCTTTTTTATCGAAAAATTGTGTTCAGCGATGAGGCGCATTTTTGGTTGAATGGGTACGTAAATAAGCAAAATTGCCGCATTTGGAGTGAAGATCAGCCAGAAGCATTGCAACAGCTACCAATGCATCCCGAAAAAGCCACTGTTTGGTGCGGTTTATGGGCCGGCGGCATTATTGGGCCATATTTCTTCAAAGATGATGCGAATCGCAGCGTTACTGTCAATGGTGAACGCTACCGAGCGATGATAACAAACTTTTTTTTGCCCGAAATGGAAGTTCTTGACTTGCATGATATGTGGTTTCAACAAGACGGTGCCACATGCCACACAGCACGCGAAACAATGGCGCAATTGCGAGGCGAGTTTGGTGAACAGTTAATTTCACGTTTCGGGCCGGTCAATTGGCCGCCTAGATCGTGCGATTTGACACCATTAGATTGTTTTTTGTGGGGGTATGCCAAGGCTAATGTGTATAGGGACAAGCCCGCTTCGATTGACGCACTGGAAGCCAACATCCATGCATTCATTCGTGAGATACCGGCCGATATGTGTGAAAGAGTATGCCAAAATTGGACTCAGCGGATGGGCTACCTGAGACGCAGCCGCGGTCAACATTTGCATGAAATTATCTTTAAACATTAAATTGCAAGGTTCAAACTATCGATTCAAATAAATATTTCATTCATTTTTTCGAATTTTTTGTGTTTTTTTTTAAAAAAAAGTTCTAAACCTCTTAAAAAATCACCCTTTATAAGTACATGCAAATTGTGGTATACTACAATTATTATATTCGATTGCCAACCTTCTGGTCGATCTGTGGATGGAACAGAATAATATAAAAAAGCGATTAAAAATCAGTGCTGAATCATGACAAAAAAAAGGGGGGACCACCCTTTATATTTGGGGGTATGGAAAATAGATGTTGGCCGATTTTCAGATCTACCCGATAAGCACACAAAATTTCATCGACAACGGTCCAGTCGTTTCGGAGTAGTTTGGTAACAAACACCACGATACTAGAATTAGATTAAATTTTCGGTTGGGGTCTGTTCGGTGTTGTCGTTGTGCGCTTGATGAAGTCAAACGAGCGATCTTTGTTTTAGATATATTTACTTTGCATGGCAATTTTTCAATATCCTAGGGTGATTTGTTAGATATTATTAATATCTTTTTACACATTAAAATTAAAAAAAATTATAGGGTGTGTGGGGAACCCCGGAGCACCTTTGAAGGACCATCACTGCTTCAACTTTCGTTAGCGTGCAGCATTCCGAAGAGCAAATTGCCAGATCCTCTGGGCCTGACAATCAAATAAAGTGGGAAAATGACGTATCCATATTTTTCTCTGTTTCTACAAATCCTGAAGTTGGTGTCTTATCCTACGATTAAAGGACAATAACAAAGACAGAAAATTACATTCCAACAGTAATGCCATTAAGTCAGATCTCATTTATTTTGCAAATTAAATCGACAAGTCCTGTACTAAGCAGTCAGAAGCGACAAATCACCCATTCTCTTCTCTTCGCGCCGGAACCAATAACTCAAAGGAAAGCTGCAAAAAAAAAAAAAACAAAAAACGGGAAACCAAAAACAAAAATATCTTCACACCCAATAAAATTAAAAACCAATTCTCAACAATTTGCAAGTGTTTAAATCATTTCCTCACTAACAGTCGAAATAAAGAAAACAAATGGCTGTTCCCTTTCACTTTCAACATTTTATTCGGCATTTTTCGCCTCCGCCTTCGTCCCTTTCAATTCGTAACACAACCAAGGGCGATACCAAAAAAGAAAAAAAAAACACAAGTAGCAAACGAAATAAAACCGGACCACCACGAGCACGAGCACAAGCGAAACATCTTCCCAATAAAACTTCCACTTTCGAAACAATAAACAACAAAAGTAAATAAAATGATGAAAAAGTGATATAATAAAAAAACAAAATATATAATTGAGAAATTTCCAAAAAACAAAAATAAAATTCGCTATCGAATGACGACGCGGTGGCAACGACAATGACGACGATGACGACGACGATGGTGAAAAAGTACACTCCAGCCCTGCCTTGACACAGAAATGAAAGGAGGACAAACTTTTCACTGTCTTAATTTTGGCTTTTTTATTGCCCCGAGAAAAACAAAACGAAAAAGAAAAATAACAGAAACAAAATATACTATTACGGGTCTTGAGAAGCTATATAAGAATATCGCTGTATCGTTGTTGGTTTCACAAGTCCCGAAGGGAAGGTTTATCCTTTGCTTGGCAAAGTCCACCCAGCGGGAAACGTTTTTATTACTTCCCGAACAACAGTTGACATTCGAAGTTGAAAAGTAATTCCACTCGCTCGATGGTTGGGAGGACATTCTTTGTTATTACCTTTGGAGGTAACAAATCCGAGGCAAATTCACATTCACAACCGCATAAAAGTCAAAGGACTATCGAAAGACGTTGCTTACACCAGAATATCGGAGACAAAAAAAAAGTGTCTCTCACCCCCTTTGGCTATTGTTACGAAGCAGATACAAATGTTGATGTCCTCTTTTAAAGAGGGATGCCGCCATCAGCCTACGGTCGGAAAGTGGTTGAATATTGGACAATCGACTCTGTCACTCAGGATGCCATGATTTAATGCATTGTCCTCTCGTGTCCCTTTTTCTTTTAGACACTTCACTTCTTCGATGAAAAAGGGTTAAGAGTGTGAATGAAATGTTGATGCAGAGAGCGTTGAACACAAGCAAAAACTTGGCATATCCTGGGATTTTAATGGTTTTGTAATTTTGATGAAAAACTGCTGTAGTCCTTTGTCCAAGCCTTTCGGTCGGTCGGTCGGTCGGTCGCTGGGTTGGTGATGGTCGGCGGTCTTTATCTAGAACAAACTTTCCATCATGATTAAGAATACGAAGAAGTACAAGAAGAATAGAAAGAGCCATGAGACAGGCAAGTCAAAGAAGAGGAAAGAACTTTAATGGAAATATCTTTGTGTTTGAGGTTCAAAGAATACAAATAATGATGAATTAATCTCTTTAGGATTTTTCACTTTGCATCCTGTTCCTGTTGACTTTGTGTGCTGGTGAACGAGTGGTGAACGAGTGCTTCACGATGGCGATGATAATGATAATAATCAAAATGATAGCGGCTCGCTGGAGGCAGTGCATTAGACTAATGACAGCGGTGCTGCCAAGATGGCGATTGTGACAGAGATTTTTATTTTTTTTTTTTTTACTTTAATCGATTTTTATTTTTTTGCGTGTTATCCTTATCCCTATGCCATTTGCTAATCAATTTGAGAGACACTAAATCGAGGAAAGCAGCTCAATAACAGTTTTATCAGGAATTGCTTAAATTTTGTCTGACGAATGATGAATGACGGCTGCGTGAAAGGATGTGACTAAAGGACGTTTATTGTTTAATACCATTTAGTGGGACACGATAACGATATGCTGCTCATCGTTCAAGTAGATCGATGATGTCTATTCAATTTATCATTATTGCGCAATACATAGGTGAATGGGGGAAAAATAATACCGACAAAGGCAGTTCTGGTAGCATGTAGTTGATTAATTGACGAGGAAGTTATTTATTCCTTTTTTTTTTGAGGATATAGGTTCATCTTTGGTGCGAGCAATATGAGAGAAATTAAATAGCAGTAGTTAACTGCGTTGGACCACTAAGCGAGAGGTCACTGGTTCCAATCCCGACCTGTACAACCTGAAAGTGTTTAGTCGCTGCCCCGTCTCTTGCGAAAGTCTGACAAACATTCAAGAGTAATGAGAAGTTTCTCAACAATTAATTGCAGTTCGGAATCGGCAATTAACTGTAGGTCCCTTCCATTGGTGTCAAAAAATATATATTCGCACAAACAGTGGTTGGAGAAGCTATACTCTGTCCAACATAATTTGGCTGTACAGGGAAGATAGGCCTCTCATTCGCACTCTTTTGTTTTCCGAAAGGTGCTATTCTAACAAAAGCTCTTACAGGGTTTCCGTACTAAGGATTTTAAATCAGCAAAAACTTGAAAGAATATTATTTTGGGTTACCATGTTTTTTTTCAGATTGAAATTTTAAAAAATAAAACAAATTAATCTTTCCAAAAGAACACTCTTTCGCTGACGATGGGCAAATTAAAAACTCAGTTTAATTTTTAGAACCGTATGCAGAGAACATCTGCTAATTTTAGTGAAGTTTGCATTGAGTAGGGCTTTCAGCGTCGTAAGTTCGTTATTTGGAAAAAAAACTGATGCACAATTTGCCTGATGAATACACTTATTGAAAGCATCTACTTTTCTTTTAAATCAGTTTGATTTTTCTTCTTTGGTGGCGAGTTGTGGCCTATTTTCGTTAAGAAGTCTATAAACTGTTCGTTTACCCAGAAAAAATATCACCTACTTGATTCGCAGTTACTGTTTTATTTTTTCAAATTTTGATGCATTTTTTTTGTCGGGTCAACAATTTCTTTTTTTTCGGGACTTAAGTAAACATACAAAACAAACGCAAATAATATTTTCTTTAAGGAAAACAGATTACAATTTTGCAACTGCATTTTAACATATTCTCCTCACATTAAAAGAACTGCCAAAGATCAAAACAAGACCTCCACGATAACACTTATCATTAAGAACTTTTTCTCAAAGCTCTAAAACCTAAAGCTCCTCAACAGAAACCCAAGAAACGGACCTTGGTAACTCTGAATGCACATCAATTAAATGTGCGTTGTATAGCAGCAGTCACAGGCCAGTGCACACTCACATGTGCGTTGAATAAGACGTGGTGGATCTACGCCGCACAAAAGAGCAGAGGGCATCGCCACACTTAACACAGTCATAATTGATGGCAGCCAGCTGAGGCGTAACGACTGTGTTCTACGTGACCACACCCAGCATTCGATCCATCTGTTTCAAATGTAACTTCCTAAATGTAGGCAACTCCTCGATGAGCGGCAGCTCGGAGATTATCATGTGATTTTCCGGGGTCACACTATCTAATTGGTCACTTTATCCAAGCTTTGCAGTATCAATATGAATTCTTAGGTGGAGTGTCCCGTTTTTGATCGATTCCACTATTTTGTAATCCTCCTCGGTTTCTCCCATAGCTGCTTTCTTGACCCGCGGCCCGTCATCATCATCCTCTTCGTCAACAAACACCAAATCAATATCATTTCGATTGATACCGCTTGCACGATCAGGCAGCGTTACCTTCGTGGGCACTTTAGAGTCATTTTTTGACTGTTTTTGAACGCCCGGACTCCGTGACTCATCTTTCCGAAAATCAACGAAATTGAACTGCATTTAAAAATACGAGACGCTTTTCTCTATAATTCGACCAGACAAATTTAAATTTTCTTGAGTTTATACTGCATTCGTCGAATCTTCTAATTGAATTAGTTACCCAATTTCACTCTTTCACTCTTTCTATGCACTTCACAAGTAAACACGGGAAATTGAACTCTGAAAAATGCAGAGCTGGAGATGTTAGATAAATAATAGCTCTGAGGCATGTTATGTGTTTCTGCTGTGCGTTGAAATGTTGTCGTTGAGGCGGATTGGTGTTATTTTTCAAAGTATCTCTGGCCAAATAATATTGCGCATTAATGTCAATGATAGTAAGATTTCACTGCTTAAGTATTTAGATCCAAATGATACTAAAATGCTAACAGATCTAACTAAGCTTACATCCTTCAACATTTCCATTGTTTCACGAGCTGAGTGGCATGTGGCACCGTCTTGATGAAACAACATGTCCACCAAGTTCAACTAAGCCAACTGGGGCAAAACAAAGTCGCGTATCATGGCTTGATATCGTTCCACGGTAGTCTTTGAAGAAAAATGGACCGATGATGCCACCTGCCCATAAACCACACTTAACTATCGTTTTTTCGGGATGCATCGGTAATTCTTGTATGGCCTGTGGCTTTTCATAACTTTTTTCAGATGTGACAATTTTGCTTATTTACGTATCCGTTGAGCCAGAAATGAGCCTCATCGCTGAACACCCATTGACAGTGCTTTTAAACGCTTCGTAATTTTGTGCATTATACACAACAGCCTTCAATCAAATTCTCCATCTTGTAACAATAGGCTGAGGCAGAAGATATTTTTCTTTAGAAATCTCGACAAAGACAAAAGATATTTTTTTGAGGTTTGAAATTAATCCATCGACGTTCCAAAAATTACTCCTTATTTTTTCTGCAACTCTGTGCATTGCATGTGTTAGTTTCTTTCAAAAGCAAACGCTTTTGTTGCAAAATTTGCGGAGCAAATCACTTCCATCTGGTTTAAAAATCGTTGGGTAGGTATTCTGAAACATATGTATCTTTTCAAGTAGTAACAGATGTCTTCGCTTTTATGAATTTATTATAAAAATATGGAAATATATGCAAAATATGCAATTACGACTTAATCCCATTTTAAAGAAAATTTCATGATTAGTATATATTTACAAAATTAGTTGCTTTGCTTCCAAGGTGCTAATAAAAAAACATGAATTTGCAAGGAAATGCGAAGCCTATTGATCACAAATGATTTCATTCTCATTCTCAAATAGTTCAAAGTCGCTGACAGGGCAAGCCAATTCTGTGCCCAAATCGCGACGACTGTATGTGCGATTTGTTTGAGTTTAAGAGAAAAAATTTGTACAGCTATTGCAACAAACTTATGCAGAGAGTTTATTATTTATTTATTTTTTGGTTTAGTGGCAAAGTGCCACTGACTAGCTTCTAAGTGAGAGTCCCGGTTTAAAATTCGAGCCAGCAGCACCTAAAAACTTTTATTCACTACCCTGTCTCCTGCGAAAGGCCGATAACCATCCAAGAGCAAATACTGTCTCAAAAATTATCCGTTCGGAATCGTACATTTTTAGAGAAGCTAGGCCTTAGGTCCTGTCTGGGCTAAGACGAAGAAACTACAACTGACTAAATTTTCTATCCAGCTACCAGCTTAATAAGCTGCGAAATCATCGATGAGTTCTAGGACTACAGAGGGCGTCACAATAGTTTTCAATAAATTGACGCCAGCAGTCTATAGGGCGGATACTTTACGCAAGCTAATCCGATATTTTAAGCGAGTAATGAACTTAAATTTAAGTTAGGGTGCCGAAAACAGAAATTACGCTTACGATCTTTCCTCTTTTGTTGGTTTTTGCAGCCAACATCTTAGAACGCAAAACCTAGGAAACATATCCCATTGGTAAGCTTTCATTCAGGAGCAACCAATACAGGAATACAGCAGGCTAGCCCCCTAAGTGTTGCAAATTGTAAGGGACTTGCAATTATGAAGACACTACCGACGAGGAAATTAAGGCCTCGGTTGGAAATATTTTTCATGAGAGGCGATCCAATGTCCAGTAAGTGGAGCCAAAGCTATTTTCTTCCTTTGAATAAAGGAAGGGGAGATGCGCGAAACTGTGATAACTACCGTTCCATCACACCGAGATTAAAGTACTTTTCAAGATCTTTGAAAGAGTACCGCCGATTGCGTTTAATCATAAGGCTATCTGATGACCAGTGCGGGTTGTCATTACCGGATGACATGATTTCTTTGTCTTCCTAATGACTGATTTCATTGACGGTGAGATCGCTTGTCATAGCTATTGGGACTGGATGATCAATTTTTTTTGTCCGCTGTCCGTTGGGCATGTCATTTTACGCCACGCCTTGGAGTATGCTTGAAAACAAAGTCCTAAGGGCATACACTAATGGGCAATCTGTTTAATGATGCCAAATTCTTAGAGCTTTTCAGATCCCACTTGGGCAAAATTTTATTTTTACCTAGACAAGTTGTGCCATCTATGGTTGGTTTTCTCAGTAGAATCAAATTGTTACAATTGGAATGCCTAAGGAAACTTTATCAGATTAAATATCCGACGGCAGTTCGGTTCAATGTTGCCCGAATAAGTCAATAATCTGCTTATTAACAAAAAATTATTTTTCAGTAATTAGACTGACTTTTCCTTGCAGGAAATATATACCAAGAAGTGAAACAGGAGTAAAGACGTTGAAGATCTAAAGTGTGCTGCGGCCGAAGTACTCAGAAATAGTAAAAAAAATTTTAATATACCGAAAGGAAAATACAAAATTTCTTTATGAAAGAAAAGTAAATTGTAAAAAAAATCTATCCAACGGGATACTAGTTGCTAAAACGGACTTGTAAGCTTGGAAAAGTCAACCCTAAAAACATGGGTTGCGGACACAATTCCGAAAAACGAAATCCCGAACTTCCAAAAAGAAAAAGAAAAATCCCGAAAATAGAGTATGAAGGGCCTTGCTGACCCCCTGCATGGTTTCATTGTTAGATTTGGAGAAGATGCGAGATTGTTTATAATAGAATAAACAAAGAATTTTAAGAAATCGGGAAAGACGGTTTTTTAAAACTTTTTAGCGCGATTTGTAAAAAAACGAGATTCTAAAAAGCGGGCTCCCGATACGGTCCTTAAAGTTGTGTTGAGAAATGTGGACGAAAGAACAAAAAAAACAAAATAAAACGTCGAATAAGTTGGTTCCGCCACATCTCTCCAATCAAGAGAATCTTCCAGTTCCAGCCTGCAGGTTCAAAACGACAACAAAGACCGTATGTCCATTTCAAGGACTAACCCGTTGCGGACGCCTGATCACTTGGTCTGAATAACTGGAAGCAGTGTGCCAGGGACCGTGGGACCGCGGGACCTTGGGACCTTGGGACCGTGGGACCGCGGGACCTTGGGACCTTGGGACCGTGGGACCGTTTTTTTCATATAACGAAGCATACTGGGTCTCACGCAAAGACTCCGAAGTGGAAAAGCAATGATCACTTGATGTTTTGAAACGAAATGGCTGTTATATTTACCAATAAAAGACAGATTATATGTATGCCCATTCTCAGACCCACTCTGACCTATAAAAAAATTAAACTATTTTTTGTTCTATACAACATAATAAACTTTATGTTTTTAACTTTCTCGTATACATTAGTATACTAAAGAGTAAGTTATTGCGAACGTGAGTATGTTTCGAACTCAAACTAAGTATGGGGACGATATTACCACTATAGAGAAGTTCAAAAAAGTGGATCCGCCAATGCCGTCCATCGGTCTGTCTGTCTGTCCGGACACCGTATGGCGAAACGGTTCGACGGATTTGCTTCAAAGTTTGTGTATAAGATTTTTGGGTTTACATTTCGAGGCATCTTTTTCTTTTTCGCTTTATCGTTTGAACTTTTTGAACTTATCACTTTTTTTTTAGAAAATGGTTCCAAGGATTTTGGTCTATTTTTGTACTAAGAATACTTGTGATGGGGTCACAAATACTGCATACTCAGATTTTCGAAAAAACATCCATTAACGGTAATTTATAAAATCTCCAATATATCAAAAACTAGCAAAGCGAACTCCAACAAATTTTTCTGTTTTTTTACTCGAACAAATTTGCTTAGATAATTAAATAATTAAATTAAATTTTTTTTCTCAAATTTTAATTAAATTCGTTTTCTAAAAAACGGCTCTAACGATTTTGATATTTTTTTGTATTTCGAACAATTATGTTAAAAGTTTCTAATGGGCAAAATAACATCAAAATCGTAGCTGTCGTTTTTGAGAAAATCTAATTTAATTTAAAACCTAGAAAGTGATTTAACGAATTCAAAATATAACAATAACAAAATTTCTTTGACAAATTGCTTTCAGCAAAAAATCAATAAATAATCAAATATTTTTTGATATAAAATAAAAATTTTCAATCTGAAAATTAAAAATCAATTTCCCAACATTTTGAAAAAAAAAGCACATTAAACAGGATAACATCCAGCCGACGACATAGATATCTATTTATTATAAGCTTCGAGTAAATCCAACATAAAAATACTTACCAACCCCTAAAAGGGTAAGGCGAGCCCCTTGAAAATATTTCTTCATCTAATAAATTGTTTCTTACAAGAGTTCAAAGTTTTCTAAGCTACTACTGATTTTTTTTTTCGAAGGTCAAAGTTGTAGGAATACAAAAAATGTGTATCTGATTATATTCAATACAAAGATCATACCTTATAGCTGACGAGATGAAAACGTAACCACTTTTTTTTGTTACGAAATTTCGTTAAAATTGCAATATGTAGTATAAATTGTTGCTTTGCCTTAAGTAAAATTTTCACAAACACAAAAAAAAGAACTGACACTTTTTTTATATCGTTATCACAGTTAATTATTTAGAAAAACTTTTTATTTAGCTGTTAAATTCAAGAGCACTTTTTCACCACTGAATGCGACCTGATCAGGAGGACAACTACTCTCTTTCTGCGACTCTAGTACTCTGCGACTGGTTTAAATACTGATCAATATTTCGCAAATATTCGTAATTTCAAACGGGAGCAGTGTTGCCAGTAGGAAAAAAAAACGAAATAATTATTTGCAAACTCAATTTGGTGTTAAATTTTTAATGAAAGAAATAAAATTGTACAGTTTGGAATAGCACATTATTTAAATGGCGGCGCTTGAAGTGGTCGTTCGAATTTTTGATAAACTCGGTCTAATATACATATATGGGCGGAATTATTTCGACGATAGTGTCCCAAACTTCGGCCTCAGGCCCGTTGAATGTAGTTGGCTTGTTGTTAGGGCAGACTAAGGACTTGACGTAGCCCCAGAGAAAATAATCATGTGGTGTCAAGTCGCATATATTTACTTTACAACTTCGTCGCTTTTGTGGCATGTAGCGCCTTCTTGGTGGAACCGCTGTTCGGATATATTAGTGTTAAAATCGCTCTATACCCGAGACGATTAATGGCAACAGTGTCTCCTTGCTCAATTCACTTTCTCAAGAAATAAGGTCCAATGATGGATGCATTGATGCTTGGTGGGTTTTGATGAAATGGCAAACCTTACTGAATTGATTCACAGCTAGATGTCATTGATTACTTTGCAAGCTGCTTAAACTTAACAAATTGGAAAAGCTACAATTGCTATCTAATCAACCTGTATTTACTTCCTTCTAGGGAATACTACGTCGAATATTAAGGGGTTTTTACAAACCATAGGTATAGACGGTCATTCAAACTTGTCATCCGGATGACATCCTGACGTCCGCTATGACGTAGAATTTGTCCTAAAGTGGTCATCCCGTGTGATAGCATGTCATACGGCACGTCATTACCGGATGACACGATTTCTTTGTCTTCCTAATGACTGATTTCATTGACCGTGAGATCGCTTGTCATAGCTATTGGAACTGGATGACCAATTTTTTTTGTCTGTTGTGATACCGCGTAGATCTATGATCTTCCAAATTTACATATTTGTTAAATAATTTAGAGTTTAAAATGAAAAAAATGGTATTTGTTGAAGTTTTGCTTCTAAAAATGGCATTCCACGCCAAGCCTTGGTCTGGTGTATGCTCCACAACAAGGTCCTAAGGGCATACACCAATGTGAAATGTGATGCCAAATACATAGAGCATTTCTGCTTTCACTTAGGCAAAATTTGTGTTTTACCTAGACAAGTTGTGCCATCTATGGTTGGTTTTCTCAGAAGAATCCAATTGTTTCATGAGTTTGCAATTGGAATGATCAAGGAAACTTTATCGGATGAAATATCCGGCGGCAGTGCGGTTCAATGACGCCCGAATGAGGCAATACTCTGCTTAATTTTTCAGTGATTAGACTGTAGACTGACTATTCCGTTCACGAAGAATATGCCAAGAAAAAAACCAGGAGTAAAGATGTGGAAGTTATCAAGCGTACGAAGTACTCAGAAATGGTAACAAAATGTCTGATTCGACACAAAAAAAGCACAATAATGAGGAAAATAAAAAAAATGTATTTATTTATAGAAGCTTAATTATCGACCCACTGGAAACTAGTTTCTGAAACGGGCTTGTGATTTTGGAGAAGCCAACGCTAACAACATTCCTCAAAATTGGTTGAATGAAAGGAAAGGATAAATACGGAAGCCTGCGGTGACTAGTTTGTCGCGGTCCATAAGTTTCAATAGAACAAACAACGAAACAAAAAGATCTTAAATCGTTTTAAATTTGCACCAAATTCCATCTACATATGATATAGATGAAATGGACAATTCAATAGTTCATATTCCGCCAAAAGTTCTATCCGACGCCTACGGGAACTATGGTAAGTATTTACAACATTTTTAAAACATTTAATCGCCTTAGTGAAGCTATCAAACAGCCTTGACTCCTCCCCCCCAAAACCATTTATGACATTGTAGCAATAAATGTCCAAGCTTATCCTAGAGCATTTCCGCATCTAAATATAATAAAAGGTTTTCTTGTAAGTAGACTATTCGCATACACTCATTCCAAGAAACTAAAAAAAAAATTGTCGTGTTCCTTCAACGATCGCTTGGTGCAGCGGTTTCAAAATTGATTCCTTCTCCTAAAGAAATTCAACCATTTCCAAAGGCCGCGGAAGCTCCTTAGAAGAGGGTAGAGTCAAGGAGGAGTAAGGAATTCTCACCCATATTCCAGATAACTAGGAAATAGAGGCTATCATAAGACTTGACACCGGACCAGGGATTTAATTTTAGAAGGCATAGACTAGCCCGATAAGGACTTTGAAGCTCGTAGTGACTCATCACAACTCTTTTTAATTTGGCAACCAAATATAGATATTAATTTTATTTCATTTAGTTCGTCCCAAACCCTTCCCTTAATAATTAAATTAGTACTAATTTCGTCGGTATCTTGGACCTTTTGAGGCTGCACATAAATGTTAAGTTTTGTAGGGAATCCTTTTGGTTATTTTGATAAAAATAAACTCAAATTATTGGCCTACTTACTTTTTCTTTAGATCGCAAAGGGTCGAGGGGCTCCTTCTCAACACAGAGATATACTTTATTAGCTTAATAACGGGTGATCCAAGTGGAGATACTTTTTTCAATAGCATTTTTTGACAGATCACGTGTGAGTCGTGTCATGCTGTCATGGTATTTTTGTTAAGTATTGTTTGGCATTTCATAATGGAAAGACAAATTGTTCCACTTTATTATAAAATTCACGATGAGGCCCATTTCTGGCTCAATGGGTATGTAAACAAACAAAATTGCCGCATTTGGGACGAAGAGCAGCCTGAAGAGATTGAAGAACTGCCACTTCATCCAGAAAAAGCAACGGTTTGGTGTGGCTGGCCCACATTTGGTGGAATCATCGGTCCATATTTCTTTAAAAATTATGCCGGTGCGAACGTAACCGTCAATGGCGACCGTTATCATTCTCCGTTAAATTTGAATTTTCTGTGTTTTTTTTCTTTAAAAAAGTAGGGAACCTCGAAACGGATCACCCTTTACAAGCAATACTTAAAACTAACATCAATTATCTTAAGGTTAACATTTAGGTTCGTAAAAACTACTTAAGTCTAGTTAGATTAGGTATAATACCAGGGACGGTAGAGGGAGGTTTTGAGGCTCTCTTACACTAAGTTGAAGTTCAAAAGGTTTTGCACGCTATCGTGCAACGTAAAGGATGCGGGTTAGGTAGTTTATTCCGATGATAGGTATTGATCGAAGACTGTTGGTATTGTTGTTGAGTAAAATTTGTTTGGAAAAGCAAGGGACAATAGATATTCCTGTGTGGAAGCTGATGCATAAAGAGAAAATAAGCAACTCGACGAAGTTGTTCATGATAGGTAGAGAGGTTATACCAAAGACCTGAGTGAAGCATCGATTCGGCGGGAATGAATAAGGTAATAAGGCGAACAAACGAGGCTAATACGTCAGCTCCATAATAGGTGTCATCACTGGACTTTGTTTTTCAGGCAGGTATGCAACTAGGTCTGGCATGTACTCAAATGACTTTTGCAGAAGCTGCATGGAAGAGAAGGAAGACAATTCAACACCTTCATGGCACTTATCCTGCTCTCTCCCAGAAACGTAAGGTCCCCACCTAGGTGCCTTAAAGTTAGAGATCTCCTTCGCCACATCCAAAGCTCCAAATGGTTCAACATGTAGAATAGTAAAAGTTGAGATCCACGTGGTATCACAACGGACCACTTTTTAGTCTAAGTGAGTCGGCCTCACCGGTTGCCGACCTAACCTAAATTCTTCATTTTCGAAAATTTCATTTTTTATGTTGCTTTTATGTTTTTTCAATACTAATGCTTTTATTTGCATCCACATCTCTTTCTGTCCATTGCATTTGGCAATTTTGTTGTTTATACATATATATGTTCTTTGCAGTATTTAATTTAACCTTGTATCTGTTTCGTATAAGTATGTAATCTCGCCAGCTTTCAGTGTTGTTAAGTATTTTGGCTTTTTGATATTTTTTAATTTTTTAATTTTTTAGAGTTTTAAGTTCATTGTTGAACCACCTATTTTTTTGATTTGTACTACTTCTTTTGGTAATAAATTTAGCTGCCGCATTCTTCATGATTATATTAATTTTTATAGCATTTTCGTTAAGGTTTCTTTCCGCATCATATTTTGTATCCAAATTACTAAGTTCCTGTGCGAAACGATTTTTTCTGTATTTACATACTTCAATGGTATTTCCATATGTCTTTATTACACTTTCCGTTTTTATAGCAATTTCAATATTTTCATGGTCCGATATTTTATGATTCCTATCTGCATATACCGTCATGTTTTGCATGTTTATTATTACATAATCAATAATAGTTTTTGATGTAGGCGTAACTCTAGAATATTCCTCCATTTTTTGTGATAGACAATTGTCATTCAAAATCCGTTCAATTTCTCTTTTGTATAGTTGATCTTTGCACCAATCGATGTTAAAATCTCCAGCAATTAAAATATTACTTGTTGTTTCAGTCAGTTTTTCAATACTATCTTCAAAAAATGTACAGAATTCTCTTTCAGAACTATTAGGCGATCTATATATTGCAACTAAAACGATTTCAAATCCATTATTTTTACATTTGCATGCTAGAAACCATCTTTGAAAATCTATAGATTTTTTTACTATGTTTGTGACGTTCCATTCGTTTTTAACATATATTGCACTACCCCCAGTTCGTGTTGAATTAGAGAAACACTGTATATTTTTATATCCATTTATTATTATTTCATTTTCTTCAATATTCTCGGGGAGGTGTGTCTCTGATAGAATAATAAATTCGTATTGCTTGTTTTCTGCCATAATTTCGAGTTCCTCAAAATTGTTTGTTAGCCCTTGGATATTAATATATACACTTTTGATTATATTTAATTGCTAGTACCCTATTCTCTTTTTTTTCGCTTCTAGTTTGTTTAAGTATACTGGGCATGATCTACTTAACGTAAGATGTTTATCATCAAGTCCCAAATTCAGTCTTTCATTCGCTCTCATACAATTAATGCATTTTGTTATTGCTTCTTCTTCGCATTCACTAGTTTTATGATTTTTTAAACATTTTAAACATATTTCTTCTTCTTTTTTGCAATCATTTGATCTGTGATTAAATCCTTTACATTTGAAGCATCTAATAACTTCTATTCCATCAAATACCTTACATCTTTCCCATCCAATACTAAGTCGTCCTGCTTCTAGTACTTTCGGGAATGAATCTGGGTCGATTTCTATTACAGCATTGTAGTTTTTGGTATTATTTTTCCTGTTTTCATAATATTTAATTAATTTTAACTCGCTGTTAGTTATTATTGAGTTTTGCTTTTTCAGCTTTTCTGTGATTTCATTTTCATTGCTTTTAAATTTCATATTTGTTAATATTATTCTTGGTTTAACTTTATTTGGTACTTTTACTTCATAGCCTTCACCCATTTTGTGTTCGATTGCGCTTTTAATTTTATTTCTCTCTTCATTATTTTCACTTTCTATTATAATAATGCCATTGTGTGTGCTTTCAATGTTTGAAATTCTTAAATTTCTTGGATCAACCTTTTTATTTAGATCTTCTTTAGTTTTACTACTATTTTGTTTCTCTTTTGGTTTTATGATAAGTGGCATTTCTTTTCGAATGATTGGTAGCAGTTTTTCTTGGGTTCTGTCATTTGCTTTTTTGACAGTGTCTGCAAATGACAATTGACTTCCCGCCATTATTTGTTTGTTGTTTACCATTTTTTTAACCTCATTGCACATATTAATGTTACAGTTTCTCACTTCATGACATATTTTTTCACTCTTCTCCTTAAAGTTTTGTGAAACATTACACATTTCTTTCATTTGATTTACATTCTTTCATTTGGATTTTGAATCCAATCCATTGTTATGTTTAGATATTATGACCATTGTGAATAGTATCGAATAACTGCCGAAATTTACCAGATCGACAACTATGATGTTCAGTAAACCTATGCAAATATTTGATGAACACAACTTTACTTTTTCTTCACTTTGTTGGCAATATGCTGCACATTTTTGCTTAAGTGTATACGCCCTACCCAAACACAATTTTATTTCTTCCACTCTTTTGTCGACAACAAACTCACTCAGTCATAAGATCTGGCAACGTTGGACTCGAGCCGTCCGAATGTCGACGTCATTTTTATTTGGTATATATTAGTCACGATCACAAGGCGAACCATGCGGAATTGTGTCCTAAGAGACGGAAACACATAAATGCATCTGTATGAAGGTATACTCGCATTCGACTTAAAACAAAAAACCAAAAGCACAAGAGTTTTGCTAGAGTTTCGCTTAGCGCGACAAATCAAGTAATTATGGCTTTACCAGGAAAACATGGTGTGTAGATAAAATGAATATTTGTGAAACTCAATTCGCATGTAGATATGTATGTTTTAAGAAATCAATTTTCTGAAATTCGATGCAAAGATTGAAAGTTATATTTTTTCACGTAAACAATATTTAAGCCGGTGAGAGAAAAGCGAAAATATTGAAAATGAGATTGTCCTTCGATGATTTGTGAAAAATATTGTGAAATACGCACGTACATATGTAAAGGTGTGATCCATTTCGAGGTTGCCTACTTTTTTAAAGAAAAAAAAACACAGAAAATTCAAATTTAATGGAGAATGTTTATTCTCATTGGAAAGAACATTCTTTGGCATTTATTTTTTGAAGATTATGTCTATCAAATGTTGGCCGGCGCTACGTCGCTCGTTCGAGCATTTCGACTGGTAACTGGCGAATGACACGCGTGATGTTTTCCTCCAAGGCCTGAATCGAAGCGGGTTTGTCGGCATAAGCTTTTGACTTTACATATCCCTAAAAAGTCTAACGGTGTGATATCACACGATCTTGGTGGCCAATCGACCGGCCCAAAACGTGAAATTATGTGCTCACCGAAATGGGAAGTGCGCCGTCTTGCTGAAACCAAATGTCGCCGATATCACGAGCTTCAATTTCAGGCATCAAATAGCGGGTTATCATGGCACGATAACGGTCGCCATTGACGGTTACGTTCGCACCGGCATAATTTTTAAAGAAATATGGACCGATGATTCCACCGGCCCACAAACCACACCAAACCGTTGTTTTTTCTGGATGAAGTGGCAGTTCTTCAATCTCTTCAGGTTGCTCTTCGTCCCAAATGCGGCAATTTTGTTGGTTAACATACCCATTGAGCCAGAAATGGGCCTCATCACTAAACAAAATTTGCCTCGAAAACGTCGGATCTTCTTGGAACTTTTCAAGAGCCCATAGAGCGAAGCGATGTCGCTTGGGAAGGTCGAGTAGCTTCAGTTGTTGCACAAGCTGTATTTTGTACGCTTTCAATTTAAGATCTTGACGTAAAATGCGCCAAGTCGTTCCATACGTCAGTCCGAGTTGCTGCGAACGGCGCCGAATCGACTCTCTACGGTCTTCGTGTACACTCTCAGCTACGGCCGCTATATTTTCTTCACAGCGTGCTGGACGTGGTCTATTCGGTCGAATATTATCCAATAATGAATGCTGGGTCTCAAAATGGGTGATGGTGTTGCGAATAGTACGCTCAGTAGGCCGATTATGTTGACCATAAGTTGAGCGAAGTGCACGAAACACATTCCTCACAGAACGTGAATTTTCATAATAAAGTTGAACAATTTGTAAACGTTGTTCATGCGGATCACCCGTTATATACATGTATGTATGCGACTGTTTAGCTCATATCTCGTAGACCATATTATGCGAGCTTTGTGATGAATATCTTTGTGGTATAGGATTAGTGAAGATTAAAATTAATTGATGTGCATCTTCTTAAAAAGTCAACTAAACAAAATTATCCCTCTTGCTCCCAATACCAACAACCTCAGGTCAGTTCCCTTATTTCGTACGCACCCATTGTGAACTCAGTACAAAAATTCTAAAGTTTTCATCCTTCTTAACACCAAATTCACTTAAAGATGGTGACCGGTGATTTATTTCTTGTGAATTTTAATATATTTATTTTAAAGTAAATGTTTGTATCTTTGTTTTTTTATCCGCGAATGAATATTATTTATAAAGTTATTTCAAATTTGTGGACGAATTTTGTCTCGAACTCAAAATGTCAGTTAGAAGGCTAAAGTCTTCAACCCACAAAAAATTATCCATTGTTTTAAAAGTTGATTTATTCTACTCATCAAAAGCAACAAATTGCGGATTTTTGAAACTGGTGCATTAACTTTGTTTTCCCCCATACATTGACGCTCCACGCTACTGCTCATTTATATCATTTAAATTCTGGAGGTTAACCCTTTCGCACCCATTGGAATCATATATCGAAGAATCTCAGAATGTTATATTTCAATAAAAAGCTACTTAAATATGTCCCGTTGGTAATTTCGGGTATGATCATGGGCCTTTGCATATCTGATTTTCTATACAAGCTTTCCCAATAAATTAGTTGACGGCCGGTTCTGGCATATTGTATTAGATTTTCTTATAGAAATTTCTAATTTAGTTGTAAATCAGTAGTTTTTCGATGTTGTCATACTGTGCAAATATCTTTAAGTATATTTAAAAATAAATATCAGCGGTAAACGGCCCATAAAGGACCCAAAGCCTAGCTTCACCAACCATTGTGTGTGCGAAGTTATATTTTTGACACGAATAGCGGAACCTACAGTTTAATGCCGATTCCGAACGGCAATTTATTTTTGAGCAGCTTCTCATGACAGTTGTTACTCTTGGATGTTTGTCAGACGTTCGCAAGAGGTGGGGCAGCGAATAAAAACTTTCAGGTGGTACAGGTCGGTATTTGAACCGGCGACCTCTCGCTTAGTGGTCCAACGCACTTTACCACTAAGCCACCGCACCCACCCATACGGTTAGAGAAGATTAAAATTAATTGATATGCTGCCACTAAAAAAAATCAAATTGATTGCCCTCAACTGAAAAAAATTATCCCTCTTACCAACAACCTCAGGTCAGTTCCCTTACTTCGTTCGCACCCATTGTGAACTCAGTACAAAAATTCTAAAGTTTTCATCCTTAATGACATCAAATTCACTTAAAAATAATATTCTCTAAAACGCTGGAGAGTCAACCATCGACCAAATATTCACACTCAGACAGATCTTGGAAAAACCCAGGAATTTCAGATCGATACACACCATCCAAGTCGCCTATGATAGCGTTCATGCGGACAAATTATACAAAGCCATCTAAAGTTTGGGCATCTCTGCCAAAGTCCTCCATTTGTACATGGGTCTGGTTGTTAATGAAGACAAAACCAAGTATATGCTGTCAATGAGAAGGGGCTCTCAACATCGGTGATTCGGACAAAACTTCACGATGGACAGGTACTGCTTCGACGTAGTTAAAAACTTTATATACCAGGGCTCCAATATCACTTCGCAAAATTACATTGTAGCTGTATGGTGCAGAAGTATGGACCCTGTCAAAAGCTTCTGGGATGCTCTGAGAGTAGATTCGTCGGGTGATATTCGGTTTAGTGTGTGACGATGAAGTGTGGAGAATAAGATTCAGCGTCGAACTGTATGGGCTATTCACCGACGCTGACCTGGTCAAAACGTTGAGGTCTTATTATTTTCACCAATATGCATTTTTGTTTGTCGGCTCTGAACCTACAAAGAAATATATTTAAAAAAAAAAGATGTAGATGATACGAGAAGCCGTTCTCAAGAAATTTGTTAAAAGGCTTAATAAGCGCGACATTTAAAATAATTTTTTATTGAAAACAAGTTTGAGGAGGAGGAAATAAATAAAAATATTTTAATAAACAAAAAAAATAGATCGTAGATCCTCCTTGTTTTTCCTTTGTAAACCAAACTTTGAGGTTAGATAGAGTGCCAAAGTCTTCACCAAATTGCGGGTATTAGAAACTGATACATTAACTTTTTTTTTTCTCCCCTACATTGGCGCTCCACGCTACTGCTTATTTATATCTTTTAACTTCTGCAGGAGCAATTTGGCTGCTAGGTTCCCTTCAAAAATGCTAGTACTTATAATTTTAAACTACATGAAGTGCGAAGGAAAGCAAAACGCGATCCCTGTTAAGACGGAAGAGAATATCTATGCTGGTAAACAAAAGCTGTTTAAAGAGAAATCAAGAAACATGGTTAAAGCAAATGTGAAACAGCAAATTTGGAAAGGTAAACTCTTCGAGTTATTTGACACTTCCCGGCAAAATGAGATAAAGAATCTCTTCGAAGATCGTATGAATTCGTCAATGACAGGAGTAAGGCAAGGTTTTCGCTTCGCGACAAGAGAACACAAAAATGAAATTACAAAGCTAAAATCAATCAGAGAGTTATATTGTGGTTGGCTTGCTGTCATCGCACTCACGACTGAGTGTTGTGGCATACCATCAAGTTGTGACACATCCAGATTTTTCAGAAGTTCCAAAGACTGTGGGTTTCACTTGATAAGAATCCGTATCAGACAGTTTTTTAAGACTACAAAGAGATATTACAACTCTTACTTAAGTTGTTTTGGACGGTTTCAAGTCTGCAACTTACCAAATAAATGCTGGTGTCCCTCAAGGCTCTGTTTGGTCTCCGACTCTCTTTCTCATTTTTAGCAATGACCTGTCGCTTCTAATCCAATCCATTCCTTTGCTGATGACAGTACCCTCAGCTTTACATATTCGTTTCCTGGGCAACGCCCCTCATCTTCAGGCGTTGAACTGGAACGGCAGCGTGTGTTAAGCTTATTGAATTCCGATATTGACAGCATACTTAAGTGGGGCGCAACGAATAGAGTGGATCTTAATGCTTCCAAAACACAATGCTGTCTGCTGTCACATAAGCGAAAACCGAGCACACTCCCATTATCCATGATTTGCATCTCTGAAACCGAAAGGCTTTCCATACTCTGTATGTGTGTTACTGACAACCTTCGGTGGAATGAGCACTTATTCGATGTCGCCAAGAACGCTGCGAAATGTCTTGGCTTTCTTAAAGGGTTACATGGGTTTATTCGGGGGAAAAATGTTCTATTTTCAACAATTTTTTTTTATATAAAAAATAAAATATTTTATTAAGACTTTTGACTGTCTTAAAGATATACATTTGAACAAGAATTTATGAAATTTTCAAAGAAAAATATTCAAAACTCCGCCATTGTGACGTCATTTTCGGTGAACCCTCTGAAAAAAAAGGTGCGTCCGCGTTGAAAGTAGAACTCGTGACAGGATCATCAGAAGTGAAAAAAAATTCGTGTTTTAGTGAAGACCATAAAAACTAAAATTCGGACGAAGGGAAAAAAAAGTGAAAATAGGCTTTTTGGTATACCTTTTTACAAAACAATGCAAACTTTGGTAAAATTTGCTCAACATTTTTTCTTTTTAAATAGTTTGAATGAAAAACAAAAAAATCCTTTGTCTAAGTCCTCGTGAATTGTATCTCGGAGACCTTTGTAAAATTTCATCAAGATCGGTTGAGTGGTTTTCGAGAACTTTTGACAACCGACTTTGAAAACACAGTTTCGAGAAAAACGCGTTTAAAGTTTGGACAACCTCAAATAAACCTGGTGATTGAATTGAGTGCGCACCTTCCCAAGGCTGCATCTCCGAAACTTTTAATCGGAATGACTAGAAAATTTAGGATAATATTCCCGAGCTATTGTGGAAATTAATAAGAGAATCAAAAAAAATCGATCTTTTGAAGCTTTGAAACCCATATAACCCCTTAAGAGATGCAAGAAATATTTAAACCCTTCTGATCTTGCAACAATCTATAAGGCGTTTATTCGCCTCAAACTTAACTACAACGCTTATATCTGGTCCGGGGCCCCAATTATATATTTGGAGCTACGTGACAGAATTCAAAAACGTTCAATAAATCTTATTGGCGGGCGAGATATTGCGAAATCGCTTGACCCTCCATGTTTTATCGATACTATCATAGGTGCTCAGACGAAATAGCCAGTTGCATTCCTCCCCTTCAACCGTAATACCCGGCATGCCGGGAATGCTCATCAGTTCACCCTTTAGGCAATATTCGGACGTACAGCGAAATATAAATATAAAAGAGTCAGCCGTTCTACACGAATGTAGAATGCTCCCTTTTGCCTACACAAGTAAACTAGTGAGACCTTCTTCTTTCGTGGAATTATTGTTTTGATAGGGAGGACTCGGGAAATTGTGGAACTTGCATTGCAGGAGCACCAAATGAAATAATTTTTCAACGCAAGGCTTAATAATCCCGATGCATCCAGTTTTTTAAAACAAAAAATTATTATTCTTAGGCTCCCCAAATTCAATTTCATTCCCAAATATTTAGTTTTTTAAGAGATGATAAACATTTATTATAAACATAAGGAAAGGTTTACAGTCCGCTTGGGGCGAACAGTATGATACCCTATCCTTTACCCCATATGGCCCACAGAAAAAAACTTTAAGTAGATGATGGATAGCATTTAACTTCATTCTATTATTAAAAAAAATGCTTTTTTAAAAAAAACGCCCCAAAAAGGTGGAAAAAATATTGGCTAAATATCTTGTTAAACATTTTTTTTGCTTTCTATGAAAATTTTCGAAGAAAACAGCATTTTATTAGAAAACCCAAACAAAGAGTAGGCGTGGCAAAAAACTTTATATGACAAACTTATAAAGGAGGGCAGTGCCTACATATCTTGTGAAGGTTTTAACACTGTATCTCTCTAACTTTAGCTTTAAAACGGTTTTTTCTATCTAAATTGTAAGCGTGGCAGTGGGCGCATCAATACTTAACCATTTCGGAGCCCTAGGGAGTATATGGTCCAAATTTCAGCTTCCTAGCTTAATTTTAAAGGTCTAAAAATTGCGTACGGACGGACGGACGGACATTCCTAGCTAGTCTTAGGATTTGGTCCTGATCAGAAATATATATTCTTTTATGGGTCTACGACGAATATTAAGGGGTGTTAAAAACTATGTGTCAAAATTTAAAGGGTGATTTTTTAGCTGGTTTGGTTTTGGCAACACTGGTTTTGACAGCTGACGTGTGTTTAGTACCTTGTGTCACTGTCAAACAGCTTCAGTTTGGTTTGCAATTTAACCATGGATCGTCTTACAAATGAACAACGCTGGCAAATTATTGAATTTTACTATCAAAATTCGTGCTCGGTTCGAAATGTTCATCGCGCGCTGCTTCCATTTTATGATCGGCATTCTCGACCTTCTGAGCAGTCTATTCGGAAGATTGTGACCAAATTTCGCACCAAATTTACTTTGTTGGACATTAAACCACCAACACGTTTACGTACTGTGCGTATTGAAGAAAATATTGCGGCCGTATCAGCTAGTGTGACAGAAGACCGCGAAATGTCGATTCGGCGCCGTTCCCAGCAGTTAGGCCTTTGTTACAGCACTACGTGGAAAATTTTGCGGAAGGATTTGGGCGTAAAGCCTTTTAAGATACAGCTGGTGCAAGAACTAAAGCCAGGCGACCTACCACAACGCCGAATTTTTGGTGAATGGGCTCTTGGAAAGCTGGCCGAGGATCCGCTTTTTTATCGAAAAATTGTGTTCAGCGATGAGGCTCATTTTTGGTTGAATGGGTACGTAAATAGGCAAAATTGCCGCATTTGGAGTGAAGATCAGCCAGAAGCATTGCAACAGCTACCAATGCATCCCGAAAAAGCCACTGTTTGGTGCGGTTTATGGGCCGGCGGCATTATTGGGCCATATTTCTTCAAAGATGATGCGAATCGCAGCGTTACTGTCAATGGTGAACGCTACCGAGCGATGATAACAAACTTTTTTTTGCCCGAAATGGAAGTTCTTGACTTGCATGATATGTGGTTTCAACAAGACGGTGCCACATGCCACACAGCACGCGAAACAATGGCGCAATTGCGAGGCGAGTTTGGTGAACAGTTAATTTCACGTTTCGGGCCGGTCAATTGGCCGCCTAGATCGTGCGACTTGACACCATTAGATTATTTTTTGTGGGGGTATGCCAAGGCTAATGTGTATAGGGACAAGCCCGCTTCGATTGACGCACTGGAAGCCAACATCCATGCATTCATTCGTGAGATACCGGCCGATATGTGTGAAAGAGTATGCCAAAATTGGACTCAGCGGATGGGCTACCTGAGACGCAGCCGCGGTCAACATTTGCATGAAATTATCTTTAAACATTAAATTGCAAGGTTCAAACTATCGATTCAAATTTTTTTTAAAAAAAGTTATAAACCTCTTAAAAAATCACCCTTTATATACCCTTAGGATAGTGTATAAAAATAGATCCAGTTGAGTGTCGTTGCGCTGGAAATAAATATGTGCATCTACTGCGAACAGGTTTTTCAAAACAAGCTCGACAAAGAATTACGGTTTATACATACATATTCTCGTATATGCCCTTGACTGGAGCAAATATTCCGAGAAATGAAATATTATCTGCTACCATGGCGCATAGCAACAGATCGGTTTTATGTATTTTTTTTTTTTTTCAAAATAAATTAAAAAAAACCTCAAGTTATTTACTTTAAACAGTGAATGACGTCACCCCCAAGATTTTTAAAATTTTATTTTTCTTCGATGTCTCATTCCAATTGTATTAAAAGTTCGCAGAAAAACTAAGTTTATTGATTGCTGAAAGACGATCCCATCTCAAGAAAATATAAACAAAACTTTTCTCGTCGACTAATAATGAACTCATTTCATTTAAGAAGAAAAAACAAAGCGAGTCTTAAACTACCGATCGTTTCCTGTCGCAAAATCATGCAACAAATGCCGAGCCCCGGCTCCGAATATGTTTTCTTATCTATCTTATATGTTGAACATTTGCACCCAAAGCGTAACTAATAGGTATTTGTCGCCGAGTTTTTAGCTCTTTTATAATTAACAGATGTGTTGGGATGTTATTTCTAAACAGGCGTGACAATTGCTTTACTTTGAGAGCGTTCAGCTGCAAGGGAAGCTTCCAGGGCGACCATTACTGAAAGATTCGCTTGATTAAAACAGTTGTGAGTTGTATTTTCTGTTTGTGTAGTTTTTATGCATACATACGTTGCAGGAGTGTGAATACATAAATTATTCATTAAGACTTTGTCTGTGTTTTGAAAAATATTTTAAGCACAAAAACGTTGTGTTCATCGCATAAATAAAATTTAAGCACATAAACAGTTTTTAGTCTTTTAATGATTTTACAGGCCGGAATGGTGTTTAAAACTTAGGGTGCGATCAGACGGTCATCCGGATGACACCCTGACGTCACTATGACGTAGAATTTATTCTAAAGTTGTCATCCTCTCTGAAATAAACAAGTTTTCTGACGTCAGCATGTCATCCGGATGACAAGTTTGGATGACCGTCTGATCGTACCTTTAAATAAAAATATTTAAAAATTCATATAATGGGCCAATGGCCATGTACTGTAAAGGCAGAGGCAAATAATGTTAAACAAAATGCCATTTGCCCTTAGGCTTGCCAGATTTCTGCAAGGTTCTATCGCACGTTTTCAATTTTTTGTCGCAAAATTTATAAAATAAAACCGCAAAAAATCGCCAAAGTATATTTGACCTTTAAATTTAGACAATAACGACAGGACAAAACAATATACATAATTCAAAATATAGGGGAAAAAGACCTACAGCAACAAAGACAAAATAATGGCAACGACTTTTTTTCAGTGAGTCATTTTTAGGGCTTTCCAGTTACAAAAAACACTTAGCAAATAAATATCCCAGAAGCTTAAACGCAAAAAAAAATTGTTACAGTAGCGAGGCTTACCATCACCCCAACTTAAGTTATATCAAGTTGAACTCAATATTTACAATTTTGAGGTGTAACTACTCTAAATGATGTAGGGTAAGGGTATTTTTTTCGAGGTTGGTTTTTCGAACTGACATATTGTGGTCAAATCTGGCAACTCTTATGTCATTTATGTTCAGTTTGGTTTGCCATTTCATCATGAGCAGGTTGACAAATGAACAACGCTTGCAAATTGTGCAAATTTATTTCGAAAATAATGGTTCAGTTCGCGAAGTTTACCGCAAGCTCATTTTGGGTTGAATGGCTACGTCAACAAGCGAAATTGCTGCATTTGAAGTGAAGAGAATCCACATGAGACCCTTGAAACGCCATTACATCCACAAAAACTGACTGTTTGCGGTGCTCTGGGGCTGGGGCTGGTGGAGTCATTGGGCCATACTTCTTCCGAAATGATGCTGGACTGACTCTCTACCGTTAATGAAGACCGGTATAGAGCCTTGATAACTAACTACAAGGTGGCGCAAAAGTAATCCTCCTATCAGAAAATGCTATAAATTTTGCGATTGGCCCCTAATGTCAGTTCTGTTTTGACATTTGTGTAGTAAACACATGCGAAATACACGTTAATAAACAATGATACGCTACACTGCTCCAGAACGCGGAAAATTGGTGACTATTTATTTGAGCAATAATCGGTCGGTGACTTTGGCACAACGTGAATTTCGTCGCAGATTTCCTAGCCGTCCAACGCCTACTGGTGAAACACTGGGACGTTTAGCCGCTCGCCTCGAAGATCACTGGCACAACACGAGATGCTGCCAGGCGTGGCAGACCCCGGAGTAGCCGTTCTGCAGAGAATATTGCTGCTGTAGCCGAAGATGTCATGGAAGCGCCGTCGACATCGACCAGACGACGTGCCACGCAAATGGGTATCAGTCGACGGTCTTTACATCGAATTTTGGTACAAGATTTGAAGATATTTCCGTACAAATCAGCTGTTAGCTGCTGACCGCCAATCGCGTCTAACATACGCTCAAGCCATCCTTAATCACCACCAAGAGGAAGATGATTTTTCATCAAAAATAATCATGAGTGATGAGGCCCATTTCCATCTTAGCGGTTGCGTAAATAAGCAAAATTTACGCTTCTGGGGCACTGAAAATCCGCGTGTAACCCACGAAGAGCCATTACACCCGCTCAAAGTCACTGTATGGTGTGCTGTTTTCGCTGGAGGAGTCATCGGACCTTTTTTCTTCGAAGACGTCGCGGGCCAAACGGTTACTGTGAATGGTGAGTGCTACAGAGCAATGATCAACGAGTTCTTTTTGCCGCAACTTGATGAATTGGGATTGGAAAACATGTGGTTCCAACAGGACGGTGCAACGGTGCATTTCCCGGGCGCCTAATCTCCCGTTTTGGCGATTTGCACTGGCCAGCAAGATCGACTGATTTGACCGCACCAGACTTCTTTTTGTGGGGCTTTTTGAAGTCGCGGGTTTATGTCAACAAGCCTCAGACTCTTGCAGCTCTTAAAGACAATATCCGTCAAGAATGTGAGGACAGTAAGAAACAGTATTTCATAGGGAGGTGTAAGGGAGTGAGTAAGAATCTCACACTATTATGAGCACTCGCAGCCGGTCCTCATAATGTCTCATGGAAGATTTTCCCCCTACCACGGGAAAAAAAATTAAAAAGTATGCAGAGAAGACCTGCTAATTTTAGTGATGTTTGCATTGCGTAAGGCTTTCAGCGTCGTAAGTTCGTTATTTGGAAAAATCTGATGCACAATTTGCCTGATGGCACACTTATTTTTAATCATCTAATTTTCTTTTAAATCAGTTTGGTTTTTCTTCTTTGGTGACGAGTTGTGGCCTATTTTCGTTAAGACGTCTATAAACTGTTCGTTTAACCAGAGAAAATATCACCTACTTGATTCGCAGTTTCATGAATTGTTTTTGTCGCGTCAACAATTTTTTTTTTTCGGGACTTAAGTCTTTGGATGAATTTAAAGCAATTTCTAACAACCAAAACAAACGCAAATAATATTTTTCTTTAAAGAAAACAGATTACTATTTTGCAACTGCATTTTAAATGCATATTCTCCTCACATTAAAAGAACTGCCAAAGATCAAAACAAGACCTCCACGATAACACTTATCATTAAGAACTTTTTTTCAAAGCTCTAAAACCTAAAGCTCCTCAACAGAAACCCAAGAAAAAAAAGCTGAACGAATTACCAAACGGACATTGGTAACTCTGAATGCACATCAATTAAATAGGCGTTGAACAGCAGCGGCCACAGGCTAGTGCACACTCACATGTGCGCTGAATAAGACGTGGTGGATCTACGTCAGATGCAATTGGAAATTCACTGGAGGGTAAACACTTTATGAGAGGTTTCTTTTAATTTAGTAAGGTAAAAAAATATGGCTCCCTACTGATTTTTAAAAAGCTATTGGGAATAAGACGTGTACTGCCAATTTATGTTGAACAGTGTATAATCAGTTGGAGACACAATAGTTATGCTCGGCCAAGCTCAACGGCTTAGGGAGGGGATCTTGCTGCTTCCTTCCCGCTTCAAAAATTGTGTCATTAAAGCAAAATGATAGCAACGCACGATACTACCTCTAGGAAAGCTCTCTGCCATAGGGAAAGCTCTGACACCATTAATTCGGAATGAAACTGATGGATGCGTTAAAAGAAAAGATAGTAGAACTTAACATGGAGTTTTGATGGTTAGGTGTTCAACCACCGTGAAGGGTTCCTGCCCTCTCGCAACAATGGAGTTTCCACAGTTGCTCCTTGTCTATCCGTACCCATTATACATTCATGGACTTCGAACAGTGCGCACCGCAGAAACAATTGCCGTTGTAGAGCAAAGTGTTGAAGAGGACCTGAATGAATCGATTCGCCCCCTTGGAGCTTTGGCCATCAACTTTATTGAAGATTTTGCGCAAAGATCTCTTCTTGCGACCTTACAAGATACAGCTTGTGCAAGAATTAAAGCCGCGAAACCATGCAATGCGTCCTGATTTTGGTGTATGGGCCAAAAATGAGATTGATATCGATGCTGATTTTTATCGGAGTCATTGGGCCATACTTCTTCCGAAATGATGCTGGGGAGTCAGTTACCGTTAATGGGGACCGGTATAGAGCCATGATAACCGACTATTTTATTCCCGAATTGGATGGCATGAATGTGGATGAGATGTGGTTCCAACAAGACGGCGCTACATGCCACACAGGGCACGTCACAATCGATTTATTGAAGCAAACATTCGATGGGTGCATAATTTCGCGGAATAGACTTGTCAAGTTGGCCACCAAGATCGTGTGATTTGACACCATTGGATTATTTTCTTTGGGGATATGTGAAGTCGCTCGCCTTCGCTAACAAACCAAAAACGTTAGGGGACTTGGAAGCCAACATTCGTAGTGTTATTACCAACGAAAGCCCCAAATGTTTGAAAAAGTGGTTGAAAATTGGACCTCTAGACTTGTCTTCATTCGAACCAGCCGCGGCGGCCATATGCCCGAAATCATATTGCATTTTTCTTAAAACTTTTAGTTCATTAATATGTAATTATTTTAAATATTGTTTTTCGGATAAATTCTCCATGAATTTTTTGATACAACAAAATTTGTGTGGAAAAATGCATATGAAATGTAGAGCTGAAAAACAAAATTTTTTTAATTTTCACTTAAGGCGTCATAACTCTTTTTGTGGGCTTCTTAAATCACACAACCCTATTACGATATCTTTCAACAAAGGCAAACCAACTAAGCTCTAAAGAAACAAAGTTCCAAAACTGTAACTGGATATTCGTTTGTTATTGATTCGAGTTGAAGCTCTTCCGCTCTGTTGACAAACATTGGGAAAGCTTCTACAAGTAAGATATAGTTTTTTCGATCTTATAAAAGTTCTGGAGGAAAATATTAAGGGATTCGATGTAAGATCTCAATATCGTAATAAGTATGTTATAACGGGTGATCCAAGTAGAGATACTTTTTTCAATAGCCTTTTTTGACAGATCACGTGTGAGTCGTGTCATGCTGTCATGTTATTTTTGTTTAGTATTGTTTGGCATTTCATAATGGAAAGACTTACGCGTGAACAACGTTTACAAATTATTCAACTTTATTATGAAAATTCACGTTCTGTGAGGAATGTGTTTCGTGCACTTCGCTCAACTTGTGGTCAACATAATCGGCCTACTGAGCGTACTATTCGCAACACCATCACCCATTTTGAGACCCAGCATTCATTATTGGATAATATTCGACCGAATAGACCACGTCCAGCACGCTGTGAAGAAAATATAGCGGCCGTAGCTGAGAGTGTACACGAAGACCGTAGAGAGTCGATTCGGCGCCGTTCGCAGCAACTCGGACTGGCGTATGGAACGATCTTAAATTGAAAGCGTACAAAATACAGCTTGTGCAACAACTGAAGCCGCTCGACCTTCCCAAGCGACATCGCTTCGCTCTATGGGCTCTTGAAAAGTTCCAAGAAGATCCGACGTTTTCGAGGCGACGTTTTGTTTAGCGATGAGGCCCATTTCTGGCTCAATGGGTATGTAAACAAACAAAATTGTTGCCGCATTTGGGACGAAGAGCAACCTGAAGAGATTGAAGAACTGCCACTTCATCCAGAAAAAACAACGGTTTGGTGTGGTTTGTGGGCCGGTGGAATCATCGGTCCATATTTCTTTTAAAATTATGCCGGTGCGAACGTAACCGTCAATGGCGACCGTTATCGTGCCATGATAACCGACTATTTGATGCCTGAAATTGAAGCTCGTGATCTCGGCGACATTTGGTTTCAGCAAGACGGCGTCACTTCCCACACATCGCATCAATCAATGGACTTATTGAGAGAACATTTCGGTGAGCACATAATTTCACGTTTTGGGCCGGTCGATTGGCCACCAAGATCGTGTGATATCACACCGTTAGACTTTTTCCTGTGGGGATATGTAAAGTCAAAAGCTTATGCCGACAAACCCGCTTCGATTCAGGCCTTGGAGAAAAACATCACGCGTGTCATTCGCCAGTTACCAGTCGAAATGCTCGAACGAGTGATCGAAAATTGGACTCAACGGATGGACCATCTGCGACGTAGCAACGGCCAACATTTGATAGACATAATCTTCAAAAAATAAATGCCAAAGAATGTTCTTTCAAATGATAATAAACATTCTCCATTAAATTTGAATTTTCTGTGTTTTTTTCTTTAAAAAAGTAGGGAACCTCGAAATGGATCACCCATTATTATTTTTTGCTTTAATAAATATAGCTAAGAAACTATCGCTCGTTTTGCGATATATCGCATAATCTGGCAAGCCTGGTCCTTACACAATTCGTGGCATGATAAAATCAGCTTAAGTATCATAGCGGTTGGTACAGATTTTAGGAATAGGCTTGGCAGGGTTATGGCAGACATCTTAAAACTAGACACAACTGTTGCATTTGATGCGCAGAAGCAGAAGAAGCCCCGTCTAAGAGCAAACTAAGTGTACAAAAAGCCATTGGGAACAGATGGGGCCCTCAACCTCACATCACTCACTGGCTATACATTTCGGTCTTAAGACCGATACTTATGTACGGAGTTGTTGTCTGGTGGACTGCTTCAGATAAGTGATATATAATAAAATAAGCAAGAAACAAAGATCAGCCTGCTATGCATTGGATGGGACTTACGCATGACTCCCTCCGCTAACGCTCGACATTTTAAGTAGACAAACAAAAAGTTTGTCTTTAAGACATACATCACAATGGGACAACAGCGCTTTTGGCTATGCTTCGATCTTAAATGAAATAGGGAACCTCCCAAGTAAAATCGATTAAACCATGCCCTAACTGCTATTCGAAATATCATTCCATGTTACCATTCCATCCCGATCATTCTGGAAAGTTCAGCGATCCATTTCAATACCGATGGATCAGACGAAATCTGAACCTCTCCGTCCGTATTCCTGATCATTGTACCTTGTTGCAGTCGCAAATAATGGCAATTAAAGAAGTCTTATCTTGGATAAAAAGAAGCGTGATATCCAACGTGGTCATCGTGGATTTTCGCGGACAACCCGCGGCAATCAAGACCATGGAATCAGTCTCTGTAAACCCTATGGTAGCCTTAGACTGTCGATCGTCTATTCAGGAGATGTCGGAAGAGTTCCATATTCACGTTTTATTGGGTGCCGGGGCACAGGGACATTCCTGGAAACCTTAAAGCTGATGAACTGGCAAAATTATGAACCACGATTCCTTTTCCACCTGATAAAAAGGAGTTAGTTATACCATTCGCTAAGGCTGGCTGCCATAGAGGGACAAACATTAGGTGGACAAGTGGTATCACGTATATAGCAACAAAACGGATCTGGCCTAAGCTGGGTCTGAAAAGCTCTAAAACTTTTATCTCTATAAGTAGACGAAACATTAGCACTACTATAGGTGTCATCACTTGAAACTGACGTAAAGGAAGACATGCAACAGAACTTGGCGCCTTCTCGAACTACTTGTGCAGAAGCTGTATGGACGAAGAGGCGGAGGAAACGATCCCTCACCTGCTTTGTACACGAATCGCCTTCCCCAGAAAAAGGGAGCCCCATCTCGGAGCCTTCTTCTACAAAGGTACAAGTGATCTTACAAACATTGGCATCAAACGTCTATTTCGATTCGTCAGAAGCTATAAGCCTAGAACGGACCAATACTGGGCTATCCCGACACCTTACCTAACCTAAGAGCCACCAAATAGTTAACGGATAAGTTTTGTGGGTTTAAAACACCTTTTTGGTACAAGTGAATTTGAAACTTTTGACTATGTTGTAATCTATTGGTTCAAATGTGGGGTACTACTTAAGGACAGGCCTCTGGTCAATCACCACTTAATCTAATCAAACATTTTTGCGCTTTCGTTTTGCAATATTTTTTCTTCCAAATTTTGTCAAAAGCTATAATGTTATAAATTAAACTACACCAAAGGACGATTGGTCGAAAACCCTCAACAAGAATTGCTTATGTATTTTGTCCCTGCCCGCTGCCCGATTCCAATTCCCCTTTGTGCGGTATCATTAACCACCTTAAGAGCGTTCATAAGGCTACTTTTGGAATCATTGCATTATTCTGTCACGTCGTGGATTCCCAAACAATTCAAGGTTAGGTAAGGTTAGGTTATATGGGTCCTAGTCGCTTCCATTATCCGAATGTTTGGCTGTCGACGGATCGTGGAGTAAGATGTTCTCTTCCTCCTCCGTCATGGTCGTCATCGTATGAGAATCAGTTTTATCTTAGTTCTTGGTGCCCGATTCATTTACACCAATCCCTTTGTTTGGTTTTTGTTTAAGTTCGTTAATTTTGGACCCACGAGTAAGGGCGAAGAAGATGTCGTTCTGTACTCAACCCCTCACCACCTACAGAAAAGGGGAATTTAATTGAAACTAGAGTTCACCGTTAAAAGACAGCATAACATCGTGCCATACATTCCATGGGCACGGTCGTTGTACACCCGGAATTACGGGGTTTATCGAGTTATTCCCCTCAAGATCCGTCATAATTAGTCGAAAGCAGTGGCACCTCGTGCAGGAGGTTCACTACGTATGACGGTCTTAGGAACAGAGTCCTTTCCGATGTCTGCTCAGCTTAGAACGTGCCCTAAACTGGCTGGCATCAGATTTCGAGTTTATGACCTACCCAAGACGAGAGGCAGCGGCATCTCACCCTTGGTCAAGGCACATATCCATTCTTACAGAAACCTTCGCCACAAACAAGTCAAAGAATGCCCTATCCTAAGGGTATATTAATTTTGACACATAATTTGTAACATCCCTTAATATTCCTAATACTATTAGCAATGTCCGTTTGCCCGTCCGTATCAACTGTTGAGGCTATTAAATTTATGCTAGGAAGCTATACTCCCTAGGGTTCATTTTGTAATACGATAATTTTTAATACGGTAATTTAGATAAAACCGTTTTAAAGCTGAAGTTGAAAAGCTGAAGGGTTAGAACATTTACAAAATATGTCGGCAGTGAACTCGTTTACAAGTTTCCAATATAATGTTTTTGTCATGCCTGCTTTTTTATAAATTTTATAGAATGAACTAAACTGCTATCCATCACGTTCTTAATGCTTTTTTCTTAGGGGCATATAGGGATATGGATAAGGTATAATACTGCTCGCCTCAAGCGGACTGTAGCCTTTCCTTATGTTGTTATAAATAATTCACCCGCACTAAAGGGATTTTCGGTACCCTTCTTATGAATAAAACACAGTGCGGGCATTAAGCAACTTTAGGGATAAGTTGCAAAGAGAAGATGCCGATGCACATCGATTTTAAATGTCTGTAAACTGTAATGGGTCGAAAACACGGAGAGTGGTAGAGCATTCCACATTTGTGTAGAACGGCTGATGAACGACTCCTTCTTTTTCAGAAATGCTCATTAGTTCACCCTTAAACCAATATTCGGATGTGCAGTTAACTGCGGTTGATCTGTACTGTACTGTTTGTCAAGAATTTAAAAAATTCGGCTTCGTCATCTATCCCGACACTCATTTGCAATGACATCCCAGCTGTTAGCTCTTCGGATAAAGCCAATCTGCTTGCTGCTCATTTTACAGCTGGCTCAACGCTACCAAATTGTGCTTTATCTCCCCATGTACTATGTACTCGAGCGCGTAGAATATTCTATGGGACCCATTCATTTTCGCACTCATACAGTGTCAAGAGTTCTTCAAGATCTCAGCGTACATAAATCCGCTGGTCCAGATGGAGGTGTTCTTCTACGTTGCGTATTCTTCAGGGCTCTTTCCGAGAAGATGGAAAACAGCATTTGTCCAATCTGTCCCAAAAAAGGCGAATCTTCCTCTCCCCCCACCTATTGACCAATTGCACTTACGTCCCTTCTTTCCAAGGTCATGGAAACGCTGATAAATCGTCAGCTTATGAAATATCTCGAATCCCGAAAACTTCTTAATGACCGGCAGTACGGTTTTCGCAGCAACAGGTCCACAGGTGATTTGATGACTTATCTAACTGAAAAGTGGAACCAATCTATTCACCATGGTGGTGAGCCATTGCGCTTGATATTTCAAAGGCATTTGACAGAGTTTGGCATCAAGCTCTTTTGTCGAAAATGCGTGCATTTGGGATCGATGTTACCCTTCTTCAATCGATTAGAAATTACCTTTCGGACCGTTCAATACAAGTTGTTTTGGACGGTTTCAAGTCTGCAACTCACCAAATAAATGCTGGGGACACCAGCAAGTCTCTGTTTTGTCTCCGACTCTCTTTCTCATTTTTATCAATGATCTCCTGTCTGTCACTTCTAATCCAATCCCTTCCTTCGCCGATGACAGTACCTCAGCTTTACATATTCGTTTCTTGGGCATCGCCCCTCATCTTCGGGCGTTGAACTGGAACGGCCAAATTTCGATCCCGAGAGCATATTGAAATGGGGTAAAACCAATAGAGTGGAATTTAATGCTTCCAAAACACAATACTGTCTTCTGTCATTAAAGCGAAACCTCAATACTCTGCCATTATCCATGAATGGCACTTGCGTCGCTTAAACCGAATGACTTTTCATTATCGGTATGTGTGTTAATGACAACCTTCGTTGGAATGACCTCATATTTGATGACGCCAAGAACGCTGCGAAATGCCTAGGCTTCCTTAAGCGATGCAGAAATATTTCACCCCCATCTGATCTACAACAATTCAACCGCAATACTCGCCATGCTAGGAATGCACATCAGTTTACCCTCAAGCCTGTATTCGGACGTACAGTGAAATACAGGGATTCGTTTCTTAAACGTACAACGCGAATGTGGAATGCTCTACCCCGCTCTATTTTTCCTACACATTATAGTTTACAGACATTTAAAACCAACGTGCATCGGTGTCTCCTTTTTTCTAATCCTTCACTTTCCTAATGCCCGCACTGTGTTACTTCATTATAAGGGTATCCAAAATCCCTTTAGTGCGCGTATATTATTTAAAAAAAAAACTAGGGTTGGAATTCAACTGGCAATTTGGTTTGAGCACTTATGTTGCTTGCAGAGAAGGTAAAGACGACTGCCTTTGCTCGAACCAGGCTTAAAGTGCTGGCGTGGCGAGTGCTGTTCATCAAAGCTTAAGTGCCTGCTCGGCTTTCTAAATTGGGGTAAATTAGTCAACTAAACAGAAGTATCCGTCTAATAGTACAATGGACCAATTTCTTGTTTAATTGCCTCAGCGGGTCTTGACGAAAAAAAAAGAATCGTTTGGTTTTTTAAAACGGAAACTGGGTTATCCTTTATGGAATTAATGTTTGATGAGCTCACAAAAATTGTCTACCAAAAGATATCGAACTAGAATCTTGAAGCTTTAACACTTGCAAACAGGCTTTAATGGGTTTCAGGCTATTTTTTTTTGACTTATTTCATCGAAAATGGTTTAGTTTTCCTTCTTAAATTGTAGGTGGTAGGTAGGTACGCAGGTAAAGAGGTCCGTTGGAAGGACAAGCAAGTAGCGATAGTAGATGGTTTAAAGTGTTAGTAAACACCCGGTGGATTTGAGGTATGTGATGATATCATTGAGGCCGTAAAGGAATGGTTTCCCCAGAGCTCGGCTTAGGGATCTAGGTTTGATGTATTTGGGGCATATCCCCGTTGAAATGACGCGATTCGTCATGTTCCTCCATCTTGATTCTTGCTTCGCCATAAAGTCCAAAGGAATCAATTTTACAAAACCTAAGTGGAACGGGCGGATTTCCATTACTGCAGGCAGGAAGGGAGGAGACGTGCCCAGCTCGTTGGCTCTCCCATTCCCATCTAAGTTCCTATGCCCAGGAACCCAGATAAAAGTGATTCTAAGCCGGCGGCCTGCCATTGCCAGTATCTCCCTGCACTCCTCGACGAGCTTGGACGTTCTCTTATATTTGAGATGAAGGCCTTAATTGAAGCCTGGCTGTCGACGAAGACTGCTGTGTTTTTTTGGATTGATGTGCTATTTAAAACTGTCCTGCCTGCTTAACTTATCCCCAGCAGCTCCGCCAAAAATAAAGGGTGACCCATTTCGAGGTTCCCTACTTTTTTTAAAGAAAAAAACACAGAAAAATCAAATTTAATGGACAATGTTTATTATCATTTGAAAGAACATTCTTTGGCATTTATTTATTGAAGATTATGTCTATCAAATGTTGGCCGTTGCTACGTCGCAGATGGTCCATCCGTTGAGTCCAATTTTCGATCACTCGTTCGAGCATTTCGACTGGTAACTGGCGAATGACACGCGTGATGTTTTTCTCCAAGGCCTGAATCGAAGCGGGTTTGTCGGCATAAGCTTTTGACTTTACATATCCCCACAGGAAAAAGTCTAACGGTGTGATATCACACGATCTTGGTGGCCAATCGACCGGCCCAAAACGTGAAATTATGTGCTCACCGAAATGTTCTCTCAATAAGTCCATTGATTGATGCGATGTGTGGGAAGTGACGCCGTCTTGCTGAAACCAAATGTCGCCGAGATCACGAGCTTCAATTTCAGGCATCAAATAGTCGGTTATCATGGCACGATAACGGTCGCCATTGACGGTTACGTTCGCACCGGCATAATTTTTAAAGAAATATGGACCGATGATTCCACCAAATGTGGGCCAGCCACACCAAACCGTTGTTTTTTCTGGATGAAGTGGCAGTTCTTCAATCTCATCAGGTTGCTCTTCGTCCCAAATGCGGCAATTTTGTTTGTTTACATACCCATTGAGCCAGAAATGGGCCTCATCGCTAAACAAAATTTGCTTCGCAAACGTCGGATCTTCTTGGAACTTTTCAAGAGCCCATAGAGCGAAGCGATGTCGCTTGCACAAGCTGTATTTTGTACGCTTTCAATTTATGATCTTGACGTAAAATGCCAATGCCAAGTCGTTCCATACGTCAGTCCGAGTTGCTGCGAACGGCGCCGAATCGACTCTCTACGGTCTTCGTGTACACTCTCAGCTACGGCCGCTATATTTTCTTCACAGCGTGCTGGACGTGGTCTATTCGGTCGAATATTATCCAATAATGAATGCTGGGTCTCAAAATGGGTGATGGTATTGCGAATAGTACGCTCAGTAGGCCGATTATGTTGAGCATAAGTTGAGCGAAGTGCACGAAACACATTCCTCACAGAACGTGAATTTTCATAATAAAGTTGAACAATTTGTAAACGTTATTCACGCGTAAGTCTTTCCATTATGAAATGCCAAACAATACTAAAGAAAAATAACATGACAGCATGACACGACTCACACGTGATCTGTCAAAAAAGGCTATCTCTACTTGGATCACCCGTTACTATGTATGGATGTGTACGGGAGTTGGATGGAAAGGACGTGAGTAGTATAATGTTGGTGGAAATGCATCTACAATAATAAACAGTGAAATAAAATATGCTAACATTTTTAAAGCAAGTAAATCCAAACTCAAAATTTAATTTAAAATAAATTATTAATTCCAAGAATAAATTAATAAATAATTTCAATCAATATCCCATTACAGTTTTAATGAACATGTAATTAACAATTCCCAAGGACAATATTACATTACAATTTGCATTAAGTTGATCAATCACCCATAGTGATGGGAATGCGTTTTTATTCATAACATTCACAATTTTGATGAACCCATGAAGCACTAACACTGCAGCAACACATGGATATTTCCTTTCAACAAAGGATTGGTCAGTTTTTGCCTTCGAAATTATTCGAATTCCAACAAGCAAACGTCGAGCTACTCTTCCCTTCGCAGTTAACATTCAATTGGAAGTTTATAAATCAACTTTGATGGGTTCTATGGCCTGAAAGCATTTTCTCACTTCCTCACCTAACTTGTCGGATCTGTGTAGATGATGGGTCCGATATTTTCTACGCAACAAATGGCAATCCCTTATGTATGTCTGTATGTCTGTAGGTATAGTTATCTTCATTTCGAATAGGAACTAGGTATGCAGAATGATAAAACATTTTCCTTTCTCAAACCGATAGCAGACCTAACTCAGGAGAAGACCAAATAGTAAAGTCCTTCCTTCATGTAGATCATTAAAAGAAATAGATTTTGGTGTTTCGTATTTTTTTTTTGTAGAAGTAGATTTTCAAATAGAAGGATATCTATTGGAACCGGGTCAAAGGGATACCTATCTATGGTAATAAATTTTGAAGAAAACTCCTGAAATTGTTGCTACCCCCAGAACATTCATTCGAATGATTTATATAAATTCACCGAATTTCCATGATATTGACACACCGATGGGAAACAATTTTGAATGATTGCCATTCAAAGTGGTTCTCTGCTGGAGACGGTAGTAGCTTTGTATCTGATATCTGTGCGGTGGAATATTTTAAGCTGGATAATTTAGAAAGAAAAATCCTTCCTTGAGCAAAGGGTTTTGTGTAATTGGCTACGTGAGGTTGTGATGAGGTTTTAATTGAATTTGATTAGCTTCACTTGAGTAACTGGATTTTCTAGATGTTATAAATGTTATATTTTTGTACCTGAGAAGATGCGGTAATTGGGCATTCAGCTTGGCAGATCGTCATTCAGACACAAATTGCCCACAATTGCATCACGTAAAATCTATTTCTATTTCAAGTGATGCCTTTGAAATGTAACAAACACAAACATATTTTACTGTGATGTTAGGGTGAATATGCAGTCAGTATAAGGTCATCAAGTTGGGGGCAAGTTGTAAAACAGACTGGAGTAGAATCGGTTTAACTATCAAGTGACAACAACAGTGATCAGCACTACACCCTTCCTTACATTTTTTATATTTCCAGCGTCATCCAGGTGGAGGTCATGGGGATTAGGGAAGCAGGAAAAATCCTTTTAAATAGAACATCATTCCAAAACAACACAGCAATCTTCGTCGACAGCCAGGCTGCGATTAAGGCCTTCATCTCAAATAAGAGAACGTCCAAGCTCGTCGAGGAGTGCAGGGAGATACTGGCAAGAGCGAGCTGCCGGCTTTAGATCAATCTGATCTGAGATCCCGGGCATAGGAACATAGATGGAAATGAGAAAGCCGACGAATAGGGTCCCTTCACGGTTTTGTGAAGAAAGTAATCTCCTCACACTTTACGGCGAAAGCAGAGTCCAGGTGGAGTAACCTGACGAATTGCGTGATTTCGAGGAAGATTTGGCTCAAATACAATAACCCTAAATCTCATACAAAGAAGATAAGTACGGGTCACTGGGCAGTAGGCATCCCACCTGCCAAGCTGGGTATACCTCATAACAATACTGTCATAGTTGTGATGACGTTAATCAAAATTAAACTGTATTTAACCTCATATGGCTAGTGCCAGAGTGCTCTGGGGGCTTGCTGTACCCATCTGTACTCACAAAGCGATGTGTGGTTTTAGGGCGATTAGCGGATAACGAGACAACTTACTAAAGCGATCTTTACTCAAGTCGATATAAAATTAAATATTAAATATATATTTAATAGTTGCATCGAACATGTTTTAACTGGGGCACCTTTACCCCTTTAAGGGTGGTTCTAAACAAAAATTTCATTTTTAAGAGCTTGTAACTCGCAGTTAGGGAATGAAAAATAATTGTACACGTCGTTCAGAAAATTTGATATTTATCCTTTTAACTGATTTGTCAGGTAAGAAGTTAACAAGTTTTCTTTTTAATAAAACACACTCAATTTGAAGTTTAAGTTTTTTTTCTTCGGTTCGTTTTTATTCATCCTTACTTGACCACGTCTTGAATCACACTGCCTTCAAGAATGGCAAACATAAAACTCTCCACTAAAGCTTTACGCTAATATGTACAGTGAGGCAATAACTTTTTTTGGACATATAAGTACATATCAACTCCTTCCTTAATTAAAGTTATTTACTTGGAATTCGAATTCAATTTATATCAGGTAAATTTTTTTTTGTGATTTTCAAGCATAGTATTATTACAAGAAAATATTTTTAAAATTAAAAAAATACACTTAATTCATTTTTCAATATAAATTTACAAATCAAAATCAAATATAGAAATATGTGTAGATATGTATGTTATTTAAAAAAAATTATCTTAAAACTAAGTACAATATGTTTATTATTCATAATATGATAAATTTATATTCAAATACTTATAATATACTTCAATTAATCTTTAGCCTCAGCTTAGAGCGAAGTCTTGATGCTACTGAAGACGTGTTTAAATTATCTGTTTGTGGTTTTTCTTTTGTTTTCTTTTTTTTATCAAAACCTTGATATGGTTGGTTGAAATATTTTCTGAAACCTGAGAATCTTACTCTTTTTGCATTCGACTTTCTTATTTGATTAACATGAGCCTGAACTTTTCGTCCATCTATTTCTATTAAATATCTAACCAAACTTAATTTTTTTAGAATTCTAATAGGTTTCCATTTCAAATAATTTTTATACTCATATTTATACAATACAATCTCATTTTCTTTATATTCTTGAATTTTTTTCTTACATATTTTATTTCTGTTGCATTTTTATTACATATAGTTTTCTTTTCATTTTTTTCTTTTGTATTATTTTCATATTTCGTGGAAGCTAATCTTAAAATTGTTCGTGGCTTATAAGCACGTGTTTTTCTGTAATTAAATAATGCCGAGCTTAGAACTCTCTGTAAATCTTTTTTTGTACGTTGGTTTTCGACGAAATATTTTTTTAAAATAGTTTTAAGCGTTTGAACGCCTCTTTCTGCGAGTCCATTTGATTCCGGGTGATACGGAGGACTTTTTAGACAACAAATGCCATTTGCCTCACAAAACTTTAGAAACAGACTAGAACTAAACGGTGGACCGTTATCAGAGACCAACTCTTTAGGCAGTCCATAAATCGAAAACCAGGAGCATAATTGCTATATTAACGCCTCTGCGTTGGTGCTTTTTAATATAGCAGCGTCTATCCATTTCGAGTAATGGTCTACCAAAATCAAAAAATCTATACCTTCTAGCTTAAAAAAGTCTAGGTGAACACGTTCATACGGATAAAATGTGTTTGGCCAATCAATTTTACTATTATCAGACAAATGTCTTTGTGTAAGTTCACATACTGAACAGGTCTTAATAAATTCTTCAATATCCTGATTAATCTGTGGCCACCACAAATGACTACGTGCAAGAATTTTTGTTCGGACAATTCCCGGGTGTCCAGCACGCAATAACTCTAAAATTTGTCTTCGTTTTGTAAAAGGTACAACGACTCGCGAACCGTAAAATACGGCCCCATTTTCGCACGACAACGAATTACGCTGTTTAAAATACAAACCCAACTCATTAAGGTACTTTTTATTTGGCCAACCTTTCATTAAAAACTGCAATACTTTATTTAAGTTTTGGTCATTTTTAGTTTCGGATACAGTTTCAGAAAATGTAATTGGTAAATCAGACAGACAACCTTGGATGTTTAAATGACAAATCATATCAGATTCTTCACCTGTTGGCTCAACAGACGGCAAACGAGAAAGTGCGTCCGCATGTCCAAGTTCTGCTCCCTTTATGTACTTAATTTCATATGAATATTGCCCAAGAAAAATTGCCCATCGTTGCAAACGCGCAGCCGCTACTGCAGGCGTTTGCTTATTTGGTCCGATAATGTTGACTGTTGTTTTTTTCTCTCCGTGAGCGAGTGTTTGATGGTGATCTCTGCATACGGCAATTCCGAGCATAATGCCCGTTACGTCCACAATTAAAACATTGGAAGGTGTTCTTGCTCTGCACCCCTCTATTCGAAGCTGATGGTGACGACCGTTTATTATCTCTTTGTTGATAACTGTGTTGGTTTTTTCTCTGTGGTGTACGATTACGGTTAAACATATTGACGTTTTGATGCTCCAGGTGACTTAGGGACTTGGGATGGAGTAACTGCATGTTGTTTTTTGTTAGCTCACAAGACTTGGCAATTTGACACGCTTTATCGAAATCCATTGATGGCTCGTTTAATAATTTTTGTTGAATACTTTCGTCTTTGATGCCAACAACAAATTGGTCTCGCAATGACTCATCCAAGAACAATTTAAAGTCACAATTTTCCGCCAAATTCTTAAGCTCGACCATGTAGTCTCCAATGGACTCAAAGCTATGTTGGAATCGTTTGTGAAACTGGAATCTTTCAGCGATGATGTTCGTTTTCGGTTTAAAATGGGCCTTTAAAACAACGATTAATTCTTTGTATCCTTTGGAATGGGGTTCATCAGGAGCCACAAGAGACTTTAATATCTTGTACGTATCAGGCCCCATTAGTGTGATTAAATATGATCCTTGCAGTTTATCATCAGTAACTTTGTTTATGGTCAGCAATTGATCCATTCGCTCAGCATAGCTTTCGAAATCCTCCCCAAGTGTGAAATATTCAATGGAACCAAAAAAATGCGACATACTGTCATCCACGTGGTCGGCTTTTTTGTAATTTAAATTCTCGTGGGTATCTTCAAATTCAACTACACTCTCGTCGTTTTCACATTCTTTGACAATTTAAATTTTTAAATTAACTTTCTCCAGTTTTAAATTTAAGGTTTTATCCTCGTCGCCAATTAACAAGTTTTCTTTTTAATAAAACACACTCAATTTAAGTTTAAGTTTTTTTTCTTCGGTTCGTTTTTATTCATCCTTACTTGACCACGTCTTGAATCACACTGCCTTCAAGAATGGCAAACATAAAACTCTCCACTAAAGCTTTACGCTAATATGTACAGTGAGGCAATAACTTTTTTTGTCGGTGTAATATGGAGAACTGTAATAATCAGCAAAGTCAGGGCTCTCATCGCGTAACTTTTCAGGCGATTGAATAATACGATGTCAGCCTTTGTTTGCTTCATGATAAGTAGACTTGGTATTTCCGGAATTGGTTTTACAATTGATTTGTTAAGAGCACCAATCCTCCAGGGCGTTCTATTTCAGATCCAATATGGTCCATAGCAGGGTTAAGGTCGATCTGCTCAGTTAAACTAAAAATTCTCCAAGATATGCGCAAAATCTTTTGCTATTGGAAAGAACGTTTTAGATTGCATGGCACTGTGATTTTGGAGGTAAAAGACATTGAAAATATTGTGGAAAGTACGTCATATTTAAGGACTTCATTATGATCAACCTGCCGCCCTATTACCGCCCCTATTATATACCACGCAATCTTATTAAAATGTTAGCCTTATGATAATTTAGGTTTGTTTTAAGTGCCTCCCCCCTTCGTCCTGTGATGTTTGTTGGTACGAAAAAAAAGAGGATGTTAGCCTAAGAGGATTCTAGTGAATGCCACAACGTCTTTAGTTGCAGAGTTTCTGAATTCTGCTGATGTACGGAAATCTTTATTGAAGGTCCGTCGTCTTAATCAATGAAGGGCCGCTAATTCGGAGAGAATATGTTCCGAAGTTTCATCATCTTCTAGACAGAACCGACATTCAGTCTCTGGGCACAAGTTTATTTTATTCTGATGATATCTAAGGCTGCGAGGAAGTGCACCAGCTTCCTAATATTCTTCTTACTTAATAGTAAAAGATTTAATTTAAGCCCCAATCCTAGGCTTAATTAATTTTTCGAATTGTCTTATACCCTGGACACTTTCCCAGTGGTTCAGACGAAGGTGGTGTTCCCAATCGTTAATTAGCCTTAAAGCAGCAGCCCAATTGACTCTGCAGAATGGTTCTTGTAATAAGAACGCAGATTCCGGTCCAGCTCTTGCCAGCTCGCCACTTCACTGCCACAGAATTTTCTTTCAATGAAGCTGTGAATTTTGGCACCTGTAATTTCTTTGCGAGAAATCGGTTCACAGACATCAGATCCAACTTTAGTTTCCATTTTTGATCCGTCCGTGTACCAGATCAGACTTGCCGGATCTAGTATCGGAACACCATTTGCCCACTTAATATCATATTATCAAGGAAGCAGTAAAACATGTCCCTGTTTGGGATTTCTTTAGTATTTTCAGGTGACCCACATGGTCTACCACATTAAACTTATATTCAAGTTGCAACTTAATAGCGCTTCCAACAGCTGTGCATTTCGCTCGTTATGGTTGCACTAAGCTTATTATTAATAATTATATTCAGGTCATCTGCATTACCAATGGCGCTATAGCCTAGTCTCACTAGACTAACTTGCAGATTGTCAATGACTAGTGACCCTAGGAGTTGGGATAGTACCCCTCCTTGTGGGCGGCCTTTAACTGTCGCCAGAGACACTGGCACACCACCTGAGGAGGAAGATATGAATCGTCTTTCCAGCATGGCTCTGATCCATTGGTTGGTAGAATCTTCGACACCTTTACCACTGATTGCCGTGACAATCGCGGCGTATCCCTTGTTATCGAAGGCACACTCAACGTCTAAGGAATTTCCTGATTTTCTCTGAAGAGCACCTGCATTGGACTTTCCCTTTCTGTACGCAAATTGACATTAGTGAAGGGGGTTAGCCGTTTCTAACTAACTTCTAACTAACTTCTAACGAACTGATAGGTCTGTGTGATTTAGGCCTATTGGCATTTTTGGGGATGAAAATCACATTCACTTGTCTCCATGAAAAAGGTATTTGTCTCCAGTTATAACAAGCCCTAAATAAAGCAACAATAGCCGGTAGTAGGATGTCCATAACCTTTTGTGTAAGGGCTGCAAATATACCATCGCCACCAGGTGCTTCATACCTTACATTTCTCTGGAAAAAAATGGAATGCCCCCGGGGAACCGTACCGCCTTGGAGAATATAAACCACCAAAAAAGTGGTCGTAAAAAGAATGTTTCCAATTACCACAGCCAACAGGGTTACAAATAATTCCATGTAACTCAAAATGTGTAGTTTCAAGTATTCTCCGAACCCCAAGTTGCTCACGGATTGCTGGACGGATTTTCGTTTTGAAGAAAGCTATTACCTGCTTTATAACTCAAATAGCGCCTCGTACAGTGGGTACTTTGGAACTTCCCGAAATAGAGATATTCATTTTGTGGCTGTAGCCCGGTGTCTTAATAGCTTTTTAGGCCTCCAAATGAATTTCCGCGGCATCAACTAGTTCGGAATCGAAATTAAACTGTTGGTCCCTTCCATTCGTGCCAAAAACTATATCTTCGCTAAGATTTTGGTCCTGTATGGGCCGTTTACGCCTGATAGTTTTTTTACACATCGTTCAAGCTGAAGTTTCAGCCTTTGTTATAGCTAGGACGATATAATTTTGCCAATGACCTTGCCATTAATATAACTCCTTAGGTGTACAAGATCCATCCTAATTCTCTTCGGCAATATGCAGTTTCATAGTTTCTCTCCGATCTTCATCGTAACTACTCTTCGCCAGTTTAAGTGAGTTTTGTGTTGCCTTGCTTAAATATGAAGAATTAGAGGATCTTCAGCAGCTACTCGAATCCTTAAATGTTCCCTAAAATTTTCTTCGTTTCACAGTCACCTTACATTGGTTGGAAATCTCAATGTTATGTTGTATCGCTCCTTCATCGCTGTGTCCTTAAAATGATAATTTTTGGTTCATAACTACCCCCTCCACTGTATCCGCACATCCATAACGAAAACCAGATTCTTTAGAGGCTTTGCAAAGCTGTGGATTTACTTTAGTAGCCCAGTAAAATAAATCAATATTAGGCGTAAATGGCCCATACAGGATCTAAAGCCTAGCTTCTCCAACCACTGTGTTCGAAGTTATATTTTTGACACGAATGGAGGGATCTACAGTTTAATGCCGATTCCGAACGTCAAATAATTTTTGAGACAGTTCTTACTCTTGGATGTTTGCAAGAAGTGGTACAGGTCGGGATTTGAACCAGCGACCTCTCGTTTACTGGTCAAACGCACTTAACCACTAAGCCACTGCACCCACTTGGCACTTAGTAGCCCAGTGTCTTATAAAAAAAACATTTTCGGTCATCGCCGTCTTAGAATAAGCTCCCGTGTTTTTCTACATTGTCCTTCGGTGGATCACTTGCATCTTGTATAAAGTTATTTTTGTCGCATAAAAGAAGGCTTCGCTCTGTACTTACCCCGTTGTCAGCCGGTTAGTTTTTCCGATTAGGTCAGTGTCATCTTCGCTATTATGAAATAAACCTTGAGATGAGATTCATTTAGTATGACGTTGAAAAAGTCACAAGCTTGCACGTCTGGTATTAAATATTTGGACAATGGAGAGTCTTCTCCGCCTTAAATCGGGTAGGGATGCTAATGATATAGTATCGAAGATAAGATGTAGTACACGAAGAAGTGTACTAACCCCAAAATCGAAATTCCCAAAATGCTAAATCCTTAAACCGCTATAACCTTCCAATACAACTTTAAAGTTCACTGTAAAGTCAGTGAATTCTGATTGGTTTTCTCGATTTATAAAAAAAAGGCGCCAATGAAATTTTCCTAAAAAGTTAACTTCGCGCTAATGTCCGCACGGTGCAAAGTTAAATTTAAGAAAAGAGACCACCTAGAGACCAAGTGGAGGCCAATTTGTGAGGAAAAACTAAGGAACCATTAAACGAGGACAACTACACACGGCTCACCCAATGTGACGAGCTATACCACAGTTATATGAGAAGGATCAGAAAACAAAGTTTAATACAACAAAACACGTATTCTAAGGTTTGATGGAATTTTAGGCAGATTTGGGGAATAGGGAATTGCCGATATCGTATCAAATGTAGGTAAAGAAATGTGTGTTAGCTCTCGGCTTTGCTGGATTTCTTTGTTTTTGAAAACCGATATCTGTTTCCACAGTGGCAGCTAGGTCGGGTGGTTTTAGGCCACATTTGGTATGACAGCTGAGTCCGGTGGTTGGTTAAAGCGTCACGCATCACCCAGTGCTGTTTTAAGTGTTATGAGTGTGCACAATGTTTCGTCCTCGTCCTCGTACTGCTGCGCCACCGGTGATGATGGAGTTGGGTCAAAAGGGATCGTCGACTCTTCCCTCATCGAACTTTACTTCCTACCGTGTTGGTGGTAGTTCACGTGCAATTTGCGTTGGAGCTTATTTACTCTGGGCCATCCGCTCGCGCTCCACAATTCCTGATGTCTGCCTCTCGGGCATTATCAAATATATTTGGGTGTTACAATGACAATGGCCGTCCGCCGGCATACTTTTATATTTCGTTGGAGTGCCTTTGTTGTGCACTCTGCTGCTTCAGACCGTCCGTCTTTCTTTCCACTTTGCTTTGTTGGATGGCTCTTGATTGTTGTGGACATTCCATCCGATTGGACTTTCCGATCCGTTTGGAAGTCTGCAGACCTCACCCATGTAAAGTGCTAGATATTAAGGACACAAACCATATTACTTATTCTATTATAATTATTATATTGTGAATTACACTTTGAGAATAAAGCGAGTGTATATTGAATTATTGCAACACGAGGTCGTAGCTTTTTCATTTCTTCCTCTAGAGATTGATTTCCACGTTACCATTTCCCTTTGGTATAAAGTGAATATTCATTATAAAGGCTGCACATTGTCATTGTGGACCATTGGCTAAGACCATGACTGCGCTTCCATTTTTAAGGGAGCGAAGGGTGTTCCTTATCGCTGTAAATTTTACCGCGACAAAGCTAAATGTCTCATGAGTCCCGTACTTACTTTGAAGGCTTCCTTTTGTAACCTCCTGCAAATAATTTCCCCGAAAAGGAACAAAACTCTTTGGAAATTAGTAGAAAGGAAATATGGCTTTGCTGCAATGTTTTGAAATAATTCATAAAAAAAAGTCTGCATAGTCTTTTTGCTCATTAGGCAAAGAACCACAGGCAATAAGACCATGTACGCAGACTAATTGACCAACTAAAAACATAATATGTCCCATCTAGTAGCCAACACCGAAATTCTCCCATATCTTTTAGTAAAAAAGTATTTCCTAGAATTATATTTTTGTTCACCATTAAATAATTTTTCACTTAAAGCAAGGAGTTCGCATTCTACATAAATCCGCTGGTCCAGATGGTATTTCCCCTATCGTTCATAATATCATATGTGATATTATATATCACATTTAAAACCAATGTGCTTCGGTGCACAACTTACTGTATTGCTGAAATTAAGTCTGATCCTTTGAAATTGATTCAGGAGCAGCTCAGACTGTATTTCCTCATTTAGATTACAGAAAATATTTCTCCAACATTCCTTTAGTACATGTCCAAGACCAGCTATACGTTGTGAGCGGTTCAAAGATTTTGGGGTTTTGCATGTAAATGTTTCGCATGCTGAGAACGTTGAGAAGGTCTGTGTAAAAATTCCAATTTTGGTGACCGAAACAAATAAACCATTTACTGCCTAAATGGGAAGAAATCGGTTTGATTTTTTGTACAATAAATGGCGTTCAAATTAGATGTAGGTGGGCTTGTTGCCAAAAATTTAGTAGTGATTTTAATACAGATTACACCCACCCAATTGAACATTTTACGGCTGATATTGTTATTAAACCGAACACTAATCCAATTTTTTTTAAAGCTTACACGGTTCCATTCGGATTAAGGGAATTAGGTGAGAAAGCAATCGATCGTTTATGTCAAAACAGCATTTTGAAGACGGTTAATTATTCGCCATACGCTTCGCCAGTGGTCATAGTTCCCAAATCTGATGGAAGTATCCGTTTGTGCATGGATTGCAAGGTTACTATCAATCGAGTGGTTGAAGCAAACAAATATCCGTTGCCAAGAATTGATGACCTTTTAACAGATCTTAATTTTTGCAGCTGTTTATGTGTATTAGACCTTGCAGGCGTTTACCAGCAACTCACAGTAAAGGAAAGCTCTCAAGAATATTTAACCGTGAATACTTTGAAAGGCCTATTTCAGTATACAAGATTACCATTCGGTGTCAGCTCTGCTCCTAGCATTTTTCAACAGGTTATGGACCAGATTTTAAAAGGTCTACCGAAAACGAAATGCTATCTTGATGATATCCTCATTGGAGGGACATGTTTGGAAGAGTGTGAAGTAAACTTGGTGGCGGTTTTGGAATGCTTAGAACAAGCAGTGCTATCGTTTGGGCGTTCCCTACGCGATGACCTGATGTATTTTGTCCTCACTAAATTGCCATTTCTCTTTGTCGGCAACTGCAGTGTTGTTTTGATGCTCGTGGGTAACATATCTTCATTCCTGTCAGGAAGATGGGGTCCTCTTTTTTCATTGACGATATAGGGTCGACACCTTTTGTCCTTTTCGTTTAGCAGTCTGCTGAAGCAGTACTTTCATATAAAATACTAAATTTCATAGTCCTACATTCTTGGCTAGCTGGAATTTAGCTTGTTCCCCAAACTAAACTGAAGCCCTACGTTGGGCGCCACTTTTCATTAAAGCACAACCAATATAAAATTCTTGGAAAAACAAGGCCCATTCACCATACGCAAGCAATCATCATTCCTCCATTATCTACTCGCCCCACTCTCTAATCTATTTCTCCACCAAACAACTTAATCCTTACTAATCATAAATTCTCCACAATAAATCTTCAACCACTAGCGCAACATATTTTACATCATTCTTCCAAATTCCTATACTAAAATGAAATAAGAATGAGAAACAGAAAGAAAGAAAAAAATGGAAAAACTTTACTTACTTATGCGTACAAATTTATTATCTGTCTGTTTCCCCTCCAACGCGCCCAGGATTATGATACACAGTAATATATCTCATCAGAAGACACGCAGGTAGTTTGACTGCCTGCGTTAATCATAACATAAAAACAAACGAAATACCGAAAAGAAACACAAAATCGCCTCACATACACATAAATAAATGACCCAATTACTTATTACCACCGCACTAAGCTTTAGCCCGCCGCCCGCCCATCCTGCTGCTGACTGAAACTGTCAGAAACATTTACAGATTTTTTCTCGTCCTTATTTTTGTTTTGTCTTATATACAGCTGCGCTTCTCGTGCTAAAGCGCTCGCTGTTTATGTATAAATGTGTGCATAATAACAGATAATACCGAAAAGGATACTAAATCCTAATTAGGCAACAAGGAAAACAATTAATTAGTCCTTTTTTTGTTGTTGTTTGTGTCAGTGCTTTCTTTTTCGCGCAGCTTCCCAGGCATATCTACATATATACAACTGCTAAGGAGAAGCAAGGACGAATGGTTGTGCTTTGGGTTTTTCTTCTGCTGACGTCATTATCTTGCATACAGTTCACATCTGACCCCAGTTGGGCTATCCCTAAGATCCCTTAGTCCAGTGATTACTGGACTTTTGGAAGCATTAATTTGAATCTTTTTCCACCTTTGCCTTTTAGCCTTTTTCCTTAAGAAGGACATTTGCATCCTTCTTAAACGCTAAAGAATTTAAATTTTTAATTGAAGTTGGTTTCTCTTGCATGCAAAATCATATCCTTCCTTTATCAATGGCATGCTCTCCTATTCAGTACCTAATTTGATATCCAGCGTGTGATAACGTCTTCAAGGACCAATCCAATACTATATATATTTACGGCATTGTATCTGCTTCGAAATATCTTAATGAGATATCGATTTGGATTTCGCTGCAGTCCTTGCCAAGCATCATAACCGATTACAAGGACATTCTGCCATTAAAAGCTAAACTCAAGGAATGCTATGTACCTAGGTATGTATCCTCCTTAAAAACCGCCGTCGACGCACGTTAGCAACTCAAACATACATAACTTTACAACAAACAAATTACGAATAAGTGCGTGAATTGGGAACACCATACCCTTTACCTTGGCGCCATACGAATACGACCATCCATACCAAACACTCGTTCATATCTCATTGTTTAAGGATAAGTTTGACAAAAGGGTCCACAACGTGCGACACTCACAAAGTCTTAAGTAAAAGCCTAAAAACACAATGACAAGTCACGTTCATAATAAAATTTTACGACACCGAAAAGTTTAAGGAGTAAAACTCACTTTTTGCTCTGCATGCACAGCACTTACATATATATGCTATATAGATACCTACGCCCGTGTGTGTTCTCATTCAAATATGAATGTCGTAAATACATGTCGCGTTGATATGCCAGTTTGGCTTTGTGTATGGATGGTTTGTTGCCGGCGATGAGGCGATGGTTACGGTGACGGTAACGCTAACGCAAACGCAAAGGCTGACGGTGACGGTGAGTGTAAACAAACACGTATGCTAAAATGCGGCTCGCTGGAAGGACATATTTCCGTTTGAATGGCGGCTGAGAGATAACATATTTCACATGTTTATTCATTAGGATTGCGGTGCGGGATAGATTTAAGCAGATCTTTCTCGTCGTATCGTCGTATCGTAATCGTAAGTCATAGCCAAAATGCCGAAGGCGGGTCGGGACGGGGCCGTCTAGGGAATGAGTTCGTGTATAATATAGTGAATCGAAAAATTAAGAATACCAACTTTCGGATATCGATGCTATTTGTTTAATTAAATTATGTATTTTTATTTTGTTATGCGGATTGATTTGGGGTTTTATTTACTTCAGTATTGCTCTTGGGTTTTATTGCCAAAAAAAAAATTGATATTCATAGAAACGGAAGTTGAAGTTGAAGTACATATTAACAAAAGCTGTGTCCTGGGCGGTATTTATTGCGTGGGTTAGAAATATCTTTGTTTAAAAATTGAAGTCATTTCGGAAATTGGTTACTTTGGTGCGCAATATCTTATAACAAATTTGCCTCCATTAACATCACATGGTCTTTACTGCAAGCTTAAGCTACCTTTCAGTATTCCTAGTTTCGTGATATATTTATGCCATTTGGAGGACTGGAGTATATTGGCAAGACACAGCTATACGAACCGTCTGTCGAACATTTTGACGGCGCGCTGTCTGGTCCGCGAATTTCCTTCGAACAAGTTGTGGCCAATTTAATATTTATGACGTCTTGTACCTTTAGGTACAATTTCTGTGGCCACAAACCATAACCGCTAAACTCGAGTTATTGATGCCAACGTGTTAAGCATGCTTAAGTGTACTAGTAAATTTTTTTTCATATTTTTATTATGCTTATTAAAGACGTTATCCACTAAAAACCTAACAGCCTAAGTCACTCTTACTTCAGCTTAATTTTTCCATAACAGCCTAACTCGAGTAAATTTAAGAATTTTCTGACGTTAATTTCCTAACTTGAGTTTGGCTGCTCTTCATTTTCTATTTTTAAAATTTTTAGTTTGGAATATCAGCCTAAGTCGACATAAGGAATTTGTATTGAGAAGAATATCTAAATCTAAATTTATTTCAAAAAAGCAAAGTTAAGTTTGGTTGTTATTCCATATCAAAATCAATTTTTTAATTTTCCTAACTCGACTTAGGCTGTTATTCCAAAATTACGTTTTATTTGACGACCATCTAAAGTCGAGTTAGGTCGTTGTTCCAAATTTGAAAAATTAAATCCGAACTACTTATTTGCAGTTAGGCTTTTATTCCGAATGTATATAATGAAATTTGACTGCCAAAGTCGACTTAGGCTGTTATTCTTAAATTAATTACAGAAAAAATATTGGAAAAGCTGGCTCATAACTTCAGTTTGGCCGTTGTGTGTAGTTGCAAGTGAAATAAAGTGAAGTGAAGTTAAAGTGATAAAAATGTCGTCTTGTGCTGAACAAATTTTAAAATTGGCCAAAATCTTAACAGAACGCGCAAAAGCCAAAGGTTTGTTAATATTATTATTTTATATTCGTTTTTATAACAATAAAGAAATCCAAAGCAAAAAATATATTGAAAGCTCACAAATTATAATTAACAATTGAAAACTCTGTGCCTTAAATAAATGTATTACTCTAAAATTATCGTTATACATATAGGTACATAACTAAGGCTCTAGTGAAATATCATGTTTCAAAATAATAGAGGTGCTTCTACGACAATGCTTCTGTTTCAGTTTTCAGATTCTCTTACAAATTTCTGGTTTAGTCTAATTTCATATTTTTAATAACTTAATTTCATAACATATATTTTTTGCCTTTAAAAGGAAGGAGCTATTGCGTTTCCATTATAGATAAATTCTACTGGAAATAAAATAAATGTTTAATTTATTAATTTTACAAAAAAAAAAAAAAAAAAACATTTAAACCTCAATTTTTACGTTATTCTAGAAAATGTCAGGGGGGTTATGAAACAGAACCGACTCAAAATGAAAACATTGATACCTGTAAGAAATTTCTTTTAAGTATTTGGCAATGCTGTTTCTAATTAAAACTTAACTTATATTAAGCTAACATCAACAATGGAGAAAAAAATAACACAAGTAATATTGAGTTGAAAGAAGACTGTCATCCATATGATATATTGCCAAATAATTATGAGCCTAGTGTACAAAATGAGACCCAAACAAGTTACTCTGATCCCGAATTTCTTAAAAGTGATGTTGATTTTTAATCTTTTGCGTATGTAAACCAAATCTCAACATAATATTTTAACGTTTTAGGTCCAGGTGTAATAAATTTGGGTTTTCCAGTTGAGCCAAAATTAATTAAAGAAATTGGTGAATCTGCAGAGAATTTCTATGAACAGCCTGATTGGGAAAACTCTGACGATTCTGTTAAAGATCCGGATTTCAATGTATATTTGACTTCGTTAAATGTTTCTCTTGAAAATGAGGAAGTTAATCGACTAGGAACTCAAATAGAGAACGCACTGGTCACACCAAAAAAAAAAAGAAATAAGTTCCTTCGGTCTAAGTTACGAAATAAAGGAAAGTCCTATGATACGATATCTGGCAAAAAGATTAACCCAAGAAAATGTACACCGTTTGGCATGTCCAGAAACAAATGCAAAAAAAAAATTGGATTTGATGAAGTTCAGTCACTTTTTGAGCACTATTGGTCCCTAGGGTCTTATGATAGACGAATTTTGTATATCGGGTCTCTAATAAGAGTGGAAAGTAAGAAATGTGATACCCTGGATAACTCTAATGAGCGAAAACGAAAAAGAGAAAATACTACGAAGTATACATTAGAATTTGACGGTAAAGTTTTAGGTGTATGCAGAAAACATTTCTAACATCAGTTATATGTAAAAAGATAGGCTGTCCCATAGTGTCATTCAGAGATCATCGAGGTGAACACACTCCTATTAATAAAACCTGCTCAAAAAAAGAAGAAGAGGTTAAGCTACATATTTTAGAATTCCCTGCCTACGAAAGCCATTACAGCCGACGCGATACATCGAAAAAATATTTACATACTAGCCTTAGTCTGTCTTCTATGCACGCTTTGTATAAAGAAAAATTCGACAATCCATTAAGCCTTTCAAAATACTCGCAAATATTTAAGACTATGGGTATTAAATTTAAGGCCCCAAAAGTGGATACATGTAGTACTTGTGATGGATTTGTCCTTAAAATTAAAGTATCACAAAGTGAAGAAGTGAAAGAAAAATTCTTTGTAAAATTCATTCATATAAACACGATATCTGCAGATACAAATCGAATTACTTCATTTGTCGCTGCCATGTTTCTAGCTAAGGTATTCAACACTCAAAATCTGGACTACATTGACCATAAATTTCTCGAGCCAGGACACACACACATGGAATGTGACAGTGACCATGCATTAATTGAAAGGAAAAAAAAAACCAATGTGGAAATCCAAGTGCCGAGAGACTGGTACCAATTCGTTAACTCGGTGGGCCATAACATTGAAGTTGTAGAAATTAAATCGGATGATTTTCTTAATTTTTCTGACCTGTCCAAACAAAAATTTAATTGGAAACGTTTTAATGAAGACGGTGAAAGGTTCACGTGGAATACCGTAAGATGGCTACGCTACACAAAATGTCTTAATAAGGTATTTTACAAAACGTCTTTGGATAGTACTGCTCCTTTTAGGATCCTTAAGATAGGAAAAAGAAGCGTTTCCTCTATTCCCGAATCCGAAATTAAAAAAATTGATGAAGTTCCGTGTATCTCGCAGGAAAAGAAAAGAGATTTAGTTTTCCTGAAGCAGTTCATAAGCCCCGAGTTCCATACTTTCTACGACAACCTTCGCACCAATATTGATGAACTGAATACTCACCCTGATTTGACAGAAACGGATAACGAAGAAGATGTTTAGATCTTGGTGAAGCTCAGAATAAAAGCGAATGTGATTTTAATTTTACTACTAGCTATACATTAAACTTCCGAATTTGTATTAACATATTAATTTCTTTTCTATTAAATTCCAATTAAAATGGTTACTATGTTCTAAACTTTGATATGCTGCGTTTTCCTTTCTATTATTTTTAATTCTAGAGCTGAACTGAATAACCTTAAATTCATACATTTTTATTGCATTTTGATTATTTTTAGTAGATGAAATCAAATAAAATATCGCTCAGGACAGGATCACCGGTCAACTTAGAATGAAACGACACAATTCAATTCCGTTATAGTGCATAAGTACATAGTATTTTTAAAATTAACATTTTACTATTCATCTAGATCATTTTTTTGTTAAACATGGTAGATAACAACCTAAGTCAAAACGTATTTCGAGAAAAAAAAAATTCGGTAAGGAATAACGACCTAACTCAACATAGGAGTTATATTTTTAAAATTATATACAGGGCAAAACAAAGTTAGTATATTTGTGTTTCATTTTAATCGACTTAGGTTTTTGGAATTTATAAAATTGAAAAAGGCATAATAGCTTAAGTGTTCTTTTTGTAAATAACTATTGAATAGGCAATTTTGAGACATAATGTTGAAATCCAGTTTACGAAGGCTTATAATACCTTTAATTTTGTGAAACAATTATACTAAAAAAATAATAATTTCTTATTGGTAGCATTAAATTTAATCTTAAAACTGCTCTCCTGAAAAGTACAAAAAAACGACTTAGGCGGTTATGGCTTGTGACCACAGATTTAACATTAAGCTACCTGCCTATTCGGTGTGGGAAACTGGAGGCCCTAGGCTAGACGAGTCCACTCAGTCTGGTTTACGGATGGTTTAAAAATGTCAACTGGTGTAGAAGCAGGCATGAGCAGACCTAATTGTAAAATTTTATTTCCCCTAGGTCGCACAACATCAATCTTCCAAGCTGAAATTTACGCCGTCGAAGAAAATGCTTAAGGCATAATCTCAGAAGATTAAATATCTTCATTCTCTCAGACAGTCAAGCAGCACTTAAGGCTATTAAATCCTACAATTTTAACACTCTACTTGTTGTAAACTGTCTATCTTTTTTAAAACAGTCCTACCTCTCATAACAAAGTGCCACTGTACTCAGTCGCAGGACACGAAGGAATTCGTAGTAATGAAGCGGCTGACGAGCTATTTCGTAAAGGCTCTGCAGCCCCCTTCATTGACCCAGAGTCATTCTGTGGACCAGTAATATGAAATTTAAACTCAATACATGGGAACACCAAATGCGCATATCCCAATGGAACTCTATCCAAGGATTACGCAATTCCAAAAAATTTTGTTGGCCTTGCCATCAAAATCGCGCTTTTCAAATCAAATTCCAAATGAGCAAGCGTGATCATAACTGACTTCCAAACAGATCACTGCGCCCTGGACCTCATGAAATTGGAAAAAAGTTCTACAGATCTGTGTAAACTTTCCCTCGAACAACCAGAACCAGAAAAAGGACACATATTATGCGCCTGCCCTGACAGCATGGTGTAGATGAAAGTTTGGTGTTGTGGATTAAAGCAATGCTAATGTACAGGACGTTGGTAGCCGATGCAGATTGTGGCAAGTGCGTCATAACAGGGGTAAATAAGGACTGCCCTCAAGGTGGTGTTCTGTCTCCCCTCCTATGGTGCATGGTGGTAGACTCTCTGCTTACGGCCCTCAATCTTCCTGGAAACCACACTCAAGCTTATGCGGACGATATCGGCGTTCTTTCTGTCGGTTCAAACCTAGGGGCTGTCCGCTCTTAGGCGCAGAGATTCCTAAATTTGATCGATGTTTAGTGCACTAGTAATGGGCATTCAGTGAATCCTCTTAAAACCGCGGTTATTCTCTTTACGAGAAGAAGCATCGTCACTGGTCTGTCCCAACTCGTGCTTAAAGGTGTCACCATCCCTATATCCGATGAAGTCAAATATCTGGGTGTAATCCTCGACAAACAACTTCTATGGTTCAAACATGTCGAATCGAAAACCGATAAAGCGCTGTCGACTTTCTGGCGCTTTTGTTGAATGCGCCCAATATTTCGGCTGATGGCATCAGTGAATGTGCTAAAGTCTTATTGTTAGTATAAACTTTAATTGACGGTCATTTAAGTCACCATCCACAAAGGGACGTGTTGTCTATCCTAGTTTCACTTAAAAACGTCGATAGTTTCTAGGCTAGTTTCTATAGGCCAGGGCCTTAAGTACATCCTTGAGTTTAAATACGGAAAAAAGAAATAATGGTCGTAGCAATAATCCGCGTCATGATCCATTAAATAGGTCTCTGAAGAATGTCGGAAAGAACAGGTGCTACGCTTAACAGGATCCAGAATTGAGTGATCTTTTAACTCCTTGGTGTTTTCCAAGATTACCATTACACAGCCATTTTTTCGAGTCATTTAAATGACTAGGAAAATGGCGGACCAAATGACATGAATTTTGTGAAATTAAAATGACGTAAAAAATGCCTGTTTGATCGGTCTTTAATGACACCTAAGAGGAATGACAAAACTTTTTAGCTAGTGCGTCATTTAAATGGCAACAATGCCATTTTTCTAAGCAATAAGCAAATGACAAATGACTCAGCATTTAATATGATATCTGTGCTTTCATTTGGATTTTTGTCTCATGTGGCAAAAGGACGTAATATTTACTAAACATTACCGCAAAACAGATAAATGACGCGAAATCGAAATAATCGGAAAGGTGACATTTGTCATTTTGATGAGGCAAGTGATTACCATGTGATCGCCATTTTTTCGCTCGTCATTTAATGGCATTCCAACGTAAAATTCTAAATGACTCGCAGTATCCGTCATTTGATTTTGGGACAAAAATGACGCTGATAGTCATTTCATGTGATCGCCATTTTTTCGCAAATGGCAAAAGACGAATCGTAGCTTGAATATCACTTTAATGCGACATTATTTTCCTGACGTTACGTACATTTAGTATCAAAATTTACCGATTACTGTATTGCAAGGCTTGAGTCGTTCAAAAGGTTCGTTAGGTAGAATCACCTATGCTAATTTTGCAGGGGGGCCAGGACATGCCTCGATAAAAAAAAATAAATAAATATTGGGCGTAAAAGGCCTTAACAGGACCCAAAGCCTAGCTTCTCTAACCACTGTGTGTGCAAAGATGTATTCTTAGCCTGTACGGACCTACAGGTTAATGCCGATTCTGAACTGAAATTAATTTTTGAGAAGCTTATCATGACAGTTCTTATTTTTGTATGTGGAAAAAAACTGTCATGTGGTATAGGTCGGGATTTGACCTAGCGACCCTTTGCTGAGTGGTCCAACGCACTTAACCACTGAGCCACTGCACCCACAATGCCTCGACAGTTCTTGGAAAACGTATAATCGATATCTTTCTTGGATAAAATGGGCATGCTCCACAGATGTCGCTTTCCTCCATGCAGACGAAGTTTAATGATTTCATCACCTTCGTAGAAGTCAACTCTGCGGGAAGACCTTTCGGCTATGTTGTTCTTAAGCTGTTTTCAGCTACAGTTCTCTGATTCATTTCGGATATTTATGTGATTGGAAAAAGGGATTCCCTAGTGCGGAAAATTTAAATGTCTGGGATCTATGATGAACTGGGAAAACTGTGATTTTCTGTGGCAGAAAAATGCCCCTCAAGATGAAAGCAAGGCCCTACATCGCAGTTGTGCGTCTGGCGCTCATATATAATTTTCAGTGTTGGAAAATATACAGGGTTTTTCTACAGGGACGCTACAAAAGTAGAGCGACAGGGACAGCAAACGACACCATATTTCTTGCCGCTCTTTTGACATTTCTCTTCAGTAAGGTTTGCCATTTCGTGATGGAAAGACATACGAGCCAACAACGAGTCGAAATTATTAAAATTTACTACCGAAATTCGGAGTCAGTGGCCTCAACGTTAAGAGCGCTGCGTCCAATTTATGGTCGTCATAATCGTCCTAGCAGATCAACAATTGAGCGTCTAGTGGAAAAATTTGAATCCACAGGCACAGTACAAAATGTTCCCGTGCCAGTGAGACAAAGAAGTGCCCGTAGTGTCGAGAATATTGCTGCCGCTGAGGCTTCAGTTGAAGAAAGCCCAAATGTGTCTTTCACATCTCTGTGACGCCGTTGTGGGGAATTTTGCGAAAAGATCTTGGCCTACATCCTTACAAGATTAAATTGAGGCAAGAACCGAAGCCGCTTGACCACCAGAAGCGTCGTATGTTCGTGAATTGGGCTGAGCAACAACTTGAAAATTATTCGGATTTTCATCGAAAAATCATCTTCAGCGATGAGGCTTATTTCTGGCTGAATGGTTCGTCGATAAACAAAATATGCGGTATTGGTCGGCGGCGTCATTGGGCCGTACTTCTTCCGTGATGATCAAGACCGGCACGTTACTGTGAATGGGAATCACTACTGTTCATTGATAACCGAATATTTTTGGCCCCAATTGGATGATATGGACTCGGAGGACATGTGGTTCCAACAGGACGGCGCCACAAGCCACACAGCGAATGTCACAATCAATTTATTGGAAACCAAGTTTGGAGAACGTGTTATCTCACAAAATGGTCCAGTCGCTTGGCCGCCTCGGTCGTGCGATTTGACGCCCTTAGACTATTTCCAATGTCTATGCCAACAAGCCAGCGACGATTGATGAACTTCGTACGAATATCGAACGTGAAATTGCAGCAGTATCGTCCGATTTATGCTTGAAAACAGTCGAAAATTGGGTTCAGCGTCTGGACTTTTGCAAGCGTGCCCGTGCTGGCCATGCAAAAGAAATCGAGATACATACAGAATGACATCGAACGTACTTTCAAAGGAATAAAGAATTTCATGGATATCCGAAACCGTTTTTGTTTTATTTAAAAAATAACTTTTGTAGAGCTCTTACTGAAAAACCCGATACAAAAAGTATGAGTGAAAATTTACAGAAGTTGAGATGAGAATTGCTTCGCATTACAGCAGGAGTAACTATGCTTGATCGAATTTAAAGTTTGAAAATCCAAGGAAGCCTTTACTTCAAAGAAATAGAAAAAATTGTAGCAAGACCGCCTTAGTTGGTACTGCTATTTTTAATGGAGGGCCCCTACGAACCCCATCAAAAGGGCAATCAACGTTCCTATATAAGCGAGGAAAAGAGGAAGGCCTAAAAACTCCTAGATCGCACAAAAACAGTAAAACCAGCATTTGATTGGCCTCAGTGACGAAGTGATACGAAACCGGGTAGACAAAATTTGAGGTCGGACTGGCGAACGCAACAGGCGAACGAGTGGGGATGCAGTTAAGTGGGATGGCTATGATCCCTATAATTCTAACATACAAAGACCACGTCTCCATGTCGAACGAGGGATTCGCTGAACTGATTCAAAATATTCTGATTGCATTTTTTCGTAACTCGAATGAATTGTTACTCATCGCCCTAGAATATTTAACTATATATTTGTATTTTGTATTTGTATTTGTATTTATTTTTGAAATTTTGTGTACAATAAGAAAATAAATTCTTTAAGAGTGCACAGTTTAAATAAGGTTTTTAAAATAATTAAAAGTCAAATAGTAATAATAATAATAATAGAACATTCAGTAAGGAAAAAAAAAGAAAAAAATAGGATAATTAAAGTTAAACTAACAGCAAAGGAAAATTAAATCAAGTTTTGTAAACTCTTAATTATAAAAAAAAAAAATTAAAAGTAAAATTGGGCTAACATCAATGACGCGTACTAAAATGGGAAAAAACTAACGACAAAAAACGTCTGTGCTCGACCATAGTTCTTATACTGAGGGGAAGTTGGTTATAAAGGCGAATGGCAAAAATGAAAAATTGCCTACGTGATACCGTACAAGTGTATACGAAGGGTCTGATACCGTAAGAACGAAGCGAGTGTGAAAAAACAATTTTACTATAAAGATAAACAGGTTGTTTATCACTTAAAATTTTGGAAAATAAAGCGCAAGCTCTATAGTTAAGAAATTGGTCCAGACTGCATCCTAGTATTTGGCGAGAATAGCTCGAAACATGATCATATCTACGCAAGTTAAAAACAAATCTAGCCACAGAATTGAATGCAACGTTTAGTTTTCGCCTTAAGATAGCATCAGTGCAGGCAAATAACTCACAGCCATACATTATTAAGGGTACAATCAGAGCCTTTGCCAATTTCAGTTTAACGGCAATTGGTAAAGTGTCTCGGCATACCGAAAGACCCCGCAAAGCTCCATAGATTTTAGAAACCACCGAATTAATATGATCGCTCCAAGTGAGGTTACTATTAATAACAATACCAAGATTTTTTTATTTTAGAGACCATTTCAACTTCAACTCTACATAATAAAATAGGAGGCAGACGGGACATTAATAAATGTTTATAGATTGTAATTGATTTAGTCTAGAAGGATTTAAAAGAAGCTGGTTTTCTGACGACCATTTAACTATTGAAGTTAGATCCTCGTTCATTTTTTCAACAGCATCTTCCATCAATCCAACAGGAAAGTGAAAATAAATTTGTACATCGTCAGCATAAATATGAAGAAGACAATTATGTATAACAAGTGGTAAATCATTAATGAACATAGAGAATAACAAAGGACCAATTATTGAACCTTGAGGCACACCACAATTAACATTTAAGAGCGACGAATCGGATTGATTGCAAAAGACAGACTGAGCTCTATTTGTAAGATAAGACGAGATTAACTTCACGGAAAGATGAGAAAAATTGAAGTAAGTTACAAGCTTGTTACAGAGAATATCAGGACGGACAGAGTCGAAAGCCTTAGAAAAATCCAATAATGTAACCAAAGTGACTTCATCTCTGTCAATAGCTACCCGTATATCATCCGTGACTTTAATCAGGGCAGTTATGCAACTGTGACCTGAACGAAAGCCTGACTGCATTGGAGTCAGCAAATTATTAAACTCAATGTATTGCTTAATTTGAGCGCTTATAATTAACTCGAAAGCCTTAGAAAGAAAAGGTAGGATGGCGATGGGTCGATATTCCGTGCCTTTTCTATTTTTTGGAATAGGTATAATTTTTGTTTGCTTCCACTGATTCGGATAGTTCGAGGACATTAGGATGGTATTGAAAATATATGTAACATATTTTAGTATATACGGCAAAATCATTTTTAAGAACTTCGGGTGAATGTTGTCCATACCCATACTATCAGATTTTATAGACAAAATAGTTTTCGCAACAGAAAAGGAGTCGACTCTATCAAAAAGAAATGCATTGTCAGCGGTATTAATTATTACAGTGTCAGATAAAGGGTAAGACACTTCAGATACCAACGGCTCCCTAACAAACATTCTGTTCAATTCTTCAATATCTATATCATCATTGGAATGCAAGTTATTTTTACTGCACAATCCGATCTTTTTAATTTCCCTCCACAGAAAAGTTTAAGGGCGGCTGGTATTAAATTTGTTTGTAAAATGCAATGACTTAGCTCTTTTAATCATTAAGTTAACTGAGTTTCTCAATCTTTTGAATTCAGTAAACATTTCTGGAATTTGAAATCTTCGCCACCGTCGATAGAGTTGATCTCTTGTACTCATGGCAGATTTAATCTCATTAGAAAGCCAAGGACATGGTCCATGCTTTTTTGGGACATATTTAAAAAACAAATATTTTATTAATCCATTAATTCCACCTAATCTTAATATTGATTTCTTAGAATGTCAAACTATTTCGGAAAGTGTATTAAGTTTCAAAAACGACGTCGCTTTTAACCGTTCAAATGCAATAATGGGTTAAACTAAAATTGGAAATGTCTCCAACAGTCACGGCGGTCACTTATGTATTGTTGCTGACGTCAAACTCCGGTTTCGATTAACTCACCGAGAAGGAAGTTTCTCCTGGTGGACTCGGACTCTAAAATGTGTACTCGAATAGAAGTGATTCTCAAATACCTACCCACAGTTATTCTTAATTACAAATCTCATTCAACAAATTCCCTTGCATGTCTATTGTCCAATAAACGGGTCTAAGCCCTAACGTTTAATGCTCACGTGTATTTGTTCTCAATTAGCGAATTCGTGGAATTCCTTACGAGTAAATAATGGCCTCTACTCTTCTGGCATCTTATCAGAAAGCGAAAATCATTCGAATCGAAAATGCGATTACATCATAATTACCAGTAAACAAAGGCCTGAAATTAGTAGCAGTTCACACCATTTCAAAGATTGATTGCCCTCAAATTGCTACACAACCCCTATTCGACCAAGTCTACCCGGTTCAAGGCTCTGCCTACAAATACAGTGAAGTCTTATACTGTGCGTTGTCGTCGTCGTCGTCCCGTACACGAAACCAATTTGCAAATGCGCTTTTAATTCTTCGCCACTTACCTACCTAACCCACCTACTGCGATAAAAGCGGCGGGCGACGACGGATGACGAAAGACCTTTATGCGAATACCAGAATACAATAAAAATTCCGTGCGACATTGATTAATTACTGAGCAAGAGTTCCTCGGCTAAGTGGTACAATAGTGTTTATTGTAGTACCAAACCGAGACGAGCCGAGTCGGGCCATCTCCATCACCATCACCCTCCCACATCGGCACAATGATTAACAATAAGAAAAAGTCCATTAATTTGATTTCACAAATCTCAACCGTTAATTTGGGACTTAATTTATTATAGACTTTCTGGACGAGCGAATACACAAAAGCTTGCCGGCGCAGAAAATTCATTACAAATATTTAAATCTAATTTAAGGATTTTTCGGGTCAATTTTTGTTTTCACCACCATCGCGCACAGTCCCGTTAGTCCTGAGCGAGGTTGGGTGTGAGAATCGAACGAAAGTTTTGTCAGATTTTTTTCCACTGAAAAGGCAGCAACTGTCCCGAAAAAATGTTCAAATTAAAAGCGTAACAAAGCGAAAGGAAATTTCAATGTTTTTTTTGTTTTTTTTTTTTTGCATAGATAATTAGCATTGCGGGCAAAGAATAAAGTCCTGGACAGGACAATTGGAAGGATTTTTTGTTACAAGTTTGCGTTTTCTTTGAGCGCAGCTATACGTGTAAAAGTTAATTTATATTCATTGATGCCTGTGTGCGTGCGGTGATGGAAATTTGAAAATAATTCGATTAAATGATTCGCTGAATTCGTTAATTGACGCGGAAGAGTGCCTAGAATTGTCTCTAGAAGGAGAATAAAATTACCCAAATTACTCTGAACGGATGCACTGGTGGAGAGTCTTAAAAATATCATGAAACATCAGAATATCACGGCAACGCAGAACTATAGAATCATATCATCAGCAAACTGTCAGGATCATTCACGGTCCGGTTTGCCGTTCCAGAACGAAACAAACGCAACACGCTTAAAACTAGTCATCAAACTTGTTTCTGATAGTCAGACCCAGTGTTGTCGTTGGGTCCCTTTCCATTGGTAAACGCACCCGCAAGGCACTCATTCCATAAGTCGATTTCTGGCAGACCATATCGTCAAGTTTAAATCCCCCGACACAAATAAACAATAAAACTATTCTTGGAGGAATGTATTTTTTGATAGTTTTAATTTTCTGTTTGGGGATAAATACTAAAACTTCTTCGGAGAAAACGATAGCGATAAAGTTACGTGAAGCAAAAAATTGCGAAAATTTGAAAACTACTTAATGACGCCCCGTTTTAAGGTATGTTTCGTTGGCTACATGAATTTTAGCCCCAAATCATAAATGAAAATGGCCCCCAAAATTTATATGGGAAGCAACAACACGAAAATGTCTGTCATTTGGGTTCATATTTTTGGGGCCATATTTCATTTTGTTTGGGGCCATTTTAAATTGGGGCCAAAATTCATTATGAAAAATGACCTCTAACTTTGGGAACAAAAGGCCACTTTTTCCCGCGGCCTTTATTTTGCGATAGTCAGTCAAATAGGAATTTTCATTCGAACGTGACAAATTTTGGGGGCGATTTTTCATACTTTTGGGGCCATTTTTTCATTTTTTTTCAAAGTTTCGGGTCATTTTTCATAATGAATTTTGGCCTCAAAAATATGAAAAAATGGCCCCAAATGACAGACGTTTTCGTGTTGTTGCTTCCCATATACATTTTTGGGGCCATTTTTCATTTTTGGTTCATTGTTCATTGGGGCCAAAATTCATGTAGACAGTTTCGTTAGATGCGCAAAGTTGTTTTATTGAATTTGTAAAACGTTTTTTGTACTGTTTATTGCATTAGTTTGCTTTTTTAATATTCTATTTGAACTCCTCTTTTTAAGCCCCTTTTTGGAATTTTTCAGCGTCAGAACAGTCAGAGGATTTTGTGCGGGCCAAAAATCAGAAGCAGTCGTAATTCCTAAAATTCTTTCTCAAGGCCCCAATAAAAAGAATCCGTCGGAACTTTGACAGTTGTGCTGTGATTTTGTTTTGGACTGTGGAGTTGGAGCGGGTGTCTTTTCTGACGTACTACACACATCCTCATCCTTCCGGCTCCCGAACTTGTCTAGCGTCTTCCAGGCAGAAGGCAATAACACTTAAATAACACCAAAACAAATCCAAGCATATCAATTTTCGTCGACAGTTAAGCCGCAATAAAGGCCCTAACTTCAGCCAGGACTACGTCTAAGCTTGTCAAGGAGTGCGAGGAGATACTATCTAGGGCAGGCCGCCGGTGTAGAATCTCTCTCATCTGGGTTCCTGGGCACAGGAACATAGAGGGAAATGAGAAAGCCGATGAGCTGACCAGAATATTCTCCTCCCTTCCGGAATCCTGCGCGGTGGAAGTTCTCCCCTCGCTGGGTTACGTGAAGGGAGAAATCTCCTCGTACTTCATGGCGAGGGCGGAGTCTAGGTGGAGGAATCTGAAGAACTGCGCCACTTCCAGGAAGACCTGGCCCCACTACATCAAATCTAGAACCCAGAGCCTCATTAAGAGAACAAGGGTGGATGTCGCTAGACTGGTGGCTGTAAGTACAGGTCACTGGGCAGTAGGTACCTACGCTGCCAGGCTCGGCATACCCCACAACACGCATTGTCGCAGCTGCAATGACGCCAATGAGAGTGAAACGGTTTTTCACCTCCTTTGAGCGAGGCTAGGCGAAGGGCGCTTGGTAGACCATTCTTTGATAACCTCACAGATATCTCGGACCTTTACCATACTACCGGGTGATTTTTTAAGAGGTTTAGAACTTTTTTAAAAAAAAAAAACACAAAAAATTCGAAAAAATTAATGAAATATTTATTTGAATCGATAGTTTGAACCTTGCAATTTAATGTTTAAAGATAATTTCATGCAAATGTTGACCGCGGCTGCGTCTCAGGTAGCCCATCCGCTGAGTCCAATTTTGGCATACTCTTTCACACATATCGGCCGGTATCTCACGAATGAATGCATGGATGTTGGCTTCCAGTGCGTCAATCGAAGCGGGCTTGTCCCTATACACATTAGCCTTGGCATACCCCCACAAAAAATAATCTAATGGTGTCAAATCGCACGATCTAGGCGGCCAATTGACCGGCCCGAAACGTGAAATTAACTGTTCACCAAACTCGCCTCGCAATTGCGCCATTGTTTCGCGTGCTGTGTGGCATGTGGCACCGTCTTGTTGAAACCACATATCATGCAAGTCAAGAACTTCCATTTCGGGCAAAAAAAAGTTTGTTATCATCGCTCGGTAGCGTTCACCATTGACAGTAACGCTGCGATTCGCATCATCTTTGAAGAAATATGGCCCAATAATGCCGCCGGCCCATAAACCGCACCAAACAGTGGCTTTTTCGGGATGCATTGGTAGCTGTTGCAATGCTTCTGGCTGATCTTCACTCCAAATGCGGCAATTTTGCTCACTTACGTACCCATTCAACCAAAAATGAGCCTCATCGCTGAACACAATTTTTCGATAAAAAAGCGGATCCTCGGCCAGCTTTCCAAGAGCCCATTCACCAAAAATTCGGCGTTGTGGTAGGTCGCCTGGCTTTAGTTCTTGCACCAGCTGTATCTTAAAAGGCTTTACGCCCAAATCCTTCCGCAAAATTTTCCACGTAGTGCTGTAACAAAGGCCTAACTGCTGGGAACGGCGCCGAATCGACATTTCGCGGTCTTCTGTCACACTAGCTGATACGGCCGCAATATTTTCTTCAATACGCACAGTACGTAAACGTGTTGGTGGTTTAATGTCCAACAAAGTAAATTTGGTGCGAAATTTGGTCACAATCTTCCGAATAGACTGCTCAGAAGGTCGAGAATGCCGATCATAAAATGGAAGCAGCGCGCGATGAACATTTCGAACCGAGCACGAATTTTGATTGTAAAATTCAATAATTTGCAAGCGTTGTTCTTTGTAAAACGATCTATGGTTAAATTGCAAACCAAACTGAAGCTGTTTGACAGTGACACAAGGTACTAAACACACGTCAGCTGTCAAAACCAGTGTTGCCAAAACCAAACCAGCTAAAAAATCACCCTTTATAAGGTCGTCATGAGTGGTGGCATCAAAACGGCGCTCCAGCGCTAATTGCGTATCCCCGCATAGGGATCAGCCACTTCACCTACCTACCTATCTACTTCGAAGGTGCCACTATCAGTAGTGACGTTTTGTCCTTGTCGGTGGACAGATGTTTGTTTGTTTGTTTCTTAGTACGTATTTAGTCTTATCCCCATTTACTTCCAACTTATTACGCACTATATCTTCAATAGCCGTGAAAGCCTCTATGAAAAAACGATGCGTCCGCATACCCCAGTACCTAGATTGATCCGTTGAAGATATAGTGCCTTCAGTGCTTAGACCTGCCCTGCGCACTATCTGCTCAACAACCAGATTGAGGAAATTATTCGACAGTGCATCTCCTTGCCGAACTCCGGTGTTTCGATGACCTGCTGCCAAACTTCACATTGCATCACGTTTTTCCTAAGGTCACTCGGGACATCTGGATCAGTTTTGACGCGATGCCGCTATGAGGTGCTAGTGACGATGAATGCGCTCGACTCTGACATCGTGCTCCCGACAGGCTCCGTCCAGGAGGTCATAGAACTCCTACTTGATTGTGTCTTCAGCATCGTCGTTAGGGACGTGTGCACAAATTAGGCTAATGTTTTAGAATGAAGCTTTGATGCGGATCATAGTCAGGCAATCTCTTATCGGCTTGAAGTCAATAACTTTTTAATTATTAATCGGCATCATAATTCGCAATATTTTTGGCACCTATAAAATATATGTCGCTTGCTGTTCCACCAAACAACTGATGCGTATGAGAGGAGCGCTCCAATCATGGCCGTATTTATCCAAAGGACACGTTTCGGAGACAAGCCGCATGTCTTACCAATGCGCCCAATATTTGGTGGTAGGAGTGACACAATATTTTGACATTAGGCTTTGAGAGACGAAAGAAGTAGGTAGGATTGAAGTTGTTTTGTGCAGTTTTCCCAATTTAGCCTTAAAACACTCAAGGCACGCGACTTATGATGTGGGTTTTTTTTTGTTTCTTGGATGCGCCAATGGATGTGGTAATCTTCTAAATATGCCGTAGCCCGTGCTACCAACATGCACGATTCGCAGCACCCGAATGTTCGATGCCAGGAATGCGCCTACGTAGTAATCCACACCACTACGTCCTTCAACCACTCTCCCCGCGGAACTGGCGTTAGGTATTACTTCACGGGGCTAGTTAGCAATTATGCTCTATTCTCCGGAGCCGCCTCTTGAGCTCTTCTTAGGGCTTCTGCTCTTCGCAGCGCATATTGCACGCGTACTATAAATGAACAGACCTCTATGCACTTGTCCTCCGACTGCGTCATGTGACTTATGAGGTTTTCTTAGACTTGGCAGATTTACTCGTTCTTCCGAAAAGCGTCCGTAGTAGAACACTGCATGCAGCGCGTCCTGATATTCTGGGCACTGGGGCGAACTATCGTGTCCAAACCTGTGGAGGTATTTCCGGTAGCCGCCATGCCCAGACAGGAACTGTGTGATGTTGTAGTTACAGTTTCCCCATGGTCTCTTTGTCCATGTTTCTATGATGGGAATGAGCTTGTGGGTCCACCTGCCTTTTGTGGAGCGGTCCCACCTGCATTGCCACAGAATTATGGATGCTGCTCTTTCTTCTTTTTTAATCCTCCTTGCCTCTTGCTGGTTTGACGTTTGCCTAAGATACACCGTCTTCATCTCATCCGCGAGGATGTCTATGGGGATCATTCCAGCTAAAACGCAGGCTGCATCATCGGAAATTGTATGGAAACCGCTGATCACTCTGATTGCACAGAGCCTGTGAGCTGATGCTAACTCTCTCCTACACTCATTTGTCGCCAATGCCCCCGCCCACATGCGAACCGCGTATAAAAGTACCGAGCTGAGCACTCTGGACAGCCGGATCCTTCTGGCGTATCCGGGTCCACCGATGTTCGGTAGCATTCAGGAGAGCGCTGCATGCATCAGCGATGCTTTTTTGCTCGAATACTCGACGTGGGTTTTAAAGCGCAGTCGATTGTCGATCATGGCTCGAAGGAACCTTAAAGATTGTTTGGACCTTATTGTCTCGTTTCCGACGCGGAAGTTGGCGTATTCCACCGCCTTGCGGCTGGTTATTAGGACAGCTAGTTCCATGCCCGTAGACTCCAGCCATTCATTTATCCTTACAACTGCCTCATCCGTGGCAGACTCCACTTCGTGAATGTGTTTGGCTACTCTCAGCGAAGCCAATAACCTTGACTCCCTCAGGCAGGTTTAGTAGCAGAACTCCGTCGTACATAATATTCCACAGGAGGTACCCTTGACCCATGCTATGGGTTGGAACCTGTCCTTTGTCCTCTTATTGCACAAATACACTATTCCCATGGCCATGATCAACATTATACAAGACTCAACCTCCGCCCCTCTCTTAACCATTTGAGTATTCCAAGAGCTGTATACCATAACCAATTTTATCTTTGAACTTAAAATAACAGAGATAGCTTGATGCAGATTTCTATGAATCTATCAATATCCTAGAGCAAAGCGAACTGCCTGTTCACAAAGCACTTAGGAAAATTAATTAATTAATTAAATATCGAATTCCAGAAAGCCAGGAAAGTGTTCACTTGCCGATTCTTCGTTCGAATGAAATAGCTGTGTTTGTTGCCTCCATTCGAAGCTAACAAATATCCCAAATACCTACCTACCCACACTATTTTTGTGATATTAAAATACTACATAATTAGCTAACGAGGTGATTGCTAATGAACGCTCCAATAACAAAAACCCACCTAAACATAGTAAGTAGTATATTCGAATCAACACATATCCTTGAGATACAAAAGCTACTTATCTGCAAGCCCTTTGGCGGCGCAAGTAGGTACTATACGTAATTACGTTTAAAGTACTACACATTCAACATTTTATGGTTATGGTTATCAGCCTCCAACCCTTTTATTAGGAGCACTCCAAATCAATTTTATGTTGAACTACCCCATTATTGGCACTTGAAAGTTATTTTCGAGAATTTTCTCTGTCGGGCTCAAAAATAATTTCACACCTCATTTGCCTTTGGAGAGATATGTTTATCTATTCTAATCTATATCACATGTGTAATTGTATCCGTATCTTTGGCTTAACTCTTGGATATGATTGAGGTTAACCGGCAAGGCTTTTGAGAGGGCAATGATCCTTAAAATTTGTTCACGCTTTGGGATGGGCGACGACGAATCGACGTGGTGAAGGCTTTCATACACTGCTACATGTAGTTGGTGGGGAGGTATTATAGGAAAGGATATATGTCGCATGGAGCGGAAGTATTGTTTACGGTGTCAGTTTCCCTTTCCGTTCGAGTGTCTTGTGGGTATAATTAGGCAGATTTCTGCAAATATCTTACAATGTCGATATGAATTTCATAGATAGCTTGTTGCGAAATGAATTAATGGGAGTTCCGGTTTCCGTTATCCGTATCTTGGAAGAGTGTCATATGATTGCGCAGAAATACATTTTTCAATCGGAAGGGCATATTAATTTTGCTTCTGGCACAGCAGCAGCAATTAAAATCGGGAAACGCGCAGCGGGTGTTTAATAAATCTCAGCTAGTGATTAGAGTGCTGGCGTTATATTAATTGCAGCTTGATTGAGTGTATCGTGTGGTTGAGTTGTGTGATTTCTTTTATGTCATAGAGACAATGAAAAGGAGACTCAGATTGAGAGTGAGTAACTAAATGGTGCTATTTCTGCAGCTTGCAGCTACTAAACTCAGTCCTCCAATCAAGATCACATGGACTATCGAACTTAGTGAAGGGATCGCAATCATATCAATTCGTGGACGAAGAAATTAGCTAACTGGCGAATGCAATGATTTTACTGAGAATCTCTGCAATCTCGCCTGTGGGAAAAACCAACTAAATTTGGAACTACTCACTTAGTTAGGCCCAATTAGCGAGGTCTTTGGCTAACTGCCTCCAGTTGCTGTTTGAGATCCCCTTCGACTTGTGCGCCTAAGGCGAGGCCTGCCTCTACTGCGTTGTCCTTCCAGATTGCGGCCTGGTACGTTGGTGTTCATTTGCTCTACATGTCCCAGCCACTTCAAGCGCAATTTTTGACTCTGTCGACGTCGCTGTACAGCTCGTAGAGTTAATCGTTGTATTGTCTTCTCCATAACCCGTCAACGCATACGGGAAGAATTTTTCTCTCGAAACGACCAAGAATATCTTCATCCGCTTTAGAATTAGCATATGCTTCGGAACCATAGAGCAGGACTGGGATTATAAGGGTCCTTTACAGAGTTACCTTAGTTGTTCGGAAGAGGGCTTTAGTCGCTTTGCTCCAAAGTTGCCAAGGTATTGTGACATTCTGGCTTATTCATCGATATTGTGTCCCTTCTTCTGCTGCAGATTTTTCCAACCCATTTGCTATCAACTATGTCTCTATGTTTGTATGCCTCTTGTACTTCGCAATTTGGATCTGGTGCCGTGTAAATCATCATGGGGTCTTAACCCCAGGCTTTTTCACTGGATACACACGTGCATTGTTAGAGCTTAGCTCATGTTTAGTGGCCAAGAGCTAACACTATTAGAAGACATCGAACTAAGCTACAACACCTTGTAATTTTTGCTTTGCTTACCTCCCTTGCTGTAAGTGAAGCCAGGAAAGCCATGTACCGCATGTTCTTGCTCATTGGACGGCAGATCGGCGAAGGAAAAAGAGGTTCGAGTTTCAGAGCGCTTCTGGATAATTTACCCAGCCATAGGGCAGGAGAACTCAATTCCATGTGAGGACCGTTTTCGTGTGCTCCTTCCTGACCGCGAGGAACCGTGCTGTGAGGGGTGGATCGGTTTTAGAACGAGCGATACCGTCGTGTATACAGATGGTTCACTCATTAACGGTGCTGAGGTCTACACCGATGATTATCGTATCAAATTATCTGAGTCCTTAGGTAGACAACTGTCTTTCAGACTGAGATCTTTGCGATCTCAGCCGATACAAATATTCGTTTAAGAAGAAAAGTAAAAGACACTGCCTAACACATTTGCTCAGATCTCCAAGCTGCTAGTTAAACCTGCTCTGCCGCTACGGTTACCTCCAAAATTGTAGAAGAGGCTATTTGCAATCTGAACCGGCTGGGTAGATGTAGCTCTGTCACCCAAACCTGGGTACCCTGACACACCGGTATCCAAGGCACTGAACGAGCTGATGCACTGACAAGGTAAGGCTCGTTATCGACCCACAACCAACCATAGGGTGCTGCTCATCTGTTCACAAAAGTAAAAATACTGAGCACTTACGTCTAAAGCACACCAAGTTCTGGCATGATTTGTCATCAGCAGGCATTCGAAACTAAGCTGATCAAAACATCTGCTTGGACAGAGAAGATGTGACTTGAAAGCCCTAATTGGCCTAGTCACTGGCGACAGCCCTCTCAACGAGAATTAGAAGCTACGGCCTATGCGAGTGCTGCCTTGAGTGACTTTCCCGCGTTTGCCAGAACACACACTTCTTGTACGAAGACGATTTAAATAAAATCAAACAGGCTGACCTCCGTCGCTTCGCCAAAGCCAGCACACCACACAGTCTGTTTTTGTGGATGTAATGGCCTTTCAAGGGTCTCATCTGAATTCTCTTATTTTCAACTGCGGCAATTTTGCTTGGTGACATAGCCATTTAACCCTTCACTGAACAAAATTTTGCCATGAACTTAACCATTATTTTCGAAATAAATTTGCACGATTTGCATGCGTTGTTCATTTGTCAACCTGTTCATGATGAAATGGCAAACCACACTGAACATAAATGACATTAGAGTTGCCAGATTTGAACACAAAATGTCAGTTTTATCTCTATTCGTAAAACCAACCTCAAAAAAAACACCCTTTACATTCATTCCTGCCACAATTCGCTCTATGATAAGGACTGAATAATAAATTGACACATCGTAAGTTATAAGCAACTCCACGAAAGTTAAAGTGAATGGAAGACAGCATTTTATGTGCATCAATATTTTTCAAAATTAAAAATAGCACAGTGAAAAACGAATAATGGCCCCAAAAATTTGCATGAAAATTTCTGTGATTTGGGGCCAAATTTAATTTTGTTTGGCCCATTTTTCATTTTTTAGTTTGGCGCAAAAATTCATTATGAAACATAAGGAAAGGCTACAGTCCGCTTGGTGCGAACAGTATGATACCCTATCCATATCCCCATATGCATTTTATTTCATTCTTTTAAATTTAAAAAAAAAATATTTTTTTGAAACAACGCCCCCAAAAAGTGGGCGTGCCTAAAAACTTTGTATGGGCGATATGTGGGCAAAAATATTGGCTAAATATCTTGTTAAACATTTTTTATCGCTTTTCATGAAAATTTTTGAAGAAAACAGCATTTTAGTGAAAAAAGCCTACAAAATGTAGGCGTGGCAAAAAAATTCATATGGCAGACTTATAAAGGAGGGCAGAGCCTACACATCTTGTGAAGGTTCTAACACTCTATCTCTCTAACTTTAGCCCTAAAACGGTTTTTTTCTAAATTGTGGGCGTGGCAGTGGGCGGATTCAAGAACTTTTAACACTTTACCATTTCGGGACCCTAGAGAGTATATTCTCTAAATTTCAGCTTCCTAGCATAAATTTAAAGGCCTCAAAAGTTGATACGGACGGTCGGACGGACGGACATTGCTAAATAGTCTTAGGATTTGGTGCTGATCATAAATATGTATACTTTTAGGGGTCTATGACGAATATTAAGGGTTGTTACAAACTATGTGTCAAAATTAATATACCCTTGGGATAGGGCATAAAAATGACCCCAAACTTTGGGAAAAAATGCCACTCATGGTACCCGTCGTCGTACGGTGCGCATACTTAAGGAAGTGGCTGATGTAGCCTAGCGTGTGAGACTCAATCCACGAACATCAACTCGCCATCGATGTCATCAGCTCAACATTTCACGCACTAGCCTGAGGAGAATTCTGCCCAAATATATCGGATTATTCGCTTATGAAAGGTATATTTGACTCAGCAATTGAAGCCGCGTGACCATCCGCTTCGTTAGCGCTTCGCAGTTTGGGCCTTGATTTGGACAACGATTTTGGGTGAAAAATCATCTTTTCTGACGAGGCACATTTTCATTTCGGCGGCTGTGTTCACAAACAAAATTGCCGCATCTGGTGCTCGGAAAACCCGCACGTTATTGTCGAGAAACTAATGCATCCGCAGAGTCTGACAGTTTGGTGCGCATTGTGGAGTGGTCCATGTTTTCTTCGAAAATGAGGCTGGGACCAACATTTCGGTCAACGGTGGGCGTTAAAGAGCCATGTTAACCGAGTTTTTTTTTATTAAAATTGAAGACACGCATGCAGGATGCCATACCATGCCACAATCGATCTTTTGCGCACCAAATTCCCAAATCGTGTTATGATTTGACGCATTTGGACGTTTTGTTGTGGGAAACCGTGAAGGGCTTATCTTATGCCAACTATCCGAACTAAACGATTCAAGCACTTAAGGGCAAACCATCAGCACAGTGTGTTTTCTTTTATTACATTTTTAAAATTAAATTGTTATTTGGCACACCCTGTAAATGCCAACTACCTCCCGACACGCGTAGGGAACCCTAAAAAAACTAAAGTTTTCACTGTAAAAACAGGGTCATTTGACAGAAGTCTAATCTTTCCTTAACAGTCATAGATAACTATGCTCGGCAATATGGTTTTCCACGACAATCTCCTTGCAGAGCACAAAACTTATTACTAATGCACTGCTTAGGTAGCGACGAAAAAAAAAAAAAAAACTATTCCCCATAATTTAAAATTCTGATGCAAAGCAAAAAACCCAACCAATCCAATAAAACTTCTCTCTGCTGAATTTTAAATTCACGTCGCATTTATACACATGAATTATTCACCCCATTCAAGCTGCGATTCATTAACTTTTTAGTCCTTTGCAAAAGCCGTGTCCCAGTTGAACAAGGATTGAATGGAGCACATCGCTTATGGCACACAAAGCTCATAACAAAGGGATCACTAGTTGTCTAGTACACGTATCATATGTGTTCATCCCAATGAAGAACCATCCTACCTTTGAGGACATAATGAGAGAACGACAGCATACGCAGAAAAAAAGCAAAAAACAAAAAACAACAAAAAAAAATAGTAGGAAGAAGCGTGGAATAGCTGCCTATCCTCCTTAAGGACCTGTCAGACATTCACCATTCATTTCGCAACTCCACTTGTGTTATACGCCTTTTTGATGGTATCGCCAGGATTTCGTATCACCATAAATTATTCGCTGCGGAAGGCAAACTAAAAGGTGAAAACACATTCTCCAACCTTTGGCCCACACTCCCCTTTCGGGTAAGCTCAAAGCATTTAATGATACACTACACACTGACACCAGCGCACTCCAGTTCCAGTGTGCATGATTCTAGGTGAGCGGCTGCAGAAACTCCCTTCGCGCTATCCGCACGCAATAAATCATCGCCGAATAGAGAGAAAGAGTGAGTGCCTGTTAGTGCAGAATGTGTTACCCGTGGGAGGGACGAAGGAGGTGAAATGAAATCGCTATCAAAGGATTTATTTTTTGTTCACTCTCTCTCTCTCTCTATCTCATTGTGATGCTTGCTTGTTAGTACACATCCTTCATAGTTCCGGAATTGTTTGCTTTTTATTTTTCTTCATTATTGCCAACGCATGAGGCATATTTAATAAATCCTACACGAGAAGCACACATAGTCCACCTCCACCCAGTGTAGCAGCCACCTATATAGCCGCCAAAAGGACATTCCAACCATGACGAAAATTATGTGAGAAATTAAAATGAATTATTAATGTTCGCATGCATCTTAAGGTGTACGACAACAACTTTGTCCACTTACAGCCATGAACGTTTAACAATGCCCGCAGAATTATTTATTCCGCCGGCGACGACGACGACGAGTGGGCGGGATGCAAATAAGGATGGCTGTAAAAAAAATATAGGGAGGATGACAACATACACCCTTAATGCTGCACGTGTCCTTCGTATGCCTTGATAATTTATTAAACGAAAATCCATGAGTCTCACGGTCGAGTCAGGTTGATTTACAGCATTTTTTAAATTTTTTAACAAGGATATGTGTCCACCCAGCGCAGCGCAGCGACGCGAGTCGAGTCGGGTACCGCGTACCGGGTACCGGGTGTGTGTACGTTTGCTTGTTCTTCTCTGTATACATTAATCCTAGAATATATTACATACATATATATATATATATATATTTAAAGCTCGCAGAAAAGAAAGTACGAGTTGGTACATCCTTCGCATGCATGCATATATCCAACCAAACATGTTTTTATTGACAAGGACGCTATATCACGCTGGTTGCCTTTTGTTTGTTTGGGGCTTGGAGTTAAAATCTGCGGAACGCGCAATGGAGAGCAACGTTTTTTTGTTTATACCCTATCCTAAGGGTGTATTAATTTTGACACATAGTTTGTAACACCCCTTAATATTCGTCATAGACCCCTAAAAGTATACATATTTATGATCAGGACCAAATCCTAAGACTATCTAGCAATGTCCGTCCGTCCGTATGCTATTTTTAGGCCAAAATTTGGAACATATACTCCCTAGGGCTCCGAAATGGTTAAGTGTAATTTTTTAATACGCCCACTGCCACGCCCATAATTTAGAAAAAAACATTTTAAAGCTAAAGTTAGAGAGACAGACTATTACAACATTCACAAGATATGTAGGCACTGCCCTCCTTTATAAGTTTGTCATAAAAAGTTTTTTGCCACGCCTACTTTTTGTGGGCGTTTTTCACTAAAATGCTGTCTTCTTCAAAAATTTTCATAGAAACCGACAAACAATGTTTAACAAGATATTTAGCCAATTTTTTTCCAATATAACGGCCACTTTTTGGGGGCGTTTTTTTAAAAAAATATTTTTTTTTTTAAATGAAATTGACATTTTTTGAATGAAATAAAATGCTATCCATCATCTTCTTAATGCTTTTTTCTTTGGGGCATGTAGGGATAAGGATAGGGTATCAAACTGTTCACCCCAAGCGGACTGTAGCCTTTCCATACGTTTTTTTCTTTCTTTAGTTTTAATCGCGGGCAAGCTACATACGTATGGATGTATTTCCCATGCGATGTGGTGCGGTGGATATTGCTGCAGGATTTTAATTTGCAGGAATCTGGTGAGGGAAACAGACAATTGAATGAAAGATGAGAGAATGTTATCAGCTGGACACATGGCCTTGAGCGTTCCTTTTTTTTTTTTTTTTTTTTATTGGAAGTCGTTCTAATTAAGTGCAGAGCCATTATGTATCTGCAGGGGTGCTTACGAAATGCCATTTCATGTTAAATGGAATCAATAAAACGAATATGTCACTGTCTTGTCTGTGTTTAACGACCAAAAGTGCAGTGGTTTACCATAGTTTGCCACATTCAATCAATATCAACCGACCTCAATTATTCTCACCACTGAACAAGCAAATATCATCTAATTGTTTAGATGAAGCAAGCGCTTGTGTACTGCGAGCGGATAATCATAAAGGCTGCCCGCTGATCTAGGGTGTAGGACAGTGAGATGTCATTGGGGTTAACCGACAAACAATCCGCAATTTAGAGAAGATAGGTTAGCTTTGAAGTATGTACTTATTTGTTAGCAGTTACGAGGCGGCAAACTACCGCATTTTGACTTTCAATCGCATGGCGGAACGATAAAGTTTTCAATTGAAATATTTCTTTGTTTTTTTTTTTGTTTTCAGATTTTAAGTCGTTTTTTTCAGAATTGACTTTCCCCGAAAACTACTGCGCGGGGAGTGCTTATTCACAAATTTGATCATAGATGAAACTACTTCTAAGGAGTGGGAACCGTTGATGATGTGTTCGTCTACATTTCGGATACCGTGGAGCCAGGTGAGTTTAATACATCTTGAAGCTGGAATTTTGTCCTCATTTTCTATTCTATCCAGCAATTGTTGTATATGACAGCCAACAGGATGTCACTTGGAGGCTGTCGCATCCCTCTATGCACCTTGATCCAGATCTTGCTCAGTCGGATATCCTTGGAGATCGTTTCATTCTTATGGATGGCGTTGTGGTTTTGGCCTTTGATGATAAGTCTGGAAGTCTCTAGTAGCATCCTCTGGCTACCGATCGGGAAGATTATAAAATCGCTCCTTTTAAATCTTTCTGTGACTTCTGACTTTACAGGGTCTTCTCAGTATCTCGTGAAGTGCTACGATCAGGACCGTTGGCTGCCAATCAAACTTTACCAGTTAAACTTGTAAGCAAAAAATCATCACAGGGCTTTTCATTGGGCGTAACACAACTTGACAGGAGCCTGTTATTCAGTCCACTCACAGAGGTTGCTGTTGCATCGTGGAAACCAGCAACAGGAAGCCAGAGGAATGTTATTTGATGCTCTACTACTCCTTACTTTAAAATCTTTGTCTAGTATTCTTGCAGCTGACGAATTACGCCTTCAGTTTGTTGACATCAAAACATCTTACATTGAACCCGCGTATGGATTTGAATAAGGGCCGTATTGATCCTCCAACTAAAGGGGGTTTTCTTTAGAGGTTGGTTTTTCGAATAGAGACATTTTGTGGTCAAATCTGGCAACTCTAATGTCATTTATGTTCAGTGTGCTTTGCCATTTCATCATGAACAGGTTGACAAATGAATCACGATTGAAAATCGTGCAAATTTATTTCGAAAATAATGGTTCAGTTCGCGAAGTTTACCACAAGCTCATTTTGAGTTGAATGGCTACGTCAACAAGCAAAATTGCCGCATTTGGAGTGAAGAGAATCCACATTAGACCCGCGAAACGCCATTACATCCACAAAAACCAACTGTTTGGTGGAGTAATTGGGCCATACTTCTTCCGAAATGATGCTGGAGAGTCAGTTACCGTTAATGGAGACCGGTATAGAGCCATGATAACCGACTATTTTATTCCCGAATGGGATGGCATGAATGTGGATGAGATGTGGTTCCAACAAGACGGCGCTACATGCCACACAGCGCACGTCACAATCGATTTATTGAAGGAAACATTCGATGAGCGTATAATTTCGCGGAATGGACCTGTCAAATTGGCCACCAAGATCGTGTGATTTGACACCATTGGGTTATTTTCTTTGGGGATGTGTGAAGTCGCTCGCCTACGCCAACAAGACAGAAAGGTTAGGGGACTTGGAAGCCAACATTCGTGGCGTTATTGCCGACATACAGCCTCAAATGCTTGAAAAAGTGGTTGAAAATTGCACCTCTAGACTTGTCTTTATTCGAACCAGCCGCGGCGGCCACATGCGCGAAATCATATTCAAACATTAATGGCATAAAATTATCCTTCCAATAAAGCCGAATTGGTGGACATTAAAACGATTTGCTTTATATTAGTCGCATGAGGAGATTTTATAATTTAAATGATCATGTGATTAATGTGCATAGTATCTACGATGAAACTTAAATATCTTAAGCGTAATCATGTTCTATTGGCTTAGTTCATTTCGTGTTTTGAGAACAAAATTCTTCGAGTAATTTTTGGTTCCGTCGGCATAGACGATGAATGAAGGAGGAAATACAACGGCGAACTGTATGGGCTTAGCCAAAAGAGTGAAGGTTTAACTGCTGAGGAGGCTGGGTCATGTAGAGTGATTGGACGTGAATGCTTCGGCCCGGAAGATCTTCGAATCCACACCCGACACCCAAGGAAGATCGCAACTCAGGTGGCGCACCCAACTTAGCGTGCGAAACTGTACACAGCTGGCCAAAGATCGTGATGGCTGGAGACCCTTGTTTATTAAGACCCAGGTCCACCCCGGACTGTAGCGTCATCTTAAGTAAGTAAGACAGATAGTTGCTTGCATTAAGCACTCAATGACACAGATATGCTAATGTACAGTCACTCACACTCAAAGTGGGTTGTCCCACAAAAATGCTATCTCTTGAACTGTCAAGGTTGATTGTAAAGGCATTGTTGCAAATTACCTTGACGTTCTCCTTCAATCAACCAAAATTCTATTCGCAAGCAATTTATTTGAAACAAATGGGACACGTGCCGTTTGCCACGAAAACTAACAGTTCTCACTCACAACTTGTAGGAACCTGATGTATTTTCGCTCATTCCAGCCACACAGTCCTTTCAGAGCTTTTGTGTGATCTTCTTAAAGTAAAAAAGCGAAATGTCTAGACAAACTACTGAAGGGGAAGGGAAATTGTAATTCTTAATTCTAAAAACGGTAAAACTGTTCGAGAAATTAGCGAAATAATAAACAAAAGTAAATCTACGGACGGGAAGAATCAAAAATAAACCAAAAAAATGCTGCAAGCAGGCGAAAAATATGTGATAGAGATGGGAGGTTTATTTTAAGAAAAATTCAAAATGACTCTTTGTTCTCGGTCATTTACCTTCAAAAAATGTTAAAGGACGTAAAAAACATAGAAGTTAGTGCAGAAACAGTTCGCCGATTCTTAAGAAATATAAACTTTAACTGAAGAGTGGCCCTAAATATCTGTAAGGAACCGCCTTTCATGACTCCAGTTTGCAAAAGAACATGCAGATAAAGACATGTTTTTCTGCTCGAAGATAAATTTTGTTGGTTTGTCTCCCGACTTTTGATATGCTTCGATTTATTTTGAAATGTCCTCTTTACCGATGAGACCAAAATCAATCTCTTTGGCTCTGATGGATGACGATTTGCATGGAGGAAACCTGGCTGAAGGAAAGCTGTGAAGCATGGAGGCAGTTGCATGTCAGCCGAAGGAACTGGAAATTTGCATTTTGTCCGTGGAATCATGAATGCAAAGTAAAGGGTGATCCATTTCGAGGTTGCCTACTTTTTTAAAGAAAAAAACATAGAAAATTCAAATTTAATGGAGAATGGTTATTATCATTTGAAAGAACATTCTTTGGGATTTATTTTTTGAAGATTATGTCTATCAAATGTTGGCCGTTGCTACGTCGCAGATGGTCCATCATGGGGAGTCCAATTTTCGATCACTCGTTCGAGCATTTCGACTGGTAACTGGCGAATGACACGCGTGATGTTTTCCTCCAAGGCCTGAATCGAAGCGGGTTTGTCGGATATCACACGATCTTGGTGGCCAATCGACCGGCCCAAAACGTGAAATTATGTGCTCACCGAAATGTTCTCTCAAGAAGTCCATTGATTGATGCGATGTGTGGGAAGTGGCGCCGTCTAGCTGAAACCAAATGTCGCCGAGATCACGAGCCTCAATTTCAGGCATCAAATAGTCGGTTATCATGGCACGATAACGGTCGCCATTGACGGTTACGTTCGCACCGGCATAATTTTTAAAGAAATATGGACCGATGATCCCACCGTCCCACAAACCACACCAAACTGTTGTTTTTTCTGGATGAAGTGGCAGTTCTTCAATCTCTTCAGGTTGCTCTTCGTCCCAAATGCGGCAATTTTGTTTGTTTACATACCCATTGAGCCAGAAATGGGCCTCATCGCTAAACAAAATTTGCCTCGAAAACGTCGGATCTTCTTGGAACTTTTCAAGACCCCATAGAGCGAAGCGATGTCGCTTGGGAAGGTCGAGCGGCTTCAGTTGTTACTCAAGCTGTATTTTGTACGCTTTCAATTTAAGATCTTGACGTAAAATGCCAATGCCAAGTCGTTCCATACGTCAGTCCGAGTTGCTGCGAACGGCGCCGAATCGACTCTCTACGGTCTTCGTGTACACTCTCAGCTACGGCCGCTATATTTTCTTCACAGCATGCTGGACGTGGTCTATTCGGTCGAATATTATCCAATAATGAATGCTGGGTCTCAAAATGGGTGATGGTGTTGCGAATAGTACGCTCAGTAGGCCGATTATGTTGACCATAAGTTGAGCGAAGTACAGAACCTGAATTTTTATAATAAAGTTGAACAATTTGTTAACGTTGTTCACGCGTAAGTCTTTCCATTATGAAATGCCAAACAATACTAAACAAAAATAAAATGACAGCATGACACGACTCACACGTGATCTGTCAAAAAAGGCTATTGAAAAAAGTATCTCTACTTGGATCACCCGTTATTAGTAAGGTTCGTGATTTGTATTTTTTATTTCCCCTAATAGGTAAGAAAAAAAATATTTGGCTGATTAACAACATAATAAACATATTATGTATTTCGTTGAAATTTAAGTTGGAGAACTATGAAGACTAGTTGGCAACTCTGTGTAAAGTTGTGCGCAAGCGTGGGAAAGTAACAAAAATAAATATTTATATGAATTTGTCTTACCTGGTGATCCGCCGCGTCAGGCCTGCCGGATAGGATTCCTTGGTGAAGCTGTTCAAAAAAAAAAGTATAACTAACAACGTAGCGGGTGGAAATGAAGACCCAGAGTACAAAAAAAACCTCTAGTTAATAAAATAAAATAAACCAAAACTGCGGCTGCTGGTGACTCTGCTGCTGATTACCACTGGGTTAGGGGGTTATAATTACATGTTGGTATTGTTCTCCACAATGTGATGGTGGGGTGGGGAGGAAGGTGTTTATTTTTTTGTTTTATGAATCCGACTGGGGGGGGATCTGAACTGGAGTTTTACACTGTACCTTGAGCCAAGAGCCTCTTGCACGCGTCCGGAAGATGCGGAGACACTAATGCGAGGCTTTACGTGTCTCTCTATACTGATTAACAATGGTAGCACCGGTGTTTGGGTTCACGGGGTTATACGGTGGCACAGTCGCAGTTTACTTGATAGCTTTGCGCTGACGATTGGTCTTGGGATTGCGGCTTGGTCACGCGGGATGGCTTACCTATTACGCAATGCTATAGCCGAGCCGTGGCTTGCGATAGTATCCCTTGGGGATATCACTCGTTGGGATTGGCACTTTATTTAGGTGGAATCGTCCCCGAGAAGCAGGCGTAAGGACATTGAAGGCAACGTGGTCAATGGTATTACCCAATTTGTATGCCCGGCGTTTTCGCACTCGTCACACTGTACACGTTATATCGAGTATTTGAAACCGGTTTCTGGTTTTTTTTTATTTTGGAAAAATGCGCTTGATCAAAGGATAAAACCACGCGCGAGAACGGGAATATGTATATATATATACCCACGCCGAGCACGAAGCTGTCGAAAGAATACCTGAATGCTAACCGCTTACGCTGACTGGCCAAATTCAACTGGCTATTCGTTCCAATTTAGAGAGTGTCATCGCTGCGGGTAACCGTCTAAATCCCCCACACTATCCCGTAGCGTGATCCTCCCGCCACCCATCTAATAGAAAGCGTTAAGCGGATTTTTGGTTTATAAAAGCCAGCATTGCCATCTCTACTCCGTCGTACCATCACCCCCCTAGGAAACCCACATTTTTTCTACTAAATTCGCAAATTTATTTAAACTCGTTCAATATTTAAAAAGAAAAAAAATGTATTTCAAGCTTAAGTGTGACCGGCTAGGTTACTACGTAAGCTCTATATCGTAATGGACAGCAGCGGCAACCTTAAAAAGGAGTTTGACCTGCGCCCCCCCGAAACTCATGCATATTAAATATATGGCAAATCGGTACTTCATAACTCATCTGGTTAGCGCCGATTACAAAATGGATTCCTTGCCTTGAAGATCGACTGGTGTAACTAACTAACAACAAAGTGTTAATCTTAAGTTATAAATGTTTTCATTGCATCTGGAGTGACAACCAGAGCTTTCACGCTTCATGTCTAGATACCTACTTCTGATGGATACGCTGATATCCTTAATCCATCGACAATTTATGTACACGTTTCGCGCAATACAGGTGCTCTTACCGAAATCCAATACCAAAACTTTCTCAATAGTGTCTTCTTGACAGCGCGGCGCAGACAACCCTTCCAAAAGATAAAATTTAAAGTTCTACACTTTATCACCCTCATCTAAGCCAGTCAGAGAGGTGTATGTAACACTGACGAAGCGTGTTCTACTTTTTCCAACATTGTCGTCACCATTAAAATAGTTTCATTGAAATATATACTCGACTTCATTCGGCGAAAAGTTCCCCCCCCCCCCCTCCGCCCATCACAAAACACTCTGCATAGATAAAATCATTCAGCATAAACTATTCGAACAATCGCTCCCACGACCCCGGCAAACCTATGCAAGCATTTTTATGGATTCCCCCAAGAAACGAGAAACTCTGACACAAATCTCACGCCGAAGTGATAAACAGCGCACCACCATGGAATATCAAAAATCAATGTCACTCTGCCGCTCTATTTCCTCTCAATCGTTGCAGCGCTCATTCAGTCGCCCATCAACAGAATTGTCACCGAAGATAACTATATATACGTATGGATGTGTATGAATGTGTCAGGCGAGGACTAAGGCGCGCAAACAAATCCTGAGAAAGCAACTTCTCGATTCTCAAACCACAGCCATTCATCCGCCTTTAAACGAGAGTACACAGTACAAACACTCACACACCCGCATACAAGGCGGCAAACTTATTGATGCGGAACACGACGTGGCGTCACGTACGAAAGCAATCCTGCATTATGCCAGGATGCCAAAGGACTCCAGCTAAAGTATTATATGTTTTGCTTGCGCGCCTTGTTTTTATGGAATGTTTTTTTTTATTTTGTTTTAATATTTCAAGCCGACGACGGAGGGCGAGGGCCTAATAAATTTGCATTCGCTATTGCCATTGCTACCCTTTTGTCCTACGAGAGTGCTACGCATCGTCATCACTCGGAATGCTAATCACAGTAGCCGCTATTAGATCCCATTTGCTGCTCTCTTTCGGGATAATTAATAAATCTAAACGCTTGACCCTCAGCCGCCTCAACATGCAGTAATGAATTAACTGAGTGTGCTCGCGAGTGAGCGGAATTCAAAATCAAAATGCGATGCGGAGGAACTGCGAATTCAGCCACGAGCCAATTTCATTCACAATCAAGCGCTTTTGCGCTAACACATTTAATTTGTCCCAGTTCGAGAATTAGTCTCCCGCAAAGTGGCTCGGCTTCGGCTTTGGCTTGGTGCCGAGTCGAAGCGACCCTACTTGCCGCCGCACATCCGCTCCGGCTCCGATATTTATTGCGTATATAACCTTTAGCACACATAAGCCCATGTGCCGTACATACGCTTAGCATTACGATAATTAGATACTACACGAGCTTAACAAGGGCGAACGTGTGTACGAGGATAATGTGCCGGGATGTGGCTGAATGGTTTTGTGGGGGGGGGGGGGGGCTACGGCTACAAGGATTACAGTAATTATATTTAAATAACAGCAAGGACTCCAAATGACTATGTAGAAAATAGCTGTGCCTATGCAAACACACAGACACACAAACACCCATACACCCTCCGACTGATTTGACGCAATTAAAATTATGAACTGAGAGATTGCGAATACTTGCCTGCTCGGCTGCCGGATGAATATGAGGGGATTGGTGTGGCTGATTTGGGACCCACCCAGAGCCAGAGGCTCATTGCACACACAAAATTCCTGATGGAATAAACAAAGTGTGACTTGGCTTGTAATACAACAAACAGTGCGTAGGTACCTCCCTATGCCGTTCTTACGCGCGTTTCATGCTTATTTCAGAGCAAAAAAAAAAACACAACTGGAATTTATCGCAAGCGGTTGTGTCATGCCAAGTGAACATTTGTTTTGTGCGTTTTTCAAGTGATAAGGCTGCGGATAAGGATACGGCGAATGCCACCTTAGCATTGGCAACAGCCGTAGTGGTATTTTACACCCAATGAATTGGCTACGCGGTGCCGGAATTGAAGATTATGCGAACGCTATTCCCGTCCTGTGCGATTGCGGGTGGGTTTATTAAAGTAAAGTGTTCCGCAGAAAGCGGATTTTATAACTTGTGCGATTTAAGCACGCATGACAGCTTGTATGTATTTATAGGTTAGGCAATTTCTTTGTAGGTTCTTCTGACAATTGGTCATTGGAGGGGCAGGCAAGTCGCTTACATGTGATGGGAAAGTAGATAATGTTGTAGGAAGGTTCACCCATATTATGGCACAGTTGTAAATATGCAACCATCGACATCCCAGGAGTATTCGAATCGTAAACCTAGACAAAATTATTTTTTTAAGTAAAACAAATTTTTTTTTTGGTGCGGAAACGATTGTTATTGCAATTAAAAACAATTTCTGATAAATTTCGTTCGGTTTTAAGTACTTGCTTTACTTAACGGGTTCCCGAGCCGTGAAGAGTCCCTGCCTGAGATACGGCTGCCTTCCACCCTCTGCGATCCCCAGCACGCTGCTTCCAGTTGTCCAGACCAAGCGCTCTGGCATCCGCGATGGCTTGGTCTTTAAAACGGAGGTTCGGTCTTCCTTGTCGTCTCGAACCTGGGGGCTGGGATTTTTAGCTTTTCGGACTACATCCACATCTTGGTACAGCTCATAGAGTTCGCGGTTGTATCTTCTCCTCCATTCGCCCTCCTCGCACACAGGACCAAATATCCGTCGAAGGATTTTTCTTTTAAAGGATCCCAGTATTAAGTCTCCTTTCCAGCTTATCGTCCAGCACTCGGCGCCATATAGCAAAACTGGCAGGATAAGGTTCTGTAGGTTCATGCACTTTGTCCTTCGAGTTAGGAGTCTTGAACCCATTTGTTTTGCCAAACCGAAGTAGCAGCGGTTTCCTAGGGTAATTCTTCGACGGATCTCCACTAAGATGTCATTTGTGGAGCTGATGTTTACCCCAAGGTAGATAAACTCCTTAACTACCTCGAAGTTGCTGCTATCAACTGTGTCATTTTGTCCTAGTCGGTGGACAGATGATTGTTTGTTTGTTCAGCGCATCTCCTTGCCGAAATCCGGTGCATGTTTGAAAGAGTTCAGATGAGCTGCTGCCAAACTGCACATTGCATCGCGTGTTATCTAGTGTCATGCGACACATCTGGATCAGTTTTGACGGGATCCCGAATTCGGCCATCGCCACAAAAAGCTCCTGACGATGAATGCTGTCATATGCGGCTTTAAGGTCGATGAAGAGATGGTGTGTCTCGACTTAAAAATCGTTGGTCTTTTCCAGGATTTGCCTTAGTGTGAAGATTTGGTCTACAGTTGATCTGCCGGGCCGGAAGCCACACTGATCAGTGCCGATTAGTGTGTTGCAGAAAGGTTTGAGACGTTCACACAGTACGTTGGATATGATCTTATATGCGACATTAAGCAGGAATATGCCTCGATAGTTCTTGCAAGACATAGGATCGCCTTTCTGGTAGATGGGATATATGGAGCTGATGGTCCAGTCATCGGGCATCCTCCACCCAAACTTGGCTGATGATTTGGTGCATGCGCCCTACCATAACATCACCTCCGTATTTGAAAAGCTCTGCAGGTAGACCATCAGAGCCGGCGGCCTTGTTGTTCTTTAGCTTTTTTATAGCTAAGCCAACCACTTGTATACTGGGCGGAGGGACTGGTTCTTCATTGACTGGCCGCGGGTTCTCTTCTTGCTCCATCACTCTCTCTACATTTTGTCCGTTTAGCAGCTGCTGGAAATGCTACTTAAATACATCTACTATTCCCTGCGCGTCGGTGACTAGGTTTCCATCGCTGTTCCGGTCTTAAAGCCAGCTTTCAGTTGCTTGGCTTTCTTATAGAACTTCCGGATGTTGTTTCGGTCGCGGGACTCTTCGATCTCTTTTAGCTGGGAGACTGCGTGCTCTCTTTTCTTTCGACGCAGGATCTTCTTCTCCTCCCTTCTTCTGGCTCGGTACTCATCCCTTGCTGTCCTTGTTTTCCTCTGCAGCGTTCTAATGTGTGCATCTTCTGTCACCTTTTTTCGGTATACGCATACATCGTCATACCACGGGCTTTTTATCTGGGGTAACTGTTTGTTGGCGTCTGTGGTAGGTGAATGCACAGTGGGGAGTTTCTCACTCAGGCGCTCTTTGCTGGCTCTGGCGAATCCAGATGTGCTAACGCGTCCAAAGTCGAATTTCTTCTTTTGGGCAGTTCGCGGCTTTTTCTCGTTGGACACAGTCGAGCCCTGAATCTAGCCGCTACAAAAAAGTGGCAAGAGTCAACGTTCGCCCTCGGTAAGTGTGCACGTTCAAGATGTTGGATGCGTGCCTCGCATCGATTAGCACATGGTCGATTTGGTTGGCAGTTCGACCGTCTGGAGAGCGCAAGGTTGCTGTGCGGATCCTTAGTCGCGGAAACCTAGTGCCACTTATCCGCAGAGTCAATTAGTCGGTAGCCGTTATCTGTTGTCGTTTCGTGGAGGCTGTGCTTACCAACTAATCCGCCGAAGATGTTTTCCTTGCCGACTTTAGCATTGAAGTCCCCGAGCAAAATTTTGACATCGTACTCCGGACAGGGTCCGTAGGCTCCGTCCAAGAGGTCATAGAATTCCTCCTTGATAGGGTCCTCAGCCTCGTCGGTAGGGGCGTGTGCACATATTGGGCTAATGTTTTGGAATGTAGCTCTGATGCGGATCACAGCCAGGCGATCACTTATCGGCTTGAAGTCCATTACTTTGGATCTAAGCCGATTTCCCACGACGAATCCGCATCCGTGCACGTGAAATCTTTTGTTACAACTGTAATATGTGTCGCAATTTTGTCTTTTCATAGTACCTGATTATGTCCATCGTATTTCCTGGATCGCGGTAATGTCGGCTTTGTACCGCGAGAGGACAGAGAGGATGCACAACCCCCAACCTGGAGGGCCAGGCCCTGTTCTTGACCCTAGGACAGTAGGCCGGTAATTCCGTTGCCAGTAACCCACTTCGGGGATGTAAGTGCTGCCGTTGACCCATCAAGGGCTCATCCGCCATCAGCTCTTTTCCAACACCCTGGCTTAGTGTTGGATATCCCTATATACCTGGGCTTCACTCCTCCCCCCCCCTCCACCTCTCTCACGTCAGCTGCCACCAACGACCTTCCACAGGAGTCGGTTACCACATCTCCAGCCGAGGTACTAGGCACCCAGCAGTCACCACGTGGAGGTAAGAAGTAGAAGTTGATGGTGTTATGCTAAAGTGAGAACGCTTGTATTCTCATATAATCGCAATCACCATCCTTTTGACCACCTCGGTTTAAAGTAAATTAATTAAAAAAATAAGAAACTAATGATCAGTCGGTATATTCTCCTGATGACACTTCATTAAGGGGTTACATGGGTTTCACAGCTACAAAAAATTATTAATTTCTACAACATATCCAAAATATTATCCTAAATTCTCAAGTCATTCCCAATAAAATTTTCCGAGATACAGCCTTGGGAAGGTGCGCACTCAATTGAATCACGAGGTTTATTTGGAATTTGGAATCTTTTTGGACGATTGGAAGTTGTCTTCTGTAAGCCCTACCCTTAAGTCGGGCAAAAAGGATAACATTGAAAATTATAGGCCCATCTCTGTCTGTTATCCCGAAGCTATTGGATAAGTTGGTTAAAGATAAAATTAGTTGTGTAATAAATGGAGGTTTGTTAGTGAATGTCAACATGGTTTCTGGAAAGGCAGATCAACTTGTTCTAACCTAGTTGAGTTCATCAGTTGCTGCATCAATTCTTTGGAAAAGCATAAACAGGTTCATGTAGTATACACTGACTTTGTCAAAGCTTTCAGTAGAGTTAATGTGAATATATTGCTTACAAAACTTAAAGCGTATGGGTTCTTCGGGTTATCTTCTTATCTTATTGGAACGAAGCAACATGTTGTAATTGGGAAGCATATTTCAAAGGAAATTGTTTTTTCTTCCGGGGTCCCTGAGGGAAGCCAATTGGGACCCGATTCTTTTTCTTCTGTTGGTTAATGATCTGCCTAGTATTTTGAAGTTTTGTCGGTGTTTGATGTATGATGATGATGTAAAATTTTGTAACGTAATTTCAAATGCTGATGAACGCGCTCTTTTGCAAATAGACTTAAACTTCTGAATGGTGCAATCTACATGATCTAAAATTAAATATAAATAAGTGTGCTAGCTTGTCCTACAATAGAGCTTCTTCTCATATAGAACCCTCTTACAATCTTAACGATAACACTGTTAGGGTAGTAAATAGTGATGTGTCAACTCGAGTTAATAAACCGGTTCAACCCGAGTTGCAGCTAAACCGAATATAATTTTTATCAAACCGAGTTACCAAAACCGATGGAATGAACCGATGCCAATTTAATACCACCGAGTTGAACGATTCGGTTGTGGTTGGTTTCGGATAAGAATAAACAACTCGAGTTGCAGCCCGATTTCATTCCATACCTATTTGAATTGGAATTCGGTTTCGGTTCGGTTTCTCGGTTAACCAATTTAACTCGATTTGAATGTACCCGTTCATAAAATCTAATTGGAAAACCGAACCGAGCTGCAAACTGATATATATATATATATTTATACTGATCTGATTTAATTGGTGTTCGGTTTAGTTCATTTTCTTATTGTGGCAATTGGAGAATGTTTCATCTTTCATAGGTTTTGCTTGCGGGTTTTCTTTTAAGTGTTTGTGTAAGACAATTTTAAGAAGCAAATAACGCCGGGCCCAAAAAAAAGGTCTATAGTGTGGGAAGTTTTTAACAAGCCGCAAGAAGGAAAAGTTGTCTGTAAAAAATGTTCTACATCATATAAATATTCGGGTAATACGAGTACATTGATGATGCATATTAAAAAAAAAAAACACCCTGGTGAATTCCTGGACATTGTTGATGGTGGGCTTAGTACTAACGAGCATGAGGATGACATTGACGATATTATTATCCCAAGTACGAGTGCTCAGCCTTCAACTAATCAAGCAGTGGGTGAACCTCCTTCTAAGAGACTCAGACAAACGCGATTATCAGTACCATCAAAAATTTGGCAAAAAATTGTAGATAATGCTTTGCTTGATTTGATAGTGCTTGATTTTCAGCCACTGCAAATAGTCGAAAATGAAGGGTTTCGAAAATGAACCTGAACCTGATTACAATATTCCTTCACGAAAAAAAGTAGCAGGAATGCTTGAAGAGGGATATAGAATTGAGTCAAGATTCTTAAAGCAGAAATTACAGGATATCGTCGCTTCGAGTTACTTCTCATACTTCTGCCTTGTACACAACAACAATGGCTGTAAGTGCAAGCGCAGCTAACGACACCAGGGGGTTCACTGGCAGTAGCTTGAATACGAATCTGTACAATATGATCCGAATTTTACAGGCTCAAAATAATGGATTAAAGATATGTCATTTAAACGCGCAAAGTCTAACCAATAAATTAGGGGAGTTTAGATACCTGTTTATTGAGTCTAAGATAGACATCGTTTCTGTGTCTGAAACCTGGTTTCAGCCTGACATATGTGACGATTTCTATAGTTTGAAAGGTTACAAGCTCTTTCGAGTAGATAGAAAGTTTACTTCTGGTGGGGGCGCCGCTCTTTATGTACGTGAGGGAATTAGTTGCAGGTTGGTATGTAAATCCGATGACGATTGTCCTTTGGAATATATCCTTGCGAGTATCACATGCAACATGGAAAATATCTTGGTTGGATCAGTCTACAGACCATATAATCACATCAGCACGTTACCTTTGGTTACGACTTTGGAGTCAATTTCTTGTTGTTACCCATATACCTTACTGGTGCGGCAAACTTTCTAAGTCCATTCAAGGCACTCAATCTTAGCCCCGTTAACCACTCTACCCCTACCCACTTTACTAAAGAGTCTAGCTCACTATTAGACCTTTATCTTGCTAGCGATGTTGGCAGGGTAATGCTTTACACACAGCTTTTGGCACCTGGTTTCTCCAAGCATGATTTAATTTTTGTAAGTCTGGATATAGCTTGTCGGGTTGATCAACAAATTTACCAATATCGAGACTATAAAAATTTAAACACATCTGAACTAGTACGCGACCTTAATTGCATTGACTGGAACTCAATATACCTTAGCGAAAATGTAAATCAACAAATTGGTTTTCTACGGCATAACGTCAATCAACTCTTTGATATTCATGTCCCTTTAAAAACCCGGCTCATTAAGCATACGTCTCCACCTTGGCTGAATGGCGACATCTCTGCTCTAATGTTGAAACGAGATGCCGCTTACAGTCAATGGAGGCGGTTCAAATTGGAGTACTTCCACAAATCCTATTGCAGACTCCGCAATCAAGTCGTCGCATTGATCAGAACAACAAAAAGGCTTTACTATGAACACAAAGTTGGTCCATTAGTTTCTGGAAAAAAGTTATGGAGAAACCTGCGAGAAATCGGTATTGGGAAGCAATCTACGAGGTCTACTGATAACATCGATTGCGATGCTCTCAACAAAAAGTTCACCAACACGCCACAATCCTTTGATGCTTTTACACCTATTGATTCCCCTATTGAAGAGGAATCAACAGGCGTGAACTGTTCGCTGAGCTTTATAAGAATACAAGAAGAAGATATAGTTGAGGCAATATTATCTATCAAATCGAATGCTACTGGCCTCGACCTAATGGAACCTAAGTTCGTCAAGTTATTGCTTCCTCATATACTCCGCTTTATAGCTTTTATATTCAATAATATCTTAACTACATCCGAGTTTCCTTCAGAATGGAAGAAGGCTAAAATTATTCCCGTTCCTAAAAAGCAAACTGGTATTGCTACGGAGTTCCGACCCATTGCTATCCTCCCGTTTCTATCAAAGGTGTTTGAAAAAACCATTATGAAGCAGATACAAACATATCTATCGATTAACAACCTGTTAACTACCTGTCAGTCTGGTTTTAGACCAAAGCGCAGCTGCAAATCTGCCCTACTTTTTGTTACTGACGAAATAAGAACCGCAATGGATAAGGATAATATTACACTTCTAATACTTTTAGACTTTTCAAAGGCTTTTGACACTGTTAACCATTCAATTCTATGTAAAAAACTGCCTAATTTCTTTGGGTTTTCAATAGAGTCCTGTAAGTTGATTCACTCGTACCTTAGCGGAAGGCAACAACGCGTTGTGGCAAATGGTCAATCATCGATCTTTCTCAATGTTTTGAATGGAGTGCCACAGGGATCTATTCTTGGACCAATTCTCTTCTCACTTTACATAAATGAGCTTCCAAAAGTTGTAAAGCATTGTCTTATTCATCTTTACGCTGATGATGTGCAACTTCTGATAAGTCGACCGTTTGGAGAAAAGAATGATGCCGTTGCATTAATGAATGAGGACCTTTTTTTCATTTCTCGCTGGTTTAGAGAAATTATCTGTGCCTAAACCTTGCCAAATCAACAGCCCTCCCCATCTATCGCAAAATCTTTGATTTTGCAGTCTTAAGACCACTGAATCTCGAAAACGAAGGAATCGAATATGTTAACAGTGCTAGAAACCTTGGAATGGTTTTCAATCGTACCCTCACATGGAACGACCACCTAATTAAAGTAATTGGTAAAATATATGGAAGCCTCCGTGCTCTCCAAGTCACACGAAGTTTCATCCCCACAAAAACCAAACTTCTTCTTGCCAAAACGCTTTTACTACCTATTATGTTATATGGATGTGAAATTTTTTGCAACTTGGATTCTGCCACTAACCGCAAATTAAACGTTGCATATAACAACATTGCCCGTTACGTCTATAATCTACGTCGGTATGACCACGTTTCCTCTTTTGCTGTTCGTATATCTGGCTGTAGTCTAGACAATTTATTAAATTTTCGATCACTTAGCTATCTACATGAAATCATTCAAACAAAACAGCCTGATTATCTACACGGTAAGCTGAACTTCCCTCATTCAACAAGGTCTTTTGCTCTACTACTACCTCGATACAATTTCCTTATTACTGAGCGTCAATTCTTCGTCCATGTTATTCGCCTTTGGAACTCCCTGCCCATAAGTATGAGAAGTGTAAAGAGCACAAGAAGATTCAAATGTTTACTTTTCAACTATTTGGCAAATCATTGATAATTTCTATTAATTTATTAACTTTTCTCTTTTTAAATTTAGATTTCTTTTCAATAAACATATAATAATGCTGAATATAGCTTAATAAATAAATTAAATTCAAATTCTTAAATTAATTTAAAGGCTTTAAAAAATTTATAAGACTCTTGTCTTACTTTGTAAGCGATTTTGAAATAAATAAATAAATAAATAAATAAATAAAATATAGCTTTGACATCAGACATTTGGACGTCGGACAGCAACAAATGTTTTATCAGCAAAACAGCTCACTACATAGAAGGAGTAAGTATGAAGTCTGGTGTTATTTCTACTTCTGAGTTAGAAGAAAGCCATACGGCTGAAAATATAGCTAGCACGATACGAAAATTATTGGATGAATGGCAAATAGGTGCTAAAGTTGTAAGCATTGTCACAGACAACGCTGCATCAATGAAAAAAGCTGTCAATGAAATTTTAAACAAACGCAATCATTTCTGTGTGGCACATACATTGAATCTTGCCGTTAAAGACTGCATTGAAAAACCAAATATAGAGCATTTTCATGTTTTTTTTTTTTTTTTTTTTTAATACCAACACAGAGCAAAACACAAAACACTACGTTCTCTAAGTGTAAGCTCTCAGTATCGCTTTACGCAACGGTTGTTTGTTGCGCGACTAAGCTTCATCTACCGATCTTCATCTTATAGACTATTTCAAGTAATTACAAATATAATTAATTTAAAGTTAATGCATTAATGGACTTTTTAAAATCTGCTCGCGACAAGCAAAAATCAATTTCGTTGCAGAATTCATTAAATGTGCTTATGCACCTTGTAATAGGCTCATTATTACCATAATTGGTTCTATGCCTATCTGTATGAAATAAGCTTCTAACCCGCAGTGACCTTTGGGGAGCATATATATTTTAAAGAAAGATCAATTCTGGTGAATTAATATGATAATTAGGAATATCGCGAATAAACATGACGGAAGTTGCATCGCGTCTGAAACTTAAGGTTTGCAGACCAATTAAATTGCACCTTCTGCCATAATTAGGAAGCTCATCAAACATATTTAATTTACGAACCGCGTACCTCGTGAAGTTTTTTTTTTCGACTCTTTCGAATCTAAGTTCGTGAACTGCATATGGCGAATCCGAAATTACGGAACAATATTCTAAATAAGGTCTGACTAATGAGCAATAAATAATTTTATGGCTATTTATATCTCTAAAGTCTTTACTATTACGTTTAAGGAAGCCTAACAATGAGTTAGACTTGGCAATGACATAATCACAATGAAAAAAGAAACTTAACTTATTGTCAAATATGACACCAAGATCTTTCACTTCATCAGAACGCTGAAGTCTAAGATCATTTATAAAATAATTATGCAAAATTGCAGTACTAATACGATATGCCGAAAAAACTTTACATTTAGAAATGTTAAGTTCCAAAGCATTACGATTGCACCACTCCGACAATCTATTAATATCTGACTGAAAACGAATGCAATCAGATACATTTTTTATCGGCGAAAGTCAAAACATTACAAAATTGAAATATTTCATGAACATCATTTATAAATAATATAAATAGCAACGGGCCCAAATGACTGCCCTGTGGAACACCGGAAGTAACTTCTATAACGCGAGAAGTCAAACCATCGGCTTTAACCATTTGCCTTCTATTAGTCAGGTAATTACGAAACCATTTTAGCATTGATGAATGAAAACCCAAAGACTTTAGCTTAGCCAAAAGAAGTGTATGATGCACCCTGTCAAACGCTTTCGTAAAGTCAGTATAAAGTACATCAACTTGTAATCGTTCATCAAAACTATTAAATGTATAATTAGTCAACAAAGCTAAATTAGTAGCACATGATCTACCACGAACAAAGCCATGCTGACTATTTGAAATAATTTCTTTTACGGCGAAAAAGAGTTTGTCCTTAACAATACTTTCAAATAATTTTGGTATTGCAGAAAGCTTTGATATAGGCCGATAGTTTACTACTTTTTATAAATAGGTGTTATGAACGAATATTTCCATTCCATTCCATTTCCGTTCCCAGTTACAAGAGACTGGTTAAAAATAATTTTAAGTGGATGAAAAACGGATGATAAACATTTTTTTAATATTACCACAGGAATCCCATCTGGGCCAGGGTTGCTATTTAAATTTAGTTTTTCTAACGCGTTTATTAAATCGTCATCCGAGAATTGCAACACACCGATGTCCAGAACTTCAGGAATCATAATGTTATGATTTCCCGTTGCCTGCACATGCGACTTATTGTACACTGACTCAAAGAAATCAGCGAACAAATTACACGTACTTTTCAAATCTGTTGAACGATGTTGTCGATGAACTGTTGTTATCAATGCCATATATTTTAAGCAAATATAGGGGCATAGTATCGCATTTTAAACATACTGCCAAATCCTCTTATGCATTGCTAGACATGCAGATTAAAATGAAAATTGAGACACTAAAATTAAAACAAGATGTTCGCACCCGATGGAACAGCACATTTTATATGCTTGAACGTTTATTGAAAGTAAAAGTGCCTCTTTCCCCTACGTTGCCACTTTTAGAAGCGTCCCCATCTAATCTGGATTTTAACGAATGGAATTTGACAGAGGATATAGTGACATTTCTGCAACCATTCGAAAAAATAACAGTTATTTTATCAGGAGAGTCTCGAGTATCATTCCACTAGTGGTAGGACTGCAAAAGACAGTGGCGAATAAAAATCTAGGTACTGAGGCAGCTAACATTTTGCAACGAAACTTACTAACTGTCATAGAGAAGCGCCTTGGTGTTTATGAATATAACAGGACAGCAGAGAAGTCAACATTGTTGGATCCGCGATTCAAAAAAAAAAGGGCTTTCGTGTTGAATCAAATGCCACTAATGCGCAAATGTGGATAATACAAGAACTGCATGATCACCTGACTTCAACTTCAATTGCTCAATTTCAACCTAGCACCTCAAATGAAGGTATATTAATTTATTTAAAATATAAAATGCTTTTTATGTATTCCTACTATTACTCCAGTAACCACCGAAACAAACATTGAAGACGATGAAATCTGGGGAGTTCTTGACAAAAAAGTTTTGGAAACACAAACTACCATGACGCCCTTTTCTTCAGTAGCAAGTATGATGAAACAATACGTCGATATGCCCCAAAAAAGTTGACCACATATTGTTCCTTAATACCTGCAAGAAATTGCGATGATTGTTTTTTTTTTTCAATATTTTATAAAGTAGGTATTTATACCCTATCCTAAGGATATATTAATTTTGACACATAGTTTGTAACACCCCTTAATATTCGTCGTAGACCCATAAAAGTATATATATTTATGATCAGGACCAAATCCTAAGGCTATCTAGCAATGTCCGTCCGTACGCAATTTTTAGGCCTTTAAAATTACGCTAGGAAGCTGAAATTTGGACCACATATTCCCTAGGGCTCCGAAATGGTTAAGTGTAAAATTGTTTTGAATACGCCTACTGCCACGCCCACAATTTAGGAAAAAACCGTTTTAAAGCTAAAGTTAGAGAGATAGAGTGTTACAACCTTCACATGATATGTAGGCACTGCCCTCCTTTATAAGTTTGTCATATAAAGTTTTTTGCCACGCCTACTTTTTGTGAGCGTTTTTGACTAAAATGCTGTTTTCTTCGAAAATTTTCACAGAAAGCGAAAAAAACTGTTTAACAAAATATTTACCCAATATTTTTTCCAACATATCGCCCATACAAAGTTTGTCGTCACGCCCACTTTTTGGGGGCGTTTTTTCAAATAAACTTTTTTTTTTTTTTTTAATTAATCGAACTAAATAAAATGCTATCCATCATCTTCTTAATGGTTTTTTTTTGGGACATATAGGGATAGGGATAGCGTATCATACTGTTCGCTCCAAGCGGACTGTAGCCTTTCCTTATGTTTTTATTGCTTTTTGTTAAAGCTAACTCGTTTTGCAACTCGGTTTACTAACATTTTAACTTAGTTCGAAAAATGTTCGGTTTGGTACATCACTAGTAAATGATTTTAAGGATCTTGGCGTCTCATTCGATGCAAAACTTACTTTTGATTTGCATATTAATAGCGTATTATTGAAAGCTAATTCGATGCTTGGTTTCTTAAAAAGGAACTCGATTGTTTATAAGGACCCTTATACATTAAAGGCAGTGTTCAGTAGTCTTGTTCGGCCTGCAATCGAATACTGTAGTGTTGTATGGAATCCAACTACGTTAAAAAATATTGAAAGAGTTCAAAAATTTTTTTTTCTTTTTGCACTTCGCCGACTTTTTTTGTAATACGCATAGTTCGTACCAAACTAAATGGTTATTGCTAGATATGCAATCTCTTAAATATAGTATTGTAACGGGTGATCCAAGTGGAGATACTTTTTTCAATAGCCTTTTTTGACAGATCACGTGTGAGTCGTGTCATGCTGTCATGTTATTTTTGTTTAGTTTTGTTTGGCATTTCATAATGGAAAGACTTACGCGTGAACAACGTTTACAAATTGTTCAACTTTATTATGAAAATTCACGTTCTGTGAGGAATGTGTTTCGTGCACTTCGCTCAACTTGTGGTCAACATAATCGGCCTACTGAGCGTACTATTCGCAACACCATCACCCATTTTGAGACCCAGCATTCATTATTGGATAATATTCGACCGAATAGACCACGTGCAGCACGCTGTGAAGAAAATATAACGGCCGTAGCTGAGAGCGTACACGAAGACCGTAGAGAGTCGATTCGGCGCCGTTCGCAGCAACTCGGACTGACGTATGGAACGACTTGGCATTGGCATTTTACGTCAAGATCTTAAATTGAAAGCGTACAAAATACAGCTTGTGCAACAACTGAAGCCGCTCGACCTTCTCAAGCGACATCGCTTCGCTCTATGGGCTCTTGAAAAGTTCCAAGAAGATCCGACGTTTTCGAGGCAAATTTTGTTTAGCGATGAGGCCCGTTTCTGGCTCAATGGGTATGTAAACAAACAAAATTGCCACATTTGGGACGAAGAGCAACCTGAAGAGATTGAAGAACTGCCACTTCATCCAGAAAAAACAACGGTTTGGTGTGGTTTGTGGGCCGGTGGAATCATCGGTCCATATTTCTTTAAAAATTATGCCGGTGCGAACGTAACCGTCAATGGCGACCGTTATCGTGCCATGATAACCGACTATTTGATGCCTGAAATTGAAGCTCGTGATCTTCCCACACATCACATCAATCAATGGACTTATTGAGAGAACATTTCGGTGAGCACATAATTTCACGTTTTGGGCCGGTCGATTGGCCACCAAGATCGCCAGTTACCAGTCGAAATGCTCGAACGAGTGATCGAAAATTGGACTCAACGGATGGACCATCTGCGACGTAACAACGGCCAACATTTGATAGACATAATTTTCAAAAAATAAATGCCAAAGAATGTTCTTTCAAATGATAATAAACATTCTCCATTAAATTTGAATTTTCTGTGTTTTTTTCTTTAAAAAAGTAGGGAACCTCGAAATGGATCACCCTCTACCATAATACAATAAAATATGCATTTTATTTCATTTTATTAACAACCCAAGAATGTTTATTTTAAGGCAGATAAAAAAAAAAAGAAAACTATTTCTTAAAACCGCAAAAAATATTCCATTTAAATTGTAACAACTTTATTGGGTAACTAATTTTTTGTTTCTTTATAAACATTTACATTAAAATAGTTATAAAAGTTGAGTCACATAAACTCAACACTTCGCAGCATTTCCTATTTCCCAACACATCCGCCGTGACCAGCTGTTTTGTTGTTGCAAAACTCCCCACAATTATTTTTGGCGGGTAATCTAGTAAATTAGATCTAACTTCATGTGTCTGGCTCACACGTATTCACAGATGGGAAAAGTGAGAGAGGATTTTGCGGCCGTTATTAAAAATTTTTTGCGGCTTGAAAGTGATAGGGGATTGCAGGTTAATTCCTCATCTGTGATGTTGATAGTGTGCAAATAACCTGAGTTTGTTTCTGAATATGAGGGTGGAGTGTTACCAGAGTTACTAGAGATCACTCCTCAGCCCCTTGATCCTTAGAGCAGCTAAAGTCCTAAAATATCACCAACCGGTTTTTTTTTTTTTTTTTAAAAAGTGCCAAATCTACATAATTTTCCTTCCGCCCATGGGTCACCACTGCTTTTCTACACATTTGCCTTAAATGTTAAAGAGGACACTTAAATAGAAAAAAACAAAAATTAAGATACTTATTCGGATTTCAGCCGGAACAGAATCGACAATCTGCGTTCTTGAACAAAGTCATTGGGGAAGCAGGGCGCACATAGACCGACCGCACTCATGATTACATGTCCTCGGAGGCAGTGAAGACGTTAGAGTCAATTCCAATAGAAGACATTGAAAATCCTCAAGGAGCTGCTGCATTACCGTTGCATTGTGCCACAAGTGCACACTCCCATGCATAAAAAAAAAACAACAAAACAAAAAAACCTGCAGCACATGAACAAAATGTTTAAATGCAACGAACAAAAATTGAATTTGAATGTGCATCCAACATACAGGATGTTGGGGTTCTGCTGCTGCTGCTGTCTATAGTGTAGCGTTTCTGCATAAACGGTAAACTTGCAAAGTATGCATTCATATCCTTTGGGGAAATCTGGGACAATGTTGTTCTTTTCTTGGAGGTCGTTTGTTGTTTGGATCGTTTTTGTGTTTCTTTTTTTTTGCTCGACCTTCTTTATGCAGTATATACTTCGGCCGGCGGCGGTGTTATGGTTGTGCTTATTGAGAGCTTCTTTCTTCTTCTTCTTTTTTTTCGGTTTTGTTGAGCGATGCAAAATTCAGAACGGTACTTAATGCCTTCGTATGCATTCATGAGACCAATGCAAATGAAATTGTATCGCATCCAAGTTGCTCTTCGTTACATGGGCACGAGTTGTTTCGGTTTTTTTTTTTTTTTGTTGCATAAATCCCAATAGACCGGATGAATGTGAGATAGGCTTTCGGGTTTTTGTTCACATGTCGTGAATTTACATTATACCGCTGGGGATTGACTAAGATATTGCATAATTTCGAGGTTTTCCGATGGGGAAGCAACTTTTTTATTCGATATAGTGCTAGGTAGGTCTACCATCTGAGATAGATATTTTTATTTAAATACATTCATAATAGTATAAAGGAGAGATAGGTAGATATTTATTCGACATTCAAACTTGTATAGAAAGCTGAAACCCCATCAAAGGCTAGATGCGTTCAAGTACCGAGTGAATTGCTTATCCTTAGTTTGAATCTGACAAAATTGAGATGAATATTCTGAAAAACCATCAACCATCTTTGTGAGTGCAAAAACCTCAAAACAATTTCTAATGTTTATCTGTTTACGAAACCCAAATAGGTAGGTAGGTACCTAGATGCATGATAATATTCGCTCGTCCTGAGCTTTGAACAACATCCAGGTCCTAGTAAATATTTACTTATAAACTCCACGTGTAGGTAGATATCCTTTTAAAACTAAAAGTATGTGTATATGTATATTAAATCCACTTGCTTACAAGATAAGCTGACTGTTTACGAGCATTAAAACTGAACTGTTGATATCCTTCCAAATGCAATGGACACAGTCTACGTGACAGGAAATGTAATTTCCCATTCCAATTGCCAAGTCACCAGGACTACGATCTACGACTACGACTAACCTTCTGCAGAGAGGTGGCGCTCCGGTTGTTCGGTTCCTTACTGTCGTCCGTCCAATGATAGTCGAGCATGGTGAATTATTTAACTTTTGTCTAACCTTTTATACATCAAGACACACACACACACACATACACACACACATAGTGACTATATACATTTGGATGTCATATCCTTTTTACTGTCGAGGAGTCGACGTGCACCAAGGATGAGCATTGCTATGATTTAATTGACTGATTTACAAGGAAAACCAAGCCGACTGTGTAACCCGCCTGCAAAGTCACTTATTTAATTGTCGACTCGCATTTACAAACTGGGCTTTCTCTCTCTCTCTCTATCTATCCCTTTGTCACACTGCACATGTGTGTGGGAAAACGCAACACTCATCAAGGATATCATTTCTTTCATCATCGCAGAGATGCAAACAGAAATCTAACTGCGGTATTCGCTGTTGATTGAAGTGTGTCAGATGGAATTTTTTGCCAAAGTAAAAACCGTCACACATCCTTGCACAGCTCCTGGAGAAATATTCATAACTTTATGCTTTCAGATAAAATTTGTATGTATTTTCCTTTGGCATGGGTTGGGTAAGCAAATGTTGCGGCGGTACCATGAAATGAAATTCAGTTGGTTGTTTCAGTGTTTATTAAAACAAAACGGTGTGTTCGGTGATTGTAAACAATACCGCTATATAGTAGGTACCTATAATAATCCGAGATGCGATAAGAGCATGTACATTGTACACACTCACACACACGGGACCACTTGACGATGAAGATAAGAGGATATGTTGCTGGCAAAGAGTTTTAGGGATTCTCGTCGGGCATACTGCGGGGGGTGTGGAAGATCCTTGCTTAAGGATGGAAAATCAGCCCAAAGGGTATTGTTTCAGGTTATGTGGTGGATTTCAATTTGTTTTGAATATTATTTCTTGTTCGGGTTTTCCCGGGCTTTAAACCTGGACAACAAGACGTTGTTATGGTATGCTGTCGCTTTACGAATTAAATTTTTATGGAGGTAGGCAGAGGTATTTATAGCTACGCAAAAGGCATAAAATAAAAGGTATAAATGTAAAATATGATTAAATTTTCTTTCAGTTTATATTTAGAATTATTTTTTTGCACTCGCAGTACTTTCTGCAAAAAAAAGAAATAAAGGTGGTTATTTATATAACTTTAATTTTAGCTCAGAAGATTTTATATTCCGCGATGATTCATACGGAAAGCTCCCGAAGAATCGTGCCATTGGATATTGTATCTATAGGAGACACAGTCATCAACAGAGGTCCTTACGAGAGATTCCGGCAGACCAGACACAGGTTCAGGTTCTGCGAAAACTTCCTCTGAACCTTGGCGAGCAAGTTCGTCGGAGATCTCATTTTTTGCTCTTGCGGTATGACCCAGAAGCGTACATGGAAAAGCTACTTCAGTACGTCCCCTCCCAACAACTTAGTTAGTAACCTTAGACAGATGTCGATACAACATTTTCTTTTTGGTTCGATAAGCAAAGAGGAAAATGAAACAGTGTAGCGTGCAATCAAGGTAATGTTGCCATAGGTGCCTGCCTGGCGAAGAACACCAAACATCAAACCAAATACAGATAAATGTTGCATGTATCGACAGTCTGTATGAAGCATGCTAATCGAATATGGTAATGAAGATGTGAATTAAGTTCGTCGTCTATTTGTTTGGAGGAGACGTACTGAAGTAGGTTTTCTATATACGCGACTCGGATTCTAAAGAAGACTATAAGACTTGTGAGCAAATTTAGAGAGCCATTGAGTTCATGGACTAACTTAGAAGTGGATAAAAGGCCTGCGGCTGTAATTACAGAAATATATATCTACCTCCCCGCGATAATCACAAAATACTAGTCTTATCTAAGAGGAAGAGATTTGCTAAACTTATAAGCGCGAGCGTTAAACAAGAAGAAAATAGCAATACTATAATACTCCATCTAGCTGATTGTGTCTCAGAAGTCTATATGAACATACCTCAGAGAGAGGACGCACAAAGTCCTTTACGGCTTAATTTACTTAATTAGAAGAACCCCGTTGCCAACGGTCGTAATGAAAGATACCTTACTTCGACATATTAGTAGCTGAGGTCAGGAAGGACATTTCAGTGAAAGTCAGGGCTTTTTTTTTTTTTATAATGTACGCGCACTAAAGGGATTTTGGATACCCTTATAATGTAGTGACACAGTGCGGGCATAAGGGAAGTGAAGGATTAGAAAAAAGGGGACACTGATGCACGTTGGTTTTAAATGTCTGTAAACTATAATGTGTAGGAAAAACAGAGCGGGATAGCGGGATTCCACATTCGTATTGTACGGTTGAGAAAGGAATCATTATATTTCACAGTACATCCAAAAACAGGCTTAAGGGTAAACTGATGTGCACTCCGAATATTGCGGTTGAATTGCTGTAGGGGTGGGATGCAACTGGCTATTTCATTTGAGCACTTGTGGTAGAAGTATCGATAAAACAATGACAGACAGGAGACATCCCGACGATGACTAAGAGTGTCAAATGATTTCGTGATGTCTCGATCGCCAATAAGTTTTACTGCACGTTTTTGGATCCTGTCAAGTAGCTCCAAATATGTTATTGGTGCACCAGACCAGATATGAGCGTTGTACTCATGTTTTGGGCGAATGAGCGCCTTGCAGATTCTAGCCAGATCAGAAGGGTAAAATGTTTCTTGCATCGCTTGAGGAAGCCTAGACATTTCGCAGCGTTCTTGGCGACATCAAATATGAGGTCATTCCAACGAAGGTTGTCATTAACGCACATACCGAGAATGGAAATTCGTTCGGTTTAAGCGATGCAAGTGCCATCCATGGATAATGGCAAAGAATTAGGGTTTCGCTTCAATGACAGACAGCATTCAGTTTTGGAAGAATTAAATTCCACTCTGTTGGTTTTGCCCCACTCAAGAATGCTGTCAAGATCGGAATTCAATGAGCTTAACATACGTTGCCGTTCCAGTACAACGCCCGAAGATGAGGGGCGTTGCCCAGGAAACGAATATGTAAAGCTGAGGTTACTGTCATCAGCAAAGGAATGGATTGGATTAGAAGTGACAGACAGGAGGTCATTGATAAAAATGAGAAAGAGAGTCGGAGACAAAACGGAGCCTTGGGGAACACCAGCATTTATTTGGTGAGTTGCAGACTTGAAACCGTCCAAAACGACTTGAATTGAACGGTTCGAAAGGTAATTTCTAATCCATTGAAGAAGGGTATCATCGATCCCAAATGGACGCATTTTCGACAAGAGAGCTTGATGCCAAACTCTGTCAAATGCCTTTGAAATATCAAGCGCAACGACCTTGCTTTCACCACCATGGTGAATAGATTGGTTCCACTTTTCGGTTAGCTATGTCATAAAACCACCAGTGGATCTGTTGTTGCGAAAACCGTACTGCCGGTCAGTAAGAAGTTTTCGGGATTCAAGATATTTCATAAGCTGACGATTTATCAGCGTTTCCATGACCTTGGAAAGAAGGGACGTTAGTGCAATTGGTCGGTAGGAGGAGGGAGAGGAAGATTCGCCTTTTTTGGGGACGGGCTGTTTTCCATGTTCTCGGAAAGAGCCCTGAAGAATAGGACAGATAGAAAAGCTTACGCAGTGGTTTTGCCAGCGTGGAAGAACACCTCTTCAGAACGATAGTGGAAATACCATCTGGGCCAGCGGATTTGTGAATATTGAGATCTTGAAAAACTCTTGCCACTGTACGAGTGCGAAAATGAATCGGTCCCATAGAAGATTCTACGCAGATTTGTTAAACAAGAAAAAAAAAAGTATCAATACTTTAATACTCCATCTAGCTGATTGAGTTGGAAACAAGAGCTCTCACATCCTCGAAGTGGGTTACTGGCACCGGAATTACTGGCCTGCTGTCTTAGGATCAAAGCCAGGGTCTGGCCCTCTAAGTCGGGGTTGGGGTTGCGCCGTCGTAGTTACTTCCCGTCCACGGCAAAAGCTTTTCATTTTCAGAGACACAAGTTTAGCTTCGGATACAATCTTCCAAAATGGCAACCAGACCTGAAACGTACCATTAACCCTACGAACGACGTCTTAGTGAAGATCATTCGATCCTTTGAAGAATTAGCATAGGAAAACGTTGAAACGTTCACGCAGCCTGCTATCATAGAAATGTACTAGGAAACACAGACAAGAGTTTGATGCCCTAACAAATCTGTGCTTGTTGGAGCCATCATAAGTGAAGATGAAAATTTCCTTAAACAAACTAAGCGTAGGGTGAATGACACCACCAGGAAAACTATTCAATTTTCTGTGATCAAAAATGCCCTCCAAGTTAAAAGGAAGGCTCTCTATTTTTTGGAGGGCGGTTAAATTTTAAGTTTATTAAACTCTCCTAATATTAATAATGTCAATAATCGCTGCGACAATGTGGTCTAGTGTGCTGCCTACTTATACCTTGGAGAGGTTTTTTCCCTCTTCCAGAGCCACTTTACGGCGTAATTCAGCAGAAGTTATGTTTGAGTGTCAGTGCTCTGACTTTATCTTTCTCAAGAAATGCCACTCAGAGCACATCATCCAGTTCAGTTTCTTTTATTAAAATTCGAATAAATAGTGGATCAGTGGTTGGTAAATTCATATCTTGAATTTGGAGTTTACCCAAATATTTAAACCAGAATGTGTTCTGGAGTTTTGGTGGTAAAGGGTGATCCATTCCAATTTCGAGGTTGCCTACTTTTTTAAAGAAAAAAACACAGAAAATTCAAATTTAATGGAGAATGTTTATTATCATTTGAAAGAACATTCTTTGGCATTTATTTTTTGAAGATTATGTCTATCAAATGTTGGCCGTTGCTACGTCGCAGATGGTCCATCCGTTGAGTCCAATTTTCGATCACTCGTTCGAGCATTTCGACTGGTAACTGGCGAATGCGACACGCGTGATGTTTTCCTCCAAGGCCTGAATCGAAGCGGGTTTGTCGGCATAAGCTTTTGACTTTACATATCCCCACAGGAAAAAGCCTAACGGTGTGATATCACACGATCTTGGTGGCCAATCGACCGGCCCAAAACGTGAAATTATGTGCTCACCGAAATGTTCTCTCAATAAGTCCATTGATTGATGCGATGTGTGGGAAGTGGCGCCGTCTTGCTGAAACCAAATGTCGCCGAGATCACGAGCTTTAATTTCAGGCATCAAATAGTCGGTTATCATGGCACGATAACGGTCGCCATTGACGGTTACGTTCGCACCGGCATAATTTTTAAAGAAATATGGACCGATGATTCCACCGGCCCACAAACCACACCAAACCGTTGTTTTTTCTGGATGAAGTGGCAGTTCTTCAATCTCTTCAGGTTGCTCTTCGCCCCAAATGCGGCAATTTTGTTTGTTTACATTTACAGAGCCAGAAATGGGCCTCATCGCTAAACAAAATTTGCCTCGAAAACGTCGGATCTTCTTGGAACTTTTCAAGAGCCCATAGAGCGAAGCGATGTCGCTTGGGAAGGTCGAGCGGCTTCAGTTGTTGCACAAGCTGTACCTATTTTGTACGCTTTCAATTTAAGATCTTGACGTAAAATGCGCCAAGTCGTTCCATACGTCAGTCCGAGTTGCTGCGAACGGCGCCGAATCGACTCTCTACGGTCTTCGTGTACACTCTCAGCTACGGCCGCTATATTTTCTTCACAGCGTGCTGGACGTGGTCTATTCGGTCGAATATTATCCAATAATGAATGCTGGGTCTCAAAATGGGTGATGGTGTTGCGAATAGTACAGTACGCTCAGTAGGCCGATTATGTTGACCATAAGTTGAGCGAAGTGCACGAAACACATTCCTCACAGAACGTGAATTTTCATAATAAAGTTGAACAATTTGGTTTTCCATTATGAAATGCCAAACAATACTAAACAAAAATAACATGACAGCATGACACGACTCACACGTGATCTGTCAAAAAAGGCAATTGAAAAAAGTATCTCTACTTGGATCACCCGTTATTATTGCAGAATCTGCAGACACATTCAACGGATACACAATGCCCTGTTAGGAAACCAGTATTGTAGGGATCTATAAGCCATTTTTTGCTAAGACTGGTGCATGATTTAAATCTTGTCTCCTTAAAATTATTTGGCCTCTCTCAGACCTTTTGGCACTTTTCTTCCTTCTGCAGTTTCCTGACATCTTCTCCTATTCTGAACAGTTTAGGTGCTATAAAAGGTTTTGCTGCCCCTTGTCAGAAATCCCATAAGATTTATCTTGCTATCATTTGTAAAGGGTGATTTTTTAAGAGGTTTAGAACTTTTTTTAAAAAAAAATACAAAAAATTCGAAAAAATGAATGAAATATTTATTTGAATCGATAGTTTGAACCTTGCAATTTAATGTTTAAAGATAATTTCAATGTTGACCGCGGCTGCGTCTCAGGTAGCCCATCCGCTGAGTCCAATTTTGGCATACTCTTTCACACATATCGGCCGGTATCTCACGAATGAATGCATGGATGTTGGCTTCCAGTGCGTCAATCGAAGCGGGCTTGTCCCTATACACATTAGCCTTGGCATAGCCCCACAAAAAATAATCTAATGGTGTCAAATCGCACGATCTAGGCGGCCAATTGACCGGCCCGAAACGTGAAATTAACTGTTCACCAAACTCGCCTCGCAATTGCGCCATTGTTTCGCGTGCTGTGTGGCATGTGGCACCGTCTTGTTGAAACCACATATCATGCAAGTCAAGAACTTCCATTTCGGGCAAAAAAAAGTTTGTTATCATCGCTCGGTAGCGTTCACCATTGACAGTAACGCTGCGATTCGCATCATCTTTGAAGAAATGTGGCCCAATAATGCCGCCGGCCCATAAACCGCACCAAACAGTGGCTTTTTCGGGATGCATTGGTAGCTGTTGTAATGCTTCTGGCTGATCTTCACTCCAAATGCGGCAATTTTGCTTATTTACGTACCCATTCAACCAAAAATGAGCCTCATCGCTGAACACAATTTTTCGATAAAAAAGCGGATCCTCGGCCAGCTTTCCAAGAGCCCATTCACCAAAAATTCGGCGTTGTGGTAGGTCGCCTGGCTTTAGTTCTTGCACCAGCTGTATCTTAAAAGGCTTTACGCCCAAATCCTTCCGCAAAATTTTCCACGTAGTGCTGTAACAAAGGCCTAACTGCTGGGAACGGCGCCGAATCGACATTTCGCGGTCTTCTGTCACACTAGCTGATACGGCCGCAATATTTTCTTCAATACGCACAGTACGTAAACGTGTTGGTGGTTTAATGTCCAACAAAGTAAATTTGGTGCGAAATTTGGTCACAATCTTCCGAATAGACTGCTCAGAAGGTCGAGAATGCCGATCATAAAATGGAAGCAGCGCGCGATGAACATTTCGAACCGAGCACGAATTTTGATAGTAAAATTCAATAATTTGCAAGCGTTGTTCAATTGTAAGACGATCCATGGTTAAATTGCAAACCAAACTGAAGCTGTTTGACAGTGACACAAGGTACTAAACACACGTCAGCTGTCAAAACCAGTGTTGCCAAAACCAAACCAGCTAAAAAATCACCCTTTATATTAAATTAAACTGAGTATAGTCAAAACAAGTGGGTCCGCCAATGCCGTCCGTCTGCCTGACTGTCGGTTAAAACGTTTCGACGGATTTCCTCGCGGGGTTATTTTTTATTATACCCTATCCTAAGGGTATATTAATTTTGACACATAGTTTGTAACATCCCTTAATATTCGCCGTAGACCCATAAAAGTATATATATTTATGATCAGGACCAAATCCTAAGACTATTTAGCCATGTCCGTCCGTCCGTATCAACTTTTGAGGCCTTTAAATTTATGCTAGGAAGCTGAAATTTAAAGCATATCCGCCCACCGCCACGCCCACAATTTAGAAAAAAAACGTTTTTTGGCTAAAGTTAAAGAGATAGAGTGTTAGAATCTGCACAAGATATGTAGGCACTGCCATCCTTTATAAGTTTGTCATATAAAGTTTTTTGCCACGCCTACTTTTTGCGGGCGTTTTTCACTAAAATGCTGTTTTCTTCGATAATTTTCATAGAAATCGAAAAAAAATGTTTAACAAGATATTTAGCCAATATTTTTTCCAATATATCGCCCATACAAAGTTTTTTGGCCACGCCTACTTTTTGGGGGCGTTTTTTTTTTAATAAATGTTTTTTTTTTTCTAAATTTTATAGAATGAAATAAAATGCTATCCATCATCTTCTTAAGGTTTTTTTGGGGCATATAGGGATAGGGATAGGGTATCATACTGTTCGCTCCAAGCGGACTGTAGCCTTTCCTTATGTTTTATCTTTTGAAATAAACCTGCCATACAAATTTTTTTGTGAAAATCACTTATCACTATTTTTCTCGAAAGTGGTTCCTAGGATTTCGGTCTTTTTTTGTACTAAGAATGTTTAGGGTGGGGTCAAAAATTCTGCTTACTCAGTTTTTGGAAAAAAAATCGACTAACGGTAATTTATAAACCCTGCAATATCTCAAAAACTAATAATAAATTATAATAAAAAGTCGAACAAATTTGCATACATTGATTTTTGCAATAATTTTTTTATTCATATAGGTAACGATTTCTTTAAAATTAAATTAAATCGTAGGTGCCGTTTTTGAGAAAATGCTATTTTTCAAAACTGAAAAAGTGATTTAATTTAATTTGGTGGGCTTTTTAAATAAAGTGCACGACTGCGTCATACGAAACTTTCTCGATACATGAGATGCGTGTTTGCGACGCAAAATGAATCGAAAATGTATTTAAATCACTTTTTAGGTTTTGGAAAATTGCATTTTCTCAAAAACGGCACCTACGATTTTGATGTAATTTCGACACTGTTAACATAATTGTTCGAAATACAAAAAATTGTCAAAATCGATTAAGCCGTTTCTGAGCAAATGATTTTAATTTAAATTTAAGAAAATCGTTATATGAAAAAAATATTTAAAATATCTATGTAAGCAGATTTGTTCGAGTTTAAAGTATAAAAAAAACTGTAATTTTTTGTGAAGTTCCCTTTATTAGTTTTCGAGATATTGCCCGGTTTATAAATTACCGGTAGTCGATTTTTTTTCCCAAAAACTGAGTAAGCAGAATTGTTGACCCCACCCTAAACATCCTTAGTACAAAAAAAGACCGAAATCCTTGGAACCACTTTCGAGAAAAATAGTGATAAGTGATTTTCACAAAAAAAATTGTATGGCAGGTACCGTTATTTCAAAAGATAAAGCAAATAATAAAAAGATGTCCCGAGATGTAACCCCAAGGACTTTATTTACGAACTTTGAAGCAAATCCGTCGAACCGTTTCGTCATACGGCGCCCGGACAGACAGACAGACAGACCGGCGGACTGCATTGGCGGACCCACTTATACTCGAGGTAACTTTTCCCTTATGTGTCTGTCTACTAACGGATATTTTAATTTCTTTTTAATTCTGAGTTTAATTTTCGATTCATTTAGATACCTATATAAAGTCCTTTAAGGTTTCGCCTTGGTATTGCAAATCACCATCAGCATAGACTATAAAATTATTTATAGGCACATAGGTACTAACTTAGAATCCTTTTGTCATCGATCCTTTTTACCTACCTACCTATTGCATTTGCTTCCATATTGTTGCATTACACATCAACAACAGACTGAAGGATGAATATAAATTTTCTCATCTTTCTCTATTAGAAAATGTCATCCCACTTAAAATGAATGCAAAAAAGAAATCAAATTAGAAAAGCATATCTTAAGATTGCTTCTCGATATAGGGATATAATTTATATCCCGGATAAGAGTAAACGATAAAAAAAAAGACACACACACACAAGCAACAAATATTACATTTTCCTGCGGTAGCTAGGATATATTCTCTGAACAAAATCGCAAACTTATATTCTTTTGGTGTCAACACACAGCTATAGCTAGAGTATGCTCGATAAAGGAGAAAGGATTTTTCATTCCGTTTTTTATCAAATTGATTCAATTTATGGTTATTTTATGGCAAATTGCAAGCAAAATGCGCATTTAAGTTCCACGAAGGATACTCGATACCTAGTTTTGTTGCTGCTGATGCTTGCTGATGCTGGGTGATGTGATTCATCCAATGGATGTGCACCACCAAGCGACTGCATGCAATATTGCATTGATGTGATTTTATTCAGCTGCACTATAAAAGCGGAATGAAAAATGATGGATACGATGAAGCGAGATGGACAATATGATGCAATAACATTTTAGTTAGCGAAGAAAGTGCTGGAGCACGTTACGAAACGAAACGAAGCGGCGGTGGCGGCGGCGGCGGCAACGTGTTCGTTATTATTGCGTAAAATGGGTGGCTTGTCTGGCTGCGTCAGTTGTGTCCTATTATTATTGGTATTAATGACTTCACTACTGGCATAGAGAAAAGGAACAGAACAGATTGCATTTAAAATTGATTCTCGTCAAAAAGATGTTGCCTACGTAAGTAGATCATAAATATTGTCCAATTAAAATCTATAGATCGGCTGAGGTGAGCCGTAAAACAGAGTGTTGTTTTATTCAAACAATCAGATATTTAACCGAAAAGACTTAACTTTGGTACAAGCTAGCTTGCAGGTTCTCACTAACCGCGAATAACCTGCGTGACAAATGCCAAGGGCTAAGAAAAAGGAAAGCGGCTCTACAGGTTGGTGGTTGTGCGTGGGGAAAACTGCCCAGACACTTAAAAAAAAACATTAGCTAAGGAAAATGCTAGGAAGCTACAATTTGAAATATATACTTCCTGGAGTTCCGAGGAGGTAAAGTGTAACATTTGTTTTGAGTGTTGCTCCCTCTCACGCCCACAATTAAGAGGAAAACTATCTTAAGGTTTTTTTTTTCGGGGGCTTCCGATGAAGCGCTCAGACACAACCACAAGTCCATTGTACTACCATTCAGACACCTTACATTAATGTACTTAGTTTTCCCGTCTTTTGAAGAAAGATGAGAAGGAGCTTAATTGTTCGTCACTTACCACGTTAGCCCCGAAAATCCGCCACCTGATGCGTAGGATGGGCAACTGCAGAGAAAGGGTTCTGCTGTGTCATCCTCCTCACCGCAAGCAGGTAGTGGCGTCGCTTAAGCCCAACATATTTAAGTGTTTAGCAAAAGCTTGGTGGCCCGAAAGAACGCCTACTAGCAACCGACGGTCGATTCTTCTAAGAGATAGAAGAAAATATGCAGACTTTTTGCAAATGTCCCCGGGCGCAATAGTTTGTTTTGGTCTGCATCCATTGAAGTGTTCACGAAAAATCCAAGAATCGATAGAAGACATGACTAAAGATGCAGGCAGACCCAACACAGGTTCGGGCTCCTGAGAAAACTTCTTTTGAACCTTGCCTAGCAAGCCCACCCGAGATCTCATTTCCCTGGATACCAGTGCAACAGTGGTACCCAGTCAAGGTTCACTGCGTTCAGTCTTCCGACCAAATTCAGAGAAAGCTTGAGTTCTAGCACTAACTTGGACGAGGTAAGAGGGTTTAGAAGCGCTTTTAATGCAGCTTGGCTATCACTGCAGATGCAAATGCCTCAAGCCCTCCACCTGTTGTTCACAATATAGCGCACAGCCATTAGGATGACAAAAATAACCGCTTGGAAAATGGATGCATGTTTCGCCAAGGAGTAGTAAAGTCGTATATCATCGCATTCCACAAAGACACCAGCACCAGACCCGTGTCCGGATGGCTCCAATCCGTAAAAATACGATGGCATCCAACCCATGGTTCAAAGGCTGACCGCAGCCATTCCGTTACCTGTGGAAAGTTGCCGTGGTAGTTTTGTCGCAACAGGATTCCTGGCGTCATTGCATCAGACGGCATATCCATAAGACAGCAAGACTTATCGAGTAAGTTCTTCAAAATTTCAGTGCGTATGGTACCAAAAGCCACCTCTCTTTAAGCAAAAGATGGTTTTAGCGTACACTCAATGATATATAAATCGAGGGGGGGGAAGATTAATTTATGCATCTAGAACAGAGCCCAGGGTGCTGGGAAAGGCCCCTGGGCAGCCGAGACAAGCCGTTCTTTGGAGTTTGGCAAAAGAAGCAGTAACACGTTTCCGCGAAATTCCGTTCCACCAAACAACTGATGCGTATGAGAGTAGTGGTCTAATCATGGCCGTATAGATCGAAAGGACCCGTTTCGGAGACAAGCCCCATGTCTTACCAAAAGCGCCTTTACACTGCCAGAAAGTCGACAGCGCTTTATCGGTTTTCGATTCGACATGTTTGAACCATAGAAGGTTTTTTATCCAGGATTACACCCAGATATTTGACTTCATCGGATATAGGGATGGTGACACCTTTAAGCACGAGATGGGACAGACCAGTGATGATCCTCGTTCTCGTAAAGAGAACAACCGCGGTTTTAAGAGGATTCACCGAATGCCCATTACTAGTGCACTAAACATCGATCAAATTTATGAATCTCTGCGCCTGAGAGCGGACAGACCCTAGGTTTGAACCGACAGAAAGAACGCCGACATCGTCCACATAAGCTTGAGTGTGGTTTCCGGGAAGATTGAGGGCCGTAAGCAGAGAGTCTACCACTATACACCATAGGAGGCGAGACAGAACACCACCTTGAGGGCAGTCCTTATTTACCCCTGTTATGACGCACTTGCCACAATCTGCATCGGCTTCCAACGTCCTGTACATTAGCATTGCATCATAACATCTAAAGGGTTCAGTTGACGGAATAAAGGGTTAAGATCTTAGACATTGACCGCTTCCTCGGCGATTTGAATGCCAAAATTGAAAAATCGAAAAGCAAATCCTACATCACAATTGGAAACTAACTTAGGCTAATCGATTTCGTTGAAGGAAGCTTCATTTCTGTAACAAGTAAACGGTCTCCTGACCTCAATATTCGCAAAGGAAACGAGAGGGAAATACAGTGAGCAGATTTCACGTTTAACGGTTGTAATTGCAATAAACTGCCGCAACCTTTGCCGATCTCGAATTCCCTTCCGAGAAGTCTCTGCAGCAAGTACTTAGTGCTGAAACTTATGGCTCCACATGACAACCACTGCTCCGCTATAAAACGCCACAAAGTTTTGTTTCGCCTCTAATCCTTCCACTTCCATACCTAATTAACTTTTTATATATTTTCATTTTGTATATCCGTCTTCCTGCTGGGAGATTGGGTAACTGGCCGCCTCTGATTGATCTTTCAACCCTCTCGAGCTAGCTCGTTTTCATGAAACCCAAAGGATGACAAAAGCAGGTATCTAGGCCAAGGGCATGTTGTCGCACGTACAAATAAACACAAACGCTCGATAACACTTTTTGGTAAGAAGTTACGAGGGTGGTGGCGATGGGCCTTGATAGAAATTTCTTTGTGTAAACTTAAAGGGGCATATGGGCAGGCGGCCCAGGTCTTCAGAAACAGAATCAACAACACCAAATCCATCAACTATTACCAACCATCCACATAATAAATCTTAAGCGAAGACTGCCACAGCCAAGAGCCCAACGAATTTAATTTGATAATGAGACGGAGGCGGAGTAACAGAGTGCATGCTAGAAAAAGCCGCAGTGGATTCCGTAATGGCTGAATGTTGGATTATGGAAGAAAGAGTGAATGGTCCATCGTCGACAAAGAGTCCTTGAAGTGGACAAACCAAAACTTATTGGTTGACCATCAAAAGCATAGGAAGTTTTCTTAAAGTAAAGATAGTATCGATGAAGATTTTGAAAATTAATTTTGCAATTTGTAAATTGTTGCGAATTGCGCTATTCAATTTTTTTTACTTTAATATTTGAAATTTCTGATCAGAACCCAAAGTAAAAGAGAGAAAACGGCAGACGGCAGACGGCAGACGAAGAGATTTAGCGGCTGGATACACCAAAAGGACTGCACAGTTAAGTAGATTGTTTAGTCCTTCATTTTTTATATCCGTCGTCCTGCTGGGAGATTGGGTTACTGGCCGCCTCTGTTTGATCTTTCAACCCTCTCGAGCTAGCTCGTTTTCATAAGACCCAGAGGATTACAAAAGCAGTTATAGGCCCCCCCAACGGCATGAACATTTTTCGAAGAAAACAGCATTTTAGTGAAAAACGCCCACAAAAAATAGGCATGGCAAAAACTTTATCGATCAAATTTATAAAGGTGGGCAGTACCTACATATCTTGTGAAGGTTGTAGAACTTTATCTCTCTAACTTAAGCCTTAAAACGGTTTTTTCTAAATTGTGGGCGTGGCAGTGGGCGTATTTTGATAATTTTAACACTTAACCATTTGGGAACCCTAGGGAGTATATGTTCCAAATTTCAGCTTCCTAGCATAACTTTGAAGGCCTCAAAAGTTGCTACGGATGGACGGACGGACGGACATTGCTAAATAGTCTTAGATTTTGATCCTGATCAAAAATATATATACTTATAGGGGTCGGCGACGAATATTAAGGGGTGTTACAAACTATGTGTGAAAATTAATATACCCTTAGGATAGGGTATAAAAAAGAGATAGGAGCACGCTCGGTCCGTTCGCTAATGCGGTGCTGTGTGTCCTTTGACACACGATGACGAATGACGTTTCAAAAACATGTCTGCTCAAGTCAATCGATTGATAAATATCAAAGTTATTCAATGCTACATACCGGCATAAAAGATATTTATTTGTATGACTGTTTTAGTCATTGTAGCAATGTCCCTTGCCTGTCGGTGTTTTCTGTATTTCCAGAAATTATTCTCAAACAATTCACCCAATTGCACTCAAATCCCTGAACAATTCAACTGCTTCGCAGTAAAATACAAACTTCTTAACAAGTGTGTGGAATGCTCTATCATGGGAAGGGGAGTATGATCACGTAGACAACCCCAACCCGAAATCAATGGGTAGAGAGAGGATGACCTTATATGATAACATACGCCAACGTATCGAAAAACCTGACAGTTGTCCCACAGTGAAGCCAAGAACAAAAATCTCAATACCAATAAAACACAATTCCACAACACTACAAATTCCTAAATAAGGGCTAGCGCCCAAACACAACACCATCAACAAAAAATTCAAAATCAACATTCTGCCGCAGTTCATACAAATAAATACAAACGCTGGATAACCCTGTTACGTAAGAAGTTACAAGGGCAGTGACGATCGGCCTTAAGAGAAATCCCCTTACGTAAACTTAAAAGACCATATTGGCAGGAGCCCTAGGTCTTGAAAAACCAAATCAACAACAACAGTTACCAACCATCTTAAACGAAGACTGCCATGGCCGAGAGGCCAACAAATTTGAATTTGAACCTGCAAATCTGCCCGAAAGTCCACTAGGTTAGAATAGTTTTTCGGTTAATAATTATACTTCCTACTCCTCAAAAATTCCAAAGGTTGTTCTAAGTTGAACACCAGCAAATATTGAAGAAAACCTAAAATCCATCTAGGTGCAGTTTTGTTTGGGTGTTTGTAAACACGTCCTTGTAGGGTCATTATTGGGGAAACTTGTGTGAACTCATTCATCGATTCGCTATGCCTCTGAGTTGCAGGGAATTCGAATGAAAGAATGACACGGAGCCCTTGGTACACTCCAGTACAGTAACAGTAACGCAGTGGATTTCGTAATGGCTGAATGTTGTGTTATGGAAGAAAGAGTGAATCGTCGACAAAGAGTCATTGAAGTGGAAAAACCAAAACTTATTGGTTGAGCATCAACAGCATAGGAAGTTTTCTTAAAGTGGAGATAGTATCGATGAAGATTTTGAAAATAATTTTGCGTATTGCGCAATTTTATTTACTTTGATATTTAAAATTTCGGATCAGAACCAAGAGTAAAAGAGAGAAGACGTCAGACGAAGGGATTTAGCGGCTGGATACACCAAAAGGATTGTACAGTTAAGTAGAGTGTTTAGTCCTCCACTTTTTATTTCATTTGTGTTTTAATGCGGGCGCGCGGCCCTTCATTATATCTTCTGTTAAACTTTCGAGAAATATCGATAGCGGGCTATTTTGAACTGCGATATTTTCTTCTTGCTCTATGTTTTCGACTTCTTCATGTTGATATTCGTCCTCGCTCTTTAACGTTTTAAAAATTCTTTTTATTTTATTTAATTTTTCTATAACAGTAATCAACCGTCGAATTGCTCTTCCAAATGTTGCACAATTTCTATTTAATGATTGTGTGGCGGCCATTTTACCATTCCTTTCCTCCTTTTATTATAATTTAACATTCATAATTTTGGTTCCTTTTCAAAATTTACATTTATCATAATTCCACTTTGTAACTAACGCACAACCGGGACGGTAGCATCCAAAAAGCTACCTCTTGCACTTATTATCACTTCAGCGAATTTGTTCTGACATTTCCCTATCCAGCCATTATTCGACTTTCAACCATCGGCGCAGCGGAGGCTGCAATTTTCCTCGCGATTTGTTGGCACTGCACAAGGGACGAGAGCGACTTGTGCGTTCAACGAGCAAAACGGAGGAAGAAAAGAGAACTGAACAGGTGCTGTTTGGTAGTAGTTTTCGGGGGACCAAGACCGAATCGGACCCTTGTAGTAATAAACAAGAAACCTCTTGAGGTATGGTTACAAGGCAAACATTTCTGTAGACTGATAAACGGCGAAGAGGATAAAAACTTCACTGGTAAACATCAAACATCAAATTCTTAATATTGAACTGAAGTCCAACAAGGGTGCACAAAACCGCACTTTGGGTGGCTGGGTCATGTAGAGTGAATAAACGCCAATGCTCCAACCCGTAAAATCGTTCACGCTTACCCGGAGGGATAGAGCAGTAGAGGAAAGCTTGGGCAGAGTTGGGCTCTCGGCCATGCTGGATGCCATCGCTCATTGGCATTTATTGTTACAAGATTTTTCTTGTTGTGCGTACATGCGGATGTCCTCCCTCACTACTTCGTCTAGTTCGCCTGGCGATGCCTGATGTTCTGGGTTGTCAACGTCTTTGCACATTTTTGTACGACTTCCACTCCTATGGACCTTAAGTACGCAACCGATAAAAAGAGTGACATAGGTAGAAGGGTCTAGGGATGGAGGAGTGGTCCTTGAGCAGGAAATTTTACTTCCGCAGCCTCGTGGCTTATATTAAATATTTTTTTTTTTTTTTTTTCATGATTATGTTTTAACAATTTGTATTAGTACCTGCGAAGCCGTGGCTTGTCTGCAGGAGATTATGTTTCTACAATTAGTAAATACAAAAGTAAGAGTAAGCTTAAGAGTAAAAGATTATATAATTCAAAGCTATGTATATGAGTAAAAAATTAATTATTACGATCCAAAAAGAATTGTTTTATTTGTTTTTTTCTAGTTTTAAAATTTTGTATATTTATTAGATCTCTAGGTAATTCATTGATTATTGAAGGAACGCTAACTTCTAGTTGTCGTCTACCATAATTGTTGTAGTTTCTAGGTATTTGAAGCATACCTTGGGCCCGTCGTCTGGTGTTTACTCGATGATCGATTGGTCGAATAAAACGGCTATCGTCGAAGTACTCCAGTATTATCGTCATCTTGAAAATGTGTTCAACATGAAGAAATTTAACACTTCTTTCGTTATTTTGTTGGTAAGTGCTTTTTAATTGTTTAAGTGCTGCATTTTTAAGTCTCTGTAGCCTTTAGATGTGGGTTGCAGCTGCGTTTCCCCAAGCAAGTATACCATACCTAAGCTTAGACTCCACTAGGGCATAGTAAACTTGCTTTAAAACAGGTTCAGTGGCATGGTGCCGCAAGTGAGATAGTGCATATAAAGCCTTCTTTAGGTCCATGCGTAGTTTATCGACGTGTTTGTCCCATAGAAAATGACAATCGATAATTACTCCCAGATATTTATAGCTTTCTACTAATTCAATAGTCTCGTTTGGAGTGCTAGGGCAGTTGTTATTACATAAATATATTCTGCTCTGTGTGGTTTTGAATTGTGGACTACGAATGTGCATCATTTTGGTTTTTGAAGCGTTGATAACCAAGCCGTTGTCGTGGCACCATTTTACAGCAGCATTGAACTCTTCTTGCATTATCCTAGTCGCCATGTCCAGAGACCTATGAGGGACCACAATCGCTGTGTCGTCAGCAAAGGCAAATGGAATGCTCTGCTTGAAGACGCGAAGTAGCTCGTTCGTGTAAAGGATGAAGAGAATCGGGCCTAGTTTTGATCCCTGCGGAACTCCATATTGCACTTCCTTTTTCTCACTCATCACGTCCTTGATCTTGACGCAAAACTTCCTGTTGTGCAGGTAATCCCTAAGCCAATCAGCCATTACTCCTCGTATGCCAATCCTTCGTAGCGCTTCTAATAATTTCTCATGATTAAGAGTGTCGAAAGATTTACTGAAGTCCATGAACAGGACTAGGACATGATGGCTTTTGTTTAAGCTTTTATTGACACAATTAACGAATTCACCTAGCAATTTGCCTGTATTTTTGTTTTTCTGGAATCCGTATTGACTTTTGTGTATTAGAGAGTGTTTGTCGATAAAACTTTGTAATCTTACCGAAATTACGCCTTCCAAGCACTTTTCTCTTTTCTACTACTGGAAGTATCGAAATCGGTCTATAATTGCTCAGGTGATTTTTAACGCCACCCTTATAGATTGGCCTAGCAACAGCAGTTTTCAGCGTTGATGGAATTTTTGTCTGTGAAAGGCTGAGGTTGATAAGTTTACATAGGATGGGAGCAAAAATGTCGGCATGTCTTCTGATATCAACTGCTCTAATTCCATCAATTCCCGGCGCTTTATCTTCTCCGAGAGAACCTATAACTCTACGCATCTCCTGAATATTTGTAGCTTTAGCAAAGATTGAGTTTTCTACACTTGCATTCCTATGGTTCGACGTGATAGAGCTACAGTGATGAATGATTTGCGATGTCTGTGTAGAGAAAAGTTGTGCACATTCATTGGATAGTGTTATGATTTCTGTCGAAAAATTTTTTATCATCGATTCGTCAATATTCGATTTTTTCCTTCCTAATATTTGGTTAATTAATCCCCATGTTTTTCGAGGATCGGTCTTAAATTGGATGAATTGTTTCTTGTAGAAGTTTGATTTTTGGGCTGCTATCATTTTATTGATCTTGTTCCTGAAACTTTTATATTCCATTTCATAACTTTTGTTACCTCTATTATTTTTCCACCTTCTGTATAGTTCATTCCTTTTTTTGCATTCAGCGATAAGATAAGGGGTTGCCCAGGGGCTATTTTTTCGTTTGTTTTGTAATGTTTTTGTGAAAGTTGATTTTTTATAGATTTCATCTAAGTTGCAGACCAGTTTATTATATAGCATATCAGCATCATCCTCTTTTACGACGTCTTCCCAGTCTACTTGACAAATAAGCTCGTTCACTTTGGCGTTACATATATACCGTGAACTGACTACGTGATTATCTGATGATGTCAGCGCATCTGAGGTGTATAAAGTTGGGTAATGATCGGTGATACCACTCTCGATCACAGCGAAACTAATTTGTTTGTCTACTCTGCTTACAAGGATGTGATCAATTACTGATTTCGTCCCCTTCTTAGGATCTACCCTTGTATATTCAGTAATAACATTTAACAGTCTCAGCGATGCTAACATTTCCAAATAATCTTTCACATAGTTTGAGTTTGAATCACGAATATTGATATTCATATCCCCCATCACAATCATTTCTTCATTTTTTCCCATTTGTCCCAAATTATTTTGAAGTTCATCAATAAATGCTTTTTTACTAAAACCTGGTGGTCTATAAACTCCAACAACGTATGTTGTAATATTTCTCTTCGTAAATCTAATTTTTATGTTCTCATATGATACAGTTTCTGAAGGTATTAGTTTATGGCCTAAATTTTTCCGGATAAACATCAAAATTCCTCCACCTCTGGCTCAAAACCATCTATTTGATAAAAATCCTTTTCATCATCTTCTATGTTTGTTTCTAGTAGAACAATTATTTTTAATGCACTTAAAAAGTGACTTATATTTAAACAAAAGTTTCTCCAGTGTAAACGCAACGATCTTGTATTAAAACATAGGTAATAGCAATTATTATTTTTTTATTCATTAATATTTACGCCTTTAAAACCTCGTATTACCCTACAATCTACGTTGACTAATAATTCATCATTGTTTTCATTTGTGTTATTCATTTTTGATAAAGCAGTTTTGCGTTTCTCTTTATTTATATACAATGCATATTTATGTGCATGTTATTTTATGAACGTCATTAGCGGTGGTTATAATTATCGGCTGTGTGCTCTCATTTCTACGTGCCAATATTTTTCCCGCGCTCTCCCACACAAATCTCCAGTTTTCTTGTTTTGCTTTCTGCTTTGTCATCCACAATAGGTGCTTATTTTGCCTTGTCAACTGATTATTTATGTACACCGTGTTTTCAAGCAAAGATGAACTAATACCTTTGTTGGTGTTTTGCATTGCACTGCACTCAGTTTGATGGGACGCGTTGCGCGATCTTGCTTGACAAATTGAGTTTTGCATATGTTTGAAGAGAATGAAGCAATTATTATTGATTTTTCTGGGTTTTTGGATTTCGTTCTGTAAATGTCAGTGAGATCATTGTCTTTTATTTCGTGGTTAATAGTTTTGCCTATTCCTTTCATAATTTCCACTAGGTTTTCATTTGCAGTAGGCGGTATGTTTTTGATGTCGATATTGTTTTTAAGCATTTGTTGTTCCATAGTATTTATTTGTGATTGCATGTTTTCTATTATTTCATCCTTTTTTTTGTTGTTTTCCTTCAATTCGTTTATTTCTTTTGCGAAATTTTCAATGAGGTTGTTGTTTTTTATTATATTTGTATTTATTTCATCGTACTTTGCGCTTAGAAATGCGCAGCTTGCAGTGATTTCCTTCATTTGGTCTCTCAATAGGCGAATCTCCGCCAGAACCACTGAGTTGTTGTCATTAACGTCTTTCTGTGTGTTTTCTGGGCTGGACGACCACCAATCGTGTTCTTTTCGGCGCTTGTACATTAGGTGTTTGTAGTTGTGATACAGACACACCTGTATTGTTATTAGCAGTAGGACCTTGAACATCTCCAGCGTTTCTGCAAATCTGCCACTTCCACACGTCTTTCCTTCCGTTCCCCATTGTTCTGCAAGTTCTTTCAGAGATCGTGGTGCACTCAAAGTGGTAGCTTGCGTGTGCACATCGTACACACCGCAAAATCGCCATCGAATGGGAGTTTATCATTACAGTGGCCGCACACATTCATATTGAAGGGGATATGTATTGATAAAATGATTGAAATATAGACAATAAGAAAAATTCAAGGGGAGAAAAAATAAAATAAACCGTATTTAAAATGGGTTTTGATACACTTGGAGTTTATTTTAAAAAGTCACTGTCTTATTAATTGTTTTTGTTCTCACTAGGGGAAATCTACAATTCTAATCTGGGCAAAAATTCAATAAATTACGGATCACTTTAAAAACACCTCTTTTCACACTTCAGCATACTGCCAAACCTATAGCAACCGTTCTATTCATTAAGTCTTTTTAGAATGCTAAAGAATTCAGTACGATGTTCTACTCATGCGCTTTGCCTATTTCAAGTGACGGCTCAAAACAGTTTGAGCTATAGCCCAATGGTCCAGTCATCGGACATGCTTTCTTCTTGCTATTCTTTGTTGAAGATTTGTTCTAACCATACTTTTATGCTCAAAGCATTCTCCTCGAAGGCTACTGACAATAAACTGTAAAATAACCGGCAAAGATCTATTGTCCTAGATGCGAAGGTGGGTCATGCAACCAGGATAATTATTTCAAAGTTTATAGCGGAAAAAACATTTTCTTTCTTCCTGACATTGTCTTTGGTAAAACACAAAAAATTAAGTCCCTTACTAACACTTTTCCACAGTGCCTTTAACCATTTTACAAAGAGTATAAGGAATAAGGGTCAAACAAAGCTCTGTTAAATACTCTTTGATGAATTATCCCCAAACACTGGCTCTGCTCCGTATAAAATGACAATATGTCAACTAAAAAAGCTTGAACCTTCTTGCCCATTCTTCTAGAATCTCAAAGCAGACACCAGTTCTAGCTGAAAGTTTTGGTATTCCAGAGAACTGTTTAATAGAAGTGCACTCGATATCTTACTATGGTAATGGCTATGATGAACTATCGGGAGATAGATTGTATGCGATTTATTTACCTTTAATGTCTTGTGGCAAGAATTTATACCCTTAAATTCGATTTACTAGAAAGAACCTAAGCCTTTTGAAAATAGAAAAAAATAAAGAAACAGATTGCTCACTATCGAATTTTAAGTCCATTTTCGAAATAAGCAAACCGCAAAAGTATTTGCTTTTCAAGTCACGCTCCACATTTGGACCCAACCCAAGTCCTTTTTCACACGCTCAATCGCGTCCCTAATGTGTCGCCGAGCAAAAAATAAAGCGTTTGTTCTCTATATTGGGTAAATAAATACACTTTTGGTTCATCGGGCGGCCAATTATCGGGCGAAGGTTTTTTTTTTCTTCCCGCATACTCTCTGTATGTGTTGAATGCCTGTGTTCTTGCGTGGAGTGGCAACTCAACTTCTACTTGACAAAGTTCTTTCTATTTTTGCAGCTTTGTCCTTTGGGCCCAAGTGAATTCATTTTTACTCAACTGAATGTCAAATTGGTTGGAAACAATAAAATTTATCAAGTGTAAAGAAAAGGGATACGACCAATCGAAAATAACACCAACGAGGACTTTCTCGCTTTCTCGCCGCTTCTCGTAAGTGGAGTGGTTAAGTTAATTTTTAAACGCAACCGATAATATGGTTTTGTACTTCTGGTTTCTGATGTGGTTTCGTAGGAATGCTAGAGTTGGGGAAAATTTTCGTTTTTTGTTAAATTAAGTAACCGAAGGTTTTTGATTTAAAAAAAAAAAAATAGCCTTCGAGAAGAACTCTTTGAGCATAAAAGTAAGATTCGAACAAATCTTCAACAAAGAATAGCTAGAAGAAAGCATGTCCGATGACTGGACTATTGGGCTATATCTCAAACTGTTTTGAGACGTCAATTAAATTGGGCAAAACGCATCGAGGCTCATAAAATAGAACCTCGTATTCAATAACATAAATTTAAAAAAATAGCAAAGTTCTTTTATACAAAAAACGCTTTTGCTTTACAAATCAACCACAAAAAAAGTACTGAGATCTAAAAAGAACGCCAAGTTTGTATTGTAATTATTAAAAATTTCACAAATAGTATTTAGGTAGATTTTTATACTTGGCAAGTTTTGCAATTTGAAGTAAATATAAAAGAACTTGGCTATTTTTTAACATTTATGTTTTTGGTGTGATTTCAATACTTTTTGCAAAAATGTTCCTATATGTACATGGAAATTTTGCAAAATCTTAAAATTTTAGGTATTTCGACCGAACATAAGCGCCCTCTTTCGAGCAAAATACAATTTGTTTTATAACTTTCCTTGTTTGCCCTTAAAAGAATTACCGCCATGTAAGATTTTATAAATATAGAATGAGTTCGATATGTGGGCGATTGCCACGCCTCTTTTTTGGAATAACAAATTTTGTGTCTGTTCTTTAAATCCTTCCTCCACGTATATTTTCATAGATTTAAGTCTTTTGGGTATAAAGTTAAAGAAAAGGGGCGGCTAGCACGCCTCTTAAATGGAAAATACACAATATATAATTTCTTTCCGAGTTCGTTCTTAAAATCTAACCCTCATGGAAAAAATCATAATTGTAGGATTTTTGGGGGCTGCGTTAATGGAAGTGGGCGACTGCCACGCCTCCTGGAGGGAAAATGTTGGATATTTTCCTGGCGTTCCTCCGTAGACCCTATTAATGTGCCAAATTTTAAGGTTCTACGATGATTGGAAGTGCTTTATAGTTTTAAAGATCTGTCAGTGAGTCGGTGAGTCAGTGGTTAGTACTTTTGCTAATTTTAGGGCCTTATAACTCAGGAACCGCTCATGTGAAATAGTTGAAATTTGGTATGGAGTCTGCTGCTGTATTTTCCCTGTTGTAAATCCTGAGATTTGATGTCTCTAGCTTTCTTGTAAGCGAAGTTAGAGGGGGGTCAAAATTCAATAGAACGGATGCTATACGTAAAATATTTAATCAAAGCCACGGGGCTACGGAAGTAAAATTGACTGTGACAAGGACCGCTCCTCCATCCCTAGACCCTTCTACCTATGTCACTCTTTTTATCGCTTGCGTACGTAAGGTCCATAGGAGAGGAAGTCGTACAAAAATGTGCGAAGACGTTAACAACCCAGAACATCAGGCATCGCTAGGCGAACTAGACGAAGTAGTGAGGGAGGACATCCGCATGTACGCACAACAAGAAAAATCTTGTCACAGTAAATGCCAATGAGTGATGGCATCCAGCATGGCCGAGAGCCCAACTCTGCCCAAGCTTTCCTCTACTGCTCCATCCCTCCGCGTAAGCGTCAACGATTTTACGGGTTGGAGCGTTGGCGTTTATTCACTCTACATGACCCAGCCATTTGAAAAGCTCGTATACATTAGTATACTAAAGAGAAAGTTATTGCGTATAAGGGATGATATTACGATTATAGAGAAGTCCAAAAAAATGGGTCCGCCAATGCCACCCGTCGGTCTGTCTATCTATCTGTCCGGGCGCCGTATGGCGAAACGGTTCGACGGATTTTCTTTAAAGTTCGTATATAAAGTTCTTGGGGTTACATCTCGAAGCATCTTTTTATGTTTTGCTTCATCTTTTGAAATAACGGTACTTGCCATTCAATTTTTTTTGTGAAAATCACTTACTATCCTTTGTACTAAGGATGGTTGGGATGGGGTCGAAAATTCTGCATACTCAGTTTTTGGGAAAAAATCGATTAAAGGTAATTTATAAGACGGGCAATATCTCGAAAACTAATAATGGGAACTTCAAAAAAATTTACAAACAAATCTGCATACTTAGATTTTTTAAATAATTTTTTTTCCATATAACGATTTTCTTAAAATTAAATTAAATTCGTTTTCTTAAAAACGGCTCTATCGATTTTGATATTTTTTTGTAATTCGAACATTTATGTTAAAAGTGTGCAATGTGCGAAATTACATTAAAATCGTAGGTGTCGTTTTTGAGAAAATCCAATTTTTTAAAACCTAAAAAGTAATTTAAAATAAAGTTCTCACCATTAATTTTGAATTAATTTTGCGACTCAAAAACGCATCTCATGTATAGAGAAAGTTTCGTATGACGCAGTCGTGCACTTTATTTTTATCAGGTTGCTATCGCTGTTAAGCTCGTAAAGTTATTCTTTGATTAGGTCGTTATAGACTTTAATCCAGCAACGAGCTTTCTTTGTTCTCATCATGCACAAACGGATATATATGCTAAAACTAGACATTTAATATCGAGACTGATACCTCTAGGATTGTCTCAGTTCAGAAGGTCTCCTTTCTTGTGATCCGGGCAAAATTTTAATTTATTGAATGCAAGAAACTCAATAAAAGCAACTGCCAAAATGTCTATTAGTTGCCTTTATTGAGGTTGCACTATACCTACTATATTATTAAATTATTATCCTCCCACCTCTCCACTAAAAGAATATCAGTGTTGTGCAAAAAAAACTATTGAGGACTTGCGTCTTGCATTTCTGTGATTTGGGGCCATATTTCATTTTGTTTGGGTTCATTTTTCATTTTTTTTTCGCAAAGTTTAGGGTCATTTTTCATAATGAAATTTGACCCCAAATCATTGATTCATATTGAATTGAGTTTTGTTTTTAGTGGAGAGGTGTGAGGATAATAATGTTTACTACTTAGTTATTTATGAGTATTAAAACCCTGAGACTAACGATTGATCAGCAATCAAGCTTTAAGCAGCAAATGCTTCCTTCTACTTAGACCTAAGCCAAAATCGCTTCAGTTGTACACCAAGTTGACTGAGGTCATCTTCCACGTCTACTTGTGCACGGCATATAATTAGAGGCAGTCAATCTGCAGCTTTATTCCTTCGTATTGCAAGTTGGAGCTTTGGTGAACACCTGTACATCTCATATGCCAAACGCATATACATATTTTTGACCAGGTCGATGTCGTTGTGGAGCTCGTTAAGTTTATCGATGAAGAGGCAAAGTTCCTTACTACCTTTAATTTATAGCTGACGATTGTGACAATCTGACCGATTCGCCTCTGTTGGGTATTCCTTCTTGTTGACCGCATATTATTATTTGTTTTGTCCTCGTTTACCTCTAGACCCCAAATATTTATAACAAAATAATCGGTGAAGGAAAGTATTTTGAACAGACTTTTGAAAGATCGTAAATCATGTGCTGGCTCGTGACCTTTCCTCAAATCGATTTAGTATAATTTTTTAGAAGTCACATGACAGCTGAATAAAATAAAGGGTGATTTTTTAGCTGGTTTGGTTTTGGCAACACTGGTTTTGACAGCTGACGTGTGTTTAGTACCTTGTGTCACTGTCAAACAGCTTCAGTTTGGTTTGCAATTTAACCATGGATCGTCTTACAAATGAACAACGCTTGCAAATTATTGAATTTTACTATCAAAATTCGTGCTCGGTTCGAAATGTTCATCGCGCGCTGCTTCCATTTTATGATCGGCATTCTCGACCTTCTGAGCAGTCTATTCGGAAGATTGTGACCAAATTTCGCACCAAATTTACTTTGTTGGACATTAAACCACCAACACGTTTACGTACTGTGCGTATTGAAGAAAATATTGCGGCCGTATCAGCTAGTGTGACGAAGACCTCGAAATGTCGACTCGGCGCCGTTCCCAGCAGTTAGGCCTTTGTTACAGCACTACGTGGAAAATGTTGCGGAAGGATTTGGGCGTAAAGCCTTTTAAGATACAGCTGGTGCAAGAACTAAAGCCAGCCGACCTACCACAACGCCGAATTTTTGGTGAATGGGCTCTTGGAAAGCTGGCCGAGGATCCGCTTTTTTATCGAAAAATTGTGTTCAGCGATGAGGCTCATTTTTGGTTGAATGGGTACGTAAATAAGCAAAATTGCCGCATTTGGAGTGAAGATCAGCCAGAAGCATTGCAACAGCTACCAATGCATCCCGAAAAAGCCACTGTTTGGTGCGGTTTATGGGCCGGCGGCATTATTGGGCCATATTTTTTTTTGCCCGAAATGGAAGTTCTTGACTTGCATGATATGTGGTTTCAACAAGACGGTGCCACATGCCACACAGCACGCGAAACAATGGCGCAATTGCGAGGCGAGTTTGGTGAACAGTTAATTTCACGTTTCGGGCCGGTCAATTGGCCGCCTAGATCGTGCGATTTGACGCCATTAGATTATTTTTTGTGGGGGTATGCCAAGGCTAATGTGTATAGGGACAAGCCCGCTTCGATTGACGCACTGGAAGCCAACATCCATGCATTCATTCGTGAGATACCGGCCGATATGTGTGAAAGAGTATGCCAAAATTGGACTCAGCGGATGGGCTACCTGAGACGCAGCCGCGGTCAACATTTGCATGAAATTATCTTTAAACATTAAATTGCAAGGTTCAAACTATCGATTCAAATAAATATTTCATTCATTTTTTCGAATTTTTTGTGTTTTTTTTTTTAAAAAAAGTTCTAAACCTCTTAAAAAATCACCCTATATTAGTCAAAAAATTAGGCATCAGATCGTATTTGATCAAAAAATGCCATAAGGTCGAGCGGAATTGGTGCTTTTGTAGATGGGCCATTGCGTTCGATTTAGCAAGTCACTTGCTAACGTACGTATTGAAAAGATACATGAACCGCTATTCAGATATCTCTCAGACAATCCAGCTTTCCGTTGGAATCTCTGGAGTTTCTTAAGCTCTGAGTGCGAATAACCCTGACGAGGGTTATCATTGTCAGTCCCAGCAGCTTCTTCATGTATTTTAATCACACATTATATGTTGAGGACTCGCATGAATCCCATGAACAGGCGAATTTTACCTGTGTGTGCCTGCAGGCCTTGAAATTGGTCCATCGCACTTTCATTCGATTCGGGGACAACATTCCATTAAATAGTGGAAGACACCTTTCTTGCTCGCTCTTCCGCTTTATTTTCTTCGGAATATCTGCATGCCCCGGCGACCAACATAAGATAATTCCAATCCATAGCAAATATTTCGTACAAGTAATTTTATGCATCCTTCCTCCACTCTAGCCTTGACATAAACTGACTATAAGGTCTTTATGGCTCACGCTTAAGTTCCTATCGCTGAAACTAAGGTGCTTTCCCTTCTTAGCTGCTTGCGATAGTCATCTCTGCTTGAAAGCCGCTGTAGTCATCATTAACCCTTAAGGATTTCCTAAATAACAGAGTTGCACAGTAGATGATCCCGCTAGCGTTATATCTTCCTCCTCTGAAAAAAAGGTTGGGGGAGGAACCAAGCCTTATTTGTTGCTGCACAATGGATTCGGGTTGGACGACCACCAGCCCTGAGGTAGATTGCAGTCTTAACACCTTGTTGCTGCAGCTGGGCAGCTGGAGGCTCAGCAATAGCTGCTTTAGGAGTGGTCCGTTAAGATTTGCGTCGTGTTTTCTCAAAAACATATATATATTTGCGATTTCGATGACGTTTCCATGTCCTGCAACCTCCAAGCCCATGACCTGCAACCCAGTTACTGACAAGCAGGATTTCAAAGCTGAGCTATTCGCTTATGGTTGCAGTATTTTTGCCTAAAACTAAAAGTACCACATCGACAACGTAGCCCTCTGCTTAAACGTTTTAAAAAGTTCATTCACTACCCGGGAATTTAGGACGACGCCCATAGCACTCATCTGCTGATATTCTACTTAGTTCTTATTAATTTCGTACTACGTCCGCAAGTTATGCCTTAAGGGTAAAGTCTTGATCTTAGCATAAGTCCATATGAACCCTCTGTAAACTGTTTTCATCCGAGTTGATGTTGCTGAAGACCCCACCTCAATATAGAGGAACGCACAGAATGCGATGATAACAATGTCGCCACTTCAAAATTTGTATTGACGAACAAACTCGACTAAGTACCTTAGTCACGTCAAGGTTTTAAGTACTTGTTTTTGATAAAAAAGAGAAAAAAAAAAAAGGAAAGACCTCACCTAGCTCCGTAACATCTTCAAAAACTTTGCCATAGTAAAAAAAAAAAAAAAAAAAATTAAGAGCAATAAACTAAGACACCTTAAATTTCTTCACAGTTTAGGTACTTATGCCACAATGCAGTGCTCCTTAGAGCCACAAGGAATGTACCAAAAACTTCGTTTCATAACTCAAAGAATGAAACCCTCAAATTCCACATACAGGTAGCTGAACGATGAAGTTCCACCACGTTTTCTTGAAAGAACTTTTCTGATGTATGTGCCGCACGTAGATCCTATATATACTTGCTCCTGTATGAGTAATATTTTTTTGAAAGCACTTCCCCGCGCTCCCATTTGTCATGTTATTACTTTCCTTTCCTTAATCCTTTCGTTTAATGTTTATGTCTGTACTCAGTGGCCCCTTATAATCACACTAAAACCATCAGGTTGCTAATTAATGCCCTAAGCCTTCACTGTACTGTAATTAAAAGCAAAACGTTTACGCGCCTCAAACATAAATCCTTCTGGTGGAGTAGCACCCAAAACGCACCCGATTCAGCCGACTCAGCCACCTGAAGCCCGTTTCATGTTTGCTTGTAATTAAGAAACAATTTTACTGTATGTGGCTTCCCCTGCGGGATGCAACAGAACGTCAATTGGGGGACGATAAAGGAAGAGGTATAACCACTAACACTTCTTACTCTTTAAAGGCGAAATACAGAGACTGGGAGAGAGAGAGAGAGAGCGACAACATAAGAAAAAAAAAAAAACCTTATCCCTCTTTGAGGCATCTTAAACGTAAGCAATCATGTCCTTAATTCTTCCTAAAAGGGTAATCACGTTGCCCACACACACACACACCCCCCACAACTGTACCGGTACCGTCACCGTCTCGTCGTACCTATGTACATGCGGAGAACGTAATCTGGGGCCCATCATCGAGAACGAAGACGACGATATCAGAAATGGTTGGAGGCGGCACTGTTTAAGGACACGCAAGCGGCTCCCCAGGATCTTTAAGGACAGATTAATGTTAATGTGAAAATTGAAGCGTATAGTGCCATAGGTCATGTGCGGAATAAATTTCGTAGTAATTCGAAGGGAAAATCTGCTTTTGCTGCTTATACTTCTCTAGCCACTGGTGGTGGTGGTGGTTCGTCATGTACACACATCAGGATGTGCACTCTGGCAGCAACCGCGATAAGTGCGTGCTTTGCTGTCGTTAAATGAGGTAATAAAGTGAGGCCCACGGCATTTTTTTTTTTATTATTATTATTTTTGTTTTCGGTGTTGATGACGATGACGATGGACGAGGTTGCAAGGACTCACGCCCACTTGGGCTGGCGAATATGTTCAGCGGCGAATAGATTTGACGTTTACGTGGTGCACTTAAACACATGCAGAATTCTAATTTCATTGAAAAACTACCTCGTGAGAGCAATCTTTAAAGCAGGGTCGCACTGAGTACATATAACTCTTAATGCCGGCTATTAAAATGCAAGAAGGATGTTTTCTTTTTCCCATTTTCCAGATGCCTGCCAGGCTTGAACAACGAAACCCAGACCAATCTGTGCGGATGTGTGTGCGGTTTCTCGCCAGGCATGTTGATGTTTATTCGATGGAAATCGACGCTTTTACCAGCATTGCAGCTGCTGACAGAATGGACGGAGAGTGAGATGCTACCCTTATCGACGAGCGTCGTACATCATGGAATTTGCATTAAATATGAAGCTGGAGGCTTTTAAGTGGGAGACATAAGAACATTACTTTGAACTTTTTGTTCATGTTTTCTTCGATTTTATGGTCCTTCATAAATTTTGAAGAAATTTTCGCATTTATGTGGGTACTGCTGTGGACTGTAGAAAAAAAGAACACAGTTGGAAAATGAAGCACTTAATATTTGTATTGCAATTGTATGAGTTGTTAATGAACATTTGAACACTGGCAATACTGGGAAAGGATCAAAGATGATGGGCAATTGCGAACTGATAATTCTGGCCCTGACCGGTGAACTAACCCTTTCTAGAGCCGACATTCCTCGTGAAGATGTATCGAGAAGGGGGGTTAATGATTCGCCACCAAGAAATTTCCTTGTACATATTTCCATTCATTTATTTATACAGGGTTTTTTTTTAGAGGTATAGAACTTCGAATTGAAATTAAACACAAGAAAATCGTTTTAATGTCCATCAATTCGGCTTTATTGGAAGGATAATTTTATGCCATTAATGTTTGAATATGATTTCGGGCATGCGGCCGCCGCGGCTGGTTCGAAAAAAGACAAGTCTAGAGGTCCAATTTTCAACCACTTTTTCAAGCATTTGGGGCTGTATGTCGACAATAACGCCACGAATGTTGGCTTCTAAGTCCCCTAACGTTTCTGGTTTGTTGGCGTAGGCAAGCGACTTCACATATCCCCAAAAAAAATAATCCAATGGTGTCAAATCACACGATCTTGGTGGCCAATTGACAGGTCCATTCCGCGAAATTATGCGCTCATCGAATGTTTTCTTCAATAAATCGATTGTGACGTGCGCTGTGTGGCATGTAGCGCCGTCTTGTTGGAACCACATCTCATCCACGTTCATGCCATCCAATTCGGGAACAAAATAGTCGGTTATCATAGCTCTATACCGGCCTCCATTAACGGTAACTGACTCTCCAGCATCATTTCGGAAGAAGTGTGGCCCATAGCCCACCAAACGCCAAACAGACAGTTTTTGTGGATGTAATGGCGTTTTAAGGGTCTCATCTGGATTCTCTTCACTCCAGATGCGGCAATTTTGCTTGTTGACGTTGCCATTCAACCCAAAATGGGCTTACGGTAAACTTTGCGAACTGAACCAACGCTTGCAGTTCATTTGTCAACCTGTTCATTATGAAATGGCAAACCAAACTGAACATAAATGACATTAAGAGTTGCCCGATTTGACCACAAAATGGCAGTTTTATCTCTATTCGAAAAACCAACCTCTAAAAAAACCACCCTTTATATATCTTCAACCTTTTTCGACTGTTTGCATTTATTCAACACGTCAAGGGGTTATTACGCGCTACAGTCCAGGTTCGAGCTAGACTTTAAATTATAAGCTCGCGTTTTTACTATAACTGCCTCCAGTCGCGCCCTCCAATATGGTTGAAGTCCCCTTCCTCCCGCCATCTTCTATCGAACGGTTTGGTTGCTAGGTGGAAGGAGTGACACGCTGTTGACAGTTGTCTATAAACTGACTTTCCTGAATAGAACTTTAAGAGAGAATAGAAGAACAGGGTAACAAAGGCACACCATTTCAAAGATGCTTTGGAGTAGATAGATAGTACGTCAGTTTGTTCGCCTTTGGTGTGGCACAGTTGAAGGTGTGGGACAGTGAAATATGGGGGCTTACAATACCTAAATAAATATGGATGCCCATTGCGTGCAATCAGTGAAATGTTCTACACCGACTGACATTAGTGGACCTTGTCTTGGTTGATCGTAAATAAAAGCATCTCTATGGTTTCGCCTGTCCGGTCCTGTTTGGCCCCAAAACATAACTGAATGCTTTGTATCACTTCGTCACCGAGATCGATCAAATGCTCTTGGATTTGTCTGATTCAGTAGTGTTAGGCCAACTTAATTTTCTTGCTTGAATATTTTCTCAACAAGTTCTTCAAGTGAAGTCTTCCTCAGATTTTGGAACTTCTAATGCGATTAAATTTTGTCACCTAGCTACAGAATAAAAATAAAAGATTCTGAAAGCCTTTTTCGCATATTTATCAATAGATTGATCGCTGAAGGAGACTTCAATTCTAAGAATAAATACTGGTGAACCAGATTAGCAAATACTAGAGGAAGAGCTTTATGAAACAACTAAATTGTTTTACTTTAAATTTAAAATTCGTAGGCAGAAAATAGTTTTTGGCTTCCACTGAACAATTTATAAAATGTCAGTTGTGCGGGTAACTCTTCATTACCCTTAAAACTTGGAGATAAAATAAAACTGAAGAAACAAAATTCAAAGTTTTTTAATAAGCTGATTGACTGAAACTACTTCAGACAGAAATTGAAGGAATGTATCCAACTGTAAGCAGTTATTCTAACAGAAGACGGAAAACAGCATTTGTCCAATCTGTCCCAAAAAAAGGCGAATCTTCCTCTCCCTCCTCCTATTGACCAATTGCACTTACGTCCCTTCTTTTCAAGGTCATGGAAACGCTGATAAACCGTCAGCTTATGAAATATCTTGAATCCCGAAAACTTCTTAATAACCGGCAGTACGGTTTTCGCAGCAACAGGTTCACTGGTGATTTGATGACTTATCGAACCGAAAAGTGGAACCAATCTATTCACCGTGGTGGTGAAAGTAAGGTCGTTGCGCTTGATATTTCAAAGGCATTTGACAGAGTTTGGCATCAAGCTCTCTTGTCGAAAATGCGTACATTTGGGATCGATGATACCCTTCTTCAATGGATTAGAAATTTCCTTTCGGAAAGTTCAATTTAAGTTGTTTTGGACTGTTTCAAGTCTGCAACTCACCAAATAAATGCTAGTGTTCCCCAAGGCTCCGTTTTGTCTCCGACTCTCTTTCTCATTTTTATCAATGACCTCCTGTCTGTCACTTCTAATCCAATCCATTCCTTTGCTGATGACAGTACTCTTAGCTTCGCATATTCGATTCCTGGGCAACGCCCCTCATCATCGGGCGTTGAACTGGAACGGCAATGTATGTTAAACTCTTTGAATTCCGATCTTGACAGCATTCTTGAGTGGGGTGCAACGAATAGATTAGAATTTAATGCTTCCAAAACGCAATGCTGTCTGCTGTCATTGAAGCGCACCCCGTATTCTCTGTCATTATCCATGGATGGCACTTGCATCGCCGAAACCGAAAGACTTTCCATCCTCGGTATGTGCGTTAACGACAAACTTCGTTGGAATGACCACATATTCGATGTCGCCAAGAACGCTGCGAAGTGTCTAGGCTTCCTCAAGCGATGTAGAAAATATTTTACCCCTTCTGATCTGGCTAGAATCCACAAGGCGTTTATTCGCCCAAAACTTGAGCACAACGCTCATATCTGGTCTGGTGCACCAATAACATATTTGGAGCTACCTGACAGGATCCAAAAACGTGCGGTAAAACTTATTGGCGATCGAGACATCGCGAAATCACTTAACTCTCTTAGTCACCGTCGTAATGGCTCCTGCTTGTAATTGTTTTATCGGTATTTCCATCACAAGTGCTCAAATGAAATTGCCAATTGCATTGCACCCCTACAACAATTCAACCGCAATACTAGGAATGCACATCAGTTTACCCTCAAGCCTGTATTCGGACGCACAGTGAAATACAAGGATTCTTTTCTTAACCGTACAATACGAATGTGGAAAGCTCTACCACGCTCTGTTTTTCCTGCACATTATAGTTTACAGACATTTAAAACCAACGTGCATCGGTTTCTCCCTTTTCCTAATCCTTCATTTCCCTAATGCCCGCACTGTGTCACTTCATTATAAGGGTATCCAAGGTCCCTTTGGTGCGCGTACATTATAAAAGAATTCGAAGATGCAATGCAAATATACTGCATAGGCTGCAACTCCCAACTTAACTCGAAAAATCAAACAAAACTCTTGCCCCCACAAAATATGTGAAATTATTTCAGCAACGAGAAATAGTACCGACTGCAGTATTACTTGTACTGCATTTGGCGCATCTTCTTAGAGTATATCGCTCTGGTTGGGAATTTCCTCGGCCATCGCTGGTATATGCTGTTTCATTTGGACCGACCAAAAGGTCTTGATAAACGGAACAGCTTCTAGGTCTGGGTGTGAATTTGATTGCAGTTTCTTATACGCCAAAAAGATATTGACAATACAGCAATCAAGAAAATGGAAAAATATTCGATGCCACAATTTGTGTGATTTTCTGTCTATTTCAAAATATCTTTTGATCACTTGATCAAACTTATCAACAAAATTCATGTTTGCATAGCTTCTGGAAATTTCTACACTTTCTCCGTTACATTCGTTGCGTGTAACTTTGCCGACATTCTTAGGATCGTGATATTTTGACAGAATAAACACAGATCTTTTGTCTCTCTACTTCAGGATACTTATATTTGTGTCGCTGATTCTATAGTCGTGCTGTCCTCTCTGCATGTCTTTAGGTTTGGTGCTTCCTTCCTTGAGTTTACCGTTCGCGGGCAAGGATTTTTTGTTCTTTGTAAATCCACTTGAAGCTGATAACTACTGCAATCGTCGTCGAAGTAAACTTTATAGTTTTTACCTTCGAGTCTCGAAGCAAAACTGCCTCACGACTCTGCCGCTAAGATCTGTCTCGACTTTTTACCGGAGCGAAGTGCAATGTTCAAGCTGTAGCATGCCATCCATATTTTATAGCCTCCGTACCTTTGAACTTTATCATACTCTCGTCTATGGCAATCGTCTCCAAGGGGCTGTAGTTGTTTCCAAAACCGAGTCGCATGCTGTCTAACAATGGTCGAATTTTGTAAACTTTATCATAATCTGGGCTAGTTATTGTCAATCATGTGCAGGTAGTGTAAGAGCCAAATAAATCTTTTTAGCGGCATGAACTTTGAAATGTAAGAATCCTTCATGTCCAGAGCTGAATACCAATAATCCCTGCAGCTTGGCGGATTTTCGATGCCCATAGACAAATTCAAAGCAACAAACCCATCAATCTCTTCAGTCGTACATGGTGTAAAAGCTTTCCATTACTTTGAAAGCATAAAATTTCTTTTAGATCATCTGACGATAACATGCAAAAAAATTCGAGTTGCGTAATATTTTCTAAGTCCAATATATGTGTTAGTACTCCCGCATTTTCAGTAAACTCACATGGTGGGGTCAGTGTGTAGTTCTTCTTCCATTTTGTAACTCTCCGGTATGAAGACTGCTAAAGCTGCTCGTTCCCGCTGCAAAAGTAGTAGTCCTCGGAGGCTGTATAGAACGGAAACTTGACAAAAGTTCATTATCCTCCTCATAACAACGATATCACCCAACAGCATGGGAGGTGGTTGTTCAACACCAGTTTCTTGATCCGACTATACACTGCAGTAACTGAAGGTATCTGTTCGGGATAGTATGCAATATCCCCACCATCTAACAAGCTAAGTCGTAAAGCAGCTTCGTGAGCAAAAGAATTTAAAGAAAAAAAATCGCAAACACGCGGTAAGCTTAGCTTACCGCTCACCCTAAAAGAGGTTTGGGAAAAATTTAACAAAAATACTAAGTACAAGGTGGCGCAAAAATAACCTTCCGATGTTTTTTGGCTGTAAATAAAAAAAAAAATGAAAAACTTTGATTCTTCTTGTGGATTATTTTTATATGGTCTTTCAATTTTTTTTTACATCAAGTCGAGAATATGATGTCATGTAAATGGCCGCCGCCACAGTTGATTGTCATTTGAGCCCTTTTTATGGCATTTTCCATCACTTTGGCCAAAACTTCCGGCGATAGGTCCTCACATTCTTGACGGATACTGTCTTTAAGAGCTGCAAGAGTTTGAGGCTTGTTGACATAAACCCGCGACTTCAAAAAGCCCCACAAAAAGAAGTCTGGAGCGGTCAAATCGGGCGATCTTGCTGGCCAGTGCAAATCGCCAAAACGGGAGATTAGGCGCCCGAGAAATGCATCCTTCAGCATATCGGTTGTGGCACGTGCAGTGTGTGCCGTTGCACCGTCCTGTTGGAACCACATGTTTTCCAATCCCAATTCATCAAGTTGCGGCAAAAAGAACTCGTTGATCATTGCTCTGTAGCGCTCACCATTCACAGTAACCGTTTGGCCCGCGACGTCTTCGAAGAAAAAATGTCCGATGACTCCTCCAGTGAAAACAGCACACCATTCAGTGACTTTGAGCGGGTGTAATGGCTCTTCGTGGGTTACACGCGGCATTTCAGTGCCCCAGGAGCGTAAATTTTGCTTATTTACGTACCCGCTAAGCTGGAAATGGGCCTCATCACTCATGATTATTTTTGATGAAAAATCATCTTCCTCTTGGTGGTTATTAAGGATGGCTTGAGCGTATGTTAGACGCGATTGGCGGTCAGCAGCTAACAGCTGATGCACCGTCTGGACTTTGTACGGAAACATCTTCAAATCTTGTACCAAAATTCGCTGTAAAGACCGTCGACTGAAACCTATTTGCGTGGCACGTCGTCTGGTCGATGTCGACGGCGCTTCCATGACATCTTCGGCTACAGCAGCAATATTCTCTGCAGAACGGCTAATCCGGGGTCTGCCACGCCTGGCAGCATCTCGTGTTGTGCCAGTCTCTTCGAGGCGAGCGGCTAAACGTCGCAGTGTTTCACCAGTAGGCGTTGGACGGCTAGGAAATCTGCGACGAAATTCACGTTGTGCCAAAGTCACCGACCGATTATTGGTCAAATAAATAGCCACCAATATTCCGCGTTCTGGAGCAGTGTAGCGTAACATTGTTTATTAACGTGGATTTCGCATGTGTTTACTACACAAATGTCCAAACAGAACTGACATTAGGGGCCAATCGCAAAATTTATAGCATTTTCTGATAGGAGGATTACTTTTGCGCCACCTTGTATTAATATTCGTTCCTAATTCTATTAATTCATCTCTCTCAGTTCTTACCTCAACAAGCTTTTTTTCTCAGAGACTCGTTAATACAAAAAAAAGGCCCAATCATACTGTCTAGAGTGATGTCATGTTAGATATTGTTGTCTATTCCAACGAAAAGGATCCACCCAAACTCATCCGATTATACGATTGAGATAACTTAACTTAATGCAACCACAGGTATCGTCTGCGGTTTAGCATACCACATTCGAGTGATATTCAAAGTCGTAGGTAGGTTAGTTGCCGCCATATTCAAAAGTTTATCTCGGCTCTTTGTTTTTCGTTTTTTTTTTTTGTAACATCTTTCCGGGAACTCTTGTAAAACTCCTGATCTGTTATCTCCTTTCTGGTAGAAATGAAAAGGGTTTTTTTTTTCTGGTTCTGGTTGTGGGAGCTTCGTGAAAAGTGATTAATTTGTTTTTACACCCCCACTCGCTAGGTAAAGTATATTTAACATGAAGTTGTCGGAAGGAACGTAATTAAAATTTCCAACGATTTCATAGGACCTCGTCGTCTGTAAAATGAGACGAAGCTGGTGGGAGATGGGTGTGCCAGTAGATTGCATTCTACATGAATCGGTCTGACAAGTTGTCAGGTAAATTGTGGAACATCTTTCTCTCTTTCTGGTAATGAGTGGAATTAAGTTTCCGGTCCCTTGTGGTTTTAAAAAAATAGACTTTTGTGTGTGTGTGTGTTTTTTTTCGTTCCTCAAATTTTTCCATAGCTGCACACTACCTAGTTGAGGTATAGTGTTGGTACGGCAAAAATATCGTGTTTGCGAGAAGTTTTTGTTTTTTATTTTTTTGTGTCAGGTAATTGCTTAGAGATGAGATCCTACGATTAACTTGTTTTCCATTTAAGTTGGATACCTTTACTATGAGTTTTAAAGCTTGGGCTTGCTGCAGACAAAAGAAAGGATTTTAATTAGTGCATTTCTGGCAAAATTGCAAAATAAGTATGAATTAAAATAACTTTGGGGGGGGAGGTTGTACACGGCACAGTCTGCCATAGATTTGTTTCAGTCGTGGGAGAGAACCACATCAATTGGAGCTAAATATAACCATAATTGCCAGAGTAAAAGTATTACAGATATAGCTTCACTTTCGAACTTTGCGTCATATGATCTTTATTGTATCACTGACTTTGGTAGGGTTTGCCCTGGCTACATGAAACATGATTCCACGAAAAATGGACTCAAAATCGGCACAACTAAGTTATGTGCGCGGAACCTGACGCCTGCAGAAAGAGGATTGAAATCCCTTAATACCCCACCCAGGCACTGTTGCCCGGCAACTTCGTTGCTTCAATCGGGACATGTACTTTTCGTCAGGCAGGCACCTATGGCAATAGTACCTGGGTGACACGCGGGATTAAGGGATAACTACCATGGATCCACGGTATTGCCACGCTCCATATACTTAACACACATAAACATAATGTCCGTTTTAAGCAGGCATAATGTCCGCGGGCCTTATGTCATCCCGCCTTGGTTTTCATATTAATTTTTGGGGCCATTTTTAATTTTTTAAAGTTTGGGGTCATTTTAGATAATGAAATTTGACCTCAAACTAAATAAAGTGGACGACTGCGTCACATGAAACTTTCTCTGTACATGAGATGCGTTTTTGAGTCGCCAAACGAATCGATAATTAATGGTCAGAAATGTATTTAAAACACTTTTTAGCTTCTAAAACAATTGATTTTCTCATTGTCTGTCTGTCTGTCTGTCTGTCCGGGCGCCGTATGGCGAAACGGTTCGACGGATTTTCTTCAAAGTTCGTATATAAAGTTCTTGAGGTTACATTTCGGGGCATCTTTTCACTTTTTGCTTTATCTTTTGAAATAACGGCACCTGCCATACAAATTTTTTTGTGAAAATCACTTATCTCTATTTTTCTCGAAAGTGCTTCTAAGGATTTCAGTCTTTTTTTTGTACTAAGGATGTTTGGGATGGGGTCAAAAATTCTGCATACTCAGTTCTTGGAAAAAAAATCGATTAACGGTAATTTATAAAACGGACAATATCTCGAAAACTGATAAAGCGAACTTCAAAAAAGTTTAAAGTTTTTTTTATACTATAAACTCGAACAAACTGCATACTTAGATTTTTTTAAATAATTTGTTTTTCATATAACGATTTTCTTAAAATTAAATTAAATTTGTTTTCTCAAAAACGGCTCTAGCGATTTTGATAATTTTTTGTAATTTGAACAATTATGTTAAAAGTGTCCAATGTGCGAAATAACATCAAAATCGTAAGTCCCGTTATTGAGAAAATTAAATTTTTTAAAACCTAAAAAGTGATTGAAAATAAAGTTCTCACCATTAATTTTGGATTCATTTTGCGACTCAAAAACACATCTCATGTATCGAGAAAGTTTCATATGACGCAGTCGTGCACTTTATTTTTTAATATTTTACTTTTGCTTCATATTGTTGGAAAAGCATTTAAAGCACTTGGGTAGTCCATATGTTTTTTTTATTTCAAATTAAATTTGTATTTACCCTGAGATTTAAAATTCTATAAATTATTATTATTCATGGCATCAACAATTACATTTGATTTGCACTTTCACACTTCATCAGGTGCAACATTTAATTGTTGAAATAATAGTATTCCCCAAAGCCCCTACACTCAGTCCTACGCATGAGTTGATTGATAAATTCCCATAAATATTAATTTGTCTTTGTCCACAAAAAGGACCTGTCATAGGGATAGGGATTACAACCAGATACACATTTGAATGTGTCCGTTACCTTACGACAGAAAAGAAAAAAAAATGTCTTCTTGTCCACATCCAAGCCCTTTGTCGAACGTAATCTTACAAAGCCATTATTTGAAATTCGTACTATGTATAAGCAGCCCACCTGGACTGGAAAATGAAAATTACGAAAAGAGAAAGAGGGAGAGAGGGAGAGAGATCTGACATGTACAACCCATGTTGCTATATAAAACGAAACGTGAACAATTGAATCGAATCTAATTATCTATAAGGACGCGATGAATGCGCGGCGATGTGGCAGGACAAGATTCCAAAGTGAAGAAACGTGAACATCCGCTTTCATTCGTTGTGAACTAATTAAAAAATCCGAAAAAAAGGATTCCATTGGAATGTCTCTATCACGCTTTGAGATCGGGGAATAAGTTCTTCATTATGGGTAATTTCAAATTAATTAATCTCATTATCCTTTCAGCCGCTGCCGCTGCCACCGCCGCTGCCGCGTTGCCGTTGGCAATTTATTTAACGTGATTTCTTTATTGTCGGCATTAAGCTAGTTGACCATTATGCATTATCCATTAGTTTTAAATACTTAATTCAATCTCAAATTTGACAGCAATTTTAAAATGGGTTTTGGATGGAATTCTACTTTCGACATCGGCCTAAAAGACTGTTAAAAATATTTTGTTAAAATGAAATGGGTCGGTGATAAACTTCACAGATGGAGCTAATCGAAATTGATATATAATCCTATTTACGCAGCTTAAATCCATGTCTAAAGTTCTCTGGAGTGTGTTACGGATGTTTTTATTTATAAACTATTCTCTACCATCCCTGCTACTTCATGTGCGGAATTCTGAGTGTAAAACCCAACGAAACTTAGCTAACTTCCTTCGCTAAGTAATGGAAGTAATGCCAACCTTACGAGTCGATTTGCAGCTTACTTTTAATCGATGAATCAAAACTCTTTCTTTCGCTCGTGGGCTTCTATTCAACAAGGAGCTATTCTGGTTGTCAAGACTCTAAGAGGTAATTTTGAATTACGAAACACATATTTGGTATTTGATCTAACAAGAATTTCTTAAATTCTTATAGTTACCAATCCACATTTATTGCGTAATAGAAACAAAAAAAAAAGGAAATCTAAATCATAACCAGTCCAAAACCAGCATACAAAAGTAAATAACAAATAAGGCATTCATTGTAACGGGTGATCCAAGTAGAGATACTTTTTTCAATAGCCTTTTTTGACAGATCACGTGTGAGTCGTGTCATGCTGTCATGTTATTTTTGTTTAGTATTGTTTGGCATTTCATAATGGAAAGACTTACGCGTGAACAACGTTTACAAATTGTTCAACTTTATTATGAAAATTCACGTTCTGTGAGGAATGTGTTTCGTGCACTTCGCTCTTATGGTCAACATAATCGGCCTACTGAGCGTACTATTCGCAACACCATCACCCATTTTGAGACCCAGCATTCATTATTGGATAATATTCGACCGAATAGACCACGCCCAGCACGCTGTGAAGAAAATATAGCGGCCGTAGCTGAGAGTGTACACGAAGACCGTAGAGAGTCGATTCGGCGCCGTTCGCAGCAGCTCGGACTGACGTATGGAACGACTTGGCGCATTTTACGTCAAGATCTTAAATTGAAAGCGTACAAAATACAGCTTGTGCAACAACTGAAGCCGCTCGACCTTCCCAAGCGACATCGCTTCGCTCTATGGGCTCTTGAAAAGTTCCAAGAAGATCCGACGTTTTCGAGGCAAATTTTGTTTAGCGATGAGGCCCATTTCTGGCTCAATGGGTATGTAAACAAACAAAATTGCCGCATTTGGGACGAAGAGTAACCTGAAGAGATTGAAGAACTGCCACTTCATCCAGAAAAAACAACGGTTTGGTGTGGTTTGTGGGCCGGTGGAATCATCGGTCCATATTTCTTTAAAAATTATGCCGGTGCGAACGTAACCGTCAATGGCGACCGTTATCGTGCCATGTTAACCGACTATTTGATGCCTGAAATTGAAGCTCGTGATCTCGGCGACATTTGGTTTCAGCAAGACGACGCCACTTCCCACACATCGCATCAATCAATGGACTTATTGAGAGAACATTTCGGTGAGCACATAATTTCACGTTTTGGGCCGGTCGATTGGCCACCAAGATCGTGTGATATCACACCGTTAGACTTTTTCCTGTGGGGATATGTAAAGTCAAAAGCTTATGCCGACAAACCCGCTTCGATTCAGGCCTTGGAGGAAAACATCACGCGTGTCATTCGCCAGTTACCAGTCGAAATGCTCGAACGAGTGATCGAAAATTGGACTCAACGGATGGACCATCTGCGACGTAGCAACGGCCAACATTTGATAGACATAATCTTCAAAAAATAAATGCCAAAGAATGTTCTTTCAAATGATAATAAACATTCTCCATTGAATTTAAATTTTCTGTGTTTTTTTCTGTAAAAAAGTAGGGGACCTCGAAATGGATCACCCTTTAAATCAATTAAATTTTATTTGTTACATACATAGGTCAGTAGGCTAATTGTTAGCGCATCCCCCTAAGGAACCCTGCTGGTGGAGGAAAGGGAGTGCTGATCGTAGTCCGCACTTGCATGTGCGCTACAATTTTGTTTTTGAGAGTTTCAGTTTCCTCCCACCCGCACTCAACAGTTGAAGGTGATTACTTTAAGATCGAACCAGCACTCGATCCATCAAGTTGGAAGCGATAGTGACGATCCTTCATCATCAGCGTCGGTGTGTGTAGAAAATTGGCCACACACCGAATCAAAAAAAAAATAAAACCAAACACTCAGCACTCACGCCAATCGCTCTTCAAATATACTTGAGCGCCTTCAATCATTACCAAGAACTTTGCCACACTACTAGTGGAGAGTTTCCGCCACACCACACTCGCTGCGCTCCACAATCCAACCCACCGATCATATAAAAACTGAGAGAACACCCGATAGCTCAGTTAAGGAGCGAATCAATCGGGGAATTTAGCACGGTTCTTTTAGTGCGGATTGCGGAAAGCGGTTCCTTTCCAGCAGTGTGGTAAGCGTTAGTGGTACCGGCAAATTGCTCGATGGTTAGACGTGCGGAAAAGTGATTATGTGCTGTGATGGTTGTTTTCTTATATGAAATGATTAAATATTTAATTTATTTCCCCCAAGTGCAAAGTGCAAACATTTAAAGAAAAAAAAAGAGAAGGAAAAAAATAATATAATTAAGTCTAAATATCTCCCTAACCTATCTTTACCTATAAATTATTTTGCCTAATTTAACATAATGCTTATATAACCTCAAAGTGTCATAGTGGTAATAGTTTGGCCGTATTTAATATAATCCTTACACCTGTATATACATAATCCCCAGCAGTTACATTGATCTGCAGCAGTCAGAAGTTGTGCACAATCTCTGGATAAGTGGTGAGTTTTTTTTTTTTTTTGTTATCTATCTATCGGCAAGCTAGCGCTAACATATTTCTAGTTTAAATTAACTTTTTTGGTTTTAATAATTTATTAGCATAAGCTCTTGAATATATATATATGAATGTATATAGTTTTTTTTTCCTCTTCCATAAATAGATATTTTTTTTTAAAACCTTAAATTATACTATTTAAACATAATTATGACTATATTTTCCTTTTCGTGTTAAATTTGAGATATATGATAAGAATACTTGAAAATGATCTGATTTTCTAATTAGACGGGGTTATGTGTGGTCGTGTTCTAGACTTCCGGTATGGTCATTTAGGGTAGATTGAATTTCCCTTTTAATTTAGGGACAGTTCCATAGATGTTCAGAGTACGGGATCTGTCATGGCGTTCGCGAAGTTCGTGAGTAGGGAGGGAACACAATGTACTCAAGGCAACGTAACTCCTGTTGCCACGCGAACAGATACTTCTAGGCGAACAGTAGAGTGCGTCCGTTCAGGGTATGCATTTTTATATAAAATCTTGGCATGAAACAAATACCACACCCCATCCGACCCTACATAGCTGTGCATATGCAAGCATGCCATGTGCTAGTCCTTACAGGAAGTTTCCAGTGTTTCTCAGAAGTGCAACAAGTGCTAACTGCTTATGTTTATTTGAATATAGAAGAACGTGTTAAACTGGCGTACGTGGCACTGCAACAGCTGGGGTCTTAAACCGCAGATGGTATATTTACAGCGGTTGTATGGTTGGAGGCTATGCAAAAGAAATACCTCCTCTCTCACCTCATCAAAGTCCAAAGGGCTGCCCCATATAACAGGGTTCCTAAAAATAACACCCACTGCTGCTTTGGAGGCACTGCTTAACCGCACGCCACTGGACATATATTGTATTAAGGGATTATGCACTCTGGATACGAAAACCATACGGACACGCCTCAGTGGATTCCCAATGATGGGCCTCTGTAGGCATGCACTGGACATTCGCCTTCAACACGTGTTCAATACCAAAATACCGGAAAGAAGCGAATGGGGCGGAAAGTCAGTTGTTGCAAGAAATGATGAGATCGCCATATACACCGGCGCGGGTATCTTCTGTGAATCCCTAGGATTAAGGAAATTCTTTAGAATTATCAACGACTGCAGCGTTTTTTTAGGTGCCATTATCCTGGCTGCTGCGGAACTGAAAAGGCACTACTTTGCGGACAGGACCACCACCATCTACTCTGACAGACATAAAAGCCATGCAGTCGGATGTGGTGAAATCAAGGGCTGTGATATCATCGAACAACTCAGTAACCTTCGGCACGCTGATATCCAGGGGAACGAAGAAGCGGATAAGCTTGCAAGATTGGGGTCACTGGCACTCGAAACAATAAGCACACCGCTTAGCTTCATTGCACGAAAAATCGACACAACTATTTATATACGTGCAGACATACCAAATACCATGGCCAGCAAAAAAGGAGCATGGTTAGCAAAAGGATATCAAAATTCATGATCGGGCTTAACCGTAAGGATATCCGAGTACAAACGGGGGTCCCCATGAGGCACTGCGCTGTAAGTCTACATACGGAATGGCTTTGCATAACCCACAACGACTACTGCAGTTCGCCAAGTATACAAATGTAAATACAATTACAATACAAACTTGGCGTTCCTTTTTAGATCTCATCTACAAGATCTGCTTTTGTGGCGATTTTTGTAAAAGAGAACTTGGCTATTTCAGCTTTAAGTGTGATTACGTTTTACCGAATAAAGTCTATTCTTGCATTTAATTACAGTATCCAAAGAACAGTATTGAAAAGAGTTGCTGAACAAAAATATTAAGATGTCATATTTGATGCTGAATTAAACTCTTCGTTACATATGGATTACATAATTGGCGAAGCAAGTTGCGTGCTGGGTATTTTATGTCGTAATTCAAAGGATTTTCATGATCCCTACACCTTAAAGGCTTTATTTAGTACATTAGTTCGTTCTATATATTGTTGTGTTGTTTCGAGTCCTTATTATCGTAATGTGGAATATCGCATTTAAAAAAAATACGAAAAGGATTCATGAAATTTACCCTTCGCGGAATGAATTGGATGAATAATATGCCTTCATACATTTCGCTCATGATGTTATTACATATCATATTATGCCCTTTCACGCATCCTTCCAACTAGAGAAGTGTATTTTTTTCACATTTCTAATCATAGAAGGACGGAATAATCCTATTACTACGACTGGTGTAAATTACAATGGTTATAGTAACGCAATTGATTCCAATATGAATAGATTACATGTAACATTTGTTATTAAGAAATCATTCTACTATTAGTATTCAAATTATAAATTGTGAAAAAATATTTTAAAGAATTTAATTATTAAAAGTAGTCTACAATAAGGTTGTTCACTTAGTAAATAAATGTATGTTAAGCTTGTTAAATTTTGATCTTTACAGCATACTTAAATGGGGTAAAACCAACAGAGTGGTGCATTGATGCAAACCCCTAAATTTCTGTCATTATCCATGGATGGCACTTGCATCGCCAAAACCGAAAGACTTTCCATCCTCGGTATGTGCGTTAACGACAAACTTCGTTGGAATGATCACATATTCGATGTCGCCAAGAACGCTGCGAAATGGCTAGGCTTCCTCAGGCGATGCAAGAAATATTTTACACCTTCTGATCTGGCTAGAATCTACAAGGCGTTTATTCGGCCAAAACTTGAGTGCAACGCTCATATCTGGTCTGGAGCTACTTGACAGGATCCAAAAATGATCGGTAGAACTTATTGGCGATCGAGACATCGTCGTAATGTCTCCTGCCTGTCATTGTTTTATCGGTATTTCCACCACAAGTGCTCAAATGAAATAGGCAGTTGCATCCCACCCCTACAGTAATTCAACCGCAATACTCGCCATGCTAGGTATTTCCACGACATCAGTTTACCCTCAAACCTGTATTCGGATACAGTGAAATACAAGGATTCGTTTCTTAACCGTACAACGCGAATGTGGAATGCTCTACCACGCTCTGTTTTTCCCTTACATTACAGTTTACAGACATTTAAAACCAACGTGCATCGGTATCTCCCTTTCTCTAATCCTTCATTTCCCTAATGCCCGCACTGTGTCACTTCATTATAAGGGTATCCAAAATCCCTTTAGTGCGCGTACATTATAATAAAAAAAAAAATAAATAAATAAATATGTAAATCACGGTACCTGCCATACATTTTTTTGGGTGAAAAACACTTATCAATATTTTTATAGAAAATGGGTCGAAGGATTTTGGTCTTTTTTGTTCTATGGTTACTTTGGATGGAGACAAAAATACTGCATACTTAGATTTTTGCAAACAATTCCAATAACTGTAACATCTCGAACATAAATAAGGAGAATTACGAAAAATGTTACTATTTTTTTATGAATTTAAGTTGAACAAATCTGCTTACTTAAATTTCTTTTTTGAATATTCTTTTCATATAACGATTTTCTTAAATTTAAATTAAAATCATTTGCTCAAAAACGGCTTAATTGATTTTAATCAATTTTTCCATTTTGAACAATTGTGTTAAAAGTATCTAAATTGGAAAATTACATCAAAAAAGTAAGTACGATATATGAGAAAATCTAATTTTTCGCAACCTAAACAGTGATTTAAATGTATTACGTGTGTGATCAAATGTTACCATTCTTTTTGAGGCGATTAAAAAACGCATCTTATGTACCGAGAAAGTTTACTTAGGACAAGAACTATGCCCCATCTGACCCTACCTAGCTGTGCATATGAAACCATGCCTGGTGCTAGTCCTTATAGGTAGTATCCAGTGCTTCTCGGATTTGCAACACACTTTAGTTTTTACCACCAGTTCGAGAGACATCAAACGGTCAATGGACTTTTAAAAAGTCAAGCAACTCTGCTCAATAAAGAGTAGAAAACCTTATTAGTGGAATACCTTTTGTCCGAACGTCCAAGAAATGCGCCCAATTTGCGGTGGAATGCCATTTCGTTTCCTTAACACACAATATGTCCAGCTCGTAGCTTCATCAACTTATACTTCCAACTCGCGTCCATTTCGAACAAAACTCGAAGAAAAACTATGTTATATCGGAATTTCTTTTCTGTGGTGCAACTCGTCTTACAACAAATTTTCTTACGCACCAGTTGTGCACTTTATAAACTTAGGTACCAACTTTAATTGCTGCATTTCCAAAGCGTTCTTCCTAACTTTTTCACCTTACGCAAAGCGTCCCCAGCTAATAGAATTCTCAACCAATATTTCTCTCATCTCATGTTAATTCAGTTTTTCAACGCCAGTTAATCAAAAATGTCAAAGAAAATTAAGTACGTTCGTTACCCAACACTGCATTAAGTTTGACGTTGTGTAAATTTGTGTAAAAGTGCTTTCCATTCTCGGAACTATTTTAAACTTTTTACTCCCTACTGTGGCTTTGCATACAATTAAGACCAAGGGAGGGTTTCGAAAAAAAAAACAAAAAATGAACAAGAAGAAACAAATACCAACGACCCAACTCGATGCAACAAAAGTTTTAAACGGAGCAACAAACACGGGCTGTATGTAACTTAATTCTATGCCATGTTACCATATAGATCACTTTAACTTATAATTACCACAGAGGGAGTCAACTGTAAGTTTCCCTAATTAGAAATCTGGCAGAAAGTGATAAAAGTTTCATCACGGATGTCGCTAGGCGTTGCGCTAGGAAGCCGAAAATATTAACAAATACTTTACCTAACCTGCGTACGTACTTTAGATACTCTGATAATATTGATCAAAATTAGTTGCTCATGTGTATACTAATGCACCACCACCACCACCACCACCATCAGCATGTGAATTTCCAAGTCAAAGAGATGGTTGCCATTGGATATTAGGAATCTGAAGTGGACATATCTACCACCAGAGATATGCGGTTGCACTTAGTGATGCCAGCCAGCCAGCCAGCCAGCCGGTCTGGATAAGGAGCATTTCGCATGGAATTTAACGAAATCATTGAACAAATTCCCCGGTACTGCGATGCTTACTAAATAATTGACATTGTCTGCGTGCACCCACTTAGAGTAGTTAGTTGTGCAATCAAAGTAACATTTATGCAAGTGCGGAGGGAATGCGGACACGCACTCTCCTGTGCAACTCTAGTGAGCGAATATTAATTGCATTTCATTTGACAAGGAGAGAGGAACGCCAGATGGAGGAATGTAGGGCATTTGAAAATTAGCTTTTTGAAATGTCCAGTCAATGATGGTGGTGGTGATGTTAGTTTCAATGGCTTTGCTGCGTTAATGGGCCTATTAGATGCGTAAAATACCATTACTTTCTGCATGCGGTATGTAAAGCTATGTATGTCCGTAATAAAGTTAATTAGCGAGTAACACTGAGCGCATACCAATGCACGAGAATGCCGGGATATGGTTTTCAGTTGCAGCAAATCCCATGGTAATTTCTTAAATGGAATAAATTGAATAGAATTTCGCAGAGGTAAGTGAGGGGTTTTTCTCTCTCTTTCTCTCTGTTGATGTGTAGTTATTTTATCTGAATGTGATTTTGCGAGATTATCTAGTGTTGGCTCTAGTCCTTCATGAACATGAACATGAGCGCAATTAGTTTTATTGCACTGCAAAGCGATGGTGGTTATGGGCGACAGACAAACGAAATTAACTTGACCCTTGACACCTGGTTACTTAACCCTTTCGACCCAGACTTTTTTTTTCAGTGACTTGAACATTTTTTTTTTGTTTCTAAACCATATTATATTTAGTCTAAAAGTGTCAAGTCACCACGTCCATCCGTTTGGGTGCTATGGAAAGCTGCCTGTAAGCAACGTTGGGCAATCGTGGCATACAGTTTTTTTTTTGGCCTAGAGATCGTTAGGAATTTTATATGTTTATTGAAAAAATTAAGTGTGATATGACAAAAAACAGTTTCTGTTGTTATTACACCAAAGATGGACCTTACAGAAATACAAGGTGGCACAAAAGTAATCCTCCTATCAGAAAATGCTATAAATTTTGCGATTGGCCCCTAATGTTAGTTCTGTTTTGACATTTGTGTACACATGCGAAATACACGTTAATATAAACAATGAACGCGGAATATTGGTGACTATTTATTTGACCAATAATCGGTCGGTGACTTTGGCACAACGTGAATTTCGTCGCAGATTTCCTAGCCGTCCAACGCCTACTGGTGAAACACTGCTACGTTTAGCCGCTCGCCTCGAAGAGACTGGCACAACACGAGATGCTGCCAGGCGTGGCAGACCCCGGAGTAGCCGTTCTGCAGAGAATATTGCTGCTGTAGCCGAAGATGTCATGGAAGCGCCGTCGACATCGACCAGACGACGTGCCACGCAAATGGGTATCAGTCGACAGTCTTTACAGCGAATTTTGGTACAAGATTTAAAGATGTTTCCGTACAAATCAGCTGTTAGCTGCTGACCGCCAATCGCGTCTAACATACGCTCAAGCCATCTTTAATCACCACCAAGAGGAAGATGATTTTTCATCAAAAATAATCATGAGTGATGAGGCCCATTTCCATCTTAGCGGGTACGTAAATAAGCAAAATTTACCACGAAGAGCCATTACACCCGCTCAAAGTCACTGTATGGTGTGCTATTTTCGCTGGAGGAGTCATCGGAACTTTTTTCTTCGAAGACGTCGCGGGCCAAACGGTTACTGTGAATGGTGAGCGCTACAGAGCAATGATCAACGAGTTCTTTTTGCCGCAACTTGATGAATTGGGATTGGAAAACATGTGGTTCCAACAGGACGGTGCAACGGCACACACTGCACGTGCCACAACCGATATGCTGAAGGATGCATTTCCCGGGTGCCTAATCTCCCGTTTTGGCGATTTGCACTGGCCAGCAAGATCGTCTGATTTGACCGCTCCAGACTTCTTTTTGTGGGGCTTTTTGAAGTCGCGGGTTTATGTCAACAAGCCTCAGACTCTTGCAGCTCTTAAAGACAATATCCGTCAAGAATGTGAGGACCTATCGCCGGAAGTTTTGGCCAAAGTGATGGAAAATGCCATAAAAAGGGCTCAAATGACAATCAACTGTGGCGGCGACCATTTACATGACATCATATTCTCGACTTGATGTAAAAAAAATTAAAAGAACAAATAAAAATAATTCACAAGAAGAATCAAAGTTTTTCATTTTTTTGTTAAATTAAAGCCAAAAAACATCGGAAGGTTATTTTTGCGACACCTTGTATATTTATTAATTGAATTCTTAATTTGTGTTTCCCGCTTTAGTTCTTCCTGGTGACATTGACAGGCGGCCGTTCATGGAACTAAAACGCCGAGCGACCGGCGTCGTCACTCCATTTTGTTTATTGCGCCAAGAAAAGGAAACCTCATGGACGACTGTGCCCACTGTCATCAGGGAAAAATAAAGTAAGTTATAAAATAGATATATTTGTATTTCTTATTTTTTAAATGAATTTCTGATACAACAGATTAAAACGACACAAAAATCAGTTAAAGTGTTTTCATTCTTTTTTCCTGCAAGTCGTCGGCGCCATAGCTACTCAACGTTGACAAGGAGTCAACTGGGTTCCGTCCTTTTTCGCCAAATACTACCCAATGATCCATTTTATCATACCGTTTTGTGTCTGGAGGGTTTGGGTGGAATCTATATTTTTTTGTTTGTTGGGAAGAAACACTGGTCGATGAAGAGCTAGCGATCGAAGACATCGGGTCATCCTTTTCTGCGTTGGATGGTCGTCCTTTTTTTTCTTTGGACCGAAACTGCAGAAGACGTAGATTCCAATAGTGCATCAGCAATTTCCAATTGAAATTTATGACTTTTTCTTCGGATGCAGCTAATTTAAATGTTTCCTATAGAGCAGCCAAACATTTGTAACGGATGTTCCCTGACACCAATAATATATTCGTGTACACCACTTCCTTGAGCGGTGGTTGACCTTGTAGAGTTCCATCAGCAAATCTGCTAGGTCCACCCCTCCCATGCCTATATTGTAGGAAACGACAATCGCAGGCCTTTGAACATTAATATAGCTTTTTCTTTTGGGCCATTCGTGTCAAAAAATATATCTTAGCACACACAATGGTTGGATAAGCTCGGCTTTAGGTCCTGTATGGGCCGTTTATGCCTAATACTTGGGTTCACATTTACTGTCCTAAGATCCTCTATCCCATATTTTTTTAAGTTCAGCCTCTGATAGTAACTTACAATAGCCAACTAGGAACACTCTAAACTCCAGGTGCAACTAAAAAACTTGAGTCTGTCCTCTCGAGGTACAAGACCGATATTACCGCGATGCAGGAGCTACGACGGATAGGATCAGGATCAATGAAGAAAAATAATTTCGATACATAATACAGCTGCAACAAAAGGATTCGTCGTGGAAAATCGGCTCAGGTCAAAAGTTATTGACTTCAAGCCGATAAGTGATCGCCTGGCTGTGATCCGCATCACAGCTACATTCCAAAGCATTAGCCTAATATGTCACACGCCCCTACCGACGAGGCTGATGATCCTATCAAGGAGGAATTTTATGACCTCCTGGACGGAGCCTACGACGTCTGTCCGGAGTACGATGTCATAATTTTGCTCGGGGACTTCAATGCTAAAGTCGGAAATGAAAACATCTTTGCCGAATTAGTTGATAAGCACAGCCTCTACGAAACGACAACAGATAACGGCTACCGACTAATTGACTCTGCGGATAAGTAGCACTAGGTTTCCGCGACTAAGGATCCACACAGCAACCTGGCGCTCTCCAGACGGTCGAACCGCCAACCAAATAGACCATGTGCTACTCGATGCGAGGCAAACATCTAATATCCTGAAAGTGCACACCTACCAAGGGGCGAACGTTGACTCTCGCCACTTTTTTGTAGCGGTTAGATTCAGAGCTCGACTGTGTCAACGAGAAAAAGCCGCGAACTGCCCAGAAGAAGAAGCTGAGAAAGCGCCTGAGTGAGAAATTCTCCACCGTGCATTCACCTACCACAGACGCCAACAACCAGTGGTCTCAGTATCGCGACATCATCAAGGAGGTAGCCGAAACTACCCTAGGATACTAGCCACCCCAGAGAAAAATGATGATGTAAGCATATACGGAAGAAAGGTGACAGAAGATGCACTTATTAGAACGCTGCAGAGGAAAACAAGGGCAGCAAGGGATGAGTACCGAGCCAGGAGACGGGAGTAGAAGAAGATCCTGCGTAGAAAGAAAAGAGAGCACGCAGTCTCCCAGCTCAAGGAGATCGAAGAGTCCCGCGACCGAAACAACATCCGGAAGTCCTATAAGAAAGCCAAGCAACTGGCTGCTGGCTTTAAGACCGGAACGCAGGCTCTTCGTAAGAGATATGGAAACATAGTCACCGACGCGCAGGGTATAGTAGATGTATTTAAGCAGCACTTCCAGCAGATGCTAAACGGACAAAATGTAAAGAGAGTGATGGAGCACGAAGAGAACCCACGTCCAGTTAATGAAGAACCAGTCCCTCCACCCAGTATAGAAGACGTTGGCTTAGCTATTAAAAAGCTAAAGAACAACAAGGCCGCCGGCTCTGATGGTCTACCTGCAGAGCTTTGCATGCACCAAATCATCAACCAAGTTTGGGTGGCGGAAAGCATGCCCGATGACTAGACCATCAGCTCCATATGTCCCATCTACAAGAAAGGCGATCCTATGTCTTGCAAGAACTATCGAGGCATATCCCTGCTTAATGTCGCATATAAGATCCTATCCAACGTACTGTGTGAACGTCTCAAACCTTTCTGCAACACACTAATCGGCACGTACCAGTGTGGCTTTCGGCCCGGCAGATCAACTATAGACCAAATCTCCACACTAAGGCAAGTCCTGGAAAAGACCAACGAGTTTCAAGTCGAGACACACCATCTCTTCATCGACTTTAAAGCCGCATATGACAGCATTCATCGTCAGGAGCTTTTTGTGGCGATGGCCGAATTCGGGATCCCGTCAAAACTGATCCAGATATGTCGCATGACGCTAGTTAACACGGCGCCGAGTGCTGGACGATAAGCAGGAAAGGAGAGTTAATACTGGGATCCTTTGAAAGAAAAATCCTTCGACGGATATTTGGTCCTGTGTGCGAGGAGGGCGAATGGAGGAGAAGATACTACCGCGAACTCTATGAGCTGTACCAAGATGTGGATGTATTTCGAAAAGCTAAAACTCGTCGACTACATTGGCTCGGCCACATCGAGCGAATGGACAACAACGCTCCAGCCAAGAGGATCTTCGAATCCCAGCCCCCAGGTTCGAGACGACAAGAAAGACCGAACCTCCGTTTTAAAGACCAAGCCATCGCGGATGCCAGAGCGCTTGGTCTGGACAACTGGAAACAGCGTGCCCGCGATCGCAGAGGATGGAAGGCAGCCCTTCACGGGTCGAAGAGCCGAAAAAGTAAGCTGGTCTCATGTAAAGCTTCTACCCTTCGCTTACGAAATGTACGCATAATTTTCACTTTGAACAACTCAGAAACATATCGTTTCTACAAATCGAATTTCCCGTCAAAACGGAATCGAAATCAATGTCATGACTCTGTTGGAATATTTCAATACTTCAAAACAAACAAGTCCGTGGTACGCAAAACATGAAAACTTTATCATCGATCTAAAATCCGTATGTCGCATTTCGTCCTCGATTAAAGAAATATATTGAATCATCCTTTTTATTTTGCAGCCCGGTTGTTCAATCGTACAAAGGCTAGACTTTAAGGACCGCTGCAACTTTGTCGACTCAACTCCGGACTGCAAGTCTTCGGTTCAATTATTCGACTACATGCATTTTCACTACTGTACGATACAGATTCAAAATTACTTCGAAGAACTGATTGCAATCTTCATTTTAATGGTTTTTTGTTTCTGCTTGTTCACCGTTGTGGGAACTACTACCGATGTATTGTAATTACAATTTTTTCCTATTCAAATATTTATGTATGCGCTTTATCTTCTTGTATTCGTCAATCTTGTAGTTTTTGTCCGCCGCTCAAAATTATCACAAAGAAGCTTGGATTAAGTGAAAATTTAGCGGGCGTCACACTGCTGGCCTTTGGCAATAGCACCCCCGATCTGGTGTCCAGCTTAGCGGGTATTCGTGGAGATGTCTCAACAATATACTCGGATCTAATGGGTTCCGCCATCTTCATAGCGGCATTCATATCAGGCATAATTATCATATTGAAGCCAGTCGCTGTAGAAGCGGGAACTTTCGCTCGCGATATATCCTTTCACATGCTGGCCATAACTTTTATAGATTATTCCATCAAAACTGGCAGTTATATCACCATTTTGGAAAGTATTTGTTAGTTTTCTTAGTCGTTTTTGTAAGACGTGGCAATTTGTATTTAGTTTTGAGTTTCAGTGATGATCTTGATCTATATCGTGTACTTTACAATTGTGATCCTGGATCAGGTAATTCTAACTCGGACTCTGAGAAGTAATCAAGCAAGGTTTGCTAACTGCTCAAACAGTCTATAAAATAGTTGCGTTTCTTTTTTATTTAAAGGTCTAACTAAGGCTCTTGAACAACAGGAAGTTATTAGTGGTATGGGTGATCTCAGAGATGTGTTCGATTGTTGGGGGCGAATTGCACTTAAATTTATTTTCCATTTAGGTGATCAGGCTGCAAGACTGAAGGCACTTCAAGTGGAAGCCGGCATAGAGATAGTTATAAAGCCAAGACTGGGAGTTTCAGTGAAAATTGACCAACGAACAAAGGTTGTTGAGAAAAAGAGAAATGAACAACTGTTCACGCAATTTTTCAAGTCATTAATGCCACTTAATTTGGTTAAGTGGCATAAAGCTGGAAAGTGTGGAAAAGTTTGGCTGCTGATTCAAATCCCGCTTAATCTTATGCTCCTGCTGCTGCTGCCGGAGGTGGACTATACTATCGCACTAAATGGATGGTCGAAACTATTAAATTGCATTCAAATTGTTCTGACGCCATCGCTGATTAGTTTCATAACAGGTACGTTAAAATCGAAGGCTTTTCCATTAGTCTTTTGAGGCTTTGATTTGTAGTCATTTTGTCATATATGTGATATACTTTTTGATATTGAATAGATAGAAACGACTAGTAGTGGACGTAGTAAGTGTGTTGGACTGCTTAGCGAGGGATCACGGGTTCAAATATGCCACCCTGAGGTTTTAATTCGCTTTTGAGCTTTTGCCGTGATCAGACGTGTTTCTTGCTTTCTCTTTTCCTTATTATCTAAGTGCGGTCTAGAAGCGACGGGAAGTGCCTTTTTGATCTGCGATTCATTTTGCAATTTAAAATTTCATAAAGCCTGTTCAGGTTTATCTACTGATCAAATAAATCTAAGGCTTTCGATCAGCTGTCCCATGAGATAATCAGATTTAAACTCAGGGCGTATGGTTTCCCACCCCACCAGGGATTATCGTGTCAAATTTAGAGGTTCGTTTTCTGAATCTTTTTCTGCTCGGTCTGGAGTTCCTCAGGGAAGTCACTTAATCCCTATTTTGTTTCTTTGACCCCAAACTTAACTTTATTGGTCACATTAATTTTATTGTTAATAAATCAAACTCCATGCTGGGCTTTATTAAGAGGTGGTCTAAAGAATTTGACGACCCCTATGTTACTCAATCTTTGTACAATTGTTTCGTCCGTCCGAATCTAGAATATGCTTCACAAGTTTGGACTCCGTACTACAATATTCACTCTATTCGAATTGAAGGTCTTCCATGGGATGATCCATACAACCTTCCCCCCTACGGTCAACGTATCAAACTTCTTCAAATGTTACCCCTATCTCAACGTAGACTGAATAATGATATAGTTTTCCTACAGCAACTTATACCTGGTAATATAGATGCTCCTGATCTGTTGTCCTCCATTGCATTCAACTTCCGTGGTGGTGCTCTCAATTTACGTTGTGTTGATCTTTTAATAAGTGGTTATCATAGGACCAATTATGGCAGGAATGAGCCAATTACTCGCATGAGTAGAATTTATAATTTAAACAATCATGTGATCGATTTGCATGTCAGTAAATTAATTCTAGTGTCTTAGTGTTAGATAATTTTTATATCTTTTGTTTTTGTGTTATTAATAACGGGTGATCCAAGTAGAGATACTTTTTTCAATAGCCTTTTTTGACAGATCACGTGTGAGTCGTGTCATGCTGTCATGTTATTTTTGTTTAGTATTGTTTGGCATTTCATAATGGAAAGACTTACGCGTGAACAACGTTTACAAATTGTTCAACTGAGCGTACTATTCGCAACACCATCACCCGTTTTGAGACCCAGCATTCATTATTGGATAATATTCGAACGAATAGACCACGTCCAGCATGCTGTGAAGAAAATATAGCGGCCGTAGCTGAGAGTGTACACGAAGACCGTAGAGAGTTGATTCCGCGCCGTTCGCAGCAACTCGGACTGACGTATGGAACGACTTGGCGCATTTTACGTCAAGATCTTAAATTGAAAGCGTACAAAATACAGCTTGTGCAACAACTGAAACCGCTCGACCTTCCCAAGCGACATCGCTTCGCTCTATGGGCTCTTGAAAAGTTCCAAGAAGATCCGACGTTTTCGAGGCGACGTTTTGTTTAGCGATGAGGCCCATTTCTGGCTCAATGGGTATGTAAACAAACAAAATTGCCGCATTTGGGACGAAGAGCAACCTGAAGAGATTGAAGAACTGCCACTTCATCCAGAAAAAACAACGGTTTGGTGTGGTTTGTGGGCCGGTGGAATCATCGGTCCATATTTCTTTAAAAATTATGCCGGTGCGAACGTAACCGTCAATGGCGACCGTTATCGTGCCATGATAACCGACTATTTGATGCCTGAAATTGAAGCTCGTGATCTCGGCGACATTTGGTTTCAGCAAGACGGCGCCACTTCCCACACCTCGCATCAATCAATGGACATAATTTCACGTTTTGGGCCGGTCGATTGGCCACCAAGATCGTGTGATATCACACCGTTAGACTTTTTCCTGTGGGGATATGTAAAGTCAAAAGCTTATGCCGACAAACCCGCTTCGATTCAGGCCTTGGAGGAAAACATCACGCGTGTCGCATTCGCCAGTTACCAGTCGAAATGCTCGAACGAGTGATCGAAAATTGGACTCAACGGATGGACCATCTGCGACGTAGCAACGGCCAACATTTGATAGACATAATCTTCAAAAAATAAATGCCAAAGAATGTTCTTTCAAATGATAATAAACATTCTCCATTAAATTTGAATTTTCTGTGTTTTTTTCTTTAAAAAAGTAGGCAACCTCGAAATGGATCACCCTTTAGTTACCTATTCGTTGATAAATATTAAGTACAGCTTCTATACATATGTATCAAGGATGACGTTCACATTCTATAGATCTGCAGCAAGTACGATGACGTATGGAAGGAAATTTCCAACTAACGAAAGAAAATATTTAAATGACATGATATCTATACAGCTTCTATACAGCTTCTATAAATTTGCAGCAAATATGACGTCGACGTGATAGGAAACTCCAACTATCAGGGAGAAGCTAAATAAACATTTAAACAACATGACAAAGCATATTGTACAAAACTCCCGTCCTTCTTGTCATTCCAGTCAACATGTACACCATATTGGGTTACAAAATACCAATTTTTATTTGCTTCATCACTGCACCATTGAGCATATTGACATTTTTGGTAACAAGAACAGATCGCCCGCCAGCGTTCCACCTCGTAGGTTGAACATTTTTATATTTATCTCTTAATATTTTTTATTCAAATTTAATTTATTTTTTAGGTCTTTACATTTTTTGCAATTATTTGTTCGATCTTTATAATAAAAATATCTGCTACTGAAATTCTAAATATCATCCATGTCCTTGGAATTATTACATTCAGAAGTACATCGTTCCTGGGTTGTACCATAGTTGCATGGGGCAATTGTGTGGGCGACTTGATTGCTTCAATTTCTCTAACAAAAATTGGCTACCAAAGAATGGCAATTGCATCCTGTATTGCGGGTCCTTTGTTTTGTATAAATTCAAATTTGCTTTCATTTTAGCCATTTGATCAAACTCGAGTCCTTATATTCCAGATTTAACTTTGGGCATGGGCTTTACTTTCCTGTATAAGGCCCTTATAGACGTGGAACATGTCTTTGATGTGGGTATACATTTGGATCGTATCGTGCTTTAATTTTTTCTAAAAAAAAAATTTTAACAAAATTTCCTTTTTTCAGACATCTCAGGGATCAATGGGAGAAAACTGTACCGTTTTTCTAATGTTGAACTTACTTGGACTGTTGCTTGCTGCTTCAACAACAAATTTTAGGCTCCGCTACTCCATTGGAAGTTTCTTAGTAATAGTTTATGGGCTTTTTGTGTTTTATTGTCTTTTGGGGGAGTATCAATATATTCATCCCTTTGGTACTGATCACACCGAGGAATATTCAAGTGCATATACGTAGATCGACAATCGAAAATGTGTAATTTTACAAATACGTATGTAGCTGATAAAAAAAGTTTATTCATTCTTATTATGATTTTTAGTTTGAATTTCTCATCCCAGAAGAAGGTTTCGATTGATTTTTCTCAGAAGAATGTCATCAAAACTAAGGGAAAACACATTTGTTGTTCAATTCAAGTCGCCAAAAGTCTGTGGCTGCAGTGGCTTACTGGTGTTGGTTCACTAAGCGAGGGGTTCAAATCCGACAGGAAAAAATAAATAAATATTGGGCGTAAACGGTCCTAACTTCTCCAACCACTGTGTGTGCGAAGATATATTTTTTGACACAAATGGAAGGGACCTACAGAGAAGCTTCTCATGACAGTTCTTACTCTTGGATGTTTGTCAGAAGTTCGCAAGAGGTGGGGCAGCGAATAAAAATGTTCAGGTGGTACAGGGCGGGATTTGAACCATCGACCTCTCGCTTAGTGGTCCAACGCACTTAAGCACTAAGCCACTGCACCCACATCAAATCCGACACTAACCAACTGAAAGCTTTAATCCGCTGCCTGAAATTCTTTATTCCTGTGAAAGTACGTTCGATGCCCATATGTGTAAAACTCGATTTCTTTTACATGGCCACCACGGGCACGCTTGCAGAAGTCCGGACGCTGAACCCAATTTTCGACGGTTTTCAAGCATAAATCGGCCAAGCGACTGGACCATTTCGTGAGATAACACGTTCTCCAAACTTGGTTTCCAATAAATTGATTGTGACATTCGCTGTGTGGCTTGTGGCGCCGTCCTGTTGGAACCACATGTCCTCCAAGTCCATATCATCTAATTGGGGCCAAAAATATTCGGTTATCATTGAACGCTAGCGATTCCCATTCACAGTAACGTGCCGGTCTTGATCATCACGGAAGAAGTACGGCCCAATGACGCCGCCGACCAATACCGCATATTTTGTTTATTGACGAAGCCATTCAGCCAGAAATGAGCCTCATCGCTGAAGATGATTTAGCCCAAGATGATTCGGCCCATTTCACGAACATACGACGCTTCTGGTGGTCAAGCGGCTTCAGTTCTTGCGTCAATTTAATCTTGTAAGGATGTAGACCAAGATCTTTTCTTGTCACAGAGATGCCCAACGCTTGAGAACGACGTGTGAGAGACACATTTGGGTTTTCTTCAACTGAAGCATCAGCGGCAGCAATATTCTCGACACTACGGACACTTCTTTTTTCATTTCTTAGACCATTTTGTGTCCCTTGTGGTTGTGTAAGCACTCGCGGTAACGTGACTATACGACAACATATAAGGTGAACAGTTACTCATGTTGACTGAAATGTAAATATTATCACAAATGAACACTTCCTAAAAGAAATAAAGGTAGGTAAGTGTAAGCCGATGCTCATCCTACAGTTTTGAAAATAAATCAGGCAAACCTTTTTAACTTTCTTGTATACAATTTCGAACTTAAACTGAGTATGAAGAATGATATTTACGACTATAGAGAAGTCCAAAAAATTAGTTTGCCAATGCCGTCCGTCGGTCTGTCTGTCTGTCTGTCTGACTGTCCGGTCGTCTGGTGAAATGGCTCCATGGATAAGCTTCAAAGTTCTTTTATAATGTTTTTGGGCTTACATCTCACGGCATCTTTTTATTTGTTGCTTTATCATTTGAAATAACGGTACCTGCCATACAATTTTTTTTTGTGTTTCTTATCACTTATTTTCTCAAAGATGGTTCTAAGAATTTTGGTTTTTTTTTGTACTAATGATATTTGGGATGGGGCCAAAAATACTGCATACTCAGTTCTTGGAAAAAAAATTGATTAACTGTAATTTATAAAACCGCCAATATATCGAAAACTAAAAACTCGAACCCAAACAAATTTTACAGTTTATTTTATACTAAATATTAAGTCGAATAAATTTGCATTCTTCGATTTTTGAAATAATTTTTTGTTTAAATTTTGTTTTCTTTTAACGATTTTCTTAAATGTAAATTAAATTCGTTTTCTTAAAACCGGCTCTAACGATTTTGATAATTTTTGTAATTTGAACAATTATGTTAAATGTGTTCAATGTACGAAATTACATCAAAGTATTAGGTGACGTTTTTGTGAAAATTTAATTTTTCAAAAACTAAGTTTTCAATTTTTTTTTTAAAGTGATTTAAATAAATTTGGTGTGTGATTATTTATTACAATTCTTTTTGATGCGATTTCAAAATGTACATCATGTAGCGAGAAAGTTTCGTATGACGCTGTCCTAAACTTTATTTAAATTACAATGCTATGTTTCAAAAACAAAATCCATTGAAAAATATGGGCATAAGATTAAAAAAAAATCGTGTTGTTTCAACTAACCCCGTGTTTGGGGCAACACATAGTGAGTATTTGTAGGAAAATAATAAAAATTTTTTTATTTTTTACAAGTAATAAAACAAATATAAAACATAACTATTTACCCACGAACATTAATACTTACTTTAAAAAATAATTATTTTACGCGATTATTAATTCTAGTTTTAACCCCTGTTTCTTCTAGCCCCGGTCTATCCGTTAAAAAAAAACAAAAAACACTCCTAGTCGGTAACGGAAATTTTTCGGTAACGATTTCGATAGACCATTATATATTTAAATTAGTTCACCTTACCGCGAGTGCACGTACTGGATATGCTGATATGCATTTTATATTTGCTTAATAAAAACAAACAGATCTGGTAGTCTATCTATACAAAAATAATAAGAACTACAGGTGGGGAAATTTAATGAACCAGATACATAATCAACTGTGCTTACCCCTGTTTCCTTGAAACCACTGTCCCGAAGTAAACGAAAACGAAGTGATGATATTTTTGCTTTTCAAGTTAGTTACATAATAAGGACAAAGTGAAAGAGTTCAGTGTCTACATATTTTGCCAAGGTTCTAACCCTTTAACTCTTCAACTACATCTTATACCATTTCGGGACTCAATTCAGTTGATGAAGTAATAGAAATTTTGCATATTGGAATAAGTTAAGTTAAGTGGTGTTCCGTGGTACAATGACATTCCATTCGTCTTCATCATCACTGTCAGAAATAAGTCTGCGCTGCTTCTTCATCATTGAAGAATATTTCAATTTCTTCGGACTCCATTGAAATCTTGGAATAAAACGAAACATAAAATAGCAGCGGAAAAGAGAAGAGCGGTACACACTTTTGTACTACCTACACGTTTATTTATTACAACAAAGGTTAAAAAACGGTAATATTTTGTGCCTAAAATAATCACGGTCAGACTGGTACACATTTGGTGTGATTATCGCAATTATGGCGTTTAAAAACAAAAAATTTACACTTTACCATTTCGGGAGTATATGTTCCAAATTTCAGCTTCCTAGTTTAAATCTTAGGGAACTAAAAAGTTAATACGGACATTGGTAAATCCTGTTAGGTTTTGATCCTCATCATAAATATATATTCCTTTAGGGGTCTGCGATGGATATTAAGGGCTGTTACAGACTATGTGTCAAAATTAATATACCCTTAGGATGGGGTATAAAAGTCGCGGTGTAAGAATCTACTATGATTTTCTCGTCGTGGCAATTTGAGTCGGTAGAGCGGTATGGTGTTCTGCGATTCTATTGTGTACGCCTCTGTTTAAGATTTGGGTTTTTTATTTTAATCTCCTGGCGATATGGAGATATGCGGTCCGGAGATGGCAGTATCTGTTGAAGTATATACTACAAAAATGGGATACAAAAATGGGAATATTTACCCAGCAGAAGGCTTCATCGAAAACAAAAAAGTATAAGGAAGCGCGCAAGAAGTGTATTCTTCAATAGACTGTAGAAAACTGTCGTACTGAATATCGAACGCATCAAATTCCTAACTGAACAAGAGTGAAGATCCTCCGTTCTGTGTCGGATATTTATACTCATTTTGGAGAGCTCATTGATGGCAGCTGGAAGACCTTTTTGGAATAATGTGTACAGTAAAAGAATTTTAATATATGTACAGTAAGGATGAAAATATTGTATGTTAATCTTTAAAAGTTTTTCTCTTGTAATAGAAAAATAAATTTAAGTTGCCAATATATATATTGGGTTGTTACAGAATTTGTTTTCGTATTTTTTTATTTATTCCATGGTTACATTTTTTTTAAAAATGTTCACCCTCGAAAACATTGGAAACAGTGGGTCGCGAAATTTGTTTCTTCCAAATTCATCACATTTCGACTATTCAAACTTAGATGACGAAATTGCGTAACCTGAGCGTCAATAGGTTTTTGTGACGTTGAAACTGAAAAAAAAAATGTGTGACGTATTACATCGTCCATCGCTCTGATATAAGTGCTGGCGTTGGCATTTTCTCCTTAACAATTTTTCAACACCCTTAGTGTTGGAAATCCCTATAGGTCTGAAATTTAAATAATGATAACACTAGTTCGACTCAAATGGAACTGTGACGGTCACCATTGATTCTATACTGAGGTAGAAAATAAACTGAAGCTATCCCCGCAACATAAGCCCTAGAATTCATCCCCTAACGCCCGAAAACAGGAGAAAGTGCCTTCTGTGATATGGCACTCTTCCCCATGTCATTCGTTTTTTATGGGCTTGATTGACTTGAATGAGCTTTATTTCATCATCGTAGTAGACAGGGTTACCAACTCCGGCAAAGGCTAGGCCCGGGCATTTCGAAAAACCTAAATGAAAAAAATAATATGTGTTTTTTGTTGGTACGAAAATGAAAGCAGTCAACACTGAACCAAAAAGGAACTTACATATAAGGAAAAAGTTATTTATATTAAAGTATTTTTCGTTAAAATTCAGCCGATGAACATGTTCTTTGATACAAAGAATGGTCGTTCAGCAATCAATGAACCCGTTCATTAAATAATGAATTATTCTTTGTGTTAATGAAAATTAGTTCATTCATTTATGTACTTTATTCATTAATCAACGAATTGTGTTCGTTGACTCAATGTATTATATTTATAAATTCAACGTATATAGTTTATCCTTTTATTCGAGAAAGTTAAAATGCTCACCCGTTATTCCGTATTCTTCTGAAATGATAAATAAATAAAATAAATAAAAAAAAATAAAATAAGAAAAGAAAAGAAAAGAAATAAAAGATATTATTATAGAAATGTTTTTTCATATAATGGCAGCAGAAAACACGTGAACATCCTTTATGCTTATCTAATTTTTTTGGAAAGTACAAACTATAGTCAGCTGGTGGTAGTAGGAGCTTTTCGGAGAAAACACTTTCTTTCGTCTCTGATGTTCAGTTCCTCATTTTTGACCTAGGAAAATAAACATATATTAGAATAATGAAATGTATTTGTAGAGAAGCGACAATTACCAACTCAAACCTTTCAATTTAAAAAATAATGGATTTCTTTTGTTTTTCCCGTTTTATTTATTTTTTTCATCAACACTTTTAATGTTCCACGTTCTCGTTTTATATTTAATAATTTAAAAATGTAATTCTCGGCTAACCTCATTGAAACTTACTTGAAGAATTGCCAAATCTTGTTAATTCGACAAAAAATACAATTAACTTCAGTGAATTATGGGTTGTTTTAATTAAAACCGTTCATTAGTTCAATGTATCGTACATTGAGCTAGGAACGGCAGCCATAGCTTATTTTGTGACTTCACAGTAAAATTAAATACTGTATGATATTCATATAAAAAGCTTTCTTAAAATGCTTATAATATCTTTACTTCATTTACATATTTTATGATAAAAAAAATGGCAAGTTTTTCCTGTTTTGAAACCATATAAAAGGACGTTTCTCTTGCTCATATAAATTTCTACAAGTAAATATAAAAATATAATTCTTAAGAACATAAAGGGTCCGCCATCTTACGTTTTTTTTCCCAACAAGTGCTTATTTTGCGAATGGTAACACTTAGATCATGTCTGATTTGACAGGTAATTAGTTTTATCTTTCCGCCGAACGAATATGGTTGTGGGAGCCTTCGCTTCGCTTCGCTAAGTGGGCCTGCGATCGACTTAGAGAAGAAGCCGATTTTGCCAAAAAAATCATATTTTCAGATGAAGCTCATTTTGATCTTGGCGGGTATGTAAACAAGCAAAACTGTTGCATTTGGGGCACAGAAAACCCGCACGCATACATTACAAAAGCCGATATACCCAAAACGAGTCACTGTTTGGTGCGGATTTTGGTCCAGAGGCATAATTGGGCCATTTTTCTTCGAAAATGAGCAAGGAGTGGCCGTTACAGTCAATGGCGATCGTTATCGGGCCATGTTGAACGAATTTTTGTTCACAAAAATTGAAGCGGAGGATATTGGCAACATTCGGGTTTCAACAGAACGGCGCTACGTGCCACACAGCCGAAGCTACACTCGATGTTTTGCGCCCTGTTTTTGAAGATCGCATTATCAGCCGCAGAGCTGATGTCGTTTGGCCACCGTGGAGCTGCGATTCGACACCGTTGGACTATTATTTGTGGGGTGCCGTAAAAGATAAGTGTTACGCCGCATTGCCAGAGACAATTGACGCTTTAAAGGACAATATTCGTGAAGACATTGGTGAAATACAGCTGCGCACAATCGATAATGTGCTTAAAAATAGTACCGATCGTGTAGGCTACTGCATGGCCAGCCTAGGCAGCCATTTGAATGAAATTATTTTCCATTATTAACCGGAAGGATTGTACTTTCAAATAGAAGAAGAAATTTGAGAAAATATTCAGTAGTTTTTTTTTATAGCATTTTCAAAAAAAAAAAAAGTTATTTGGCGGACCATTTACATTAAAAATGTTAAAATATTAAATGTATATGTATATGTATGTATATAAATATTAATGAATGTATGTATTCATTGAATTAAACAAACATTTATTTTTTTGAATTTGTACATTGAGCCAAAGATTTCGTTCATTAAAACAATGAATTTTACTTAATGAACGAAAATTCATAAGTTTATGAAGAATATTATTTTTTGTGAAACGTTCTTAGGTATTTGTTTTTTTTTATTTTAAATATAAAATGGACTGAAGTTTTAAAAAATAACGTCAAGTTCTAAGTCTACGCAGAAATGTTAAACATTTTAATTGTAGCATGTGCCTTTTGGTGTGCAAACTTTTATGTTTCTAGATTTGTTGGCAGCAAAGTTGGAGAGTGAACAATGTCTAAGTTAGTTCCTATAAGTAGTGCCGGTGAATTGCCTCGAGCACATTCATTCGCCTTGCCATGTCATGGTGGATATGCAAGTATTCCTAAAAGTAACAAGAGGTCATAAAGGGTGATTTTTTAGCTGGTTTGGTTTTGGAAACACTGGTTTTGACAGCTGACGTGTGTTTAGTACCTTGTGTCACTGTCAAACAGCTTCAGTTTGGTTTGCAATTTAACCATGGATCGTCTTACAAATGAACAACGCTTGCAAATTATTGAATTTTACTATCAAAATTCGTGCTCGGTTCGAAATGTTCATCGCGCGCTGCTTCCATTTTATGATCAGCATTCTCGACCTTCTGAGCAGTCTATTCGGAAGATTGTGACCAAATTTCGCACCAAATTTACTTTGTTGGACATTAAACCACCAACACGTTTACGTACTGTGCGTATTGAAGAAAATATTGCGGCCGTATCAGCTAGTGTGACAGAAGACCGCGAAATGTCGATTCGGCGCCGTTCCCAGCAGTTAGGCCTTTGTTACAGCACTACGTGGAAAATTTTGCGGAAGGATTTGGGCGTAAAGCCATTTAAGATACAGCTGGTGCAAGAACTAAAGCCAGCCGACCTACCACAACGCCGAATTTTTGGTGAATGGGCTCTTGGAAAGCTGGCCGAGGATCCGCTTTTTTATCGAAAAATTGTGTTCAGCGATGAGGCTCATTTTTGGTTGAATGGGTACGTAAATAAGCAAAATTGCCGCATTTGGAGTGAAGATCAGCCAGAAGCATTGCAACAGCTACCAATGCATCCCGAAAAAGCCACTGTTTGGTGCGGTTTATGGGCCGGCGGCATTATTGGGCCATATTTCTTCAAAGATGATGCGAATCGCAGCGTTACTGTCAATGGTGAACGCTACCGAGCGATGATAACAAACTTTTTTTTGCCCGAAATGGAAGTTCTTGACTTGCATGATATGTGGTTTCAACAAGACGGTGCCACATGCCACACAGCACGCGAAACAATGGCGCAATTGCGAGGCGAGTTTGGTGAACAGTTAATTTCACGTTTCGGGCCGGTCAATTGGCCGCCTAGATCGTGCGATTTGACACCATTAGATTATTTTTTGTGGGGGTATGCCAAGGCTAATGTGTATAGGGACAAGCCCGCTTCGATTAACGCACTGGAAGCCAACATCCATGCATTCATTCGTGAGATACCGGCCGATATGTGTGAAAGAGTATGCCAAAATTGGACTCAGCGGATGGGCTACCTGAGACGCAGCCGCGGTCAACATTTGCATGAAATTATCTTTAAACATTAAATTGCAAGGTTCAAACTATCGATTCAAATAAATATTTCATTCATTTTTTCGAATTTTTTGTGTTTTTTTTTTTAAAAAAAGTTCTAAACCTCTTAAAAAATCACCCTTTATATTGACCATTCGCTTTCAAATATCGATATTTTGAGGGCCAAAAATGTCTGATATATGCTCAATTTGCTTGCAGTCTAATCTTACCTTTATCGAGTAGCTTTTGCTATCCAGGGTCGAATATTTGGAAATATTGATTTTCCAAACCGAATTCCTTAAAAATAAAAATGCTAAACTGCGTCCCGGAGAAATTTCAGCAAGCCCCGGAGCCCGGAGATTGAAGCGAATTCCCGGAGTCTCCGGGCCAAAATACCACTGTTGGTTACCCTAGGAGGAGATCGTGTCGCATCTTTACTTCTTAATCTTCGTTTGATTTCCTGGCATTTGCGTTCAAATCGGGCCAAAATATTCATAAACCCGAGGATTAATATCCTGAGCTCGATGGATCTTACCCTAAAACGAACTTCGGTCATTTAAATGGCACGAATAATCTTGTGGTCCTTTAAAACTAAAAAAAACATCACACCTAACACTTGTAACAAATAAATTAGCCGAAAAAAATAAATTGCTCCATCACCACAAAATCATAATTTATTTATTAAAAAACTAAAAAACGAAAAAAAAAATACCCTCGCATGCAAAATGATAAAATATACATACACGCCTCTCATCGTGCCATGACCTATCAGTTTGAAAACGTAAAAATTTATAAAATCCACAATGTTGGATGAATAAATAATTGGAAAAGTCTAATAAAAAAAAAAAACGCGCACTATCTACCGCACACATAGGCAAATGAAAAAACAAAAAAAAAAAAATCAAAAGTCCTTATCACATCGTCGAATCGTTAAGACTAACCGCTACCGCACCAGTACTAGAACCAGGACTAGCTCGGCCAGCAGCAGTGCCATGGATACACGAAGAGTGGGTACGAGTTCGAGTACTTCATCGCTCTCTGGATGGAATTTAATATTAATCTGCGCTAATGAAAAATCTCTGTTAATTTGTTTTCATCGCAGACTGTCCGACTCATCGCTTTAGTTATCCAGATCAGATGGTGGAAGGGGCTAAAGAAATCCTTTTGTGATGAGACTCCTCGACTCCTCGTCCTTCGTCTGCACAATTTTTCGAGTGCTCACATTCGCATTATAAAAAGTACGAAACGAGTGTGTAGATGGATTTTTTTTTTCCGGAACTCTGTCCAGGGACGAGAAATGCAATTGTTCTTTTTTTTTTTTCTATTATTATGCCAAACCCGAACTTAAGTCATTAAAACTTTAGTTTTAGATTTTGTGGTGCGTTAGCGAATAGAACAAAAAAAAATGGGTTTCGTTGGACATTGGCAAGCAAAACCACTGCAACTGTGGCTTTTGGCGACTTATTAAAGTGATATGAAGTCGGACATTAATAGCATCACATAAATTCATACTCGCGCATGTAAAGGGTGATCCATTTCGAGGTTCCCTACTTTTTTAAAGAAAAAAAACACAGAAAATTCAAATTTAATGGAGAATGTTTATTATCATTTGAAAGAACATTCTTTGGCATTTATTTTTTGAAGATTATGTCTATCAAATGTTGGCCGTTGCTACGTCGCAGATGGTCCATCCGTTGAGTCCAATTTTCGATCACTCGTTCGAGCATTTCGACTGGTAACTGGCGAATGACACGCGTGATGTTTTCCTCCAAGGCCTGAATCGAAGCGGGTTTGTCGGCATAAGCTTTTGACTTTACATATCCCCACAGGAAAAAGTCTAACGGTGTGATATCACACCAAGATCGTGTGGCTAATCGACCGACCCAAAACGTGAAATTATGTGCCCACCGAAATGTTCTCTCAATTAGTCCATTGATTGATGCGATGTGTGGGAAGTGGCGCCGTCTTGCTGAAACCAAATGTGGCCGAGATCACGAGCTTCAATTTCAGGCTTCAAATAGTCGGTTATCATGCCACGATAACGGTCGCCATTGACGGTTACGTTCGCACCGGCATAATTTTTAAAGAAATATGGACCGATGATTCCACCGGCCCATACCATACATACCCATTGAGCCAGAAATAGGCCTCATCGCTAAACAAAATTTGCCTCGAAAACGTCGGATCTTCTTGGAACTTTTCAAGAGCCCATAGAGCGAAGCGATGTCGCTTGGGAAGGTCGAGCGGCTTCAGTTGTTGCACAAGCTGTATTTTGTACGCTTTCAATTTAAGATCTTGACGTAAAATGCCAATGCCAAGTCGTTCCATACGTCAGTCCGAGTTGCTGCGAACGGCGCCGAATCTACTCTCTACGGTCTTCGTGTACACTCTCAGCTACGGCCGCTGGACGTGGTCTATTCGGTCGAATATTATCCAATAATGAATGCTGGGTCTCAAAATGGGTGATGGTGTTGCGAATAGTACGCTCAGTTGAACAATTTGTAAACGTTGTTCACGCGTAAGTCTTTCCATTATGAAATGCCAAACAATACTAAACAAAAATAACATGACAGTATGACACGACTCACACGTGATCTGTCAAAAAAGGCTATTGAAAAAAGTATCTCTACTTGGATCACCCGTTATAGACAAAGTGTATCACAGTCAAAAATTGCAAAAATATTCGGAATTAATAAATCTATAGTTTCACGTTTGATTAAAAAATATAAAGCTACCGTTAGCTTAGAAAATAATAATGTAGGAGGAAGGCCGCGTAAAACAACTGTTCGGGAGGATAGGAAAATAACGAGATTAATCAAATCAAATCCCTTTATTTCCTGTCTAGAAATATTGTCGACTTTGAATTTGAACGTTGACTCCAGTACGGTTCGTAGACGGGCTCTTGAAGCTGATCGTAAAAGTTATTCAGTGTTGAAGAAACCTATACAAAAAAGGTTTATTGATAAAATTGTTTTTTGAATTGAAATAATATTTTCTTTAAAACACTTTATAGGTTGAATTTTGCTAAAAAATATATTAATTAGTATTAATTGGTATTGGATATTAAATTTAACCTGTGGAACACTGACGGCATACAATACGTTAGGCGTACGCCCAAGCAAAGACTTAATCCACGCTTCTGTAAAAGTACACTGAAGCATGGGGGTGGAAGTGTTATGATATGGACATGCTTTTCTGGTTATGGTGTTGGTCCTTTTCATGAAATAGGGGGCATAATGGATCGTTTTGTTTACAAGGATATTTTGGAAAATTTGATGCTGCTGATGATGTATGCCGAATGGAATATTCCACTTTCTTGGGTATTCCAACATGACAACGACCCGAAGCATACTTCAAAAATGGTCAAGGAGTGCCTAACAGACCATCGGATTGAAGTTCTTGATTGGCCTGCACAGCCGCCGGATTTGAATCCGATTGATAATTTAATTTAATTGAGTCGATGCCTCGTAGATGTGCTGAAGTTATAAAAAAATAACGGATATTATACAAAATATTAAAAGAGTTACTTCGGTTTTGCACAGCTGTTTTTTGAACTGATTTTGATTTATTTTTTTTATTTACTGTTAACCCATATGTAACGGCTCGAAAACTGTCCATTCAAAATTGTTGAAACTTTGTGTGCGAGCCAATTTTGGGTCAGAATACCCGCAAAAAAAAATATGGAGTCGTACCTGACCAGGGGTACCGTGGATATGGTGGTCGAGATCTCGACCAATAGTACCATACGATATGCAAAAATGCAAAAGTGAACCAAAAATTCAGAAATTATTTTTTTAATATTTTATTTGATAAATAGATTCGATTATAGAATAAATAAATAAATATGGTAATGGAAAATCGTTATTTTATATGCTGTGGAATGAATTAAAACATTTTGTGTGTAATGCAACATCGCATTTGCTGCACTTGAATGACGCATATTTGTGGCAGACACGACAACGAAGTTTTTTTGCGCTGTGAATGATTCCATGGTCGGTTCTATCGCGGCGAATATTGTTCAACGCGACCTTTTCGCTTACTTTGGTTGCATTCGGAGTCTTCGGGATTGCACTTCTCTCTTGGCGCAGCAAGCATTCGGTTACGTAAACACGGAAGTCTAGTTGGCTCATGATGACACATCTTTTCTTCTTCGTGTCTTGATGTATGTGGTCTTCGTGTCTGCGCAGCATACAATGAATTTTCCATGCATTTACCATTGCTGCATCAAATGCATTGATCAACAATGACCAGTACCATTTCTTGCCACGAACGCGGACGCGATAATTATTTATTGCATTGTCGAAAAGATCGACACCACCCATGCGCTTGTTGTATGCCTTGAGAATTTGAGGCATTTCCACGGTCGTCATTTTTCGAGTTTTTCGGTCCCAACGCTTTACTTTTTGCATTGGCTCGATCGCTTCGTGTTTGGATGCGACAGTGACGACAGAGTTGTCGTTCCATCGGGCCATCAAAATCTCATTCGTCTTATCGAAGGAGTAATCCAATGAACCGCGGTTTTTCTTTTTCATTGTTCGAACTACATAACAATGTGTTATCGCGGAATCCCTTTATGAGTTTATGACCTTAACCCTTTTCTTGTATGAAATAGGCAATAAAGCAAAACAATAGCTAATGACGCCGCGCCGTAACATATACTTATCTGTTGACACAGCTGCAGCTAAAGCGTAAAAATTATCTTAGGATACTTATTTGAATTGACCTGATGTTCTTTGTCTTACAAGTGTCCCTATGCTTTGGAGGGGGTTTCGTGGCATCAACCATCGGAAGCTGAAATAGCGGAAATGTCTTGGCTATAAAGTTTGATCCGATTACAAACCGAAAAAAATTTACAGTGCATTTTTGTATATCGCATAGTACTATTGGTCGATATCTCGACCACCTACCTTCTGCGCCCAACTAGCCCATGACGAAAGATCGCGATTCGTGTTCGAACATTTTTTTTTTGTAAAACAGGCATGGTATAGCTATTGTTTACGGGCGGTCATTCCGCTGCTGTAATTTTCCTATTTTTCCGGAATATTTCTATTTATTGTCCAAAAAGGTGTTTTGCAGTTTTCCGTAAAAGACCACGCAAAAATCTAAATCGTGAAAAACGCAAAAACAGGTCGATTAGATATTAAACCAAACTACCGAAACTCATATTCTATCAGGTAGATCGATTTTCCCCCTCGCCTACGGAAAATGACAAAATTACTGGTCGATATATCGACCAGCCAATTCAATGGATTTTATTTGTACAAAAGAAGTTTTCATTTACATGTATTACCTGCAAAGCAGAGTGCTTATCTGCAGATGGTTAAGCATAAATTTAATAAGTTAACTTTGAAATGATTTAAGTTGAAAATATTTTTGTTTACAATTAGGATACAATTATAATAGTGTTTTTTAAAAAAAATTCTTTAGCTTTCTAATTCACAAAATAAAGTTCAATTAAATGTTTTTTTAATTCTTTTTTTCTTTTTTTGAAATTAGGAATTACTTTTAAAAATTGTGGCAGCGAGTTCACTAATTTAGGGACCGTGCATCGCAGCTCTCTATCACCATACGTGTTGTAAGCTTGTGGAACTTCAAGCAACCCTCTGGCTCGTCTTCGGGTGTTTTGTGGGTGGCTTATGGGTCGGGAAAACCTTTGGTCGTTCATATAGGTAAGCAATGTTGTCATCTGGAAAAGTGCCTTCACATCTAAAACTTTGAAAGTTGAATTAACAGGCCTAATTATTTTAAGAAGACGATGTTGTGATTTAGATATCTTATCCAGATGGGTTTTTGCTGCGTTTCCCCAGGCCAGAATCCCGTATCGAAAGCGTGACTCAGCCAACGAGTAGTACACCTGCTTTTGTACCTCCATATGCGAGTAACGCTTAAGATACACCATTGCAAATAAAGTGCTCTTAAGTTGAAGACGCAGGTTATTGATGTGCTCACGCCACAGAAAGTGCTCATCAATGGTAACTCCAAGATATTTAACCGCTTTGACTACCTCAATCGCGTTGCTGCTTCTTTGTACTGGACAGCGATCATTACGATGAAAGATTTCAATTGTTTCAGTTGGCTTTGATGGAGTCCGAATGTGCATCACTTTGGTTTTGTCTGCGTTTATCACCAGACCGTTATCGTGACACCATTCAGATACAGCGTTGAATTCGTCTTGCAATATCTTAACGGCTAACTGCAAGTCTTTGTGTCTTACAACGATTGCGATATCATCGGCATAGGCATAGGCAATTGATTTCTTAAACGTTCTTAACAGTTCATTTGTAAAAAGAATGAATAAAATGGGCCCTAATTTGGAACCTTGTGGTACACCGTATTCGCACGTCTTTTTTTGGCTTAACATATTAGATACCTTGACTTGGATTACTCTATCAGTCAGATAACTTTTGAGCCATCTTGCCAGCAAACCTCTCATTCCCAATTTGTTGAGACTTTCGACGAGTTTTTCGGGTGTCAAAGTATCAAAGGCTTTGCTGAAGTCTATAAATAGAACAAGGACGTGATGATTTTTATTTAGCCCCGCATTAACCACATTGGTAAACTCTCCCAGTAGCAATTGGGTGCTCTTGCATTTTTGAAATCCAAACTGGTTTGGGTGAATCACTCTGTGCTTCAACATGAAACAATTAAGACGTTTAACGACTATCTCTTCCAGACATTTTTCAACCGCTGGCAGAATTGAAATTGGCCTATAGTTTGCCGTGTCTTTTTTTATCCCTCCTTTGTATATTGGCCGTATTAAAGATGTTTTCATAAGCTTTGGTACATGACACTGACACAAACTAAGGTTTATAATCTTTGTGATTACAGGGGTGAGATACATTGCATTCAGTTTGAGATCGACTGGTCTTATGTTGTCTGCTCCAGGACTTTTTGTGTTGCTTAGTTGACACAATATCTCGTAAACTTCAGGTTCCGTTGCTTCCTCTATATAGATACTTTGTTGAAGTTCCCAGCTCTCATGGTAAGAGGTTTTAGTGTCACATGCATGCATAATACTCGCCGCTTGTTTCGAAAACCGCTCCGCGAATTCCTCCACAATGTCTTTTAAGCCCTTGGATTCGGACGCATTTGGAAAATTAATTTTGATAGTTTCATCTACTGAACGTTTCTTTCTTCCAAGCAGTTCGTTAACGATTCTCCACGTTTTCCTTGGGTCATTATTTGCATTTAAGAATTTTCGTTTGTAAAAATTAGCTTTTATCAATTGTATATTCTTGTTAACTATGTTTCGAAGTTTCTTGTATTCACTCTCAAACGTCTTACATCTGGGGTTGTTTTTCCACCTCCTGTATAACTCATCCCTTTGTTTGCACATTGGAATTATTTCTGGCGTGATCCATGGCTTATGTATACGTGTTCTTTTTGTTGTGGTCGTTTTGCATGCTTCAACGTATATTTTATTCATTTCTCGAACAAAATTGTTGTATAGTGCCTCGACGTCATTTTCTCGAAGTAGGTATTGCCAGTCTGTCAGTTCGATAAGTTCATTAACTTTCTGCTGATTAATACGTTTGACTTCAAATTCACAAGAAGTTTCTGTTTTATTTAAATCTTCTGTAGCATATAAGACGGCGTAATGATCAGATAGATCGGTTTCTATAACTGCAGAGTTAATATTGAGTTTCGTAATGCTAGCATATACATGATCAATTAACGACGCCGTATTTTTTGATACGTCAACACGTGTCGGTTGTTTGATGACACTTGTCAACCCTTTCGACGCCATCATTTCCATATATTTTAGAACAAGTGAGTTATTCTCGTCTTTAATATTGATATTGACATCTCCTAGTACGACGTTTTCTTTTTTTTCTTTTATAATTTTATCTAATTCGTCAATAAACCTTCCAACACTAGAACTAGGTCGCCTGTATATTGCATGTATATGCTTTTGTCCACCTTTATGATTTATTTCCAGGTGCATGCCCTCGTAGTTAATTGGATTCGCTGGTATTATTGTGTAGGTTATATTATCTTTTATAAATATTGCCACTCCTCCTCCTTTCATCGCATCACGGTTTATAAATTCTGGATTAAAGCCATCAATGCTATAAAAGTCATTTTTCTTTTTCGGTATATTAATTTCATTAAGTACTAATATATCAACGTAACAAAGAACATTTTCCATTTCGGCTATAAAAACATCCCATGTTTTTGTTATCGATCTTATATTAAAACTCACGCAACAAAAATTCATTTTTTCCAAATATTTTTTTTCGATTCCGCTAACACCATGTATTACCCTAAAGTCGACATCAGCTTCACTATGTGTGTTTTCCATTTTGTTTTTTTTTTTTCTTTTTACATTTCTCTCAATTACAACAACAATTATTCTTAATTGTTTATCTTATTTACATCGTCGCAAGACCCAATGTGTATGGTCTCGCCGTTTTCGTTTTTTTTTGCAAGTACCTTACCGGTTGACTCCCACACAAATCTCCAATTGCACTCTCTAGCTTTGTTCTTTGCTAGCCAAAGAAGGTGTCTGTTGGTAGCTGTGAGATGGTTGTTAACATATATTGTTGATTCATTCTCAGGTGTTGAACTTGAAGCAGAGCCATTAGAAGTATTTTCTCTAATTTTCTTTAGGGGAATATTACGCATGGCTTTTGCCTTTTTAATTACGTTTGTTTTGCACGCGTGGCTTGCAAAAGAAACTATTATTGTTGTTTTGTTTGGGTTTTTTATGTTTGTTCTGTAAACATCAGTGATATCTGAGTTTGTTAAATCGTGATCTAGTGTTTTTCCTAGTGCTTGGACAATATCCATTAAGTTCTCGTTTTGTGTCGGCGGAATGTTTTTTATTTCAATGTTGTTTTTAAGTAATTGTTGTTCGAGTGCATTGATTTTTGTTTCCATTGAATGTATTTGTTGATCTTTTTTTTTGTTGCATTCTTTGAGTTCTTTTATTTCATTTGAAAGTTTTTGTAGTGTTTCATTGCTTACCGTCATGTGTTGCTTAATCTCTTCGTATTTGTTCGCCATAAATTCACAACTTGTGTTTATATCTGTCATTTCTTTTCTCATCTTGCGCATTTCATCTAAAATTTTCTCATTATTATTAGTTTCTGGTGCTGATTTAGTGGATTTTGCGGATGGTGCTATTAAAATTGGTTGTTGTAGTGATTCTGGAGAGCTTACACTTCTCATTCGCTTGGTCATGGGCTGAATTGATGCTAATTCAACAGGAGTCCTGGGTGCGGAGAGCTCTGCAAGTTCCTTCCTGCAGCTGGAACATCTCCATTCCTCTTTTCGGGCCATGTTCATTTTTCGGTACGATTTTTCGGATATCGTGGTACATCCATAATGAATTTTCCTCTCACATCTATGGCATGTAACAAAGTCTCCATCGGCGGGGAGGTCAGAGAGGCATTCACTGCATGGGTCCATATTATACATATGGGAATAGTAGTGTGGGTGTATAATTTAACGGTAAATGAAATATGTAAAGGAGAGGGAATTTTTTATTTGAGCGAAAATAAATTGATACTTTACTGTATTCACAAAGGGTTTATGAATTTATTTTATTGAAAAATGGTTTAAAAAGTCACTGTCTTTGGCACACTATGGTTTATTTAGAATTTGGAGAGAGATAAAAACGTTTTTCGCAAGAAATGGGATCACAACTCAGGAGAGAATTAAAAACACAACCGATCACTTCAAAGCAAACGATCAAGTTGCCGTTACATATGGGTTAATAAATGAAAATTAAAAACTTTGTTTGGGTGATTTTGAGGACACATGCAAATATGTAAATAAATATATTTACAGTTTACCGGGAAGTATTTTTAAAAGTGGGAGACAACTTTTTACATGAGAGTAGGAAAAGTTGCTTAGGTTTTGCACAATACTGTATGTGTACGATGCAATGAAATTAATGAAAAATCAAAATACCTTGCACTTTTAGTGAAATTAATAAAAACTGATATATTCAACATATTCCTGTATTTTCTTCTTAATTTAAAATTAATATTATAATATAGAAATCTGTTTTCTACAAGACTCGCTTATTTTTTTATAACTAAGTTATTTACTATAGTTTTGTATTTTAAAGGCTTAAAAATAACTGTAGTACTATTTTTTTTCAAATGCTACTCTATTTTGGTTTCTAAACTACTTTAGAATATTTGTCTCCGGTAACACTGGTCAGATGTTGATGTCACGTTAGGCCGACCCACCTTTGCATATGACTAAGAGTCGCAAATCCCCGATGGTCCATTGGAATCTCCCTTTTTTTCTACTTCCAAGAATTTCACACGTCAATGCACATATCTGAATATTCACATGGACACCGCCCCTTATAATTATAGTGAAGTTATATTAAGACCGCCATATTAAAAATCATAATATTTCAATCGAAAATATAACATGAAAGTTTTATTGTTGTAGGAAACATTCTAGAATTGATATATCTAATGTGGTATTCTTAGTTTTATATCTTAGTGTAGACAATTTTGTCAGACATATAGATCAACCTAACTTAAAATTCATTTATTATATCCAATTATATGGCAATGAGTAAATAGGAACAATATAGGTATTGAATTGAGTATTAATGCATAAAGGGTGTTATTACGCGTGTTATGTTATCGTGTAAGGCATCAATCGTGTTTGGCTTGTCCACATAGACTAGCGCCTTTAAAATTCATCCTTCAACGTTTCCATTGTTTCACGAGCTGTGTGGCATGTGGCACCGTCTTGATGAAACCACATGTCAACCAAGTTCAACTCAGCCAACTGGGGCTACACAAAGTCGCGTAGCATGGCTCGATATCGTTCGCCGTTGACGGTAACGTTTTTTCCACGGTCGGTTTTGAAGAAAAATGGACCGATGATGCCATCAGGCAATTAACCACACCAAACTGTCGTTTTTTCGGGATGCATCGGCAGTTCTTGTATGGCATGCAACTGTTCATTACTCCAGATGCGACAGTTTTGCTTATTTACGTATCCGTCGAGCCAGAAATATGGTGGACGGAATATGAGACACATCAGGAACAGAAAACTGCTCTTTGTTTATGTCGTCATTTTTTGAATAGCTTCGAAAGGAATTATTGCGCAACCTATTGCGGTAAACTCTTAACTCCTGGAGTTAGTCTGAAGTTGAGCGATTCCCTTCCAAAGATAAATGGTCATCATTTATAAACGGAGAAATAGAGGAATTATCTGATTAATATACAACAGAACAAGTCCATGAGCCGATAAGCAACCAGTATCATTTTGCAATTCGACAACCTCTTTTTTCATAAGGGTATTTTCCCGGAATCACTAAAAACAGCTGTTATTATCCCACTAGATAAAAAAGGTGCTACTATGTCTTTAAACAATTATCGCAGTATATCCCTTTTATGTGTTTTTTTCAAAAGTATTCGAAAAGGGGGTCAAATCAAGAAAGTTGTCTTTCTAAGCTAAAACAAGTTTCTTCAGTGTCTCGCAGTTTGACTTTCGTTCGGCAAATCCATTGAAGATGCCTTGTTAAAGTTGTGCGCGAATTATACAGCAGCATTAATGTATCTGATATCCCTTTTATTGACATCACTTAAGATTTCGACATCGTGGATCATAATATATTGCTTACAAAACTTTATAACGCTGGCTTCAGGGGTTTTATCCAGGAAATCTGGTTTATTTAGGAAATCGTAGTCAGAGAGTAAGGATTCGTAACTGTCTGAGCGCGAAAGTTCTCATCAACACAGGTGTCGCACAAGGCTCTGTGTTGGCTCCTATTCTGCTTTAAATTTTTGTTAATTCGCTTTTTCTTCAACCATTCAAGAGTAAACACTGCTTTCTCTTATTAAACTAAGTGCTATTTTAACATATCTTTGGATATTAACTATGATCTAGAAATATTGCGGAGATGGTTCAAACTTCTCAAATTGGTTATAAGTAACAGAAAAATCTGTGATTATATGTCTTTACAATATCAAGCGCCCAATTGCAATAGAGTCCGTTTAAGTACTCCTTGTGCGCACGATACTAATATACGCAGTGTTGTTTCACACGTCCATTGCCGGCGAGCTCCTACTTTTGAGTTGTTCAAAAGTCTTGGATTTCTACCTTCAAGGTTTTATTTGTACGGTTTTAATAGGTTTTAAAAATAATTTTTTTAAATTTCCGGGTATAACTCTTCAAGGGTTTATGATTCCCACAATCTACGGGTTAACACCAGTAATCTCGTCCTTGCACCTACAATAAAAAGATTATATTTTTCTTGCTTTTATTTTGTTACTGCGCCCCGTTTATTTAACAAAATACCTAACAGATGTCTACGATGTGAGCGAGTTAAGTCCGTATTCCTTAAAAACGTTAAATATTGGCTTTTTTCGTTAAACTGTATTGATAACTTCTTAAATCCTTTGGTGTGATTTCTCTTGTTATGGTTTTTCCTCTTTTAATTTTTTAAAAAAATATTTGTATTTCAACTTTCATTATTAATTTAATATATTTTTTGAGTTTATTTCTTAATTTTATCGCATCCTGAACGATGAATAAATTAACTTAATTTTTGTTAAATACGAACAGTACATCCGTTTATTGTCAATATCCGTCAACAGAATGTACTTTCACTTTAAAGCTAAAAAGCTGTATTTTTCTTTTTGAACTTTTGTATAGCTTTAAGTTTTTTAATGAAATAAGGAAATAAATAAATAATAATAATAATAATTTAATAGCGTAGGTTCGTCTAATGGTATTTAGAAACCTATTAAAATTTTATAAATCCATAAAATACCATTAAAGCGACAAAATCTAGGAATGGGAAGAGGAAACGAATTTGGGAGTAAACATTTTTGTGTGCATTTTAGAGCAATTTCGGATACTAGAACATGCTTTTCGGAAAATTTAACTGCATTATTGCCAATTTGTACTGAATTTTGTTGCCAGAATACTTTATCAAAACAAATCTGGCAAAAGATAGATTCAAACAGATCGAACTCATTTTGATATCTAGATAGGTAAATTGAATTAATCTCAAAAATATGTATTTTTCTTAATTTAAATTTCTGGGATCTGAAATAAAATAGTCCGCATGCGTATCCCTCTTTTAACTCAGAAGAAAATGTGATTAGAGCGTCTCAGGTGAGGTAATTTTGCAACTAATGGTTATACCCATGGAATATTAGAAAAACTACTCGCGGGGGAATTTAGTGATGATCCCATTATTTCCGGATATTCCAATTGTTATCAATCTTCATTTCTAAGATAACCGGATATATCTCCATGCATATCTCCTATTTCAATTCTTCGCCACATCTTTAAACATGAAACTCAATCCTAAAATAAAACCAACCATATAACCATCTCTCCACCACTAGTCCCTCTGCCTTCTGTTTAATATCGCCCTTAAAGAAATGCGAACAAAAAAACCCCAATCAAGTTTAAACTATACCGTTAATGTATCTGTGCACGAAAAATAGGAAAACAACTCCCTTCCCCGTCCTCCTTGGGCTATTTTCAATCAAATCTGGTCGAGAAAATGCACAATAAAGTTCAAAGTTCGCTGCCTGGGTGAGTGTGAAATTAAAACGAATTACCTCTACGATCCTGTAAAATTGATTAATTCCGCTTTGAAGTTCAAAAGCTTTAAATGGGGGAAGAAAAAACAAAAAACAAAAATTAAAACAGAGGAATTAAGGGATAGGCAAAAGTGGGCACACATCAGACTAAACCACCCTCATTAGTCATACAATCAATTTAATGTCTCGTGCTACCTCATAAAATTCTTTGCCATCAGGGTAGTCGGTTCGGCATTAAAATTTACAGCCGACCGACAACTAGTCCCCGGGACTGGCGTAAACTTCGTTTCGTGTTAAATAAATTGCTTGACCGGATTCAATTTTTCCCGAGGGTCCTAGGTACCAAGCTCTCTACTACTGGTGGAGTGAAAATTTATGAACATCTTAACTTCTCGCAGCGTAATGCGTCTTTAGGAAGTGTGCTGAAATCCAGTTCCCTGGTAGGATGCAGGATACTCATAAGGGCCATGTAGTTGTAAACTTTTTGAGAGAAAAAAAAAAAAAAAACACAAAATAAACGAACTGTTTTTAGTATCACTTAACACTTTTGTGGAAAAAGGATAACTGGCAAAATGGGACTGTACTTGAGGTAATTTACTGTGAAAGAGGTGAAAAGGGATATTAACTTTGTTAAAGTTTGCGATGAGGAATTGCCAAAGTGCGATTACCTGGTTAGTGATGTGGTCCAACTGTTTGATGGGGAAGTTTAACGGCGAAATAGTTTCGTGGAAAATAGCCACTTTCGTGGTGATAAAGAATCCTTAGTGATCCTTAAAGCGGGTTAATAGCGAGTGTTTTGTTAACATATTTTAACGGAGTAAAAATGAAAAGTATTTAAAAAGTTTAAGGCCAATCGATTAGAATATTTATTTATATAGGCAGAAATGTGCGCTCTCAACAAGTTGAGAAAGTTGAGTCCAGCCCTGTGTGGGTCCTGTCACACCTTCCCTGGGTTCTCTTGATAAATTCATGTCAGAGCAGTAGAACATTCAGATGTCGTAAGACTCCCGGCGATTAGAAAATTCATATCCACTATTAGCGGGAAACTAGAAGGCGCATTATCCGCGGTTGGTATCTAAACAAGAGTCTGCGGCCTTGCGATAAATCCGCTAAAGACCGGACTATCTCTATTCACAAATAAAAGGATAAATTTTGAATTTAGGCTGCCATCAATTGAAAGAACTTCCTACAATGCCAAGTATCTGGAAGTGATTCTGCAAAGCAAACTAAACTATTGTCTAAATATTAAGGAAACACTCCAAAAAGGCTTCGGCCTCCTTGCTTCTCCGTCTTTCTCAAGATAGAGAAGATATCGTCCTGATCCAAGAACCATGGATTGTCAACAACCTGGTTTGCGGACTCAGGACTCCGGGATACTACGCACTTTATGTATCAGACAAAGGTAACCCTAGATCCTGCATATTAGTGAAAAGTAGTCTTAATGTATTTTTACTACCTAATTTCAGCGGACGAGACATAACCACAGCGAGGCTAGAGACGGCCAAAGGCACGTACTGGCTGACTTCGGCCTATCTCGCCCATGATATCGTGGGAGATCTCCCAGGTAAGACCCTGGAGGATCTTGTAAAAGAAGCTGAAAAACACAACACTGGACTCATAATTGGGTGTGATGCCAACGCTCATCACTCAGTATGGGGCAGTTCCGATACAAACTACAGAGGTGAGTCACTTTTTGATTATATTTTACACACAAATCTCATTGTTTGCAACAGAGGTAGTGAACCTACTTTTATAACCAGAAGTCGACAAGATTGGTAATTGGAAAGTCTCGTCTGATCACTCGTTTTCGGACCACAGGTACATTCAATTCAGTCTAAATGATGACCCTCCCAACATGCCTCCCCGCCAATCAACCTTCCGGAACTACCGCAAGACAAATTGGCTCCTGTACAGAGATTCACTATGGCATTCAGTGAGCTCTATGCTATTATGTCCCCCTCATGACACCAACGAGCTTGATAATAAAGTCAGGGAACTCACTATGGCTCTAAATAAAGCATTGTCCTCCTCGTGTCCTCTCACTAGACCGAGAGGCAAGCGTAAGCCGCATTGGTGGACATCGGAATTGAGCCCACTTAGGAATGTCTGCAGGAAACTGTTCAATAAAGCCAAGGCCACACGAACAGATTCTGACTGGGATGCCTACAAAGTATCCCTCAATTCCTATAAAAAAGTATTGAGGAAAGCCAAAAGAATATCGTGGCGACTCTTCTGTAGCAAAATAGAGGATACCTCCGAAGGTTCTAGGCTAAGGAAAATCCTCTCTACAAATCCAACGATGCCCAGCTGTCTCAAAAAATCGGATGGCTCTTGGACTACGTCTAGCGAGGAATCGCTTAAACTTCCCAGGCAGCTCCCATGTTATAAGTAGTACGAACCCAAACAGGGCAAGGACTCACATAACCAACATTAACGATCTAATCACCAGGGATAGGCTACTTTGGGCGCTACACAGCTTCAAACCATATAAATCGGCGGGACCAGACGGCATTATACCAGCCGAATTACAAAAAACATCAGATATTATTCTTCCGGTGTTGGAGTTAATTCTGAAAAGTTGTATTGAACTGGTCCACATTCCGCTGTTATGGAGAGAAGTGAAAGTGGTTTTCATACCCAAAGCTGGCAAATATTCCCATGTCACTCCGAAAGATCTCAGACCCATCAGTCTATCATCATTTCTCCTAAAAACTCTAGAAAGATTGATAGATATCCATATTCGTACCAACATTGACAAAAGGCTGCTGTCTACCTCCCAACATGCCTATTGCAAAGGCAGATCTGTAGAAACAGCCCTACACACGTTAGTACGTTCAATTGAATATTCCCTTCACCATAAGGAGTATACAATGGTAACCTTCCTCGATATAGAAGGCGCCTTTAACAACGTCAATACATCCGCGATCTCAACTGCACTGTCGGATCTAAAAGTGGATGACACACTTGGCGAGTTCATTAATCAACTACTAACCAGTAGGATTATTAACTCAAAGCTGGGTATGACCTCCGCCAGAAGATCTGTCAGCAGAGGAACCCCGCAAGGAGGAGTCCTATCCCCACTTCTTTGGAATCTTGTGGTGAACAAACTGCTTGTTATCCTGGAAGGAGAGGGCTGCAAAGTGATTGCCTATGCAGATGACGTTGCTATTGCCGTATCGGGAAAGCACCTTAACACCTTAAAAGAACTCCTGCAAAATGCTCTTAACAAGCTAATAAGATGGGCTGACAGTTGTGGTCTAGGCGTCAATCCCCACAAAACCGAACTTGTCCTCTTTACTAGGAAATACAAAATCCCACGAGTCGACCCCCCTTCAATCAGGGGTACCAGCTTAGTCTTCTCTGACGGGGCCAAATACCTAGATCTCATCCTGGATAGGAAGCTCAACTGGAAATCTAATATACAAAAAAGAGTCCGGAAAGCTACGGTGGCACTCTTTTCTTGCAAAAAAGCTTACTCACTGGCTATATATCTCGGTTGTAAGACCGATACTAACGTATGGAACAATTGTCTGGTGGACTGCCTTAGAGAAAGCGATAAATCGCGATAAACTAGGCAGAGTCCAGAGATCAGCACGTATATGCATAGGTGGAGCGCTTCGCACCACTCCCTCAGCTGCACTGGACATTCTGTTCCATTTAATACCCCTTGACATCTTTAGCAGACAGACGGCTGCTACCACGGCCACTCGCCTCAAAGCAACTTCTCAATGGGCCGATAGTGGAATCGGCCACTCTGCAATTCTGAACATACTCAGAGTCCCTTCTAGGAGTATAGACTACACCACACCCCAACTGCTGTTCGACAAAAACTTCCAGATATCCGTCCCCCCTAGATCCTTTTGGGAGGATGCCTTGCCGGAAGAAGAATCAATCCATTTTTACACGGACGGTTCAAAAACAAATGATGGAGTGGGTGGAGGTGTCTTCTCAGACAGGCTCAATCTCAGTCTCTCCTTCCGTCTTCCTAATCATTGTAGTGTTTTCCAGGCGGAAGTTATGGCGATAAAGGAAGTCTTGTCCTGGCTAAGAAAGAATGTGGTATCCGTAAAGGATATTCGATTCTTTTCGGACAGTCAGGCCGCCATCAAGTGTCTGGACTCTGTCTCTATTAACTCTAGCCCTAGATTGCCGATCATCTCTAAAGGAGATGGCTGAGCAGTTCAACATTCACCTTTGCTGGGTGCCGGGGCATAGGGACATTCCGGGTAACTGCAAGGCCGACGAACTCGCCAAACTTGGAACTACCCTCTCAATCTTGCCTGAAAAGGGCTCCTTAGGCACACCAGTTTCCACGTGCAAGCTCTTGTTTAAACTGAATGCATTAGAAAAAACTAACCACAGATGGACAAATGGTGCTACTTGTCTGACAACGAAGCAGATTTGGCCTAGGCTGGATCTAAGACGCTCAAGGAGCTTGATTACCCTTAATCGGTCGCACATTGGTGCTACAATTGGTGTCATAACTGGACACTGTTTGTTAGGCAGGCATGCAGCAAGGCTTGGTGCCTATTCCAACGATTTCTGTAGGAGCTGTTTGGATGAGGAGGAGGAGGAGACTACTCTACACCTTCTCTGCGCATGCCCTGCTCTCTCTCGAAAGCGAAACCTCCATATGGGGGCCTTCTTCTATAATGATCTTAATGATTTAAACTCAACCGACCCAAAATGTCTCTCACGCTTTATTAGCACCTCAAAATGGTTCAACGTGTAGGCAGGAACTTCAGATCCACGTGGTATCACAATGGACCTTATATAGGTCTAAGTGAGTCGGACTTCTATCCGACTGCCACTTCAACCTAACCTAACCTAACCTAACCTAAGGAAATACCAAAGAACAGGATATTCGAAAAGACATGGGCTCAGTCCTATGACTATGATGTGAACTAATATGGCAGACGTAAGCCTGATATAGACATACAAATGTTAGTTTAGTTTGGTGGCAAGCGAATGGCTGGGCTACTTACCTTAAGACTATAACTGCGATTCGAAGTATGACCCGTAGTAGATCCTTTCATCAGTAAGATAAGCCAACTACTAAAATTCGTAGCCTCTCCTAGACGCCGGTCGCAAGATCATTAGGGTGTTTTAGGGTGTTTATTTTCATGATAGCAGAGGTGGCACGCTTGTCATTACACGGCAACAGCTCGTTGGATGGGGGGGGGATCTTTCTGCCACAAACCTACCCACAAAATATATATCGTGCCACATTACGATGTATGCATCTAATTGATACCAAATTTGTCTAGCCATGAGTTACCGCAAGGCGATGACAAGTCAGTATGTCGTAAAGCGAAACGGAAAATGGAAGAAACTAGAAAAGCTTAAGAGAGGAAGTAAGAGCAGGAAGTTAAAATATAGAGGATTTTCGATGTTGATGCAATATGTATAAATGATGAAAATATAACCATCATGCTGGCCCACCCTAGTAAGAGAATAAGGTCAAACTCCTTGATAACCTTATATCTTAATTCTCTACAAATTTGTTGGTTAGGTTAACCTTTATTTACGTGATGTGTTATGCGATCACGCAATGGATGCGATTTTTATGATATTTTGTGGAGTTGTATGTCGATGGCACCCGTTTTTATTTTTTTTGTCTTATAAAATGGCACTTCGTTTCCTGCAATATGTTTGGGTTCTAATCTTAAGCTCACTTAACTAATATTCGAATTTAGTTTCGCAGATGTTCAGGCGACTTGTTTTAATTTTAATAATATTTTTTTTAGACTTTTGCTCATATATATCTTATAAATGTCTTTAAATATTTACCGAATTTTTTGCTCATTTTAGTCGCTTATGTGGATGACATATGTAGTTGTACTAATAAAAGGAAAGTACCTTTCTACCATTAGAGATATTATGGAATCCACATTATCAGAACTATTCAAATGAACGGAACAAAACGGTCTTGCGGTTAATTCGAAAAAGACCGAACTCATTCTGTTGACCAGGAAATATAAAGTACCCAACTGGGACCCACCGAAGCTTAAAGCTGCCCGACTTAATCTTGTACCTGGGTGTGGTATTCACCTCAAATTGAACTGGAAACGGAATACGAAACGAAGAAAGGACTTAATGCCTTTTATACATGTAGGAAAGAACTTTGGGACAAACTGGGGCTTACAACCGAATATTGTGCACTGGCTGTACACCGCGATTGTGAGTACGGTTCAGTTGTCTGGTGGGATGCGGTTAAAACCAAATCCTATCTTATGAACCTGAACAAGGTGCAGAAAATCGCTTGTTTGGGCATAACAGGTGCAATTAAATCCACACCGCAACTAGGTTTGGAAACGCTATTGAACCTGCAACCTATTGCGCTATTCACTTAGAACACGGCAGCTAAAGCCGCTCTTAGATTAAGAAAGAACAAAACTTGAAAGCGTTTTTATTACGGAGACGCAATCGTACTTGACATCTTTGATCGGAAGGGACTCATGCCACTTACTGATTACGAGAAACCCAGGTTTGATTCAAGACAAATTTCGGAATCACTAGACCCCAAAGATAGGACTGGAGCTCACCCAGTACCATCATTAAAGGTATATCCGTCTATACGGATAACTCGGATAAAAGTACAGGAGCTGGCGTACCCTCAGAAAGACTTGCTATCAACCAGTCGTTTCGACTGACTGATCACTGCAGTGTCTTCCAAGCTGAGATCTATGCGGTTAAGAAAGCAGCGCAGACTATCTAATCGATGGGACTACCAGCAATGGAAATAACCAACTGTGTGGATAGTTAAGCAGCACTTAAAACAATCTGTTCCAACCTTGCAAGTGCGAAGTGTTCCTGGACACGTTGGGATGGAAGAAAACGAAAAAGCGGACGAATTGGCCAGAAACGCCTCTGATATGAACCCTCGATTAGCGGACGGAGAGGTGCTACCGCCTTTCAACACTGCTAAGACTTCTATTAACGGCGTCACCACACAATTGCCTAGGGAACAATGGAGCAACACCAACGGTTGCGTCATAACCCGTAGTCTCTGGCCCGTTGTTTATGCCAAAAGGTATTAACCGGACACTTCATCACAGGAAACATGGCTTAAAGGCTAGGGCTCTTTACAAACGACTTTTGTAGAAGCTGGAGAGGCGAGGTGGAAATAGAGTCCGTAGAACATCGTCTATCCTACTGCCCAGCTCTACAAGAATGGCGCTCATCATGCATGGGAGCACGGTTCCTCGAAAGTCTGGCCGACCTGGCTAGGGTACCTCTAGCCGCGAAAATTTTGTGCGTGCACCTGTAACTATTTGTCCATAGTCTGATTGGACTATGGACAAATAGTCACCTGGTAGGGTTAAGTCCATGATCGACCAAATATTTTCACTATTACATATCCTGGAAAAACACTCATAAAGTTCAAATCGATTTTAAAGCCGGATATGACACAAAGAGAAAAGATATATTTTTTCCACACATGGAGACGAGGATAGAAAAATCTCGCTTGTACCACAAAGTCAGTGACGACCTAACCGAGACCTTTCATGAGAAAAAATAAAAGGATTGAGGCAATACAATGCGCTGTCAAGTGACTTCTGTAACATCATACTTAAAAGAATTGTACAAACCTCATAAGCCAGCACACGAGGTACGATATTTTCAGGGTCTGTTGCTGTATTAGTAGAATACAGCGAGCTGTCACTCTCACTAGTGCCCTTGCGAGCATAGAATCAGAAGCGAAAAGATTGGTCTGCAGTTTAACGAGAGCAGAACAAAGTATCAGCTATCAAGGTGTGTTCACAGTTGTTGTCTGTTTCGGTCTCACAATCAGATACTGTATAAAGTCCTAGTATTCCCAGTCCTGAAGTATGAACTCTTCAAAAGTCACATCCTTTGCCGTTTCGAGAGACAAATCCATCTTCGTTTAATATTTTCTTCTGGAGGAGTACGATTTAATGATGAACTTTGACCCGGTTAAGAACCCTGCATAAGACGATGCAGAATATTCCTTCTGCACGATCGATGGTAAAAATAATTACACATCATGCGTCTTCGGTATCAAGCACCACCACTGTCCAGAATGCACCTCAATCTCACATCTGGGTCAGTCTCGTTAGCAATGCGAAAGCGTATATGGCCATCGCTATAACTCCATTCTCTATCTACCATTTCCTGCTCTAAGAAGATTACTTTTCACAGGGTAATGGACACACATTAGCTAGCCGAATCCCTGTTGGCTTACCTTGACCTCCAAATACATCAAATTGTTCGTTGTTGCAGGTAAATAGAAGTCCATTACGGATTCCATTAACTTAAGCGGCAACTTCGGCTTATGAAAGTAGATCCTGGGCCACTGTTGCGCCATGAACATTAATTTCCTTGGATTTATCTGCAGCGATGGCCGCAAATTAATTCAACAATTCGCACCCTCTCTAGACAACTGCGGATGGGTAGATATATACATAGACGTGTTCGTATGTTCGTGTATTCAATTACGTTAAGACTGGGATGTATATTCTCTATGTGAGGAAGGAAGGAAGGATGGAGTCACATAAATTACCACCTTTCGAGTGCCACTACAAAAGCAAAGGCATTAAAATAGTTCTTGAACTTGTTCACCTGCAGCCAAACGTACGTGAAGGCTTCCACTGCTACCACTAAATATTTAAGCTTGAGACGGGACGGATGATGAGAATAGATTGGATATGGCATGTTAATTGGAGTAATGATAGATGATGAGCATGTGGCCGCACCCTAAAATTACATGGAGCTATCGACAGAATGCCGTCTGACACGCACCCGAAATTCACCCAGGGAATACTTGGCTTTTTGGTCCTTAAATACCCCCGTCTAACCATTGGCATGTGAGTTATACAAGGTATTATATCATAATAAAAGTGGTTGGATTCCCTGATCCTTCATCTCTAATCAAACATGGATACACCACACCCAGACATAATTTCACTGCGTATCTACAAACTATGTTGGTATATCGGAAAAGATTGCCTTAATGATTTGCGGCAACATTTCCTGATGATAATCTTCCATTCAACGCGAACGACGACGGCAATCTTTTATATTTATCTCTCAGACGATAAAAAGTTGTCAACTATATTGGCACGTCAGAGCAGCACCGCAAGCTGCCCCGGTAGCGACTCCTCCTCAACTCTGACAGTGACAATGGTGCAGACAATCTTTTCTTCAGTTGTAATATCCGCCGCGCCGTAATAGATAATGGTTTTAAGGACACAATATAGCGTAAAAGTAATTTGCTATTCTTCTCTAACAAAGCAACACACTGTCCCGTCGGAAGGAAGAATGGCACACTTCCTTCAACGGTCCAAGTCCTTGGGGGTATAATTAGTCATTCTATCCAAGTGGAATGAATTTTATCGTTAATAAGATAATACTGTTAATAATATTAAGTTCCTCGATGCAGGCACGAAGCGAGAGCTGACTATAAATAGGTAGATACTTGTCCTTTGCCAGGCGATACTTTTTACCTGGACAAGTGTCGTTACCTTGGCAAGGATTTATTCATCTTTGACGATGAAGTTAATGCAAAAACTCAACTAACTCTATGAAAGTCGAAACTTTGTCCAAAGAGTTTCATAAGCACTTTCCCCGATGTGTATTGGCTGATGGTCCTCTTTGTGTAGTTTGCCGCGCCAAGCTTGTTGGTGCGGTTTTGACGAGGTAAAGTAAGTTTTTAATTAGAATTTTTTTTTCTTTTCTTCACTTAGGATGATATTTATGGGGACAACGCAACGGTGGTGTCTGCATGCATTAATGGACGAAAAACTAAAGACATAATATTTAAGGAAATAATTTTTAGTTAAAAAATAGAAAAAAATATAGGTTTGCGTCTCTTGATAGTCTGCTCATTCCAAAGTAAAATTGGACATATTTCTAGAAACTAGATGATATCCTCTCGTTCATTGAGATTGCAGAACCACATATTCCTGGGAGATCTTGCCTGTAAGGGATTACATTAAGTTTAAGAATGTCAAACCTTGATCTAAATATAAAATAATTGAGATCCCCTAGATGATGCTTTAGGGATTTGTAAGTAAACTGCGTTAGGCATGAAGCTACTTTGGTGATATTGTCCAGATAAATCTTCTCATCGACTGCCACTGTTCGAAGTTTTCAGGAAGATTCAGGGACACATTGTGGTCATGAGCTAATCTTAATCAATCTTCAAATACAGCCGTTTTAGACCTCAGGTGTGACAGAATTACCGCCTTTGATAAAGAATCATCGGATTTTTTAACTTTTCTCACAATATAATCGCCTTCAGATTACGCCGGAAAGATATGACGACGTAGCATTTGGAGTCTGAACAAACGTTTTACGAGAAACCTCTGCAATTTCTCAAATTCTTCAGCCATAAATCTCACTTTCGTAGCACAAACAAGAGTTTTTTTTTTTTATACAATTTGCACGTGCAAAAGGGATTGTTAGCATGATAATGTTAGAGTTGTAACGGAAGATGTGCCTATCCTACAAATGCGATGCTCTGCTGTCCCCTACCGTAGGTTGTCCACCCTTCTAGACGAAGGCAGGCATGCTTGCACACGCGCGAACTAGCTCGCCGGAGGCGTGGGATCTTTCATCCGCTGGTGGACATCCGTACATATTTTCATGCCTGTTTTATTTTAAATAAAAAGGAGAGAGCCACAAACCGAAAAGATCAAAAATCGATTTTTTTTTTTTATTTTTAAAGCCTTTATAGAAAAGACATCTGCGACCTGAGTAATCCTGGGAAACCTAAGGTGATGTTGGTTCCCCTAGCGTGACCCACCCACAACCTAATACAATAAAATGTGTATGTGCCCCTAAACAAATAAAAAGCAATCGCTTACGGTTCGCTCAGTTTAACACCGAAGCACCACCACCACACTGGCATTGCACTGCCCTATCGCACAAAAGTTCTTAAGAACACTCCATAATATCAAAATTCGAATACAATCAATTGCGAGTAAATTGTCATAATGAATTTAAATAATTTTTATTTAACAAAATAAAAAGAAAAATCTAAAGTAAGTATATACCTACATCTAGCTTATATAAAAGTGTCTTATTTTAGATAAAAATATTTCAGTTATTCATTATTCATTGGCTTTATTTAATAATTTAATTTGTTAAATTTATCATTAATCATTATCATTATCTAGGTTAAGTTCAGCTCATATTAGAGTAAGTTCGGGTAATGAGGACCACAGCATTTCCCCTTTTTGTGAGAGAGTAAGAGATCTTTTTTTGTTGTTAAATGTTAGTTCTCTTAAGCAGAGAGCCAAATCTTTAATTACCACGTGTTTATGAGAAGTCGATTTTGCGCAGTGCAGTGTTTCTTGTTTTGAAGTGAGGTCGTTGTTAATTTTAGTTCGCAGTAAAAACATTATATTTATTTAAAATAAGCTTTAATTCGGGTTAGTGTTTCTTTGTCGGCATTCTTATTTTGTGTTTCTTGATTTATAAAATGAATTTAACTGTTTTGCCTTATTTTTTATAAATAATAATGCTTTTCTTATGGAACATGCTTTTCGGCTATTTTGGAGTACCCACAAGCGGGTAAAGTGGAGTAGTACTCCACATTTGCCACCGGTTTTGGATGAGGTCTAATTTTGTATGTTACTTTATAGATTCATCAGAAAATGCCAAAAAAAGGGATACAAGTAAGAAAATGAGACTCCGTTAGTATGGAAAGAGCTCTACTTGCCATCCAGAAAGGATAAATGGGTGTTAAGCTGGCGGCAAACACATATAACGTGCCCAAAACAACGCTGCAACGTATGGCACGAAGTGGTAAGAGCATACATGACCTTTTATCTACTCCCTTGAGTCGCAAACCAACTTTTACTAAACATCTGGAAAAAGAGCTTGTGGAATATTTACACGAGATGGAAAACCGTTTTTGGGGTTTAACCAGAAATGATATCCGAAGTCTGGAATTCTAACTGGCCCAAAAAAATAATATTCCGAACAAGTTTTCGTTACTCCATAAGACAGCCGGTAAAGATTGGTTATATGGCTTTTTAAAAAGGCATAAAAGTGAATTGAGCTTTCGGCTACTAACGGGATCTTCCATCGACAGAGCTAAAGGCTTCAATCAGCAAAACGTAAACAATTTTTTTGACATTTTGGAAGAATTATACGAAAAATATAATTTTGCGCCATCCAGAATCTGGAATGTGGATGAGACTGGCTTAACCATTGTGCAAAACAGGCAGCCACAGGTTTTAGCCAAAAAAGGAAAACGTCAAATCGGAGCATTGACCTCGGCGGAACGTGGTTTATTAGTAAAAGTAGTAAATTGCATGAGCGCTGGTGGCAGTTTTATTCCACCTTATTTCATATTTCCGCGGAAAAGAAATAAACCGCTTTTCATGAATAACGCTCCTGCTGATTCAAAGGCTACTTTCCATATTTCTGGGTGGATTCAATTGCCCATTTTTACAGAGTGGTTCCGCCATTTTTTGGAGTTTTCCAAATCCTCTGAACAACAGCCAGTTCTATTAATCCTAGATGGTACTATAGCCATACTTGGAACATAAAAGTTATTGACCTTGCTAGAAAGAATTTCGTGATAATTGTTTCTCTACCACTACACTGCACCCATAAGATGCAACCGTTGGATAGACCATTTATGGGTCCTCTCAAAAAGTATTACAATGATGAAATAAGACGTTTCATGAGAGAAGCTGGACGAAAAGTCAACTTGGGTGATATAACTCAGTTATTTAAAAACGCATATTTTAAGGTACAAACAGGACAAGTGGCAGTCAGTGGATTTAAATGCAGCGGAATTTTTCCTTTCAATAGGCATATTTATTCTGAGGCTGATTTTCTAGCATGTGAGACCGAGCCTTTGCCTGTGCATGAACCTGAACCTGAGCCATTACCAGAATTCAAACTACAAATCGTAGCAAATCGAGCTTGGCTCTTGAAGCTAATGAAATGCTAAATATTGTGGCAGAAGTTAATAGTCAAATCGTGTCCACTTCGATTTTGAACCAGACTAAAGCCCATTTTACTCCGTGGGATATTTCTCCTCCTCCGAAACTGAAAAGGGTTGCGCCCAGAAACAGGGGAAAAAAACTAAAGCCGCAGTTTTAACAATATCATCTTACAAGAATGAGTTAGAAGAAAGTCTTAATAAAACCTAGAAACCCTTAAAAATCAAAATCAAAAGCCAGCCAAAAGTTATGGACCCAGCAAAAACAGAAAAAATAAGGAAGGAAAAGGAGCCAAGGTCATCTTTAACTAAGAGTCAGCCTAGCAAACCATCTACTTCGAAATATCGGCAATCTTCATCATCAGATGATAGCCTTGCCCCATATGAGATCCTTTTTGCTGATTCTGATGATTTTTGATGATATGGCAGAACTTCCGACTTCAAAAGACACAAAATGTAATTTCTGCGACGTGTTATGGGGTGATGACATTACTGGGGAAAAATGGACTCAATGTCTCCAATGTGATATTATTTGGTCTCACGAAAAATGCATTCCGAAACCAAGTGCTATTTTTATATGCAGCTCGTGTGACAAATTCTTTGTAGATAATAAAAAAGACTGAAGTTTCTTAAATCTAAAACATTTATTCCATATGAAATACCTTTTATTTATTGTGTTATTTAGAGATAATATTATTTATGTTTTTAAATTATCTTATATATCAAATTATGAAGTCAAATTAAGTTCCTTTTATATTGTAAAATGTTATTCTTACTAATTTTTTTCGAAGTTTTTTTAGTTTTTTGATTTTGTTAATTTTGAAGAAACTTGAAGTTTATAATGATTTAGTATTTATTATTTTTTTTTGTTTTATGAATTATTAATAAAAAGAAAAAATCTAAACCAAAAAACATTTATTTTTGCTTTGATTAATCTATTTCAGGTAATATGGAGTACTACTCCACATTACCCACTCTGATGGGCCCACATTACCCGACACTTTTTCAGAGGGGAGGTTTTTCGACATTTGGATGCTTTGGCAAATATACAAATTATTTGAGAAAAATTAAGCAAAAGGTTAAGTGAAATTTGTTGCTAACGTTCCAAAGAATGGTTTAAAAGTTTTACCATTTCAATAAAAGCTTTATTTTCTAAGATATTACTGAAAACAATAAGGGGGATCCACAATACCCGAACTTACTCTATATCATAAAAAACATAAGGAAAGGCTACAGTCCGCTTGGAGCGAACAGTATGATACCCTATCCCTATCCCTATATGCCCCAAAAAAAACCTTAAGAAGATGATGGCTAGCATTTTATTTCATTCTATAAAATTTAGAAAAAAAAAAAACATTTTTTGAAAAAACGCCCCCAAAAAGTGGGCATGGCCAAAAACTTTGTATGGGCGATATATTGGAAAAAATATTGGCTAAATATCTTGTTAAACATTTTTTTTCGGTTTCTATGAAAATTATCGAAGAAAACAGCATTTTAGTGAAAAACGCCCACAAAAAGTAGGCGTGGCAAAAAACTTTATATGACAAACTTATAAAGGAGGGTAGTGCCTACATATCTTGTGAAGGTTATAACCCTCTATCTGTCCATCTGTAGCTTTAAATCGGTTTTTTCTAAATTGTGGGCGTGGCAGTGGGCGTATTCAAAAAAATTTTACACTTAACCATTTCGGAGCCCTAGGGAGTATGTGGTCCAAATTTCAGCTTTCTAGCGTGAATTTAAAGGCCTAAAAATTGCGTACGGACGGACGGACGGACGGACATTGCTAAATAGTCTTAGGATTTGGTCCTGATCATAAATATATATACTTTTATGGGTCTACGACGAATATTAAGGGGTGTTACAAACTATGTGTCAAAATTAATATACCCTTAGGATAGGGTATAAAAACAACAAAAATAAATGTCCCTTCGGACAAAGCAAAGTGTTATAAATGTGAACTCTATTTAACTCTTACTATTCAATTATCCGCCGTTCGGAATTAAATTCATTATAATGTAATATTAGTTGGTTTAAATTTAAACATTACTTAGCTCACAAAATTCTTATATTGTTTTATTATTACGTATATGCATGTTCTAAGTTTGCATGTTCAAACCCAGATGTTATTGCTTACTTTTAGGCTCAATGTAAAACAAAAATATGTATATATGTATATAAAAAAATTATATGAAGTTCACTCATATACATAGGTACTGTATTTTTACAAAATAATATAAAATAATTCAATTTTCTGATCGTTCAGTACAAACAATATAACCAAAAGACTCACCGATATTTATGCACCTTTCTGTACATGTACTTGACGAAATATTTTTGTATTGATGAATGATGATGATGAGATGACACTCCGATGGATGTTGTGCACAGCATAGGTGGCCTGGATTGTGATTTATACATAGGCTTGCCATACGTCCCGGTTTGACCGGGACAGTCCCGGTTTGAGGCTGCTGTCCCGGCGTCCCGGCCGGTTTGGCATTTGGTCCCGGTTTTTAATTTTTTTAAGTACAAAAAATTCCAAACAGTCTGGAACTTCACCGTGCGTCTAGCTCTACATAGATTTTTCCTTTTCGCCAACTAAAAACAAACACATGTTATTATGTGCTAATAAATATTTATTTTTTTATTTTTTTATTTCCGAATTGTTTTGAACTCTATCGGCATTCCTCGCCTCCTAGGTTTTCGTAGTACCTACCTTCTCGGAACTCGCAGTACTCGCTCATTCTTACGTTGTTTTTCAGTATTCAGTACAGTCAGTGCTGATTGTGTATTGTTTTCTTTCACCAGTGTCTTTTCGAGTTATCTAAATTCTGAATCTAGTTACACTCACTAAAATTGTTCATTTAGTTTTTAGTGCGCGCTTTACTCTTTTGTTAGTGATTGGATTTTTTAATCAATATGCCTAAACGTACATGTAAATTTAATAGTGATCTCGAAAAGGAATATCCTTTCTTAAAGAAACTTTGTTCTAGCTCTGATCAAGGTGAAAGGGTTCGATGTGGGCATTGTAGTGCAGAGTTTTCTATTGCTCATGGTGGTCGGTCGGACATTAAAGACCACTTAAAGTCGAACAGACATAAAAATAGTCTTTCAGCAGCTGCTAGCTCTTTCAAGGTTTCATCATATTTTAAGTCTACCAATCCGAATGACATGAATTTAGCGCTTGCAGCCAAGGAGGCAACTTTTGCGTATCATACAGCAAATCATAACCTTAGTTTTAATTCAAATGCTTGTTCTTCTAAATTGATATCAAAGTTCTTCGAACCTAAATTTGGTCTTGGAAAAACTAAGAGTGAAGCCATTCTTGTTAGCGTCATTGCCCCGTTTGCTGAAGACGAAGTACGTAAAGATCTCGAGAAAACAAACTTTGTGACCGTCAGCATGGATGCTTCTAATAAAAAGGAAGTGAAACTAGTTCCTGTGGTAGTTCGATATTTTCAACCGGAATCCGGAGTGCAGATCAAACTCTTAGACTTTAAATCAGTTCCTGGGGAGACAGCAGCTATCTTGACAGATCATCTAATATCAATTCTAAAGAAAAATAATTTAGAAAGTAAAGTTGTAGCTTTTTGTGGAGATAATTGCAACACGAACTTTGGTGGTGTTCTTAGAAGAGGACAAAATAACGTTTATGCATTGCTTCAAAAAGAACTGGGAAGAAACATCATTGGTATTGGCTGTGGTGCTCACATTGTGCACAACACTATTCAAAATTCTGTGGATGTTCTCCCAATTGAGATTGAAGCGTTGGTAGTAAAAATTTACAAATACTTCCATATTAACACTGTGCGTGTAACTCAGCTCAAGGAGTTTTGTGATTTTGCAGGGATATAATACAGAAAACTGTTGCAACATGGGAACACACGGTTTCTATCCTTACTTCCAGCAATCGAGAGAATATTGCAAATGTACGAAGGATTGAAAGAGTACTTTTCTTCCCTGGAACTTTGTCCTGTCCTAATCAAAAATTTTTTTGATGATGAGCGGGGTGAAATCTACATGTGGTTTGTCCATGGCCAGCTTTCACTATTCAATAAAGCTGTGCTTTCAATGGAGAAGGACAAATCTAGTGCAACTGATGTTGCGAGTGCCCTCCAAAATTTAAAAACAATCCTTCAAGAAAGGAGGGACAACAAGTTCATCCCTAATGGTGCAAAAAAACTATTGAGAACTCTTGCCGAAAAATGTGAAACTGAAGATAGCTTGTCCAAAATAAAAGAAGATTTTAGAAAATTTTACGACAGGTAAGTTTTGTTCACAAAAAAAAAATAAAAAAATATATACTGGGTGTTTAGTATATGTACCTATTATTTGTAGCAACAAAAAATAATAATTGTCTCTTTTACAGGTGCGTGTCATACATAGAACTTTGGGAAAATAGTTTCGGAGGTTCATATGAATTTCAATGGATAAACCATACGTCTTTTGAATGGAAAGATGTAGAGAAGACTGCTGAGAAAATAAACGAGAGCCTGGGAAAAGAAGCTGTGAACAAAGATGAACTATTTGATGGGCTTGTCGTTACAAAGAAGGTCTGGAAAACTCTGACTGAACAGAATAATACGGAGCCAAAGCTTACACGCGAAGAGATGTGGTCAAAAGTCTTCTGCCACTGCAAGGAAAATGACGTTCCTGTTCCTAATCTCAAACTCATTCTAGAGTATATCTTCTGTCTGCCAGGAACTTCAGCTCCAGTTGAGAGAGTTTTCTCTCTCATGAACAATACTTGGAGAGATGACAGAGGTCAAATGCATGAAGCAACTGTGAGAAGTCTGATTCTTTGCAAAATTAACATAGGGCTTGGTTGCAGCGACTTTCATGACAAGATACAAAATAACAAGAAATTTCTTGAAAAGGTCCATTCCAAGAAAAAGTATCCACAGCAACAGCAATCGATGGATCAGGATGATGACTAAATCTAATAAATACCTACTATCCTATAAGTTACTAATCACTAATCTAGATTAAAAAATAAATACAAAAAAATTTTTGACTTTAAACATTTTTTTTTTTTTTTTTGTGGTGTGTCCCGGTTAGTCGGTTCGAAAATATGGCAAGCCTATTTATACATGAACTCTATTTTAAAGAAAAAAAATTATGAAAGCAATATGTTTGAACTGAACGAACCTCACACGCATAATAGTAATCACGGTTGCCACATTGGTCATTTATGACCAAATTTGGTCATTATTTTTTCTCTTGGTCACATTGTCATTTTTTTTCCATTTGGTCATTTTTTCACGAAACGAAAAAAGAAACTTGACTTTAATTTGTATGCAACCTAAAGCGCTTTTCTTTTCGTTCGATGTAAATAGTGCATTAATGTGTTTAATTGAACGCACACTGATTACGCATCACTGAATGTACATACACTGAATGCATTCATTTCCTTCATTTGACAATTTATTGACAGATCACTGGAAAACTCAAAATTGTGTTTAAATAAATCACTAACGTACTTTCTTTGCGCGCTGTTCTTTCTTGTTCTTGAAAAACAAAACATAAACAATGGATAGGTAAGTTATAGCATATTTATTTATGTGTTCCTCATATTTGTAAAACTAAAATAACATTTCAGGTTTATTATTGCGAAAAAAAAACACGAAAAGAAACTGAGCAGGCAACAGAAAGTCTCACAGAAGCAGATGAGCCCCAATCTTTCAGTTCCAGCAACTGGTAAATGTTTTTTACTAAATTAAAAGTCTCATGAAACAACATTTACCTATGTATGTATAAATTCTTAGTGATCAAAATGAAGACACAGCGAAAAAAAATGTGGAAAGGAAATTTCGTCAAGAATGGCTTAAAAACATTTACTTGGCTGAAAAACAAAGAAAATAAAAGCTTCTGTAATGCCTGCCAGAAAATTCTCACAAATCATTTAGGACACCTAAAATCACATGAAAAAAATGAAGCGCATGTCAAAAACATGGGAAAACAAAGGAATCAATTAAAAATTGATTCCTGCTTGCAACATGACAAGTCAAGTTTGGAAAAAAAAGTCTATTTGGCGGAGCTAACGCTTGTGCAGTTTTTAATTGTTCATAATCTTCCATTTCTTTTAATGGATTTTTTGGGCAATCTTTTAAAAGAATGCTGTCCGGATTCGGAAGTGGCAAAATCAATTAAATGCGGACGTACGAAAGCAACTCAACTTGCGGAGACGTTAGGAACAAAATCAAAGCAGAAAATTGTTTCTGAATTGCAAACCACGAAATTTTCTTTGATTACCGACGAGACCACCGACCTTTCAACAAAAAAGTCGTTAGTTCTAGTTGTAAGGTATGTTGATAAAAAAAATCAAAGATTATTAAAGATAGATTCCTAGGCCTGATTGAGCTCATTAAATGTAACGCTGAAACCATTTACGAAAGCATTAAACAATTTTTTTCTGATAATGAAATTCCATTTGAAAATTTAATTGGACTATCAACTGACGGGGCAAGTGTTATGGCTGGTCAGGTTAATGGTCTTCAAGCCAAACTTAAAAGCAACATTAATTTGTTTTTTCTCAAATGCACTTGCCACTCGCTGCATTTATGCTCTGCTTATGCTTGTAAAAAAATTCCTAATGAAGTTGAAAAACTTTGTCGCAACATCTATAAATTTTTTGCTTATAGTGCCAATCGTATTAACAACTTTAAGGAATTTCAAGAATATTGTGCAGTCCCACCGCACAAAATTTTGGGTATTTCATTGACAAGGTGGCTTGCGTTAGAAAACGTCATCAATCGAGTTGTAGAACAGTGGGATGCACTGCAATTATATTTCATTTCATGTTCTTTAGAGATCAGCGGAATAAAATCCTACGACTTAGCAAATTCAATGGGAAATCCTGAAACGAAAGTTTATTTCTTATTTTTATCTTACATTTTAAAAATAATAAACAATTTGAATAAGGAATTTCAATCCGAAAATGTTCGTTTACCATACTTACATTTCCAAATAGAAACAACAGTTGAACTTATTTTAAGCAATTTTGTAAATAATAACTTTATTAAAAATATAAATTCTTGGTCAGAATTAGACTTAGAGAACAAAGAGAATTATCTGCCCAGTACAGATGTTTTTATAGGAAGCAAAGCCGAGGAATTTCTCAGAAAATCGAACCTCACAAATTTTAATAAAATTGAAGTAAAAACAAACGCTTTAACATTTTATTTAGAACTTTTAAAACAGCTGCTACATAGATTTGATCTCAGTAATAATGATTTGAAAAATTTATCCATAATAACTCCAAAAAGTGTTTTGTCGGATTCCGAAATTTCAATATTACCTTTAATTGATAGTTTTCCTAACTTGGTTCAGGGCGATCCAGAAGATCGTAAGAGAGTAATGGAATGGAGAATGCTAAGGTTTTCAAAAAATCATAATCTTAACGATAAAATGGACATGTGTGAATTTTGGGAAAAAGTCAGTTTTCTTAAAAATGGTTTAAACGAGTATTGTTTCGAAAATTTAAATACTTTTATTTACAATCTGATGTCTCTTCCACACAGCTCAGCTGCCGCTGAAAGAAAATTTTTTGAATTAGGTTTGATTAAAACAAAATTAAGGAATAGACTCAATTTTGACACCATAAATAATGTAATGCTGGCCAAAGAGCTTCAAGATGAGAAAAATAGCCATAGCGTTTGGTCTGCAAAAATGTTGTTTTAAATGGAGATTTATATTAGTTTATTATTTTTTATCTGATTATAAAATGCTGTGAGAAGATAATATTTTTTTGTTTCGTTATTTATGATTCGTTACTTTTATTTATTTATGTTAATGTAATATAATAATTAATTTTTATAGATATATTTTGTGAATTTGTTTGTACCTGTTTTTTATTGTTTTTGTTTATTATTATTAATTAAAAAAAATAATATGTGGTCTGCGTAATATAAAGAACATGTTGAAATAAATGTGATGAATTCATTGTTCTGTGTTTACAAATATTTCGGACTTAAATTATTTTGGTCATTTTTAGCTACAGTTGGTCATATTTATTTCCAATTTTGGACACACATTTTATTTTCAAGTGGCAACCGTGATAGTAATTCCAAGTGATATACTTAACTTAGGACAAATCACATACATATATCACAAAACAAACATATTTACAACAACAATTATCTCCTTGGTGCACCAATGCACACTTTTCGTCTTTCCGGATCGCTGGTTTCGGCTACCTGTTGGTTGATGCTTAGTAGGGTGACGATATCAATCAAACCACTGAGTGGTTTTTTTTTTTTTGTTTTTGGAGACTGATGTTCTGTCGCTGGTAGACAGATGATGCTTGCTTTTCTTGTAAGGGTTCTCTGCAGTGGTCGAATTTTTGTGGGCTGCTGATGGAAAATGTGGCGAGATTTAGATAACGTTTCTACCGCTTCTTTCTATGCCGTTTATTGGTCTCGCTGCTGTCCGATCTTAATGGTGACGTCAATTGGATGTTTTGTTCATCTGGGCTTTCGTTGCTGGCTCACTAGGTGCACCAGAGGTGAGTTTCTCACAGTTCAATGTGCTGTGGTTGGTACGACTCCTCCAATCTCTAAGCGGTTTTGACTGGTTCCCCGAGTAGTGCAATTATATCTGGTGTCAGAGCACGGTTTTATTGGACACGTGGCTTGGTGGATGGCACAAATACTTGCTGGTGGTGATTTTTTTGTTGTTCTGCACTAAGGTTTTGATTTCAAAACATGGATGACGTTTCTTTCGTCTTTTTAAGCAAATTTGCCGACAACACTACTGCGATGCAGATTTTGTAGCCAGGTTGTTGGTTTTTTTTTTTTTTATGGGGGCGAGATTGCACTTGGTCTAGTTAATTTTTTGAACTTAAATTTATATATATATATATATATATGTATATATAAAAAAAACTAGCAATTTTCTGCAATACTCAACTGCACTTGACGACGTCCCAGAAAGAAGAGAGTGAACATGACATTTTCGGATAGTGAGGTCAAGCACAGACAAATTATTCGTCAAGTGGCTAGCTTCCGGTTAGTGCTTAACGAAAGCTTATAGTTCATGGCTGTCAGAATTCCGCCTGCTTTCTAGGTTCGAAAACAGGGTGTGTATGATGGTCACAACTTTAATCATACATTACTATAGAAATGCATATGTCAGTATATTGCTAAAACAAATTTTCTTGGGCCCCTACAGAGTACCACAGAACGGGCGTTAAGGAAAGGAGGGATTAGAAGAAAGGATGAGAAACCGATGCACATTGATCTTAAATGTTTGTAAATTGTAATGGTCAGGAAAAACAGAGTGAGGCAGAGCATTCCACATTCGTGTGGTACGGCAGAGGAACGAATCCTTAAATTTCACAGTTCGACCGAATATAGGCTTTAGGGTGAACTGATGTGCATTCCTCGCATGGCGAGTATTACGGTTGAAGTGTTGAAGGGGAGGAATGCAACTGGCTATTTCGTTTGAGCACTTGTGATGGTAGTATCGATAGAACAACGATAGGCAGGAGACATTACGACGATGACTAAGAGAGTCAAATGATTTCGTGATGTCTCGGTCGCCTATAAGTTTTATCTCACGTTTTTGGATCCTGTCAAGTAGCTCTAAATATGTAATTGGTACACCGGACCAGATATGGGCGTTGTGCTCAAGTTCTGGGCGAATAAACGCCTTGTAGATTCTAGCCAGATCAGAAGGGGTGAAATATTTCTTGCATCGCTTTAGGAAGCCTAGACATTTCGCAGCGTTCTTGGCGACATCAAATATGTGGTCATTCCAACGAAGGTTGTCATTAACACACATACTGAGAATGGAAAGTCGTTCGGTTTCAGCGATGCAAGTGCCATTCATGGATAAAGGCAGAGTATTGAGGATTCGCTTTAATGACAGAAGACAGTATTGTGTTTTGGAAGCATTAAATTCCACTATATTGGTTTTACCCCACTCAAGAATGCTGTCAAGATCGGAATTTAATGAGCTTAACATATGTAGCCGTTCCAGTTCGAAGCCCGAAGATGAGGGGCGTTGCCCAGGAAACAAATATGTAAAGCTAAGGGTACTGTCATCGGCGAAGGAATGAATAGGATTAGAAGTAACAGAGAGTTGGATCATATATAAAAATGAGGAAGAGAGTCGGAGACAAAACGGAGCCTTGGGGAACACCAGCATTTATTTGGTGAGTTGCAGGCTTGAAACCGTCCAAAACAACTTGAATTGAACGGTCCGAAAGGTAATTTCTAATCTATTGAAGAAAGGTATCATCGATTCCAAATGCACGCGTTTTCGAAAAGAGAGTTTGATGCCAAACTCTGTCAAATGCCTTTGAAATATCACCACCACGGTGAATAGATTGGTTTCACTTTTCGGTTCGATATGTCATCAAATCACCAGTGGACCTGTGACATCGAATACTTTAAATTTTGCTGATTTACAAATTTTACTATTTCTATAAAATTTTCTCCATTTTTTTTCTGTTGATGGTCAATTTTGCTTGCAATTTTACTCTGGATATGTTAATTCTATTTCAAGTCCCAGGTATTTGTACTCCCACACTTTCTTTAATCTCTCGTTGTTTAGAGTCCGGCGTTCACTATCAGCTTGTGAATTGAGAATTTTTTTCCTTTGATTTGGCAGTGTTTTGTTGCGACTACTGCACTACTCTTATTTACTTGCACGGATCATCACTTGGCATGCTGGCATACGCGCGGCTAGGAACGTCGGATGGAAGTGGTTCTTGATCTGCAAGTCCCAGACACAACAAAAAAAAGAAAATATATTTCATGCCAAGATTCATCTGTCAATACCGGACGGACACTATTCATCACTCACACCCCTTCCCTATAGTTCGCGGGCAACTAGATGTAATGTTGCCTAGAGTACATTTGACCCACCAATTTTGCACTGAAGGGCGCCATGGCATCTCCGGTACTCGTTTTGCTTAGAGCTGGCCCTAGATTATATATAGACCGAACCTCACTTCCCGACGATGTTTGAAAAATGACCACATCTAACGTAAAGACCCGCCATCTAACGTTTTTTTTAACTAGTGCTTATTTCGCGAATGGTAACACTTAGCTCATGTCTGATTTGACAGGTAATTAGTTTTATCCTTCCGCTGAACGAATATGGTTGTGGGGGCCTTCGCTTCGCTTGGGCCTGCGATCGACTTAGAGAAGATGCCGATTTTGCCAAAAAAATCATCTTTTCAGATGAAGCTCTATTTGATCTTATAGCCCAAATCGATATACCCAAAACGAGTCACTGTTTGGTGCGGATTTTGGTCCAGAGGCATAATTGGGCCATTTTTCTTCGAAAATGAGCAAGGAGTGGCCATTACAGTCAATGGCGATAGTTATCGGGCCATGTTGAACGAATTTTGGTTCACAAAAATTGAAAAGGGGGATATTGGCAACATTTGGTTTCAACAGAACGGCGCTACGTGCCACACAGCCGAAGCTACACTCGATGTTTTGCGCCCTGTTTTTGAAGATCGCATTATCAGCCGCAGAGCTTATGTCGTTTGGCCACCGCGGAGCTGCAATTTGACACCGTTGGACTATTATTTGTGGGGTGCCGTAAAAGATAAGTGTTACGCCGACATGCCTGAGATAATTGACGCTTTAAAGGAAAATATTTGGTGAAATACAGCTGCACACAATCGATAATGTGCTTAAAAATTGGACCGATCGTGTAGGCTACTGCATGGCCAGCCGAGGCAGCCATTTGAATGAAATTATTTTACATTATTAACCGGAAGGATTTTACTTTCAAATAAAAAAAGAAATTCAAGAAAATATTCAGTAGTTTTTTTATAGTATTTTCAAAAAAAAAAGTTATTTGGCGGATCATATATAGGATATAAAGGTGGTAGGAAATAATCAAACTACCAATAAATAAAATAGAAAAAAAAACTCACCCTTGTCCGTCTGGAAACTGTGCACAATGTCCCACGTGGTTACGGTATCCAATTCTGTACCAAATTTCACTTGGTGATAATTCAAAAAAAAAAAATACATATAATATTTACAACCCAAACTCACTATCACAAACTAATTTAATTTACGTATAGTAATTTTAAGGAATTTAGAAAAATTTATTTTTAGAATTTAGATAGGTAGCAAAACTTCATTTCTTTTTTCTTCTTATTTTAACTTTTTTTTTTTTTTGAATTTTCTTTAGGTAAAGCACTTAGGTAAGTATGAAAATTTTATTTTTTTTTACAGCTGACCCACTTGCGTGTCCAAATTACCTCTCAGCATAGCAATTGCGGCACAGTATACAGCATACCTCTGTCCCTTTGAACCCGCAAAAAATGTTTAAAAATGGAGAAAAAATCCTCTCACAAATGTTCTATCTGTGAATACGTGTGAGCCAGCCAAATAAAGTATGGAGGGGTTGATGTGTCAAAAATATGTCATTAGCGCGGGCTGTTTTGCAAGAATTACAAATGGCAACAAAAAACAGCTGATTATAGCGGATGTGTTGGGGAAGTGCTGCGAAGTATTGAGTTAACGTAGTTCAAGCTTAATTGATATTTTAATGTTTATAAAAAAAATAGTTAGGTATATAATAAATAATGAAGTTGTATAATAAATTCGAATAATTTTTGTGTTTATAAGAAATAGTTCTAATTCTTTTATATGCCTTAAAATAAACATACTTGGGTTGTTATATTTTTTCCATTTTGGTTATTAGAGTGAGATAAAATGTATATAATATTTTATAATTGCATGAATATTACTAAATTAGTAATGTTTGGGTGCAAAATATTTATAGTTAATAGTTTTGGATTAGTTTTTCGAGGTTCCCTACTTTTTTAAAGAAAAAAACACAGAAAATTCAAATTTAATGGAGAATGTTTATTATCATTTGAAAGAACATTCTTTGGCATTTATTTTTTAAAGATTATGTCTATCAAATGTTGGCCGTTGCTACGTCGCAGATGGTCCATCCGTTGAGTCCAATTTTCGATCACTCGTTCGAGCATTTCGACTGGTAACTGGCGAATGACACGCGTGACGTTTTCCTCCAAGGCCTGAATCGAAGCGGGTTTGTCGGCATAAGCTTTTGACTTTACATATCCAATCGTGGCCAATCGACCGGCCCAAAACAAGAAATTATGTGCTCACCGAAATGTTCTCTCAATAAGTCCATTGATTGATGGGATGTGTGGGAAGTGGCGCCGTCTTGCTGAAACCAAATGTCGCCGAGATCACGAGCTTCAATTTCAGGCATCAAATAGTCGGTTATTATGGCACGATAACGGTCGCCATTGACGGTTACGTTCGCACCGGCATAATTTCTAAAGAAATATGGACCGATGATTCCACCGGCCCACAACCCGCACCAAACCGTTGTTTTTTCTGGATGAAGTGGCAGTTCTTCAATCTCTTCAGGTTGCTCTTCGTCCCAAATGCGGCAATTTTGTTTGTTTACATACCCATTGAGCCAGAAATGGGCCTCATCGCTAAACAAAATTTGCCTCGAAAACGTCGGATCTTCTTCGTACTTTTCAAGAGCCCATAGAGCGAAGCGATGTCGCTTGGGAAGGTCGAGCGGCTTCAGTTGTTGCACAAGCTGTATTTTGTACGCTTTCAATTTAAGATCTTGACGTAAAATGCGCCAAGTCGTTCCATACGTCAGTCCGAGTTGCTGCGAACGGCGCCGAATCGACTCTCTACGGTCTTCGTGTACACTCTCAGCTACGGCCGCTATATTTTCTTCACAGCGTGCTGGGCGTGGTCTATTCGGTCTAATATTATCCAATAATGAATGCTGGGTCTCAAAATGGGTGATGGTGTTGCGAATAGTACGCTGACCATAAGTTGAGCGAAGTGCACGAAACACATTCCTCACAGAACGTGAATTTTCATAATAAAGTTGAACAATTTGTAAACGTTGTTCACGCGTAAGTCTTTCCATTATGAAATGCCAAACAATACTAAACAAAAATAACATGACAGCATGACACGACTCACACGTGATCTGTCAAAAAAGGCTATTGAAAAAAGGATCTTTACTTTGATCACCCGTTATCTAGGATTGCACCCGATATTTGATTTGATCTGAGGGATAATGACGAAATGAAGTGATGATTCTCCTTCTCGTAAAGAGAACAACCGTGTCCGCAGGATACAGTGCCCTCTCAGAATTCCTGTTAATGTTCTAAGCTCAACCCTGCTCAGTTTTATTTACTCTATTGATCTATTACTATCGAAAAGTGGCCAAGAGCTTTGGATACCCTGTGTCCCTCAAGACTTTACCACCTTAGATTGGCAGACCATGCTCTTTATTTTGCAAACGGGAGGTTTGATGTCTGATAAAGCTATTAAATTTAAAAAGTATTTTAATTTTAGATTTGTTAGGGGGTGAGAATTGCAAAAAGGATATTTTATAAAAATTGGCATTGCATTATCCCACCCACTCCATCTAGGTTGTAGCTTGTCAGTATAACACTAACATAAATTAAAAAAAAAATCAGTAAAACCGCAGATTGTAGAGATCCAGGATATGTGAATATTTCCGCCGCCTGTTGTATGTTCTCAATTTTTTTTCCCTCACACTCTGATCAAAGTGCATTTGAATAATTCAAAAAAAAAAGGGAACAACTCCACACATGAACACTAACCTAAGCCTGGTATATTAATTTACTCATTTCCATCCGAGGAGAGGATAGAAGAAATAGCCGCACACAAAATATGTATCAAAACCCCTAACCCCCCTCTAAAAGTATCCCACAAAAAAAATAAATGGAGCACCACAATAGAAAAGCAGCAGAATTATCGCTTCGACCGAATAAATTTGAATAAATTATTACTTTTGCGCTTGCACTATGTGAAGTAAAGTGCAGCCGCTCACACAAGGGGACACAGGATATCATATCTCCTTCTGTTTTTTTTGCTACTGCACGAGTTTGGTGTATTAAATTTAGCCGCATGTGCAACTATATAGTAAATGTTTTCCATTTAAATTCCAATTTTTGCGCACCCAAAAAAATTGTTCGGAAGCCAACATGCCTTTGAAGTTCAATTCAAAGAAGGAAACCACTTCCATCGCCCCATTTAAATCAAATTCCATCACCGTAATGAGAACCCGAGATTTGAACAAGGACACTGTCCGCAGCTCTAGAATACTAGAATGGAATGGAACGTTAAAATGTAGTTGATCAAATGCAGGGAGCAAAAGAATAAAAGGAGAAGGAACCCATGCGAATGGGAGTCCGCACGAAAGTAGATCCTTACTCATCAGAATACTGGTCACCACAATGGCAGTTCTGCCTCTGGTTCTCCCTTATTAATCAGTTTAAATGGAAGCCACCAGCACACAGACAGGCGAAACGAAACGTCTTGCTCAGCAATATTTCTTAAACCATTTCTGACACAAAGACACAGAAGGGGGTTCCGTTTCGAGGGAATCCCATAGAATGCTAAAATATTTCCCAAGTGACCTGATGGCAAAAAAGGACTTAAGTAATCAGATTTTTTTTTCTCTCTCTCTCATCGTCAGTGCTTTGTTTATTGAATTCCCATGCGAAAACGGATCAATAGATTCCACAGAAATGTTAGCCTCCTCATAGCAGTGGGTGTTCTAATCGTTTACACATCGCCACCGACTCGTCGGACTCACCCACACCTCCATCGCTTAGTACATGCCATCAGTGCCCAAGCTATTGGCCTTTGCATAATATAGGCGAAAACAAACGATGGATCAAGGACACAACAGGAACTGCCTACACCTTTCGTGTGGAAATTAAATTCTGATTAGGATCCAATCGAAGGCGCGTTGCGTTTTTGGCCTGTCAAAGCGGAACGGGAGAAGGAGCGAATAGCTGTGCGCTGTGATTGATGTATAACACGGATAAAACAAGTAGATGTGTCGTGTTCGAATAAAAGCTTACGAGTTGGGGTTTTGGTGGCAGCTGAATATTCCTCCTCTATGCAGGGGAGTTGTGCTTGTTGGTCGGTGCGAAAGAGCTTACCGCTTCTCACACGTAACTGTGCTGCTCTGTGGTGTTTTTCTGGCTATGGTTGGGCTTAGCGCTCTGTGTAGTGTCGTTGTCGTATTAGGGGGATGGGGACTAGCATGTCAAGAATCCAGGTGATGTACCACTAAAACAACAGTAAACCGTTTGCGGGTCTATTTACTCATTGATTGATTGATTGATTGAATAGTGCGGTTGGTGGGATTGAGAGCTTCAAAGATTGTGTTGTGGTCGCTTCTTGCAATTAAAATATAAGAAGTTCACATTTGTCATCACTTCTAAGATGTTGGATGCGTGCTTTGTATCGATTCGCAGATGGTGGCAAGGTTGCTAATTCTCGTATTAAGAGCTGATACAAAGGCAATAAGCCGCAAAATGCTGTCCGTTGTCGTGGGGACTGTACTTCCAACTTATACGCAAAAGATGATTTGTTTGTCGTCAAAGAACCCATCTCGAAAAAATTGCAGCACGACCGACTCAGTTAGTGTCGTCATGTTCAAAGGAGGGATTCTACGAACCCCGTCAAAAAGGCGGTAGCAATCAACGTTCCCTTAAAATCACGTAAAAGAGGCAGGCCTAAGAACCCCTGGATCACACAAATGCAGAGACACCAGAATTTGATTGGCCTCAATGATGAAATGTTTCAAAATCGGGAGGCCTGCAGATATGTTTTGAGGTCGAACTGGCGAACCAGTAAGAATGCAGTAAAGTGGGAGGCTTTTGACCCCTGTAATCCTGATCATAATCTCGTCGTTAAATGGAGAGAAGAAGAAGAAGATTTGCTTGTCGATTTTAGCATTGAAGTCCCCGAAAACGATTTTGAAATCACACTCGGACAGACTCCGTAGGCGACCTCTAAGACGTCATTAAACTCCGCTTTCCATTGAGTCTTCAGCACAGATGAGTGTTGAAGCAGAAATTGAACTCCTCTGCTGTTTAAGCCATATAGTTTGCAATTGCAGACACGGTTGAGTATACAGTTTTGGCAGCAGCTCATCTGAATCCCCTGACTAGTCGAGTACCAGCCATAGTACTCCCAAGGGCTGTCATAGTCATAGTCATAGTATCCAAAGCCCAATAGCAATAAATAAATCCTGCGGACAATAGCACCAAACCGACTTAAGTCTTAAACCGACAAATCAACCTGGTGCAATCAAGAGAAGGTACAATTAAGCTATCTTTATTCTTGCCAAAAAAATTGCTCCGAAATTAGATAACTGAACCTGCCAGTGTATTTGGAAAAGTGAAGGAGTTTCGCTAGTACAATCTTATTGGGATCAGTTTCATGGAGAAAGTGTTTGCAAGGATAGTCAGTAAGTCTGGTTCTTGTAAAAGCCGGACATTCACAAAGAGCACTCACAAAGGGCTGAGTTTCAAGTTCTAAAGTTTTAAAGATTCGCGTTGAGAGGACTGAAACAGGTGACAAGACATTGCAAGATTTTAACGGTGACGTATACTCACTAACGTGTTCATTAATCTACTCAGCGAAAAGAATATATATGCAAACTTTGGAGACGCTGACCTAAGAGTTCACTACTATGGGTCCTGGTCAAATACTAATGAAATACAGAGACTAGCACGTATAAGGGACAACTGGTGCAATAAAAACGACATCAGCCGCTAGTTTGGTAGTGATTCTAAATTTGCTACCCTTAGATCTTTACTTTCACGTATCAGTTGCCAAGAGCGCTCAGCCAAATAGTTACCTGGAACCCAGGTCTCGTAGGGCACGCACAGATTCTGGAAATGTATGTAGGAGACAAAGTTAGCTCTGACAACATGTTACCCTACGTGGACTTAGATAAACCATTCTCCTGCTCCTTTCCGAGCAGGGAAGAATGGAAGAATGGACTGCGAATGAACCCACGAAAGTGATATCTATATCCATATGCACAGATTGATCGAAGATGAATTGTGGAACAGGTGCCGGTCTATTCTCAGAGGAGTTAAATATAAACTACTCCATCAAACTGCAGTGGGTGCAATGGCTTAGTGGTTAAGTGCGTTGGACCACTAAACGAGAGGTCGCTGGTTCAAATCCCGACCTGTACCACCTGAAAGTTCTTATTCGCTGCCTCACCTCTTGCGGATGTCTGACAAACATCCAAGAGCGAGAACTGTCATAGGAAGCTTCTCAAAATTTAATAGCCGTTCGGAATCTGCATTAAACTGTAGGTCCCTTCTTCGCTGGTCCTATATGGGCCATTTACGCCTGATATTTTTTTTTTTTACTCCATCAGACTCCCTGATCACAGTAGAGTTTTCCAGGCTGAGGTTCTGGCAGTCGAAGCGGCCCGTACTTCACCAATGTCGGCAAAACCACGGAATGATATTACCATTTTCAGTGACAGCCAATCGGCCATTTAGGCAGTTAATGTTATTGAAATCAAGTCCAAGCTGGTTCATCGCTGTCGCATAGAGCTTAAGGCTTTGCTGGGTTCCTGGACACAGGGACATAACCTAAAACGAAATGGCCGACGAGCTGGCAAGAAAAGTATCCGAAATAGATCGTGACCAGGCACTTTAGTCGATCAAACCAACACTCTGCAACCTTAGTGAACAATGAACGCCAACAATATGTGGAAATCTTTAACCACCTGAGAGATATTACGAAAACCATGGCCAGAATATAATAAAAACCGAACCAAAAAGCTTCAACAGTACGAAAGAAAATCGCCTCCCAAGCTGGTTGGTATTTAAATGGTCATAATTTTCTAAAGGTACGATCAGACGGTCATCCAAACATGCTGACGTCAGAAAACTTGTTTATTTCAGACGATAAGACCACTTTAGAATAAACTCTACGTCATAGTGACGTCAGGGTGTCATCCGGATGACAAGTATGGAAATCTCAAGGATGACGACATTTGTAAGGGCTGCGTTCGATGAGGAGCACCATGTGGACATCCCTCACTATTTCTGTCAATGCCCGGGTCTCTGTCAGTTAAGGAACAGAACACTGGGAAGTTTTTGACGGAATTTTCAGATGTCTCACTCTCTAATCTTTGCAGGTTTCTGGAGATATCAGGATGGCTTGATACAATTGAGTAGCCCTGAGCGGAGGGAAGGAACCACAAAGAAAGTCACAACACCGGAGTGTCCTCCACTGAAGTGTATCACAATGGGTCCACAGGGACCTGAGTGTGGCAGGAAGGAAACTATACCTCCATGTCAAAACATCTAACCTTACCTAAACTAAGTTGAGTTCACAAGAAAACCGACCACAAGGGACATCCACATCCCATGCAACTCTCACCTTACTCTCACCAGCTCATCGAGTGCGTGGACCAAGTTTCTAGGGATTTTGTTGGCTCGTGTATCGCTAAGACCAGCGAAACCTGGGTGAGTTAAAAGCTTAAGCTTATCTCTACCAAGAACATCCCCACGAGGCCGAGGACGGTTCATTTTGACCATGTGGGTGCAAAAAAGATATAATTATATTTAACCTTAGTCCCGGAATGTCGCTAACACTAAATTAATAATTTTTTAGACGAACTTCGCAGACTTCGACGCTGCCTTCTTGTGCTTCTGCATTTTTAACTTTCTCGTATAGATTAGTAAACTAAAGAGAAAGTTATTGCGATCGTGCGGAAATTTCGAACTCAAACTGAGTATGAGGGATGATATTACGATTATAGAGAAACCCAAAGAAGTGGGTCCGCCAATGGCGTCCGTCGTACTCTCTGTCTGTCTGTCCGGGCGCCGTATGGCGAAACGGTTCGACGGATTTGCTTCAAAGTTCGTATATAAGGTTCTTGGGGTTACATCTTGGGGCATCTTTTCATTTGCTGCTTTATCTTTTTAAATAACGGTACCTGCCATACAAATTTTGTTGTGAAAATAACTTATCACTATTTTTTTCCTCGAAAGTGGTTCCAAGGATTTCGGTCTTTTTTTGTACTAAGGATGTTTAGGATGGGGTCAAAAATTCTAGATACTAAGTTCTGCTCATACATATGAGCAATGTCCTAAATACGACGTTAAAATCGTCCTAGGTGATTTTAACGCCAAAATAGGAAAGGAGGACATCTTTGGTAGCACAATCGGAAAGCATAGCCTACACGACACCACGTCTGGAAACGGAGTTAGGCTAATTGACTTTGCTGCGGGACGTAATATTACTATAGCTAGCACACGGTTTCCTCACCTCAATATCCACAAAGGAACATGGCGGTCACTAGATCACCAAAACGTCAATTAAATTGACCATGTTGCGATCGACGCAAGGCACTCCTCCAGTATTCTAGATGTCCGAACTTCCGAGCGGCCAACATAGACTCGAATCACTACCTTGTTGTAGCCAAGGTACGTAGAAGTCCTGTGCTGCCAGCATCAAGTGCTGAAGACCAGTGGCATCGATGCCAAGAAGCCATCAAAAGCGCCGCAACTGATGTGCTTGGTTTCACCAAACCACCCCCACGAAACCCCTGGTTCGATGAAGAGTGCCGGCAAGCGCATGCAGCAATACAACGTGCCTACGGAGCGGCGCTGCACAGAAGGACGAGAGCGGCTCGTGAGCTCTACGAGCAAATGAGGAGGGAAGAACACCGGCTTCTCCGGAAGAAAAAGAAAGAGCATAAGAAGCGCGCGATCGAGGAAATAGAGAGGTGGTACTCCAGGAACAATGTTCGGGAGTTTTACCAAAAGGTAAAAAGAACGTGTCAACGCAACTTTACCCGAGCAGATACCTGTAGAGACGAACAAGGAAACCTACTAGTGGAAACACAGTCGGTGCTGAGGATATGAAAAAACCATTTCTGCAGACTGTTAAACGGCGATGACGATACAAATTCCGCTGCCAGGCAGAATGAACCATTCAACATGGGTGATGAAAGCCTAGACTCCCGCCCACCTGACCAAAATGAAGTGAGGATAGCAATATCCAAACTGAATTCCAACAAGGCTGCCGGGCCGGACGGCTTAACTGCCGAACTTTTCAAGGCAGCGGGAGATGATTTGGTAGAGAGCATACACCAGCTCGTCTCCAAGATTTGGTCAGAGGAAAGTATGCCTGATGAATGGAACCTCAGCATTGTTTGCCCAATCCACAAGAAAGAAGACCCTCTTAACTGCGCCAACTATAGAGGTATAAGTCTCCTCAACATCGCATACAAGATCCTGTCTGCCGTGCTGTGTGAACGCCTAAAACCATTCGTCAACGAACTGATTGGACCCTATCAGTGCGGTTTTGGGCGCGGTAAGTCCACAGCTGACCAGATTTTCACACTTCGGCAGATCCTGGAAAAAATCTTTTTATCGATTTTAAGGCCGCATATGACAGCATTTATAGAGACGAGCTATACAGAGACATGTCTACTTTTGGCATCCCTGCCAAACTCGTCAGATTGTGCAGGATGACGATGGAGAACTCTCGCTGCTCCATTGAGGCCGGAAACAATCTCACCGAGACCTTTGATGTCAAAAAAGGATTTAGACAAGGCGATGCGCTGTCATGTAACTTCTTCAACATCATACCTGAGAGAATTGTGCGAAACTCGCAAGCCAACACCAGGGGCACAATTTTCCAAAAGTCATTGGCATCATTGGCAGAACACAGCAAGATGTCACTGGTGCGTTTGCAAGTATCAGTACAGAGGCGGCAAAAATGGGTTTAGAAGTGAATGAGGGCAAAACGAAATATATGCTGTCAACAAGAAGGAACACACAACATCGACGAATCGGACAGAACGTCACGATAGACAGCTATAACTTTGAGGTAGTTCCGGACTTTATCTACCTCGGCTCCGCTATTAACTCTGACAATGACATATCGTCAGAAATCAAGCGAAGAATTACACTTGCCAACCGCTGTTACTTTGGCCTAAGGAGGCAATTGATTAGTAAAGCCTTGTCGAGAAACACCAAGGAGACTCTATATAAGACCCTCATCATCCCAGTCCTGCTGTATGGCGCAGAAGCATGGACGTTATCAAAGGCGGATGAAGATCTCCTTGGTCGTTTCGAACGCAAAATTCTTCGAGTGATTTTCGGTCCCGTTTGCGTTGACGGGCTTTGGAGGAGGGGATTTAACAGCGAACTCTACGAGCTGTACAGCGACATCGACCTGGTCAGAAAAATACGGATTAGTCGTCTAAGATGGCTGGGACATGTAGAGCGAATGGACACCAACGCTCCGGCCCGAAGAGTCTTTGAATCCAACCCGGAGGGACAACCTGGAAGGGGACCTCAACCAACTTGGAGTGCGCAACTGGAGGCAGTTAGCCTAAGATCGTGCTAACTGGAGAGGCGTATTGGTTGAGGCCCAGGTCCACCCCGGACTGTAGCGCCACCTCAGTAAGTAAGTAAGTTCTTGGAAAAAAATCGATTAACGGTAATTTATAAAACGGGCAATATCTCGAAAACTAATAAGAGGAACTTCAAAAGGAATTTTTATTATACTTAAAACTGTAACAAATCTGCGCACTTAGATTTTTTAAATTTTTTTTTCAAAAAACCATTTTCTTAAATTTAAATTAAATTCGTTTTCTCAGAAACGGTTCGAACGATTTTGATAGGTTTTTGTATTTTGAACAATTATGTTAAAAGTATCTAATGTGCGAAATTACATCAAAATCGTAAGTGCCGTTTTTTGAGAAAATCAAATTTTTTAAAACCTAAATAAATTTCTCACCATTAATTTTCGATTCAAAAACGCATCTCATGTACCGAGAAAATTTCGTATGACGCTGTCGTGCACGTTATTTTTTTTAGGTCAAACCTAAAAGAACCCTAAATAAGCTCATTGTCAGATGCAAAAAAGTTTCCTAATAAAACTTTCGACATTTGAGTAGGAGGGGTACCTACCCGAATTAATCCGTAGTTAAATATTCATTCTAATCAACATTCTACCATAATGAAATTCAATATCCAATTATGTACAAAAATATTTTCATCATTAGATCCAGTGTTTTGTATTGGACGTTTCTCATTTAAGGACTATGACATCTTTTCAAACTTATTAGACTTCCCACTCCCAATGACGTCTGACCCCAGCACGAAATGCAGATGCCACATTACTTTATCGGCATAATAATGTAAGCTAAGTATTTCACTCTTCAGATTCCCGATGAATAACATTTGTCGAAAAGGAATGAATATCATTAAAGCGGGAAATGAAGAATAGAAAATATTCAACGGCGAATCTTTTATGAAATATTCTCTTTCTTTAGCTATACACAATTTCCACATGAGACAAACAAGGATCTGCATAAAATGAGCATATATGTCAGAGGATTTTCGTCCATATGCGAGATTCTCCATGGAGACGTGCAGTGGCATGTACATGGTGTTCCATGGCAATTGCATGAAGATACGTTCAACTTGGTATGGAAACTAGTGCACCAGTAGCTACTTAGGCATTACGAAAGGAGCGATTTGAAAAGTGTGACATTAAAATTTGTGTTAGTGGCGACTGGCGTGGTGTCCTTTTTATATCCTGCGCTCCTCTGCATCTTTGTTTTGAGAAAATATTTTACCCAAAAGCGGAATGGAGTATTTCAGCAAATCCCGCTGAACGAACGGAATTACTTTGTGCGGGAAGTATAACCACTGCAAACCTCATTACAGCACAAAGCTTTTAAGGATATGCCTTGTGAGTCATTTGGGTGTTTTTTTTTTTTTTTTTTTGTTTTTGTGAAAATTCAGAGGGGACAACTAATGCTTCTTCTCTCGGGTGATGGTTAGGCGCTTGTAATGAGTTTGACATTGTTTTTAATGAGAGTTCGTCTCAGTTGTCCGTTTCTAATTAACTTTTCTAATATCAAACGTTTCAAGGACTTTTTTAAGCAACAGCAAATTCATTCGGCGGGAAGAACGAAAACCCTTAGGGATAGTGGAATGTCAGTCACATGCAGTCACATTCGTGGATGGCTAACTTTGAACTCTTGGTCAAACATTTCTTTCCTTTCCATTCGTTGTAGTCGAATCGTGAAACTTTGCAACAATATTTTCTGTATCTCTGTACAATTCTTTTCAGCGATAGTATTGACAAAGGAGTATAGGGACATCACTTTGTTCATTCTCTATATAGCGGAACAAAAGCTCCTCCCCGACTCCATTCAATACATCATTCGGTCGGTTGCTTGCGCTGCTCAGCTCGATTTGAATTTGAATCAGTGAAGTTGTAGCCGCAAGGATGTGTATGCGATTTCGTTTGGGGTTATGCATATGCGAAATAACTGCATTAACTGCATGATGATGATCATCATCATCGACATCATCGTCATCGTTGTCATTCTTATTATTCGCTCATCGTCGTTGTCATTGCATGAGTTGAAGTTTTGTGTCAATCAGGGAATGCTGATTAATTAAAGCAAATTGCAGCAGAACGTTGATATAGTGCATCCTGGGAGGGAAAGGATAATAATTATGGAGCATATACGATTCGAAAGGTATCACGATGATGGAAAATTAATGTTTTCCTTTGGATAAGCGAAACAGTGAAAAATACAGACCCAAAAAAAAAAAAAAAACCCCCCCCCCCCCCCCCCAGATATTGTGGTTGTGGAAGCAACTTTTCAGGCTACGATGCACATCAGCGATACCTTTATGGACAAATGTGAAAAGAATGAGTTCTTCGCACGACATAATTGCCCCAGGGACGATTCAATCACATGTGTGCTATATTTATGTATGGAAATTATTATTAATTTCATTTTAATTATGAATGGGTTTCCTGATAAAATAATTTATGAGCCGCAGTTCGGAATTTTATTAACAGTTAAGAAATAATAAGGGTCATTCAATTAGTGGGTACAGTGTGGGGTCACATAAATGTCACGGAACTTATTGGTTATCGTTTGGATCGGTCGTACGGAGAAATATTTTTCTTCACTTAATTTATGTCGGCTATCGAACTCGTAGCCCATAGTTTTGCGAAGGTGTTTTCTTACTTCAAGATTTTATCATTGGAAAATCAATTCAATTCTCAATTTGTTTTCTCTCTCTCTCACACTCTGATCAAAATGCATTTGAATAATTCAAAAAAAAGGGAACAACTCCACACATGAACACTAACCTAAGCCTGGTATATTAATTTACTCATTTCCATCCGAGGAGAGGATAGAAGAAATAGCCGCACACAAAATATGTATCAAAACCCCTAACCCCCCTCTAAAAGTATCCAACAAAAAATAAATGGAGCACCACAATAGAAAAGCAGCAGAATTATCGCTTCGACCGAATAAATTTGAATAAATTATTACTTTTGCGCTTGCACTATGTGAAGTAAAGTGCAGCCGCTCACACGAGGGGACACAGGATATCATATCTCCTTATCCTTCTGTTTTTTTTTTGGTACTGCACGAGTTTGGTGTATTAAATTTAGCCGCATGTGCAACTATATAGTAAATGTTTTCCATTTAAATTCCAATTTTTGCACACCCAAAAAAATTGTTCGGAAGCCAACATGCCTTTGAAGTTCAATTCAAAGAAGGAAACCACTTCCATCGCCCCATTTAAATCAATTTCCATCACCGTAATGAGAACCCGAGACAGAGATGATAGAAGCAAAGAGATACCAAACTTTCCAGAGGAAAACACTCTGCCTACAAGTTAAATTCCAGAAAAATTCCAGAAAATTGACGAATTTACCCATACTATCATATTTTTTAACAAGTATGGGTAAATTCGTCAATTCACCACGATTTCTTCGTCAATCCACCACTTTTTCCCCCGCCGCATCGCCGACCTCGCCCACAAACCAAAAACGAAGATGCCGGAAATAGAACCTAATCCAACACGGAAATGGTCAAAATGAAACATACACCACAGATAGAATGCATCTAGCAAATGCACTGGAAAGTAGAAACTCGTTCAGCAGAAACTAAAGCATAAAATAAAGAACTTAAATTGTAAAACAATATTGAAATATTTTGGATTGCCTTGATTTATTAAATAATAAAACAAAACTTAAGAAAACGAGAACTAGATTTAAGTTACACAAATAAACTCATACAATTTCAAAAATTGTTGAGGTACCAACAATAAAAAAATTAATAATGGTTGTTGCCAACAAATAATTAGATATAATAATTGCTGTATTAAAAAATAATACATTCATATTTAGGCGATATTCGAACAAATAAATGAGGGAATACTTTTGTTCATCCTAAAATAATATGAATCTTCACCGAAAATGTAAAGAAGCCATGTTTCATGCAATTCACTGATGTGAATTCTATAATTGAAGATTTTTTTATGATATGAAATTGGGCAGGTTGCAAAGCATTCTTATTTTTATAAATTCCGCTTTCTCTTTTCGCCTAAGGAGAAAAAAAAAGCCAGAATATATTTGCCAGGGTATTTTTTTAAATATGGATCGAAAAATAAATAATGAAATTTAAAAAGGATACTTAAAATAGTACGTATTATTTCAAATAGTTTCTGAACGTCTGAACGTCAACAACGTTTTCAAAACTATAATAGAAATGTTCAAATACAATGTTATGAAATAAATATATAAAATATCGAATATTATATTAATATAAAAATTCTGAAGTGAAAGCGAGGCAAACAGTATTTTTGTAGAGCTGTGCTGTGTATTTTCGAAGATTAAGTGCATTTAAGATCAATAGAACTTTTACTATTTTCAAAAATTAAAAATCAGTAAAAGAAAATATTGGTCTGCTAGTCATATTACTACTTTTTTGGCATAATGGGATATACATATTTTGGAAATTTAGTACATTTAAATGTATTTATAACTAAATTAAGGAAGTGTTTTAATATGCGAATTGGAATATACTAATGATCAGTCATGTCAAAATTTAAAAACCACTAAGAAAATGTACCTGACTAATTTTATGAAATCTTACTACACTGTAATAATTAATCATTAGTTTATTCCAATTCGCATTTAAATGTACTAAATTTCTGAAAATTCATATCCCATACTGCCAATAAATTATGAATATGACATCCAGATTTTTTTGTTTTAGTGAATTGTCATCTGTAAAAATGTCACCTTATAGTTGCCATAATGAATTATTTAAATTTCTGTACTTGCGTAACAAATTCAAGCCTATGCGAAAAGGCAATCAGATATGGTTATTTTTTTTTTTATTATATTTTTTAACCGAATAATAATGCTAAACAAAACATGAATAGTGAAAATTGTGTATTAATTTACTGCAATTTAAATTTCTATTACATTTTAATAAGTAAATATTACATGTGTTTCCATGGGGAACTTTAATTACTACAAGTAAAGCTGAATACATTCACTTTATTTCATTTGACATATCAAATACAATTTTACTGAACTTTATTGAATACATCCATTGTCATATATGAGGTGAATATTCAAACATATGTTTTTAAAAATGTTCAAAGTGATGGAAGATTTGTTTTTAATTAAAATGGGTCTTGTAAATAAGAAAAAAAATTCCAAATATATACTGGGGTGCCTTAAATATTTTTATTTTATTTTATTTATTTCATTTCATCATTTAAGAACAAAATTCTCTTATAGACTAATAGATTACAATATTTTATTTAAGTTACATTAATATAGACAACAGAAAGATAAATATATATATGCAAACATCAAGTAGATCTAAGTACATTTAAAACATAAATTTTGAACGTGTCTCTATTACAAATTCTAAAAAAGTCTAACCTAGTACAAACTGAATTTGCTTCCCTGATGCAACGAGAAAACGGTTCATTACGACCATAATTAGATCGATGAAATTGCTCGTAAAAAAGAACATAATCTCTAGAATTGTAACAAGGAACACGAATCGATATAAGTGAGAGAAGTTGTGCACATTTGATATGATGACTTAGTATATCTCTAATGAACATTATCGCAAAATATGTACGTCGAATTTCCAAATTCTGCATACCAAATAAGAGACATCTAGTTTCGTAAGGTGGTCTAACATTACCCCAGTGGAGTTTATGATACATAAACCTTGAAATGTTTTTTTGACTTTTTTCGATTCTTATACACGAATTATTGTAGTAAGGGTTCCAAACCGTGCAGCAGTATTCAAGCGCTGAGCGAATGAGAGAGATGAAAAGAGTTTTTATAGTGTATGGATCTGTAAACTCCTTACTGTTTCTTTTAATAAATCCTAACATTTGGTTGGATTTGTTTATAATGTAGTCTATATGAGGAAGAAAGGAAAGTTTGGTATCGAGAATAACACCTAGATCTTTTTTTTGCACTACACGATCCATAGAAGTACTACCAATTCGATAGTCATAGTAGATCGGAGAAATCTTACGAAAACAAGACATAACTTGGCATTTTGAAATATTAAGATGTAAGAAGTTTAAACTACACCATTGTGCCAGTTTAGTCAAATCATCATTTAGTGAAGTACAATCCTCGAAGCATTTTATACTACGGTATAATTTAAGGTCATCTGCAAAGAGAAGACATTGGGATTTTAAGAAGATTTTTGGAATATCGTTAATAAAAAACAAGAACAATAATGGGCCTAAATGGCTACCCTTAATTATCTACTCTTAAATTTTATTTTATGACTATCAAATGACGCATCTTCCTTTAAACATTAAATCCGCAGGCGATTGAAATTAAAGAAAATAAAAACTAGAAGAAAAAAATTTTCTAAATAAGTTAAATTTAATAAAGAAATTACACATTTTACTTACAAAACCACGAGAATACAAAAAATCTGAAACAACTGTTTTCTTTGACTAAGAGAAATGTCAAAATGCTTACCACTGATAAATAGGTGCGTCCAGACCAAAAAATTTCGAGTGCTGAATTCATTCCTTCAGGTTCACATATATTCACCGACACGGCCGTCACTGGAAATCGATTACAACAAAAACAATGTAAACAAATGGGTTTCGAGGGGCAAAGGAGGTAAGAGTTTGGCATCTCTTTGCTTCTATCATCTCTGACCCGAGATTTGAACAAGGACACTGTCCGCAGCTCTGGAATACTAAATACGATTTTGTCATTGGAAAATCATTAGCTGGTCCAGGTGGTATCTCCCTTTTGTTTTATAAACCATTGCGTAGCTATTCTATCCGTTCTTTCCGCGAAGATGAAAAACGGAATTTCTACAGCAAATCTGCTTCTTACTCCACCTACCAACCACTTGCTTTTACATCTCTTCTTTGCAAGGGGTCATGGGAATACTCGTAAATGATCAGTTTTTGAAATAACTCAACAGATCCACTGGTGATTTTCTCATAACTGGTGAGGAACCTTCTCATAATGCCTCCTGAAACTGATGGACATTCTTTACATCCCCTCCCTCCTTTTCCACCGGCCATTTTAACTCCCATCTTCCATCCCCTGGGCTGAATTAAGGTGTCACACGAGCGTGTCGAGAATCAGCTTGGTTGGGGACCAAGCTTAATAAATAGCTCAGCTGCAAGCGGAATATTCAGATTAACTGGCCTTATTTGCATACCGCGGATATCTGTCTAGGCCGACCATCTTTTTCCGCTACTTGTGGAAATCACAATGAATGCAAACCAAAACAATAACAAGAAAAATGAGAATGGGACCAAGCAGTAGTATGGTCCAAATATGGTGCCGCTTTAACTCCAGCGAAACCGCCTTGTAACAGGACCGCGATATTACTTGGACCATTCGGGCTGTAGTACCTTGTAAGAACGGTGGTTCATATTAGCCAAGACCTTAGGACTGACATCCGCACTTCCAGCGCACTGTGCCGATTTTGGTCATCCTGTTGCTACTAAATTCTAGAGCAGGTCTTTGCAAGTCTCGCAAAGCAGGATCTGAAGGCAACAGTATCTTGTGGTCCAACTATTAGGAACGCAAGAGCGCTATGCGTTTAATGAAGAACTTCGGAGGAGCCTAACCGAGAGCTTATGATAAATCTTTTACCATTCTTCTTATAGGAATGATATCAGGGGTCTATCTCTTTTGAAAGGTAGCATTCCCTGGAAGTAAATCTGATCTTCGTGGACGTAACTTCGGAAGCGACTACTACCAACAAAGTTGGCTGACTTAATCCGAGATCTTTCGTTCTTTACAGGCTAAAAATAAGTAGGTTTGGGGATGTTAGGTTAGGGGCAATGCTCAAGGTGGTTGCAAATGAAAACCCGGAACTTTGTTCCATCCATAAACTGTTGTCATACGTATCATTTGATTTACCAACCAAAATCTTTCGACTCACAACTGGAAAGTAGCGAAAGTGGAAGAGCAAAAGGGAACCTAAAAATACATTTAAGAGTAATCAACCAAAAATCTCTTACGCTGACCAAAGGTGTGATCAGATTCAAACTGTCTCCACATTCTGATTCCAGCCATGTACTACAATTTCGTTAGCCGCTATGGAGGACAATGATCTGATAGTGACCTTTACTGTATCTAATAATGGCAATATGTCGGAAATGATGTCTTTACGGAAATGGAGACGGATAACTGTCTAAACAGAGTGAGGACGAGTGAGCAATATTGTGGCGGAGTGACAGAAAATAGCAGCTAACCCTAGTGCTTACACGATGATTTATGTTGTCATCCATGATTGCTACGCTACTGTCATAGCTACCAGATATTTTAACTTTTCACACAAGATAATGACTTTTGCATTAAAAAAAATCTGTCATAACTGGGAGTGTTTCAAGGAATGAACAGTTTTTGGACTAAAACGATACCTATTAATTTTCTCGGTTTGGTTAGAGTTCGTTACTTTTTCTTCAAACAGATAATCAATGAGATCAATGAAAAGCAAAGGACTTAAAATGCTTCCTGGGTAAACACGGACTTTGACATTTTTGTCTTTTCCCGCTATCTATCTATCTATATAGTTTCACGTCCGACTTTGACCCCTTTTCTAACTTCTTCGAATGTTATGTCAGCTACTTCTACTTAGGAGTGGCTTCTGGAATCTTAAGCTGGGAAATCGACCGTCGCCTGTGTAGAATTTTTTCGTCATCCTCCAAGAGTTTGACTTGAGCATTATTAATGAACTTCTCTGAATGAATTTGCCGAGCATTTAGCCTTTACCTCGTAGCAAATTTTGAAGATAGTTATGTCCTTGTTCAAGTTGCTTTGTCATAGCTCGTTTGTTCATATCAGCAGGTGAAGAAAATATTTCTTCCAGCTGACGATACATGCTCGGTATACTTTGCACTTTTGCAACTTTTGCATTTCAATTTAACTTACTTACTTACTGAACGGGCACCCGACCCGTGAAGAGTCTCTGCCTGAGATACGGCTGCCTTCCACCCTCTGCGATCCCGAGCACGCTGCTTCCAGTTGTCTATGGCATCCGCGATGGCTTGGTCTTTAAAACGGAGGTTCGGTCTTCCTTGTCGTCTCGAACCTGGGGGCTGGGATTCGAAGATCCTCTTGGCTGGAGCGTTGTTGTCTATTCGCTCGATGTGGCCGAGCCAATGTAGTCGACGAGTTTTGGCTTTTCGGACTACATCCACATCCTGGTACAGCTCATAGAGTTCGCGGTTGTATCTTCTCCTCCATTCGCCCTCCTCGCACACAGGACCAAATATCCGTCGAAGGATTTTTCTTTTAAAGGATCCCAGTATTAAGTCTCCTTTCCAGCTTATCGTCCAGCACTCGGCGCCGTATAGCAGAACTGGCAGGATAAGGGTTCTGTAGAGCATGCACTTTGTCCTTCGAGTTAGGAGTTTTGAACCCATTTGTTTTGCCAAACCGAAGTAGCAGCGGTTTCCTAGGGTAATTCTTCGAAAGATCTCCACTAATATGTCATTTGTGGAGTTGATGTTTACCCCGAGGTAGATGAACTCCTTAACTACCTCGAAGTTGCTGCTATCAACAGCGACATTTTGTCCTAGTCGGTGGACAGATGATTGTTTGTTTGTTGATAGCATACATTTAGTCTTGTCCTCATTCACTTCAAGGCCAACTAGTAGCGCACCAGGTTTCCGCGACTAAGGATCCACACAGCAACCTGGCGCTCTCCAGACGGTCGAACCTTCAACCAAATCGACCATGTGCTAAGCGATGCGAAGCACGCATCCAACATCTTGAATGTGCACACTTACCGAGGGGCAAACTTCGACTCTGACAATTTTCTCATTGCAGCTAGATTCATAGCTCGACTGTCCAACGAGAAGAAGCTGCAAACTGCCCAAAAGAAGAAAATCGACGTTGGACGCCTTAGCACATCTAGAGTCGCCAGAGCCTACAAAGAGCGCCTGAGTGAGAAACTCCCCACCGTGCATTCACCTACCACAGACGCCAATAACCAGGGGCACATCATCAAGGAGGTTGCCGAAACCACCCTAGGATACCAGCCACACCAGAGAAAAAGCCCGTGGTATGATAAAGGTGACAGAAGATGTACACATTAGAACGCTGCAGACGAAAACAAGAGCAGCATGAGTACCGAGCCATGGGAAGGGAGGAGAAGAAAATCGTGCGTAGAAAGAAAAGAGAGCACTCAGTCTCCCAGCTAAAGGCGACCGAAACAACATTCAAAAGTTCTATAAGAAAGCCAAGCAACCTGCTGCTGGCTTTAAGACCGGAACACAGGCTCTTCGTAACAGCGATGGAAACCTAGTCACCGACGCGCAGGGAATAGTAGATGTATTTAAGTAGCATTTCCAGCAGCTGCTTAACGGACAAAATGTAGAGAGAGTGATGGAGCAAGAAGAGAACTCGCGTCCAGTCCCTCCGCCCAGTATAGAAGAGGTTGGCTTAGCTACAAAAAGCTAAAGAACAACAAGGCCGCCGGCTCTGATGGTCTACCTGCAGAGCTTTTCAAGTACGAAGGTGATGTTATGGTAGGGCGCATGCACCAAATCATCAACCAAGTTTGGGTGGAGGAAAAATGCCCGATGTCTGGAACATCAGCTCCATATGTCCCATCTACAAGAAAGGCGATCCTATGTTTTGCAAGAACTATCGAGGCATATCCCTGCTTAATGTCGCATATAGGATCCTATCTAACGTACTGTGTAAACGTCTAAAACCTTTCTGCAACACTCTCATGCGCCCGTAGATCAACTGTAGACCAAATCTTCACACTAAGGCAAATCCAGGAAAAAGACCAACGAGTTTCAAGTCGAGACACACCATCTCTTCATCGACTTTGAATTGAAGAGCATTTATAAGAGCATCGCCATAATTCTAAGGTCAATTTGACCGAGCTTCAAATGAGGTTTGTCAGAAGGAGACGGCTTTAGGAAACTGTTTACCATATGGTAGTCAATCTGGTTTTGATTGCCGCCACTGCCATAAGTGACTAGGCGACCGCTTTGTTGGTATTGAGAAATTGTAGTCAATCTTTTTCAGTCAGTCAGTCTTTTTATTCGTAGCTCTTCTTTGGAATATTCTTGACGCAGTCGTTAGAAATCGAGCCAGAATGTATATTTATCCTTCTGCTCGCACCCAACGTAGGGAGGGTGACAATATTCCTAGCCTTGTATCACCAGTTTTGGAAACATCATCGGACGGTCACTGGGCTCTGAAATCATCGATACGTTGCTTAGGTACTCTGCAGCAAGGATGATACCAATACTGCTTCTTTTCGTAGTAGAACATCGTGGAAGCGTTTATCCTTAAGTCAAAGAAACGCTTCCCATTTCCTGTGTTTCGCCATTTCGTTTCTTTAATCCAATTGCCTTGCAACCCATCACAAAACTCGCAATAGTAACAACATTTTTTATTATATTTGCAAATATTTCCATCAGTGTTTATCTTCTTGGATCCCAGGATTCGGGCGTTGATCAAAGGATAAAAAGTACAAAGTACACACATACCTGCTTCTTTATTTAAATCCCTTCAAAATGCAAACATTATTATGTTGATGTGGTTTCTTCCCCAGTTTTCAAAAGTCATAGTTTTAGCCTCTCTTTGTGGACCTAACCTACCAACACAACGTCTCATTTACAAATTTAAATTGTTTGCATCTCTCATTTTTGTTGTCCTCATTCTTCTGCGCTTGTAATTGGCTCTTTTAAATTTCTCCACACTGACACCTGTTAGCTCTTTAAAACTTGCCAAGCATTTGTTGGGTCCCTCTGACACCACTGCACACATTATTTTCGAAACAATTTACAAACAAATGTCAACACATAAGTCCTGACAGTTGCACCATCGTCGTGCCACCACCACTACGAGTACCACCAGCATCAGCAGCAGTAGCACAAGCAGAACAACCATCTGCAAAGGCAAATGCGCCCAAAGCTATTTTTAAGCCAACAAACCTCAATCCTAACTCCAGTCCCAACACAATCCACATTAATATTTCGCATCCTTCAGGATGGTGGTGGCCAGCCGGCGCAGGGTGGGATATCATAGGTTAGGACCATTTCCTTATAAATCCCTCAAAGCAAAATGCGTATCTACAATTAGCTTCTGCTTAATTCACAAGCCCACCTGAACACACACACACACATATAGTGGATGGGGATGTTGTTCCGCCTCAGGTGGTTGCTTTGGCTCTTTGTTTTCTTTTATTACAGCAAAATTTAGCACACTAGTTCAGTCGCCATCATCATAGCTACGGTGTCCATAGATACGTAATTCTCAGTCATGTTCTAGGTAGGTAGGTACTCCACATGGAGACTGGCCGGCCGGGTGCAGATCTATACATTAGCTTACAATCATAATGCTTTTCTAAAATTGAATGTCCACACACAAAGGCTGAATAAAAAGGCAGTAAGTTTTTTTTTCATATGCCCTTTGTCGCTGGGTCCTGTCCTGACTGAGCGTGACCGTTTTTCAGCACCCGCCACTGCCAACGCCAACGCCAATGCCGCCGACGTCGCACACCCTAAAATCTCGGAGCAATAATTCAACAAATCTTAATGCTGTTTCCATTAGTTCCGGCCAACGTTCGTTTTGTTGTGCACACTAGTCGTCGTCGTCGTCGTCGTCGTCCTCGTCAGTGGCGGTACATTGGAAAATTTATCACCCATTTGGTGTCCTTGCAACCGGCAACAAATGGAGGAGCATAAATGTTAACAAGAACAATTGTGCAACATAAATAGGTACCTAAACCTATACCTATACCCTATATAGCAGGACGATGACTGCAACGGCAACGGCAGCGGGAACGGAAAACAAAAACGGCTTCCTTGAAACAATGCTACATTCTCGTTACGGTGCGTTCAGTAGGAAAAAAGGTGCTGAAACAGGATCACATAAAACAAAGAAACTTTCAACGAGGGCCGTTTTCAACTCTAACCCCGCTCCTCCCCATGGTCATAACTCACCACCATGAATAACAAATCAATTTCGAATTTTATTCAGGGGTTGGTCTTAGTTGCTCCCAGTTGCAGTTTCGCAGTTCACACTTTTGGAATTTCTTCTTGTTGGCTAAGTGCGATAGAACTGGGGATATCTACAGCGCCCCAAGGAATCGAGGGCACATTTTCAATTCATATCGGTTTTTTTTTTTTGTTTTTTTTGTTTTTTTTTTGCTTTAGTGTGAAGTTGGCAATTTATTTTGTCAAGAGTTGTGATAAAATATCAACATTTGGTGTAAATTTTTTATCAGCTGGAAAAAGGTGTTTTCTTGTTGTTCTTGTTGTTGCTGTTGTTGGTGTAAGGAAAACCCCATTTTGCTTTTGTTTTGATGAAATGAGGAGAATGATTATAGTTTTACCCTGTGAGCAGATGGATCGATTATATTAACCTGGAATAAGGTATAGGAATAAGTTTCTTTGTTTTAAGGATAACGAGAAGGTAATAAAAAACAATTGGAGCCTCTCGAGGCTTGATGGGGAGGTTTTATTTCATTTCATTTCATTTATTTGTTCAGAGAGAGCTTTGAGATAGGAGTCTCATTGATAGCTCTTAAAATATACAAAAATAAATCTTAACATATCTTATCCGTTAAAAAGAGAGAAGGTTAACAAGAAAAGTATTTAAATTAAAAGTAATTAAAAAAATTGTATAATGTTATTTAAAAAATCAATTAATAAAAATGGAGTGAAAATGCAAAGCGATATGTGGGTTCTGTAGATGGGCTTTTAAAGAACTTACAAATTCATTTAAATTTGGTGTGTTTTTAATTTGAGTTGGTAATTTGTTCCAAAATCTGGTACATAAAGGCAAAAATGATCTGCGAGTTTGCAGATGTATTGATATTAAATGTTCTTGATGATGAGGAAAAATGTATCTTTTCGAATAGATAAGTTGGAGTTCGATTGTGTACTAACTAAAAAAGAAACTTGCACATTTCGACAACGAAATGAGATATTAAGGAAATGCCAAAAATACAGTTAGATAAATTTGATACATGATCGAACCTTTTTAAGGAATGAACAAACCGTCTGCAAGAGTTAAATGCTACATTTAATTTTTGTTTGCTTATTGAGTCCATTCCACCGTACAGTGGAGCACCGTAAGTTATAATTGGCGATATGAGTGTTTTAATCAGAGTCAATCTTGTAGATTTTGACAGATACAAAGATATTTTCCACAAACGTCTGAGACCACCATAAATTCCACCAATGACCTTATTTACATGATCGTCCCATGTTAGCGTTTTGTTGAAAACAAAGCCTAAATTATTGACAGTCACACTGTAGGGGACCACATGTTTATTTAAAATTATTTTAGGAAAATAAGATTCGTCAAGACACTTCTTGTAAATTATTATACTTTGCGCGACTTTTTTGGGTTTTTGGTAAGAGTTAATTTGTTCTGTATAGTCCAATTATATATACCACACAGATCATCATTAATCCTTACGATTGCATCTTCAAGAAGGCCCAGCGGAAATGAAAAATAAAGTTGCAGGTCATCCGCATAGAGATGATATGAACTATTTTGTACTACATTCACAGCTGAAAAGTAATGGACCTAATAGTGAACCCTTGGCAACACCCGTTTTAAGTGCAACAAACTCAGATACCAAATGACCAGCAGCAACTGCTTGCTTGCGATTGCGCAGAAAGCTATTAATCATTTTGATCGCACATGAAGAAAAGTCAAACTGAGTCTCCTTAATTTTTTAAGAAGAATAGAGTGGTCAACAGAGCCAAACGCGTTGGAAACATCAAGTAAATTTAGGATTGTTACCTTATCTTCATCTCGTGAACTTTCAAAATTGCTGATTCACAACTATGCTTTTTACGTAATCCTGACTGCAGTGGCGATAATAAATTGTAAGATTCAAGAAACTGCGTTAACTGATTGAACATCAACTTTTCCAGTCCTTTGGAAAGAAATGGTAAAATGCTTATGGGTCGGTAATTTGAAAGATCGTGTTTTCCAGCTTTCTTCGGTAAGGGAATAACTTTAGCAATCTTCCAGACGTTAGGAAAGTAGGACTGTGTTATACAATCATTATAAATATTATTTATACTTGGATTGATTACTGGAAGAAGTAATTTAATAAATTTCGGTGATATATCATCTAGAGCGATAGCATTTGATGTAATTGAGCAGAGCGAAGCAAAACTTTCGTTTATCGTAACACAATTAAATGAGAATGATCCGTTTAAATTTTCGAGGTCGCTCTTATTTTCTAAAGAATTCGAAGAGTTTGACGCGACAAAAAATTTGTTTAAACTGTTTGCGAAAGTAAGATCATTAATATCTCCTAAATTCGGTTTACCGAAAGCGCCTATCTTTTTTAAATTGTTCCATAATATTTTAGTGGAGTTTTTGGAAGCATCTAGCTGAGTGCAATAGAATTGTTTTTTGGCATTCCTGGTTTCTTTAACAACATTATTCCGACAAATTTTGTAACGTTCCCAGTCAATATTTAATCTCGTATTTTTAAAGACACTATATAAAAAATTTCGTTCGCATATTAGTTGTTGGATGCTACTCGTTAACCAGGGGCAGTTGTTCGTATGCATACATCTTTTAATGGGAACATACTTATCATATAAATATTTTAATAGGTATGTAAGAAATTCAACTTTCATTTCAATAGAGTTCGCATTTCTAAATTGCAGCCAGTCTATATCTGAAACTTCCAATGACAGTTCGTTTAAATTTATATTTTTAAAATCACGAAAAAAGTAAAAATTGCTTTGATCCTCATATTCAACATGAGCATCCAGTATTAAGTATGTTAAGTCATGGTCTGCAACACCATGAGTTTGGTTAAAAAATGAAACTTTATTTTTGTTTGAAACTACAAATAAATCAATTGTTGTTGCGCTGTGATTAGTAAAACGTGTAGGAAAATAGCTAACAATTAATTTAAACCATGACAATCAAATACATTTTTAAGGTGATTTGATGAGCTTGAAGACACTCCAACATCAACATTCAGGTCCCCACATAAGACAATGTTCTCATAACGAGCGCTGTACTTAGATAGAAGAGATTCGAAATCATTAAATGGAAAACTACCCGGATGCCTATATACACCATTAAGCAACACCTTTTCGTACGGTAAATTGATCTCAATAAGCAGACACTGTAGATCTCTATGGTTTAAAAAATCTATACACCTTGCAGGTATACCTGTACGAACATAAATTATAACACCACAAGATCGAACTTCACCATCTAATCGAAAGATACGATATCCATTAATTTCTAGCATTAAATTATCAATGCTCTCATTCAACTAGGTTTCCGATAAGCAAATTATATCCGTTGTTACAGATCGGAACATAAATCTAAGTTCGTCAATTTTAGGCAAAATACTACGTACATTCATATGACAAACCTTCAAACCAGTTGATCGAGACGAAAAAACGTTCAGCATTGCGTGTCTCAGATGACCCACATTTGGGAACAGATAACTGTTAGACAGACTCATTTACAAAAAAATTGAGAAGAAAAAAAAAAAAAATATATAATAAGAAATTCAATAAAACGCATTGACGAACAGAACAAGAAATACACTTTCACTAAATTTATAATTATATTATTAATATTTGAAAAAGAGAGGTAGTTTATAATTAGAGTTTAATAATGTTTATGTTGCTATTTCTTGTTAAATATGTTGACATCTGTAGCAATGATGTTTGCAGCAGCGGGTAAGGTGGTTAATTGTTCTATACAATTGATCTTCATGTAATTATCATCGGGGGTTTTATTTTGATCATTACAAATCCGTTGAATGATTGCACTGACAATGAGTGAATTATTTTGCTTTCCTTCAGCTTCATTGCGGCTTTCCTGATGTGGAGTGCATTGGAAGAAAGACATTCAAATGCACCAATAGCTCTGTTTGAGGAAAATCCAATTTTTTCCAATGTGACAGGGGCAGTGGCAAAAAATTGTTTCAGGAAAATGTGGCGTTCACCTTGGAAATGTAGTTTCACAATTATTGGAGCGGTAAATCGCTTAGTAGCTGGAAGCGCATTGTTATTGTTTTGTTTGTTTTGCCTTGTATTTTTTAGGCGAAAAATATCGAAAGACTTCGCAGTGTAATTTATTAAAGAGCAAATTTTGGCAAATGTTTCTTTAAGATTTTCGTTTTTAGTTTCAGGTATTCCAGTTAAAATAATGTCACTTTTGCGAAGATAATTTTCAAGTCCATTTAATTTTAAACTGAGAATCTTTGACTGTTCATAATACTGATCTATCGACATTTTGTCCTTGACTTTGTCCTCAAGGACACTTAATTCACTTTTAAAATTATTCACAAAATTATCCACTTTTTTGTTAATTTGAGTAAAATTATTGTTAATTTGAAGTCTTGAAATCAATCATTTCCTTTTTTAAACCAATCATCTGGCTGTCCACTGACAATTGCAGTTTGTTAATCATTTTAGCTAGATCTTCATTTGATGTAGCCATTGCTTTAGCTTTATGTTAGGAAACTGAATTGGTTTAATTAATTGAAAAATCGATATATAACTTAACAACTTCAAAAAATGTTTATATTAATTTTTGTGGAGTATCTCGGAGCACGAAATTTGTAATATATTATCAATTAAATAAATTAAAATATGAAAATTTCCCGGAGCTTTAAACACACGTGTACTACTCACAAATTGACATTTCGCAATTTGTGAGTAGGGAGGTGTTTTACAATTACATATTCTTTTAATGCTTAACAGGCAAGGGTTTTCTTTGTTCTACAAAGCTATTCGAAGCGACAAGAGATATAGAAGACTTCCATTACTAAGTAAACATTGGATAGTTTTCAAATGAATTTTTATGAATATCTTTTGGTTTGAACTTACTTCTTACGAAGGACGAAGCATATTTATGGTTCGGAAGTTAACCTTAGAACTGTGCATTCTAAAAGTAAAAGCAACTTATTTTCGTGTTTTGGGGAACAGATTTTGTTTATTTTTCTTAGCCATACTAAGAAGAAAGTTTTTGCAATCGTGCGGAAATTTCGAACTCAAACTAAGTATGGGGGATGATATTACGAGTATAGAGAAGTCCAAAAAAGTGGGTCCGCCAATGCCGTCAATCGGTCTGTCTGTCTGTCTGTCCGGGCGCCGTATTGTGAAACGGTTAGACGGATTTGCTTCAAAGTTCGTATATCAGGTTTTTGAGGCTACATCTCGGGGTATCTTTTTATTTTTTGCTTTATCTTTTGAAATAACGGTACCTGCCATACAATTCTTTTTTTGGTCAAAAATTACACGAAAAAAATAAAGATTTTTCTTTTTTCTTGAAGTTTAAAAAGAAATTATTCTTATTTTTGGTTTACAAGACCAATGTTTTTGTTAAACTATTAAAACTATCAGTTTTTGGAAAAAAAAAATCGATTAACGGTAATTTAAAAGACGGGCAATATCTCGAAAACTAATAAAGAAACTTCAAAAAAGTTTATAGTCTTTTTTAAACTGTAAACTCAAACAAATCTGCATACTTAGATTTTTTTAATAATTATACCCTATCCTATATTAATTTGTATATTAATTTTGACACATAGTTTGTACCACCCCTTAATATTCGTCGTAGACCCATAAAAGTATATATATTTATGATCAGGACCAAATTCCAGGACTATTTAGCAATGTCCGTCCGTCCGTCCGTCCGTCCGTATCAACTTTTGAGGCCTTTGAAGTTATGCTAGGAGGCTGAAATTTGGAGCACATACTCCCTAGGGTCCCGAAATGGTAAAGTGTTAAAAGTTTTTAAATCCGCCTACTGCCACGCCCACAATTTAGAAAAAACCGTTTTAAGGCTTAAGTTAGAGAGATAGAGTATTGGAACCTTTACAAGATATGAAGGCACTGCCCTCCTTTATAAGTCTGTCATATAAAATTTTTTGTCACGCCTACTTTTTATGAGCTTTTTTCACTAAAATGCTGTTTTCAGCGAAAATTTTCATAGAAACTCAAAAAATATGTTGTACAAAATATTTAGCAAATATTCTTTCCAATATATCGCCCATACAAAGTTTTTGTCCACGCCCACTTTTTGGGGGCGTTTTTTCAAAAAAATATTTTTTTTTTTTTATAAATTTCATAGAATGAAATGATATCCATCACCTTCTTAATGGGTTTTTCTTTGGGGCATATAGGGATATGGATAGGGTATCGTACTGTTCGCCCCAAGCGGACGGTAGCCTTTCCTTATGTTTTTTTTTTATATAACGATTTTCTTAAATTTAAATTAAATTCGTTTTCTCAATAACGGCTTTAACGATTTTTATAATTTTTTGTAATTGGAACAATTATGTTCAATTAGCAAAATCACATCAAAATCGTTATTACCGTTTTTGAGAAAATCAAATTTTTTAAAATTTAAAATGTGATTAAAAGAATTTTGTGACCATTCATTTTGCGACTCAAAAACGCATCCCATCTATCGAGATAGTTTCGTATGATGCAGTCGTGCACTTTATTTTTCTTGGGTTGCTGTTGAAGAGCTTTAGGTTTTAGAAGCTTTAAAAAAAGTTCTTAAGGATAAGTCTTATCGTGGAGGTCTTGTTTTGATCTTTGACATTTCTTTTAATGTGTGGAGAATATTTTAAAATGCAGTTACAAAATTGTAATCTGTTGTCTTTAAGGAAAAAGATTATTTGCGTTTGTTTTGTTTGTTAGAAATGGATTTAAATTCATCCAAAGACTTAAGTCCCGAAAAAAAATAAATTGTTGACGCAAAAATAAAAAATTCATCAAAATTTGAAAAATAAAACAGTAACTGCGAATCAAGTAGGTGATATTTTTTTTTTCTGGGTAAACGAACAGTTTATAGACTTATTAACGAAAATAGGCCACAACTCGCCACCAAAGAAGAAAAACCAAACTGATTTAAAAGAAAATTAAATGATTTCGATAAGTGTGCCATCAGGCAAATTGTTGCGGTCGTAGGAAATCCTTTCCTGAAAAGAAACGAAATGTACATTACAATAAGGAAAATTGAATGGTGCCGAGAGTGGTAGATGATTTTTCCGCTGCGGAGGAATTATACATTTACGACACTTTTGATCTTTAGACATTAATGCACTTAATGACTTGTGCATCTGTGTCGGTCGGATTCCTGCCGCAGTGGAGAATTCATCGGCCACTATCAGAACGAAGAAAACTCTTATCTTTGTTCCTATGGCTGATGTCCAGGGTACATCTTTTAATTTTCCACGTCCTCTTGCCTTGTTTTTTTTTGTATGAGCTTTCCAAAATAAAATAAAATTGAATTATTGTTATAAAGTAAGTAAAAATCTTACCAAAACGAATTCCCGGGACCACATTCTGTTTTTTTTTTTTTCCTTTTGTTTTATTATTTATTTTTGTTGTCTGTCAAACGTCATTCAACTGGAGGTAAAAAAAAAAATGTAATAAACTTATGGAATATCGTACCCCAACAGTTTGATAGGCGTTGTTAAAAAGAATTTTAAAAAGAGCAGGACGTTAGGGTTTTTAAAAAGGGTAGCACGATCTGAGTAGCGGATGCTTAAAAAACGGGTACGGAATGACCAAACATTTTTTTTTTGGGAGAGTGGTAGGGGGACTAAAAGGGGCATTATTGGGCAGCTTGTACGAGTAGTAGTTTAATCACAGTAGCCATTTAGGTGTGTAGAAGACAAGTCGCAGTGTTGGACATAAAGTATATATATGGTGAATTCAGTTTTCTTTTGGTTTTTTTTAAATTAATTTTTTTATTATTTTCCTTTTTAGTTTAATTTAATGTAATAAAATAACAACAATAGAGTCAGTGTATGTGTTCTTTCTTTTGTTAAAACTTTTATAACTGGTGAGTTTAAATTTTTTTTTATATTTTATGATAGTGTTTAAAAATAGTAAAACTCTTGAATAGGTAACGTCCATCGTGGGACAAAGGGGTCAATCGGCGGTCAAAGGCAAATTTCAACGAAAATTTAATCAAAATGAAAGCCCTGGCCGCCGCATACATTTCCACAATTTGAAATCTACATAAATTACAACATTTACCCAATTTGAACAAATTATAAAATTTACAAAAGTTACACAAATTACAAAATTTACATCAGTTACAAAAATTGCACAATTTACCGGAATTAAAATTAAGCAGCCCCAGAACAAAAGATTTCCGCCGTAATAAAAAAAAACAAAAAAAAAATATATAACTGTTACCTGTCCATATAATTAGTTAATTCAAACAAAGAACCGAAACATACATATAGATACAAAAAAAAATATTGCCTATTAGATTTAAGTAGATTTAAGTATATTTTATTAACAAAATTTTTTTTGATAAACAAAATTTTTTTTTTGAGTATTTAATTTTTTTATGTGGATTTTTGTTTTTTTTTTATATGTAATAAGTTTAGTTTCCTTTCGTTTTTTTTATATTTATATCGCGTTTAGCTTACTATGTCCCCTATAGAGAGCTCGTTATAGGTAGGATTTTCGTGTTAAGTGTATGATTTAGTTTATTTAGTTGCGTGACAGGTAAAAAGGTGCCTGAAAAAAATACGGTAAACGATTTCGCGGAGGAAGCAAAATTTAAATAAATTTTTTTGTGTTGTGATATTATATGTAAATTTACTTTTTTTCTTGTAAAAATTTTTTTTTTGTGTAAAATTTAAATTTAAATAACTGAAAAAAAAAAAATATACGATCCACACAGGTGTCAGGACACAAATGGAACGGTGTTGATTTTTTTGTTAAGGCCTAAAGGAATTATGGAAGCCTAATTTAATTTTCAGGGGGTGGACTAAGGTGCGCTAAAGCACTATCGGTAGATGGCTTGAGCAGTCCGAGGCATCCGCCTCTAAGGGGAAGTCCAAGGCCAAGGAGCTTCCAGGCTGGGTGGGTAATGGCCGCGCTGAATTCCACCTACAGCGCCCTCTCAATGTGGTAACGTCCGTCTGAATTATTTCAAAACAAAAAAAGTAAGTTTCGGCACGATTTATGTTTTTGTGTATAGGTACCGTTGCAGTGCAAGGACAAGAACCCTCTCATTCCGGCGAGCTCGGTCTAGCAAAGCAAGCGTGCCACGCTCCTTGCACACAACACATCCCTTCCCATCACTCTTTCATGTCCAGCATTTCCTTCCTCATCCGGTTTCCTGTCACTTTAAAAATCCAACAGTCCTAATTCCTACAAACCTGTCCTATCACAAAATTGTGCATCAGTTTTTTCCAAATAACGAATTTATGTCGCTGGCTAAAATTAACAGGTCGCCCTGCATGCGGTTTTAACAAAAAATAAAATAGGTTTAAGATTTGTCCATCGTCAGCGAAAGAGTGTTCTTTTGGAAAGAACAGACATCACAACCTTAAGATAAAAATTAAAATGAAAATTTCAGTCTAAAAAAATAATAATAAAATAAACCAACCCAACATAATATTCTTTCAGGTTTTTGCTGATTTAAAATCCTTAGTACGGAAACCCTGTGAGAGCTTTTGTTAGAATAGCACCTTACGGAAAACAAATGAGTGCGAATGAGAGGCCTATCCTCCCTGTACTGCCAATTTATGTTGAACAGAGTATAATGATAAAAAAAAAATACTACCAAAATTCGTTTAGCTGTAGGTCCAGTTTAAAAAAATTTCAATTTTGTTTTATATTATTAGTGATGATAATTTTTTTTCTATATATATTTATGTTAAGTAAGTCTTATTTTTATTTTTAAAACTTTTCTATTCCTAAATAGGTGAAACACTGTCGATTATTTTAATTTTTTTCACATTAAAGCGGAGATTGCAGCTATTAAAAAAAGAAAAATATTTTAAAATAGCAAAGTAAACGTCAGATAATTGTCATGACGCGAGAACATTACACGCATGGATTGCTGGAAGAAAAATTAATTCAATCACTTCGTTTTCGTTCATAACAAATGTTTCGTTATCACGAATGTCTACTGCCTAGTGGTAATAGGAACTTCGTGACACATTATTCTTATTTCACATCAATTAGCCCGAGGATCAAAAGGAATTAGGAAAGAAGTTTTACATAAATGACTTCACTTATAAATTGTTATTTGTTTTTGTTTTTTTTTTCTATTTAACACAACAATGAATGCTTCGTTGGCTTAGTGAATTCATTAACATTTCTTCGTCTAATTTAAGGCAACTCCTTTGCTATCTTTCTCATAAACATTGATAGCTAGATATACTGAGGTGAAAGTTATTGCAATCAAACTTACGTTAAATTAAGAACGCTACTACAACATCCGGAGATTCTAAAGGGTGATTTTTTAGCTGGTTTGGTTTTGGCAACACTGGTTTTGACAGCTGACGTGTGTTTAGTACCTTGTGTCACTGTCAAACAGCTTCAGTTTGGTTTGCAATTTAACCATGGATCGTCTTACAAATGAACAACGCTTGCAAATTATTGAATTTTACTATCAAAATTCGTGCTCGGTTCGAAATGTTCATCGCGCGCTGCTTCCATTTTATGATCGGCATTCTCGACCTTCTGAGCAGTCTATTCGGAAGATTGTGACCAAATTTCGCACCAAATTTACTTTGTTGGACATTAAACCACCAACACGTTTACGTACTCTGCGTATTGAAGAAAATATTGCGGCCGTATCAGCTAGTGTGACAGAAGACCGCGAAATGTCGATTCGGCGCCGTTCCCAGCAATTAGGCCTTTGTTACAGCACTACGTGGAAAATTTTGCGGAAGGATTTGGGCGTAAAGCCTTTTAATATACAGCTGGTGCAAGAACTAAAGCCAGCCGACCTACCACAACGCCGAATTTTTGGTGAATGGGCTCTTGGAAAGCTGGCCGAGGATCCGCTTTTTTATCGAAAAATTGTGTTCAGCGATGAGGCTCATTTTTGGTTGAATAGGTACGTAAATAAGCAAAATTGCCGCATTTGGAGTGAAGATCAGCCAGAAGCATTGCAACAGCTACCAATGCATCCCGAAAAAGCCACTGTTTGGTGCGGTTTATGGGCCGGCGGCATTATTGGGCCATATTTTTTTTTGCCCGAAATGGAAGTTCTTGACTTGCATGATATGTGGTTTCTACAAGACGGTGCCACATGCCACACAGCACGCGAAACAATGGCGCAATTGCGAGGCGAGTTTGGTGAACAGTTAATTTCACGTTTCGGGCCGGTCAATTGGCCGCCTAGATCGTGCGATTTGACACCATTAGATTATTTTTTGTGGGGGTATGCCAAGGCTAATGTGTATAGGGACAAGCCCGCTTCGATTGACGCACTCGAAGCCAACATCCATGCATTCATTCGTGAGATACCGGCCGATATGTGTGAAAGAGTATGCCAAAATTGGACTCAGCGGATGGGCTACCTGAGACGCAGCCGCGGTCAACATTTGCATGAAATTATCTTTAAACATTAAATTGCAAGGTTCAAACTATCGATTCAAATAAATATTTCATTCATTTTTTCGAATTTTTTGTGTTTTTTTTTTTAAAAAAAGTTCTAAACCTCTTAAAAAATCACCCTTTACAAGAAAGCCAACCCTACTGGCTAGTGCATGGAAATGGCATTCCAATATACTCGTACAGTCAGTGGTATGTATTTTCTGTAGGCTAGGTTAGACGAAAATATACTTAATTTGACAATGGAACTATATTAAAAAAAAGTATTCAGAGAATATTTCTTGGGAAATAAGTGTTGTTGAAATAGTGGTACTAATGTCCTAATGTCGGCAGTTTTGTAAAAAGTGGCAAAAACAGCGAGTTTATGAAAAGTCGTCGCCACGAAGAATTAGGACATGTGGCCACTAAAGTCGCCCATCGGTAACGCTGGCAATCGTTCCAACCTTATCAGTCTGTCGACCGATGAACATGTCACATGGTCGACCCCTTAGATTCTAGTCCCATAGATTTACTCGACTGAACATTATTAGATGCACACAATCAATGCTGAGCAGCAGATCCATGTCCGCCAAATTTGGTTCAACATCTCCCCTCTTCTGGCCCATCGTTATCGATGAACTTCTAGACGACCTAAACTGGGCTTTGCGGACGACCGAGTGATCATTATAAGATGCAAGCGTTGACCTACATTTTAAGGTCTCATGCCAATTGCCTTAACAGAAGTATGGAACTGGTGTTAAGACAAAGATCTAACTGAAATCACCTCAAAAGCAACAATTGGTCCCTTTATCCGGAGAGGGAATCACATCCTTCCAACCTTATCACTGAACAACACGCCAATACCATTCCAAAAGGGAAGTAAAACAACTCATCATCACTCTGGATCATAAACTTACTTAGAATGCTCATCTAGAACGTTCGCTAAATAAAGCGACTGCTATATTATGGGCATGCTTCAAACTCTTTGGAGAGAAATGACGTCTACGTCCAAAAATAATACATTGAACCTTCCAAACCATAGTACTAAAAGTCTTCAAGTATTCAGGTCTAGTGTGGTTGGAAAAGCCAAACCAAACATTTACCCAGAAAGCATTTCAAAGGATACAAAAACAAGCATGCATAGGCATCACCCACCGCTACATGCTCGAATTAAAAAGTACGCTGCTTCACTTAAACTCCTCAAAAATTATACATAGCCCTTCGATTCGATTCAAGACACGGACCTCATGCTTGTAACAGAAAACTTTCATTGTCTATTTCACATCACCATACCTGACCGTTCGCTGTGGGAAACTGAAAGCCCTCGGCGGGACAGGTCCTACGCAGTCTGGTTTATGGATAGTTCAAAAATGTCAGCGTGTATAGGGTCAGGTATCAGCGAACCTAACTGTAAAATTTGAGTTCCTATAGGACACACAACATCAATCTTCCAAGCCATTGAACTATGCGCAGGGGAATGATTGAGATGTAATCTCAGAAGATCAGATATCTATATTTTCTCAGACAGTCAAGCAGCACTCAAAGCTTTTAACTTCTACAACTTCTGCAACTCTCTACTTGTTTGAAACTGTCTAAATATTCTTAAACAACTCACCTAACAGAGTGACTCTATACTGGGTCTCAGGACACAAAGGAATTCTTGATAATGAAGCGGCTGACGATCTACAACGTAAAGGCTCTGCATCCCCCTTCACTGGCCCAGAGCCCTTCTGTGGACTACTCACCGGTAATATCAAATTTGAACTGAAAATCTCCGTCAAATCCTCTCAGGATCTTAGCAAGTATGATGCTTAGATCGTAACTAACTTCCTAAAAGGTCACTGCGCCCTGAATCATCTTCTCATGAAAATGGGCAAAAGCTCTATAGATCTGTGTAGACTTTGCTTAGAACAACCAGGCACGGCAGAACACATCCTATGCAAATGCCCTGCAATCATCCAAAAGAGGCTTAAATGCTTTAACGAAGGACTCACCGAACCTCAGGACATTGTTAAATCATCGGTCTAAACAGTCGTAAGGTCCATTAAAGACCTTGGATTACCGCCAGACCAAATCACATATTAAACATTCATAGGGAGCCCAAAAGATATTTTTCTTGGTCGCAGTGCTAATCAGCCAACTTACTTGCTTACTTACTTAAAGGGCTCCCGACCCGTGAAGAGTCTCTGCCTGAGACACGGCAGCCTTCTGCGAATCGCGGGCACCCTGCTTCCAGTTGTCCTTGGTCTATCAAAACAGAGATTCGGTCTTCCTTGTCGTCTTGAACCTGTGGGATTCTAAGATCTTCTTGGCTGGAGCGTTGTTGTTCATTCGGACGATGTGGCCGAGCCAATGCAGTCGACGTTTCTTTGATTTTTGGACTACAGCCACATTCTAAGTACAGCGGTTGCATTTTCTCCTCCATTCGCCCTCCTCGCACACAGGACCTAATATCCGTCAAAGGACTTATCTTTCAAAAGATCCCAGTTTTAACTCTCTTTTTCTGCTTATCGTCCAGCACTCGGCGCCGTATCGCAGCACTGGCAGGATAAGCGTTCTGTAGAGCATGCACTTTGTCCTTCGAGTTAGGAGTTTTGAACCCATTTGTTTTGCCTAACCGAAGTAGCAGCGGTTTCCTAGGGTAATTCTTCGACGGATCTCCACTAAGATGTCATTTGTGGAGTTGATGTTTACCCCGAGGTAGATGAACTCCTTAACTACCTCGAATTTGCTGCTGTCAATAGTGACATTTTGTCCTAGTCGGTGGACAAATGTTTGTTTGTTTGTTGATAGCATATATTTTGTCTTGTACTCATTCACTTCAAGGCCAACTAGTTTCGCATGTTCTTCAATAGCCGTGAAAGCCTCTATCACTCTATATCTCTATCATGTCTATATCGTCCACATACCCCAGCATCTGAACTGATCTGTTGAAGATATAGTGCCTTCCGTGTTGACACGCAAAATGAATCGAAAATTAATGGTGAGAAATTTATTTAAATCACTTTTTGGGTTTTAAAAAATTTGATTTTCTCAAAAACGGCACTTACGATTTTGATGTAATTTCGCACATTGGACACTTTTGCCATAATTGTTCAAAATACAAAAAATTATCAAAATCGTTTTAGCCGTTTTTGAGAAAATCGTTATATGAAAAAAAATTTTTAAAAAAATTACTTCAAAAATCGAAGTATGCAAATTTGTTCATCTTTATAGTAAAAAAAAACATGTAAATATTTTTTAAGTTCCCTTTATTAGTTTTCAAGATATTGCCCGTCTTATAAATTACCGTTAATCGATTTTTTTTCCTAAAACTGAGTATGCAAAATTTTTGACCGCATCCCAAACATCCTTAGTACAAAAAAAGATCGAATTCCTTGGAACCACTTTCAAGAAAAATAGTAATAAGTGATTTTCACAAAAAAAAAATTGCATGGCAGGTACCGTTATTTGAAAATATAAAGCAAAAAATAAAAGGATGCCCCCAAGAACCTTTCATACGAACTTTGAAGCAAATCCGTCGAACCGTTTCGCCATACGGCACCGGGACAGACAGACAGACAGACGGCATTGGCGGACCGACTTTTTTGATATCATCCCTCATACTCAGTTTGAGTTCGAAATTTCCGCACGATCGCAATAACTTTCTCTTTAGTATATTAATATAAACGAGAAAGTTAAACATATTGACAATAAAGCAACGCGGATCTTAGGTCCATAAAAATGAATGAGACTTGAATTTGTCTAACAAAATGGATTCCGTTGTCTGTATGTTGTCTTCTGCCTTTGGAACCACACCAATATCTCTTGCATCGCGCTATTCCAGAGAAGCTCCGAAGAAAGTTGGATTCCCTCGACCACGTGTCGAGTCAGAGTATAACCATTACATATATGGTGTCGACAGATTTAAGTCACACAACAGTGTAACAAGCCGAAAGCGGCGGTCGGAAGTCGCTTCATTAGCTAATAATCTTCGCTATGACCAAAAAATGTATCTCATCATTCTTTCGATTGTACGAACTGCTGGCTCAAAGTTCGGAAAGGCCTTTGCTTGAAATGCTTCAAACCTTATTATATTGCGGATTTGTAATTAGATAGATGCTCATTCATCTAAAACTAGTACCAAACTTTTAAAAACTTCTTCTTTGAAATTAAATTAATAAAATGTAAATAAAATAAGTTATAGTTTTTAGTAGGAAAAACTTAAATTTCTGTACCCTATCGCTTCATATGGCAAGAGGATATTTTGGGAGAGGTAGGACCGCTTTGAAAAATTTATTGATACAATTTTTCCATTTTTGCTCTAAAGAAAACGCAATGAAAGTTTTTTTTTTTGGTAAATTCAAAAGAATAACGTTCTGGATGATTTGGTTTAAAATAATTGTGCGAGTTTATGAAGGGGTGAAGGGTACGAAGTTGTAATTAAAATTATTTAAAATATATTTTTTTTTTTTTTGATATTTTGTAAGTTAGGGCCTGACAAAGTCCATTTCAAAAGTTGTTTGCGGTGTTAAAGGTGCAAATGGTTAAATTGTTTACTCTATTTAGCAGCTCTAACTTAGAGTATGCTCATTTTAGGATTTACAAAGTTTATAAGAAGTACGAATTTTCTATTCTTAAACAACTCCTATACACTCAGGCGAACTAGAGCGAGAAAGGTTGTGAAGGGTGATCCATTTCGAGGTTCCCTACTTTTTTAAAGAAAAAAAAACACAGAAAATTCAAATTTAATGGAGAATTTTTATTCTCATTTGAAAGAACATTCTTTGGAATTTATTTTTTGAAGATTATGTCTATCAAATGTTGGCCGTTGCTACGTCGCAGATGGTCCATCCGTTGAGTCCAATTTTCGATCACTCGTTCGAGCATTGACATGACACGCGTGATGTTTTCCTCCAAGGCCTGAATCGAAGCGGGTTTGTCGGCATAAGCTTTTGACTTTAAATATCCCCACAGGAAAAAGTCTAACGGTGTGATATCACACGATCTTGGTGGCCAATCGATCTTCTCTCAATAAGTCCATTGATTGATGCGATGTGTGGGAAGTGGCGCGTCTTGCTGAAACCAAATTGAGCCAGAAATGGGCCTCATCGCTAAACAAAATTTGCCTTGAAAACGTCGGATCTTCTTGGAACTTTTCAAGAGCCCATAGAGCGAAGCGATGTCGCTTGGGAAGGTCGAGCGGCTTCAGTTGTTGCACAAGCTGTATTTTGTACGCTTTCAATTTCAGATCTTGACGTAAAATGCCAATGCCAAGTCGTTCCATACGTCAGTCCGAGTTGCTGCGAACGGCGCCGAATCGACTCTCTACGGTCTTCGTGTACACTCTCAGCTACGGCCGCTATATTTTCTTCACAGCGTGCTGGACGTGGTCTATTCGGTCGAATATTATCCAATAATGAATGTACGCTCAGTAGGCCGATTATGTTGACCATAAGTTGAGCGAAGTGCACGAAACACATTCCTCACAGAACGTGAATTTTCAAAATAAAGTTGAACAATTTGTAAACGTTGTTCACGCGCGTTAGTCTTTCCATTATGAAATGCCAAACAATACTAAACAAAAATAACATGACAGCATGACACGACTCACACGTGATCTGTCAAAAAAGGCTATCTCTACTTGGATCACCCGGTAGTTTGTATTTATTTGGGTATTGACCTCCTTTTTTTTCTTTTCACAGGTACCTAATGGCAGTGTAACGAGCTCCGTAACAAAATATTTACGAATACTCGTGGGTGGTAAGTTCAAAACAGAGTACATCTGTTTTAATACATTTCCCAGCCACACATTCATACGACTTAGCTGTGACGATATACATATCTTACAAGTTTATTGACTCCTACAAGAAGATATGCATGAATAAGTAGTATTATGAGGTCGCATCAAATTACATCGCAAAATTTGTATCTCAACTAACTCGAAGGAAGGAAGGAAAAAAAAAAATTTACGACATCAGAGTGAGATACACAACTTCAAGTCAAAATGACATTGAATTTCCTCGGATATTCAATAGTCTCAATCAGTAAACATATGTCTGCGTAAACTCTGAGAATGTGATCAAATCAGAGTCGTTTTATGCGGGCATAGAATAAAGGAATGACAAGTCACGTCTGTGCCCAATAAAATCCAACGACATCAAGTACATACGTATGCAAATGTGAGACGATTGGGATCACTTAAACTAAACAGGAAGTTTACTTAAGAAATTGCTTACTCCGAATGAATGGCACATAGTAAAAGGCATTGCCATGTAACTGGCGACTGTATAGATAGTTGGGGAAATGAAATCATAATCGCTGTAGATACAAGTATTATTTATATTTATTGCCGGATTAGGTTTCCGTGAAATGGTGTTTTCCGCGAAAAACCAATCAAATGAGCTTTCAATGTTGTTGAGTTGTATTATTTGATTTATTTCTTTGTGGGGAATCAGATTTAATAGAGGACAAATTGGTACCTAGTTGGTATGTTTAGAAAAAATATGTTTCATATTTTTATGATTTTTTTTTTTTGATGGAGGATAACTGAGATGTGGTTGGTATCTTTGCATGCTTTTGTCCTTTTAATTAAGTCTGGATACGGTGTTATTTGTTTTTCCAGGCAGGGGCGCATTTCATGTTGTTGAGCAGTTCTGACATTATTTTCGTGCTATAACTATTTCCTTGCAAAGGGTGATTTTTTAAGAGTTAAGTTTTTCAGGTTGGCAGCACTGGTTAGTAATGGCGTCCAAACGTCATCTGTCAAAGTGAAAATTTTTCAGTATACTCTGATTTTTTAAGAGTTAAGTTTTTCAGGTTGGCAGCACTGGTTAGTAATGGCGTCCAAACGTCATCTGTCAAAGTGAAAAGTTTTCAGTATACTCTGCAATCGTGGAAAAACTTACAGACGAGCAACGATTGCAAATTATTGAAATTTATTATCAAAATTGTGTTCAGCGATGAGGCTCATTTCTGGCTCAACGGATACGTAAATAAGCAAAACTGTCGCATCTGGAGTGATGAACAGCCACATCCCATACAAGAACTACTGATGCATCCCGAAAAAACGGCTGGTGACATCATCGGTCCAATTTTCTTCAAAGACGACCGTGAAAGAAACGTTACCGTCAATGGCAACCGATATCGAGCCATGATACGCGACTTTTTTTTACCCCAGTTGGCTGAGTTGAATTTGGTTGACATGTGGTTCCATCAAGACGATGCCACATGCCACACAGCTCGTGAAACAATGGAAATGTTGAAGGATGAATTTTGTGAGCAGCTTATCTCTCCAAATGGTACTATGAGTTGGCCGCCAAGATCATGCGATTGAACGCCTCTTGATTATTTCTTGTCCGGTTTTGTAAAGTCGTTAGTCTATGTGGACAAGCCGAACACGATTGAAGCCTTACAGGATAACATGGAATACAGGCTGAAATGCTCGAAAAAGAGATGCAAAATTGGACCTTTCGACTGGACCATTTGAAACGGAGCCGCGGACAACATTTACATGAAGTTGTCTCTAAAAAGTAAATGGCAAAGGCCTATTTATAGATACAATAAAAATGTTAAATATTTGATGCAAATTTGAGTGCTTTATTCGATTTTTAAAAAAACTACGCTTAAACCCTATAGAACTGCAGCTTTTTCCCAAGTTTTCGAAATGCGCAACCATATCTTCTCTCCCACAGAATAAATTAACTTTTTCTCCGGTATTCTGTCCAATATCTTAGCGCCAGGATTAGTATTTTGTCCAAATGTTGGCTGAATTTGACGCAAGACAGTTCTTGGTGAGGACTTAAAGATAAATATATTCCGCCGGACACATTCCCAATAAATGTTATGGTAAATTTCTGTAGAAGAATATAAATTCAGCAATATTGGATTCTATTTCATGTTGTGAGTACTGATTTCCCTCAAAAAAAATTGTTTACTACTTGTACAAATCTTTCAGCTAAGCCATTTCCCTCCTCCAATCCTTTGCTTCTTAAAAAACGAATAAAAGAATCTTATGTAAATGGAGGACCGTTGTCTGAAACTAATTGCTCAGGTAATCCAAATGTTGAAAATAACTGCTTAAGTTTTAAAACAACAGCATCTGCTGTGATAGAAATCATGAAGGACACATCTATCCATTTTGATGTAGCAACGAGGACTAATAAAAATGTTATTCAGATGAAGAAAAAAAAATCTATATGAAGTCGCACCCAAACCTTTTCCTATTCCGGCCAACCCAAAAATTACTTTTCCTGACTGTGTTCTACTCTTATTCTTTGGCAAGGTATACATTCTGCGCATGTGTCCTCATCAATTTTGAGCCACCAGCAAATTGATCTTGCTAAAAGTTTCTTTTTGACAATTCCAGGGTGCTCTTGATGTGAAAGCTGTAGGATGTCCGTTGGAGCTCGTCCACCGTATTTCAAACACAATATTCCTGTTCAATGGATAGTGAATATCGTCCAGTAAAAATGGGCCTTGAAACATCATCCTGGATATGATCTGGCCTAGCTTTCCTTACTAATTCGATGACTTTGTATAAAACAGAATCCTTTATCCTTTTATGTCTTCATATGAAATCGGAATATCTTGAGAACTTCTTAAAGAGACAGTTTTGGATATTTTGGAGACCTTATTAAATAGCGCGGGAGATTTTAGAAAACGCAGATTTACCGGATAATATACCAAGAATTTTGTGATATTCGACGAAGTGCATTATATGACAAGACGCACCAGAAACGTGAATTCCTTAAGTACCTTTTTGTGACATATACGTCCCATTTGTATTTTTTCTTATCAGGATTTTTTGCATGCAAATCTGAGAAATAAAACGTGTATGTATTTTGAACCAAATACGGTGACAGCTAAGGCTAAGTATCCACACAGTATGCAGATCCTTAACTCTCTCTCTTTAACATCTTGAACGTGCACACTATCCTAGGGGCAAACGCTGACTATTTCTTGTTGCAGCTTGATTCAGAGCTCGACTGACTGTCTAACGAAAAGAAGCTGTGAACTGACCAGAAATAAAATAAATCGACGTTGGACGCCTTAGCTGGGCCTCGACTAGCCAGAGACTACAAAGAGAGATATACTCTTCACTGTACATTCACCTACAACAGGCACTAACAACCGGTGGTCCCAATATCGCGACATCATCAAAGAGGTAGCCTAGGTTACCAGCCACCTCAGGGAAAAATCTCGTGGTATGGAGGGTGACAGAAGATGAACATATCAGAACGCTATAGTCTAAAACAAGAGCAGCAGGTCAAGAGTTCTGAACCAGAAAAAGGGAGAAGATGAAGAGTTTGTGTAAAAAGAACGAGAGTTCGCAGTCTCCCAGCTCCAAGAAATTGAAAAGTCTCGCGATCGAAACAACATCCGAGGGTTTTATAAGAGAGCTGGGCAAGTGACTGCTGACATCAGATAACTTGTGTAATTTGGTTGTCATCTACAAGCGTGTCATCTGCTAAATGGCATCCGATCACACAGTGTCTTCCGTTACGTCATCGGTTAGGTCATCCGAGTGTAAGTGTTTTCGTATGAATTTTTAACGATGCAAACGTGTCATCCGATGCTTGATAGCAGCCGATCTCACTGGATAACCACTTTAGTACAAATTCTACGTCATAGTGACGTTAGGATGTCATCCAGATGACAAGTTTGGATGACTGTCTGATCACACCGTAAGACCCCAACCTAGTCTCTTCCAAATGGCCATGGAAACGTGGCCCTGGTAATAGAAGATGTAATAAAGAAGGGAACGCACGTCCAGGCAATGATGAACCAGTCCCTTCAAGCAGTATACAAATATTTCACTTTGCTTTTGAACAACAAGACCCGACCCGGCCCTGATGCTTTACCAGCAGATTTGGTAGGGCGCATGCACCAAATCATCAATCAAGTTTGTGTGCAGGATGACTGGACCATTAGCTCATTTTGCGCCATCTACAAGAAAGGAGATGTTATGTCTTGCAAGAACTACCGAGGTATACGTTAACCTGCTTAACGTACTGTGTGAAATTCTTTAGCCCTCTTCTTCAACACCTTTAATCGGCCCGGCAGACGGATTTTAAAGCAGTATATGAGAGCATTCATTGTCGGTACTCTTCATAGCCATCAACAAACAAACAAACATCTGTTCACCGACTAGGACACAATTAAACGGACTAGTTCACCTATAGAGTAAACAGTGATCCGACGAAGAATCAAGTACTCTAGAAAATTGCTGATACTTCGGTTTGGCGAAGCAAAAGGATTCAAAATACCTGACTCCAACGACAAATGTTCTTCATGTTCTAAAGAGCCTTAATTCTACAAGTTCTTCTACTGGGGCTGGACAATAAGCACAAAAGAAGAGTTATAGGAGGGCATTCTATGAGATGTAGTCCAAAAACCCTTTGGCCCGGCCACATCGAGAGAAGGGAGAATAGTGCTCCAACCAAGTAGATCTTCGAATCCTAGAATCCTAGGCCCTTACTTTCAAGTGACACAGAAGACTGTCCGCCTCATCACGGATGCCAAAGCTTTTAAGTAATGAACTGGTTGTATCTTCGAAATAAGAGCGGGCCGTAAACACTCGAATTGGGATTCGATCAACCTCGCAAACATGGCATATCAACGCGAACATGCTGATATAAGCACGGTTGCCGTTTTGGTAAAATCCTAACAAACTTGATAGGTTTTCGCTTTAATTCGTTTTGGAAGTTTTTTTTTTACAACTCTTAAGTCTATTGGTTTTTATTACAAAATGTGATAAACATGATTTGCGAAATTAATTTTTTAGCTCCCTTTTTGCTGTGTTTTCCAACACTTTTTCGATCCTCTTAGACGGCATAGCGATTATTTCGGCACGAATGCTTGCCTGAAGCCCATCAATGCTTTCCACGAAAATAAGTCAAGAGAGGTCGAATCTAAAGATCTGGCTGGCCTGTTAATGTCGCAATTTTTTGAATCTCAAAGAAATCAACGTCCAGACCCAACATTAACTGATATCGATTTCCATCGATTGCTTCGCATTCTTTGAATGAAAATCGCCAAATAATGGTTTTAATGCAAACACCGGCTCAAACTGCCACTTTTCAGTTCCCCAATGCGGGCCCAAATTACTTGTTAACGGCGCGTGAGGTCGTAAGAGCGTTAAAAGGGCCCCGTCGTTCATCAAAAGTTGGTTCCAAAAACAAGGTTCAGTGTAAACCATTCGTGCGACGTGGATGGTCTGTGGGGAATATTCGTTCGAGTCAATTGCACTTTATATGGAAACGAAGCCATTGTCGTCAAATACTGAGTGCGGTGACGATGCGTGGGTTCTCGGCAACAGTTTCTCTTACCGATTCAGTCAGATACAAAAATATAAAACTTTAAAAGTAAAAAAAAACAAATTGGAACGTCTTGGGCGTTAATAAACGGCATTTCGACGATCTCTCTCGATCTGTCACGAGCTCAACAAAATTTCACACTTGTTGGCCACGATATTGTTGAAGATGTGCACGTTGATTTAACACAACTGAACGACTATCTTCAATGTACAGCGTCATTATTTCGGCGCGTTGTTTCGGTGTGAAGCGATTCATTGTTAAAATTGTACTGAATTGACATGACGTTTCAAAAACATTGACTTGAAATCGGTTGATAAATGTCATAGGTATTCAATGTTTACATACCGACATAAAACATGGCGCACCCGTTATAAAAGAAAATGAATACTCATCATATTTCTTGTTTATTTTTCAAAAACAAAATAAGTATCTACCTACATACTACTTCGATCGTTGAAGCTTTCCCATAATTTTAGAACAATTTTAGAAACAAAATTGGTAACTTTTTCCTTTGGTTTCGTAGGTTTTGTTGGAAGATCGGTAGGATATTTTCTATTGCCGAATTGCCTTCCGACGCGTGCACACGCATTTTTTTTCTGTAATCGGTCCGCTCTGTGTAGACTTTGTTGGTAGTCCAAAGCAATTCATTGTACGGGCATAATACCTGCAGTGATTTGTTTTGGAAAGCTGACGTCAGGATCTACATGGTACGGCCCAGCTTAGTCTGCGTCGGAGTTGAGGTTTTTGGTGTTTGTTTTTTGTAATGCGTGGGAATTTTAGAGTGGACGTGAGTAACATTCGTGGGTTGAGATCCAATTTTTTTTCATACTATGCCCATGCGATTCACAATAAACCAGCTGTTTTGGCACTAAGAGAAACACAGGTCAGCATTGATTCCAATTTAATGGAGTTTAGTCTGCCTGGATATAGCTTGGTGCCATTATTCTTTTCCCATCGTGGTATCGCCGTTTATATAAGTAGTGACGTAGCCTACCAACTTCTACCTCAATGCGGCCACTGTTCCAATCCGGAATTTAGGCAATTAATTCACTACTGTTTTATTTGCAGAAGCCCTAGCCAGGACAGGCATTCAACTTATAATGAGTTTGATGCACTGTGTGATTCCATCACCAGAATTGTTACCCATTATCCTCGTACTGAAATCGTCATTGCGGGCGATTTCAACATACAGAATTCAGGTTGGCTTCGACATTCTGGACAGACAACACCCGAAGGAAGCAATGTTGAGATCTTTGCTGAGGTTAATAATTTAACCCAGATTGTAAATGAGCCGACACGGATACCGGACATTAGCGGTCAAAACGCCAACACTCTGGACTTGTTTCTTACCTCTCACCCTGATAAATACACTTAAATGTATTATCGCCTCTAGGTTCGTCAGACCATTGTATCATATCGGCGAATTTCTCGTACTCCAGCCACACAGTTAAAGAACAAGCTCCTAAAAGAACCGTATGGCAATAAGCGCAAGCCAATTGGGAAGCTTTAAACTGTTAGTTTAGGAGTTAGCTTTATCCCTATAGATAAACAGTATTAAACCTAAGGAAAACGCGTGGTGTGACTTCAGCCTATCAGGGCTAAAGAGGTAAGTTTTCAATCATTTAAGGCCAACCCAACTGAGGAAAACCGAAAAAAGTTCAAACGAGCCAGAAATGACTGCAATGCCCACATTAATCGTGTCAAATATCCCTACGACCAAAAGTTGAGGCAAAAAATACTACAAAGTCCCACCGGTAGTAAAAACGTTTGGTCGTTTGTTAAGAATATTAACAATTCGGCCTCGTCATCTATCCCGACACTCATTTGCAATGACACCCCAGCTGTCAGCTCTTTGGATAAAGCCAATCTGCTCGCTGCTCATTTTGCAGCTAGCTCAACGCTGCCAGATTGTACTTTGTCTCCCCCTGTACTCGAGCGCGTAGAATCTTCTATGGGACCGATCCATTTTCGCACTCGTACAGTGGCAAGAGTTCTTCGAGATCTCAACATACATAAATCCGCTGGTCCAGATGGTATTTCCCCTATCGTTCTAAATAAATGTTCTTCCACGCTGGCAAAACCACTGCGGAAGCTTTTCTATCTGTCCTATTCTTCAGGGCTCTTTCCGAGAAGGTGGAAAACAGCATTTATCCAGCCCGTCCCAAAAAAATCCTCTTTTTTGGTCCTCTTACCGACCAATTGCACTTACGTCCCTTCTTTCCAAGGTCATGGAAACGCTGACAAACCGTCAGCTAATGAAATATCTCGAATCCCGAAAACTTCTTAATGACCGGCAGTATGATTTTCGCAGCAACAGGTCCACTGGTGATTTGATGACATATCTAACCGAAAAGTGGAACCAACTATTCACCATGGTGGTGAAACCAATGTCGTTGCGCTTGATATTTCAAAGGCATTTGACAGAGTTTGGCATCAAGCTCTCTTGTCGAAAATGCGTGCATTTGGGATCGATGATACCCTTCTTCAATGGATTAGAAATTACCATTCGGACCGTTCAATTCAAGTCTAACTAACCAAATAAATGCTGGTGTTCACCAAGGCTCCGTTTTGTCTCCGACTCTCTTTCTCATTTCTATTAATGACCTCCTGTCTGTCACTTCTAATTCAATCCATTCCTTTGCTGATGACAGTACCCTTAGCTTCGCATATTCGTTTCCTGGGCAACGCCCCTCATCTTCGGGCGTTGAACTGGAACGGCAACGTATGTTAAGCTCATTGAATTCCGATCTTGACAGCATACTTAAATGGGGTAAAACCAACAGAGTGGAATTTAATGCTTCCAAAACGCAATGCTGTCAGCTGTCATTGAAGCGAACCCCTAATACTCTGCCATTATCCATGAATGGCACTTGCATCGCTGATTCCGAAAGACTTTCCATTCTCGGTATGTGTGTTAATGACAACGTTGGAATGACCACATATTCGACGCCGCCAAGAACGCTGCGAAATGTCTAGGCTTCCTTAAGCGATGCAAGAAATATTTCACCCCTTCTGATCTGGCTAGAATCTACAAGGCGTTTATTCGCCCAAAACTTGAGTCCAACGCTCATATCTGGTCCAGTGCACCAATAACATATTTGGAGCTACTTGACAGGATCCAAAAACGTGCGGTAAAACTTATTGACGATCGAGACATCGCGAAATCATTTGACTCTCTTAGTCATCGTCGTGATGTCTCCTGCCTGTCGTTGTTCTATCGATACTACCATCACAAGTGCTCAAACGAAATAGGCAGTTGCATTCCTCCCCTTCAATACTTCAACCGTAATACTCGCCATGCTAGGAATGCACATCAGTTTACCCTTAAGCCTGTTCTTGGACGTACAGTGAAATATAAGGATTCCTTTCTCAACCGTACAATACGAATGTGGAATGCTCTACCCCGCATTACAGACATTTAAAACCAACGTGCATCGGTATCTCCCTTCTTCTAATCCTTAACTTCCCTAATGCCCGCACTGTGTTACTTTATTTTAAGGGTATCCAAAGTCCCTTAGTGCGCGTACATTATAAAAAAAAATATATATATTTTCTTTGCGAGTGGCAACCGTGGCTATAAGTCACTGCAGATGATCTGCAGTCGTTTCAACCAACGGACACGAGGTGGCGCTGAATGGGTTTTCTTATCCCGTCCCCGTGCGGAAAAACAGTTAGGTAAATAAATAGCAACCATTAAGCATTAATGTCACCATTCAAATGACAGCTCATCATAAATCAAACTGCTCATTATTGAAGTAAATAAATCTGATATCTGGGTGAGTATTTTATTTCGATTTGCCACAAATTGTTCATTACAATGCACATGATGCATAACCATCAAATGTAAGTAATATAAATTTCATAGTTCATTAAGCGGAAGCAGAATATCATGTATTTCATTTGCTGGAAAATAACCCTGACACTAATTAAACCATATATCTGTACATAACGGTACATAAAACCAAAGGACCTCAACCAATTAACGAGCAAACTGTTTAAACAGATCATAAATGCCCGAGCAGTTAAGGCAACGTAATTGTATCTATCCAGTGCCGCAGACAAATCAACCTACACGATGTCATTAAAATATTGTTAAGTTGTTTATTTATTAAACAAACATTATCCGTGGAAAATATTTCCACAGCGATTATCTTTCAGTGAACTGTCTGTCATATGCGACGGAGTTAACCTCTCGCATTATTAATAAGAGCAAACAACATTTATTTAAAAATATGTTCCACATGAAATCGCATCCCCTTTCTTCAGGCCGCCTCTCATCTATGGGGTTCTTTTCATCCACATGCATTTTTAATCACTTGAAGGGAATTCACTAGGACTTGGTAAAAAAAAAAATTAAGGGTTTGATAACCTTTGAACGGTCACTTGGATTCTTTCTAGAATCTAGAATAGCAACTAAGAATGCACTTAATGCAATTAAATAAAATTAAAAGCTTTTAACGTGTTTAATTTTTTAATGGAAATTCAGAAAATCTACGACGCTTAAGATTATTATTAAATGTGTTGCAGTATAATTTCGTGACCACAGTCGAGAGAGGGTAAATTTTGTGGCAATGATGTCCGCTGCAGGTGTGATGGCGTCAGATCCTGTACTCGTAATTTTGCGTGAAACGGATTTTTTTTTCATAGTCAACATTTCTGGGCAATTCTGTTTTTTTTCTGCCAATAAAGTAGCAGGGCCAGTACCTACCTAGAAATTACAACACCACATCTACATGAGGATATGCGAATAAGTGCGGCGTAGGCATTGTCACTGGACTGGTGGTTTATTTGTAATTAATGATTTCATTACCAATTAATTTGTGTGATAATTATTCGTGTGGTTTGTCTGTACATTGATTTCTTTGAGTGAGAATATTACTGTTAATTATGGATCGAGTGAGGAATTATTTCTCAGATATGTAAAACAAAATAAAGTGCACGACTGCCTCCGATATAAACTTTCTCGGTACATGAGATGCAATGCAATAACGGTGAGAAATTTATTTTTAAGGTTTTAAAAAATTTCTTTTTCTCAAAAACGGCATTTACGATTTTGATGTAATTTCGCACATTTTACACTCTTAACATATTTGTTCGAAATACAAAATATTATCAAAATCGTTAAAGCCGTTTTTGAGAAAACGAATTAAATTTAAATTTAAAAAAATCGTTATAAACAAAAAAGTTAAAAAAAATTTATTTAATATATGCAGATTTGTTATTTGATAAAAAAAGCTGTACATTTTTTTTAAGTTCCCTTTATTAGTTTTCGAGATATAGCCCGTCTTATAACTACCGTTAATCGTTTTTTTTTTAAACTGTGTATGCATAATTTTTGACCCCATCCTAAACATCCTCAGTACAAAAAAAGACCGAAATCCTGGAATCACTTTCAAGAAAAATATTGACAAGTGATTTTCACAAAAAATATTGTATCCGTTATTTCAAATGATAAAGCAAAAAATAAAAAGATGCCCCGAGATGTAACCCCAAGAACATTATATACGAACTTTGAAGCAAATCCGTCGAACCGTTTCGCCATACGGCGCCCGGACAGACAGACCGACGGACGACATTTGGACTTCGCTACAGTCGTAATATCATCTCTCATACTCAGTTTGAGTTTGAAATTTCCGCACGATCGCAATAAAATTAAGGCAGGTAGTTAGGCCAGACTCGTCATCAACTATTACTAGTTGATACATTATGTATTATTTGAAACAACAGTTGCTTTATATCAATAAATCAGGTTTCAGGAATTAGAATTAGGTTTTCAACAACAATTTTTCATCACTTGAAATTGATGCAACTAATTCTCGCCACTCATTGTCAACTTCAAACTTGTCTCTCTTTTCCCTTTTCTGCCAAATCATACATTTTACTGCAGTTCTTTCTTTTTGAAATATCGATGGCTATAACCGAAGTAAGATGGGCTCAATTCCTTAAAATAGGATAACGTAGTAGAAATTTGATTAAATACACATATAAGGTGAAAAATTGGAAAAAAAAGGTTGGAAAATGGAATTTCCCACAACATAACAAGTCACGGTCGCATGCTTTTGGGCCGTAGAAAACGCTTTTGATTCCGTATGGATAGAGCATCCTTAAACTGAACCAACCTATTTTCCAAATTGTCTCCACTCTAGATCATTTCATGTCCAAGTTGGTAATAGCCAGCTAAGAACCAGTAAAATCAGAGCCGAATCTAAATTGCGACCGATGCTCTTCACCAACCCCGTATCGCAGGATCAATCCATCCGCCACATACAGCAGATCGATGTCTCCCGCCCTAGCAGCAACACGAGTTCAAACACATATCCACAAGATCTTTAGCTAATACACAAAAGATAAGGAATCCGGATAAACACCACCGAATCCGAACTCATCTGCGTACGACGACCAATCACCGGAAGAGGCCGGAGTCGCCAACTGCCGCGACGTTACAATCAATTTTCCAGATGGCTCTACAATTACAACATCCCGCGATGTTAAGTATCTTGGAGTCCACTTCAATGAGAGGTTGCACTTCAACTTTTATTAAAAACAAACGGTCATCCAGAAGGCAACACTTGCATCGTGTTTACCCACTCATGCGGAAGCAGAATAGACTCCGCACCAGGATGAAGCTACTTCTTTCCGAATATGGTATACAATTTCAAAAACAGACCTCAAAAAACTTGCCATTTTCGAGAGGAAAATGCTGAGGGTCTGCACAGGACTCCGCTACGATCCAATCCGAAGGAGGTCTATATGACGATGAGCTAGATCAAAAGATGCTAGGAAACATTTCCACCCACCCAAACGCACTGGTAAGTCAGATTTCTGAAGACCAGATCACCCTAGAGGATCGATAGTTATGGCACTTCTCATCAAGGTAACATTCGCAAGAGACAACGACAGGACCAGCTATCCTTTCTAGAACATCGTCGACTCCAGCTACCACCGGGGGTAAGCCCTCATCCTCATTCTCAACCTTAAAACCGTCGATAACGATATTTTTACACACTTTTGCATACTTTTTCATTAACTTATAATAGATAGATACATCCTTCACTCCGGCCCGGACCGTTGTTTGATCTCTAGATTAGCTTAGAAATGAGTTTCTTAGAACTTATCTACTCAGCAATGGCGCTGGATGTGTTGTCTCTCGCGTGTCCTGTGTGTAGTGTGTTGAAGAGCCTGTTAAATGAAAAAAAAAAACCGCTATTAATGTAGCTCGTGGACAGGCTTTATATTAGGTGCTCAAGCGTTTCGTAGTCTTTAGTTTTCTTATATCCCCCAGTTCATCAAAGAAGTAACAGTCGATGGTCGTTCGTCTGCTGGTTTTAAAACCAGTGGGTATCCCATGAGCGTGCGAATATGCATACGAACATCCTCACTTGTTCTCACTCAATGTCAACCTTAGGCGGCCTATAGGCACTCGAACATGGTGCGAGAAAAAATTCTTTTGATTTGATTTTGGTTTGTTTTCTCTGATTTTGGTTGGAACCACGAAATTGGTACCCGAACTAGCCCGCTTACATGGAAAATCAGCTCGAACATGGTTCCCGTACCAAGTTTTCTGGCACGATGTTCATGTGTCTACAGCTCGCATAACATATTAGTGTGATTTTCAAAGTTCTTATAGGTGTCAGTTCAAGATATGTGTCCAACTCGTACCTCGTTTCATCACCTCAGATATCTGCACGCTCCAGCACCCAGCATAGGGTCACGGTATTCCCAACTGATTTAACGTGTAATTATTCCTTGCACTGATTCACCGCTCTAGACTTGAACACAATTGACTCTATGGCCTCCATGGCCGGTTCCTTCTTGAACTCCTTAGCGTCACTAATTTTTGAAGATTTCTTAGTTCCATAGTTTCACAGTAGATGATTGCGCGACTCGCCACTGCCTTTATCCATCTTAGAACCGTCGCGGTCGGTATAGAGCGCTATCACTTTCTTTTGTGTGACTGGATGAAATTCAATGTCACCTTTTAAGGGTGACGGTCTGTATTTGTCTCCTCTTTTGTAGACTTCTATTTTGATACATTCGTACGACCAAGATATCCAATGTCCGGACTCTTTTGCTACGCCAAATATTTGCAGCTCATCTCTCCCCCCGCCCTCTCATATTTCTTAAAATGTCGTTCCTTAGCCTTGCTTCTAACCAATTTAAGAGCGAATCTTTTTTCACTGTATGCCCACGTTTCCCAAAATAACCCATCTATTTTGGCACGGAGTGAAACTCAGGTTAGCGTTGATTCTGATTCGTCGGAATTTAGTCTACCTGGTTACAATTTAGTGCCTTTATTCTTGCCCCATCGTGGTCTCGCCGTTTATATACGTAGTGATGTAGCCTACCAACTTCAACCACAATACGGCCAATGTTCCAGTCCGGAATTTAATTTTATTTGGCTTAAATTCCACGTCCGTAGGCAATTAATCCACTACTGTTTCATTTATAGAAGCCCAAATTTGGAACGTAATCTTACTATTAACGAGTTTGATGAGTTGTCCGATTCCATTACACGAATTGTAACCCTTTATCCTCACACGGAAATCGTATTTTATCCCTAATAGGATTAAAAGTATCAAACCAAAGGTGAACACATGGTGTGACTTGAGCTGCAAAGAGGCTATCAGGTGGTTAAAAGAGGTGAGCTTTCGGTCTTATAAGGCCAAACCAACTGACTGCAATGCCCACATTAATCGTGTCAAATATCCCTACGACCAAAAGTTGAGGCAGAAAATACTACAAAGTCCCACCGGGATTAAAAACTTTTGGTCGTTTGTTAAGAATATTAAGAATTCGGCCTCAACATCTATCTAGACACTCATTTGCAATGACATTCCAGCTGTCAGCTCTTTAGATAAAGCCAATCTGCTTGCTGCTCATTTTGCAGCTAGCTCAATGCTGCCAGATTGTACTTTATCTCCCCCTGAACTCGAGCTCGTAGAATTTTCTGTGGGACCCATTCATTTTCGCACTCGTACAGTGGCAAGAGTTCTTCAAGATCTCAACATACATAATTCCGCTGGTCCAGATGGTATTTCCCCTATAGTTCTGAAGAGGTGTTCTTCCACGCTGGCAAAACCAATGCGTAAGCTTTTCTATCTGTCCTATTCTTCAAGGCTCTTTCTGAGACGATGGAAAACAGTATTTGTACAGCCCGTCCCAAAAAAAGGTGAATCTTCCTCTCCCTCCTCCTACCGACCAATTGCACTTACGTCCCTTCTCGCCAAGGTCATGGAAACGCTGCTAAACCGTCAGCTTATGAAATATCTCGAATCCCGAAAACTTCTTAATAACCGGCAGTACGGTTTTCGCATCAACAGGTCCACTGGTAATTTGATGACATATCTAACCGAAAAGTGGAACCAATCTATTCACCGTGGTGGTGAAAGTAAGGTCGTTGCGCTTAATGTTTCAAAGGCATTTGACAGAGTTTGGCATCAAGCTCTCTTGTCGAAAATGCGATGATCGATGATACCTTTATTCAATGGATTAGAAATTACCTTTCGGACCGTTCAATTGAAGTTGTTTTGGACGGTTTCAAGTCTGTAACTTACCAAATAAATGCTGGTGTCCCTCAAGGCTCTGTTTTGTCTCCAATTCTCTTTCTCAATTTTATAAATGATCTCCTCTCTGTTACTTCTAATCCAATCCATTGCTTGGCTGATGACAGTACCCTCAGCTTAACATATTCGTTTCCTGGGCAACGCCCCTCATCTTCGGGCGTCGAACTGGAACGGCAACGTATGTTCAGCTCGTTAAATTCCGATCTTGACAGCATACTTAAGTGGGCTGCAACGAATAGAGTCTAATTTATTGCTTCCAAAACGCAATGCTGTCTGCTGTCACTCACTCTGTTTTTCCTGACCATTGCAATTTGCAAACATTTAAAATCAATGTGCATCGGTTTCTCACCCTGTCGTCTAATTCCTTTTTTCTTAATGCCCGTGCCATGTTACTTTCAACATTATAAGGGTGCTAACAATCCCTTTTGCACGTGCAAATTATAAAAAAAAATTCGTCTTCGCCCTCTCAAGGAGAACTCCCTTACATATTATTTGATAATTTTATTCTACCTAGCTGACATCGCTTCCTGCAAGATAGGTCGACTAATTTTAGGAAAGCCTTTGATTAAATTTTGCATCAATCAGTTCTCTTGAAAACATCGGTCCTCGGCTTTGAAGCCATATTAATTGCAAATCGTTTTTAGTTCAGGTCCGCATTCTAAATTTATTTCCATGGCCACCTCTGCTGTTCCACAAGACAGCCATCTGGTCCCCATCTCTTCATTCAACAATCTCGAAAAGGCCATTAAATACTATTCCCATTTGAAGGTCCTTTTAGCTGAAACATTATTGTTCGAGCGAGTCGAAATATTTTGGTTTTTTGCACTCAATCCACATCTTGGCACAGCTCATAGAGTTCGCGATTGTATCTTCTCTCCCATCCGACATCCTCGCACACAGGACCAAACCAAGTACATAACATAAATTATACATTTAATCTTAAAGGTATATTCGCGTTTAAATTTAAACAATTCATTTCCATAAGATACAAAGATACCTACTTACTAAACTGTCTTATCTATATTTTAGTATGCATCTTTTTGCGATGGTTTGCATATTTAAACAATATCTATACTTTTTTTTTTTGTTACGTTTTCTTGTCGCTCGATTGTCGATTTTCTTTCGAATCTGCCACATGGACCATATTTTATTCCTGTGAATATTTAATAAAATCTGTCAACCAAACTGAGGCAGGATAACGATAACAAGGAATTGACAAGGGAGAGGGACACCGACCGCATCAAGTATTTCCCACTCAATCAACATCGAACCGAGTTTTATTCAACATAGCAAAACAAATGATAGTCAATTCCCAACCCATCAGCAACGGTAATTCATCATCCCCAAAAGCAGGCCGTGATGTGTCCCAAAATCTCTTCCTTTCTTCTCTCGTCGCTCGTCGCACGTCGCTCGTCGTTCGTTGCTCGTTGCCACTGCTGTGTTGGCAATAACACCATTATCATCACTGGATTTCCATCGGGGATAACGAGGAACTGATCCATGGGAGGTGGCAGCAAAATATGTGACTACAATCAGGAATGATATGCTAGCTCGGATCCAGCAGTCAGCATCACGCCCATCGCAACACAGCAGAGCTACCAACCTACTGTTTAATTTTGTTTTTAGTTTATTTTCGAACAAATAGGTAGGTGTGCAGGTGTGTACGTACCTATTTCTCTGCAATTTAACATTTACACTGAAACCGATAGCAGGTAGGCCTAGGTACTAGTGGAGTATGTGAATATTCAATATCCATGGTTTGATAAAATGTCATGTGGTCATTTTAACAGGAAATGACACTCATTTTCAGGCGAGTGGATTCTATATGTAACTTACGCCGGATGCGGCAAATGAGGACTTGCACGACGTAACCTCTCACCGTCGCCGTCGATTAACCCTTATCCGTGTAAAATGGGTCTTGCTGAGTAATATACACATATTTTGTGGATCATTGGAGGTTTTGATGGGTAGGGTAGCTACTATAAGTAGCAATTAGGTTGAGGGACGACAAGCAGTCACCCTAAGGATAGTTAATTCGCTAATAATGCAGGGGTAGAGAATTCTAAGGGCCTTTCCTAACATTTAACTGATTAAAGTGCACTATGAGCTTAGTGTAGTAAAGCGAAATAAAGCCAAATATAAAATTATACGCTTAGGTGAAAGCATGGGCGTATGCAAGGGGCGGTTTTTCCAAGAAAACTCTGAAATCATTTAAAAAATTCCAAGATTTTACACAAATAATGTTTTTTTCTTCTCGAAACTGTGATAATTACCGTTCAATTAAGTTGATGCCACACACCATGAAGATCGTTGAGCGGGTATATTAATGTTCGTCTATGACAATCCTGTCTGACGACCAGTGCTGGTTTGTCGCGGGTAAATCAACCACAGATGCAATCCAAAGTATAAGGATCATAATGGAAAAGCATCGTGATTCCTTAAAGGATCTGCATATGATTTTGGTTGATTTTGAAAAAGCATGCGATAGACAACCAAGAGATCTGATATGGGTAGCGCTAAGACAACAAGGAGTTCCTGAAGCCTACGTACACATGTACGCGGGAGCGAAGACACAAGTCAGATGTCCCGCAGGGGTCACCGATGAATTCCCAATTAAAGTCGGTGTTCTCCAGGGAAGTGTCTTAAGTCCTGTGCTCTTTATTACGGTCCTAGATTATCAGCTTGAGGGAAAAGTGACGGACCCTTAAGTGCATCAGTTATTCTTTGCTGACGATGGAGCTATCATAAGTGATGATCGGACTTCCCTGCAACGAGCACTTGATGTTTGGGTAGATGTTTTAGAAGGGAATGGGTATCGTATTAGCCAAGAAAAGACAGAGTATCTGTACTGCCCCATTTTTCTGACCCAAGTCAACCCATTCCGGACATTTATTTGAATGGGGTGGTGGTTCACAAGTGTGAAAAGTTCAAATATCTGGGATCAATGATCAACAGCGAAGCAACCGTTGATGACGACATCAATCATCGTGTAAGCGTAGGGTGGATGAAAACTCTGGTATCTTCTGTGACCTAAAAATGGCCCCTAAGCTGAAAGGAAGGCTTTACACCGCAGTTGTGCGTCAGGCGCTCACATACGGTTCACAATGCTGGACAATGTACAAAAAGTATGAGTTGACAGCAGCTGAGATGAAGATGCTTCGCATGACACCAAGAGCAACAAAGCTTGATCGAATTAGAAGTTCCAGAATGCGAGGAAGCCTTCACGTCAAAGAACCCATCGCGAAAAAATTGGAGCACGACTGACTCAGTTGGTATTGTCATGTCAAAGGAGGAATCCTACGAACCCCGTCAAAAAGGCAATGGAAATCGCGTAAGAGAGGCAGGCCTAAAAACTCCTGGATCACCCAAATGCAGAAACAGAAACACCAGCATTTTTTTGGCCTCAATGATGAAGTCATCCAAAATCGGGATGCCTGCAGATATCTTTTGAGGTCGAACCGGCGAACCCCACAGGCGGACCCGTAGGAATGCAGTGAAGTGGGAGGGTTAAGATCCCGAAAATCCTGATCATAATTAAAAGAGAGAAAGAGAGAGGGAAGAGAAGAATATTTTTTCTTTTCTCAATATGCCCCCAAGCAGTGATGTAGCATTTTATAATGGCGAATAAAAAAAAATAAGAGAAGAAAAACGTAGATTCAACTACTGCCCTTGTTGTGAATTGTGATCATAGTGGCTGGCTACACGTTTATAGGAATGAGTCACCAGACAGGTCGTATTATGTGAGTCAGAAGGAAAAGGGTAGACTGCACCAAGAATCCATCTCCATATCACTTTTGACAGTATTTGCGTATTTGGTAGTTGCATTGGAAGAGTGAAGACCACAGATGAGGAATTAACCAGATAGTCAACTCGAGAGCGAATCTCTCACCTTGCCTACAAGCTAAGTCGAACTGATGAGCCCCACATAATTTGCGCTTATATGGGCTTTTACGTGCAAATCAAATGGGAATCACGCACACATAAATCGAATTATATGGGGCTAATGGCCGCGCCCATGAAATGTCATTTTTTATAGCAAGAACTTGGGAATAGTTGATGAATTTCAGCAGATTACAACTCACAATTTGGGTGTGTAAAATGAACATGGTCAATATGCGGTGAATATGGATTTATAAAAACATACTTACCACACAACTAATAATACAACAAAATATTATAATATTGAGAATAAAGCTTTGTTTTAACCAATTTATTCTAATTTTTAATGAAAAATAATCAAAATAATATTGATTAACGTGTCTAATATATAATAAGTAAGTTCATCATACATTTTCGGTTGACAATAAATTTAAGTATAACTATACTAGCAAGGATTTCGTAGATTATGGATGGTTATATTGAAGCAGTTAAGTATCTCTACACAGTTGGACACTGGTTTAAAACGCTTTTAATAAAACGTAATCCAAATTCTTACAAATATTATTTTTGGTACATCAAAACACTTTTTTAACAAAATTTGCAATTACTTCCTAGTTGAAGTAGTAGTAAATTGTTTTGTTTATTTTCATATAAAATAAAATTACAAAACATTATAACTTGACAAATAAAGTCGGCTGTTAAAAAAAGTGGCCAAATAATTCAATATATATGTAACATACTGTGCATGCTTATTTACGATATGTACTCAACTACCAAGTATTTTCGATAAAAAACAATATATTTATGCAGTGCATTCCAGCTACCTTTTTTTCTCGTTCTTCCGTCTATCGCTTACTTTAAATTTTAAAATAAAGCATATTAACTTATAACGGGTGATCCAAGTAGAGATACTTTTTTCAATAGCCTTTTTTGACAGATCACGTGTGAGTCGTGTCATGCTGTCATGTTATTTTTGTTTAGTATTGCTTGGCATTTTATAATGGAAAGACTTACGCGTGAACAACGTTTACAAATTGTTCAGCTTTATTATGAAAATTCACGTTCTGTGAGGAATGTGTTTCGTGCACTTCGCTCAACTTATGGTCAACATAATCGGCCTACTGAGCGTACTATTCGCAACACCATCACCCATTTTGAGACCCAGCATTCATTATTGGATAATATTCGACCGAATAGACCACGTCCAGCACGCTGTGAAGAAAATATAGCGGCCGTAGCTGAGAGTGTACACGAAGACCGTAGAGAGTCGATTCGGCGCCGTTCGCAGCAACTCGGACTGACGTATGGAACGACTTGGCATTGGCATTTTACGTCAAGATCTTAAATTGAAAGCGTACAAAATACAGCTTGTGCAACAACTGAAGCCGCTCGACCTTCCCAAGCGACATCGCTTCGCTCTATGGGCTCTTGAAAAGTTCCAAGAAGATCCGACGTTTTCGAGGCAAATTTTGTTTAGCGATGAGGCCCATTTCTGGCTCAATGGGTATGTAAACAAACAAAATTGCCGCATTTGGGACGAAGAGCAACCTGAAGAGATTGAAGAACTGCCACTTCATCCAGAAAAAACAACGGTTTGGTGTGGTTTGTGGGCCGGTGGAATCATCGGTCCATATTTCTTTAAAAATTATGCCGGTGCGAACGTAACCGTCAATGGCGACCGTTATCGTGCCATAATAACCGACTATTTGATGCTTGAAATTGAAGCTCGTGATCTCGGCGACATTTGGTTTCAGCAAGACGGCGCCACTTCCCACACATCGCATCAATCAATGGACTTCTTGAGAGAACATTTCGGTGAGCACATAATTTCACGTTTTGGGCCGGTCGATTGGCCACCAAGATCGTGTGATATCACACCGTTAGACTTTTTCCTGTGCGGATATATAAAGTCAAAAGCTTATGCCGACAAACCCGCTTCGATTCAGGCCTTGGAGGAAAACATGACGCGTGTCATTCGCCAGTTACCAGTCGAAATGCTCGAACGAGTGATCGAAAATTGGACTCAACGGATGGACCATCTGCGACTAGCAACGGCCAACATTTGATAGACATAATCTTCAAAAAATAAATGCCAAAGAATGTTCTTTCAAATGATAATAAACATTCTCAATTAAATTTGAAATTTCTGTGTTTTTTTCTTTAAAAAAGTAGGGAACCTCGAAATGGATCACCCTTTATATAAAATTTCAAAACCGCCTTAGAAAAGAAACAGCTAAGAAAATTGATTGACTAAACGTACAAATCTTGTAATACAACATAATTTAAAAAGGATTACAAATACTTCTTTTTCACTTTTTTTTATCCATTCACGGAATCCGAATATGTTCATTAAATTCTCATATGTTGAATAAAAACAATCAAAGAATTTAATATATATATAAAAAAACCATTGCAAACTATTTACTACAAATATTTTACACCCAAACATTACTAATTTAGTAATATTTATGCAATAATACAATAAAATATGCATTTTATCTCATTTTATTAACCAAAATGGAAAAAGTACAACAACCCAAGAATGTTTATTTTAAGGCAGATAGAAAATAGAGAACTATTTCTTATAACCGCAAAAAATATTCCAACTAAATTGTAACAACTTTATTGGGCAACTAATTTTTTGTTTCTTTATAAACATTTATATTAAAATAAAATAAAAAGTTGAATCACATAAACTCAACACTTCGCAGAATTTCCTATTTCCCAACACATCCGCCGTGATCAGCTGTTTTATTGTTGCGATTTGGATACATTGCAAAACTCCCCACAATTATTTTTGGCGGGTAATCTAGATGGGAGAATTGAGAGAGGATTTTGCGGCTGTCATTAAATATTTTTTGCGGGTTGAAAGTGATAGGGGATTGCAGAGTTGACTATCTGGTTAATTCCTCATCTGTGATACCAAGTGATGAAATCGTTTAACTTTTCAAGCAAAACACAATAAAACACAGTAACACAAATAGATGTGATGAAACATGTTCAATTACGAAAAAAACACATATGAATCAGAACAATATGAATATGGGTACCCGGGTGTACTTCCCATATAAAGCCGTATTAGAGTTGAAAAATGTATTTTAGAAAATTTATAACTCGGATCTAATTTAAATGGAATACACCATTCAATGCAGAATTATATTTCAGGAAGGTACTGAAAATACCATTATGTGTTCCTATGGGCGAAATTATTTTTTTATTGAATCAAAAACCAAATGGATACCCGGGTACCCTCGTATTGACACGAGGGTTAAGAATGGTTCATTGCATATACTTTGAATACTTTAATACATAAATGCAACTTATGTCTGGTTCCGTTAATTCAACTCCGACAATATTGAGGTACCCTACCGTTGCACGTCTGGCTGAAACTTTGGAAGCCATTTTTTTTTGTGAACAACAGTGTGGAGGATTTAATATTAGAGTCAACCCCTCAATTACTGATGAATTCTGTTGGATAGAAGTGGATGGTTATCAACGTGTAGAATGTATGAAGTGTTTGATAGGAGACGGACGAAACGACAACGGTACGATACATGCCCCAACATGTATGATTGGAACATATCAACTAGAACGTAAACAACCTAGACGAATACATACAAAAGTGAACAGTGAACCGGAACTTATCCAACCTCCTCATACAGAAGTAGATAGCAAACGATGACGAACAACGATTGAACCGGAACGTAAATAGACTTTACTCAAGGACGACCAAACTTACATACTTTTAAATAAAGGGTGATTTTTTAAGAGGTTTAGAACTTTTTTTAAAAAAAAAACACAAAAAATTCGAAAAAATGAATGAAATATTTATTTGAATCGATAGTTTGAACCTTGCAATTTAATGTTTAAAGATAAATTCATGCAAATGTTGACCGCGGCTGCGTCTCAGGTAGCCCATCCGCTGAGTCCAATTTTGGCATACTCTTTCACACATATCGGCCGGTATCTCACGAATGAATGCATGGATGTTGGCTTCCAGTGCGTCAATCGAAGCGGGCTTGTCCCTATACACATTAGCCTTGGCATACCCCCACAAAAAATAATCTAATGGTGTCAAATCGCACGATCTAGGCGGCCAATTGACCGGCCCGAAACGTGAAATTAACTGTTCACCAAACTCGCCTCGCAATTGCGCCATTGTTTCGCGTGCTGTGTGGCATGTGGCACCGTCTTCTTGAAACCACATATCATGCAAGTCAAGAACTTCCATTTCGGGCAAAAAAAAGTTTGTTATCATCGCTCGGTAGCGTTCACCATTGACAGTAACGCTGCGATTCGCATCATCTTTGAAGAAATATGGCCCAATAATGCCGCCGGCCCATAAACCGCACCAAACAGTGGCTTTTTCGGGATGCATTGGTAGCTGTTGCAATGCTTCTGGCTGATCTTCACTCCAAATGCGGCAATTTTGCTTATTTACGTACCCATTCAACCAAAAATGAGCCTCATCGCTGAACACAATTTTTCGATAAAAAAGCGGATCCTCGGCCAGCTTTCCAAGAGCCCATTCACCAAAAATTCATTTGTAAGACGATCCATGGTTAAATTGCAAACCAAACTGAAGCTGTTTGACAGTGACACAAGGTACTAAACACACGTCAGCTGTCAAAACCAGTGTTGCCAAAACCAAACCAGCTAAAAAATCACCCTTTATATCAAGGGAAAAAGTCACTGCCAATAAAACAGATAAAATAATACCGGAGTTGTGTTTTTCTGCGAAAGATATTCCTGCAAATTGGAGGCTCGTCCGGGATATTTTTACAAATTGGGGGCTAGTCCGGGATATTCCTTCATTCCTAAAAAGTTTTGGTTTAATTCGCAGTAAAAATAAGGCTAAATGAACGAAATCTAGGACCTATTTTTTTTTTGTCGGAGGTTTTTACTATCCAATGGAGCGCTCAGACGATCGCCGATGGTTCATTGTACTACCATTCAGATACCTTACATTATTGTACTTAGTTTTCCAGTCTTTCGAAGAAAGATGAGTAGGAGTTTCAGTGAAGAAGAGCTTAGGTGTTTGGCACTACCATATCAGCCCAGATGCGAGCAAAGGCCGGACAACCCTGCTAGCTTGAGTTCGAGCACTAATTTGGAAGAGGTAAGAGGGCTTAGCAGCCCTTTTAATACAGCCAACCTTGGAAAACGAGCGGTCTAATCATGGCCGTATAGATCCAAAGAAACCTTATCGGAGACAAGCCCCATGTCTTGACAAAAGCGCCTCTACACTGCCAGAAAGTCGACAGCGCTTTATCGATCTTCGATTAAACATGCTTGGACCATAGAAGTTGTTTATCGACGATTACTCCCAGATATTTGGCTTCGTCAGAGATATGGATGGTGACACCTTTAAGCACAAGTTGAGACAGACCAGTGACACCCACCTTGAGGAAGCATCAAAGTTTCATCTACACCATGTTGTTTGTTAGAGTTACACATGCTGTCAAAGGTCGGATTATTAAAAGCACCCTCAATGTCGATGAAAATGCCCAATGCGTACTTCCGGTCAAGAGCACTTTCAATCCTACCAAAAAGATTTTGAAGCGCAGTCTCGCAGGATATTCCGCGCTGATAGTCATGTCTGTTTCTTTGGAGGACTTTAACAAGCCTACTACTTGTACTTAGAGATTCGACCTCTTCACAAAACTTTTTTGATGAGTCATTTTTCGATATGTGAATTAGTCTCTTAAAATCTTTTTGTTTCGATAAAAAAAAAATTCCAGTCATATACAAAATAAGTTTTTAAAGATAAATTTTGTAGCTTTCTTGTTTTATTACGAAGACACTGCAGTTCGGAATTCAACCAGGGTACTGGTTTTTGAACAGGACACGAAAGTTCAAAGGAGCGGGTGAGGACGCTGTTCAGATCTTGGACAGACCACAGATGAGGAATTAACCAGATAGTCAACTCTGCAATCCCCTATCACTTTCAACCCGCAAAAAATATTTAATGACAGCCGCAAAATCCTCTCTCAATTTTCCCATATGTGAATACGTGTGAGCCAGACCCTTGAAGTTAGGTCTAATTTACTAGATTACCCGCCAAAAATAATTGTGGGGAGTTTTGCAATGTATCCAAATCGCAACAATAAAACAGCTGATCACGGCGGATGTGTTGGGAAATAGGAAATTCTGCGAAGTGTTGAGTTTATGTGATTCAACTTTTTATTTTATTTTAATATAAATGTTTATAAAGAAACAAAAAATTAGTTGCCCAATAAAGTTGTTACAATTTAGTTGGAATATTTTTTGCGGTTATAAGAAATAGTTCTCTATTTTCTATCTGCCTTAAAATAAACATTCTTGGGTTGTTGTACTTTTTCCATTTTGGTTAATAAAATGAGATAAAATGCATATTTTATTGTATTATTGCATAAATATTACTAAATTAGTAATGTTTGGGTGTAAAATATTTGTAGTAAATAGTTTGCAATGGTTTTTTTATATATATATTAAATTCTTTGATTGTTTTTATTCAACATATGAGAATTTAATGAACATATTCGGATTCCGTGAATGGATAAAAAAAAGTGAAAAAGAAGTATTTGTAATCCTTTTTAAATTATGTTGTATTACAAGATTTGTACGTTTAGTCAATCAATTTTCTTAGCTGTTTCTTTTCTAAGGCGGTTTTGAAATTTTATATAAAGGGTGATCCATTTCGAGGTTCCCTACTTTTTTAAAGAAAAAAACACAGAAATTTCAAATTTAATTGAGAATGTTTATTATCATTTGAAAGAACATTCTTTGGCATTTATTTTTTGAAGATTATGTCTATCAAATGTTGGCCGTTGCTAGTCGCAGATGGTCCATCCGTTGAGTCCAATTTTCGATCACTCGTTCGAGCATTTCGACTGGTAACTGGCGAATGACACGCGTGATGTTTTCCTCCAAGGCCTGAATCGAAGCGGGTTTGTCGGCATAAGCTTTTGACTTTATATATCCGCACAGGAAAAAGTCTAACGGTGTGATATCACACGATCTTGGTGGCCAATCGACCGGCCCAAAACGTGAAATTATGTGCTCACCGAAATGTTCTCTCAATAAGTCCATTGATTGATGCGATGTGTCGGAAGTGGCGCCGTCTTGCTGAAACCAAATGTCGCCGAGATCACGAGCTTCAATTTCAAGCATCAAATAGTCGGTTATTATGGCACGATAACGGTCGCCATTGACGGTTACGTTCGCACCGGCATAATTTTTAAAGAAATATGGACCGATGATTCCACCGGCCCACAAACCACACCAAACCGTTGTTTTTTCTGGATGAAGTGGCAGTTCTTCAATCTCTTCAGGTTGCTCTTCGTCCCAAATGCGGCAATTTTGTTTGTTTACATACCCATTGAGCCAGAAACGGGCCTCATCGCTAAACAAAATTTGCCTCGAAAACGTCGGATCTTCTTGGAACTTTTCAAGAGCCCATAGAGCGAAGCGATGTCGCTTGGGAAGGTCGAGCGGCTTCAGTTGTTGCACAAGCTGTATTTTGTACGCTTTCAATTTAAGATCTTGACGTAAAATGCCAATGCCAAGTCGTTCCATACGTCAGTCCGAGTTGCTGCGAACGGCGCCGAATCGACTCTCTACGGTCTTCGTGTACACTCTCAGCTACGGCCGCTATATTTTCTTCACAGCGTGCTGGACGTGGTCTATTCGGTCGAATATTATCCAATAATGAATGCTGGGTCTCAAAATGGGTGATGGTGTTGCGAATAGTACGCTCAGTAGGCCGATTATGTTGACCATAAGTTGAGCGAAGTGCACGAAACACATTCCTCACAGAACGTGAATTTTCATAATAAAGCTGAACAATTTGTAAACGTTGTTCACGCGTAAGTCTTTCCATTATAAAATGCCAAGCAATACTAAACAAAAATAACATGACAGCATGACACGACTCACACGTGATCTGTCAAAAAAGGCTATTGAAAAAAGTATCTCTACTTGGATCACCCGTTATAAGTTAATATGCTTTATTTTAAAATTTAAAGTAAGCGATAGACGGAAGAACGAGAAAAAAAGGTAGCTGGAATGCACTGCATAAATATATTGTTTTTTATCGAAAATACTTGGTAGTTGAGTACATATCGTAAATAAGCATGCACAGTATGTTACATATATATTGAATTATTTGGCCACTTTTTTTAACAGCCGACTTTATTTGTCAAGTTATAATGTTTTGTAATTTTATTTTATATGAAAATAAACAAAACAATTTACTACTACTTCAACTAGGAAGTAATTGCTAATTTTGTTAAAAAAGTGTTTTGATGTACCAAAAATAATATTTGTAAGAATTTGGATTACGTTTTATTAAAAGCGTTTTAAACCAGTGTCCAACTGTGTAGAGTTACTTAACTGCTTCAATATAACCATCCATAATCCACGAAATCCTTGCTAGTATAGTTATACTTACATATATTGTCAACCGAAAATATATGATCAACTTACTTATTATATATTAGACACGTTAATCAATATTATTTTGATTATTTTTCATTAAAAATTAGAATAAATTGGTTAAAACAAAGCTTTATTCTCAATATTATAATATTTTGTTGTATTATTAGTTGTGTGGTAAGTATGTTTTTATAAATCCATATTCACCGCATATTGACCATGTTCATTTTACACACCCAAATTGTGAGTTGTAATCTGCTGAAATTCATCAACTATTCCCAAGTTCTTGCTATAAAAAATGACATTTCTTGGGTGCCGCCATTAGCGCCATATAATTCGATTCATGTGTGCGTGATTCCCATTTGATTTGCACGTAAAAGCCCATATAAGTGCAAATTATGTGGGGCTCATCAGTTCGACTTAGCTTGTAGGCAACGTGAGAGATTCGCTCTCGAGTTGACTATCTGGTTAATTCCTCATCTGTGCTTGGTATCCTACTGCTGTGGAGTTCATACGTTTATTATTTGGTTTAGCTAAAGTGGAAATATGAGCGATTCTCAACGAAGAACATCGCTAGTAAATAGGTAAATAACATTACATCAAAAATGTGTTCAATGGAGTTTTGGTTGTGTATAAATGTATCTTTTCTAAGAAAACATATTTGATAATGTTTCAGACGGTCTTTCGAACGACAAGAAAAATTTATCTGTAATTTGCTGGATGAATGCAGTGAATCCGACGCAGACGACTTCAGTGATGGTTCTGATGATAATTATGTTCCATCTTACCATGAAGCACATGATGGTGAGTACTCGGACATAGACGGCATCGACAGTAATCAGGTGATTGAACATGCTGAGAGTTCCGATTCTGATGGTTACGATGATGGTGACAATTATGAACAAAGCGAGACCAACGAGGATGACCAAACGGCGGCTGAGATTAGCGATGTGTTATCAGGAAAGCTGATAGGTAGGGAAAAAAAATATGAAGATCGGACCATATGGCTTGCGAGTCCGCAAAGTCAAGCAACCAGAACGCCAAGCCATAACATCGTTCGAGGCAGAACTGGGGCTTTTCAATCGGCTCAATTGCTGTCGGAATCAAAGCTGTTCAGTTTATTTTTCACCGCCGATATGTCCACTATTGTAGTAGTTGTAGTTCGTGAAACTAACCGGAAGGCTGCCAGTATTTATTAATCTTACTTACAATTCAGGAGCTTAATGGCTATCTTGGAATACTTATAACAGCTGGTGCCCATCATTCCAATAATGAACATTCTGTAGAGCTCTGGAAGGTTACAGCCTTGCCATTATATCGAGGTACAATGAGCATCAATAGATTTTGGGCCATAAATCGATTTATCCGATTTGATAACTATGTAACCCGAATGCATCGACTGATAGACGACAAAGCTGCCCCAATTCGAGATTTGTGGGACATAATGAATGCTAGTCTCAAGAAGAACTATATGCCATCAGAAAACCTAACAATCGATGAGCAACTTTTCCCCTACAGAGGTAGAACACAATTCACGCAATACATACCATCGAAGCCAGCCAAATATGGTATGAAGGTGTGGTGGGCTTGTGATTCAAAGACGTTCTATCCTCTAAAAGGCGAAATATATACCGGAAAACCGAGTAATGGCCCACGTGAAACACAAGTTGGGGAAAAGGTAGTCAAACGGTTAGTTCGTCATTACAAAGGATCCGGCCGTAATATTACAATGGACAACTTTTTCACTTCTATGGATCTCGCCGATTATCTCTTGAGCAAAAATCTAACGTTGGTTGGAACATTACGTGCTAATAAAGCTTGCATCCCAAAAGAAATGCTGAAAAATAGATCACTTAGTGTCCAGTCGTCTCTATTTGGGTTCATGGAGAGTAAGACAATCGTTTCCTACGTTCCTAAAAAGGATAAGGCCGTTATACTTTTGTCTACAATGCACCACAACAATGCCATATCGGATGATAAAAATAAGCCTGACATCATAAAATACTACAATAGTACAAAAGGCGGTGTGGATGTAATGGACAAAATGGTAAGTCATTTTACAACAAAACGAACTACTAGACGATGGCCAGTTGCCATGTTTTATAATATTCTCGACGTCCGATCCGAAAATCCACTTATTTACAGAAACTTCAACACCAGAAATGGCATTGAAGCTATGCTTGGGGATAACATACATTCGCGCAACTCAAATGATCCATCAACATCACGGATAATACCAAGGGGCCCCGATAGACGTCTTAAAATACAAGGATCATGCCATGTTTGCTCGGAGCAACATAAAAAACAGTGTACATTATATCAGCGAAACAATAATTTTTTAAATATAGATTCTAAACTGAGTTTAATTTACTCTTGACTACTTTTATAATACTTTATCTACATTATTCTTCATCTTTTTATTCCAGCACATACAAAATGTATGGGGGTACCCTGGTACCCGTCACGCTGACTAACCGTGTACTAATTTCGTATTGACACGAAGGTTAACTCGGCTCTTTTTGGACGGTACTAAGGTAAGTTGGCATTAAGAATTCACTCACCAATAGCTGATCGGATTTTATAAAAAGCCAAGAAAGAGTCTTCAGGTAGGTCATAAGGATGCAAAAAAAAAAATGTACGTTAAGTTATAAGTAATTTTTAGAGCACCAACTGGATAAACTATGAAGGTCACGTTAAAGAAGACTAGAGTCTTGGCTTGAGGAGGTGACTTTATAGAAGGAGAGATACTAAATCGGCAATAGAAGGAAGGCCCACTTTGTTCGAAAATAAAATCGATCTTAATGTGTCTCTTCAAACACCATAAAGATGAATTTAAAGACGAAGGTTATCGACTTAACAGAGTCATACAAAACTCATATAATAAGAACGAACTGAAATATTCTCTGAAAATCGCAGAATTGGTAAAAACGACAAGAAATGCACTTCAATAGTGACAACAATCTGTGCAGCATCCTCACCAAAAATATACAAGACTATAAGGGTGGAAAAATGTCTTCATATCTTGAAGACCCTTCTGCGGATAAGAGTTCCAATAACTCGGTCTGAAACGCTAAGTTCTACGCTACTAAGTTCTAAGCTACGTTCGCAAATGAAGTAGCTGTATAAGCCGTGATTACAAACAAGCTCCAGCTGGCTATAGATAATTTTTTGAGTGGACAAATACTTTTCAATGAAACCAAATCTATGTCAATTTTACTTTATGGAAATGTACCTAAATACGCAGAAGATCGCGTTGGTAGATAACTATAATAAAATTCATTGGTACATTAGTAAAGGCGACGGCTTTGCCGCTGCGCAATGACCGCTCAGCAAAAAAGCCACCAATTAAAGAAAAATAAGAGAGACATCAAAACTACACTTGCAGTCGCATTCAAACAACAATAGTACTCACCCCTATCACGAGCTACGTCGTAATAGAAAAATGTCTACGAATCCCGAAAAATCTATTACAAGTTCTCTTCGTAGTGGAAAAACTGCTACGAAATTCGTATTCGTACTTGAATTATTTTGTCCTTCTTTGAATATTTTCTCCAATTTCCTTTTTTATTTGAAAGTGCAATCCTTCCGGTTAATAATGAAAAATAATTTCATTCAAATGGCTGCCTCGGCTGGCCATGCAGTAGCCTACACGATCGGTCTAATTTTTAAGCACATAATCGATTGTGTGCAGCTGTATTTCACCAATGGCTTCACGAATATTGACCTTTAAAGCGTCAATTATCTCTGGCATGTCGGCGTAACACTTATCTTTTACGGCACCCCACAAATAATAGTCCAACGGTGTCGAATCGCAGCTCCGCGGTGGCCAAATGACATCAGCTCTCCGGCTGATAATGCGATCTTCAAAAACAGGGCGCAAAACATCGAGTGTAGCGTCGGCTGTGTGGCACGTAGCGCCGTCCTGTTGAAACCAAATGTTGCCAATATCCTCCTCTTCAATTTTTGTGAAAAAAAATTAGTTCAACATGGCCCGATACCGATCGCCATTGACTGTTACGGCCACTCCTTGCTCATTTTCGAAGAAAAATGGCCCAATTATGCCTCTGGACCAAAATCCGCACCAAACAGTGACTCGTTTTGGGTATATCGACTTTTCAATGTATGCGTGCGGGTTTTCTGTGCCCCAAATGCGACAATTTTGCTTGTTTACATACCCGACAAGATCAAAATGAGCTTCATCTGAAAAGATGATTTTTTTTGGCAAAATCGGCATCTTCTCTATGTCGCTATGTCGCAATATTTCCCAGCGTTGTTCAAGCGTATACACAACCATATTCGTTCTGCGGAAGGATAAAACTAATTATCTATCAAATCAGACATGAGCTAAGTGTTACCATTTGCGAAATAAGCACTAGTTGAAAAAAAAAACGTTAAATGGCGGAACCTATAGTTATTTCAATAAAATCTGCGTTCTTTTAAAAAAAATTTTATTTCATTTATATTTAACATGTGTTATGTTTTAAATTCTTAAAATTCGTGAAGAACGTTGATTGAGCTAGATGTACTTATTTCGATCGTTCCCGGTGCCACTATGCTGGTAGCCGCCTGCAGCTATAAGTTTCAGCGCCGCACTCAACCGCCAGTTTGGGGTAATAGCTCACACGTCTGGCTCCCGCTTCTGGTTGTTGAAGCACGTATTTGACGGAGTCTTTGTTTAGTTTGAAATTTCTTCTAAGTCTGCGAAAGATTTCATTTCAATAATATGAACAAATTTAAATAATTGCAAGAATAACTTACAGAGTATCATCCAAATGTTGCATGCGTTCCTTAGTCACCTTCTTTGAATTTAAATTTTTGTTAGTGTATCACCTCTTTATGAATTGCAACGATAGCATTTGCAATTGGTTCCATTAATTATTATTGTTTTCACTTAAAAAAACGAAAATATGCCCGACAAAAGATGGGACAGTACTCAGGGACCAGGTAACATGAATCCTTTTTTTTGGAAATTTTTGACTTGAAGGCAAAAATATTTTATTATATTCGACAGTTACATACATATTTTAAATTTAGTCAATATTACAAATCTAGAAGAAATCATTGAAGTAACAAAAATTCAATTTTTACTAGAAAATAAAAATAGGTAAACAATTTGTTTGGGGAAAATTAAGGGAATTTTTTTTTAAGTTCAGGGAAATTTCTTTCTATTGTTCAGTATTAATTGTGATATAAATTAGCTGACTTCGAAAATGGAAACTGATTTTTTCGGATCTTTTGATTGGATCTTTTGATTTGGGGATTTCTCCGAGGGGAACTTGTGATAGGCCTGACTAAATGCCACATTTTGGTTATATACTAATTTTTGGGGAATTATTGAATTTTTTGAATTGGTCTGCTAATTCATTATGAATTAAGACCTTAATTTATACAAATCCAAGAAATATATTTGCATTAGTTATTGACACTGGCTCAACGAAGTTGCTTGAGCGGAACTTGATGTCCTAAACATTGTAATTACATTGCCTTGATGTACTATTGGGATTTTTTTATTAATTTTATTTTATTTTCATTTCATTGCTTTCATTTTTTTCGCACACACTCCATTTCAACTTTCTTATTTGTTTTAAGTTGGAAAAAATGGAATTGTTCAGATGAGTTTAATTTTATTTATTTTAACATAAGTGTTAAGTATTGGGCGTAAACGGCCCATACAGGACCTAAAGCCTAGCTGCTCCAACCATTGTGTGTGCGAAGTTATATTTTTGACACGAATGGAGGGACCTACAGTTTAATGCCGATTCCGAACGGCAAATAATTTTTGAGAAGCTTCTCATGACAGTTCTTGGAATCATGGATATTAGTCAGACGTTCGCAAGAGGTAGGGCAGCGAATAAAAACTTTCAGGTGGTACAGGCCGGGATTTGAACCAGCGACCTGTCGCTTAGTGGTCCAACGCACTTAATCACTAAGCCACTGCACCCACAAAATATTGATCTTAAGGCGTATCATTGTACGTGCGACCTTATCATACCTTCCTGCGCTATACAGAGATCGAACTTTCCAAGCTCCTATTAGCGAACGTTTTTGGTGGTTAAAATTTCCATCCGCAGAACTAGAAAGGTTCCCCAAATCCGATGTCCGGGTTACTACTGTCATTCCATTAGGCAATCTGTGGTTACCCTTTGGGGAGTCTTTTCCGTTCGTTGTCATATTTCAAGTAGCTGACTTTTTTTTTATGTGTAATAACCCCATAAACTCAGGCTGCCTGTTGGATGGCTGCCCACTGTGGGAAAATAGACGCCTTTTGTAGCCGCACCATCGTGGGGAACAGACGTTACTACGTGGTAGCGATACTTACCCTTATGGCCAAATGTGGACAGTGAAAACCATCGGTCCTACATTCTCCGCCGTTGTTTAGGCTTCGCACCTCGACCTGTCGACCATGGGTGGCTCTTCTGTAAAAACTAGTTCCGCGATCTCATAGCTCTAAGTTTCGTAGAAATAGTCGCGTAAGCCAAATCGCCCCCGTAGTGGTAGGTCCCTTCAATTCATGTCAAAAAATATAACGGGTGATCCAAGTAGAGATACTTTTTTCAATAGCCTTTTTTGACAGATCACGTGTGAGTCGTGTCATGCTGCCATGTTATTTTTGTTTAGTATTGTTTGGCATTTCATAATGGAAAGACTTACGCGTGAACAACGTTTACAAATTGTTCAATTTTATTATGAAAATTCACGTTCTGTGGGGAATGTGTTTCGTGCACTTCGCTCAACTTATGGTCAACATAATCGGCCTACTGAGCGTACTATTCGCAACACCATCACCCATTTTGAGACCCAGCATTCATTATTGGATAATATTCGACCGAATAGACCACGTCCAGCGGCCGTAGCTGAGAGTGTACACGAAGACCGTAGAGAGTCGATTCGGCGCCGTTTGCAGCAACTCGGACTGACGTATGGAACGATCTTAAATTGAAAGCGTACAAAATACAGCTTGTGCAACAACTGAAGCCGCTCGACCTTCCCAAGCGACATCGCTTCGCTCTATGGGCTCTTGAAAAGTTCCAAGACGATCCGACGTTTTCGAGGCAAATTTTGTTTAGCGATGAGGCCCATTTCTGGCTCAATGTAAACAAACAAAATTGCCGCATTTGGGACGAAGGGATTGAGAAACTGCCACTTCATCCAGAAAAAACAACGGTTTGGTGTGGTTTGTGGGCCGGTGGAATCATCGGTCCATATTTCTTTAAAAATTATGCCGGTGCAAACGTAACCGTCAATGGCGACCGTTATCGTGACATGATAACCGACTATTTGATGCCTGAAATTGAAGCTCGTGATCTCGGCGACATTTGGTTTCAGCAAGACGGCGCCACTTCCCACACATCGCATCAATCAATGGACATAATTTCAGGTTTTGGGCCGGTCGATTGGCCACCAAGATCGTGTGATATCACACCGTTAGACTTTTTCCTGTGGGGAAATGTAAAGTCAAAAGCTTATGCCGACAAACCCGCTTCGATTCAGGTCTTGGAGGAAAACATCACGCGTGTCATTCGCCAGTTACCAGTCGAAATGCTCGAACGAGTGATCGAAAATTGGACTCAACGGATGGACCATCTGCGACGTAGCAACGGCCAACATTTGATAGACATAATCTTCAAAAAATAAATGCCAAAGAATGTTCTTTCAAATCATAATAAACATTCTCCATTAAATTTAAATTTTCTGTGTTTTTTTCTTTAAAAAAGTAGGCAACCTCGAAATGGATCACCCTTTATCTTCTCACGCACAATGGTTGGAGAGGATAGGCTTTAGATAAAATTAAACTATGTCCGTATTTGCTCAGATCCCGAAGCCTTACCATGCTCATACAGTATTTTCCAAAAATCCGAATTTTTCGAGCTACACAAAATATGTCTCAAACACAACTCTTTAAAGAAGCTTAAGCATCTTCTTCCGTTTTAAAAACGAAATTTAAAACAATTTTTAGTAATTTGCTGCCTACTTCGGGTCAAATTTAAGAACTTTTGAACGTATCGTTTGGTAGTAAATAAAATAAACAGCAAGTTGAGAAATCAAAAACATCAGTAGTTCCTCTTCTACCGCCGACAACACCTTCCTATCGTCACGCTGACATTTTTCACTTGCCGAAGAAGGACGTATTTCCCGGAACGTCCTTGCATCTGACACATGCTGTCGTTTTGTTAGCAATATGAACGAATATGGCAATCGTAAACACCATATACGCACTTATTGTATAAAGTATTTTCTAAAGCTTAACCCTCCCTATTAAGAACACACGAATAGTTATATAAATACATACATCTATGTATAATACAACTGAACAATAATATTCCTTCCACATCGTTCTTCGCAGATTTATGACAGTGCAAACAAAAAAAAGAATCACCCTCTTGGGTGACATACATGCGGACTTTCGCTTTTGAATCTACCAGAGATCCGCAATCACAAGTCGTTCTTGGGTATTTGAGTTTGTGAATTATATGCAGCAGGAGCAGCACCAAGTGAATGGATTGGGTTGGCACGAAGAAAACCATTAAAATTGAAATCGTCAACTGCGGATGAATGGGGCAGAATATTTCACTCGTTTTCCGTCGCATGAACAGGCAAACAGTTCACCACTCGTGCGAATGCAAGTTACTGTTTACCTGTGCGAGTGCGAATGCGAACTGATGACGGTGATAAGGAAGCTACACAATCCGAGGAGTTCTCTGAACTTCTGAAATAGGTAGGTTGCACCTAATTGCAATTTGAATTGATATTAACAGTAAACAGTGGTGACTCATATTGCACAGACACCTCAAGGCTGTGAGTCATTGCTTTCCATATTATTCAATTGTTTGCGGTGGGGTTAGAATGAAAATTAATTATTCGCTGACCTTTTACAAATTTGATTTATTCGACGTTTATTGATTTGTTCATTATTTGGCTTGCTACAACAAAAGTCTATCGTTCTATCCTTCTGTGGGCTGTGGGCTAAATATTGTGGCAATTTATTTTGTTAATTGAAATTAATCCACTCAATTTGTTTATTTATGCCTCTGAGATGATATAAATCTAAATTGTGGCTGCAAAAATTCATAACTTGAGTTAATTTAATTAAAAAATTATTAATATCCCAGGAGTTGTTTTGTTTGGAAATAAATCCCATTAGTGGGCACAATTAGTAAAATTAATATTTAAGAATATAATTATTTTAGTTCGAAGCGAAGATGGTCTCAAATTTGTAGGGGTTAAGCCTTTCACCACAGCAAGGGCTAAGAGCGAGAAGCGGTAACTACCATTCTTCCCGGTTCCGCTGTCGCTCGAAGGAGTATTAAAGTCCTACACTACCAGCTTGTAACATGGGAGAAAGTAAAGCGTTCAGCACGCAACTGTGATATTCAGCCTCGATGCGTGAAGTGTGAAAAGTACCACAAGATAGAGGCCTATCCTCTTGATCAGAAGGGTGCAGCAGATAAGATCCAGCTGTTATGTGTACTTTGCAAGAACTCAGGGCACACTGCAGCAATCGGGGTTGTCCTGAGTTTCAAAGCATGATCTCAGCAAATCTAACTTAAGCCCAAATAGCGTCAGGTAGGGAACCACAGTACAGCAACAACCTAAGGTAGCTACACAGGCCTCAGTGCCTAACGCATCTGAGGCACAAGGCGAATCGCTGTCAATCGTCTCGTTTTGGCAGATGAAACGGTTCCTATCTATATCTTTTACTGTTCGACGAATGGTTACAATTGATTGCCGTGGACCGACAAACAATAAACTGCCTGTGCACGTTTAGTGCCGAAATAACGATTCATAACGAAATAACGGAATTGGAAGAGTTTGTTCAGGTGTACTCCAGCTATAGTAGGACCCGTTGGTCCTCCGACTAATACCACGCGGCACAGCTGGTATTTTGCATCGGGAGTGGTGACTGATGATGCTTTCAAATATGCCATTGCATCTTTTGAGAGTTTCAAGTCACCTGGTCCGGATGAAATTTATCCAGTTTTGCAGAAACAAGGTTAAAGTCAGGTTTTGCCAATGTTGAAAAGAATTTTCACCGCGAGCTTGGCCTTGGCCTATATACCTTCCCCATAGCGAATGGTTAAAGTGGTTTTCATACCAAAAATTGGTAAGTCTGACTACACTCTAGCCAAAAGCTTTAGACCCATAAGTCTGTCTTCCTTCTTACTGAAAAGTTTGGAAAGACTGGTTGAGCTGCATGTGCGCAAAGTTGCTCTTCGATCACACCCTCTCTCTGAGATGCAACATGCTTATCAGCGCGGAAAATCCTGCGAGACTGCGCTTCCAAACCTTGTTGGTAGGGTTGATAGTGCTCTTGACCGGAAGGAGTACGCGTTGGGCATTTTCGTCGATATTGAGGGTGCTTTTGATAATGCGACCTTTGACAGTAAGTGTAACTCAGCCAGACAGCATGGTGTAGATGAAACTTTGGTGTTGTGAATTAAAGCAATGCTAATGTACAGGACGTTGGTAGCGGATGCAGATTGTGGCAAGTGCGTCGTAACAGGGGTAAATAGGGGCTACCCTCAAGGTGGTGTTCTGTCTCCCCTCCTATGGTGTATGGTGGTAGACTCTCTGCTTACGGCTCTCAATTTTCCTGGAAACTACACTCAAGCTTATGCGGATGATGTCGCCGTTCTTTCTGTCGGTTCAAATCTAGGGGCTGTCTGCTCTCAAGCGCAGAGATCCCTGGATTTGATCGATGTCTGGTGCACTAGTAATAGGCTTTCAGTGAATCCTCTTAAAACCACGGTTGTTCTCTTTACGAGAACGAGGATCGTCACTGGTCTGCCCCATCTCGTGCTTAAAGGTGTCACCATCCCTATATCCTATGATGTCAACTATATGGGTGTAATCCTCGATAAAAAACCTTCTATGGTTCAAGCATGTCGAATCGAAAACCGATAAAGCGCTGTCGACCTTCTGGCAGTGTAAAGCCGCTTTTGGTAAGACATGGGGCTTGTCTCCGAAACGGGTCCTTTGGATAAATACGGCCACGATTGGACCGCTCCTCTCATACGCATCAGTTGTTTGGTGGAACAGACTTTCGCGGAAACGTGTTACTGCTTCTTTTGCCAAACTCCAAAGAACGGCTTGTCTCGGCTGCACAGGTGCCTACCCTAGCACCCCGGGCTCTGCTCTAGATGCTTTGATGAATCTTCCTCCCCTTGACTTATATATCATGCGGTGTACGCTAAGAACCATCTTTCGCTTAAAGAGAGGTGGTTTTTGGTACCATGCGCACTGGAATTTTGAAGAACTTGCTCGAGAATTATCCTTTGACCCCTGTCTTATGGATATGCCGTCTGATGCAATGACACCACGGAATGGCTTCGGTCAGACTCTGAACCATGGATTGAATGCCATCGTATTTTCACGGATGGCTCCAAAACCGGGCAGGGGTCTGGTGCTGGCGTCTTTGTGGAATGCGATGATATACCACTTTACTACTCCTTGGGTAAATATGCATCTGTTTTCCAAGCGGAGATTTTTGCTATCCTAATGGCTATGCGCTATATTGTGAACAAAATGGGTGATGGTGTTGCGAATAGTACGCTCAGTAGGCCGATTATGTTGACCATAAGTTGAGCGAAGTGCACGAAACACATTCCTCACAGAACCTGAATTTTCATAATAAAGTTGAACAATTTGTAAACGTTGTTCACGCGTAAGTCTTTCCATTATGAAATGCCAAACAATACTAAACAAAAATAACATGACAGCATGACACGACTCACACGTGATCTGTCAAAAAAGGCTATTGAAAAAAGTATCTCTACTTGGATCACCCAATAGTTAATAGCAAAACTATACAAAACTAGAATACAAAACATAAGGAAAGGCTACAGTCCGCTTGGGGCGAACAGTATGATACCCTATCCTTATTCCTATGTACTTCAAAGAATAAAAGCATTAAGATGGTGATAAATATTATTTAATTACATTCTATGAAATTTAAAATAAATTTTTTTTTTTGAAAATACGCCCCCAAAAAGTGGGCGTGGCCAAAAACTTTGTATGGGCGATATATTGGAAAAAATATTTGCTAAACATCTTGTAAAAAACATTTTTTTTTTCAATTTCTATGAAAATGTTCGCTGAAAACAGCATTTTAGTGGAAAAAGCCCACAAAAAGTGGGCGTGGCAAACAATTTTATATGACAGACTTATAAAGGAGGGCAGTGCCTACATATCTTGTGAAGGTTGTATAACTTTATCTCTCTAACTTAAGCCTTAAAACGGTTTTTTCTAAATTGTGGGCGTGGCAGTGGGCAGTAGTGTTGTATATTAATGTTTTGTTGGTTTGGTGATTTTAGTTCCTGTGTTAAGGTGTGGGTCATCTGCTCGATTGATTTGTTTCGTTGGGATATGTTAGGGATCATCCTCCCCCCACCCATCGTTGTCGTGACACCAACATACCGTTGGGCTTTTGTTATCCTCCGGGGCTCATGAAAACTAGCTACCTTGATTGGGATTAGAGGTCAATCAGAGGCGGCCAGTTAACGGATCTCCCGGCAGGACGACGAAAATAAAAATGCGAAGATAGGGTGCAAAAAGTGGATTGCGTATGGAAGTGGAAGTTTATAACGCAACAGCTTCACCGGCCGAATAGTTTCAGATAAGACCCATTCCTCCTTAACTCCTCCCCATTAACGATTCTGGGGGTGTCGCCACTACAAAGAATTTAAATCCGCAGCTAATCCCGCTTTCACCCTAACTCTCCTTCTAATCACTAACTATAACTCTACTGCCTAAAACCTAAATGAGCAACATATCTAGAAACGAAATATGACCTCTTGAAGGATAAACAGACAGACTTTGCTATTAACGGGTGATTTTTTAAGAGGTTTAGAACTTTTTTAAAAAAAAAAAAACACAAAAAATTCGAAAAAATGAATGAAATATTTATTTGAATCGATAGTTTGAACCTTGCAATTTAATGTTTAAAGATAAATTCATGCAAATGTTGACCGCGGCTGCGTCTCAGGTAGCCCATCCGCTGAGTCCAATTTTGGCATACTCTTTCACACATATCGGCCGGTATCTCACGAATGAATGCATGGATGTTGGCTTCCAGTGCGTCAATCGAAGCGGGCTTGTCCCTATACACATTAGCCTTGGCATACCCCCACAAAAAATAATCTAATGGTGTCAAATCGCACGATCTAGGCGGCCAATTGACCGGCCCGAAACGTGAAATTAACTGTTCACCAAACTCGCCTCGCAATTGCGCCATTGTTTCGCGTGCTGTGTGGCATGTGGCACCGTCTTCTTGAAACCACATATCATGCAAGTCAAGAACTTCCATTTCGGGCAAAAAAAAGTTTGTTATCATCGCTCGGTAGCGTTCACCATTGACAGTAACGCTGCGATTCGCATCATCTTTGAAGAAATATGGCCCAATAATGCCGCCGGCCCATAAACCGCACCAAACAGTGACTTTTTCGGGATGCATTGCTAGCTGTTGCAATGTTTCTGGCTGATCTTCACTCCAAATGCGGCAATTTTGCTTATTTACTTACCCATTCAACCAAAAATGAGCCTCATCGCTGAACACAATTTTTCGATAAAAAAGCGGATCCTCGGCCAGCTTTCCAAGAGCCCATTCACCAAAAATTCGGCGTTGTGGTAGGTCGCCTGGCTTTAGTTCTTGCACCAGCTGTATCTTAAAAGGCTTTACGCCCAAATCCTTCCGCAAAATTTTCCACGTTGTGCTGTAACAAAGGCCTAACTGCTGGGAACGGCGCCGAATCTACATTTCGCGGTCTTCTGTCACACTAGCTGATACGGCCGCAATATTTTCTTCAATACGCACAGTACGTAAACGTGTTGGTGGTTTAATGTCCAACAAAGTAAATTTGGTGCGAAATTTGGTCACAATCTTCCGAATAGACTGCTCAGAAGGTCGAGAATGCCGATCATAAAATGGAAGCAGCGCGCGATGAACATTTCGAACCGAGCACGAATTTTGATAGTAAAATTCAATAATTTGCAAGCGTTGTTCATTTGTAAGACGATCCATGGTTAAATTGCAAACCAAACTGAAGCTGTTTGACAGTGACACAAGGTACTAAACACACGTCAGCTGTCAAAACCAGTGTTGCCAAAACCAAACCAGCTAAAAAATCACCCTATATATAGCAGTATTTGAAATATATTGGGTAATTTAAGGACGACTCGCAATTAAATCGATATTGACGGCTGTACCGTTGTCATTACAGCTCACTTCATTACGACAATTACATCGTGTATTCCCCGCTATAGATTTTTCGATACTGCCACGCCAATTTGTCTCTCAAAATAGTCCAATTCAAACACCTAAGTGTTATCGAAAAGATTCCATCATCGATTTTTTACACAACAAACATCATTCAGCTAAATAGCATGTACACAAAGTTCTATTACAGGACTTATAATAGCCTGACACAGGTCAGTATGGATTAGCCGATCGATTTATCATATTATTTAAGTTGTTAACTTTATTATCCAACATACACAGTCACTGCCTCAATTCCGGTTAAGCAAATAAACAAAAAATCAACATAACCAAAATAATGACAGGATATTAACCTATAGACCTTCCCGTGCGCCGGCCGGTCGAACCATTGCCCCCACGCGCACCCCTCCTCCACCACAGATAACCACGTCATGTAAAATATACTCTTAAATAACAAAGAATAAAAAATGCGAAACCCTGTACAGTTGCACAATGAAATTAAATTAAGGAAATAAAATAAACACCATTTTTTCATGCAATCATTATCCAATTAACGAGAAAATACTGACCGCCCAGAAGGCCAGTCAGGACCGCATGATTTCGTGTCAATGCATGTGTGAGTGGCTTTGGGCATTTCTTTTATTTTTTTATGATTCCATTGAGCCGTTGAAATCGCTTGATTTCAGCTGAAAAATTGCGAATATAAATTTATTCGAATATAAAAAATAAACAAAAAAAAAACTGCATTAAGAGTAAATTATGCAAATGAGTTGAAATTAAAGGAGAATCAGATTGCACCCAAAACCGAACGAACGAACGAACTAACATATAAAATAAAAAAGAAATCGGAAAAACAAAATATATATAGCAAAACTAATTAATTGAAATATTATGAAAATTCGCGGTGTTTATTTATCAGGTATTTATTAAATGCAATATTTTTTGCCAGATTAACCTTTTTTTTTTTGTTGTTTTGGGCCGTTTATTTTCAGTGGATAATTCACTAAACTCAATTTTAAAACCTCTCCCGACAGAATAATATCCAGCTGCTCTCGAAGCAATGCAAATTTTTAGTGATTTATTAATTTTAAATATTTTATTATTGTTTACAAAAATTTCACAATAATAAAATGAATTTAATGGAATGTATATTGGGTTTTTTTTTTGTTGTTGTTGTTTTTGTTTGGTTTTACTCGACCCACAAAAAGGGAGTAGGCGAAATGTCAACCATTTGTTGTATTTATTTTGAATATTTTAATTCTCTGCTTTTATTTAGTTATTGTGCGAGTGCATTAGGCGCCTTCATCAGCGAGTTCTTTTTGCGATTTACATTTAAAGTGGGTTCAAATAGTGAACTTGATTATTGTTTATTTGAAATTTGTATTTGTTGGATTTTGTATATAGGAATGAATTAGATAAGCAAATAACACGCTACAAGACCGAGAAAATAAATAAAAAACGAAAACGCACGATGTTAATTTTTATTTTTTTATTACGACAGAAGGATCTATCTATATATAGATATATCGGCCAAATGGTCGCCACGGCTTCCGTGGCATACCTCTATCCGATGGTCCATATATACGCGCACTAAAGGGACTTTGGATACCCTTATAATGAAGTGACACAGTGCGGGCATTAGGGAAATGAAGGATTAGAGAAAGGGAGAAACCGATGCACGTTGGTTTGAAATGTCTGTAAATTGGTATCCAGCAAATTTTAGTTACTGTAATAGTAAAACGCAACTTTACCCGAGCAGATACCTGTAGAGACGAACAAGGAAGCCTAGTAGTGGAAACACAGTCGGTGCTGAGGATATGGAAAAACCATTTCTGCAGACTGTTAAACGGCGATGATGACACAAATTCCGCTGTCAGGCAGAATGAACCATTCAACATGGGTGATGAAAGCCAAGACTCCCGCCCACCTGACCAAAATGAAGTGAGGATAGCAATATCCAAACTGAAATCCAACAAGGCTGCCGGGCCGGACGACTTAACTGCCGAACTTTTCAAGGCAGCGGGAGATGATTTGGTAGAGAGCACCAACTCGTCTCCAAGATTTGGTCAGAGGAAAGAATGCCTGATGAATGGAACCTCAGCATTGTTTGCCCGATCCACAAGAAAGGAGACCCTCTTAACTGCGCCAACTATAGAGGTATAAGTCTCCTCAACATCGCATACAAGATCCTGTCTGCCGTGCTGTGTGACCGCCTGAAACCATTCGTCAACGAACTGATTGGACCCTATCAGTGCGGTTTTGGGCGCGGTAAGTCCACAGCTGACCAGATTTTCACACTTCGGCAGATCCTGGAAAAAATCTTTTTATCGATTTTAAGGCCGCATATGACAGCATTTATAGATACGAGCTATACAGAGCCATGTCTACTTTTGGCATCCCTGCCAAACTCGTCAGATTGTGCAGGATGACGATGGAGAACTCTCGCTGCTCCATTGAGGTCGGAAACAATCTCACCGAGACCTTTGATGTCAAAAAAGGATTTAGACAAGGCGATGCGCTGTCATGTAACTTCTTCAACATCATACTTGAGAGAATTGTGCGAAACTCGCAAGCCAACACCAGGGGCACAATTTTCCAAAAGTCATTGGCATCATTGGCAGAACACAGCGAGCTGTCACTAGTGCGTTTGCAAGTATCAGTACAGAGGCGGCAAAAATGGGTTTAGAAGTGAATGAGGGCAAAACGAAATATATGCTGTCAACAAGAAGGGACGCACAACATCGACGAATCGGACAGAACGTCACGATAGACAGCTATAACTTTGAGGTAGTTCGGGACTTTATCTACCTCGGCTCCGCTATTAACTCTGACAACGATATATCGTCAGAAATCAAGCGAAGAATTACACTTGCCAACCGCTGTTACTTTGGCCTAAGGAGGCAATTGATTAGTAAGGCCTTGTCGAGAAACACCAAGGAGACTCTATATAAGACCCTCATCATCCCAGTCCTGCTGTATGGCGCAGAAGCATGGACGTTATCAAAGGCGGATGCAGATCTCCTTGGTCGTTTCGAACGCAAAATTCTTCGAGTGATTTTCGGTCCCGTTTGCGTTGACGGGCTTTGGAGGAGGAGATTTAACTCTACGAGCTGTACAGCGACATCGACCTGGTCAGAAAAATACGGATTAGTCGTCTAAGATGGCTGGGACATGTAGAGCGAATGGACACCAACGCTCCGGCCCGAAGAGTCTTCGAATCCAACCCGGAGGGACAACGTGGAAGGGGACCTCAACCAACTTGGAGTGCGCAACTGGAGGCAGTTAGAAAAAGGTAGTGCTAACTGGAGAGGCGTATTGGTTGAGGCCCAAGTCCACCCCTGACTGTAGCGCCACCTAAGTAAGTAAGTAATAGTAAAACTTCTGATTCCTTTGCTGTTAGCAATATGTTTGCTGACTACTTTAGTAGATCATTCAGTGACTCTCCTCTTTTCAGCGATGGTAATTATTTTTGCTATTTAAATAGCTGTTCCCAGATTACTTTCAGTAATTTTTCTTTCGATTTGGAAACTATTTCGAAATTTGTTTCCCTATTGAAAAATGACTACTCATCTGGACCTGATGGCATTGCACCGATTGTTCTTAAAAAATGCAGCCAAGCCCTTAGTCCTTATCTTAAGTATTTGTTCGATTTATCCATCAGCACTGGAAAATTCTCTAAGCTATGGAAAAGTGCCTTTACCACGCCTGTATTTAAAAAGGGTGAACTTGGTAATATCACGAATTACAGACCAATTTCTAAGCTTTCGTGTATTCCTAAGCTTTTTGAGCAAATAGTCTGCGAAAAATTAATATTTCTGTGTCGTAGTGTCAGTTGTAACGAAAAACATGGATTTGTAAGAAACAGGTCCACTGTTACAAATTTGTTATGTTTTTTGCGTGCATGCTCTAGTTGCTTAGAAAATAATAATGAAGTCGATTGCATATACACCAACTTCTCTAAGGCTTTCGATCAGCTGTCCCATGAGATAATCAGATTTAAACTCAGGGCGTATGGTTTCCCACCTGTTTTTATAAAATGGATTAATTCATACCTTATGGGTAGGGATTATCGTGTCAAATTTAGAGGTTCGTTTTCTGAATCTTTTTCTGCTCGGTCTGGAGTTCCTCAGGGAAGTCAGTTAGGCCCTATTTTGTTAATACTTGCTACAAATGATGTTAAAGCATGTAATATACGCAGATGATATGAAAATTTTTAAATCTGTTAACAATCAGTATGACCGAAATCTTCTCCAAGCGGGCATAGATAGTTTTGCCACTTGGTGTGTTAAAAATGGGTTAACTTTGAACCCATCTAAATGTCAGCATATGACATTTACAAGAAAACGTATTCCCTCTATTTTTCATTATTCATTTAGCCGATCTTTATTGATAGTTTTAAATATCTCGGAGTTTTCTTTGACCCCAAACTTAACTTTATTGCTCACATTAATTTTATTGTTAATAAATCAAACTCCATGCTGGGCTTTATTAAGAGGTGGTCTAAAGAATTTGACGACCCCTATGTTACTCAATCTTTGTACAATTGTTTCGTCCGTCCGCATTTAGAATATGCTTCACAAGTTTGGACTCCGTACTACAATATTCACTCAATTCGAATTGAAGGTCTTCCATGGGATGATCCATACAACCTTCCCCCCTACGGTCAACGTATCAAACTTCTTCAAATGTTACCTCTATCTCAACGTAGACTGAATAATGATAAAGTTTTCCTACAGCAACTTATAGCTGGTAATATAGATGCTCCTGATCTGTTGTCCTCCATTGCATTCAACTTCCGTGGTGGTGCTCTCAATTTACGTTGTGTTGATCTTTTAATAAGTGGTTATCATAGGACCAATTATGGCAGGAATGAGCCAATTACTCGCATGATTTGCATGTCAGTAAATTTAAACTGAAAATGTGTGCGTAATCATGTTCCAGTGGCTTAGTGTTAGATAATTTTTATATCTTTTGTTTGCTTTGTGTAAGTATTAACTAATACCAGCACTAAATGATGAGCCTGTGGTGCACTTTTGTGCTGGCAAATTTCTGCTCGTGACAGCTGCTTGTAATAAGCACTCCACGACACAGATCTGGTAGTGTTATAAAAAAAAATTATAATGTGCAGGAAAAACAGAGCGGGGTAGAGCATTCCACATTCGTATTGTACGGTTAAGAAACGAATCCTTGTTTTTCACTGTACGTCCGAGGGTAAACTGATGAGCATTCCTGGCATGGCGAGTATTACGGTTGAATTGCTATAGGGGTGGAATGCAACTGACTATTTCATTTGAGCACTTGTGGTGGAAATACCGATAAAACAATGACAGGCAGGAAACATCACGACGATGACTAATAGAGTCAAGAGATTTCGCGATGTCTCGATCGCCAATAAGTTTTACCGCACGTTTTTGGATCCTGTCAAGTAGCTCCAAATATGTCATTGGTGCACCGGACCAGATATGAGCGTTGTACTCAGGTTTTGGGCGAATGAACGCCTTGAAAATTCTAGCCAGATCAAAAGGGGTGAAATATTTCTTGCATCGCTTTAGGAAGTCTAGACATTTCGCAGCATTCTGTGGCCATTCCAACGAAGGTTGTCATTAACACACATACCGAGAATGGAAAGTCTTTCGGTTTCAGCGATGCAAGTGCCATTCATGGATAATGGCAGAGAATAAGGGTTTGGCTTCAATGACAGCAGACAGCATTGCGTTTTGGAAGCATTAAAATCCGCTCTGTTGGTTTTACCCCAAGATCGGAATTCAATGAGCTTAACATACGTTGCCGTTCCAGTTCAACGCCCGAAGATGAGGGGCGTTGCCCATGAAACGAATATGTAAAGCTGAGGGTACTGTCATCAGCTAAGGAATGGATTGGATTAGAAGTGACAGACAGGAGGTCATTGATAAAAATGGAAAGAGAGTCGGAGACGAAACGGAGCCTTGAGGGACACCAGCATTTATTTGGTGAGTTGCAGACTTGAAACCGTCCAAAACGACTTCAATTGAACGGTCCGAAAGGTAAATTCTAATCCATTGAATAAAGGTATCATCGATTCCAAATGCACGCATTTTCGACAAAAGAGCTTGATGCCAAACTCTGTCAAATGCCTTTGAAATATCAAGCGCAACGACCTTGCTTTCACCACCATGGTGAATAGATTGGTTCCACTTTTCGGTTAGATATGTCATCAAATCACCAGTGGACCTGTTGCCGCGAAAACCGTACTGCCGGTCATTAAGAAGTTTTCGGGATTCGAGATATTTCATAAGCTGGCGGTTTATCAGCGTTTCCATGACCTTGAAAAGAAGGGACGTAAGTGCAATTGTCGGTAGGAGGAGGGAGAGGAAGATTCACCTTGTTTTGGGACGGGCTGGGCAAATGCTGTTTTCCATCTTCTCGGAAAGAGCCCTAAAGAATAAGACAGATGGAAAAGCTTAAGCAGTGGTTTTGCCATCGTGGAAGAACTCCTCTTTAGAACGATAGGGAAAATACCATCTGGGCCAGCGGATTTGTGAATGTTGAGATCTTGAATTACTCTTGCCACAGTACGGGTGCGGAAGTGGATTTGCCCCATGGAGTGTTCTACGCTCTCGAGTACAGGGGGAGATAAAGAACAATCTGGAAGCGTTGAGCTAGCTGCAAAATGAGCAGCAAGCAGATTGGCTTGCCGAATCATCTCACCGTTTAGATCTTGACTTGTTCTTGGCTGTTTGACGTATATATCACCAAAGAAAGAAGTCCAACGGGGTCAAATCACATGATCAAGGCCATTGAATTTCTCACACAAGAGAGCAATTGTTTCGTTGGCTGTGTGACAAGAGGCACCATCCTGTTGGAAACACATGTCGTCCAGGTCGATATCCTCAATTTTTAGCCACAATAAGTCCGTTATCATCTCGCGATGGCGAATACCATTCACGGTAACTGCTTGGCCGACCTCATTTTCGAAAAAGTACGGCCCGATGACGCCGCCAGCCCATAAACCGCACCAAACAGTCACACTTTGTGGATGTATCGGCTTTTCAACAATCAACTCGTGGATTCTATTGTTAACAATTCTGCTTGTTAACGAATCCGCTGAGATGAAAGTGTGCCTCACGAAGTGCACGAAATGCATTTTGATTTGAACGCCAATTTTCGTTCAAGGTTTCAACAATCTTAACACGCTGCTCAATTGGTAGAATTTGTCAAACATTGAAATAAAAAAAATGTCAAAATAAATTGGGCAAAAAACTAGACGTTAAGGTGTGACTCAGAATTAACAAAGTGCATTATGGTTGGACCACCCTTTATTGGGCAAAAGAAATATACAGGTCATCACCTATCAGAAGATGTTATAAATTTTTGCAAATGGCAATTCCACTTTTACATTTGTGCCACCAAAATATAACTCGCTAATAATAAAAAATTATCGCTTAAATCCTTATTTAACCCACGAAGAGCTATTATTCCCGCTCCAAGTTATTGCATGCTTAATTACACTGGAGGCTTCATCAGGCCTTATTTGTTCAAAAAATTAGGCCAAACAACTTTACCTGGCGCTACAGACTCATGCTCACGGACTTTCTCCTTCAGCAATTGAATTAATTGGGATTGGACATGTGGTTCCAACAGGATGGAGCAACGGCGCATACTACCACAACCGAAATTCTGAGGGCTACATTCCCGGGTCGCCTAATCTATCGTTTTTGCGATTTTCATTGGGCTTCAGAATCTCTATGGCCTCAAAGACAATATCCAAAAATTATCATATTTTCGACAACATTTACGACATCAAATCAACCTAATCTTAAAGCAGAACCAAAAATGTCCAGCCAACGAACATCGGGTGACAACTTTTGCGCCATCTTGTATTTGGCTAAGTTTACGGACATTAAGAACTTTCAGCTCTGTTTCAAATATCATTGGCTTGATTGAACCTTCCGATGTCTCCATTCTTTTGTGTCTTAAGGTACAGGGCGGTCTCATAAAGCATTCCTAAAGAGAATAAAGTGCACTGCTGGATCATACGAATCTTTCTGGCAATTCTACATGCCTCAATAGGTCGAGGGATATTCGATCGCTAAAGTCCGGAGCGCTTGAAATGTTCTGACTTCTACAATACTTGATCTTAACATAATCAATCTGGTTGACGGTTTGCTGATCTGATGACCACCATGTAATTTTGTGAATATTAAGACAAGGAAACCGTCTTGCAGTCAAATCGGCTTCCAAGCCAGGTGACATGTTGGGTAAGCCCTTCCTATACTTCGTAAATTGCTCTTAAGTTTTGTCGTTGAGCTTGCGAATTTCTTTTGGCAGTTTTGTCCTTTTCCTCTGTTAAGGGGATTCGTATATCAGGCTAATGGTCTTAAATGGAATTTAAATTTGATACGGATTATACTAAAGTGTCGAAACCTCAAGAGTACTTGCCTAAATCTGTAGTTTAGCTATAGAGATTACATCAACAAAATGGGAAGAACTAAATGAGCAATTTAGGTTTCCTTTTCTAATATGGAGTCAAACACGAACAAAATGGGTCTTGTCATCAAATAGAGTCGATTCCCGTCACAGACTTGGTCAGATCGTGACTATTCAGCTTAAAGGGCTCCCGACCCTTGAAGAGTCCCTCCCTGAGACACAAAGATCGTGGCTACTGATAAATATAAATTCGAGGTCGTCAGTGAATTTGTCTACCTGGACACTGTTGTGAACTCTACCAACGACAACAGCACTGAAATCAAGCGAAGAATAACACTTGCTAATCGCTGTTTCTTTCGGCTTAGTAAGTAATCGAGAAGTCGAGGCATATCCCTGCTTAATGTCGTTTCAATGTTTCAAGTCGAGACACACCACCTCTTCATCGACTTTAAAGCCGCATATGACAGCATTCATCGTCAGGAGCTTTTTGTGGCGATGGCCGAATTCGGGATCCCGTCAAAACTGATCCAGATGTGTCGCATGACACTAGATAACACGCGATGCATCTGAACTCTTTCAAACATGCACCGGATTTCGGGAAGGAGATACGCTGTCGTGTGATTTCTTCAATCTTGTTCTTGAGTTCTTGAGCTATCTTCAACAGATCAGTCTAACTGCTGGGGTATGCGGACGATATAGATATCATCGGTCGATCCCAGCGTGCAGTGGTAGAGACTTTCACGGCTATTGAAGAACAGGCGAAACTAGTTGGCCTTGAAGTGAATGACAACAAGACTAAATATATGCTATCAACAAACAAACAATCATCTGTCTACCGACTAGGACAAAATGTCGCTGTTGATAGCAGCAACTTCGAGGTAGTTAAGGAGTTCATCTACCTCCACAAAATGACATCTTAGTGGAGGTCCGTCGAAGAATTACTCTAGGAAAGCGCTGCTACCTCGGTTTGGCAAAACAAATGGGTTCAAAACTCCTAACTCGAAGGACAAAGTGCATGCTCTACAGAACCCCTATCCTGCCAGTTCTGCTATAAGGCGCCGAGTGCTGGACGATAAGCAGGAAAGGAGAGTTAATACTGGGATCCTTTGAAAGAAAAATCCTTGTGCGAGTAGGGCGAATGGAGGAGAAGATACAAATGCGAACTCTATGAGCTGTACCAAGATGTGGATGTAGTCCGAAAAGCTAAAACTCGTCGACTACATTGGCTTGGCCACATCGAGCAAATGGACAACAACGCTCCAGTCAAGAGGATCTTCGAATCCAAGTCCCCATGTTCGAGACGACAAGGAAGACCGAACCTCCGTTTTAAAGACCAAGCCATCGCGGATGCCAGAGCCTTTGGTCTGGACAACTGGAAGCAGCGTGCTGGGGATCGCAGAGGGTGGAAGGCAGCCGTATCTCAGGCAGGGACTCTTCACGCGTCGAGAGCCCATTAAGTAAGTAAAGTAAGTAATCAAGAAGTACCAAGGAAATGCTGTATAAAAGGCTTATCTTTCCGGAGAAGACTTACGCGTGATTTGTAGTCCGGTTAATGTCTATAGGCAAAATGACACCTAGCGAAGACTATATCTAGTCTTCTAGGGTTCAGATGGCTGGGGAATCAGCCCATAAGGCATTCAGCGCTAAGCCAGAGCGAACTAAAAACCCGAGCAAGACTTCATGCCCATTGGCTTGACCAAGTTGAAGGAGATATACGCCGACTTGATATACAAAATTGAATGCTGAAAGCTAAAATCCAAGAAAGCCGACGGAATCTGTTACTTGAAACCAAGCTGCATCCCGCGCTGTAGCGCCAGCTGAAGTTAAATAAAGCAGCCCGCTTCAGGTATCTTAGTGCTTTCGTTGGCGAATTAAGGCTCCATTCATCGACAAATCTTTTCCAACACCCTGGCTGAGTGTTGAGTGTTTGAGATCCCCATAGAAGCAGTGCCTTGCATTAGTGCCACTTAAAAAACTGTCCACAATTATATGAAGACATCTCGGGGCTCTAATTCAGCGTTTTGGAAATGTCTTTTCAGACTAGACAAACGCCATCTTGATCTTAAGAATGTTTCTTAATTCCCTTATTCATAAAGTCACTCTAATGCTATACCCGTAAAGTTTTACAATGTTCTAATTTAAGTCCCTTCATTCAATGCGACATCCTTTTACGATGCGAATGTGTATTTCCTTTGTTTGAATCAGTTGTTTTCGATGAACTCCCAACCTAGGTACATGCTCTTATCTCATTTTCGAATCTAAACTTCACGGCAAGTGCAAACCAAAACAAATCCTTAATCTTAAATGAAGGATAAAGCTATTGAATCCAAATGTTATACGAGTACTATTATCTCAAATCCTTTAACAAGATCCCCCCCCCCCCCAAAAAAAACAAAGTACATGCTGGAACTAGTAAAATAATGAAGAACGAAACTTTGATTCATGTATCCTCTTTATCAAATCCAATTGGTCAATGCGCTGCCCTCCAATGTTGGGTGTACAAATAAACTTTTATCCTCTTACTCTCGAAATAGTGATAGACGTAGAGGTCCAGTGTCCATCTACCGCCTAGCTGAAGCAACCGCTAACTGACAAAAGCGAGTAAATTATCGATCCACAAACACAGCACCGACCGAAAGAGCTGCTGTATGTGCTTGAGGCTGCCAGGAGTAGCAGTAGCAGCCGTTGTTGTTGCGCACCTATTAATTGTAAACACAAAACTTTTTCGTCCTTAGTTGGGGGTTTTTTTTTGTTTTGTCTGTCATCTTCTTACAGAGGTTTCTATTTTTTTTTTTTTATTTTGCATTGCTTTTGTTTTCTTGCACTCACGGTTTGGCGCAGGGATTTGTTTTTGTTCCTTTTTTTTTTTGTATGTCATAGCGAAAAGTTTTTCTCCTCGACCACCCAACTGAAACAGGGAGACAGGCAAAAACCAAAATAGATTTACTCACTCCAAAAACTCAATGATAAATATTTGCGGTAACTTTGAGTGAAAAAAATCCCTTCAATCCTTTTTGCGTTGGTTGACCACAGTATTTATTTTTCAACAACACAAAGTGTTTTCCGGAAACCACCCTTCAAACGCCCACATGAACGGGTGCAAACCTTTGTAGAGAAGAAACGAAAAAAAGGACGATATCAGCAATAGTGTGTGATGGTATCGATCCTTTTAAACTATAAAAATAATGTTTCTGTTTCTCCTTACCCACTTTATTCGCAACAAAATTTTTCAGAGCAACTCGGGGATAGGTAAGTTTAATTAAAATCCCAACTGCTGACGGCAGACCAATGCCGGTCTTAGCTTTCTGTACTTTTGCCCAGATCATATCGAACAATGAATAAGAGTTTTTTTTTTTTTTTTTATCTGTTAAGCTTCTAATAGGCAACGACCAATGACCTACAATGACATACCTTACAAGGAATAACAAACCATATATGTATGTAGCCTATGCGCTATGTCGTATGATAGGTATTTAAGGAAACAAAAAAAGAAAGAAGAAAATCCATTATTTATCTATTTATCCTTCGGTAGACGTTCCGTAAGTAAGGCACTGATTTACTGTGTAAACAACTGAGTATCCTTTCTGCCGGAACCCATATCGATGTAATTCGAAAAAAAAAATATATATTTTTTTTTATGATTTATCACATCCGAGTTGCTCTAGATCCAGATATCATTGTTTGACAGTTGGAGTGTTTGCTGAATGCGTAGTGGATGGAGGAAGGGGTCTGCGCGGGAGGTAGATACAGATTCGCTGTACCAAATATAAATTAAGGATGCTAGACTAAGAGTTACACTTCGCTGAGTAGAGTGAAGCCGCGTGGAAAGTTCGAGAACAGTTGAACGGTGATTTATTATTAAATTCAATGAAGGGCATATTTTGGTGAAACCAAAAGAAGACGCTCCTCAACGATGGTAAACAATAATAATTTCGATCAAAGTTTCTTGTTTGTATATCCTTTAATCATTTAGCAATGTAAAAAGGGAAGATAAATAAACGAATATTTGATGATGAAAATATAGATTGTGATTTTACCAGCTGATCGTTTTTATCCAGTATCTACGCGTCAATAAGCACGATGAAAGGGGAGGAGGGCGCACAAATGAAGTTGCAAACAATCTTGGATGGGGAACTTTGTGAGTCTTCATTCTTTGCTTTGTACACTCATTGTAAAGGGTGATTTTTTAAGAGGTTTAGAACTTTTTTTAAAAAAAAAAAACACAAAAAATTCGAAAAAATGAATGAAATATTTATTTGAATCGATAGTTTGAACCTTGCAATTTAATGTTTAAAGATAATTTCATGCAAATGTTGACCGCGGCTGCGTCTCAGGTAGCCCATCCGCTGAGTCCAATTTTGGCATACTCTTTCACACATATCGGCCGGTATCTCACGAATGAATGCATGGATGTTGGCTTCCAGTGCGTCAATCGAAGCGGGCCTATACACATCCCTATACACATTAGCCTTGGCATACCCCCACAAAAAATAATCTAATGGTGTCAAATCGCACGATCTAGGCGGCCAATTGACCGGCCCGAAACGTGAAATTAACTGTTCACCAAACTCGCCTCGCAATTGCGCCATTGTTTCGCGTGCTGTGTGGCATGTGGCACCGTCTTCTTGAAACCACATATCATGCAAGTCAAGAACTTCCATTTCGGGCAAAAAAAAGTTTGTTATCATCGCTCGGTAGCGTTCACCATTGACAGTAACGCTGCGATTCGCATCATCTTTAAAGAAATATGGCCCAATAATGCCGCCGGCCCATAAACCGCACCAAACAGTGGCTTTTTCGGGATGCATTGGTAGCTGTTGCAATGCTTCTGGCTGATCTTCACTCCAAATGCGGCAATTTTGCTTATTTACGTACCCATTCGATAAAAAAGCGGATCCTCGGCCAGCTTTCCAAGAGCCCATTCACCAAAAATTCGGCGTTGTGGTAGGTCGGCTGGCTTTAGTTCTTGCACCAGCTGTATCTTAAAAGGCTTTACGCCCAAATCCTTCCGCAAAATTTTCCACGTAGTGCTGTAACAAAGGCCTAACTGCTGGGAACGGCGCCGAATCGACATTTCGCGGTCTTCTGTCACACTAGCTGATACGGCCGCAATATTTTCTTCAATACGCACAGTACGTAAACGTGTTGGTGGTTTAATGTCCAACAAAGTAAATTTGGTGCGAAATTTGGTCACAATCTTCCGAATAGACTGCTCAGAAGGTCGAGAATGCCGATCATAAAATGGAAGCAGCGCGCGATGAACATTTCGAACCGAGCACGAATTTTGATAGTAAAATTCAATAATTTGCAAGCGTTGTTCATTTGTAAGACGATCCATGGTTAAATTGCAAACCAAACTGAAGCTGTTTGACAGTGACACAAGGTACTAAACACACGTCAGCTGTCAAAACCAGTGTTGCCAAAACCAAACCAGCTAAAAAATCACCCTTTACTTTTAGACAGATACTTCCTTGTACTTTTGTTATTTACTCAAATTTATCAGAAAGTTCTCGGTTTCTCAGCACTGCAGTGATAAGAAGCTTAGACTTTCAGCACTCACCACTTTAGCACATAAAGCCTGGTTTGAGCAAAGGGTGGACGTTCATAGTGGAAATGCTTAGCGGTGTCGTTGCCTTCTCCATATGCTTCACAGCGAGCGGTATCACCAACGCCTACAACGTTTAGGTGCTTGTCAAAAGCGTGGTGGCCCTTTAGAATACCTAAAAGTAGCCCGAACTAGACTTCCCACAGATATTCGGTCGAACTTGTTTGGTCAGTCTCCGAACCTTAACGAGCAAGTTCGCCGGGGATCCCATTTCACGTAATTTTGGTCTGACCCGGAACCCAAACATTAGGTGTGGTTAAAGGATTGAAAAGGGCCTTAAGTGCAGTTTGGCTGTAACTTTAGACACACTCCGAGTGCCGAATTACCTCCCGACGCGTGCACACGCATTTTTGTTCCCTCTATGATTGTTCCGCGGCCAGTGTACATAGAAAACAAAATCAACGCTAATCGCGCACGCGCTGATAGCTAACAAAAAAAGTGTGCTCTGCTGTGCTAGTGTGGAAAAATAATCCAAAAGAAGAAAAAAGAAAAAAAAGTGCATTGTGTTAGGGGGCAATCCCTCTCGCCCCACTCCCATTCGTTTGCTGCTGCCTTGCTTGGCCACTTGCTATGGCTGGGTAGGGTATCATTTGGCGAATAGCGGGTCGCGTTGTGTAGATTTTGTTGGCAGACTAAAGCAATTCATTGTATGGGCATAACACCTGCAGTGATTTGTTTTGGAAAGCTGACGTCAGGATCTACATGGTACGGCCCAGCTTAGTCTGCGTCGGAGTTGAGTTTTTTGTGTTTGTTTTTTGTTATGCGTGGGAATTTTAAAGTGGACGTGAGTAATATTCGTGGGTTGAGATCCAATTTTTTTGGTAAAATCCTAACTGCTTTTGTACGCCCATGCGATTCACAATAAAACAGCTGTTTTGGCACAAAGTGAAACACAGGTCAGCATTAATTCCGATTTAACGGAGTTTAGTCTGCCTTGGTGCCATTATTCTTTTCCCATCGTGGTATCGCCGTTTATATAAGTAGTGACGTAGCCTACCAACTTCTACCTCAATGCGGCCACTGTTCCAATCCGGAATTTAGGCAATTAATTCACTACTGTTTTATTTACAAAAGCCCTAACCAGGACAGGCATTCAACTTATAATGAGTTTGATGCACTGTCTGATTCCATCACCAGAATTGTTACCCCATCCTCGTACTGAAATCGTCATTGCGGGCGATTTCAACATACACAATTCAGGTTGGCTTCGACATTCTGGACAGACAACACCCGAGGGAAGATATGTCGAGATCTTTGCCAACACTCTGGACTTGTTTCTTACCTCTCACCCTGATAAATACACTTTAAACGTATTATCGCCTCTAGGTTCGTCAGACCATTGTATCATATCGGCGAATTTCTCATACTCCAGCCACACAGTTAAAGAACAAGCTCCGAAAAGAACCGTATGGCAATACGAGAAAGCCAATTGGGAAGCTTTAAACGGTTTCTTTAGGAGTTTTAACTGGTCGTTGTGCTTCCTCAACAACGACGTGGATGCCACTGCCGATATGATTACAAAATTATTTCACCTGGGTATGAAACGCTTTATCCCTAACAGGATAAAGTGTACCAGACCTAAGGAAAACGCGTGGTGTGAGATGAGCTGTAAAGAAGCTATCAGAGCTAAAGAGGTAAGTTTTCTATCATTTGAGGCCAACCCAACTGAGGAAAACCGAAAACAGTTCAAACGAGCCAGAAATGACTGCAATGCCCACATTAACCGTGTCAAATTCTACTACGACCAAAAGTTGAGGCAGAAAATACTACAAAGTCCCACCGGCAGTAACAACTGTTGGTCGTTTGTCAAGAATATTAAAAATTCGGCCTCGTCATCTATCCCGACACTCATTTACAATGACACCCCAGCTGTCAGCTCTTCGGATAAAGCTAATCTGCTCGCTGCTCATTTTGCAGCTAGCTCAACGCTGCCAGATTGTACTTTGTCTCCCCCTCTACTCGAGCGCGTAGAATCTTCTATGGGACCGATCCATTTTCGCACTCGTACAGTGGCAATAGTTCTTCGAGATCTCAACATACATAAATCCGCTGGTCAAGATGGTATTTCCCCTATCGTTCTGAAGAGGTGTTCTTCCACGCTGGCCAAACCACTGCGTAAGCTTTTCTATCTGTCCTATTCTTCAGGGCTCTTTCCGAGAACATGGAAAACAGCATTTGTCCAGCCCGTCTTAAAAAAAAGGCGAATCTTCCTCTCCGTCCTCCTACCGACCAATTGCACTAACGTCCCTTCTTTCCAAGGTCATGGAAACGCTGATAAATCGTCAGCTTATGAAATATCTCGAATCCCGAAAACTTTTTAATGACCGGCAGTACGGTTTTGTTGCTGCGAACACTGTTGATTTGATGACATATCTAACCGAAAAGTGGAACTTATCTATTCATCATGGTGGTGAAAGCCAGGTCGTTGAGTTTGATATTTCAAAGGCAGTTGACAGAGTTTGGCATCAAGCTCTCTTGTCGAAAATGTGTGCATTTGGGATCGATGATACCTTTCTTCTTATTAGAAATCACCGTTCGGACCGTTCAATACAAGTCGTTTTGGACGGTTTAAAGTCTGCAACTCACCAAATAAATGCTGGTGTCCCTCAAGGCTCCGTTTTGTCTCCGACTCTCTTTCTCATTTTTATCAATGACCTCCTGTCTGTCACTTCTAATCCAATCCATTCCTTTGCTGATGACAGTACTCTTAGCTTCGCATATTCGATTCCTGGGCAACGCCCCTCATCTTCGGGCGTTGAACTGGAACGGCAATGTATGTTAAGCTCATTGAATTCCGATCTTGACAGCATTCTTGAGTGCGGTAAAACCAATAGAGTGGAATTTAATGCTTCAAAAACGCAATGCTGTCTGCTGACATTGAAGCGAACCCCTAATTCTCTGCCATTATCCATGGATGGCACTTGCATCGCCGAAACCGAAAGACTTTCCATCCTCGGTATGTGCGTTAACGACAAACTTCGTTGGAATGACCACATATTCGATGTCGCCAAGAACGCTGCAAAGTGTCTAGGCTTCCTAAAGCGATGCAAGAAACATTTTACCCTTCTGATCTGGCTAGAATCTGCAAGTCATCTGTCATTGTTTTATCGATACTTCTACCACAAGTGCCTAAATGAAATAGCCAGTTGCATTCCACCCCTACAGCAATTCAACCGTAATACTCGCCATGCGAGGAATGCACATCAGTTTACCCTCGGACGTACAGTGAAATATAAAGATTCCTTTCTCAACCGTACAATACGAATGTGGAATGCTCTACCCCGCTGTTTTTCCCTCACATTACAGTTTACAGACATTTAAAACCAACGTGCATCGGTATCTCCTTTTTTCTAATTCTTCACTTCCCTAATGCCTGCACTCTGTGACTTCATTGTAAGGGTATCCAAAATCCCTTTAATGCGCGTACATTATAAAAAAAAAAAAAAAAAAAAAAAAACATATACTTCGACCTTCACATGGAAGATATATGTCTAACGAGGAGATAAGCCTTATGTTGTCACATTCACCAGCACCTGAAGCCTGCCAGGTTTTGGAACAATCCGTGAAAATGCAATAGCATCGCTCCCGTGGCTCATATCATGGCCGGCACCATTCTTTAACTTGGGGAATGTGGACTTTAAAATGTTTACGCAGCCGAAGTTCCAGTATCATTGCATCGGAGGGTATATCCATTCGACTGCTGTCATAGGACAGTTCCATCAAAACTCCAGTACGACCAAAAACAACTTACCTTTAAAAGAAAAATGGCCATCAGGGTTGTTGCCATGACATAAATATCTCGATTAAGGCTACTTAGAGTAGGCAAACGATTAGAAGCGGCATTCAAGAATATTATTATCAGCGAAGACACGTTTAGTATGTCCGAATCGAACTTGTCTAGTGAAAGAATTATTATATTCTCCAGAGATGTAACGGATATCCGGTTAGTATCCGTTATCCGGCTATCCGGCCACTTTTTTTCTATCTGGCCGGATTGCCGGATAGAGAGTATGTATTCGGCGAATACCGGATAGTTAAAATAAAACATAAACACAAGAAGTCGATTGAAATTTTTTTTTTTTTTATTAACAGTAGGTACTTAAGTAAGTAACAAAATTAGTACTTATAATTAATTAAAGATAGATTATGATGAATAAAAATAATTTTTTCTGCATTAACCGGTAAAAGACGGTTGCGTTTATTTTCATATACTAAGCCAGCTTCAGAAAACAGTCTCTCGCTGTATACGCTGCTACTTGGTGATGAAAGATAGACCTTCGCAAATTTTGCTAGAATTCGGAACTGTTGATGATTAACTGACCATCATGCGTAAGGGTCAATATTCCGGTCAGTCCGAACTGTTTTTTTAAAAAAAGTTCAAGCTCAGTCGCAGTATCATTTTTTTCGGAAACGTCATATTTTTTATCATTTGCCACTTCATCGAAACAGTCCCAAAAGGCTGCATGCGTATCGCCAGTTATATTATTAACTTCGCTTTCATTTTTTTTCTTGCTGGGTGAAGAGTCTCCTTCACTTTCAGTGGAATCGTCGTCGCAGCTCATTTGCAAAACTTGCAACAGAATTTTCTGGCGGGCTCTCTCGATTTGAATCGGTCCTAAGAAACTTGCCTTGAATCTCGGGTCCAGTAGAGTTGCTACTAGGATGTTTTGATTCAGTAGCTAATGAAGTCCTTATGCTCAATAAATTAGGTGTTCTTCGTACCGTTTCTTCTTTTTGTATGTACCTTATTAACCCATATGTAACTTTGTCATTTTCCGTAGGCGAGGGGGAAAATCGATCTACCTGATAGAATATGAGTTTCGGTAGTTTGGTTTAATATCTAATCGACCTGTTTTTGCGTTTTTCACGATTTAGATTTTTGCGTGGTCTTTTACGGAAAACTGCAAAACACCTTTTTGGACAATAAATAGAAATATTCCGGAAAAATAGGAAAATTACAGCAGCGGAATGACCGCCCGTAAACAATAGCTATACCATGCCTGTTTTACAAAAAAAAAATGTTCGAACACGAATCGCGATCTTTCGTCATGGGCTAGTTGGGCGCAGAAGGTAGGTGGTCGAGATATCGACCAATAGTACTATGCCATATACAAAAATGCACTGTAAATTTTTTTCGGTTTGTAATCGGATCAAACTTTATAGCCAAGACATTTCCGCTATTTCAGCTTCCGATGGTTGATGCCACGATACCCCCTCCAAATCATAGGGACACTTGTAAGACAAACAACATCAGGTCAATTCAAATAAGTATCCTAAGATAATTTTTACGCATTCATGCCATACGGCGGTGCCACGGCGTCTGTAGATCCAGAATATGCAGACTGTGGATTGGGAGAAACCGTCGTTCCTAAGCTGATGAGCAATGTGGCGAATCCATTGCAACATTGCGTTGCATTCGACAATTTTTTCACATCGCATAAATTGATGTGTCGCATCAACTCTGTCGTCACTGTCGCATCCAACCACGAAGCGATCGAGCCAATGCAAAAAGTAAAGCGTTGGGACCGAAAAACTCGAAAAATGACGACCGTGGAAATGCCTCAAATTCTCAAGGCATACAACAAGCGCAAGCGTGGGTGGTGTCGATCTTTTCGACAATGCAATGAATAATTATCGCATCCGCGTTCGTGGCAAGAAATGGTACTGGTCATTGTTGATCAATGCATTTGATGCAGCAATGGTAAATGCATGGAAAATTCATTGTATGCTGCGCAGACACGAAGACCACATACATCAAGACACGAAGAAGAAAAGATGTGTCATCATGAGCCAACTAGACTTCCGTGTTTACGTAACCGAATGCTTGCTGCGCCAAGAGAGAAGTGGAATCCCGAAGACTCCGAATGCAACCAAAATAAGCGAAAAGGTCGCGTTGAACAATATTCGCCGCGATAGAACCGACCATGGAATCATTCACAGCGCAAAAAAACTTCGTTGTCGTGTCTGCCACAAACATGCCTCATTCAAGTGCAGCAAATGCGATGTTGCATTACACACAAAATGTTTTAATTCATTCCACAGCATATAAAATAACGATTTTCCATTACCATATTTATTTATTTATTCTATAATCGAATCTATTTATCAAATAAAATATTAAAAAAATAATTACTGAATTTTTGGTTCACTTTTGCATTTTTGTATATCGTATGGTACTATTGGTCGAGATCTCGACCACCATATCCACGGTACCCCTGGTCAGGTACGACTCCATATTTTTTTGCGGGTATTCTGACCCAAAATTGGCTCGCACACAAAGTTTCAACAATTTTGAATGGACAGTTTTCGAGCCGTTACATATGGTTTAATGTGGTAACATTTGGTATAACTTCCGAGATACATGAAAGCCCAGAACTGGTTATTTTTGTTATTTCTTCTAAAGGTTTGAGCAGTCTTATGCACTGTTCCATTATGTCCCACTGGTAGGGTGTCAAATTGTTTACTGTGTCGTGGTCAGTGATATACAGAGAAATGGCTCGTTTCTGTTCTAACAATCGCTCCAGCAAGTAATACGTTGAATTTCAACGTGTACAGATAGATGTCTTGGACTAGTCGATGTTGTGGTAAATTCAATTCTTTTTGTATCATCGTCAGTTTTTCTTGAGCCAAGCTCGAATGATTAAAGTGTGTAACAATTCGTCTAGCAGCAGAAATCATCTGCAATGCTTCAGGGTGAGACTTTAACGATTCATTCACTGCCAGTTGAAGCGAATGAATAAAACATCTGGCAGAATCATACCCGGCGACTCTTACACCTTTCACCATGTTGGCCCCGCTATCATGAATAAGCAAATGTATTTTGTATTGGGGAATATTCCAGCGAGTCGCGATTGCATTCAGTTCTTTTGCAATGTTTTCCCCTGTGTGAGATCCTGCAAAGGGTTTCATTGCCAGTATGGCATGTTCCAGTTTAAATTCAGAGGACAACCAATGTCTGATGTCACCGAAATTGCAGTAGCTTTTGAGATACATTCATCAATTTTAGAATATATTCGATCATATATGTCGGGAATAATTTTGTCAGCAATATAATTTCGGCAAGGAATTTTATAAAGAGGCAGTGCTTTCTCCATAAGCCTCTTAAAACCAACTCGTTCCACAATAGATAGTGGTTCATTGTCCAAAGCAATCATTTCCGCGATCAAATAGTGGTATTCTTTCGATTTTGAATCGTTAATGTCCCAAAGCATTTTTTTTTTTCAAAGTTTCTGCCAAAGTTAATTGTTTCTGCTCCTTTTTTTGTGACAGAAATGATGCACTTGTAGACGGATTGGCATCGATTTCAGAAAGCTTCTCTGCATGTTTGAATTTAATGTGATTTTTCATAGCTGTCGTACCGGCTTTTTTTCCTGTTCCGCCACGAGAAATCTTCGACTTGCACAGCAAACATACAGCAAACTTACAGTTATTCTCACAGATTTCAAAATGATTCCAAATTGGGGATCTTTTGCTCAGCGGTTCCATTTCACTTTATTTCCTACAGGAAAGTTGAATAAGTATGTACCAGTACCTATCGTAATATTTATTCATTATTAAGGAATACAAAAATGTAAATAACACAAAAATCTCGCAAACGTACAATCAATAAGTACCTTATTTCGACCAGTAATTTATGCCAACTGTGTGTTCTACTGATTTTCCGTATTCAACACACGAGCCGTACAAACAAATAACGGAGCCAATCAAGTTACAACTTGTACACGTATCGTGTTTGAACTAGAATGCATCGCTATGAATGTATACTGCTCTCTAAGTGTATGCCGAATATCCCGTATCCGGTATTTTGCAAAATCACTATCCGTTACATCTCTAATATTCTCTCTGCCAAGTTGGCACCCAAAATACCTCGGACCTTTCCAAACTTAAGGACTTATACACTGGAAGACAGAAACTGTGACGAGAAAGGTTCTTGCAACGTAAAAAAAATCATCTAAACCTTAACGCGATCACCCTGGGTTTTAAGAAAATAAGTCGAACAACAGATAGGCTATGCTAGAAGAAATTGCGAGCTAATTGCGTTTGACAACTTGATGTTGAAAAAAATGTCCAAAACAAAGATATTGCTGCCATGTCCCTTAGGAGTGTAGCAGAAGCCCCAGATGATAAATGACGGTCGATAATAGGTAATACGAGACGGAGGTCCCTAAGAATATTGGTCGAGTCCGACAAAGGCACTCAATGAGATCTAGACATCCTTTCCCTGGACCTGCATATCAAATCAGTCATTGACGAATTCGCTATAACAATCTTTACAGACGAGTTCAAAATGGGCTGTGGAGTGGGAGCGGGTGTCTTTTCAGACGAATTACACACGTCATAATCCTTCCGGCTCTCGAACTCGTCCAGCGTCTTCCAGGCGGAGGCCCTTGCAATTAGGGAAGCATATCCATTTTCGTCGACAGTCAGGCCGCAGTTAATGCCCTCATTTCAAACAGAACTACGTCTAAGCTCTTCGAGAAGTGCATTGAGATTACTATCCAGAGCGAGCTGTCAGTTTAGAATCTGTCATAGGAACATAGGGAGGAACGAGAAAGCTGAGGCCATTCTTTGACCATCTTTCTGATATCTCGAACATGGGTCTCAATGATATCTTAATCTTTCTCAATTCCACTGTGTGGATCTGATTACACACACCCAACACACACTTTACCCTAACTTCCTCATGAGTGGTGGTAGCGCATCAAAACGGCGCTACAGTGCTACTTGCGTAATTTTCATGCAGTCATGAAAAATCGGCCACTCCATCAACTAAGAAGATCAGACAGGACTGGAGATCTCACTTATACACAGTACGCAGAAAACAAATAATCCATTAACCATCAACAAAGGGTCAACCAACAAATCTTCTGAACATCCAAAAGACCAAATATGGAACAAGAACATACAAAAGACAATAGAGTCTGGCGGGGCTACAAAAATTACCACGAAAATATATCAATCAGCGGCACAAAATCCCAATGGCCCGGAGCCCAAGGCAAGCCATCAAGAATACAAAATATTGTACGGGATGGTACAATAATCTGCTCATCGCCAACTCCGTCTTATCTGCACGAAAGCCGGCTATAACATCTAAAAACGACGTCTTGTCAGAAATCAAAGCTTGCCAATCGCTGTTTTAGAATGCAACTACTCTCCAGAACAACTAAGGAAGTTTTATATAAAACCCAAATAGTTCGTGTCCTGTTCTTTGGATCCGAAGTCTTCGTTTCGAGAGAAAAATTCTTCGGAAGCTACTTGGTCCCGTATGCGTCGACGAGTTATGGTAGACACGGTTCAAAGTTACGTATAGACATCGACTACTACGCATTGGGCGTTGAGATTCCTGGAACTTGTAGGAGGATAATCTTTGACTCCAATCCGCAGAGACAACTTAGCAAGTCTTAACGATATTTATTTAACAAACATCATCAGCGGGGGAATGTCGAAAGGGCTTCCACTCTTTTTTTACTCTATTAGCTTCATAAAGGGTGATCCATTTCGAGTTTCCCTACTTTTTTAAAGAAAAAAACACAGAAAATTCAAATTTAATGGAGAATGTTTTTTGAAGATTATGTCTATCAAATGTTGGCCATTGCTACGTCGCAGATGGTCCATCCGTTGAGTCCAATTTTCGATCACTCGTTCGAGCATTTCGACTGGTAACTGGCGAACGACACGCGTGATGTTTTCCTCCAAGGCCTGAATCGAAGCGGGTTTGTCGGCATAAGCTTTTGACTTTACATATCCCCACAGGAAAAAGTCTAACGGTGTGATATCACACGATCTTGGTGGCCAATCGACCGGCCCAAAACGTGAAATTATGTGCTCACCGAAATGTTCTCTCAATAAGTCCATTGATTGATGCGATGTGTGGGAAGTGGCGCCGTCTTGCTGAAACCAAATGTCGCCGAGATCACGAGCTTCAATTTCAGGCATCAAATAGTCGGTTATCATGGCACGATAACGGTCGCCATTGACGGTTACGTTCGCACCGGCATAATTTTTAAAGAAATATGGACCGATGATTCCACCGGCCCACAAACCACACCAAACCGTTGTTTTTTCTGGATGAAGTGGCAGTTCTTCAATCTCTTCAGGTTACTCTTTGTCCCAAATGCGGCAATTTTGTTTGTTTACATACCCATTGAGCCAGAAATGGGCCTCATCGCTAAACAAAATTTGCCTCGAAAACGTCGGATCTTCTTGGAACTTCTTGGGAAGGTCGAGCGGCTTCAGTTGTTGCACAAGCTGTATTTTGTACGCTTTCAATTTAAGATCTTGACATAAAATGCCAATGCCAAGTCGTTCCATACGTCAGTCCGAGTTGCTGCGAACGGCGCCGAATCGACTCTCTACGGTCTTCGTGTACACTCTCAGCTACGGCCGCTATATTTTCTTCACAGCGTGCTGGACGTGGTCTATTCGGTCGAATATTATCCAATAATGAATGTACGCTCAGTAGGCCGATTATGTTGACCATAAGTTGAGCGAAGTGCACGAAACACATTCCTCACAGAACGTGAATTTTCATAATAAAGTTGAACAATTTGTAAACGTTGTTCACGCGTAAGTCTTTCCATTATGAAATGCCAAACAATACTAAACAAAAATAACATGACAGCATGACACGACTCACACGTGATCTGTCAAAAAAGGCTATTGAAAAAAGTATCTCTACTTGGATCACCCGTTATACATAAAAAATTTGCGGCCGCAAATTTATTTGAACTGTCAAATCAAGTACTCACGCGCAACGTTCAGCCATCTACAGTGCTGATTTCCCGGCTGCTCAGCTAAGGGTGGGTTCAACAGGTCGCAGCAGGTTAGGTTAGGTTGAGGATCGGTAATTGGGTTGAAATGGATCCTTTATTAGGTACTGATGGGTTTGCGTTATTACTTATGACCTGGGGATTTCGAGTAGAGTTTTGTTCTTCGGTACATCAAATGAGTAGTGGGCGCCACACAATATTCCGGCGAAATTTTGAAACCTTGAAAAAAAAATAATTCCAAATCTACGACCGACGAAAAGAAAAATGTTTCTGGGATTTTTCGGAGCACTACCCTACTAAAATCTTTTCCTTCAATCTTTCAAAGCCCCAACGAATTCTCTCAAACAAAATACTCTTTACTTATCTGTTTTTTTCTGTTACTTCCTCCTAGATCCCTGCTTCTACGTTGCTGTAAGTTGGTTTCTCGCCACGGATCTCTATATTCTCGTTATTTTTCACTCTATCCTCAATGGTAATATTCTGGTAAATATCCCTTCTCGATCTGACCTTTTCCTATTTCTGGTATTTTGCCGATCAAAGTCCCCTTTTTTTCGTTTTACTCGATTTATGAGAACACTTCTGAAAAACTTGCTGTTTTTTTTTTGTTTCCACATATACACTCATGCATTGTTGGGGAAGCAGAACCAACTTCAGCTTTTGCGCTTATATTGTCAGCTGTAATCTTCTCCTCTACACCCACTCATACATGGGACATAGGTTAACAGCTTCAACTCAATAATTCAGCTGTGGCTCTGAAATTATCAACTGTTACCTACACCCCCACTTTCACTTATTTTACATGGGGGATGTCTTTTTCAGTTACGCAAAGTGTGCTGACATGATCCCGCTAATGCTCTCATATTTCCCAATCTTTGAGTTCGCCTATTATTGGAATTAGCCAATAGGAGACGAACCCTCCGGCCGACCCTGGACATATGACAGCGTTTCCCATTTGACAACTCGCGGCAAAACAAAAATAAAAAAAAACATCATTAGAGAAGAGATATTTACTTTGTTTTAAAATTTAAGGTTGTTTCTATGAAATTAATGAACTATCCTTCTATGGGTTAAATTTTAAGTTCCCCAACCAAGTGTGTGTGTCTTTGTGTTTGGTGTTGAGGGTGCGAATATGTGGCCGTCCGCCCGCAGTCCTTGTTGCTCCTCCGCTGCTCACCAAGGTGGAGTTGGATCAAAGGGAATCGTCTCCCTTTCCCTCATCGAGCGTGGCTCCTTACCGTGTCGATGGTAGTTCCGGCGCAATTTATTTTGGAGATCTGGACTTCGGGTCGTCCACCCTTACTCCTACATTGCATGAAATTTCGCTCTTGGGCATTTTGCGCGCCCGGCGATATCTAATGTACGGATGCGTTAGTTTTCAGGGCCACCCGCCCTTCTCCGCAACAAGTGTTGGGGTGTCCTTCATTAGCTGGTACCCCCCTCGATGCAGACCGCCTATTTCTGTCTTGGCTCACTTGAGCGTTGCGGACATACCTATTCGATTAGACTCGCTGGGCCGTTGGGAGAGTCCAGGCCGTCCGCCCGGCTCACCTTCGGATAGGCTGCTCATCGTTTTATGCACGTATACCGTCCGTCTGTGTTGTGGTTTTTCCACCCGGATTTGCCTGTAGTGGTTGCATTCCCATGGTTCGAACGAAGTGGGCCATTGGTTGATGAGGAAATGGCTGCCCTTCCACTTCTTGCGACCTTGGGCGCGCAAACCAATAAAGAAAAGGACTAGGTAGGAATAAAAGAGGACAGGAGGGTGTTTCTTGTCGTGGTAAATTTTACCGCGACAAACTCAATCATTCGGGAGTTGAGCGTTGACAGGGGACCCGGAAATATCGTAAGTTCGGTATTGAGGTGACCATAAATTGATGTTTTCTTTGCTCATTTATTAAATCCAGCTGATTGTTAATGTGCTTGAATTTTGACTTATTTATTTCGAAAAGTGATTCAACATTTATATTTGTGACTATGGGTAAATTAACTTGATGAGCGACGTGAATAAGCGACTGCAAATGGTGAAGTTCAGTTCACATCATGTATCCGCCAACAAAGAGCTCATATTGATGGAGGCCCAGGTCCGGCCGGACAGTTGCGCCGCCTTACTAAGTTAGTACCAGAGTAAAAAGTGGTGGCAAAAATAATAGGAACCATTTATACAAAGTTAAGTATTAACACTAACCCGAAGCTGAAAGCCATCTTTTAAAGCTTTCGATACGCAAAGATCTTATGCTTTTTTCCACCAGTTTCTGATTTTTATACTATCTTAACCCGCTTTCTATCATCTTTGCTGAACATTTCAAAATATCTTGTACGAATTCGTGCGCTTTTCCTTCACATTAGCGAAGAAAAGATAACTGCTACTTCAGGACTTCAGAAAGACTCTACTCATTGCCCACGACCGTATGTTTTTTTCTAAGGAGCAGAAGAAGGTATTTCACTGATCAACTATTGATAGAGTACATTTTTCCCGCAATGGGAACTATTTGTTGGCCCACACCAGACATCTCCGTTAGCTTGTGACTCCTAAGAGATTATCGAAACAATAAAAAATCCTTATTCCCGACAACTACAACAAGTTTACTTACATACCATCCAATTTATTCTGCCGCCAAATTCAAGGTAACATTATCCCATTCCACCAGAGTATAGGCTCGCCCACGCTCTTGAGTGTGGGAAATAAAATTTCCCGCAAAAGGAAAGAAATTCCCACGGCCAAGTATACAAACAAACTTATGCCGAAAACAAATTTATCTTTTTCACTCCCTCCCCCCTGCCAAAATTGTTGAAAAAAAATTCAAGGCTGAGCATAATCCAACAAATAAAAATACAAATAATACTAAAATCCCAAAAGATGACGGGGGCAAAACACCTCAAGGCGTCAATCTCAAAGTATATTTCATTTTTATGTTCTTTTTCGAATGTAAAAGACTTTTCGTGTATTTTTGCGAAAATTTATTTGATTTATGCCACACTCTGGGAGGAAACAATTGTTTATTTAAAAACGGTCACAGGAGGAGGCGGAGAAGGGCGCTCTTTCGCTCTTACCCCAGCAAAGAAGAAGAAACACAAACAATCAAGAGAGAGCGCGCCTATCATTCGGTTTATTATCCGCATCAGTGTTGGCAATAAGGAATAAAGTTTAGCGCGCCTTATACCATGAATCTAACGACTTATTGTTTGTATCTTCGTCGTCTCCGCCTCCGCCTCCTTGTGACGTCTTAAGCCATTCAAAATCCATGAGCACATTGCACGAAGTCATTCATCTCGTAGAGGATTAAACTAATGCGTCATTTATTCACTTGTTTTTGACAGTTTGAGGGCGCATAAAAGCAAAGAATTCACTTACCCTTTTCCACTGGCTTTCTGTCATAGACACAAAGTGTGTGTGTGTGTGCATTTGTGTTTGTTTCGTTTTTTCCTTCGCATATGCATTATGTGTAATTGAAACAGAAAAAAACAAAAATCCTGAAGATTCCCAAAAATGGCCAAAGTGCGTCGAGACAAGTTAGTTGACAAAATGACCAATTTCCCTATGGATCGCTTCAAGGACCTTTCGCCTTTGGCATCTACATTCCAGAGACCAGACCATTCAGGCTGTTTTAAACAAATAGACAAAAAAAAAAGGGTGAACAAATCTGCATACCATAAATTCGCATCCTTCCGCCATCGTTGTGCTGCTATAACAAAACCTCCAACCCAGATGAGTACAGCTCAAAAATTTCAACAACAAAAATTGAACGAGGGAAACAGAACTTTATGGTAATGTCAGATAATGCCATGGAATTTGTTTCTTTCACTTAACTTTATTTCCATCCAATTACATATTCCTGCTGATGCTGGACAGCGAGCGGCAGCGGGTGGGGAGCACCGACACAAAATTGAAGAAATTGAAAACGGTTACATTCGAGTGTCCTTTTTTGGTAATTGGATACCTTGAACATTGAATGAGGAAATAGGAATCCCGGTCAGAGGGACCAAACGAAAGAGAGAGAGAGAGAGAGAGAGACCAACTGGAAAAGGATATTTGCAGAATGTTGATTTTTAATGCTTACGCAGGCAGTAAATAAGTTCGAGGTCCCCAGGAATGTACAGTTTAGGGAAAACTTTTTCGGGATGTCACTTTTTTTTTTGTGCAGTAATTAGGTTGAGTTCTCTATTAGTTAAACTAGGGAAAGTGATTTAAAGTTCGGCAATGGAATAGATATATTTGTTTCGCCAGAATATCGTTGGGTAGGGTTTAGACATTTGACCATCTTTCACTTTTGTTTAACAGATATTGGAGCACTTTGCAGTGAATTGGGAATTCAAATCAATTCATGGTGGAACGTCAGAAGGATTTCAACAAAATGTTACCTTTCGGAGTAATGGAAGGACATACTTTGAGCGTGGAAAATGTTTAATTTACTTTGAAAAATTGCTTACGTACAATTTATGTAACGTGTGATCCAAGTAGAGATACTTTTTTCAATAGCCTTTTTTGACAGATCACGTGTGAGTCGTGTCATGCTGTCATGTAATTTTTGTTTAGTATTATTTGGCATTTCATAATGGAAAGACTTACGCGTGAACAACGTTTACAAATTGTTCAACTTTATTATGAAAATTCACGTTCTGTGAGGAATGTGTTTCGTGCACTTCGCTCAACTTATGGTCAACATAATCGGCCTACTGAGCGTACTATTCGGAACACCATCACCCATTTTGAGACCCAGCATTCATTATATATAATATTCGACCGAATAGACCACGTCCAGCGGCCGTAGCTGAGAGTGTACACGAAGACCGTAGAGAGTCGATTCGGCGCCGTTCGCAGCAACTCGGACTGACGTATGGAACGACTTGGCGCATTTTACGTCAAGATCTTAAATTGAAAGCGTACAAAATACAGCTTGTGCAACAACTGAAGCCGCTCGACCTTCCCAAGCGACATCGCTTCGCTCTATGGGCTCTTGAAAAGTTCCAAGAAGATCCGACGTTTTCGAGGCAAATTTTGTTTAGCGATGAGGCCCATTTCTGGCTCAATGGGTATGTAAACAAACAAAATTGCCGCATTTGGGACGAAGAGCAACCTGAAGAGATTGACGAACTGCCACTTCATCCAGAAAAAACAACGGTTTGGTGTGGTTTGTGGGCCGGTGGAATCATCGGTCCATATTTCTTTAAAAATAATGCCGGTGCGAACGTAACCGTCAATGGCGACCGTTATCGTGCCATGATAACCGACTATTTGATGCCTGAAATTGAAGCTCGTGATCTCGGCGACATTTGGTTTCAGCAAGACGGCGCCACTTCCCACACATCCCATCAATCAATGGACTTATTGAGAGAACATTTCGGTGAGCACATAATTTCACGTTTTGGGCCGGTCGATTGGCCACCAAGATCGTGTGATATCACACCGTTAGACTTTTTCCTGTGGGGGGATATGTAAAGTCAAAAGCTTATGCCGACAAACCCGCTTCGATTCAGGCCTTGGAGGAAAACATCACGCGTGTCATTCGCCAGTTACCAGTCGAAATGCTCGAACGAGTGATCGAAAATTGGACTCAACGGATGGACCATCGTGCAACGGCCAACATTTGATAGACATAATCTTTAAAAAATAAATGCCAAAGAATGTTCTTTCAAATGATAATAAACATTCTCCATTAAATTTGAAATTTCTGTGTTTTTTTCTTTAAAAAAGTAGGGAACCTCGAAATGGATCACCACCACCAAGCAATTGACCCATTGCAACTGCATGCCGCTGCCGCGAACGCATGGTGTGACTTGTTGATGTTTCAAACCCTAACCCTACCACACGGATGGGATGCCCCTGCTTCCATAATATAACATTCTGAACACAAAAAAAAAAAAAATATAAAATATAATACATATTTATTTTAAATAAAAAGAAAAATCTTTTTGGGGGTAACAAAGCACAATATTAAAGTTGTAAACAAATCACTTTAAATGTCATTTGCACTTCAGTGCATTCACTAGCCGTTGCACCGTGGGTATAATATTGCTCGCCCACTCGCACGCGCGAAGTGCAACCAAACTTTGTAGAGTTGGTGGGGAGAGAAATTATGTATAGATGCAATTATAGGAAATAGATTTGTATACGTATGATAGGCAGTTAGATTCAAAAAGAATTATTTATTTTTGTGATAGACCCTAGATCAATAGATAGAATTAAAAAGTGCAATATAGGTTAAGGTTATGTATTTATGTAATATTAAGTAGAGTTAAGTATATATGTCTGACGAAACAGGGGAATAGGAAGAAGTGGTCAACATGTTGCAAGTGATAGACAGGCTGCAAAGGATGAAGTCTACATTAGAAATAAGTAGAGACGAAGTGTTGGTGCTATACGGCTCACACACACTTGTAGACACAAATTCGGGTTAGATGACCATAAATGGCAATTACCAGGTCATTACCCTTGGTCTACAAGTTAAAACAAAGATTCGCAGTTAGGAAGTGTTGGCACAAAGACCGTTCAGTTCGTACGAATTAGAAGAGAGTTTGAATATCCCAGACTTGCTATTCTGGCCAAAGGCAAACAAAAGAAATTAAAATTACATTTAATTAGAAACAGGTAAGGACAAATAGAAAAAAAAAAATAAAAATAAAAGTAATTTAAATTATAAAACAAGATTTCCTTAGACCGGACATAGCTAAACCGACATATTTGGAAGATAAAGGAGCAGAGGTAAAATCCTAAATCCTTGGTTAGGTTAGGTTAGGTTGAAGTGGCAGTCAGATAGAAGTCCGACTCACTTAGACCAATATAGGTCCATTGTGATACCACGTCGATCTGAAGTTTCTGCCTACACGTTGAACCATTTTGAGGTGCTAATAAAGCGTGAGAGACATTTTGGGTCGGTTGAGTTTAAATCATTAAGATCATTATAGAAGAAGGCCCCCATATGGAGGTTTCGCTGTCGAGAGAGAGCAGGGCATGCGCAGAGAAGGTGTAGAGTAGTCTCCTCCTCCTCCTCATCCAAACAGCTCCTACAGAAGTCGTTGGAATAGGCACCAAGCCTTGTTGCATGCCTGCCTAACAAACAGTGTCCAGTTATGACACCAATTGTAGCACCAATGTGCGACCGATTAAGGGTAATCAAGCTCCTTGAGCGTCTTAGATCCAGCCTAGGCCAAATCTGCTTCGTTGTCAGACAAGTAGTACCATTTGTCCATCTGTGATTAGTTTTTTCTAATGCATCCAGTTTAAATAAGAGCTTGCACGTGGAAACTGGTATGCCTAAGGAGCCCTTTTCAGGCAAGATTGAGAGGGTAGTTCCAAGTTTGGCGAGTTCGTCGGCCTTGCAGTTACCCGGAATGTCCCTATGCCCCGGCACCCAGCAAAGGTGAATGTTGAACTGCTCAGCCATCTCCTTTAGAGATGATCGGCAATCTAGGGCTACTAAAGAGTTAATAGAGACAGAGTCCAGACACTTGATGGCGGCCTGACTGTCCGAAAAGATTCGAATATCCTTTACGGATACCACATTCTTTCTTAGCCAGGACAAGACTTCCTTTATCGCCATAACTTCCGCCTGGAAAACACTACAATGATTAGGAAGACGGAAGGAGAGACTGAGATTGAGCCTGTCTGAGAAGACACCTCCACCCACTCCATCATTTGTTTTTGAACCGTCCGTGTAAAAATGGATTGATTCTTCTTCCGGCAAGGCATCCTCCCAAAAGGATCTAGGGGGGATGGATATCTGGAAGTTTTTGTCGAACAGCAGTTGGGGTGTGGTGTAGTCTATATTCCTAGAAGGGATTCTGAGTATGTTCAGAATTGCAGAGTGGCCGATTTCACTATCGGCCCATTGAGAAGTTGCTTTTAGGCGAGTGGCCGTGGTAGCAGCCGTCTGTCTGCTAAAGATGTCAAGGGGTATCAAATGGAACAGAATGTCGAGTGCAGCTGAGGGAGTGGTGCGAAGCGCTCCGCCTATGCATAAACATGCTGATCTCTGGGATCCTTGTCATTAATAGAATTTACGATTATAGGTAGTGGGGTTGGGCAATTTGTCACGAAACGACCCTCACCTCTGCTTGAGTCCTTTGTCCGGGGACCGTGAAGCCGATATATACGTGCAGCGACGCGCAAATCTGTAAGGTCAGCGGTAGCATTGCCAGTTGCGGCATAAGACCGGTACAAAGTACAAAGCCCTGCCATAGTACGTCAGCAAAGCATAGGGAATATCGGCCTTCGCCAGTGTTATCTCCAATCGAGGCCCCAGACCACCACAATGGTTATCTAAGTGACTCAGCGGCCCGGGGCGCCGCTGAACAAAACTCCGTCTTGGGGATATCTTCCCCCCCCCCCCCCAGTCCACATACAGAAAAAAGTGAATTCTGTGAATTTGTTTTAGTATAAGTTCTTTTAGTTTTAATAAGTTTTTTTTTGGAATTTTTTATTTTTGAAGTTAAATTAAATTAGTGTAAGGATATAGTGGTGTAGTGAGTGCAAGTGTTAGCGGGAGAGGAAAGGCAGAAAAAGCCAAAATTTACAGATTTCATCGCTCCAAGTGCTGCCGGCAGGACGACGAGGGACGACGCGTACAAAACCGTGAGTTTTTTATCCTTTTTTTTACGTTAAGGGCAGAGAAAGTCGCCCATTTAACTTAAGGGTAGGCGCACCACACAGCAACAGCGGTATCCGTTAATTAAATTAACGTAGATTTAAGTTTTTTTTATGAAATACATATGCGGAAATTAGAAGTGAAGTTATTTTGAATTGTAATAGACTGAGGTGTGATTTGGTATGTGGATCCTTGGGAAGGCCGTCTTACTGTCAATGCCATGACGCGTGCGCGACGCAGACGACCTACGAACGTGACGTGGTGACCTGACAATCTACCGACTCTCCTCGACCATGACAACAGACTGACGAGTGGCTGGATTTTTGGTGTAAGGGGTTATCTCGCCTATTCCTCGGCCAAAGAGATAACCACGGATATGTCCGAAGAGACATGGGGTGGGAAGGCCAAGCCAGTACCAATATCATCTGGCACGTCTCTGGAACGAGGCGAACCCTACCTTGCAGCGACCGTGGAAAGCAGTTGATGCAAAGGGGCTAGAGTAAGATAGATTTAAGTTAGAGTAGGACTAGTTAATAGGATTTAGCTTACGTTTTAGGTTAGTATAGTTTTAGTATAGGATAGTTAGAGTGTTTATTGATTACTTGCATCTGACTTCCCGGCCTTTCTCCGTGGTAGGGCAACGGTTGTTGAGTTTCTCTGCATTTTCTCTTTCCTTTCATTAATTCGTCCGTCCGAGGTCTGCAATTTTTAGTCCTTCTCCTATCTATCTCCCTTTTTTTTGCTTAGGCACGATTTTTTTTTTGTTGTTGAGCAGGTGGTTTAATGCGAGGGGGACAAGAACTACCCCGTCCGACGAGCGATAGCCGTGCAACCGCGAGCGTGCCACCGTCGTCCCCGTGGCCCAACCTAGACTCATAACAATTTTTCAACCAAAATTGATGGACAGAAGCAACTTTAGGACGTTCCGAATATTAATCCTCTCGTAATGACATAACTGATAACTCAATTGCCTTAGATATTTTGTTCAAATCACATTAACTGCTTCAAATTGGTCTTCAATGGTCAATGTGAAGCATATTTGGTCACGAAGATGTTAGGGTTGAAACTAGCCATTACTTCGAAGCAGCGAGTGGCACGCTTGCGGTTACACAGCATCAGCTCGTCGGTGGGGGGGATCTTGCTGCTTATCATCTGTGATATGCCTCAAAAATTTATCGTGCCGGAGAGAAGGGACTGGGGAACATACAATTATCCGCAGAATAGAAAAATTAAAAATCCTAGCATGCGGGTAACTAAATACAATGAAGGGAAATAACAAAGACTTAAAGCGTTAGACGAGAGCACAATTAAAGATGTTGTATGAACCGATGCACAACAGTTATACATAACGTCGTCGTTGGTGCTGACGTCATGGCGTACCTGGGCTACAGCTCCGTGGCTATTTCGTTGCCTGTTATAATTCGAAACAGCACCTAATTCGATCAGCCGTACCGATCTTTACACCTCAACAATTACTGTGTTTTTAGCAACACATCTTGTTTAAAATAAATGTTGCACACACACACGAATTTGTCTTCATAGTAGGTACTATATATTTTTATTTTTAATTTAGAAACTAACAATAAGAACCATCGCGATGTTTGGGTAAATGGTTGGTACTTCAATAAGCCAGCAATTTTTAATTTTACTTTTATATAAATTATTTCAAATTATTTATTACAAATTTAAATACCAAAGAGAATTGCTTAAATATTGAAGGCCAGAGAAAAAAATTTGTAACTTTATAGGAATAGACTCAAAATAGTTGATTTTTTCCATGGGATCACAATAACTATTGTTCGATATTTAAATGAGCCCCTTAAGGTTCCATTTTGCTTATTTAGTATTATTATTTAAAAAAAATAAAAACTTAAATGACTTTCAATTTATTTCTGATATTGCCGGCAAACAGGTGTTTCTAAAAAGTACCCGAAGAAATTTCCTGCGAAGAATTTAGTTAAAAAATGTCACCTATTCTTAAAAGAAGGAAAAGATAAACCTTTTACTTTATCCAGTGAACACTTCTACCATACGCAGGATGATTATTCAAAACAACCTTAAAGCTAGAAGTGCGAAGAAAAATGTTGTTAAAAGCTTGCGATTTGCGGAGAAACATTTCAGCTATCCTGAATTGGAATGGCGCAATATCTTTTGGACTGATGAAACCAAAATTAGTATATTTAACTCAGATCGCTGCAATTCGCAGCTGCGTAGACCAACTAATACTGTAATAAGTATACCACCAAAACGGTAAAACCTGGGGGGGGGGGCTGCATCGAGGTATAAAAAATAAATATTAGACGTAAACAGGTCCTAAAGCCTAGCTTCTCTAACCATTATGTGTGCGAAGTTATATTTTTGACACGAATGGAGGGAGTTACAATGACATGACATTTCTTACTCTTGCATGTTTGTCAGACGTTCGCAAGAGGTGGGGCAGTGAATAAAAACTTTCAGGTGGTACAGGTCGGGATTTGAACCAGCGACCTCACGCTTAGTGGTCCAACGCATTTAACCACTAAGACATTGCACCCACATCAAGGTATGGGGATGTTTTTCATTCCAAGAAGTAGGTCCCAAGAAGTGCATAGAATTGAGAATATGACAGCAGTATCCTATACGTGGAAATATTAAGGAATACTATGCTAGCATACGCAGAGTACAATATGCCAACAGGATAATGATCCTATCGAAGAGAGCAAAAGATGGGTACTTAAAAAATCACCTTAATGTTTTAAGCTGGCCTTCTTAATCGCCAAACTAAAACCCGATAGAAAACCTGTGACGAGAGGTCAATAGTAGGAGGAGGCCCAATATTAGTGAGTTATGAACATTACTTAAGGCTGCGTGGGAAGCTATGCCACAAAGGACTTGTCAGAAGCTCGTTGATTCAATGCCGTTGATTCAGTTAGCACTTGGAGTTAAGAACTGTAAGTTTTGGTAGCTGTCCTTAGCCTATTTACGTGGATCTGAATGTTTTTTTGTTTTTTGGTTTTGTTTATTTTATGTATACATTTTAGTCCGTAATCTTTATTTTTCTATATAAGATCCGCCAAATAACTTTTTTTTTTTGAAAATGCTATAAAAAAAAATACTGAATATTTTCTCGAATTTCTTTTTTTATTTGAAAATACAATCCTTCCGGCTAATAATGGAAAATAATTTCATTCAAATGGCTGCCTCGGCTGGCCATGCAGTAGCCTACACGATCGGTCCAATTTTTAAGCACATTATCGATTGTGTGCAGCTGTATTTCACCAATGGCTTCACGAATATTGTCCTTTAAAGCGTCATTTGTCTCTGGCATGTCGGCGTAACACTTATCTTTTACGGCACCCCACAAATAATAGTCCAACGGTGTCAAAGCGCAGCTACGCGGCTGATAATGCGACCTTCAAAAACAGGGCGCAAAACATCGAGTGTAGCTTCGGCTGTGTGGCACGTAGCGCCATCCTGTTGAAACCAAATGTTGCCAATATCCTCCTCTTCAATTTTTGTGAACAAAAATTCGTTGAACATGGGCCGATAACGATCGCCATTGACTGTAACAGCCACTCCTTGCTCATTTTCGAAGGAAAATGGCCCAATTATGCCTCTGGACCAAAATCCCCACCAAACAGTGACTCGTTTTGGGTATATCGGCTTTTGTAATGTATGCGTGCGGGTTTTCTGTGCCCCAAATGCAACAATTTTGCTTGGTTACACACCCGCCAAGATCAAAATGAGCTTCATCTGAAAAGATGATTTTTTTGGCAAAATCGGCATCTTCTCTATGTCGCAATATTTCCCAGCGTTGTTCAAGCGTATACACAACCATATTCGTTCAGCGGAAGGATAAAACTAATTATCTGACAAATTAGACATGAGCTATGTGTTACCATTCGCGAAATAAGCACTAGTTGGAAAAAAACAACGCTATATGGCGGACCCTATATTTAAGATACAAAGCACCAAGTATAAAATAAAAACTTCTCGTGAAACCTATGGCTGTTCCTATTATTTTGCAGATCACTGTACATCGTGGGCTGTACGCCTAAAACCATCTTTCGCTTTAAGCGAGGTGGGTTTTGGTACCATGCGCACTGGAATTTTGAAGAACTTGCTCGAGAATTATTCTTTGACCCTTGTCTTATGAATATGCTGTCCGATGTAAGGACAACTGAAAGTCCTTGGGTGATAACCATATGTTAACTTTCCTCAGGTAACGGAATGGCTGGGGTTAGACTCTGAACTAGGGAATGAATGACATCGTAGTTTCGCAGAAGGCTCCAAAACCGGACAGGGGAATGGAGCTGGAGTCTTTGTGGATTGCGATAATATTAGACTTAACTTCCCCATGGGTAAAAATGCGTCGTCAACCAATGGCTATGCAACAACAAATGGAGCGCTAGAAACATTTGCATTTGCAGTGACAGCCAAGCTGCTCTACCCTCTTACATCGTCCAAGTTAGTGCTCGAACTCAAGCTTTGTCTAAATTTGGAAGGAAAGCTGAACACAGTGAATCTTGTCTGGCCACACCGGCATCCAAAGAAATGAGATATCCGATGAGCTTGCTAGTCAAGGCTCAGAAGAAGTTTTTTCAGAACCCGAACCTGCGTTGGATCTACCTGCATCTGTAGGCATGTCTTCCATTTGCAAAAATTCTGCGTCTTCTTTCAGGAGAATCGACTGCAGGGTAACTTGTAGGCGTCCTCTCGGGCCCCCAAACTTAAAACACTTAAATGTGTTGGGCCTAAGCGACACCACCACCTGTCCTGCTCTGCAGTTGTCCGGCTTTTGCTCGCATCAGGTGGCGGATTTTCGGGGCTGACGTGGTTGGTGACGAACAACTAAGCTCCTTCTCACGGGAAAACTAAGTACATTAATGTAAGGTGTCTGCACGGTAGCACAGTGGACCAGGATTTGTGTATGGACGATCCAGCGGATAGTAGCAACCTCGGACAAAAGAATAAGTTAAGATTGCTGGTCCGGACCGGGCGCTGTAAAACGCTTTACAAAAAACAATTAAACAACTATTATTTGTTCCGCTAGAGAGACAAGATATCGTATTAATCTTTATTGCCATCCCAAACAATCATACCTAACGATTGCTACTTCAAACAACCTCCTTCTCCAATGGACGGAGAACTCCATTGAAAACATTGCTTCCTCTTAGCAACTTACTTTCTAATCCCACTCGAGCATAACAAGCTTTCAAATTTCCACAAAGAAAATACAACAAAAAAGTGTTACAAACATAAATCGATCTTCGAAAACGGAAAAACTTTTATTCGAAAACAGGAAGAAGTTCCATCGCTTTTATTTCCGCGTTGTATTTTTCCCCATCCCCAACACCGCGCCCACACACAACACCTACACCATGGCACTCCATCAGCAGAAATTTAATCCATGTGCCGCGAACTTTGAGGGAATCCTGGAACCAAGTTTCTTATTTTACATTTTCCAAAGGAATGCAAACCATCCAGCACAACACTAAAAAATGTACAACAAATTTCTTGCAGACTTTTAAAGTTGCGGCGCAAAGAATTTCTTTGCAGGGACATTTCTGTTATTAATTTCGTAGTTGATGAAGAATTTCTTCGCTCAAAAATGGAAGAAAGAGACAAAAAAAAAAAACAGACAAAAATATAAAATAAAAAAATTCAGAAACGCTAAGCGGAAGAGAGAGAGAGAAAGACGAAGTAAATCTTCTTTTGCGTGGAAATTAAAATTAAATGAGAGAAATTTATGCAGCTTCTTCGAGTTTGTTTTTCCTTGCAAATTAATTTTCAAAAAAAATATACAAAAAATCGTATTTTGAATGACAATGATTGAACGAGTAATGAAAGTTGTTGTTGGTTTTCTTACTCCCACATCGGATGCATTAAGATGTTGAACAGAATTCGGTGTTGCTACAAAGACACCTGAAACACATCGTTCACTCGGCAGGGGGCGTGGGTGGACAAAAACAGACACAAAACACATTCTTCACCACTGAAAACTGAAAAGCGGATTGAGAAAGGAAGACACTTCAATCGAATCGAAATTCGATAACGACAATCGACATCCCTAACCGCTCGAGAACTCATCCCAAGCGAGCGGTCTGATTTATTCTTTAGCATTCGAGTGCAATATTATTCATGATTCGATTTGATAGCAAATGAAATGCATCTCTGTCAATTTCGTAAGTGCAACACAAAGTGAGTTCAATTTTAATAGATTAAATTTCTGGCAGCGGTAGAAAAGCAATATATATGTAAGAACAAACACTTTTGGGCGTGAGGGTGCAGGACAACATGTCAATCATGCAAATTGCATGTGGGCGTGTCAACAGTAATTAAATTCTTCCTTTTTCCGAATGGAATGCAATTTTATACCGAACTGGAGTCTATTTTTGAGTTTCATGGGCGTTTGCAAAATTTGGTATGATGATGTATGCGTATACCGGAAAAAGGTCACAGAAGATGCACACATTAGAACGCTGCAGAGCAAAACAAGGGCAGCAGGGGATGAGTACCGAGCCAGGAGACGGGAGGAGAAGAAGATCCTGCGCAGAAATAAAAGAGTCTTCCACCTGCTGGCTTTAAGGCCAGAATACAGGCTCTTAGTAACAGCGATGGAAACCTAGTCACCGACGCACAGGGAATAGTAGATGTATTTAAGCAGCACTTCCAGCAGCTGCTAAACGGACAAAATGTAGAGAGAGTGATGGGGCAAGAAGAGAACCCACGTCCAGTCAATGAAGAACGAGTCCCTCCGTCCAGTATAGAAGAGGTTGGCTTAGCTATAAAAAAGCTAAAGAACAACAAGGCCGCCGATGGTCTACCTGCAGAGCTTTTTAAATACAGAGGTGATGGTATGGTAGGGCGTATGCACCAAATCATCAACCAAGTTTGGGTGGAGGAAAGCATGCCCGATGTCTGGACCATCAGTTCCATATGTCCCATCTACAAAAAAAGCGATCCTATGTTTTGCAAGAACTGTCGAGGCATATCCCTGCTTAATGTCGCATATAAGATCCTATCCAACATACTGTGTGAACGTCTCAAACCTTTCTGCAACACACTAATCGGCACGTACCAGTGTGGCTTCCGGCCCGGCAGATCAACTGTAGACCAAATCGTCACACTAAGACAAATCCTGGAAAAGACCAACGAGTTTCAAGTCGAAACAAACCATCTCTTCATCGACTTTAAAGCCGCATATGACAGCATTCATCGTCAGGAGCTTTTTGAGGCGATGGTCGAATTCGGGATCCCGCCAAAACTGATCCAGATGTGTCGCATGACACTAGATAACACGCGATGCAATGTACAGTTTGGCAGCAGCTCATCTGAACTCTTTCAAACATGCACCGGATTTCGGCAAGGAGATGCGCTGTCGTGTGATTTCTTCAATCTTGCTCTTGAGCAGATAGCACGCAGGGCAGGTGTCAACACGGAAGGTACTATCTTCAACAGATCAGTCCAACTGCTGGGGTATGCGGAAGATATAGATATCATCGATCGATCCCAGCGTGCCGTGATAGAGGCTTTCACGGCTATTGAAGAACAGGCGAAACTAGTTGGCCTTGAAGTGAATGAGAACAAGACTAAATATATGCTATCAACAAACAAACAATCATCTGTCCACCGACTAGGACAAAATGTCACTATTAATAGCAGCAACTTCGAGGTATTTAATGAGTTCATCTACCTCGGGGTAAAAATAAACTCTACAAATGACATCTTAGTGGAGATCTGTCGAAGAATTACCCAAGGAAATAGCTGCTACTTCGGTTTGGCAAAACAAATGGGTTCAAAACTCCTAACTCGAAGGACAAAGTGCATGCTCTACAGAACCCCTATCCTGCCAGTTCTGCTATACGGCGCCGAGTGCTGGACGATAAGCAGGAAATGAGAGTTAATACTGGCATCCTTTGAAAGAAAAATCATTGGACGGATATTTGGTCCTGTGTGCGAGGAGGGCAAGTGGAGAAGAAGATACAACCGCGAACTCTATGAGCTGTACCAGTGCTTCTTGAGTATTAACCTGACGCTGTATCATTGCAAACATGCCTAAGAAGAAATAGAGAAGAAATAGAAGAGGAAATAGAGTCTGCGGAATATCTACTAAGACACCGCGGAGCTATAAAAACACAAAACACTAATTCTTCATGGAGGCACAGTTATTCGAACCGATTTGGCAGTGTTACCTCTGTCAAACATCAAACGATTTATCAACAGATCGAAGTGGTTTTGTTAGTCAAATGTATTCACAATGGGTCTTCGTGGCTTCTGAGTTCATCCCTAACCTCATAACCTAACCAAACCTAGTAACCCAGTGAATCCAGGGCTTGTGTTGCAACCCGGGTCTTGTATTGTTTTCCCGAGTACGGTTTTGGCAAGTATTAGTCTGACTTATAATAGTGTACAGCCAATGCATTATTGAGTACCTTCAAAGGCCTTCTTTATTCTTTACTGAAATGTTATCTCGAACAACTAGCCATCATATACTTTTCACTGATATAATATCTCTTATGCGACATTTAAATGTAACATTTCCCTAGAAATGTAGGTCAACGTAACTAGAACTCTTGCCAGTGAAATCTTACCACACGATTCGCAATAACTTATGTCTGGAAGCATAACTTATGTTTCGTGGAAGAACATACGAATTTCGGGAAGTTGCGTTAGTACTTACCCTTTTCCGATTTAAGAATAAAAACAAAACCCTCAGCCACAGGCACACCTGCTGTGCCTTTGTAACATTGTAGCTTCTTATGTATCTCGATTCGGTAGAAGCAAGAAGATTGCTTCAAGAACAGATCAGCCGTTCGCAAGTAAATGGAAAAATAAAAATTACGCATTTTGCTCATATAACAGAGATGACAATGAGAACATTCTTTCTGGGAAAGCTACACCTTCGTCACAAAATGTCACCTTTAGTTCGTTTCAACTGGTTTTGCGATAACGAAAATGTTATAAAATATATATTTTGAAGAATTGTATTATTGTTCTGCTTAAAAATTAATTATCCCCAGAAAATTTTCATTTCATTTCATTTATTTGTTCAGAGAGAGCTTTGAGATAGGAGTCTCATTGATAGCTCTTAAAATATACAAAAATAAATCTTAACATATCTTATCCGTTAAAAAGAGAGAAAGTTAACAAGAAAAGTATTTAAATTAAAAGTAACGGGTGATCCAAGTAGAGATACTTTTTTCAATAGCCTTTTTTGACAGATCACGTGTGAGTCGTGTCATGCTGTCATTTTGTTTAGTATTGTTTGGCATTTCATAATGGAAAGACTTACGCGTGAACAACGTTTACAAATTGTTCAACTTTATTATGAAAATTCACGTTCTGTGAGGAATGTGTTTCGTGCACTTCGCTCAACTTATGGTCAACATAATCGGCCTACTGAACGTACTATTCGCAACACCATCACCCATTTTGAGACCCAGCATTCATTATTGGATAATATTCGACCGAATAGACCACGTCCAGCACGCTGTGAAGAAAATATAGCGGCCGTAGCTGAGAGTGTACACGAAGACCGTAGAGAGTCGATTCGGCGCCGTTCGCAGCAACTCGGACTGACGTATGGAACGACTTGGCATTGGCATTTTACGTCAAGATCTGAAATTGAAAGCGTACAAAATACAGCTTGTGCAACAACTGAAGCCGCTCGACCTTCCCAAGCGACATCGCTTCGCTCTATGGGCTCTTGAAAAGTTCCAAGAAGATCCGACGTTTTCGAGGCAAATTTTGTTTAGCGATGAGGCCCATTTCTGGCTCAATGGGTATGTAAACAAACAAAATTGCCGCATTTGGGACGAAGAGCAACCTGAAGAGATTGAAGAACTGCCACTTCATCCAGAAAAAACAACGGTTTGGTGTGGTTTGTGGGCCGGTGGAATCATCGGTCCATATTTCTTTAAAAATTATGCCGGTGCGAACGTAACCGTCAATGGCGACCGTTATCGTGCCATGATAACCGACTATTTGATGCCTGAAATTGAAGCTCGTGATCTCGGCGACATTTGGTTTCAGCAAGACGGCGCCACTTCCCACACATCGCATCAATCAATGGACTTATTGAGAGAACATTTCGGTGAGCACATAATTTCACGTTTTGGGCCGGTCGATTGGCCACCAAGATCGTGTGATATCACACCGTTAGACTTTTTCCTGTGGGGATATGTAAAGTCAAAAGCTTATGCCGACAAACCCGCTTCGATTCAGGCCTTGGAGGAAAACATCACGCGTGTCATTCGCCAGTTACCAGTCGAAATGCTCGAACGAGTGATCGAAAATTGGACTCAACGGATGGACTATCTGCGACGTAGCAACGGCCAACATTTAAATAAAATAAAATGCCAAAGAATGTTCTTTCAAATGATAATAAACATTCTCCATTAAATTTGAATTTTCTGTGTTTTTTTTCTTTAAAAAAGTAGGGAACCTCGAAATGGATCACCCTTTAATTCAAAAAATTGTATAATGTTATTTAAAAAATCAATTAATAAAAATGGAGTGAAAATGCAAAGCGATATCTGGGTTCTGTAGATGGGCTTTTAAAGAACTTACAAATTCATTTAAATTTGGTGTGTTTTTAATTTGAGTTGGTAATTTGTTCCAAAATCTGGTACATAAAGGCAAAAATGATCTGCGAGTTTGCAGATGTATTGATATTACATGTTCTTGATGATGAGGAAAAATGTATCTTTTCGAATAGATAAGTTGGAGTTCGATTGTGTACTAACTAAAAAAGAAACTTGCACATTTCGACAACGAAATGAGATATTAAGGAAATGCCAAAAATACAGTTAGATAAATTTGATACATGATCGAACCTTTTTAAGGAATGAACAAACCGTCTGCAAGAGTTAAATGCTACATTTAATTTTTGTTTGCTTATTGAGTCCATTCCACCGTACAGTGGAGCACCGTAAGTTATAATTGGCGATATGAGTGTTTTAATCAGAGTCAATCTTGTAGATTTTGACAGATACAAAGATATTTTCCACAAACGTCTGAGACCACCATAAATTCACCTTATTTACATGATCGTCCCATGTTAGCGTTTTGTTGAAAACAAAGCCTAAGTTATTGACAGTCACACCGTAGGGGACCACGTGTTTATTTAAAATTATTTTAGGAAAATAAGATTCGACAAGACACTTCTTGTAAATTATTATACTTTGCGCGACTTTTTTGGGTTTTTGGTAAGAGTTAATTTGTTCTGTATAGTCCAATTATATATACCACACAGATCATCATTAATCCTTACGATTGCATCTTCAAGAAGGCCCAGCGGAAATGAAAAATAAAGTTGTAGGTCATCCGCATAGAGATGATATGAACTATTTTGGACTACATTCACAGCTGAAAAGTAATGGACCTAATAGTGAACCCTTGGCAACACCCGTTTTAAGTGCAACAAACTCAGATACCAAATGACCAGCAGCAACTGCTTGCTTGCGATTGCGCAGAAAGCTATTAATCATTTTGATCGCACATGAAGAAAAGTCAAACTGAGTCTCCTTAATTTTTTAGGAAGAATAGAGTGGTCAACAGAGCCAACCGCGTTGGAAAAGTCAAGTAAATTTAGGATTGTTACCTTATCTTCATCTCGTGAACTTTCAAAATTGCTGATTCACAACTATGCTTTTTACGTAATCCTGACTGCAGTGGCAATAATAAATTGTAAGATTCCAAATTGGTGTGGGAATTCTCAGATTTATTATAAATGGTATGAAAAATTTAAGAATGAATGATAGCAATAAAATTGATTGACCTGTTTACAAACAGATTACGCCCAATAGCTTTTAAGGAGACCTGCTGTAATGGTCACCTGAATGTGAAGGAAAAGAGACATAAAGTAAAATGTACAAGAAATGAGATCAATGTCCCTCCGTACCTGTCACTTTATGTTTGTTTACGAAATTTCGTCCAATCTGTCAGGTCACAAAGGTACATTCACAATAACAATGTACCGTGTTTGTTCGTCTCGTTCGTGTCTTTGATAAGTTTTTTTTTTGCGGAGACGCAGACCCGCAGTAAATGCTCCATCCTACCATAAAATATCAATAAAATGAACCTTTGTACATAGTAGGTACACGAAGACGTATAGGTCGCATTATACACGAGTAATTCAAATAGCGGCTACACCACAAAAAAAAGGTACATAAGACCCTCGTACGATCTGCTCAACGGAATTATTCGAATGGAAGGAAGGGGTCTGGTGGATTATTTGAAATCAGAAAGCCACCCGAGACACACCGAGTGCACAAAAAAAAAAAATAAAAAAATAAAAGTCCCAGTGTTATATTTCTACTGCATGGTACAAAATCCCAGAAGTTGGGTAGTGAAAAATATATTTATAAAAAAAAAAAACAAAAGAAAGAAGAAAGTCCTATAAAGGCAGTTGATTTTTTTTTAAGCTTATTTTTTTTTGGGTAAGTGAAAATGTTAAATTGTTTTATTGTGCTAACACACCTTTTTGGTAGGCGGAAGAGATTTAAGATTGGCGGTCACCGATTTTTAAATCAAGTCGTGGCCGCCCAAAATTAAATTACGTCCAAACATTTACTGGACGCTCCAACTTAAAGAAATTGATGGTTTGGGTATATAAAGGGTGATTTTTTAAAAGGTTTAGAACTTTTTTTTAAAAAAAAACACAAAAAATTCGAAAAAATGAATGAAATATTTATTTGAATCGATAGTTTGAACCTTGCAATTTAATGTTTAAAGATAATTTCATGCAAATGTTGACCGCGGCTGCGTCTCAGGTAGCCCATCCGCTGAGTCCAATTTTGGCATACTCTTTCACACATATCGGCCGGTATCTCACGAATGAATGCATGGATGTTGGCTTCCAGTGCGTCAATCGAAGCGGGCTTGTCCCTATACACATTAGCCTTGGCATACCCCCACAAAAAATAATCTAATGGTGTCAAATCGCACGATCTAGGCGGCCAATTGACCGGCCCGAAACGTGAAATTAACTGTTCACCAAACTCGCCTCGCAATTGCGCCATTGTTTCGCGTGCTGTGTGGCATGTGGCACCGTCTTGTTGAAACCACATATCATGCAAGTCAAGAACTTCCATTTCGGGCAAAAAAAAGTTTGTTATCATCGCTCGGTAGCGTTCACCATTGACAGTAACGCTGCGATTCGCATCATCTTTGAAGAAATATGGCCCAATAATGCCGCCGGCCCATAAACCGCACCAAACAGTGGCTTTTTCGGGATGCACTGGTAGCTGTTGCAATGCTTCTGGCTGATCTTCACTCCAAATGCGGCAATTTTGCTTATTTACGTACCCATTCAACCAAAAATGAGCCTCATCGCTGAACACAATTTTTCAATAAAAAAGCGGATCCTCGGCCAGCTTTCGAAGAGCCCATTCACCAAAAATTCGGCGTTGTGGTAGGTCGGCTGGCTTTAGTTCTTGCACCAGCTGTATCTTAAAAGGCTTTACGCCCAAATCCTTCCGCAAAATTTTCCACGTAGTGCTGTAACAAAGGCCTAACTGCTGGGAACGGCGCCGAATCGACATTTCGCGGTCTTCTGTCACACTAGCTGATACGGCCGCAATATTTTCTTCAATACGCACAGTACGTAAACGTGTTGGTGGTTTAATGTCCAACAAAGTAAATTTGGTGCGAAATTTGGTCACAATCTTCCGAATAGACTGCTCAGAAGGTCGAGAATGCCGATCATAAAATGGAAGCAGCGCGCGATGAACATTTCGAACCGAGCACGAATTTTGATAGTAAAATTCAATAATTTGCAAGCGTTGTTCATTTGTAAGACGATCCATGGTTAAATTGCAAACCAAACTGAAGCTATTTGACAGTGACACAAGGTACTAAACACACGTCAGCTGTCAAAACCAGTGTTGCCAAAACCAAACCAGCTAAAAAATCACCCTTTATAAGCGAATGGGCGAGTAAAGCGTTTCAGACAGTAAAGTCCATCCCACCATCCACCCTCTAAGCCAAAACATTAAGGAGGCAGTAATTTTGCGGATAATAGTTTATAAAATTAATTTAAGTTTTTTTTGTTGTTAGCTTTATTTTTTTGTATTATATATGTTATATTTATTTTCTATCAGTTGAGTATATTAGGTATATTAAGTTTGAATAGATATGTAAGTTAATTTGCCCCTTTATTCGTTTATTTGTTGTTTTTTTTTATTATTATTTAATTAGTTTTGTAAGTCCTAATTTATTCAATTATCTAGTTTATAAGTTGTTATTTATTCCTTCGTTTATTCCCTTTTTTTTGTTGTTGTATGAAATACATACATATATTTAATTTTTTTGTAATAGGTGAAGTTTTCCCGCCCCGTTTTTTTTTTGTTTCAAAAATTTGTTTTCTTTTTACTTTGGGAACACGATCCCATATACGCACCTGTACAGAGCTCTATCCAGGTAGGGAAAGCTAGATTAGAGTAAAGGTAATTTATAACATATGGTTTCCAAGGCAAGCGGAAAGGGTAAAACCAAACTTACTTTTTTTTTGTTATTTATGTATATATGTATATTTCATTCGATTTATTTATTTACTAATTTATGCTGGGTGTTATTAAATGTTTAAGTTATATGTTAATTTTTGAGCATTTTTGTTTTTTTTTGGCCATGATAATTATGGTCATGGTTGGGGTGTAAGCAACTTTTCAGGGGGTGCGGTAGGGCAGGCTAAAGCCCTTTCGGTGATCGTGGTCTGATCAAGAGCAACGGAGACATAAGGAGAGATTCATGGCCAGGAATTTCCAGGTTGGGAGGGTATGGCCACGCTGTGTGGTGGACGTCCGTCCGTTTTTTTTGGTAAGAAAAAAAGGAAATTTTATTTTTTTTTTGTTATTTGGCATGATTTATGTTTTTGTTGTAGCCTAGGTTGAGTGAGGGGGCAAGAACCACCCTATTTCCGGCGAGCGTAAGCCGTGCATCGCAAGCATGCCGCGTCCCTCGCACTCAACCACTCACTATCCCTCTCTTTTCCCATTCCCATCCTAAGGTCCCGTCCTCATCCCCGTTTCCTGTCATCTCTCCGATCTCTAGCTCCCTCTACATCCCCATAATAGGTATATTACACTGATTTAGGTTCCTAGGATGAAAGTCAAAAATTAAAATGCTCACGTCTCATTGTTAACTCGCGTTCGAGTGCGTGAGCCAATTTATAAATATTTATAACGGGTATTTTTTTTAGAGGTTCGTTTTTCGAATAGAGATACAACTACCATTTTGTGGTCAAATCTGGTAACTCTAACGTCATTCATGTTCAGTTTGGTTTGCCATTGCATCATGAACAGGGTGACAAACGAACAAGGCTTGCAAATCGTGCAAATTTATTTCGAAAATAATGGTTCAGTTCGCGAAGTTTACCGCAGGCTCCGTTCATTTTATGGTCGACATAATTGTCCATCAGAGCAATTAATTCGGTTAACCGTGGATCGTTTTTGCACTACGTATGCATAGAGTAAATGTGATAATACGCATACCTAAGAAAAAGTTGCCGCTGTAGAGCAAAGTGTTGAAGAGGACCCGAATGAATCGATTCGCCATCGTGCACAGCAATTGGAGCCTTGTCCATCAACTTTATGTAAGATTTTGCGCAAAGATCTCTTCTTACGACCTTACAAGATCCAGCTTGTGCAAGAATTAAAGCCGCGACACCATGCAATGCAACGTGGTTTTGGTGTATAGGCCGAAAATGAGATTGAATTCGACGCTGTTTTCATCGCAAAATTTTGTTCAGTGATGAGGCTCATTTTGGGTTGAATGGCTACGTCAACAAGCAAAATTGCCGCATTTGGAGTGAAGAGACTGTTTGGTGTGCTCTATGGGCTGGTGGAGTCATTGGGCCAGACTTTTTCCGAAATGATGCTGGAGAGTCAGTTACCGTTAATGGAGACCGGTATAGAGCCATGATAACCGACTATTTTGTTCCCGAATTGGATGGCATGAATGTGGATGAAATGTGGATGAAATGTGGTTCCAACAAGACGGCGCTACATGCCACACAGCGCACGTCACAATCGATTTATTGAAGGAAACATTCGATGAGCGCATAATTTCGCGGAATGGACCTGTCAGTTGGCCACCAAGATCGTGTGATTTGACACCATTGGATTATTGTCTTTGGGGATATGTGAAGTCGCTCGCCTACGCCAACAAACCAGAAATGTTAGGGGACTTAGAAGCCAACATTCGTGGCGTTATTGTCGACATACAGCCCCAAATGCTTGAAAAAGTGGTTGAAAATTGGACCTCTAGACTTGTCTTCATTCGAACCAGCCGCGGCGAAACATTAATGGCATAAATGATCCCTCCAATAAAGCCAAATGAAATGATTTTCTTGTGTTTTATTTCAATTCGAAGTTCTGTGCCTCTAAAAAAAACACCCTGTACTACCATACGGACAACAAAAATTAAATAAAACACATGGATTGCATGTCATCCGAGTGACAAGTTTGGATGACCCGATCAGACGGTCTTTAGACTTTCTCAATATCACCCGGAGTTGAACCCAATTGTAAAATTGTATAAAGTAGAGTATCGGCAAGGAATACAATTTTTCGATTGGACGACGTAAAAATTAGTTGAAGAAGAATTCAAAAAGAAAAAAATAACACAGTGAAAGAGTGGCGTGCAACTTTCTTTTAGAACAGAAGAAAGTTACCTAAGTGTTCAGCAGAGTTTGGAATCTTTCTACAAAAGAATAGTAATAAGACCAGGAGAAGATCCATCGACTTATTAAATGAGCGATAATGAGGAAGACATAGAGTAACCTTAGCAAAGAGATAAAACTTATTATTTTTTATCCTGCTCATTGTGGTGTGCCCCGGTGCTCAAAAATTGATCCTTTGTTATTCTCCATGTTCGTTGTAAGTTTTTTGCAAGCCCAGATGCCAAATTCAAGCGCAATATGTGTCGAGCCACTCTCGACAACTTCTCGGATCTAGTCTGGAGCATTTTTTAAATTTTATAGCTTTCGCAATGATGGTACCAATTTTAAACGAAATAATGTAGGTGTCCCAAATAAGGCCCACCTTAAAGTTTTTCGTGAATAACTTGCAAACACCTTATGTCTATCTTATACGACCGCTCGACAGATCATCTTCTTATTCGGGTATAAACATTGTGGACCTGCCTAGTTTCCTTGTAGCTGAGACACTCTTGATGTGGTTTCTCAAAGTTCTTCTTGGAATTTTGTAGCGCCTTGAAACCTCAAGTTGTGATAAAAAAAACAACGTTGAATAGACTTCAAGGCCCTTTCCATATCATCTGGCGAACATTCTACCCGCTTTCTGTCTCCTAATTTACACTTTTGTCTAAAAACAACCCAAAACCCCAATTTAATCTTTCACATTCCTAATAAGGCCCGCTTATATTTTGGGTGGGCCTTTTTAGGAACATGAAAAACTTTTCTCTACAAAAAATGCTACTCAACGGATTAAAATAATACTTAAACTATACCTAACCTTAGTTTCATATGTAATAAAGGGTGATTTTTTAGCTGGTTTGGTTTTGGCAACACTGGTTTTGACAGCTGACGTGTGTTTAGTACCTTGTGTCACTGTCAAACAGCTTCAGTTTGGTTTGCAATTTAACCATGGATCGTCTTACAAATGACCAACGCTTGCAAATTATTGAATTTTACTATCAAAATTCGTGCTCGGTTCGAAATGTTCATCGCGCGCTGCTTCCATTTTATGATCGGCATTCTCGACCTTCTGAGCAGTCTATTCGGAAGATTGTGACCAAATTTCGCACCAAATTTACTTTGTTGGACATTAAACCACCAACACGTTTACGTACTGTGCGTATTGAAGAAAATATTGCGGCCGTATCAGCTAGTGTGACAGAAGACCGCGAAATGTCGATTCGGCGCCGTTCCCAGCAGTTAGGCCTTTGTTACAGCACTACGTGGAAAATTTTGCGGAAGGATTTGGGCGTAAAGCCTTTTAAGATACAGCTGGTGCAAGAACTAAAGCCAGCCGACCTACCACAACGCCGAATTTTTGGTGAATGGGCTCTTGGAAAGCTGGCCGAGGATCCGCTTTTTTATCGAATGGGTACGTAAATAAGCAAAATTGCCGCATTTGGAGTGAAGATCAGCCAGAAGCATTGCAACAGCTACCAATGCATCCCGAAAAAGCCACTGTTTGGTGCGGTTTATGGGCCGGCGGCATTATTGGGCCATATTTCTTCAAAGATGATGCGAATCGCAGCGTTACTGTCAATGGTGAACGCTACCGAGCGATGATAACAAACTTTTTTTTGCCCGAAATGGAAGTTCTTGACTTGCATGATATGTGGTTTCAACAAGACGGTGCCACATGCCACACAGCACGCGAAACAATGGCTCAATTGCGAGGCGAGTTTGGTGAACAGTTAATTTCACGTTTGGGGCCGGTCAATTGGCCGCCTAGATCGTGCGATTTGACACCATTAGATTATTTTTTGTGGGGGTATGCCAAGGCTAATGTGTATAGGGACAAGACCGCTTCGATTGACGCACTGGAAGCCAACATCCATGCATTCATTCGTGAGATACCGGCCGATATGTGTGAAAGAGTATGCCGAAATTGGACTCAGCGGATGGGCTACCTGAGACGCAGCCGCGGTCAACATTTGCATGAAATTATCTTTAAACATTAAATTGCAAGGTTCAAACTATCGATTCAAATAAATATTTCATTCATTTTTTCGAATTTTTTGTGTTTTTTTTTTTAAAAAAGTTCTAAACCTCTTAAAAAATCACCCTTTATATTTAGTCTTAAAACTAGACATACAAAAACCACTTTCTTATAAGAAAGCGCGGGCGTGCACATTTACCAATTTATATCGACTGTAAGAAAAAACACGATTCCGTCAGATGGAAATTTTCATTGATTTTAGTGTAGACATAGGTGGCCACATGCACATTTAAAATATAATTCCCATTGCTTGTCCCGGTTATGCCGCCACTTTTTGCACCCTGGGCCTTATTTGGACCACTTACCTTACTAGCAATCTCTCTGCACAGTAATCTCTCTCATTTCCTCCTTGTCCTTGTTGTATGAGCCCTCATTTAATCTTTAATTTTTGTAATGCATTTATTGTACAGCCTTTTTTATATGCCTCTTTTCGTTCTTTCATATCTCTTATTTTCTTTATTTAATATTTTTTATTCTACTATCCTATTTCATTCTACAATTTTACTTTATCTTAATATTCTCTTTAATGTAACAATCTTTTGCCAAATTTTACTTTCAAATATTATTTTTCTCATGATTTTTTTTCGTCGCTTCGAGTTACTTCTCATACTTCTGCCTTGTACACAACAACAATGGCTGTAAGTGCAAGCGCAGCTAACGACACCAGGGGGTTCACTGGCAGTAGCTTGAATACGAATCTGTACAATATGATCCGAATTTTACAGGCTCAAAATAATGGATTAAAGATATGTCATTTAAACGCGCAAAGTCTAACCAATAAATTAGGGGAGTTTAGATACCTGTTCGTTGAGTCTAAGATAGACATCGTTTCTGTGTCTGAAACCTGGTTTCAGCCTGACATATGTGACGATTTCTATAGTTTGAAAGGTTACAAGCTCTTTCGAGCCGATAGAAAGTTTACTTCTGGTGGGGGCGCCGCTCTTTATGTACGTGAGGGAATTAGTTGCAGGTTGGTATGTAAATCCGATGACGATTGTCCTTTGGAATATGTCCTTGCGAGTATCACATGCAACATGGAAAATATCTTGGTTGGATCAGTCTACAGACCATATAATCACATCAGCACGTTACCTTTGGTTACGACTTTGGAGTCAATTTCTTGTTGTTACCCATATACCTTACTGGTGCGGCAAACTTTCTAAGTCCATTCAAGGCACTCAATCTTAGCCCCGTTAACCACTCTACCCCTACCCACTTTACTAAAGAGTCTAGCTCACTATTAGACCTTTATCTTGCTAGCGATGTTGGCAGGGTAATGCTTTACACACAGCTTTTGGCACCTGGTTTCTCCAAGCATGATTTAATTTTTGTAAGTCTGGATATAGCTTGTCGGGTTGATCAACAAATTTACCAATATCGAGACTATAAAAATTTAAACACATCTGAACTAGTACGCGACCTTAATTGCATTGACTGGAACTCAATATACCTTAGCGAAAATGTAAATCAACAAATTGGTTTTCTACGGCATAACGTCAATCAACTCTTTGATATTCATGTCCCTTTAAAAACCCGGCTCATTAAGCATACGTCTCCACCTTGGCTGAATGGCGACATCTTTGCTCTAATGTTGAAACGAGATGCCGCTTACAGTCAATGGAAGCGGTTCAAATTGGAGTACTTCCACAAATCCTATTGCAGACTCCGCAATCAAGTCGTCGCATTGATCAGAACAACAAAATGCTTTACTACGAACACAAAGTTGGTCCATTAGTTTCTGGAAAAAGTTATGGAGAAACCTGCGAGAAATCGGTATTGGGAAGCAATCTACGAGGTCTACTGATAACATCGATTGCGATGCTCTCAACAAAAAGTTCACCAACACGCCACAATCCTTTGATGCTTTTACACCTATTGATTCCCCTATTGAAGAGGAATCAACAGGCGTGAACTGTTCGCTGAGCTTTATAAGAATACAAGAAGAAGACATAGTTGAGGCAATATTATCTATCAAATCGAATGCTACTGGCCTCGACCTAATGGAACCTAAGTTCGTCAAGTTATTGCTTCCTCATATACTCCGCTTTATAGCTTTTATATTCAATAATATCTTAACTACATCCGAGTTTCCTTCAGAATGGAAGAAGGCTAAAATTATTCCCGTTCCTAAAAAGCAAACTGGTATTGCTACGGAGTTCCGACCCATTGCTATCCTCCCGTTTCTATCAAAGGTGTTTGAAAAAACCATTATGAAGCAGATACAAACATATCTATCGATTAACAACCTGTTAACTACCTGTCAGTCTGGTTTTAGACCAAAGCGCAGCTGCAAATCTGCCCTACTTTTTGTTACTGACGAAATAAGAACCGCAATGGATAAGGATAATATTACACTTCTAACGCTTTTAGACTTTTCAAAGGCTTTTGACACTGTAAACCATTCAATTCTATGTAAAAAACTGCGTAATTTCTTTGGGTTTTCAATAGAGTCCTGTAAGTTGATTCACTCGTACCTTAGCGGAAGGCAACAACGCGTTGTGGCAAATGGTCAATCATCGATCTTTCTCAATGTTTTGAATGGAGTGCCACAGGGATCTATTCTTGGACCAATTCTCTTCTCACTTTACATAAATGAGCTTCCAAAAGTTGTAAAGCATTGTCTTATTCATCTTTACGCTGATGATGTGCAACTTCTGATAAGTCGACCGTTTGGAGAAAAGAATGATGCCGTTGCATTAATGAATGAGGCCCTTTTTTCATTTCTCGCTGGTCTAAGAGATATTATCTGTGCCTAAACCTTGCCAAATCAACTGTGGTGTTGTGTCAGCACGTTTTAGGCAAAAGTGACCTTTTATTCAATTTCATAGCAAGCTTAACCTAATACATAGTTCATGTTCTATATACTTAATACTAAATACTCTCAGGAGAGAGTGTTCACCAGCCATGCTTTGTCTGTTATACTACATATACAACATCTCCCTCAACAATTGGATACAGATGAGACATATGCAAATTTATTTTACTTTGACGCTTGATAAAAATTGGGTTTTACACTTTGACGTCCGTACCTGGTTACGTAATGATCTTGCTTGTGCTTAATTGTTGAAGAGCTCATTAATAATTCAGTTGGTTTTGGTGGTGTAGGCTCTATTGGAATTGCATTCTGATTTTCAGAAATTGGATCTTCAGGAGGCTTAAAATGTGGCTCATTAAACGATTTGCGAAGGTGAAAACTATTTCTGCGTAGAACTTGATTATTTTCGTTGCGGATAAAATAAGACCTAGGTGTTTCCGCTGCTCCTTCAATCTTTGCTGGCTCCCATCTACCCTCTCTTCGATAAACAACATTGTTGCCTCTCTCAAGCTTTAATTCATATTGCCGACAGTTTTTGTCATACCAGTTTTGTTGTTTTTCTTTAATCTTACTCATCTTATCCCTTACGTCAGAGGGCACAGCCCTAGATATTAGCAGAGCTTTCTGAACAGGATGTTTTGTTCTAAGCAATTTACTATTTAGTAACTGAGATGGAGTGTAACCTAGACTTGGGATAGCTGTTGTTCGATATTCAAGTAAAAATATGTTAATGTCTGTTTTACTCTCTTTCGATTTCCTCATCATAGTCTTAGCTATATGAACAGCCTTTTCTGCGAGTCCATTGGATCGAGGATAGTATGGACTCGAATAAACGAATTTTAGGCCCCAATCTTTTTCAAAACAGTGACACTCAAACGAATTAAATGGCTGATTATCACATACCACTATTTCCGGTATGCCATGATCTGCAAAAATTCCTTTTAATGTTCCAACAACACTTTTAGCTGATTTGTTCGGTAGTTTTTTCAAATCAAACCAACGCGAAAAATAGTCTATTACGACTAAAAAGGATTTTCCTTCAAATTCCAAAATGTCGCACCCAACTTTTTGATAAGGATATTCTGGGATTTCATGTGGACGTAAACTTTGTTTAATATTTGAACTGCGGAATTTTTCACAAATTGAACACCTGTAAATCATATTTTCTACATCTTGAGTCATCGTTGGCCAATAAAATAGAGTCTTGGCTCTTGAAATTGTTTTGGTGATACCAAAATGATTTTCATGCAAAGCTTTTAATGTTTCACTTTTCAAGGTCTTAGGAACAAATATTCGATTTTCGTAAAAAACTAGTCCATCCTCACAAAATAATTTGTCTTTCACATTCCAAAAAAATTTCATATGATCAGGTAATTTGTGTTTAGAATTCGGCCACCCCTCTCTAAACAGAGCTACTAAATTCGTTAAAATTTCATCCTGGGTTGTATGTTCTTGATACCTTTTTTTCTTAAGGTCACTCATGCTAACGCTATGAACAACATCTGTTACAATATGTTCTAAATTAATTTCCGAATCAGGGTATGAATTTCGAGAAAGTAAATCAGCAATGTGTAGGTCCTTACCCGGAACATATTTTATTTCAAGATCATACTTGAAAAGTTTTACTTTCATGCGTTGCATTCTGACTGAATACGTTTTTTCTAAAGGTCGCGTTATTATGGACACAAGCGGCTTGTGATCCGTGTGAACTATAACGTGTCGACCATAAATGTAGTCATGAAACTTATGACATGCATACACAATCGCTAAAAGTTCCTTTTCGATTTGTGCATAGTTAGTTTCAGTTGCAGTCAAACTTTTGGAACCAAAACAGACTGGTTTTCTTTCTTGTAGCAAGCAACAACCTAAGCCATTCTTTGAAGCGTCCGTTTGAATCGTTATGGGTAAATTGGGCTCAAAACAACGTAGAGTGCTAGCGTTAACGATTGAATTTTTAATTTCTGTGAGTGCCTTCTCATGTACTGGTGACCAGCAGAAAACACTTTCTTTCTTCAATAATTCTCTCATCGGAGCTGATAACTCAGCTAAATTCGCGATAAAAGACCGTAAATAGTTTATAGTTCCTAATATTTTTTGAAGCTCATTTCTATTTGTAGGTGTTTGGATATGCTTTATAGTCTCAACTCGATTTGGATCTGGGGAAAGCCCATCTGAAGAAAATATATGCCCTAAGTATCTAACTTTCTCAACTCTATATTGCACTTTCTTCTCATTAAATTTTATATTGATTTCTCTTGCCCTTTGCAGCACTCTTTCAACATTCTCATCATGCTCTACTAAAGTCTTCCCACCAATTATCAAGTCATCAATGTATCCAAACACACCTGGCAAGTTTCCAAAATACTTATCATTCATTTTTTGGAATTTTTCGGGGGCTGTTTTTATACCAAAGGGTAGAACTTCATATCGGTAAGTTCCGAAGGGTGTACTAAAAACAGTAAGTTTCTTGGATTCTTCGTTTAGTTCCAATTGCCAAAACCCCTCTTTAAAATCTAATATAGTAAAGAACTTCATGCCATGCATTTTAAATATGAAATCCTCTAATTTAGGTATCAAATGATGTTCTTGCTTTAGTCCTACATTCAAATCTCTCGGATCTAAGCAGATACGAATCGATTTATCACGCTTTTCCACTATAACCATATTATGCGACCAATCTGAAGGAGTATCTACTTTCGTAATAATATTTTTTTCTTCCATATTTAAAAGAGTATTATAAACTTTTCCTCTAATGCTAAGTGGAATCCTACGAGGTGGTTTACTAACTGGACATGTTGAACTATCTAGTTCCAAAGAACACTTATCGGGAAACCTTCCCTGACCAACGAAAACGTCTTTATTTTTCTCAATAAAATTTCCCAACTCTGAACTTTTTACCCCAATTGCATTTACGCGATCTATTAACCCTAACTTTATGCAAGATGCAAGACCCAACAATGGTTTTGACCTGCAATCAACAATAACAAATTCAAGATCAAAATGTTTTTTTCTAAAAACCGTTTTAAAAGTTGCCAGTCCTAGAGCACACAATTTAAACCCACCATATGCCTCCAATTTCTGATTATATGCTTTCAAGTCAACTAAATTTTGAAATTTTGTAAAAATATTCTTGGGAAGAATGTTAACTTGTGAGCCACTATCTAATTTAAATTCAATAGGCTCATTTTCTATTTTCAACACTTCTGTCCAACTCTCTAATTTATTTGTATCGATTGATTTTACCACGTGATCTATGTATAATGAGTCATCACTCTCTTCAACAATCTCGCAAGCAATATCATTTACCTGGCGATTCTTATTTTTACATGCCGATGCAAAGTGGTTATGTTTCCCGCAGCAATTACATTTTTTTCCATAGGCCGGACATTTACCTCTCACGTGACAAAGTTACAAAACTTGCATATGCCTCCAACTGGTCCAACGCTAACTCGACTATTTCCTGGCTGCTGCACACGTCTCTGTACAAATTGATTTGAATGCGAACTCTGAAAATGCTTAAAATTATTCTCATTAACATGTTTAAATTTATTTTGTTTTATAAAACTTCCGTTTGAATTGTTGATTGCGTAGACCTCCGACTTCGATTCCCCCACCGCTGTTTGCATAACCTTGCTTTGCTCCATAGTTGTCTCCGCGATTCGGCATGTTTCAATCGACTTCTCCAGTGTAAGATTATCAATTCGAAGTAGCTGAGTCTGTGTATTCTGGCTATTGATTCCAATAACGATTCTATCGCGCAGCATGTTATATTTCTGTTGTCCAAAGTCACAATTTTCTACCAATGTTGCGATGTCTTTTAGGAAGTGATCAAATGGTTCACCTTCCTTTTGTGAAGGTGAACAGCCCTCCCCATCTATCGCAAAATCTTTGATTTTGCAGTCTTAAGACCACTGAATCTCGAAAACGAAGGAATCGAATATGTTAACAGTGCTAGAAACCTTGGAATGGTTTTCAATCGTACCCTCACATGGAACGACCACCTAATTAAAGTAATTGGTAAAATATATGGAAGCCTCCCCACAAAAACCAAACTTCTTCTTGCCAAAACGCTTTTACTACCTATTATGTTATATGGATGTGAAATTTTTTATCACTTAGCTATCTACATGAAATCATTCAAACAAAACAGCCTGATTATCTACACGGTAAGCTGAACTTCCCTCATTCAACAAGGACTTTTGCTCTACTACTATCTCGATACAATTTCCTTATTACTGAGCGTCAATTCTTCGTCCATGTTATTCGCCTTTGGAACTCCCTGCCCATAAGTATGAGAAGTGTAAAGAGCACAAGAAGATTCAAATGTTTACTTTTCAACTATTTGGCAAATCATTTATAATTTCTATTAATTTATTAACTTTTCTCTTTTTAAATTTAGATTTCTTTTCAATAAACATATAATAATGCTGAATATAGCTTAATAAATAAATTAAATTCAAATTCTTAAATTAATTTAAAGGCTTTCAAAAATTTATAAGACTCTTGTCTTACTTTGTAAGCGATTTTGAAATAAATAAATAAAATAAATAAAAAAAAAATACAACAATATGAATTAAGCGCACAAGTCTTTGTTATGTATGTTTTTTTTTTTTTCATAAAATTAAATCGAACTAAAACAATCTATGGAAAAATATAACAACTTTTTAAAGGGCTTCGTATGACATCAGAAGGATATACATTAGCGTGTCCCGTCGTTGTATGAAGGAAAAAAATGTCTCGAATTTTGCATCGAAAGGGGTATCAAAAGTTGCGTATTAACGAGTAGATTCTTACTTTTTGATTTGGACATAACTTTTGGGGCTCTACCGAGGCTTAAAGATCTTAAAATAAAGTTAAAACTATTTTTTTCTAATTTTTATTTTATTATTTTAATTTATTGATTTGGTTTATTAAATTAAAGTTAAGGTTAAGAAGAACATATTTAGTGTCCTTGGAAAAAATAAAAAAAAGTTCATGAAAGGATTTAAAAAATATATATATATATTTACATTGCAAAAATAGTAAAAAAAAATTTACATTGAAAATTGACTCTTAAAATTAAAAGAAGGCATTTTGCTTCGTGATTCCATTTTATTTCGTATTAGTCCTTCCCTCGACTTTGCACCGATAACACATTGGCTTGCTTCGGTAACAGATTTAATGCATCTTTCTACACTTTGCGTGTGACAAGGAAATTCGGGTATTTTTAGTTCATTTCTTTGCACCAGCAATGAAAGTTCATCATCAGTTAATGCAGCTAGGCAAGGTGGCGGAGTCATTTGACATTCATTCCAAAAAATTATGTCAATGTAGTCCGTAGCGTTAAATTTGATCTTTGGTGGCCTAAATATTCGGTTGGATGTATGGAATTTCCTCGCTTTTATAATTCGTTTTAGAGCAAGCTCTCTGACATATACCCTTTCGTCGAAGAGCATTGCTACTAAAATATTTTCAGGATGTGCGAAAAAAGCGTTTCTCTCAATGACAGGATCAACTATCGATTTTAAGTTGTCTGGCAACCATCTTGAAAAAGAGATCAGTTGAAAAACATGTTGCGGGCCATCTTTCAAAAACGGTTTGTTTTTAATCAGAAACCACGCTGGTGCATACACTTTCATTATATACTCCACAAGAATTTTCAAATTTTCAGATGGGTTACTTGAACTAATGTAAAGTCTAAGTAATCTATTTGCAGTTGTGACCCATCTTGAATGTGCCATTTTGCCAGGCTGTCGATTTGCTAGCCCGGGAGAACAGTAACCTGTTTTTATAGCTTGATACATTTCGAAAAGATATTTTTGTTCCGTACTCAACTGATCAACGATTTTTTGCTCGATTTCAGGAACATTTCCAGGCACAGGTGAAAATTGAACAACATCAGTTAGTTCGCAATCGGTTAGTGACTTACCGATAGGGCCAGAATATTCACGAGGTCCCGACGTAGATCCATCTAATTTCGTGAAGAGATGTCGTAGTGGCAATTCATTTGCATGAAGTAAGCATATTGCCCACTGTAATGGTCGACCTAATTCTATTTCCAAGTGGCGAATTATCCCTCCTTTCCAGCCAGTATTGGTTGCAGTGCCGTCACATCCAATGCAAAGAATTTTGTTCAAATCAAAACCCTTGTTTTTGAAAAAAATAAGCATTGAGTTACATATTTCCTTTCCTGTACCAGATTTAGGAGTAATATGGCCTAAAAATATGGATTCTGGTTCTGAAAGAATGGAAATATGCTCTTCAAGAACCTCCTTCCGGTAGTATCGTCCATCTTTCTCTTCGGAAGTAAGAGTTTTATCTTTTCGCCCATCAAAATAAATACTGCGAATTACGACATTATCGCATTGGTTTGATAAACTTTCTCTTGATTTTGACAAAGCTCGATGTATTTTATTTTTGTCAATAACTAGAGTCTTGTTAGTGTTTTTGATTACTCCAACATCCTGGAGGACTGCTGAAGCAACTGCTGCAGCAGACCGTACGGAAAGCCCATATCGATCACAAACTCTTGCTACAGATGGTAGAGCAAGTAAATTCCGCTTACATGATGATGTTGATGTTGAGGGCTCTGATACAAATAGATGTGGCTGCACTTCTTTGATTGGATGATTGACTTGCTCTAACTTTTTGTTTGAATCTACTGCATCGGAAAATGTTGATAATGTAGTAGATTGAGCTCTTTGACTACCTAATGCACTACGCTTTCTATCTAGTCGCTTTTGAATTTGTTGGGTTTCAGCCCTGTCAAGAGCACCGATCACCATTTTTCTATCATTTCTCTGGTCCACTAAAAATGACCTTTCACTAAAAGGCACTTTGTTATCCTTTACACAGCGACAGTTATTAAAGCAATCACACTTACACGATGCAATGTCAAACAACTTTGTGTTTGAAAGTGCAACAAAATCTTGCAATGTGTTGTAGTAGCTTGTACTTTTTTTTGAATTCGGGTATCTTTTAAGTGTAATGTATTTATCAAAGTGGATTTTTATCATTTGTAGTATTCGACTATGACACACAATTGGAATCGACGCATTCTTCCATATCTTTTCAATTTCTGTGCTCACAATTCCAAAAACTTCTGAATTAGATGGATTTCTGCCATTGTATTTTGTTTTAAGATCACTTTGTATAAAAAGTACATATTTTATCACATCTTTTACAGTTGGTAGCTTATTTTTGTTTAGTTCACTAAATGGGCCGAAAAAGGGACACGTTGTTTCTTGTCTTCGAGGTCCAGAACTCATTTTGATTTAACGTTTTAAATATTTTTCAGAGAAACAACACAACTTATATAATTATAATTAAACACTTTTTCTTAGAGATCACATACGATGTCACATTGGTTCTTTTCGATGAGGTCAAGAACTTACTTTGACTTTACGACTTAAATAACACAAGAATAATTCGATTATGCTTGGGAAGAGGGGAAGGCAAGGAACTAAAAAACAAATAGATTTTCAACGTTTTTTTAAAGAAACTAAAATGATAAAATACCTAGTCAAGTGCAGAAACACCAACTTATTAAATTTAAATATTTGTCTGTTTATTTCAAGGTCTCTTAAGTGACTGAATTCTCTTCTTGAAACGTACTTAGCATAATGCCTAGAATAATACGAAGAATATGAGCTGCCAATAGTTAACAGTTATCATTTCCAAACTAGGTCAAGTGTTGCCGCTGGAGTAATGCAGTTTCAGTGGCTGGGCTGTTGTATGCTGCAAATCTAATTAACGTAAACAAATCCAAGCCAACCCATATTTGGTGTTAAGCTAAAGTTTACCGTTGCATGTTGATGATGCCAAGTAATGCCTTATAAGGTAATATGGTGGCAACGATGAAAATAGTGCTGCTGGTGTTGGTATGCACGTAATTCGGGCGGTAGAGGCCCAAAAGTACCCTCCGATTTTTTTTTGCGTTTTTGTCTTGTTATGTGCTATTCAATACGCAACTTTTGCGGGGTCTTTCGTAAAGATACAAAAAAAAAAATTTTTACGGGACAGCCTAATATACATCTCCAAAACCCGAATACAAACCCCGAAGCATAGTTCTAGGTTCTAGGTTTAACTACATCTATAGATCCCCACTTTGGCTAATGTATTTAATGGCAAACCATTCCGTAATGGATTACCAAATATAAATTAACTTGACGCTCAGCATGGTCTTGACACAAATTAGACTAGATTTATTTATACTTCCCATCGGCCAATATAATAAACATTAAGAGTTACCGATACACAAATTTGTCTGTCACATTGAATCCCTCTCCCTCTTTCCCTCACTCTGATGTGCGTATGTCATTGTCCACAACTAATTAAACCCTCAACTATAGAGCCATTCATTGCTACTCAGTGTCTGTACATCTAATCCGATTGGTGTTTCAAATGTTTGGACTTATTGTGTATTATTACCACAAATTTCTGGCTTTTGTCCGTACACATATTATTCGTAATGCATCTGACACCCGGCGATACTGTGCTTGCATGTCCGGTTGCAAGAAATCTACAATGTCTCAATAATTTGACAGAATCAGGACATTAAATGACGAATAGCTATGTGTTGTTTTTCGCCTTCTAACCGTACACATGTGTGTGTCTATCTCTCGGTCGACTGTAAATGCCTATCAAGTGGCATGCACAGTTTATAGCTTTGGCTTTGGCTGTGGCAGGCAATCCAAGGACGGCCTGTGACACTTTTATGAAATTAATTAATTACCTTAATAAAAATTACACCTGTAAGAGAAAGAACTCATAAGGGGCCACCCAACAACTAATAACATTTACGTCATGAAAAAGTTGATATACGACTACCTATATTCGTTTTGTTTTTATGAAACATCAAACTCTAACTTTTACGACTCGAGCGCGCGAGTTATAAAACTTTACAGCTTATTTGTTTGGAATTTTTGTTACTTTTCCAAAGCGATGCCGTCGCACTGGGTGTGGTCCTTGTTCCATGGTTCCTCGTTGTTGAGTGTATTCCTCTCTCTCCGGCTATACGCGGTAAGCTTTATTTAGAGAAGCGCATTTAAATATTCGCGCACTAATAACATGGATTCGCAACTCAATTACTACAACTTCAATTATTTACCTCATATTTCATAATTCACTGTGAACAAAGTGGTTGAGTGTCGAGAGTAGTGTAGGCCGGCCGGCAAACATCGGTTGCAGCGACGGTATTGTGGGAGTTTATAATTTGATTGCTCTGCCAGATTGGCGGAGGGAAACATTCGGTGTTGAAAACATTCGATACTGCTTAAACTATTTATATGATTGGATTTTATAACCATAATTTGGACGATTAGTTTGTCCAGACGGGGCATTGCGGATTGTAAATTGAAGCCACATGCAACGGCAGTGGTCGTTCATGCCATGAGCTTAGCGTAAATTTTGTCCGGTAATACGGAAATTTGAAATATTGGAAGGTCCTTTCACGGATGAGAAAAAAATTCATCAAAGAGTATTTCATTGAGATAATTTAAAGTTGTCTGATGATTTCAAAAAAAGTGGAACGTTGGTTCTACTCTTGGATTATGTCTATTGAACCGAGAAGTGAAAAGGGGAACGCTGCCAAAATTGTTTACCATTCGAGCCTTATCCACGGCTCTTGCACGAGCTTCTGGCGATAGGTCTTCGCATTCTTGAGAGAAATTCTCTTCGAGGTCTTCAAGAGTCTGAGGCTTCTGGGTAAAAACTAGCGACTTCAAAAAACTCTACATAATGACATCTGGAACGACACAGGATGTGAAGGAAGTGATAGGTGAAAAGAATGCTTAGCCAAAGTGTCTCCCTCTGAAAGTAGAGACGAGATTTGGAATACATACATTCCTAAAGTCTTGTGGAAAAGAAGTACGACAAATTCAAGAAAGTCTATGCCGTGAGGTGGAAGAAGTTGTTTTCTTTTTCTGCTGATATGGCTACCCTCGGGCTGCAACAAAATGACTTCAACAACGGTTCAGCCGTCTTGAAACTAAGAGCACAGAGGAGAAGAATTGTTTATTCGAACCAGGTCACGGGAGTATTGTGAGAGATTTTTAAATTATTAACTTTCTCGACTGTGTTTTTCAACATTCACTGGAAGCTATAAAGTTTGAATAAAAGCTATTAACTGCCCGCCGGCCATTTCCTTAAAAATGATGATTTATCTCAAAACATATGAGAAGCGATCCAATCCGACGGCCGATTGCAGCAAATAATGTTGCAATCACAGATGCAATCCAAAGGATGAGTAAAAAACTGGTTATAATTTCTAAAAGAATATATCTACGTTCCTGGAACCTACATGAATATGTACGAGGATATAAGATAAGATGCCCATATGGAGTCTCTGAAGAGTTCCCTATCAAAATTGGTGTGTACATCAGAGAAACGTTTAACGTACGATCAGAAGGCCTGTTTGCAATATCACCCAGAGGCCTAGAAACGCCCCTTCTGAATACACAAGTATTGCATGGTAGGACATATGACTAACAAAACCATTTCGATTTGTTGATGAATTTTTTTTTGTCGAAGACCGTGCTTCTGTGCGAGATAAGTGGCATTCTTGAAAATCTGTGGTCTTTTAGCCATGTTTCCAGTGATGCAGTGTCCGGTTAATACTCCGACGATCACCCCGGATTTGGTTTCTTTCAAAGAAAACTAGGGCCTTTTATATCTTTGTAGCGATGGCGGGCAACTGGTAATGTTCCATATGTTAGTTATTGCTAAAACGTCAGGCTAAAGGTTAAAGGCAGGTAGCTGAAAGTAAACATCAAAGCCGAATCTGGCCAGTCAGTTATCTTATTTTCTTCCTACCCTTTGTGGTGTTCGCGACAGAAACCATGCGGAGTAGTACAGAGTAATGGCAGATTTATCTGAGTGTCAAAAGGCAGATCTTTTTACGGTCATAGTTACAGCGTCGATCTCAGCTTCAAAGGCACTATAGTAATCCGATCAGAGCACTTGACGTTTGGGTAGTTGTTTGTTGGGAAAAATGTATCGTTTTAGCCCCAAAATGGCATATTTTCTGACCCACTTCGACCTATTTCAGACATTTATTTGAATGGAGAAGTGATTTACAAGTGCGAAAAGTTCAAATAAATGGGATCTATGATCAACAGCGAAGCAACCGTGAATGACGATATCAATCATCATGTAAGCGTAGGATGGATGAAGAGGCAACAAATTGACCCAGTTGTTTGTCTTGTGCCCTTATACGGTGCGTAATGTTGGACAATGTACAAAACGTATAAAAATAAATTGACAGTAGTTGAGATGTAGATGCTTCGCAAGGCAACATGAGGGATTGTTAGCACCCTTATAATGTTGATAGTAACACGGCACGAGCCTTAAGAAAATGAAAAATAAGAAGAAAGGATGAGAAACCGATGCACATTGATTTTAATTGTTTGAAAATTGTACTGTTTCGGAAACGCAGTGGGCTAGAGGATTCTACATTCGTGTTGTGCGGCAGACGAAAAAAATATTTTTATTTTACCGTACGTCCGAAGTCCAAAGAAATGATGAAAGCTCATTCTGACATGGCGGGAATTAATGTTGAAATATTGAAGGGGTGGAGATCAACTGTCTTTTTCGTTCAAGCATTTCCGATGAGAGTAACCATAAAAGGACGACAGGCAAACATCGGTTGCAGCGACGGTATTGTGGGAGTTTATAATTTGATTGCTCTGCCAGATTGGCGGAGGGAAACATTCGGTGTTGAAAACATTCGATACTGCTTAAACTATTTATATGATTGGATTTTATAACCATAATTTGGACGATTAGTTTGTCCAGACGGGGCATTGCGGTCCTTTCCTTTCATCCTTTCCTTTCATCCTTTCACAGATGAGAAAAAATTCATCATGAATGAATTAAAGCCGCGAGATTTGGGCATATGTGAAATCGCTCGCCTACGCCAACAAACCAGAAACGTTAGGGGACTTGGAAGCCAACATTCGTGGCGTTATTGCCGATATGCAGCCCCTAATGCTTGAAAAAGTGGTTGAAAATTTGACCTCTAGACTTGTCTTTATTCGCACCAGCCGCGGCAGCAACATGCCCGAAATCATATAAAACATTATCCTTCCAATAAAGCCAAATGGATGGACATTAAAACGATTTTCTTGTGTTTTATTTCAATTCGAAGTTCTATACCTCCAAAAAAAACAATCTTTATAACAAGATAATTAGCCAACACTTTTTATAGTAAAGGGTGATCCATTTCGAGGTTCCCTACCTTTTTAAAGAAAAAAATACAGAAAATTAAAATTTAATGGAGAATGTTTATTATCATTTGAAAGAACATTCTTTGGCATTTATTTTTTGAAGATTATGGCTATCAAATGTTGGCCGTTGCTACGTCGCAGATGGTCCATCCGTTGAGTCCAATTTTCGATCACTCGTTCGAGCATTTCGACTGGTAACTGGCGAATGACACGCGTGATGTTTTCCTCCAAGGCCTGAATCGAAGCTGGTTTGTCGGCATAAGCTTTTGACTTTACATATCCCCACAGGAAAAAGTCTAACGGTGTGATATCACACGATCTTGGTGGCCAATCGACCGGCCCAAAACGTGAAATTATGTGCTCACCGAAATGTTCTCTCAATAAGTCCATTGATTGATGCGATGTGTGGGAAGTGGCGCCGTCTTGCTGAAACCAAATGTCGCCGAGATCACGAGCTTCAATTTCAGGCATCAAATAGTCGGTTATCATGGAACGATAACGGTCGCCATTGACGGTTACGTTCGCACCGGCATAATTTTTAAAGAAATATGGACCGATGATTCCACCGGCCCACAAACCACACCAAAACGTTGTTTTTTCTGGATGAAGTGGCAGTTCTTCAATCTCTTCAGGTTGCTCTTCGTCCCAAATGCGGCAATTTTGTTTGTTTACATACCCATTGAGCCACAAAATGGGCCTCATCGCTAAACAAAACGTCGCCTCGAAAACGTCGGATCTTCTTGGAACTTCTTGGGAAGGTCGAGCGGCTTCAGTTGTTGCACAAGCTGTATTTTGAACGCTTTCGATTTAAGATCTTGACGTAAAATGCCAATGCCAAGTCGTTCCATACGTCAGTCCGAGTTGCTGCGAACGGCGCCGAATCGATTCTCTACGGTCTTCGTGTACACTCTCAGCTACGGCCGCTATATTTTCTTCACAGCGTGCTGGACGTGGTCTATTCGGTCGAATATTATCCAATAATGAATGCTGGGTCTCAAAATGGGTGATGGTGTTGCGAATAGTACGCTCAGTAGGCCGATTATGTTGAGCATAAGTTGAGCGAAGTGCACGAAACACATTCCTCACAGAACGTGAATTTTCATAATAAAGTTGAACAATTTGTAAACGTTGTTCACGCGTAAGTCTTTCCATTATGAAATGCCAAACAATACTAAACAAAAATAACATGACAGCATGACACGACTCACACGTGATCTGTCAAAAAAGGCTATTGAAAAAAGTATCTCTACTTGGATCACCCGTTATAAAGTTCCAACATAATATCAATATAAAGCAGAGCCCTTATAGTTATTTAAAACAAATGTAAAGTTAGGAAAAGAGGGGTGAATGCCATCAAGAACAGTTGCATTTGATTTAATGAAAATAAAACTTTCGACAACAACGGCGTTTCCATCGATGTCCTCCTCAGCTGGATGGATTCTTGACTTACCACTGTCAATGTTCTGTAAGTTTCGACAACTGTTGGCCGTTTAAAGATGTCTTTAGTTGAATTTAGCTGTACGTAGTTCTGTAAAAACTTAATAACGAAGTGATGCACGAAACAGCTCATTCAAACGGTAACGCTTCCAATTATTATCAGCTTCATGTTTGTTGTATTAAAGATCATATAATTGGAGTAAGCCAAAGTCTATTGTTTGGGGTACGAATTTTGGTTTTTAAATTAACTTGAGTAATTCCTAATAAGTCCAAAAGTCGGACTTACTTGAAATCCAAAATATAGACTCTACAATAGAAATATTGAAACACGTATTTTGACGTATTTCTCGTGAGCGAAACAATATCCGGATGTTTTCTAAAAAAACCAAGCTGCCGAGTAGTAGCTTTAAGACCAGAACGTTTGCTCTTCGAAACAGTGAAGGAAATCTAGTCACCGACGTGCAGGATAAGTAGATCAGCATTTCCAACAGCTTCTAAACAAGCCTTATGTAGTTTGAGAGTAATAGGTTAAGACGGGTATCTTTCGGCCAATGGAAAACCTACCCCGTCACCCGGTATAGAAGAAGTTGGCTTAGATAAACAAACCTGCAGACTTTTCAAATACGAAAGTGATATTTTGATAGGGCGCTTGAACCAAATCCTCAACTTAGTATGGGTGGAGGAAAGCATTCCCGATGACTGGACCAACAACTTCATATACACATCATCTACAAAAAAGGCTTTTTGAAAGAACTATTAAGGCTACCCCCTGCTTAATGTTACGTATAAGATCCAAGCCATTGTGCGAACATCTCAAACACTTTTGGCACACACTAACCGGCCCAGTATAGCCTACGGCCCGGCAGATCGACAGTAGACCAAATTTTCACATGGTGATGGCAAAACTGTTCCAACTTTGTCGTATGAAGCTGGAGAATACGCGGTGCAATGTGTAGTTTGGCAGCAGCTTATCGGAACCTGATTTCGTGATAGTGATCAGTCGGCGTGCAAGCTTTTTAGGAGTGAATGACGAGATCACTAAATATAGTCATCGGTGTAGTCATCAAATTCACGAATGACGGCTAAGTTGAGATCCGGCGAAGAAAGGCCCTAGGAAACCTAATCAAATAGGTTCGGAACTCCTGACTCGAAGACCACGGTGGATGCTCTACAGAAGCCTGCTATACGTCGCCGAGTGCTAGATGCATAGCAGGAAATGCCATTTGGCTCGACCACGTCAAGCAAACGGACAAGAGTTGTCCAGTCAAGACGAACTTCGAATTCTAGGCCCCCTGACAAAGAAGACCAAACGGTAGCCCATTAAGTAATTAAGTACTTTGAATGGGCAATTTCAAGATTTTAAAAAAAACCTTTATATACGAACTTCAAAGCCTAGCTTAAGTTGGCGAATATATATATGTGCGTATAGGACCTAAAAATTCGTTCCGATTCCTAACGACTAATTTAAGAAGATTATTGCGATAGTTCTTCCGTAAAGGGTGGGACAGCGAACTAAGACTGCAGGTGTTACTGGCGCGGATTTGAACCTGGAAAAAAGCACAAAGCACTCAGTTCACCACTCAATCCACTTTAAGTTTGAAATTTTAGAGTGGTGCATCAAATATGTTTTTCATACTAAAATGAGAAAGCTATTTCTCTTAGCCGCGTTTAGAGTTGAAATGGCACAAGGCATATAAACTAATTTTACCAATTTCACTTTTCCATCGCTGGCTTATTTTTTAAATGAACACTGCCTATCTCTTGATACTTAACTTAACAGTCACAATATAAAAGGAAGCAGTCTCCCCTTCTCCAAACTGCCAGGTGGGTACACACAGAACCGATTCGACCATAGAACTCACCACTCGTCCCAGGGATACTTTCCCCTTCATAGATACTTTCCTCACAGTGTCGTTTGTATTTCCCCTTTTACAATATATGTACGTGACTCACTGCGGAATAAATGTAAGAATGGAATACATTTTATTTTCCATTTAATCTTTCCTTCAGCTGACCTGGCCCAAAATCTTCCAAATTCTAATTGACTTTTCGAATGTGACCTCTTTAAATACCGCTCTCATCGCACACACACTTTTTCATCTCATAATAATTTTACGATTATCAAAAGTCGGAAAAGGCTTTTGATTTCACTATTTAAGTGCCTTCAAGGACACAGGCCAAATACGCTTAACATATATATTAGCCAGGCAACATATTTCGTAAAACAAATTCTGCCTTTCAAAACTCCCAACAAAAATAAATATATCTAAATAAGACATACGGTGTCGCTCGTACAGGACAATATCAAAATTGGGTATTCCCATGAAAAGTTTCTCAACAGCTAAATGCTGTTTCGTCGAGTGAAACTTTTTCCTACACAAAAAAAAAAAAAAATGTAGATACTCATCCTATAGTGGAGAAACTTTTATTTGAACACAGTAAAACAATCTCCAGAAATAATACTCAATCTGGCATAAACATTTAAATTCCAACGTTACCATTGTATGTCGTCCTAAAAGTGACACAGACTGCTAAAGCTACACATTCCATGTTGATCGTCGTTTGTCGTGCCATTATGCAGACAATAGAATTTCCTTAATACATTTAAAAATTCATTGACAAATTTTTGAAATGAACAACATTTTACAAAGTTTTATTTCCATTGGGGCGAAATATGCGGGAAAGGGCATCCTTGTTGGTTTGAGGATAGACTTTGTTTGAGGAAAAAAACAAAAAAAGTTTTACTTCATCAGCAGCTAGCTAGAACCAAAATGAGAACATCAAAAAATACTCGTAGCGATGGTAAACGATACATTATTTAACTGTGATTCATTTGTGGCTATATCATGTTTCAGAGAGGATGAACAACTTTTTCCCTTTGAAATGTGATTTTGGGTGTAATGAAAGGGGATAGAATTATGGATACTTTAGAGTGATAGAAGTGTTGTGTGTTTACAAGGAGCCGTACAAAATGTTGGATTGTTGCATTAAAGCTAGCTATTCATTAGGTAAGTTTTGAAGATTTCTTTTCGATGAAGTCGTTGCAGGTTTGGAAAGTGGGTGTTATGTTTCTCAGCAGCTTCTATTAAAAATTTAAAAAAAAGCCTTCGAAAGTCCAAGGGTAGAGTGTTCAATTTTTTGACAACATAAAACGTTTTTATCAATAAATATGTCCGCTTGGGGCGAACAGTGTGATACCCTTTTCATATGTCCCAAAAAAGCTTTAGAACATGATCGATAGCATTTTATTTCATTCTATGAATTTAAAAAAATTATTCGGAACGGCAAAAATTTGGATAGGTGATATAACGGGTGATCCAAGTAGAGATACTTTTTTCAATAGCCTTTTTTGACAGATCACGTGTGAGTCGTGTCATGCTGTCATGTTATTTTTGTTTAGTATTGTTTGGCATTTCATAATGGAAAGACTTACGCGTGAACATCGTTTACAAATTGTTCAACTTTATTATGAAAATTCACGTTCTGTGAGGAATGTGTTTCGTGCACTTCGCTCAACTTATGCTCAACATAATCGGCCTACTGAGCGTACTATTCGCAACACCATCACCCATTTTGAGACCCAGCATTCATTATTGGATAATATTCGACCGAATAGACCACGTCCAGCACGCTGTGGAGAAAATATAGCGGCCATAGCTGAGAGTGTACACGAAGACCGTACAGAGTCGATTCGGCGCCGTTCGCAGCAACTCGGACTGACGTATGGAACGACTTGGCATTGGCATTTTACGTCAAGATCTTAAATTGAAAGCGTACAAAATACAGCTTGTGCAACAACTGAAGCCGCTCGACCTTCCCAAGAAGTTCCAAGAAGATCCGACGTTTTCGAGGCAAATTTTGTTTAGCGATGAGGCCCATTTCTGGCTCAATGGGTATGTAAACAAACAAAATTGCAGCATTTGGGACAAAGAGTAACCTGAAGAGATTGAAGAACTGCCACTTCATCCAGAAAAAACAACGGTTTGGTGTGGTTTGTGGGCCGGTGGAATCATCGGTCCATATTTCTTTAAAAATTATGCCAGTGCGAACGTAACCGCCAATGGCGACCGTTATCGTGCCATGATAACCGACTATTTGATGCCTGAAATTGAAGCTCGTGATCTCGGCGACATTTGGTTTCAGCAAGACGGCGCCACTTCCCACACATCGCAACAATCAATGGACTTATTGAGAGAACATTTCGGTGAGCACATAATTTCACGTTTTGGGCCGGTCGATTGGCCACCAAGATCGTGTGATATCACACCGTTAGACTTTTTCCTGTGGGGATATGTAAAGTCAAAAGCTTATGCCGACAAACCCGCTTCGATTCAGGCCTCGGAGGAAAACATCACGCGTGTCATTCGCCAGTTACCAGACGAAATGCTCGAACGAGTGATCGAAAATTGGACTCAACGGATGGACCATCTGCGACGTAGCAACGGCCAACATTTGATAGACATAATCTTCAAAAAATAAATGCCAAAGAATGTTCTTTCAAATGATAATAAACATTCTCCATTAAATTTGAATTTTCTGTGTTTTTTTCTTTAAAAAAGTAGGGAATGGATCACCCTTTATCATCATGCAACTTTGGGGCTTTATTGCTTGTGGCCTTATTTGGCAGAGCCCTTTTTTTATGATGTTAAGTTGAACATACTAAGGTTTTTGAAATATTTTTTTTTTCTTAATTTTTATTTCTTAAATTGAAATTAATTTCAGTTTTCTCATACAGTTTTGTATTTTCAACAATTGCGTTAAAAGTGTCTAAAAAATTATTTCAAAGTATTCAAAATAGCATTAAAATAGTTAGTGCCGTTTTTCAGAAAATCTAATTTTTCAGAACCTGAAAAGTGATTCAAATAAATTTGTTACCATTCTTATTCAAAAAAATAACTTCCTACTGCTCGTCCTCAGCTGTGACTTTCCACACTAAAAAAATACTAGTAATATTTTTTATTAAATCTTTCCACGCTTTCTATGCTTTTTTAACCCATAGACCAGAAAAAAGTATTTATAGTGGTGACAAATGTGGCGCGCGCTCTTTTTCTTGACTGCAATTTAATCAGGCTGGATCGTTGGCTAAGCTTACATTTCCTTTTTTTTAACACAATGAAACTGCAACGCTAAAAGCCAATGCAAAGCAGAGAAAAAGAAATCCGAGATAGCCAAATTCTGGCAAGAAAGTTTCCGAACACGCTTAGCTCGTTGGTTTGACACGCAAAAAAAAAAACTTAATTCCATACATTCATTTTAACAGGTAAGCGTTTTCCGTGCATCCATATTCAATTTGCCTTTCATAGCTTATTGCGGACAAGTATTTTTGTACAAAGTTTCTTAACATTCGTTGTGCCCACAAGAGAACAAAATCTCGCTATACCAACTCGTACAAAAAGCGTCCGCAATACTTAAGCTCCTGCGTCCAAATCCGTACCAACACATACCCCAAACACAAATTTAAACTACCATCTAACCAGCTTTCTGAAATTCAGCAATTCAAGATCATCAAAAAAAAAAAACATGCAGTACACCCAACGATACAACGTAATTCAATTCAGTGGGCAATCGGACTTACATAAAGTTTAATTATATATAGTGTGAACATTTAGTATTATTTAGTGAATGTGAATGTGATCGTGATTTAGGGACTGTCTTCAAAAAAAAAAAAAAAAATCGGAGGTGAGGATGGTCGTGGTGCAACAGTGCAACAGGGCGGTGTATGCCGGTTGCAAAGGGAGGGTTTCTCCAGGTGTCTATACACCGACGGCACCACAGCTGATTATGGTCTTCCATATACCGCTTTTCTTTCTTAAAGTTTGAACAACATTATCTACGAAACCTTCAATGACATTTTGTCACTTTTGATAAGCAATATTAATCCCCTTAGTTTGTTTTACCTTTACCGCTTCTTTCACTTCCCTTCTTCCGTTTGTCGCACGATATCAATTGTAGCGTCAGGGTAGCCAACAAGCAGCAAAGAACCACCCCACCGTCGAGTGAATGCCGTGCAACCGCAAGCGTGCCAGCTGCTGCTTGCTGTGTCGTTTCGAGGATCAGACCTTACCTCACCGGTACCCAACTCATACACACTGGCTTCAACGTCCACTTCTCTTTATCCTGGATCGGGTCATTAAACATTCCTCCCTCTCCCTCTACACTGACGATACCAAATTTGTTAAAATGTTTTTTTCACCCCAAGAATCTAGTCTCCTTCAACAAGACCTTGATAAGTTTTCGATATGGTGCCTCAAAAATTGCTTAAAGCTTCACATCGCCAAATGTCAATCTATTACCTTTTCTCGTAATCACAATCAGTCTCCTCCCCGAATATACTTTCTCCTTGAGCAGCCTATATCCATTGTAAAGGGTGATTTTTTAAGAGGTTTAGAACTTTTTTTAAAAAAAAAACACAAAAAATTCGAAAAAATGAATGAAATATTTATTTGAATCGATAGTTTGAACCTTGCAATTTAATGTTTAAAGATAATTTCATGCAAATGTTGACCGCGGCTGCGTCTCAGGTAGCCCATCCGCTGAGTCCAATTTTGGCATACTCTTTCACACATATCGGCCGGTATCTCACGAATGAATGCATGGATGTTGGCTTCCAGTGCGTCAATCGAAGCGGGCTTGTCCCTATACACATTAGCCTTGGCATACCCCCACAAAAAATAATCTAATGGTGTCAAATCGCACGATCTAGGCGGCCAATTGACCGGCCCGAAACGTGAAATTAACTGTTCACCAAACTCGCCTCGCAATTGCGCCATTGTTTCGCGTGCTGTGTGGCATGTGGCACCGTCTTCTTGAAACCACATATCATGCAAGTCAAGAACTTCCATTTCGGGCAAAAAAAAGTTTGTTATCATCGCTCGGTAGCGTTCACCATTGACAGTAACGCTGCGATTCGCATCATCTTTGAAGAAATATGGCCCAATAATACCGCCGGCCCATAAACCGCACCAAACAGTGGCTTTTTCGGGATGCATTGGTAGCTGTTGCAATGCTTCTGGCTGATCTTCACTCCAAATGCGGCAATTTTGCTTATTTACGTACCCATTCAACCAAAAATCAGCCTCATCGCTGAACACAATTTTTCGAAAAAACAGCGATTTTCACATTTTTCGCAGAGCACGAATTTTGATAGTAAAATTCAATAATTTGCAAGCGTTGTTCATTTGTAAGACGATCCATGGTTAAATTGCAAACCAAACTGAAGCTGTTTGACAGTGACACAAGGTACTAAACACACGTCAGCTGTCAAAACCAGTGTTGCCAAAACCAAACCAGCTAAAAAATCACCCTTTACAATCTCCGCGATCTTGGTATACCGTAAACAGGGAGCTTAAATTCCGTTCGCACCTTGATGAGATAATTCTTAAAGCTAACTTTTCACTTGGTTTTGTTTAAAGGTGGGCCTCACCAAAATTAGAAAAAAAAAATTTAAGTACCTTAAAATTAAATAAACCTTATTGACCTTATGGGGTAAGGTCGCCTAATGCCGGCCGTCCCCAGTGCCCGGCCACTCTCAAGGAAAAGCGTCGTAAATAATAAAACTATAGCCCTTCTTCTTTGTCTTATGCCTTCAATATATCGGTCATCTCATTCTTATGATATGTCAAAAAATGTATTTACATTACACCGGCTACTCCCCAGCTATAAGTTCATTTGTTGTGCGACCTCGTCGGGACAAGTTAAAGCTAGATTTTTGTTGTGCAAACTATAGTGAAAACTGCTCCGGGTTTAGTGATTTATGTGAAAACTATTGGGGTGATTATTTTATGTGCGTTTTCTTATATTTTAATTAAAACTTTTTTAAAAAGTGAAAAAATGTTTTAGTTACGGTCGTTTTTAAGGGGGCCGGAGATAGGACACACAAATAATAGGTGTTGCTTAATTTCGGCCACCCCTGGCTGATGAAATGCAAAATCTGAATAAGTGGCCTACAACAACAATCTCCAAGCAAAAAAGCCGTTGAATTTAAATAAAACGCCAGTTTTCGGCCGTCCTTTTGCAACACAAAACCAAGCGGCCGAATATTGGAGACGTGTGTCCTATATTCGGCCCCTGTTGAGGGGCACAAGGACACCGATTTGGCAGAAGCTCTATTTCAAATTCGCCAAAATGGAATGCCAATTAGGGAAGCTTCTAGGAAGTTTGGCATTCCTAGAGCCACTATTCAAGACCGGATTCACGGAAGAGCATTGGACGAGCCTGGAAAAAGGGGTCCTTGTACTGTGCTTTCAATTGAAGAAGAGGCGAAACTGGTGAGCTGGCTAATAACCTTGGCCAGATGTGGTTTTCCTCAAAATCCAGAAAATCTTCTTACCACAGTTCAAAATATTTTGAAAGATGAAGGGCGAAAAACTCCCTTTAAAAGTAGCAAACCAGGAAAAAAATGGTATTACAACTTTCTGAAGCGCCATCCCAGCTTAAGCTTACGAACACCTGAATCTCTTACGAAATCTCGGGCTGCAATTACGGAGCAGGGAATTAGAAAGTGGTTCCGAGACCTTCAGAGTTATCTTAAAGAAGAAAACGTGGAAGATATTCTCGAAGATCCCTCCAGAATTCTTAACGCTGATGAGACCGGCTTTAGTATGGCTCCCAAAACAGGAAACGTGCTTGCCCCAAAAGGATATAAAAACGTTTATCAGATAAAAACTGGAAATGAAAAAGAAACTCTGACAGTGCTTCTGACATTCACAGCCTGCGGAAAAACGCTTCCACCTATGGTCGTCATGCCTTATACAAGATCACCTGGCTGGTTGAAAGTTCTACAAAATTATCAGCCTGATTGGGTCTTTGGAAAAACAGAAAGTGGGTGGATGAGAAGTGAAACGTTTCTCCAATATGTTAAGGAAGGCCTCCATCTTTGGCTTTTAGAAAACAAAGTCAAATTTCCAGTTCTCTTTTTTGTCGACGGCCATGCTTCACACATGTCTACCTATTGAGCTAAGCGATTTTTGTAGCTCTAATGGAATAATTTTATATGCACTTCCCCCCCAACACCACACACATCATGCAACCAGCAGATGTGGGTGCTTTTAAAGGTCTTAAGTCAGACTATCGAAATATCCTTGGCGAATGGCAAAGCCGACGGTGTAATTACGCGAACACAATTAAGAAGGAAAATTTTTGTGAAGTTTTGAGAGAGGTCCTTAATTACAAGGACAGGACAACTATCATTCAAAACGCATTCAAGAAATGTGGATTGTTTCCTTTCAACCCTGATGCTGTTGACTACTCCAAGTGTGTTCAAAATGCTTTGGAGGCAGTTAAGCAGAGCAATGCTGATAACGATATTGGTGGCGATACTGGTGGTGATTGCGCTTGTAAGACTGATGGTAGCGCTTGGGGAGTTTTTGGAACCATTTCAGAGTAAAGCCTCTTGGAAGCAAAACGTGTAATCACACATCTTAGAGATGCCCTGCAATCAAAAAATACCTATTGATTACAAAGTTGTGCTCGATGTCATATCCAAGGCTCAACAAAGTCAAAACGATATTGAAGGCGATTTTGTGGGGGCCGGGGGATTGATAGGAGAAAACGTTGAGGGAACATACGAAATCAACATAGATGGCGACTTAGTTAGACTCCCTGCAATATCACAGTCTTCTGGTGGTGACACACCTCAAGACCCTTTCTTACCGGAACATGAAATAGCGGAGCAGATAATCACGGGTGTTGGTAACATTTCCAGTTCAGATGGTTGGCAAAATCGAATAGGTAGCTTCTATATTTTCATTTTATAACATAGGTAGGTACCTAGCCTACCAATGTCTTTTTACATAACTTTAGATGAAAATATCCAGAACACCCAGAGCTCTTTAGAATTCAATGTCACAGATGATATGGTCTTGCAAGACATTTGTTCTCAGATTATCGAGGAAAACTTAGCATCAGACATAGTTGGTAAGCTTCCGTTTATTATTTTTAAACGTAAGTAGGTAGGTATGTTAAATACCTATTGTTCTTGCATTCTGATTTCAGAGTCGGATCCCTACGAGGCTTCAACTTCGTCGGAAATTCGTTCATCATTTGAAAAGCATTTGGTTTATCCTAACCCAATACTGAAATCCAATAAACGGGTTCAAAACATCGAGAAACCTCAAATGTCAATCTCCTCTGCTGCTTGGTAAGCTTTCAAAAAAAAAACAAAGAAGATGCAAAACTCCTTAAGGCAGCGGAAGTAGAAAAAAGAAAGCTCGATCGGCTCAAGAAGAGGGCAGAAATGAAAAAACCAGCACATCGCAATAAAATTATTCCCAAATGTCCGACATGTAATGAAGACGTGCTCACTGACGTAGAAGAAGAAGGTTTGAAAAACATTGCGTGCGATAGTTGTGATAACTGGTTTCATTTTAAATGTACGTCTCTTTCGGACATGTCCTTCGGAGAAGCAGAAATGGAAGAGTTTACCGGTCCATCATGTAATAAAGGGTGATTTTTTAAGAGGTTTAGAACTTTTTTTAAAAAAAAAAAACACAAAAAATTCGAAAAAATGAATGAAATATTTATTTGAATCGATAGTTTGAACCTTGCAATTTAATGTTTAAAGATAATTTCATGCAAATGTTGACCGCGGCTGCGTCTCAGGTAGCCCATCCGCTGAGTCCAATTTTGGCATACTCTTTCACACATATCGGCCGGTATCTCACGAATGAATGCATGGATGTTGGCTTCCAGTGCGTCAATCGAAGCGGGCTTGTCCCTATACACATCAGCCTTGGCATACCCCCACAAAAAATAATCTAATGGTGTCAAATCGCACGATCTAGGCGGCCAATTGACCGGCCCGAAACGTGAAATTAACTGTTCACCAAACTCGCCTCGCAATTGCGCCATTGTTTCGCGTGCTGTGTGGCATGTGGCACCGTCTTGTTGAAACCACATATCATGCAAGTCAAGAACTTCCATTTCGGGCAAAAAAAAGTTTGTTATCATCGCTCGGTAGCGTTCACCATTGACAGTAACGCTGCGATTCGCATCATCTTTGAAGAAATATGGCCCAATAATGCCGCCGGCCCATAAACCGCACCAAACAGTGGCTTTTTCGGGATGCATTGGTAGCTGTTGCAATGCTTCTGGCTGATCTTCACTCCAAATGCGGCAATTTTGCGCACGTACCCATTCAACCAAAAATGAACCTCATCGCTGAACACAATTTTTCGATAAAAAAGCGGATCCTCGGCCAGCTTTCCAAGAGCCCATTCACCAAAAATTCGGCGTTGTGGTAGGTCGGCTGGCTTTAGTTCTTGCACCAGCTGTATCTTAAAAGGCTTTACGCCCAAATCCTTCCGCAAAATTTTCCACGTAGTGCTGTAACAAAGGCCTAACTGCTGGGAACGGCGCCGAATCGACATTTCGCGGTCTTCTGTCACACTAGCTGATACGGCCGCAATATTTTCTTCAATACGCACAGTACGTATTGGTGGTTTAATGTCCAACAAAGTAAATTTGGTGCGAAATTTGGTCACAATCTTCCGAATAGACTGCTCAGAAGGTCGAGAATGCCGATCATAAAATGGAAGCAGCGCGCGATGAACATTTCGAACCGAGCACGAATTTTGATAGTAAAATTCAATAATTTGCAAGCGTTGTTCATTTGTAAGACGATCCATGGTTAAATTGCAAACCAAACTGAAGCTGTTTGACAGTGACACAAGGTACTAAACACACGTCAGCTGTCAAAACCAGTGTTGCCAAAACCAAATCAGCTAAAAAATCACCCTTTATCTAAGTTCTTACGCAGGTACCTTGCGTTAATAAATTAATTTATTTATTTTTTTATGAAATCACCTGTAACTATACAAATATTTTTAGTTTTAATTTATTGTTGAAAGCCTTTGTTTTAACCATTAAAGTTCCTTTACAGTTTGCTTTAATTTAATGTTTAAAAGCTAAAGTTTTAACACTCACAAAGTTCCTACTTAAACAATTTAAATTATTTATTTTTCTATGTTAAACACAAGAATTTGTTTTGTTTCGTTATCTTTTATTTTATTGTCCAAAGACTGAATTTTTATTGTTTTTTTTTTTTGTAAACAAATGCTAATAAAATGCTTTTGTCAAAAAATTATTTCTTGTTCAGGAGCATCGGTGGCCGGACTTAAAATACAAGGGGCCGGTAACTGGCAAATACTCGGGCAAATATGTGTTGATTTTAAAAAAAAAGTAAATATAGTATTGTTTGAAACAAATATATTAATTTTAATGTATTTAGATCAATTTGAAGAACTTCAAGGAATACTAAATTAGAAAAAAACATTCCAAAAGGTTTAAAACTGCATATTTTATGCTACATTTTCTGTGAAAATTCTCTAAGGGGGCCGGCCACTGGCGACTCTACCTGGCCATTTATTTTCTCAAAGTTCAAAGAAAATTAAATATGGCCGCAAAAGCATGAAAAATGGGCCCAAATCACAGAAGTGTTGTGGTTGTGGTTGCGTGGCCATTTTTAGCGTTGCCATATTTCATGTATCCATTCAAAACTGAATTTCATGTATCGTGAGAGTTTCCTGCGTCGCAGTCATGCACTTTCTTTTAAGTTGTATAACGAAATTCCCTCTCGCTTGAGTCGCCACAAAACCGTTTAGATTATATTTCAATGTCTTCTTCTTTTGTCAAGTTAAAAAAAAAAAACTATTATCTATGTGTGTATATTTAGAATTTGCAAAAACTCTCCTCTTGATTGATTGAAAGCATCTCCTTCTTCTTCTAATCCTTTGTCGTCAGTAAATCGATAAGTAATTTTTCAACAAACGACATACGATGATTCTGTATTGCCACTCGATACTAAGTGGACATCATTTGTCAATAACATCAACATACTTATCATTTTCAAGACCATTTAGCAAATTTAATATCCTTCCCCTCGAGCAAATAAGATTCACCATTCACCGACGACAGAGCAAAAAAAAAAAAAAAAAAAAAAAAACACACAGACCCATATGTCCTTGGGATCTTTAAAAGCGTATCATGTCTGTTAATATTTTTTGGCAGTAATCTTTGCAGAAAAGTCCTTCTATTCAGATCCACTTATAGGAAAAACTTCTCCAAAACTCAACTCAACAAACTCATTTTCTTATCCTAGTCTCCCATTAAATTCGCAGCGCAACGACGAGCATGCTTATCGGATAATACGCTTATGTACTGTCTGCCGGATCGACAAAGTTTTGCTGTAATGTTATTAATTAAGTTTGCATATTTAAAGTGATACAAGACTGTTTGTGGTTTTGGTGAAATTATCATCATCTTTTTGGGTGAATCGAGGACGTATGAGTAATATTGCAGTATCTGGGTCATCTGTCTTCTATATATTCAAAGAAGAGAATGGAAATTCACATTTTCGAATCGTCATTCGATTCAGATTAGACTGTCAACAGCGTGAATATTTGATTGGTATTGCGCCTCAATTGAAAACGAATGAAAATCTAACCAACCAATGCCATTGTGTGCGTCAATCCACTTGTTCATATCATCCAGATACTGGTAGGTAGAAATTCAATTGATTATTATTATACACTTTACACGTACATGCACTGATCCGGTCTCTCAAAGGCAAATTGCCAACCATGGACTAATGGACTAATTTTTAATAACTCCTTTGTTTCGCATTATTCCATTCTGTCGTCGAATCTTGATGCGACGACTGTGAGCCGAGAGAGATCCTTTCTCATGTAAGTAATTCACTTATCAAAATGGCATCTCGTGTGTACAAGCCATATGCAAATATACCCCCAAGGATACCATGCGACCACCTACGACCGGCAGAAAGTTCAAAAATTCAACAGGAAAACAACAAAACGGGTGACCGCTCAGACAAGAGTCCTCCATGTTCTCTGCAAAATTGTTCTAAGGACACTCGAAATTGAAATTTTCGTTATTGTTTACCCTTGCGTGTACCTACATACATATATGTGTGCAACGTCTATCTATATCTATCTGCTTTCGGTGCTTAAAGTTAAAACGGAATCTCCTTTGAAAGCCACTCATCGTTCGTCGCTCGACGTTTGTGTCTAATATGAAAATTTCATATTTCAATTTAAGAAGAAAAAAAATATCTACATCCTAAATAATATCAAATTTGCCCTTATTAAGTGAACCGTTGGAGGAAGTTCTACCTACCTAAAGTTCTAAAACACCGACCATTAGAATGGAGAAAAAGCGCATTGTCTGGGGTAACAAAACCCCAGACTGGATTTCCATCTGAAGAGCTGGAAGTTTTTTGTTATAAACGGTAAACTAATTTAATCATTTTATTCAAACATAGACTGATGGAGTCCTGAGTCCTGAGTCCGGATGACCACGTCGACAACTATGATGATGTTAATCATCAGCCGTACCTATGGTCGTACCATGAAATGTATCTGCTTTATAACCGGCTACCTATACAGTAAGTGTATAGCCAAAAAAGGACATAAACCATTTACGGTACATTAAATTAATTGGAAATAGATTCATTACTGACTGACCTATCTATAGGTGTACTACATAAACCAAAACGGGTTATTTTAATAAATTGCGTTTTCAACAAGTTGGTGGCATCCACTCTCGTAGGATGCATTATTGATGACCGCACACACAGGATCAATACGGTTTTCTTTTACAATGCCATTTGAGGTAATTTCACACATCATTTGCGTTCGGTCTTTTGCAATTTTCATAAATTTCCAAACGAATATGTTTCCCCGGCCGACGCGGTCCCATGCCGAACCGATGCGATGATGTCACTGCCATATCACCACATCCACAACCCAGTAGGGATAGCCATCGTTACTTATCCCCCACCCATCGATTGTGATGCGGTTAACCAAACCAAACACTTTGCGAAGCAATGATCCTTGAAATTTTCAACCCATACATATATAGAGGTAGTTATTGGTGGAACTCCAATTCATATGGTGGCAAATAGCAAAAAGAGTCAAAATTAAACTGTTTGACTGTGAATGCATGTGGCAGGTGCGAAGGGGCCGGACCAAAAATTCAGAGAATGCAGATACATATTCGATTGCAATTTAGTGCGATATGATTGAATGGATTGTTCTTTAGCACAGCCTATAAGCAGTTGTACTAAAGTAGAGACGCAAGTACTTAAAAACTACATTGTGGATTTTTTTTTAATCTTCTCTATAATAATTCTTGTGTACCTACTAGTTTCACAAAAGCCCTTACATTTGCAATATTCAAGCAAAGAGATGCAAATCGTGACGAGAATAATTGGGGAATCTCTATTCTTAATTCACTTGGGAATCGTAGCGAACGATACTACACGGTGTTTTATTCAATTCGAAGTTTTATACCTCTAAAAAAATCATTTTAATGTCCATCAATTTGGCTTTATTGGAAGGATAATTTTATGCCATTAATGTTCAAATATGATTTCGGGCATGTGATCGCCGCGGCTGGTTCGAATGAAGACAAGTCTAGAGGTCCAATTTTCAACCACTTTTTCAAGCATTTGGGGCTGTAGTCGGCAATAATGCCACGAATGTTGGCTTCCAAGTCCCCTAACGTTTCTGGTTTGTTGGCGTAGGCGAGCGACTTCACATATCCCCAAAGAAAATAATCCATTGGTGTCAAATAACACGATCTTGGTGGCCAATTGACAGGTTCATTCCGCGAAATTATGCGCTCATCGAATGTTTCCTTCAATAAATCGAGTGTGACGTGCGCTGTGTGGCATGTAGCACCGTCTTGTTGGAACCAAATCTCATCCACATTCATGCCATCTAATTCGGGAACAAAATAGTCGGTTATCATGGCTCTATACCGGTCTCCATTATCGGTAACTGACTCTCCAGCATCATTTCGGAAGAAGTATGGCCCAATGACTCCACCAGCCCAAATAATCAGTTTTTGTGGATGTAATGGCGTTTCAAGGATCTCATGTGGATTCTCTTCACTCCAAATGCGGCAATTTTACTTGTTGAAGTAGCCATTCAACCCAAAATGAGCCTCATTTCTGAACAAAATTTTGCGATGAAAATCAGCATCGATATCAAACTCATTTTCGGCCCTTACACCAAAATCAGGACGCATTGCATGGTCTCGCGGCTTTAATTCTTGCACAAGCTGGATCTTGTAAGGTCGTAAGAAGAGATCTTTGCGCAAAATCTTCCATAAAGTTGATGGACAAAGCTCCAATTGCTGTGCACGATGGCGAATCGATTCATTCGGGACCTCTTCAACACTTTGCTCTACAGCGGCAACTTTTTCTTCGGTATGCGTATTATCACATTTACTCTATGTATACGTAGTGCAAAAACTGTCCATGGTTAACCGAATTAATTGCGCTGATGGACGATTACCCCGACCATAAAATGAACGGAGCTTGCGGTAAACTTTGCGAACTGAACCATTATTTTCGAAATAAATTTGCACGATTTGCAAGTGTTGTTCATTTGTCAACCTGTTAATGATGAAATGGCAAACCAAACTGAACATAAATGACGTTAGAGTTGCCAGATTTGATCACAAAATGTTAGTTGTATCTCTATTCGAAAAACGAAACTCTAAAAAAAAACACCCTTTATAATTCTATTCGTTGTAATGGCAATTTTCGATTTAAGGCACATATTGTAGGCGTGGAAAAAACGAAAATGTTTACAAACTTGTGAAGGAGTTCACTGTTTAAATATTTTGTTAAGGTTCTAAACCTTCATCTCTTCAACTACAACTTTAAAACAGTTTTTCTAAATTGTGGGCGTATTTGAAAAATTTTAACACTTTACCCTTTCGGAACCCTAGGGAATATATTGTGATAGGCCATTCTAAGTTTCATTGTGTGTCGAAATTATGACAGAAAAAAAACCTACATCCATAGATGGCAATTGGCAAAGCAAAGGTTTTATCCAAGGTAAGTTTTTTTTTTTTTTTATAATGTACGCACACTAAAGGGATTTCGGATACCCTTACAATGAAGTCACAGAGTGCGGGCATTAGGGAAGTGAAGGATTACAAAAAAGGACATACCGATGCACGTTGGTTTTAAATGTCTGTAAACTATAGTGCGTAGGAAAAACAGAGCGGGGTAGAGCATTCCACATTCGTATTGTACGGTTAAGAAAGGAATCCTTGTGGTCATTCCAACGAAGGTTGTCATTAACGCACATACCGCGAATGGAAAGTCGTTCGGTTTCAGCGATGTAAGTGCCATTCATGGATAATGGCAGAGTATTGGGGTTTCGCTTCAATGACAGAAGACAGCATTGCGTTTTGGAAGCATTAAATTCCACTCTATTGGTTTTACCCCACTCAAGAATGCTGTCAAGATCGGAATTCAATGAGCTTAACATACGTTGCCGTTCCAGTTCAACGGCCGAAGATGAGGGGCGTTGCTCAGGAAACTAATATGTAAAGCTAAGGGTACTGTTATCAGCAAAGGAATGGATTGGATTAGAAGTGGCAGACAGGAGGCCATTGATAAAAATGAGAAAGAGAGTCGGAGACAAAACGGAGCCTTGAGGGATACCAGCATTTATTTGGTGAGTTGCAGACTTGAAACCGTCCAAAACGACTTGAATTGAACGGTCCGAAAGGTAATTTCTAATCCATTGAAGAAGGGTAACATCGATCCCAAATGCATGCATTTTCGACAGAAGAGGCTGATGCCAAACTCTGTCAAATGCCTTTGAAATATCAAGCGCAACGACCTTGCTTTCACCACCATGGTGAATAGATCGGTTCCACTTTTCGGTTAGATATGACATCAAATCACCAGTGGACCTGTTGCTGTCTATACGTATTGGTCAAAATTGCCTAAACGCTGAATTTTGACACATAGTTTGTAACAGCCATTAATATTCATCGTAGACCCATAAAGATTTACTGAAGTCGTAGAGATAAAGGCTTGGAACATTTACAAAATATGTAGACAGTGAACTACTTTACAAGTTTCCAATATATAAAGGTTTGCTACTCCTACTTTTTGAGGGAATTTTTTTAAAAACATGGGCCCATTTTTTGGCCACAAAACTTTCCGTCGAAAAAGAAACTCTACGAAGCTCATAAGACATATCTTGTCGAGCTATATTACTTCGCGGTTCTATGTAGAAATCTTACCTGCTCAACTTAATCTATTGTATTTGAGCCACTGAAAAATCCCATTTCTTTCCCGCTTTGCTTCTCCACAGAAATTCGTTCTCTTCGCAAAAAAAGAAATAAACTTGGGCATATAAACTTAATTTTCCGCTCTAACTCAGATTTCAACAATTTATCATCAAGCCTCTCTTTAGAGAAGGAGTCCAGAAGAAGTGAACTGCGACTTATTTTCCCACATGCGTTACTGTGCTGCTTCATCTTCTTGTGTAAATATATCTGTGGCAGGTGGAATAAAAAATAAATCAACTAAAAAATAATAATCTCTTGACCTTTCCTAAGACTCAAGGATAGCAAAAATTGCTTTCCTCAATCACTAACCTAACATACGTCTTCTAAAATGTCATCTCTCGGGAAGACTTGGAAACAAGGATTTCTGAAAGGGCGCTCGACTACTACTACTCTATTTCCGAGTCATGTCATTAAAAACTACGAAAACCCTTGTATGCGGATGACATAAACATTTGTAAGCGTAGCCGAAGACTCGAACCGCCTCCAAGGAGATCTGACTCATTTCGCAACATGGTGGTGCCATAATAACAAGTTCAATATTATATACATATATATATCAGCAAGTGATCACTTTTTATAGTAAGCGTATTACCCCGAATGGACAAAAATCCCGGCCCCCAAGTTGGAGACGGCAAGGAATACCGAACCTTCGTTTCAAAGACCAAGCCATCGCGGATGCGTGAGCGCTTGGTCTGGATAACTTTAAGCAGCGTGCCCGCGATCGCAGATGATGGAAGGCTGAGGTCTCTCAGGTCAGAAGCCCGTTTTGTAAAGTAAGTAAGTATTACCCCTGGCTAAGGTTATATTTCATTTATCTGTGAATAAGGAGCTTAACTTTTGCTTCCACATCGATAAAGTTATAAAATGGACCAACTCTTCGCTGGAGTTTGTAACCTGCTTGTAAAAATAATTCTCAAACCCCATGTGACTTTATTTCCGGGCAAGCTTCACAACTCTGGGCCCCCTACAACATCGCACATTCTTATCGTGTTGAGGCTGCTCCGCGTTATCCTACGTTGGCCTCCGTAAAGGCTGATCGATTTCAGCTAACCTGGTGTGAGGATCGTCGTAAGGTGGCTGACGTTATAAGAGCAATTTCTGCTATAGAAATTAAATCGAAGCTAGTTCACCGCTGTCGCGAAGAGCTTAAGGTTCTTTGCTCGCAGCACTCCACGAATCTCTGCTGGGTCCCTGGACATAGTGACAAAGCCGGCAATGAGATAGCTGATGAAGTGGCGAGAAAGGAGTCCGCAATGGATAAAGATAGAGCACTACAGTCAATCAAGCCTCCACTATGTAATCTCAGAGAACGAGTAGTAAACAAGATACGCATGAAAACCAATAACAGGTGGAAAGCTCGAACTACCTGTGAAGTATCTCGGAAGCTATGGCCAGCATCAAACTTCTACAATTCGACAGGCCATCGCTGTCTAAGCTGGTAGGGGCTCCAACAGGTCATTACTTCTTAAGAAATCACTTGATGAAACTAAATCTCAAGGACGACGATATTTGGACACACCATGAGGACACACCTCACTTCCTCTGTCACTGCCCGAGCCTCTGTCACTTGAGAAACAGAACACTTGGGAGTTTTTACTTCCATGATTTACGAGAACTTTCTGAAGTTACACTTTCTAATCTTTACAGGTTCTTGAGGACGTTAGGATGGCTGGACGGAGTCAGGTAAATGCAAGAAGGATGACAGAAGCTGACCATCAACAATACCGACGGTTAACCCCCAACAAAAGGGAATCACAATGGGTCCACAAGGACCTGAGTGTGGTATAGTAGGGTCTACCCTGCTCTACCAACCCACATACCTAACCTAACCTAAGGTGGCTGACATTCGATTATAAGCTTCTTTAAGGGAATATACAATCTCTAATGTCTGCCCTTTAGCTGCCTCCGCTAATTATTCGGTAGCAAGCGGCCTGTTCACGTTCTGATAAATCCACGTACAGACCCGAAATATTTGTTTGCGTGAAAGTACATTTTGTACGTGGTTAGGCAGTTAACTACACACTCAGCACCTTTTCTGGGACCACTATGACAAAAGGAGCCTTAACGTCGGATAAGCCTATTGACCTGGTATTCAAATACGTAGAAGCAGCTCATATGCAGCTCATATACAGCATGACCACGCGTGACTCCTATCAAACTTCTTTGTCAGGTCATCATGAAAAGACTCACCACAATACCGTCTCCAAATTGTTCAGCTGTATTACGAAAATCAGCGTTCTGTGAGAAATGTTTTTCGTACAATTCGAGGAACTTACGTTGTACATAATCGACCTACTGAAACCACTATTGCCAAATCCATTCCCAAATTTGAGTCCCAGTTTACGTTAGAGGATTATACTGAACCGGTTAGACCACATCCAGCTCATAGTGGTGAGCTAAGAGTGTAAAATGAGGCAAATCAAAATGTTACCATAAATGTTTACGGACTATGTGCTTCCTGAAATTTAAGCCCATGCTCTCGGCGAGCTCTGGTTTTAATAAGACGGCGCTACGTGTCATACAGCGTGTGAAACAAGGACTTGTTAAGAAAACATTTTGGTGGGCACTTAATTTCACGTTTTGCTACCGTAAATTTGCTGCCTAGGTCGTGCGATATCACACCTTTGGACTATTTTGGCGATATGTCAAGTCTCAGGTTTTCAGGAATAACGATTGACGCATTGGAAGCCAACATTACTCGTTTTATTCGCGAGATACTAATCGCTATGCTCGAACAAGTCCGCCAAAATTGGACCTTTGGAATGGACGACCTCAGACGTAGTCGTGGCCAACATTTGCATGATATTATTTTCAAAAGTAGATGCCATCAATGGTTCTTTTAAAAATGTTAAGTTCACCTTTAAATTTATGTGTTTTAATTAACATTATAAATCAAACCTCACGACGAATTACCCTTTAGAAATAACACTAATTCGACGTAGCCAAAACACTTTGAAACATTTTCTAAGGTAATAACTAATCACCCCTATCACGAGCTACCTCGTAATAGAAAAATTTCTACGAATCCCGAAAAATCTATTACAAGTTCTCTCCGTAGTGGAAAAACTGCTACGAAATTCGAAATTCGTATTCGTACTTGAATTATTTTGTCTTTCTCTACGACAAGTTTTTTCTGTTCGTTCGTTCTTGTAAAAATAAATTTATTCATTTAAATTTAATAATACATGTTTTAAATTCTTAAAATTCATGAAGAACGTTGATTGGGCTACAATTATTTCGAAATCGTTCCCGGTACCACTATGCTGGTAGCCGCCTTCAGCTATAAGTCTCAACGCCGCACTTAGATGCTAACTCCAGTTCCGCTTCTAGTTCTTGAAGCACGTATTTGACGGGAGTCCTTGTTTAGTCTGAAATTTCTTCTAAATCTGCGAAAGATACCAATGAAATCGATAAATTTAAATAATGTAGCGTAACACTTGTTACTCAAATCTTCACCAAATTCATTTTATTTTATTTTGGGACTATCACCAAATTTTAAAAAGTAACTTACACGCTACCTTTTCATCACGCAAATGGTGCATTGCCACAGGAAACGAGAGCCACTGTACAAAAATAAATAAATAAGGAAAGCACAGCGCGTCCATCATTTGGAGAGTTATCCACTACATTCAATCTTTGTGCACGAGCGCTCGATTTTTTTATTTGTCAAAGAGGTAAAGTGTGAGCGTGGTTCCCGGGAAATTCTTCGCGAAGTCAAAAAATCATATAAATACGAAAAATCTTTCGTAAATAGCGAAGAAGTAATAAACGAAACGCGAATAGTAAATTATCACTCGAGAAGAGGAAACCGGACGTGGCATCCACGCACACAGAGGTACAACCTATTTTAAATTCTGTCCATCCATCCACACTTGGAGGCACAAAAATTGGAGGCACTCGCCCACGCACCAAAGACCATCCCCGAGTGATCTTTGTATAGAAAAATTAGCCCAAAGTATTCCGAGCAGGAAAAACACTCTGTGGGACACCAGTTTAACTTCTCCGGTGCGCAAACTGACAGAAATATCCCGAGGTTATCATCCACGGCTGAACCAGTACAGAAATACCTTGAACACCCCAGGCATCAGTCACGTGTTTCTCCTGATCGAATTGCCGAGGAAATCGACTCCAATCACCACGCTAACAACTGTTTATCAGTCGAATCCGCAAAATTGTGTAAAGTTAGCTAGAATCACGGCAATTCACATCTGTATTATACTCGGATCCAGCTAACGTTCATAAATAAAAATCGATCATCTATCGATGCAAGGGCCTTTGTCGTTTAAATCAAATTTAAAATAATATTAAGTTCGTTTTAGTGTAGAATTAAATCTAGTATTAAGTGTCTTGTTCTTTATAAAATTTTTTTTTTCTTTCTCCCACAAGTGTCATAATAAGAACATACAAAACATATAGGGTCCGCCATTTAACGTTTTTTTTTTTCAACTAGTGCTTATTTCGCGAATGGTAACACTTAGCTCATGTCTGATTTGACAGGTAATTAGTTTTATCCTTCCGCTGAACGAATATGGTTGTGGGGGCCTTCGCGGCGCTTCGCTAAGTGGGCCTGCGATCGACTTAGAGAAGATGCCGATTTTGTCAAAAAAAATCATCTTTTCAGATGAAGCTCATTTTGATCTTGGCGGGTATGTAAACAAGCAAATTTCTCGCATTTGGGGCATTGAAAAGCCGATATACCCATAACGAGTCACTGTTTGATGCGGATTTTGGTCCAGAGGCATAATTGGGCCGTTACAGTCAATGGCGATCGTTATCGGGCCATGTTAAACGAATTTTGGTTCACAAAAATTGAAGCGGAGGATATTGGCAACATTTGGTTTCAACAGGACGGCGCTACGTGCCACACAGCCGAAGCTACACTCGATGTTTTGCGCCCTGTTTTTGAAGATCGCATTTTTAGCCGCAGAGCTGATGTCGTTTGGCCACCGCGGAGCTGCGATTTGACACCGTTGGACTATTATTTGTGGGATGCCGTATAAGATAAGTGTTACGCCGACATGCCAGAGACAAATGACGCTTTAAAGGACAATATTCGTGAAGCCATTGGTGAAATACAGCTGCACACAATCGATAATGTGCTTAAAAATTGGACCGATCGTGTAGGCCAGCCGAGGCAGCTATTTGAATGAAATTATTTTCCATTATTAACCGGAAGGATTGTACTTTCAAATAAAAAAAGAAATTAGCGAAAATATTCAGTAGTTTTTTTTTATAGCATTTTCAAAAAAAAATAAGTTATTTGGCTGACCCTATTCATATCTACAAACATTGACACCTAACTTAAGAGTAATAACGGGTGATCCAAGTAGAAATACTTTTTTCAATAGACTTTTTTGACAGATCACGTGTGAGTCGTGTCATGCTGTCATGTTATTTTTGTTTAGTATTGTTTGGCATTTCATAATGGAAAGACTTACGCGTGAACAACGTTTACAAATTGTTCAACTTTATTATGAAAATTCACGTTCTGTGAGGAATGTGTTTCGTGCACTTCGCTCAACTTATGCTCAACATAATCGGCCTACTGAGCGTACTATTCGGAACACCATCACCCATTTTGAGACCCAGCATTCATTATTGGATAATATTCGACCGAATAGACCACGTCCAGCACGCTGTGGAGAAAATATAGCGGCCATAGCTGAGAGTGTACACGAAGACCGTACAGAGTCGATTCGGCGCCGTTCGCAGCAACTCGGACTGACGTATGGAACGACTTGGCATTGGCATTTTACCTCAAGATCTTAAATTGAAAGCGTACAAAATACAGCTTGTGCAACAACTGAAGCCGCTCGACCTTCCCAAGAAGTTCCAAGAAGATCCGACGTTTTCGAGGCAAATTTTGTTTAGCGATGAGGCCCATTTCTGGCTCAATGGGTATGTAAACAAACAAAATTGCCGCATTTGGGACGAAGGGACCGTCAATGGCGACCGTTATCGTGCCATGATAACCGACTATTTGATGCCTGAAATTGAAGCTCGTGATCTCGGCGACATTTGGTTTCAGCAAGACGGCGCCACTTCCGACACATCGCATCAATCAATGGACATTTCGGTGAGCACATAATTTCACGTTTTGGGCCTGTCGATTGGCCACCAAGATCGTGTGATATCACACCGTTAGACTTTTTCCTGTGGGGATATGTAAAGTCAAAAGCTTATGCCGACAAACCCGCTTCGATTCAGGCCTTGGAGGAAAACATCACGCCAGTTACCAGTCGAAATGCTCGAACGAGTGATCGAAAATTGGACTCAACGGATGGACCATCTGCGACGTAGCAACGGCCAACATTTGATAGACATAATCTTCAAAAAATAAATGCCAAAGAATTTTCTTTCAAATGATAATAAACATTCTCCATTAAATTTGAATTTTCTGTGTTTCTTTCTTTAAAAAAGTAGGGAACCTCGAAATGGATCACCCTTTACTAAAGTTCAGTGGCAGCTGCAGCTGATCGTGTAGATAATATGTTTTTTTTTGTTTTGATTTATTAGGCTTCGATACCATATACATCCGGTTTGAGTCCAGGACAAGGGAAACAGCAGTTAAATTCAAAACTTAACGAAGCAAATAGATTGTTCAAGGTATACGCTACAATTTCCTAAATTTGCTATTAATACTATCTTTCGATTCAATAATACAATCTACATATATTTATTTTGTAAATTTCTCATACATACCTCAAATATATAGTTATCATATAGTCATGCAGACTTAGATCTTTAAAGATGATAAGCATCCTAATTATAATATTATTCGTAATTATGAACTTGAAGATAGTAAGATAGTAAGTGGCTCTTACAACGACAATTTTTATTAAGAGAGAATATTGTGTCTCTTCTTGAATACCGTTAATAAAATCTGTACATATGTTCATGCTTGAATTTAAAACAAAAAAGTTATTTTATTATTGAGTTTTTGGCGATACGTGGCGTGAAGGGGGAATATAGTAGAAGTAGGCTCAATATTATAACCGGCATATGGTAGCCAAGGGAGCTGCTAATCAAGTCAGCAGTTAGGGTGGGTATAGCCGAAGACACGGTGACAAACAAATTTACTCTTACCGATCACCGGAGGTCAATCACATCTGACCATAACCTTTCTATCATTTTCTTTTGCTTCGTTTTTTTTTTCTTGAATTTAAACTTCTTGTGTTTTACAAAATTTAGTATAGCTCATCTCTCATGATCTGGGCCATTCATTAAGGGATCTTCTTTTCATACAAATTTCTTTCTTTTAACATTTTACAGTAAGCTTAGTGGTTACAACCATTCTTCTTTCTAATTTGGGATTTGGCACATTTAGATGTTTTATTTTTTTTTTTTTTGGTCACTTAATAAGGTACTTTAAAGTGACATCCGCACTCTTTAAGGTAGCAAATAGCTACATTGGCACGAATTATATTTTGTAGCGAGGATAAGTAGCAGGAAAAACCCCCGCCATTCGACGAGCTTTTGTCTGGCCTTCCGCAAGCGTGCCACCATCTGCTACAGTGGTCAACTACACCCTCACTCCCGACCTAAATTACAATAATTACAAGAATAACTTACAGAGCATCATCCAAATGTTTTACATGCGTCCCTTAGTCACCTTCTTTGAATTTTCATTTTTGTTGGTGCATCGCCTCTTTATGAATTGCAACGATAGCAATTGCAATTGATTCCATTAATTATTATTTTTTTTCACTTAAAAAACGAAAATATACGCGACAAACTAGTACTCAATGACCAGGTAACAAAAATCCTTTTTGTGCATTTTGAACTTGAAGGCAAAAATATTTTATTATGTATATTTTTTTATTTATTATTATTTAGTCTTTATTACTTTCTTTTAAAAACGTTATAAATAAATATGTTACCTGCGAAGCTCAAGGCTTATCTGCAGGTGATTGCGTTTCAAATATTTTCATGTTTGGAAGTATTACAATAAAAGTTGAGTTTAAATGTTAATACTGTTTTAAAAATCTAAAATTATTTAAAACAAAAAATTAATTAGAGTTAAGGAAATATACTTTAAGATCTTTTTTGCGTTTTTTGAAATTAACTATATTTTTTAGGTTAGCTGGTAGTGAGTTCATCAATGTTGGAATACTGTGAGCTAATTGTCTTCGTCCATATTTGTTAAATACTCCCGGTATTTCGAGAAGTTGTTGTGCACGTCTTCTAGTGTTCTGATTATGACGAATGGGTTGTTGGAAACGTGAGTCATTGTAGTACTCCAGAGCTGCCGTCATCTTAAATATTCTCTTGACGTCTAGAAATTGAAATGGGTTATTGTTATTTTCTATAATTTTTACCAGACGTCGTTGGAGGTTATGTATTTTGTCCAAGTGCGTTTTCGATGCATTTCCCCAAGCCAAAATGCCGTACACTTGCCTTTGGACATCTGTTGTTGTGTACTTTTGCAGATAAACCATCGCAAAAACAGCACTTTTTAACTGCAAGCGCAAACTATCTATCTTCTATCTACAATTTATTACTCTTTTTTAAAAAATGTGTGTTTACAATATTTATACAATTGTTTTTCTTAAGTCTAGGATAAATCTAATATTCTGCGAGCACTGATGGAGCTCTGCGTTGTGCAAATGATAGTTTATTATTACATTTTTATTTTAAAAATTATTTTTGAAATTTATTTACATTTTTTGATTGATTATTTGTTGTACAGCGTGAGTGGCGCCGACGGTCATTGGTGTGGTTTGTTGGGGTGGGTTGGAGATTTAGTTCGTTGGCTTGTATTCTTCTTAGTGTCTGTGTTTCCATTGCTTTCCGGCAGATCGTTAACCACGGTTATATCGCGTTCCAGCAACCACGTAGAAGTCTTCGAATGAATCTTCTTGGACTATTCCAAGATCTGGTTCAATTAAAGCCATCACGTGGGGATAGTAATCCTGTATTGATGGAGTCTCTGAAATGATATGAATCAAAGGGTTGGGATGGGATAGGATATTGCGCGTCATTTTCGTTGAAAGCGAGCACAGATATTGGTCAATGGGGATAAGATTGGCGGCTTCATATAGGACTTCTGTTCTATAATAGTGGTTGTTGTGAGGGTTTCGGTAGAGCGAAGTACAGTGCCGAAGCACTTTTCGCTCGAAGATTTGTATTTTTTTCATGTAACTGGGACTGATAGTGTACCAGATGGGAAAGCAGTAGGTTATTATTGGACGTATCAACTGCTTGTAGAGAAGAAGTTTGGTCCTTGTCTCGAGTCCGCCTCTTATTCGCATAAGTGGCAGGACTAACGATAAGGCAAAGTTTGCCTTTTGAAGGTTAAGGGCTACGTGACGGTTGAACTTGAAACGTTCTGCAAGCGCAAACGCTGAATTTGTTCGTGCCAAATGAAATGCTCATCGATGATTATACCTAAATACTTGATTGATGTGACGACCTCAATTGCTTCGCTCCTATGTGTGGTTGGACAGCTTTCATTTTGATGAAAGATATTTATATCTGCCGTTCTTTGATTCGGTGTGCGTATGTGCATCAGCTTTGTCTTCTCCGAGTTTATCACCAAGTTGTGATCGTGGCACCATCTTGACACTTTGTTGAACTCCTTCTGCATTATTGCAATCGCCGTTTCGAGTTGTTGATGTTTGACCACTATAGCAATGTCATCTGCGTATGCAAATGCAGTCGATTGCTCAAAAACACGAAGAAGTTCGTTTGTGAACAGAACAAACAATATAGGGCCCAGTTTGGACCCTTGTGGAACGCCATAGATGCTCTTCTTCTCCTCGCTGACTATGTTTGCAATCTTCACCCTAAATGTTCTATCAGATAAATAGTTATTTAGCCACTTTTCTACCTTTCCTCTAATTCCGATCTGACTTAGGCAATCTAGCAGCTTGTCGTGCACCAGCGTGTCAAAGGCTTTACTGAAATCCACAAACATAACTAGTACGTGGTGGTTTTTCTTCAAGCCGGTGGTAATAACGTTCGACATCTCTCCCAATAGTCTCCCAGTACTCTTGCCTTTTTGAAAAGCATATTGGTTTGGTTGCAAAACATTGTGTTTACTTATAAATTTCTTTAAGCGATCAACAAAAATCTCCTCCATACATTTTTCGATCACAGGTAAGATCGAAATTGGTCTGTAGTTTACAATTTCTGTCTTAACTCCTCCTTTGTAAATAGGCCGTAGAATTGCTGCTTTAAGCGCCTTTGGTATGAAACCCTGATCAAAACTTTGATTAATGATTTGCTTCACAATCGGAGTCAGAGTTAGAGCGTTACATTTCAGGTCAATTTGTCTAATATTGTCTGCTCCAGGACCTTTATTCGGTTTTAGACAACACAACATGCTATACACTTGCTCTTCACTTGCTTCCTTGAGGAACATAGAGTGGACAATATTCCGTTTTTGATGTTTGGATGTAATTACGTTACAGATGTGCAAAATTCTAGGTACTTGTGTTGTGAAGTGCTCGGCACTCACAATTGTCACTAGCTCCTTTTTCCCATCAAAGTTGTTGATAATTATGTCATCTATCGACTTTTTCCTCCTTCCAAGAACTTCGTTGACAACATTCCACGTTTTCGACAGTTAAATTGTTCATTACATAAATATATTTTATATTTAACAATCCTACAAAACTAGAAGAACTCATTTAAGTCACAAAATTAAATCTTGACTAGAAAATAAAAATAGATAAAAAAGTTGTTGTGATCCGGCAATTGATCAACTTCTTGTTTCCACTAATTCAGTGGCGTTTGGCTTCAACGCAGTCATAAAAATTAAATCTCCCCGAGTTGGTAATAAACTATATTCGCTCTCTCTTTCTCTTCACATACATAAATGAAAATTATTGCAAAGGATAACAGCAAAAATACCACTGAACCGCATGGGGACAATAAAAATGGAAATTTCACCACAATTTCATCGCATAAACACTCCTTTCTAGGTAATTAAAACAAAACACACATTTTCCAACAGGTGACCTAGCCCATCCTCCTCCGGCCGGACTCAAAGTAGTTGTTCATGTCCTATCACAATTAACCAGAAGCTATACAAGTATCAAACTATGTGTACGAATCGTAGTAGCTTGTGACACCGGCACCGACACCGACACCTTTGGCAGCAGTCGCATACTAACTTGGCCAATGTTATCTGTAATTAGGTTTCTACAACCCTCCTCCTATAGCAGTCACAACAATTATAATCCGGCTCTGGCGGCAGCACGTTGCCGAATAATCGGCCATGAGAGGAGGGTAGGTACATAGGTATGACTGTAAGGCACGTCTTGGCAGATTTTCTTAAAATTGAGACTTGTAGAGCACAGGAAAACGTCTTGCCGTCACCAACCGACACCGTCACCAGTGCATGCAAACATTCGAATTTCACGAAAGGAACAACACAAGGATGTGGTATTAGCTAGGGCTGCTGCCCAGTGCCAGAGCTCATGTTTGACATGGATTTGCTTGAAGATGAAAAGATGAAGAAATGTGTTTTTAAAGATGATTTTGCCATTTTGTTCTTTTGTAAGGTAAGGACGATGAACAACTGTTAAGGATGTTTTCTTTTTTATAGAACCATTGGAACACGAACCGGTGGCGGGGCGGTGAATGTCATACAACATTTTCTTCTTTTTTTGTTTGCCCCGGGCAACGACTAGTGGTTAAAATGTAAGGACATCAAATTGATGTCAATGTACATATGTATGTCTACTAGAACTAGAACTTGAGTCTTGATTAAAATAGACCTATGTCTTCTATGGCAGTTTCGAGATATATTATCTTTTGCTGCTCTGAAACTTTTTCCATAATTAGGGTATTTCGTTAATGTTGATCCTTTGAATGCGTCTGTTACCAACAGGGGAATTTTGGCCCGGAGACTCCGGGAATTTTGGAAGTGGGAAAGGGCGCATTCGGTCTTAATTAACCTACCTCACATTGCATTGAAATCTGAGGTTTTTCAAAATCTCCTGAAACCTCCATCGAAATCAGGATGTTTCCACAGAAGCTGGTTTCAATGGTGAGGTTGTTGAAGCAAAAACACCTTTTAACACATACTACAAGTTTCACAGTGGGTGCAGTGGCTTAGTGGTTAAGTGCGTTGGACCACTAAGCGAGAGGTTGCTGGTTCAAATCCCGACCTGTACCACCTGAAAGTTTTAATTCACTGCCCCACCTCTTGCGAACGTCTGACAAACATGCAAGAGTAAGAAATGTCATGTCATTGTAACTCCCTCCATTCGTGTCAAAAATATAACTTCGCATACATAATGGATGGAGAAGCTAGGCTTTAGGTCCTGTATGGGCCGTTGGTTTTTTTTTTATTTTTTTTTATTCTTCAGTAAAAGCACGTTATAATATTTCTGTTACTTGCGAAGCTTATTGCTTGTCTGCAGGTGGTTAGTAACGGGTGATCCAAGTAGAGATACTTTTTTCAATAGACTTTTTTGACAGATCACGTGTGAGTCGTGTCATGCTGTCATGTTATTTTTGTTTAGTATTGTTTGGCATTTCATAATGGAAAGACTTACGCGTGAACAACGTTTACAAATTGTTCAACTTTATTATGAAAATTCACGTTCTGTGAGGAATGTGTTTCGTGCACTTCGCTCAACTTATGGTCAACATAAGCGGCCTACTGAGCGTACTATTCGCAACACCATCACCCATTTTGAGACCCAGCATTCATTATTGGAAAATATTCGACCGAATAGACCACGTCCAGCACGCTGTGAAGAAAATATAGCGGCCGTAGCTGAGAGTGTACACGAAGACCGTAGAGAGTCGATTCGGCGCCGTTCGCAGCAACTCGGACTGACGTATGGAACGATCTTAAATTGAAAGCGTACAAAATACAGCTTGTGCAACAACTGAAGCCGCTCGACCTTCCCAAGCGACATCGCTTCGCTCTATGGGCTCTTGAAAAGTTCCAAGAAGATCCGACGTTTTCGAGGCAAATTTTGTTTGGCGATGAGGCCCATTTCTGGCTCAATGGATATGTAAACAAACAAAATTGCCGCATTTGAGACGAAGAGCGACCTGAAGAGATTGAAGAACTGCCACTTCATCCAAAAAAAACAACGGTTTGGTGTGGTTTGTGGGCCGGTGGAATCATCGGTCCATATTTCTTTTAAAATTATGCCGGTGCGAACGTAACCGTCAATGGCGACCGTTATCGTGCCATGATAACCGACTATTTGATGCCTGAAATTGAAGCTCGTGATCTAGCAACGGCCAACATTTGATTGACATAATCTTCAAAAAATAAATGCCAAAGAATGTTCTTTCAAATGATAATAAACATTCTCCATTAAATTTGAATTTTCTGTGTTTTTTTCTTTAAAAAAGTAGGGAACCTCGAAATGGATCACCCTTTACTTAGTTTACCTAAGGTATTTAGCTAGTTCAGAGAATTCTGTTCATCATCGACTTGGATTGCTATTAACGTCATCATCAGGCCTGCCGAGCGTAAGATTATTTTTATACCTTATACTAAGCGTATATCAATTTTGACACATAGTTTGTAACACCCTTTAATATTCGTCGTAGACCCATAAAAGTATATATGTATATTCATTATCAGGACCAAATTCTAAGGCTATTAAGCAATTTCCGTCCGTCCGTATCAACTTTTGATGCCTTTAAATTTATGCTAGGAAGCTGAAATTTAGAGCATATACTCCTTAGGGTCCCGAAATGGTAAAGTGTTAAAAGTTTTTAAATCCGCCCACAATTTAGAAAAAAACATTTTAAGGCTAAAGTTAGAGAGATAGAGCGTTAAAACCCTCAGAAGATATGTAGGCACTGGCCTTCATTTTTAATTTTGTCATATAAAGTTTTTTGCCACGCCTACTTTTTGTGGGCATTTTTTACCAAAATGCTGTTTTCTTCGAACATTTTCATAGAAAGCGAAAAGAAATGTTTAACAAGATATTTAGCCAATATTTTTTCCAACATATCGTCCATACAAAGTTTTTGGCCACGTCCAACTTTTTGGGGGCGTTTTTTCAAAAAATATTTATATTTGTAAATTTAATAGAATGAAATAAAATGCTATCCATCATCTTCTTAAAGCTTTTTTCTTAAGGGCATATAGGGATATGGATAGGGTATCGTAGTGTTCGCCTCAAGAGGACTGTAGCCTTTCATTTTGTTTTTATTTACTTATATTATTACTTACTTAGATCTACATATATACTTGTTTCTCATTTCAAACTGAATTACTAATATTAACCTTAGATCCGCTATAACTTAAATTCTAAATTTTAAACTTCAGAAATGGTGAAATGAATTGCCTTTAGATTAAATATATATATATATAATATTATATAAAATTTAGTGTTTGATTTGATCGGTACATGTGGTTCGAGTTTGAGAGTACTGTGGTGACAATAGAAGGGTGCTACTATACGTTTAAGCACATGGCTGGGGAGGGGGCTAGATTTGAGAACCAGTTACATTAGGGTTCTCAGCACAAGGTTTGGTTCATCGTTGCTATTTTTTTTAAATTTATTTATGTTACTTTTGCTTTTTTTCCTTCCCATTTTACGCAATAATTAATTAGTGTAATGTGAGATCGGTAAAATGATGCAAGAACCAAACGACGAGCTGGCATCAGACCATCGCTTGGCGTGCACACCGTATCTTTCTCCCAGTCTCCCCGGTGAATCATTACAAGCTCTGAATACTAAAAGAAAAAATATTCGTGTTTTGAATAATGGCGACTTTTGGTTCCACCCTTAAGATGACAACTTGTGCTGCTAAACGAGTATATTTGAAATCATTGGCAGCAGAGTATGCGGTTGCCTCTCTCGTCCAAAATTACAGTCTAATGGAAAGCATGAAAAATTGCGATTCATAGATAGTCAATTTTGGAACTAAATTTTTTAACGACAGTTTTTGTAGCCAAAATTTAGCAATTTACTTACTTAATAATCATACCTGAGACAAAGTAGTCTTCGATCCTCTGTGATCTCGGGCTCTGTCATCCTCGATAGTTGTTTCGAACCTAGTTCATATTCGAAAAGACTACAAAGGTCGAATTGGCCATCGCCATGAAGAGCTACTACTTTTATATGCGACTTTGAAGTTGATGAAAAGATGGTTGGTCCTTTTTAAGGTTTGTCTAGGTATGAATGCATGGTCTACGTTGATCGTGGAAGCTACACTTTCCCATGCTGATTAGTGTTTTGTAGAAGGCTTTGAGCCGTTTGCATAGTACGTTGGGTAAGATCTAATGTGCAACGCTTAGCATGCATATAGGAATATCCCGGACGAGCCTCCAATTTGTAGAAATTGATCCTTACTAACAAAAAAAAACAAATCCGGTATTATTTTATCTATTTTATTGACAAATGATAAATAAACCAAGCTTAGTAGGTTTACTCCTTAAGATACAAACTCCAACTGATCTAGGTATGTATTTCAAAGTTAGACTCGCACGTGTACCCCGTCGTCATTTCCATTTAAAAGTAAAGGGTGATCCATTTCGAGGTTCCCTACTTTTTTAAAGAAAAAAACACAGAAAATTCAAATTTAATGGAGAATGTTTATTATCATTTGAAATAACATTCTTTGGCATTTATTTTTTAAAGATTATGTCTATCAAATGTTGGCCGTTGCTACGTCGCAGATGGTCCAATTTTCGATCACTCGTTCGAGCATTTCGACTGGTAACTGGCGAATGACACGCGTGATGTTTTCCTCCAAGGCCTGACTCGAAGCGGGTTTGTCGGCATAAGCTTTTGACTTTACATATCCCCCACAGGAAAAAGTCTAACGGTGTGATATCACACGATCTTGGTGGCCAATCGACCGGCCCAAAACGTGAAATTATGTGCTCATCGAAATGTTCTCTCAAATAGTCGATTATCATTTCACGATAACGGTCGCCATTGATGGTTACGTTCGCACCGGCATTATTTTTAAAGAAATATGGACCGATGATTCCACCGGCCCACAAACCACACCAAACCGTTGTTTTTTCTGGATGAAGTGGCAGTTCTTCAATCTCTTCAGGTTGCTCTTCGTCCCAAATGCGGCAATTTTGTTTGTTTACATACCCATTGAGCCAGAAATGGGCCTCATCGCTAAACAAAACGTTGCCTCGAAAACGTCGGATCTTCTTGGAACTTCTCAAGAGCCCATAGAGCGAAGCGATGTCGCTTGGGAAGGTCGAGCGGCTTCAGTTGTTGCACAAGCTGTATTTTGTACGCTTTCGATTTAAGATCTTGACGTAAAATGCCAATGCCAAGTCGTTCCATACGTCAGTCCGAGTTGCTGCGAACGGCGCCGAATCGACTCTCTACGGTCTTCGTGTACACTCTCAGCTACGGCCGCTATATTTTCTTCACAGCGTGCTGGATGTGGTCTATTCGGTCGAATATTATCGAATAATGAATGCTGGGTCTCAAAATGGGTGATGGTGTTGCGAATAGTACGCTCAGTAGGCCGATTATGTTGACCATAAGTTGAGCGAAGTGCACGAAACACATTCCTCACAGAACGTGAATTTTCATAATAAAGTTGAACAATTTGTAAACGTTGTTCACGCGTAAGTCTTTCCATTATGAAATGCCAAATAATACTAAACAAAAATAACATGACAGCATGACACGACTCACACGTGATCTGTCAAAAAAGGCTATTGAAAAAAGTATCTCTACTTGGATCACCCGTTATAAAAGTTTTGTCGTCCTTGAGTAAAGTCGATTTACGTTCCGGTTCAATCGTCGTCGTTTGCTATCTACTTTTGTATCTGCAGGTTGTTTACGTTCCGGTTCACTGTCTACTTCTCTATCTGTTCGTCTAGGCTGTTTACGTTCTGGTTGATATGTCACAAAGATACATGTTGGTGCATGAATCCTTCCGTTGGTGTCATCGTCCGTCTCTTAACAACCACTGCACAATACACGTTAGTGCATGCATTTTGCCACTATAGTTCTTGCAATTCACAGGAACGCCTTTCTTGTAGATCAGAGCAGACGGTCCAGTCATTGGGCATTCTTCCTCCACCCCTAATTAGTTGATGATTTAGTGAGTGCGACCTGCCAGAGAGAGTATTTGAAGAGCTCTACAGGTAGACCATCAGAGACGGCGGCCTTGTTGTCCTCAAGTTCAAAAATATGTATGTCAACGTCCCCCATACTGTGCTGCGGGACTTCTTGTCCCATCATTCTCTCTACATGATGCCCGTTTAGCAGCTGCTGGAAATCTTGAACTTGAACCCCCCTGTGTGTAGTTTCTTTGTGTCTGTGCGTTTGTGTCTTAGAGCAAGCCGTCAGTTGCATAGCTTTCTTATATAGGCTTTCTTATGAAGGCAATGAAAAAGCAGACGAACTAGCAAGAACGGGATCTGCATCCCAATTCACGATGCCAGGACCATTCTGCTAAAAAATAAAAAGCTACATTTCTGGAGGGAAACCGAAGGAAACAGAAAAGCAAAAAACTTTATGCCAAACAGTTCCCACACAAAAACGAAACAACTACTGCACTCAGTAGAAGTCAGATTCAGCTAGCCACAGGCTTCCTTACGAGAGACTGCCGTGTCAAGAAACACTATGATGACTATGAAAATAGCACGAAACAGTACCTGTAGATTGTGCAACGAGGACGAGGCAACAGCAGAACAGTGTTTGCAACTGCCTAATACAAATCCGTCAGCGTTCTTTAGGTAAGTTCTACCTTGAAACAGCTGATATAGCTGCCAGCTCACTCAAAAAGATAGTCGCCTTTATAACTAACTGCAGCATCATTGATGAGTTGTAAATGAAGAACACCACAAGGCCGCAGTGATCTGGGATATATTATACCACCACCAGCACTCAATCTAATCTAATCTAATCTATATGGGCTGCGGATGTTGTTTCTATTGCAGGAGTCTATCTAATTTCTTTGAGCTGGGAGACGGCATAATCTCCTTCTTTCTAGAAAACAAAATAAAAATAAATATTAGGCGTAAACGGCCCATACAGGACCTAAAGCCTAGCTTCTCCAACCATTGTGTGTGCGAAGTTATATTTTTGACACGAATGGATGGACCTACAGTTTAATGCCGATTCCGAACGGCAATAAATAAAAACTTTCAGGTGGTACAGGTCGGGATTTGAACCAGCGACCTCTCGCTTAGTGTTCCAACGCACTTAACCACTAAGCCACTGCAACCACTTCCTTCTTTCTAAATAGGATCTTTTTCTCTTCGCTCCTTCTGGATCAAAAAATTTGCCTTGCTAGCCACGTTTTCCGCTGCAGCATTCCAGCATTCTAAAGGTTACAATCGACTTTGCCCCTAGGAAAGTATGAATGTCCAATATATTTAAAGCGTGCTCCGCCTCGATTAGCACCTTAGGTTTATGTTACCCCATTAATAAATGTTCAGCGCCATGTTGCTTTATGGATCCTTGGCCTTGGAAACGTTGCGCTACTTATCATCGCCAAAAAGTGAAGCGGGCCATAAAATTTGTCCTTAATAGGGTCCTAAGTTTCCTCGACGGACGGTGTGCACGTATTAAGTTGTTCTCTTGGAATTTAGCTCTGAGACGTATCATAACCAGCGATCTTCCCATTCGCCATATTCTCTTTTCCAGAACCCTGACTAGTCCTAAAAATTCCTTACTGACCTCAGCTCCAAGTAAGTCCAGGAAGCTCAAGTATGGCCAAAATGACCGTTGGCGACGCCACTAATCAAATCTACTGAATTCGTTCTCCCTGAGGTGCACCTATTCGTTTAAGTATAGCAAGTTCCGTCTGGTATCCGGGCGGAGGTAAAAGAAGCACAATTGATGTCTAGATATATGCAGGTTCAAGGCGTATATATTTTTGTTTTTATGCCAAAAGTAATAAACCTGGGTATGTAGGTACACATATATACAGTTCTACCTAAAATCGATGTACCTTCTGATTTTCTGATTTTCTCACATGTGAATGTGCATACTTTGCGACTATGGTAGAGGCACCTAACCTATGTATGCCCGTAAATGCTAAATGGAACTCGCTCTTAAAATTAACACCATCAGCATCAACCTACTTAGATAGAATTTTGACCGAAGCAGAACATTAATGTTTGCTTTAGGTATACGTCCGTCCGTCGGTCGGTCGGTCGGTCCAAGAGAAAGAGCAAAGTGATGCACTTCGTTATAATGTTCGGATAACACGATGCAAGCAAACACTATGGACGAACAAAAGCCACAAAACAGAAACTGGCCGACGAAACTTTAACCAATGTAATTCTAAACTGAGGGTAAATTCGTGCAAATCACTTCAGTTTTCTGTCTACCCAAGTGGGACTTTAGTTGTTGCCTTGTTTCTGAAATCGTTCGACTACTTTGTGCAACCACATAAAGTTGTTGAGCTCTAAATCGCCTTTTTGCTAACTGTGAACGTCTATATGTGTACGTATGTATATGTGTGTGTTGGTTTTATATGTTTTTTACATAAATTCGAAATCAACTTTTTGTAGGTTTTAGATGCGTTCGTTGTTTGCAATGTGGTACAATTGGCGTCAGCTTATTTTTGTTCAACGCAAAAATGAAGCAACAAATTTGAAAACGGTTTTTTGTTTACGTAGATGTGTGTATGAATTTATGAAATTTTTTTTTGTTTCATCTTCATGTAACCCTCACTCTGACTCTAAATAAAGTATTTTCTTGCTCTTGACCTTTCACTCGACCGATAGGCAAGCGGGAACCACATTGTTGGCCCACATAATAGGGCCCACTTAGAAATGATTGCAGAGAACTGTTCAAAAAAGCCAAGATTGCGACAGAGAGCCTACAATGTATTCCTCAAATTTTACAAAAAAGGATGTTGTGGCGAATCTTCTGCAGCAAAACAGAAGAAACCCCTAAAGCTAGGCTAAGGAAAATCCTTTCAACAAATCCAACGATGCCCATCTGTCTTGAAAGGGCAGATGGCTCTTGGACTACTTAACGGGCTACCGACCCGTGAAGAGTCCCTGCCTGAGAAACGGCAGCCTTCCACCCTCTGCGATCCCGAGCGCTCTGGCATCCGCGATGGCTTGGTCGTTAAAACGGAGGTTCGGTCTTCCTTGTCGTCTCGAACCTGGGGCTGGGATTCGAAGACCCTCTTGGCTGGAGCGTTGTTGTCCATTCGCTCGATGTGCCCGAGCCAATGTAGTCGACGAGTTTTAGCTTTTCGGACTACATACACATCTTGGTACAGCTCATAGAGTTCGCGGTTGTATCTTCTCCTCCATTCGCCCTCCTCGCACACAGGACCAAATATCCGTCGATTTTTCTTTCAAAGGATCCCAGTATTAACTCTCCTTTCCTGCTTATCGTCCAGCACTCTGCGCCGAATAGCAGAACTGGCAGGATAGGGGTTCTGTAGAGCATGCACTCTGTCCTTCGAGTTAGGAGTTTTGAACCCATTTGTTTTGCCAAACCGAAGTAGGAGCTATTTCCTTGGGTAATTCTTCGACGGATCTCCACTAAGTTGTCATTTGTGGACTTGATGTTTACCCCGAGGTAGATGAACTCCTTAACTACCTCGAAGTTGCTGCTATCAACAGTGACATTTTGTCCTAGTCGGTGGACAGATCATTGTTTGTTTGTTGATAGCATATATTTTGTATTGTCCTCATTCACTTCAAGGCCAACTAGTTTCGCCTGTTCTTCAATAGCCGTGATAGCCTCTATCACGGCACGCTGGGATCGACCGATGATATCTATATCGTCCGCATACCCCAGCATTTGGAAAATCTGCTACTAGACACCCACTTTATGTTACCCATGTTACAAGTAGTGTAAACCCAAACAGGGTAAGGACACTCATTACCAACATTCACGATCTGATTACCAGGGATAAGCTGCTTTGGGCACTACACAGCTTTAACCCTTTAAATCAGCGGGACAAGACGGCATAGATTGATAGATGGATTAAACGTCGGGAGAGCCTACATCGTGCTCTGGCACTGTGACTCCTACTGTCCGGGTCGGAAAGCCGACAATCAGGTCCAAGGAATCTTTGAAATACCTTTGAGTCATGCTCGACAATAGAGTGCGTTTCAAAGCCCACATCCACTACTCTAGTAACAAGGCATCGCCGATGCAGGCGACACTCTTCCAAATGCAACCAAACTTCGGCGTGGCGTGGATACGCCGGAAGGATCTTGCTGTCCAGAGTGGTAAGCTCGGTCTTTTTTACGCTGCTCTTATATGGGCAAATGCACTGGCGACAAATGAGTGTAGGAGAAAATTATTATCAGCTCACAGGCTCTGCGCCATGAAGGTGATTAGGGGCTTTCGAACAATCTCCGATTATGCAGCCTGCCTGTTTTGCTGGAATGATCCCAATCGACAGAAAGAATCTAAGAGGATAAAGGAAACTAGGTGCGACCTCTCTACAATAGGCATGTGGATCCACAAGCTCAATGCCAACTTAGAATCGTGGACAAAGAAAACGTTGGGGACTAACTATCACATCGCACAGTTCCTGTTACTCACACAGGCGGCTACCGGGAATACCTCCATAGATTTGGACACCATAGTTCGCCCCTATGTCCAGAATGTCGAAATGAGGAACAGGATGCGGAGAATGCAGTGCTCTATTATAGACGCTTTGCAGAAGACAGAGTAAAGCTGCTAAATCCAGAAAACATTTAGGTCACAAAACCCAAACGGAAGACGAGTCGACGGAGACCTGCTCATTTTTAATGTGTGTGCAGCAGTATTACCTAACGGCAGTCGCGCGAGAAGAATGTTTGAAGGTCGTAGTGGTGTGGATTAGTACGTAGCCGCACTCCTGGCATCTAGTATTAGGGTGTTGCGAATCGGGCATATTGGTGGCACGGGCTACCGCTTCTTTGGAAGATCCATTGCCGCAACCAAGAAAACCATTCTTTCCGCATGCACAAACACAAGTCTTTTGCCACGGCCACTATTTGGGAACTTTTTGTAACAAACTTTTTCCTCGAAAATTTCCATAGAAAAGAACAAAAAAAATGTACCTGAAAAATGTACCTAAAGTAGCCGGACAGCTTTATGGTAATACAATGCTCAATATTCCACCCATACAAGTGCGAAGTATCTAGGCGTAATTCTAGACAGAAAATTGAACTGGAATCCTTTTTTTGCGGAAAGAATTAAAAAGGCTTAAAATGCTCTTTTTTTCAGCAAAATGGTGGACTGGCTTTATACAGTGGTGGTCAGGCCCATACTGACATATGGCGCACTAACATGGTGGAAAGCAACAGAAAAGAAAACAATATGCGGCAAACTAGAGGCGGTTCAAAGAACGGCATGTTTAGCAATTACGGGTGCGCTCCGTACCACCCCCAGAAGCTTCTGCCAGGAAATCCAATCATAACGGATGAAATCCGCCCTTAGTGGACTTCAAAGGGTTGGCAAAGAAATGCAGTTGTCAAAACAAATGAAATTGCAATCTTTACAGATGGTTCGAAAACGACAGAGGGAACAGGATCTGGAATCTTCTCAGAAGATGCAGAACTGAGGGAATCAATAAGAATACCGGGAACAAGCAGCGTCTTTCAATTGTACTAGCTGTCCTCAAGGCGGCTGAGCAAATCCAGATGAGATCGGTATCCGGACGAGATATTGCTATCTACATCGACAGCCAGGCCGCACAATCCTTAAGGCATTATGCAGTCAGAACCGAGTGAGACTTTGCTGGGTATTAAGGGAAATGAGCGGGCAGTTGACCTTGCAACAATAGGAGGGCTGCACAACAGTGGTGAGGTTGCTGACATAAAACCTTCCCTCTGCATAATAAAGGATTCGATTGAGGGAATAACCCTAAGGACTACCAACCTAAGGTGGTCAAGTCTTGAGGGACACAAGGTGTCAAAAGCCCTATGGCCATCTTCTCGACTGCAAGAGGTCCAGAAAGTAGAAAATATAATACTTTTGGCCATGCCCACTGTTTGGAGACGTTTTCTAAGAATTTATAGTTGAAAACGAAATAAAATGTTAGCTCAAGTGGGCTGTAGCCTTTCGTATGTTTTTTTTTTTTAAATAAATAAAGAATTATTAAAAATCACTGCATGCCTTCTCATAAGGTACATCCAATGATGGCACAAGCCAGAGATTCTCTATGAAACGGGATAAGTTGGTTGGTTTGGCTTTAATCATACTATGGCCACGGACTCCATGGTATGTTGAACGTTATCAGTTTTTTTTCACCTGGAAGTGAATTCAAATTGGCTAAATCCATTGTGCCTGCTCTAATTATAAAATCGCAGCTTTATTTTTTTTTGCCAGAACGTCGGCCTACGACTTCAATTGGTGGACATGATGCCTATTAACATTCCTACTACAGCTTCACTTTGGTCCGGTTAATTAAGACTTCAATTCGGTTCTTTCATATTCACAACAAAATGCAGGTAACTGTACGTACGTATTAATATTCCTGTAAACAATCATAGTTCATCGCACATCTTAAGCCCATTCGTATACCCTATCAACGTCGAATAAGGGCAACCAACTGCTGTGCTGCTACCCTTCGAAAATCGTTTAAAAAAACGTCTTAAAGGCTACACCTCTAATGCCTCTCAATCCTTTCGATTAGATTTCCGATTCTCATGCAAATCACCAACCCATGTCACGTTTTGTTTTAAGCAATTTCCTTCAAAAATACGGTCCCTTACTCTTTTGTCAATCACTTTTCAAGGACCGTCATTGTGCTCGAATAAACCAGGCAATTTATATTTGAGGAAATGCCATTTTATTTTTTCTTCATATTTTGCTTCAATGAGAAAGCACGAAAAATATTTTTGTTCGCAGAATATCATAGAAACTTGCACGTGTCCTCCGTTCCTCCATTTGTTATTGGTGGTCTTATCAAAATATTATCCAATTTCGTTTCGTATTTTTTGTTCGAATATTTTTTCTACTCACTCCGCGGATAAATAAGCTTTGCCTAGGTGACGCGTGGTTTCACCGAAATTTCCGGGAATAGCCTCAAACCTACGCCAATAATTCGGGGGAGCTGACAATGGACCTTCAAAGTGGATTATCATCATCGACATATTAATAGACTACACGTTTTTTTTTTTTGTCATATTGATTGCGCCGTTACTCTCAATATGAATTGTATTAAACAACAACTTAGTGGTCGGTGAGGTTATGAAGAAGTGTAGAATTTTATTTTGTTGTTCATGTACAGACTTGTTATATCAGGAAAATTCATTGCACAACAGAATGAATGAACGCTGTTGCTGTTATGAATATTTGCAATTCTTTCATAGAATTCCAGGAAATTGTTGTAACATTTTGTATCTATTCCGCAGAATGTGGCAAGAATAGTTCTTACCTTTGCCTATGTGTTACTTTAATGTAAATAGTTGGTGGCGTTAGTGGGCCACTGTACACTAGGTTGACACAATTTTCAATTAAATTTTCTGTCCTCTGCGCCGGAAAGTTTCCGTCGAACCCAAAATTTACTCGGAAACTGTAGGGTCTGCAAAGCTAAAATAGGAAATTTAAGTAGATCATGGCCTAAAAAGGGTGATTTTTTAAGAGTTAAATTTTTCAGGTTGGCAGCTCTGGTTAGTAATGGCGTCCAAACGTCATCTGTCAAAGTGAAAAGTTTTCTGTATACTCTGCCATTTTATCATGGAAAACTTCCAAACAAGCAACGATTGCAAATTAATGAAATTAATTATAAAAATTCGTACTCTGTGAAAAAATGTGAAAATCCGCTATTCTATCGCAAAACTGTGTTCAGCGTTGAGGCCCATTTCTGGCTCAACGGATACGTAAATAAGCAAAACTGTCTCTCCTGGAGTGATGAACAGCCGACATGCATCGAGCCATGATACGTGAGTTTTTTTTGCCCCCAGTTGGCTGAGTTGAACTTGGTTGACATGTGGTTTCATCAAGACGGTGCCACATGCCACACAGCTCGTGAAACAATGGAAACGTTGAAGGATGAATTTTTTGAGCAGCTTATCTTTTGAAATGGCACTGTGAGTTGGCCGCCAAGATCATGCGATTGAACGCCTCTTGATTATTTCTTGTCCGGTTTTGTAAAGTCGTTAGTCTATGTGGACAAGCCGAACACGATTTAAGCCTTACAGTATAACATAACACGCGTAATTCGTGGAATACAGGCCGAAATGCTCGAAAAAATACCGCAAAGTAGGACCTTCCGAATGGGCCATTTAAAACGAAAACGCGGACAACATTTACGTGTCCTTAAAACGTAAATGGCAAAGGCCTATTGTAATCGATACAAGAAAAATTTTAAATATTTCCTTCAAATTTGAGTGTTTTTTCGATTTTAAAAAAAAACTGCGCTTAAAAATTACCGAGGCGACTAATAAGCACTTTAAGCTTACAGCGCAATCTATATTGGAATATTTATGGATACCTCAACAACAGCCTATTTTTTCTATGTCATTAATAGAAGGTTTGTGTACCTGCTTAAAATAGATCCATTCTTCCATGTTGTATAATGGGTTTGCTAATCAAAGTTGCAATCTTTTTGATTTTATAACTTTTATTTTTAATGTTATTAATTGATAGTGTGTATAGCTGCTAACAAAGGATCTATTCTTCGGTATTATATTTATAGGGTGTTTTTTTTTTTTTTTGAGGTATAGAACTTTGAAAGATGAATTTTTTAAATTCACATGAAATTTACTTTATTCGAAAGATCTTCTGGCAATATAATTTAAATATAATCTAATCTGTAGGTCCAATTATCGATGACTTTTTCCAACATTTGTGGCCATATATAGGCAATAACGCGTCGAATGTTGTCCTCCAAGTGGTTAATCGTTTCAGGTTTATCGGCGTAGGTTATACAGGGCTTTTCAACAGTGATGCTACAAAAGTAGAGCGACAGGGACAGCAAACGACGCCATATTTTTTGCCGCTCTTTTGACATTTCTCTTCAGTAATGTTTGCCATTTCATGATGGAAAGATATACGAGCCAACAACGAGTCGAAATTATTAAAATTTACTACCGAAATTCGGAGTCAGTGGCCTCAACGTTAAGAGCGCTACGTCCAATTTATGGTCGTCATAATCGTGCTAGTAGATCAACAATTGAGCGCCTAGTGGAAAAATTTGAATCCACAGGCACAGTACAAAATGTTCCCATGTCAGTGATGCAAAGAAGTGCCCGTAGTGTCGAGAATATTGCTGCCGCAGAGGCTTCAGTTGAACAAAGCCCAGATGTGTCTCTCACATCTCTCTGACGTCGTTGTGGCGAATTTTGCGAAAAGATCTCGGCCTACATCCTTACAAGAATAAATTGACGCAAGAACTGAAGCCGCTTGACCACCAGAAGCGTCGTATGTTCGTGAATTGGGCTGAGCAACAACTTGAAATTGATTCGGATTTTCATCGAAAAATCATCTTCAGCGATGAGGCTCATTTCTGGCTGAATGGCTTCGTCAATAAACAAAATATGCGGTATTGGTCAGGCAGCAATCCACACGTACTCCATGAGTCATCAGTGCATCCCGAAAAAATTACGGTTTGGTGTGGTTTATGGGCCGGCGGCGTCATTGGGCCTTACTTCTTCCGTGATGATCAAGACCGGCACGTTACTGGGAATGGGAATCGCTACCGTTCAATGATAACCGAATATTTTTGGCCCCAATTGGATGATATGGACTTGGAGGACATGTGGTTCCAACAGGACGGCGCCACAAGCTTGGCCGCCTTTGACGCCGTTAGACTATTTCCTGTGGGTCTACGTCAAGGGTATGGTCTATGCCAACAAGCCAGCGACGATTGATGAACTTCGTACGAATATCGAACGTGAAATTGCAGCAGTGTCGGCCGATTTATGCTTGAAAACCGTCGAAAATTGGGTTCAGCGTCTGGACTTCTGCAAGCGTGCCCGTGGTGGCCATGCAAAAGAAATCGAGTTCCACACATAATGGCATCGAACGTACTTTCACAGGAATAAAGAATTTCATTGATATCCAAACCGGTTTTTTTTTATTAAAAACACTTTTGTAGCGCTCTTATTGAAAAACCGATATAACACAGGAAATAGTCAAGCGGCGTTAAATCCACGATCTTGAAGTGCCAAACCAAACTAAAAATTAATCACTTCACAGCTGACAAAATGGCCGCCGGTTGAAAAAATGTTGCCAACTTAAAGTTCTTTGCATCGAAATCCAGGTTATATGTAAAAAAACAGCCATCTAGCTTGGGTCTAACATGAGATAACATTATTAGAATCGAGGCTAAATGTAACGCGAGTAAAAGTGGCTGAAATGCGGCACGACATTACTAATTTTTATACCTTAATAAAGGAGGTGCGACATTTTGTAATAGACTGGCGATAGCGCGGAGGGTCGAAGCTTGGACCGCAAATTTTTTTGAATATACAGTGGCTCCATCGCATATTTCCTCGCAATCGCATAATTCCTAAAAAATACAAATGTATTTCGATTTTCGGCGCTCAACGAATAATCGGGCAAAACCGATATGAACGCAAATACCGTTTCTGTTCTTGGAACTTGCTGCAATCTTTAAGTTTCTGGCATTGAGATTAGCTGATAGTTGAGATCAAGTGCAGAAACCATCATTTTATTAACACAAAGTGCCAAAATGGCTCCAAACGGAAAGCAATCCTCTGTGGAACTTCGACAGTTGATTGTTAAACTCAATTTCGAAGGAAAAACAGTTAGAGAAATTGCAGAATTGGTCGGAAGAAGCAAGTCTACTGTCCACGACATTATTAAGAGATTCCGGGATGAGTTTAGATTTGCCAATAAAAGCAGGAAGCGCCAAAACAAAATTTTAAATGACAGAGAAGAGCGATCTGTTTTAAAAGAAATAAAACAAGGTCCCCTTAAGACAGCCAAGGAACTCAAAATTTCTTTGCAAACCCGAACTGGGAAAGATTTGTGCCTCAACACTGTGCGTAGTACTTTGCACAAGTTTGGAAGAGTTGCGCGGAAAAAACCCTTTAAAAGCCCCAAGAACAAAAAGAGCAGGGTTAAATACGCCAAAGAATATTTGATGAAATCAGAGGAATTTTGGAAGACAGTAATTTAATAGTAAATGGTCTCAGATAATTTTTTTTATATTTAATTAATTAATTAAAGGTTATATTTGCCGATGAGAGTAAATTTAATTTGCATGGATCCGATGGGAAGATATTTGTTTGGCGTAAACCAAATAGCGAATTTGATCACAAAAATACAAAGGCCACAGTAAAGCATGGAGGTGGGTCCGTGACGGTTTGGGGCTGCATGTCCAGTGCTGGAGTGGGCCAATTACATTTTATTGATGGCATTATGGACAAGTTTCGCTACCTCAACGTTTTGTAGCAAAATGTCAAGCAAAGTGCTGAAAAATTGGGGATCGCGAGCAACTTTGCCTTTTACCAGGACAACGATCCGAAGCACACTTCGGGTGTTATAAAGCTTTGGCTGGCCTAAAACTGTCCAAAAACGGTTCAAACATCAGCCCAGGGTCCGGACCTTAACGTAATTGAACATCTCTGTGAAGAATTGGCCAGGAGAGTTAACCAGAAGAAGTACAAAACCATAATTGAGCTTAAGGCAGGGTTATTGGAAGCGTGGAACTCTATTGAGCCGGAAGTGGGCGCAAACTTGGTGAAATCGATTCCTAAGCGTCTGCAAGCTGTCATAGACAGCAAAGGAAAATTTTACATTTTCATAATTTTTTTTCTTAATTCTTTCCGCTGTCCGATTATTCGTTGAATACCAAATATCGGAATATTTTTGTTTTTGTTGTGAAACTTAGAGTTTTCTTTGGAAAAATGTGATTTTTTTATGTTTTTGAAAAATATGAACATAAGCAAAAAAACTATTAATTTAGCTAATTTTGTTTAGTTTTAGAGCACATTTATCACAACAATGTACTTGTCCGATTATGCGATGGAGTCACTGTACCTACCTATGCACCTATTGAATTGGATTTAAAAACAAAAACCTTAGGATATTTTTGTTAACAAAATCCAACGTTAGCTATGATAAAATGGTGTCGCTCTCAACTGACGGGGCCCCAGTTATGATTGGCAAAGAAAAAGGATTAGTAAAGAAAATCAAAGATAAAAATGCAGATCTAATATATTATCGGCGCATTATTTATCAGACGACAGCCCCTTTGCGGAAAACCACGCTGAAAGAATAAGTGGACAACTTGATTGTTTATGAGATATTGTTCTGTTCTTCAGTACCGACAGCTCAAGGAGTTTCTTTGATACTTAATGTGATTCGGCTTATTCTGATTTTTTTGCAACACAACAGTGTTCTTTAGTTAAGAAAAGATGGCCAAGTTGTGGAAGGTTTCTGGCTAATAAATAAACTAGTCATCTTCTTCTTTCAAAACTTGGATAACGCAGGAAGCAGGGAAGCACTTGCAAGCAAGCACTAACAAAAGAGCACAATCTGGTAGATATTCAGTTTTTCAAATCCTTCACTTCAAATGGAAATAATTGACTTGGAAGAAGATGTTTCCTTGCAAATGTATAAAGCTAATAAATTTAAGGATAGGTTAGGTTAGGTTAGGTTGAAGTGACAGTCGAATAGAAGTCCGACTCACTTAGACCTATAAAAGGTCCATTGTGTACCACGTGCCACGTGGATCTGAAGTTCATGCCTACACGTTGAACCATTTTGAGGTGCTTATAAAGCGTAAGAGACATTTTTGGTCGGTTGAGTTTAGATCATTAAGATCATTATAGAAGAAGGCCCCCATATGGAGATTTCGCTTTCGGGAGAGAGCAGAGTAAACAAGAGTTTGCATGTGGAAACCGGTATGCCCAAGGAGCCCTTTTCAGGCAATAGTTACCCGGAATATCTCTATTTCCCGGCACCCAGCAAAGGTGAATGTTGAACTGCTTAGCCATCTCCTTTAGAGATGATCGGCAATCTAGGGCTACTAATGAGTTAAAAGAGACAAAGTCCAGACACTTGAAATTTTGGGGTAAATATGTTCCAGAAAAAAATGACAATGGCAACAAAAACAAAACTACTTACCAACATGGGTACTATGTTCGTATCGGCATAAATATTTGAATCGTCTTTCGCGAAATTTAATTTTATTTGAAAGTACAATCCTTCCGGTTAATAACGAAAAATAATTTAATTCAAATGGCTGCCTCGGCTGGCCATGCAGTAGCCTACACGATCGGTCCAATTTTTAAGCACATTATCGATTCTGTGCAGCTGTATTTCACCAATGGCTTCACGAATATTGTCCTTTAAAGCGTCATTTGTCTCTGGCATGTCGGCGTAACACTTATCTTTTACGGCACCCCACAAATAATAGTCCAACGGTGTCAAATCGCAGCTCCGCGGTGGCCAAACGACATCAACTCTGCGGCTGATAATGCGACCTTCAACAACAGGGCGCAAAACATCGAGTGTAGCTTTGGCTGTGTGGCACGTAGCGCCGTCCTGTTGAAGCCAAATATTGCCAATATCCTCCTCTTCAATTTTTGTGAACAAAAATTCGGCGATAACGATCGCCATTGACTGTAACGGCTACTCCTTGCTCATTTTCGAAGAAAAATGGCCCAATTATGCCTCTGGACCAATAATTCCAAATACTTTTTGAAAAATGTTTTTTTTTTATTTCAAATTAGTTTCTAAAATTGGTAAGAAGCTTCACATTTTTTATGGAAAAAAAGGTCTGGCATTTCTGGCATGAAATAGAGATTGCCTGAAAAATTTTTTCCTTTTTTTTGGACAAACAAATTTTCGGCGTATTTTCCAGGAGCCGTTTTTCTTTATGACATTATGAAAGCATGCTGTTATGGTAATACTGAATAAAACTGTGAAAATGAGAAAATAAGTCCGTAATAAGTCAAAGACTGAAAAGCAGAAAACAACAAAACGCCTCGATATTCTTTACACGACTTTTGAATCGAATCCAAACGAATCATCTCGCAATACGGATCGTTAAGAGACAGACAGGCGGACGGAGAGAATGACCGAATCACGTAATGTCAGACCTCATTCGCAGTTTGAATCCGATTTGAGATTGAATATTGCAGAAATTTAAAAATGGGTGGCATCCTAATGATAGATCAACGTTGGCGATCACAGTTCCAGTTAAGTCAAACAAGCGGTATCCCTATATCAGCTGCTTTGATATTCTTGAATCCCTGGTCTCCAACACGAAGCCAGGATGTTGGAAAAGAGTGATAGCGGATGAGCCCATAATGGGCCAACGGTAGCTTTAAAATAAAGTAAGAAGGTAATTGGCACCACAATTACTGGTCTGCTGCTGCAATTGTCCGGAGTAAAATAAAATAAATATTAGGCGTAAACGGCCCATACAGGACCTAAAGCCTAGCTTCTTCAACCATTATGTGTGCAAAGTTATATTTTTGACACGAATGGGGGGACCTACAGTTTAATGCCGATTCCGAAAGGCAATTTATTTTTGAGAAGCTTCTCATGACAGTTCTCACTCTTGTATGTTTGTCAGACGTTCGCAAGAGGTAGGTGGGCCAGCGAATAAAAACCTGCAGGTGATACATATCGGAATTTGAACCAGCGACCTCTCGCTTAGTGGTCCAACGCACTTAACCACTAAGCCACTGCACCCACACAATTGTCCGGAGTACGATGTCAAAATTGTCCTCCGGTACTTCAATGCTAAAGTCGGAAAAGAAAATATCTGCGGCACAGCTTCCACGAAACGACAACAAAAAACGGCTACCGACTAATAGACTTTGCAGCAGCTTGTAATTCGTTGATAAGTAGCACAACGTGTTTAAGGCTAAGGATCTATACAGCAACATAGCGCTCTCAAAACGGTTGAATCATCAAACTTAATTGGCCGTGTGCTAATCGATGCGCGGCACGCATTTTACATCTCGAAGCACACCTGAGTGATAGAATGCGCATTCACTGTGCATTTAACCATCACAAACAACAATAACCAGAGTTCCCAGCATCGCAGTATCATCAAAAAGAAGGCTTAACCACTCTATGATTTCAGCCACGCCAGGGATGAAGCCTGTGGTATATTGATGTATGTGTGTACCGGAAAATGTGACAGAAAATGATGAGGAGACGAAGATCCTGAAGGAAAGAAGGCAGTCTCCAAGCCAAAAGAAATTGAAAAATCTGGCGATCGAAACAACATCCGGAGTTTTTTTTTAAGAAAATTGAGCAACGGCTGGGTTTAAGACCCCAAAGCAGGCGCATGCGCATTGAATAGGAGATATATTTAAACAACTCCTAAACAGGCATCATGTAGAAAGAGTGATGGGGCAAGAAAAGAATGCATGTCAACGAAGAACCAGTCCTGCCAAACAGTATAGAAGGCGTTGGCTTTAAAACAGCTTAAAAACAACAAAGCCATCGGCTCTTATCTGCACAGATCTTCGAATAAGGAACTGAAGCTTTGTTAAGGCGCGTGCACCAATTCATCAAATAAGTGTGGATGGAGGAAAGAATGCACAATTTCTGGACCATCAGCTCTACATATATGCTCCACTCTATGGCTTGCAAGAACTATCGAGGCATATCCCTTCCAAACGTCGCACACAAAAGTTCTGCAACACTCAAATCGGCGCGTACCAGTGTGGCTCCCGGCCCGTCAGATCGACAGTAGACAAAATATTCGGACTTAGGCAAATTTCAAGCCAATTCGAGACACACCATTTCTGCATCGAACCAAAGCCACGTATGAGAGAATTCATAGTAAGGAGCTCACTCTCTTCGGGATCCCGACAAACCAGATCCAGCTACGTCATCTGACCCTGGAAAACAGTTTGGCGGTATATTTTCCGATTTATTTTAAACATGCGAGGAGATGCACAGTCGTGTGACTTTTTCAATCTAGTTTTTCAGCATAGAACTGAAAACCTGGGCAGGCAGGACGGAAGGCGCTTTCTTTTAAAGTTTCAGTCCAGCTAATGGAGAATGCGGAAAATATTAATAGCATCGGTCGCTCCCGGCGTTTACGGCTATTGAATAGATCAAATAGGACAGGAAGAAATATGTGCTATTAACAAACACGCATCTGCCCATCGACTAGGCCAAAATGTCCTAGAATTTCTGCCGAATGACAACTGCATAGAGATCCGACGTAGAATTACCCTAGAATTAGCCTAAAGAACTGCTGCTACTTAAGTTTGGCAAAAACTAAAGGGTTCTAAAAAACTGCATGCTCTGCATAGCTCTTGTCCTGCAAGTCCTACAACTTTTTTTTTTTATAATGTACGCGCACTAAAGGGACTTTGGATATCCTTATAATGAAGTGACACAGTGCGGGCATTAGGGAAATGAGGGATTAGAGAAAGGGAGAAACCGATGCACGTTGGTTTTAAATGTTTGTAAATTATAATGCAAAGGAAAAACAGAGCGGGGTAAAGCATTCCACATTCGTATTGTACGGTTGAGAAAGGAATCTTTATATTTCACAGTACGTCCAAAAACAGGCTTAAGGGTAAACTGATGTGCATTCCTAGCATGGCGAGTATTACGGTTGAATTGCTATAGGGGTGGAATGCAACTGGCTATTTCATTTGAGTACTTGTGGTGGAAGTACCAATAAAACAACGACAGGCAGGAGACATCACGACGATGACTAAGAGAGTCAAATGATTTCGCGATGTCTCGATCGTCAATAAGTTTTACCGCACGTTTTTGGATCCTGTCAAGTAGCTCCAAATATGTAATTGGAGCACCGGACCATATATGAGCGTTATACTCAAGTTTGGGGCGAATAAACGCCTTGTAGATTCTAGCCAGATCAGAAGGGGTGAAATATTTCTTGCATCGCTTAACGAAGCCTAGACATTTCGCAGCGTTCTTGGCGACATCAAATATGTGGTCATTCCAACGAAGGTTGTCGTTAACGCACATACCGAGGATGGAAAGTCTTTCGGTTTCGTCGATGCAAGTGCCATCCATGGATAATGGCAGAGTATTGGGGTTTCGCTTTAATGACAGAAGACAGCATTGTGTTTTGGAAGCATTAAATTCCACTCTATTGGTTTTACCCCACTCAAGAATGCTGTCAAGATCGGAATTCAGTGAGCTTAACATACGTTGCCGTTCCAGTTAAACGCCCGAAGATGAGGGGCGTGAATCGTAGAACGAATATGTAAAGCTGAGGGTACTGTCATCAGCAAAGGAATGGATTGGATTAGAAGTGACAGGCAGGAGGTCATTGATAAAAATGAGAAAGAGAGTCGGAGACAAAACGGAGCCTTGAGGGACACCAGCATTTATTTGGTGAGTTGCAGACTTGAAACCGTCCAAAACGACTTGAATTGAACGGTCCGAAAGGTAATTTCTAATCCATTGAATAAAGGTAACATCGATTCCAAATGCACGCATTTTCGACAAGAGAGCTTGATGCCAAACTCTGTCAAATGCCTTTGAAATATCAAGCGCAACGACCTTGCTTTCACCACCATGGTGAATAGATTGGTTCCACTTTTCGGTTAGATATGTCATCAAATCACCAGTGGATCTGTTGCCAGTCATTAAGAAGTTTTCGGGATTCGAGATATTTCATAAGCTGGCGGTTTATCAGCGTTTCCATGACCTTGGAAAGAAGGGACGTTAGTGCAATTGGACGGTAGGAGGAGGGCGAGGAAGATTCGCCTTTTTTTGGGACGGGCTGGACAAATGCTGTTTTCCATCTTCTCGGAAAGAGCCCTGGAGAATAGGACAGATAGAAAAGCTTACGCAGTGGTTTTGCCAGCGTGGAAGAACACCTCTTCAGAACTATAGGGGAAATACCATCTGGGCCAGCGGATTTGTGAACGTTGAGATCCTGAAGTACTCTTGCCACAGTACGGGTGCGAAAGTGGAAAGTCCTACAACTTTCATTCAAGAGCTGTATTTTTGAATATGTAAAGGGTGATCCATTTCGAGGTTCCCTACTTTTTTAAAGAAAACAAAACACAGAAAATTCAAATTTAATGGCGAATGTTTATTATCATTTGAAAGAACATTCTTTGGCATTTATTTTTTAAAGATTATGCCTATCAAATGTTGGCCGTTGCTACGTCGCTGATGGTCCATCCGTTGAGTCCAATTTTCGATCACTCGTTCGAGCATTTCGACTGGTAACTGGCGAATGACACGCGTGATGTTTTCCTCCAAGGCCTGAATCGAAGCGGGTTTGTCGGCATAAGCTTTTGACTTTACATATCCCCATAGGAAAAAGTCTAACGGTGTGTTATCACACGATCTTGGTGGCCAATCGACCGGCCCAAAACGTGAAATTATGTGCTCACCGAAATGTTCTCTCAATAAGTCCATTGATTGATGCGATGTGTGGGAAGTGCGAGCTTCAATTTCAGGCATCAAATAGTCGGTTATCATGGCACGATAACGGTCGCCATTGACGGTTACGTTCGCACCGGCATAATTTTTAAAGAAATATGGACCGATGATCCCACCGTCCCACAAACCACACCAAACTGTTGTTTTTTCTGGATGAAGTGGCAGTTCTTCAATCTCTTCAGGTTGCTCTTCGTCGCAAATGCGGCAATTTTGTTTGTTTACATACCCATTGAGCCAGAAATGGGCCTCATCGCTAAACAAAATTTGCCTCGAAAACGTCGGATCTTCTTGGAACTTTTCAAGAGCGGCTTCAGTTGTTGCACAAGCTGTATTTTGTACGCTTTCAATTTAAGATCTTGACGTAAAATGCCAATGCCAAGTCGTTCCATACGTCAGTCCGAGTTGCTGCGAACGGCGCCGAATCGACTCTGTACGGTCTTCGTGTACACTCTCAGCTATGGCCGCTATATTTTCTCCACAGCGTGCTGGACGTGGTCTATTCGGTCGAATATTATCCAATAATGAATGCTGGGTCTCAAAATGGGTGATGGTGTTCCGAATAGTACGCTCAGTAGGCCGATTATGTTGAGCATAAGTTGAGCGAAGTGCACGAAACACATTCCTCACAGAACGTGAATTTTCATAATAAAGTTGAACAATTTGTAAACGTTGTTCACGCGTAAGTCTTTCCATTATGAAATGCCAAACAATACTAAACAAAAATAACATGACAGCATGACACGACTCACACGTGATCTGTCAAAAAAGGCTATTGAAAAAAGTATCTCTACTTGGATCACCCGTTACTAAAATTTAATATCGTTTGCATTTAGTTTATCAAATTATAATCCGCATGCACTTTGTGGAATTGCAAGTTCCGAAATTAGTTTGATTCCATTGAATACCTACACATATTGCATCTCCATCTATAGCTATCGTAATGAAATATAATCCATATTATGTCATTCCCACAACATTGTAATTCTTACTTTGAATCGTTTTCAATCCTCTTTAGTTGATGAAGAACATTCTCGCATCCACTCCAAATAAAATGTCTGCTTCTACGAATCTCATTTCCCAGATAACACACATTATCTTAAACGAAAGTTCCCTACGCAAGGATGGTGCTCTATGAAACTCTGAGAAATTTCATTTGGATTATGAAATGGTTGTACCTTCCAAATCCAAGGTAATACTCGGCAGAATCCCAACCCGCCGTCTTTGCATTGACATTGCTAGTTTCTTACTAAACTGGAGACACTAGTATCCCATCAAGGACAAGTTCGGTGCGCGATACACCGTCATATGATGTGTAACCCCCTTTGGTGTGGCCTCGAAACTGTGCGCTAGTTTAATGAGGACAATTTACAGCAACGAATACATTTACAACTTCAACAATGCCAAACTCATTAGCGAAATCCCATTTGGAGCTTGCTTCAGTAATGAGGTACTCAATTAACACGGTTTTTTCCTCTTCTTCTTTTTCTTCTATACGCTCGTCTACTCGTTCGGTGTTCTTCCCTAATAAGTTCATTCTTCAAAGGATTTTCGCACACATATATAAAATTGTGAATATAAATCAACCAACATGGGTGTAAAATGCTACCAAGAACTCTTTAACTTTTACCCAAGAAGAACAACAACAACTAATCCCAAATATGCAGAACCATTCACAGCTAAAAGGACAAAGTCCTGGCTTAAAGCATATCCCAGAATTCAAGAACAATATATCAACAGACGAGAAGCAATGTCAACGCAGTGTAACATTTCCTTCGTTCGTCTCTGGCAGACTGGAAAATATTCTCCGTGTGTGTTGAAATCCTTAACGTATGTTCATTTTATGCACAGCAGATCCTTGGAACACGGTTGTCGTTCGTTCGTTCGTTCCTTCGTTGGTGTGAAACCACCCAATGGAATAAGTACACCAAAATGCAACATCAAACGTTCTCGTAAATTCCTGCAACCATCATCGCTCGCCCATGCCCGATACGCTCTTCTCTATCCTACATCTCTGTCTGTCGCTTTTGTCGTTGTTGTTTTTTTTTTTTTCGTTGTTATTGCCACTGTGTTGAACTAGTCCTGTCGTTCAGTCATTTATGTATCCTTTTCACCATGCACTCCCATATTAACTATATGCACTATGGCTGGAGGAATTTTCAAAATGAATGATATTCAGCGTTGTCCTTATATCTATTGCCACTACCCTTAGTGGAACAAAAAAAAAAAAAAACCCGACCAAGAAGAAGGCAACTCAAAATGTTGAAATTTGTGTGACATATTATCCTTGCAAGATTGTGTGACATTTTGTCCTCTGGTTGAAATTGTTCTCCATTTCCATTCTCTGGTTCTAGTTATATTTTTGCATATCCTGTGGGGTTTTCCTAATCATCCAGAAAAAATAATAGACATAAAATAAGGTCACTGACTCCGCTAAAGTCAGTGGGCTCGGATCGAATGGAGTATTTGCCAGGACGATATCGTTAAAATTGTTTTTTTTTTTAAAGTATAAAAAAACTGAACATTTCAGTAGCTCTGAGATAGATAGATTATTAAAGACTCACGTTTGACTTGGAGTCGAAGACACTGATATGTTTAGTGAAACTAAATAAACAAGGAAATCTGTATAAACAAAAGAAACTTTGGCTTTGGCTTTGGCTTTGAGTTACGTAAAAACTATCCAAAACTGATGTTGAAATTTGTAAATCTATCCTTTGAAGGGAACCAACCATTCAACATGGGTGATGAATGCCAAGACTCCCGCTCACCTGACCAAAATGAAGTGAGGATAGCAATATCCGAATAACCGAACTTTTCAAGGCAGCGGGAGATGATTTGGTAGAGAGCATGCACCAGCTCGTCTCCAAGATTTGGTCAGAGGAAAGTATGCCTGATGAATGGAACCTCAGCATTGTTTGCCCGATCCACAAGAAAGGAGACCCTCTTAACTGCGCCAACTATAGAGGCATAAGTCTCCTCAACATCGCATACAAGATCCTGTCTGCCGTGCTGTGTGAACGCCTGAAACCATTCGTCAACGAACTGATTGGACCCTATCAGTGCGTTTTAGGCCCAGTAAGTCCACAACTGACCAGATTTTTACACTTCGGCAGATCCTGGAAAAAATCTTTTTATCGATTTTAAGGCCGCATATGACAGCATTTATAGAGACGAGCTATACAGAGCCATGTCTACTTTTGGCATCCCTGCCAAACTCGTCAGATTGTGCAGGATGACGATGGAGAACTACCGCTGCTCCATTGAGGTCGGAAACAATCCCACCGAGACCTTTGATGTCAAAAAAGGATTTAGACAAGGCGATGCGCTGTCATGTAATTTCTTCAACATCATACTTGAGAGAATTGTGCGAAACTCGCAAGCCAACACCAGGGGCACAATTTTCCAAAAGTCTGTGCAACTACTTGCTTACGCCGACGACATCGACATCATTGGCAGAACACAGCGAGCTGTCACTGGTGCGTTTGCAAGTATCAGTACAGAGGCGGCAAAAATGGGTTTAGAAGTGAATGAGGGAAAAACGAAAGATATATGCTGTCAACAAGAAGGGACGCACAACATCGACGAATCGGACAGAACGTCACGATAGACAGCTATAACTTGGAGGTAGTAAGGGACTTTGCCTATGACGTCTCCTCAGAAATCAAACAAAAAACGAAAAATAAAGCTGCCAATCGCTGTTTCTTTGGACTGAGAAAGCAACTTTGTAGTAAAACCCTCTCTCGAACAACTAAGGAAACTGTATATAGTACCCTCATAATGCCAGTCCTGGTCTATGGTTCCGAAGCATGGACTGTTTAAAAAACGGTTGAAGGTATCCTTGGTCATTTCGAGAGGAAAATTCTTCGTAAGATATTTGGTCCCGTATGAGTTGACGGGTATGGAGGAGATGATTCAACGATGAACTCTACGACCTGTACAGCGACATCAACCTAGTCAAAAAGCTGCGCATTGGGCGTTTTAAATGGCTGTGGTATATAAAGCGAATCGACTTCGACTCCAATCCGCAGGAACAAAGCAGTAGACGAACCTCAACCAACTTGGAGTTCGCAACTGGTTAGCCAGAGACCGAGGTTTATTAGTTGATGCCCATGTTCACCCCGAAATGTAGCGTGGGTAATGTGTGGGTAATGTAGTCAAGGACTCGAGGACCTTATATCTCGTTCATCTTTATTGATTTTGTACCAACAGAGATTCCCAAAGACCATAAATTACAGCTGTAGAGCAAAGTGTTGAAGAGGACCCGAATGAATCGATTCGTCACCGTGCACAGCAATTGGAGCTTTGTCCATCAACTTTATGGAAGATTTTGCGCAAAGATCTCTTCTTACGACCTTACAAGATCCAGCTTGTGCGTGAATTAAAGCCGCGAGACCATGCACGTCGTGATTTTGGTGATTGATATTGATGCTGATTTTTATCGCAAAATTTTGTTCAGTGATAAGGCTCATTTTGGGTTAAATGGCTACGTCAACAAGCAAAATTGCTGCATTTGGAGTGAAGAGAATCCATATGAGAACCTTGAAACGCCATTACATCCACAAGAACTGACTGTTTGGCATGCTCTATGGCATGGTGGAGTCATTGGGCCATACTTCTTCCAAAATGATGCTGGAGAGTTAGTTACTGTTAGTGGAGACCCGTATAGAGCCATGATAACTACTTTGTTCCCGAATTGGATGGCATGAATGTGGATGAGATGTGGTTCCAACAAGACGATGCTACATGCCACTCAGCGCACGTCACAATCGATTTATTGAAGGAAACATTCGATGAGCGCATAATTTCGCGGAATGGACCTGTCAATTGGCCACCAAGATCGTGTGATTTCACACCATTGGATTATTTTCTTTGGGGATGTGTGAAGTCGCTCGCCTACGCCCACAAACCAGAAACTTTAGGGGACTTGGAAGCCAACATTCGTGGCGTTATTGTCGACATACAGTCCCAAATGGTTGAAAAAGTGGTTGAAAATTGAACCTCTAGACTTGTCTTTATTCGAACCAGCCGTGGCGGCCACATGCCCGAAATCATATTTAAACAATAATGGCATAAAATTATCCTTCCAATAAAGCCAAATTGGTGGACATTAAAACGATTTTCTTGTGTTTTATTTCAATTCGATGTTCTATACCTCTAAAAAAAACATCCTGTATATATTTGGCCATAAACTGCGTACCGACGACAAAGTAAAATACATTATTTTTGTCTTGGGCCTAATTAATAACTTATAACTCTCAAACCAGCATCTAAACAAATTCAAGTCCCGATTAATGTCAGCAACGAGTTCCAAAGGACTATTGTCACCATATGAAAAACCTTTGTCATCCGCGAAAGCCGTTGGTGTGTCTTAAAAGTCAGGAGCAAAGAGTGAATTAATGTAGATCAGAAAAAGAATTGGACCCAAGAAGGAGCCTTGGGGTACACAGTTTTATTTCGCTCCTTATTTCATCTATATTTTCACACTTTGTGCCCCATTTTTTAAGTAAGCCTTAAACCAATCAAGCATAAAACCACGAAATCCAAAGGCTTTGGTAATACCAATGAACAAGCCAGCTGTACATTTTTTATCATCAAGACTAGACATTGTTGGCGCACAGAACTTCAGTAGAGCGTGTTCAGTAGATTTGCCTTTCCGAAATCCAAACTAAAATAATTGTTGATGTCTAAAAAATGTACCGTTCTGTCTTTCATAAGCTTTTCAAAGATTTTACTTAGAATAGGGGAACACTTCTACAGCAGAACCTCAGGATCAGCAGATCTTCAGGAAAAACCCCTGTAAAAAGGCAGCCATTGAAAATGTCTGTTAAGACATCCAAGCAATTCTTTTGGGAATCAGACTTGAGATACCCTCTGCGCTATTTGACTTTGTATTTTTTAAGTTGCGAATAGCTTTAAACATTTCAAAAGTTGTTATGGGTTTATAGACAAAGCTATTCCTTTGAAATGGCTCAGCGCATAGACAAAGAGCACAAGATGAATTGACTGGAAATGGTTGTAGACTACTGGCAATAGTCATTAAATGCTTCAGCGATTTCGTATTTGTCAGAGACTAACCAAAGAAGATGGTTTTTTTTTTAGAGGAAAGAGAATTATTAAGTAAACCGTTCACTATTTTCCATTCGCTTCTTAGGTTTCCTCTGGCACAATTTAAAACGATTACGGTAATAGTTATCACGACAGATTGGAATCTTCTTTTTCAGTTCAGCGCACAATTCAATGCATTTGCTTTTCAATCCCATGTTACTAGAGAACCGATAGCATTTCACTCCGAGTTTATTTTTAGCATTGACTTTGTTCACTTAGTGAACGCGATCTGCCACCCGACGCGTGCACACGCATTTTTAAATCACTCCGCGGTCGGTTTAAACACACAAAAAAAAAAACTTGTCTGCAGAAGGAAAAACGCTAATCGCGCGCGCGCTGTGCATAAACAAAAACAGTTCAGTGTATAGTGCAGTGAGAAAAAAAAAAAAAGTGTATTGTGTTAGGGCAATCCCTCTCGCCCCACTCCCATTCGTTTGCTGCTGCCTTGCTTGGCTATAGCAAGTGCCGTATGTTTTTGCGTGCACTTGCTATGGCTGGGTAGAGTATCATTTGGCGAATAGCGGGTCGCTTTGTGTAGATTTTGTTGACAGACCAAAGCAATTCATTGTATGGGCATAACACCTGCAGTGATTTGTTTTGGAAAGCTGACGTCAGGATCAACATGGTACGGCCCAGCTTAGTCAGCGTCGGAGTTGAGTTTTTTGTGTTCGTTTTTTTGTTATGCGTGGGAATTTTAGAGTGGACGTGAGTAACATTCGTGGGTTGAGATCCAATTTTTTTCATTGTATGCCCATGCGATTCACAATAAAACAGCTGTTTTGGCACTAAGTGAAACATAGGTCAGCATTGATTCCGATTTAACGGAGTTTAGTCTGCCTGGATATAGCTTGGTGCCATAATTATTTTCCCATCGTGGCATCGCCTTTTATATACGTAGTGATGTAGCCTGCCAACTTCTACCTCAATATGGCCAATGTTCCAATCCGGAATTTTATTTTATTTGGCTAAATTTTCATTTTATTCACTACTGTTTTATTTACAGAAGCCCTAACCAGGACAGGCCTTCAACTTATAATGAGTTTGATGCACTGTCTGATTCCATCACCAGAATTGTTACCCATTATCCTCGTACTGAAATCGTCATTGCGGGCGATTTCAACATAAAGAATTCAGGTTGGCTTCGACATTCTGGACAGACAACACCCGAGGGAAGGTATGTCGAGATCTTTGCTGAGGTTAATAATTTAACCCAGATTGTAAATGAGCCGACACGGATACCGGACATCAGCGGTCAAAACGCCAACACCCTGGACTTGTTTCTTACCTCTCACCCTGATAAATACATTTTAAATGTATTATCGCCTCTAGGTTCGTCAGACCATTGTATCATATCGGCGAATTTCTCGTACTCCAGCCGCACAGTTAAAGAACAAGCTCCGAAAAGAACCGTATGGCAATACGAGAAAGCTAATTGGGAAGCTTTAAACGGTTTCTTTAGGAGTTTTAACTGGTCGTTGCGCTTCCTCAACAACGACGTGGATGCCGCTGCCGATATGATTACAAATTTAATTCACCTGGGTATGAAACGCTTTATCCCTAACAGGATAAAGTGTATCAGACCTAAGGAAAACGCGTGGAGTCAGATGAGCTGTAAAGAAGCTATCAGGGCTAAAGAGGTAAGTTTTCAATCATTTAAGGCCAACCCAACTGAGGAAAACCGAAAAAAGTTCAAACGAGCCAGAAATGACTGCAATGCCCATATTAATCGTGTCAAATTCTCCTACGACCAAAAGTTGAGGCAGAAAATACTACAAAGTCCCACCGGTAGTAAAAACTTTTGGTCGTTTGTTAAGAATATTAAGGATTCGGCCTCAATATCCATCCCGACATTCATCTGCAATGACATTCCAGCTGTCAGCTCTTTAGATAAAGCCAATCTGCTTGCTGCTCATTTTACAGCTAGCTCAACGCTGCCAGATTGTACTTTGTCTCCCCCTGTACTCGAGCGCGTAGAATACTCCACTCCGACCAATTGCACTTACGGCCCTTCTTTCCAAGGTCATGGAAACGCTGATAAATTGTCAGCTTATGAATATCTTCAATCGCGGAAAATTCTTAATGACCGGCAGAACGGTTTTCGCGGCAACAGGTCCACTGGTGATTTGATGACATATCTAACCGAAAAGTGGAACCAATCTATTCACCATGGTGGTGAAAGCAAGGTCGTTGCGCTTGATATTTCAAAGGCATTTGACAGAGTTTGGCATCAAGCTCTCTTGTCGAAAATGCGTGTATTTGGGATCGATGTTACCCTTCTTCAATGGATTAGAAAATACGTTTCAAGTCTGCAACTTACCAAATAAATGCTGGTGTTCCCCAACGCTCCGTTTTGTCTCCGACTCTCTTTCTCATTTTTATAAATGATCTCCTCTCTGTTACTTCTAATCCTATTCATTCCTTCGCCGATGATAGTACCCTCAGCTTTACATATTCGTTTCCTGGGCAGCGTCCCTCATCTTCGGGCGTTCAACTGGAACGGCAACGTATGTTAAGCTCATTGAATTCCGATCTTGACTGCATTCTGGAGTGGGGTAAAACCAATAGAGTGGAATTTAATGCTTCCAAAACACAATGCTGTCTTGTGTCATTAAAGCGAAACCTCAATACTCTGTCATTATCCATGAATGGCACTTGCATCGCTGAAACCGAAAGACTTTCCATTCTCGGTATGTGCGTTAGCGACAACCTTCGTTGGAATGACCACATATTCGACGTCGCCAAGAACGATGCGAAGTGTCTAGGCTTCCTTAAGCGATGAAAGAAATATTTCACCCCTTCTGATCTGGGTAGAATCGACAACGCTCATATCTGGTCTGGTGCACCAATAACATATTTGGAGCTACTTGACAGGATTCAAAAAAGTGCGGTAAAATTTATTGGCGATAGAGACATCACGAAATCATTCTCTCCTGGCTGTCATTGTTCTATCGCTACTACCACCACAAGTGCTCAAATGAAGTAGCCAGTTGCATTCCACCCCTACAGCAATTCAACCGCAATACTCGTCATGCGAGGAAAGCACATCAGTTTACCCCTAAGCCTGTTTTCGGACGTACTGTGAAATACAAGGATTCCTTTCTTAACCGTACAATACGAATGCAGAATGCTCTACCACGCTCTGTTTTCCTGCACACTATAATTTACAAACATTCAAAACCAACGTGCATTGGTTTCTCCCTTTCCCTTTCAATTTTTTCGGAGGTACGTGAGAGTATGAATATGCTTCTTAAGGCAATCAATAAATGTTGTGTAGGTGACGAGTTTACTGTATCCCCACAATTTTTTAAGCTGACTCTAATTGACACTTATGTATCAATACACAACCCACGCCTAACCTTAAAACAGGAAGAATACTTTGGAAACCCGCTGATTGAAGATTGATTGAACAAGGAAGATCAAGCAACTCCTAGAATATTGCCAAAAACTCGAGAATTGTTTGATGTAACCAATAAATAAGTCCATCCCGCTTACCACCACCACCACCACGTCCAAAACTCCTTAAAATACAATCATTAAATTGCTACTAATCAAAGCAAAGCACCTCAATCGAGAGCACTTGACTTTGCTCAATGGTGATCCTTTAAAAGAAAACGACTGTAAACTTAGATCCGATAAACGCCAGTCAGATTCCAGATACGATGGTCTTGCCCCGAAAACCCAAACCAACAAAGCGTCCATAGATTTCAGCAAAAGCCAAACATTCACATTGAATCTCTCCTTGAACATTCCTTAAACTACATAAATATATACATATACTATACGTCGATATCCTTCACCTTCCACCTACACACAAACAACAAAGAACTTAAGGCGATTTGCAAGTCTATTTAAAACAATTTCAATACAAAAATGTACTTACCTGAGCAAAAATCTCAGAGAGTCTTGAAGAACTAATCCGGAACTGCTCCTACAGCTACCTGACTCAGGGTGTTAAAATTAGCCTTTTGTTTTGGTTGTTAAAAAGGATTGATGCTTGTTACGGGACTATTGTTGTTTAGCTGGAAAATTGCATCTCTCTCTGTATCTCTCTGTGTTTCGAAAAAAGGATGTTCTTAGGTAGGATTTTGCCCAAAACTATTTGCCAGCAAATCTGTGAAATTATATTTTCTTTCTAAAAATGTGGAAGAAGTTGTTTTTCCTTGAATACGCCCGTAAATTGGTCTTTTATCGTCGAACAGGAACGAATGTCAAGATGTACTCTCGGGAAGACTGGGTATCTGTGATTTTATGACTTGCAGCCGGACGTAGTCAAGTGTGTAGCACGAAATTGGGTCAAATGAAGTTTATAACTGCACTTTGCGTTTAAGAGCGGCAAAACTTTTGAAAATTGTTCGCCTCCTCCTCCTACTCCTTTTATTGCAGAACAATGTCGTCTTGCATTGCCCTCGTACATTGCAATAACAAACTTCACTCAAGGATAATTATTTTCTCACCTTTTGTACAATGGTGTCATTAGGATAATGCGTGAGTGCCTCTGGCAGAGAACATAAGTAAGACCGGGGATTTATTTGTACAACGTGCTGCACACACCAACACACACACATAGATGTTGGGCACACTCGCCCCGCTTCTCATCAGAAGTACCCATATCAACATTATTGTAACGTTGTTACGTGCATGCACAATGGCATCTCGTTGAGAGGGAAATCTTTCATTGGTGTGCCAAGTGCAGGTGAATTATATATCTACATGTATATTATATATAGTATCTCTAAGAATCTTCAAAGTTGTAATAGAAAATTGTTTTGGGTAGCAAGTACTTGAAACGATTTTTCGCTTCAAAAACTAAATGAGTGAGTATGTACGTAGTTAGCTGGAGAAAAGTTTTTATTTTTTGTTTTTGCATTTACGACTGAAAAAATTCAAAAAGGTCTTTTGATTTGCAAGGAGTCTTCGACAAAAAATATGTATGCAAATGAAGAGGGTGCTTCATTTCGAATGCATTTGCAAGTAGTGTGTAGTACCAGAGGAGCTTCAAACCCGAATAAAGACCGTTTGTAGAACATTATTCCCTGATGATGTCACTATGAATGAGTGAGTATGGGTTAATGGTAGGTATAGGCACCTAACCTGTTCACTTGTAAATAGAAAATTGTTAGAGACGGATTTGATGCTGATGAATTTTAGAGACAAAAGTTAGTTAGTAAGTTGTCGTATTTTGAAGACAAGGCTTCTTTTGGACTTATTCCGTCCACAGCGACTGAGTGTCATTAGTTCGCGCTTAAGGTGTGATCAGACGGCCATCCAAACTTGACATCCGGATGACATGCTGACGTCTGAAAACTTGTTTATTTCAGACGGGTGCCATTAGGATGTCATCCGGACGACAAGTTTGGATGATCGCACCTTTAGTTTTGCGTTTCCTTTTCACTGTTCCCCATGAAGAAACTACGTCAGGTCAATAAAGAACCAATTCCACATCGCAGTAAAGAAAATGTTGGCGATGCAATAAAAAATATCATTTAAAAGCATGCTGTTAACCAAGTTTAATTCTGGACTAAAAAGCAGGTATCTGTCTAAAATGCCACTGAGTCTTAATCCTTCAGCAAATGTTCAAGGCTTTCGGTTATAAAGGGTGATTTTTGAAGAGGTTTAGAACTTTTTTAAAAAAAAAAACACAAAAAATTCGAAAAAATGAATGAAATATTTATTTGAATCGATAGTTTGAACCTTGCAATTTAATGTTTAAAGATAATTTCATGCAAATGTTGACCGCGGCTGCGTCTCAGGTAGCCCATCCGCTGAGTCCAATTTTTCCATACTCTTTCACACATATCGGCCGGTATCTCACGAATGAATGCATGGATGTTGGCTTCCAGTGCGTCAATCGAAGCGGGCTTGTCCCTATACACATTAGCCTTGGCATACCCCCACAAAAAATAATCTAATGGTGTCAAATCGCACGATCTAGGCGGCCAATTGACCGGCCCGAAACGTGAAATTAACTGTTCACCAAACTCGCCTCGCAATTGCGCCATTGTTTCGCGTGCTGTGTGGCATGTGGCACCGTCTTGTTGAAACCACATATCATGCAAGTCAAGAACTTCCATTTCGGGCAAAAAAAAGTTTGTATTGTATCATCGCTCGGTAGCGTTCACCATTGACAGTAACGCTGCGATTCGCATCATCTTTGAAGAAATATGGCCCAATAATGCCGCCGGCCCATAAACCGCACCAAACAGTGGCTTTTTCGGGATGCATTGGTAGCTGTTGCAATGCTTCTGGCTGATCTTCACTCCAAATGCGGCAATTTTGCTTATTTACGTACCCATTCAACCAAAAATGAGCCTCATCGCTGAACACAATTTTTCGATAAAAAAGCGGATCCTCGGCCAGCTTTCCAAGAGCCCATTTACCAAAAATTCGGCGTTGTGGTAGGTCGGCTGGCTTTAGTTCTTGCACCAGCTGTATCTTAAAAGGCTTTACGCCCAAATCCTTCCGCAAAATTTTCCACGTAGTGCTGTAACAAAGGCCTAACTGCTGGGAACGGCGCCGAATCGACATTTCGCGGTCTTCTGTCACACTAGCTGATACGGCCGCAATATTTTCTTCAATACGCACAGTACGTAAACGTGTTGGTGGTTTAATGTCCAACAAAGTAAATTTGGTGCGAAATTTGGTCACAATCTTCCGAATAGACTGCTCAGAAGGTCGAGAATGCCGATCATAAAATGGAAGCAGCGCGCGATGAACATTTCGAACCGAGCACGAATTTTGATAGTAAAATTCAATAATTTGCAAGCGTTGTTCATTTGTAAGACGATCCATGGTTAAATTGCAAACCAAACTGAAGCTGTTTGACAGTGACACAAGGTACTAAACACACGTCAGCTGTCAAAACCAGTGTTGCCAAAACCAAACCAGCTAAAAAATCACCCTTTAAAATAATTTCTTTTCTTTTCTTATTAAAAAAGAAAAGTTCAGTTTTATTTCATTTAATATTGTATATGTTATTTTTATGTTTATTAAACCAATAAATAAATATTAATGCTTTATATCGAAGTTTTTTATTTATTTTATTTATTTAACATTTTAAAAGAGTACGGAATAACGGGAGAGCATTTTAACTTTCTCGAATAAAAGGATAAACTGTATACGTTGAATTGATGAACATCATTCATTGATTTAATGAACCAAATTCGTTGACACAAAGAACAAAGTTCGTTGATTCAATGAACGAAGAACGTTGATTAATGAATAAAATACATAAATCAATGAACTGATTTTCATTAATACAAAGAATAATTAATTATTTAATGAACGGGTTCATTGATTGATGAACGACCATTCTTTGTATCAAAGAACATGTTCATCGGCTGAATTTTAATGAAAAATATTCCTTACATGTAAGTATCTTTTAGGTTCCGTGTACCTAGGTATTAAATGCTTTGAAAGCATACAGTTTGAACGAGTTGGGTAGATACGTACATTGATTGTTTGAGTAAGAAAAAAGACTAACAGGTAAATTGTTTTTGTTTCGTAAAGTGGTGCATCACGCGTTGGAAAAAAGGAAATAGGTCTGAAAAAAGGAGAATAGTGTGAATATTTTGTGTTGGGTTTAAATAATATCATCAGAAAGTTAGGCGTTACGAACGAGTTGAACAATATGACGCATCGCCACTGCAATATAGTAAAAACGCAATAATAGTATTCAATTACCTTTTACGTCGATTCAGAATTATTTCAGAAAGTCGAAAAAGGGAAAAGGTGCTTAGCTGTTTAGTACTTTCAACACGACAACAGCTAAAGGTTCATTCACAGAGGAAGTACTCAGTCAGTGTATTCGGTGCCGTGATATAAGACCAAATGAAATAATTTTCAAAAATTGGTTTAATTCCACAGAAGGGAGGAGAAGAAGATCCTGCGTAGAAAGAAAAGAGAGCACGCAGTCTCCCAGCTCAAGGAGATCGAAGAGTCCCGCGACCGAAACAACATCCGGAAGTTTTATAAAAAAAGCCAAGCAACTGGCTGCTGGCTTTAAGACCGGAACACAGGCTCTTCGTAACAGCTATGGAAACCTAGTCACAGACGCGCAGGGAATAGTGGATGTATTTGAGCAGCATTTCCATCAGCTGCTAAACGGACAAAATGTAGAGAGAGTGATTGGGCAAGAAGAGAACTCGCGTCCAGTCAATGAAGAACCATTCCCTCTGCCCAGTATAGAAGAGGTTGGCTTAGCTATAAAAAAGCTAAAGAACAATAAGGCTGCCGGTTCTGATGGCCTACCTGCAGAGCTTTTCAAATACGCAGGTGATGTTATGGTAGGGCGCATGCACCAAATCATCAACCAAGTTTGGGTGGAGGAAAGCATGCCCGATGACTGGACCATCAGCTCCATATGTCCCATTTACAAGAAAGGCGAAACTATCGAGGCATATCCCTGCTTAATGTCGCATATAAGATCCTATCCAACGTACTGTGTGAACGTCTCAAACCTTTCTGCAACACTCTCATGTGCCCGTAGATCAACTGTAGACCAAATTTTCACACTAAGACAAATCCTGGAAAAGACCAACGAGTTTCAAGCCAAGACAAACCATTTCTTCGTCGACTTTAAAGCCGCATATGACAGCATTTATCGTCAGCAGCTTTTTGTGGCGATGGCCGAATTCGGGATCCCGTCAAAACTGATCCAGATGTGTCGCATGACACTAGATAACACGCGATGCAATGTGCAGTTTGACAGCAGCTCATCTGAACTCTTTCAAACATGCACCGGATTTCGGCAAGGAGATGCGCTGTCGTGTGATTTCTTCAATATTGTTCTTGAGCAGATAGTGCGCATGGCAGGTGTCAACACGAAAGGCACTATCTTCAACAGATCAGTCCCACTGCTGGGGTATGCGGACGATATAGATATCATCGGTCGATCCCAGCGTGCAGTGGTAGAGACTTTCACGGCTATTGAAGAACAGGCGAAACTAGTTGGCCTTGAAGTGAATGAGGACAAGACTTGATATATGCTATCAACAAACAAATAATCATCTGCCCACCGACTAGGACAAAATGTCGCTGTTGATAGCAGCAACTTCGAGGTAGTTAAGGAGTTCATCTACCTCGGGGTAAAAATAAACTCTACAAATGACATCTTAGTGGAGATCTGTCGAAGAATTACCCTAGGAAACCGCTGCTACTTCGGTTTGGCAAAACAAATGGGTTCAAAACTCCTAACTCGAAGGACAAAGTGCATGCTCTACAGAACCCCTATCCTGCCAGTTCTGCTATAAGGCGCCGAGTGCTGGACGATAAGCAGGAAAGGAGAGTTAATACTGGGATCCTTTGAAAGAAAAATCCTTCGACGGATATTTGGTCGTGTGTGCGAGGAGGGCGAATGTAGGAGAAGATACAACCGCGAACTCTATGAGCTGTACCAAGATGTGTATGTAGTCCGAAAAGCTAAAACTCGTCGACTACATTGGCTCGGCCACATCGAGCGAATGGACAACAACACTCCATGCCAAGAGGATCTTCGAATCCCAGCCCCCAGGTTCGAGACGACAAGGAAGATCGAACCTCCGTTCTAAAGACCAAGCCATCGCGGATGCCAGAGCGCTTGGTCTGGACACCTGGAAGCAGCGTGCTCGGGATCGCAGAGAATAGAAGGCTGCCGTATCTCAGGCAGCGAATATTCACGGGTCGGGAGTCCGTTAAGTAAGTAATTTAACTACGCAAAAAATTTTAGTCGCATCGTGTGATTTTATAATTCCAGAAAAAAATTATGACGCCTTAAGTAAAAATTAAAAAACTAAATTTTTCATCTTTTCATTTAGAGATAAACCAAATTTTTACTAACGACTAAACATTATGAATGTTTAAAAATTTTGAATGCTTTCGATAAAATGTTGGCAACTCTAGAGCCACCTAACTACTTAACACTAAGCACAGACTCACATGCTCTTGAATAAATTCAGTATATCAGTGCTAATTGAAATAGTCAACATTCGATCGAAATTGAGCTTAACTTATCAATGTTGAATTTCTAAGCAACCGTAGTCCCGTCTTGACACTATCTATCTATCTATCGTCGACGTCATTGATATCGCGCTCTTTATCTACCATAAAATCGATTACAATTGATAAGAACTATATACATATATTTGATTTGCAACATTCACACTCACACGCACCGTATGTGGATTGTGTTTCGCCACAGAGTGCGAGTAGTTATGAAACGTTAGCAAGAAGTTTACCTTCTCGATTTTCTCCCATCCGATTCCCAAATGGGAAAATTCAAGCGCAAGAAGTATCTGCTCGTGTTCTTAATTCTCGGAACGGTTTTCTTTGTGATTCTTAATACCGTGCAATTGGAACGTGAATCTGTCGCATTGAGTAGCAGCCATGTGAAAGAAGTAAGGTGACTTTATGGAGTTACTCTCAAGTGTATTTGATCATCCAGTGACCCCTTTTAGATTCGTTTCAACATAAGTGCACTGTCGAGAGATTTTGAAGAGTTCATATCTCATCGGGCGGTATGGGATTCAGGGAGTAGTGACTTTTTCTTTTTCGAAAAATTCACCAGCGATGGCATCGGGGCGTTTCGTGAACTACCAGATACGCGTGATGAAGTGTAAAGTTTCTTTTTTTGTTTTTTTTTTTTTTTAATATGTGGCGCTATCAAAGTGATGATTTTTCTTTGGTTATTTTTTATTATTTCAGTTGTAAAGAGCGTAAATATCGTGTGCCGCAAAAATCAAAAGTATCTGTGATAGTAGTTTATAGAAACGAGGCCAGGTCAACGCTGCTGCGAACTATAGTTTCGGTGATAAAAAGAACACCAGAGAAGTTCTTGGAGGAGATAATTGTTATCGATGATTTCAGCGATGATGGTGAGTGAAATGATTAGGTAAACAAAGATCTTGTCTTATCTAATCTAAATCTACAGTCGAGTAAACAATTCTGTAGAGATATAAATCAGTAGCGGCCAATCGCCATTAAATTATGAATTTATTTATTCATTTTGGGCCTTACTAATAAACAGGCACAAATGTCGACTACTACCTAATTGCAAGGTTATAGTAAAGTAGTCAGCTTTAATAGAATCCTACTAATAAACGATTTCACCTATTCATTAAGTAACCTTCGTACTTTCTTTCAATCTACTACAATTTCCATCAAAGTTGTTATCAAACAACACTAAATGTCGAAATCAATTTTGTAGTTCTCAAAAAAAAAAAATTCCAAATCAAATATTAAAAGTACATCGAGTAACGAAGGTTTATTTGCCGATTTGGAAATAATTAATGCATCATCATTACTTTGAAATCCCATCATTTTTTAGTTATTTTCGGACGAAAGAATGGATCTAGTCGAGACTGTGGTACAGCTAAGCTATACATACATCTGTCAAAATCGTTTCCTTCGTATATCAGTAGGTAACTAACGGGTCTTGGATCAGAGCTCCTTTTTTTAATAGCCTTTTTTGACAGATCACGTGTGAGTCGTGTCATGCTGTCATGTTATTTTTGTTTAGTATTGTTTGGCATTTCATAATGGAAAGACTTACGCGTGAACAACGTTTGCAAATTGTTCAACTTTATTATGAAAATTCACGTTCTGTGAGGAATGTGTTTCGTGCACTTCGCTCAACTTATGGTCAACATAATCGGCCTTCTGAGCGTACTATTCGCAACACCATCACCCATTTTGAGACCCAGCATTCATTATTGGATAATATTCGACCAAATAGACCACGTCCAGCGGCCGTAGCTGAGAGTGTACACGAAGACCGTAGAGAGTCGATTCGGCGCCGTTCGCAGCAACTCGGACTGACGTATGGAACGACTTGGCATTGGCATTTTACGTCAAGATCTTAAATTGAAAGCGTACAAAATACAGCTTGTGCAACAACTGAAGCCGCTCGACCTTCCCAAGAAGTTCCAAGAAGATCCGACGTTTTCGAGGCAAATTTTGTTTAGCGATGAGGCCCATTTCTGGCTCAATGGGTATGTAAACAAACAAAATTGCCGCATTTGGGACGAAGAGCAACCTGAAAAGATTGAAGAACTGCCACTTCATCCAGAAAAAACAACGGTTTGGTGCGGGTTGTGGGCCGGTGGAATCATCGGTCCATATTTCTTTAAAAATTATGCCGGTGCGAACGTAACCGTCAATGGCGACCGTTATCGTGACATGATAACCGACTATTTGATGCCTGAAATTGAAGCTCGTGATCTCGGCGACGTGATCTTGGCCACCAAGATTGTGTGATATCACACCGTTAGACTTTTTCCTGTGGGGATATGTAGAGTCAAAAGCTTATGCCGACAAACCCGCTTCGATTCAGGCCTTGGAGGAAAACATCACGCGTGTCATTCGCCAGTTACCAGTCGAAATGCTCGAACGAGTGATCGAAAATTGGACTCAACGGATGGACCATCTGCGACGTAGCAACGGCCAACATTTGATAGACATAATCATCAAAAAATAAATGCCAAAGAATCTTCTTTCAAATGATAATAAACATTCTCCATTAAATTTGAATTTTCTGTGTTTTTTTCTTTAAAAAAGTAGGGAAACTCGAAATGGATCACCCTTTATTACCGTGTGGTAGTAGTAGTAGGTATTTTAGCACCAAGTATTATTGCTCTTGATACCCGTGTCAATGCGTTTTTAAAGCGATTTTAGTTTCATTAATTAATAATTGATTAACAAATAATTCTGTTAATGCAATTCTACATAGAAAGGGTTTAGAATTGAAATAATATGAGAAAACCTTAGAAACTTTTGTGCATTTTGATTTCCAACTAAAGCTCCTCATGTTATACATATCGAACCTTTTCATTCGATGAGTGTACCGAGTAGGAACTATTAATATGGATATATTTATATTTATATGCATGTGGGGGATTTTTTTTTAAATAAATAAAACACCACAGATTCAATAATTTAATTATGTTTAGTTCAAAATGAATTAATAATATAAATGCAAAGAATTTTAATAACTATGGGTGCGGAGTGATAATGACCGAGTCTTGATGGGCTTTGAACTACTACTGAGCTCTTTATTTGCGCATGCGTGTGTATTATTTTGCCTTATATCGTCAATTTTGTGATCTTTATCGGTAGTATGGACTGCGTCTAGACATGTTGAAATTTATTTATACTTTCTACTTCGATGTTATTTCGTGCGTTGGTGTATTTATTCGTCATCGTTATCCGTATTGTTCCTTCCGAATCCTACATGTATTAAAATTTATTGCTTATTAACCTGACACCTTTCAGTACATTTGGGTATTAAACTACCTCTACTTTAGGTACCATCATATTGTACAATAGGTAACACCTGCTTCGAAATGTCAGTCTATACTTGTGTAGTTACGACTTAAACATGGCTTTCCATACATTAAATTTTATCCTCTCAGTTGTGACTAAGTTGGGCACTAAATTCTTTATTGGTACATGATTTGTTTAAAGTGTGAAGATTTTTATTTAAGCATTCACTAAATGTGATTATTAGTAAGGCCCTTTGTATTTTCCAAACCTGATGAAATCATTTGTGTTTTAAGTTGTTACATCGCTGATGATGTAGTATTACTTGCAAAAGGAAGTTTCCAACGGCATTAAAATAGCTTAACATATATATGGGCAAATCAGTGCGGCCTGGGGGTAAATCCCCAACAAAAGCTGCACTTGTCCTGTTTACGAATAAAAGGACTATACCGCCATTCAAGTCACCAACCTTTTACCCATGTAACCTCATCTTTGGCAGGATGTAGGGACCATATCCCAAAATAATCCTGTTTATGTATACGGCAATAGTGCATTGGAGCATTGGGAAACACCAGCATTTATTTGGTAAGTTGCAGACTTGAAACCGTCCAAAACTACTTGAATTGAACGGTCTGAAAGGTATTTTCTAATCCATTGAAGAAGGGTAACATTGATCCCAAATACACGCATTTTCGACAAGAGAGCTTGATGCCAAACTCTGTCAAATGCCTTTGAAATATCAAGCGCAACGACATTGGTTTCACCACCATGGTGAATAGATTGGTTCCACTTTTCGGTTAGATATGTCATCAAATCACCAGTGGACCTGTTGCTGCGAAAACCGTACTGCCGGTCATTAAGAAGTTTTCGGGATTCGAGATATTTCATAAGCTGACGGTTTATCAGCATTTCCATGACCTTGGAAAGAAGGGACGTAAGTGCAATTGGTCGGTAGAAGGAGGGAGAGAAAGATTCACCATTTTTTGGGGACGGGCTGGACAAATGCTGTCTTCCATCTTCTCGGAAAGAGCCCTGAAGAATAGGACAGTTAGAAAAGCTTACGCAGTGATTTTGCCAGCGTGGAAGAACACCTCTTCAGAACGATAGGGGAAATACCATCTGGGCCAGCGGATTTGTGAATGTTGAGATCTTGAATTACTCTTGCCACAGTACGGGTGCGGAAGTGGATTTGTCCCATGGAGTGTTCTACGCGCTCGAGTACAGGGGGAGATAAAGCACAATCTGGCAGCGTTGAGCTAGCTGCAAAATGAGCAGCAAGCAGATTGGCTTTATCCGAAGCCATTGGGCCATTTTTCTTCGAAAATGAGCAAGGAGTGGCCGTTACAGTCAATGGCGATCGTTATCGGGCCACGTTCAACGAATTTTTGTTCACAAAAATTGAAGAGGAGGATATTGGCAACATTTGGTTTCAACAGGACGGCGCTACGTGCCACACAGCCGAAGCTACACTCGATGTTTTGCGCCCTGTTTTTGAAGATCGCATTATCAGCCGCAGAGTTGATGTCGTTTGGCCACCGCGGAGCTGCGATTTGACACCATTGGACTGTTATTTGTGGGGTGCCGTAAAAGATAAGTGTTACGCCGACATGCCAGAGACAATTGACGCTTTAAAGGACAATATTCGTGAAGCCATTGGTGAAATACAGCTGCACACAATCGATACTGTGCTTAAAAATTGGACCGATCGTGTAGGCTACTGCATGGCCAGCCGAGGCAGCCATTTGAATGAAATTATTTTCCATTATTAACCGGAAGGATTGTGCTTTCAAATAAAAAAAGAAATTTGCGAAAATATTCAGTAGTTTTTTTTATAGCATTTTCAAAAAAAAAAAACGAAATTATTTGGCAGTCCCTATACACAAAAACACAGTGCAATCAGCGATAGGTTGAAATTGTCATCTATATATAAAATTCGCTTATGTCAATGATTACCATTCTAGAGAGTATTCCAAATCAGGGTGAATAATTGCAAGAACTTTAGCCACCGTAGATTTGGTCAAACAAAATCGTTGACAGAAATCTTTATCATCCCAATGTTCCGTATTTATTCCTTCTGTCATTTCATATTGCCTACGTTTGATGACAAGTGCATTTTTGTCGTCGTCACTCATATTCAACAAAAATTCAAGAAATTAAAAATACAAAAAGACAAGATCAAAATATACAAACCGACTGACAGGAATAAACAGAAACGCTACATTCAACCTCCATTAACTCTAAAAATCCCTCTTAAAATGAGGATTTTGACGTTTTAGCTAACAGCGGTTGTAACTTTAATGACCGATTAGTGAATGGAGGCAGCCTCCACTAAAATCTCTAATGGAGGGTGAATAAATGAAATTTTGTTAAAATCTCAAAATTTTCCTGAGACTGAATACATCGGGCCTTAGTCTGGTAACGAACGTGATTTCTATAAATCCTTCTCGAATAATCGTTAACTGTAGGGTTTAATGTTAGTGGTAAGAAAGCCATGTTCATGTATCAAAAATTGACGACAAGATATTTTTGAACGCACTCCGCACTTGTTTTCTGTTTCAAAACCAAACAGAGTTTTACATACTCGTATGTTTCGAAAAAAAAAAAAGTACTAAAAGTGAAAAAAACTTAATTCACTTGAAGGACAATGGCAACACAAGTCATTGACAGAAATACAATCAGACACACACACATAGTGCCCAAAAAACTCCTGATTGTCATATTTTCAAAATGGTTGGATTGGTGCTTTATAAGTTTTCCTTCTTTGATAGGACGAATCGGCGTCAACTAGCAGCGGATCCATTAAAATATCTTTGTTTAGACTTTTTTTTCACCTTTTTTTCAAAGTAGCTTCTATGTGAAAACAATATCAGATATTTTGGCAAATAGATTGACAGCAAATGTAATAAATTCAAAAAAAATTCCTAGAACTATTACTAGTGAAAGAAAATACGAAGGATACTTAATGAATAGGTGAAATCGTTTATTAGTAGAATTCTTTAGCTCAGTACTATACTACCGGGTGTTTTTATTAGCCGTATTGAACTTCGAATTTAAATAAAACACAAGAAAATCGTTTTAATGTCCACCAATTTGACTTTATTGGAAGGATAATTTTATGCCATTAATGTGGCTGGTTCGAATAAAGACAAGTCCAATTTTCAACCACTTTTTCAAGCATTTGGGGCTGCATGTCGGCAATAACGCCACGAATGTTGGCTTTCAAGTCCCCCAACGTTTCGAGTTTGGTGGCGTAGGCCTGCGACTTCACATATCCCCAAAGAAAATAATCAGTTGACAGGTCCATTCCGCGAAATTATGCGCTCATCGAAAGTTTCCTTCAATAAATCGATTGTGACGTGCGACGTGCGCTGTGTGGCATGTAGCGCCGTCTTGTTGGAACCACATTTCATCCACATTTCATCCACATTCATGCCATCCAATTCGGGAACAAAATAGTCGGTTATCATGGCTCTATACCGGTCTCCATTAACGGTAACTGACTCTCCAGCATCATTTCGGAAAAAGTCTGGCCCAATGACTCCACCAGCCCATAGAGCACACCAAACAGTCTCTTCACTCCAAATGCGGCAATTTTGCTTGTTGACGTAGCCATTCAACCCAAAATGAGCCTCATCACTGAACAAAATTTTGCGATGAAAACAGCGTCGAATTCAATCTCATTTTCGGCCTATACACCAAAACCACGTTGCATTGCATGGTGTCGCGGCTTTAATTCTTGCACAAGCTGGATCTTGTAAGGTCGTAAGAAGAGATCTTTGCGCAAAATCTTCCATAAAGTTAAAGCTTCAATTGCTGTGCACGGTGGCGAATCGATTCATTCGGGTCCTCTTCACCACTTTTCAACGTCTCTGCGGATGCGTATTATCACATAGAGTAAACGTAGTGCGAAAACGATCCATGGTTAACCGAATTAATTGCTCTGATGGACAATTATGTCGACCATGTCGACCATAAAATGAACGGAGCTTGCGGTAAACTTCGCGAACTGAACCATTATTTTCGAAATGAATTCGCACGATTTGCAAGCGTTGTTCATTTGTCAACCTGTTCATGATGCAATGGCAAACCAAACTGAACATGAATGACGTTAGAGTTACCAGATTTGACCACAAAATGTCAGTTTTATCTCTATCGAAAAACAACCTCTAAAAAAAAACCCTTTATAACCTTGCAAATAATTAGTAGTTGACATTTGTGTCCGATTATTAGGAAGGCCCATAATGAAATTTAATGGAAACATTTTTGTTTGAAAAATTTGGTATTCGCAATTGAGGCTGCACTGTTGCCATAGGTGTCTGCTTGGTGTCTTGAGCGGTACCTAGCGGCTACAGGAAGATCGTTGAAATGTAGTCAGTTGAGCATGCAAAGCTGCAAGCTTTAGTTCAAATTGAAACTAAATTTAGGAAAAATATTCATATCTATCATTTTGGATGAATTATCCTTATGACTAAAAGCCTAGCTCCTCCAAACATTGTAGAAGTGGAAGGGACCTACATTTTAATTCGGGCAATTTTACATAGTTTATTAATTCACTTTTACGATGATTATGGTTTTTGACTCTGCAAACTATTTGCGTTGAATCATCCACAAATGTAGCTAAAGTTGTAACTTCTTTTTGCAGATAAATCTAGAGTGGGGATCAGAAATAGAAACGGACCAAGAGGGCCTCTTTGTGGAACTCCTTTTGTGATTTCTTTATATTAGGAATATTTACTTCCGACACGAATGAGAGTGCCCCACAGTTCGGTCTTCCTTTTCATCTCAAACATGTGGGCTGGGATTCGAAGATCCCCTTTGCTAGAGCATTACTGTCCATTTACTCGATGTGATAGTGCCAATGTAGTTGACGTATATTGGCTCATAGAGGTCGCGCTTGTATCTGCTCCCCCATTTGCCCTTCTCTAACATAGGACCAAATATTCGCAGAAGAATTTATCTTTCGAAGGAGCCCAGTATTAACTCTCCATTTCTGCTTATTGTCTAGCACTCGGCGCCGTATAGCAGGGATGATAAGGGTTCTATTAGTTTTGTCCTTCGAGTTAAGAGTTTTGAACCAATTTGCTTCGCTAAACCGAAGTTGGAGCAGTTTTTGTTTGCGCCGAGGTAGATAACTAACTTACCTAGTGACATTTGTCCTTGATGCTTGTTTGTTTATAGCACAGATTTAGTTTTTTCCTCATTCAGTCCAAGGCCCACATAAAAACCCCTTAGAAAGGCCAGTTTTAGCTTATCCTTTTAAAAGCCGGGAAACGTTAAGAAAAATACTAGAATATATTTTTAAGGATAAAACTGCAGCATTGCTTAAACTAAATATTTGTATTTCATAATACAGTTCAACCATCAATCGACTTTTAATTTTAGAATTTTTAGGTATCCCATTAGCTCCTTTCACTCATTCCCCCATTGGCCATTATTTTTTCTGATAAGAGGTACTTGCGTTTTTGCCTTTTAATGCCTTTGATAGCAAGAAGTTCAAACTCGTATCCGCCGTGTGACTTGTAAGATATGAAGAGACTTTGCGATTTTTAAATTTCAGATTGTTTTGCCAATTATCGAAGACTTAATAATAACTTATTAATAACATATTTCGCTTTTGTTATCATTTTTGTAAGTTCATTAAAGAGATTGCAATTTTTAAATCTTGAATCACTCTTCGAAATGTCGCCACAACAGAACCTGCTGACTCAACGCCTATCTCATATCCAAAAATCTATCATTTAAATAATTTAAAGCACTCATCCCTTTACAAAATATATCTATCTATCATCAAACAATCCAAACAGACCTTTGATATGTCATGTTCTCTTTCCAGAATCATCTACAGTCGAGCTGGGCCAACTGCCATTAGAAACGTTCATCAAATTGCACCGCAATCGTCGCCACCTTGGTTTGATTGAATCACGTAATCTTGGAGCAAAAATCGCAGCCGGTGACTACATTGTCTTTCTCGACAGTCATTGTGAAGTTAACACCGACTGGATTGAACCACTGCTAGACCGTCTAGCCTCATACCATGGCATAGCGGTGAGTCCTGTATTGGACAGTATCGATGCAACAACATTTCAATATCGTGCCAGTTCAAAGAATCTCAAAGGTGGATTCGATTGGAATTTACACTTCCGATGGATACCAATGGGGGAGGAGGAACGCGAAGCCAAAACGGATCCATGGGACCCATTTACGTAATTGTCAATGCATAGAAAGAAATTCTGTGTGATCGCACTTTATTGCTATTTCTTTTTTTTTTTTTCTTTTTTTTTGTGTCCTTGTTTATTGTCCTTTCTCCTCGTGGGTATATCCCTTTCGGCGAGGTTTTCTCGTGGCCCTTCTGTTTTACGTTTGATTTATTTGCAGGAGTCCAACGTTTGCAGGCGGAGTCTTCATGATATCCCGAAATTGGTTTTTCAAATTGAATGGATTCAACCCACTTCTGGAGGTGAGTCTGTGTGTGTGTGTGTGTGTGTCACTCGCTGAGTGTTTTTGGCGGCGCAGTAACGCATTGAAGCTCAAAAAGCATTTCACAGATGTTAAGCCAAAGACCGTTTCGGTTATTCATTCTTTCTCTTCTCATGGTGACAGGTGTGGGGTGGCGAGTCCATTGAAATGGCCATAAAACTATGGCTATGTGGCGGACAAATTGAGATTGTGCCCTGCAGTCGGGTGGGCCATGTGTTCCGGAAAACGAAGAATTCGTTAGATCTGCCTAATGGGCAATACCTAAGGTAGGTTCACAGTAAATATAAACAGAGATTAAGATAACAAGCTACAAACAAAGACCTTTCTCTCTCTCTCTCTCTCTCATTCTGTATCGCCGCACCGGGTTGAAAAAATAGAAATCGCAAAATTATAGCCGAGTCCTGGCTGGATGAGTACAAATATTTTTTCTACTCCTCGAGACCAGGTGCTACCACCACCAGCGAGCACGTAGCAGCAGCAGGCGCCTCCAACAATGCTGGAATGCCAGGTTCAGTTGACAGGATAAAAAAGGATTTGCAATGTCGCCCATTTGCATGGTACCTAGAAACGGTTTTCTACGAACTAAAGTGAGTAGTCAGTCAGCCACCCCCACCACCACCACCACCACCATCCTCTCTCACATGGTGATGATTCTTTTGCAGATTGCCAAACGAAGATTACACAGCATTTGGAAAATTGAGTTCTGGGCAAAAGTGCTTGAAAATCGTACCGGCGGCCGCATCCGGCAGCGTAGATGTCCTCCTGAAAAACTGTTATTATGGCGAAGTTACACACTGGTTCCTCGATGCTAAAGACGGTCGACTGCGTTCCGACACGGGTGCTTGTTTGAATGTGGGCAAAACTGCTGCTGATGGTGACGATCAGGTGTCGGTGGTCCTGCAGTACTGCAAGTCACAATGGGCAAAGTCACAAAGTTGGACGCGAATGGGAGGAAAATTAATTCACGAAAACACTCGACTATGCCTGGATAATCCGCTCAGTGAGGTTGTTACGATGAGCAAATGCCGACGTGGAGCTCCGTCACAGTTGTTTAGTTTCTCCGTTGAGTTGCAACGACAGTAGCATGTACTTGGGGTGGAAAAGTGCTGCGGCAGCTGCAAGCTCCGTACTGCTGCCGGAAGGTGTAGTAATAATCATTGGCAATGTAATGGTTGTGCCGCCTGGACTTGTGAATCGGACGTGTATTTATGGATTTTGGTCCACAGCCGAGTTGGCAATAATCTTTAGCTAGTTATACTGTGCTCTCTGGCTACCGAAATATATGGGCAATTGTGGCGATGGTAGTAGCCTATCTGGGGTTCAGCATTGGCAATTACGTGACATAAATGAATGAACAGGAATATTTGTATAGCTGTGAACAATGAGTATATGATTTGTGTTTGTGTTGGTGTTGGTGGGGTCTTGCATATTGCATGGTTGTGAATTTGATTGTCTCCATGGACCGGGTATTGGAAACGGAGTTGCGTAGGAACAATTTCATACTAAGATAGCATTAAGGATAATATGTAAATTATTTATGCTTAAGATAATAAAGATTGTTAATTTGTGTAATCATTCTATAGAAAATTATTCCATAACATAAGGCTGTTGCAGCTTACAAGACAAATTTCCAAAAACTTTATAGAGGAAGTGCACCTTTTATGGAATTCCTAACGAGGAACTCTTCCTTGAACACCAAACATAATTTTGTTTTGTCTTTATTTTTAATGTATAGGTTTGGAAATAGTAGGGGAGGTTAGTGTACCTTGGACCAAGTGTACCTCGGACCAATAGCTACAACGTTCGCTCACCCTTTTAAAATGACTACTCGCGCCAAAACTATACTTGACATGTTGTTTCATGTCAGCTCAGTTAGTCGCCGCCTTCTCTTCGCAGTAGTTGGACAGAAATTCCCAAGAACTGTTTTCGTGAATGAAAAGTATTTTTTTCAGGAATTTCAGGAAGTGTGCTACTCGTGTATGAGCAGCTGGAATGCGCGACTGTTGTTTTTTTTTAATTACAATTGATATTTTTTGTACAGCTGTGAAGTCGGTGAGTTACATTTATTGTATCTAAATAAATTAGAGCCACTTGTATAAAAAATGAGTGTGTGGTGTACCTTGGTACATTTTTTTCTGTGTACCATGGACCGGTCCAAGGTACACGAATGCACTTTTTTCTGGTTTGCTTTTATTTTACATAATGCTTTTCCTTTTTGAGCACCTACTATGTTGTTTTAAATTTTTATTTAAAGAAATGCCTCGAAGCAAATCTGGTCAAACGCGACCAAAAGTAAATGTTATATCTTTGGAGGGTGCTATAGCAGATGTGATCAATAGAAAGGAAAGTATCAGCAGTGCAGCGATTTCTCACAATGTCTCTAAGACAACTTTACTCCGCCATCTTGCGCTGCACCAAAAGTCTGGGAATAAGTCATTCACTCTAAGTCACTAAGTCAGAACTCTTGTTGGTAAATTATCTATCTGCGGCCGCTAAACTACACTATGGACTATCCAAAGCCGAAACAATGAAATTAGCTTTTCGTTATGGACAAGTCAACAACAAACCTATTCCCCCTTCTTGGTTGAACAAAGAAGCAGCAGGAATAGACTGGATGAATGGATTTTTGAAACGTCATCCCCTTTTATCGCTGAAAAAACCAGAAGCGACCAGCCTTTCAAGGTCAACCAGCTTCAACATGACAAATGTGCAAGCCTTTTTCAATAACCTGAAGGACTGCATTTCTCGTTTCACAATTTGTCCGGACAAAATATATAACCTTGATGAGACAGGAAATTCGACAGTTCATGTTCCACCAAAAGTGTTGGCGACTAGAGGCGAAAAACAGGTTGGAAGCATGACCTCAGGAGAGCGTGGCATTAATGTAACAATGATAGCAGCTGTGAGCGCTATAGGCAATCACGTTCCACCGATGCTAATATTTCCTAGAGTTCACTTCAAAGAACATATGCTAAGCGAAGCCCCAACAGGTTGTATTGATGGCGCGAATCCATCGGGTTGGTCAAACGAACAACTTTTCGTTCAATATTTGAAGCACTTCATTGCTCATGTAAAACCATCTTCAGAGGAAAAAGTGTTACTGATTATGGATAATCATGATACGCACATATCAGTCTCGGCCATTAATCTGGCAAGAGAATCTGGAGTTTCGCTTCTGACTTTGCCACCACATTGGACAGGACAGTGTTTGGTCCATATAAAACAATTTTCAACAAGGCTGCCAGCGAATGGATGCTTATGAACCCAGGTAAGCCCATGTCAATCTACAACATTGCTTCAATAGTCGGGAAAGCTTATTCAAAAGCTTTTAACCAGCACAACATTATAAAAGGGTTTGAAGTTACTGGGATATGGCCTGTGGACGAGCACATATTTCAAGAAAACGAATTTTTGGGTAGCTATGTTACGGATCGACCATGCCCTGATGATACAAACGCTGAATTATCTGCGAATGTTGATCCATTAAATGTTGTCTCACTAAAAACCCATAGCCCTTCGCCCGAAATATCTCACACACAGGCTATTACATCGAATTATAAATTCAAGTCACCGGAGTTAATAAAACCATTTCCAAAGGCCCCTCCACGAAAATACCAGGCCAAACGTGGAAGAAAAAAGGGGAAAACAAGGATTCTCACCGATACCCCGGAAAAAGATGAGGTTGGGGCTAGCACATCAAAAAAATGCAACGGCAGGGCTCGAAAGGCCGTGAAGAAGAAAGTGTTAGATGAATCATCTGAAAGTGACGATACCAATGAGCTGTCATTAAAGCCCCGAACACCAAAACCACGAAAAGTGAACCAAATAAAAAAACCTGTGGAACAAAATGATGACAGCAGCGAAGCAGACTTTAGCGGAGAAGATGACATGACCATTGACGAAATTTTTAGGCTGGCCAAAGCCAAACATTAAGACCATTCAACACGTTTTCTTTATTGTAGCCCTTAAATTGTAAGGTACACACTGGCTTGGTTCATGGTATGTGTACCTTGGAACATCGAGATGCATTTTTCTTAAACTACATTTAAACATGACATGAACATTCTAGATAAAATCTGAAATGTGTTTTTGCTATGAAAATATTCCAAGTTTTGGTGCGTAGCCTTTTTAAACTGATAAAGCAATCAAACAAAAAGAAAAAAATACTTATATAAAATTTGGTCCAAGGTACACTATCCTCCCCTATTTGTTAATTAAAAAAACTTCATTAAATTAAGAAAAAACGAAAAAGAACATAAAATGAACAAATTGGAAAAAGTGATCCGAATATGGACTACTAATGAACTCTATATATGGAATACCACAGTGTTTGTACAAAATTCAATTTGTAGTGCAAGAATCGCAATTAAAATTAGTAGACTCTGCTCCAGAGCAATCTACGTGCTAACATTTACGGCAGGGTACCACTTCTCCACGCCTTTATCATCGCTAAACAATCCAAAACAAAAACCGCACTCTGCCTGGCCGTCAAGATCACATGTTTGCAATGAAGATGGCAAGTCAGTTGAAGAATCTGAGTGAATCGAAAAGTCATCAGCATCACATGATGAAGAAGACGAATCTGGCTGCTGATTTTGTTTAGACTTTTTCACCGTCTTCATCGTTTGAAGGCCGCTCGTTGATGGTAGATCAAAATTAGTTACTCCTTTGTTAGCCTGCTCCTTATTCTGCTTCATGGGTTTAGATATTTTCAAATGCGCTTTGCATGGTGATGTTGGCAATATGCCATCACTTTCTGATGAGTAAGACAAGAATGGCTTGTCTCGGCTGCACAGGGGCCTTCCCTAGCACCCCGGGCTCTGCTCTAGATGCTTTGATGAATCTTCCTCCCCTTGACTTATATATCATGGGATGTTCGCTAAAAACCATCTTTCGCTTAAAGAGAGGTGCTTTTTGGTACCATTCGCACTGGAATTTTGAAGAACTTGCTCGAGAATTATCCTTTGACCCCTGTCTTATGGATATGCCGTCTGATGCAATGACACCAGAAATCCTTCTGCGAAAAAACTACCACATTAACTTTCCACAGGTAACGGAATGGCTTCGGTCAGCCTCTGAACCCTGGATTGAATGCCATCGCATTTTCACGGATGGCTTCAAAACCGGGCAGGGGTCTGGTGCTGGTGTCTTTGTGGAATGCGATGATATACGACTTTACTACTCCTTGGGTAAACATGCATCCATTTTCCAAGCGGAAATTTTTGCCATCCTAATGGCTGTGTGCTATATTGTGAACAACAGGTGGAGGGCTAGAGGCATTTGCATCTGCAGTGATAGCCAAGCTGCATTAAAAGCGCTTCTAAACCCTCTTACCTCGTCCAAGTTAGTGCTAGAACTCAAGCTTGCTCTGAACTTGGTCGGAAGACTGAACACAGTGAATCTTGTCTGGGTACCACTATCGCACTGGTATCCAGGGAAATGAGCTCTCGGATGTGCTTGCTAGGCAAGGTTCGGAAGAAGTTTTTTCAGGACCCGAACCTGTGTTGGGTCTGCCTGCATCTTTAGTCATGTTTTCTATCGATTCTTGGGTTTCTCGTGAACACAAGATTCGGTGGCGCGATTGCGGTGGATGTAGACAGACCAAACTACTGCGCCCGGACATTTGCAAAAGGTCAGCATCTTTTCTTCTATCTCTGAGGAGAATCGACTGTAGGCTGCTTGTAGGCGTTCTTTCGGGCCACCAAGCTTTTGCTAAACACTTAAATGTGTTGGGCTTAAGCGACACCACTACCTGTCCTGCTTGCGGTGAGGAGGATGACACAGCAGACCACTTTCTCTGCAGTTGTCCGGCCTATGCTCGCATCAGGTGGCAGATCTTCGGGGCTGACGTGGTGAGTGCCGAACATCTAAGCTCCTTATCACTGAATCTCCTTCTCGATTTTCTTCGAAAGACGGGAAAACTAAGTACATTAATATAAGGTGTCTGAATGGTAGTACAAGGGACCAGTAGTTGTGTTGTTTGCATGCCGCTTGTTGATGGTTGTTCGAATATACAGGGTTTTTCAACAGGGACGCTACAAGAGTAGAGCGACAGGGACAGCAAACGACGCCATATTTCTTGCCGCTCTTTTGACATTTCTCTTCAGTAAGGTTTGGCATTTCATAATTTAAAGACATACGAGCCAACAACGAGTCGAAATTATTAAAATTTACTACCGAAATTCGGAGTCAGTGGCCTCAACGTTAAGAGCGCTACGTCCAATTTATTGTCGTCATAATCGTCCTAGCAGATCAACAATTGAGCGTCAAGTGGAAATATTTGAATCCACAGGCACAGTACAAAATGTTCCCGTGTCAGTGAGACAAAGAATTGCCCGACGTGTCAAGAATATTGCTGCCGCTGTGGCTGAGGTTGAAGAAAGCCCAAATGTGTCTCTCACATCTCTGTGACGTCGTTGTGGCGAATTTTGCGAAAAGATCTCGGCCTACATCCTTACAAGAATAAATTGACGCAAGAACTGAAGCCGCTTGACCACCAGAAGTGTCATATGTTCGTGAATTGGGCTGAGCAACAACTTGAAAATGATTCGGATTTTCATCGAAAAATCATCTTCAGCGATGAGGCTCATTTCTGGCTGAATGGCTTCGTCAATAAACAAAATATGCGGTATTGGTCAGGCAGCAATCCACACGTACTCCATGAGTCATCATTGCATCCCGAAAAAATTACGGTTTGGTGTGGTTTATGGGCCGGCGGCGTCACTGGGCCGAACTTCTTCTGTGATGATCAAGACCGGCACGTTACTGTGAATGGGGATCGCTACCGTTCCATGATACCCGAATATTTTTGGCCCCAATTGGATGATATGGACTTGGAGGACATGTGGTTCCAACAGGAGGGCGCCACAAGCTTGGCCGCCTCGATCGTGCGATTTGACGCCGTTAGACTATTTCCTGTGGGGCTACGTCAAGTCTATGGTCTATGCCAACAAGCCAGCGACGAATATCGAACGTGAAATTGCAGCAGTATCGGCCGATTTATGCTTGAAAACCGTCGAAAATTGGGTTCAGCGTCTGGACTTCTGCAAGCGTGCCCGAGGTGGCCATGCAAAAGAAATCGAGTTCCATACATAATGGCATCGAACGTACTTTCACAGGAATAAAGAATTTCATTGATATCCTAAACCGTTTTTGTTTTATTTAAAAAAACTTTTACTAAACTAAACTTAAACTTAGCCTGGTCCTTTTTCTGCTGTCTTGCTTTAGATATCTCCAGCTCAACTTAATCAGAAACCTGTTTTCCTTCCCTTATTTGATATTTTTTTGTTTAAGAGGAGGGAAAGGTGAAATAAGTTCCGGACCTATAAAATGGCTTGGTGAGCTTTGAGACCTTTGAGGACTTTGGAGGCTTGGACTAGTGCGTGTATCTTCCTAGTCCGCTCTTCGTCTATAAAGTCGGCTTCTGTAAAAATGTTCCGATTAAAAGGATAGATCCCAGTAGCTTTGAAACCATTAACGGCTAGTGAAGCGGTTTGAATTCAAAACAGCTTCATAACATCATAGTTGCTTACAGGCCTTTCGGATTGTAACAGCCACTACCGGACTTCTTCACTGTAATCACTTTTTAATGCTCCCATAACCGTTTTGTCTAGAGGTTGCATTTTGTTTGAGAATACAATATTGTCACATTGTTTACACGCGCAGGATTTATGAGATCGATGGTGGGCGTATGGCTGTAATGCCCATCTAAAATTATTAGGACTGGATTTTTATTTGTTGGCTTAGCAAATTGCAAAAAGTGCTGAAATAATTCAAAGAAAATATCTGTCTGTATTCAACCAGAGGGATGACACTTGGCAATCGATCCTGCTGGAGCTCCCTTCATGAGCCTAACATCCATTCTCGCTCTGGGGAAGATTATCATCGAAGGAACAAAGTCCCCAGCTGCATTCATACATAAAAATATTGTTATTAGACGTCCCCTTTCGACTGCGATAATTTGGGGTTGTTTCGACTAGACAAAGGACAGTCCAGATTCGTCTACATTATAAATTCTGTTCGTCGAAAAGAAGTTTTCTTGATACTCTTTCTCCGTAAGTCAAAAAAAATGACACATTTTCCTTGTTAAAACCAATCATTCTGGCACATGATGTCCCTATTGGCTTACGCAGAGAAATAATATCTTTATGATGGGTAAGGAATCCATTTATTCATTTGCGGCCAGCAATTTCATTTTTAAATGGGAGCTCCAAATTTTTTCCACAAGCCAACTGAAAAGCCAAATTTTTTATATCTCTTCGTGTTAAGCCATAGTACCTCCTCTCCAGTCCAAGGACATACCGCCCAAGTTGGTCCTCTAAGACTGGACTTAGAACGGTTTTTCTGCCAAGTGGTGGATTGAGACCTTCATTAGAAGGCGAATTAAAAAGCCTGAAGAGTGTAGTAGTTGCGTTGTTTCTGAGATATTGAGCTTTTTCATATTAGGAGCGTATTCCATAATCGGTACACTTCCTCTATGTATATCTAAGGCAGAATAATGTAAGCCAGAGTGCCCTGGTTCGCCGTGAAAATTAGAGAGGGGCACCGCGACTTGAGTAAGATAGATTAAACGATGCAGAATAATTAGTTTAAAGATAAATTAGTACGTATTTCTTGTATGTTATATCTTTTATCTTTATATTTTATCTTAAAGTGAAAAAAAAATACAAATTTATTTAAGCTTCGCGTTGCTTTCTTACTTACTTAGGCGGTGCTACATCCCAGGCCCCGGGACCTGGGCCTCAACCAATGAGCCACTCCAATTAGCGCGGTCTTTGGCTAACTGTTTCCAGTTGCGATCCAAAGTTGGTTGAGGACCCCTCCCACTTGTGCACTACTGCGTTGTCCCTCCGCATTGAGAGTCGAAGATTCTGCGGGCTGTAGCATTGGTGTTCATTCGCTCTAGATGTCCCAGCTTTCTCAAACGCCAATTGACTCTCATTTTGACTTTACGTTATATAGCAAGATCGTTCTTTAAGCATGACTTTCTGTACAAACTTGTGGTTATAGCGGGTGGTCTAAGTAGATGGCGCCTGCATCAACCAATTCTTTTGCATCTCTATCCACATTAAAGGGGACAGTTTTTTGACCAGGTCGATGTCGCTGTACAGCTCGTAGAGATCATCGTTGAATCGTCTCCTCCATAACCCGGTAACGCATACGGAACCAAATATGTTACGAAGAATTTTTCTCTCGAAACTACCAAAAATATCTTTACCCCCTTAAGAAGGAGTCCATGCTTCGCGCTGCTTGTAAGCTGAATTTTTAAAGATACCTCACTTAGCCTAAAAAATCGCGTGATTTTTTTCACTGGAAATAACAAAACAAAAAGTGTTCACTCGGCAAGTCTCAGTACCTAAAACCGCACTGTTAGCATCATTTAAGGTGGCATACAGGGTGGCAAAATGAAAAAAAAACGCATGCTATTGCTGGGAGAATCAGCACCAAAATTAATTTCCAAGGTACCTTTTATCTAACAATACTATCAGTCGAAGAATCCATTACACAGCTGTGAATCTCAACTACCAATTAATAGAAAAAACGAAAGGCAAGTAGGTATTTTGAATTGCAGCTTGATGGGGCTACGAATAGTAACAATGGTGCACATTTTATTAGTTACGTACGCTTTCTGGCTCATAATATTATTGTCGAAGAACTTTTACTTGCAAAATCGTTACCAAAAGTGCGATGGCCCAAGCCTTTGCTTAGAATTCCCGACACGTTTATTACAGAAAATTGTTTGGATTGGGAAAAGCGTATGTACTGATGGTGCTCGATCCATGTCTGGCAAAAATGGAGGAATACAAGCGCTCCGAATGCAATGTGGACCCATTTCATCATCCATAGCGAAGCACTTGCATCAAAGTCATCGAGCTATGAATTGAACCAAGTACTAGAATGTTGCAAATGATGATGTCAAAAAGTCAATTCAAAATGAATCTCCAAATTAAACTTCAAAAGCTAGCTTTATGAATTTTCAATCCGTTTGAAAAGTCATATTTGTGTGAAGCTGGGCTGTAATCAACAGCAAATATCGCTGAAGGATCCATTTGGAGCAAGTAGCAGTGTCAAGCCTTATTCCCCGCTTTGTAAAACTGTAGAGATTACCAAGCTCACCCATCACATTGCTTTGACTGAGTAGCTATTAGTTATCACCATCTGCTATGCCACGCCCTATTATTCAATAAACGTGCACAAGTCTGATATTGTCTGCGTACCATTGTACTGCAGTCTATGGTACCTGCTCTGCTGAGCCATATCGCTTTTCCCCGATGTGCAATGGAGTGGAACCCAATGCAGGCGGATACACGGGCAGCGTGCATTTTGGAAAATCAGCAGATTCAACATGAAGGCCAACGCTACCAGTTGGAAAGTTACTTTTAGGTATGTTATGTTTTATTTGGACGTCGGACGGAACAGTCTTTGAATAAAATAATAATTATAACGTGGTAGAAAAAAAATGTTTTATTTTTACGAACGGACCGGTGGACCAACGTCAGGTTGGTGTTCGGTTTTGTTTTTTTGTTTTTCTCTGAATTCTTATAAATATTTATAGGGTGTTTTTTAGAGGTATAGAACTTCGAATTAAAATAAAACACAAGAAAATCATTTTAATGTCCATCAATTTGGCTTTATTGGAAGGACAATTTTGTGCCATTAATGTTTAAATATAATTTCGGGCATGTGGGCTCCGCGGCTGGTTCGAATGAAGACAAGTCTAGAGGTCCAATTTTCAACCACTTTTTCAAGCATTTGGGGCTGTATGTCGGCAATAACGCCACCAATGTTGGCTTCCAAGTCCCCTAACGTTTCTGGTTTGTTGGCGTAGGCGAGCGACTTTACATATCCCCGAAGAAAATAATCAGTTGACAGGTCCATTCCGCGAAATTATGCGCTCATCGAAAGTTTCCTTCAATAAATCGATTGTGACGTGCGACGTGCGCTGTGTGGCATGTAGCGCCGTCTTGTTGGAACCACATTTCATCCACATTCATGCCATCCAATTCGGGAACAAAATAGTCGGTTATCGTGGCTCTATACCGGTCTCCATTAATGGTAACTGACTCTCCAACATCATTTCGGAAGAAGTATAGCCCAATGACTCCACCAGCCCATTAAGCACACCAAACAGACAGTTTTTGTGGATGCAATGGCGTTTCAAGGGTCTCATGTGGATCAATCTCATTTTCGGCCCAAACACCAAAATCACGACGCATTGCATGGTCTCGCGGCTTTAATTCTTGCACAAGCTGGGTCTTTTAAGGTCGTAAGGAGAGATTTGCGCAAAATCTGCCATAAAGTTGATGGACAAGGCTCCAATTGCTGTGCACGAAGGCGAATCGATTCATTCGGGTCCTCTTCAACACTTTGCTCTACAGCGGCAATTGGTTCTTCGGTGCGCACTATTCGACGTCTCTGCCGATGCGTATTATCACATAGAGTAAACGTAGTGCGAAAACGATCCATGGTTAACCGATTAATAGCTCTGATGGACGATTATGTCGACCATAAAATGAACGGAGCTTTCGCGAATTGAACCATTATTTTCGAAATAAATTTGCGCGATTTGCAAGCGTTGTTCATTTGTCAACCTGTTCATGATGAAATGGCAAACCAAACTGAACATAAGAGATGCCAGATTTGACCACAAAATGCCAGTTTTATCTCTATTCGAAAAACCAACCTCGGAAATACATTTTTATTGAAATACCAAAAAAGTCAAATGGTGTTTTAGATTTGCAATTTATATTAGGTTAGGTTAAGTTAATCTGGAGTGTTTTAAAAACGAAATCATCACACAATACTAGGCACCAAAACGGGCCCATCCGCCGCCGCGGACCAGCTGAATTCACATTCAAAATGCAAAAAATTTCTCAACAACTTCCCCGATAAGGCAACCAATTTTTCTGCAGAAACCTAGAAGGCCCTTGAAGCCCGTGCCATCTAGTTTTTCTGCAGCTATCGGTATCCGATCATCCGAGCCTCTTTGCTCGGAGACAATGTCCATTCAGAATTCCTATTATTGTTCTAAGCATATCCCTTCTCAATTTTATTAACTCCATAGATCTTCTACTGACGAAAAGTGGCCATAGAGCCTGTTTGATACCCTGTGTCCCTCAAGACTTGACCACTTTAGATTGGCAGACCTAATGATTTTTTCCTCAAAAGCGTCCCTTATTATGCAGAGGGGTGGTTTGACGTCTGCCACCTCACTATTAACTAGTAGCCCTCTTCTTTCAAAGTCATCCAGCTGCCCTTTTTGAATACTCCAATCCTTACGTAACCAGATCGACTACATTATCGTCGTAGCCCTCTACTTGTTCACTTGCCTAGAATTGGAAATATACAGAGTTGCTTCCTTCGATTTTCCCTTCGAGGTCTAGCCTGGAGCGTCCCTTCTTATATTTACAAACCGCATTCATTCGTCGACTACAATCTAATTCTCTTGATTGCTTCTTTAACTTTGCCGTGTTCGATTTCATCTGCAGTTTAACTCGATCTCCGTCACCAAAACTTTCCGAAATTTAGAAAAAATTCACATTTCTACTAAAATTTGCTCTCTTGGGAGAGCGAACAATGTAAACATGAAATACGTGAAATTAGTGCACATTGGCAGAAGAACGGCCTGGCGCGGTGGTAAGTGGGGGTCGTCGGGAATTTGTTAGATTTAAGAGCTGTTGCGCGACCGAAAGATCTTGATGGATTTGAACTATTTTCTTTTTCTAATCATTATCGGTTCGAGTAAGAGTCGAACCTACAGTTATTTTTTGTATATTTAAATATTGACAAACTAAGTAAAATTTTGGCAAAATTTAGAACACGCTTTAGTTTCCACAAATAGCAACTTGTTTGCGATAGGGTAGAGTCGCCTAGATTCGAACACTCCCAGTAATCAAATTTTGGGGCCAGTATTCGAACACCTTTTTTTTCAGTGTTCGAATTAAGGAAACTGTTTATTTTTAGTTTCCTTTATCCGAACAGTTCTTACAATTTCACGAGGGGTAGGAACTGTCTTACAATTGACTTAAATTTTAAAACTGAATTATTCCAGGAACAATGAAACGAAGGTATCAGGCATGTAGTGAAGTCTCGTTAGCAAACTTAAAAGCCTTAAAAGCTATTCGAGAGCAGGGTTTGAGCTTTCGAGCAGCGAGTAGGGAGTTTGGTGTGCCGATTACTACACTTCATGATAGAATAAATGGAAAAATTACAGACGGTCTTAAGCGGATGGGTCCATCTACAGTGCTTACAGAAAATGGTCGTAGATTGGCTTATTAATATTGCCAAATGCGGCTTCTCCAAATAAATGAGGTATTAGATGTGGTTCAAAAAATACTTAGGGACGAAAAGCAATTTTTTGAAAAGGCATAAAGAGCTAAGAGTGCCGGTATCTGAATATTTATGTAAGGCCAGAGCAGTTGTAACTGAAGAAAGAATTCAAAAATAGCTCGTCAAAGATGCCGAAGATGATAGCTTCAAAAACATAGGCTCTGATACTTGCAACATGTGGTACCATTTAGCGTGCACCAAACCTTGTACAATGACATTTAATGAGGCTCAAAATGAAGATTTTGTGGGCAAATTCTGCGCTTAGATTTAAAAAACCAAACTTGAAGACTGAATTATTTTTCTTATATTTATTACTTACTTATGAAACTGCTTGGATGGTATTGGCATTAAATCGTTTCCTGATTGTTGGCATAACATCGGTCGTTCACGGTTCTCCACAAAAAAATCCTAAAGATTCAATCAAAGCTCCCAGGCGGCCGATTGACACCGCCAAGACGGCTGATAACACGATTGGGGAATTTGGTACGCAAAAGATCGATTGTGGCATGGGCTGTGTGGCATGGCGCGGCATCCTTCATCCATGTCTTAATTTCAGTAAAAAATAAATCGGTTAACATGGATCTGTAACGTCCACCGTGGACCGAAACGTTGTTCCCAGCCTCATTTTCGAAGACAAATGGTTAAAGGGTGCCACCACTCCACAATTCGCACACTCTCAGCTACAGTAGCTGTATTCTCGTCTGTGTGTACCGTACGACGACGGAGACGGTGGGTGCTTCATTTCGGCCAAAATTCTTTTCAAAAAAACTCACGGCTTAGACTACACAGCACTCACTTGGGAAATAAGTTTTCAATATTTCCCAACGTTTTTCAAGCGTTAAGCGACTCATTTCTTTCCGCGGAGGTATCATACTGACTTTTTATCAAGATTTCGAGTGGGAAACAGCTGTCAGTGTCAAAATAATCTATGATTTAAAAAGACACCACTAGATGGCCCACTCTTTATATAAATTTTAACTTTTTCTGCCCACTCTTTTATTTAGATTGTTTCTTAAAAAAAATAAATAGCACGACTGCGTCATACGAAACTTTCTCGGCACATGAGATGCGTTTTTAAATCGCAAAATGAATCGAAAATTAATGGCGAGAATTTTTTTTAAATCACATTTGGCCCAACAATAAAGCAATCGATATTCATCCATTGATTCAACCTCGTCTTTATCTTCAACGACGTTTCGTTCTTAGTACAGTGAACAAGTTCAAGTGCTTGGCTCACAATTTCAGCAAAATAACAAGTGCAATCGCTTGGTATTAGAACTCAAATCAACATTTTTGGTGACGCCGACGAAAGAAGACGAACAATGGAGCAATTGACAATGGAGCAATTGACTAAGAGTCAAACAACGCTGGGAGACGAGATCCAGCAAATTATAAGAAACTTCACGAAGGATTCCCCAACGCGGAAAACTACTGAAGAATATTTCACCTCACGGTTGAATAGACTGGATGCCTTATGGGAGGATTTCGAATCTAAGGATAATAAAATTCGCTCTCTAACGGCAGTTCCCTTAGAAGACGATTATTTTGCATCGGACTACTATACAAAGATCAAACAACTATACGACAAGTATAGTCTAATCCTATGCGAATCGTTAGCACAGCTAAGGCTTAGCAACGACGAAAAGGCGGCAATCGGGAAAAACCCGACAGCAAGGCCAGATGAACCACATTCGTCCCCAATCTCAACCAAACATCCACCACAAGAGGACCAACAGGGCCGGGAGATACTCCAAAGAAGACAGAAAGCCATGATGAATTCTTTAGCCCGCATCATACAAGGATCGGGCAAAGAAGATGCCCCAACCCAGTGCCTACAGGCAATGAACAAACTGTGGAGCCAAATCGAGGACATTCATTACTCGATTTGGGAAATAGGTGATGATCCGGTAGCCGACGAGTATGACATGGACGCTTCCATCAAACTAGAGGCAGAGGTTCTAAGGAATCAAGCTCTGTTGGGAAAGGCAACAACAACCACTCAGAAGAACAACACGGCATCGCAGATTGTCGCAGATCATCCGGAATTTCAATTGCCTAAAATGACGATACCAAAATTTGACGGAGATCATCTGATCATTTTCAGACATCTTCCAAAAAATGATTCGTGATCAGCCATTACCACCAATCCAAAAAATGTGGTATCTAAAGACAAATGTGTCAGGCGACGCCGAACGGTTATTGCGACACCTTGAGCTAACCGAAGATAATTACCCTATAGCTTGGAGAACGCTACAGGATCGATTCAGCAACAAAAGGGCCATAACATCAGCACTGATTCAACGACTTACTGGGTTACCTAGCATCACCTCAGAGATGAAGTCAATCAAAGAGTTTCATGACGCCATTCATGAATGCCTAGCAGCACTCAAAACGCTGGGCATCGAGACAGACTCCTGGGACCCACTCCTCATCCACCTATTAATAAAGAAATTAGATCGACCAAGCCATCTTCTATACGAGCAATCATTACGAAACCCACGAGAATTGCAAACTATAGATGAGTTCCTAAAATTTCTGAAATCGCGATTCGAGGCCTTAGAAGCTGTTGGTGGAAAGGACAAGACGAGAGTGGTGACAAGCATGGCCACATCCAATATCGAAGGCTGCAAAGTGCGTGGCATAAGAGGTCATCCGATTTATTATTGTGAAAAATTCCTCGCATTGTCAACAACGGAACGGCTCAAATGGATCCAAAGAAAACGGCTTTGTGTAAATTGCTTTAAAACTGACCACACTTCTAAAACATGCTCTGCACGATGTTGCACCAAATGCTCAGGGAAGCACAACACCTTGTTGCATCTGGAACGTGGAACCACAACGACACAATCGAGCGAAAGGGCGGCTCCGAGAAACTGTAGCCACAATCCAGCAAGTAAACAGCAAGCAAGGTTACGTTCTTCTAGCCACCGCAAGAGTGACCATCACCGCAAACAATGGACAAAGATGTGAGGTGCGAGCCATGCTAGACTCAAAAGCTGGATACCACCAACTGGATCATACCTGAAAACATCAAGTTAGCTGACCCAAACTTCCACCGATCTGACAAAATCGATATTCCACTGGGAGCAGAATTTTATCATCATCTCATGCGACCAGAGAAGATACAAATTGGAGACCGGATGCCAATCCTCCAAAACACCGTACTAGGTTGGGTCGTAGCTGGAAAAATTGGAGACATAACACCCAACACAGCAACGTGTGGGATATTCTGCGAAGAAGACTCCACGAATGAACTCATCGAAAAATTCTGGAGGATTGACGAGTTCGAAACCACACCAAGACCATTAACAGCAACAGAAAGGTACTGTGAAACTCATTTTACGCAAACTGTGTCGAAATCTGAAACCAATCGCTTCATCGTACGACTACCCTTTCGGGAAAATGCGACAACCTTAGGTGACTCCAAGAAAACAGCCCTAAATCGATTCCTAGCATTAGAAAGACGACTCAATAAAAACCCAAACCTAAAAGAGGACTACGTAAGGTTTATGGACGAATATGAATCACTTCAGCATATGGAAGAGATCAAACTGGGATTAATCCAAGGTTCACATTTCTTAATACCACACCATTGCGTCTTGAAACCAGACAGTAGCACAACCAAGCTACGTGTGGTATTTGATGCATCTGCAAAGACGTCATCTGGATTGTCGCTCAATGACATTCACACACACTGGACCCACTATTCAAGTTGAACTATTCTCCATACTCCTCCGATTCCGACTACACAAGTACGTCTTTACAGCCGACATCGAGAAGATGTACAGGCAGATACTCATTCAGGAAGATGATCAAATGTATCCAAATGTATCATTTGGAGAAGGCGATCAACTGATGAGATCAAGTATTACAAGCTTAAAGCCGTAACATACGGAACCTCATCAGCACCTTATCTGGCCACCAAATGCTTACAATATTTAGCATTCCAAAATAAGATAACACATCCAGCTGGAGCCTGAACACTTCAAAATGATTTCTATGTCGATGACTGCATCAGCGGAGCAGATATCATCCCACTGGCAAAGGAAGCCCAAGCCCAAGTCACTTCACTACTTCACAGTGCCGGATTCAAATTGCGCAAATGGTGTGCAAACGATCCAGCATTACTTCAGGATCTCCCAGTGGAGGACCACGAAATCAACCTTGACTTCAGCGAATCAACTCACTGCGCAATAAAAACTTTGTTAGTTTTTGAGAAATATTGCCCGTTTTATAAATTACCGTTAATGGATTTATTTCTCCAAAAACTGAGTATGCAGAATTTTTCATCCCATCCCAAATATCGTTAGTACAAAAAATTACAGAAATCCTTGAAACCACTTTCGAGGAAAATAGTGATAAGTGATTTTCACAAAACAAATTGTATGGCTGGTACCGTTATTTCAAAAGATGCCCCGAGATGTAACCCCGAGGACCTTATATACGATCTTTGAAGCAAAACCGTTTCGCCATACGGCGCCCGGACAGACAGACAGACAGACAGACCGACGGACGGCATTGGCGGACCCACTTTTTTGGACTTCTCTATACCCGTAATAGCATCCCTCATACTCAGTTCCCGCACGATCGCGCAATAACTTTCTCTTTAGAATACTAATGTATACGAGAAAGTTAAAAACACAAAAATAAAAGTGCTGAACAAATTTCCATAAGATATAATAAAATTGAGTTCAAATTTGTTGTCCAGCGAAATAGCAGTACTTGGCTGAATATTAAAACTCTTCAAGCTAAATTCGCTCCATTTTGACGCCACGTTCGTAACTAATGTTTGCATTTACCAGTGCCTGCACCTCAAAACTTTTCAACTAACCGCTTTTATCTTATTTGCGGTTGCAACGCATACACATAAATAAAATAATAAATGCAGGTAGGTATGCCACCCCACCTTTGATGAAATCGGATTATTGGTAACACAACCAACCTCCAGAATTGTGTTTAATGTCAGATGATTCGTTGCTGCACTTTGGAAATGTCCCGGTAAATATCCAACGACTGCAGGATTCGGATTCGGCTTCGACGCCATTGCGTCAATCCACAAAAGGTCTACCTATAGCTAGATCCCAGTGAAACTTGCAATTTCCAGTCACCGAGGTAAGGTACCCATCCGCGACCTGTTATTAGTCGGCTTCAATGGTGAAGTGAATGTTATATTTTGATCCCAACTTTCACGATTCCAACCACCACAGCGCCGCCAACTTATTGTCTCTAGGCAAACACGTGGACTATTCTCCGTGTGCCGATGAGTCTATATTTACAGATTACCATATCCATAAAACTATCTATAGATACGCTTAGATAGACAACAGGTAGACTACACCAGCCAGAGATACAATTGAACTGCATAGATACATACATACAGGCGGTGGCGTCGACGGCGGCGGCCCAATGGAGTGGAATAAACAATGGGCGGCAAAACGACAATCCCACTGCTAGGCGAGAGCAGAGCCGCTTTGAATCGAACGCGGGTGGTGGCAAGGCAAAGTAATGTAGCGAATAACGATGACCTTCTGTGAGCGTGAAAAATCTTCCGAGCCAGCAAATCCGTTTACTCTCACTATACAGCGGCATAGTCGCACGGTGAACATGTTCGGGTGAAGTGGCTCGTGATTTTTGCAGTCGATTTGAACGTTGAACAATTCGTGGCGCCTCGAGGACAATCCAACCGCGATTTCGTGAACAACAACAAAATAAAGTGAATTTTCCATTTCCGCCGAGAATGTGTTGAATTTTTGGGCAGCGGTGCCTTTTGATTTCTCACCTTTTTGTAGACTCAAAAATACGTACATACATAGAAATCTCCCATCATGAATTTAACCGACGAGGAATTCTATACGCTCAACGCGACCCTGTTGCCGGACACCCAAACCGAAGAGCTCGTCGCGATAATAGTGCCAATATTTTTCGGAGCCATCGCCATCACCGGATTCATTGGCAATAGTCTGGTGATATTTGTGGTTTTGGCCAATCCACAGATGCGGTCCACGACGAATCTGCTCATAGTGAACTTGGCCATCGCGGATCTGTTGTTTGTGATATTCTGCATCCCGTTCACGGCTACCGACTACATTATGCCTGTGTGGCCATTCGGCGAGGCCTGGTGTTGCATTAGCCAGTATTTGATTGTGGTGACTGTATTCGTAAGCATCTACACGCTGGTACTGATGTCGGTGGACCGATTTTTGGCCGTCGTTCTTCCGATACGGTCACGTGAATTTCGCACCGAGAAAATAACAAAAATCGCCATATTTTCATTGTGGACGGTGATTATAGCGGTCTCACTGCCGGTATTCTTTACACATGGTTTATTGGTGAGTTGGTTGCAAGTTTGGAATTTAATTAATGAAACCTAATGAGAGGAAGTGAGAGATTACAATTTACTATATCTATACGGCTCGTCAATGATAAGGTAGAACGGCAATCTGCTATTTTTTTTATTGTTGGTAGTACAAATATTGCAATGATAAATGTGCGTGTTAATTGGAAGATTGGAAGAAGATATACCTTGCTTATTTATTTGATTTTATGATTGAGTGAGTGCTTTACTCACTTAGGTAGGTACTGCAGTTGCAGTTGTATCTATTTACATTTTTGAAATAAATTGAGTTTTATTTTCTGTCGGGACTGGAAACCGGGCATTTCATTTGTTATTAGATAATTGCAAAATAAGTCAACAGTAAATATTCATTTAGACAAAAATCATATTTTTCTTTTATCTCTGCAAAATATTCAATGAATATTTTTTAGTATTTTTACTTTCATTAGAAAGAAAAAAATAAAGTGCACGACTGCGTCATACGAAACTTTCTCTGTACGTGAGATGCGTTTTTTAATCGCAAAATGAATCGAATGAATGGAAAATGAATGGGTTTTTAAAAATTAGATTTTCTCAAAAACGATGTAATTTCGCACATTGGATACTCTTGACATAATTGTTCGAAATACAAAAAATTATCAAAATCGTTAGAGCCGTTTTTGAGAAAACGAATTTAATTTAAATTTAGGAAAATCGTTATATGAAAAAAAAAAATTATAAATTTTAATTTAAAATTTTTTTTAAAAAACATCTTAGTATGCAGATTTGTTTGAATTTACAGTACCTATAAAAAAATGTAAATTTTTTTCAAATTCCCCTTATTAGTTTTCGAGATATTGCCCGTTTTATCGTAATTTACCGTAAATCGATTTTGTTTTCCAAAAACTGAGTATGCAGAGTTTTGATCCGATCCTTAGTACAAAAGAAGAATTCTTGTAACTTTCTATTAGAAAATTAGTGATTAGTGATTTTCACCAAACAAATTGTATGGCAGGTACCGTTATTTCAAAAGATATAGCAAAAACTAAAAAGATGTCCCGAGATGTAACCCCAAAAACCCTATATAAAGGGTGATTTTTTAAGAGTTTTAGAACTTTTTTTAAAAAAAAAACACAAAAAATTCGAAAAAATGAATGAAATATTTATTTGAATCGATAGTTTGAACCTTGCAATTTAATGTTTAAAGATAATTTCATGCAAATGTTGACCGCGGCTGCGTCTCAGGTAGCCCATCCGCTGAGTCCAATTTTGGCATACTCTTTCACACATATCGGCCGGTATCTCACGAATGAATGCATGGATGTTGGCTTCCAGTGCGTCAATCGAAGCGGGCTTGTCTCTATACACATTAGCCTTGGCATACCCCCACAAAAAATAATCTAATGGTGTCAAATCGCACGATCTAGGCGGCCAATTGACCGGCCCGAAACGTGAAATTAACTGTTCACCAAACTCGCCTCGCAATTGCGCCATTGTTTCGCGTGCTGTGTGGCATGTGGCACCGTCTTGTTGAAACCACATATCATGCAAGTCAAGAACTTCCATTTCGGGCAAAAAAAAGTTTGTTATCATCGCTCGGTAGCGTTCACCATTGACAGTAACGCTGCGATTCGCATCATCTTTGAAGAAATATGGCCCAATAATGCCGCCGGCCCATAAACCGCACCAAACAGTGGCTTTTTCGGGATGCATTGGTAGCTGTTGCAATGCTTCTGGCTGATCTTCACTCCAAATGCGGCAATTTTGCTTATTTACGTACCCATTCAACCAAAAATGAGCCTCATCGCTGAACACAATTTTTCGATAAAAAAGCGGATCCAAGAGCCCATTCACCAAAAATTCGGCGTTGTGGTAGGTCGGCTGGCTTTAGTTCTTGCACCAGCTGTATCTTAAAAGGCTTTACGCCCAAATCCTTCCGCAAAATTTTCCACGTAGTGCTGTAACAAAGGCCTAACTGCTGGGAACGGCGCCGAATCGACATTTCGCGGTCTTCTGTCACACTAGCTGATACGGCCGCAATATTTTCTTCAATACGCACAGTACGTAAACGTGTTGGTGGTTTAATGTCCAACAAAGTAAATTTGGTGCGAAATTTGGTCACAATCTTCCGAATAGACTGCTCAGAAGGTCGAGAATGCCGATCATAAAATGGAAGCAGCGCGCGATGAACATTTCGAACCGAGCACGAATTTTGATAGTAAAATTCAATAATTTGCAAGCGTTGTTCATTTGTAAGACGATCCATGGTTAAATTGCAAACCAAACTGAAGCTGTTTGACAGTGACACAAGGTACTAAACACACGTCAGCTGTCAAAACCAGTGTTGCCAAAACCAAACCAGCTAAAAAATCACCCTTTACAAACTTTGAAGCAAATCCTTCGAACTGTTTCGCCATACGGCGCCCGGACAGCCAGACAGACAGACCGACCTACTGTTTTTGACTTTTCTATACTCGTAATATCAAATTTCCGCACGAATCGCAATAACTTTCTCTTTAATTTACTAATGTATACGAGAAAGTTAAAAAATGAAAGCCGATATAAATATAAGGCTAATAAGAAAACAACATATTATGTTCAGAGGAAAAAAGTCGTGGCTATAATTTTAGGGCTATTGAGCGTGTTGGTATTTCTACCTTTTCTACACCGATTACTTCTGAGCCGGGTCAAAAACGAATGATGAAGTGGGGTGGGGTGGAGGAGTCTTTTTAGATAGACTAAGTATTAGTCCTTCTTTTCGCCTTCATCACGTCAGCGTCTTGTAGTTTAAATTATGGCGATTAAGTCTTCTTCTAGCTAAAGAATAACGTGGTATCCGTAAAGGATATTCGACTGTCTCTTCGGATACTCAGGCGGCCGTCAAGTGTTTGGAATCACTCTATATTATTAGAAAGCCTGGACTGCCGATCATCTCTTAAGGAGATGGCGCAGCAGATCAACATTCACCTGCGCCGGATGCCGGGGCAAAGTGACATTCCAGATAACTGCAAAGCTTACGAACTCGTCAAATTTGGAACTACGCTCTCTATTTTGCCTGAAAATGGCTCCTTAGCCATACAAGTTTCTACCTACAACTCATGTTAAAGCTGGATGCTTAAACCTTACATGGACAGATATATGGTTATTGCATCCTGTCCTTAGATGGACAGGTAGGACCACTTGTCTGGCAACGAAGCAGATTTGGCTTAAACTGGATCTAAAATTGTCTAAGAGTTTGATTGGAGACATCACTGGACACTGTCTGATAGGCAGGCATCCAACCAGGCCTGGCCCTTATTCAAATGACCTTTGATGGAGCTGCATAGATGATGAGGAGGAAGAGAAAACTCTGCACCTTCTTTGCGCATGCCATGCTCATTCTTAGTAATCTCAGCAACGAAGTCTGGATCTAGGAGCGTACTTCTACAATAAATTATCTTATCGAAATGTCTCTCAAGCTTCATAAACAGGTCAAAATGGTTCAACGAGTAGGCAAAAATTCCAGTAGCGGATACAGTATAAGGCCGGATAGCCTGATGTGGCAAAACAAAATAATGTGGTGCTGCATGAAAACATGTCTTGTACCGCAAAGAAGAGTAAAATTAATCAAAAACAAAGAACCTCCGGGTCCCAAAGATGACAGAAGAATAAAATTACTTACTCTTTCAGCCTCTAGGTATAAACTAAATTTGGTGGAAAGCGTCCGCCAACAAAGATTGGTGGAAGTTTAAGACCTATGAAGACTCGTTAAGAAGATATCGACTTTTGAGGACATTCTCCATTCAGTCAAAAAAAGTAAATGGTCGACTGTGATGCTTACTGTAAATTTTGAACTTTTGTCAAAATGAGGTTTCCAAGAAAAATGGTACGGCGAACGTACTTGCCTTCTATTTTCAAATAAATGGTGTTTTTTTTTGGGTTCGTTTTTCAAAGAGATAAAACTGACATTTTGTGGTCAAATCTAGCAACTCTAATGTCATTTATGTTCAGTTTGGTTTGCCATTTCATCATGAACAGGTTGACAAATGAACAACGCTTGAAAATCGTGCAAATTTATTTCGAAAATAATGGTTCAGTTCGCTATGGTTCAATGGCTACGTCAACAAGCAAAATTGCCGCATTTGGAGTGAAGAGGATCCACATGAGACCCTTGAAACGCCATTACATCCACAAAAACTGATTGTTTGGGCTGGTGGAGTCATTGGGCCATACTTCTTCTGAAATGATGCTGGAGAGTCAGTTACCGTTAATGGAGACCGGTATAGAGCCATGATAACCGACTATTTTGTTCCCGAATTCGATGGCCTGAATGTGGATAAGATGTGGTTCCAACAAGACGGCGCTACATGCTACACAGCGCACGCCACAATCGATTTATTGAAGAAAACATTCGATGAGCGCATAATTTCGCGGAATGGACCTGTCAGCTGATTTTTTTTTGGGGAAATGTGAAGTCGCTCGCCTACGCCAACAAACCAGAAACGTTAGGGGACTTGGATGCCAACATGCGTGGCGGTATTGCCGACATACAGCTCCAAATGCTTGAAAAAGTGGTTGAAAATTGGACTTCTAGACTTGTCTTTATTCGAACCAGCAGCGAAATCATAGTTAGACATAAATGGCATGAAATTATCCTTCCAATAAAGTTTGAAATTTGATGGACATTAAAACGATTTTCTTGTGTTTTAATTCAATTCAAAGTTCTATACCTCTTTAAAAAACACCCTGTAGTTTTGTTCCATCGGATTAATAATTCTTGCCCTTGTGCGTTAGGCTACCTAAGTAGATATATAAGACTCTTTTGAGTGACAAGCCTCATGACCAACGATTTTCCGAAGACCGACAATGTCTTAATGCTTGGTCCCAGAAAGCTTATTTTCGAAGATAACCCCAAGATATTTAGCTTATTTTAATTCAGTAGCATTTAGTCAAAGTAAGAAATCTTGTGTTTAAGAGGATTAACTGAGTGTCCACTTCTAGTACACCAATCGTCGATCATGTCCAACGACGCCTGCGCTTTCGCTCAAACAAACAAACTTAGGGGATAGGGGCAGCTGAGATATAATTACTTGATTCGAAAACAAGCATTTAGAACAGATTTCAATCTGCTCCCTTACATAAGGTACATAGATAGATTGCTGTGCGAAGTTACAAAGAATTAATAATCGGCCATACATTTATGAAAATTTACCCAAAAGATGAAATTGTACAATTTCCCAAATATTTGAATCTGTGCTATCAAGACTAAATCGCCCGAAATAAGAAAATGAAAGGACGGCCACATCCATTTTTTGGGGATTTTTAATTTCTTTTTTTCATGCGAGTATTCGGAGGGCGACTATGACTTTGAAGGATCGCTTTGGGATTAAAGCATTTTAACTCTTTTTCTGCCATCAACAGTCATGGGAAATTTAGGTGAGAGAATCTAAAATCGTTTGGTATATTGTATGGATACTGGGGAAGGTTTTTGAGGATGCGCTATTTTAAATCTGCTTGAGAAGCTCTGCTCTGTCATTTTGAAACGTCATTTAAGCGTACAGATTAGTCGCCGATGGCATACCTGTCGAACCCTTTCAAGCGGCGCCAAGTACATTTGCTGAGTTACTACAACCGCTCATATGGGGAGCGTGGGATAGCGAGCAATTTCCGCTGGAGTGGAAAAGAGGGATCATCATTAAGCTTCCAAAAATGGGAAATTTGAAGGACTGTCGAAACTGGAGAAGTATATGCGTTCTCCCGGCAGTAGCGAACGAATGGAACAAATCAAAGAACACCTAAATTCAACTCTCGACGTCGAACAGGCAGGCTTTCGCGCTAGATCCTCCTGCATAAACTCCTTACTTATCATAATAGAGCAATGCGTTGTGTACAGGTATCCATTACATCTACCTTTGAGAAGGCTTTCGACAGCTTGAATCGAGATGCTATATGATTCGCTTTCCGCAGGAGAGGCATTCCAGAAACACTCATAGCTTTTATATAGGCTACATACGAGGGTGGTAAGTGTAACGTTTTACACAATGGTAGGGTGTGGAGGATTTTAACGTCCAAAGTGGAGTACGTCAGGGGTGCAAACTGTCACCACTATTGCTCTTGGTGGTAATCAGCGATGTACTCCATGCAGAATTGACGGAAGGCAACTATGGAACACCTAGACTACCCTGACGATGTTTGCCTAATTTCACATCGGATAATGGACCTTCATAGGGTGGCCTACAATCTAGAAGCTGAGGCAAACAAAGTGGGGCTAAAAAGAAAAACAACCAAAATAAAAGCCCTTATTACTTCTATCATCCGAGAAAGTTGACAAATTTAGTTATCTTTCAAGTGTGGTCTCGGCTAACAGCGGTGGCACCGAACTGGATGTGTGCAGCAGAATCAGGAAGGCTTAAGATGCATTCGGAATGCTATCCAAAATCTGGAGAAGCAATGTTATCAGCTTAAGAACCGCTCCAACGTTGAATCGGTGCTGCTTTATGGGTACAGTACCTGGACGGTGTACACCACTAACATCCGCAAGCTTCATGTCTTCGTAAATAAATGTTTAAAAATCATCCTGAGAATTGTTTGGGCCGAACCGTATCTCCAACGAACAGCTTTATTAGAGAACGGGCCAAAAACCTATAAACATTCCTATACGGTGGAGGAAGTAGCAGTGGATTGGACACACCCTACGGCACGAAGACAATTCCAGGATGGCTAAGCAGCAGGATGAAACGTGGCGCAGAACAGTCTAAGAGGAATCGAGCTCCTTAGGAAAGAGTTGGAGAAAATAGAAACGCGTTGCAGAACTCCGAACAAGATGGCGCGCAGGCGGTTTTTAATGCCCTATGCCTCTCGAGGGGTTAAAGGACTTATGTATATAACGGGTGATCCAAGTAGAGATACTTTTTTCAATCGCCTTTTTTGACAGATCACGTGTGAGTCGTGTCATGCTGTCATGTTATTTTTGTTTAGTATTGTTTGGCATTTCATAATGGAAAGACTAACGCGTGAACAACGTTTGCAAATTGTTCAACTTTATTATGAAAATTCACGTTCTGTGAGGAATGTGTTTCGTGCACTTCGCTCAACTTATGGTCAACATAATCGGCCTACTGAGCGTACTATTCGCAACACCATCACCCATTTTGAGACCCAGCATTCATTATTGGATAATATTCGACCGAATAGACCACGTCCAGCACGCTGTGAAGAAAATATAGCGGCCGTAGCTGAGAGTGTACACGAAGAGCGTAGAGAGTCGATTCGGCGCCGTTCGCAGCAACTCGGACTGACGTATGGAACGACTTGGCATTGGCATTTTACGTCAAGATCTTAAATTGAAAGCATACAAAATACAGCTTGTGCAACAACTGAAGCCGCTCGACCTTCCCAAGCGACATCGCTTCGCTCTATGGGCTCTTGAAAAGTTCCAAAAAGATCCGACGTTTTCGAGGCAAATTTTGTTTAGCGATGAGGCCCATTTCTGGCTCAATGGGTATGTAAACAAACAAAATTGCCGCATTTGGGACGAATAGCAACCTGAAGAGATTGAAGAACTGCCACTTCATCCAGAAAAAACAACGGTTTGGTGTGGTTTGTGGGCCTGTGGAATCATCGGTCCTTATTTCTTTAAAAATTATGCCGGTGCGAACGTATTTGATGCCTGAAATTGAAGCTCGTGATCTCGGCGACATTTGGTTTCAGCAAGACGGCGCCACTTCCCACACATCGCATCAATCAATGGACTTATTGAGAGAACATTTCGGTGAGCACATAATTTCACGTTTTGGGCCGGTCGATTGGCCACCAAGATCGTGTGATATCACACCGTTAGACTTTTTCCTGTGGGGATATGTAAAGTCAAAAGCTTATGACGACAAACCCGCTTCGATTCAGGCCTTGGAGGAAAACATCACGCGTGTCATTCGCCAGTTACCAGTCGAAATGCTCGAACGAGTGATCGAAAATTGGACTCAACGGATGGACCATCTGCGACGTAGCAACGGCCACATTTGATAGACATAATCTTCAAAAAAAAAATGCCAAAGAATGTTCTTTCAAATGATAATAAACATTCTCCATTAAATTTGAATTTTCTGGGTTTTTTTCTTTAAAAAAGTAGGGAACCTCGAAATGGATCACCCTTGACATTTTTAGACCCTTAGACAAAACCGATTCTTGTCACTCGGGCATTTAGGTGTGAGGATGGAGAATTTGTGTGTATTTTTTTTTGGCCACCAAGGTTTTAAGGTTGTTTTTAAAACGTTATATAGCCTTTAGGACTCTGTTAGGAAACACTTTAGGAACCTTTTGACATATACAACATATTCGGGAAAGAAAAGGGGAATTTTAAAAAAGGGGGGTTGGCAATTTTGTAGGCTTTTCGGATGCCAGAGAGCGATTTTGAAACCTCCCGGCATTCCTGAATTCCGAACCGCTCACGCAAGTGAAAGAACGACAAATTGTATTGGTCAAATTTGACTTTATATGCATTCTGTCAACCCGCGTAGCGTCTTTCAAACGTCCATCGATCGCAGTCAAGGAGACAGGCCAGTATTGAAGTCACATAAGTATCGTTATTATGTCCCAAATAACACCAAATTTTGCGCTCTTAAGATTATATTTTTTACGTGTCATGTGTTAGATTCGAAAATGCATGAACAAAATCGAAAAAGTAACAATAGAATCCTATTTTGATTAGTTATTTTTATTATAACAATTGAAAATTTCCACAAAAACAAATCAATTTGAACAGGATACTGGCAGTTGCCAGTCCATGTGCTATTCGTGTATTAAGGACTACGATTTAGTTCTTAAGATCTACCGGCATCTAAATGTATAACATCTGCTTATCTGCCAAGATCAAACATCTTTCACGTTTTTGGTTGAAAAAAAAAAAAGTTTCACAAACACAAAATTTCCCAAAAATTAGACAAAACATTTAAGCATTTCCCGGCTGCTCATAAAATAGAAAACAATGCCAAAGCTAAACAATAAACACAATTCGCCATTTGATTATTTTTAAATTTAATTTTCAAAGCAGCTGTTTGTTGCGCGTTTATCTCGCTTTTGTTGCGAGTAAAATTATAAAGTAATAAAAACACACTTTATTTGCATCGTTAAATGAATTGAATATAATGTGTGTTTTTTTAATTTTCTTTTGATACACAAAAATTATTTACAAATTGATGTTTTAAATAAAATGGCTACCGTCAGCCCTTGAAGCTGATGCTAAGGCAATTTTTATGGCTTCAATGTATAGCCTACCGGGGATCTAGCTGAAAGTTTTCATAATATCCGATGCCAAATTACATGTGGTTTGAATTTATTCTATAAAAATTAATTTATGCTGAAAGTGCTGACAGGAGGATTTTGTTTTCTTAGGTAGTAAAAAAAATTATTATTATATTCTAAAAATAACGCTAATTGAACTATTTTCTTTTTAAGCATTCTACAATGTACATGTACATGCTTCCAGCTGGCTAATGACGTACATCATTTTGAGTTTTATTTTGTTCTCTCTCAAATCCAAAACATAAATACTTCCTCATGTTTAATAAATGTTTGCAAGCAGCTATGAATATTTTGGAAAGCGTAAAACAGAACAGTTTTGTGGTCTTATTTTTTTGTACATCTATTGGTAATTCATGTGGTGGTTAAATCGATAAAAAGATGTTTCACTTAATTTATTTTTATTTTGTATCGGTTATAAGGAAAATTTAATTGAAAATGTGTTTAATAAATCCATCATGTAATTAATGTTTGCGATTGAGTACGAATAAAATTGGATTAAAGATACTTTTTTTTAAATAACTCAATCGCAAAACTAACCGAGAAGGAATTTTAATGTTTCAAAAAAATACTCTTTAAAATTGAATGTTAGACATATCAAAACAAAAAATCTCTGTATACAAAATTTTGTAGGGGATAGGTTAGTATTTGCCCATGGAATTTATGGAATAGAAAAGAGCCGAACCGAGAATAGATTTAAAGGTCAGTTTTTGTTGTTCCTCCCTGCCCTCATGGCTGACACTACGACTTCAAAGGTCTATTGTATCAAAAGAGGTTTAGCCTAAGAGTGACGAGTGACTTGAATAGTTTGAGGGGTTAAATGCAACTGGCTATTTCGTTAAAGCACTTATGATGGAAGTAACGATAAAATAATGACAGGCAGAAGACATTACGATGGTGACTAAGAGAGTAAAGCGACGAATTCTATGAAGTAGCTCCAAATATGTTTTTGGTGCACCCGACCAAATATGAGCATTGTACTCCAATTTTGGGCGAAAAAAGGCCTTATAAATTCTAGCCAGATCAGGAGGGGTGAAATATTTCATCCATCGCTTGAGGAAGCCCTAGGCATTTTGCAGCGTTCTTGGCGACGTCGAATATGTGGTGATTCCAACGAAGTTTGTCGTTAACGCACATACCGAGGATGGTAAGCTTTTCGGTTTCGGCGATGCAAGGCCGAGTATTGGGGTTTATTTGAACGGCCCGAAAGGTAATTTCTAATCCATTGAAGAAGGGTATCATCGATTCCAAATGCACGCATTTTCGACAAAAGAGACTGATGCCAAACTCTGTCAAATGCCTTTGAAATATCAATACTTTCAACACCACGGTGAATAGATTGGTTCCACTTTTCGGTTAGATATGTCATCGGTTAGTCGATTCATAAGCTGTCGATTTATCCTAGGAAAGTAGGGACGTAAGTGCAATTGGTCGGTAGGAGGAGGGAGAGGAAGATTCGCCTTTTTTTTTTGGGACAGGCTGGACAAATGCTGTTTTCCATTGAAGAATAGAAAAGATAGAAAAACTTAAGCAGTTAGCTTACCTCTTCAGAGCGATAGGGAAAATACCATCTAATTCCCAATTGTTAATTAGTCTCAAAGCAGCAGCCCGATTCACTCTGCAGTAGAGATCTGGTCCTAAGAGCGCAGATTCTGATTCAGCTCTAGCCCAGCTTGTCTGCAGATTCTTTGCCTGCAATACCTTGGCACCTATCCAAGTTTGACTTTGTTGTGTTTGGCTAGGTTTTTGCAAGGCATCGTAGCAGCACTTCACTGTCACAGGTTAGATGATAGTGCCTGTGGTGCTGCTTGACTATCCGAGAAGATGTGAATTCTGGCACCTTTTCAACATAGCAGTTTTTTGTTTAGTTCAGCATACTCTCATTTTAGGGAGAAATATACAAGGTGGCGTAAAAATAACCTTCCGATGTTTTTTGGCTGTAATTTAAAAAAAAAATGAAAAACTTTGATTCTTCTTGTGGATTATTTTTATTTGGTCTTTTAATTTTTTTTACATCAAGTCGAGAATATGATGTCATGTAAATGGCCGCCGCCACAATTGATTGTCATTTGAGCCCTTTTTATGGCATTTTCCATGACTTTGGCCAAAACTTCCGGCGATAGGTCCTCACATTCCTGAGGGATATTGTCTTTAAGAGCTGCAAGAGTCTGAGGCTTGTTGACATAAACCCGCGACTTCAAAAAGCCCCACGAAAAGAAGTCTGGAGCGGTCAAATCAGGCGATCTTGCTGGCCAGTGCAAATCGCCAAAACGGGAGATTAGGCGCCCGGGAAATGCATCCTTCAGCATATCGGTTGTGGCACGTGCAGTGTGTGCCGTTGCACCATCCTGTTGGAACCACATGTTTTCCAATCCCAATTCATCAAGTTGCCGCAAAAATAACTCGTTGATCAATGCTCTGTAGCGCTCACCATTCACAGTAACCGTTTGGCCCGCGACGTCTTCGAAGAAAAAAGGTCCGATGACTCCTCCAGCGAAAACAGCACACCATACAGTGACTTTGAGCGGGTGTAATGGCTCTTCGTGGGTTACACGCGGATTTTCAGTGCCCCAGAAGCGTAAATTTTGCTTATTTACGTACCCGCTAAGATGGAAATGGGCCTCATCACTCGTGATTATTTTTGATGAAAAATCATCTTCCTCTTGGTGGTGATTAAGGATGGCTTGAGCGTATGTTAGACGCGATTGGCCGTCAGCAGCTAACAGCTGATGCACCGTCTGGACTTTGTACGGAAACATCTTCAAATCTTGTACCAAAATTCGCTGTAAAGACCGTCGACTGATACCCATTTGCGTGGCACGTCGTCTGGTCGATGTCGACGGTGCTTCCATGACATCTTCGGCTACAGCAGCAATATTCTCTGCAGAACGGCTACTCCGGGGTCTGCCACGCCTGGCAGCATCTCGTGTTGCGCCAGTCTCTTCGAGGCGAGCGGCTAAACGTCGCAGTGTTTCACCAGTTCACCAGGAAATCTGCGACGAAATTCACGTTGTGCCAAAGTCACCAACCGATTATTGCTCAAATAAATAGTCAGCGTAACATTGTTTATTAACGTGTATTTCGCATGTGTTTACTACACAAATGTCAAAACAGAACTGACATTAGGGGCCAATCGCAAAATTTATAGCATTTTCTGATAGGAGGATTACTTTTGCGCCACCTTGTACAAGTTCAGGCAAACATACGAAGTTTTTTTTTAACCCATTTTTTGTAGTTTTATAGGGATCAAGCAGGGATCAAGCTTCAAGCAGACTGAAACTATTGAAGATATTATGTCTAGTGGAATACTCTTGGAATGGTTTGTCTAATTATTTAGTACCGTCTATCCGATCTCAAATTAAGATTAGTTAACTGCCTTAAATGCAGCCTCGAAACATTTTAAAGGCGGAATGCAAATAACAAGTGTTTATTAAAAATGTAAGGACTTATCCAACATTTTGTTTGTTTCTCACCAATACTGCTTCTCAATAACATTAAAATTTCCCTTTAAAATAAAATATTGAAATAATTCGCGGAAATTGTTAGGGAGTTTTTTGTTTTTAACTGGTAAAAAAAAACCAGCGGACTTGTAGGTAAGCCCCTCAAGGATTAGGTTTTATTGGAGCCATCCCTAGCACATATGGCACTGCTGTATATGTTCTTATGTTCTGATGAAGCTTCCACCGCTTTATATCATGGAAGAAACTTTAAAGGTATTTTTACTACGACCTCTGTCTGATGCAATGATCCCGAAACGTTCAGTATTGACTTTCCTCAAGATCAATGAATGGATGGATCTGCGCCAGGGGATGGATGTAATCACAACGGTTCCGAAGTTTGTTCAGGTGGTGCTTTCCTATAAAGTAACAACTTAAGGCTTGTTAGTCATAATATGCATTCGGCTTCTATCCATTCTATTCCAATGGCTATGCATTATATTGTAGGACAGGTAGAGGGGTTGAGGTATTTGTGTCTGCAGTCAACCATAGTCCTTAAACCACTTTAAAGTTAGTGCTCCAACTCAAGAATTCTTTGAATTCTGTCGGTAAGACTGAACACTGTGAGTCATGTAAGGGTTACGAGTCATAATGAAATAGCGGGAAATGAGAATCGTTAAGACGAAGACACGAAGCATTTCTTCTGTGCTCGACCAGGCTCCAGCCTTTATATGCTGAAGTGGTCAACATCTAAGCGGCTTCCTGGAAATGTCGTATAAGGAACTATCCTAACTATCCTAAGAGTACAATGGGCCAGTTTCTGGTCTGAGTGCTTTGGTCCGGTTCGAGATTTATTATTTTAAATTTTCATATGTTGCGCGTTCCTAAAATTAGTCGATATAACTAGGTTAGTTTAAGTTAATGAGTTGACGGGACGAGAGGAACCTAGATTCTTTGTGGTACTACTCCGATATTTTGGAACCTATGAGAAACATAAGGGCTTACATACTAACCGGAGATATTTTTTATATCTTAGAGGGTCATTTACAGACCGTTCAAAAAGAACCTTCCAAGTACCGTAATTCTATCCTAAAAGGCAAGCGTGGAGCGTCCTCATGCATTTTCTGATTTGCACAGGTCTATTTGTACAGAGTCTGTTTTTTATTTTTTATTATATCTCAGCTTGTTATGATGTCTAGCTGTAAACGGGGTAGATAGGCTTTTGACTCATACATATATACAAATATCATGTAGTGCCGCTTTGCTGTTAGATAAAATATAAATGTGCTTACCAGCTGCGTGCCTGTTTATATTCTCTTTGATGCAGAGCTCTATTGCATGTATTTTAACCTGAAATGTTGGTTTAGAGGGAAGTCTCTCCGTAGACTCCCGCTCCAACGCCGTCATCTGTCTTGGAACCATCCGTATGCCAGACTAGTGAGTTTCTAGCAATCGTAGGTTTATTCTGTTCCCAGTTTTGTCGTTCTGGGAATGTATCCTTGAAGTTGTGGCTATAGTTGTATCGAATAGGACATCTGTCTGTCAGTGTGATGCCTAATACTTTGTCTCTACTGAGCTCTAGTGCAAGGTCGGGATGGATTCCTGTCTTGCCTTCATCCGATGAGAGGATCATGTAGGTGTTTGCCATTGCTTCTTTCTGAATAAAGAGATGAAGGGGGGAAAGGATCAGTAGGAATTCAAGCGGACGCATTCACTGTAGTTTGGAAGAGGGATGTGAATTAAATTGTTAGAGGATTTCGGAATAAAATCTTGCACCTATGCCGGTATGCAGCTTGGAGTCATCTGTGTGACTCTAGATATCCTTACTTACTTACTTAGCGGGCTCCCGACCCGTGAAGAGTCCCTGCCTGAGATTCGGCTGCCTTCCACCCTCTGCGATCCCGAGCACGCTGCTTCCAGTTGTCCAGACCAAGCGCTCTGGCATCCGCGATGGCTTAGCCTTTAAAACGGAGGTTCGGTCTTCCTTGTCGTCTCGAACCTGGGGGCTGTGATTCGAAGATCCTCATGGCTGGAGCGTCGTTGTTGTCCATTCGCTCGATGTGACCGAGCCAATGTAGTCGACGAGTTTTAGCTTTTCGGACTACATACACATCTTGGTACAGCTTATAGAGTTCGCGGTTGTATCTTCTCCTCCATTCGCCCTCCTCGAACACAGGACCAACTATCCGCCAAGTATTAACTCTCCTTTCCTGCTTATCGTCCAGCACTCGGCGCCGTATCGCAGAACTGGCACGATAAGGGTTCTGTAGAGCATGCACTTTGTCCTTTGAGTTAGAAGTTTTGAACCCATTTGTTTTGCCAAACTGAAGTAGCATCGGTTTCCTAGGGTAATTCTTCCACAGATCTCCACTAAGATGTCATTTGTGGAGTTGATGTTTACCCCGAGGTAGATGAACTCCTCAACTACCTCAAAGTTGCTGCTATCAACAGCGACATTCTGTCCTAGTCGGTGGACAGATGATTGTTTGTTGATAGCATACATTTAGTCTTGTTCTCATTCACTTCAAGGCCAACTAGTTTCGCCTGTTCTTCAATAGCCGTGAAAGCCTCTATCACGGCACGCTGGGATCGACCGATGATATCTATATCGTCCGCATACCCCAGCAGTTGGACTGATCTGTATCTGAAGATAGTACCTTCCGTGTTGACACCTGCCCTGCGCACTATCTGCTATCTAGATATCCTTACAAAGACTTCAATTTATCGTTACTTCTAAAAAGAGGTGATAAGTGAAGTTTTAACGGAGGAGTTTTGTAGTCCGTGCATACATTCCCGTCCGTATATTTCAGTAGGATCTATGGTTGTCTCATGGATTTTTAACTCCCAGTCACCCAGTAAAAAATATATAGCTCTCGTCATTATCACCTCATCATACGATATTTTAAATTTGTCATCAGCATATTCTGTCACCAGCATTTCCATTTCATATAAAGAATATTTTTTATTTTTATTTTTGAATTTATAATAAATTAGCACTGTTAACAGTCACACTATCAAGCAATATCTCCCGCATAAAAATATTCGCCATGAGGCTGAACACCTGTGTACCATTCCTACACACGTATTTTTGAAGTCATCACAACATAACACCCAATATACCACCCACAGACTGTTTATGAAACCATTTAATTTAATGTCCGTTTAACAACCTATCTATCATTTCAGTTTTTTCATCTTTTCCACCCGTGTACTCATAAAAAACATGAATATGAAATAAAAGAATTTAGCAGACATAATGCGCGTGTTTGTAATTTCACGAAATCCAATAAATTCAGCGAACATTTTCCGGATTTTATGGATAAGATACTTTCGTATCGTTCTATAGATAGACAAGTACCTGCACCGGTATGTCGAAGAGTGCGTACTTTAAATAATCCAACTTGGAAGAAGAATAACAGATCAAATCTTTAATTTGTATTTTGTTTATAATAAATTAAAACTATTTTGTTTACACAGTTAAATGCTTTTGTTAATTAGTAGGATTTAGAGTTTAATTCAGTCACGTTCCCATAGCGTGGGTTAAGGAGATTTTAGTTTTCATACATAGACTGCAACTAAAATATCTCTTTAAGATCGTTGCGAGAACAAAGGGCTTCAGGGCTCACAGGGCTTCATCACCAACAACAACAGTGTATCAGTGTAGTGTATAATTTGTAACCCCGCTGACATCAGCTTCCCACACCTTCAAACCACTCTCACTGGTAAATCCACTTAGTAAAGGGTGTTTTTTTAGAGGTATAGAATTTCGAAAATCGTTTTAATGTTCATCAGTTTGGCTTTATTGGAAGGATAATTCAATGCCATTATTGTTTGAATATGATTTCGGGCATGTGGCCGCCGTGGCTGGTTCGAATAAAGACAAGTCTGGAGGTCCAATTTTTAAAGACTTTTTCAAGCAACTTTTTCAACGCCACGAATGTTGGCTTCCAAGTCCCCTAACGTTTCTGGTTTGTTGGCGTAGGCGAGCGACTTCACATATTCCCAAGGAAAATAATCCAATGGTGTCAAATCACACGATCTTGGTGGCCAATTGACTGGTCCATTCCGCGAAATTATGCGCTCATCGAATGTTTCCTTCAATAAATCGATTGTGACGTGCGCTGTGTGGCATGTAGCGCCGTCTTGTTGGAACCACATCTCATCCACATTCAGGCCATCCAATTCGGAAACAAAATATCTCTATACCAGCCTCCATTAACGGTAACTGACTCTCCAGCACCATTTCGGAAGAAGTATGGCCCAATGACTCCACCAGCCCAAACAATCAGTTTTTGTGGATGTAATGGCGTTTCAGGTGGATGCCCCCTGTGACTTCAGTCACGGCTCACGTAGACCAGCAATTCGGTCCATTGTGTCCATCTGGGTACCTTTCCTCGAACTTAAGTTTGGTAACATCGGTAAAAAATAGGCTATCTCTGGGTTAACAGGTTGGTTGAAGAGTGTGGGTCTTGATTGAGTCGAATTTCCGGAAAGCTACAATATTTTACCTTTTTGCGCTTGGCACAGTTTTGGGGGGCATCATAGCAGCACTGTAAATGCAAACTTACTGGTGATATTCAACTTATCGATACTCCAGCGGAAGAAATGGTTGACCTTCCATTCCTAGCCTTCATTTGCGTCAATAACAAGAAAAATTTGCACAGAGAAGGTTAGGTTCGGCTAAGTTAGTTTGAAGTTAAAACTTTGACCAATTTTGGTCTATTGTGATACCGCACTTTTTATATCAATATTGTTGAGATCACATATATCTTATATCTTTGTAGAAAAAGGCTCCGAGTTGGAGTTTTCGTTTTTTAAAGGGTGTAGGGTCGTTTTCTCTTCATTCATGCAGTCTCTGCAAAAGTCGTTTGAGAATCGGGCAAGCCTTGTTGCATGCTTTCCTATTAGACAGCGACAACTATTGCCGCCTGCTTAGAGAGATCAAATCACCAGCTTAGGGCAGGTCTGTTTCGTCGCTAGACATGTGATTCCACTTGTCCAATGTCTGTTTTCTTAGTAGCAGCCAATCTAAGCGACAGTTTACAGGAAGCGATTGGTATTCGGTTGGTTGTGGTGGTTCCTAGCTAATCAGCCTTACAATTCCCAGGAATGACGCATTGCCACGGCACCCAGCAAAGGTTAATATTTAACTGTCTGCCATCTCCTGAAGAGGCGATAAACAGTCTAGGGCTAATATAGAGTTTACAGAGATTGATTCACAGGACTTGATTGCAGCTTGACAATCAGTGGAAATACCGATATCCTTGGAGGTTGTCATGTTTGTCTTCAGCTAAAATAAGACTTCTTAATCGCCATTATTTCCGCCTGTTACAGACTACAGCGCCCAGGAAGGCGAAAAGGGTCGTGTCACAGTCAAAGACCACATCCTATCGGATCATTTGTTTTGGATCCGTCGGCATAAAAATGGATGGATGTTTCGTTCATGAATGCATGCTCATGGAAGGAGCCGTTTTCGCCGCTGTTTTTCTACTGAAAATATCCAAATCTTTCGTACCAGTTTTAAAGCTTGACGCCATTGATAAAAAAAAACAACTCTATTGACTAAGGTGAGTTTCCAGTTAACTTAAGCAGCAACCAATCTAAACGAATTGGATCCCCCCCCCCCCCCCCCCCCAAAAAAAAACAAAACGTTATGCCTCGCTCTTCGATTATAAATCAATTAATCTCAATTAATAATAAAATTAGCAAACGTTTCCGTAAAGCGCACAATAAATAATCTCAGGTAATTCACCAATGTAAACTTGCAAAAATTTTACCGAAAATTCATGGACTGTATGTGCCGGATAGTTAAATATTTATACGAAAACAAGATGGAATCGCATTGTGCAGAAGAAGTGCACCAGAGTTATGTACATACGCGCTAATTGCAGCTGTTGAATGTAAAACAAACAAAACTGTATAAACATTATTTCGTTTGGCAATTACAGTAACGGCAATGTATATTTGTCCAGATAATATTGTTAGAGGTAGAGGTAGATTGGAATTTACCTCCCATGCAGACATTTTGAGAAAATAAGTTTTACTTAAAATTATGACAAAGGAAACCAAAATCGCATCTAAAATGTTCATTGAACTTGTTGTCAGAAAGGAAAAAGGATTTAGATTTCTTAAAATTCCTAACAAATTTTTATATATATAAAAAATATTCTACGCTGTGTATAATTTGTAGCAAATTTTGGCTTCCGAAACTGATTCAGCCGTTCTACACAAAGTGCCTTAGTACATTCACTCCATTGAACAAGTAGGATTAACAAAACTGACTGGGTCATCTGTCAATAAAGGAGCGCCACAAGGTGCCGTCATCAGCCCCCTTCTCTAGAACTTGGTGGTGAATTAACTACAAACTTGCCTGGACGTTTATTATTCGGATGACATTGTTAGTGCCATCTCAGGTAGGCACCTCAGTACTTCAAAGGATCTGGGTAACTTTACCTGGAATTTTGATGTTGATGATAACCATCTAGTACCTTTTAAGGTATCAACCGATATTGAAATATTACTTACCGACTTTTTTAGTCACTATGATTGTATCCAAATTAATAAATTTACAAATAGTCTTAATCGCAGCCTTGATCTCGTATTTGTCGACAAGGAGTTTGTAATTAAAATTGATGTCCCTATTTCTCCCATTTTCAACAATTCGTTGCACCATATTCCTTTTATTTCTGAATTTTCAATTCTTCAATATCAGAAACCTACGTCTGCAAATCAAGTAAAGGGTGATCCATTTCGAGGTTCCCTACATTTTTAAAGAAAAAAAACACAGAAAATTCAAATTTAATGGAGAATGTTTATTATCATTTGAAAGAACATTCTTTGGCATTTATTTTTTGAAGATTATGTCTATCAAATGTTGGCCGTTGCTACGTCGCAGATGGTCCATCCGTTGAGTCCAATTTTCGATCACTCGTTCGAGCATTTCGACTGGTAACTGGCGAATGACACCCGTGATGTTTTCCTCCAAGGCCTGAATCGAAGCGGGTTTGTCGGCATAAGCTTTTGACTTTACATATCGCCACAGGAAAAAGTCTAACGGTGTGATATCACACGATCTTGGTGGCCAATCGACCGGCCCAAAACGTGAAATTATGTGCTCACCGAAATGTTCTCTCAATAAGTCCATTGATTGATGAGATGTGTGGGAAGTGGCATCAAATAGTCGGTTATCATGGCACGATAACGGTCGCCATTGACGGTTACGTTCGCACCGGCATAATTTTTAAAGAAATACGGACCGATGATTCCACCGGCCCACAAACCACACCAAACCGTTGTTTTTTCTGGATGAAGTGGCAGTTCTTCAATCTCTTCAGGTTGCTCTTCACCCCAAAATGCGGCAATTTTGTTTGTTTACAAACCCATTGAGCCAGAAATGGGCCTCATCGCTAAACAAAATTTGCCTCGAAAACGTCGGATCTTCTTGGAACTTTTCAAGAGCCCATAGAGCGAAGCGATGTCGCTTGGGAAGGTCGAGCGGCTTCAGTTGTTGCACAAGCTGTATTTTGTACGCTTTCAATTTAAGATCTTGACGTAAAATGCGCCAAGTCGTTGCATACGTCAGTCCGAGTTACTGCGAACGGCGCCGAATCGACTCTCTACGGTCTTCGTGTACACTCTCAGCTACGGCCGCTATATTTTCTTCACAGCGTGCTGTACGTGGTCTATTCGGTCGAATATTATCCAATAATGAATGCTGGGTCTCAAAATGGGTGATGGTGTTGCGAATAGTACGCTCAGTAGGCCGATTATGTTGACCATAAGTTGAGCGAAGTGCACGAAACACATTCCTCACAGAACGTGAATTTTCATAATAAAGTTGAACAATTTGTAAACGTTGTTCACGCGCGTTAGTCTTTCATTATGAAATGCCAAACAATACTAAACAAAAATAACATGACAGCATGACACGACTCACACGTGATCTGTCAAAAAAGGCTATTGAAAAAAGTATCTCTACTTGGATCACCCGTTATTTAGCTCTGCTAAACCCATTTTAGCCGCTTCTGTTTCTATAGAAGCAAACGCACCAGTGACAGCTCGCTGTGTTCTACCAATTATGTCAATGTCATCTGTCCGTCCGTTTACATACTAATTACAATCAGCCACCCTGGCGTATGAGTAACAGAAAAGGCAGTAACCCCCCAAGTGCGTAGGTGATATTCATTAAATCTTATCAGATTAAATTACACTTTATTGCCGTTCGCTGTCATTTTTATTAGTAAAAATTCCACACACTTATATTTGTCAATTTTTCCATTCATTTCCATCCGCAGGAAAGCGAGGAACCAAAACACAGATGGCTGGTGTGTCGATTTTTGGAAAACGATTTTGTCTCCTGGTCCACATATCATATAGTATTCATGGCGGCTTCGTATCTGCTGCCATTAATTATAATCAGCGGCCTCTACATGCTGATGATAACACGACTGTGGAGACAGGGCGCCGGCGTACGGATGTCCGTCGAATCGCAGCGCGGTAGGAAGCGCGTAACCCGTCTAGTTGTAGTCGTGGTGATAGCGTTCGCGTCATTATGGTTTCCCATACAGGTGGGTATTTTTAATTATAAATTACATTTTTTTGTTACTAAAATAAGTTTTTCAACACACAAAACTAAATCATAATATTCTTGTTTTTTTTTCTATTTTTTCAGTTAATTTTAGTTTTGAAAACTTTTGATTTGTTTCACGCGTCCTCCACCTGGGCGGTTGTTTTGCAAATCAGTTCGCATGTGTTGGCATATGCAAGCTCGTGCATTAATCCAGTGCTGTACGCCTTTCTATCGGATAATTTCCGCAAAGCGTTTCACAAGGTAAGTGTGGGAATGGGGCTGTTGGTGTTTGTTGCTGCTTCCAGTGGGTGGGTGTTGATTCGGAGGGACATTAATTATAAATGAATGCGAGGAATCTGCATTTTTCAGTTTGATTGCAATGGAAATGAGACATTAAATTTAGTTTGAATAAATAATAGACACACATCTGCTGGGTTTATTTGTTTATCTGGCGCAGATGAGTATAAGTTGTTGATGAGATGAATAGATGGGGCGTGGTGGTTGTTCAGGTTGTGGCGACGACACGGGGAGACTTGTGTTTTTTTTCTTTGCTTCAAAACTCAATTTATTGGAATAAATTTTTTTTGGTTATAAATATTGGGAAATTTATATTGTGAAATATTTATCAATGAGCAAGTGTGTCGTTGAATGAATTATGGTTTTCGTAAAACAAACATATTACAGCATTATGTTCTTATAAAATTGAGTGTAGGAAAATGTATTTAGTTTGACTAGAAGTAATCCCTGACATAACTGAGAGGCAGGGAGTAATTTTTGAAAAATGATGATTTTATTGACTTAAAACAAAACAGCTTATTGTTCAGTTGTGTTACCCGAGGAGGTACAGAAAGGAATTATTTTAGTATAAGGTGGCGCAAAAGTAATCCTCCTATCAGAAAATGCTATAAATTTTGCGATTGGCCCCTAATGTCAGTTCTGTTTTGACATTTGTGTAGTAAACATATGCGAAATACACGTTAATAAACAATGTTACGCTACACTGCTCCAGAACTCGGATTTCCTAGCCGTCCAACGCCTACTGGTGAAACACTGCGACGTTTAGCCGCTCGCCTCGAAGAGACTGGCACAACACGAGATGCTGCCAGGCGTGGCAGACCCCGGAGTAGCCGTTCTGCAGAGAATATTGCTGCTGTAGCCGAAGATGTCATGGAAGCGCCGTCGACATCGACCAGACGACGTGCCACGCAAATGGGTATCAGTCGACGGTCTTTACAGCGAATTTTGGTACAAGATTTGAAGATGTTTCCGTACAAAGTCCAATCTCGTCTAACATACGCTCAAGCCATCCTTAATCACCACCAAGAGGAAAATGATTTTTCATCAAAAATAATCATAAGTAATTAGGCCCATTTCCATCTTATCGGGTACGTAAATAAGCAAAATTTACGCTTCTGGGGCACTGAAAATCCGCGTGTAACCCACAAAGAGCCATTACACCCGGTCAAAGTTACTGTATGGTGTGCTGTTTTCGCTGGAGGAGTCATCGGACCTTTTTTCTTCGAAGACGTCGCGAGCCAAACGGTTACTGTGAATGGTGATGAAATAAAAATAATCCACAAGAAGAATCAAAGTTTTTCTTCTTTTTTTTAGATGACAGCCAAAAAACATCGGAAGGTTATTTTTGCGCCACCTTCTATAATGGCAACGCCAACGGCAACATGAATTTTGGCCCCAAACCAAAAATTAAAAATGGCTTCAAAAATTTATATGGAAGAACAAGAACACGAAAATTTCTGTGATTTGGGGCCATTTTTCATAGTTTTGGATCCATATTTCATTTTGTTTGAGGCCATTTTTCATTTTTAAGTTTGGGGCCTAAATTCATAATGAAAAATGACTCGATTCTCTGGAAAAAAGGGAAAAATGACCCCAAACCAAAAATGAACAATGGCCCCAAAAATTAAAATTCGTTTTTAAAATGAAAAATGGTCCCAAAGATTGAAAAAGGGGCCCAAAAATGTGTCACGTTCCAACGAAAAATGGCTCCAATGAAAATCTTTTTTGACTAAAAGGAGGCCGACAAGCCTTAATGATTTCGTGATGGTAAACGGATTTGAGGGGCCATGCTGTCCCCCCCTGCAACCCCACTGCTTAGTTACACTATTAGATTTGGAGTAGACGCGAAGTTGGGTATATGCAAACTTTGTTTATACCCAATAAATATTTGCATTGCCCAACCTCACACATAATTCTAATCTAATACCCTATTCACACCGCACTAAAATTCGAGGTTTCCACAAACAGATTTCGAAATCGCGGCAAAGCATTCACACCGAATACAACCCGCGTTTTGTTTGACGTTTCGGTCAGCCATCGAAAAATAAAAACAATTAAACAATTATTGCGTTCAAATTGCAAGTGCACTACAAGTCCACTATAAGCTAACAACGCCTATGACTTCATATATGGCTAGCTTCACGGGAGTAAGGCCTCTGAACCATCTTTCCGCAGGCGGCAGGTACTGCTCGGGATGTGCTTTGATGTTGAAATAAATAAATAAATCAATAATTTTTGTTAAATTTTGTTAAAAAATGCAATTTATTTCCTTTCTCATGCAAGAATATGTTATTATTATTATTTATTAGCATAACAATAAATTTTTAAGCTAATACAGTGGGCTAATAATTGAGCACTAGCTACAGAGGCAAGAACATAAATTTGTATGAACTAATGTGAAATGCACGTAGTGATAAGAGTATAACGAGTAGGAGGCATACATACATACATATTTACTCCCAGAGTAAGTTAGTTGTCATAAGTTAAGGTGGCTTATGTCGACAAAAGCGAAGTTTGAGTTTTTTTGCTAAAAATGTTCTACTTTCCTTAGTCTAATTTTTTATTATAAATAATCCGGTAATAAAAACCTAATAAATTTTTGAGGACTTCAATAGCTTTATCTGTGCTGAAGAGTTTTTGATATTTCCTTACTGTTCCGCCTAAGGGGTTCACCGGTTCAACTATAAAAAAGTTTCGACAGACTTCCCAGTTTCGTAAAAATTACTGAGTATAGTGTTGTAACATTTGTATAATCCCGGAGTTTTTAGGCCTGCCACTTTTTCCCGATTTTTTATCAACACGTAAAAATCTCACTTGAGGGGTAAAAATACTTTAAATAAATATACATAAATAAATATTAGCTAAAGCCTAGCTTTTCCAACCATTGTGTGTACAAAGATATATTTTTTTACATCTATGAGAAGAGAATTTAATTGATGATGAGAATTAAAACTTCAAGGTGGTACTGTGCCGCATTTGAACTCGGGACACTTCGCTTAGTTATCGAACACACTTAACTACTAAGCCACTGCACCCACTCCCCGTTAGTCGCTTTTTACGACTAGCGCTACTTATTTTGGGGTTGTTCTTATCATCTGCACGGGAGACTAAAATACCTTACATTTGGATAATATATGCTTCTTTGGTAGTAGGGAACGTCTATATTTCGTACAAATCATTTCATTTCATGTTTGATACACCCAAGACTATAATAATTGGACTTTAACATCACTAAGCTAAACGTGATTTGCACATACAAAAAAATATGCCTAAAATAGACAAAATGCTTCTTAAGTAGCGATCAGAGAAGAGTCCTCTTTATAGCATTCAGCAGTAACGAATTGTTCGGGATTCCATAAAACTTCATAAAAAGCATCTATGCGTTGCATATTTATTTCTTCAGTATATGCTTAGTTCACTGACAAAACATAATGCGACAGAGAATAGTATTTTAATATTATTTTTTTCCCAGTTTATTAATATAACGGGTGATCCAAGTAGAGCTACTTTTTTCAATAGCCTTTTTCGACAGATCACGTGTGAGTCGTGTCATGCTGTCATGTTATTTTTGTTTAGTATTGTTTGGCATTTCATAATGGAGACTTACGCGTGAACAACGTTTACTCAACTTGTTTAACTTTATTATGAAAATTCACGTTCTGTGAGGAATGTGTTTCGTGCACTTCGCTCAACTTATGGTCAACATAATCGGCCTACTGAGCGTACTATTCTCAACACCATCACCCATTTTGAGACCCAGCATTCATTATTGGATAATATTCGACCGAATAGACCACGTCCAGCACGCTGTGAAGAAAATATAGCGGCCGTAGCTGAGAGTGTACACGAAGACCGTAGAGAGTCGATTCGGCGCCGTTCGCAGCAACTCGGACTGACGTATGGAACGACTTGGCATTGGCATTTTACGTCAAGATCTTAAATTGAAAGCGTACAAAATACAGCTTGTGCAACAACTGAAGCCGCTCGACCTTCCCAAGCGACATCGCTTCGCTCTATGGGCTCTTGAAAAGTTCCAAGAAGATCCGACGTTTTGGAGGCAAATTTTGTTTAGCGATGAGGCCCATTTCTGGCTCAATGGGTATGTAAACAAACAAAATTGCCGCATTTGGGACGAAGAGCAACCTGTGGTTTGTGGGCGGGTGGAATCATCGGTCCATATTTCTTTAAAAATTATGCCGGTGCGAACGTAACCGTCAATGGCGACCGTTATCGTGCCATGATAACCGACTATTTGATGCCTGAAATTGAAGCTCGTGATCTCGGCGACATTTGGTTTCAGCAACTTCCCACACATCGCATCAATCAATGGACTTATTGAGAGAACATTTCGGTGAGCACATAATTTCTCCTTTTGGGCCGGTCGATTGGCCACCAAGATCGTGTGATATCACACCATTAGACTTTTTCCTGTGGGGGATATGTAAAGCCATTTTTCATTTTGAAAAAGAGTTTTAGTTTTTGGGGCCATTGTTCATTGGGGCCAAAATTCATGTAGCCAACGCTAACTATTACAGTGAAGGGCAAAAATATAAGTACACGTTGTTTTTCAGTACGAAATATCCCAAGATAGAAGCCATGTTGTACTATATACAATTTAATAAAGAAAACAATATGAAAAGAATTAAAAGAATTTGCATTTGAAATGAAACGCTAAAAAACTCAGTTTATTTAAATTTTTGCTCTGTTTTTCCTGCACATTATAGTTTACAGACATTTAAAACCAACGTGCATCGGTATCTCCTTTTTTCTAATCTGTCTTACCTCATACCCTTAATGTATCTAAAATCCCTTTAGTGCACGTACATTATAAAAAAAAAATTTGTCTCGACTCATAAAATGATACGACGTTATTCACATTCATGCGTAATTAAATCTGGTCTACAAAATGTATTAAATGCTTTATATTTCTAAATAATTTCTGAAGTTACATCATTTTTAAATTTCTGAATCAGATGGCAGAACTTTCGTGCTTCGCAGGATTAAACTATTTTAAAACTCCTTTAAAAAGTGGGCGTGGCCAAAAACTTTGTATAGATGATATAATAGAATAATATTGGCTTAATATCTATTTATTTTTTTTTTGTTTTCTATAGAAATTTTCGATTAAAACCGTTTAAAAAAACGCCCTCAAAGAGTAAGCGTGGTAAACAAAATTATGTATCAAACTTGTAAAGGGGTTCAGAGCCTTTTTTCTTCAACTACAGCTTTAACACGGGTTTTTCTAAATTTTAGGCGTGGCAGGGGCATTCAAAATGATAAATAATTTTGTCACTTCTCTTTACCATTTCGGACCCTAGGGTAAAGAGAAGTGACAAACTAGCCTCAAAATTTGATATGGAATGATGGACGGTCTTTACTTAGTACAGTGCACGAAATAATTGCGTCAAACTTTTGTTATTTTATTTTAATACTCTCCCTTGTTGTTATTCTGTGGAGTTTACTGTAAACTAAGCTGTACTTTCTTGCCCATGAAGAAAGTCAAAGTTATTTTAAAGTTTTTATGATCAGTAGAGCGAAGTATATATACCGAACAGTGACATTTCTTAGGAGTGCGGAATATAATTTATCAACTTATAAATAATTTCTGCTAAAAGTTGAGTTTTTTATTTGGACTAGCGGGTGTTTTAGTCCACTTACAAACAGCGTGTTATAGACAATGCCAATGAAATGAATGAAAACCAAAAGTGACAGATATAACCAAAAGGAAAATAAAACGTCTGGCAGTGAATAAAAAGCTTTCACATTCACAGATTCGTGCCAAGTTGTCTCTTCCCGTTACTACAAGAAGAGTTTAACAGATTTTATAAAAATATACAGATTTACATTTTAAAAAAATGTTGGCTGTTCCAAAGCTACCACCAAGACATAAAGCAATATTTAGTGAAGAACAAAAAATGGAATCTGGAAGGACCTGATGGCCGTCAGTAGTATTGGGGATATATTCGCCATTGACGTGAATGTCATCATTCGTGGAACTTCCAAGGAGGGTCATTGATAGCATTGGCTGCATTTGGATACCGGGGAAAGACCCCTATATGTTTCGTATCCGACAAAATGAATTCCGCTAAGTTTGTATAACTATTCAACGGAGTACTCATAGATTATGGAGACGATTTTTGGGGTGATAACTGCGCATTTCAGCAGGATAACGCACTAATACATGCTGCTAATAACACTCGCAATTGTTTACATTTAGAAATATTCCCGTTCTAAGATGGCCTGCTTTAATTCCTGACTTGAATCGAATGGACAACCTATGGGCATATTGACACAACGTGTTTATTTAGGTGGTCGCCAATTGATGGTATCCATTTGCAACTCAAAAGACCTATTCAGACTGTGTGGGAACAAATTGGAATACCTCTACTCCAATCATTGATCGCTAAATGTCCATTATAAATACATAAATTATTAAACAAATTTCACTTGTTAAAATTTACCAAATTGTACTTGTCTTATATAAATATTTCGTTCCGCACTTAAAAAAAAAATTTTTTTTGTTACAGAACCTAATTTATGTACATAAAAATGTATATATAATTTATATAAAGGATGTTTTTTTTAGAGGTATAGAACTTCGAATTAAAATAAAACGCAAGAAAATCGTTTAAATGTTTATCAATTTGGCTTTTTTGGAAGGATTATTTTATGCCATTAATTTCGAGCATGTGGGTGGATCGAATAAAGAGAACTCTAGAGGTCAAATTTTCAACCACTTTTTCAAGCATTTGGGGCTGTATGTCGGCAATGACGCCACGAATGTTGGCTACCAAGTCCCTTAACGTTTCTGGTTTGTTGGCGTAGGCGAGCAACTTCACATATCCCCAAAGAAAGTAGTCCAATGGTGTCAAATCACACGATCTTCGTGGCCAATTGACAGGTCCATTCCGCGAAATTATGCGCTCATCGAATGTTTCCTTTAATAAATCGATTGTGACGTGCGCTGTGTGGCATGTAGCGCCGTCTTGTTGGAACCACATCTCATCCACATTCCGGCCATCCAATTCGGCAACAAAATAGTCGGTTATCATGGCTCGAAACCGGTCTTCATTAACAGTAACTGACTCTCCAGCATCATTTCGGAAGAAGTATGGCCCAATGACTCCACCAGCCCATAGAGCACATCAAACAGTCAGTTTTTGTGGATGTAATGGCGTTTCAAGGGTCTCATGTGGATTCTCTTCTTCATGTGGAGCTTGCGGTAAACTTAGCGAACTGAACCACTATTTTCGAAATAAATACCACGATTTGCAAGCGTTGTTCATTTGACAACCTGTTCATGATGAAATGGCGAACCAAACTGAACATAAGCAACATTAGAGTTGCCAGATTTCACCACAAAATGTCAGTTTTATCTCTGTTCGAAAAACCAACCTCTAAAAGTTATATATGAAACGCATCGATAAGACTATTGTAAGTTCCCCGACAGTGGAAGATAGTTGAGGTTTCTTAGCCAGAAAATCTTCCAAACGATAAAAAATAACCTACTACCAATAATTTCGAAGATATTTAAAAATTCCGAATCACCAATGGGGATTCAGAACTAAGCACTCTGCAATTTACTAGGGCCTTATTTCACCCACCAATTTTCACTTTGTACTTTGCAATTTAAAAAAACCCGCAAAGTAAAAGTGCGAAGCGTTCCGCCAAAATTGGATAGTTTCCACGACTTTGCAAAGTTTTTTTTATTGATTACATAGTTGTTGTTTGTTCTTTTTTAAGAATTTGAAGGTCCCCAAAAAGTTTTTGGAAGAATGCAACTTTACAGAATAAAGCTTAACATATTCCGTTTACTTTGTGGTATTGGGCTCTATCTTCAATCCAACGTGGGTTGTATATAAACGATGTTACAATCTTGATGTTAACCTTAAATTTTCGTCAATGAAAACTTAGTATAAGAACATTGACGCAGGAGCGATCTTTCTCCGTCGTCGGTCTATAAAAAACTAACGAGATAGCTCAGCTCTATCTCCAAACTCCGTACTGATCTGAACATATTGCCTAGGAAACTGATTGTGTTCTTTATTTTTCCTCCGAAGAAGTCGATGGGCTTCCCTTCTTTCTTTGTTCACGAGTCCCTATCGTCTTTTCTTTTTTTTCAACGCCGCTTTGTAGGATTTGTTGTTTTGCTTACCGACACATTTTATCAAACCAAGCTTTTTATTTGTCGTGGCACAAGTAAACCCATAGCCCATAGCTGCAAAGGACTTCCCGAGGTCCTGAGGAATATGCGATTGCAAAAAGTTTCAAAATATGACCTTGATGACGCTGTCACACATTTCCGATTCAGATTCATCTTTTGGAAGTCGCAAATTCTGTAATAAACTCCTTTAGCCTTTGTTTTGTTTTGTTATTCTCTCTTGCATAAATTCAAAAAAAACCTATTAATATTTAGCTTGACCCGGCAATTTCCATCACAGATTTCATGCTAGCGCCCTCAATCCAAAAATACCACAAGCTCTTTATTTTTGTTATATCCATTAAACATTTATTGTAAGGTCATTTATTTACAGGCAAGGAAAACTGTTGCAAAATAAATGCACATTCGTTACACCATTGGCATGTTTTGCTTAAAACAACGCAACGTCACTCAACACCTTTGCATGTAGGTCACTCGTTCCTCTATACACAACCAATTATAGGCTAACGTTTACTCAGAACACCCAGCCCATTCCAAATATTAAAGCAGCATTTCACGAACACTTCAATGTTTACAAAGCACTTAGGTTTATTTACTTGCAAGACATATCACAGCACAGGCTGCAGACAGAGACCGATGATGGTGTTGGATTCGTTCTGCTGCCCTGCCACTCATTTGAAATGTTTTTGAAAATGTTTAAAAATTCACATTGGGTTAACTCTGGAACCTGTTGAACCATCGCAACGGTTGGATTCAATCAAATGAGTTCAATCTAAAATCGCAAATCGCTACAAACATTTTTAATGTACATATATTCAAAGTTAAATTCGAAACACAAAAATTCAATCTGACATGAGCGAATGATTTACAACAAAACCATGTATACGAATCTAAACACATAATTAAAATTCGCCTCGAATCAGCACTATATTTCACAGATTCCATTCTATCTCTGTGTGTACGTAGAGGTATTAAAATTTAGCTGCTAATAGAGCAGTTATCACCAAAAAAAATAAAGTGCACGACTGCGTCATACGAAACTTTCTCGGTACGTGAAGTGCATTTTTGAACCGCAAAATGAATCAAAAATGTACAGGTGGCGCAAAAATAACCTTCCGATATTTTTTGAAAATATTTTTTGATTCTTCTTGTGGATTATTTTTATTTGGTCTTTTAATTTTTTTTACATCAAGTCGAGAATATGATGTCATGTAAATGGCCGCCGCCACAGTTGATTGTCATTTGAGCCCTTTTTATGGCATTTTCCATCACTTTGGCCAAAACTTCCGGCGATAGGTCCTCACATTCTTGACGGATATTGTCTTTAATAGCTGCAAGAGTCTGAGGCTTGTGAACTCAAAAAGCCCCACAAAAGAAGTCTGGAGCGGTCAAATCAGGCGATCTTGCTGGCCAGTGCAAATCGCCAAAACGGGAGATTAGGCGCCCGGGAAATGCATCCTTCAGCATATCGGTTGTGGCACGTGCAGTGTGTGCCGTTGCTCCGTCCTGTTGGAATTACATGTTTTCCAATCCCAATTCATTAAGATGCGGCAAAAAGAACTCGTTGATCATTGCTCTGTAGCGTTCACCATTCACAGTAACCGTTTGGCCCGGTGGTTTGGCTCTTGGTGGTGATTAAGGATGGCTTGAGCATATGTTAGACGCGATTGGCGGTCAGCAGCTAACAGCTGATGCACCGTCTGAACTTTGTACGGAAACATCTTCAAATCTTGTACCAAAATTCGCTGTAAAGACCGTCGACTGATACCCATTTGCGTGGCACGTCGTCTGGTCGATGTCGACGGCGCTTCCATGACATCTTCGGCTACAGCAGCAATATTCTCTGCAGAACGGCTACTCCGGGGTCTGCCACGCCTGGCAGCATCTCGTGTTGCGCCAGTCTCTTCGAGGCGAGCGGCTAATAGTCGCAGTGTTTCACCAGTTCACCAGGAAATCTGCGACGAAATTCACGTTGTGCCAAAGTCACCAACCGATTATTGCTCAAATAAATAGTCAGCGTAACATTGTTTATTAACGTGTATTTCGCATGTGTTTACTACACAAATGTCAAAACAGAACTGACATTAGGGGCCAATCGCAAAATTTATAGCATTTTCTGATAGGAGGATTACTTTTGCGCCACCTTGTATTTAAATCAATTTTTAGGTTTTGGAAAATTAGATTTTCTCAAAAACGGCACCAACGATTTTGATGTAATTTCGCACATTGGACACTTTTGACATAATTGTTCGAAATACAAAAAAAATATCAAAATCGTTGGAGCCGTTTTTGAGAAAACGAATTTAATTTAAATTTAACAAAATCGTTATATGAAAACCAAATTTAAAATAAATTATTTCCAAAATCGAAGTAAGCAAATTTGTTCATCTTTATAGAAAAAAAAACTGTAAATTTTTTTTAAATTCCCTTTATTAGTTTTCGAGATATTACCAGTTTTATAAATTACCCTTAATCGATTTTTTTCCAAAAACTGAGTATGCACAATTTTCGACCCCATCCTTAACATCCTTAGTACAAAAAAAGACCGAAACCACTTTTGAGAAAAATAGTAAGAAGTGATTTTCACAAAAAAAATTGTATGGCAGGTACCGTTATTTCAAAAGATAAAGCAAAAACTAAAAAGATTCCCCGAGATGACCTTATATACGAACTTTGAAGCAAATCCGTCGAACCGTTTCGCCATACGTTGCCCGGACAGACAGACAGACAGACAGACAGACAGGCAAACAGACAGACAGACGGACGGCATTGGCGGACCCACTTTTTTTGACTTCTCATACTCAGTTTGTGTTCGAAATTTCCGCACGAACGCAATAACTTTCTCTTTAGACTTTAACTTTTTTAGAAAATTAAAAAAATAAAAACAATGCTAGCTAGTTTTGTATTTATTTTATGATCTACGGAGGCTAGTGACACACAAACTTTTTGGGTGAACATTAATAATAAAACGAGGGAGAAAAAAAAGTCTCATTAGCCTCAAACTGTGATTACACTTTTGGGGTCTACTCGTCGGGGCGGTTTAATGCTCGAACGCTTCGACGGAGCCCCAAGTAAATGTTGTGTTTATTCAAACTGGGATGCATGGAAATTTATATTTATATCGAGAGTATGTGCCGGCATAATTGACATTCGATTGAACACAGATGACCGCAGATTTAGTTGAATTATTTGTCGATTAATCATCTCGCTCGCTCGGAATCGATGCGTATTTATTTCTGATTTGAACGTTCGCTGGTATCGGTATCGGATTTAATATTTTTGTTTGCTTTTAATTATTAAAACTTTTGTATTTTCTAATTAGGTAACTACATACATATATGCATGAGCGATATGTTATGTTTGCGAGCAACAATAACCTTTGCCGCCGGAAAAATATATAGGTAGCTTTGGGCTCGTTAACATTGATTGAACGAATATAAATACGTAATAGGTTGTGCGAAAAAAATTGCGCAATAATGAGGCCAATTATGAACAAGAATATTTTCTGCCTATTAACGCTGGCAAATCATTTATTTCAATCAATTAGGCTCAGGAGATTAAATTTCAGTTTGTGTTTTTGTTTTTTATAGATGTCTGATAACAGTAATTGATTTAACTGTGCACCTATGTACATTTGGAAAGGTGTCGAATGTTGTTCGGATCAAGTTTCGGAGGGTAGGTGGAAAATATTCCATCAGACACTATGAGGACGGACCGCACGTGCTTATTCATATTAGTGTGAGATTCTTATTCACTAAAAACAGCTCCCTTTAGTATAGGGTCGCCAAATAACTTTTTTTTTTTTAAGCAGGGCGCAAAACATCGAGTGTAGCTTCGGCTGTGTGGCACGTAGCGCCGTCCTGTTGAAACCAAATGTTGCCAATATCCTCCTCTTCAATTTTTGTGAACAAAAATTCGTTCAACCGATAACGATCGCCATTGACTGTAACGGCTACTCCTTGCTCATTTTCGAGGAAAAATGGCCCAATTATGACGCAATATTTCCCAGCGTTGTTCAAGCGTATACACAACCATATTCGTTCAGCGGAAGGATAAAACTAATTATCTGTCAAATCAGACATGAGCTAAGTGTTACCATTCGCGAAATAAGCACTAGTTGAAAAAAAAAAAACGTTAGAAGGCGGACCCTATATGTATTGCATTCTCAAGTCTGGTTATGAAGTTGATGTAATTGCAAAAGCCTTCGACAAAATCTATCACCCTCTAATCCTTTTGAAACTCAATTTTCTAGGCTTTCAAATAACTTTCTTTGCATGTGTTCAATCCTATTTACCTGACCACCAATATAAAGTCATATTTGGATCCACTGAATCAGACCCCTTCGTAGCTACCGGTGGTGTCCCACAGGGTAGTCAATGGGTAGCTCATAGAGTTCGCGGTTGTATCTTCTCCTACAATCGCCCTTCTCGTACACAGGACCAACTATGCGCCAAGTTTTTTTTTAGAGTTTGGTTTTTCGAATAGAGATAAAACTGACATTTTGTGGTCAAATCTGGCAACTCTCTAATGTCATTTATGTTCAGTTTGGTTTGCCATTTCATCATGAACAGGTTGACAAATGAACAAGGCTTGCAAATCGTGCAAATTTATTTCGAAAATAATGGTTCAGTTCGCTAAGTTTACCGCAAGCTCCACATGAAGAAGAGAATCCACATGAGACCCTTGAAACGCCATTACATCCACAAAAACTGACTGTTTGATGTGCTCTATGGGCTGGTGGAGTCATTGGGCCATACTTCTTCCGAAATGATGCTGGAGAGTCAGTTACTGTTAATGGAGACCGGTATAGAGCCATGATAACCGACTATCTTGATCCCGAATTAGATGGCATGAATGTGGATGAGATGCGGTTCCAACAAGATGGTGCTACATGCCAAACAGCGCACGTCACAATCGATTTATTGAAGAAAACATTCGATGAGCGCATAATTTCGCGGAATGGACCTGTCAATTGGCCACCAAGATCGTGTGATTTGACACCATTGGATTATTTTTTTTGGGGAAATGTGAAGTCGCTCGCCTACGCCACCAAACCAGAAGAAACGTTAGGGGACTTGGAAGCCAACATTCGTGGCATTATTGCCGACATACAGCCCCAAATGCTTGAAAAAGTGGTTGAAAATTGGACCTGTAGACTTGTCTTAATTCGAACCAGCCACAGCGGCCACATGCCCATAAAATTATCCTTCCAATAAAGCCAAATTGATGGACATTAAAACGATTTTCTTGTATTTTATTTCAATTCGAAGTTCTGTACCTCAAAAAAAAACCCTCTATAAAAGCAGTTTGTTTGGCATGCTGAGTTTGGCAAACCGACCAAGCAACCAATGATTTGATTATATTTAATAGCGAGCTCTTCCCGCTTCTTTTTACATGCGATTTCCATTTTAGTTTCGCATCTAGCGTCATTCCCAAATATTAAGCTTCATTTGCGTACGGAAATTGTACGTAGTCTATGAAAATGGGTAGCGCGGTTACATTTCTGTAAGTAAAATTAACATGTGTGGATTTTGTTATTTTAAGGACAATACGCCAAGTCCTTGTCCACTCAGAAACGCTGTTGATAGCTCTTTGAAGCTTAATTGTTGCTGATTTAACAGTATTACTCACGGCCAATACAGCGGTATCATCCGCAAACGTCGCTTCAGTTGTGCCTTCTTCCTGCGGAAAATCTCAAGTAAAGATTAGAAATAAAACCGGCCCCAGGACGGTTCGTTGTGGAACTCCTGCCGCGATTTCTTTGAATTCGGAACATTCGTTTCCGTGCTTGACACGGAAAAGTCTGTCCGCTAAATAAGAACTTAATATCTCATATATTTGTTTGGGAAAGGCTAATTTTAGCTTATGTCTTAATCCCGTCGGGAGACGTAGAGAAAAACGCTAGAACATATTTATTTCTCCTCAAGGGCTTTTTCAATTTTATTGGTTATTCGATAAACCTGGTCGATTGTAGAATGTTTAATTCTGAACCCGAATTGGTGATCAGGAATATATCTGCGCTCTTCGCTAATCGGGTGTAACCGTTTTAGTAAAATTGTTTCAAATACTTTTGACAAAGTTGGTAAAAGTGATATCGGTCTATACGATTTCTTGTCATATGGGTATTTTCCCGCCTTTGGGACCATTATGACCTCATCTACTTCAACCACAACCTATTTAGCTTCAAGCTGAAATGGGTTTTTATTTACCCTATCAGAACTGTGTCGTGGAGTGCTTATTGCAAGCAACAATTACGAGCTGAAATTTGCTCCCACAGGCTCATCACTTAGTGCAAGTATTAGTACACAGATTTGATATAAAATATACATGCTAGCCACAAACGCAAAAGTTAATCAAAAGGTCAACGACACCAAAACATAATTACGTAAAATTTTTTAAATTAAATTTAAGTAAAATGCAAATAAATCACATGAATATATAAATTATAAATTCTAATCAAGCGCAGTTGGTCCTATGAGAAGGACTTAATACAAGATCCACACAGGCCCTCCACGGAAGTTGAAGGCAATGGAAGACAGCAGATCGGGGGCATCTACATGCCCAGATAAAAGCTGCTGTAGGAAAACCGTATCACTATTAAGTCTTCGCCGAGAAAGTGGTATCATTTGGAGACGTTTGATACGCTGACTGAAGGGAGGCAGGTTAAAAGGATCATTCCATGGAAGTCCTCTTAGGACAAATCGAATAGAGTTACGTTGAATACTGTAGTACGGACTCCAGACTTGTGAAGCATACTCTAGATACGGACGGACGAAGCAATTGTACAAAGACTGAGTAAGATAGGGGTCGTCAAATTCGTTGGACCATCTCTTTATAAAGCCCATATTTGAATTTGAATTTATTCATAATGTTGTTTATATGCCCTGTGAAGTTGAGTTTGGGTGTCAAAATAAACACCAATATCTTTAAGACTGTCAACATGACAAAGCCTGTGTTGAGACATGAGAGGGAATACGCCTTCTTGAGAATGTCATCTGTAGGCTGTTCAGAATTAGCCCGTTCTTAGCACACAACAGGTCGAAGTTTTTAATATCGGCCTGGAGAAGACTTCTGTTATGCTGTTTGTTGACAGCTTTAAAAATGTTCATGTCATCAGCGTAAAGCAAGATATTGCTGGGTTTTATACATGCTTTAACATAATTAATAGTAAACAAAATTGTGCCTAAGTGACTTCCCTGAGGTACTCCAGACTGAGCATTGAATGATTTAGATAATTAACCTCTAAATTCGACTAGATATTCCCTACTCTTAAGGTATTAGTTAATTCATTTTACGAAACCAGGTAGGAAACCATAAGCCCTGAGTTTAAAGACAATAACCTCATGGGACAGCTGTTCGAAAGACTTAGAGATGTCAGTGTATATACAATACAGTCGTCTTCATTATTATTTTCTAAGGAATTTGAACAATTTGGGAAGCAGATAAATTCATTGCTTCCTGTTCTAAATAAATTTGTATAGGGGCGGGGGGGGTAGTTATAGCTTTAACTTTACAAATATTCTAAATATTAGATATAAAATATTTCCTAGACAAGCCCTTCAATTTGTATAGTGGCTCACCAAAATAAATAAAAAGAAAACAAAAAATAGATTACCTTAACACCCTGGTTGTCTTGCTTTACTTTACTTTTGTTGGCGCTTACAGTCTGTAGTTGACCACGGCCAAGTCAACCAACAAGCTCCTTCAGCCAGCTCGGTCCCTCGCTAGCTGCCTTCAGTTACGCACACCAAGCTGGTTAACGTCGTGCTCCAATTGTTCTCGCCATCTTAGGTGGAGTCTTCCTCTGCTGCGTCTTTCCGCAGCGGTGCATTCGAAGACTCGTTGGGTTGGTGCGTTTTTGTTCATACGCTCCACGTGTCCCAGCCATCTCAGTCGTTTTTGACTCTTCTTCTCCACTCTCCATCGTCATAAACTGGATCGAATATCACCCGAAGAATCTTTCGCTTAAAGCTTCCCAGAAGGGTCCACGCTTCTGCACCATACAGCAGGACCGCGATGATTAAGGTTTTATATAATATCCCCTTGGTTCTTTGAGAGAAGACATTACTTCTTAGATGCCTTCTTAGCCCGAAGATACAGCGATTGACAGGAAGTTCGAAGCTGTATCTGCTTTGTCTGAGTCACCGCTATTGAGAGTCCTTTCTTCTTGACAGCATATTCTTTGGTTAGTCCTCATTAACAGCCTCAGAAACATCTACGCCGCCACCGTTTCGAAACTTGCCAATGCGCCACTGACAGCTCGCCGCGTTCTCCCTATAATGCGAGATTTGTCCATCGACATCCTGCACAATCGGACGAGCTTGGCGGGGAGGCCAAAACTTGACATGGCTTTGTATAATTCCTACCTATATACGCTATCATCGGCGACTTTAAAGTCGGTAAGTAGATGGTGTATATCGACCTGAAATTTCTGGGTTTTTTTCAAGATCTGTCGGAGTGTGAACATCTGGTCAATAGTTGACTTTCCTGGCCTTAAACCGCACCGATATGGGCCGATCAGGTTGTTGGCGAAAGGTCTTAGGCGTTCACACAATACAGCCGACAATATCTAATACGCGACATTCCGTGGTGCAGTTCAGAGTATCTTCTTTCTTGTGGATGGGGCACATGATGCTGAGGTTCCATTCGTCGTGCATGCTTAAATCCGACCAAAGTTTACAGAAGAGTTAGTGCATGCTCTTTGTCAAGCTATCTCCCACTTATTTGAAAAGCTGAGCTGGAAGGCCATCTGCGCTAGCAGCTTTGTTGGACTTAAGTTTGGATATCGCTGTCCTCGCTTTGCGTAGTTACGGTAGTTAGGAAGTTTTGGCTATCATCGTCCAAGCTGAACAGTTCATTCTACATGACAGCGGGTTGTTGGCTGTCTCCGCTGTTTAGCAGTCTGCTGAAGTGTTCTTTCCAAATCCGTATAAAGCTGAGCCCCTACTGCTTATATTTACTTACATTTTTTTCGAAACGCGTACTTTTACGTGAAGGATTTGTCGGATCTTTGAACTTCTTATTCGATCAAGGAAAGTATCTTCATCTTAGCTACTATCAATTTGTCCTCATAGCGCCGGATACACAAGTGAAACTTGGAGAGAAATGAACTTCACTTATGAAGATAGTTAAAAAAAAAACCCTAATGCGCTTTAGGGTCCGTCATCTCTCCTTTAGAGCGACAACCTAGAACTCCAATAAATATCATAAGGACTTAAGACGCTTTCTTAGTGCACCTTGATGTTGATTGGAAACTTTTCAGTGGCTCCAGCCGTACAATTAATAATTAATTAGGTTAGGTTAATGGGTGGGCAGTCCTGTCCTCTCTACTTAAAGACCGATGGTGATACCCTTCCAAGCGGGATTAGCCAGTGTTGCTTCTTAAAATAGGTGTCATCAGTTGAAGCTCCTGCCTCTTGTCTTTGATGCCTCGTACATGTCTTTCATCGTCGGTTGATGAATATATCAAATCTCTTGGTTGTCTATCGACTACTCATCTCTCGATGGGTTTATCGATTCGTGTGCTGTGTGGCATGTAACGCCATTTTTATAGTACAACAAGCCAATCAGCTTAAGCTCGTGCATTTTGGGCAAAAACAAGTTCAAAATCATTGAACGACAGCGGAAATCATTGGCAGAACTTCTACCATCTTTGAAAAAATACGGGTCAATTATTTCGCGGGACCATAGACCTCACCAAATGTATTGCCTGAGGTTGCGCATTCAACCAGAAATGAGTTTTACAAGATTTAATAATAAAATTCTATAATTTTTAGGCGTTGTTCGGCTGTAAGTCTTTCCATGAAGACATGGAAGTGCCAGCTGAGCATGGTTTCCACACACCATGCAGCACGCATGAGCTGTCTTATTCCCCTTCAAATATCTACATGGTATGTGACATCAGCCTGCGCGCCTTCATAAATACGCAATATTATTTCATCTTCTTCTCCATTTAACGACTGCATTCCTACTGGTCCACTTGTGGGGTTCGCCGGTTCGACCTCAAAAGATATCGGCAGGCATCAAGATTTTGGATCACTTCATCATTGAGGCTGGTGTTTCTCCATTCGTGTGATCCAGGAGTTTTTAGGCCTGCCTCTGTTACGCAATTTTAAGGGAACGTTGATTGCCAGTACCTTTTTGACGGGGTTCGTAGGATCCCTCCTTTGAACATGACAATCTCAACAGAGTCGGTCGTGCTCCAATTTTTTCGAGATGGGTTCTTGGACGTGAAGGCTTCCTCGCAAGAACTAGAACTTCTAATTCGATCAAGATTTGTTACTCCTGCTGTCATGCGAAGCATTTTCATCTCAGCTGCTGTCAACTTGCCCTCATACTTTTCGTACATTGTCCGGCATTGTGAACCGTATGTGAGCGCCGGACGCACAACTGCGGTGTAGAGCCTTCCCTTCAGCTTCGGGAACATTTTTCGGTCACAGAAGATGGCAGAGTTTTCGTGCCACTTCATCCACCCTACGCTTACACGATGATTGATGTCGTCATCAACGGTTGCTTCGCTGTTGATCATTGATCCCAGATATTTGAACTTTTCACACTTGTGAACCGACACCCCATTCAAATAAATGTCTGGAATAGGTTGACTTGGGTCAGAGAATTGGCAGTGCAGATACTCTTTTTTTTTGGCTAATACGATACCCATTCACCCATTCTAAGACATCTACCCAAACATCAAGTGCTCGTTGCAGGGAAGTCTGATCATCACTTATGATGGCTCCATCGTCAGCAAAGAATAACTGATGCACTTTAGCGTTTCTCATTTTTTCCTCAAGCATATAATCTAGGACCGTAATAAAGAGCATAGGACTTAAGATACTTCCCTGGTGAACACCGACTTTTATTGGGAATTCATCGGTGACACCTGCGGGACATCTGACTTGTGTCTTCGCTCCCGTGTACATGTGTACGTAGGCTTCAGGAACTCCTTGTTGTCTTAGCGCTACCCATATCTGATCTCTTGGTTGTCAATCGAATGCTTTTTCAAAATCAACCAGAATCATATGCAGATCCTTTAGGGAATCACGATGCTTTTCCATTATGATCCTTATACTTTGGATTGCATCTGTGGTTGATTTACCCGCGACAAAACCGCACTGGTCCTCAGACAGCGGTATTATTTGTCTTAGGCGGCCATCTTATACCCGCTGAACAATCTTTATGGTGTGTGACATAAACTTAATTGAACGGTAATTATCACAGTTCCGCGTATATGCCTTTCGTTTGTGCAAAGGCATATACGATCCACTGATTGGGCATTGGATCACCTCCCATGAGTTTGGAGATAATAATCATGAGCCATCTGTGCCCGATGTCTCCCAACTTTTTCCAGAACTCACCGGCCCAACCGCTTTTCTCTTCTTGGAGTTCTTGACCGCTTTTTCAACTTCTTCGACTGTTATGTCGGTCACTTCTTCATTGTTGGGGGCGGCTCCTGGAAAATATAGCCGGGGAATCTGTTCGTTTATATTATTTCATCTAAAACGTTAAAGGGAGCTGGAAATTTTTCAGAGAATTTAAATTTACCTAAACTTCAAACATTTTATATATTTTGGAAGAAAATCAAATACACCCCGTAAGGATATATTCTTCTTTGTAGTTCTACAACTTTAAAAATATTTATATATTTTTTTTAAAGCCATCCGCCTTAAATTGAAAGGAGCTCCAAAAAGATTTTCGTTATATAACAAATCATGTCGACCGCTTTGCCACACAAATAAAACCTCTTCACACTTATTTCGTGCCATGAAATTTATTGCAACATTTTGTAAGCTCGTAAATATTTGTCACGCTGTCCATTATGCAAATTCAGGAAACCCTCCCAAGCCAAGTAATTAGTTCATTTACACGATTTTTCTCGCAAATAGTCTATCATTAGAGGCCATTCCTAGTCGAGAAGCAGTTCAAAAGGCGGCCTATTCCATTGGATCATTTTTTTTTCTCTCCTAGTAACCAGCCTCCACGAGCAGGACTAGAAGTTTTTGCTAAAAAAAAAAAACCCAACTGAGGAGATAAAAAGGTTAAATTGTGAATGGGCTTTTAATTTGAGGGACAGAATTAATTTTTAATTAATTAATTCAGGCATAGATACAAATTCTTGTATGAGAAACGACTCTGTGCATTAATTGCATGTGCGTTTCATTTGGGTCAACCTTATAAGAATTATACAGACTAAGGGGGGATGTGTAGGAAAATTGAAATTTAAAAAAAAAGGTTTGTTAATATTTCTCTTCTCTTGCAGGCTGTGAAGTGTTCACAAAGATATCAGAATTTGTCATTGAACTTGCCACCACCCAGAAGAACATCGAATGCCAGGACTTCGACCACAAGCATGTAAAGCAGAATGAATGTCATACTAAATGAAATAATGTGACATTGAAAATATTGTAAATAAATATATTTAATTTATTGTAAAAATATTATTCTCAAGATTGTTATAAGCTTTAACCTTTGTTAGCTTTAAAAATATATTTATAATGTTTAAGTAAAAATGTGGGAAGCAAAAATAAAAACATCAAAGAGTGGCAAACTAAATTATACATGTAAACAAAATATTTATAAAAATTTTTATTAATGTTTTAGTGGTGTATGAAGTGTCTAATTACACTGACGAATACACATTTCGTTGACTAAGACCTGACACTTGTTTTTGACTTATTTTTGGCGTCTGAATGCAAAAATATTCACAGTTTTTTTCTATCACGTCACGTTTTTAAACTACAGGATATGCATATAATAACAAATTAAGGAAACAATTACCAAACCAAATGTTCAAAGAAAATAATTTTATTCACACACGTAGTAAACTTTTTTAGCCAAACGACAAACAAACATATCAAGGTAAAAACTTTTTCGCTTATAGCTTTTTCTGTAATGTTCATTCTGCGGACAATCTCGCCTGATGCTCCAACAGTAGTAAGCCATCATATGTACATCCCACCTACCTTGGTACCGTGCCTCCATGGTCTTTAGATCTTGGTGGAATCGCTCACCCTGCTCATCACTTACTGCACCCAGATTTTCCGGGAAGTCAGCAAGATGGCTATGCAGAAAATGAACCTTGATGCTCATGTTGCAGCCAAGCATTTTGAAGGTCTCTAAAAGTTGCTGGACAATTTCTATATAATTCTCTGCTCGCGTATTCCCAAGAAAGTTTTTGACGATGTTTTTGAATGTTGATCTTTAATGAGCTGCCGAATCTGTGGAACGTCAAACACACCGGCCTTTATCTTTTCAAAAGACAGGCGAGGAAATGCTGAAATGAGGTACTTGAAACAATCCCCTTCAGTTGGTAAAGCTTTAACAAACTGCTTCATGAGACCCAGTTTTGTATGCAGAGGTGGAAATACAATACTCTTTACTCTTTCTGTCAACAAGCGGCTGATGTAAAATGTTTGGATCACCAGGTTTGAGTTAAGATCTTGGCGGCCAATTCGATTGTATCCAATGCTTTTCACGACCTCTGCTGTCCCACATACACAAAAAACAGGGATACTTGGTATATCAGCGTTGCTGCCCAAGAAGGAAGCATACCATTCAACACAGTCAACACAGATGATCCATTTGTGCATGTGGTATTGCAACAAATCAATGACTCTCTTTATATCTTCATAGACTTCACGTAAAGAAACTGAGTGGCCTATTGGAACTGCTCCAAATACGCTTCCATTGTGGAGAAGGACACACTTCAAGCTCCGCTTTGAGCTATCGATGAGGAGCCGCCATTCAGTTTCGTTATAGGCCGGAATTACCAGCTCCTCCATTAAACCATTAATGTTATGGCAGTATACAAATTCGCCGTCACTTCGAAAGTATTGCAGAAATGCACTTTCTCTTGATCGAAAGTAGGATACCTTTGCTCCTTTTTCGAGCAAGTTTTTCTCGTGAAGTCTTGATGCTAAGAGCTCAGAAGCCTTTTTAGAAAGTCCCAAATCCCTCTCTTCTGATCAAATCCCTTACGAATGGAGTCATCTTCCATTTCAAAATCTTCATCGTTGGTGTCACTTCGATCTCCACCATACTCGCTTTCTTGTAAATCGAAAGAAGGTAGTTCTTTAAAAACTGGCACTGGGATTTCAGCTGAATGAGGAACTGGGCGTGTGGCTGATGGTAAACTAGGATACTCAATTTTACACTTGTTTTTATTATTATATCCGGACGTTTTCACTATACAAAAGTAGCAGTCACTGAAATGATCTTTGGGCTCACGCCAAATCATAGGTATACCAAATGGCAACTTATTTCGTGTTCCCTTTGTCCACATCCGTAAACTCTCAACGCACTGTTTGCACACCTTGTGAGGTGCTCAACGTTTATCTTGATCACCAATTTTTATTTTAAAATATGCAAAATACGCTTGCCTGACAAAAGCGCTGATGGTTGTTCTTTGACTGGGAATGCTACAACTGCCACATATATAACAAAATGAATCAGAGCTATTTAAGCACTTGCGGCGCGAAATAGTAGGGGCAGACATGATCTAAAGGAAAGGGAATAAGTATATATATAAATAAAAACTTCACTCTGCTTACTCTTTTTATAGTGACGAGAACTCAAACTCCACTTCACTAATTCACTATAATAGATATACTAATATATGGTTCGACACACAACGTCTCTCTAGAGAAAAAACTTGACGTGATAGAAGAAAACTAAATACAGTTTTGTAATCAGCGTACCGTTTTAACTTAAAAACAGCTAACAAATTAAACTCAACAGAATTTTTTTTTTAATTGTTCCCCAGTGTTATATAGTTGGTACAAGCAAAAGATATAAAATTACCAAAAAAGGCAGATAGTCTTTGAAAATAAAATTGAGCACAAAAAGCTGTTTCTATGTGCAATGCTCATGTCATCGATCCTCATCGTCATCTGAAACATCTTTGGTATAGGCCAGTTTTCCTAAATGGATAGACATAAAGAGGTATCTCCGTCGCCTGTCGCGCCATCGTGTGGATGACTGTACCGCTGCGTGTTGTATGTGTAAAGTTCTTGATAAAGCAAAGCAATAGCAAAGGCTGTGAGAGCGGGTTTCAATGTTGGAACCCGCCGTACAAAAATTTCAGTTCGAAGATTGCATGGTCTCGCAGCGTTAATTCTTGCACAAGCTGGATCTTCTTAGGTCGAAAGAAGAGATCATCTTCCATAAAATTGATGGACAAAGCTCCAATTGCTGTGCACGGTGGCGGATCGATTCATTCGGGTCCTCTTTAACACTTTGCGCTACAGCGGCAATTGTTTCTTCAGTGCACACGTCTGTTCTACGTCTCTGCCGATGCGTATTATCACATAGAGTAAACGTAGTGCGAAAACGATCCATGAACAACCGAATTAATTGCTCTGATGGACGATTATGTCGACCATAAAATGAACGGAGCTTGCGGTAAACTTCGCCAACTGAACCATTATTTTCGAAATTAATTTGCACGATTTGCAAGCGTTGTTCATTTGTCAACCTGTTCATGATGAAATGGCAAACCAAACTGAACATATATGACATTAGGGTTGCCAGATTTGACCACAAAATGTCAGTTTTATCTCTATTCGAAAAACCAACCAAGCCATATTAGTAAGAGCAAACACTCCCATTAATTATGGATCACAACGTCGTTCAAGTGGCTGCCTCGGCTGACTTCGTAGCGCATTCTGTCACTCCAACTTTCCAAGACCTTGTTAATGGTTTTGGGCTGTAGCTCAGGGACTGCTTAGATGGTATTGGCCTTAAGTGCTTGAATCGTTTCCGGATTGTTGCCATAACATCGATCCTTCACGGTTCCCCACAAAAAATGTCTTAATGTGTCAAATCGCTGCTCCGAAATTGCCAAGACGGCTCAAAACACGATTTGGGAATTTGGTAGCATGTGGCATGGCGCGTCATCCTGCATGAACCAGAGGTCGTCCAATGTCTTCAATTTCAGTAAAAAAAAAAGTCGGTTTATACGGCTCTGTAACGCCCACCGTTCACCGAAACGTTGTTCCCAGCCTCCTTTTCAAAGAAGAATGGTCAAATTTTACCACCACTCTACAATTTGCAGCAAACTGTCACTCTCTGTGGATACATTGGCAACGTACGACGACGGGGACTATGAGTCTCTCTAACTTTTTGCACAAAAAAACTCAATGTTTGGAAATAAGTTTTCAATGTTTCCCAACGCTGTTCAAGCGTTAAACGACTCATTTATTTCCGCGGACGTATGGTAGTGATTTTCTGTCAAGATTTCAGAGTTGTCAGTGTCAAAATAACCTATAAATTAAAAAGAAACCACTAAATGGCCCACCCCGTACTTCCTTTTACTTAACTAAGTATTTTACCCGCCTTTTTAAGGAAGCGGAACAGGAAAGCAGTTTAGATCCCGTGACGAGCAAGTTCGTCGGAGAACTTATTTCCCGTGATTTGAATATGACCCGGAACCTATACATTACTCAGAGTGTTCACTGTTCCAAACAAATTCAAAGATTTCTTGAGTTGAAGCACTAACTTTTAAGTGGTTAAAGGAGTGAGTAAGGGCTTAAGTACAGCTTGGCTGTCACTCAGCCACATATACTTTGACCTATCTATTTTTTTTCCTATAGAAGGCCGATTACCATATGTATGCCTTACGAGAACAGGTTTGGGAAATATCCGTGAAAATGCTACTACATCCCCAACCAGGCTGAGCTAACCATTCTGGAACTTGGAGAAAGTCGACTTTGGAATTTTTACGTAGCTAAAGTTCCAAAATCATTAAATCAGATGGCATATCCATTAGCCAGATCGGGGTCGTAGGATAGTTTTCTCCCAGTACGAAACCATATAAATCTTCAGGGTTGTATCTGCAACTATCGTCCCGGTCTGCAACATTGCTCGGATCCACGAAATAAGTGATTTTTCTAAACCATGTCGTCTAGCAAAAGTCAAAAGTCAAAAGCACTCTCAATACGAATGAAAATGTCCAGCGCGTATTCTTTCCTATCAAACACAACGAGGTTCTGTGGCGCTATCCCGCAGGATGTTATAGCATGTTGCATTTTAGTAAGTGGGTGGGCCCTCAAAGTCATTTGGCGCACGCGCAGCTCAATCAGGAACGATTTTAAACTAATAGGCATGAAATTCTGTGGTGTAGTCAATATAGGCAGGCGACTTGAAACCTTCAAATATTTAATAGCCTAATGGAATCCGTAATTGAAGCTTGGCCCCAAATTCTAAGCAAGGGATCTGATCCAGCTGTGTCGTGTGACCCTAAAAAAACACGCGGTGCAATGTGCAGCTTGGAAGCAGATCTTCTTGACTCTTTCAAATATGCATCGGATTGCGGCAAGGAGATGCGCTGCCTTGTCATTTTTTCAAACTTGGTCTTAACAAGGCCTTGAAGTAAATACGGACAAGACGAAATGTATGCAACCAACAAAAAAAAAGGTCTGGCTACCGCCTAGCCAGCAACTTCGGGTAGTTAAAGAATTCATCTACCTTGGTGTTAAAATTAAAATCAACTTCACCAATGATAGCTTTAAGAAAATCCGGCATCTTAGGAAACTGCTGCTACATTGGTTTGGCGAAACCGTCGCTTCGACTAGTTGGGTCGGGCATATCTAGCGAAAACACAGCCTTGTTTCAGCCAAGTACAGATCTTCGGGTCATTTCCATCAGGTTCGAGATGACAAACAAGACCGAATGTTAACTTTGAAAACGAAACCATCAGTGGGTGTTGAAGATAGGGTGAGGTGGCCTCTTCAAAACGATTCCAAATTAGAGATGCCCGGTTCCGTAAGCCAGTAACCGTACGTCAAAGGAAAACCAAGTCGACTGTGAAAGTGTATAGGCGGACTCGTGTCGGCCCTTCTCAGACTTGTCGAATTCCTCCTGCATCCGTATAAGGTCCAACAGACCCAGAAGGTCAAATAGTAATGATCAGAGATAACGCTGTTTGTTCACTGAAAGGTTCTTCAAGTGGCAACGCTTCCTTTAAAAGTTTCGTGCTGATTTCGATCCCTACATATTCGTAAACGGTTTAGGTGAGGTCATAAATTTCAACAGCGGGCGCTGCAGAATTGAAAGATGTGGTTCCATAAAGACGGCGTTACGTGCCCGCAACAAAAGAGAGTCTGCATGACCGATCTAAGGGTAGGGTTACCTCTCGCGCATATGACTTGAATTGGCCACCAAGGTGGTTCGATTTTACCCTTTTCAAAGAAATTTCTTCTTTCTTCTGAGTTTTTTTTCAAAGGACAAAAGCGGTTATACCAAAAAATTCGCATTCACAGAGTTAGGGGCATAAACCCTCCAAGCCTTATAGCTCTTACCATTTGCAATTTAGCTTTCAGTCTGTCAAGACAAACTATTCTATACGCAACTTGAACTAATAAATCCGACCCAAATCTTCAAGATCAAATATTGGAGTTTCATATGTACATAAAATTACAAATAGAGTCGAATCAACCCGATGTATGAAAGAAGGGAGCTTTATCAAAGATAGCAAAACTATTGCCTGAAACCCACCTCATCCTGATTCACAAAAATAAAGCCCCGAATGCACATTCACATGCTTGCGAGACTTCTGTAATTATTAGAAAGAAAACAAAAATAATATGAGTCTGTGTATTCTCCGTGGGCAAACCCAAAGCAAAATATTTAATTAACTAAGTGTGTAAGTATCAAGCAGCACAAAGAGCAACCATTCAGCTTTGTTTCTTTGATTTGGTGCTCGACTTGATTCAAATACTATGCAACAAAGGGTGGCGTTCAGCTAACTGCTAAGTAATTTCTCATGAAAATGAGCTTCCTCCAGTCAAATGTGGGGTTTCGAAGCTCTCAAAGTAATTAGTTTTGCATGCAGATCACAATGGCAGAACTGCAGCTTCTAACAATTACAACAAACAGTCTAAGCTTTAGTAAACGTAGTAAACCTCCAGGGAAAATATCTTGCGAGACATAACTCATCAATTGAATATTTCTCTCACAAAGAAGAAGTGAATTATAATAGCCCCTGCCTTCGTATATACCTTTGAACGCCAAGGACATAGGACATTCCAGGTGATTAATTCATAACATTATCCTGCTCTTCCAGTTGTCTACGTCCCCAAAGAATTACATCGCTGCATCCGACGATGGCTAAACGTAATTAAGCGATCCCAACAAACATTACATCCCCATTAAAGGGCGCCGGAACCGAAGAGGAAGAGGGGATGATGCTATGAAAATCGCCTGCAAATCATCTCAAGACGTTAGTTGCCAACAAAGTGTCATTCCGCCCTCCCCCTGCAAACCAGCCACAACAAGCAAAGGATATCCTTGACTTTTACTTGTAAGATGCAGCAGGATACCTCGTTCTTGATTTAAGCACTTTGACAATGATTAATTTTCGCTGGCGGCCAAACATACACACAGAACACATCACGGTGGGAGTGCGGATAGCGGGACTATTGCCAACTGATACCAAATGCCAAGGTCTGGCGATGCAATTAAAATCACGCTGTGGGAGCGGAAATTACACAGATGCCAGGCACAAGCATATTGCATTGGAGACCCTACACATAGGTAGCTAGCTCTACTACACACAGCAGCTGCTGCATAATACTATCTCTGGTCTCGGTTCTGATTCAGTTTGCATAGAAACGTTTCGTTCCCTGGAACAAGGGAGCTCTCCAGCCATGCGCACAGCATTTCGACTTCGTACCATTTCATGGTAAAATAATGATAAGGACTATCAGGAACATTGGAAACTCGTCTGCGGATACCAATGGCATCGAAATATGGAAGAAGAACCCGGTCTAGGTCAGTAGTGCGAACCAATGCATCCCAAGTGCTGTTATGGTGTGCGATATTAATATTCTATTTACCAAGCGAATTGATGATGCCTCTCCGAAGCCAATAATTTCGAAATGAATTTTATGTTTTTAGTTTACTTCAGCAGGGATGTCACTCCAGATGAGCGAATGCCTTGCGGGGCGCATATTATGTTTGCATAATGCACTTTCATCACGACAGGGATAAGGTGCAGTCGTGGGAGTTTGTAATATGAGAGGAAGCATTTCTTTTCTGCTAACCAAGGTCGGCGGCGCGAGGCGAATGCAAGTGTCCCACTTGGCATCATGTCAAGATGTAATTTGCAATTTTATGCTTTCACTTTGCGGCGAAGAACGTTTCCGGTTATATTCATGTTGCGGTCCTCATAATGGTATATCCGGAATTTATTGGGCCAATTAAGAGGACAAATTTTGAACGGTTTTGCATGAGGGTCTACTAAATACAATTTTGAATGTAGATACATTTATGTACGTGCTGCACCTGGTCTTGATATGTATTCAAGAATGTTATTTTGTCAGCAAAATAACTCACCTGACTCACCGTAAATGATTCCTATGTGGTTAGAATAATGTGAGGCGATATGGAAATGAAAGTTTGGAATGCATTAGATGAGCTCTTTGGAGAAAACCACTATTGATGTGTTTTAGTCGAAGAACTCGGGGCTGGCAAGTAAACACTTCTCTATTTGTTGATAATTATTCCAATCCATCATTTAGTTTACTGACTATAACTCCCAGAAGATATGAGTTACGAGGAGCTAATGTATAAATTCAGTAGGTAGGTAAAGCCAGGTCATAAATAGGAGCTTTCTTTAAGACTTCTTAAAGTTTATGCGGCGAGAAGTGTTTCAAGAGATAAAAAAAGGGACTGATATATTTTTGCATTCCTTGCGTAAAAACGTTGAGGGCTTATGCCCTCATTGGTTTTCATTCAGTTTGCAAACGATTTTAGCTGGGGTCTCGAATGTCTCTTTTGAGTTTGCTGGAAAGATTATTTAAAGTTGTTTTATCCTGCGGAGTGCGAGATTGCTGCCATCTTTTACGCGCTCTTCGTTTTTCCATTAATAAATCAGTAATTTCGCGGGAATATTTAAATTCGTTACTTGTAAAGGGTGATCCATTTCGAGGTTCCCTACTTTTTTAAAGAAAAAAACACAGAAAATTCAAATTTAATGGAGAATGTTTATTATCATTTGAAAGAACATTCTTTGGCATTTATTTTTTGAAGATTATGTCTATCAAATGTTGGCCGTTGCTACGTCGCAGATGGTCCATCCGTTGAGTCCAATTTTCGATCACTCGTTCGAGCATTTCGACTGGTAACTGGCGAATGACACGCGTGATGTTTTCCTCCAAGGCCTGAATCGAAGCGGGTTTGTCGGCATAAGCTTTTGACTTTACATATCCGCACAGGAAAAAGTCTAACGGTGTGATATCACACGATCTTGGTGGCCAATCGACCGGCCCAAAACGTGAAATTATGTGCTCACCGAAATGTTCTCTCAATAAGTCCATTGATTGATGCGATGTGTGGGAAGTGGCGCCGTCTTGCTGAAACCAAATGTCGCCGAGATCACGAGCTTCAATTTCAGGCATCAAATAGTCGGTTATCATGGCACGATAACGGTCGCCATTGACGGTTACGTTCGCACCGGCATAATTTTTAAAGAAATATGGACCGATGATTCCACCGGCCCACAAACCACACTAAACTGTTGTTTTTTCTGGATGAAGTGGCAGTTCTTCAATCTCTTCAGGTTGCTCTTCGTCCCAAATGCGGCAATTTTGTTTGTTTACATACCTATTGAGCCAGAAATGGGCCTCATCGCTAAACAAAATTTGCCTCGAAAACGTCGGATCTTCTTGGAACTTTTCAAGAGCCCATAGAGCGAAGCGATGTCGCTTGGGAAGGTCGAGCGGCTTCAGTTGTTGCACAAGCTGTTTTTTGTACGCTTTCAATTTAAGATCTTGACGTCCATACGTCAGTCCGAGTTGCTGCGAACGGCGCCGAATCGACTCTCTACGGTCTTCGTGTACACTCTCAGCTACGGCCGCTATATTTTCTTCACAGCGTGCTGGACGTGGTCTATTCGGTCGAATATTATCCAATAATGAATGCTGGGTCTCAAAATGGGTGATGGTGTTGCGAATAGTACGCTCAGTAGGCCGATTATGTTGACCATAAGTTGAGCGAAGTGCACGAAACACATTCCTCACAGAACGTGAATTTTCATAATAAAGTTGAACAATTTGTAAACGGGGAGTATGGGGAGTATTTTTCCACGCTGAACTTTGCAAGGCATCTATGAATTGATTTACTTCGTCTTCGAGTTCATATGGTGTTCGTAGAGATACCTTCAAATCGATTTTATGTATGCAGTCTTTTCTGAGGGAGTCCCAATTAGTTCTTGCGTTATCCAGCCTTGGCGGACCGTCCTCTTCACGTAAACCGCCGCAAAAAAATTATATGAATGACGGGCGTGTTCAAAAGATAGATCAAAACTTTCGTCAATTTTGACAGAACTTTCCGAAGATTCCCTTTGCGATAAAGAAATCTATGAGGTCTGGTGTTTTTGCCATGTCCCAAGGCCAATATGTCGGTTTGGCAGACCAGTAAAAACCGACCCCAGACTCCATACCGGCTTCGTAAAGAATACGACCTTTTGGTGAGATACATCTGGAGCCCCAGAGGGTGTGTTTTGCGTTGAAATCCCCGCCAATTACAAAGTTCTGTCCAAGTGAGTCAAATATGCCTCTAAAATCATTTTTTCCTAGCTTATTTGCATTTCATCAAGTTCAATTATTTCACCCGGGGAGTGATCAGTGGTGGATTTTATAAAAAAGGACGCTCCGCCCCTAGCCCTTTCTGATGGGTGATATGATAACCTCTAATTTTGATACCTGATTCTTTCCTCAAATGCGTTTCCGATACCAGGCATATATCAATATCGTTTTTGTGAAGGAATGCGTTCCATGTTACTACTTTTATAAAGGGAGTTGGTGAGCCTCTAAGTTTATTTTCGCGCTTGTCCAGTTTCGCGAACATACGTTTGTTAATGTGGATGTCTAGTCCGAAAAACGAACGAACTAGTTCCACAGTACTGAGATTATTAAGAGATTTTTATAAATCCTTAGATGTGCAGATGACAAAATTAGACATCAGTCGACATTTCAAAAAAGAAGAAAGCCTACCAAGGAAGTTGATCATAGTGCCTAAATCTTAGAACTTTTAGAAAGATGTCTGAAATTAGTTGCAGTTGCAATTCGACTTTTAAAACTTAACGCAATCCCCTTCCAAGCATCAAGTGTTTATTCTAGGGAAGCTTGATGATTGCAATACATTAATAAGATTTTAAAATATAGGGTCCGCCAAATAACTTTTTTTTTTTTTGTGAACATGCTATAAAAAAAAACTACTGAATATTTTCTTAAATTTCTTTTTTTATGGAATGGAAAATACGGCCCTAGCGAGGCATCCGTCGGATCGGAAAATTCTTCGATTTCTTACGATTCGGAGGATTTTTGCTTCGAGGTATTCTTCGGAACATTGTTTCGACAGCAAAAAACGCACAACTAATGATCTGCGTTGCAGTGCGATGAAATGCATTAGCAGTGACATTTGTGACAGTTGTACACCATTTTATGTCCGATCTCCTCCGACAGCAATTGGTCGCGAAATTTTTTCCGATTTTCGGATAAGCAGTTAAAAAATGTAAGCAAGTATAAATAAAAAAAAAATTAAAAAAAGTATTAAGTTTGAAATACCGCCCTCCTGTCAAAATATGTAAATTTAAAGTTCTGTAAATACAAATATGGGTCGACATATATCGGTACATTTTATACATCTCTATCAGAATCTAACATTTGTCGCATGTCAGATCAATGCGTCGTCGCATTTTAATTATTCTTTTCCGAAATCGGATACCTCGAATGTAATTAGGGTCTCCGACAGAGTATGCGTTGCGGAGAATTATCCGTTCCGACGGATACCTCGCTAGGGCCGATAATTTCATTCAAATGGCAGCCTCGGTTGGCCAGGCAGTAGCCTACACGATCGGTCCAATTTTTAAGCACATTATCGATTGTGTGCAGCTGTATTTCACCAATGGCTTCACGAATATTGTCCTTTAAAGCGTCATTTGTCTCTGGCATGTCGGCGTAACACTTATCTTTTACGGCACCCCACAAATAATAGTCCAACGGGATGAAATCGCAGCTCCGTGGTGGCCAAACGACATCAGCTCTGCGGCTGATAATGCGATCTTCAGAAACAGGGCGCAAAACATCGAGTGTAGCTTCGGCTGTGTGGCACGTACCGCCGTCCTGTTGAAACCAAATGTTGCCAATATCCTCCTCTTCAATTTTTGTGAACAAAAATTCGTTGAACATGGGCCGATAACGATCGCCATTGACTGTAACGGCCACTCCTAGTTCATTTTCCAATGGCTTCGGATAAAGCCAATCTGCTTGTTGCTCATTTTGCAGCTAGCTCAATGCTGCCAGATTGTGCTTTAGTACTCGAGTAGAATATTCTATGGGACCCATTCATTTTCGCACTCGTACAGTGGCAAGAGTTCGTCAAGACCTCAACATACATAAATCTGCTGGTCCAGATGGTATTTCCACTGCGTAAGCTTTTCTATCTGTCCTATTCTTCAGGGCTCTTTCCGAGATGGGGGAAAACAGCGAATCTTCCTCTCCCTCCTCTTACCGACCAATTGCACTTACGTCCCTTCTTTACAAGGTCATGGAAACGCTGATAAATCGTCAGCTAATGAAATATCTCGAATCCCGAAAACTTCTTAATGACCGGCAGTATGGTTTTCGCAGCAACAGATCCACTGGTGATTTGACGACATATCTAACCGAAAAGTGGAACCAATCTATTCACCATGGTGGTGAAAGCAAGGTCGTTGCGCTTGATATTTCGAAAGCATTTGACAGAGTTTGGCATCAGCCTCTTTTGTCGATAATGCGTGCATTTGGGATCGATGTTACCTTTATTCAATGGATTAGAAATCACCTTTCGGACCGTTCAATTCAAGTCGTTTTGGACGGTTTCAAGTCTGCAACTCACGTCCCTCAAGGCTCTGTTTTGTTTCCGACTCTCTTTCTCATTTTTATCAATGACCTCCTCTCTGTTACTTCTAATCCAATCCATTCCTTTGCTGATGACAGTACCTATGGCCTCTCATCTTCGTGCCTTGAACTGGAATGGCAACGTATGTTAAGCTCATTGAATTCCGATCTTGATAGCATACTTAAAGGGGGTAAAACCAACAGAGTGGAATTTAATGCTTCCAAAACACAATACTATCTTCTGTCACTAAAGCGAAACCTCATTACTCTGCCATTATCCATGAATGGCACTTGCATCGCTGAAACCGAACGACTTTCCATCCTCAGTATGTGTGTTAATGACAACCTTCGTTGGAATGGCCACATATTCGATGTCGCCAAGAACGCTGCGAAATGTCTAGGATTCCTAAAGCAATGCAAGAAATATTTCACCCCTTCTGATCTGGCTAGAATCTTCAAGGCGTTCATTCGACCAAATCTTGAGTACAACGCTCATATCTGGTCTGGTGCACCAATGACATATTTGGAGCTACTTGACAGGATCCAAAAACGTGCGGTAAAATTTATTGGCGATCGAGACATCACGAAATCATTTGACTCTCTTAGTCATCGTCGTGATGTCTCCTGCCTGTCATTGCTTTATCGGTATTTCCACCACAAGTACTCAAATGAAATAGCCAGTTGCATTCCACCCCTATAGCAATTCAACCGTAATACTCGCCATGCTAGGAATGCACATCAGTTTACCCTTAAGCCTGTTTTTGGACGTACTGTGAAATATAAAGATTCCTTTCTCAACCGTACAATTCGAATGTGGAATGCTCCCTCACATTACAGTTTACAGATATTTAAAACCAACTTGCATCGGTATCTCCCTTTTCCTAATCCTTCACTTTCCTAATGCCCGCACTGTGTTACTTCATCCAAATATTATAAAAAAAAAAAAATTATGCCTCTGGACCAAAATCCGCACCAAACAGCGACTCGTTTTGGGTATATCGGCTTTTCAATGTATGCGTGCGGGTTTTCTGTGCCCCAAATGCGACAATTTTGCTTGTTTACATACCCGCCAAGATCAAAATGAGCTTCATCTGAAAAGATGATTTTTTTGGCAAAATCGGCATCTTCTCTAAGTCGATCGCAGGCCCACTTAGCGAAGCGAAAACGCATTGGATGGACAGTTGGCTTCAACTCCTGAACCAATTGGACTTTGTATGGCGTCATACCAAGGCCTTTATGCAAAATTCGTCTCAATGATGTCTCCGAAATGTTCAATTGTTGAGAACGACGGTGAATTGATGTTGATGGCGCTTCACGCACACTTTCTGCCACAGCAGCAATTTTCTCGGGTGTACGCACTGTTTTTTTTTCTTTTCACGCTTTGGTTTATCGATGAGGATGCCAGTTTCTTTCACTTTTGTCACAAGATAACGAACATACGGAGCTGACGGTGCTTCTCTTCTTCCAAAATCCGTACGCATTTTTCGCACACATTCTGCAACAAATACCATGATTTTCAAAGTAATGTCGCAATATTTCCCAGCGTTGTTCAAGCGTATACACAACCATATTCGTTCAGCGGAAGGATCAAACTAATTATCTGTCAAATCAGACATGAGCTAAGTGTTACCATTCGCGAAATAAGCACTAGTTGAAAAAAAAAAAACGCTATATGGCGGACCCTTTATTAATCCCGAATCCATTTAAAATTGAATTCCTCTTCTCCCGCAAGTAAAAGCCAACTATCATCTGGTTAAATATATATTTATAATTTTTTGCTTTATTAGAATAAAATATTTTCTCTTTTCACTTTTCACTTTAAATATTAGTGTGTACATTATAAATTATGTTTTCCTACATAAAAAAACATTTCAGATTAGCTTTTCGCACTGCGACTACAATGTTTGTTATATCCTCTAAAAGGATAAAAGCTTTTGTTGTCTTTTTTATTCGCTTTTTGCATCACAATCTATGTAACTCGTAAAAAAAAAACTAGAACAAATAAATATAAAAGAAAAACGAAGAAAGAATAAAAAGGAACACAACTCATCTGCTAACTAAACAAATTCCAAGATTGTACTCGTCTGCATGCAGTAAACGTAAACGCCTTGGTCCTCTTCTTATTCACTGTGTTCATCCTTTTGATCGGCCCCCATCCAACCGCTACAAGCTGTGCAGCATCTTTGCAAAAATTTCATTTTGATGGAAGCGCTTGAATGCATCTCGAAAACGTATCTTCTGTTCGCCGCTCAACTTCGAGTGGAAGTCTTGTGCAGACGTTTGGAACAGACCGATCTCCTGCTGACCCAATTTTCCGAACTCAACCAAAACAACGGGGAAGAGTTTAATCAAATGCAAATTTATGGATGCCGATAAGAAGATGACGGTTAGCGCCCAGACACCTTTCTGCTGCGGTAATGCCAGGAAAGTTGGCAACGAGCATATCAGCCAATCTTGCAGCATTTGCAAGAACGACGAATCGATGGCGGACCGAAAGACCTGCAAGAAGTACATATGCAAACGAAATTGTAATTGGCATTTGTATTGAGGGCGGCGGTTATGTGTGTATGACTCACCTGATGCACAATGCTGGCAATTACATCGCAGTGCGGTTGATTTATGGCCAAGAACTCCTTGATGACCTTGGTGAGGATCTCATTTGGCGGCACTAAATCACGGATAATTTGACACAGGACTCGGCCATAGATCCAGGCGGCGCTTCTAGTCGATGATTTGATACAATGCAAGAGGATGTCTACTTTGTCGGATTGTTGTGCGATTATCTCGGGGTCGTCCTGAACGATGCCATTTGAGAGTTCGGTGTTTTCCAACTGTCTCGTTGAGCCTGTTGAAAAAAAATTGAGTTATAAATAAACAGCTAAACTTTTTGTCCCGACTGGACTAGGACAAGCAGTGTTCTACATTGATTTTCCTTCATTTTACAAGGGTGAACATCGTACATCGTGAATTGTTGTATATCTGATTGGAGCAAAGCACTTGTCTCCGTACAAGGGTTGTTCTGTTCATGTTCGACGAAGTAACAGGGACAGGGATTCCCACACACACACACACACACAAACAGAGAAGTACTGTGCTATTAATTTGAAGCTACTGAAGAAACTAATATCTCGATAGAAGTTTGTCCAGCCAGGACTACATTTTCGACAACGAAGACGACGATGACGACGTCGAGCAAGACTGGAAAGTGTGATTAAAGCAAAATGAGGAAATATTAATTTACTCTATAAAAATGAGAGAAAAGGACCCTCGAGCGGCACGAGAGTGGGGGTCCAACAACTAAGTTTCACCAGCATAACTTTCCGGACAATTGTTAGCACATTCCATAGTGAGAGTGCGGAAACTAATTCCTTTGGTTATTTCATCGGTGGCGTGGAACTGGTGTCTTGGCCTTCCCAGGCATAAATTGTTTTTCCGGAACACGAACAGAGGACGTGGCAATGAGATAAGCTTTGTTTCTGCTGCAATGACGACGACGACGACGAGGACGACGATGACGATGACGATGAGACAACAACGATAAACAATTGACCAATTGGATTGGACTGATGGGATAGCTTGCGAGTATAGAATGTAACGAATCAAGGTTATTTGTGTGCACATTGAGAAGAAGAAAAAGTTCTGTAGTCGATACGTGGATGTAATGACAGATGAAGCTGCACGATAAAAACGTATTATTTGTGATTTGTGAGTGATGAAACCGAGATGGCTTTAATTAAAGATGACGGCTGATTGGGAAGGGGATCATTGGAAGTGGAAATGACATCGAATTAGCGAAATACACACGCCAATGTTATTGGACAGACAAATGTACATAGTTGATGAAAATGTCTTTCAGAAACAAAGGGACTGGTTTGGGTAATGTAATGAAACAAGTTTCTGAAACAAGTGCCAAGAAGAAATTCTTCTTGGGGGTAATTGGTTCTACCGCAGTCTGAATTGCAGATTAAGGCAGTGGAGAATGAGTCTGATTGACTTTTGTTTTTGGGAGTGTTACAAAACTGATTCGTACGAAACCAGTTCGATGTAATATATATGGTTCAGTTATACTTAGTTAGGAGTAAATATTGTTTTTCGATAGACAACCAAGAGATCTGATATGGGTAGCGATAAGACAAAGAGGAGTTCCTGAAGCCTACGGTACAGATGATCATGGACATGTACGCGGGAGGGAAGACACAAGTCAGATGTCCCGCAGGTGTCACCGTTGAATTCCCAATAAAAGTCGGTGTTCACCGGGGAAGTGTCTTAAGTCCTTTGCTCTTTATTACGGTCCTAGATTATCTGCTTGAGGGAAAAATGAGGAACGCTAAAGTGCAGCAGGTATTCTTTGCTGACGATGGAGCCATCATAAGTGATGATCAGGCTTCCCCGCAACGAGCACTTGATATTAGGGGTATCGTACTAGCCAAAAAAAGACAGAGTATCTGTACTGCCCATTCTCTGACCCAATGGGGTGGTGGTTCACAAGTGTGAAAAGTTCAAATATCTGGAATCAGTGATCAACAGCGAAGCAACCGTTGATGACGACATCAATCATCGGTGGATGAAGTGGCAGGAAAAAGTGACTGAAAAATGTCCCCGAAGCTGAAGGAAGGCTCTACACCACAGTTGTGCGTCCGGCGAGCGCTCACATTGGGTTCACAATGCTGGAAAATGTACGAAAAGTATGGGGGCAAGTTGACAGCAGCTGAGATCAAGACAGCAGGAGTAACAAAGCTTGATCGAATTAGAAGTTCGAAAATCAGAGGAAGGCTTCGCGTCAAAGAACCAATCTCGAAAAAATTGTAGCACGACCGACTCAGTTGGTATTGTCATGTTCAAAGGAGGGATCCTACGAACCCCGTCAAAAAGGCAATGGCAATCAACGTTCCCTTAAAATCGCGTAACAGAGGCAGGCCTAAAAACTCCTGGGTCACACAAATGGAGAAACGCCAGCCTCAGTAATGAAGTGATCCAAAATCTTGATGCCTGCAGATATCTTTTGAGGGCGAACCCCACAAGCGGACCAGTAGGAATGCAGTGACGTGGGAGTGTTATGATCCCTGTAATCCTGCTCATAATCTCATCGTTAAATGAAGAGAAGATTATTTTTCGTTTATGCCTAAAATATTCGACTGAAAGGGTACAGATTCCGAGATCTATTCGCAACACTTATCAGTAGAGCAGCAAAAAAATGAAATTGAGGCATATAAGTGGGATATCGCGATTGTTGGACTCTCGTCTCTACAGATCTTCATAAGGAAAAGGACGACTGCTAGATGCGCTTTTAAGCGGTCACTTGTTCAAATTAGAAGACCATGTGGGTAACCGGAATTTATATAACTCAATCCCAAGCATGGACATGTTTTACTGCATCCCCGGCAGTATGTTTAGGGAACACAATTTTAGGAAACTATTCGAGGTAGCAATACTAGACCATTCTTAAAGGGGAAATGGTGTTTCGGCACTGGAACCAAGAAGTATGATCTGGTACATCGACGGATCGACAATGGAATCTGGAGTTGAAACTGGTGTCTTTGGCACCAACACCAAAGTCTCGATAGTTATGGGAAATTCATGACATTGCGCCCAAATACATATCTTTTAAGATCGTCAAGCACCGTCAACAAAAACAAACAATACCTAGCTATGGGTACCTGATGACCAAGGTATCAGCTGGATTAGAAACTTCGTTGTTAGAACCAGAACGATCGGGAAGAACAACTTCGTCCAAACCTCTGGATTGGTTAAAACGACACAACTTCCAACAAGAGTTTCGTTCAAAGGACGTAGTGGCTTTCAGCAAAGAAATCATCCGTCTCATAGGCAAAACTTTAAGGTAGCAGTGTCACCCAATTGAGCAACGGAATATTTCAAAATATAAATAAAAGGATCTCGTATCTCCAATTCTTACCCAAGTTATGGAAGATTTAACGAAAGCCCTACGTTGTTTTACCCTGCCCACACAAAAATGCAACCAACTCCGTTCATAGTTGCATCAGAAACTTTATTTTTAATATAAATCATATTCTTTGCTTGCCAGCATTTAATGTCAATTATGTTCAGTTTGGTTTGCCATTTCATCATGAACAGGTTGACAAATGAACAACGCTTGCAAATCGTGCAAATTTATTTCGAAAATAGTGGTTCAGTTCGCTAAGTTTACCGCAAGCTCATTTTGGGTTGAATGGCTACGTCAACAAGCAAAATTGCCGCATTTGGAGTGAAGACAATCCACATGAGATCCTTGAAAGGCTATTACATTCACAAACACTGATTGTTTGGGCTGATGGACTAATTGGGCCATACTTCTTAGTCAGTTACTGTTAATGGAGACCGGTATAGAGCCATGATAACCGACTATTTTGTTCCCGAATTGGATGGGATGAATGTGGATGAGATGTGATTTCAACAAGACGGCGCTACATGCCACACAACGCACGTCACAATCGATTTATTGAAGGAAACATTCGATGAGCGCATAATTTCGCGGAATGGACCTGTGAATTGGCCACCAAGATCGTGTGATTTGACACCATTGAATTATTTTCTTTGGGGATATGTGAAGTCGCTCGTCTACACCAACAAACCAGAAACGTTAGGGGACTTGGAAGCCAACATTCGTGGCGTTATTGCCGACATACGGCCCCAAATGCTTGAAAAAGTGGTTGAAAATTGGACCTCTAGGCATGTCTTTATTCGAACCAGCCGTGGCGGCCACATGCCCATAAAATTAACCTTCCAATAAAGCCAACTTGATGAACATTAAAACGATTTTCTTGTGTTTTAGTTCAATTCGAAGTTCTATACCTCTAAAAAAAACCCCTGTACTATTTCTAAGCTAATTGAGATTTTTTCTTACCCATGCACATTTTTGACTTGCAGGCCACTTTCCTCAAAAAATATGTGTAATATCGTTTTGTTTGCCCTATTTTATGATAAATTGGGAAAATCTAATGTGGTAGAGATGTGGTTTCAGTCAGCAGGATGGGGACAAGTGTTATGTAGCCGACGAAAATATCAAACCGCGCAACAGATCTTTAAATTGGCTTTTAAGATCTCGTAATTTGATGGCTCTGGATTATTTTCCTTAGGGATACGTAAAGACACAATGCAATAACAATCGACTTTAAGTACTCTAAGAGCTACAGTGCTCTACAAGAGAAATACCACTGTGAAGGCAAAGTATTAAGGTTCCCCTGACGAGAGCTACATGTACAAAAAGTGATTTAAGAGAATTCGTCGCTTGTTCTAAGTGCTACAGCTGCAACAATCGACACATTGTTAGCTAACATTATTCCCGTTATTGATGTCATAGGGCAACAAATTCTTGAAAAAGTGGTCGAAAATTTTGTCTCTTAAATTAAATCATCTTACCGGATCCAGTCATGGCTGGCATATGCCGGAAGTTTTGTTCAAAAATAGATTGAATGCTTCTTCTCGAAATAACATAAATGATTAGATTTTCAATCAAATTTAATGTGTTTTGTTTAAAACCAAAGTTAGTATTGGATTAACAGAACTTTAAAGCGCTCCTATTCAAAACTTGTTCACCTTAGTTTGAAGAAATCATAATTAGCTCGATTCTAAATGATAACTCCCGGGGAATTTTCTATCTTTTCATTTTCTCATATTCTTAATAAAAACTCACAGGCAAATCAATTATTTTTCCCATCTCTCTTATGCCAAACGATCTTTGAAAATGGGAAAAAAGTAGGCATTTAAGATGTCAAAAAAAAAATAGGGAGTTTAGTGAAAAAATGTTCGTTTTTCGGTTTTGTAGATTAAATTATTTTAAAGTAAAGTAATTGCTTAGGTCTAAAACAACGAACAAGTTGCAAATTCAAATTCTCCTTAATTTAATGGAATCTGACCGCGATGTTGCATGTGGGTTCTAAAAGGGAAGTAAGCAAGAAGTCGCCATGTTTTGGCAATGAGTTGAAGCAGAACTAAAATCAGCAGGTCCACCACACAAATCTATTACTGAGTGGAAACAAGTAGTTAAATTTTCTTAGAATACAAGGATTTCAAAATCAATGTTAATTTTTTAATTTTTTTTAATGGAGTGGGCAAAAGAAATATAAGGGGTGATTTTTTAAGAGGTTTAGAAAAATTCGAAAAAATTAATGAAATATTTATTTGAATCGATAGTTTGAACCTTGCAATTTAATGTTTAAAGATAATTTCATGCAAATGTTGACCGCGGCTGCGTCTCAGGTAGCCCATCCGCTGAGTCCAATGTTGGCATACTCTTTCACACATATCGGCCGGTATCTCACGAATGAATGCATGGATGTTGGCTTCCAGTGCGTCAATCGAAGCGGGCTTGTCCCTATACACATTAGCCTTGGCATACCCCCACAAAAAATAATCTAATGGTGTCAAATCGCACGATCTAGGCGGCCAATTGACCGGCCCGAAACGTGAAATTAACTGTTCACCAAACTCGCCTCGCAATTGCGCCATTGTTTCGCGTGCTGTGTGGCATGTGGCACCGTCTTGTTGAAACCACATATCATGCAAGTCAAGAACTTCCATTTCGGGCAAAAAAAAGTTTGTTATCATCGCTCGGTAGCGTTCACCATTGACAGTAACGCTGCGATTCGCATCATCTTTGAAGAAATATGGCCCAATAATTCCGCCGGCCCATAAACCGCACCAAACAGTGGCTTTTTCGGGATGCATTGGTAGCTGTTGCAATGCTTCTGGCTGATCTTCACTCCAAATGCGGCAATTTTGCTTATTTACGTACCCATTCAACCAAAAATGAGCCTCATCGCTGAACACAATTTTTCGATAAAAAAGCGGATCCTCGGCCAGCTTTCCAAGAGCCCATTCACCAAAAATTCGGCGTTGTGGTAGGTCGGCTGGCTTTAGTTCTTGCACCAGCTGTATCTTAAAAGGCATTAAGCCCAAATCCTTCCGCACGTACTTTCCACGTAGTGCTGTAACAAAGGCCTAACTGCTGGGAACGGCGCCGAATCTACATTTCGCGGTCTTCTGTCACACTAGCTGATACGGCCGCAATATTTTCTTCAATACGCACATTACGTAAACGTGTTGGTGGTTTAATGTCCAACAAAGTAAATTTGGTGCGAAATTTGGTCACAATCTTCCGAATAGACTGCTCAGAAGGTCGAGAATGCCGATCATAAAATGGAAGCAGCGCGCGATGAACATTTCGAACCGAGCACGAATTTTGATAGTAAAATTCAATAATTTGCAAGCGTTGTTCATTTGTAAGACGATCCATGGTTAAATTGCAAACCAAACTGAAGCTGTTTGACAGTGACACAAGGTACTAAACACACGTCAGCTGTCAAAACCAGTGTTGCCAAAACCAAACCAGCTAAAAAATCACCCTTTATAAGGGCAAAGGCGGCATTAAATCTAAAAAATAGAAACGGAACCGGAGGTCGACCAAATTAAGAACAAAAGTTCTCCGACGCAAAACAGACTACATATATACAATTTGGTTGGCAAGTCCGTAAAAGGTGTTGCTGCAACAACATTCGGACTGGAGTCTTTCGCACACAAAAGAAATGCGAGCAAACAAAATCCGTCGGAGTCGTCGGAAACATTTGTTATTTCTTCGTCAGTCGAAGTGGATTTTTTTGGCGAAGTAGAAGAGGACCACCCAAAAATTGAAATTGAAGTCACTATGAACAAGTGACTCCAAAAACCAAACCGAAATGTTTCAACTCCTGTCCGAAAGCATGTTGCACACAAAAGTACTGCATCTGAACAGAGGATTTGAGCTGTCTCGCAAGCACCTTCTAATAAACATTAGCTGCTTTTGTCGAGTCTCTTCAGCATTTTCTTCTTCGGAGAGTATTCTTAATGCAATGCTAAACATTTTATTCGTGTTGATTGTAATTTATGAATTTTGAAATTTTGTTCAATATGGTAAATGCTTCTAAACAGCCGTTTCGAAAATGCATCTTTCACGTTCCCGCATTCGAAGGAAACATTGTTTGTTTTATAATCTCGCAGGTGAGAAAGAATAAAAACTTTACCAGTCTTTGACGTAGTGGCTCAATTGTTAGTATGTTGCTTCAGATTTTAAAAGATGTCCAACATTGCTAATTGCTCCCAAATGGTTCCTGGCGAATGGTTAGAGTGGTATTCATAGCAAAAGTCAGTAAGGATAACTACTCTATCGCTAAAAAGTTCAGTCCTATTAGTCGTTCATCTTTTCTTTGAATTAGCACTATAAGATGTAACCACACGTTGTTGTTGGTAAAGCAGGTACTCCCGCTAGGATGTTGCCTGACAAACGTGTTTAAATATTTAAGTTAAAAGTGCTTGATAGTTGTAGCATAAAAGTAATTTGAAGGGAGTTGTTTTTAATGAGTAAGAATCTCAACGCAAGGGAAGGAAAATCCTACGCGCCAGCGCTTTAGAACCTTGTTTAAATGATAAGGAGTGGGTCTCTTTGGGAAAAAATACGCGCTAGACACTTGTGGGAACTTAAACAAAATGCTGGTCTGTCCATTGAGTCCGATAAATAACAAAACCCTACTCAGACCGAGCTAAAGTTGTGGCTTCGATGGCATTGTGCATAGTGTGCGCGCTTGCTTGACGAGATCGCTGGTCTAAGTAAAAGTTTGATTCCTGATGGTGCAAAGTGTTTTTTGAATTAATGACCGACATATAGACCAGCACCACACAAAGGAATCTGATGATCGACCAAGGCAAGACGTGAAACAGCTCCAGCCTCTTCATTATTTGTGGTGGCAATCACAGGTTTGATATTTTCATTAGTATTTAGGGTGCCTTTGACAATGTCACTATTGACCGCTATAAGATGTGGTGTAGAAGAATCACTAGTCGCGTGGATCCGAGCAATGTCATAGGGCAGATCGATGGTTGCAGAAGCGAATTGCGGCCGATATGTAATAAACGGAGTGACAAGCGGCTGTCTGGCAGTGCAGGAGTGACTTTGCAAAATGTGGGGTTTATCACCCAAAATAGTCTTATGGATCTACACAACAATGATATACATACAATAAGGTTTCACGCAAATTCGTCATTGCTTATTTCACTATTTAAACATTAAAGGCTTTTCCTAGCACAAGCGGCTCTCTTTTGTTGTAGCAACACTGAAGGCAATTTCTCGTCTAAAAGAAAGTGGTTTTTGATACAACTCGTTTGCGCAAGAACTATCCTAAAGAGAACTAGCGAACTTTAAAGTCGACTATCTGCAAGTCAAAAAAATGATTTTAGTCACTTTTGGCCTTTCTCCTCGTAAGGCATAAATGCATCAGTCTTCCCAACGGAAATCTTTCCTATTCTAATCCCAACTAACAATTTACCTTCTATAAGGTCCAATTTTTTAAATTTGTTAAGCTATTGCTTCTATTGTATTGTCATAAGGCTTATTTATAGATGTTTACTATTTTTCTAGATATACTTTCAGAAAATGTTTCTTTAAAGCTATTGGGAACCAATTTCAAAAGCTGTACAAAAGGGAGAGATATTCTTATTTAACGAGATGACTATAAGGCCTTTCGAAGTTAATTGGTTGACGTCTGAAATGTAATAGATTCTTTAAAGCTTGATATTCCAAGTCAATAACAAGATTCTCTACAAGGCTTGTGAATAGAAGCAAAACATACAATCAATATAGTGGAGATTTGAACCTGAGTTTAGATATCATATAGATACGATTTAAGAAGATGAAAAGGAAAGGAAATAATTAATCCTTATTAATTAAAAAAAATCCTTATTAATTATTTCGGTATTTATTTCATGGATCAGGGAAGGCTTTCATGGACTCAATGTTTACTAACAAGCAGACCTAATTTTTTTTACATAAGATGAAATTATTGTCGGCATCAGGGTCGTAACATCCTATATACAGTGGTGGCAAAAATAATAGGGACAGGGCGAGTCAATACATATTTTTTTATTTTATTTGAAATTCGTTCTACTTAAAGTTCCAAGAACTTGTAGAGTATAAAGCCACTCATTTGTACATTAAAACGTAGTACCCCTTTCCGCGAATGCGATCTTCGTTTAAACAAAATAACGGAATATATGTCTTAACCGTTTGCTGAGGCTGGAAAAAATAATAGGGACAGTTGAAGTATCAATATCGACATCTGCGTGGCATAGATTTGACCAGTGCCCTGCATGTAGAAATTGGAATAGCATTCCATGTTTCTTGGACCACTTTCCACAAATGATCACGATTTTGTATATTGGTCTTAGAAACTTCCTTTTTTAAGACACCCCAAAGATGTTCAATTGGGTTTAGGTCTGGTAACTGCGACGGCCAACTCATTAACCTAATGCCATTGTCTTGGAACCAGGCTTTTACAAGCTTTGAACAGTGCTTGGGGTCGTTATCTTGCTGGTATTCCCACTTTAGCGGCATGTTTTCCTCCGCATATTGTAGCATAGTGTTCTGCATTATGTCTTTGTATACCACGGCGTTCATAACGTCTTTAGTCCAAAACAGAGGACCAACGCCATACCATGAAAAACAACCCCAAATGGTGATGTTGCCACCACCATGCTTCACTGTCTTCCTGCTGTATGAAGGATTAAGCTCCTGGTTCTTAGGACGTCACACATACATTTTGCCGTCAGACCCAAACAGATTTATCTTGGTTTCGTCTGACCATAAAACATTTTTCCAATGCTGTCGATTCAGATTCCATTCTGCAAAGTCCTTCCTCTTCTTGATATTGGCCTTGCTGAGATGAGGAATTTTTCTTGCTAGTCTTCCATGCAATCCACCTTCTATGAGCCTGTTTCTTACTGTCCGACTACAGACAGGGGCATTTAACTCAGCTCGTAAATCCTTGGAAGAAGCAAACAGAGTTTTTTTGCATGCCCTTAGGAGCTATCGATGCCCTTAGGAGCTATAAAGCTGACGTAGTTTTCCTTGGCCGGCCACGGGTTTCTGGCTTCTTTTGTGCCCGGAAAGCATTATGAACTTTCGTTTTTGAGCAATCCAAAAGATGCGCTATCTTTCGCACAGTTAACCCCTTTTTGTAAAGCCTTTTAATTTTTAAGCGATCTTCAAGGGAGCAATGCTTATTTCTACCCAAAATGAAATAAATCGCAAAAAAATTAATAACAAAATAAAACACTGAACGATCGTGACAACTGCGATGAAGTTCAATTTTCAACAGCTGTCCCTATTATTTTTGCGACCACTGTACATATTGAGTCTTCACTCTGTTTTAATCAGGTTGACCCAGTGGATGCGTTTTGGGCTGGTACGAGAATGGTCTCGAGTTCGAATCCTGGACAAGGCTAACTTTTCAATTTAACTCATTATTTATTTCCTCTTCAGATAAACTTTCAAATGATGGAAAATATTTATACGAGCAAATATAATAATCAAAACGAAAAATATAATAAAAAACTATTTAAATATGTGCGAATTTTTTTAATTCCGTTAAGATTTCCATAATAACTTCTGTAAGTCCTTAAAGTAGCATATTAAAAGAAACTATTGCTTTTATAGAGCCTGTGAGCAAAGGTCTTAAGGAAAGTAAAAAACTTCCCTAAAGTGCGCTAAATCGTTTTCCATAAGATCTCTTACAGTTATTATGGAAATAAGAAAATAGCTTTCTTTGACCCTTATGGAAACTAAATTGTTATTTGGGAATGTCTATGCATTACATTGGAGGGGCCGAACTATATGTGGCTGAGTGACAGACAAGCTCAGTCCCTTGACCACTTCTAGATTAGTGCACCAAATCACGAACTCTATAAATTCTGTCAGTAAACAAATGTAAATAAAGTGCACGACTGCGTCATACGAAACTTTCTTGCTACATGAAATGCATTTTCGAATCGCCTAAAACAAAATGAAAACATTTGTTCACATACCAAATTTTTTTGAATCACTTTTTGGGTTTTGAAAAATTAGATTTTCTCAAAAAACGGCTCCTACGATTTTGATGGAATTTCTCACATTGGACAAATTTAACATAATTGTTAAAAATACAAAGTTAGAGCCGTTTTTGAGAAAACGATTTTAAATTAATTGTATGAAATGATTCGTTGTATGAAAAAATTATTTCAAAAATCAAAGAATGTTAATTCGTTCAACTTTTAAGTATAAAAAAGGAAAATTTTTTGGAGTTCGCTTCGTTAGTTTTCAATATATTGGCGGTTTTATATAACGGGTGATCCAAGTAGAGATACTTTTTTCAATAGCCTTTTTTGACAGATCACGTGTGAGTCGTGTCATGCTGTCATGTTATTTTTGTTTAGTATTGTTTGGTATTTCATAATGGAAAGACTAACGCGCGTGAACAACGTTTACAAATTGTTCAACTTTATTATGAAAATTCACGTTCTGTGAAGAATGTGTTTCGTGCACTTCGCTCAACTTATGGTCAACATAATCGGCCAACTGAGCGTACTATTCGCAACACCATCACCCATTTTGAGACCCAGCATTCATTAATGGATAATATTCGACCGAAAAGACCACGTTCAGCACGCTGTGAAGAAAATATAGCGGCGGTAGCTGAGAGTGTACACGAAGAACGTAGAGAGTCGATTCGGCGCCGTTCGCAGCAACTCGGACTGACGCATGGAACGACTTGGCATTGGCATTTTACGTCAAAATCTTAAATTGAAAGCGTACAAAATACAGCTTGTGCAACAACTGAAGCCGCTCTTGAAAAGTTCCAAGAAGATCCGACGTTTTCGAGGCAAATTTTGTTTAGCGATGAGGCCCATTTCTGGCTCAATGGGTATGTAAACAAACAAAATTGCCGCATTTGGGACGAAGATCAACCTGAAGAGATTGAAGAACTACCACTTCAGCCAGAAAAAACAACGGTTTGGTGTGGTTTGTGGGCCGGTGGAATCATCGGTCCATATTTCTTTAAAAATTATGCCGGTGCGAACGTAACCGTCAATGGCGACCGTTATCGTGCCATGATAACCGACTATTTGATGCCTGAAATTGAAGCTCGTGATCTCGGCGACATTTGGTTTCAGCAAGACGGCGCCACTTCCCACACATCGCATCAATCAATGGACTTATTGAGAGAACATTTCGGTGAGCACATAATTTCACGTTTTGGGCCGGTCGATTGGCCACCAAGATCGTGTGATATCACACCGTTAGACTTTTTCCTGTGGGGATATGTAAAGTCAAAAGCTTATGCCGACAAACCCGCGTGTCATTCGCCAGTTACCAGTCGAAATGCTCGAATGAGTGATCGAAAATTGGACTCAACGGATGGACCATCTGCGACGTAGCAACGGCCAACGTTTGATAGACATAATCTTCAAAAAATAAATGCCAAAGAATGTTCTTTCAAATGATAATAAACATTCTCCATTAAATTTGAATTTTCTGGGTTTTTTTCTTTAAAAAAGTAGGGAACCTCGAAATGGATCACCCGTTATTACCATTAATCGATTTTTTTTGTTTCAAAAACTGAGTATGCAGTATTTTTGGCCCCACCCCAAGTATCCTTAGTACAAAAAAGACCAAAATCCTTGGACTCATTTTCTGGATATATAAAAATTAAATGGCAGGTACGGTTATTTCAAACGATGAAGCAAAAAAAAAAAAGATGCCCCGAGATTTAACCCCAAAAATCTTATATACGAAATTCAAAGCAAATTTGTCAAACAGTTTCGGCATAAGGCGCCCGGACAGACAGACCGACGGACGGCATTGGCGGACCCACTTTTTTGGACTTCTCATACTCAGTTTGAGTTCGAAATTTCCGCACGATCGCAATAAATCTCTCTCTAGTATACTAAAAGGTAAAAAGTCCGACAGTAAACGAGCACATTCTTCAGTTCGGCCTAATAAGAACAAATTCGAAAATAAGACCACTGACAATTCGAAAAATGTACAAATTAAAATTCGATCAAAATTCGACCAAAATTTATGGTAGGAGTGGTAATATCTATAATTTTTCTAATTGGCAAATATTTCACAATGTTCATTTGACCGTTGCCTCCAACCGTCATTAGTTTACAACTTATTTAAGCCTGCATTAAATTGCATTTACATATGGTGGTGGTGGTGGCTTAATGTGCCGACAGCATCAAATCGTAAACGTGTACTCGAATGAATCACAATCATCATCATCATCATTATGGCAGCTCCATTCATCAATTATAAAACCTAACAAAATGATAATTAAAATAAATACAACTTACCCATATACATGCAGGACAAAAGCAATTTCAGTGCGGGAATTGAAAATCTCTCATTTTCCAGCTTCATCAGATCGAGGGCGAGTTTTTCAATTTTGTTACGCATCTCTGGTGTGGCAGCATTGATTACAATTATCCTTTCCAAGCCCTAAAATAATAATCAAACAACACATCAGAAATATTGGTTATTGCATTATTAATCTCTAGATGACGGCGCGGACCAGGTTTTTATCAATTCAATTATAAGCCGAGCAACGATTTAGGGGATGAATATATCGCATAGATATGAACATAACATACGGACACATAGGCGCACACGAACACAACATAGTTGATGTCAACGACGCAATAGAGAATAGAGTATTTAAAGGTCGTATAAACAACAATTAGCAACATCCTACCAATGGGTGTGGTGTGGTGTGTGTGTGTGTGGGTTTTTTGTAGTTTGTTTTAAAATTGCCAATCAAAAAACCAATTTGAAAGCAACGTCACAATTTGAAAGAATCCCATGAACGAGGGAACACGCCTGATATAGACATTAAACGAGAGCCAACTGACTGTGGAAACAAAACAGGGATGTGTGTAAATAGCCCCAAAGGATAACCACAACAATTGCAAAATAGCCAGGCACTGACTAAGAGTCGTGTCGAGGTTGTGATGGTTTTATTCAACGATATTATCCAACGGCTATATACGTAGTACGTAGGGACGACTGCAGTGTATGCATCCACGGAGTGGAAGGAACTTTTATGGATGAATGGCAATGAGGCAACAATGCAATTGTGGGGCAAGTTCTCAAAAAATTGTCCGACTTTTTCTTATGGCAAAACAAAAAAAAAGGACATTATGTAACTTTTTTTTTGTGATTTTTGAATAGAGTGGTGGAGTAGAGAGGAATATGCATGTTCCATTTGGGGGTCTCCAAAAATAGAAAGAAACAAACATTAAATTAAGTTAGTCTTCAGGCTCTAAAATAGTAAGTCATATTCCTCTAGTGAGAATGGAGACTGTATACCTAGATGTGGATGCAGTCCAAAAAGCTAAAACAAGTCGGGTATATAGAGCCAAAAAGATCTCCAATTCAAAGCCGCCAAGGTGTGGGAAGATTAAGAAGTCCGAGCCTCTGTTTTTAAGCTCTGTTTTTAAGCTCAAGCCATAGTGTGGCCATGTATGGCACAAAGATTGGTTAGGATTAATGGAAGCATCGTGCCCGGGCTGAGGTTGGAAGAACTCTTGGGGGTCATTTAAAAACAAAAAAAGAACCACGAAAACACGAACACTATCACTGCCTTAATACGGTTAATACCAAATCCTATCTCAAGAAACTGAACTCATTGAGCTTTTAAGAAAGAAACTGCAAAGCCGCCCTTACAATTAGACTTCGCTAGAATCAAATTTGGAGTCCTGGCTTTTTCGGACACACTGAAATATTTGAGTCGGTGGATTAAGGTTCTCTTTTTTTTTAAATTTGCACGTGCAAAAGGGATTCTTAACACCCTTATAATGTTTAACGTAACGCAGCACGGGCATTTAAGGAATTAGAAGACAGGGTGAGAAACCGATGCACATTGATTTTAAATGTTTGTAAATTGTAATGGTCAGGAAAAACTGAGTGAGGTAGAGCATTCCACATTCGTGTTGTACGGCAGAGGAATATAGGCTTTAGGGTGAACTGATGAGCATTCCTGGCATGGCGAGTATTACGGTTGAAGTGTTGAAGGGAAGGAATGCAACTCTCTATTTCGTTTGAGCACTTGTAATGGTAGTATCGATAGAACAACGATAGGCAGGACCCATTACGACGATGACTAAGAGGGTCAAGTGATTTCGCGATGTCTCGATCGGCCAATAAGTTTTATCGCACGTTTTTAAATTCTGTTAAGTAGCTCAAGTTTTGGGGGAATAGACGCCTTGTAGATTCTAACCAGATCAGAAGGGGTAAAACATTTCTTGCATCGCTTTAGGAAGGCTAGACACTTCGCAGCGTTCTTGGCGACGTCGATAATGTAGTCATTCCAACAGAAGTTGTCATTAACGCACATACCGAGAATGGAAAGTCGTTCGGTTTCAGCGATGCAAGTGCCATTCATGGATAATGGCAGAGTTCTGGGGTTTCGCTTCAATGACAGAAGACAGCATTGTGTTTTGGAAGAATTAAATTCTACTCTGTTAGTTTGACCCCACTCAAGAATTCTGTCAAAATCGGAATTTAACGAGCTTAACATACGTTGCCGTTCCAGTTCAACGCCCGAAGACAAATATGTTAAGCTGAGGGTATTGTCATCGGCGAAGGAATGAATAGGATTAGAAGTAACAGAGAGTAGATCATTTATAAAAATGAGGAAGAGGGTCGGAGCCTTGCGATGTGACTTAGTGATTACGAGAAACTTAGGCATGACTTCGAGAAATATTTCAGAGTCATGGAAGACATGACTGAGATCCCTAAGTGCTATCAGTAAAGGTATTCCCAGACAAAGGTAGGGGAGCTAGCGTCGTTTCGGAGGCACTTGATATTAGCCAGTCTCATCGACATTCAGCGGGCTCCCCAGGGATCGCAATGAACCCGTTTTGCTGCCTAGTGTTGGTGATGATTTCGTTTTCATGTTTTTCCTTTAACCTAAACTAACCTATCGAGAAAACTGCTGTTTCTGTCAAGTAGAGACTTATGTGGTTAATGCCATCATATCGATGGAACTACCCACAATGGAAACAACCGAAGCATACCTGGTTTGGGAAATAGTTCGAAACGTTGTCATCAACTGATGGCAATCAATTCACGGTTGTCAAATGGATGGAAGTTTTAGACTTCTACCAGCCTTTGGTTTCAAACCAAGGTCCGTACATTTTGGGATGAAGTTTTACCCATTACTTATGAAGACGTGTCCAGAGAGACAAAGAAAGACAAGGACCTGAAATATGAATGAACAGAAGATGCATTTATCATAGTAGAAGATTAATAACACCATGCGCATTGCGATCTTGAGTCTTGAATAAGCTACATTCGGCTCACGTGGAAATAACTAAAATAAAATCTTTTACAAGAAGCTGTGGACATTGAGGGAGACGCCCCAGGGACTGTGAAATTGTATTGAAGGAGCCAACAAAGATGGCAACTCACAAATGCAGCCTTGGCTGTTCGACTTCAGCGGCCCAATTGTGGAAAACATGTTTTTTTTTTTTCTGGTAGATACTTGAAATGGCTTGACGTTGAGCTTGCTGAGATATTTGCTAGATTCGGCATTCCTCAGATGTTTGTTTCAGATAATGGAACCAATTTCGCTGGGTTATGAGAAATTTCAGTGGGAGCAGGAATTGGTGCCAGCACAAAGTTAGTACTACTTGTACTTAAATTCACCGCTTTACCAAACTAAAATTATTTCACTTCCTGACAAGGAATATAAAGTTGTGTTGAAGCCCCAAAGTACGCTGGTCCCAACAATTATTAAGTCAAACACTTAGTTGACAGAGTTGGGGTTTGGCATTATCTTCGACATCCAGAACAATCTGCACCTGTTGCTGAGTCAACGGATGAGTAGGCAAATGAACAATTAGCTGCTTGTTCTATTAGAATTATAGACCATCCACAAGGATTTACATATGTCGGCCTTTTCGAACGCAGTACAATGGTGAAGAAAAGTTTTCTCGTCTCCTACATTAAGCTGGTGTGAAGTTAACATCATCAAACATATAGAAAAATTTTAAGCAGTAAAAACTTTCGAAATTTAAAATTCTGGCAAACGGATAATGGCAACGAATATTGTTGAAATAAATTCGCGGAATACCAAAACAAATTGTAAAAAATAAAGGAAGAACCGCACTTTGGCTGAGATAAGCCAGATGCATGGTTTTGCAAGCTGGACTTTCTGCCCAGAAGTCCGAAGAACCCCGACCTTAAAGCAAATTTAAGATAGGCACATCGACCGTAGACCAAATTTTCACACTACGGGAAGACCAAAAAACTCACATGGATTTCGAATCGAGAAGCCATTTTTTTATCGACTTTTCATCTTTTCAGTCAGGAGCTCCAAATGTCGATGGCTGAATTGGAGATCCTGCCAATCCCGTTCGGTTCCATTTGTAGCTTTGCAACAGCTTATACTTTTCCAAACATGAAACTGATTTTGCCAATGAAATGCGCTATAATGTGAGGTGTCATCGCGAAAGGCAATAAGTATCTCCAACAGACTCGTCCAGGGGGGGGGGGGATAGGAGTTTAAGCGGACAATATAGATATCATCGGCCGCTCTGAACGTACCTTTACAGAGACTTCAAAGAAGCACAAGATGCTTTCAACGTAAAAAATAAAAGTTAGAATCTATCCACCGCCTAGGACAAAATTTCATTAACAATAGCAACGGTACTTCTATGGGCTTTGTAGTAAGAAACTCTTCCCAACAAACTCTAAGAGATGAATTTATTCTTGGTCGTTTCGAGAAAAAAATTCTTCGTAAGATACTTGGTCCCGTATGAGTTGACGGGTATGGAAGAGACCATTCAACGATGAACTCTACAACCTGTACAGCAACATCGACCTTGTCAAAAAAAACTGCGCTTAAGACGGCTGGGATATGTAGAGCAAATGAACACCAATGCTCCAGCCCGCAGAATCTTCGACTCCAATCAAGAGGGACAACGCAGTAGAAGAAGGCCTCACCTTAGCTGGCGCGCACAAGTGCGCCAACAACTTGGAGTCAGTTGAGCCAAAGACTGCGCTAATTGGAGAGGCTTATTGGTTGAAGCCCAGGTCCACCCTGGACCGTAGCGCCGCCTAAGTGAGTAATAATAGCAACAATTTAGAGGTGCTTACATACCTCTATCCTCTAACTACACGACTGACATCTAAGTGGAGATATGACGGAGAATAACGGTTTGGCAAATAAAAAAAGTTCGAAATTCCTTACACGAAAGACAAAATGTTAGTTCTGCTACATGGCGCAGAACGCTGACCGATAAGCAGGAAAGAAGAGTGCAAAAAGACCAAGCAAACTAAAATTCCTCTCTATCTGCTGACAGTATTGGTTAGCAAGATGGATTTGTAGATTTCCATCAAAAAAAAAAAAAAAACTTACAGCAACAAACCAATCATTGTTGCTTCCAATTTATAGCATTCCTTCCAATTGTTTACTGCCGCCACGTCTATCCTTATCCATTAAAGTAACACCCATCATATCTTTCATATTTATTACCAAATTAAGGAGTATAAGAGATGACATAACAACACACAGAACTTGACCTGTCGAAGGTGATGAGGGTCAACAACTCAATGCGCCTTTCAACAAAGAAACACGAAAACAATACCACGTCTGCAATGAAAGTAATAGGTACTTTTCTCCGCAGATACAATATTATTTCTTGGAAAAAGAAAATTCGCCCATATCACCCCTAAATGCTATTGAAGTCAAGTTTAATAATACATCCGTCATATCGATCGATTTTGTATATACACACATCGGTTTGGTATACTTACATTTATCACACACAAATAGATGTTCTCGTTGGTGGTCCTTTTAAGGAATTTATTAGCCCAAATGATTGTGTTCGACAGCAAATGACACTGCGTGACGAATTTCGCTGTCCATTCAATCAAACTGAAATTAAGCGTCCAAATGAGCTTCATGTGCGTATCACTGTTGCACTGCATCGATGAGCTGTAAAAATGTAAAAAAATGTTCTTAGAGAATTTTCCAAAGTCTGCCCTCAGCCTTCAGCCTCCTCTTTAGTCCTTTGGGAATTCCACAAGATAAATTAAACTTTAGTTAAGTTTGAAATTGAATTCACACCGCCACAGGCAAGTATCCTTTTAACAGGAAAACAATTCCCAACAACAGCAATTGGCAATATTAAAAGCCACTGAACTGAAATCCCAAGTCAGTGCAAACAACATTCAGCATCAGCACTGAATGACCCGTAATGGCTCTTTAAATGATTTTCCTAATCATGTATTCAAATTTGAAGACCCAATCACTTAGGCGGAGCGAAGGAACGAAGAGGAGGAGGAGGAGGCTGTACTACTATGATGAAATGAGGTTAAAATCAAATACTTGCAGGCATTATCCTTCTTAAAAGTTATTTTAACAAAGTTTGCATGCGAACATGTACTACTACCTGAATAGATGCACACATCCATACATAGATGCATCCCACTAAAACTTACCTTTCCTCGATAATGCCGTGTCGATTTATGTAGCCAACAATCAGATCTCGAAGCATCGATAGCTCTTCGCTTAATTTGCCAATTGTTGTATTCGTTTTTGAGCAGCACTCGAGGAGACATAACAGCCCGGATAGGGTGGCATTCCTAATGAACACATGAGAGCTCTTTAAGTAGACGGCAGACAGTGTGCATAGATGCGAGAGCTCATTGGGGGATGGTATTAGCATTGCTTGAGTCTTACACAATAAGTAGATTACGTACTGTGAGTATGCAGCAGTTCAATTGTAGATGCGGTCCAGAGACATGGTGGAAATGTGGATGAGAAAACGGAATGAGCATTAGACCCTTGGTAAATCCAATCCAATTCGAATGTGTGACGCACAACACATATATTTAGATAGATAGATAGATAGATAGTATAGAGCAATTTTGCGGGTGGTATTAGTTTGCTTAGTGTGTGTATACTCAGAAAATATATTGATGTGCGGCAACGTACCTGATGAGTTATTGTATCGTCCATTGGAATTGTTTCCTGGAGTCTTAAAGCTTTATCCCTGATCAGTTTGATTTGGTCACGGCTATCGCAGATTTCGCAGAATTTCACCAAATTCGGAAGAGCCAGGATGTGATTGTGCTGCGGAACGATAATACGGACGTGTGATTTATGAGTGTTATTGCACATTAAATTATTGTACAGATTTAGTTAGAGAAACAACTAAAGGGTGATCCATTTCGAGGTTCCCTACTTTTTTAAAGAAAAAAAAACACAGAAAATTAAAATTTAATGGAGAATGTTTATTATCATTTGAAAGAACATTCTTTGGCATTTATTTTTTGAAGATTATGTCTATCAAATGTTGGCCGTTGCTACGTCGCAGATGGTCCATCCGTTGAGTCCAATTTTCGATCACTCGTTCGAGCATTGACATGACACGCGTGATGTTTTCCTCCAAGGCCTGAATCGAAGCTGGTTTGTCGGCATAAGCTTTTGACTTTACATATCCCCACAGGAAAAAGTCTAACGGTGTGATATCACACGATCTTGGTGGCCAATCGACCGGCCCAAAACGTGAAATTATGTGCTCACCGAAATGTTCTCTTAATAAGTCCATTGATTGATGCGATGTGTGGGAAGTGGCGCCGTCTTGCTGAAACCAAATGTCGCCGAGATCACGAGCTTCAATTTCAGGCATCAAATAGTCGGTTACGGTTACGTTCGCACCGTCATAATTTTTAAAGAAATATGGACCGATGATTCCACCGGCCCACAAACCACACCAAACCGTTGTTTTTTCTGGATGAAGTGGCAGTTCTTCAATCTCTTCAGGTTGCTCTTCGTCCCAAATGCGGCAATTTTGTTTGTTTACATACCCATTGAGCCAGAAATGGGCCTCATCGCTAAACAAAATTTGCCTCGAAAACGTCGGATCTTCTTGGAACTTTTCAAGAGCGGCTTCAGTTGTTGCCCAAGCTGTATTTTGTACGCTTTCAATTTAAGATCTTGACGTAAAATGCCAATGCCAAGTCGTTCCATACGTCAGTCCGAGTTGCTGCGAACAGCGCCGAATCGACTCTGTACGGTCTTCGTGTACACTCTCAGCTACGGACGTGGTCTATTCGGTCGAATATTATCCAATAATGAATGCTGGGTCTCAAAATGGGTGATGGTGTTGCGAATTGTACGCTCAGTAGGCCGATTATGTTGACCATAAGTTGAGCGAAGTGCACGAAACACATTCCTCACAGAACGTGAATTTTCATAATAAAGTTGAACAATTTGTAAACGTTGTTCACGCGCGTTAGTCTTTCCATCATGAAATGCCAAACAATACTAAACAAAAATAACATGACAGCATGACACGACTCACACGTGATCTGTCAAGAAAGGCTATTGAAAAAAGTATCTCTACTTGGATCACCCGTTATAAACGCAGGTATGTACCTACATATATCTACGCAATAAAATCAAAAAATCAATTATTTACAACTCAGTTCTCCACAGGAACTGCAAAAAAAAAAATACCAGTCCCATCAAAAAGTCCTAAACAAAACTACCATTAATGCAATCGAACTCCTCCATTGAGACTCTTCAGCTGGCGCAACATACATATACTCCATTCACATGCGAATAGTCCTTCATTCATTATAAAATTCGTTCGATTGCAATTGATGGTCAACTGGGATTTGGTAAGCCAAAATGACATCTATAATTAAAAGACCGTTTGAAGGATGTGCAAACTGCACACTGCACACTGTTCCAGGGCCGAGTCGCTTTGTCGATTGAATAATAAATTTGGATGTGGAACGCATTTTAATTTAGAAAAGCCGGCACCACTCTCGGGTACACGACGAGTATTAAATCTAAATACCATACCTCATTGATTTGCATTAGGACATCGAATATTAATTGGGAACTGCTCCTAAAATCGATTCCCGAGTTATCGGTGAAATGACGGAAATTCCTGGCGAATACATCCTCTCGTGCATCTGCGGCCGCTGACGACGAGGCATTGCCACCTGACGGTCTTTGCGCCGCCATTTCGACAGATGATGACAATGGGTCCGCACTAGAGCGACGCGATGGACTATTGTTGGGGTTGTTGTACGCCTCCATTTGTAGCCAAATAAAATTGAGATCATATTGATTGGGCTGGAAGCGCGATGTACCGATGATGTTGTCGTCCTTGATGTTGCTGCACCACCCGTCTCTGGCGACTGTGCCCGGTGACAGGTTCCTTTCCAAATTCGGGTGATAAAATACATTCGAATCGGACACGAGTAGCTGGACTTTGTGTAATTTTTTCAAACTGAAACGAGTCCAAGGATTACAATGGCCAAATGTGTATAAGTAACGAGGATGTTTTTTATTATGAGACATGAAAATAATATTTTGTGACCCCTTGGCCTTGTCGATATACAGGGGATGCCAAAATAAATTCGTTTTAATTGATGGGGACGCGGATACGACAATCTCGGGCAGGGGTTGTTTTTGTATTTATCTCGCCTAGCAGTGCACCGGAGAGAGAAGGCCGGGCGGTCCAGCATCAGCATAGGGGAGGCCAAATAATTAAATCAACTTAATGCTCTCCCAATCTTGTGTGTAGTTTGCACAGATTCCGATCTGCAGAGGATTTCCTTAATTAAAGCAAACAACATTTTGCGAGTTATGGCGGTTATGAAATTTAGCAATAAAAACTTCTTTGGTCGGTCGGGGTTGTGTATGTGTTTCGATTTGCTGCGAAGGGTGCACAAGTCGTGGCAGGGATGGATTTCAGGGAATCGAGATGACAATTTTGGATAATTTATTAGGCACTTGCACGCGTTATAAGCAATCTAATTTGATTGCGGTAATTACGAGAAATTGTTTCGTTGGGGATGGATTAGTTGCTAAATATACCGCGCGCGAAGGGGAATCTTTATGGAGTTCCTCGCTGGGATGGGTGCTTGGATGTGGATTAATACTAACCACATGTATTGTTTCATGTTTTTTTTTGTTATTTCGCATGGGTTGTTACTTGTTAGACGCGCCATTATTTTTTTCCAATTAAAGTCAAATCAGTGAACATGTAGGGGAAACGTATGCGTCATGTGTGGGCTAGTAAAGGAGCAGTATGCTTTTGTAAGCGGGAAGAGTGTATGCAAAAAAGGATGCAAAGAAGGTAATTGTTTGGGGGCGTACTTAAAATCGGCCCTAGCGAGTTATCCTTCGGAAAGGAAAATTCTTCGGAACTTCCTTTTGGAACATTGTTCAGGCAGAAAGTAACGCACACCTACGATATGGAATGCAATGCGATGAAGTGCATTTCCAATGAAATTTGTGACATTTTCAAACCATTTTTTGTCCGATAGTAGTAAAATAATTTTGAGAAGTATTTTTTTGCATTTATTGCTAATAACGGGTGATTTAGTAATTTTTTTTAAATCGAAAAAAAATACTCAGATTTGCATCAAATATTCCAAATTTTTATTGTAATCGGTAAACAGGTCTTTGCCATTTACGTTTTAAAGACAACTACATGTAAATGTTGTCCGCGGCTCCGTCTCAAATGATCCTTTATCGAGTATTTCGGCCTGTATATCGGCGTTAAATCACATAATCCTGGCGGCCAACTCTCAAGGTCATTTCGAGAGATAAGCTGCTCACCAAATTCATCCTTCAACATTTCCATTGTATCACGAGCTGTGTGGCATGTGGCACAGTCTTGATGAATACACATGTCAACCAAGTTCACCTCAGCCAACTGGGGCAAAAAAAAAAAACGCTCGTTGACGGTAACTTTTCTTAAACGGTCGTCTTTGAAGGAAAATAGACCGATGATGCCACCAGCCCATAAACCACACCAAACTGTCTTTTTTTTCAGGATGCATTGGTAATTCTTGTATGGCATGTGGCTATTCATCACTCCAGATGCGACAGTTTTGCTTATTTACGTAGCCGTTGAGCCAGAAATGAGCCTCATCGCTGAACACAATTTTGCGATAAAATAGCGAATTTTCACATTTGTCACAGAGCACGAATTTTGATAGAGGATACTGAAAATTGTTCACTTTGACAGATGACGTTTGGACGCCATTACTAACCAGAGCTACCAATCTGAAAAACTTAACTCTTAAAAATCACCGTTTATTTGTTTTCAGGTCAAGAGCAGACCAAAAAACAATCACCATGCAATATGAATTTGATGCAGGAGACACCGGATATAGGACGAAACTACAACAAAGGTCCCACTAGAAGCTGTTGCTGCATTTTGAGACGAAGTTACTGACCAATTAGTCAGTTATTTTTTGTATGAATAGAGACACGTAGATCGTTTTAGCAACCAAGTGCTTTGAATTGGTTTATTTCATTTTATTTATTTATTTAAAGTTACGCCAATATAGGATTCTTAAGGTGAAAGTTATGTTTAAGTCTGTGTGTAAATTGTAAAGTTTTTCAAATACATATAAGATCTTTAACAGGATAACTAACTTACGCCACATCGGATAGATCATTTATCCTACTTTTTTTTTTCAATAATCTCCTTTTTTCTTAATTTTGCGTCCTTAATTCTTTTGATTCTGCTTCCAAAAATAAAGTTGCGATATCCATTTTTGTTCTTGTTGATTTTGAAAACACAAATTTTCTAAACCATAGAGATGCCTTTTTCGAAAATATATCGATCTGTATCGATTTGTGAATGTCAATATCGGTAACTAAAAAACTGGTTTCTAACTTACGCTAGTAAGCTTATTGGCATACTTTCTTGTATTAGGTACGAAATGCCCATCTCCAGTCGACATATACAAATTTAAAGGACTGTAAATGTTAACATCTAGCAGTCGACAAATATCGGCTGTCCGATATATCGCTATATTTTATACATCCCTTTCTGAATATAACGTGTGGCGCATTTCAACCTCGAATGTAATATGGGGCTCCGACAGAGTATGCGTTGCGGAAAATTTTCCGTTCAGACGGACACCTCGCTAGGACCGAATTTGTTCGAAACACACAGGAAATGAGTTATATGTTTTAAGTATAGGCGTCCGAAGAATGACGTACGTAAAATCGTTCTAGGCGTTTTGAATCCCAAAATTGGAAAGGAGAACATCTTGGTAGCGCTCACTGAAGACATATGTATGGACTTGGGCTAATCAATTTAACTGCGGGACGTAATACTTCCAACGCTGTCACCAGATCAGCAAACTGTCAACCAGATTGATTAAGTTGAGATTGGCGTAAGGCACTGCTCAATAATTTTAGATGTCCGAACATTTGGAGCGCGGCCAACATAACTTGTACCACTTCCAAGTTGTCCAGTCATAGATAGATAGATAGATAGATTGAGCGTCGGGAGAGCCTACAGGAGGCTCTGGCACTGCGGCTCCAAATGGAGCCTATTGTGCACTCCCTGGTGGGGTCCTAGAGCAATGGTTTAACTCCGGAGGAAGTCATGAAGACAAGAATCTTCTCTGCCTGTAAGGAAGTTAGGCTTGTTGGTGAGATGTGAAAAGAGGATTCGTCACACTCTAAACAAAGTCTACACGTGGGGTCCGGTGAGAGGCCAATGCGGTGAAGGTGTTTTTTCAGGAGACAATGACCACTTTGACTATTCCTGTTCAAATTGATTAGGAATTTGAATTTCCTGGAGTGAAATTTGGGAAAGAATTGTTTGGTACAGTTCTGACCAGTTGATTTAAGCCATACTTCATTGGATTCAATAAGGGATGGACTTTTAACGTAGTTCCCGAAGTGATTTTTGCTAACACCACAAAGGGTTCAGGGCCGATAAGTGGCGTTGTTGCGCCGACTGAAGCCAGTGAGTCAGCCGCTTCGTTACCAGCAAAATCCCTGTGAGCTGGGATCCAGTGAAGAATGACTAAGTTATTCGTAGCAAGTTTATAGATGACCATGAAGGTTTCCAGAACAAGGAGTCAAGAGCTTTGATGGCTATCTGAAAAGATAGTTTTACCTTGTGTGTTAGAACTTAAGTTAATTCTAGCGCACTGGTTAATGGCAAAGACTTCTGCTTGGAATATGGATGAGTTCTTGCCAAGGCTGACTGAAAAGTTCGCTTGAGGCAACTCTCCACAAATTCCAAATCCAGTCCATGACTCCATCTTGGATCCCTCCGTATACGAGACGAGATCATGTTGTGATAGTTTAGGGTTATATTTTTCTCAGTCCGCCCTTGGGGGGATTACGATAGAGAAGTTTTAATGGAAACCGTATTTCGCCATAATCAAGTGGTAAAGAGAAATGGCTCTTCATCCGCCCACCACCACGACCATGAAAAAGTGCCAGAAAGCACATGCAGCAAAACAAAATGCTCTAAAAGGGGCGCTTTCGAATTTTTTCTAGGGACTCATAAACTACTTTTGTGGTAGGCACCGCTCATGTAGGATTTTTTTGTTAGAAAGGTAGAAAGTATCGAAAGCCGGATACCAACTAACTAAAACTGATCAAATGTTTTTAATCGCATAGCTGGACAAGAGCTTCATTGAGATCTGAAAGGTGAGGTGGTTTTCTCTAAGAAGCACGGAACTGACGGTTAGCAACCCAATCATAAGAGATACCGGGAATTCAGAGACACGCGTAGCTAAAAATAAACCGACACGCTTGGAAGTTCAAATTAAAGCTTGTCACCTTCTCGCGGTGAACTCTGGGAGGCCCAAATTTGTATGGCTTTAAAAACTAAGGGCAGCCGATTTTTTGTTGCCTTTTGCTGATGTACGGAACTCTTTATGGAAGATCCGTCGTCGTCTTAACAAATGAAGGGCCGGACACTCACAGAGGATTTGTTTAGAATCAGAAGTCTCATCGTCCTCTAGACAGAAACGACATTCAGTTTCTGGGCACAAGTTCATAGTAGAGTTTCCTTGTAGGAGGAGGGCTCAATTAATTTTTTTGATTGACACTTTCCCAGTGGTTTAGACGAAGTTGTTGTTGCCAATCGTCAATCAGCCTTAAAGCAGCAGCCCAATTCATTTTATTCATTTCATTCATTTGTTCAGAGAGAGCTTTGAGATAGGATTGACACTGCAGTAGGGTTCTGGTCCAAGGAACGCAGACTCTGATCCGGCTCTAGCCAGCTCATCTGCAGATTCGTTGCCGGCAATACCCTGCTGACCAGGGACTCATCCGAGTTTTACTTTGTTATGTTTGGCTAGGTTTTGCAAGGCATCGTAGCAGCACTTCACTGTCACGGAATTCACAGTGTTGGATGATAGTGCCTGAAGTGCTGCTTGACTATCCGAGAAGATGTGCATCCTGGTATCTTGAATTCCTTTTCGGGAAATTAAATTTGCACAGATCTCATTTGCATGGATTTCCGCCAGAAAAACCGTGGGACACCTTTTGATTGGTATCGAGATTTTGGTGTTGGGTCCAAAGACACCAGCTCCAACTCCATTTTCCATTTTTGATCCATCGGTGTACCAGATCAGACTTCTCGGATCAAAACTGACGTTAAAGGGATATTTCTATCCCGTCCCTGTCCCTGTGCGGAAAGAATTTAACACTAATTTGTTTGGAAATAAAAACTTAATTTGGCAACAGAGGAAAGGCGTAACAACTTTTAAGCCTTTCAGTCTCCCTCAGAGAAAGAAACGCTCGCAGTTGCCGCTTCGGTCTAATATATTCTGTTTTACACATGTTAACAGCTGAAGCATCCCAAATTTAACGCATGGCATTCATTCCATTGCCCTCTGAAAAAGTACGACTTGCTGGGAAACCTCTTCACACTGATTACCAACCCACTTAACAGGCTCATCAATAATTTTGGTCATACTTTCAACGTACTAAAGGGTGATTTTTTAGCTGGTTTGGTTTTGGCAACACTGGTTTTGACAGCTGACGTGTGTTTAGTACCTTGTGTCACTGTCAAACAGCTTCAGTTTGGTTTGCAATTTAACCATGGATCGTCTTACAAATGAACAACGCTTGCAAATTATTGAATTTTACTATCAAAATTCGTGCTCGGTTCGAAATGTTCATCGCGCGCTGCTTCCATTTTATGATCGGCATTCTCGACCTTCTGAGCAGTCTATTCGGAAGATTGTGACCAAATTTCGCACCAAATTTACTTTGTTGCACATTAAACCACCAACACGTTTACGTACTGTGCGTATTGAAGAAAATATTGCGGCCGTATCAGCTAGTGTGACAGAAGACCGCGAAATGTCGATTCGGCGCCGTTCCCAGCAGTTAGGCCTTTGTTACAGCACTACGTGGAAAATTTTGCGGAAGGATTTGGGCGTAAAGCCTTTTAAGATACAGCTGGTGCAAAAACTAAAGCCAGGCGACCTACCACAACGCCGAATTTTTGGTGAATGGGCTCTTGGAAAGCTGGCCGAGGATCCGCTTTTTTATCGAAAAATTGTGTTCAGCGATGAGGCTCATTTTTGGTTGAATGGGTACGTAAATAAGCAAAATTGCCGCATTTGGAGTGAAGATCAGCCAGAAGCATTGCAACAGCTACCAATGCATCCCGAAAAAGCCACTGTTTGGTGCGGTTTATGGGCCGGCGGCATTATTGGGCCATATTTCTTCAAAGATGATGCGAATCGCAGCGTTACTGTCAATGGTGAACGCTACCGAGCGATGATAACAAACTTTTTTTTGCCCGAAATGGAAGTTCTTGACTTGCATGATATGTGGTTTCAACAAGACGGTGCCACATGCCACACAGCACGCGAAACAATGGCGCAATTGCGAGGCGAGTTTGGTGAACAGTTAATTTCACGTTTCGGGCCGGTCAATTGGCCGCCTAGATCGTGCGATTTGACACCATTAGATTATTTTTTGTGGGGGTATGCCAAGGCTAATGTGTATAGGGACAAGCCCGCTTCGATTGACGCACTGGAAGCCAACATCCATGCATTCATTCGTGAGATACCGGCCGATATGTGTGAAAGAGTATGCCAAAATTGGACTCAGCGGATGGGCTACCTGAGACGCAGCCGCGGTCAACATTTGCATGAAATTATCTTTAAACATTAAATTGCAAGGTTCAAACTATCGATTCAAATAAATATTTCATTCATTTTTTCGAATTTTTTGTGTTTTTTTTTTAAAAAAAGTTCTAAACCTCTTAAAAAATCACCCTTTATATTTTTACAATGCCTGGATGCAGTTTTTCGTTCAATTCCCTAGTCATATGTCCTTGTCGATCCACTTGCAATGCAAATACAAAAACAACAAAATATTATTCTCATCCGCTCTTGCACTAATAGCCAATGTGAGATACGAGTAGGTAGATACGTGGGTGCAGATAGCATATATGTACCCTTACAGGGTTACTATCGAAACATCGTTCTGATCTGAAACACGGGCGTGTCATGACCATGAGCACATATAAAACTATACGGATACGGGATACTGAACAGATAGATACGTGTAAGCGAACGAAGGAGCGCAAATACTTACCTAATACTATCGCAATTAATGCGGGCCCATCGAGTTGTATGATGAAAATATGAAAGTTTACTGCCCACAATCGGAAAAGTTTTGTACGTAATTAAAAGTTCTAGGATCGCTTCCAAACAAACGCTTTTAATTTGAAATTGCTCCTGCACGTCGACCATATTTTCATCGTAAACTTTATTGATTAGCAGCAGGAATGTCATAAAGTACTCCTCGAATTGTTGTCGTGTTGTAAAGCCAAAAATTGATAATCTGCAAATGAGATAAAGGTTGCTTGGTTAGTTTAGGAGACAGAAACATTTAAAAAGAGACAGAGAGAGAGAGCGAGAGAGGTATCAAGAACCCTACACACTTAATGCATATCCTGCAAACACGACACCACACTCCTCACACTCCTCACACATACGCAAATGCGCGGTTAACTTATCTAAATTACAAAAAGAGGACAAACAGAACAAACAGTCTGGAACTGGCTCGAACTAAAATAACGATGAAATTTTCGTCCGGCTTAATGTAATAACTTTTAGATGACGATGACGACGACGATGTCGACAATGATGGTGGCGGCGATTGTGCGATGGGGTTACATGGCCACCGATGGAATGGCTACCAACACCAGGCGCTCGCTGGTGGTTGATTTCAGTTTGTTAAGTGTCTCATTGCGGAAAATTCCCCAGAGCAATTTTGTATGATATGCTAAGTTAGTGTGTTCATTTCGCCATGGAGATGTGTATGTTTGTGTGTGTGTTTTTTTTTTGTTAGCGTCCAGACTATGTAGACAGACAACGGGACAGACAAAATTTTCAAGGATTCCATGCCGCTGCAGACAGGACGGAGTAGTAATTCGTTATCCATAGCAACATCGAGCACGACCATGATGATGGAGTTTACTTTTTCGCCGCCAATGGGTGGGATGACAAGTTACTACTGGTCGCTGGTAGATACTGGATACTGTGTTGCAGACAGCCCTTCGAAGCAAAGAGAGCGTTGGGTCTGAGTTTAATCGGATGTTGCAAATGAACATGCAAATGAAAGTGATAAAATGCTGATTTATTGCGATTTATTATACTAATTGTGGAATGTCATATACACAGCAGGCAGACACAAACTCTATGCACGGGAGGGAAGGTAATAGCTACATATATGAAAAACTTTGCACAAGGATTAGACATTTGCCGAATTATGTGTCATTTACACGCCGCTCTAGGGTAAGAAATGTGAATGGATTTTAAAAGCATTTCTCTGTTTTCTAGTGACAATAATGGGAAGGGCAGTCCTACAGTACTTTTGTATTGGTATGGCTGGTAGAGGGCTGACAGCTCTTAGAGTGGCTACTCATCGTGTAACTTAAAAAACTTATTAATTGACTTGTAATTCAACATGGGATTGCATTCGGGATTGTTGCATGTCTAAAAGTTCAAAACAGATATAGAACGACATGGGATTGAAACATTTTTTAAGTACTTTTCCTCAATCCCTTAAAAACTCATCTAAATGCAGGGCCTTTAATCTTTACTTTCTAACTTTTTAAAAAATGCCCATGTTAACCATCTCTGTTCTGTTAATAACCAAAAGTTTGGGGTAAAGATACTAGATTGTTTGTTTTCATCTAAACCAAAATTCTTTAACAAACACGTCCGTTTGCATATTCACTTGCAAACGAAAATATACAAGGTGGCGCAAAAGTAATCCTCCTATCAGAAAATGCTATAAATTTTGCGATTGGCCCCTAATGTCAGTTCTGTTTTGACATTTGTGTAGTAAACACATGCGAAATACACGTTAATAAACAATGTTACGCTACACTGCTCCAGAACGCGGAATATTGGTGATTATTTATTTGAGCATTAATCGGTCGGTGACTTTGGCACAACGTGAATTTCGTCGCAGATTTCCTGGTGAACTGGTGAAACACTGCGACGTTTAGCCGCTCGCCTCGAAGAGACTGGCACAACACGAGATGCTGCCAGGCGTGGCAGACCCCGGAGTAGCCGTTCTGCAGAGAATATTGCTGCTGTAGCCGAAGATGTCATGGAAGCGCCGTCGACATCGACCAGACGACGTGCCACGCAAATGGGTATCAGTCGACGGTCTTTACAGCGAATTTTGGTACAAGATTTGAAGATGTTTCCGTACAAAGTCCAGACGGTGCATCAGCTGTTAGCTGCTGACCGCCAATCGCGTCTAACATACGCTCAAGCCATCCTTAATCACCAACAAGAGGAAGATGATTTTTCATCAAAAATAATCATGAGTGATGAGGCCCATTTCCAGCTTAGCGGGTACGTAAATAAGCAAAATTTACGCTTCTGGGGCACTGAAAATCCGCGTGTAACCCACGAAGAGCCATTACAACCGCTCAAAGTCACTGTATGGTGTGCTGTTTTCGCTGGAGGAGTCATCGGACCTTCTTTCTTCGAAGACGTCGCGGGCCAAACGGTTACTGTAAATGGTGAGCGCTACAGAGCAATGATCAACGAGTTCTTTTTGCCGCAACTTAATGAATTGGGATTGGAAAACATGTGGTTCCAACAGGACGAGGCAACGGCACACACTGCACGTGCCACAACCGATATGCTGAAGGATGCATTTCCCGGGCGCCTAATCTCCCGTTTTGGCGATTTGCACTGGCCAGCAAGATCGCCTGATTTGACCGCTCCAGACTTCTTTTTGTGGGGCTTTTTGAAGTCGCGGGTTTATGTCAACGAGCCTCAGACTCTTGCAGCTCTTAAAGACAATATCCGTCAAGAATGTGAGGACCTATCGCCGGAAGTTTTGGCCAAAGTGATGGAAAATGCCATAAAAAGGGCTCAAATGACAATCAACTGTGGCGGCGGCCATTTACATGACATCGTATTCTCGACTTGATGTAAAAAAAATTAAAAGACCAAATAAAAATAATCCACAAGAAGAATCAAAGTTTTTAATTTTTTTTTAAAATTACAGCCAAAAAACATCGGAAGGTTATTTTTGCGCCACCTTGTACAATCCTTCCGGTTAATAATGAAAAATAATTTCATTCAAATAGCTGCCTCGGCTGGCCATGCAGTAGCCTACACGATCGGTCTTATTTTTAAGCACATTATCGATTGTGTGCAGCTGTATTTCACCAATGGCTTCACGAATATTGTCCTTTAAAGCGTCAATTGTCTCTGGCATGTCGGCGCAACACTTATCTTTTACGGCATCCCACAAATAAATAGTCCAACGGGGTGAAATCGCAGCTCCGCGGTGGCCAAACGACATCAGCTCTGCGGCTGATAATGCGATCTTCAAAAACATGGCGCAAAACATCGAGTGTAGCTTCGGCTGTGTGGCACGTAGCGCCGTCCTGTTGAAACCAAATGTTGCCAATATCCTCCTCTTCAATTTTTGTGAACAAAAATTCGTTCAACATGGCCCGATAACGATCGCCATTGACTGTAACGGCCACTCCTTGCTCATTTTCAAATAAAAATGGCCCATTAATGCCGCATATTTCCCAGCATTGTTGAAGCGTATACGAAACCATATTCGTTCAGCGGAAGAATAAAACTAGGTTAGGTTAGGTTAGGTTGAAGTGGAAGTCAGATAGAAGTCTGACTCACTTAGACCAATATAGGTCCATTGTGATACCACGTGGATCTGAAGTTTCTGCCTACACGTTGAACCATTTTGAGGAGCTAATAAAGCGTGAGAGACATTTTGGGTGGGTTGAGTTTAGATCATTAAGATCATTATAGAAGAAGGCCCCCATATGGAGGTTTCGCTTTCGAGAGAGAGCAGGGCATGCGCAGAGAAGGTGTAGAGTAGTCTCCTCCTCTTCCTCATCCAAACAGCTCCTACAGAAGTCGTTGGAATAGGCACCAAGCCTTGCTGCATGCCTGCCTAACAAACAGTGTCCAGTTATGACACCAATTGTAGCACCAATGTGCGATCGATTAAGGGTAATCAAGCTCCTTGAGCGTCTTAGATCCAGCCTAGGCCAAATCTGCTTCGTTGTCAGACAAGTAGTACCATTTGTCCATCTGTGATTAGTTTTTTCTAATGCATCCAGTTTAAACAAGAGCCTACACGTGGAAACTGGTGTGCCTAAGGAGCCCTTTTCAGGCAAGATTGAGAGGGTAGTTCCAAGTTTGGCGAGTTCGTCGGCCTTGCAGTTACCCGGAATGTCCCTATGCCCCGGCACCCAACAAAGGTGAATGTTGAACTGCTCAGCCATCTCCTTTAGAGATGAACGGCAATCTAGGGCTACTAAAGAGTTAATAGAGACAGAGTCCAGACACTTGATGGCGGCCTGACTGTCCGAAAAGATTCGAATATCCTTTACGGATACCACATTCTTTCTTAGCCAGGACAAGACTTCCTTTATCGCCATAACTTCCGCCTGGAAAACATTACAATGATTAGGAAGACGGAAGGAGAGACTGAGATTGAGCCTGTCTGAGAAGACACCTCCACCCACTCCATCATTTGTTTTTGAACCGTCCGTGTAAAAATGGATTGATTCTTCTTCCGGCAAGGCATCCTCCCAAAAGGATCTAGGGGGGATGGATATCTGGAAGTTTTTGTCGAACAGCAGTTGGGGTGTGGTGTAGTCTATATTCCTAGAAGGGATTCTGAGTATGTTCAGAATTGCAGAGTGGCCGATTTCACTATCGGCTCATTGGGAAGTTGCTTTGAGGCGAGTGGCCGTGGTAGCAGCCGTCTGTCTGCTAAAGATGTCAAGGGGTATCAAACGGAACAGAATGTCGAGTGCAGCTGAGGGAGTGGTGCGAAGCGCTCCGCCTATGCATAAACATGCTGATCTCTGGACTTTGACCAGTTTATCGCGATTTATCGCTTTCTCTAGGGCAGTCCACCAGACAATTGTTCCATACGTTAGTATCGGTCTTACAACCGAGATATATAGCCAGTGAGTAATTCGGGGTTGTAGTCCCCACTTGTTTCCAATAGCTTTTTTGCAAGAAAAGAGTGCCACCGTAGCTTTCCGGACTCTTTCTTGTATATTAGATTTCCAGTTGAGCTTCCTATCCAGGATGAGACCTAAGTATTTGGCTTCGTCAGAGAAGACTAAGCTGGTACCCCTGATTGAAGGGGGGTCAACTCGTGGGATTTTGTATTTCCTAGTAAAGAGGACAAGTTCGGTTTTGTGGGGATTGACGCCTAGACCACAACTGTCAGCCCATTTTATTAGCTTGTTAAGAGCATTTTGCAGGAGTTCTTTTAAGGTGTTAAGGTGCTTTCCCGATACAGCAATAGCAACTTCATCTGCATAGGCAATCACTTTGCAGCCCTCTCCTTCCAGGATAACAAGCAGTTTGTTCACCACAAGATTCCAAAGAAGTGGGGATAGGACTCCTCCTTGCGGGGTTCCCCTGCTGACAGATCTTCTGGCGGAGGTCATACCCAGCTTTGAGTTAATAATCCTACTGGTTAGTAGTTGATTAATGAACTCGCTAAGTGTGTTATCCACTTTTAGATCCGACAGTGCAGTTGAGATCGCGGATGTATTGACGTTGTTAAAGGCGCCTTCTATATCGAGGAAGGTTACCATTGTATACTCCTTATGGTGAAGGGAATATTCAATTGAACGTACTAACGAGTGTAGGGCTGTTTCTACAGATCTGCCTTTGCAATAGGCATGTTGGGAGGTAGACAGCAGCCTTTTGTCAATGTTGGTACGAATATGGATATCTATCAATCTTTCTAGAGTTTTTAGGAGAAATGATGATAGACTGATGGGTCTGAGATCTTTCGGAGTGACATGGGAATATTTGCCAGCTTTGGGTATGAAAACCACTTTCACTTCTCTCCATAACAGCGGAATGTGGACCAGTTCAATACAACTTTTCAGAATTAACTCCAACACCGGAAGAATAATATCTGATGTTTTTTGTAATTCGGCTGGTATAATGCCGTCTGGACCCGCCGATTTATATGCTTTGAAGCTGTGTAGCGCCCAAAGTAGCCTATCCCTGGTGATTAGATCGTTAATGTTGGTTATGTGAGTCCTTGCCCTGTTTGGGTTCGTACTACTTATAACATGGGAGCTGCCTGGGAAGTTTAAGCGATTCCTCGCTAGACGTAGTCCAAGAGCCATCCGATTTTTTGAGACAGCTGGGCATCGTTGGATTTGTAGAGAGGATTTTCCTTAGCCTAGAACCTTCGGAGGTATCCTCTATTTTGCTACAGAAGAGTCGCCACGATATTCTTTTGGCTTTCCTCAATACTTTTTTATAGGAATTGAGGGATACTTTGTAGGCATCCCAGTCAGAATCTGTTCGTGTGGCCTTGGCTTTATTGAACAGTTTCCTGCAGACATTCCTAAGTGGGCTCAATTCCGATGTCCACCAATGCGGCTTACGCTTGCCTCTCGGTCTAGTGAAGAATAAAACTAATTATCTGTCAAATCAGACATGAGCTCATTGTTACCATTCGCGAAATAAGCACTATTTGAAAAAAAAAAACGTTAAATGGCGGACCCTATATATGTAAGTCTGATTAACGGTCTTCGTCGAAACAACTTTGGGGTAGAACAAAAAACCGCCTTGTGTCTCTTATTTTGTAAATTATACAAAATTAGCCAAATTTTTAAAAATTTAATTTTAGAAGTAAATATTATAATTAAACATCTAAATGACCTTCAACTCATTTGGTACATAGGTCATCTACAGCACCATTTTGAATAGAGTCATCGTCGATTCGACGAACTCTACGTACAAAAACCTAGCATGCTCTTCCAGGGTTAAGTGAGAAAATCATTTCTAGGGAGGACATTTTTTGAGAAACCGGTCAAATTCGGTCAAAAAATGTATTAAGCTGTTTTTTGTAGCCATGAAATTGTTAAGAGAAGGCACATCAGATGCATTTTTGATCGGTTTCGGATTAGCAAGCAAATCAGCACTTACTGCCGCATATAGGGTAGTTATACTTCAAAATCGAAAACGTTCACTTCATCTGTATATAATTGAGTTGGGGTGATGGTAGACCCCACTACTAGTTTGTATTACTGGAAATCTCTGAAGTACCGTCTACGGCCATATCGCAACGGTTTATTGTATGCTGACAAATGACTATGTGATATTTATCTTGCCGCTGTGTATCTGAAGGTACGATTACACGGCCATTTTTGCGAGTCATTTAAATGACGCTCTGACGTAAAAATCACGTCACAAAGCAGTCATTTAAATGACGCTCGTGTGATCGCCATTTTTGGGCTGACATTTTCGGTGTCATTTAAATGACTATGAAAATGGCGGACCAAATGACATGAATTTTGTGCCATTTAAATGACGGAAACAAATGGCCGTGTGATCGCTCTTTAATGACACCTGTTGTGTCATTTAAATGTCAGCCTATAAAAAATGACAAGGCACGAAATTTCAGCTATGCCATTTATGGGCATTAAATGAGAGGTTTTGAAGAGTAGAACAAGCAAATATTGAGATTCTTGAGAAATGTCCTTTTTAAAGGATTCAAGGACCTTTTTCGATGTTCCAAGGACCTCCGAGTGAAAATTCATAGCAAGAGCAAATTTGATACGTGATTTTATAGACATTTACAAATAAGGTCCTTTTCCTTTCATTTAAGGCAAATATCATACGAGTTGAGAAGAAAATATTAATAATTTCTTAATGGCTAATTTTTTTTACACCACAATTGAGGCAGGCTGATATCCTTATATAACATATATGAAGTTTCGGATCACATCTCTTGCTCGTAATCAAGAGCGTCGTCACTGCTTTCCAGCACAAACGCTGGAAATTCCCCATCTCCGCAATTTCCTCCAACATCACAAAAGTTCTTTTGCACATTTTTTAAAAATAATATTTTTTTTTTTAATCAGAAAAAAATCGTACTAAATGAAAATAGCTATATTTTTGACACTGGTCATTAATGGTGACATTTGTCATTATAATAAGGCATGTCATTACCATGTGATCGCCATTTTTTCGCCTGTCATTTAATGGCACCTCAACGGAAAATTTTAAATGATTCGTAGCGTCCGTCATTTGATTTTGGGACAAAAATGACAATGTTTGTCATTGCGTGTGATCGCCATTTTTTCGCCAATGACCAATGACGAATCGTAGCTTCAATGTCGCTCTAGTGCGCCATTTATTCCTGACGTCACAGTGTCATTTAAATGATAATCGCACCTTAACCAAAAGTTGGAAGCAATCCCATTCATCAGCTAGTGTTGCCAACGAAATCGAGGAGCTCACTGAATCTGCCACGCTAAGGCAATATTATTTAACGAAATCCTTGAATCGTTGCAGTCGAGAGGAATAACCTTCTAAGCCTTTAAAATTAAGATTATTTAGAGGTTAGAGGCTTAAACATTTAAGCCCCACAGAAAAGAAAAAAAACTCAACTCTCTCAACACATTTGCCTTCACTATCACTATCTCAAGTTGATCCATACAAAAGCAAGAAAAGCAATAATTAGATCTTGGTTGGTTGTATTTATAAAAAAATTGTTGCCTCTGATGTTTAGGGATATTACGTACTTGAAAACGAACTGTGCGTATATTATCGTCCATCAGTGTAGATTCGCTTTTTAAATTCTTTCGGTAGACCACAATTGAGGAATGCACCAGAGTTCTAAAAGAATGCAATCATTTGGTATTGCATTCTTTGAATTCTCACTCAATGAATTCAAATATATGATTTGATTCATTGACTTCAAAAAAAGACTTCAGATTGAAAAATGCAATCACCAGTCATTTTAAAGTCAATGAATTCCCATTCTTTTTGGATCATTCAACAGAATTCAACCATATGAGTGCATTCTTTTAAGATTTTACTCTACTTTTTAACTCAATTGAAGTATTTTACATTCTTTAACCCCTTGAAGCCTTCAAATGCTTTCAAGACTTCAAAAGACTTCAAATGCTTCAAAGACTTCATATGTTTCAAAGACTTCAAAAGACTTCAAATGCTGCAAAGACTTCAAATGCTTTAAAGACTTCAAAAGACTTCAAATGCTTCAAAGACTTCAAATGCTTCAAAGACTTCAAAAGGCTTCAAAGGGCTTCAAAAGGCTTCCAAAGACTTCAAAGGCTTCAAAGAATGCAAAAGACTTCAACTCAGTTAAAAAGTAGAGTGAAATCTTAAGAGAATGCACTCATTTGGTTGAATTCTGTTGAATGCTCCAAAAAGAATGGGAATTCATTGACTTTAAAATGACTGGTGATTGCATTTTTCAATCTGAAGTCTTTTTTTGAAGTCAATGAATTAAATCACTTTTAAGATAATTCAAAAGAATGAAATGTCAAAATGAATGCAATCTTTTGCAACTCTGGACTGCACTACTCTTCTGCCTTCCCACATTGGTATACCTTCCCTCCCTTCGTGTATCCTTTATACCAGAGTTGTGTAACTATCTATTGACTTTAAATTGTTTTTGTGAAATAAAAAAACCTGGCAGGCTCTCGAAATATAATACAAATGATCCATTGCAGTCCCAAGTGCCCCCACAAACATTCAATTCATTGTTGTCTTGTGTATTTTTGTTACGAAAAAAAAACCCTCCTCTGCGAAACTAAACTGCAATCCCCGTATTCCGATGCAAATCTTTACGAACGATTTTCTCTATCGTCTCTGGTCAACTGAACACCTTCCCCCTGAACGATAACATCTTACCTGTTGCCAAAATGTGTCGTTGTCGTCAATGTTGACACTTTTCATTTGCAAACATTTACTCCCATTATGTTTGCTCACACAGACAATAGAGTCAAAGACTATAATGGCAACCACAAATAGTTTGGCGCCGCAGAGAACATTTTTTTTTCTACTTAAATCCCCTTCGACTTTTCTACCCGCCAACCCGCCACCCCCCACTCGACTAAAGATTATCAAATATTTGTACTTGAATCGCAGCCAAAAGCCTGTAGTTGACCTGAACACAAAGTATGCGCTACCCCCTCTCCCCTGACTAAAAGGTGGTTGGCGAAAACGAGCGAGCGAAGGAGGAAGAAATCTCGAACACAACTTGAGTTGTTTTCTATTCTTCACAGATTTGAACAAGCAAAAGGGTGGCATAGAGGGTTGAAAGGGGGTTGCTTATGCCCTCCAGTCTATTTTTGCATTCCATTTCGAATCCAATCCAACTGAACTCACCTCTTTACAAATTTCTGCAAAACATCAACATCACTGAGGTGTTCAACCGGAATTGAGGGTAGTTTCCCATTCGAACTTTTAATCTGGCTCTCATAACCGCCTGTGGCAGCAGCAACAGAACTACTCCCACCGCCAGTCGTCGTTCCACTTTGATGGTAGATTTCCAATGGGGTCACAGCATATGCATAAAATCGATTCATTCGCAAAATTGAGATTCCAATCGATTTGAGGATTCGCTAGAGATGAAAGAAATATTGAAATGTGAAAAGAAAATCCCTGCAGTGATGAACGGGAATACTCATACCGATGGTACTGCAGCACCCTTGATTTGGGAACCTTTCAAACTGTCATCGGCGGCGGCGTCATCGACGAGTTTTGTTTCAATCAGTTTAGCCAGGAAAATGGAAACGTTTTGTGGCGTCGCCGTTCCCATTCCCATTCCCATTCCCGTTGACGGTAAAAGCAACTGTGCCTTGTACTTTTTATAGAAAATCGTATTATCCATCGATTGGGTTACTGCTGCAAACAGCATATTAAGGACATCGTTTGGCAGTTGTGCGTCAGTAGATTCCTGTTGGTCCTTCACCTCCCCGTCCTCGTATGACATATTCAATTCGGTCCAAATGAACTTGTGTCTTAGCATTACATCGATGCAGTGCGAGTAGGTGTAGGTTTCAATGGCTCCTGCATCAGGTCGTTGTTGCCGCAAACAAGCCTGTATCTGGTTGCAACTTATTTTGAGGAACTTCTTCAAAGTACCTATTAGTTCGGTGCGCAACAGATGCTCCCTGATGAACTTGTCAATGAATTTCGTTTCGATGTAAATCAATGCCAGCTCCTCGATTTGCCTGAGATTCTCCATTAGCGATATGACAGCGGTTGCTAGGTACAGAGGCGACGAGTCCTTGTCTCTGGCCCTCGAGAAATGGTATTCGTCAATACGTGTCATTAGAGTAGCAATGGCGACCTTCGCTAATGGGTTAACATTCATGTAGTGTATGTGCGGATTGAATTGGATGCAGCTGTTACGGAATGAGGACAACATTGATTTCAATGATGTATCGATGGCGGATGTGAGAGTGTTTCGTACATTGAAATCGGGGGCGGTGAAAATTTTACTCAGCTTGTATTCGGAAGTGATTTCAAGTAGAATTTGTGAGAGTCGCAACGGATCGCCAGACGAGGAAGATTTCATTATCTGAAAAGAGAAGGAATTATTCATTGGATGGCTTCACTTAACGACTGAAAAGTTTTTACAAACAAAAATGTCTAGTTATTTCTAAATTAGTAAGGGTGCAGGTTTAAATCACCACGTTTTGGGCAAAGCAGCATTATGACTATTGACACTAAGCGGCAAAGTGTGATACTTTGAAGTATCAACGAAATATGAAAAGTCCCGAAACCTATACCTATATATGCAGCTAAACTGCTGGAAGTCGAATTCGTGAAGGCATGCGCAGATTCTAAACAGATAACTTGCCTTGACTTCCACAGTCAAATCTCCTGCTAAATTCCCTTGGAAAAGGAATGAACACGCAGATAAATCTACATCCAAATGTCTCAAGTATGGTAGACGCAGGCGTTGGAGTGTGTTCCGAAACAATCTGGATCATTGTTTTTTGGCCGGATATATTCATTGATAGCCGAAGCTGCAAGTTTTAGCTTGTGAAAAGGTGTCGCGAAAAGCTATTGGCGTTAAACATAATATTAAGCTCTCTGGGTCCCTGGACACAGGGTAACGGCATCGCCAGGAGATTTGAAGTGAAAAGGGGATCTGAGCCCTGAACATGCTGCCCAGTTTGTCAAACCACCATTATTCGACGTCAAAGCACGGTTGCTTTAGAAAACACTGTAAAAAGGCCAAAACGGAAAACCCAAAGACTACTTCAAAAAAGTCCGAAAATCAGTTTCCAACTCTTTGTTCTACTTTTGTTTTGACCTAGCCGCAGCCAACTATGAAAAATAATGTAAGGACATTTTTTTTTTTATGACCTTACGGAACTATCCGAAAGATATATTAAACATTTATTCAGGCTTTCAGCAAAATCCGGATGGTGGACGAGGGAGTGAACTGAAATCGATGCGGAAGGAAGCGACTTGTTGCTTCCACACAAAATGCAGATTAACTTCGTAATTAGTTGCACCAGAAACTTCATATAGGTTTATGTTTTGAAGAGAAATAATAATTTTAGTATCTCATTTAAAATTTGAGATATTAAATGTTTAAGACACTTTTAATCCACGATTTGTTTTCCTATGACAATTTTAACTTTCTCGTATACATTAGTATATTAGTTATTGCGATCGTGCGGAAATTTCGAACTCAAACTGAGCATAAGCGATGATATTACGACTATAGAGAAGTCCAAAAAAAGTGGGTCCGTCGGTCTGTCTGTCTGTCCGGGCGCCGTATGGCAAAACGCTTCTACGGATTTGCTTTAAAGTTCGTATATTAGGTTCTTGGGGTTACATTTCATCAACGGTACTTGCAAAACACTTTTCTGAAAACTTTTTGGGAAAACCAGGATCAAATAGGAGAGCAATTTAATGAAAATTTCACAAAATTATTCACAATTAACAATGAGAAGAGAATTATTTAAAATCCGACCGTAGGGATACGTTGGAGCAATTCTTCGGGCGACTTTCCTTTCAACTAGCACGCTTTGAATGTTAATCTTTTTTTAAAAGTTAGTTAGTGGCTTATTCATATTCATATTTTACCCCTAAATCGGTAAAGAAAAAAATGTTAGTTTTTGGTTTTAACCCCACTTTTTCAACCTAAATTTTTTTATTGTGCAAAACATATACATTTTCAATCGGATGACATAAATATTTATGAATACAATATGGCAATAAGGGGTTTAAGGGAAAATCTTTCCGCGGGCTCACGCAACTTCGTTTCTCCACTCGAGGTATGTGCTTTTCGTCAGGCAGGAGTCTATGGCAACAGTATAGCATTGTTCAATGAGAAAAAAGGCAAGGCAGAGCAGCACAAATTTGTGCGATAGATGGCGTCCGATCAAAGGTAGAACAGAAAAATATAGCCGTATGTTAGTTGTCAAAAATAACAACTTCATTTTTGATTGTATAAATCGTGGGTTAATGAACATTAATCATGTACTTATTGTTACTTGCTGTTACAGCAACCGATTGCTCTTTTATCAGAAGATTGTTCGATTTCTTCTATTTTATTAATCAACAAACAACTTTTCACTTCGACAACAAAACAATTAATTTGCAACGACAACTGATTTTGACGTTTCTCACAAATCTGTGCTACCTCAAAACCAAGTGCAGAAATTCTGCTCGGAGCAGAGTCCAGGTAGAGTCATTGAACAAAACGTAAACATGAGCTGGACAAACATTTTTTCTCATTGCACACGAAAACCTGAAATTTACATGCTTTGCACTGAGCTGGACAGCCTCATTAAACAACGTTAGTATGTGGGTGGCACTCACCACAAAATAATGCAAAAAAATTAGGTTTTTAAAACTTCCACAGGTTTAATCAAAAACTTCCTCAAAATTCGACAAAAAACGAATAATTCCTTACAAAAATCCCAAAATAAACGCCGCTCTGGCATCACTGAAAGATAGAGAAGAGTAAAAAAAACCCAAAAGCAACCAAAGTAAAAGTAGGTGCATTTCGATGAACGCAACCAGACAACCATATTTTCTTGTCACTTCAGTGCAAACAAAAGTATAAATTTTAAATCACCACATATAATATATAAAAATGAATGTTTGTCTGTATGTCCTTTATAGAATCGCAAACTATGCATTTGATCATGTGATGATCTCTACCAAAGTTGTTGTGCATGAGCCCACGAAGGTTTCTGAGTTGGAACGACCAATTTTTGACAGACAGCGCCACTGTCATTCCAATGAAAGTTCATGCTGACTTTGAAAACTGCGAACGACTTATGAGATGACGTTTCGAGTTGTGGGTGAAATATATAAGAATTTATGTAAATTGTGAAATTCGTGTCCGGCTCACATTAAACAGACAATATTGTCGTTTTTCGAATAGTTTTATGCATTTCATTGTGAGTTAAATTAATTTAGTCAAAACAGCAAAACACTGAGACACCAACATGCAACATCAGCAAAAACTCTGGAATGGGGAAAGTAATCCAAACGTGTCAAATTATCAGATGGGACGAATATACAGGGTGTTTTTTTTAGAGGCATAGAACTTCGAATTGAAATAAGACCAAGAAAATCGTTTTAGCGCCCATCAATTTGGCTTTATTGGAAGGATAATTTTATGCCATTATTGTTTCAATATGATTTCGGGCATGTGGTCGTCGCGGCTGGTTCGAATAAAGACAAGTCTAGAGGTCCAATTTTCAAACACTTTTTCAAGCATTTGGGACTGTATGTCGGCAATAACGCCACGAATGTTGGCTTCCAACTCCCCTAACGTTTATAGTTTGTGGGCGTAGGCGAGCTACTTCACATATCCCCAAAGAAAATAATCAATTGACAGGTCCATTCCGCGAAATTATGCGCTCATCGAATGTTTCCTTCAATAAATCGATTGTGACGTGCGCTGTGTGGCATGTAGCGCCGTTTTGTTGGAACCACATCTCATTCACATTCATGCCATCCAATTCGGGAACATAATAGTCGGTTATCATGGCTCTATACCGGTCTCCATTGACGGTAACTGACTCTCCAGCATGATTTCGGAAGAAGTATGGCCCAATGACTCCACCAGCACAAACAATCAGTTTTTGTGGATGTAATGGCGTTTCAAGTGCCTCATGTGGATGCTCTTCACTCCAAATGCGGCAATTTTGCTTTTTGACGTAGCCATTCAACCCAAAATGAGCCTCATCACTGAACAAAATTTTGCGATTTTCGGCCCATACACCAAAATCACGACGCATTGCATGGTCTCGCGGTTTTAATTCTTGCACAAGCTGGATCTTGTAAGGTCGTAAGAAGAGATCTTTGCGCAAAATCTTCCATAAAGTTGATGGACAAGGCTCCAATTGCTGTGCGCGGTGGCGAATCGATTCATTCGGGTCCTCTTCAACACTTTGCGCTACAGCGGCAATTGTTTCTTCAGTGCACACGTCTGTTCTACGTCTCTGCGGATGCGTATTATCACATCGAGTCAACGTAGTGCGAAAACGATCCATGGTTAACCGAATTAATTGCTCTGATGGACGATTATGTCGACCATAAAATGAACGGAGCTTGCGGTGAAATTCGCGAACTGAACCATTATTTTCGAAATAAATTTGCACGATTTGCAAGCGTTGTTCATTTGTCAACCTGTTCATGATGAAATGGCAAACCAAACTGAATATATATGACATTAGAGTTGCCAGATTTGACCACAAAATGTCAGTTTTATCTCTATTTGAAAAACTAAAAAAAAAACACCCTTTACAATGTCTCGGATCGGATCGGTGGCGCACTCGTTTTATTGTCTGGTTATTTTCGACAAACACTGCCGGTTATACCATGTTCAACACTCGCTGATGAACTTAATGCATGTCTCAAATCATCAGTTTTATGGCGTCAATTACAGAACTAAAAAAATCATCAGTGGCTCAGTACGAAAACATCGAAGTCAATACCATCAACTTCACCATTCAGAATGGAATAACCGGCGAAACGACAACATATAAGTCCATCGATACTGTGGTGAATCAACATGAAGTTGTCAACTATCCAAATGAATTCTTGAATTCGCTTGATTTGCCAGGCACGACACGGCACGTTCTTACATTGAAAATTGGCGTACCGTACCCATCATTCTTCTTCGAAACATAAATCCAACACAACTTTGCAACGGAACCAGACTCTCAGTCAAGAAAATGATGAACAATGGGAAATTCAGAGGTGAAGACGTACTGTTGCCGCGTATCCCAATGATCCCGGCAGATATGCCATTCGAATTCAAACGTTTGCAATTCCCGCTGGGACTCGCTGTGGCAATGACTATTTTAACAAAACACAAGGACAATCGTTGCAAGTGTGATTAAATTAAATTTGAAGAACCCATGCTTTTCACAAGAACAGTTCTGCTATCGTGTGTGCCACTTAAAAGGAAAGTTGAGCCCAATCCGCTTCCACTGTATAAATGTTAAGTCTCTTGCAAATATTTGGCAAATTTATTAAAGAGTCAATTTTTTAAATCAGCGAAAACTGAAAGTCAGCCTTGATTGAAGGTCATCTGTGCCCGTGTAATGCATTTTTTTATTGTATTTCTTGTGGAATCGGGATACATCGGGATCCCATAAAATATACAGGGTTTTTTAAAAGGGACGCTACAAGAGTAGAGCGACAGGGACAGCAAACGACGCCATATTTCTTGCCGCTCTTTTGACATTTCTCTTCAGTAAGGTTTGCCATTTCATGATGGAAAGAGCCAACAACGAAGCGAAATTATTAAAATTTACTACCGAAATTCGGAGTCAGTGGCCTCAACGTTAAGAGCGCTACGTCCAATTTATGGTCGTCATAATCGTCCTAGCACATCAACAATTGAGCGTCTAGTGGAAAAATTTGAATCCACGGGCACAGTACAAAATGTTCCCGTGCCAGTGAGACAAATAAGTGCCCGTAGTGTCGAGAATATTGCTGCCGCTGAGGCTTCAGTTGAACAAAGCCCAAATGTGTCTCTCACATCTCTGTGACGTCGTTGTGGCGAATTTTGCGAAAAGATCTTGGCCTACATCCTTAACAGATTAAATTGACGCACGAACTGAAGCCGCTTGACCACCAGAAGCGTCGTATGTTCGTGAATTGGGCTGAGCAACAACTTGAAAATGATTCGGATTTTCATCGAAAAATCATCTTCAGCGATGAGGCTCATTTCTGGCTGAATGGCTTCGTCAATAAACAAAATATGCGGTTTTGGTCATGCAGCAATCCACACGTAATCCATCAGTCATCATTGCATCCCGAAAAAATTACGGTTTGGTGTGGTTTATGGGCCGTACTTCTTCCGTGATGATCAAGACCGGCACGTTACTGTGACTGGGAATCGCTACCCTTCAAGATAACCGAATATTTTTGGCCCCAATTGGATGGACTTGGAGGACATGTGGTTCCAACAGGACGGCGCTACAAGCCACACAGCGAATGTCACAATCAATTTATTGGAAACCAAGTTTGGAGAACGTGTTATCTCACGAAATGGTCCAGTCGCTTGGCCGCCTCGGTGGTGCCGTTAGACTATTTCCTATGTCTATGCCAACAAGCCAGCGACGATTGATGAACTTCGTACGAATATCGAACGTGAAATTGCAGCAGTATCGGCCGATTTATGCTTGAAAACCGTCGAAAATTGGGTTCAGCGTCTGGACTTCTACAAGCGTGCCCACGGTGGCCTTGCAAAAGAAATCGAGTTCCATACATAATGGCATCGAACGTACTTTCACAGGAATAAAGAATTTCATTGATATCCAAAACCGTTTTTGTTTTATTTAAAAAAAAACTTTTGTAGCGCTCTTATTGAAAAACCCGATATAAGGACCTGCATCTCTTAACAGGCAAACATTTATCCAAAGATTAATTGGTTCTCATTTAATAAACTCTTCTGCGGCTAATACCCACTCTTCCCATAATTTATTATGCCAACCAATATAATCTTTTCTAGGCTGCATGCATATATAAATAATTTTTGCCTATAGCATCTTTGTTTTGTCCAATTAAGGAATAAAAATTGACTTACTTGCGCGAAAAGCCACTTCTCATCGATGATCTTTTGTTCGTTTCTCCGAGTAATTGCCTCATCTTCTGCCGCATACAATTCCTCTTCAAATCTATTTCACAGAAAATATTTTAAAAACAAAATGTAAATCTATTCAAACGAATAAGAGAAAGAGAGAGAAAGCTATCCACTTACAGAATCTTCTCCAACTTGGCATTGCATGTTGTCAGGAAGTTGCTGCGAATAGCCAATTTATCATCGTACTGCGCAATTATTCTACGACTTGCTCGCACAATTAAATTCTCAAGAGACCTATTACCATTGGCATCCACCAAATCGAAGAGTTTCGTCAGTAGTTCCACTTTGGCATCAATGCACTGCATCAGGTTGTACTGCTGTTGTTCAATGAACTGAACCACCACCCGTCGAATGGTACCCTGCAGGAGTAAAAAATTTTAGCAATAACGATTCAATTGCTTGGCATAATTCCTTATAGTTTATCTTGTATTTATTTCGATTATGTTTGCAGGTCGACAATACGAACAAAAATATAAATAAAAACCAGAAAACACTTCTTTGTTCAGCACTTACCTTTTCGAGGACATCACAATTCTCGATTAGGGCTCTCAAAAATAATGAGCAAAATTCCTCATTTCCATTGCACAAGAGTCGAATGGACGCTAGGTTATCGTTAATTAAAATATTCAAAAAACTTCTTGAGAAAAGCTGCTGCACTTCGCTGTAGTCCCAGTTAGTTGGCAGGTCCTCCTCCTTGATTTTAATGAATGAAAAATTCCAAAATTAAATACTTGATAGTTAAGTCAAATGGCCATTAAAAGGATGCTTAACATCTTCTAAATGGACATACGCCTTTGATTTGAATATAAAATTATTGCACAGTGTCCTTGTGGAAATCTAATTACATTGGTCACAGTGTCGTTGCCAAGAAAACATACATAAATAGTTTTGGTTAGAGATAAATGTTATTCAATTCGAAAGGATTTTACAATGTCTATGAAATTTTTAAATTCAATTCTCCCCCTTAAGAAAATCTGAAGTGTGCTTCATGCTTAATTTTTTTAAGTAGCTATGCAAGAACTCTCCCCTCTGCGTCACCAGAGCTACACTTTACATTAAACGAATTCCAAACACTTTTCAAAAAACCAACTTTTTGCTGAAAAATTTGCGGCCTAACTGTTTATAAGGGAAGTGAAAAAAAATCTACTAGTAGTCACTTTGGCAACATATTAGCTTCTTGCACTCACGCGCGTCATATACAGCTCCCACAGACATTAGTCTAGTAAAACTTATTACGGAACGTATGTTGTGGATTCTGCCTTTTTTGGCAAAGTTAACTCCAAAAAAAATGGTTTATAGCAATTACGATTCAAGTACTCCTTGAGGTACAACATTTTCTTTGCAAGATACATTGGCACCAGGACTGCGTGATGAAGAGAATATTGCTGAATTTGTTGGAATAGATCAAAATTGTCGTCCGTCCACTCTATAAAAAATTTAACGCAAAGATCTTGGTTTAAAGGTTTACAAGATCCAGCTCGTGCAACAATTGAAGCCAAATAACCATGTTTGCGTCGATCTTTCGTTGAATGGAGCCAAAATCAATTGGCATTACATTCAGTGTTTTATCGAGGAATTGTTTTCAACATTGCGTTAAACAATGTTGCGGAATATTTTCGCGCAACAAGAACCACCTTCTATTCCTATCTTTTCCCGACCCAATCCCTTCTTTTCTTGGCAGGTCATAGGGAAGTGGAGGGCAACCAGGGTCCCATCAACCTTAGGGCCACTTCCCACGAACCTTGAGGGAACCACTCCCACAGGTATACATCACCTCTCAACCCGAAACATCGAGGGCCTACCCCAATTGTGAGCCACCCGGATGAGTGTCCCGCTGACGGTCAAGGAAGAAAATCCGTGGAGAGCCACCCGGACGAGGGTTCCGCTCTAGTCATAACGACGTACGTTGCGAAGAGAGATGTCCATCGAAAGCCACCCGGATGAGGGTTCCGCTTTAGACACTTCGACGAACGAAAGCCCATCGAGAGCCACACGGATGAGGGTACCGCTCGAAACGAATCCTGGTCGGCGGCAAAAGCAGTGACCTAGTACGGAGTACAACAGTTGCGTCAGGGCGTGCGGACGGCCGGAAAACAATTAAACGCCCCAGCAATTTAAACACCGCCGGCAGAACATTGCGCCAGGTGCAGGTGTCCAGCAATTGAGGAGCACGGGTGGACGGCCCAAAGTCAAAAGCTCCAAGTAAACAGTTGCGAAAGAACTACCACAGTTCCGGTAGGGAGAAATGTTCGATGGGGGAGGCGGTGACGATCTCTTTCGCTACTCCGTTGGGGGAGCACCGGAGGAGCCACAGAGGAGTGTGGGCGGACCGCCTCGTGAAACACCCTCACAATGAAATCACGCTGCATAATAACAACAACAACAACAACAACAACAACAACAACAACAACAACAACAACAACAACAACAACAACAACAACAACAACAACAACAACAACAACAACAACAACAACAACAACAACAACAACAACAACAACAACAACAACAACAACAACAACAACAACAACAACAACAACAACAACAACAACAACAACAACAACAACAACAACAACAACAACAACAACAACAACAACAACAACAACAACAACAACAACAACAACAACAACAACAACAACAACAACAACAACAACAACAACAACAACAACAACAACAACAACAACAACAACAACAACAACAACAACAACAACAACAACAACAACAACAACAACAACAACAACAACAACAACAACAACAACAACAACAACAACAACAACAACAACAACAACAACAACAACAACAACAACAACAACAACAACAACAACAACAACAACAACAACAACAACAACAACAACAACAACAACAACAACAACAACAACAACAACAACAACAACAACAACAACAACAACAACAACAACAACAACAACAACAACAACAACAACAACAACAACAACAACAACAACAACAACAACAACAACAACAACAACAACAACAACAACAACAACAGAAGAAAAAAAAATACCAACAACAACAACAACAACAACAACAGAAGAAAAAAAAATACCAACAAAATGTCAAAAGAACATCAACGCGAAATGCGACACAAATCGGATGACAACACAAACACTATAGAGAAAAAAAGAAAAAGCTTTTTGTAAGGAATGACCTGCTTTCGGAAAAATAAAATAATAACACTGTTCCGGGGGACTTTGGTAAATCCACGTTGATTCTAATCGGTGGAGGGGTTATTTGGTTCCTCCTGTCCAACTGCTTTCGAGTTCTTGACTGGCCCGATCAAAGGGGGCGGAATAGATGTAGATTACCTTGTTTGATTGGCCAATTTAAATTGGGTTTAGATCTCCAAGAGGAAATGAATTACACTCTGCCGATTTAAGGTTTCTCCTAAACACTTGGGCAAATTATGCTCCCTTGTAGCTGAATAGTGTCTCCTGTTGGTTCGCTTGGATGTATGGAAGGTAGTGGGATATGGCGGACAATCTCCAACACAAGGAGAGCGTCTATTGCACGCTATAAGTGGAAACCCACTACCAATGTAAAATATGAATGTGTGAGCCGAATACCGTCCGAGCTGGAACAAAGGAAAATTTTGGTCGTCACTTCTTGGTTGACCAGCTAGCTTGCCGGTTCAGTTTTGCTAACGAGTTTTATAGTAATCAGGAAAAAAAATTTCAAATAGTTTCTATTCGGTTTTTTTTTTTTGAGATTGAATTGGTAAAAGAAGAGAAAACGGAGGACAGGAGGAATAGCAGAGCGTCGCAAGGGAATCATCCAAAAAAGGGTAATCAAATAAAACATAAAGGCTAAGTAAAGTGTGGTGTCAGTGTTTTTTTTTTTTTTGATTGCCGTAGAGAGTGAACGGTTGTGCTAGGGAATTTTGTGAAAGATAGGTCTGGTTGGGTTTCGGCCGTAAATTGTCCCGAGAAAAGACGGGACTCGCGACCCCTTTTAACTCTTATTGAAAGGTCGGGAAAACGCGAAAGCGGGTCACGCCGGTGGTCATAATTCGCAGTAAAAATAGTTTATCTATTCGCTTGCAAAAAAAAAAAAAAATTAAATTTTTAACTTTAATACTCTTTTCTAGAATAAAGTGACCAGCTTCACCGGAGCCGTTATAACGTGGTAGAAAAAAACGTTGTTCTGTTTCTTTATTCTTTCCTTACAGCGGAACGGTACCATACGGTACAAATTACGGTTTCACAATTTGGCCATAAAATTGTGTGGCGCCCACCTCGGTTTTATCTCTGGTTTCAGCTTTAATTTCTAAATTTAAAATTTTTCGTGGTTTTGACTTTTACATTTTTTTTCCCTCGCTATCGGTTGCATGTACTTTATCTTTTCAGCGGACGTCATTGGAAACATCAGCGTAAGCTAACTAACGATTTAGGTTTTCCCATCGAACGCGACCCTCGACTGGACTGCCGGGAGAATAGCCACTCTGGTTGTTCTTGTTGGAAATTTCAGACAGTTCGCGAATGTTTTTTTCTCGCATTGATTTAAAGTTTAGTTTTGTTTTCTTATTTTTTTTTTTTGTTAATTAATAAAATTTCGCGGCGGGAAAATATTCAACAACAAGCTTGTCGCATTTTAGGCCAAAATCAACGAAACATTGCCAATAACAAAACTTCTGTTTTATTAATGACGAGTATTAAATAATTTTTGCCATTAAATCGAAGCATGACTCTGGGCAAACGCTTCCACTGCTATGTTGTAATGCATAAAAGTTGCTTATACAGGGTGTCCGCCGTGAAGGTATACTACTTTGTTTGTTAACAATTTTTGATTAAATGAAAGAGAATGGTTCTTATATTGATAAATGTTTTATTTAATGTCGGCAATTACGTATGGAATATAATATCAGTTAAATGTCCGCCTCTGTTAGTCTCACAAATGCGAGCACTTTTAAGCACATTTTTCATTACATTCTCACACATTTCACGAATATTTAGCTTGAGTTGCTCAAGTTTTTCTGGTTTGTTTGGGTAAACCTTGCTTTTCAGATATCCCCACAAAAAGAAGTCCGGAGCAGTCAAATCAGGCCAATCAACATCACCATTTCTTGAGATAACTTGTTTTGGAAAGAGGTCTCGCAGTAATTCTATTGTAATCCTGGCTGTATGCAATGTGGCACCGTCGTGTTGATACCACATGTTAATCAAGCCCAAAGCATGAAGTTGTGGCGTTAAAATGTTTTCAATCATATCACGATATCGCTCCCCATTCACAGTTACCGTTACGCTGTTTTCAATTTCAAAGAAGTAAGGTCCAACGATTCCTCCTGACCAAATTCCACATCAGACTGTAACTTTTAATGGATGCAAAGGTGACTGATGAATAATTTGAGGGTTTTCCATTGCCCCGAACCGACTTTTCTGTTTATTCACATATCCATTCAAATGAAAATATGCCTCGTCACTCATTATGATTTTTTCATGAAAATCGGGGTTGTCATGGGCTAGCTGTAACATCCTATTGTCATATGTACGGCGGCGTAAATGGTCTTGTGGAAGAAGCTCTTGTGCAAAATTGTCGCCAAAGTTGTTCTTTGAAGACCAAGCTCCTGAGCACGGCGATCTTGCAGTATGTTTAGTCCATGCTTGGGCCTATCACCTACAGACCCTCTTTCTTCGAAATCATTCACTACACGATAAATAGTGCGTTTTGTTGGCACGTTGTTTCTCCCATCTCATCGTCACAGTAATCGATGATTGATTTTGATAAAATGCTTTAACGAATAAAATACGTTGGTTTATCGAATATTTTGCCACGTGTCCACTTCACGACTGCCAAATATAAACTGTGAAGACTAATGTTTACCAAAATGGTGGCAAAACATAGTAGTATACCTTCCCGCCGGACACCCTGTAAAATATGAACTTTAATACACTCGGCAAGAAAACCAAGGTAAAAGAGCGTGTGATGATCCCATATCATCACAATCTGGATAAAATATATAAAGGGTGATTTTTTAGCTGGTTTGGTTTTGGCAACACTGGTTTTGACAGCTGACGTGTGTTTAGTACCTTGTGTCACTGTCAAACAGCTTCAGTTTGGTTTGCAATTTAACCATGGATCGTCTTACAAATGAACAACGCTTGCAAATTATTGAATTTTACTATCAAAATTCGTGCTCGGTTCGAAATGTTCATCGCGCGCTGCTTCCATTTTATGATCGCCATTCTCGACCTTCTGAGCAGTCTATTCGGAAGATTGTGACCAAATTTCGCACCAAATTCACTTTGTTGGACATTAAACCACCAACACGTTTACATACTGTGCGTATTGAAGAAAATATTGCGGCCGTATCAGCTAGTGTGACAGAAGACCGCGAAATGTCGATTCGGCGCCGTTCCCAGCAGTTAGGCCTTTGTTACAGCACTACGTGGAAAATTTTGCGGAAGGATTTGGGCGTAAAGCCTTTTAAGATACAGCTGGTGCAAGAACTAAAGCCAGCCGACCTACCACAACGCCGAATTTTTGGTGAATGGGCTCTTGGAAAGCTGGCCGAGGATCCGCTTTTTTATCGAAAAATTGTGTTCAGCGATGAGGCTCATTTTTGGTTGAATGGGTACGTAAATAAGCAAAATTGCCGCATTTGGAGTGAAGATCAGCCAGAAGCATTGCAACAGCTACCAATGCATCCTGAAAAAGCCACTGTTTGGTGCGGTTTATGGGCCGGCGGCATTATTGGGCCATATTTCTTCAAAGATGATGCGAATCGCAGCGTTACTGTCAATGGTGAACGCTACCGAGCGATGATAACAAACTTTTTTTTGCCCGAAATGGAAGTTCTTGACTTGCATGATATGTGGTTTCAACAAGACGGTGCCACATGCCACACAGCACGCGAAACAATGGCGCAATTGCGAGGCGAGTTTGGTGAACAGTTAATTTCACGTTTCGGGCCGGTCAATTGGCCGCCTAGATCGTGCGATTTGACACCATTAGATTATTTTTTGTGGGGGTATGCCAAGGCTAATGTGTATAGGGACAAGCCCGCTTCGATTGACGCACTGGAAGCCAACATCCATGCATTCATTCGTGAGATACCGGCCGATATGTGTGAAAGAGTATGCCAAAATTGGACTCAGCGGATGGGCTACCTGAGATCACCCTTTATTAGGCGTAACGGCCCATACAGGACCTAAAGCCTAGCTTCTCCAACCATTGTGTGGACCTACCTACAGACCTACAGTATAATGCCGATTCCGAACGGCAATTTATTTTTGAGAAGCTTCTCATGACATTTTTTACTCTTGGATGTTTGTCAGACGTTCGCAAGAGGTGGGGCAGCGAATAAAAACTTTCAGGTGGTACAGGTCGGGATTTGAACCGGCGACCTCTCGCTTAGTGGTCCAACGCACTTAACCGCTAAGCCACTGCACCCATACAATCTTGATAAAACGCTCGTGAAACTGAAAGCCGCTTACTCTTTTCAGTAAAAAACTCTTTTGATCATTGAAACGTCAATGGCGCCTGGCTTACAAAAAAGGCGTGAGCGGTAACTGTCCTTTAATTCCGTGTAAATCGCCACACTATTTATTTCGCCTTAACTAAAAGGGGAACGTTTCTTTTTTTCAAAAATAGATGACTCTTGCGACTAAAGTCAAAATTGGTTTTACACTTAATTGTACATTACTTAAATGCCACGGTACAATGGACTTTATATCCACGAACAAAGCTTTATGAATCGTGAAATGAGTCGGAACCAACCCCCGCAAGAAAAATAACTTTGTTAAAGCGCAAGAGCAGCTCCACCTATATTCCAAAATTTCCTAAAAACAAATTTATTGCAGCATTTAAAAAAAGGATGTCATGTTTAGGAGGTAAGTTTGCATGTATTTTGTTAAGACTTTAGCACTTAATTACTTTAACTTTAAAACGGGGGCAGAAGTCGTATTCAAAAAAATGTTTACACTTAACCTAACATAAATTTTGGGGAATTTATGTTCAATATTGCAGCTTCCTAGCTCAAAATTAAATGCCTCTAAACTAATGACTTATGGCAATTATGTATATTTTTAGAAGTCTACGACGTTTTGGTTCGACACATCATTTTTATTGGAAGATGTTATGATTTTTACAAATGGCGTCTTACGTCATATTTGACATTTGTGATCTAGACAATGGCTGCTGACTGTTAGTCGCGTATGAATTACTGCTTTTAAAGATATAGTTGAAATTCTTCGAATACAAAAACGGATGTATTCGGAACATAGCAGTTCGAATCCGGAATTCCCCTTAAGCAGTTACGTCAATATCTTATTCTCTTCGTTTCTGGGTTACTAATGATGCACGAAGAGCCATTACATCCACTCAAAGCCACTGTTTGGTGCGGCGTTCACTAGGGTGGAGTGCTTGGGCCGTATTTTTTTTTGAGGACAACATCGGCACTGTTACTGGCGAACGCTACAGGGCTACGATAACCGTCTTCTGAAGCAGCATTGGAGCAAGACTTGGTGAACGTGATGGTTTCAAAAAGACAATGGATATTGGCATGGCCAGAAAGATACCCCGATTTAGCTATCGTAGACTTGCATGGCAACTGCAATAGAACTCAGAACAGGCACAAATGTGTATCAGCACTGGCGGCAGCCACTTGACGGATATCATCTTTTCCACTTAATAGAAAAAATTGTAAAAATCCCAATAAAGATTTCCATCACTCAATCAATCAATCTTATCAGTGGCTTAGTGGTTAAGTAAAAGTTTTTATTTGCTGTCCCAGCTCTTGCAAACGTCTGACTAACATCCACGAGTAAGAACTATTATGAGAAGCTTCTTAAAAAATCATAATAAACTGTAGTTCCATTCGTCCATTCGTGTCAAAAAATATATCTTCGCACACATAGTGGTTGGAGAAGCTAGGCTTTGGGTGTCTTGTTTAGGCCATTTACTGCGAACAATTATTTTTAAAAAAGTAATTCAAAAGCAACATTGATTTGTCGCCAAGTTTGTGAGGCATTTTGTTTTGATGCAGCTGATAGAAAAGTACTTGATGTTCCATGGTATCACAAGGAGCTCAAAAATCAATTAAAAAATACTAACCTTTAACGAAATCTATCTAAAACTCAACTTCTTGAACCACTGTATGCGCGAAGACATGTTTTCTTTTTTTTGACACGAATAAAGGCGACCTATAATTGAATGCCGGATCCGAGTACCAAATTTGACAAGCTTCTCATGACAGTTCTGAATCTCGGATATTTGTCAAACTTTCGCAAGCGGTGGGAAAGCAAATAAAACCTAACTTGGAGCTGGGCTGTATTACTCCAAAGCACGAAAATGTGATAAACTTTAGAATATCAAGTACGAAAGTCAACTTAAATTCTTTAAACGGGGGCTTGTAGTTTGATGTCCCATCCTTAATAGGGACGAATTATTTAAAGCCATCGTTAAAGATTAGTTTGAAGACTCATCAATCGTGTTAAATAAATTAAATATCACTAAACCGTTATTAAGCTCTTGCGATGGAATAACAAAACCACTTACCCGATTATTTTATTACAACGTCGTGTGATATACAAAAATACATACATAGATGGCGCTGTTTGACGAGGCCTTAATATTTTATCTAAAACTAAAAAAAAATTGCTGGACTTTTATTTAAAAAAGCACAATCTTTAGCCCTGATGTGTATATTTTCTTGCTTCACATTCTGCAAACACAATGTAACAAGCACCTACTTGACTTGGTTAGACAACTCGTACAACGACTATTTATTCAAATTCTAGACATTTTCTTCCTGTGCGAATGTACAACACACACACACACAAACAAACGTACGTACGCAGTATACGAACAAGAGTGGGTACTTACCAATTTCAAACAAATTTCCCTTAAAAGTGTCCTTTGCACGTTCCATTTTATGCCGTCCTCTTGGAGCTGTTGCAACACTGAAGTTCTGTCCGTTTGTAATTTGATGGCAACGAAAAGTTTCAACATCTCCAATTGCAGACCCTGGTCCACGCTCAATCCATTCAAATTGTATCTGTCCCAGAAATTATATTCACCCACAAGCAAACGGCATACGGCCGGCTGAAGGGAGTCCTTCTTCTCTGTAATAGCATAGAGCGCTCTAACGAATCTTACCACAAGGCCGCAATATTTTCTATTCGGCGGTGTACGACATTTTGCCAAAGTTGCCAGGCATCTATCAAGCTTCTCGCATAAAACTTTTGCAAAATAGTTAATTTCGTTGATGGTAATGGTGGTTGCAGTGGCGGCAACAGCGGCTGCTGCTGCTGCTACTGCTGCTCTACTCGTACTGGGAAAGCTGGACACATATCGACCATCGTAATCAGCATCAACCATGGGTCCTCCCCCCACTTCTGATAACGACGAGGACAAGGAGTACGACATCGATTGAAGATGAGGCCAACCACTGACTCCAGCTCCAGCTTCAACACCGACAGTGTCACTGCATTTATCAAAGTGATTTTTCAAATAAAGTTTTATGTGATTTACTAAATAAATTTCCTCGGTTTTAAGGATCACATTCTCTAGGATAATAGTGGCACACGATAAATCGCTGAAGCTCTCCACATCCTATATCGAAAGAGAATTATTTAATAGTGTAAAAAATATATACGTATATCAATATAAATGAGATGGGCGTGTGTGTGTGTGTATGAAAAGTGAAGCGACTTTCAAAGTTAATTGGTAATTAGTAAGTGGTTCAGAAGAGCTTTGTAGAAAAATTATAACCAGAGGGATACAAATGTTGTTTGGGTTTTTATCTAAACTCGCTCTCCTCTCGCTCTTCTCGTTAATGGAGAAGCGAGATGGACCAACGACAACGACCAGACTGCACGTCGACTATGGACTAGCTAAGCATCCTTAGTTTATTATCAAGTTGGTTATATCGTGTTGTGATATTGCCATAAAGAGATTTTCTGTTTTACTTTGCTTTTCTGGAGAGAAAAAAGAAAAAGAAAAAAAAAAGGAAAATAACAGTCATACGCCTCGGTGAACTGGATATCCAAAAGGAAACAGATTTTTATGGTGGACAGTTAGAGATCGTAAAAGCTTACCCTCCTGAAGATATGTCAGTCTTGGACTACTACGAGATGGAAAGTTATAGTTGGCCCATAAAAAAAGGATGTAAATGTCCAACTTTTATCTGAGACCATCTTTAGATTTATCCTTACTTTACTTAAGTTTTCAATAAATCTACTCGTATGTGTGTAAAATTAAGGTAATGGCAGAATATACTGTACAGAGTAAAAGCATAAATTTCAAAGGGATAAATGCAAAAGCAGCAGGAAGACCTACATGATTCGAGGCCATTAACTTGTTTGATGTACTCTTGGCGTGGATTGGCGTGTTACACTCGATAACGATAGTGTTCCCGGTTGTTGAAGCCATAAGCGAATTCGAAGAAGCTTCGAACAACAATGACTACATAAATTTTTTATATTTGCAAGTTTAAGATCCCTATTGGTGGGTGTGGAAATAGTGAGTGTAGTTATAAAAAGGGTGAGCTTTTAGTGGGTCACACACCAAACAAAAATCGTAGATAGTTGACTAAGAGAAAACTCGCAAGAGAAAAGCTACAATTCCTACGAAAAATTTACTTTCCTGTTGCAGCTCTCACACTTTAACCAATCGCAAGAAGCTGGGTATCACAAGTTTAAGGGCAGGGGATCAGGCTTCCACATCATATGTATCTGATTTCGAATTTAAAGAGATAACTTTGCGAAACAGTGACGAATTTCACTTTCGATTCGTTAGCCTTGAAGACCATTTAACCATTTTTGTATTCCTGAATATATGAAGGGAACAAACCGCGAAGAAGAACATTCAGAGATGAACAAGGAGCCTTGCGGTAGTTCATATTCGGTAGTAAGGATATAAGAAGTTCAACTCAAACTTAGATCAAAACAGGGAGTGGAGAGGTCTGCTCAGGATCTGAACAACGTCCTCACCCGCTGCTTTAAACTTTCGTGCCCTGTTTCTAAACCCCCCCGCAGAAAATCGGTACCCTGGTGGAACACCGAACTGCAGTGTCTTCGTAAAGAAACTAGGAAGCTGCAAAATCGGTCTTTAAAAACCAACTTAGTGGCAGATTGGAATCTTTATCGATCGAAGCAAAAAGTTTTTAAGAGACTTATTCGCAAGTCGAAAAATTACTCCCATAAAAAATTTTGTAAAGAGGTCGAATCTATAAGTGCAACTAGTAGGCTTGTTAAAGTCCTCCAAAGGAACAGACCAAGTAAACTGGATGCAATCCTTAAACCTGATGGCATGTACACTGAGACAAAGGCGGAGATTTTCAGTCTTCTACTTGAGACTCACTTTCCGGAAAATCAGGTTACTACGTGTTCTTCAGCCCTTCAAACAACGGTGGCTACATTTGAAACGACTATCACACGCGGCACAGCTGGTATTTTGCATCGGGAGTGGTGACTGATGATGCTATCAAATATGCCTTTGCATCTTTTGAGAGTTTCAAGTCACCTGGTCCGGATGGAATTTATCCAGTTTTGCTGAAACAAGGTTTAAGTCAGGTTTTGCCAATGTTGAAAAGAATTTTCACGGCGAGCTTGGCCTTGGCCTATATACCTTCCCCATGGCGAATGGTTAAAGTGGTTTTCATACCCAAAAATTGGTAAGTCTGACTACACTCTAGCCAAAAGCTTTAGACCCATAAGTCTGTCTTCCTTCTTACTGAAAAGTTTGGAAAGACTGGTTGAGCTGCATGTGCGCAAAATTGCTCTTCGATTACATCCTCTGTCTGAGATGCAAAATGCCTATCAGCGCGGAAAATCCTGCGAGACTGCGCTTCAAAACCTTGGTGGTAGGATTGATAGTGCTCTTGACCGGAAGGAGTACGCGTTGGGCATTTCCGTCGATATTGAGGGTGCTTTTGCTAATGCGACCTTTTATAGTATGTGTAACTCAGCCAGACAGTTTGGTGTTGTGGATTAAAGCAATGCTAATGTACAGGACGTTGGTAGCGGATGCAGATTGTGGCAAGTGGGTCGTAACAGGGGTAAATAGGGGCTGCCCTCAAGGTGGTGTTCTGTCTCCCCTCCTATGGTATATGGTGGTAGACTCTCTGCTTACGGCTCTCAATTTTCCTGGAAACTACACTCAAGCTTATGCGGCTGATGTCGCCGTTTTTTCTGTCTAGGGGCTGTCTGCTCTCAAGCGCAGAGATCCCTGGATTTGATCGATGTATGGTGCACTAGTAATGGGCTTTCAGTGAATACTCTTAAAACCACGGTTGTTCTCTGTACGAGAAGGAGAATCGTCACTGGTCTGTCCCATCTCGTGCTTAAAGGTGTCACCATCCCTATATCCGATGAAGTCAAATATCTGGGTGTAATCCTGGATAAAAAACTTCTATGGTCCAAACATGTTGAATCGAAAACCGATAAAGCGCTGTCGACTTTCTGGCAGTGTAAAGGCGCTTTTGGTAAGACATGGGGCTTGTCTCCAAAACGGGTTTTGATGATTAGACCGCTACTCACATACGGATCAGTTGTTTGGTGGAACAGGCTTTGGCGGAAACGTGTTACTGCTTCTTTTGCCAAACTCCAAAGAACGGCTTGTCTCGGCTGCACAGGGGCCTTCCCTAACACCCCGGGCTCTGCTCTAGATGCTTTGATGAATCTTCCTCCCCTTGACTTATATATCATGGGATGTACGCTAAAAACCATCTTTCGCTTAAAGAGAGGTGGTTTTTGGTACCATGCGCATTGGAATTTTGAAGAACTTGCTCGAGAATTATCCTTTGACCCCTGTCTTATGGACACCAAAAATCCTTCTGCGAAAAAACTACCACGTCAACTTTCCACAGGCAACGGAATGGCCATGGAACCGTGGATTGAATGCCATCGTATTTTCACGGATGGCTCCAAAACCGGGCAGGGGTCTGGTGCTGGAGTCTTTGTGGAATGCGATGATATACGACTTTACCCTTGGGTAAACATGCATCTGTTTTCCAAGCGGAGATTTTTGATATCCTAATGCGCTATGCGCTATATTGTGAACAACAGGTGGAGGGCTAGAGGCATTTGCATCTGCAGTGATAGCCAAGCTGCATTAAAAGCGCTTCTAAACCCTCTTACCTCGTCCAAGTTAGTGATAGAACTCAAGCTATGTCTGAACTTGGTCGGAAGACTGAACACAGTAAATCTTGTCTGGGTACCACTGTCGCACTGGTATCCAGGGAAATGAGCTCTCGGATGTGCTTGCTAGGCAAGGTTCAGAAGAAGTTTTCTCAGGACCCGAACCTGTGTTGGGTCTGCCTGCATCTTTAGTCATGTTTTCTATCGATTCTTGGGTTTCTCGGGAACACAAGATTCGGTGGCGCGATTGCGGTGGATGTAGACAGACCAAACTACTGCGCCCGGACATTTGCAAAAGGTCAGCATCTTTTCTTCTATCTCTGAGGAGAATCGACTGTAGGCTGCTTGTAGGCGTTCTTTCGGGCCACCAAGCTTTTGCTAAACACTTAAATGTGTTGGGCTTAAGCGACACCACTACCTGTCCTGCTTGCGGTGAGGAGGATGACACAGCAGACCACTTTCTCTGCAGTTGTCCGGCCTATGCTCGCATCAGGTGGCGGATCTTCGGGGCTGACGTGGTGAGTGCCGAACATCTAAGCTCCTTATCACTGAAGCTCCTTCTCGATTTTCTTCGAAAGACGGCAAAACTAAGTACATTAATGTAAGGTGTCTGAATGGTAGTACAATGGACCTGTAGTTGTGTCTGAGCGCTCCATCGGATAGCAGCAACCTCCGACAAAAAAAAAAAAAATAATGTATAGGAAAAACAGAGAGTTAGCACACATACCGAGGATGAAAAGCCCTTCGAATTCAGCGATGATTTCAGGGCCATTCATAATTAATGGCAGAGTATTGGGGTTTCGTTTAAGTGACAGAAGACAACATTGTATTTTGGAAGCATTAAATTTTACTCTATTTTACCCCACTTAAGAAAGCTGTCAAGGTCATAATTTAATGAGCTTAGCATACGTTCCACGCCGTTCCAGCTCCACGCCCGAAGATCAGGAACGTTAATCCGAAAACAAATATGCGAAGCAAAGGGTACGGTTATCAGCGAATGGATTAGATTAGAAGTAACAGACAGGAGATCATTGATAAAAATGAGAAAGAGAGTCGGAGAAAAAACGGAGCCTTGAGGGACACCAGAATTTATTCGGTGAGTTGCGACTTGAATTGAACGGTCCGAAAGGTAATTTCTAATCCATTGAAGAAAAGAACCAAAAGACAAACGAGCCTGATGCCAAATTCTGTCAAATGCCTTTAAAAAATCAAGCGCAATGACCTTACTTTCACCACCACGGTGAATAGATTGGTTCCACTTGTGAAAGTAGAATTTGGCTGTGTCCGTAGGGTCTTGGGTACCAGCATCCAGATTCCCTCAGTCTCACCGCACTGCATGATATGCAAACCCAAATGTTCAGTTTCACGTTGCCTGCTTCGTTCGGACTTGATCGGCGGGCTCTTGTGGTACCAAAGCTAGTGGTCCTTTGGAGTCTGCTTACTATGTTATACTCGCCTATAAAATTGATTAGCCTTTGTACTCAACTCACTAGATATAAATAAACGCCTTATAAGTTTAATTTAATTAACCTTCTCGCTTGGGAGATCTGAATACGAGTGCGAAATCAGGCATCTGGCGGCAGCGTTGCCACCAAGAAAAAAATATGAGGGGCCGTTTTGAGGGCCTGTTGGTAAAAGTAAGGGCCACTTTACATGGAAAGTTTAAATTCCTGGTGTCTTTTTGACTGAAATTGAAAAATTTTATATAAAGGGTCCGCCATCTAACGTCTTTTTTTCAACTAGTGCTTATTTCGCGAATGGTAACACTTAGCTCATGTCTGATTTGACAGATAATTAGTTTGATCCTTCCGCTGAACGAATATGGTTGTGTGTACGCTTGAACTACGCTGGGAAATATTGCGACAATGCAATCATGGTAATGTTGCAGAAATGCGTACGGATTTTGGAAGAAGAGAAGCACCGTCAGCTCCGTATGTTTGTTATCTTGTGACAAAAGTGAAAGAAACTGGCATCCTCATCGATAAACCAAAGCGTGAAAAGCCAAAAACAGTGCGTACACCCGAGAAAATTGCTGCTGTGGCAGAAAGTGTGCGTGAAGCGCCATCAACATCAATTCACCGTCGTTCTCAACAATTGAACATCTCGGAGACATCATTGAGACGAATTTTGCATAAAGGCCTTGGTATGACGCCATACAAAGTCCAATTGGTTCAGGAGTTGAAGCCAACTGACCATCCAATGCGTTTTCGCTTCGACTTAGAGAAGTCGCTCATTTTGATCTCGGCGGGTATGTAAACAAGCAAAATTGTCACATTTGGGGTAGAGAAAACCCGCACGCATACATTGAAAAGCCGATATACCCAAAACGAGTCACTGTTTGGTGCGGATTTTGGTCCAGAGGCATAATTGGGCCATTTTTCTTCGAAAATGAGCAAGGAGTGGCCGTAACAGTCAATGGCGATCGTTATCGGGCCTGGCAACATTTGGTTTCAACAGGACGGCGCTACGTGCCACACAGCCGAAGCTACACTCGATGTTTTGCGCCCTATTTTTGAAAATCGCATTATCAGCCGCAGAGCTGATGTCGTTTGGCCACCGCGGAGCTGCGATTTGACACCGTTTATCTGGCTGGGTCTGGGATTATTAGTTTCCTTATTTATTCGGGAGACGACATAGAAGGCAACTATGCACAAAACACAAAAATGCAGCGATTGGGCGTTATTCTTCGTTTCATGTCTAAAGAGATGTCGTACTAGCAGAGAAGAGGTAGACAAACTTTCCTACTGTTCTGTCATATGCGGCTTCAAAATCGATAAAAAGTGGTGAGTATCAATCTGAAGCATTTGAGTTGTTCTTCAGGATATGCTCGCACAATACGGCTGACATGATCTAATATGCGATGTAGATAAACATCTTTCTTGTGAAATAAAAAAACGATTCTAAGGTTCACATAGGTTCATCATTCTTCGGGACGTGAGTTGGTGCACGTTCTTTTTCGAGCCATCGCCTGTTGTCACAAACAGTTCCGCGCGTAAACCGTTCAGCCCAGCCACCCTTTTGGACTTTTGTTTATATACTGTTGTTCTCACTTAATTTTGGTCGGGTAGACGGAATTCAACAAAATGAACGCCAACATTTTACCTGTTTTATAAGAAATCCTTAATAATTTGTCAAATCCATATCTAGCAAAATTTCGAGATCTGAGGGCCGACGCAGTACAAAGGGCCAAATGGTCCTATCGGGCACTTTTTGGCAACGCTGTCTGGCGGTCAGTTCTTAAAAAAAGGTATTAACCCTGAAATATACAGCGCATTCTCTCATAACAACTCACAGCGTTATTTCCTCAACCATTGTGTTTGCGAATGAAAATGTTTAAAATATAAAGACGAAAGTCCGCGGGCTGAGCCCTTCAGGAGGCGAGATCTCCAAGGGTAAGTAAATATATCGAAATTGATTCTCCTCCAATAAATTTATAATTCAATTCCAAAAAAAAAAAATTGTTCTGTCCTGACATAGATAAATCGTTAGCCCTAGATATGGAAAACGGAAATAAGATATTTCCTTATTATGAATGCTAAGAAAAAAATAAAAAAATTTCGAAAGTTTCCTTGAAACGCCACAAGCAAGGCATACAGAATCATTTTTACAACTCAACCTTTGTACAAATGACTTTTCAAGAGTATTCTGTTCATGCATTTTTAAAAAAGCTAGCCGCCTACCTTACCTACAAAGGGTTAGTCTTAACTTTTCAATTCAAATTTTTCATTTACCTCAAGTAAAACTTTACGCAAAATGTTGTTTTGAATTCAATTATTTCTCTGTTGGCGCATAAACGAGCAGGAGAAAGGAAAACATTTTTTTTTTTGGAATTCCACAAAATATCTGTGAGCAATAAGGATTCCTTGCATGACTTTTCGATCCTGTGCCTGACTCCCTGAGCAACATGTACATACATTATGTACATCCTTTTCGCTCTCTTTGTGAAACGAACGATTTCGCATGGTCCATATATCCGCACACAAAACACAAAAGGTAAGGCAGAGCAGACTCCAGAACCAGGATACCGGGTAGCTATAGGTAGATAAACAATGAACCTAAACACACAATCGAACCCTTTCATAAATCGTCAAATAAACGTTCATTCCACATACGTGCACCACACACGCACTCCAAGTTCTTCTAAGAAAACAATGTGTGTGGTCTGCTGTAAGGATTTATGATCCTTTTATTTACTCCATGAATCACTTGAGCATGGAGTCTCAGGCGTACGGCTGGATGAGCTGGTATAGCCGTCGTTGCTGTATCAATAGTAAACCTGTTGAATGGGAGTTTCAACGAAAGAAAAGGGATGGCAATGGCGCACCCGTGCTGCACTGTCCCTAGGGTGGTTATGGTGGTGGTGGTGGTGGTCGTGATGGGCATGACAGAGATAGTAGGTATACGATTTTATTATTGCAGGAAGGAAGCTTTAAATAACCCAACTGCAAGACCAACGCGCGTCGGAAGAACAGAAGACCAAATGGGAGGAAGAAGAGGCTGCTGGAAGAACACTTGCGTTTATCAACGGAAGTGAGAGGACAAAGGGACCCTTTTTATCGATGGCTCTACTTTATGAGAGTAAACTTTATTTTTATTTTTTGCTCCAACTGGGACGTGGTAGTTATCGTGGTGGAATCCCAGGCACATTGGGATATGATGGGATTATGCAGACAATTTAAGGAATTTGTTGTGCAGATAAGGAGAAATCTATCCCAAGATTTGCTTGTGGGAATTGCGAGAATTAATGGGATGACTCACGAGTATGCTTAATAAATTTTTTTCTGCCAGATGACTTGTCGACAGAAATGCATATTTTGAATAGCATCGATGAGGAGGAATCTGACTGCACTGGTGGAAAAGGTCGTAAAGTTGAATTGAATTGCTTTTTGAAAGTCGGGTTAAATCTTGCTAATGCAACAATACTAAAGCAATGTCTGTCCTTTCAGAGCTCATTGTTAGTGACTATGTCTTCAATGAATGTTCTAGACTGAAGATAAGAGTGATAATGGGGGAGGAGTTATAGGAAGCTATCTCTCAAACTACTCGGCCGATTTTAAAAATTATTTTATTTTTGTAATAGTGACACCGCCCGGATCAGTATAGGTTGGTCATATCCTCCTCACAGCGCATCAAAAAATTAGATTTCGACAGAAATATTTCGAAATCACGTTAGAGCATTTCTACCACACAATCGCTAGGATCATGTTGTTATCTAACAATGCCTATGTGTTCGAAGAATTCTCGTGAACATCGTTCAGCTGAACTGAGAGTTGACTTTTGGGTAACGCGGTTTAGACTCCCTAACACAGTTGAAAATTTGTCAGCTGTTTTGTGGAACTTAAAGAATGTTTTAAAAGATGTCTGTGATTGTGACTTGGTTTTCAGGATTAATTACTTACAAAACAACGAGAGAACCTTCTGGTGTCGTTGCGGTTTGAAGAGGGTAAATTATTAAAAGCAGGTCTAACTATACTATACTTCAAAGTTTGTTCGTTTAGATGTTTGTCATTCAATGAAGCTCGAAAGGCGAGAAGTCTTAAATTTTACCTAACATCCTAGTAAATGAATCCTAGACATTTCGCACCATTTTGGCGACATCGAATATATGGCCTTCCCAGCGAAGGTCGTCATTAACGCACATACTGGAAACGTACCATGTTTTTCGGTTTCAACGAGGCAATTGTCATTCATGGATAATGGACAGGATTAGAAACGACTGACAGTAAATTATTCATAAAATTGAGATAGTTAGTCGGGCTCAAAATTAAGCATTGGGGAACTCACCATTTATTTGATGAGTTGCAGATATCTTGAATTACCTACTAACACTGCTTAAGCTTTTCTATTTACCTAATTCTTCAATGCACTTCTCCAGAAGATGGAAACTAGCATTTGTTAATGCCTGTCCCCAAAAAAAGTCAATCTTTTTCTTCTTCCTCCCACAGAAAACTTTATAATGATGATTTTCGCAGCAATCTGGTGATTTGATAACATATCTAACCGAAAGGAGTATCTAATCTATTCATCACGGTGGTGAAAAAAAATAGTGAAAATAGTAGAGGAAGGACATTTTGACACGACTAGAATGGTCATAACCTGATGAAGAAGTCGTGACTTCAACCGCTGAGAAGACATGGAAAAGTATTGGCGTATGAGCAACTTAGCTAGGTAGTGAGTCCTTGGGCGTAGGAGCTGCTGTTAAGTTTACGTCCGAAATTGCATTGACTAACATATCAAAAAACTGGCTGGCAATACGACTCACTTTTTTGGGTCACTTTAAGAGAAATAGCTTCGGACATAGTACGGTCCTTTCGAAGCTACTGCCAGAAAATGCTTTCCTCAAGGCGGCGGATCAAATGCAGATGAGATCGATATCCGGAAGATTGCTATCTACATCGACAGGCAGGCCGCACTTAAGGCAATGGATTCAACTAACATCAATTCTGATATAGTCTGGAACTGTCGCACAATGCTCAAGGGATTATGGGTGCCAGGAAACTGCGGTATTCAAGGCAATGAGCATGCGGATGAGCTTGCAAGAATAGCGGGTCTACTCAATAGTGGTGAGGTTGCTGACATAAAACCTATAATAAAGGGTTCGATTAGGGAAATAACCCTAAGGACTACCAACGTAAGGTTTTCAAGTCTTTGGACACACACTCGGTGTCAAAAGCTCTATGGGCTCTTCTCGACCGTAAGAGTTCCAGGAAGTTTATAAAACTTAGCAGGGATAAGCTAAGAATACTAGTAGGAGTCCTGACAGGGCATTTTGCGAAAACATGCAAAAAGACTCGGGCTGTCAGATACAGACATCTGCAAGATTCTGTGGCGATCTGCAGGCTGTTGAGGATGTACCGCAAATATTGTGTGAATGCGAGGCAATCTCACATGGTCGTAGGAAATTCTCAAGGAGATACTGCTTCGAAGCAAAGTCCATCTTGGCTTCTGTAGGGTAATTGGTTGTGTCAAAAGGGAAAGTGTTTAGGATCTTTGTCAACCGTTTTGATTTTACTTCGGTGCCTTGTGTTGTGCGATGTCCTTGTGACACACCCCTGTATGTTTTAACCTAACCTTACGTGCGAAAATACGAAACACAATGGAACGGCGACACAACTAATCTCAGCTTCTCATAATTAGAGAGTGAACTCAACTTATTAAGAGGTGCAACGCTGCAGGTTGTTCGGAAGTTACCATACTGGATGGAGGACCGCAACTGTGATTTCGCTACCTTGCGCTTATAACGAAGAAATCCGATGGTCAATAGCTTTGAAGACGCCATCTAAAATAAGCCTCATCAACATGGAACAATATAAGTCTGAAATCATCTACACTGCTGAATTGATCTTAGACCTGACTACTGCCGAAAGTAAAAAGCCGATAAATTAAAACAAAAAAAAACCCCACTAATTTGTTAAGACTTACCTTTCATCCAAACAGTGATCCAAAAAAATATTTCAAATTTAAATTCAAAAACCTACAACATCCCTTCCTCTCCTTTGATTGTCCCACGCTAAAAAGTAAAATCGCTTCACTTGTCCCTCGCGCACACAATCTGACTGAACCATTCTAAGGACCCCAACTTACCTTTGCGATGAACAATGAAAGCATCGATGAAAATTCCTTGCTGTCCAAAAGGATATTTTTACCACTGTTTTGGAATAACGACTCCAGCACAAAGAATCCCTGCCAGTCGTGCACTTTGATCCTGCCATCACACAGCCCTTTGGTAACAATCGAATATATTGCTCCTTCCTGCATCGATGACGTTGGCGACGACGCCATCGATTCGTGCGACATATCCATTGAATGTTCGCCTTTCGGTTGGTGCAGCTCCTGATGCTGTTGTTGCAGTCGCTGCTGATGCTGGTGAAGCGCGACAACTGAATGCCAGCTCCGGTCTTGAAGTAATAAAATCGCCAGCATCCTCTGGCATTCCTGGGAATCAATAAATTTCTCCAACATCCCTAAGACCACCTCCTTTTGTGTGTCCAACTCTTTGGCATCTAAAGCAGTGACGCTATTGATACTGCTTCTGCGTTGAGCATTTGTGGTATAGCTGCCGCCACTGTTTGTCGTAGTAGTTGCAAGTCGTAACGGTGATGGCCCAGCACTAGCCACCACTATTGGTGAACGAGGTGGTGGTATCGTTGGTGGCGGCGGAGCAGGACGATGCGGGCGTACATCTATTGTGCTCAACAACGGAGCCGGCATGAGGAATATCTCAAAGGCTAATCCTTTCAGCGCTAGAACACTGCATTCTCGTATTGAGTTATTGGCTAATAAATTGTTTGCGATGCTTATGATTTTCGGTATCGTTATTATCTTTCGATCGCTTTTATATGTTAATTGGACGAGGAACTTTAGAACCGGTGGAATTATGGTGCTGCTATTTCTGTTGTTGTTTTTGTTGTTGTTTTTGTTGTTGTTGTTGTTAGTGTTTTTTCAGGATTAAATCAATGAAACGAAAAACAGAGATAAATGGTTAGACAGAGCTATAGGGTAGAGTATCAGTGTTTTATAGATTTCCTATAGAAAATTGATAAAGCATAAGTACGGACACGCCACAGAAAGGACTTTGGGTCAAATAAAATATGTGCATTTTATTATTTGCATATTCCAGACAGGCGGCGGCAGATAGGGTTAGAGAGTATCGTACATTCAGGAGCGGTCTAGTGAATGTGAATTTAATACACCAGTGGTTAAGTGGTCAACGAATGGTTTTTGTTATGAACTTTTGCAAGCGAGTTAAACCAAATCCGTTCTGTGCAATAAATTTCAACTACTTCGATGGGGACTTCGTAGCAGCGAGTGTGTTAACGATAATGTATATTTGGCTACTGCAAAACGGCTAACAGGGGGTAAATGAGGTGATATAACTATTTGGAGTTGTGTCATTGAAGTTTTTACACGCTGGAGCGATTTTTTTTATGTTCTCACTTAAATTGCATTGTTTGCATGCAACCCAATGGAATAAAGCCATTTAGCCAGGCCTAACAATGGGCCGCATTCTAAGCATTTCTATCTAGCATTTCTGCAAAACTTGTACCGGGTGATTTTTTAAGAGGTTTAGAACTTTTTTTTAAAAAAAAAACACAAAAAATTCGAAAAAATGAATGAAATATTTATTTGAATCGATAGTTTGAACCTTGCAATTTAATGTTTAAAGATAATTTCATGCAAATGTTGACCGCGGCTGCGTCTCAGGTAGCCCATCCGCTGAGTCCAATTTTGGCATACTCTTTCACACATATCGGCCGGTATCTCACGAATGAATGCATGGATGTTGGCTTCCAGTGCGTCAATCGAAGCGGGCTTGTCCCTATACACATTAGCCTTGGCATACCCCCACAAAAAATAATCTAATGGTGTCAAATCGCACGATCTAGGCGGCCAATTGACCGGCCCGAAACGTGAAATTAACTGTTCACCAAACTCGCCTCGCAATTGCGCCATTGTTTCGCGTGCTGTGTGGCATGTGGCACCGTCTTGTTGAAACCACATATCATGCAAGTCAAGAACTTCCATTTCGGGCAAAAAAAAAGTTTGTTATCATCGCTCGGTAGCGTTCACCATTGACAGTAACGCTGCGATTCGCATCATCTTTGAAGAAATATGGCCCAATAATGCCGCCGGCCCATAAACCGCACCAAACAGTGGCTTTTTCGGGATGCATTGGTAGCTGTTGCAATGCTTCTGGCTGATCTTCACTCCAAATGCGGCAATTTTGCTTATTTACGTACCCATTCAACCAAAAATGAGCCTCATCGCTGAACACAATTTTTCGATAAAAAAGCGGATCCTCGGCCAGCTTTCCAAGAGCCCATTCACCAAAAATTCGGCGTTGTGGTAGGTCGGCTGGCTTTAGTTCTTAAAAGGCTTTACGCCCAAATCCTTTCGCAAAATTTTCCACGTAGTGCTGTAACAAAGGCCTAACTGCTGGGAACGGCGCCGAATCGACATTTCGCGGTCTTCTGTCACACTAGCTGATACGGCCGCAATATTTTCTTCAATACGCACAGTACGTAAACGTGTTGGTGGTTTAATGTCCAACAAAGTAAATTTGGTGCGAAATTTGGTCACAATCTTCCGAATAGACTGCTCAGAAGGTCGAGAATGCCGATCATAAAATGGAAGCAGCGCGCGATGAACATTTCGAACCGAGCACGAATTTTGATAGTAAAATTCAATAATTTGCAAGCGTTGTTCATTTGTAAGACGATCCATGGTTAAATTGCAAACCAAACTGAAGCTGTTTGACAGTGACACAAGGTACTAAACACACGTCAGCTGTCAAAACCAGTGTTGCCAAAACCAAACGAGCTAAAAAATCACCCTTTACATCTCTTAGGGATGAAAATCGATCATCAAGGTTAATAACGACCTAACCGAGACCATTGGCGACTAACGAAAAGCATGTACCCGAGCGGAGAGACGAAGTTGCATAAGCGGTTCCGCAGGCGGCAGGAAGGAGATTTCAGGGAAGGAGAGTTCATCCAGCGTAGCGTGCTACCAAGGTACTATTGCTATCCATCTGAATCTTAAAACAAGAACAAATAAAAACTTTTTTACACCTCAGGTTTAAACAAGGAGAGAATTCCTTTAGAAAGCGCGTGCTCTTGGACATTGTTGCCAAATCAATTTTTGAAGGCCAGAATTTTGTAAATTTGTTTAATTGTGACCCCAACCCTGTAAAAAAATATTTTTGGCACGAATAGAAAGGACCTTTAATTGTATGCAAATTTTAAAATGTCAAATTCGAGAAACTTCGCATGAAAGTTCTTTCCCTTGGATGTGGCGATCATGGCTTCAGTGCGCAAGCAATCCGTCGTACCATGGAGAAGTTGGACCTTGAAGCCACCAACCAGACAGACATTAACGGACAGTATCTAAGAAGACCCAGAGATGTCGTTTCGGCGCTTATCAGCTGAATTGGGCATCGCCAAAGAGTCAACCCGACTTATTTTGCAGTTGGATTTGGGCCTAAATTCGATTGGGCCTAAATAAAATTGTGCTGACGCAAGAATTGAAGTCAGACGACCGTAGAAAACGCCCCGTCTTCACTTATTGGGTGCTAGAAGAGTTAGCCGGAGATGCGGATTTTAGATAAAATATGTATCATATTCTTGAAAGAGGTCTATTTTTGGCTCAGCGTATTTGTTAAGATGGAACAAACACAATCCAAAACTGTTCGACCAACCATCGATCCATCCACAGAAGTTGACTGTTTAGTGCGGTTTACATCATCGTACATTACATTTCTTCCAAAATGATGACGGAGTCACCGTTAGCATCGATGGTCTCAGGTATAGAGCGATGTTAACCGAGTTTCTGTACCCAGACCATCTAAAGGGTGATTTTTTTAGAGTAAAGATTTTCAGGTTGGCAGCACTGGTTAGTAATGGCGTCCAAACGTCATCTGTCAAAGTGAAAAGTTTTTAGTATACTCTGCCATTTAATCGTGGAAAAACTTACAGACGAGCACCGATTGCAAATTAATGAAATTTATTATCAAAATTCGTGCTCTGTGAAAGAGTGTGAAAATCCGCTGTTTTATCGAAAAATTGTATACAGCGAAGAGGCTCATTTCTGGCTCAACGTATACGTAAATAAGCAAAACTGTCGCATCTGGAGTGATGAACAGCCACATGCCATACAAGAATTACCGATGCATCTCGAAAAAACGACATTTTGGTGTGGGTTATGTGGAAGAAACTGTACCGTCAACGGCGAACGATATCGAGCCATAATACGCGACTTTTTTTGCCCCAGTTGGCTGAGTTGAACTTGGTTAACATGTGGTTTCATCAAGACGGTGCCACATGCCACACAATGGAAATGTTGAAGTATAAATTTGGTGAGCAACTTATCTCTCGAAATGGCCCTGTGAGTTGGCCGACAAGATCATGCGATTTAACGCTGATTTAACAGGATAACATAACACGCGTAATTCGTGGAATACAGGCCAAAATGCACGAAAGAGTAACGCAAAATAGGACACTCCGAATGGACCATTTGAAAAGAAGCCGCGGACAACATTTACATGAAGATGTCTTTAAAACGTAAATGGCAAAGGCCTGTTTATCGATTACAATAAACATTTTGAATATTTGATGCAAATTTGAGTGTTTTATTCGATTTAAAAAAAAAAACTACGCTTACAAAATCACCCTTTATGTGGCTACATCCCACACAAACGACGTAACGCTTGAAGTTGTAAAGAAGAAATTTGGTGGTCATGCAATTTGTCACTGCTCGATTATTTTGTCCGGGGCTACGCCAAGTCCTTGGTCTAGGCTAACAAGCCAAACACTTTTGACGAGCTGGAAGCCGGGACATACTGGGACGTGCCATCAACAATTTGATCGACTGCTGGAGCGAAGCCACTGCCAGCGAAGCCACGGCGGCCACTTAAATGATGAGCCATACAAAATGGCATAAATTTAGGTTGCAAAAATAAAGCCAGAATCAATAACGTCCCGATTTTCGGGTAATGGTGTCACGATTTTAATGACATTTTATTTAGCAGCCCTGGCTATGATGGGGATTTTAAGAAAGGGCCTCTTTTCTCAATTTTTGACAAACCCCTATTAATAGCAGAAAGGGGCTGCAAAATCTCTTTAGAGCACAACCGATTGGGTGGTCCAAAGCTGAAAAATGACAAAATTAACTACAAGGCGGTGTTGAAATCTGTTTTTCCAAAAAACCATTAGCTTTCCGGACCAACTCAATCGATATTTCAACAGGCCAACACTGCTCATGTTTTTTAATCGTTCATTGCCCGTCAAAATGTTGAACGATTTTCATGGCCACCATCTTAGATCTAGATCACTATTGCCGACTTTTTTGCTACCCATTTCAAACAATCTTTTGCCGATAACTCTTTCGTACCGGACCCCTCATACTTCAATTACCTACTTAACTTCTCCTTCGGTCCTTTTCTATCTCATAGCTTTGATCCTACTCTTATCGAATTTAAGTTACAAAATCTCAATGATGAATTCATACCCGGCCCAGACGGTATCCCCGCTATATTTCTTAAAAAATTTTCTTCCAACCTTTCGCTTCCCCTTTCTAAATTTTTTCATCTATCTCTTTCACAAGGAGAATTTCCTCAGGTTTGGAAGATCTCTTTTATAACCCCGATACACAAAAAAGGATCAAAGAACGAAGTAACCAACTATCGTCCCATTGCTAAACTTTCTCACATACCCAAACTTTTAGAGAGTATTTTATACGAAGCCTTAAGCTTTCAATGTAAATCCATCATCTCCCCTTGCCAACATGGCTTCCTGAAAGGCAGATCAACTACTACTAACCTCGTCGAGTTCGTCTCCTTTTTCCTCTCTGCTTTAGAGAATGGAAACGAAGTCGATGTAATTGCAACCGATTTCAGTAAGGCTTTTGATAGGATATCTCATCAATTAATCATCTTCAAATTGTCTGCCCTAGGTTTCGAACCTATATTGTTAAAATGGATTTCCTCTTACCTAGAAAGCCGTTCTTATAGTGTTCGCTTCAGATCCTTCCTCTCGGCTCCTTTCATGGCAACCTCTGGTGTCCCTAAAGGTAGCCATCTAGGTCCTCTTCTCTTTATCCTTACAATAAATGATCTGGAGCGGGTCATTAAACATTCCTCCCTCTCCCTCTACGCTGACGATACCAAATTTTTCAAAACCATTCCTTCCCCCGAAAAATAATAATTTTTCGATTTGGTGCCTCAAAAATTGCTTAGAGCTTAACATCGCCAAATGTCAATCTATCACCTTTTCTCGTAAGCGCAACCAGTCCCCTCCCCGAATATACCTTCTCCTTGGTCAGCCTATATCCCTTGTACAATATCTTCACGATCTTGGCATACTGTACAACAGGGAGCTAAATTGCCGTTCCCACATTGATGAGATAATTCTTAAAGCTAACTCTTCACTTGGTTTTGTTAAACGGTGGTCCAAAGAATTCTCCAACCCTTATGTGACAAGATCCCTCTACATATCCTTTGTTCGCCCCCTTCTCGAATACGCCAGTCAAGTGTGGTCGCCCTTTCATCGAGTTCATTCATCCAGAATTGAGAGCATTCAACGTCGTTTTCTTCGATTCGCTCTTCGAGGTTTGCCCTGGAACGACCCTATTATCCTGCCTCCCTATCAAGACCGCCTTAAACTTATAAACTTGAATACCCTTGAAGAACGCAGGGACGTAGCAGACATTCTCTTCATTCATAAACTCCTCTCAGGTTCTATCGATCTCACGTCTATTTACAAATCTATTTCCTTCAACACTAACCCTAGTAATTTACGTTGCCCTCCTCTTTTTTATTTACCTACCCACCGGACCTCTTATGGCTCCAACGAACCAATCTCCCGTATGCTGCGAAAGGTAAACGCAAAACTTACGGTTTTTGATTTTAACCGCAGCACTGCCTGGCTCAAACTCGATCTCCTTCCCAATTCCTCCCATAGTTCGTAAATCTTAGTTTTTAAGTAATATAGCTTGTAATAAGCCTAATAAATGGGGGCATTTGCCCCCACCAAAATTAAATTAAATTAAAATTAACATTTTTGAAAATATCTGGCGCTGCCTCACACGTAAAACTAACAAGGGGCTAAGGTAGGACCATGATAAGGAACGCTAATTGATACCATTAAACGGAATGACCGAAATTCCACTCGACTGGCTGCACAACTCTCTTTCATTAACCATTTTTAACCATTTGAATAATCAACTGCACAAATTATTTGGTTCCCCTTGCTTTTATAAATCGCTCAACTAAAAAAAAAATATATGCATAATAAAAATAATAACTCGCACGATAGATTCATTAAAATCGGATTAAAACCAATCCCCATGTTCACCGTCAATTTCCGGCACAGCTGCTCTCATAACTTGCAAAACGAAACATAATAGTTATATGCCAGGTAGGAAGGGTAGGTACCATCCCCTATAGTTTACTGAAAAGCAATAAGTACCCATTAAAAATTACTTTGACCCAAATTCAGACAATGTAGGTGTAGGTGGTGGCCATATTAATGCATACAACTCTTCCACTGAGCTTGTTAAATAGTTTGATTCCTTTTTATTTATGGAAAAGTTTTAAATGAAACGATTAATTTACCTTGCAACTCCACTTTCGATTAATTCCAAATTGTTCATAATTTCCTCAAATATCACATATTTCGAGTCCAGAATGCTGTACGTCACATTAAGCTCCAACAACTGGGAAAGCAATTCAAGAATAGATGCCTGCACCCTTGCATTGGACTTCATAAAAAGCTGCCCAGCACAGAGATGAGAAGAAAGCAAAGTAAACGGAAATTATTATTTTAATATTATGGAAAATTTTAAATCAGAAAAGGATTGCACGCACACAGTTGCACACATGATATAGTGCATGTACATACCGTCAAACAGTAGATGACCAATGGCTCGAACATTTTAATGTGCTTAGCACAATCGTTCTCCGAGTCGGTCTTCCACAATGGAAACTCTAATCCAGCGGCGAACAATTGACCAAAAACTATGGTCGAATTGGTGGTAGTGGTGGTGGTTTGCATTTGGTTATGGCTTCCAGGGTTGGTTGAAGCACCACCTACTGCTGCACCACCATCGCTGCCACTACTACCAACAATTACGCTATTGTCATGAGCTAAGGTTGAAATGAAATGCGTTGGACTACTAGTGGCGGAACTGCCACCACCACCACCACCACCAGTACCAGTGGCATTCAGTTTTGCTGCCAAGTAGGAATTTATTAAGTGCTGGTAGTCAGTGCATCGGCTGCCATAATTCCGTCCGAATAAGAATTTTAATAGCTGCCTTAAGCTTGCTATGCTCTCGGTCGGTGCATAATTGATTAGCTTAGTCAAATACTGTATAATTTCCTCGATTAGTTTGATTGGATGGCCGGAGGGTGAGGAGTCGCCACAATTCACTCTCAGCTCGATGCAAGTGCTCAGCGTATTGATGCAGGTCCGCAGCAGGGACATTAGTTTCGAACCGGATATTTGATTTATGGTCATCTGAAAAGAAATTTAATTTGATTAGTCATCATAAATAGAGGAAAGAGGTTGTTTTTTTTTTTTTTGTTCAAGTGAAATTGATATCGCCCCTTTTCAAACACGAAAAGGATGTATCTTTGCAAAATTCAGTTATATATTTGCTTAGATTTTTCAGTTGTTTTGGCGCGAAATGAACTTTAAGCATAGTTTGAATAGTAACTGTTTACCCTCTATATATTGACAGACTTAAAAAATAAACTTCTTGGATACCGCGGGAGCGTTTCGTTTTCATCAGAATTATTTCCATTTAAATTTTATTTATGCTAAAAGAAATCCCATGTGGTGGAGGACCATCATTTTTCACTGCGCTTACTATTAACATTGTGAAAAAATAAATAATCCACGCAGGAATGTGGGAAAAATGCACAACAACAACAGTGGTTTGTGAATTACGTTTTCCAGCGGAAAGACATACTTTCAGGGGAACTATGATAAACGAATGCCATCAACATCCATTTAAATTTCATTAATCGCTAAGCCAAACAGAGAGAAAAGCTGCGTTTTTTAACGAAGGAACAGAGCCCTGCTCTAAAGTAAGATGCAATTTAATTTGCTTATAGAAGTTCATATTCGCTTGATATTGTGCAACAAATATTAGTTGCAGTATGGCACTTCGATGTTGCCACCTTTTATTTCTAAAGCTGCGATTACACGGCCACTTTTGCGAGTCATTTAAATGACAGTGTGACGTCACGAATAAATGGCGCACTAGAGCGACATTGAAGCTACGATTCGTCATTGGTCATTGGCGAAAAAATGGCGATCACACGCAATGACAAACATTGTCATTTTTGTCCCAAAATCAAATGACGGCCGCTACGAGTCATTTAAAATTTTCCGTTGAGGTGCCATTAAATGACGAGAGAAAAAATGGCGATCACATGGTAATGACATGCCTTATTAAAATGACAAATGTCATCTTTAATGACCAATGACAAAAATATAGCTATTGTCATTTAGTACGAATTTTTTTATTTTTAAAAAATGTGCAAAAGAACTTTTGTGATGATGGAGGAAATTGCGGAGATGGCGTATTTAGCAGCGTGTGTGCTGGAAAGCAGTGACGACGCTCTTGATTACGAGCCAGAGATGTGATCCGAAACTAAACCGATAGATTTGTACGTTTTCATACCGATGCCGAAAGTGGTACGATACTTAATCATTCATATATATATGTTTACTTAGGGATATCAGGTGTAAAAAAAAATTAGCCATTAGGAAATTATTAATATTTTCTTCTCAACCCGTATGATTTGGGCCTTAAATGAAAGGCAAAGGATCTTATTTGTAAATGTCTATAAAATCACGTATCAAATTGCTGTTGCTATGAATTTTCACTCGGAGGTCCTTGGAACACCGAAAAAGGTCATTGAATCCTTAAAAAAGATATCATATTAAATGCTCCGTCATTTGTCATTTTAAATAACTGCTTTGTGACGTGATTTTTACGTCAGAGCTAAATGACGCTCTGATGTAAAAATCAAATGACTAGGAAAAGTTAATTCAACGTTGTTGGAGCCTTATGTATATCTATTTTGTAGTCAGCTTTGTTTTATTCAACAAAGTTTCAACACAATACCACCACTGACAGTTTTGTCAATATTCGGCATGCGTCGAATTTGTAGAGTCTATTTTGGAAGTTTCAGGGAAATCAGACAAAAAAAATTAATGTTCTAAAAAACAAAGATTTTGGCTGTAGAAAGTTAGAAAAATGGTTGTACATTTTTTTTCCGTTTTTCATGGTAATTTTCGAAGTAAACTACATTTTAAGGCGAGTCTATATTTCGTTAAGGTTCTAACACTTTTTCTCTTTAACTTTAGCTTTAAACAGTTTTTTTTCTAAATTAAAAAACTTTTTTTTTTAATACTTTTACACTTAAACATTTCGGAAGTCTTCTTATCTTAAATTGAAAGGCGTCAAAAGTTGGTACGAACGGACAGTCTAAGGTTTTGACACTGATCATAAATATATATACAGGGTGTTTTTTTAGAGGTATAAAACTTCGAATTGAAATAAAAGACAAGAAAATTGTTTTAATGTCCATCAATTTGGCTTTATTGGAAGGATAATTTTATGCCATTGTTGTTTAAATATGATTTCGGGCATGTGGCCGCCGCGGCTGGTTTGAATAAAGACAAGTCTAGAGGTCCGATTTTCAACCACTTTTTCAAGCATTTGGGGCTATACAGCCCATTCGGTCCATTCCGCGAAATTATGCGCTCATCGAATGTTTCCGTCAATAAATCGATTGTGACGTGTGCTGTGTGGCATGTAGCGCCGTCTTGTTGGAACCACATCTCAGCCCCATTCATGCCATCCTCTTCGGGAACAAAAGAGTCGGTTATCATGGCTCTATACCGGTCTCCATTAACGGTAACTGACTCTCCAGCATCATTTCGGAAGAAGTATGGCCCAATGACTCCACCAGCCCATAGAGCACACCAAACAGTCAGTTTTTGTGGATGTAATGGATTTTTAAGGGTCTCATGTGGATTCTCTTCACTCCAAATGCGGCAATTTTGCTTGTTGACGTGGCCATTCAACCCAAAATGAGGCTCATTGTCTAAACAATAAACTTCGCGAACTGAACCATTATGTTCGAAATAAATTTGCACGATTTGCAAGCGTTGTTCATTTGTCAACCTGTTCATGATGAAATGGCAAACCAAACATAAATGACATTAGAGAGTTGTCAGATTTGACCCCAAAATGTCAGTTTTATCTCTATTCGAAAAACCAACCTCTAAAAAAAACACCCTTTATAAAGCTTCATAGATCCAAATAGGAAAATAGGGCTGATATAATATCCACATCCACATCCATATCCAGATGAGAGGAGGAAAGTTGCGAGTTCCAACTAGCTTGCTTTGGTTGGTAATAAGGACTTTTGAATTTTTGTTCGACAAACTACAAGTACATATGATTATGTGGAATGAATCGATTATCGTATTGAGGTGCGCTTGATGAGAGGGAACACCAAGCTAGGTAGATTTGTGAAGGAGAACAGGTTTTGCACCGAGTCGTCGAGTCGTTACAACCAGGAAGTTGCTTTAGTAACTTGGACTTTTGAATATTTGTTCGAAAAGCTACGCGATGTGCGCTTGAAAAAGGAGAACACCAAGCCATATAAGACGAGTAATGATTTTTTTTTTTAAATATTTTGTATGAAGATTTTCTCTACCTTGGGCTTGGTGCGCTGAAGTAAGGAGAATCTTTACTGAAAATAAATTTTTCGGTTGCGGTCGGTTCGCTGGTGTGGTGGTGCGCTTGATGAAGTTGAGCAGCCATATAAAAGAATGGATTTTGTGATCTTTTTTGGAAAACATTTTCTACGCTAAAGTGAATCGAACTTCCTAGGTTGATTTGTTAGATATTATTCTTTTTTTTTCGTTTACGCAATAAATTTAAACAAAATTATAGGGTGTGCGGAGAACAACTGCGCACCTTTGAATAAATGTCACTGGCAGATGCCTGCATGTTTTTTTAAATTTTTCAACTCATATAAATTTTATGGGACGAGTAAGGTACCCACTCGTAGCAGTAAGGCACGTTCAACAAAAATTTATGAATGTAGGTAGGTGCATTAGAAGATGATGACTTAAGTAAATTCTTAACCAAAAAAATCAAGTTTTGTATATGAAGGAAGTTCAGATAACTGATGCATGCGAGAACAAGGTTAAGCGTGATGTTTGTCATACTAGTTGATTTTTTTTTTGTTGCAGAGATATTGCATCGCACCATCTCAATTGTAAAAAAACCAAGGTTTTATAAGAAATAGAATTTTATCAAGCAGCGGGGAATCTAAAAGATTTTTATCTTTTTCGCATACATACTCGCATATTTACTAAGGAGAAAGTTACGACGACTATAGAGAAGTTGAGAAAAGTGCCCGATAATTCCGTCGTTCGGTCTTTATGTAACATGACCGTATAGCAAAACGGTTCGGCGGATTTACTTCAAAGTTCGTATGTATAGTTTTTGGTATATTAATTTTAACACATAGTTTGTAGCACCCCTTAAAATACGTCGTAGACCCCTAAGAGTAAAGGGTATCTTTTTAGATGTTGGTTTTTCGAATAGAGATAAAACTGACATTTTGTGGTCAAATCTGGCAACTCTAATGTCATTTCTGTTCAGTTCAGTTTGCCATTTCAAAATGAACATGAAACAAATTTATTTCGAAAATAATGGTTCAGTTCGCGAAGTTTACCGCAAGCTCATTTTGGGTTGAATGGCTACGTCAACAAGCAAAATTGCCGCATTTGGAGTGAAGAGAATCCACATGAGATCCTTGAAAGGCTATTACATTCACAAACACTGATTGTTTGGGCTGATGGACTAATTGGGCCATACTTCTTAGTCAGTTACTGTTAATGGAGACCGGTATAGAGCCATGATAACCGACTCTTTTGTTCCCGAAGAGGATGGCATGAATGGGGTTGAGATGTGGTTCCAACAAGACGGCGCTACATGCCACACAGCGCACGTCACAATCGATTTACTGAAGGAAACATTCGATGAGCGTATAATTTCGCGGAATGGACCTGTCAAGTGGCCAACAAGATCGTGTGATTTGACACCATTGGATTATTTTCTTTGGGGATATGTGAAGTCGCTTGCCTACGCCAACAAACCAGAAATGTTAGGGGACTTGGAAGCCAACATTCGTGGCGTTACTGCCGACATATAGCGCCAAATGCTTGAAAAAGTGGTTGAAAATTGGACCTCTAGACTTTTCTTTATTCGAACCACCCGCGGCGGCCACATGCCCGAAATCATATTTAAACATTAATGGCATAAAATTATCCTTCCAATAAAGCCAAATTGATGGACATTAAAACGATTTTCTTGTGTTTTATTTCAATTCGAAGTTTTATACCTCTAAAAAAACCCTGTTGAAAGAATTAAGTAACCACCTAGGGTTGACAACAGGGGTATTTTGGCCCGGAGACTCCAGGAATTTGCTTCTATCTCCGGGCTCAGGGTCTTGCCGAAATTTCTACGGGCCGCAGTTTAACATTTTAATTCTTAAAAAAAGTATGAAACACTAGTCAACAAAATCTATCCGGAGAAAAGTTGCAACACGGAACTCCAATTATAGAGCAAAGACTTGGTTCAGTTTTTTTTTATTTTTTTAAGATATGGCCTAGTTGCAACTACGTCCAAAAAAAAAGATCATTTGTGCTCTCGATGACTGTTTAGTAACAGTTTTGGCCTGGCGACAATCCTAGCTCTTTAATGAACCATACAGATGAGGCCGATAATTTGACAATATCCTGAGGTTCGGCGAGACCTTTGTTGAAAAATGAGGTCAGTGACTTGAATCGATGGGCTAGCTATAATATTTGAGGAGTTTTTAAATTCTTAAGCGACTTGAGAGATCATCCTGTTTGAATTTCACGAAATAGAGTTTTATTTCGCTTACAGAAACACCCTTCTTAGTTTGCGAATGAAACGGTGAGAGGTCAAGATGGACAGAAACGCATGGCACCCGTGATTCCTATGCATGCTAGGCTTGGTATCCATTGAAGCGCTTTCTGGGCAGATATTCGGTTTACCTTTTCCCACCACACTAGAGCTTAATACGTGATGATTGGTAACAGTAGTACGAAGAGTTTGGAGCATGCTCATACTATAAGGCAGTTCTATTTAAGTATTACAAGGAAGCCTATGATCAAGTGTGATACCGAGATATTTAACTTCCTTTAAGAAAGGTATTTGAGTGTTGTTCAGTGATAGGGTCGGAAGGTTGTTTTAGGGGGGTTAACATTTAGACCATTATCTTGACACCAGTTTCATATGATTTCCATGAGACCTGATATGGTAGGTTCTTGTCGGCAAAGCCCTGCATGCTAAACACTGAGTTGTTTAGGTCGTCTAGAAGTTCATCGATGACAATGTTGCTTTGTGATGCTGTTATAAAGGATGATCACGTGTGAGTCGTGTCATGCTGTCATGTTTTGTTTAGTATTGTTTGGCATTTCATAATGGAAAGACTTACGCGTGAACAACGTTTACAAATTGTTCAACTTTATTTTGAAAATTCACGTTCTGTGAGGAATGTGTTTCGTGCACTTCGCTCAACTTATGGTAACATAATCGGCCTACTGAGCGTACTATTCGCAACACCATCACCCATTTTGAGACCCAGCATTCATTATTGGATAATATTCGACCGAATAGACCACGTCCAGCACGCTGTGAAGAAAATATAGCGGCCGTAGCTGAGAGTGTACACGAAGACCGTAGAGAGTCGATTCGGCGCCGTTCGCAGCAACTGGGACTGACGTATGGAACGACTTGGCGCATTTTACGGCAAGATCTTAAATTGAAAGCGTACAAAATACAGCTTGTGCAACAACTGAAGCCGCTCGACCTTCCCAAGAAGTTCCAAGAAGATCCGACGTTTTCGAGGCAAATTTTGTTTAGCGATGAGGCCAATTTCTGGCTCAATGGGTATGTAAACAAACAAAATTGCCGCATTTGGGACGAAGAGCAACCTGAAAAGATTGAAGAACTGCCACTTCATCCAGAAAAAACAACGGTTTGGTGTGGTTTGTGGGCCGGTGGAATCATCGGTCCATATTTCTTTAAAAAATTATGCCGGTGCGAACGTAGCCGTCAATGGCGACCGTTATCGTGCCATGATAACCGACTATTTGATGCCTGAAATTGAAGCTCGCACTTCCCACACATCGCATCAATCAATGGACTTATTGAGAGAACATTTCGGTGAGCACATAATTTCACGTTTTGGGCCGGTCGATTGGCCACCAAGATCGTGTGATATCACACCGTTAGACTTTTTCCTGTGGGGATATGTAAAGTCAAAAGCTTATGCCGACAAACCCGCTTCGATTCAGGCCTTGGAGGAAAACATGACGCGTGTCATTCGCCAGTTACCAGTCGAAATGCTCGAACGAGTGATCGAAAATTGGACTCAACGGATGGACCATCTGCGACGTAGCAACGGCCAACATTTGATAGTCATAATCTTCAAAAAATAAATGCCAAAGAATGTTCTTTAAAATGATAATAAACATTCTCCATTAAATTTTAATTTTCTGTGTTTTTTTTTTCTTTAAAAAAGTAGGGATGGATCGAAATGGATCACCCTTTAGTTAAAGCTAAGTACAAATTGAACTTTAAAAATCTCCGGGCCTAGCCCTTGGAGTTGGAGTTGGTAACCATATGAACACCCTGCTAAAAGCACCACGGCACGTCACTGGCATTTGCCTATGTACTCCTACATTAATTTTTCAAACAACAAATCTATAATTATGTATGAACTTACCTTATAACTGTCATTGGCACTCTTTAAAATGTTATACAACTTAATGTACACATAATCACTGCCAAAATACCCCAGACTATTGACAATGGCCAATTCTTTGGAATTGGCAAATAAATCATTCCTCTGAACCTTGGCAAACAATAGGGGCTTCTGATTGGTGAACAGGTGATAGTAAATATTCATTATTTTCATCGTATGTGTTAATAAATTATCGATAAAACGATTGTGGCTGTTGACATTTGTTGTTAAAGCATTGCCTGTAAAGAAAATAAGAAAAAATAAAATAAAATAAATAAACAGACAACAAAACAAACACATCTCGCAGCATTATTGTTCGAAATGATAAATCGGTAAAGTATTCCCGGCATTGAATTATCATAACTCAATTACCAGAAAAAAAAATATAAACAAAGGAATAAAATTTATCTATCTATAGGTTGTGGCGGGCACTTTGTACTGCAAATTCCCGGAAAGGGTGTGTTTTTCTTTTTTTATTGTGGAGTAAATTATAAAAATGAATTAAACAGAAAGTGCAAAATTGATTTGCTGAAAAATGAAAATAAAAAAGTATATATAACAGACACCCAGCGAAACTATAGATCGGTTATTAATTAATTGAAATATTATGAGCGTATCCGATTCTGATTTATGCCCGAAGGATGCACGCTAAATTCGTTATATATGGTTAATGCTATGCATATTCATTTACGAAGCCAATGCCAATGCCAATCAACACCCACATGATGTAGGGGAAACCGGGGCATAACGGGCATCTAATGGATTTTTTTAAATAAAAACTTCACAAACGAGTTTTTTATCTCCAAAATAATTTTATTAGAAACGGGATTTATTAATACATTATTAAACAAAAGAAAGATAAATAAATATAAATAATTGAGCATGTTGTATGGATTTAAATAAATGATTGAGTTTGCCCATTGTACCCCGGTGCTCGGTTGTAACGCTAGCTACCTAATGTGACTGGATTCATCGTCAAAATCAACCATCCCAGCACAAGAACAATGCGCCCACTTCTGTAGACTGAGAGTAAAGATACCCACAATATAGACACTTTTTATCCTGCTTGCTTTCGAAAGATTCGTCCTTTCCGCTATTTTTCTTTTTCGGTGTGCCTTCTTTTTTATAGGGAGGTGCTTGGAATTGTTAGATTCACCTTCAACTTGCGCCTTGTAAGGAGAGCCTGCTTTACTTTGATCTTTCCTCGGCGCTTAAAATTTGTTGTTTGCTTTGGTAAACTTTTTGGGAGCTGGTAAAATATGAGATGGAAACAACTTTTGGAAAGAAGTTGAAGATGTTGGCGCATCGTTATCTGTCTAAACTGGCTTTGGGGATAATATCAGCGCATCAGTTGTTCTCAGTTTAACAGGATTCTATTGGGACATTGTGGATGAATTATTAATTTTCGAAACAGGGTTTTCAGATAACATCAATGGATCGGTGGGTGTTGATGAGCTTAGTGGCAGCACTTCTGGTTGCGAATGTGCGTCAACTAAAGGGCCTTCTCATTTGGCATGTCCGTGGTTTCACATGGCAAAAATTTCCCACTTTTGTTTTAACAAGTGGAAGGTTGGGGGTTTTGATTTGATTTTTTTTATGAATCTCTGTAAAGTAGCTCGAGGGCAGCTGCTTTACAGCTCATTTTGTTTTTGGTTTGACGTCTTCAATTTTTAATACCATCACAGAGCAAAACACAAAACACTACGTTCTCTAAGTGTAAGCTCTCAGTATCGCTTTACGCAACGGTTGTTTGTTGCGCGACTAAGCTTCATCTATACCGATCTTCATCTTATAGACTATTTCAAGTAATAACAAATACAATTAATTAAAAGTTAATGCATTAATGGACTTTTTAAAATCTGCTCGCGACAAGCAAAAATCAATTTCGTTGCAGAATTCATTAAATGTGCTTATGCACCTTGTAATAGGCTCATTATTACCATAATTGGTTCTATGCCTATCTGTATAAAATAAGCTTCTAACCCGCAGTGACCTTTGGGGAGCATATAGGTATATTTAAAAGAAAGAGCAATTCTGGTGAATTAATATGATAATGAAGAATATCGCGAATAAACATGACGGAAGTTGCATCGCGTCTGAAACTTAAGGTTTGCAGACCAATTAAATTGCACCAATTATTTAATTTACGAACCGCGTACCTCGTGAAGTTTTTTTTTTGACTCTTTCGAATCTAAGTTCGTGAACTGCATATGGCGAATCCCAAATTACGGAACAATATTCTAAATAAGGTCTGACTAACGAGCAATAAATAATTTTAAGGCTATTTATATCTCGAAAGTCTTTACTATTACGTTTAAGGAAGCCTAACAATGAGTTAGACTTGGCAATGACATAATCATAATGAAAAAAGAAACTTAACTTATTGTCAAATATGACACCAAGATCTTTCACTTCATCAAAACGCTGAAGTCTAAGATCATTTATAAAATAATTATGCAAAATTGTAGTACTAATACGATATGCCGAAAAAACTTTACATTTAGAAATGTTAAGTTCCAAAGCATTACGTTTGCACCACTCCGACAATCTATTAATATCTGACTGAAAACGAATGCAATCAGATACATTTTTTATCCGCGAAAATAATTTCAAATCATCGGCGAAAAAAAAATTGAAATATTTCATGAACATCATTTATAAATAATATAAATAGCAACGGGCCCAAATGACTGCCCTGTGGAACACCGGAAGTAACTTCTATAACGCGAGAAGTCAAACCATCGACTTTAACCATTTGCCTTCTATTAGTCAGGTAATTACGAAACCATTTTAGCATTGATGAATGCTAAAGACTTTAGCTTAGCCAAAAGAAGTGTGTTATGCACCCTGTCAAACGCTTTCGTAAAGTCAGTATAAAGTACATCAACTTGTAATCGTTCATCAAAACTATTAAATATATAATTAGTCAACATAGCTAAATTAGTAGCACATGATCTACCACGAACAAAGCCATGCTGACTATTTGAAATAATTTCTTTTACCGCGAAAAAGAGTTTGTCCTTAACAATACTTTCAAACAATTTTGGTATTGCAGAAAGCTTTGATATAGGCCGATAGTTTACTACTTTTTATAAATAGGTGTTATGAACGAATATTTCCATTCCATTCCATTTCCGTTCCCAGTTACAAGAGACTGGTTAAAAATAATTTTAAGTGGATGAAAAACGGATGATAAACATTTTTTTAATATTACCACAGGAATCCCATCCGGGCCAGGGTTGCTATTTAAATTTAGTTTTTTCTAACGCGTTTTTTAAATCGTCATCCGAGAATTGCAACACACCGATGTCCAGAACTTCAGGAATCATAATGTTATGATTTCCCGTTACCTGCACATGCGACTTATTGTACACTGACTCAAAGAAATCAGCGAACAAATTACACGTACTCTTCAAATCTGTTGAACTTACATCTTCGAATTCCCATTACCTTAGGAAAGCCTGTGGTATTTCTTTTCGAATCGAATGTAATTCCAAAACGATTTGCTGTTACGCTTCACATTGCCTGTATAAAAACCGATTTAAAAATTCATATTCTTTCCTGAATCTCAAAAAAAGTTCACGGTTAGAAATAGTTTTATTTTGCGAACCATTTAAAACATGAAATATGAATACAAAATGATTGGGACAGAATGGGCACCCATGCCCAGATGTCCATCCATTGAGTCCAATTTTCGATCACTCGTTCGAGCATTTCGACTGGTAACTGGCGAATGACACGCGTGATGTTTTCCTCCAAGGCCTGAATCGAAGCGAGTTTTTCGGCATAAGCTTCTGACTTTACATATCCCCACAGGAAAAAGTCTAACGGTGTGATATCACACGATCTTGGTGGTCGATTGGACCGGCCCAAAACGTGAAATTATGTGCTCACCGAAATGTTCTCTCAATAAGTCCATTGATTGATGCGATGTGTGGGAAGTGGCGCCGTCTTGCTGAAACCAAATGTCGCCGAGATCACGAGCTTCAATTTCAGGCATCAAATAGTCGGTTATCATGGCACGATAACGGTCGCCATTGACGGTTACGTTCGCACCGGCATAATTTTTAAAGAAATATGGACCGATGATTCCACCGGCCCACAAACCACACCAAACCGTTGTTTTTTCTGGATGAAGTGGCAGTTCTTCAATCTCTTTAGGTTGCTCTTCGTCCCAAATGCGGCAATTTTGTTTGTTTACATACCCATTGAGCCAGAAATGGGCCTCATCGCTAAACAAAATTTGCCTCGGAAACGTCGGATCTTCTTGGAACTTTTCAAGAGCCCATAGAGCGAAGCGATGTCGCTTGGGAAGGTCGAGCGGCTTCAGTTGTTGCACAAGCTGTATTTTGTACGCTTTCAATTTAAGATCTTGACGTAAAATGCGCCAAGTCGTTCCATACGTCAGTCCGAGTTGCTGCGAACGGCGCCGAATCGACTTTCTACGGTCTTCGTGTACACTCTCAGCTACGGCCGCTATATTTTCTTCACAGCGTGCTGGACGTGGTCTATTCGGTCGAATATTATCCAATAATGAATGCTGGGTCTCAAAATGGGTGATGGTGTTGCGAATAGTACGCTCAGTAGGCCGATTATGTTGACCATAAGTTGAGCGAAGTGCACGAAACACATTCCTCACAGAACGTGAATTTTCATAATAAAGTTGAACAATTTGTAAACGTTGTTCACGCGTAAGTCTTTCCATTATGAAATGCCAAACAATACTAAACAAAAATAACATGACAGCATGACACGACTCACACGTGATCTGTCAAAAAAGGCTATTGAAAAAAGTATCACTACTTGGATCACCCGTTACAAACAATGTACTTACCTACATATTAAATGATGAAAGTCCAATTTAAAATTGACCTTCGCTTCAAAATAACTTCAACTCAATGAAAAAGCTTTTCATAGCCAAAACACAAAGCCTACTTTCAGAATTATTACCTGACTTAAGAGAGAAATATAGCGGGAGCCCATTTTGCCCCGGCTTCCCCTACTACAGTACATGTATCTGAATGAATGTTGGCATTAAAATTTTGGAAATTTTCATAATTTCCTACCACACCAACATGTTTATGCATTTATTTGTTTGGTTTATTTTTTTTTTTTGAAAAGTTTCATTCACCTATCTAGCTTTGATTTAATTAATCCTAGGCAAACACATCACCGATGGAATGAAATTTGCGCAAACAAAAAAAAATGTGCGGTCAAAATAATTGAATATGATTGGCTGACCTTAATGGAAAATTCTATTTAATTTTGTTTAGGTGATTTATTAGTATTAATTTCAATCCGATATCGAGTTTTAATTACACTGAACGATTCGAAAAGCGTCCTTTGGATCTATACGGCCATGATTATATTACTCCTCCCATACACATCGATTGTTTGGTGGAACAGGCAGCTTTTTCGGAAAAGGTTGCCATTGCCTCTTTTTCCTATCTCGGCTGCACAGGGCCTTCTTAGGACGCCGGGCTCTTCTCTAGATACGGTGGACGTATGGAAACCATGAAAACCATCTTTCGCTTAAAGAAATATGTTTTTTTTCCAGAGCTTGCGATGGCTATGCCGTCTGACGCAATGACACCAGAAATCCTTCTGCGACAAAACTACCTCGTCAACTTTTTTTAGGTAACGGAATGGCCTCGGTCAGACTCTGAACCAGAGAATGAATTCGAACAACAAGTGAAGGGCTAGAAGCAGTTGCGTTTACGCTGCTCATGATATTGTTTGAACTTAAGCTTTCTCTGAATTCGGTCGGAAGGCTGAACACAGTGAATCTTGTCTGGGTCCCAGACCACACTGCCATCTAGGGTAAAGAGATATCCGATGAGCTTGCTAGGTTCAGAAGAAGTTTTCTTAGAACCCGAACTTGCGTTAGATCTACCTGATGTCGTCCATTGATAATTCGGTTTCTCGTGAACACAAGTTTAAGTGGTGCGACTGCAATGGATGCAGACAGACCAAACTACTGCGTCTTTCCTTCTATCTCCCGGGACAATCGACTGCAGGCTACTTGTAGGCAGCGTTGCCACAAAGATAGAATTGTATCAATTTTGATACATTTTTGCTTTCGTGCAAACATTTGATACATAGATACTTTTTTTTCGTTTTTTCTTCGATTTGATACGTTTTTAAATTTTCACCAAAAATCTGCAAATTCTATCTTTTGCGATATATGTTTAATTTTTTCAAAAAAAATTTTAAATTAATTGTATTGTACCTGTATGACCTGACTGAAGTTGCTCTGTATGTTACTATTAACAAGTTGTCATAGATTGGTGTAGGTTTGGGTTTTGCTATTTTAAGAATAAGTTGGTATGTTACTATAATTTTTATAATTTTAAAATGGACTTTTAAATAAAAGACAGTGGAGAGGTTGCTCGAGGCGGGTGAGCAAATGCAGATGAGATCGATATCCGGAAGAGATTGCTATCTACATCGACAGCCACGCCGCACTTAAGTAACATCAATTCTGATATAGTCAATCACTGTCTCACAATGCTTAAGGCATTATGGGTGCCAGGACACTGCGGTATTGAAGGCAATGATCAGGCGAATGAGCTTGCCACAATAGGAGGGCTACTCATTAGTATTGAGGTTGTTGAGATAAAACCTCCTCTCTGCATAATCAGGAGTTTTATTGACGAAATAACCCTAGGGATTGCCAAGCTAAGGTGGTCAAGTCTCTGGAGACACACGGTGTCAAAAGCTCTATGGCTATTTCTCGGCTGTAACAATTCCAGGAAGTTTATTAAACTTAGCAGGTGTAAGCTTAAAATATTAGTAGGCCTCTTGCGAAAACATGCAGACTCGGACTGTCAGATACCGACATCTGCAGTTTCTGTGGTGATCTGTAGGCTTTTAAGGATATACCGCACATATTGTGTGAGTGCGAGGCAATTTCACGTAGTCGTACAAAATTCTTGGGGTCTCCCTACTTCTTCGAATTTTTGGAGGAAATAGACGGTAAAAAGTTCCAAGGCCTTAAAAGAGAAAGTGTTTAGGTTTTCTGTCTACCGTTTTAGTACAGATTTAACCGGTTTCCCAGGAATCGCAATAGGCCCGCTTCGGTGCCTAGTGTTGTGTGTGATGACGCTTACATCACAACCCTGTGAAGCGTTAGTGCGTTATTATATTTCAAAAAAATAATTGGTTTAAAATGGTGGTTCCAAGAACCCTTTTGTATTCACTGCAAGAAACTCTAGTAAACCTTATTATCCATCTTGAGCCCCACGAGACCCACGAGGCCACACTTGATGTGTTGGGCTTGAGCGACACTACCACCAGTTCTCCTTGTGGTGAGAAGGATGACGCAGCAGAATACTTACTCTGTAGTCGCCTTGTCCTCATCTAAGGTCTTCATCGCTGAAGCTCCTTTTCATCGAAAGAAGGCATAACTAAGTACATTAAGTCTGCATGTTATTACAATGGACCAGTAGTTGTGTCTGTGTGCTCTATCGGATAGTAGCAACATCAGACAAAAAACAAAGCTATTTAACAAGATGAACTATGAACAGAACAGACTGCGAAAAAGCTTTAAACCAATTTTGAATTGAGTCCAAATAGATGATACCTCAATCGCATTTTTAATATCGACGACCGTAATAAAGCTTCCCAGTCGACGATACCCTTCTTCTTTGAATTCGCGTTCTTCTTCTTTTCATTTTATTGACGAAGTTATGAACAGAATTATAGAGATCAAACCCTACCACTTCACTGCATCCCTGTGGGATATATTTGCATTCCTTCCGGCTTCATGTCACTTGAAACGAATATATTTTCTTTCGTGATGTAACAAATAACAGTAACAGTAACAGTAACAGTAACAGTAACAGTAACAGTAACAGTAACAGTAACAGTAACAGTAACAGTAACAGTAACAGTAACAGTAACAGTAACAGTAACAGTAACAGTAACAGTAACAGTAACAGTAACAGTAACAGTAACAGTAACAGTAACAGTAACAGTAACAGTAACAGTAACAGTAACAGTAACAGTGATAAATGGTCACCTCTTAACTGCCTTTAAGGCTAACCTCAATTGTTCTCCAAACTCGAGGAGATCGAAGTCTCGCGATTAAAACAACATAAGGAGGTTGAAGCCTGCTGGCTTTAAGAACGAAAATCATAGCTACCGACGCGCAGGAAACAGTAAATGCTTTTAAGCAGCATTTACGGCAGCTGCTAAACGGGCTTTAAGTAGAGAGGTTGATACGGCAAGAAGTGAACCTAGGTTCAGTCAATACAGACCCAGTAACGACACGCAGTATAGAAGAAGTTGGCTTAGCTAAAAATAAACTTAAGAACAACAAGCCGACATTGGCTCCATTTTCTTATATCCCTTTATCGACAATGTCGATCAGGAGTTTTCAGGAAAAAATTCGCGCTTCTTCAGATACGTTGCTTGACATTACTTTTTCTACGAGTTTCGTAGGGTCCCTTCTTTGAATATGGCAATACCAACTGGCAAAACTAGACGTGAAGGCGATCACTTTATGATCGACTGCAAGATGTGGTTGTAGTCCAAAAAGTCCAATATAACACGTCGACTATATTGGCTCGGTCACATCAACTTTCCGAACAATACAATCTTATTTAGCTCAAGGGAAATCAAAGTATGGTTAGCTTAAATTGAAATGGCTGTTGGCATAGGACCGACAAATTTAGATCATATAAACTTAGATATAGCTTTATTTCCCTGGAGAGAGCAGGGCGTGTACAAATTAGGGGCCAAAAGTCGTTTGAGAATGCGCCTATAAAACAGTGTCCAGTAACGGCGCCAATTGCAGAGCTAATGTGCGTCTGCTTAGAGATATCAAATTTTTAGAACTTCAAATCCAGGTTAGGCCAAGCTAGATATGCAGCAGCCAGCCTCAGCGACAGTGTACAAGCAGCGATTGCTATACCGTTTTTAGGTGAGAAGATATGGTGGTTCCTAATTTTCCGAGTTCATCAGCCTTACAATTTCCAGGAATGTCCCTGTGCCCAGTACAATTTGACTGCTCCGCCATTTCTCGAATAGACGATCGACAACCTAGAGTTTACATAGACTGATTCGAAGGACACAATGAGGGATTAGACGAAAGGATGAGAAACCGATGCACATTGATTTTAAATGTTTGTAAATTGTAATGGTCAGGCAAAACAGAGTGAGGTAGAGCATTCCACATTCGCGTTGTACGGCAGAGGAACGAATCCTTAAATTTCACAGTACGTCTGAATATAGGCTTTACGGTGAACCGATGAGCATTCCTGGCATGGCGACTATTACGGTTGAAGTATTGAAGGGGAGGAATGCAACTGCCTATTTCGTTTGAGCACTTGTGATGGTAGTATCGATAGAACAACGATAGGCAGGAGACATTACGACGATGACTAAGAGGCTCAAGCGAATTCGCAATATTTCGGTCGCCAGTAAGTTTCATCGCAAGTTTTTGAATTCTGTTAAGTAGCTCCAAAACTGTAATTTTTGCACCGGACCAGATATGAGCGTTGTACTCAAGTTTTGGGCGAATAAACGCCTTGTAGATTTTAGCCAGATCAGAAGGGGTGAAATATTTCTTGCATCGCTTTAGGAAGCCTAGACATTTCGCAGCGTTCTTGGCGACATCGAATATGTGGTCATTCCAACGAAGGTTGTCATTAACACACATACCGAGAATAGAGTCTTTCGGATTCAGCGATGCAAGTGCTATTCATGGATAATGGCAGAGTATTGAGGTTTCGCTTTAGTGACAGAAGACAGCATTGTGTTTTGGAAGCATTAAATTCCACTCTACTGGTTTTACTTCACTCCAGCTGTCAAGATCGGAATTTAATGAGCTTAACATACGTTGCCGTTCCAGTTCAACGCCCGAAGATGAGGGGCGTTGCCCAGGAAACCAATATGTAAAGCTGAGGGTACTGTCATCAGCAAAGGAATGGATTGGATTAGAAGTGACAGACAGGAGGTCATTGATAAAAATGTGAAAGAGAGCCGGAGACAAAACGGAGCCTTGGGGAACACCAGCATTTATTTGGTAAGTTGCAGACTTGAAACCGTCCAAAACAACTTGTATTGAACGGTCCGAAAGGTAATTTCTAATCCATTGAAGAAGGGTAACATCGATCCCAAATACACGCATTTTCGACAAGAGAGCTTGATGCCAAACTCTGTCAAATGCCTTTGAAATATCAAGCGCAACGACCTTACTTTCACCACCACGGTGAATAGATTGGTTCCACTTTTCGGTAAGATTTGTCATCAAATCACCAGTGGACCTGTTGCTGCGAAAACCGTACTGCCGGTCATTATGAAGTTCCCACGATTCAAGATATTTCATAAGCTGACGATTTATCAGCGATTCCATGACCTTGGAAAGAAGGGCGTAAGTGCAATTGGTCGGTAGGAGGAGGGAGAGGAAGATTCGCCTTTTTTGGAAAAGGCTGGACAAATGCTGTTCTCCATCTTCTCGGAAAGAGCCCTGAAGAATAGGACAGATAGAAAAGCTTACGCAGTGGTTTTGCCAGCGTGGAAGAACACCTCTTCAGAACGATAGGGGAAATACCATCTGGACCAGCGGATTTATGTACGTTGAGATCTCGAAGAACTCTTGCCACTGTACGAGTGCGACAATGAATTGGTCCCATAGTACATTCTACGCGCTCGAGTACAGGGGGAGATAAAGCACAATCTGACAGCGTTGAGCTAGCTGCAAAATGAGCAACAAGCAGATTGGCTTCATCCAAAGAGCTGACAGCTGGAATGTCATCATTAGTCTTCGATCCGCCGGTCCGTGAAAAATGGATCGATGTGTCCTTTTACTAGGGACGGTACAAGATTCTATTAGGGTGAAAGCATGGCCAATAGGTTTATTGTTCGACTGTGATCTAGCTTTAAAACGACCACCTGTGTTGGCCACTGTTTGCCTACTAGAAATATCGAGGGCAGTCAGGTTATCGTAGGTATCGGATCATAGGTTTTGCATCTGAGGACAAACGAACATGACTAATCGTTGGATGTCACAATTCTCATTTTTTTATTATCTTTTTTAAATTCAAACTACGCCTTAAAACACTTGAAAAAAATAAAAAGTTCGTTAAAAAACTATTTTAAAAGAGCACTCACCTGCAATCAAGATTGATGTTACTTCCATTAGATCATTCTGGCAATTCAAATCCAATGCCGTCGCGTAATTGTAATAAGCAAACTTCAAGCAAACCTCAACAAAGTTAAATTCCTTCCAAACCTCACGGAAATCGAAAAAGTTGAACGCCTTCAATAGTACTTTCAGTGCATAAATAATGCCACACTGTTCGAAGGGGAAAAAAAAACACATAAAAATTTCAAAGAACGAATCAGTTTCAACTCTCAAATATTGGTCAAATGAATTATCTATCCGCCCCCCAACAACTCACCTGCATGTTCCTATCATTCAGTTCCATCAACTTATTTGTCAGTCGGTACAAAACTTTAGCCAAAACTTCGCCGTTTGCCAATCGCGTTTCTGGGCTCGGTTCCGCGAATAAATCACGAACTGGCATCGCCATGCCCCGGAATATGCGATAGTCATAGAAATCGTACAGCAAATTGAAATTGGTGCGATAAAGCTCATTCGAAGACATAACGAGTCGTCCGGTTGTCATTTGCGATGTTGTTGCTGGCAAAACTCCTCCTCCTGCTGTAGTTGTTGTTGTGGAATGTTCATGTCGATGTCGCTGTCGCTGTCGATGGTGCTGTCCTGATATTTGAATAATAAAGCGACACAAACAGTCAGCGGTGTGCTCCCTGACGCGGAAATCATCGTCGCCAACAAGTTGCAGGAGTTCATCCAGAAATGTATTCTATCAAAGAGAAGATTGATTATCATCATCACAAGGAGAGAGAGGAATATATATTCTAAATGTATACTTTTTACAAAAAAAAAGAAGAATTTTTGTTATTCTTTGCTCTGTGTCCTCGTTTCGTATGGCGTGGAATGAAAAAATAAATAAACCTATTGAATGCTGCAATAAAAAAAAACAGAAATCGGAAATGGAACCCAGATACTACGACGATGAATGGGTTATCGAGTTACTTTTAAAAAGCTGGAAGTTGTTTAGTTATACCTTCAGATTGATTTGAATCGTCTTTTTTTTTTCTTTTTTTTGTAGGATGAAATCTGACAAAAGGAAATTTGATTCTACAAGGCACGAGGACAAATAATAATAATCACTCATTAAAAGGTTGTTTACAAATCCGCAGGATATAGAAGGAAAATAAGGAACATGGCATGGACAATAAACAAGAAATAAATCTGAAATGTTTATGTTAAGTTTACAAAAGCAGATAAACGGAAGGATTGACTGGCAATTTTTGTGATCAGAAATAAGAAATAAAAAACAACTGTCTTTTTTGGTAATTTTAAAAATGACGGTACTCCACGCGCAGATAGCTTAATACTTTACTTAACGGGCTCCCGACCCGTGAAGAGTCCCTGCCTGAGATACGGCAGCCTTCCACCCTCTGCGATCCGCGATGGCTTGGTCTTTAAAACGGAGGTTCGGTCTTCCTTGTCGTCTCGAACCTAGGGGCTGGGATTCGAAGATCCTCTTGGCTGAAGCGTTGTTGTCCATTCGCTCGATGTGGCCGAGCCAATGTAGTCCACGAGTTTTAGCTTTTCGGACTACATCCACATCTTGGTACAGCTCATAAAGTTCGCGGTTGTATCTTCTCCTCCATTCGCCCTCCTCGCACACAGGACCAAATATCCGTCGAAGGATTTTTCTTTCAAAGGATCCCAGTATTAACTCTCCTTTCCTGCTTATCGCCCAGTATCGATCTCGGCGTCGTATAGCAGAACTGGCAGGATAAGGGGTCTGTAGAGCATGCACTTTGTCCTTCGAGTTAGGAGTTTTGAACCCATTTGTTTTGCCAAACCGAAGTAGCAGCGGTTTCCTAGGGTAATTCTTCGACGGATCTCCACTAAGATGTCATTTGTGTAGTTGATGTTTACCCGAGGTAGATGAACTCCTTAAATACCTCGAACGTTCCGGGTCTATTTTGCCTTTGAGGTACATTTATATCCGAGGCTGCCATAGTCTCTCCCATAAATAAATGTTTTTGACGTAGTCGGGAAGTTATCCCGACGGCACAACCTCCAACCTGGAGGGCCAGGCCCTGATCGCAGGTAGCTAACGATTTTTAAAACCAGCGTCGTAACTCAAAAGCCGCTTAGCGTTATCAGAAATATTATATACATTTTAAGCATTTAACTAATGGCTAGCTTTTCCAACTACTGTGTGTATGTAGCTTTTTCTTTTTGGAACGGCTAATTTTAAATACTTCTTACGACAACAACAAGCCATATATAGCTAATAATACAGGTTGTTTGTTTTAGAGGTATAGAACTTCGAATTGAAATAAAACACAAGAAAATCGTTTTAATGTTCATCAAGTTGGCTTTATTGGAAGGATAATTTTATGCCATTAATGTTTAAATGTGATTTGTGGCCGCCGCGGCTGGTTCGAATAAACACAAGTCTAGAGGTACAATTTTCAACCACTTTTTCAAGCATTTGGGGCTATATGTCAAAAATAACGCCACGAATGTTGGCTTCCAAGTCCCCTAACGTTTCTGGTTTGTTGGCGTATGCGAGCGACTTCATATATCCCCAAAGAAAATAATCCAATGGTGTCAAATCACACGATCTTGGTGGTCAATTGACAGGTCCATTCCGCGAAATTATGCGCTCATCGAATGTTTCCTTCAATAAATCGATTGTGACGTGCGCTGTGTGGCATGTAGCGCCGTCTTGTTGGAACCACATTTCATCCACATTCATGCCATCCAATTCGGGAACCAAAGAGTACGGCTCTATACCGGTCTCCATTAACGGTAACTGACTCTCCAGCATCATTTCGGAAGACGTATGGCCCAATGACTTCACCAGCCCAAACAATCAGTTTTTGTGGATGTAATGGCGTTTCAAATGCGCCAATTTTGCTTGTTGACGTAGCCATTGAACCATAGCGAACTGAACCATTATTTTCGAAATAAATTTGCACCATTTTCAAGCGTTGATCATTTGTCAACCTGTTCATGATGAAATGGCAAACCAAACTGAACATAAATGACATTAAGAGTTGCCAGATTTGACCACAAAATGTCGGTTTTATCTCTATTCGAAAAACCAAACTTTAAAAAAAAACGCGGGTACCATACTGTTAGCCCCAAGCGGACCGTAGCCTTCCTTGTTCTTTGATGATTAGGTCAGGACAAGAGGCGGAAGTGCAATTAAAATTATTTGATTTCAAGTGCTAGAAACAACGAAATTCAATAATTGAATTATGCGTCAAATAATATGTCAACGTTTTTTGAGAGCTAAGAAATACTCGAAACAGTTTAGCTGGGTCTATAACTTATTTTACTGTTGTTTTTACATATTACATACAACAGTATGGTGATGTGGTTTATGGTCCATTTTTCTTCAAAAATGAGGCAAGTCAATGGTAACCGTTATCGGTAAATTGGCCGCCTAGATCGTGCGATAACACACCTTTGGACTATTTTCTCTGAGGATATGTACAGTCACAATTCTTCAGGAATAAGCCAGCTACTATTGACGCTTTGGAAGCCAACTTTACTCGCGAGATACCAGTCGCTATGCCCGAATGAGTTGCTCAACATTGGACCTTCAAAATGGATCACCACAGACGTAGTCGTGGCCAACATTTACATGATATCATTTTTTAAAAAGTAAATGCCATGAATTGTTTTTTTAACCGATAGTAAAAATGTTAAGCTTATTCCTTGTATTAAGCAAGCAATAAAACTAACATCAATTATTTTGAGGCTCACATTAAAATTAAAAAAATCTACACTTAGGTCTCATTAGATTAGAACTTGGACTAGGAGGTGTACCAGGAAAAGATTTTGCAGATTATTAGTTTAACGTTGCTTAGGGGTTAGGGGTTTGTTGCTTCCATAACTTGTTCGATCAGAGTTGATACTTAAGAGAGGTATCGACCGTAGATTGTTGGCGTTGGTTTTGAGGATAAATTTGTGGGCATACGGATACAAATTGAATTGGTTAAAGAGAACTGTATGTAGATCTTTTCTCCTTTGATTCCTTCTCTCTTAGCGCAGGAAACATAAGAAATAAAGACATTCCTTTTGGTACCTACCTAATCTAGTAACGTTTTATTTATTTTTATACCCTATCCTATCCTTTTGACACATAGTTTGTAACACCCCTTAATATTCGCCGTAGACCCATAAAAGTGTATATATTTATAATCAGGACCAAATCCTAAGACTATCTAACAATGTCCGTCCGTCCGTCCGTACGCAATTTTTAGGCCTTTAAAATTAAGCTAGGAAGCTGAAATTTGGACCACATATTCCCTAAGGCTCCGAAATGGTTAAGTGTAAAATTTTTTTGAATACGCCCACTGCCACGCCCACAATTTATAAAAAAACCGTTTTAAAGCTAAAGTTAGAGAGATAGAGTGTTACATCTTTCAAAAGATATGTAGACACTGCCCCCCTTTATAAGTTTGTCATATAAAGTTTTTTGGCCATGCCCACTTTTTGGGGGCGTTTTTTAAAAAAAAAAATTTTAATTAATAGAATGAAAGAAAATCTTCTTAATGCTTTTTTTCTTTGGGGCATATAGGGATATGGATAGGGTATCATACTGTTCGCCCCCAGCTGACTGTAGCCTTTCCTTATGTTTGAATGTGGTTTTGGTTTCCTCCTTTTTTTTCTTATTTTTCCATTAAATTTGTAAGAGAACGGAAAACGAAATGGAAAATAAAAAATGGAAAATTTGTTTTAATAATAATTAGGTAATACTCAGACCTAGAGTATTGAATTTTTCTTCATTTGAGTCCCCAACATTATGTTTCCTCCTATATTGCAGATTTTAAATAATATGTGGGTGCGAAATTAACATGATCGTCGCAGGAATTCTTGAACTCGTAAGCCAATCTTGAACAAACATTTAGTTCCCAATTTGTATTTTCTTAAAAACATTGAGTTAACATTTGAAAAATGATTTTATTCAATTTCTCATAAAAATTATATGTTCGTGTACGAATTAATCATAATAAATTCAACAATAGAATGAATATCTGTTATAAAATGTTTAATAAAAAAATTTGGTAAATTGATTTTTCCTTTTTTTGTACACCACACCCTGTATCACAGCTCGACAAAGTTCTACTCCTCTTGTATCTCTCTTTCACTGCAAAACTTTCTGCAGTTTATTTCTCGTGTATGTGAGACATTAAATTATTAAATTGTCGAGAGTGTCCACAGTAAGTAGATATACTCTGGTTTTTACCCATATAATTTGCACTTACTTATGTAAAAACGTGCAAATCAAATGGGACGCTTGTACATCCCATACATCCCATCAACTGTCATTTTTAATAGCAGTCTCATCCATGTTAGTAAATACCACCAAACAAATGTCAAATTTCTGACTTACAGGTCTTCACAGATAGGAACTATGAGAGGGGATTTGGCGGCCATTATTAATAATTGTTTGCGGGTTCAACGGGACAGGTTTTTTAAAACATTTATCTCAAAACTAGAAACCTGGGACTTTAAATTTCGATTTTTTTAATGCGACCAATTATTTTGACAAAGATATCAACTCTTTAAAATAATTGTTTAATTTTTTTGTATACATTAGTATACTAAAGAGAAAGTTATTGCGATCGTGCGGAAATTTTAAACTCAAACTGAGTATGAGGGACGATAATAGAGAAGTCCAAAAAAGTGGGTCCGCCAATGCCGTCCGTCGGTCTGTCTGTCTGTCCGGGCGCCGTATGGCGAAATAGTTCGACGGATTTGCTTTAAAGTTCGTATATAAGGTTCTTGGGGTTACATCCCGGGGTATCTTTTTATTTTTTGCTTTATCTTTTGAAATAACGGTACCTGCCATACAAATTTTTTTTGTGAAAATCACATCACTATTTTTCTCGAAAGGGTCAAAAGGATTGTGATTGCGATTATATGAGAATACAAGCGTTCTCACTTTAGCATAACACCATCAACTCCTACTTCTCACCTCCCCGTGGTGACTGCTGGGTGCTGGAGATGGGGTAACCAACCCCTGTGGAAGGTCGTTGGCGGCAGCTGACGAGAGAGTGGGGGAGGAGTGCCAGCTCACTAAGGCACTTCTCCTGTTTCCGGACGGCGTCGGACGAATTCTACGGATGGATCAACGGCGGCGTCCACAGTTCCAGTTAGGTGGAACAAGTGATCTCCCTATATGAGCTACTTCGACTTATTTGAAGCCCAGGTCTATAGGGATATCCAACACTTAGCCAGAGTGTTGGAAAAGAGTTGATGGCGGATGAGCCCTTGATGGGTCAACGGCAGCACTCACATCCCCGAAGTGGGTTACTGGCACCGGAATTACCGGACTACTGTCCTAGGGTCAAGAATAAGGCCTGGCCCTCCAGGTTGGGAGTTGTGCCGTCGGGGTAACTTCCCGACCACGTCAAAAACATTTAGTTATGGGAGAGACTATGACAGCCTCGGATATAAACGAAACTCAAAGGTCAACAACGCTCCAGCCAAGAGGATCTTCGAATCCCAGCTCCCAGGTTCGAGACGACAAGGAAGACCGAACCTCCGTTTTAAAGACCAAGCCATCGCGGATGCCAGAGTGCTTGGTCTGGACAACTGGAAGCAGCGTGCTCGGGTTCGCAGAGGGTGGAAGGCTGCCGTATCTCAGGCAGGGACTCTTCACGGGTCGGGAGCCCGTTAAGTAAGTAAGTATTTTTCTCGAAAGTGGTTCCAAGGATTTCGGTCTTTTTTTGTACTAAGGAAAATTTACATTTTTTTCTACTATAAAGATGAACAAATTTGCATACTTCGATTTTTGAAATAATTTTTTTGTTTAAATTTAATTAAATTCGATTTTCTCAAAAACGGCTCAAACGATTTTTATATTTTTTTTTATTTCGTACAATTATGTTAAGTGTTAAATGTGCGAAATTACATCAAAATCGTAGCTGCCGTTTTTGAGAAAATCTAATTTTGCAAAACCTAAAAAGTGATTTAAATACATTTTTGGTTCATTTTGCGGTTCAAAAACGCATTTAATGTACCGAGAAAGTTTCGTATAACGCAGTCGTGCACTTTATTTTTAACTGTTTTGAGTTGATAAAACTATCTAGTGAGTAAATCACGGTTTTGTTGATCTTCATGTTTTCAAAAATCTTAAAGTTCAATCTTTGACCTAAACTAAGTTCCATCTGTTTGTTCTGTTCGAAAAGTAAATTTTCCAAGTATTTAAAGTTCATTCAAATAAACTTATATAATATCCTCACTTGGGTGACCAATGTAATCCATTGCCGTTGTCCCGCAATGAAATCGAATACATCTACTTCGCAAAATACACAGCATACACATACATATATGTTTGTACTTACCTTCGAAAATTAAACCGGATATTTTGGGAAATTCGGAAACCCTTCAACTCAATTCAATAAAGGCGGGCGGGGTAAGCAAATATTATTCCACCGCACATCTATTACGATACGAAGGACAAGAGCACTTTTCCCAAATTCAAAATAAATTTAAAAAATAAAAAAAAAAAAAAAAAAACCAAATCAACATTCGGTCCTTTCTCGCCCGGCGCATAATAAAAGGAGGCTTTTTGCTATGGGAGAAGAGAGAAAAAAAAAAAAAAAACAACAAAAAACACAGAACTCACCTCATAAGTGCTGGCCGTATCGCTTCCGTAATATTCTCGAATTGCATCATAGTCCAGATTCGATATAACTTCAGCGTATTTATTCAGGACCAACCAATATTTATTGTGATAGCACAGTCGAAGTTTGCTTAATAGCAATTTCGGGGATATGATGAAAAATTCCCCAGCTCTAAGTACTCCAGCCACTCGTAGTTGATGGTCGGCCGTTGATGGTGGTCCAATTGAAGTACAATTGAGTTTTTCGTTCGTTCCATTACTTTGTTCGTAGTCGTGGCCGAGGTCGTGATCGTGGTCGTAGTCGTGGGCGGGTTGATTGTAATGGTCGTCATATTCAAAACATTTCAATAGACATCCAATAAGTGTATCATCATCGGGATATACCCATTTCTGGTTCTGGTTCTGGTCACTGCCATTACTGCAATGCCCGTCTTCGTCATTAGTTACATCCGGTGACTGTTTGTGACTGTTGGACGATGATGATGATGCTGTTGTCATTCGTTGTTTGTATGAGGCTGTCAAATATTTGGACATCACCAGCGGAAATATCTTATCAAATGCATTCAGGGCATGTATGACCACAGTGTGTATATCGTCCTGCAGACCCTATTTGCATAAAACGAAAAGAGAATACCAAAAGAAAAATTCAATAGGACGTCTTAAGAAGAATGTACACCCGAACAACAAAAAGGCAGATACGTTGAACGAAAATGTCAAGCACATAGAAAACTAACTTCAACGAAACGAAGGAAACCTTTAGAAAACTTTCCCAAACTCCCTACTACGTATAACTATTCGGATTCGCATATCTTTATGGGGCTGTGCCGGCGAGGGAGTACCTAAGTATATGTATCAGAAAGAAGGATGAAGCTTGCTCACACTATTTATCGTTGCTGCAGGATAAATTATTGGATCTGATATTAAAAGGAAAGTATATTCGAGTAGCACACCAGAAGGAAGATGAACGAAGTCAGTTCTTTTCACATGTAAACGTCAACGAAAAGACTCTACGTTCGTTCGTTCGTTCGTTTGGTCGTTTCGTTGCGTTGCGTTGCTCCTTTTGTGTGAGAGCTAGCTTCTTCTTTTCTTAACCGAAGTCGAAGATAAGCGCAAAGCATTCTTTCTTTCTTTCCTCGCTCCCCCGGGGCTGTGTGGTACAATCTGCATTAAGAAGAAGGACGTAGAATAGGAGAGAAGAAAGGAATCTGAAAACTTTAATGGCTCTGTTTTCATTCTTGCATACAGGAGTATACGAGAAGAGCTATAGGGATACGATAGATCTTAGGCCTGATTACCTAGAGAGCAGCACTAAGGATTCTTCTTCTTCTTCCTCCCTCGCGCCACACATGTGTGTGCAAAGATGATGCTTTGCTCTGGGTGGTTCGGTTGGTTGGTATGCTGTGCTGCAGTCTGTCATAAGCACTTTTTAACTATCGATTCGATTATAGCTTCTACATTGACTTGCTGCGGTGGTATACCGTACGTAGAGTCGGATTTCATGGTGTCGAATAGTGGGAGCATCATTCCGATGCAATTTAATTTACTGCGTACATTACGTGGAGAAAAACACACAACCGCACCGGATATGCGATGCTTTAACTTCCACTCAAGAGACTCGATTTCGCAAACGCCCATGAGAGCAGCCGCCGAATAGACAGACAAAACAGAATCATTAAGGATTCCATTTCTTTGAGGCGAACATTTCTTTTATTGCATTCATGATGATGCTATGGAGACTTCGAGGCCCATGGAGGAAACTTGTTGCTATTGACAACTTTATACCTCCGTGCGCTTTAGAGGGAAACGCAATAACCCCTACTATACCATACCATATCTTATTCGGAACGCAGAGATAACAAAGAACAGTTTGAAGTTCATTCGGGAGGACTGCGTTGTCTGTCTGGTTACTAGAGGAGTTGGCAACTTCTCTATTTTCTTTTCGTGCGGATGAACGACACAAAAAAAGAAATGGAAATTAAATTAAAAGCAGGAGAACAGAAAAAAGAAAAAAAAAGAAATGCAAATCATCAGCATTATCACTGTTGGGTCTAATGTTGGACTCAAAGAAGAATTACAGCGCGTGAGGAGAGATCCAAGAGCAGGGTCGCCTTCCACATCGCTGATTAATTTTTATAAACTTTGATGCTGTATTGTTCTTCCATCCCCATGGTTAAAGCCTCACGAATCCGTTTCGTCGTCCCTTTTTTTGTTCAGCCATTTGAGTTGGTAAGAGTCCCTTCCCACTTTTTTTAACAAAAAAATTGCACGTCTAGTTATTCAGATAACTGGCTTAGTTGGAGAATTTTTGAAACGGCTGTCTCGCCAGACAGCCAAGCTACTCTTTGTGATCCTGGACTAGCGAAGGGAATTTAAATTTCGGTAGAAGCGACACAGCGGGCAGCAAAGGACTCGTTTTTTTTTTTTTAGATTACTGGTAGGAATGGATGCCGTACAGAGGTCGGTGGAACATTTTGTCCAAATAATGTCGTCCTGAACCGGAGGAAACTTTGAAGTGGGATACATTCATGTGTACCTCACATGCGGAAAGGAAAATGTATTTTCCCAACAGACATACATATATATGTGGCGAAATAAGACTGGCGTTGTTTGTGTTAGTTCTTCGCGCTAAGTAACATTGAATATAGACTTGTTAAGCAGCCGACTTTGTGCATTTTACGCGGACATAAGAGAACATTTTTTTACTAATTGCAAAATCGAGGTGTTCTATGGTGGCCTTATGACTTTTAAGAAGATACGACGGGAGGTCCCTGAAAAGGGAAATATAAATAAAAATCAATGAAAAATTGAAGGGTCGACTAGTGTCACCATTCCAATGCTGAAGGATTTTTTTTTAAATCCACCCCATATCCTCTACTCTGATTCGCAAGATTTCACCATTATTATGGTTCAAGGGATAATCCTATCCTTGCCAGTTGTTTAGGTCTTTCTTTACCCGGTACGCCGCTATGACCGGGGACCAAGCATAGCTTTATACAATAGTGAGCGCCAATAACCCTAAGCTCTTCGCGACAGCCATCCACAAGCTTAGATTTAATTTGTATGACAAATAGAGCTTTGAATGCTGCTTGGCTGTCAATGAAAAAAGTAATATAAGCTCAAGGTATTGCCAATATTGCTATATACCTGGGTCCATTCTTTAACCCGTCTGTGTATGCAGATATTGTTGGTGTTAAAGCTGCCGTTAGGCTATTACAAATGTAAGGGAATGGTTGCATGAAGAAGGACAAGAAATTGCGGAAGCGGTAGTGAGGAGAAAGATAGAGGGTATTACCAAATCCCTGAATATTGGAACACTGCTAGAACACAGGCTTAATTTTAAAGAGCACATGAAGTGAGCAGGAAATAACAGAAACGAATCTGCGAAGAGGTCCGTGAAACATCTTTTTCACGGCTTCTGGGTGAATTTTTTATTTGGTGCAAAACTGCCTGCCTAACCTAACCTAAGCAGGGAAGGAAGCCTCTCAGGCAGGGTCTGGGCTAAATATCAGAGGTCCCAGGCAACCAATATGAAACCAGCTGGCAGCAGTACGTGTAAAATCAGCTCACAGGACGTTCATGAGATGAATTAACTCGGTACATAGCATTACGTCCTTAAGAGTATGCTGCGCTTTGTCAGGGGAAACGATCAATCTCTGGTCGAATGCCAATCGATCTTGACATTGAAAAGTCAGTGGAGCTTGTTGTAAACCAACCAGTCAGTTCTGATCTGCCACCCGACGCGTGCACACGCACGTGCACACAAACAAAACAACAAACAAGTGTGCTGAGGCACAAAAACAAAAAATCGCATCATCAGTGTACAGTGCAGTGATTAATAAAAAAAAAAAAAGTGTATTGTGTTTGGACACTCCACCTGGTCCCATTCACTATCGTTTGCTGCTGCTTTGCTTGACTATAGCAAGTGCCGTATATTTTTGCGTGCACTTGCTATGGCTAGGTAGGGTATCATTTGGCGAATGGCGGGTCGCGTTGTTGTAGAACACCTGCAGTGATTTGTTTTGGAAAGCTGACGTCAGGATCTACATGGTGCGGCCCAGCTTAGTCAGCGTCGGAGTTGAGTTTTTTGTGTTTGTATTTTTGTTATGCTTGGGAATTTTAGAGTGGACGTGAGTAACATTCGTGGGTTGAGATCCAAATTTTTTTTCATCGTACGCCCATGCGATTCACAATAAACCAGCTGTTTTGGCACAAAGTGAAACACAGGTCAGCATTGATTCCGATTTAACGGAGTTTAGTCTGCCTGGATATAACTTGGTGCCATTATTCTTTTCCCATCGTGGTATCGCCGTTTATATACGTAGTGACGTAGCCTACCAACTTCTACCTCAATACGGCCAATGTTCCAATCCGGAATTTTATTTTATTTTGCTCAAATTTCATTTTATTCACAACTGTTTTATTTACCAGGACAGGCCTTCAACTTCTAATGAGTTTGATGCACTGTCTGATTCCATTACCAGAACTGTAACCCATTATCCTCGTACTGAAATCGTCATTGCGGGCGATTTCAATATACACAATTCAAGTTGGCTTCGACATTATAGACAGACAACACCCGAAGGAAGGTATGTTGAGATCTTTGCTGAGGTTAATAGTTTAACCCAGATTGTAAATGAGCCGACACGGATACCGGACATTAGCGGTCAAATCGCCAACACTCTGGACTTGTTTCTTACCTCTCACCCTGATAAATACCTTTTAAACGTATTACCGCCTCTAGGTTCGTCAGACCATTGTATCATATCGGCGAATTTCTCGTACTCCAGCCACACAGTTAAAGAACAAGCTCATAAAAGAACCGTATGGCAATACGAGAAAGCCAATTGGGAAGCTTTAAACTGTTAGTTTAGGAGTTAAACCTAAGGAAAACGCGTGGTGTGATTTGAGCTGTAAAGAAGCTATCAGGGCTAAAGAGCTAAGAGCCAGAAATGACTCACCAAATAAATGCTGGTGTTCCTAAAGGCTCTGTTTTGTCTCCGACTCTCTTTTTCATTTTTATCAATGACCTCCTGTCTGTCACTTCTAATCCAATCCATTCCATTGCTGATGACAGTACCCTCAGCTTTACATATTCGTTTCCTGGGCAACGCCCCTCATCTTCGGGCGTTGAACTGGAACGGCAACGTATGTTAAGCTCATTGAATTCCGATCTTGACAGCATTCTTAAATGGGGTAAAACCAACAGAGTGGAATTTAATGCTTCCAAAACGCAATGCTGTCTGCTGTCATTGAAGCGAACCCTTAATTCTCTGCCATTATCCATGAATGGCACTTGCATCGCTGAAACCGAAAGACTTTCCCATTCTCGGTATGTGTGTTAATGACAACCTTCGTTGGAATGGCCACAGAATGCTGCGAAATGTCTAGACTTCCTAAAGCGATGCAAGAAATATTTCACCCCTTTTGATCTGGCTAGAATCTTCAAGGCGTTCATTCGCCCAAAACTTGAGTACAACGCTCATATCTGGTCCGGTGCACCAATGACATATTTGGAGCTACTTGACAGGATCCAAAAACGTGCGGTAAAACTTATTGGCGATCGAGACATCGCGATATCACTTGACTCTCTTAGTCATCGTCACAATGTATCCTGCCTGTCATTGTTTTATCGGTATTTCCACCACAAGTGCTCAAATGAAATAGCCAGTTGCATTCCACCCCTACAGCAATTCAACCGCAATACTCGCCATGCGAGGAATGCTCATCAGTTTACCCTCAAGCCTGTATTCGGACGTACAGTGAAATACAAGGATTGATTTCTTATCCGTGCAATACGAATGAGGAATGCTCTACCCCGCTCTGTTTTTCCTGCACACTATAATTTACAAACATTTAAAACCAACGTACATCGGTATCTCCTTTTTTCTAATCCTTCACTTCCCTAATGCCCGCACTGTGTTACTTCATTATAAAGGTATCCAAAGTCCCTTTAGTGCGCGTACATTATACCAAAAAAAAAAAGGGTGCAGTTTACCAATAATCGAGGGCCTACACTTAGAAAGCTGAACTGAAGCTGGAAGGAAAACTACACTTAAATGAAGATGGACGCATCCGCTGATCAAAGATTACGAGTGAGAATTGTCGGGAAATGGCTTTTTTCGTGACTAAATCTACATAAATAAAAATCACGTGTATGACCGATACTTCCGTACTAATTCGTGGCCAAGTAACACCGAGTACAGTGATAGGGAACGTGATGCGAATAGACACACAAATCCATTCACCAAAACGCATCTTAACTTTCGCCTCTCAACGCTTCCCACTTTCTCCAAGCTACTACTGTTGTTCATGATTAAAATCATTTCACTCGGGGTGACTGCTCGCGATTTGAGAATATAATGTCCCTCAATACAAGTTTGCAATTCGATTTCATTCACAAAGGCGTTTAACTGTTGTTAACTCAATACAGCAATAAAAAATTTCGCGATCTGTTAAAAAAAACCTTCAGTTTCAGTTAGTCAGTATCATCGTTTCAGTCCAACAAAGAAAGTAAAGTATTGTAAGAAATCTATAGATACCCAGAATGTAAACGAATGCAAGGCTTTTGATTGAATGGAAAAACATTTTTCGTTATATAAAACGATGCATTTGCTGGATTATGATTAAGTAGGAAAAAGCATTTCGATACTTCAAGATGAAGTTGACTTGGATCACAATTTGCACGGTTTTACTAATTTTTTTCCGCTTTGTAACTGCTGACGTAGAACCCCAATGTGGGGCCGTGTCATGCTCAACGGACGAGTGTATCGTAAAAGCCTATCGTTGGATAAACAATATTAAACAATGGCAATTTTTTACCAATCCTTGTCACTTGTATGCACAAAATCTTTGCGAAGCTGAAAAAGGTAATTTTGTTGGCTGTTTGTTTTTTTTTAATACATTTTTGTGATACTTTCTTTTAATTTATTTTATTAACGGAAAGAAAAATGGATAGGAAACCAAAATGAAGATTGCAAGCCCATAGATACTAAACCAAACAGAGGTTCATACGCGGGGTGAAAATAAAAGGAATTTTTAAATTCTTAAATTTTTTTAATTTAAACAATAAATATCTATTGTGAGTTTATTGTTCTTGGAATTTTTTTTTTTTATTATGTACGCACACTAAAGGGACTTTGGATACCCTTATAATGAAGTAACACAGTGCGGGCATTAGAGAAGTGAAGGATTAGAAAAAAGGAGATACCGATGCACGTTGGTTTTAAATGTTTGTAAATTATAATGCAAAGGAAAAACAGAGCGTGGTAGAGCATTCCACATTCGTATTGTACGGTTAAGAAACGAATCCTTGTATTTCACTCAAGTACTCAAGTTTGGGGCGAATGAACGCATTGTAGATTCTAGCCAGATCAGAAGGGGTGAAATATTTCTTGCATCGCTTTAGGAAGCCTAGACATTTCGCAGCGTTCTTGGCGACATCGAATATGTGGCCATTCCAACGAAGGTTGTCATTAACACACATACCGAGAATGGAAAGTCTTTCGCTTTCAGCGATGCAATTGCGTTTTGGAAGCATTAAATTCCACTCTATTGGTTTTACCCCACTCCAGAATGCTGTCAAGAGCGGAATTTAATGAGCTTAACATACGTCGCCGTTCCAGTTCAACTCACGAAGATGAGGGCCGTTGCCCAGGAAACGAATATGTAAAACTGAGGGTACTGTCATCAGCAAAGGAATGTGTTGGATTAGAAGTGACAGACAGGAGGTCATTGATAAAAATGAGAAAGAGAGTCGGAGACAAAACGGAACAACTTGTATTGAACGGTCCGAAAGGTAACTTCTAATCCATTGAATAAAGATATCACCGATTCCAAATGCACGCATTTTCGATAAAAGAGCTTGATGCCAAACTCTGTCAAATGCCTTTGAAATATCAAGCGCAACGACTTTGCTTTCACCACCATGGTGAATAGATTGGTTCCACTTTTCGGTTAGATATGTCATCAAATCACCAGTGGACCTGTTGCTGCGAAAACCGTACTGCCGGTCATTAAGAAGTTTTCGGGATTCGAGATATTTCATAAGCTGACGATTTATCAGCGTTTCCATGACCTTGGAAAGAAGGGACGTAAGTGCAATTGGTCGGTAAGAGGGAGAGGAAGATTCGCCTTTTTTTGGGACGGGCTGGACAAATGCTGTTTTCCATCTTCTCAGAAAGAGCCCTGAAGAATAGGGCAGTTAGAAAAGCTTACGCATTGGTTTTGCCAGCGTGGAAGATCACCTCTTCAGAACGATAGGGGAAATACCATCTGGACCAGCGGATTTATGTACGTTAAGATCTCGAAGAACTCTTGCCACTGTACGAGTGCGAAAATGAATTGGTCCTATAGTATATTCTACGCGCTCGATTACTGGGGGAGATAAAGCACAATCTGGCAGCGTTCAGCTAGCTGCAAAATGGTCAGCAAGCAGATTGGCTTTATCCGAAGAGCTGACAGCTGGCAGATGTTATTGCAAGTGAGTGTCGGGCCGAATTTTTAATATTCTTGACAAATGACCAAAAGTTTGTACTACCGGTGGGACTTTGTAGTATTTTCTGCCTCAACTTTTGGTCGTAGAATTCGATTAAAAAATTCAGTGTTAAACGTTATAAACCGTTATTCATTATACATGAATGACACTTGCATCGCTGAAACCGAAAGGCTTACCATCCTCGGTATGTGCGTTAATGACAACCTTCGTTGGAATGACCACATATTCGATGTCGCCAAGAACGCTGCGAAATGTCTAGGCTTTTTCCTCAAGTGATGTGAGAAACAGTTTACCCCTTCCGATCTGGCTAAAAATTTATAATGATTTTATTGGCCCAACGCTTGAGTAAAACGCTCATATATTGCTACCGATTACATATTTGACTTATTTGAAAGACTTCTTGGCGAACGAAAGGAACAGCAAGGCAAAATTAAAAGTTATCAATCGATGAGTGCTGTGCATTTCATCACTGATCGATATCTGCTTTTGCTTCGACTGTGGCTGCCGATTTTTTCAAAAGCAAAACAAATGCAACTCAAAGCTGTTTTTCAAACACTGATCGCAGTCCTCGACGCTTGCATCACCGCTATCCTCGCACTTTCATTATGTTTATAGCCTTACACAACATTGGTAAATTTCTTCTGCCTGTCGTTGTTTTATAGTAATTTCTATCGTAAGCCCGTTGCATTCTACCCCTTCACCATTTCAACCGCAATATCTGCGTCATGCAAGGAATCCTCATCGGTTCATATTTTATAAAGATAAGTTCCTTTGCCGTTTTAAACACTACATCATTGTAGTATTCTAATTCATTTAATCGTATCGTGTGTCACGCGTCATCAATACATAATAACGAAATCACGTTAATTTAGTTCACCATCCATCTTGAGATTTTTAGCTGGCACTTTTAAATTGGACTTAAATACTAGTTAGTCACATCCAAACAGTTATCGATTTTATTTAGAAGTGACACAGATCATTTATTACTACCGATTTTTGGTTAAACTCAGTTTAGTTAAAACTCGAGTTCAATTCGTTTATAAATAAACGCAAATGTGCATCGTTTCTCATCTTTTCATCTACTCACCCATTCTTTATTAACATTACAAGGATTTTAAAAATCCCTTTTCTAAACTAAAGATGTTCTTTTAGAGGCGGATAACTCAACGTTGGCAGCACTGTTTTCGGTGATTTGACAGTTTGCGGCTGTTTTGAGGTTAGTTTGGTTCGAAAATTCAGCTTGAATAGAATAGCTCATTCCGAAGCAACATTTTCAAATTGTTCTATTTGCGTGCAATTATGGTGGAAATAGTCCACCAGATGATTAAACTTGTGTCAATCCACTTTACCTCCTCGAGAAAACATATGAGCAATGTCCTATACACGACGTTAAAATCGTCCTAGGTGATTTTAACGCCAAAATAGGAAAGGAGGACATCTTTGGTAGCACAATCGGAAAGCATAGCCTACACGACACCACGTCTGGAAACGGGCTTAGGCTAATTGACTTTGCTGCGGGACGTAATGTTACTATAGCTAGCACACGGTTTCCTCACCTCAATATCCACAAAGGACCATGGCGGTCACCAGATCACCAAACCGTCAATCAAATTGACCATGTTGCGATCGACGCAAGGCACTCCTCCAGTATTCTAGATGTCCGAACTTTCCGAGCGGCCAACATAGACTCGGATCACTACCTAGTTGTAGCCAAGGTACGTATGCGGATATCCCAGACACCACAACAGCGAGGAAATACTGTGAGGAGATTCAACGTTGAACGCCTACAAGCGCAACAAACCGCCAGAATTTTTGCCGATCGCGTATCCCTCAACCTCTCGAGAAGTCCTGTGCTGCCAGCATCAAGTGCTGAAGACCAGTGGCATCGATGCCAAGAAGCCATCAGAAGGGCCGCAACTGATGTGCTTGGTTTCACCAAACCACCCCCACGAAACCCCTGGTTCGATGAAGAGTGCCGGCAAGCGCATGTAGCAAAAAAACGTGCCTACGAAGCGGCGCTGCACAGAAGGACGAGAGCGGCTCGTGAGCTCTACGAGCAAATGAGGAGGGAAAAACACCGGCTTCTCCGGAAGAAAAAGAAAGAGCATGAGAAGCGCGCGATCGAGGAAATAGAGGGGTGGTACTCCAGGAACAATGTTCGGAAGTTTTACCAAAAGGTAAAAAGAACGTGTCAACGCAACTTTACCCGAGCAGATACCTGTAGAGACGAGCAAGGAAACCTAGTAGTGGAAACACAGTCGGTGCTGAGGATATGGAAAAAACATTTCTGCAGACTGTTAAACGGCGATGACGACACAAATTCCGCTGTCAGGCAGAATGAACCATTCAACATGGGTGATGAAAGCCAAGACTCCCGCCCACCTGACCAAAATGAAGTGAGGATAGCAATATCCAAACTGAAATCCAACAAGGCTGCCGGGCCGGACGGCTTAACTGCCGAACTTTTCAAGGCAGCGGGAGATGATTTCGTAGAGAGCATGCACCAGCTCGTCTCCAAGATTTGGTCAGAGGAAAGTATGCCTGATGAATGGAACCTCAGCATTGTTTGCCCGATCCACAAGAAATGAGACCCTCTTAACTGCGCCAACTATAGAGGTATAAGTCTCCTCAACATCGCGTATAACATCCTGTCTGCCGTGCAGTGTGAACGCCTGAAACCATTCGTCTACGAACTGATTGGACCCTATCAGTACGGTTTTAGGCCCAGTAAGTCCACAACTGACCAGATTTTCACACTTCGGCAGATCCTGGAAAAAACCCAAGAAGTCCAGATCGATACTCACCATCTTTTTATCGATTCTAAGGCCGCATATAACAGCATTTATAGAGACGAGCTATACAGAGCCATGTCTACTTTTGGCATTCCTGCCAAACTCGTCAGATTGTGCAGGATGACGATGGAGAACTCTCGCTGCTCCATTAAGGTCGGAAACAATCTCACCGAGACCTTTGATGTCAAAAAAGGATTTAGACAAGGCGATGCGCTGTCATGTAACTTCTTCAACATCATACTTGAGAGAATTGTGCGAAACTCGCAAGCCAACACCAGGGGCACAATTTTCCAAAAGTCTGTGCAACTACTTGCTTACGCCGACGACATCGACATCATTGGCAGAACACAGCGAGCTGTCACTGGTGTGTTTGCAAGTATCAGTACAGAGGCGGCAAAAATGGGTTCAGAAGCGAATGAGGGAAAAACGAAATATATTCTGTCAACAAGAAGGGACGCACAACATCGACGAATCGGACAGAACGTCACGATAGTTCGGGACTTTATCTACCTCGGCTCCGCTATTAACTCTGACAACGATATATCGTCAGAAATCAAGCGAAGAATTACACTTGCCAACCGCTATTACTTTGGCCTAAGGAGGCAATTGATTAGTAAGGCCTTGTCGAGAAACACCAAGGAGACTCTATATAAGACCCTCATCATTCCAATCCTGCAGTATGGCGCAGAAGCATGGAGGTTATCAAAGGCGGATGAAGATCTCCTTGATCGTTTCGAACGCAAAATTCTTCGAGTGATTTTCGGTCCCGTTTGCGTTGACGGGCTTTGGAGGAGGAGATTTAACAGCGAACTCTACGAGCTGTACAGCGACATCGACCTGGTCAGAAAAATACGGATTAGTCGTCTAAGATGGCTGGGACATGTAGAGCGAATGGACACCAACGCTCCGGCCTGAAAAGTCTTCGAATCCAACCCGGAAAGACAACGCAGTTGAGGAAGACCTCGCCTAAGGTGGCGAGCGCAAGTGGAAGGGGACCTCAACCAACTTGGAGTGCGCAACTGGAAGCAGTTAGCCAAAGATTGTGCTAACTGGAGAGGCGTATTGGTTGAGGCCCAGGTCCACCCCGGACTGTAGCGCCACCTAAGTAAGTAAGCAATCCACTTTACAGAAAATTTTACGTGCTTACAAGTTTCAACAGGAATTGAAGTTACACGATCATCGTTTACGCCGTACATATTGAGATTGGGCTGTGAGATGGAAACATTGCTACAAGCCACTGTCGAAACCATGTCCATGTCTTTAAAAATGACTATGATCAGGAGGATACAGTACAATTTTCCTAAATTCTCTGACCCACAATTGGAAGGCATTATTGTTGCAGATATATGGTTTCAGCAGTACGGCACCACATGCCACTCAGCGCTCGATACAGTTAATTTACTCAAGCAAACGTTCTTGATAATTTCAATAAATGGACCTGTTGACTAGCTGCTGGTGATTTCAAGCTATTAGATTAATTTTACTGGGGATATGTAATTTTGCATGTCAACCCCGGTAAACCAGAAACAATTAAGCACTTGAAAGCCAACTACAACACTAGTTCTGATATACGACATACGACGAGTGCTGGACGATAAATTCTTCGATGGATATTTGGTCCCGTGAACAAGGAGAACGACTTGGAGGAAAATATATAACCCCGAACTATATAAGCTTTACCAAGATGTGGATGTAGTCCAAATAGCCGAAACACTTCGACTATATATCTTTCCCCAGCACCCAGGTTCAAGACGATAAGAAAGACCGAACCTCATTTTCAAAGACCAAGCCATCGCAGATTGCGTTTAGTCTGGAAAATTGGAACCAGCGTGCCTTATCTCATGCAGAGACTATTCGCTGTCAGGGAGCTCCTTAAGGGGTTACATGGGTTCCACAGCTTCAAAAAATCGATTTCATTTTATAGTCTTATTAATTTTTACAACATCTCGAGAATATTATCCTAAATTTTCAATTCATTCCGAATAAAAGTTTCAGAGATACAACCTTGGGAAGGTGCGCACTCAATTAAATCACGAAGTTTATTTGAGGTTATCTAAATTTTAAACGCGTTTTTCTCGAAACTGTGTTCTCGCAAATTGATGAAATTTTATACAGGTCTTCGAGATACAATTCGCGAGGACTTGGACGAAGGATTTCTTCTTTTTTTCAATCACAACTCTTTAAAAAAAAAAGTTGAGCAAATTTTACCATAATTTGGAAGATCTAAGGCTGTCTCCGGCGTACTGTTTAATACGTTATCCAAATTTCTACCCTGTTTGTGAGTATGACATTTGGCTAAGCCATTAAGCATCACTTGCCTGTCAGGGTAAGTCATTCTAAATTCCTATAAAATAAATCCCTTGCTGTCAGTTATTGGAAGCTACAAAGCCACCACAGCTACAAAGGATTGAACGAACAAATAAAATGTCTAACTCAATGACATACCTAGGAATCCTTGTGCAGCATTGCTCATTAATAATTCCACGGCCAGCCGATTACCACAACCCTAATCAGTCGTTTATAATTGCAACATTCACCAAAACACTCACTATAATTGCTATCTAAAACACTTCCAATTTCGTATTAATTTATCTGATGGCATAGCCCTTCCTCCGGCCATAAACCGCACACTACTACCACCCACTCATCGAACCCTTGTCAATTCACGACCATAAAACATCAAAAAACAATCCCAGTACAAATATATACTGTACATATGTATACAGTAAAAATCAATGTTCAGACATGACGGCAGCCAAGATAAAACAAATTCAACAAAACTATCTCTAGCATACCTTGATTAAAATCGCCAACAGCTTATTGATCTCCAGCGGTGAGCGGAGACAATTCCGTTCCCTATTACCACTGTTTTCGACGCCGACACTGCCACTGCCACCGAACAGCTCATTGCGATTGTGGTAGAAGCCAAGTGTGGACTGCATGAAATTGCCAATAATTATTTGCACATCACCACGCAAAATTGGATCCGAATGATTGTAAAAGAGCAACACATCGGATAGGATCTGCTGATGACCTTCCTGGTGTAGCAGCAACATTTGGTGGATGTCATAGCTGCCGCCAATTCCACGAATATCGTCATTGGCCGACGACGACGAAGTCGATTGCTTGTTGGCCAAATTGAATTTTTCCGCAGCGGATTTTCCAATCGATATATCTCTTAATTGCGATGTTATTGGTTGAACGGCATCCACAACTGTTGGCGCTGCTGATACCGCTGCACCCTTTATGCTGCTGCGACTTGTTTTAGATTCAATTATTTCCGATTTTGAGAGAAATTGTTCCGATCGCTTTTGATTGCGTTTTGGTTTGGGCGATTGCGTCTGCTTCGACGACGACAGTCCACCTAGTTCGGCGAACAACAACATTGGGTCTGCACTCCTACTCAGCGGTTGATTGAGGAAATCATTTGTGGTACATTCGCCAAAGTGGTCGTCTTTGATTTCCAGCGGAAGCAAGTTGCCTGACTCGGGGAATTCCGGGAACTCTCCTAGCCTACAGTCATCGGTTAGATGATCAAAGTCCTTTCCAACGTTCGAGCTACTGCTGGTGCCACTACTGTTATTGCTACTATGTCCAGTTGTCAGCTGTTCATCTTCCTCAGGAATTTGAAGGGCCAGTTGTGTTCGCCTGATCTCTGCTGCACTGATTTCCATTGAAAGCCGCAAAACTTCGGGCATAAGTCGAGTACAATTAGCTATTACATTCAGTGAAAGGTGCTTTATGGACACTCGAATGGCCGTATCCGATTGTAGACCACCCCGCTGGCCAGACAATAAAAACTTTGCCACAATGAAACGTGATGTATAGTAGATAATGGTTTGATCGTAAATAGTTCCAACTCGAAGTTGCATTGGTTCATCTGTGCCACAACTGTCTACTTCGTCTTGCTGTGACTTTGTGACACAAGACTCATCCTCCTCCTGCTCCTGTTCGTCATCGCTGGTGTTCCGCGTATTCGAGTTGTCGATGAGGAGTGCTGTTGATGCCGTTACCGACGCACTGGATAATGCATCATCATTGACCCCCGCACTTGCATTGCAACTGCCACCACTTTGATGCGGTACAATTACTAAATCTTGTTCATTTTTAGAGCTCGAGCTATTGGTGGGAAGTGATACGTGACTGCCCAGAGATATATGACTGTTTATGGATTCCAACGAGAGGTTGTCCGCATCTTGCTGATGTTGTTGTTGCTGTTGTTGTTGTTGTTGCTGCCCCTGCAACTTGTGTTGTGGAGAGTTTATTGCTGCGGCCGGTACTTGAGTGGTATCTGCCAGCGGCGGTAATGGTACTGGTTTCGGGTTAGTACGGAATAGTTTTGTCATGGATTCTACAAAAAAGAAAATTAAAAGGAATTTTAAAAGAGATAAAACTAATGGACACCATTAACAAGTTGCGTGTGCATCCTGTAAAATTATTTGACCTCATCCCGAAATGGAATGCTCTCAGTGCAACTACTATATAGCTACTGACCTAAATGGAAGAGTTTTTAAGAAAAGCACGAATGTGCCAGATGGATGGATGGATGGGTGGGTTACGTGAGTGGAAACCATATCTCTGAGTTTCAAGGACTCGGATTTTTCAAAAGTTAGATTATTATTTACTTAGACAAATGAAATCCAACCACTAACAAAGAGAAGGTTATACAGAATGGATTATAAAATTTGGGGCAAATGAAAGAATTGAAATTTTCTAAAGAGTAAATAAAGGATTCTGTTCATTTCTATCTAAGCGAACAATAGACTTCAGGAAAGATATTCTACGTTCAAACACAAACAAATGTGACAAATTTGGGTAACTAAATTTAAATAAAAAAAGCTACGGCAACGAACAGGCAGCTGAGAAAGTCAGAGATGGACGTGCTTTTTGACATGCACTTTGTTAAAAGCGCTTCAAGATGACTATCCGACCAGCATACAGGCCCAAAATTATTAAGAAGCGTACAAAGCACTTCATCCGTCATCAATCGGACCGATATGTTAAGCTTTCTCCCAAAATGGAGTAAGCCAAAAGGTATCGACAACAGAGTTCGTCGTCGTTTCAAGGACCAATACTTGATGCCAAATATTGGTTATGGTTCCAACAAACGTACTCTTCATATGCTGCCAACCGGCTTCAAGAAGTTTGTTGTCCACAATGTCACACAAACTGAAAGTTCTGATGATGCAAAACAAAGTCTACTGCGGCGAGATCGCTCATGGGGTTTCATCGAAAAAGCGTAAGGAAATCGTTGAACGTTTGACAAATCCCAACGGACGTCTGCGCTCGCAAGAGAATGCCTCCCTTTAAACTGTATGAATGGACCAGCCCTCAATCTCATCGTCAGAAGAAAATCATGCACCGGATTCAACCTACGAGATGCTATTATGTGACTTCTTGAATCTCGTTTTCAAGCAGATAGTACGCAGGGCAGGCGTCAACATGGGAGGAACTGTCTTGAAGTAAGCTACGATAAGACAGTATATGACAAAATGCCTCTTATAAATAGCAGCAACTTGTTGACAGTTGAGAAGTTCATAACCTCCACTAATGACTAGTTGGTTAAAATTCCTCACTCGATGGACGAAATGCCAAAAATTATAACAGTTCAGCTTTACGGGGCGGGTCATGCACGGCGATAAGCAGCAAGAAATTGAAAAAATCATTGACAGGAACGTGACAAAAGAGGCGTGACAAAAAACTTCTTATGGCAAACTTGTTAGGAAGGTCAGTGTCTTGCCTACATATTTTTGTTTGAAGGTTCTAAAGCTTTATCTTTTCAACTTTACCTTTAGAGGTCTACGACGAGTATTAACAGATGTTACGAACTATGTGTCAAAATGACTTTACCCTTAGGGTAGCGTAACCTCCTAGGTGCTACTAATGCTGCGTATGGTTGTAATTACATCCTGGGAGTGGCTATCACTCGACAAAACCGTTTTCTTCGACATAAATATTCATGGAACATACAGAGGCTTCTGAAGAAATAAATTGGTACAATCTGGACATGCGAAAGCATGATACGATAAATGTGCGATACCCTACAGAGGCCTGTGTAAAATAGAACTTAATCAAATGGTTTGAGTTTCACAAAAATACGTCAAAGGAACATGCTGTTGGACAGAGGAAGCTAAGTCCTCAGTAATATGTGAAAAGAAAACGGCATTTAAAGTCTGGTCAAAGTGCCCCTCCAATAACAGAGATGATTAAGATTGTTTGAAAAGAGACTTTGCGAATGTCTCGCCAAAAAAAAAAAACAAAATGTACTCTCAGAATTTTGGAAAAAGATGGGGGATATCGGGCCCAGATATGAGGGGTGATCTAACGCCTGTGACAAATGATACTATATGAGTGAGGGTATGTCGCGGATCATAAAGGCTTTGCATCAGGTGTGGGTTGATTTGGACAAAGCATTTAAAAAGAGAGGCGTTAAGCCCATAAGGAATTCATAAAACATGCCTAGAGATGATCGGATACAGGTACGAGGGAGCAAAGACAAGAGGTAAATGTCACCAAAAAAGTCAGTGTCAGTGTGCTCTGATTTGTATTTATGTCGTCGACTGTTAGCCTGAAAAAAAAGTGACAGACTATAAAGAACATCAGTTAGTTTTTGATAAACGTGGAGCGAGGAACTTGCCGTACAAGGAGCACTTGATATTTGGTTGCATATTTTGGAGAAAATTAAAAAAGAGAATCTTTACTGTTTTTTTTCAAACTCACTTCGACCTATTTCATACATATATTTGAATGGAACAAAGATTCTCAAGTATCTGGGACTATGAACAATAGTAAAGCAACTGCGGATGACTCCCCTATGAATGCCCTACCTTTGCTTGAACCGGTCACTAACTTGGTTAGTCCTGAACATCTTAGCTTCTTATCAATTACAGCAGGAGTAACGATTTATGAGTCCTAAGCTCCGAGGAAGACCTCACGTCAAGGAACCAATCTCAAAAATATGTACATACTTAGTTGGTATTGCCATGGTTTAAAAAAAGAACCCCACAAACCTGAACAAAAGTGCAAATTAAATCAATCATTCCTATACAAGAGCGAAACATAGGTCCGATCAGAAAATTATTGTTGTATCTAATGCTGAAATCGAAATCAAATGATTTGCATGTTCTCGAAAGAAAAATTAAATTTTTCAAATACCAAATCACACTGCCTCTCTTCCTAAGCTCAACTAAAATACTTCCTATTTCAACCCCTCACGGAATAAGACAAAAGACAACCATACCTAATCCACAATGTCATCTTAATAGACAAAAGCGGCAAAGTATTTGCATCAATAACAAGGGCAAGCAAAGTCAAAAACCTCTACAAACAATCAATCACTGTTCCCCAGGCACGAAGGATAACATTAGCATCGCCTCACAGGATAATTCCAATGACATACAAAGCTGTACCTCTTACTCGAGATAAACCTCAACGCGTCGGCAGATAACGTCATCACACATTATCCCGTTCTTACCGACAACTAATCACCTGAGAGCTCCTTCATTCATATATTGACATTCACCTTCATGCCTGGAATCATCATTTGTACGGTTCATTTCATTTCATTTTACTTCCCTGGTGGCATGAATACAACCAAACAAAACGACGACGTCAACAGCGACACAATTATGTAAATATGTCATCAGATCGAAGAGAGCAAATTTAAAAGTCAACTCAGACGATGTACCTAACCTAGCCGCTGTTGCAAGGGGTGAGCGCGGAACATCGCTCGTAGAACAAAACCAAAGACAAACTGTCAACTTAACAGAAATACAAACTTCAAGTGATCCTGAAAATAAAGCTAGAGACCGAAAGCAGGAGGAGAAACTTACCTGCACTCGAATGCGAGAGCAAATTGTTAAAGAATGAACCAATTGTGTCACTCGACTTGCCACCGCCACTGCTATTGTTGGCACTCGTTGTCATAGCTGGCATTGTCGTCGCAGCAGCTCTTGATGCACCTCCAGTTAAGGGCGATGGAATTACCCTTAACGTCGTCGTCGACGATTCCACAACCTTTTTGTCTGAATTATTATTATCATGCTCACCGCTGCCACCGCTGCCACCGCTACCACCGATTGTGATTTCAGATTCGAAATCAATGCTATTGAATGATTCATTGTCGATGTCACTCAAAAACTGTGATTTGTCATCGCAGGAACCACCGGCACCACCACCATCCCCACCAGCATCATCATCATCATCATCATCATCATCATTTCCATCCTCTTCTTCGGCATCACCTTCAATCAGCAGGTTGACATCCACCGTCACCGTAGGAGCTCTCATCTCAGCTGGAGGTTGTTCAGACGAGGACAACGACAAATGGGAATCATCTTGGAGCGGTTCATTTACTTCCAACAGAGTAGTAAAGCCATCATCCTCGTCTTCTTCGTCGTCGTCGTCGTCGTCGTCATCATCATCAATAATACGGTGACGATGTTGATCATCCTTATGATTTTTAAGTTGTAACTCATCGTTAGCGGGAGTGCTTGTTGGACTGGCAGCGTTGCAGGCAGAAGCAGCAGCTACATCGTCAACCACTGACATTCTCGTCTTGATAGTGCTTTGCTGCTTCTTATTATTTACTTTGGAATTCCCATTTCCATTCGCATGCCTCAACCTATCGTCGCATTTCGCATCAGAAACCACGCTACTTGTGTTTGGATGCAACTGCCTTCGAGGGGGCGGCGTTGGCTGCACGGAGGATGCTTTCAACGTTTTTTCCATACCTAATTTGAATGCATCTCTAATAGTTTCTTTTTCCGTTGATTTTTCTTTCGATGACTCAGCAGCAGCCACCACTTCTCCGAGCATCGTTTTCGTCTTCGCCGTCGTCGACGTCTTATGTTTATTCAATTCGGATGCATCACCTAACAAACTACTACTAACGGTAGCAGGCTGCTGCCGAAGTGCGGTGGGCATCCAGCATCTTCGCTGTTCAGCGGCCAATCCCATCGACGACGATTTCAATGGAGACGACGCAACGGGGTGCCCAGCACTCACATTGCATGTCATTTGAAAATTTTTCATTTGGAATATTTGATTTTTTAATGATTTCCTCTTTCTCAGGTATTCATTGTGCTGTAGCTGGTGATTGCACAGAAGGTGCTCAAGTGTTTTTCCAGAAGCGGATGTTCCCGTACCGTCCAAGGACTGCAAAATTGAATTGATAACCTCAAGAGAACCATTTATAATGGAATGACTGGAAGTGTGGTTCGTGTTGAGTAAATGTAAACAAAAATCATAAATTTCGATAATTTGCTTGGCGTCCTGGATGTTGCAATTGTCGTCGCTTCTATTGTTACTGCCGGTACTGCTACTCCGGCGGTAAATATGAGCGCCTCTTCCGCTTTCATCGCGTATAATTAAGGGTAAGAGGATACGAAGGAATCCCAAAGTACCCAGCAGAGTGTTTGTGTTTTGATGGTCGTCATTGAGGAGGATATCTGCGAAGAAAAAATCAAAAGAAAAAGATAGAATTTTAGAGTTGACTGCAAATAAATAGTTCTCGAGAAAATGCTTGTATTTGAAGGATTGAGAAGGAATAGCAGAAATGAGAAGACACTGATTTTTATAAATTGAGCAAATGTATATATTTATGTTTGTGTTTACTCACCAACTTAAAGAGTGAGGGTTGTTTGCTGGGTTTTTGATTAAAAAAATAACCGGAGGGGACTAGCTACAGATTCAAGGTGATCTTTGAAGAACTATATTTAGATTTAGATAAGGAGAGCTTTATAGATGTTCATATTAGAAAAACAAAAAAGCATTGTCCACTGAGGGTGCTTTTCACTGTCTTGTAGGAAAGTTAGAAAAACTATTTCTATTTAAGGAAATTGCCTTATGTGTCTTGTTAGAAGTGCTTTCGAAAGTACTTTACACAGCCTCAGATACGACGCGATTGCAGAGCAATCAGAGCGATCATTGGTTACGAAAATTCGACCAACCTATAGATTAGAGCCATGCAGGAAAGTCAAATCATAACCATCTCCCCTGGAGGGGTGTCAGTGTCTATGACGGCAGTTAAAAGCTAGTCATTGACAATCATTATTTATCAGTCCTAGCAAAGCCATTCAAGTGCCTAACTCTGAAAGGAGACAGGTTGACAAATCCACTTTCGCACCCGTACTGTGGCAAGAGTACTTCAAGATCTTAACATTCACAAATCCGCTGGTCCAGATGGTATTTCCCCTATCGTTATGAAGACGTGTTCTTCCACGCTGGCAAAACCAATGCGTAAGCTTTTCTAACTGTCCTATTCTTCAGGGCGCTTTCCGAGAAGATGGAAAACAGCATTTGTCCAGCCCGTCCCAAAAAAAGGCGAATCTTCCTCTCCCTCCTCCTACCGACCAATTGCACTTACGTCCCTTCTTTCCAAAGTCATGGGAACGCTGATAAATCGTCAGCTTATGAAATATCTTGAATCGCGGAAACTTCTTAATGACCGCCAGTACGGTTTTCGCAGCAACAGGTCCACTGGTGATTTGATGACAAATCTTACCGAAAAGTGGAACCAATCTATTCACCGTGGTGGTGAAAGTAAGGTCGTTGCGCTTGATATTTCAAAGGCATTTGACAGAGTTTGGCATCAAGCTCTCTTGTCGAAAATGCGTGCATTTGGAGTCGATGATACCTTTATTCAAATTAGAAATTAGAAATTACCTTTCGGACCGTTCAATTCAAGTCGTTTTGGACGGTTTCAAGTCTCCAACTCACCAAATAAATGCTGGTGTCTCTTTCTCATTTTTATCAATGACCTCCTGTCTGTCACTTCTAATCCAATCCATTCCTTAGCTGATGACAGTACTCTCAGCTTTACATATTCGTTTCATGGGCAACGCCACTCATCTTCGGGCGTTGAACTGGAACGGCAACGTATGTTAAGCTCATTGAATTCCGATCTTGGGGTAAAACCAACAGAGCGGAATTTAATGCTTCCAAAACGCAATGCTGTCTGCTGTCATTGAAGCCAAACCCTAATTCTCTGCCATTATCCATGAATGGCACTTGCATCGCTGAAACCGAAAGACTTTCCATTCTCGGTATGTGTGTTAATGACAACCTTCGTTGGAATGGCCACAGAATGCTGCGAAATGTCTAGACTTCCTAAAGCGATGCAAGAAATATTTCACCCCTTTTGATCTGGCTAGAATCTTCAAGGCGTTCATTCGCCCAAAACTTGAGTACAACGCTCATATCTGGTCCGGTGCACCAATGACATATTTGGAGCTACTTGACAGGATCCAAAAACGTGCGGTAAAACTTATTGGCGATCGAGACATCGCGATATCACTTGACTTTCTTAGTCATCGTCACAATGTATCCTACCTGTCATTGTTTTATCGGTATTTCCAACACAAGTGCTCAAATAAAATTGCCAGTTGCATTCCACCCCTACTCACCATTCTAGGAATGCACATCAGTTTACCCTCAAGCCTGTATTCGGACGTACAGTGAAGTACAATGATGCGTTTCTCAACCGTACAATACGAATGTGGAATGCTCTACCACGCTCTGTTTTTCCTTTGCATTATAATTTACAAACATTTAAAACCAACGTACATCGGTATCTCCTTTTTTCTAATCCTTCACTTCTCTAATGCCCGCACTGTGTTACTTCATTATAAGAGTATCCAAAGTCCCTTTAGTGCGCTTACATTATAAAAAACAAAAAAAAAAAAAAGGTTAATATAAAAAAAATTAACTGAAACTTTCGAATCAAGTCCACTAGAGCCAACATTGCCCGTTTTTAAACCTCAAGGCCCCTGGCCACCAATTTTTCAAATATTATCAAAATGGGCCCTTTTTCAGTTTATGTCAGATTTTATTCTTTAGTGGAAGAAATATGAAAGCATGAAACACCAATAAATATCTACAAAAAATAATTGCACCCAGGTTAAATCACTGAGATCGAGTTGAAAATCTTGGCAATTAACATATCAATAAAAAAAAAAAGAGTTTTACAAAGATGTTACTAAATTGCTAAGCTTTAAGAGCATGTAGATATATAATGTTCCCGATGACTGGACCATCAGCTCCATACGTCCCATCTACAAGAAAGGCGATCCTATGTCTTGCAAGAACTATCGAGACATAACCCTGCTTAATGTCGCATATAAGATCATATCCAACGTACTGTGTGAACGTCTCAAACCTTTCTGCAACACACTAATCGGCACGTACCAGTGTGGCTTCCGGCCCGGCAGATCAACTGTAGACCAAATCTTCACACTAAGGCAAATCCTGGAAAAGACCAACGAATTTCAAGTCGAGACACACCATCTCTTCATCGACTTTAAAGCCGCATATGACAGCATTCATCGTCAGGAGCTTTTTGTGGCGATGGCCGGATTCGGGATCCCGTCAAAACTGATCCAGATGTGTGGCATGACACTAGATAACACGCGATGCAATGGATGTAGTTTGGCAGTAGCCCATCTGAACTCTTTCAAACAGAACTGAACGCTGTCGTGTGATTTCTTCAACCTTGTTCTTGAGCAGATAGTGCCCAGGGCATGTGTCAACACGGAAGGCACTATCTTCAACACATCAGGCCAACTGCTAGGGCATGCGGACGATATAGATATCATCGGTTGATCCCAGCGTGCCGTGATAGACGCTTTCACGGCTATTGAAGAACAGGCGAAACTAGTTGGCCTTGAAGTGAATAAGAACAAGACTAAATATATGCTATTAACAAACAAACAATCATCTGTCCACCGACTAGGACAAAAAGGTCACTGTTGATAGCAGCAAATTCGAGGTATTTAAGGAATTCATCTACCTCGGGGTAAACATCAACTCCACAAATGACATCTTAGTGGAGATCCGTCGAAGAATTACCCTAGGAAATCGCTGCTACTTCGGTTTGGCAAAACAAATGGGTTCAAAACTCCTAACTCGAAGGACAAAGTGCATGCTCTACAGAACCCTTATCCTGCCAGTTCTGCTATACGGCGCTGAGTGCTCCTCATATCCTTCGACGGATAATTGGTCCTATGTGCGAGGAGAGCGAATGAAGAAGAAGATACAACCGCGAACTCTATGAGCTGTACCAAGATGTGGATGTAGTCTGAAAAGCTAAAACTCGTCAACTACATTGGCTCGGCCACATCGAGCGAATGGACAACAACGCTCCAGCCAAGAGGATCTTCGAATACCAGCCCCCAGGTTCGAGACGACAAGGAAGGCCGAACCTCCGTTTTAAAGGCCATCGCGGATGCCAGAGCGCTTGGTCTGGACAACTGGATGCAGCGTGATCGGGATCGCAGAGGGTGGAAGGCTGCCGTTTTCTCAGGCAGGAACTCTTCACGGGTCGGGAGCCCGTTAAGTAAGTAAGTAAGAAATATAATGTTGGACTTGAAATATGCGTATTTTACAGCTCTAAGGTCTGAAATTAATTTTATGAAATTAGGCGAAGGAGAAGTTCTTTCAAACTCAAACTCAAACTTTTAAGCCCGGCCCCTTTTTAAGTCCCTTTTTGAAAATTTTCAGCGTCAACACTGGAGCCATGTGGAGCAGTAGACGTCTGTGTGGCATAACTGTAGGATAGAAGTAGACGGACAACTGCAGAATGCCTGCAGTAACGTGTATTATGCAGTGTTGGATAAGAGACGGACGACGACTCCAACGGTAGGATACATGCACCAACATGTATCAACGGAACATATCAACCAGAACGTAAACAACCTCGACGAACCCATACAGAAGTAGACAGTGAACCGGAACGTAAACAACCTGGACATACAGAAGCAGATAGCAAACGACTACGATCGTACCGGAACGTAAATAGACTGTCCACAAGGACGACAGGACTTGTATATATTATATATGTAGATGACGACGGGGTACACGCGCGATATTTTTGCAAGTCTAACTTTGAAATAGATCAGTTACAGTTTGTATCTCAAGCTTACTAGCTTGACTCATTTATCATTTGCAAATGAAATAGATGAAATAATACCGGAGTTGTGTTTTTCTTGGAAGGATCAATTCCAACAAATTGGAGGCTCGTCCGGGATATTCCTACATTATTTAAGAGTCTTAGTCCAATAAACATTATCTCGTACGCGGCTATCGTACATCCATGGTGGCCAAAATTAGTTGAACGGACACCATGACAGCATGAGGCCATTTTTGGGCCCCAACTTTATAGACCTTCGTTAATAAGGCGCCTAAAAATATATTTTTTCAGATAGATCACAATACGCGTTTGTTGCAGGTCAATTGAGCTGCTTTGAGATCAACTAACGATTGGAAACAACAAACTTTGTCTAAACCACTATTACAAAAGTTCCACCAATCTAAGGGGTGGAAAAGTCTTGAGGGTATCTAAGGCTCTATGGCCAATTTTCGATAGTAAAAGATCTACAAAGTCTATAAAACTGAGCAGGGTTAAGCTTAAAACATTAACAGGAATTCTGAGAGGGCAATGTCTCCTGCGGAAACATGCCAAGAGGCTCGGATTAGCGGATACAGATATCTGCAGATACTGCGGAGATCTGCATGCTGCTTAGGACATAACACATATACTGTGTGAATGTGAGCCAATAATGCGCAGTCGAAAAAAGTTCTTGGGAAAATACTTCTTCGAAAACTTAGAGGAAATAGATGGCAAGGACTTTAAGGGCCTCTTAGGTCTCTGCAGGGAAATTGGTTGCTTTACAAGGGAAATTGTTTGAATTTTGAATTCAGATGGTTCCGCCAGGGATCGCGATAGGCCCGTTATGGTGACAGATAGTGGCTACATCTGCATCTTGGTACAGCTCATAGAGTTCGATTAGTCGATTGCCCTTGTTTTTTATCATTTACGGGGTTACATGGGTTTATTCGGTGAAAAAAAGGGATAAGACAATAACAAATCGATTTTTGAAGCTGTGAAACCCATGTAACCCCTTAATGGAGGCTGTATTTGCCAGCTACCCGCCAAAAAGGTTTTCTATTCCGAATTTAATTGCATTTCTCGACCAAAGCTTTAGCGTCGTACTCTGGTCAGGCACCGTAGGACACATAGGCTTTTGAGCAGCATCAGTATTGTAGAGTGTCCTAACATTGCAGGTACATACTCTGATGTGCGTTGACATTCCGGGTCTGATTGCTGTTCGAGGGAATCCAGTCTCCGAAATTAATGGTGTTTTTGTCAAAACTAACAGCTTTCGGAACGTGGTCGATCGCTCATCCACCAGCCAGGCACTGATTTTTACCCTAGAAAAGCAAGCCGTTAATTCCGGTACCTGTGACCAAAGGGTCATCCGCCACTATATGAGGCTCTCATATTGACTTCTGGAGACTGAAATTGACTTATCTGAGCTACCTTACCTCCAAATACAGGGTTTTTCAACAGAGACGCTACAAGAGTAGAGCGACAGGGACAGCAAACGACGCCATATTTCTTGCCGCTCTTTCGACATTTCCCTCCAGTAAGGTTTGCCATTCCATGATGGAAAGATATACGAGCCAACAACAAGTCGAAATTATTAAAATTTACTACCGAAATTCGGAGTCAGTGGCCTCAACGTTAAGAGCGCTACGTCCAATTTATGGTCGTCATAATCGTCCTAGCAGATCAACAATTGAGCGTCTAGTGGAAAAATTTGAATCCACAGGCACAGTACAAAATGTTCCCGTGCCAGTGAGACAAAGAAGTGCCCGTAGTATCGAGAATATTGCTGCCGCTGAGGCTTCAGTTGAACAAAGCCCAAATGTGTTTCTCACACGTCGTTCTCAAGCGTTGGGCATCTCTGTGACGTCGTTGTGGCGAATCTTGGCCTACATCCTTACAAGAATAAATTGACGCAAGAACTGAAGCCGCTTGACCACCAGAAGCGTCGTATGTTCGTGAATTGGGCTGAGCAACAACTTGAAAATGATTCGGATTTTCATCGAAAAATCATCTTCAGCGATGAGGCTCATTTCTGGCTGAATGGCTTTGTCAATAAACAAAATATGCGGTATTGGTCAGGCAGCAATCCACACGTACTCCATGAGTCATCATTGGGCCGTCGGCGTCATTGCGCCGTACTTCTTCCGTGATGATCAAGACCGGCACGTTGCTGTGAATGGGAATCGCTACCGTTCAATGATAACCGAATATTTTTGGCCCCAATTGGATGATATGGACATGGAGGACATGTGGTTCCAACAGGACGGCGCCACAAGCCACACAGCGAATGTCACAATCAATTTATTGGAAACCAAGTTTGGAGAACGTGTTATCTCACGAAATGGTCCAGTCGCTTGGCCGCCTCGGTCGTGCCGTTAGACTATTTCCTATGTCTATGCCAACAAGCCAGCGACGATTGATGAACTTCGTACGAATATCGAACGTGAAATTGCAGCAGTATCGGCCGATTTATGCTTGAAAACCGTCGAAAATTGGGTTCAGCGTCTGGACTTCTGCAAGCGTGCCCGTGGTGGCCATGCAAAAGAAATCGAATTCCATACATAATGGCATCGAACGTACTTTCACAGGAATAAAGAATTTCATTGATATCCAAAACCGTTTTTGTTTTATTTAAAAAAAACTTTTGTAGCGCTCTTATTGAAAAACCCGATATGTCTAAGTAGCTCACGTAAGGTGTCTGCCACGATGACCATTGATCCATTCACTGAAATCATTCGCAGTCGGTCTTCTCTCTGAGGCGCTCATATTGACTTCATACGTTGACTCTAATAAGAATGACTACGAGTTCTAACAATATTACACATAATGTAGTCTGTGTTGCGTGGATGGTAAATGTATTCAATTTATTCATTCATTTCTGTCGATTCACGGAAATTTACTATAATTCTACGAACTGTACGTCAAACTGCTCATCGCCATGCCAGAACATCAACAATGAATTACACGGCTCTACACGAACACACTGCATTGCCCAACATCAATGCATTCGAATTACCACCACAATGATTAGTTATTAAATTCTTGTTCATAATTTGGCACGAGATCAGGAATTAAATTTAAATATTCGAAATAGCAATCAATTTTTAATTAAACAATGCTCGGGCTGCGGCTGCAGGTTGCATTGTTGTAAATTGAATTCAGCTTCGACTACTCTCGAAAGGCAGGTACTGCTATGCATTTCATATTCAAAATAGTTCCACCAGCAAGCCGTTAAACGTTACATGTACCTAAATCGAAGTGTTAATGCTAAATTCTGAATATGTACGAGAGTACATTTTGTTCGCTCTCTCTCTCTCTCTCACTCTATTGCAAATGAATGTAAAATTCAATTTGCATTGTTGCCGCTGGCATTTCGTAGTCATATCGCTAAAACATGGCGAACAGATTAGATATTCTGAAAATGGATTTCGACTCGCAATTATTAATTAACTTTATGTTTGGATTTCGCTAAATATTATGGCGGGATGTAAAATGCCAGTACATATTTTCAGCTTGTTGTGCGCATACATATTTAAAATTATTTTCACCGTATCGAAGAGTACGGGATATATACTTTCCAGACAGCATCGTAGGTACATTACCTTGTTGGCACTTAATTATAGAAATGAAAAATTTGTAAGTAGACTCGCCAGACAGACAAAAGAAGCCAATTATCAGGGAGAGCCACCTGTCCTTCAAAACAAGCTCTGCCAGCAGACAACGCAAAATATGATTATGCGTCAAAATTACGCAAATATCTTGGCCAAGAAATTGAGAAGTTGGTAATTGAATCAAATTCCAAATACTGATGCAAACCCTCGCTTTACACAAAGGACTCGTTTTTATTTTTGTTCGCTTCTTTTGATGGTCAAAAAGAAAAACAAAAAAAAAATGTTTTCAACTTTTAACGATGTGTGTGCATTTTTCATGTTGATGGATAAAAAATATCTACTTCCTGTCCTTGTGAATTTGTATTTGCTCGCTCTCTATTTTTCTGTCAAGCCTAGAAATAAATTCCACAATTCTCCATTAGCAATCATTGCCATGGCAAACGGTGTAGAATGTTGTTAAAACCATCAGTTTCAACGAGACGTCTGTCTGTCATTTCACGGCAGAGTTTGTTCCTTTTTGCCTTGCCGCCACCCTGCTCCGCCCACTTTGAGCTCACCATCAGCGAGTTGTTGCAGTTTGTTTATGTTTTGCCTCCTAACTAAAAGCCAAACATGGAAGTTTTGTGGCGGCTTTTCAAATTAATTGATACACCAAAAACTTTCTAGGCGGCAGCCCCGCAAATTCTACACTCTGTAGGGGGTACACGACCGTATACAGCGTATGTGCTATGCTACCTAATAGTGTGCATATATGAAGGGAGCCCAAACAAAAAGGGGTTTACTGGCTGTACACAAAGTGGCAAAAGAATTCTTGCACTGAAATTAATTGAGTAACAGAGTTATGCGCATACAAAGTATTTAGTGTATCTTGTGTGTGTGTATGGCATCTCAATTAGAGCCTGATGTTTGAGTCACGCCATGACGCACGACGAAGAAGTTGTGCATCAACGATGACGACGACGACGACGACGACGACGACGACGACGGCGGTAAGAACGTTGTCGTTCTTTTGGCCTTGTTGTGCGTCTATGAGGCACTTATATGTGTACACACAAATTTTATGGTCGACTTTGTAAGATATATCTTTGATGAAAGTTTGTTAGCAACATTGTGGCTTTCAAAAATTCTTTATATATTATTCTCGAAGAAACATTTTGCATAGATGTAAGAAATGGAGAGATTGAAATACGTGAATATTATTTTGATTTGGACTTATATATGTATTTGTACTGCGATATCGAACATAAATTCTGCAAATCATGCCTTGATGGAGATTTTGCTCCTGCAACAACCGTTATCTCAAAAGACAAAGTACAAGCTGTATAAAACACTAATCCGGGCATTTCACGAAGGGGAAGCAAGTACCGAACTCTTTCGTGAGAAGAAGAATATTATGGTGTTGCGGAATATTTTCGCGCAACCTTCTATTCCTATCTTTTCCCGACCCAATCCCTTCTTTTCTTGGCAGGTCATAGGGAAGTGGTCCCATCAACCTGAGGGCCACTTAACACGAACCTTGAGGGAACCACCCCTACAGGTATACATCACCTCTCAACCCCAAACACCGAGGGTCTACCCCAATTGTGAGCCACCCGGATGAGTGTCCCGCTGACGCTCAAGGAAGAAAATCCGTGGAGAGCCACCCGGACGAGGGTTCCGCTCTAGTCATAACGACGTACGTTGCGAAGAGAGATGTCCATCGAAAGCCACCCGGACGAGGGTTCCGCTTTAGACACTTCGACGAACGAAAGCCCATCAAGAGCCACACGGATGAGGGTACCGCTCGAAACGAATCCTGGTCGGCGGCAAAATCAGTGACCTAGTACGGAGCCCACAACCACCGGGCCGTACAACAGTTGCGTCAGGGCGCAAGCAATTTAAACAACGCCTGCAGAACATTGTGCCAGGGGCAGGTGTCCAGCAATTGAGGAGCACGGGTGGACGGCCCAAAGTCAAAAGCTCCAAGTAAACAGTTGCGAAAGAACTACCACAGTCCCGGTAGGGAGAAATGTTCGATGGGGGAGGAGGTGACGATCTCTTTCGCTACTCCGTCGGTGGAGCACCGGAGGAGCCACAGAGGAGTGTGGGCGGACCGCCTCGTGAAACACCCTCACAATGAAATCACGCTGCATAATAACAACAACAACAACAACAACAACAGATGCGACACAAATCAGCGGATGACAACACAAACACTATAGAGAAAAAAAGAAAAAGCTTTTTGTAAGGAATGACCTGCTTTCGGCAAGATCCCCCACCCCAAAATCTGAACGAAATCCCACCAGACAGTTTAAAGATCGCGAATTTTAATAACACTGTTCCGGGGGACTTTGGTAAATCCACGTTGATTCTAATCGGTGGAGGGGTTATTTGCTTCCTCCTGTCCACCTGCTTTCGAGTTCTTGACTGGCCCGAAAGGGGGCGGAATAGATGTAGATTACCTTGTTTGATTGGCCAATTTGAATTGGGTTTAGATCTCCAAGAGGAAATGAATTACACTCTGCCGATTTAAGGTTTCTCCTAAACACTTGGGCAAATTATGCTCCCTTGTAGCTGAATAGTGTCTCCTGTTGGTTCGCTTGGATGTATGGAAGGTAGTGGGATATGGCAGACAATCTCCAACACAAGGAGAGCGTCTATTGCACGCTATAAGTGGAAACCCACTATCAATGTAAAATATGAATGTGTGAGCCGAATACCGTCCGAGCTGGAACAAAGGAAAATTTTGGTCGTCACTTCTTGGTTGACCAGCTAGCTTGCCGGTTCAGTTTTGCTAACGAGTTTTATAGTAATCAGGAAAAAAAATTTCAAATAGTTTCTATTCCGTTTTTTTTTTTGAGATTGAATTGGTAAAAGAAGAGAAAACGGAGGACAGGAGGAACAGCAGAGCGTCGTAAGAAATCATCCAAAAAAAAAAGGCTAAGTAAAGTGTGGTGTCAGTGTTTTTTTTTTTTTTTGATTGCCGTAGAGAGTGAACGGTTGTGCTAGGGAATTTTGTGAAAGATAGGTCTGGTTGGGTTTCGGCCGTAAATTGTCCCGAGAAAAGACGGGACTCGCGACCCCTTTTAACTCTTATTGAAAGGTCGGGAAAACGCGAAAGCGGGTCACGCCGGTGGTCATAATTCGCAGTAAAAATAGTTTATCTATTCGCTTGCAAAAAAAAAAAAAACTTAAATTTTTTACTTTAATACTCTTTTCTAGAATAAAGTGACCAGCTTCACCGGAGCCGTTATAACGTGGTAGAAAAAAAACGCTGTTCTGTTTCTTTATTCTTTCCTTACAGCGGAACGGTACCATACGGTACAAATTACGGTTTCACAATTTGGCCATAAAATTGTGTGGCGCCCACCTCGGTTTTATCTCTGGTTTCAGCTTTAATTTCCAAATTTAAAATTTTTCGTGGTTTTGACTTTTACATTTTTTTTCCCTCGCTTTCGGTTGCATGTACTTTATCTTTTCAGCGGACGTCATTGGAAACATCAGCGTAAGCTAACTAACGATTTAGGTTTTCCCATCGAACGCGACCCTCGACTGGACGGCCGGGAGAATAGCCACTCTGGTTGTTCTTGTTGGAAATTTCTGACAGTTCGCGAATGTTTTTCCGGCGATAGCGATCGCATTGTTTTGATTTAAAAGTTTAGGTTTATTTCCTTTTCCGCCTTTTTTTGGCGGGAAAATATTCAACAATGGTTCCAATTGGAGGACGTGAGACAACCGCGTTTTTTGTTTTTGAGCTGTACCTACAGTGGCTCCATCGCATAATCGGACAAGTACATTGTTGTGATAAATGTGCTCTAAAACTAAACAAAATTAGCTAAATTAATCGTTTCTTTGCTTTTATTTAAACATTATGTTCATATTTTTCAAAAACATAAAAAAAAAGACATTTTTCCAAAGAAAACTCTTAGTTTCACAACAAAAACAAAATTATTCCGATATTTGGCGTTCAACGAATAATCGGACAGCGGAAAGAATTACGAAAAAAATTATGAAAATGTAAAATTTAATACTTGGTTGCGAATCCTTTGCTGTCTATGACAGAATGCAGACGCTTAGGAATCGATTTCACCAAGTTTGCGCACACTTCCGGCTCAATAGAGTTCCACGCTTCCAATAACCCTGCCTTAAGCTCAATTATGGTGTTGTACATCTTCTGGTTAACTCTCCTGGCCAATTCTTCCCAGAGATGTTCAATTACGTTAAGGTCCGGGCTCTGGGCTGTCGTTTGAACCGTTTTTGGATAGTTATAGGCCAGCTAAAGCTTTGCAGCAGCCGAAGTGTGCTTCGGATCGTTGTCCTGGTAAAAGGCAAAGTTGCTCGCGATCCCCAATTTCTCAGCACTTTGCTTGACATTTTTTGCTTGAGTGATTAGAGAAATTGTCCACGCTCCGTGGTATATTAGAAACGACGATATCCACAGGGATCTCGGAATTCCTACAATCGAAGCTGAAACTAGAAGCATCGCGCGAAAGCATAGAAATCGGACATATCAATAATACAGTCCGACACATTTTGGATGAGAATAATTTATTGCGCCGACTACAAAGAACGAAACCTTTCGACTTGGCAAGATAAGGATTAACCGCGTCCTAATTGCGGAACATGCAGGATCTCTCAGTGGAAAGTAACCTGTCAAATGTTTTTTATTTCGCGATAGAAAAATTGCTTGATAAGTTATATCTTAGTTGCAGTATCTAACATTCTATAGAAGGGTGGTGTTTTTAGTCAGTAAAAATCTGACACTACTATGAGCACGCGCTTGCTATCCTCATAGTGTCTTTGGAAGATTTTCACCTACCCTCGGGGAAAAAAAAAAAAAAAAAATATGTAGACGTCCCAGGTCATTGTACGATATCTACTTGGTCTCATTAGCGTTGGCCGGTTCTGGAGGAGACGATTCAAAGACTAACTTTACGAGCTTTACAGCCACATCGAACTCGGCATTTGAAATAGCTAGTATAGGTAGAGTATGTACTTCGAATCGCTGAATCTTTACTCCGGAGGGACAATGCAGTAGGCGCGCACAATTGCAGGGGGACTTCAACCAACCAACCAACCCCGCAATTGGAGAGGCTTATTGTTTGAGGCCTAGGTTCACTGCGGACTGTAGTGCCGCCTAAGTTATTAAGTATTTTAATAGAGTATTTTTGGATAAAAAAGAATTTAATTACAGTACCTAGTGCATCCTTTATAGCCTAAAGCTTTCGGTATTTATTTGCGTACCTCTAAAAGTTTCCAATAAAGAACTAAGCAAATACCCCCACGGTATATCAATAAACAATTAAAACACTTGAAACATTATTAATATCTATTCATCTTCTGTATTGTCAACGTTTTGAGGTAGGTAGAATTTATACATTTTTATCTAAAAAAAAAAACCTAATAAATCGCCATGATAATCAATTTTAATTCAATTTATTACCTCCCATCCGATATCATCAACCGAAACGATGAAAAACCCCATAGAAAACAAATATTTTTTTTTACGCTTAAATAATTAAATTGATAAACAAAAAAAAAAAAAACGTTCATCCACATCCACAATGGAAAAAGCCGTAATTCCACCATAAATTCTAGCACCCATCCATACACTTGATAAAACCATAGCAATCAAAATTGAATTGTTGCTCGGAATTTCGAGCACCCACTGAACAATTCGACATTTTTTTTTATTGTTACATTTGTATCAATATATTTCGCTATCAGTCAGTCGCCATTTTCTATCAACACTGCCCCTACACTCACCCACACCCAACATTTATTTCGCCAAACACTTTGTTAATTAAAGTAACAAATAGAAAAAAATCCTTCAACCGAAATGCCATGTTTACCTAAATTCCATGCAAAAAAAAAGGGGAACCCTTTATGTTAAAAATGCAAATGCCTAAGCATCCCCCCTTCATATATATATATATATATATATTTAACAAGCCATAAAAAATGTATTTAGAACTCCACCAGTTGGATGTGGATTGTTGATTTGCATTTGAAATTATCACGAAGCATCGGATAAAATTTAACAAAAAAAAAAATAAAAAATAAATAGAGAAAACGACAGAATTGTGTTTTGCTAGAAACAACTCACCGATTGCTTTATTCAGGGCGTGTTTTGCCATCAGGCTCCTGTTGCGAGAGTTCTCAATTAAGCTGATGCAATTTTGCGACGAGCACCGCCGCTTTACAGCACATTCTGATCCAATGTTCGCGATGAAAACCTGCAAGCGTAAAAATAAATAAATACATACATACATACATATGTGTTTGTAGGAGATGGATGGCACAGGTACTATACATATATTTTATAAAGGGCTTTTCTAAATTTTTTTTTTTTTTTTTTTTTTGGTCCAACATAACCCAACCCACACCTTATTTATACTTTGTAGACGACAGCGACGCTGCACAAACTATCTCTATCTATATTTTAAGCATTTATGTTTAGATCAAGGATTAGTCCATCAGGAATGGAATATCAATGCTGACGAGCTGATTCAACGATGCGTTAGACAGTTTTAATAAATTGAAATGGATGTTTTGAACAGTCAGCGGGTAAGGTAGGTAAAGGAATTTTAGATGTGAGTAGGTGGTAACTTTACAAAAAACGATATAAGTCGAATAAAGTATTCGAAACACAGTATAGGACGACTGCGAATGCAATTTATCACACTGACTTTGAACCAGGAAGTCATAAAAGATGGAAATTGAAATTTTTTTTTTTTAGGTGCATTGAAGTGCTTTAACTTGTTACGGTGTGACTAAAAGGGTAACGCGGCTCGATAACTTTGAAAATATATTAGTCAAAAACACGGATCTGGGCCCTAATCCACAAAACAACTTTGCACTTATCATGGGTGGAAGATAGTTTATCTACATTCGGCAAAAAGTGGAAAAAGTGAGCTCACATACACACGCTGCTGCCCCTCGTATTCAGAAACTGGACTAAGAATCTATTTTGAGTTTTAAAAGCTCTAAGAAAGAATAAACAAAACAGGACGAATTTGCCAACGAAAGAAAGAAACCTTTGCATCCAGAGTCATCTAGGCGTAAGATCAGTAACTAGTGACAGCTTTTTAGTGTAAATGTATTAGTTTTTTTTCGAACTTTCCACTTAGAAGTTAGAGGTATGCCTAACTTTCAAGAAAGTCACTTTGTGAAAAGTGGAGAGAAAAATACAAATTGCAAACCGTGTGGAAAGTGAAAAAACATTTTCGTGTGTGTACTTCACCTTTTGCCGAATGTAGTTAAGCCTTAAGAAACCATGCCCGACGACTCGGCTGTCAGCTGCATATGCCCCATCTACGAGAAAGGCGATCCTATGTCTTGCAAGAACTATAAAGGCATATCCGATATCATATCTATCCAAACGACTCAATGCGTTTTGCAGCACACTAATCGGCAAGTATCAGTGTGGCTTCAGGCCCGGCAAATCGACAATTGACCAAATTTTCACACTAGGACAAATCCTGGAAAAGACCAACGAATTTCAGGTCGGGACACATAATCTTTTCATCGACTTCAAAGCCGCATATGATAGCATCCATTGTCAGGAGCTTGACGTGTCGATGGCCGAATTTTGGGATCCCGGCAAAACTGACCTAATTGTGCCGTGTGACGCTGGAGAATACGCGATGCAATTTGCAGTTTGTCAGCAGCTCATCTGAACTGTTCCAAACATATACCGGATTCCGGCAAGGGGATGCGCTATAATGTGACTTCTTTAACCTTATTCTGGAACAGATAGTGCGCAGGGCAGATCTGTACAGCTAATGGAGTTAACGAGGACAAAACCAAGTGCATGCTTTCAACATATAAGGAAACATCTGTCCACCGTCTAGGACAACAAAACGTGACTGTTGAAAGCAGAAACTTCGAGGTGGTTAGAGAGTTTACCTACATTGACTCCTTAAACCATACCTTAGTGGCGATTCAACGAAGAATTACCATAGGAAAGCGTTGCTACTTTGATTTGGCAAAACAAATGGCTTTAAAATCCCTAACTCGAAAGACGAAGTGTTAGCTAGCAGTTCTGCTCTGTTGTGCTGAGTGCTGAATGATAAGCAGAAGAGGAGAGCAGATACCTAACTCTTTGAGAGAAAAATTTTTCAAAAAATATATGGCCCCGTGTGTGAGGAGGGCGAATGGATGAGAAGATACAACCGCGAACTCAATGAGCTGTACGAAGATGTGGATGTAGTCCAGAAAGCCATAACACGCCGACTAAATTGGCTCGGCCACATCGAGCGAATGGTTAATAATAGGAAGTCATAAAAGATGGAAATTGCAAATTTTTTTTTTAGGTGCATTGAAGTGCTTTAACTTGTTACGGTGACTAAAAGGGTAACGCGGCTCGATAACTTTGAAAATATATTAGTCAAAAACACAAAACAACTTATTTACTTTTCACTTTGCACTTATCATGGGTGGAAGAAAGTTTATCTACATTCGGCAAAAAGTGGAAAAAGTGAGCTCACATACACACAGTTACTCGATGCTTGTCCGCCTTGGCCCCTTCTATCTAAAGGGTGATCCATTTCGAGGTTCCATACTTTTTTAAAGAAAAAAACACAGAAAATTCAAATTTAATGGAGAATGTTTATTATCATTTGAAAGAACATTCTTTGGCATTTATTTTTTGAAGATTATGTCTATCAAATGTTGACCGTTGCTACGTCGCAGATGGTCCATCCGTTGAGTCCAATTTTCGATCACTCGTTCGAGCATTTCGACTGGTAACTGGCGAATGACACGCGTGATGTTTTCCTCCGAGGCCTGAATCGAAGCGGGTTTGTCGGCATAAGCTTTTGACTTTACATATCCCCACAGGAAAAAGTCTAACGGTGTGATATCACACGATCTTGGTGGCCAATCGACCGGCCCAAAACGTGAAATTATGTGCTCACCGAAATGTTCTCTCAATAAGTCCATTGATTGATGCGATGTGTGGGAAGTTGCTGAAACCAAATGTCGCCGAGATCACGAGCTTCAATTTCAGGCATCAGATAGTCGGTTATCATGGTACGATAACGGTCGCCATTGACGGTTACATTCGCACCGGCATAATTTTTAAAGAAATATGGACCGATGATTCCACCGGCCCACAAACCACACCAAACCCTTGTTTTTTTCTGGATGAAGTGGCAGTTCTTCAATCTCTTCAGGTTGCTCTTCGTCCCAAATGCGGCAATTTTGTTTGTTTACATACCCATTGAGCCAGAAATGGGCCTCATCGCTAAACAAAATTTGCCTCGAAAACGTCGGATCTTCTTGGAACTTTTCAAGAGCCCATACAGCGAAGCGATGTCGCTTGGGAAGGTCGAGCGGCTTCAGTTGTTGCACAAGCTGTATTTTGTACGCTTTCAATTTAAGATCGTTCCATACGTCAGTCCGAGTTGCTGCGAACGGCGCCGAATCGACTCTCTACGGTCTTCGTGTACACTCTCAGCTACGGCCGCTATATTTTCTTCACAGCGTGCTGGACGTGGTCTATTCGGTCGAATATTATCCAATAATGAATGCTGGGTCTCAAAATGGGTGATGGTGTTGCGAATAGTACGCTCAGTAGGCCGATTATGTTGACCATAAGTTGAGCGAAGTGCACGAAACACATTCCTCACAGAACGCGAATTTTCATAATAAAGTTGAACAATTTGTAAACGTTGTTCACGCGTAAGTCTTTCCATTATGAAATGCCAAACAATACTGAACAAAAATAACATGACAGCATGACACGACTCACACGTGATCTGTCAAAAAAGGCTATTGAAAAAAGTATCTCTACTTGGATCACCCGTTACTAGGGAAGAAAGATTTCAAATTTTCCGAAAGTTGGCTCTTTCAATTTCGACAACGTCATAATGGTTACAAAACGTTTTTCCTAAATTAAGAGATGGATATACAATTTCTGAAATTTATAATGCGGATGGAAACAGGGTTATTCTTTAAACTAACACCTGAAAGAACACTAAAGCTAAGGGGCGAAAAATATGTTGGTGGTTAGTTGTCAAAAGAACGTATCACAGTGTTAGTTGCTGCAAGCATGGATGGAGTGAAGCGAAAGCTACTTATCATCGGTAAGTCGAAGAAACCCCGATGCTTTAAAAATATTAAATGCCTACCGGTTGAATATGAAGCCAATAAAAAAGCGTGGATGACTTCTGCGGTTTTTTAAAAGACTTTGTCTTTGTCTGAAAATGGAATCGCGAAAATAAAAACATTATCCTGTTTACCGATAACTGTCCTGCCTGACTAACATTAAATTGGCATTTTTACCACCGAACAAAACTTCCGTTCGTCAACCCATCGACCAGGGAATTATAAAGTGTCTTAAATTTAATTATCGAAAAATATTGGTATTATTATTATTATTATTATTTATTACAATATAAATTAAATTTACATTATAATACAAGTAAAATAACAGCACTAGCTACCAGAGGCTTTTGGCTGGAAATTATAAAAGTTGGGTTGGGATAAGTTCTTTAGAGTATATAATAGCAGAGTATGGGGATGTCAGAGTCTGGGAAGTCAGCAGCTGATTTACAAAGATTGCTTAAATAATAGAGTTAAGTTTTAGTGAGAGTAATAAAGGGTGATTTTTTAAGAGGTTTAGAACTTTTTTTAAAAAAAAAACACAAAAAATTCGAAAAAATGAATGAAATATTTATTTGAATCGATAGTTTGAACCTTGCAATTTAATGTTTAAAGATAATTTCATGCAAATGTTGACCGCGGCTGCGTCTCAGGTAGCCCATCCGCTGAGTCCAATTTTGGCATACTCTTTCACACATATCGGCCGGTATCTCACGAATGAATGCATGGATGTTGGCTTCCAGTGCGTCAATCGAAGCGGGCTTGTCCCTATACACATTAGCCTTGGCATACCCCCACAAAAAATAATCTAATGGTGTCAAATCGCACGATCTAGGCGGCCAATTGACCGGCCCGAAACGTGAAATTAACTGTTCACCAAACTCGCATTTCGGGCAAAAAAAAGTTTGTTATCATCGCTCGGTAGCGTTCTCCATTGACAGTAACGCTGCGATTCGCATCATCTTTGAAGAAATATGGCCCAATAATGCCGCCGGCCCATAAACCGCACCAAACAGTGGCTTTTTCGGGATGCATTGGTAGCTGTTGCAATGCTTCTGGCTGATCTTCACTCCAAATGCGGCAATTTTGCTTATTTACGTACCCATTCAACCAAAAATGAGCCTCATCGCTGAACACAATTTTTCGATAAAAAAGCGGATCCTCGGCCAGCTTTCCAAGAGCCCATTCACCAAAAATTCGGCGTTGTGGTAGGTCGGCTGGCTTTAGTTCTTGCACCAGCTGTATCTTAAAAGGCTTTACGCCCAAATCCTTCCGCAAAATTTGCCACGTAGTGCTGTAACAAAGGCCTAACTGCTGGGAACGGCGCCGAATCGACATTTCGCGGTCTTCTGTCATCTTCTGATACGGCCGCAATATTTTCTTCAATACGCACAGTACGTAAACGTGTTGGTGGTTTAATGTCCAACAAAGTAAATTTGGTGCGAAATTTGGTCACAATCTTCCGAATAGACTGCTCAGAAGGTCGAGAATGCCGATCATAAAATGGAAGCAGCGCGCGATGAACATTTCGAACCGAGCACGAATTTTGATAGTAAAATTCAATAATTTGCAAGCGTTGTTCATTTGTAAGACGATCCATGGTTAAATTGCAAACCAAACTGAAGCTGTTTGACAGTGACACAAGGTACTAAACACACGTCAGCTGTCAAAACCAGTGTTGCCAAAACCAAACCAGCTAAAAAATCACCCTTTAGTTTATAAACGTTATTAATGTTTTCTATTGATGTTGTTGACAGAAGGTCGTTAAATTTTTTATTAAAAAGTGATGAACATACGTAATTTATTTTAGAGCATTCAGATGTGAGATGTTTTATGGATAGAATTTGATTGGATTGGCAGAGATGACAGCTTGGAGGGTTTTCCTTTTTGAGAAGATGGCTATGGGTTGATTGCGTGTGCCCATGGCGAAGACGGAGAAAGCATTTGTTCATGATGGTTGTTGTTTCTGTAGGATATGTAGCAGGCTCACCCTTTGGGTTTATGAAAGAATAGTGATGAATGTATGTTTTCCATTCGTTGATTCTTATGTTATCCCAGTAGGTGTTGATCACGTTTAATAAATCTTTTTTTGTCGGAGAGATTGAAAGTATATTCGATTGTTCTGAAGCTGTCCTGGAAGCACGGTCTGCTAACTCGTTGCCAATGATCCCTGAGTGACCTGGAACCCATAGTAGCACAGTTTCGTGTTTGTTCTTTAGAACATTGCTGCGGATATTGGTGATGATTGAGGAGCAGTTTTGGATTGTGTTGATAGCCTTGAGTGAAGAAAGGCTATCGGAGCAAATCACGATGTTATTCGGAATTGTATTTGCTATTTCTGTCGCTTTCTGTATTGCGAAGGATTCAGTGGAGAAAATTAAAAAGTAGTTAGGTAGTCTTGTACTGTATAGAATATTTCCAGCTACCGATACGATTGCGAGTCCAGTTCCGGTGTCAGGTTTGGAACCATCTGTATAGATGAAATCCCATAAATTTTTTCTGTATTCGTCAGTTATTTCGTAGAACATTTGTGTGTAGATTTCCTTATTTGTGGAGTTCTTTTTGAATTTTGGTATTAAAAATGATTAATCATCTAGAGAACAACACTTCAGAATTTCGCGTTAGCCTTTTAGAGAGCAGTAGAAATGATAATCACGGCATGGGAAAGAGTAACCATAAGAAAAATGTTTTCCTGATGCAGGCTTTTGTAACTCTTCGCCTTTACCTGCCGAGATACCTTACCTGCTGAGGATACCGATGATGGACTGGATAGTTTGCTCAAATTTGGGCGAACGAGGAAAACTACTGTAACTGGGAGACTTACATTAATGTAGATAACGATGTTTTGACGGCTGTTGACCCTACAGATCAAGATATTGTTGAAAGCGTAGCTTCAACTTCAGCTTTAGCAATTAACATGCATGAAGTCTTATCTGATGAGGAGGAGTCTGACAATCCGGAATTCGAAGAACGAATTCCAACAATCACAGATGCTTTAGGTGCCATTTCAGTTTTAAAAAGATTTGCTCTATTTGGTGAAGGTGAAAACGACATTGAAGTTTCGTGGCTTATAAGAACTGAGAAGCGGCTAGAAAAAGTTTTTGCTGAAAAAAGAAAACTTAAGCAGCAAAATATTACGGATTTATTCAAGGAATTGACTTAAATGCAAAATTGCGAAATTTTTATATTACATTTGCTGTTACAGGTTTTCTTTTTAATTCTGTCTAAATAATAAAACTATAAATAATACATAACACGTGTTTGTACCTACGATATCCATGTTTGATGTTATACATCAGCAAACCGGCTTTTAAAATTTTAAAAGAGGTGAGCTTTCGGTCTTATAAGGCCAACCCAACTCAACTGAGGAACACCGAATAAAGTTTAAACGAGCCAGAAATGACTGCAATGTCCACATTAATCGTGTGAAATTCTCCTACGACCAAAAGTTGAGGCAAAAAATACTACGAAGTGTCACCGGTAGTAAAAACTTTTGGTCGTTTGTTAAGAATATTAAGAAGTCGGCCTCGTCATCTATCCCGACACTCATTTGCAATGGCACTCCAGCTGTCAGCTCTTTGGATAAAGCCAATCTGCTAAATAGCAGCAAGCTCAACGCTGCCAGATTGTGCTTTATCTCCCCCTGTACTCGAGCGCATAGAACACTCTATGGGACAAATCCACTTTCGCACCCGTACTGTGGCAAGAGTACTTCAAGATCTCAACATTCACAAATCCGCTGGCCCAGATGGTATTTTCCCTATAGTTCTGAAGAGGTGTTCTTCCACGCTGGCAAAACCACTGCGTAAGCTTTTCTATCTGTCATATTCTTCAGGGCTCTTTCCGAGAAGATGGAAAACAGCATTTGTCCAGCCTGTCCCAAAGAAAGGCGAATCTTCCTCTCCCTCCTCCTACCGACCAATTGCACTTACGTCCCTTCTTTCCAAGGTCATGGAAACGCTAATAAATTGTCAGCTTATAAAATATCTTGAATCGCGGAAACTTCTTAATGACCGGCAGTACGGTTTTCGCAGCAACAGGTCTACTGGTGATTTGATGACATATCTAACCGAAAAGTGGAACCAATCTATTCACCGTGGTGGTGAAAGCAAGGTCGTTGCGCTTGATATTTCAAAGGCATTTGACAGAGTTTGGCATCAAGCTCTCTTGTCGAAAATGCGTGTATTTGGGATCGACGTTACCCTTCTTCAATGGATTAGAAATTACCTTTCGGACCGTTCAATACAAGTTGTTCCGTTTTGTCTCCGACTCTCTTTCTCATTTTTATCAATGACCTCCTGTCTGTCACTTCTAATCCTATTCATTCCTTTGCTGATGACAGTACCCTCATCTTTACATATTCCTTTCCTGGGCAACGGCCCTCCTCTTCGGGCGTTGAACTGGAACGGCAACGTATGTTAAGCTCATTAAATTCCGACCTTGACAGCATTCTTATGTGGGGTAAAACCAATAGAGTAGAATTTAATGCTTCCAAAACACAATGCTGTCTTCTGTCATTAAAGCGAAACCTCAATACTCTGACATTATCCATGGATGGCACTTGCATCGCTGAATCCGAAAGACTTTCCATTCTCGGTATGTGTGTTAATTGGGGTCACTTTTACTTCAAATTGAATCTTAATCTTAATATCAGACGATTCGTCGACATTTAACCTTTCTAATAATTTATAAATTCCAAATATGGAGATAGACAGTCCAAGTCGCCAATGTGACTTATTCAATTACTTCCTGAAGCAGAGTGCGCAGGGCAAGTAAAGGGTGTTTGAGTTTGGTTTTTCGAATAGAGATAAAACTGACATTTTGTGGTCAAATCTGGCAACTCTAATGTCATTTATGATCAGTTTGGTTTGCCATTTCATCATGAACAGGTTGACAAATGAACAACGCTTGCAAATCGTGCAAATTTATTTCGAAAACAATGGTTCAGTTCGCTGATTTTCATCGCAAAAATTTTGGGTTGAATGGCTACGTCAACAAGCAAAATTGCCGCATTTGAAGTGAAAAGAATCCACCTGAGACCCTTGAAACGACATTACATCCACAAAAACTGACTGTTTGGGCTGGTGGAGTCATTGGGCCATACTTCTTCCGAAATGATGCTGGAGAGTCAGTTACCGTTAATGGAGGCAGGTATAAAGATATGATAACCGAATATTTTGTTCCCGAATTGGATGGCATGAATGTGGATGAGATGTGGTTCCAACAAGATGGTGCTACATGCCACACAGCGAACGTCACAATCGATTTATTTAAGGAAACATTCGATGAGCGCATAATTTCGCGGAGTGGACCTGTCAATTGGCACCAAGATCGTGTGATTTGACACCATTGGAATATTTTCTTTGGGAATATGTGAAGCCGCTCGCCTACGCCAACAAACCAGAAACTTTAGGGGACTTGGAAGCCAACATTCGTGGCGTTATTGCCGACATTTAGCCCCAAATGCTTGAAAAAGTGGTTAAAAAACCGACCTCTAGACTTGTCTTTATTCGAACCAACCAAACCAGCTGCGGCCACATGCCCGAAATCTTTTTTAAACATTAATGGCAAATTATCCTTCCAATAAAGCTAAATTGATGGGCATTAGAAAGATTTTCTTATGTTTTATTTCAATTCGAAGTTCTATACCTCTAAAAAAACACCCTTTATAAACAAAGAATGATCTTTTTAATGGACTCATTAAGACATTTGGGGTGTGCGAATGATGTCGATGATATGGCCTGAGACGTACGTGTGAAGTATCTTAACTTAACTAGCTTTACTTCAGGTAATAGAATGGTGCAACAACGAAGGGCTATCCATCAGCCCTAGCAAAACCGTTCTAGTACCTTTCCCTAGGAATCGATTAGTTAGTCTAGATCCTATTGTCATTAAAGGTACTTCCTTAGTGTATTCCAACGTCAAATATTTAGGAGCAATATTTGATAAAAGACTTAACTGGCATTCAAAAATCAAGTCTGCCACCGGAGCCCATGTGGACCTGTAGACGCATGTACGGCAGAACTTGGGGTCTGAACCCAAAAATTATTTTGTATGTCATGATGGTCAGACGGCTATTGTTTGGTGGCTACAAAACACAGACAGCATGGTGTGGATGAAACTTTGGTGTTGTGGATTAAAGCAATGCTAATGTACAGGACGTTGGTAGCGGATGCAGATTGTGGCAAGTGCGTCATAACAGGGGTAAATAGGGGCTGCCCTCAAGGTGGTGTTCTGTCTCCCCTCCTATGGTGTATGGTGGTAGACTCTCTGCTTACGGCTCTCAACTTTCCTGGAAACTACACTCAAGCTTATGCGGATGATGTCGCCGTTCTTTCTGTCGGTTCAAATCTAGGGGCTGTCTGCTCTCAAGCGCAGAGATCCCTGGATTTGATCGATGTCTGGTGCACTAGTAATGGGCTTTCAGTGAATCCTCTTAAAACCACGGTTGTTCTCTTTACGAGAAGGAGAATCGTCACTGGTCTGTCCGATTTTGTGCTTAAAGGTGTCACCATCCCTAAGTCCGATGAAGTCAAATATCTGGGTGTAATCCTGGATAAAAAACTTCTATGGTCCACACATGTCGAATCTAAAACCGATAAAGCGCTGTCGACTTTCTGGCAGTGTAAAGGCGCTTTTGGTAAGACATGTGGCTTGTCTCCGAAACAGGTCCTTTGGATCTATACGGCCATGATTAGACCGCTACTCTCATACGCATCAGTTGTTTGGTGGAACAGGCTTTCGCGGAAACGTGTTACTGCTTCTTTTGCCAAACTCCAAAGAACGGCATGTCTCGGCTGCACAGGGGCCTTCCCTAGCACCCCGGGCTCTGCTCTAGATGCTTTGATGAATCTTTCTCCCCTTAATTTATATATTATGGGGTGTACGCTAGAAACCATCTTTCGCTTAAAGAGAGGTGGTTTTTGGTACCATGCGCACTGGAATTTTGAAGAACTTGCTCAAGAATTATCCTTTGATCCCTGTCTTATGGATACGCCGTCTGATGCAATGACACCAGAAAACCTTCTGCGAAAAAACTACCACGTCAACTTTCCACAGGCAACGGAATGGCCATGGAACCGTGGATTGAATGCCATCGTATTTTCACGGATGGCTCCAAAACCGAGCAGGGGTCTGGTGCTGGTGTCTTTGTGGAATGCGATGATATACGACTTTACTACCCCTTGGGTAAACATGCATCTGTTTTCCAAGCGGAGATTTTTGATATCCTAATGCGCTATGCGCTATATTGTGAACAACAGGTGGAGGGCTAGAGGCATTTGCATCTGCAGTGATAGCCAAGCTGCATTAAAAGCGCTTCTAAACCCTCTTACCTCATCCAAGTTAGTGCTAGAACTCAAGCTTTCTCTGAATTTGGTCGGAAGACTGAACACAGTGAATCTTGTCTGGGTACCAGGTCACACTGGCATCCAGGGAAATGAGATCTCGGATGAGCTTGCTAGGCAAGGTTCAGAAGAAGTTTTCTCAGGACCCGAACCTGTGTTGGGTCTGCCTGCATCTTTAGTCATGTTTTCTATCGATTCTTGGGTTTCTCGGGAACACAAGATTCGGTGGCGGGATTGCGGTGGATGTAGACAGACCAAACTACTGCGCCCGGACATTTGCAAAAGGTCAGCATCTTTTCTTCTATCTCTCGAGAATCGACTGTAGGCTGCTTGTAGGCGTTCTTTCGGGCCACCAAGCTTTTGCTAAACACTTAAATGTGTTGGGCTTAAGCGACACCACTACCTGTCCTGCTTGCGGTGAGGAGGATGACACAGCAGAACACTTTCTCTGCAGTTGTCCGGCCTATGCTCGCATCAGGTGGCGGATCTTCGGGGCTGACGTGGTGAGTGCCGAACATCTAAGCTCCTTATCGATTTTCTTCGAAAGACGGGAAAACTAAGTACATTAATGTAAGGTGTCTGAATGGTAGTACAATGGACCTGTAGTTGTGTCTGAGCGCTCCATCGGATAGCAGCAACCTCCGACAAAAAAAAAAAAAAAAAAAGCTACAAAAGCTCCAAAATTATTGCCTGTCTAGGTATTAGAGATGGAATGCGCACATGCCCCACTGCAGCACTAGAAGCTGTTGTTGGGTTTTCGCCATTACATATCTTTATTAGAAAGACTGCTTGAAGTTCGAGCCAGAAGACCATGTGGGTCATCTGAGTATACTTAATTCCTTTCCCAATAAAGACATGTTTTGCACAGTCCCGGATACTAGGGTCAGGGAATACTGTTTTGGAGGACTTTTTGGTCTGATTTGGTACACCGATGTATCTAAAATGGATTTGGGAGTTGAAGCTGGTGTTTTTTGACCCAACACCAAGGTCTCTATACCTATGGGAATAAGTCCCACTGTGTTTCAGGCTGAAATCCATGCCATTGAGATCTGCGCTAGATTAAACCTCAGAAGAAGTATCAAAGGCGCAATAATCTATATCTTCTCAGATAGTCAAGCAGCTCTCCAAGCTCTTGATTGACTCTATGACAGTGAAGTGCTGCTACGATGCACTGCAATCACTCGCCAGACTCAACAGGGTTAACCTTGGATGGGTCCCCGGCCACCAGGGAATTGCAGTCAATGAATCGGCGGATCAACTGGCAAGAGCTTGTTCAGAATCCGCGTTCTTTGGACCACAACCATATTGCACAGTCAATTGGGCTGCTGCTTTAAGGCAAATAGACGTTTGGGAGCATCAACTTCGTCTAGCCCACTGGGAAAAACCTATTTCCACTACAGACATCGTCGCCAAGGCGTGGATTTCCGATTCACAGCGACTGATATGAACCGCGATCTCAGAATGGTAAGCTAATTACTGGCATTACTAAGCCATCTTCAAATGAACGGATCTGCGATGATTTACTTCCAATCGAGTTATTGTTACTGCCTTTGCTTTTGCAAACATAACAAACACAAACAACTTTCAAAGACGAAATTGAAATACCTGTTTCGTATCTAAAGAACAACATTTGGCCCCGGTTTTAAGTGCCCAAAAATTACCCAACAATGCAGAGCGACGCACTCTCACCTATACTCACATCGAACAACTTGCAAGTCTCGCTATCGTTCAGTCCCATCTGCAGGTATTTGGCAAAACTCTTAATGAATTCACACATCGTCTCACAGAGTTGCGTTTCTTTTCGTTGAGCGATTGTCTGCAAGCATGGAAGCAATCGCAATGCATATGACGAAATGTGTTTCTCTTTTATGTGCGGTGAATAGTATGAGAAGAGATTCAAACATATACGAAGCGATCTATGAAAAAAAATACATGTTCACTATTGCCACACAAACTGCGCACTTAATTCGATTGTAAATTAACCCACCTCTGATTGCCGTTCTTTTTTATTTCTCCATACAAATCCATTAGAATCCGTTTGACGCGTGTCTTCTCGAGCGACCGAAAGATTCGATTCAGATTCTCCTCAGCGCTCATCCGAACAACCGAGTCAAGGTCCTCACAGAACAGGAGCAGGACACTAGTCGCATTGCTGCAGTGTGTTGCATAGTTGATGTGAGACATCATTGCCGGTGACAAAATGCATTCGGCAATATGCTGAAAGCAATTGATTTTCTCCTTTTGGCTGAAACGGTGGACAGATTATTAATTATCAATTCGTACAGACACAATGCGATGACGAAGAGGGCCCCTGCCGGAAACAAGTAATTTATGTATTGCACCCACCTACATTCCTGCGTTCGCAGTTGGTCCACATAGTTGGTGAATTGATTCACCGCACTTGATTTATCCATTCTAAAGGAGTTTTTCCTTCAAATTCACTTGCTTTATAAAGAAAACTTCATCGTTTTTCAAAAAAGAAAAACTTTTGTTTTGTAATTTTCAGTTTTTCTGTAATGTTGACGTTATTTCACATAGACACTGCTGTCAGTTGAGAAGTGACAAATGAAGTTGTAGTTGACACGCAGTGGAACGAAAAGCAAAATAAACAAAAATGGACGACATTTGTTATGGGATATTTGGGAATGGAATCCACTTTTAAATGAAATTTGCGGTTTGTGTATTTGATAAGTTGGTTGTCTGAAACAAAAATAGGAAATCGCAGCTCCGCGGTGGCCAAACGACATCAGCTCTGCGGCTGATAATGCGATCTTCAAAAACAGGGCGCAAAACATCGAGTGTAGCTTCGGCTGTGTGGCACGTAGCGCCGTCCTGTTGAAACCAAATGTTGCCAATATCCTCCTCTTCAATTTTTGTGAACAAAAATTCGTTCAACATGGCCCGATAACGATCGCCATTGACTATAACGGCCACTCCTTGCTCATTTTCGAAGGAAAATGGCCCAATTATGCCTCTGGACCAAAATCCGCACCAAACAGTGGCTCGTGTTGGGTATATCGGCTTTTCAATGTATGCCTGCGGGTTTTCTGTACTCCAAATGCGACAATTTTGCTTGTTTACATACCCGCCAAGATCAAAATGAGCTTCATCTGAAAAGATGATTTTTTTGGCAAAATCGGCATCTTCTCTATGTCGCTATGTCGCAATATTTCCCAGCGTTGTTCTAGCGTATACACAACCATATTCGTTCAGCGGAAGAATAAAACTAATTATCTGTCAAATCAGACATGAGCTAAGTGTTACCATTCGCGAAATAAGCACTAGTTGAAAAAAAAAAACGTTAAATGGCGGACCCTTTACAATCTTTGAGAAACCAAACCATATAATTTTATCATGTCGTTTTCGATTAGTTATCGGAAAGACATCCGGACTCTTCAGGTTCGTTTGGTACTAAAATGACAGTCTCCAGCACGCACATATTCAAACGTCATAACCGATAAATGTCATGAGAGTAATTAACATTCGAACGTGATTTCCCAAAATTTTTAATTTTTGCATATTCATGTTTCTGGCATAAGGAGGAAGATATGGTCTTCTTTAACTTGAATTTGAAAACATTTGAAATGAAATAAGACTCCGTTTGAATAATTGTCTGGAAGGTGAAATGATTAATGTAATAGTACGACCGCTTTCTGGTATAAACTACTTTTGCGTCCGTTCATAGCATTATCGGAGTTCTGTTCTTAGAGGTCTGTTGGCCTCTTTATGTTGATTTTATTAATATAGAAAACTAATATTTCTGTACTTATATCCTATTCACACAGCACCGAAATCGGAGATTTCCACAAAAAGATCTCGAAACCTCACACCGGGTTTTTTTACGTTTCATTCAGCCGTCGGCATATTAAACAGAATAAACAATTATTGGGCTCAAGTTGCAAGTCCACTGCAAGTCCACTGTTTGAGATTCAACATTTTAATTATAAGAAATCTGTGATTTAACTCTCAATTATCAACTTTTACTTCATTCTTAGCTTAAGGGTGCCGTCACACTATGCGAAGAAAATGCTCGCAGCAAGTAAATGTTGTGGTCGCAGTACAAAGTTTCCTGCAAATAGAGGAAAAATGGATTAATATCAGGAAAAAGTAATCGTGCCGGGAGTGGTGGATGACTTTTCCGCTGCGGAGGAATTATATATCTTCAATATTGTGTAAACATTATCCCGCCGCAGTGGAGAATTCAACGGCCACAATCAGCACGAATAAAACTCTTATCTTTGTTCCTATGGCTGATGTCCAGGGTACATTTTTTAATCTTCCATGTCCTCTTGCCTTGTTTTTTTTTGTATGTGCTTTCGAAAATAAAATGAAATTAAATTATTGTTATAAAATAAGTAAAAATCTTACCAAAATGAATTCCCGGGACCACATTCTGTTTTTTTTTTTCCTTTTATTAATTTATTTATTTTTGTTGTCTGTCAAACGTCATTCAACTGGAGGCAGCTTGTACGAATAGTAGTTCAATCACAGTAGTCATTTAAGTGTGTAAGACAAGTCGCAGTATTTCGGACATAAAGTATATAACGGGTGATCCAAGTAGAGATACTTTTTTCAATAGCCTTTTTTGACAGATCACGTGTGAGTCGTGTCATGCTGTCATGTTATTTTTGTTTAGTATTGTTTGGCATTTCATAATGGAAAGACTTACGCGTGAACAACGTTTACAAATTGTTCAACTTTATTATGAAAATTCACGTTCTGTGAGGAATGTGTTTCGTGCACTTCGCTCAACTTATGGTCAACATAATCGGCCTACTGAGCGTACTATTCGCAACACCATCACCCATTTTGAGACCCAGCATTCATTATTGGATAATATTCGACCGAATAGACCACGTCCAGCACGCTGTGAAGAAAATATAGCGGCCGTAGCTGAGAGTGTACACGAAGACCGTAGAGAGTCGATTCGGCGCCGTTCGCAGCAACTCGGACCGACGTATGGAACGACTTGGCATTGGCATTTTACGTCAAGATCTTAAATTGAAAGCGTACAAAATACAGCTTGTGCAACAACTGAAGCCGCTCGACCTTCCCAAGCGACATCGCTTCGCTCTATGGGCTCTTGAAGAGTTCCAAGAAGATCCGACGTTTTCGAGGCAAATTTTGTTTAGCGATGAGGCCCATTTCTGGCTCAATGGGTATGTAAACAAACAAAATTGCCGCATTTGGGACGAAGAGCAACCTGAAGAGATTGAAGAACTGCCACTTCATCCAGAAAAAACAACGGTTTGGTGTGGTTTGTGGGCCGGTGGAATCATCGGTCCATATTTCTTTAAAAATTATGCCGGTGCGAACGTAACCGTCAATGGCGACCGTTATCGTGCCATGATAACCGACTATTTGATGCCTGAAATTGAAGCTCGTGATCTCGGCGACATTTGGTTTCAGCAAGACGGCGCCACTTCCCACACATCGCATCAATCAATGGACTTATTGAGAGAACATTTCGGTGAGCACATAATTTCACGTTTTGGGCCGGTCGATTGGCCACCAAGATCGTGTGATATCACACCGTTAGACTTTTTCCTGTGGAGATATGTAAAGTCAAAAGCTTATGCCGACAAACCCGCTTCGATTCAGGCCTTGGAGGAAAACATCACGCGTGTCATTCGCCAGTTACCAGTCGAAATGCTCGAACGAGTGATCGAAAATTGGACCATCTGCGACGTAGCAACGGCCAACATTTGATAGACATAATCTTAAAAAAATAAATGCCAAAGAATGTTCTTTCAAATGATAATAAACATTCTTCATTAAATTTGAATTTTCTGTGTTTTTTTCTTTAAAAAAGTAGGGAACCTCGAAATGGATCACCCTTTAGTATTCGCAGAAAGTTTGCTAGCAAAAAGTCGCTCGTGCACTTTCTGTGCACAGCACAGTGAGAACAGGTAGCGACTCTTTAGAGTCATTTTTGACTCTTTTGAACGCCCAGGCTCCGTGACTCATATTTCAGAAAATCAACGAAATTGGACTCATTTAAAAGATATAAGACGCTTTTTTCTATAATTCGACTAGACAATTTTTAAGTTTTCTTGGGCTTATACTGCATTCGTCGACTACTGACAAATTCTACGGATTCAATTCTTTTATTGAATATACTAATTCAACTTTTTATGTAACATCTACTTCAAAGGTAAACAAAAATGCATAAATGGATTAATTTATCCATCTCTGCGGCATGGTTTGTCATCGTGCTGTGGCGTTGAATTGTTGTCGGGCGGATTGGTGTTATATCTAAAACAATCAGTGACCAAATAATATCGCGCATTAATGTCAATGATATTAAGATCCCACTATTTTAATATTTAGATCCATATGTAACTAAAATGCCAATAGATTTTAACTATTATCACAAAAAAATAATCGAACAATAGAAATTACTAGAAATAAATAGTAATTTTAAAAGTTATTTTGAAATTAAAGATATTGAAAAGTTTTGCTTCGAGGTGGTAAAAATCCATTTGGAAGAGTATTTGTTGCAATATTTATACAATTTCGTCACATTCGCTGAGAGAATAGTTGGAGTGAGACTCATAAAGAAACGCTGGAGACACTGACATGGGAGCCTACTCGGGTTACGATACAGTAACGCAAGGCCCCCGGAGAGGAATGAACGAGGAACAGGTCAGGTTGCTAATCGACGACAAGAGACTGACTTGGGCAATCAACTCCTTCGCTCCCCTCAAAGCACCAGGGATGGATAACATAAAGCCTATATTGATTCAAAAAGGTGAAGAAATCATCATTCCTTGGCTGAGGATGATTTACAACGGCTGTCTTAGGCTCTGCTATGTCCCCAAAGCTTGGAAAGAAGTTCGTGTGTTTTTCATTCCGAAAGCAGGGAAAGCAAAGGAATACAGGCCGATAAGCTTATCCTCATTTTTGCTAAAGACTTTGGAGACGCTTATTGACAGACATGTCAGAGATGTGATTGGCAATAATTACCTATCAAAATCACAACATGCGTACATGAAAAGTAGATCCGTTGACACTGCACTGCATAACGTAGTATCAGTGGTAGAAAAATCCTTAGAACAAAAGGATGGTATATTCCTATATGTGCGCATTCCTAGACATAGAAGGAGCGTTTAGCAAAATTAAAGCAGATGCAATCATGCACAGCTTGAGAAACGCTCATCTGGATAGCAGTCTATGCGACTGGATCGGGGTCGTGCTAGGTGCACGTCAGATTAAAAGTTACCTAGGTGACACACGTATCGTACGGGAAGTTAGTAGGGGAACACCACAAGGAGGTGTCCTTTCCCCGCTTATATGGATCCTGGTAATGGATGCGCTTCTAAACCAACTAGGGAAGGAAGGCTTTATCGTGAGTGCATACGCAGACGACGTAGTAATCCTGGTTCCAGGCAGATTTCCCTCAATCCTCAGCGTACGACTCAGCTATGCGCTCCATATTGTCGGTAATTGGCTCGTGGACCGAGGGCTGGGGATCAATCCATCAAAAACAGAAGTCCTGCTGTTTACTAGGAAAAGGATCATTCCAACATTCAATGCACCAAGAATGGGAGGGAATGATCTAAAAAGTCCAGTTCAGCAAGATACCTGGGAGTTATCTTAGACTCCAAACCTAACTGGAGAGAGAATGTAGATGACCGGGCATACGTGGCATTGTACGGCTATCGCAAAAAATTCGGCAACAAATGGGGACTTAAACCACACATGGTACACTGGTTGTACACAACGGTTGTAGTGCCCATCGTGACATACGGTGCAGTTGTTTGGTGGAAGGCTCTGGAAAAGAAATATCTTCTCTCCAATATCACCAAAGTCCAAAGGGCGGCTTGCGTGGGTATAACTGGGTCCCTAAGGACGATACCCACTGCAGCTTTGGAGAAACTACTCGATCTCATGCCATTAGACATTTACTGCAGCAGTAAGGCGGCTAAAACGGCCGTCAGACTTAGAAAATGCGGACTTTGGGTCCGAAGACCATATGGACACGCCTCTGCAGAACTCACATGGTCCGCCACCAGAAACAGACTAACTACCTTCGACATTCACCTTCAGCAGGGGATTCAATACCAGAATACCGGAATCACGAAAAAGGAAGAGATTACCATCTACACAGATGGCTCCAAAATGGCAGGCATCTTCTGTGAATCCCTAGGATTAAGCAAATCCTTCAGAATAAACGACGACTATAGCGCTTTTCAGGCGGAGATAGCTGCAATTATCCAGGCTGCAGCCGAACTGAGAAGGCACTGCATTGCCAACGGGACGATCACCATCTACTCTGATAGTCCAGCGGCCATAAAAGCCATGAAATCAGATGAGGTGAAGTCAAGGGCTGTGAGCCAATGCAGAAAGTCGCTAGACGAGTTATCAGCTGTCAACGCAGTAACCCTGTGCTGGGTGCCAGGACACACTGATATCCCGGGAAACGAGGAAGCGGACAAGCTTGCAAGATCAGAGTCAGAAATGAATGCATCACTGGCACTTGACTCAGTAAGAACACCGCTTAGCACCATCGCACGCAAAATCGACAACGAGTCCTTGAGTAGAACTAACCTACGTTGGACACAACTCGATACTTGATACTCGACATACAAAAGATCTATGGCCAGCTGACAACAAAATGAGATCAAAATTCATGATCGGGTTAAGCCGCAAGGATATCCGAGTACTTACAGGAGTCTTTACGGGTTACTGCGCTTTACGGGGTCTGCATGCGAAAAGGTTGAGCATACTGCACAACGACTACTGCAGAAGCTGTAAATCGAATTGGTCGGATTGGTTTTAAGAGAGCGTCACTTTGTGCACATACCTGCGGGTGTCTTCTTATATATTTTCAGGTGTTTTTCAAATTCGAGGAGAGGTACCCAGATGGACATAATGGACCAGCAGTTGGGTCTAAGTGGGCCGTGACTGAGGTCACAGGAGTATCCACCAACCTACCACGTGCTCTTTATCGCCCAATGTGATGTAATGTTCTTTCTTTACACAAATTCCTGCAGGGACGCCTTCGATGAATTTCAATTTTAATTATTGGAATGAGTCTAATTCTTAACTTTCTCGTAAGCATTAGTATTATACTAAAGAAAAAGTTATTGCGATCGTGCGGAAATTTCGAACTTAAACTGAGTATGAGGGATGAAATTACGACTATAGTCCAAAAAAGTGGGTCCGTCTGTCTGTCTGTCCGGCCGCCGTATGGCGAAACGGTTCAACGGATTTGCTTCAAAGTTCGTATATAAGGTTTTTGAGGTTATATCTCGGGGCATCTTTTTATTTTTTGCTCTATCTTTTCAAATAACGGTACCTGCCATAAAAATTTTTTTGTGAAAAACACTTTTCACTATTTTTCTCCAAAGTGGTTTCAAGGATTTTGGTGTTTTTGTGTATTAAGGATATTTGGGATGGGGTCCAAAATTCAGCATACTCAGTTTTTGAAAAAAAAAAAATCGATTAACGGAAATTTATAAAACCGGAAATATCTCGAAAACTAATTAAGGGAACTTCAAAAAAATTTCGAGTTTTTTTATACTATAAAGTCGAACAAATTTCCATACTTCGATTTTTGAAATAATTTTTTTTAAAATTTTTTTTTTTCATATAACGATTTTCGTAAATTTTTTCAAAAACGGTTCTAACGATTTCGATAATTTTCTGTATTTCGAACATTTATGTTAAAAGTGTGCAATGTGCGAAATCACATCAAAATGGTAGGTGCCGTTTTTGAGAAAATCTAATTTTCCAAAACCTAAAAAGTTTCGATTCATTTTGCGGTTCAAAAACGCATTTAATGTACCGAGAAAGTTTCGTATGACGCAGTCGTGCACTTTGTTTTTTCTCTTTTATTCTGCTAATGCTTGACTTGTTGCACTTGTATGTTTCACAAAGCGATTTTACTGATGCACCGTTACTCAATTTGGTTAAAATCTCAGCTTTCTGCTTTATAGACAGTTTGGGAACGTTTTTCTACGATTTCTTTATTACACGAAACAAAGCAATTACCAGAGATGATAGAAAAAAATAATAATCATTAGTTTATTCCAATTCGCGTATAAAAACGCTTACTCAATTTGGTTGTAAATACATTTAAAGGTACTAAACCCATACTGTCAAAAAATTAGTATATGACCTGCAGACCAATATTTTCTTTTACTGATTTTTCATTTTTGAAAATAGTAAAAGTTCTATTGATCTTAAATGCACTTAATCCTCGAAAATACACAGCACAGCTCTACAAAAATACTGTTTGCTTCGCTTTCACTTCAGAATTGTTATATTAATATAATATTCAATATTTTATATATTTATTTCATAACTTTGTATTTGAATACTTCTATTATAGTTTTGTAAACGTTGTTGCCGAAATTGTTAACTTTTCTTTCTATTATTAAGCATTTGCATCCAATTTGAATTTAAATTTAACTCTCATGCTAACCTAAATCAAATTTTAAAATATATAATATTGAATTGTAATAAATAAATAAATCATTCATGATAACATTTACGTCATTATAGATACTTCATTGTAATCTTTGTAAATGTTTTAAACTAAATTAAAACTAAATAAATAAATAAGTTTTTGTTTTATTTAATTAGAGCTCATAAACTAATGCTTTCACTTTGCCCAGACGTTCAGAAACTCTTTGAAATAATTCGTACTAGTTTAATTTTCCTTTTTAAATTTTATTATTTATTTTTCGATCCATTTTTAAAAAAATACCCTGGTAAATAAATTCGTGTTTTTTTTCTCCTTAGGCGAAAAGAGAAAGCGGATTTTTTAAAAAAATAGAATTCTTTGCGACCTGCCCAATTTCATATCATAAAAAAATCTTCAATTATAGAATTCACATCAGTGAATTGCATGAAACATGGCTTCTTTACATTTTCGGTGAAGATTCATATTATTTTAGGATGAAGAAAAGTATTTCCTCATTTATTTGTTTGAATATCGCCTTGAGTGCCGATCTGCCACCCGACGCGTGCACACACATTTTAAAATCGCTCCGCGGTCAGTTTGCACACACAAAAAAAAAGCACAACAACAAACAAGTGTGCAAAGGCATAAAAACAAAAAAATAAAACGCTAATCGTTGTAAAGAAGCTATCAGGGCTAAAGAGGCAACTTTTCGGTCATTTAAGGCCAACCCAACTGAGGAAAACCGAAAAAAGTTCAAACGAGCCAGAAATGACTGCAATGCCCATATTAATCGTGTCAAGTTCTCCTACGACCAAAAGTTGAGGCAAAAAATACTACAAAGTCCCACCGGTAGTAAAAACTTTTGGTCGTTTGTCAAGAATATTAAAAATTCGGCCCGACACTCACTTGCAATAACATCTGCCAGCTGTCAGCTCTTCGGATAAAGCCAATCTGCTTGCTGACCATTTTGCAGCTAGCTGAACGCTGCCAGATTGTGCTTTATCTCCCCCAGTAATCGAGCGCGTAGAATATACTATAGGACCAATTCATTTTCGCACTCGTACAGTGGCAAGAGTTCTTCGAGATCTTAACGTACATAAATCCGCTGGTCCAGATGGTATTTCCCCTATCGTTCTGAAGAGGTGTTCTTCCACCTTGATATTTCAAAGGCATTTGACAGAGTTTGGCATCAAGCTCTTTTATCGAAAATGCGTGCATTTGGAATCGGTGATACCTTTATTCAATTGATTAGAAATTACCTTTCGGACCGTTCAATTCAAGTTGGTTTGGACGGTTTCAAGTCTGCAACTCACCAAATAAATGCTGGTGTCCCTCAAGGCTCTGTTTTGTCTCCAACTCACTTTCTCATTTTTATCAATGACCTCCTGTCTGTCACTTCTAATCCAATCCATTCCTTTGCTGATGACAGTACCCTCAGCTTCACATATTCATTTCCTGGGCAACGCCCCTCATCTTCGAGCGTTGAACTGGAACGGCAACGTATGTTAAGCTCATTAAATTCCGATCTTGACAGCATTCTTAAATGGGGTAAAACCAACAGAGTGGAATTTAATGCGTCCAAAACGCAATGCTGTCTGCTGTCATTGAAGCAAACCCCTTATTCTCTGCCATTATCCATGAATGGCACTTGCATCGCTGAAACCGAACGACTTTCGATTCTCGGGATGTGTGTTAATGACAACCTTCGTTGGAATGGCCACATATTCGATGTCGCCAAGAACGCTGCGAAATGTCTAGGCTTCCTAAAGCGATGCAAGAAATATTTCACCCCTTCTGATCTGGCTAGAATCTACAAGGCGTTTATTCGCCCAAAACTTGAGTACAACGCTCACATCTGGTCTGGTGCATCAATAACATATTTGGAGCTACTTGACAGGATCCAAAAACGTGCGGTAAAACTTATTGGCGCTCGAGACATCGCGAAATCACTTGACTCTCTTAGTCATCGTCGTAATGTCTCCTGCCTGTCATTGTTTTATCGGTATTTCCACCACAAGTGCCCAAATGAAATAGCCACCCTACAGCAATTCAACCGCAATACTCGCCTTGCGAGGAATGCTCATCAGTTTACCCTTAAGCCTGTTTTCGGACGTACTGTGAAATATAAAGATTCCTTTCTCAACCGTACAATACGAATGTGGAATGCTCTACCACGCTCTGTTTTTCCTTTGCATTATAATTTACAAACATTTAAAACCAACGTGCATCGGTTTCTCCCTTTCTCTAATCTTTCATTTCCCTAATGCCCGCACTGTGTCACTTCATTATAAGAGTATCCAAAGTCCCTTTAGTGCGCGTACATTATAAAAAAAAAAAAAAAAAATTATTACATCTAATTATTTGTTGACAACAACCATTAAATGTTTTTGATTGTTGGTACCTCAACAATTTTTGAAATTGTATGATTTTATTTGTGTAACTCAATTTGAGTTCTCGTTTTCTTAAGTTTTATTTTATTATTTAATAAATCAAAGCAATCCAAAATATTTCAAAGTTGTTTCACAATTGAAGTTCTTTATTTTATTTCTTTACCTAGTATCTGCTGAACGAGTTTTTACTTTCCAGTGCATTTGCTAGATGCATTCTATCTATGGTGTATGTTTCATTTTGGCTATTTCCGTGTTGGCTTAGATTCTATTTCCGGCAACTTCGTTTTTGTTTTGCGGGGAAAATAGTGGTGGATTCACGAAGAAATCGTGGTGAATTAACGAATGCTTGTTTAAAAATATAATAGTATGGGTAAATTCGTCAATTTTCTGGAGTTTAGAAAGTTTGGCATCTCGTTACAGTAAAACCAATCACAAGAAAAAAAACGAAACAAAAATTAAATGAAACAAGAGCATGGATGGAAAGTTGCGTTTACCGAGGCACAGTTTTTTGAAAAGTTGCAATTACTGAGTCACTAATGGTAAAATGTTAGGTGTTGCCTTAACCGAGGTATTGCTTTTACCGAGGGCGTACTGTATTTATTTGTAAAGTGACTAATCGTAAATCATAGGGAAGCTCTTTTTATGAATAAAGGGTGATCCATTTCGAGGTTCCCTACTTTTTTTAAAGAAAAAAACACAGAATATTCAAATTTAATGGAGAATGTTTATTATCATTTGAAAGAATATTCTTTGGCATTTATTTTTTGAAGATTATGTCTATCAAATGTTGGCCGTTGCTACGTCGCAGATGGTCCATCCGTTGAGTCCTATTTTCGATCACTCGTTCGAGCATTTCGACTGGTAACTGGCGAATGACACGCGTGATGTTTTCCTCCAAGGCCTGAATCGAAGCGGGTTTGTCGGCATATCCCCACAGGAAAAAGTCTAACGGTGTGATATCACACGATCTTGGTGGCCAATCGACCGGCCCAAAACGTGAAATTATGTGCTCACCGAAATGTTCTCTCAAGAAGTCCATTGATTGATGCGATGTGTGGGAAGTGGCGCTGTCTTGCTAAAACCAAATGTCGCCGAGATCACGAGCTTCAATTTCAGGCATCAAATAGTCGGTTATCATGGCACGATAACGGTCGCCATTGACGGTTACGTTCGCACCGGCATAATTTTTAAAGAAATATGGACCGATGATTCCACCGGCCCACAAACCACACCAAACCGTTGTTTTTTCTGGATGAAGTGGCAGTTCTTCAATCTCTTCAGGTTGCTCTTCGTCCCAAATGCGGCAATTTTGTTTGTTTACAAACCCATTGAGCCAGAAATGGGCCTCATCGCTAAACAAAATTTGCCTCGAAAACGTCGGATATTCTTGGAACTTTTCAAGAGCCCATAAAGCGAAGCGATGTCGCTTGGGAAAGTCGAGCGGCTTCAGTTGTTGCACAAGCTGTATTTTGTACGCTTTCAATTTAAGATCTTGACGTAAAATGCGCCAAGTCGTTCCATACGTCAGTCCGAGTTGCTGCGAACGGCGCCGAATCGACTCTCTACTGTCTTCGTGTACACTCTCAGCTACGGCCGCTATATTTTCTTCACAGCGTGCTGGACGTGGTCTATTCGGTCGAATATTATCCAATAATGAATGCTGGGTCTCAAAATGGGTGATGGTGTTGCGAATAGTACGCTCAGTAGGCCGATTATGTTGACCATAAGTTGAGCGAAGTGCACGAAACACATTCCTCACAGAACGTGAATTTTCATAATAAATCTGAACAATTTGTAAACGTTGTTCACGCGTAAGTCTTTCCATTATGAAATGCCAAACAATACTAAACAAAAATAACATGACAGCATGACACGACTCACACGTGATCTGTCAAATGAGGCTATTGAAAAAAGTATCTCTACTTGGATCACCCGTTAAATATACCTCAGATTTCAGTGCGCTGTGAATTGGGTGGTTGTAAAAATAGAAAAAACAAAATTATTCACAATTTTTTATTTATTGTTCTTTTTTTTGTTTGTATATTTACATTATCATAAAAGTATCTACATATTAGGTAATAGAATTTTAATTCATTTTCTTTTCAAACATCCAATAACTGTTTTACAATTCATTTAGCAAACAATCAATTAATAAAAAAAAGCTAACATTTTCGCATTATTACTTAATTTTTCGCTTAATTCGCTGTAAAAAAAAATACCAAAAAAAAAATTGTAATTTCTTTTTTCTATAAACGTCTATAACAACCCCATATAAAAATATCTGATAACTATTTCCCATTTACTTGTGTTTTATAACAAAAAAAACCCTCAAAAAACATACTTGTTTATCAAATATACCACGAAACGAAAAACAAAAAACAAAAATAAAAAATAATAATTAATTATTAATATTCCATTTCTTTTTTTATATGTATTATTCAAAATCACAGTCCACACACACATTATAAAATTCTATTATTATTCTAAGGAAACTTTAAGCATTCGTCGATCGAATGCCGAATTTCCTCATCTACCAAAATCTAAAATTAAAACAAAACGGATGTAAAAAAAAAAAGTCACATTTCTTATTGTTGTTGGTGTTGTTGTTGTACATATTATCCTTTTTGTGATTACAAATCGAGAAGTGATTTTTCCCCTACTTAATTATGTACAAAAAAGTTGCTTGCCTTCTAGCACATGCCTAGGAGGAGCGATTATGTCCTGTTTCTCTTCTTTAATTATAAATTACAGCCTAACCCTTAAGTTTAACTAATTAAATTAAATTACAAACTAAATACACTGCGCTGCGGCGGATAAATAAATATGGAGCAAATGAAGGAGGAGGACGAAGCAGCATTCCTGGATGACGAGATAGTTAAAGGTGGTCTAGATATAGACAAGGAAATCGAGGATTTAGGAAAGGTTTTGGAATATTCTAGCTCCTTATCATTATACATGCGTTGTGGAGATCCACTACACAATATCAGTGGTGGAGCACAAGGAAGAGTTGCATTGTCCTGCAGCTACGTAATATCCCTCGGCCAGTACCTACTTATCCCCGTTTCGCCCGCAGAACTATAAGTGTGAACACCAAGAATAACAGAATCCATGCCAGCGTACTGAGGAATCCACTGTATACAGTCGGTTCGATGATCGACCAACCTCGAGTCAAAATGGATCGCAGGGATGTGGTTGCTAACGTTAGAGGCAGCGCCAGTGAAATATATCTAAAAGATGAGAGAAGCAAGTGTCGTTAAATTGTGATAATTCTAAAAGACTCTGAGTGAGTAAGAAACTTACCTCAGTACGATTGGCATTCCTTCGATTGGCCAGATGACACCGGACAGCAGTAGTGTGGGGTAGAAGGAACCAAGCGCCAGTTGGATAGCGTTACGCTCCAATTCACAGATTGCTGAGATAAGGAAACCAAAGCACATTCCACACATGCCCTGCAGCAAAGTGATGATAACCACCAAGGTTAGGTCACCATTATTTGTGACTCCGAAGACGACCAGCATGAAGATTAGTACCAGCGACGTTTGGCCGCACATCACAACGAATTGGGTGACAACGTGCGAGAAAAGAATCTCACCGGGAGATACTCCAGCTACCCAGGAACGATCCAGCATACCCTAAAGGTGTAAGAAAAGAGAAAATTTAAAACAAACCTCACCACGCTAAAAACAAATAAACAATATCCAAAGTCAAGCACTTGAGACAGACAAGGTGAAGGTGCCACTGAAGGTTGTGTTTTTATGGTAGGCACTCGGTGAAAGTGCTCTTAAATTGTAAATGTAGCCTTCAAGGCGTGGCTTTTTGTTTATTTACCACTTAACCAATACTCGAGGCCATCGGCATACGATTTTGAAAATCAGTGAAGAGAGACTCTTCAAACTACAAACGCATGTATGAAGGTGAATTTGAATACCTTAAAGTTGGATTTACGGAATGTTTTCTTAGTTTTTTGAGCTCATTTATGAGATTGTGTTAAGTTCAAGTCTTCAAAAGGTTCCTAGAAGATAGTGTACCTACATATATAAGAACTTCAGCTTCTGAAGTAGATACTTCTCTATACAAGGCTGCTCATTTATACATACATCAAGATTGGGGTTAGCAAAAATATTTAAATTTGATACGAGTCTTGTTTGAATATGAACTAATTTACTTTATTTTAAGACTTTAAGACTGCTTTCCTATTAAAGATTTTGAAATATATTAAAACTTGCCTCTGTATTTGTGAAGTGAACTAGAGTGGGTAGAGGAACAAAACAAGATACCAATGCATATTGGTCTTAAATGTCTGTAAACTATAATGTGAACAGTTCGAGGTTGAAACAACCCGATACCATAGAAGCTTTAAAAAAAAAATGCAGGTCGAAATCGGCATTGAATTGTAGGTCCCTTCCAATCGTGTCAAAATGGAAGATGTGTATGTGTGCAAAGACACAATGGTAGCGAGAAGCAGTGGCATTGGGTCCTGTAGGGGCTGAGAAATAAAACGAAGACTAACTCGTTTGGGCCCAGAAGGCAACTACGTATAACCCTCTCACGAACGACTAGGGCACTTTAGTAGGACCTTGATATTGAGTTGCTCTATGGATCTTAATCATTGAGAAAAAATGCATCGCAAAATAGCTGGAGGATTTAGGGACGAACTGGGAAAATTATATCGCGAATTCGGTTTGAAAAGGTTGGCTTATGTAGGGCAAATATTTCCTAAGGTAATGGGAATTCGAAGATGTAAGTTCAACAGATTTGAAAAGTACGTGTAATTTGTTCGCTGATTTCTTTGAGTCAGTGTACAATAAGTCGCATGTGCAGGTAACGGGAAATCAATACATTATGATTCCTGAAGTTCTGGACATCGGTGTGTTGCAATTCTCGGATGACGATTTAAAAAACGCGTTAGAAAAAACTAAATTTAAATAGCAACCCTGGTTTATCATCCGTTTTTCATCCACTTAAAATTATTTTTAACCAGTCTCTTGTAACTGGGAACGGAAATGGAATGGAATGGAAATATTCGTTCATAACACCTATTTATAAAAGCGGTTTAAGGCAAAAAGTAGTAAACTATCGGCCTATATCAAAGCTTGCTGCAATACCAAAATTGTTTGAAAGTATTGTTAAGGACAACCTCTTTTTCGCGGTAAAAGAAATTATTTCAAATAGTCAGCATGGCTTTGTTCGTGGTAGATCATGTGCTACTAATTTAGCTTTGTTGACTAATTATATATTTAATAGTTTTGACTGACTTTACGAAAGCGTTTGCCAGGGTGCATAACACACTTCTTTTGGCTAAGCTGAGGTCTTTGGGTTTTCATTCATCCTGACTAATAGAAGGCAAATGGTTAAAGTCGATGGTTTGACTTCTCGCGTTATAGAAGTTATTTCCGGTGTTCCACAGGGCAGTCATTTGGGCCCGTTGCTATTTATATTATTTATAAATGACGTTCATGAAATATTTCAATTTTTTTTTCGCCGATGATTTGAAATTATTTTCGCGGATAAAAAATGTATCTGATTGCATTCGTTTTCAGTCAGATATTAATAGATTGTCGGAGTGGTGCAATCGTAATGCTTTGGAACTTAACATTTCTAAATATAAAGTTTTTTCGGCATATCGTATTAGTACTACAATTTTGCATAATTATTTTATAAATAATCTTAGACTTCAGCGTTTTGATGAAGTGAAAGATCTTGGTGTCATATTTGACAATAAGTTAAGTTTCTTTTTTCATTATGATTATGTCATTGCCAAGTCTAACTCATTGTTAACTCATTCCTTAAACATAATAGTAAAGACGTTCGAGATATAAATAGCCTTAAAATTATTTATTGCTCGTTAGTCAGACCTTATTTAGAATATTGTTCCGTAATTTGGGATTCGCCATATGCAGTTCACGAGCTTAGATTCAAAAGAGTCAAAAAAAAAACTTCACGAGGTACGCGGTTCGTAAATTAAATATGTTTGATGAGCTTCCTAATTATGGGCAGAAGGTGCAATTTAATTGGTCTGCAAACCTTAAGTTTCAGACGCGATGCAACTTCCGTTATGTTTATTCGCGATATTCTTAATTATTATATTAATTCACCAGAATTGATCTTTCCTTTAAATAGATATGCTTCCCAAAGGCCACTGCGGGTTAGAGCTTATACTGAGAGCTTACACTTAGAGAACGTAGTGTTTTGTGTTTTGCTCTGTGATGGTATTAAAGAGTTAGATAAGAACCGAGCCAACTGAAAAGGGTTTCTGTTCACCCCTTAGGCTTATTATATTCATCTCGGACCGCAATGCCAACAAAGTAAGTTTGAAACAAAATCCAAATCGATATTGACCTCAAAGGCTTCAAAGGTGTACACGTTTTTTGTTTAATTTTGGAAGGCGCTGTAATTTAAAAAAAATCAGCTCGGACAACAGCGACATTAGTTAAGATCTCTTGGCAAGATAGGACTTGTCACTTGTTTAAGTCCTCTCAACTAGCATCTGAAAACCATCAGGGTTAGAAGGTCGGGCCAATGTTATTGCTGCCTGGAAGCTAACGAAACAGCATCATACTTTATCTGTGATTGTCTGGCCGTCCTGGCAAAAACATTTCCTTCATCCTAGCTTATCTAGGACCGCAGAAAGTTCCAAAACCGAGCTACCTTGAGGAAGAACAATGGAACACTAAGTGCAGAAGTAGAAGTAGTTTCGTTTTATAAATTGAAAACGACTATAGTGATAGAGAAAATTCGAAAAAGGAACCCTTATTTGTAACTGTTTGGCTTAGTAGTGGCTTCTGTTAGATCCCAGCAGCGGAATATGCCATGCAGATGCTTATTGCTTTAAATTGAATGCCTAAGCACCTATCATCCAACATTAGGCAACGTGTACAACGCCTCGTGCCCAAATGAGGATAAACAAATGTGTTTGTTTGCAAATATTGATTCCATATAAGCAAATCACGATAAGCACTTTTTTGTTGTTTACAATTTGTTTTCAACTCACCTCGGTTCGTTCGATAATTAAAGCCGATGACGTCAGAGCGACAGCCAAAAAGAACACAATCCTGCAAATAAAAACAAAACATCAAAATTCGAAATTGTTTGAATTACTTGCTATACGATTCATGCGCGCGTATATAGAATTGCTTCAACTTACGTCAGAATAACTCCAGGGGCAACGAAATCAGTAAACGATGGATTCATTGTACCATAAATAGGATCGTTAAATTGAATTGGCACATCACCAAGTTTAGGATTGCTTCCGCATTGTTCGAGCAATGTCATTGCGAAATCACGATACGCCAGCTGTAAGTCCCGATTCAGCATGACACCGATTTGTTGATTTGACATGTCAAGCCAGACTTTGATTTCGGATTGTTCGATGGTTTCTTCGTCGGAGTCGCGTCCTGTAAAATAATTTCAATGTTAAATCGAGCCATCGAGCTACTGACTGTCGACATTTATTACCTAGCGCCGCTCTGGCAGTGAAGGCGTCTGTGAAATTTTCTGTTATGTATATAGTACCCCACGCATCGCCCACTCGTACCGCTTCAAGCGCTTCGTCTAGATCCGTATAGTACCGCTGTATTATGCTGCCATTCAAATGGTGTAGATATCGACAGCCCAAGTTCGTAAAATGACATTCGTCCTCCCAAAAGCAAGTTTCCTAAAATCAAATAAAAAAAAAATTTAAATCTATTTTTAAGCAATGATTGTTGACCACATTACCGTGTTGTTCATTTCTCCATTAACGACAGCTATATTAAGTCCCTGCGGATCACGTCCAATGGCCATACAAAAGAGGATAACTTGCATCACAGGTAACACGAAAATGAACATCATAACACCAACATTACGCCACATCCGAAGGAAATTCTTCGTCAGCAGAGCTTTTATTTTACCTTTGGATGTTATCTAAAAGGACACACCTATGATTAGTTGTTCTAATGGACTGTGGGTTACGATGTGGACTTACCCTGCAGAGATCACCATAGCAATCGCTTTCTTGTTTTTCGCTAGTCTTCTTATACGATGAGGGTGGATTATAGTTTTCTTGGTTTAGCTAAGTTTGGAAAGATCAAAAGGGTTGGGGTTGGTTTTTCATACAAAAAAAGAGAAAATGGAAACGTTTTATGACAAGGAAGACGAAAATGAAGAAGAAGGGCGAATGGAAAGAAATGATAATAAGGAAATACTGTGATACGAAGGATTTGATTTGACTAAAGAGGAGGTCCGCATAATTTTCTCGAAAATCGTTAGATTGTTTGTAGCCTTAAGTGCAAGGCGAAGTAGTATACCTCAGGACCTAGGGCCAATTCAATATTTGATGCCGATTCTTACCACCAAATTTGATAAGTTTCTCGTCAGTCTTATACTTTTGAGAGACTTTCGTAAGAGGTGGGTTGCCACCATACGTTATGTGCATATCCCGCGATTGGGACGTAAATTTAAATTCTAAAGCTTAAGAGAGAACCCTCAAGCATATAAAAGCGAAATTGAGTCAGGGATCTTATATTTGACTGGTTAGTGTTTTGGCTTGCGAAACGGGAGGTGCAGGTTCAATCCCCAATAAGGAACAACCATGCACGCAAACACATTAATAAAGAAAGACGAAAAACACATCTAGTTTTGCTACTCACTAGACAAAAAAAATGCTGCCTTCTTTTGGGGTGACCAGATTGCAGTGATAGTTTCTCAAATTTTATGTTTCAGCAGCTGTCAAATGAAATGTTGGCTGGAGATCCGAATTTTGTCCAAAAAATCATCTGCTTTTCTTTTGCAAGCCGTACTTGGCTCAGCGGCTTTGTCAAAAAGCAAAGTAGCCATCATTGCAGCGAAAACAATCCAACAATGCATCCACAAAGATTAACTGTTTGGTGCATGGCGGCATAATCGAACCTTTTTTTTCGAAATAACGAAAAGGCATTATTATCGTCTGTGGTCTCAGGTATAGAACAATGTTAACCGACTTTCTATGGCCAGAGCTTGAGAACATTGATATATGCGCGCTGTGGTGCCAACAAGATGGCGCTAAATGAAATTTGGCGACTGGGTCTTCTCACTCGAGCGTTTATGAATTGGTCGGCGCGATCTTGACACTATTCTATTTTCCCCGGGGCTACATAAAATCCTTAGTCTACGCTAACAAGGCAGCCATTTTGGAAGAGCTCAAGGACAACATCCGAAGCGCTAATGCAGGAATAGCGCCGAGCACATTGTACCGAGTCATCAAAAATCGGACTGACCGCTTGAAGCACTGCAAGGGAAGTCGTGGCGGCCATTTAAATAATGTGCTATTCCATACATAATCGCATGTACGTCACATCATTGTTGGTTCATTTAAACTCATTTTTCTTTAGTTCTTATCTGTTCAGCTGTGCTTGATAGCATGGCGGGTTAAGTTTAAAAATGATTATTCAAATAAAGAAACCGACTTGCAGACATTTTAAAGCCAGTAATTGTCTAGTATTGTCTACGCTTCGAATATAAAAGTAATTATATGTATGACCAATTGGCATACGGTCTAATCACACCTTAAGGCTAGATCAAGGATATTTCGATATAAAAATGAATAAATCTGCCACTAGGCTCGATAAAACAAAGAAACTAAAAATAAAATAAAAATAAAATAAAAAAAGAATGATTAGAAAAAAGTTTGTGGAAACCAATCACCTTTTAAAGAAGAAAAATACTAAACCAAACAAACCGTATATATAGATCCATTTGTGTCATTGATTAGAACTTCTTTACTTTGTGTTGGATAATAGTTGAGGCCGACAACACCATCTTCTTGACTGGAACTGGGATTGTCCTTTTTACTACCGAACGCCATTGTGTGAAGGGAAATATTATTACTGTAATTTCGAAGTTTAAAATTGAACACATTCAACATTGGTTAGAAAAATTTTGCGTCCTTTAGAAGGGTTTTGATTTTTTTTTTTTTTATAGAATTTCGTTTCTGATTAGCCACATTCAGAGCATGCAATAAACTTACCTAAAGTTAACTTGTGTTAATTCTCCTTTTTGGCTTTGAATGCGGGATAGTTTTAAGAAGACTTCTTCAAGACTAAGACACTTGTACATTGACAGCAGTACGCTAGGTGATTCTTCAGCAAGTAGATTTCCCGATCGCATTAAACCGATCTGAAATTGGATAAGAATTATTTCTTTATTATTATGTTGGATAAATGGGATTAAATAAGGGACTATTTGCCGATGTTTATGTAAATAAATTGCGAGCGAAAGAAGAGCGTGGAGCGGCACAAATGCTTAAAGTTTGATACCTACTCTAAGACAAACTCTTTGCAAAAGCTTCAAACTTCATTTAAAGCTTGTTAGAAAAATAACCTGCAGTTTCTTTTTTGATTCGAATAAATATTATTAATAAGGTTTCCAGAAGTAAATTTGGATAACATTTCTAATAGTCATGACTCACGTAAATATCGTTTAACATTTTGAGTTTAATCCTATCCGTACCACTTGAAAGTTTGTATTCGCTGCCCCACTTGTTGTGAAAGTCTGACAAACATCCATGAGTAAGAACTGTCATGTTAAGCTTTCAAAAAATAAATTGCCGTTCTGAATCGGGATTAAACTCTGAGTCCATTCCATTCGTGTCAAAGAATACATCTGTTAGGAGCTAGGTTGGAGAAGTAAAATGTATACGCTGGAGAAAGACTGCGGTGCTTACAAGCTCTCCCTACAAAACGCAGGCCTCCATTTATGAAATAAAGGAGTTTCCAACAGATATTTCCGATTTTCAACAAGTGATTGCGGCCATATTAAAAGAGCTACATTGGCTACATGGCTTACATTTATTTAATCTGTCTTGCCAAACCGACATGAGTGTTATAGCGTTCAACAAAATGTGCAAATGATGAAATTGTTTTATGAAAGTGGGTCTTCTGTTCGAGCAATATTTCGCGCGCTTCGCCCATTTTTGGACGGAAGGCATTTCTGAATGAATTGGTTCGTCAACAAGCAAAATTCTCGAATTTGAGACTAAACAATCCACACGCGATCCACCAAATTGCAATGCATCCAGAGAAAGTTACTGTTTGGTGTAGGTTTTGTGGGTTCAACGGCGCCACCCAGCCCGTAACACAATAGACATTTTGCACGAGCGATTTCCGAAAACGGTTATTTCATGCGGAGGCGATGTGAATTAGCCAGCAAGAGTGCGATTTAACACAAGAATGGGTTTTTTTTTGTGTTTCCAACAAGACGGCGCTACATGCCACACAGCGCACTTTACAATCGATTTATTGAAGGAAACATTCGATGAGAGCATAATTTCGCGGAGTGGACCTGTCAATTGGCACCAAGATCGTGTGATTTGACACCAATGGATTATTTTCTTTGGGGATATATGAAGTCGCTCGCCTACGCCAACAAACCAAAAACGTTAGGGGACTTGGAAGCCAACATTCGTGGCGTTATTGCCGACAGACAGCCCCAAATGCTTGAAAAAGTGGTTGGAAATTGGACTTGTCTGTATTCGAACCAGCCGCGGCGGCCGCATGCCCGAAATCATATTTAAACATTAATGGCATAAAATTATCCTCCCAATAAAGCCAAACTGATGAACATTGAAACGATTTTCTTGTGTTTTATTTCAATTCGAAGTTCTATACCTCAAAAAAAAACACACTTAAGATCACGTTGAAAATTAAAAACGCTTAATGGAAAACCCTTTAGAAGAAAAGGAGATGCAAAACCAAATAAAGTGCACGACTGCGTCATACGAAACGTTCTCGATACATTAGATGCGTTTTTGAATCCCAAAATGAATCGAAAATGAATGGTGACAAATTAATTTAAATCACTTTTAGGTTCGGAAAAATTAGATTTTCCCGAAAACGGCGCCTACGATTCTGATGTAATTTCGCACATTGGACACTTTCAACATAGTTGTTCGAAGTACAAAAAATTATCAAAATCGTTAGAGCCGTTTTTGAGAAATCGAATTTAATTAAAATTTAAAAAAAATCTTTATATGAAAATAACAATTAAAAAAAAATTATTTCAAAAATCTAAGTATGCAAATTTGTTCTTTGAATTTTTTTTTTAATTCCATTTATTATTTTTCGAGATATTGACTATTTTATAAATTACCGTTAATCGATTTTTTTTTCCAAAAACTGAGTATGCAGTATTTTTGACCCTATTCCAAACATCCTTAGTACAAATAAAGACCGAAATCCTTGGAAACACTTTTGAGAAAAATAGTGGTAAGTGATTTTCACAAAAAAAAATCGTATCGCAGGTACCGTTACTTCAAACGATAAATCAAAAACATAGAAAGATGCCCCGACTTGTAACCCCCTTATATACAAACTTTGAAGCAAATCCGTTTCGCCGTTTCGCCATATGGTACCCGGACAGACAGACAGACCGTCCGACGGACGGCATTGGCGGACCCACTTTTTTGATATCATCCCTCATACTCAGTTTGAGTTCGAAATTTCCGCACGATCGTAATAACGTTCTCTTTAGTATACTAATATATACGAGAAAGTTAAAAATAGCGGAAGGAAGAAGAAGAGGAGGGCTTGGGAGTACAGATAATAATCCGTAATAAGTCGATTTAATAAAAAGTCAGATTTAATGCGGAACACTTCAAGTGGTCTAAAAGCTAGTCCATCCTGAAAAAAGCGTTGCATATAGCAATGCTTATTGTAGTCCATAATGGACGAAAAATTAAAGCCTTACACTAGATTTGGTACTGTTTGCAAATGTTTTCTGGCACTAGACGGTAGTTTGTGTCATATAGGTTAGAAGTCGAACCCAAATTTCTCTACAAGAATTCAAAGCGAATCAAAGTCGGAAATAAATTTAAATTTATATGAAATGCCAGCCAGACACTGAGAATATTGCCTTTTCTTTAAATAAATTTAATAAGTAGGCATATAAGTATTGAGTTACTCCTATCATCAGTTCCACTGATGCAACCAATTCACGTTCCAATAAACAATTGTGATTTGGCACGTGAAAATAAAATGAATTTATTCAATTTAATCATATGTTGTTGTCAATTCTGTACACCCTGACCTTGGCGATGTACTGTAGTAAGTCTGGTTGTTCCCCTCTAGTCAACATAGCAATTAATTTAGTCAAAGTCATATTTATATCTACAGACGCATAATTTTGATTATTAATGATTGCATTCGCCTTCAATTGATCGTTTGTTAAAAATAAAAATTTCCCTCATTAAAGTTTCCGCAAACAACTTGCAATTATAGTAGTTGCGATTGTAGTTGTAGTTCGGACTTATAAAAGCCCTTTTGAAGATTTTTTTTTTTCAATTAACCTTGAGACCATCGAGGTGGTCATCATTTCATTCGCTGATAGATGCAATTTAATTAAAAGACTTAATAAAAAATAATTCTTGGCCTATTATTTTTGTTTGGATTTTTAACGACTTAATATCTGCTGCAAGTTAAGTGGGCAATGATTGCTTAACCCACGCACGGGTATTTCCAATTAAATTGAATTGCACACTTACCGTATGCGCTTGCCGGGCTTCTTCGATGTAATGTGTGGTGATGATAACCGTTTTTTGGCCAGCCTTTGTTATGTGCACTAAATGATTCCAGATACTCTGTCGCAGCAATGGATCAACACCTACTGTCGGTTCGTCTAGAATCAATAGTTCTGGATCGTGCATCAGAGCAACAGCGAATGATACACGTCGCTGTTGGCCACCGCTGAGATTCTTTACCAATCGTTTCTCTGAGGGTAAGTCAAGGAAATCCAAGAGAAACTGCAGACGTTCTCTAATTTCTTTTGATTCCATGCCAAAGATCCATCCGAAGTACATCATGGTTTCTCTTATGGAAAACTCCCCATAAAGAGCGATCTCTTGTGGCATGTATCCGACTCGTTTACCGGGTACTCCGGAGCCACGTGTGCCGGGTTTGCCGCCAAGAACGCTGATATCACCGGAGTCCAAGCGACGTCGCCCCACAATACAGGAGAGCAGTGTTGTTTTGCCGCAACCTGATGCGCCAAGGAGTCCATAGCTGAAAGGAAAAACAAAGACTTAGTAAAATAGATATTTCATTGAATTGTTCTATAGTGGTAAGAGACGCAAACGGGTTAGATTTTATGGGTCCGTTACTATTGGAATTCGTCAACAAGGAAAACAAGATAAAACAAACTTGATCGTATGGCATACAGTCTAATAGCCTTAAGCCATATGGTCTTTGAGATCATCAATGTCAAGGACTTGTTTATCATGAAATACATACTCATTTGGCTTAGATTGATTTCCAGGTAGTTTAAGTCTGTGAAACCACAGATACTGGTTATCCTTCACAATATAACAAGATTTTTTTCTTAAGAAAGAACTTGTTACGGCAGAAAAATGTTTGGTCACAATTTTCCATGGGAGCTGGTTTAGCTTCGAATTGAAAGTTGTTTTAAGGATAGTTAAAACCACAGTTATGCTCGCGTGTTGCAGATAACTTACGAGATACCTAACCTGCTTAACAAGAACTACTGCGCCTGCCAACTTGAATTACAATAAAACTTTGCTTTAGCTTGTAGTATGTATTTGCTAAGATAAAATTTGAAAGTTAGGTTAATGCACCATAAGAAAAATCGACGCAAGAAGTCCAAACAAGTCCTTGCACTTGCTTGTCCAAGCGTAAATATGAATAGTGTGGCTTGGATTTGAAGCAAAAAATACCAACTTATTGACTTTTATCAGATCCAACCGTTACTGGGGATATTTATGAATGTCGCATTCGTATTCAATATCTAGTGGAAGTGGACCTATCATATTCCCCAAAAGTGCGGTGGGAAAAAACCAATCAAATCTCTACTCAAAAAAAATATCAAAAAAATCCTCAAGTATTATCTTGAACAATCCTAGATAGATTTTTGTCAGCATCGGACTTAGGCTTCATGGCTTCTACTCTGACTGGTGCACGAAAAGGTCACGTATATAAAAGTCAACAGGTATAAATCGGCCTCACTGGATAATAGAAGCTCCGCTTGGCAACACAATAACGATCTTTCAAGCTGAAGTCTTTGCAAATTAATGCTGCGGTTGCGATAGTTTAAAAAGAAACCTCCGATATAAACATTTTCCAAGCAATAAATGTGTCCAAACTCCCTTAAGCAGCTTACCTCTCTTAGCTTATTCACTTTTGGTTTAGTTTCCAGGTCATGAGGCGTTGGGGCCTATAAGATAGCACCGAAAAGCTCAACATCTCCCTTTAAAGCACTAACAGGTGGCGCAAAAGTAATCCTCCTATCAGAAAATGCTATAAATTTTGCGATTGGCCCCTAATGTCAGTTCTGTTTTGACATTTGTGTAGTAAACACATGCGAAATACACGTTAATAAACAATGTTACGCTACACTGCTCCAGAACGTGGAATATTGGTGACTATTTAATTGAGCAATAATCGGTCGGTGACTTTGGCACAACGTGAATTTCGTCGCAGATTTCCTGGTGAACTGGTGAAACACTGCGACGTTTAGCCGCTCGCCTCGAAGAGACTGGCACAACACGAGATGCTGCCAGGCGTGGCAGACCTCGGAGTAGCCGTTCTGCAGAGAATATTGCTGCTGTAGCCGAAGATGTCATGGAAGCGCCGTCGACATCGACCAGACGACGTGCCACGCAAATGGGTATCAGTCGACGGTCTTTACAGCGAATTTTGGTACAAGATTTGAAGATGTTTCCGTACAAATCAGCTGTTAGCTGCTGACCGCCAATCGCGTCTAACATACGCTCAAGCCATCCTTAATCACCACCAAGAGGAAGATGATTTTTCATCAAAAATAATCATGAGTGATGAGGCCCATTTCCATCTTAGCGGGTACGTAAATAAGCAAAATTTACGCTTCTGGGGCACTGAAAATCCGCGTGTAACCCACGAAGAGCGATTACACCCGCTCAAAGTCACTGTATGGTGTGCTGTTTTCGCTGGAGGAGTCATCGGACCTTCTTTCTTCAAAAGACGTCGCGGGCCAAACGGTTACTGTGAATGGTGAGCGCTACAGAGCAATGATCAACGAGTTCTTTTTGCCGCAACTTGATGAATTGGGATTGGAAAACATGTGGTTCCAACAGGACGGTGCAACGGCACACACTGCACGTGCCACAACCGATATGCTGAAGGATGCATTTCCCGGGCGCCTAATCTCCCTTTTTGGCTATTTGCACTGGCCAGCAAGATCGCCTGATTTGACCGCTCCAGACTTCTTTTTGTGGGGCTTTTTGAAGTCGCGGGTTTATATCAACAAGCCTCAGACTCTTGCAGCTCTTAAAGACAATATCCGTCAAGAATGTGAGGACCTATCGCCGGAAGTTTTTGCCAAAGTGATGGAAAATGTTATAAAAAGGGCTCAAATGACAATCAACTGTGGCGGCGGCCATTTACATGACATCATATTCTCGACTTGATGTAAAAAAAATTAAAAGACCAAATAAAAATAATCCACAAGAAGAATCAAAGTTTTTCATTTTTTTTTTAAATTACAGCCAAAAAATATCGGAACGTTATTTTTGCGCCACCTTGTAGAACTCTCTGAGGCCTATCGACTAGCAATATGGAACTTAAAGTGAATTCTTGAGAGCTCCAAATTAAGTTTACTCAAACGAGTGCTACAAATACATGCCATGAACAAACGCGATGTTAAGATCCTAACCGAATTTCTCACAAGTTCATGTTCACATAATTGGCAACAGTTTTATCGACATGAAACTGAAGGACACATCTTATGACTTCTTCGTCATCTTCTATTCTGAGGTTCCCGAGACCTCGACACTTATACCCTACTAAAATAATCACAACAATAATAAGCTACCCAAAAGTAATAAAGGCTTTAGTAACACAAGTTGGGCTAGAAATTCCACATTTGAAAATAGGAGTTTGATAAGGAGAAACTAGTGGTGTTCAATCAAAGTTTTTGAACAGAACTATTCGCCAGTTCTCGAAAAATTCTACGAACTTGAGCAGACCAACAACCTGAACCGAAGAGAAGATAATCAAAGCAAAATATCAAGTCGATGGAACAGATGTAAGAACACAAAAACTGCTCTAGGATTGGAGGACTTTTTTGTTCATCATTTTTGTCAAGACTGATAAAGTGTGAGGGATGTAAAACAAAATGCTTGCCTAATATTATGACATCGGGCTTCCATTTATCCGAAATAATATGGAATCTAAATTAGTGCAAATCGTTTTCAATAAGGACTTTAATTAGACAAGAATATCCACGGCCAAAACCGACAGAACCGAATCTTTCATTAAAGAAACGATAGCTTCAGTATCGGCTAAACTAACATGACGATTTTCTGCAATCAAGTACTCTTGCTTTATTTACTGAGCGAAACAGGGTGTCAACATTACTTTCAGGGTAATAAGATAATTTGCCGAGCAGCGACGGTACTAGGACTGTAAATATATTTTCTGCATAATCTTACTCAGTGAAATTCTTAAAATTTTAATGACCGATATAAAGATAGTTATTTTTTTTCTTTGTATCTTGGATTTTCATCTTAAAACGACGATATAGAAATAATATAAGTTTTGTGCGATTCTTGAATGTCTTTAAATAATTTTCACAAAATTCCAAAATTTAGTCCTCAATGTAATTTCCTTCATTTGACAACACTTTAGCCGACTTCTCAGACAACTTTTAATGCCCTAGCTAAAAAAATTGTTTGGCTTTGATGAAAAAGCAGCAAAAAAGCCTCGTGGACGTCATGGCGAGATATAAAATGTTTTCCGGCAAGGGAGTTTTATAGAAATCGCAACAAGAGGAAGTCTGAAGGTTATAAAACTGGAGAATATGGGAGATGTTCCATTTTTTCCCAGCTGAACTCCTGTTACTCTGTGCTGTTGGTCCTAGCTCTATGAGGGCGAGCCTTATCCTGATGGAATAGAACACTCATTCGATTCAACAAACCTGGCCTTTTCTGCTCTATTGTCGACTCTAATCTCCACAGCTATTGACAGCAGAATTCTTCAACGCCGTTGATCACGAGAAAAAAAAAATTCCATAACTTCTCAGAATCCCATATGCAAACTTTTGATATGCTTGAATTCACAATATGTAACCAACGGATTGCTTCAATGGAAAGCTCATCGTAAACATATACCAAAGAAATTTCGATGAGAGAAATGTTTTGAGAAAATTTGCATGTTCGGTGGATAAACTGTTCGCGATGTGTCGATTTTTACGCAATTCAACAACAAAAATATTGTATGTATGTACACGGTCATTCATTTCGTGGTTTCAAATTGGTAGCACTGGCATTTGACACCTCTCAAACTCAGCTATCATTTGAAGTGTCATAATATTAGTAGAATGTTTGTTGTTGTAAAATTGTGAAGAAATTTGAAGGGCGTGGAAGCGGTACTGACGTCGTATGGCCTGAGCATCATCGTAATGCACGCTCAGTCGAAAATATTGCCGCTGCAAGTGCAAGTGTTGCTGATGATTGGAATTTAAAGATTGAACGATTGATACGCCTTTTGGCTGGCGATTGAAGATCATGACTTAAACAATATGTGATTCTGACAAGACGAGGCACCAAGTCACACAAAACGGCCAAACGGCTTTATTGCGTGAGAGAGAAGTTTCCTGGTCGTGTAATTCATGATGTCAATTGGCCACTTAGATGATACGATTGGACACCGTTAGATTTTTGGTCTGTGTGGCTACGCAAAAGACCATGCTTACGCGAACAATCCCCGAAGTCAACATTACTCAAGCTATGACCGAGATACCGCCCGAAATGTACGAAAAAGTTGTGAAAATTTACTTCAAGTAAATCGCATGCTGACAATCTTCCCGAGGCGGCCATTTAAATAATATTGCTTTTCACATTTAATGGCAAAGTCAAAACTTTATAATGCGTCTGCGTTTTATGTAGCTTTATTTTCGAAACCGAAAAATGAATGACTTATTACAATAAGAGGTAAACTACGAACCTGGCGAAATCCCGCTGGACGACATTTTCTTGCAATAATAAATATATATATATTAGGCGTAAACGGCCCATACAGGACCTAAAGCCTAGCTTCTCCAACCATTGTGTGTGCGAAGATATATTTTTTGACACGAATGGCGGGACCTACAGTTTAATGCCAATTCCGAACGGCAAATTATTTTTGAGAAGCTTACTCTTGAGTGTTTGTCGGACTTTCGCAAAAGTTGGGGCAGCGAATAAAAACTTTCAGGTGGTACAGGTCGGGATTTGAACCGGCGACCTCTCGCTTAGTGGTCCAAGGCACTTAACCACAAAGCCACTGCACCCACAGCAATATTTCCAGGGCACGGCTAATTACACAAATGTTGACAATTTTAAAGACAAATATTGCAGAATTCGAATTGCAATTTTGGGGGTAAAATTAGTTCCTAAAAACAAGACTGAAACAACAAACAACACTTTTTTTTATAGACCGCGATTGTCACCACAAACTTCAAAATGAATTGAGTACAATGAAAAGTTGTTCCCTCCCCCCGCCGAAGCTTTCCATGTCCATTGATGGTCTAAATGATTTCTCGTGATCATCGAAATACACTTAAGGATTCTTCAAATGCAAGAGCGTTTTACACAAAAGTGTCCATCAAACCATGATACGCACTCAAAATCACTCTCAAAACGCTTGTCTCAGACGCTCTTAATAGCCTTTCTATCGCTCAAACCCATTCAATTGAAAAACAAATGTTGTTTCAACTCTCAAGACAGACCCCGTCGCCCATCAATCACTGTCCATGTTCACTTTAGACAAACTGACGAACATGTCAAAATTCGTGTAGATACAAGATACATGAGTTCCCAAGCTCTCACCAAACCATAGCATTGTTTACCTCCCGTCTGTCGCGTTCGCGCCCATCAAAGAACTAGTGTAGTGTAGTGCAACTCGAAAGTAGGTACACAACCCCGTTGACAGATGCGATCCTAATGTACAATTTGGTGCGCTCTCCAAATTCCACAGAACAAACCATCAACTTCTTCTAATCAATCAAACTTAAGACGCGCTTCCATGACAAATAGATGACTTGCAGCTAAAAAAAAAATAAAACAGCTTTTTCCAGCTGCATCATCCGCATTACCCAAAATATGACGATCACGACGACGACACGACTTGGTCGTGACCCAAATCCGCAGTTAACTTTTCAAAGCCAATAACAACAAAATTTAATCAAATTACCATGTTGTTTTCGTTTATGTTTATGAAATTCATTTATAGTTCGCGCGCTGGGGCTGGGGCAACGCACTGCATGGCTTTGACATGGTCATGACTTGTTACTTTCGAGTACCATCTCCTCTCCACTCGACACGCGTACCCTCAAGAGACTCCGGTGCGTAGTAGTACGTTGGTACACTTTGTCAGATTTCGTGTTCAAGGTGAATTTCGAGTGTTACAATAATTGATGTTGCTTTAGAAGCATTTCGACCGAACACCTGGTCTAAGTATGCACTTGTTTCGGTTTGTGTGTTAAAGGTTCATTGAACGGATCATTCATCATCACACACTGAACACTTTCCTTTTCATTATATATATGTATATCGACAGTTGCTGCTCACATACACATACAACACAGAAACAGATTTCATAAGATTTTCGAGAAACATTGACCCACTTTTGAGGTTTTTTTTTTTGTGTTAATGACTTAAGCGTACGTACAACGCTTAGAAAGACGGTCGACCGAAAGCGATTTTTTCGTAGGTAGATCGGAAGACAACGCCGCGCCGGCCCTGTGCATTTACGATTCGTCATGCTAAAATTGAGGATAGACTTGTCAAGCGTATTAAGAAAAAAAAAAAACAGAAAACAAACAAATCACAAGTCAAGGCAAACAAAATATTTAACAAAACAAAATCGGAGTGAAATTAGGCTTTTAAGACCTGTTTTCATTTATTATCTGTTTATCTGTCAACGAGGAAATCAGATGTTCTGTGATCTCTGTCCGACTGGGTTGGTCCATCATTGCCTTACAATGATTAAAAGCCTACGAAGGTTGACTGGATTGGACCGCGTTTTCCTTGTAATCGAACTACATACCTAAATGGACAGTGCGATATTAATGGTGGGCCTGTGCCTCTTAATATTATTGATTTAAAAAAAAAAAATATTGCGCATATGTTTGTTTCGTTTTTTTTTTCGCGGAAATCTGCTTTAGGGGTTCTCCCACATTCGAGCGTTAAAAATGTGAATATTTTACTGAATCATTGCGAATAGGCCTTGAGGTGTAATATTTGCTTAAATTGAGTATGATTTGATTCTCTTCGTGGAATTGGGTTGTGCTCTACACGCATATGGTCTGACTCATGTGGCATGAACATGACCTACAATTCTGTGATTTGATTACTTGTCAAATTGTTGACTAATACATTTTTTTTCTTACTTAACTGTAGATTTGGATATGCAGCTGTTTCAACACTGTTTCCTTGCTGTTTTTATGAAGGCGAGGAAAAAAATGTCTAGCGCAGAAGCGATACAAACAATGAGTTGTGTGTGCAACGACGACGCTCCAGCGCGTTACTTTACGTACTTTACCATACCAAAGGGAAGTAAGCACCGAGGAAGACCTCATCTTCGATGGAGCGACTAGATAGAGGGAGACTCCTTAGAACTGACAGGGTTATATTATCTCTTGCGCAAGAACAATGTTAAGCCAAGACTTGTTAAGATCAACAACGAAAACCTTTTAGTAGTAAGTGTTGAAGATATGCGAAAACCAATCAACCAAAATGAGGTCCGGATAGCTTTATCTTATCTAAAGACTAACAATGGGGCTGAGTCAAAGTTTGGGTCCGTTACAAAACGCCCAAAAAAATATCTTTGACATTTTTTTATTTTTTGGGCGATCGTCTTAAGGTGCGATCAGACGGTCATCCAAACTTGTCATCCGGATGACATCCTGACGTCACTATAACGTAGATTTTCTCATAAAGTGGTTAAACCGTCTGTTATAAACAAGCTTTCGGATGACAAGTTTGGATGACCGTCTGATCGCACCTTAACACCTTTTCCCACTTTTTCAGTTGTTGGGGATTTGCCTCGGTATCCCGAATTTCATATAGAGCATTCACCATCTGATTTCCTGATTTGACTGGAAGAAAGCATACCTGATGAACGGAACCTCAGCATCGTTTGCTTGGTTCACAAGAATAGAAACCCTATAAAATGCGTCAACTGTAGAGGCATAAAATTCTCCTAAAATCGCATATATTATAAGATCTTGTGGTGCTGTGTTTTACAACTGCCTAACTATTTGTCAACGATCTAATTGAACAGTGTGGTTTCAGGACCGGAATATTTGTAGATGAGAAAACCCAAGAAGTCGTGATCGTTGAAGCCGCATTTCCGATCTTTACAAAGTCTGCTTGATTCGTCGCACACGATGACGAAAAACTAAACAAAGGGGGCTGTCACATGTGTTTTTTTTCGAGTAAAGGAAAAGAATCGGCTAAAATGGGTTTAGTGGGTAACGGGAGCAAATGTAAGTATTATTTTATCATCAAAAATGACCACCCAACATCGACGAATTGGAGAGAACGTCACAATCGTATCTTTGAATAAGTCAGCAACTTTTTATAAACAACTAGGAAGACTCTGTTTTTCATTTGAATCGTCCACTGTAAGAATTCTAAGACGTCTTTAGGCCAAGACCGATGTCGCTAGTCATCTTTCCTTTGCAATATACAAAAAGTGATAGTCGGAATAAGGACGACACTCTTCCATCCTTTGGATCTATAGAGTCCGCCATCTAACGTTTTTTTTTTCAACTTGTGCTTATTTCGCGAATGGTAACACTTAGCTCATGTCTGATTTGACAGGTAATTAGTTTTATCCTTCCGCTGAACGAATATGGTTGTGTATACGCTTGAACAACGCTGGGAAATATTGCGGCATAATTGGGCCATTTTTCTTCGAAAATGAGCAAGGAGTGGCCGTTACAGTCAATGGCGATCGTTATCGGGCCATGTTGAACGAATTTTTGTTCACAAAAATTGAAGAGGAGGATATTGGCAACTTTTGGTTACAACAGGACGGCGCTACGTGCCACACAGCCGAAGCTACACTCGATGTTTTGCGCCCTGTTTCAAAAAAAAAGGTTATTAGCTTAATTAGCGAGAGAGATTTCTAATATCAATATTTGATAAATATTTAATAAACCTTTTTTGAAGAGAGCATTGCATGCGTAATGAAAGTGGGGGATTGTCTCCTTCTTTTTCCGCTTTTATAGAAATCGTTTGAGGACTGAATTTGTTGAATAGGAAACTATTGTGCAATATGCAATCTTAAAGATAACAGCCAAATCTTTTGTGTCTCTGGATTTGTTGTCACATTCGTCCACAGAGTTTACAAGTGCTAACTGGAGAACCCTTATGGACTGACGTTAGCAATATAGTTCCAAGTTTGGCGAGCTCGCTGATTAACTCACAGTTTCCTGGACTACATCTATGCCAGGTTAAGAGTAGAGGTTAATATTGAAGGGCTTCGATATCTCCACTCCGGTAGTCTAGGAGTACCAAAGAGTTAACGAAGCTAGACTTGCTTGCTTACTTCAGATATCAGGGAGTGTCATATGAAAAAGAATATCTAGAACTGCTGAGGGAGTAAAGAAGAGCTCTACTTATGTATAGACAAGCTAATTTTGGACTTTGCCACCAGAAGTATTGTTCTCACCAATGAAACTGTTAAAGGAGGTATATATTCAGAAATCAATTAACTAAAAAAGCAAATCGACCCATAGAATCCGTCGCTGCAGTGGGTGCCCGTCCCATAGAATCCGTCAAAACTTTGACAGCTGCATTTTGGTTTGTTTTTTATTTGTCAAATCGGCTGTCACCGGCAATGGCAGATTTCCATATCAAAACAATAACCTGTTTCTGGTGTTTATACCCTATCCTAAGGGTATATTAATTTTGACACATAGTTTGTAACACCCCTTAATATTCGTCGTAGACCCATAAAAGTATATATATTTATGATCAGGACCAAATCCTAAGACTATTTAGCAATGTCCGTCCGTCCGTATCAACTTTTGAGGCCTTTAAAGTTATGCTAGGAAGCTGAAATTTAGAGCATATACTCCTTAGGGTCCCGAAATGGTAAAGTGTTAAAAGTTTTTAAATCCGCCCGCTGCCACGCCCACAATTTAGAAAAAACCATTTTAAGGCTAAAGTTAGAGACTCTATCTCTCTAACCTTTACAAGATATGTAGACACTGCCCTCCTTTATAAGTCTGTCATATAAGATTATTTGCCACGCCTACTTATTGTGGGCTTTTTTCACTAAAATGCTGTTTTCAGCGAAAACTTTCATAGAAACTGAAAAAAAAATGTTTAACAAGATATTTAGAAAATATTTTTTCCAATATATCGCCCATACAAAGTTTTTGGCCACGCCCACTTTTTGGGGGAGTTTTTTCAAAAAAAATATTTTGTTTATTATAAATTTCATGGAATGAAATGATATCCATCACCTTCTTAATGCTTTTTTCTTTGGGGCATAAAGGGATATGGATAGGGTATCATACCGTTCGCCCCAAGTGGACTGAAGCCTTTCCTTATGCTTTTTTTTAAGTCGTTCAGTGTTTAAATTTTATGTTAAATCAGGACAAATCGCAAAAACAATCGCAATCGCAAAGCAAAAACATGTATTAAAAAAAAATAATATATATCGTTCTTAATTTAAAAAAAATAAAAGAATTGTTCAACCAATCAGCTGCTTTTGCGCCTGATCACCGTCACCGTCAATGTGTTGTTTATAGGTCTCGTTCCATATGTTCCATATATGTGTATTCTATCTTGCTGTCAGGCAAAAAAAACCGACGCACGCTGCAACGAATTCTATGGGTCGGGGCCTTAAGGCCTTTCAGCTAGATATTCTCATAGTAAATTCTTGATAGATAATAATTTGGAGAGTTTATATTAGCCAAGGGTTGCCATTGTTATCCAAAATTAGGTGTTACCATTCTCTTAACAGAAACATATATGTAGGTAATGTAATGAGTGCCCTGAGACGCTATTTGCTACAAAATACTTTCTTGCAAGAAATTGTAAATTTTCGAACTCTCTTTGTACTTTAAGTTACAGTTTCCAGTTAAGCTTTCTATCGAAAGTAAGTTCCAAATATTTGTCTTCCACGGAGAAGTTCCACTTGATGCCTTTAATATACGGTAATATACGGCAAAGTAAGGAATTTGATTTTGCATAAAGGTTTATCCCCAACCCACAACTGTCTGTCCTTTATCTTAGCTTATTAATAGCTTTTGATGGAGTTCTTCTAAGATATTAACATGCTTTCCCGAGACGGAAATAGCAACATCGTCTTTATACGATCTGCTCTCTACAAACTTCCCTTTTTAAACAAACTAGCGGCTCATTCACCACTTAATTTCAAAGAAGGTGATTTTTGCTGAATGCCCTGGCCGGGTTGCCAACTGCTGGTAATAATCACTAGTTCATGCGAGTTTAAATCCGTTAAATCAGTGAGAAAGAAAATTATATTTAAGATTTTTTGTAGCTAATCACGCAAATGTAAAATCCGTTCAGGTTTCGAATTTTTATTTACTTCACCATCTAATTGAGGTCACAGCTACAATCAAGTAACGTCAAAGCGGTGTACATATGCATATCCGCTATTTGTGCCATAATTAATATAAGAAAAGCATCGTCTTAAATCGCCACGCCTTCTATAATTGCAAAGTTTATAATTAAAATTATACCCCTAGCTTAGTATTTAGTGAATAAATTACTTTATGATGATTTGATGTGTTGATGTTCAATTTTGGGATACAAATGTCAATTTAACTACACATTAAAATACTAATTACTTATGACTTAAACGTCAATCTGAATAGATTTTCATTATAAAGTTTAGAGCAGCGGAAATAATAAAATTCGTTGAAGTCTTATTTACATAAAATTATTAATAGAATTTGCAGGATGGGTGTTGGGTGGCCATTTGAATATTTTTATGCGACTATGGGTGTATTTTGGTGCTATATTGTTGTGCGGATCTAGGAGGGAGAAACAGAAACGAATGCCGCATGACTAAAATCGTTGTAGATCTAAGGTAAGTATCTTGTGCTCTGAATTTCTCAGTATGAAATTGCAGAATATTTAATCCAACCATTTTGCTCATCTATAACTATGAAACAGGCAAACTTACTGACTGATTAAGCAGCGCACTGCAGGTAGAGTTATGAACTCTGTAGACCCTTTTGCGGGGCTTTTTGCGCAGTTCGATAACTCAACTCAAAATCGGTTAGTTCAATTGTCTTAAAATGTTGGTACGCTGACACAGCAGAACATCACCCTCTTCAGACGCAATTGGACAGGCGTTTCAGCAAGTTATTTAGATTTTATCCCGATCGCCCGTTTTAGGGAGGCAAACGTATTATATGTTTTTTTACTTGTTTAAGGGGCATTTTCAAAATATTTCAAAAACTATCATAAAAACTAACTGACGTAGCGAATCACCGGGAGCGCTACAAAAGTTTTTCTAAAGAAAACAAAAACGGTTTTGGATACCAATGAAATTTTTTATTCCTGTGAAAGTACGTTCGATGCCATTATGTATGGAACTCGATTTCTTTTGCATGGCCACCACGGGCACGCTGGCAGAAGTCCAGACGCTGAACCCAATTTTCGACGGCATAAACAAGCATAAATCGGCCGATGCTGCTGCAATTTCACGTTCGATATTCGTACGAAGTTCATCAATCGTCGCTGGCTTGTTGGCATAGACCATAGACTTGACGTAGTCCAACAGGAAATAGTCTAACGGCGTCAAATCGCACGACCGAGGCGGCCAAGCGACTGGACCATTTCGTTCTTCAAACTAGGTTTCCAATAAATTGATTGTGACATTCGCTGTGTGGCTTGTGGCGCCGTCCTGTTGGAACCACATGTCCTCCAAGTCCATATCATCCAATTGGGGCCAAAACTATTCGGTTATCATTGATGCAATGATGACTCATGGAATACGTGTGGATTGCTGCCTGACCAATACCGCATATTTTGTTTATTGACGAAGCCATTCAGCCAGAAATGAGCCTCATCGCTGAAGATGATTTTTCGATGAAAATCCGAATCATTTTCAAGTTGTTGCTCAGCCCAATTCGCGAACATACGACGCTTCTGGTGGTCAAGCGGCTTCAGTTCTTGCGTCAAGATCTTTTCGCAAAATTCGCCACAACGACGTCACAGAGATGCCCAACGCTTGAGAACGACGTGTGAGAGACACATTTGGGCTTTCTTCAACTGAAGCCTCAGCGGCAGCATATTCTCGACACTACGGGCACTTCTCTGTCTCACTGGCACGGGAACATTTTGTACTGTGCCTGTGGATTCAAATGTTTCCACTAGACGCTTAATTGTTGATCTGCTAGGACGATTATGACGACCATAAATTGGACGTAGCGCTCTTAACGTTGAGGCCACTGTCTCCGAATTTCGGTAGTAAATTTTAATAATTTCGACTCGTTGTTGACTCGTATATCTCTCCACCATGAAATGGCAAACCTTACTAAAGAGAAATGTCAAAAGAGCGGTAAGAAATATGGCGTCGTTTGCTGTCCCTGTCGCTCTACTTTTGTAGTACCACTAAATATTCGGAATGTGCCAACAAAATAACCGAATTTGATTTCCCGTTTCGGTCCATCGACCATAATGCCACCTATGGCGTTACGATTCTGTAATTTTTTTGACACTGAGGAAACATGTATTGCGAATATGAGTCATTTTGATCCATAAGTAGGAAATTGTGGGTAATTTAACTATAGCACCACATTTCAGATTGTGCCATCTTATCGACAAAACAAACATATTATGCGACTATGACCGCAATCAGTTAAATCGCTCACAAGTTACACAAAAACTCGCAAACAAATATTTTTATTAAAATTTCTTTTTCATCTATTAAAACCCTTATCTCTCATATTTAGGGTCACGGTACATATTTCCTAAGTTTCAAGTGAATCAGGCATAAAACTCCCTAAAAGGCAGTACTACTGATAGTTTTTCTAATATCATTAAAATAGTTCTTATGGCGAAGAGGGTCATAATCAGAGCACACGTTTACAAAGTAAGGGGAATAAACCCTTCAAGTTGCATAACTCTACCTGCAGCGTTTTGGTCTGTGTGTTACTGAGTTCGACAAATGTTGCTGCTCTCTCGAAAGTATTGTTCATTAGTGCGGAGCCAATCTGCTTAAAGTTCTAAAACCCAAAACAATATAACAAACAATATAACAAACAATATAATTTTCTGTGCATTAAGCCTTGTCACATGCCTTGGTTCAACAGCCTTTGAGCCTTTCAAACTTATAATCGTCATCAAACCAAAGTCCAGACAAATGACTGTAAAACACCTCCTGAACTTCAAAAGTTCAAAATGTTTATTTCCTTCATTTTTTAGCACGAAATGGTATCGCCATGATGAGCGGTTGTCATTCATATGTGATTATTATGAATAATCTGTGGTTAACCACATACTCTTTCAAGTCTTGCTACACGTCTCAATCACTTTTTATTTTATTTTGTTATTCATTGTTGGATGTTGCATCATTATTACGTTGTCGCGTATCGAATTTTCATTCCACTGCGAGAGCAAAAATCGCATCGTCACATTCCGAATGGTTAATGTGAAATTTAATGGAAAACTTAAATTTATGACACTTGAGCCCTGAATCACTTAGCTACAGTCGGTTGGTGACGAACTTGACGGATAGATACAATTGAACTTTGTTTGAATTTTAATTTTACTTCGCAAAGATGTTGTCCCCAACATTACAACTATTTTTATTATTAAATATGTACATTCATTTGGTTTGAAGATTAAGCCGCTAAAAATAATGAGGCGCATTCTAAAGATGCTTAAATACTTTTGTATGTTTTAAATAAATACCATGGATAATATGGTAGTATTGGCGACATTTTGAAATTGTAAGATGAAATTTAAAGGGTGTCTGTGGCGTGTTGGAAAGGTATTTCCTTGATTAAATGTCTTTAAGACCTTGCGAACGTCTGACAAACATCCAAGAGTAACAACTGTAATGAGAAGCTTCTCAAAAATAAATTGCCGTTCGGAATCAGCATTAAACTGTAGGTCCCGCCATTCGTGTCAAAAAAATATCTTGGCACCCACAGTGGTTGGAGAAGCTAGGCTTTGGGTCCTGTATGGGCCGTTTACCCCGACACAGTATCCGACACAATATATACAATGTGTCGGATGTACCCAGAGGTGGTTTTTCATCCTCTAGAGAAAAGTAGGCCTCAGTCAAGGATCTAAAGCATGGACTCTAGAAGATGAAGGTATCCTTGGTTCTTCGTAAACAAATTTTTCTTCTCGCCGTAGGCGTTTGAGACATATATGGGACATGTAGAGCGAATGAATACTAATGCTCCAGCCCTCAGAAACTTCGAATGTAATTTGGAGGTAAAGCACAGTAGTGGAAAGCCTAACCTTATAAGAGACCTCAACCAACTACAAATGCGAAACTGAAAGCAGATATCCAAAACCCGTGCTAGTTGGAGAGGCTAGTTGGTTGACGAAAAAGATTTTCAAAAGAGGCATCCCCAAACTTGTCTTTTGCCGGAACTTCTGACAAATCTACATATGTAGTGAAATCTAAAACGAACGTACTTCTACCCTTGGTGTAGGTGCGATGAGTTTGATTTCTTAATTCTCTTCACTTAACTAGATCTTGGTCTGACTGAAATTAACTAATTTATATTAAAATTCACCTATCGGATGACCGCAATCAGTCAAGGCGTTCAGAAGTTAAACGAAAATTGACAGACGCGCACCAACGAATTTATGAGTTTATTGTTAAAAGGATGGGGGTCCATTTTTCCTTATTGAAATGCGCGTTATGCATTGTGGGATACAGGTCACTACACCAAAATTAGGAAGTGATGACCCTTTACAATTAAATTGTAGGATTAAGCTTCTTTAAGGAATACTTCCAAAATTTAAGAGTTATGAATGGATAGGGCTTTAGTGATCCGTAGTATTCGCCTTTACCCTTTTAAGTTGTTCTTTGAAAAGAAAGTTTTATAAATCTGTTTTACTGTACTACAAAGGTCACTTTAAAACGGACAGCCGTATTGGTCGTCGGTTGTCTACTTAAAATATCGAGGGTGACACAGAATGTCGAATACTGATCGTTGGACATTGCGAAGTTTTTCGCGAGTAATCGCTTTATCTAAAGCTGTCCATAAAACAACTACTCCAAACCTTAACATCGACTTATGTCTGAGGTTTATAGATAGTATGTAATGTTAAGTTGAAGTCACATTTGTTTCCAATGCTACTACAGTTTTTTTTTATCTTTTTTTGGTTATTAAGTTTCCAACTCAACTTGTTGTTCATAATCAGACTCTGATATTTAGCAAAGCTCAGTTTTGAGGGGCTTAATACTCAGACTACACCGAACTGCCAAGTATATTCCGGGAATATTGCCACCTGTATATTCCGGTAAGAGCAAAATATTTATTTACAACTAAGTCTCAGGGGGGTGGAGGGGAGCGATAAGAAGGCGAAGACGTTTCGGTAGGGCACCTTGACTAACAGCTTATCTTGCAGATCACACATCCAGTTTTGAGTTCATAATCCTACTTTTAAGTAATATATCAACTCAAACTAAAACTTAAAATCTTCTTCTAGGGCTAGGAGAGCGACCATTGTTTACTCCTTATTATGTAGGGAAAACCCAGTGAAACGTCACCGTATGAAAAGTCATCCCCTTACGTTGCGCATTCTTTCCCGTCATCTTTAGTCTCGCATCAATGTCTGTGCGTAAATGAATATCGAGCAGTGTTTCTAAGGTTTTACGGAGACTCATCAGGGTTATGGTTTAGAGATCTTTAGGACTTGCTTGAGAGCATCAACCGGCTTTGGGGATAAAACCACCTTTACTTCTCTCTATAGAAGGGGGACGGGGCTTAGTTGGTGGTAAAAACGTAGTTAAAAGATAATTGTATGTATTTCCAAAGTTGCTAGAGAACTTGGCTAGCTCGCAATCATCTACTTAAGTCCTACGACAAGCTAAGACTAGTGAGTTTATACTTGCGAATTTTCTTCTCGAATCATGGCTCAAGTCAATGAACACTTTCCTTTACATAACTCTCGCTTCTTTTCTTTTATGCGTATACATAAAAATTTGTTTAAAGGGGTGAATGCCTCTTCCCTTGTACCGAAGTTGCCTCTGTGGTTCAAACCTTGACTCCAACAAAAATTCATAATTTTGTCAAACTTAAATTTCAGCTCAAAAGTTCGCTTTACATTCTTTACAGTTTATCTCATGCCCACAATCTCAAATTTAAAATTTAAATTCGTAAAATTAGTCATTTCGATTCAGTGAAAACGCTGTAAAAACCTGTCACCAGAAACTTCTTCTTTACCTTCGGTTTCAGCGTCAAACTGTTGGTCCCTTTCATTACATATTTCGATGTTAATATGTAATCTTTCGATCAGCAAGTGCATACATTGTACTTTAAACTATACTATACTTCACTAAAAAAAAATCTAACAGCCTAATTACTTTCTCCAAGCGCTTTAATTAAGAAAATTGCTACGTAAATTGGTCAATTTTAATAAATGTCATTAAAACAATCACATTATTATTAAAAAATATTTTAATGCAATTTATTTACAAAATATGTAGATTAATTTTGCACGTGTAGATCATCAAGTGTAGTCTCTAATTAAACCATTTTTACTGGCACAAGGAAATCTGGTTTTATTAGCAAATAAAACTCCGGTAGCTGTAAGATAATCTTAATCTAAACTGGATTTCTTCAACTGAAATTAGAGCAACATTTTTTTCTATACCGCGCGGTGTCACATACCGAACGTTATTAATTGCCAACACTGTTGTTGTGTGTGGTAGTTGAGCAACTGAAGTAACTCTCCTCCTCTAATAATGATCATATTGTGCAGCACAGTCAAAGTGCAAACCTTTAACCCAAAGATTTCGTCACGTGCATGGTAACAATTAACCCGGTTGATTGTTTCTCTCTCCTTCAAATAGCTTAACAAAATTTAATTTGCGTCGTTTTCTATTTGTCACAAATCATTGGTATGTTTCTATAGTTTGTCTGTATAGCGCCTTCTGCTGCAGAACGAATGGTGTTAAACACTAATACCTCCTAGCATCTACCTATAACAGGGTTCCCCGGTGGCTTACACAATTGCTTCACACCTAATAGAGAAACGGCTCACGGAGTTCACGGTACTATACATAAAAAAAAAGTGAATAAAGCCATAAAATGCGGTTGTTGTTGGCGATATTCAGTTTGAATTCTTGGGAAAATACAAATGTTTTTTTTTTTTTGGAAAAACAAAATGGTAAAAGCAAAACAACTTACATTGTGCCCTTTGGTACTGTCATGTTTAGATTGTTGAGAACCTGATTGGCGTTTTTACCTTTGCCATAGGATTTGAAAGCGTGTCGCATGCAAACGGCAGCATCTGTTGAACCCCAACCGGGTCTGGCTGTGTTGTTGGCCATATTTGGCTCACTTGATCTGTAAAAAAACAAAAAAAAAACAAAATGGATTAGCTATTGGTAAAATTTGTTTTATTTATTTTATCTTCTATTGTGATGCAAGGCTTTCAAAAATTGTGCACGTCGTAGTATAGTTTAATCGATTTATTTATTATTTAAATAAAATAAGACACTAGAAAAGTTGAAAGTTCTGATGAAATCAATTGTGGAACACGATATCTGACAACGTTAACCCTACGCCGATACCCTCCCCCTTGCATTGATCCCCTTATTTTCGAAAAAGTACAGCGAACTTACTTCGCTAGCTGATGATTTGGGTTTTCATGAATTACTTGAGTAATCTCAGAGCTCCAAATCCGACACTTTGCAGTTGTAGGTTTATTTGAAACTATAAAGGGACATGTGACTACCAAAACCATTTCGATCTTCTGGCAATGGCATAAGTCAATTTCATCTTCATCTTCTGCAGTAGTCATTAAAGCCGACAGTCATTTAGCCATTTTTTCAACAGTGGAGTGTTCCCGACGAGAACCTGGATTTGGTTTCAGTCAAATGAAGCTATGGGCTTTGATCTCTTATCGCACAACTGTTAATGTTGCATTCCTTGTAGTCGAACTTATCGTGACACCATCAATGAAGCTCTTAGCTGTGTGCATGTCAGCTAACTGTAGGTCGGCGTTCTTGTTTCTTTTCTGGAACCTCACCTGAGTAGTACTAAGTGATGGCGGATTTCCCTAAAGTGCCAGAAGGCATACTCTAGCGCATGTCAAGTTTATCATATTGGAGTTCATCACTTTGAGTGGACACAACTGATATTTTGCTGTGCAGTAGGTCGGTAGGTCGGGCTGATATCCATCTCTTTTCCCTTCCTCTTTTTCGAGCCATCAGTGAAGATAAGTTAAGCTTTGATGACAGTGCTGGGAGAAAATCAATCCTTTCTGACAGGTATTACGATTTTGAAGATATTGTTAGAGTCGTGCTTTGGTTTCTCAAAATCGGTAAGTTTCACAAGTCCCTTCTGACTAAAAGAGTCAAGTAAAGTTTTTTTTCTCACTCTGATAGAAACTCTGGCTGCCAAGTTCACCTAGTCGAAACAGGCAAACAAAATAAACTCATGAAACGTGTGAAACGAAATGACTGTCGGTATTCATTTTCTGTCAATCACTCTGTCAAGATCAAACTGATGTACTTTTTATTAATTGAATGTTCTCCAGTATTTCGCTAGATTAAAGTTAGAGGAACAGTGTTTTACTTTTCGATTGAATACAAATTACATTGCCAGCCTTATCTTCATTAAAGAATCTACATTCTATCAGGAGAAGAATGACTGAATAAAAGCATAATGCATGGTTTTTATTACTCATTGTCAGATCAAATTACAAGTTAACGAAGGTCAGACTTTATGTTAAGTGGTTACATATTTGCTCATGATACTCATTATGCAAATGCAAATGACCGAATGATGCCTATGACGCCAGGGTCGAACGCAGAAGAAGATTTGTAATTGCTTTGTTTCTGCAGATTATATTTCCGCACAGTTGACAATTTGTTCTGCCTACATTACCCGTGTTCTTTTGGTGAGTGTACATAAAATTGAAACAAAAGAAATTCATCAAAATCTTGACATCTTGAAATCACCAATATCTTTGAAATTTAATTAGACTTCAACAGTGAGTTGTTTTGTTGTTTTTTTTGGATTTTCAGTCATAGAAGTTTGCATTAAACCCGGAAGCAAACTTAAAAAATTACACTGACTTTTAAAATCTAAGTACGCCATTGTGTAGGGCAATAAAATTGCAATTTAATAGTACAAATTTGATGCATGTCGGAAAACAGAAATGATACGGGTTTTACATCTGCTTGCATATGTAGCCAAAGTACCTACAATTTAGATCTGGAACTCATGAATTTAGGCATGCGTGTAGGCGTTTACCATAGCTTCTGGTAAATGGCTACACGCTAATCACAGAAGATGAAACTAATTCCCATCTAGTCCACCCTGCAATCTTACAGGAACTCAAAAAACACGAACTACTTTTAATACATCTAACGGACAAATGCTTGCCACGTTACAACTGCCAGCACAACTTCAAGGATGCATTCCCAGGACGCTTAAACTGGGAACAGAACAAATCAACATTTGGCAAGGATTCTTATGGTACACGGACGGATCCAAAACGAACGACGGAGTTGGAGCGGGAGTATACGGTCCTCGCAATAATACTAACCTATACGCTAGTATGAATATAAGCAGTTCCGTAATTCAGGCAGAAAACCGTGCAATAGAACTTTGCATCCGAGAGAGTCTCAACAGATTCATTGCAATTAACGCCTTTGAGATAGCATCAAAACTAGTCTGGGATTGTCTTCAACTCCTCCTAATACTGGCCACTACTAACAAAGTACACTTGATTTGGGTACCAGGTTACATTGGACATGAAGGCAATGAAAAAGCAGACGAACTAGCAGGAGCAGGATCTGCATCCCAATTCACGATGCCAAGACGAATCTCTGGGCTACCTATCTATCAAAAGCTGGCTAAAAGAAAAAAAAGGAGACCGAAGGAAACAGACAAGCAAAAGACTTCATGCCAAACAGTTCCCACAGAAAAACGAAGCAACTACTACAACTCAGTAGAAGTCATATTCGGCTAGCCTAATAGTCATAGTCCTAGCCTAGTCCTAGTCATAATCGAGGACATCACAATAGGCCCATGTGAGGCCGCAATGATCTGGGATACAGTATACCACCTCCAACACACAATCTAATCTAATCTTATCTACCTTAAATGAAAGATGCGAACATAGTACATTCAAATCCATGTCATTTTTGAACTACTTATCCAATAGGAATCCAATTTATAATATTAAGACGCAATTTCATAACCCGAGATGTCGGTCTAATTAAGTTTTCCAAGTGGTTATCATGTTAGAATTTCGCTCCCATTTATAGTCTACACTGCTCTGATCGAAAATCGACACCAGACGTACATATGTTAAGACCAGTGCTATTTTTGAACCACTTGTTAGATATGGATCAAATATATGCTATGTAGTCTCAATATTCTTGCCCCACATGGTTAAAAAAGAGTAAAACAATTTTATTGATAATCAAATTTTGACAAATACATACACCCCTTAATATTCGTCGTAGACCCCTAAAGGTATATATATTTATGATCAGGAACAAAATCTTGAAATATTTAGCAATGTCCATCCTTCCGACCGTCGCCAATTTTAAGCTAAGAAGCTGAAATTTCGAACATATAATCCACAGGGTCCCGAAGTAGTAGTGTCTAGACTTTTTTTCCATACGCCCAAAGTTTAGAAAAAACATTTTAAAGCTTAAAACACTAAGGTAGAGTGTTACAACTTTTACAAGATATGTAGGCACTGCTCACCTTCATAAGTTTGTCATATACAATTTTGTTACACACCTAGTTTTTGCGCTTTTTTATAAATTTTATAAAACGGAATAAAATGCTATCCATCATGTTCTTAACGCTTTTTTCTTTAGATCATATATGTGGGTAGGGTATCACACTGTTCGCCCAAGCGGACTGTAGCCTTTCCTCATGTTTTTTATCATTTACTTGACATTTCTTCATAATTTATCGCAAAAGTTTACCGAAAACTTTTAAAATGGAATTTGGAAGCAGTACTTTATATCCGCTTAGGGACTTGGCGACGACATTTATACCTCCTAAAGTTAGCGTGCATAGGATAAGTTTTTGTTGTATTTAACATACAAATTGGATGTAGGTATACCGTACCTACACAAAATTCGTTAAGACTGCTACTTTGATATTTATCAACGAAATAAACAAAGTTTCGTCCAAATTTGAGTTAAGTTGTTTTGCCTTGTGGTCACAGATAGATGTGGAGAAATATCGATAGTCAGTGCCATCGATTGTTGGCTATAGATATATTTCGATATTTTTTTTTCCTCTTAAAAGTGTGTCGATAAAAATGTAGTGAATTCCCATTTATATCGATTTTGACAGTTGACTGAGTAGATCCTTACTTCATGAGAAATTACAGAAATTTTTTATTTAAAAATCTATTGAAAACAGTCGATAGTGGCTAAAAAGTTTCGATTGTGTTTGATAGTTGAAACTATCGATTATTATAGATAGTGAGATCGATAGTTCTCCATCTTTAGTCACACACATATAAAATTATATTTATCATGCCTAGACTATCATCACAATTAGAATTGATATATCTGTGATCACAGATTTTGTGTTCATTATTCTCCAAAAACACACTTTTGTGTGTCTGGGAGATAATCCTAGACCAGCGATTTTGTCAGGCCGGCTTTACAAGTTCAATTCGGACTTAATAAGATTTCTATTGTTTATCGATAAAACTAGAATTTTTTAGCGTCCGCAGAAGTCAAATTAGCCAACATAGTAACTCACGATTCACTGACAGCACTTCCAAACATCGTAGAACCTTGAAATGTAGCACAGTGTTGAGTGTGAGTTGTTTTTTTAAAAAATTAAAAAACGGAATTCACAAAAAAAATTTTTAATTTCCATTTAGGGTGTGTTATAGCCGCCCCTTTTCGCTTAATCTCTCACCCAAAATGAAATTATACGAGGCATTATTTGTGAAATTTTGCATAGCAGTAGTTATTTTTAAGACAAACAAGGAACTAAATCAAACAAATTGCATTTTACCGGAAAAAGGGCGCAAATGTGTTATCAAAAGTATTGAAATCACACCAAAAACAACAACAGTTGTCTGTTACAAAAATCACTTTTGCCTATTTCTTAACATTTATGTTTTTGGGGTGTGATCAGATTTTCGCCAACAATTCATTGGATTGAATGGAGAAAAGGAAAAGCTGGGAATTTATCTGATAAAGGTCAAAATGTTGTTATCAGGATTTGAAATTCTCTAATATATAAGTGCAGACCGAACCCATTGGGATTGTAAACAATTCGAATATAGAGATGAGTTTAAGACAGCAGACAGCATGAAAGCGGTTAATTGCTAAACTGTCAGGGTCATAGCTACATCCTAGGCAACAACAGAGACAACACGCACTATTTATATAAATCGAAATTAATTTGGACTAAGACTTATGTAAAAATTATCAATCAACTACTTTTAATCAGCTTCGTGCTGGGAGCAATCTCGAGTTGCCACATTCCATCAGAATTGAAGTACATACCGTCTATTGACTTCGGCAGGAGCTTCTGAGACTTCAAGCAAGAAGAAACCACCCGAACATACTTTGTGTCCTCGCACTTGATCGATTGAGTAAAAAATATTAATTGAATGCTTTTTCGAAGATTTGAGTGATCTGAGCAACGAACGTCCAAAGTGTTCCTATAGACTAATTGAACAGTGGTTTGAGGTTTGACTGAGAAGTCTGGTTTTCATGTTCACTCCTCTTATTCCTCTTTATTCCATAAAATTTTAGCAACAGTCTGAGATTGTCAGTCATCTCATCTGACTCGGCTTCAGAACGAGTTTTTGGGATTTGATTGTTACAGTCACCTCACTCGGCTAGCGGACAACTTGGGTTTCTCCAATACGTCGGTTTTCGGCAAAACCACTACCGATCGGAATTTTTTTTGAGCAAATTTTAACCATCATCATTGTGGAAAGAGCACCCTCGAAAACATAGGAAACACGTATTTACGGAATAGACTCTTGACTTGCTATTTTTTGGTTGACAATTACGAATCGATTGACCTTGGCGAAATGCTCCTAAGAGAGCCTATGTTCTCTGCCGTTGGTACGGAAATATATTTACATCCCGCCAATAACACAGAAATAATGGTGCCACATTTCGTTGCCACGTGTTGCTGCGGGTGTATAGATACCTGCAGGAATATTTTCTAGAAGAAATAAGGAAATACAATAAGTTTGGAAGTAAAAATTAATTAATTAAATGTCGTCCCGTGGTATCTTATTAGAAATAGGGATTTTCAGGTGAGTAGTGTGAATAAATTCAACAGTTAGAACACAATTATCCACTTCTTCAAAAATCTTTGCAGTAGTTCGATGGCAAAATACTGAGAAATCGGTTTTGCAAGCTGAATGCGACTTAATATGATTGTATGTTTTTGAACAACGTTGGTTGCTGATAGCTTAGACCAAGGAAACAAATTGACTACCGCTTGTTATACATGTTAAGACACTAAAGTTTGAGAGCCAGACGGAAAGGGTTATAAGATTTATTTAACTTTTTTAAATCGACGAAGCTATTATAAGGATTATAGGGTTATGATCGCTTTAAAATTTATTTAATCTTTTTACGGTAACCTCGGTTAAAGGACGATAGAAAGGTGGAAAGGTAAGAGGGTAAAACTTATATATTTTTTTTCATATTGCGTAACTATGTTCGTTAACTATTACGAAGCACTCACGTTGAAAACTGCATAATTTTGAGGAAACAAGTCACTTAGGTGTTCACTATATCCTGGCGTTGACAAACTTGTACACACTGATATCCTTATTCGAAAGACTGCGGACACGAAGAACACTTATTAAGTAATATTTTTTTTTTTTTAGTTTCTTAAATAATAAAATTATTATCATAAAACAGACATAATGCTTATGAATTCGATTTTGGCAACTCAACAAACACGACCGATACCCGCAACAGTTCAACCAACACTTAGTTTGCTTTTGCTTCTAAGACAACGTTCGGCATAGCTAAAGTTGAACATTCGGCCTCAGTTTGGCGGCATTTTGTGTGTGGTTTTTTTTTTTTTGTTGTTGTTGTTTTTGTTTTTAACTTTCATGGCCTCTAATTGTTGGTATCAAAGAAGAAGTTAAATATTTTTTATGACGAATAGGTGAAACGTTCCGATATGGGCAGACCTTTGACTTTGACGTAGTTTCTTAAAGTGCGATGTTGGCCTCATCTATTCGTCGTCGGTAAAATAAGAGAATTTCAGCAAATATGGAATTTTCTTATATATAACCAGTTTAGCCACAAATACTCAACAAATTTCAGCCAAAAATGCTTGTGCAAAATGAATCAATAACAAGTTATGCTGCCGGGTGTATTAAAGTCTTACAAATACCAGCCAAAAGTTTTCTCTCAAAAAAAAAATTGAAATCGAAATTACCACAACATAATCGAGCACAATAAACGTACTAAATACTGTTGTTAGTCGTAGTCGTAGTCGTCGTACCAGTTATGCTGCGCCTCGTTATGCAATCGCCACAAACTGAAATGCAAACATATTGCAACAAGAGAATGAATGAGTGAGCAGTGGGACTTCCCAGAGATACCTACAATGTTGCAATCTGCTGCGTTATATGGATTTTTGGTTGTAGTAATTTTTTTTTGAGAATTTTTTATTTTTTTTGTTCATTATCAGATCGAGAGCGTGAGTTTTAACAACAAAAACCTACGCACAATTATTATTTTCAAGTTCGCTATTAAACTCTTTTGTCTTATTTTTTTTTTGGTTTGGTTTGTGTGTGCAAACAAATTGCGTAAATTGTCTGTATGGGCGGTTATTGTGGACAAAAAAAAAACAACATAAAGACAAGGTCAATTCAAAGTATCAATGACGATGGACAAAGAAAGACATCAATTTTTTGGATTGATACCACGCGACGCGTGCGTACTTAATTGAGACTTTGTCGTGAGTGGTTAATTTTTTAATTAGGGCGATTATTGTAGTAGATTGCTAATGAGACTGGGTTTTGCCCTAATGCATCTCAGCATGTACATATGGATTTATTATGAAAATGTCGAATGACTTGGCGGTACGGCATATTTATTGAATAATTAAAATTGAAAAATATTTCAAGGTTAATTGTTGATGAAATTTACTTTGATAAGGGTGTGAGATGTTTTTTGTTGTTGTTTTGGAAACCACGTGCCTGACTATGCAAATTAAATTACACACAAATTTTAGATTTAATGGGATTTGTCGACGACTTAGGAGGCCATTCCTGAGAAGGGGTGTGGTCATCATTTTTTGAGGGTTTGATGATATTGGTAATTCTAGCACGTTTATGACTAAAAGACATGTGTTTATGACACAACGCCAGACAGTCGAGATGTGTCTGGCGTTGGTTGGTGACCTTGGTAGATACTTATATAGAGAAAACTGAGATGTACCAGAATATTTTGTTAAACAGTAATAATAAGGGAGGCGGGAAAATAATGTGTTTTAGTTTTTGCGGCCACGCAGTAGGGAAAGGCCTCGCCTAAGGTGTCGCGAACATCTGGCGGGAGACCTCAACCAACTTGGAGTGCACAACTGGAGGCGCGAAAATTAAGAAAGCTTATGATAAAGCCCGGGATGTAGCCGTAGCCGGAGGTGACGTGAAAAGAAATAAAGCCAAATTCTAAAAATTTAGCATTATTTCCATTCTAAAATCCAACCGCCTGCAGGAAAATGGGTGGAAAATCCTTAATCCCGCGTAGCGGCTCACCAAGATACTGCTGTCAAAGGCGTCTTATTTAAAATTTGGCAATATTTCACGTCACCGTAGCCGAAAGGAAGGAATAATATAAGATATAACCCCTTGCTTCGCACATAAGGCCACAAGCTGTATTCAAGGTTTTTGTGTATCAAAATTCGTCGGAACTCCAGTAATCCCCTTAAAGCTTTTTTGCCTGCACTATTATATTCTGATAGTAACACAAAAATCTAACACTAGATAACAATAATATACTCAAAGGACACACGCGAGGCAACTCACCAAGCGCCCTTCCTGAATAGATACGAAATGCGAATTGCAGAACTTGAGAAGGAGGGATTTCCCTTCTCAGACAAGCTATGGCTTAGACTCTGTGTATGTCTAGATTTACATACAAGACAAGTGCGCTCAATTTTGATAATCTAGAAAGGAGTTATCAATTTAAACTATATCCATCAACGAAAATGCGTTTTGACTAGTTTAGGTTTACTGCTGAAAGAGTTAATCAGCAGATTTTTTGAACACAAAATTCGTTTTGTTCTGAGTAGATGTTGTATTTTAGGAATGTAAAAGTGGTAAAAGATATCAGTAGGAAATAAAATCAAACTCAAAAAAAACCCACCATTTATCTTTAGTCTTTTTTTAAAATAACCTAAGCTAGTTTCAAAGTCAAGGCCATCTGAACATGAACGTAGAAATGTGTTCTAGTCCAACTGCAGACATGGTGTTGAATCCTTGTACCTCATGAAAACGGGTGATAAAATAATTCAAGGAAATGACAAAATGGAGACGGACACAAAATGTGATTACTTTTAAATATTCTATTCTGTTTTCAGCGATAGGAAATTTAACTTCGAAACGAAACTTAAGTGTTGACGGCTAGATTTTTACTAGGAATTTCGGATATGCCAGAGAGAGTAAAGCATCACTAGCCACCTCCTTGCTATCCAAGGGCATTAACTCCTTGTTGAAGACATAATTTTATTTAGTTTACCAAACCGTAAAGACCAAATTTCTTTAATTTTTGTCCATGATGAAGATTTTAAAGAGATGTTTCTCTGACATTTAAATGATTCTTTACTCTTGCTTTGAAAAGCAGTCCTTGCTGAGTGCAAATTTTCTTCTGATATATATGGTATTCCGATCACACATGGACAGGTTGGCTCTATCCTCTTTTTCTTTTGTGATGTGCATAGCGTATTCTACGAAAGTATTACCCCAGCATCCCTGAATCCCATGGGGGAATTACACACGAGGACAAAACATTCGGGAAATACCAAAAAGGTTGTAGAATAAGATACCAACAATAAGTTCCCAAGTATAGACCGGCTTTGTTATTTCTATCCTCGCTTTATGCGTGGCCAACCTTTGAGTAATAAGATTTTCAAACATTCTAGGCGGCGAATCCATATTTAAAGTTTACTCGATGCTGGGCGAGCACAGCTCATGTTACATATTAAACTCAGTTGTTAGGTACTCATACTCATACTTATCGTTAATTGATGTTCAAAGGTAGGACTGTTAACTTTGGAGGCACCCTTCGTAAAAAGGTCAAGGTGGGGTATGTTCATGTTTTCAGTTTTTACACCGCTGGTTTTAGCTTCCGCTTTTAACAACCCTGCCACTTGACTTCTACCCTTCACCCGAGTCGTGGGTTAACCGAGTCACAACCACAATGAGAATAGTTTGAAGTTTATAAACAAATATTAGTCTTTGACAGCACTTTCAGGGCCAATGTGATTCATAGAATCTAGGAACGTGTGAGGGAAACTTTTGTAAAGACAAATTGAGGGGACCTACAATTTTATTTGACTTCTGAGTTAAACTTTTTGGATGCTTATCAGGCTTTCGCAGAGGATTTTAGACTGCGTTTATTGGTCCCCAGACGAGAAGAAGTTTGGTTTGTTGGAATGGCCTTGGTGAGGTACACTTACATCAACTAAGGTCCCTTGTGATATCATTTTCAACTTGCCCAATCCTAGAACAACATTGGAACATGGAACAGGAATTAACCATTCTTATGTTAGCAAGCGGTTTTCATGTGCCCAGTTTTTAACTTTTTCGTATACATTAGTTTACTAAATCGATCGTGCGGAAATTTCGAACTCAAACTGAGAACGAGGGATGATATTACGACTATAGAGAGTCGTCGGCCTGTCTGTCTGTCTGTCCGGGCGCCGTATGGCGAAACGGTTCGAGGGATTTGCTTCAAAGTTCGTATATAAGGTTCTTGGGGTTACATCTTGGTGCATCTTTTTATTTTTTGCTTTATGTTTTGAAATAACGGTACCTGCCATACAAATTTTTTTGTGAAACTCACTTATCATTTTTTTTCTCAAAAGTGGTTCCAAGGATTTCGGTCTTTATTTGTACTAAGAATGTGTGGGATGGGGTCAAAAATTCTGCATACTCAGTTTTTTGGAAAAAAATCGATTAACGGTAATTTATAAAACGGACAATAACTCGAAAACTATTAAAGGGAACTTCAAAACTAAACTAAACAAAACTTTTTTAAACTATAAACTCGAACAAATGTGCATACTTAGATTTATTAAATATCTTTTTTTTTTCATATAACGATACGGCTCTAACGATTTTGATAATTTTTTGTATTTCGAACAATAGTTTTAAAAGTGTGCGAAATTACATCAAAATCGTAGGTGCCGTTTTTGAGAAAATCAATTTTTCGAAACCTAAAAAGTGATTTAAATAAATTTGCGATTCAAAAACGCATCTCATGTACCGAGAGCGTTTCGTATGACGCAGTCGTGCACTTTATTTAACATGTCTGCCTGGTGATCGCGCATTGGCTAACCTGGTTCTTTTTTGTCCTTAAGCACATCGATGTCTTCAAAAATGTTGCTATTTATACCTAGCAACAGAGTGCACTAAGTGAACGCATTTTATAAACACTTTAGACCTGCCTCTACTTACAGCCCTGCATTTTGGGAGTTGGTATTAAAAGCCAGTACTAGGTGTTATTCGTAAGGAAGTGAAGCGATTCATTTTTTGGAATATTAAGAACACTTTTTTGCGGGAACAACATTTGGATCAGCATTTCAATAAAGGCTCTGTCTCCGGGTGGTTGGATACAGATATTTCGCACAATGAATTGGCGGCTAAGGAACACTTACATTTATCAAAGCAGGTCTCTTGCTATATTGGTTAAATCTTACTTATCCGAAATATTTCTTAAAGGTCTTTGAGTGCGAATAGCTAATTATCGACTTCATCACAATGCTTCACTTAAATTTCCTGGAAAATCGCTGTGGACCGCTTCCCAGTTAAGCAATCAAACGAAGTTGAACTTGTTGGGCTATCTCGATAAGAGATAAGTGGCAGTCATTCTTTATTTTTCAGGAACGGCCCATTCCTGAATATGTTCATCCAGTCATATCTGTCCGGTCAGAAGAAGTTTAGAATTGTAATTGAGCTGAATTGAGCTACAAACATGTGGTATTTTGAAGTATATTTAAAAGGAGACACTTTTCTCTGTGTAGGGTCGAGGTACAAATATGGCTGCAGCAGAAAGAATAGCGATGTTGGTATGACGCAACTAGAGGATATATATTACCTCTCCTGAGGAGCCTTCTAACACCTTTATCGTCTTAAAGCTGTCCCGCAAATGTACACTCAAACCCTCTTGTTGATGCTACTTTGGGTATCAATGAAGAATTATTAAACAAGCAGGACCATCAAAATCGGTTAAACAAATGTGAATACTTATCCGAAACAAGGTTAGGTTAGGTTAGGTTGAAATGGCTGCCGGTATAAGAACAGACACATTTAGACCAGTAGTAGTCCGCTCTGATAGCACGGGGATTTGGGATAAAGTTTCCCCCTACTCGTTGTAGCTTCTGACAAAACGAAGTGGACATTTGGTGTCAATGTTTGTGATGTATAGAGTCCGCCATCTAACGTTTTTTTTTTTAACGTAGTGCTTATTTCGCGAATGGCAACACTTAGCTCATGTCTGATTTGACAGATAATAAGTTTTATCCTTCCGCTGAACGAATATGGTTGTGTATACGCTTGAACAACGAACAACAACAACAACAACTTGAACAACAACAAGGAGTGGCCGTTACAGTCAATGGCGATCATTATCGGGCCTTCTTGAACGAATTTTTGTTCACAAAAATTTAAGAGGAGGATATTGGCAACATTTGGTTTCAACAGAACGGCGCTACGTGCCACACAGCCGAAGCTACACTCGATGTTTTGCGGCCTGTTTAAAAAAAAAAAGTTGTTTGGCGGATTTAGAAGAATTCTTCGAGATGGAGCTTCCTTTTTCTACAGAGAGCAGGGCATGTGCAAGGCAGGTGACGTATCGTTTCCTCCTCTTCTTCCTCCAAACAGCTTTTACAATAGTTGTTCTAGAATGTACCAATTCGTGTCGCATGTTTGCCTATAGGACAGGGTCCATAGCAGCCAGCCTTAGCAATAATTTACAAGTAGCCTATTGTATACCTAACTTTAGCCGGGCACCCAGCAAAGATTAATGATGAACTGCTCTGACATCTCCCCAAGACTTTCCGAAACTAGAGAGCCTGCTAAGACTTTGAGTTCGAACCTGCGAGCCCTACTTTGAGAGATTATTATCATATGACTATGACCTCGTGGAATATGGAGAAACAGCAGTATTAATTAGGGCGCACCCAGCAAAAATCTCATCGACACAACAATTCGCGTTTTGAAGGTGTAAAATAGCAACTACTTCCGACAAGGCAGTACGTGCATGAGTACATTTCCTACCGTCATTCATTCACATTCCAATTCACATGAATATGATAAATATGACGCTTTTCCATCTTGTTCTTCCTCTCAACATAAATAAAATACAGATTAAATATTCCAATTGAAATTCACTGTAGAATTATAAAATTGCGGCATCTCTTGCATGCGTCATCGTATAGATTTATATAAAAAAAATCATTAAAATAATAATTTAAGCAATTTTTTTTTCTGTTGTTTTTAATTTAATTTGCAATAAAGGTTTCTCAATTTGTTTATAAGGAAAAGCAAAACAAACTTCTTTACGACTCCAGCAACAACAAATGAAATATTTCCAGTACTTATCACGCTATTAGCATTCAGTTGGCGTAGGGTCGTCGCAAATACTTAGATCAGTATGTGATTATTCACTACCCCTCTTCGCACATCCTTCTCATTCACTATTGAGATACACTTACGCGATTGAATAGAGACACTCAATCAAGTGACAAAACGCGATATCCGAAGGTTGTTGCCGCGTTAACACGAAAGATTGCAATGTCATTGTTTATCCCAGCCAAACACAAAGTAACAAGATATGATAATACTGTATTTATGTATATATTTCGTTAAAGGTTGAGGTTGAGTTTGTTGTAAGCGCTTGTAACGTCTTTAAATTTTCTAATTTGAAAATTTGCAAAATTTTAAGATTTTAACCGGAACACTAATAGGGATACCAATTCAATGTGTATTTATCTGTAGTTTTGTTGTTTCCATTGTTCTGTGGGTGTGGCAGAACAAAAGTTGACTTTTTTACGCATCAAATAAACGTGAGCGAAATCACTTTATCTTGACTTGATTGATGGAGCGAATACAGTCGCGTGAATGTAATTACTATGGCCGATCCGAAGCAAAAACAAATATTTTCGGATATTTTTTTTTTTTTCATTACATTTATGGCATCATCCGCAGCAGAGGATATAGTAAACACGTACCAGAAGTGTACACAAAGACTCTTAGCCCAATGAAGAGAGTGTTATTTGTCTAGTTACTCACGCCAATTATAAGACCAAAGATCAAAGCAGTTAAGATGCCAATTGAGCTTTGATCTGATAAGTTTTTTTTTTTTTTTTTTTGTTAATTAAATAACTAAGGCAAATAATGATACTCGTTGACATCTAGCTTGGATTGTGACTTGACATTGAAATCATTAGATTCTGTGATTAAGTATAATAGCGGTCGGGAACTTTGGGCCTTTGAAAATGTCTATGCTGACGTGCATATATTTATGTAAACGTAATTTCATTGCTACAGCCTTGGCAGAGAGGGAGAGGGAGGGAGACATGAAATTGAGGGAAGTTTTTTTATTTGTGGTGTAACCTATTAGCCCTGGTATTTAGAGAAGGCTCTTTCAGGAGGAATTAAAAGTTTAATTTCAAACTTATTGAGTCAATGCTCTTGGTAAATTTTAAATTAAATCGCTTTAGGCAAAAAAGAGTTTGCAACATTTGATTAATGTTACAAGAAGCACAAAAAAAACCCCACTTCACCATCAATCAAACAGTGATGAATTGTTTATCACAAAGACACGTTTGAAGTGGACTTTTTTTTCAAGAGGTTCGTACTACCACTTAAGACTCATGTAAATCAATTATTTGAAATTTTTTCAATTTCTTTGTCAATATTGGACAGTAATTAATGAATAAAAAAAAAATATGTAGGTGAATGTCCTGCTTTGCAGTTTCAATTGGTGAAATCACCAGGATAATTATGCACGAGACAACCAAGAAGTTAACGTCTTGAACAAAATACGATCGACGACAAAACAGACTTCGTATTTATATCCCAAGTGTTTTGCCAACAAAAATTAAAGAATTTTTTAACTCTTTGATATTATACTTTTAAAGAAATAAAGTGCACGACTGCGTCATACGAAACTTTCTCGGTACATAAGATGCGTTTTTGAGTCGCGAAATTAATCGAAAATTAATGGTGAGAAATATATATAAATCACTTTTTAGGTTTTAAAAAATTTGATTTTCTCAAAAACTGTCCGTCTGTCTGTCCGGGCACCCTATGGCAAAACGGTTCGACGGATTTGCTACAAACTTGGTATATAAGGTTTTTGGCGTTACATCTCGGGGCATCTTTTAATGTTTTCCTTTATCGTTAGAAATTATGGTACCTGCCATACAATTTGTTTGGTAAAAATCACTTGTCACTATTTTTCTAGAAAATGGTCGCAAGGATTTTGGTATTTTTTAGTACTAAGGATGCATACACAGTTTTTTCGAATAACGAATAACGGTCATTTATAAAACCCCCAATATCTCAAAAAAATAATGAAGGGAATTCGGAAAAGTAGCGAGAAAGTTTTATGGAAGAAGAACAACTTAACACAGAATTTTAAAAATAGATCTCGGATTTAAATTCGTCAAACATCAGCGTAAGAACGAAGTTTTTACTTCTTGGAGATGTAAATATCTACCCGAAGTAAGAAAAATTAATTAAGAGACTAATTAGTTAGTTCCAATTCCACGACAAGCGTTTATACATTTTTCGTTTAGATGTTGTTCTCTGAAATTTTTATTTTTTGTTAGAAAAGAAATTAAAAAGGAATTAGGCATACTGAAGATAGCCTTAAAAAAACGAGTCTATTATCTTACGGTTTGGTGGTGAGAAAAAAGATAAATGCAATTTACTTCGTTCGACAATAATTTTCTTTTTTTTCCTTTTTTATATTTTAAGACGGTAACCCTTATGGGATTTCTCTCTGATTTATGGCGATTTAGCATACAAACTACGGGAGCTTTAATGAGAGATCAATTTATGCAAGCCATTCCAACAATTTTTGTTGAACAGAGTATAATTTATTTAAATTTAATAACCTACTAGCATCGCCCAGCCAGTGTTCTCACTTCAGAACATAAAAATGTGGTAGATTAACAGAGTGGTAGATTTTAAAAAATGTACTTACATCAATTAGCTGATTATTTACTAAATCAAAGCTACCGATTTCTATTCTATTTGGTTAAAAAGATGGAAAGGTGACTCCACGTACAAAATTTAAATTTGGGGAATAATATAGAGAGAAAACTTGTGAAAGTGTGGAATCGACAGACCTGGATTTCCATGCACTCATTAAGCTACAAAAACAATATATTTGCGGGAATTTAAGTTCTTCACATTGTTAACTAGTTCGGAAAATTCAATATTTTGATTCAATTTTAACAATTTGTGAATGAAAAGTTGCTTTACGTAGGCTGAGAAACTTTTAACAAGAAATTTCTAACATTATACTGAATAGTGAATAAAAACTCAATACACAAAAAATCGCAGTTCTTTACAAAATTGTATCTTAGGCTGATGAACGACACAAATGGTTAATAAAAATGCATTCAGACATCAGAAGGGCTTTGTGCTTAATCGTATGTAGATTCAGAAGCTGGACAAAGCTGTTTAAAGCAGCTTGCCAAATAGTGGTAGAAGTGGTAGATCCGATAAGTATTTCGATTTAGTGGTAGAAGTGACAACACTGGTCACACCATGCAGAACGCAGCAGAAAATACGAATGACACGAAAAGGAAGAAGACAAATGTAAGTGTTCATTGCGCTCGAACAATGAGAAATTTAAATAAACTGTTTCCGAGCTAAATTTCTGTAATATTTCTTAGCTCTCAGAAAGCGAATAAATACGGTTTTTAATTTAAGTAATACTATTCAGCGTTAATTTTAATTTAATGAACGTAATCTAAGTTCACTAAATTTGGGGTTATTATTAAATTTCGATAGACCTCAATTCAAAGTATGAAATAAATTCACACAACCAATGAAATAAAATCCTAATTTTCATGAATTTATTTTATGAGAAGGAACGCCCCACATCCTTCCAATTTTTTGGTGTCTGAAAGACGGTTAATATCACTGTGACATTTGACATACATTTAAAGAAAGTCAAGCGGATGTTTTGTGGACAACTGAAGAATGTCAATTCAAGCTTAAGGCTGAACTATAATGTCGGATGCTGTTATCCATTCATACATCCATTGCATTGGCAACTCTTTTTTCAACGCGAATTTACCTAAACATCGATATAACATAGCAATCGCAACTTAAATGTCTAAGCAACTATAATTAAAAAAAAAACTCAAGTGAGGTTTATATCAGTCAAATTCACGTATGCAGTGTGATTGAAACGCACCTTTTGGACTTGAGCGATAGTTAACGAAAAACGGAGAAACGCCATTATGATTGTACCATACAAATGTTTTCGCATAGTTGCGTACGTGATCATATGTAGCAGTTCAAACAGAAGGTACCCCACTTTAAACGGACTCCTTAAATGGCCATAGTTAGTCCACTGATGTAAACTATGTACACTATCTTCTAATAGTGAACAAATAGAAGTAGATAATAGAGATTTTTAAGAGCTGTAAAGTTGGAACTTCTGTTTGCAACTGAGTTAGAGCTAATCGGAAAGTAAACCTGGGAAGTGGACTTTCAGTGATACTGCAGAGAACTAAGAATAAGCCCCTCCATACTCGTTGAACAATTTGGAGGTTCTCCAGAAACGAAGGGGACTATTTTAATTTTAATCAAATTTTAATAGAAGATGGCTCTGAGATGGATAGGTTTCTCCTTCACTTCTACAAAAGTCATCTGCTAAGTTTAAGCAGACGGCACAAGACTATCAAATCATTAGAGCATTTCAGGTCCAGCGGTCATCGCTACTACAACAATAACATGATAGAAGTCGCATGACAGCTGACAGATAGCATATGAGACAGATGACAGATGACAGATGACAACCATGTAAGCAGTAAGGCTAACAGCTGAGAGGTGACAGCTGACAGATAATAAGTGACTAAAGACAGATTTACAGACGATTTATGATAGCTGACAAACTACAGCTGTTAGGTGACAGTAAAAACGTTCGTCCACTTTGACGGGTACTAGTGAGTATACAAACGCAATTCTGATTGATTTATTATAACTTATTGGCGGAGTAGCAGAGAAACCTAAACTATGAAACAAAACCTGTTTCGAGTTTTCAATTATTTGCAAGACGTCAAACAAACGTCTTTTCCACTAAGTGTTATTCTCAGTTAAAGTGTCAAGTTACAGTAGCAAAACATGGATAAACTTTACTAGTTAAATTCCTTTTTAAATTAACACATTACTGCCATGATTTTGTCATATTTACATCAAATTAGTCATCGATATTGATTAATAGTTTGCATTATTAGCTACAGGCTTATAATTATCGTCAAACTATTATAGTCAGTTCTTAAACCTATTAAGCTATACTATTATATGATAGATTGTGATCATCATAGAATGTAGTTCAACCAATATCTTTTTCCGAATTTACGGTATTTCCGAATAGGTTGGAGCTATTACTATAATATTGTACTTATCTTTGAAAGATCAACCTATTATTTCATTCTCTAGTCAATGACCTAAGTCCAGCAATAGCAACTTAATAAATTTTGTTGAATTCTTCAACATAACTCAGAGTTAATTACCTAATTATAAAATAGTATTAGTTGTTGACGCAGTGAATCTCATAATCATGTGTCATATCTAAAAGTTCCTTAATCTGAGTGCGGTTATTTTCCGATCAACATGTCTAGGAGGTCTTTAAAGTATCAAAAATGCTAATTTACTACACTCACGATCACTTGAGAATAAATGCATCGTTCTCAGTAAGTTTAACGGAGAAATACTTCAATTCTAGGTAAAAAAAAAAAACGTCATTAGCAACATGTTTCCACCGGAATATCAATTCACATTCCGCAGATGCCGTCTGCGGTTAGAGGAAATGTTAAGTCACACCTGCATCTTGATGTACACAAATTTGTTTGTATCTTTGAACCCAGCGATATCTGCCAAAACTACTGCACTTTTACAAATTGTGTTGCAACATTGAACGCGCGCACTACTGTCAACAGTTTTTGTTAGCCCCAAACTTCCTCATTTGTACAGGAATTTATGTTATTTATGCACTTTTCTGGTTCAACCAAATGTTGTATTTATACAACTTATTGTTAAAAAATCATTGCAAAGGCTGACTAAAAACAAAAGTAAGAGAAACTAGTCCAACCACCAAGCTCCATTGAATTTTTACATTGCGTAATTATATAAAAAAATATATAACTAAGTGTAAAAAAAAAACTGAAATTCAAATCATTTCGCAACTCCTAGGCCATAGTTGTGTGTGCTCATACCCAATTAACAATCAGCTACATACTACATAGTCACTAATAGTAAGACTACCAATAATTGCTCAATGCAATTGCAATATCTAATTATAATTCTTTTTTTGTTTTTTTTTTTCTTTATAATAAACTTTGGATTTGCTACACTGCGCTATGAGGCAAAACCACTTATATCGACGCGCATCTGAATTACTTAAAACCAAAAAAAAAAAAAAAAAAAAAACACACATATCTCTAGACCCAGTAGATTATTCATCTACTGTAGTAGCTGTGAGTATTGCAACGCAATTGAAATTCCTTCATTAATGGTAGATAGATATACACAAGCATAATATGTACATTTATTAAGTGAACGAGGTACAGGGGAGTTGATTAACTTGTAACATGCGAAATGTATTAGGTATCCTCCTGAGTTATGACGATAATAATGAATTGGCAAATAATAGTAAAGATGCAAAAAATAAAAAGCTTTTAATACAAATGAGTTTGTATCTGAGCATTCCTTGTGCATTACATAAAAATAAAACAACGAATCAAATTGTCATCTTATCAGAGTATATAGCTGCAGTTCAAGTATGGATGGATGATTTTTTTATATTTTTGCATAGAAGAGTATGAAGTTGTCTGGTTTTGGATACTCTTCACATACAATTCGCTGTCAAACAGAGTACAAATTGTATAGAAAGCGAAAATTTGGTGGTTGATGTTCTAGGAAATTATTTGTTTAAGGGTGGGCCATCTAGTGGTTTCTTTTCCAATCATAGATTATTTTGACACTGACAGCTGTTTCCCGCTCAAAATCATGACAGAAAGTCAGTATCATACCTCAGCGAAACTCAATGAGTCGTTTTACGCTTGAGGAACTTTGGAAAATATTGAAAACTTATTTCCAAAGTGAGTGCTGTGTTGCCCAAACAGTGGTTATTTTGACAAGAAGTTTTGGCCGAAATGAAGAACCTACCGCGCCTGCTGTACGCAAGTTCGTGCAAAAAGTTCCTGAGAGCGGTATGCTAGTGGACAACATTGTCCACATCGTAGTACGGTGTTAACGGACGAGAATGTGGCTGCTGAAGCCGAGAGCGTGCGGATTGTGGAGTGGTGGCATAGTTGCATCATTTTTCTTCGCAAATGAGGCTGGGAACAACGTTTCGGCGATGACCGACTTTTTTTTACTGAAATTGAAGATCTTGATTTGGTCGACCTCTGGTTCTTTTGAAAATTCCCAAATCGTGTTGAACGCTTTTGAGCTGCGATTCCCTTTGGACTTTTTTTTGTGGTGAAGCGGGATGGACCAATATAACGTCAATAATAAGGAAACGATACCAGCACTTAGGGCCAATATCATCCAAGCAATCCGAAAGCTACAGCCCTTAACTATCAACAAGGTCTTGGACAATTGGAGTGGCAGAATGCGCTACTGTAAGCCGTCTTGGCGATGTCAATTGGACGCTTTGGAGCTGCGATTTGACCCCTTTGGACTTTTTTTGTGGTTAACCGGGATGGATCAATATTACGCCAATAATCTGGAAACGATACAAGCACTTAGGGCCAATATCATGCAAACAATCCGTGAGCTACAGCCCTTAAATATCAACAAGGTCTTGGACAACTGGAGTGGCAGAATGCGCTACTGTAAGCCGTCTTGGCGATGTCAATTGGACGCTTTGGAGCTGCGATTTGACCCCTTTGGACTTTTTTTGTGGTGAACCGGAATGGATCAATATTACGCCAATAATCTGGAAACGATACAAGCACTTAGGGCCAATATCATGCAAACAATCCGTGAGCTACAGCCCTTAAATATCAACAAGGTCTTGGACAATTGGAGTGGCAGAATGCGCTGCTGCGAAGCCAGCCGAGGCAGCCACTTGAACGACTTTGTTTTCAATCAATATTTGGCCCACCCTGTACCTATTTTAAACTTTGAAATATCTCAAGCGTGCAAACAAATATATACTTTGCTTACACAAATGTGTGTAGAAGATAGTTTCCTGCCACATTGGGTTGTTGAGAGTCCAATGTAAGGTTAACACGGCCGAGCCTGTGTAAAAAAAATAGTTTTACACCGTCCAGCTACATATTAACTATTTAAAGTCAGAAAATATACTCATATATGCAGCTACATACTTTATTGTAAGTCAAATAAGTCTGTTATCATTTACGCCCTAAGCCCTAAAGCGATTATTGCTGGTTCTAGTTCTTTTTACCCGATAACTTCTAAAACTGACTGAGGTGGAACTGTCCTTTTCTGACAGACCAAAAACTGAATTGGAATCTTAACGTAGCAGCAAGAGTCCAAAAGCCATGTGATCCTCTTTTTATCTGTAAAAGAATGTTGGGAATAGTGCACTGCCTACGGTGGGGATAAGGCCCAAAAAAGTAAAGGGTTTACGAAAAATTTGTGGCGGTTCCGTACCACCTTTATGTAAGAATTGGGAATCTTTATGCACCCAACACCGCTTGATTTACAGATCAAAGATCTTGGAACAGTGCGATACGACGAAGCAGTTTTGGACACGACACGGTTCAATGATGCAGTACGAACCGGGTGAGACTCTCCCTAGTGCCAGGACACTGCGGTATAAAGGGAAATGAACAAGCGGCTGAACTTGCATGAAAAGGATGCCTACTCCAAAATAGTGAGGTTGCTGACATCAAACCTCTCTTCTGCATAGTAGGAGGCACTGTCAGAGGTGATTTCTTAAACGACACATGCTATCTAAGACTGAAGAGTGAAATAAAATTAAGCAGACCAAGCTAGACCTAGGACACTTCGGAGACTCAGATTGGTAGATATGAATATTTGCAGATTCTGCGGAGGTCTGTAGGCCTTAGAGGACATAGCGCACATATTTTGTGAAAGTCGGAGAACATTTTTTGGGAAAATACTTTTTTGAAACCCCAAAAGGGAACTCAAGCCGAACTCAAATGGCCCTCTGCATTTTTTCTTTCATCCCAAACCCAAAAAATATAACATCGACACCCACCACCTGTTCGTCGATTTTAAAGCAGCTTACGAAACTGTTAATAGAGTGGAACTGTATCGTGCTACGTCTACTTTTGGAATCCTTGCTAAACTGACACGCCTTATCAGAATGACGTTGAAGAATGCCCGATGTTCCTGCAAAGTTGGTAGAGACTCTACTGAAACCTTCGAAACTACCATAGGGCTGAGACGAAATCGCCACATTACTTGGGTTTGCAGACGACATTGACGTGATAGGAAGATCAAAACGAGCAGTAACCGGTGCATTCACTACTATGTGCAGCAAGCAAAATGGGGCTGAAAATAAACGAGGACACTACGAAGTATATGCTGTCATTAACAAAAGTCCAACCCCAACAGCGACTTGGTCAAAACGTGACCATTGATAGGTATAACTTCGAGGTAGTCAGTGAATTTGTCTATCTGTAAACTCAGGCAACAACCTCCGCGAGGAAATCAATCGCAAACTAACTCTGGCAAATCGCTGTTTCTTTGGGCTGAATAAACAATTGAGGAATAAAACCCTCTCGAGAAGAACCAAGAAGATGTTGTATAGAACACTCATCATCCCGGTCCCGATATATGGTGCAGAAGCATGGATCCTCTCCCAATCGGATGAAAAATCACTTGGGGTCTTCGATAGAAATGGTCCTGTCTGCGTAAACCAAGAAGACAACATTTGGCGATGAAGATACAACGACGAACTATACAGCGACATAAGCTTATAAGCCGGGTCATGTAGAGCGATTGGGATCAACGCTCCAGCGTGATAAGTCTTCAACACCATACCAGAGGGAGTCAGAAGCCAAGGTAGACCTCATCTCCGATGGAGCGACCAGGTAGAGGGAGACCTCCAACAACTTGGAGTTGGCAGGCTAGAGATCGAGCCGTCTGTAGTGGTATATTGAGCAGGCCCTAGGAGCACCACACTCAAGTTGAGCAAGCAAGAGAAGAAGAAGAAGAGGTATGTTTCATCAAGATCTCGAAGACTGTCTTTCATCAAAACATAGGTAAGCTTTAACAAAGCCGTAGTCGACTCCAGTTGCTAAAATTTAAGACTCTCCCGAAAAATCGAATTCCGTTTTAAGAAAATTAGTATTCTTTGAACATTTAATTTAGTAAAAAACCAAGCTCAAGGTTGCATTTTTTACGTTACGCCGTTAAACATTTTTTTAAGCCGACTTTCTTTTTCATTAAAGAATTCGTTTCTCTACAAGCAATAGAAACATATATGTAAATATTTTATGATTTTGAAATTATGCAATAATTTAATATTAGCGCCTTTTTATTTAAAAAAAAAAAAAAAATAATAAAACAAATCTTTGCGAAATATTTACCCAACCCATCTGCCCAAGAAATGTGTCTCCAACTAATAACCCGCAATAAACTGACATAATAACTTTTCCCTACAAAAATTTGTATATGCAAACATTTGGGTGAAAATTGTTCAGCAATGTTTATGATCTCCATCTTGAGAGTATTACCAACGAACCAAACCCAATTCCAAAAGAGTACCCGCGCCTAGTCACCTCGCAACCATCCGCAGCGTCGTTGCCGTCACTGTTATCATCATCATCAACATCAACATCATCATGATATCAAAAGCTGATATTCGCTGTTACTGGCCTCATTCCTCGTGTTACCATTATTGTCCATGTTAGCTCAGAAACGGTACGCCGCTGGTGACCACCGCCGAGTTGTTTAGTCGGACATGCTTGGTAGGCTTTTGGGTCGGTTATATAATTGAAAATTGGGTTGTAAAATGTGCGACTGCTACGCGGATTGTTACTAAAAATGTATATAGATACTACTCTCCGATGAAGTAAACATTGGCGATCAAGAGGGGCTCGTCGTTAATGCGGTTGCTTTGGTGGGGTATTGGGCTACTGGGGTGGTAGAGTAATGGCATAAATGCGCGAAATGATGCAATTCTCGGCGAGTAGTTGATACCGAATGTGATTTTTCTACATAACTCGCTGTGCGCGCGCTTGTTAATGAGATATGGAAGAGCATGCATCATGAGTGTGGCAATTGTATCTACATTTGATCTGCATAAATGGTTAACGAATTGAGCATACCTAGTTGATGTGATGTTGGACATTTTAATTTGTTATGCGCTTCCAAATAAGTTTGGTCGATAAATTAGTGTTTTGAGGCTAATTTGCTGTGGCGCAGTAATAAACTAAGTAAGGGTTCATATGTTACAATATTATGGTTTGGTTTTGTTATGATGAGTATTTTGAAAGAAATTTATAAATTAATGAAATTCGAAAATGTTTTTCAATTCATGGGAAATACCGATGCGAACGAGGAATGAAGGAAGCCTGGTATGTACCTACTTTCGATATCAACACTACATATTGAAAGAAAATTGTTTTTCTTTAAGTCGGTACTTGGTTTCGAAAACGATTGAACTCCAATTTTTCATGAAACTGAATGAAGCTGGCAATTTTTTTTAGAGGTTAGTTTTTCGAATAGAGATAAAACTGACGTTTTGTGGTTAAATCTGGCAACTCTTATGTTATTTATGTTCAGTTTGGTTTGCCATTTCATCATGAACAGGTTGACAAACGAACAACGCTTGCAAATCGTGCAAATTTATTTCGAACAAGTTCAATTCGCAAGAAATTTTGTTCAGTGATGAGGCTCAATTTCGGTTGAATGGGTACGTCAACAAGCAAAATTACCGCATTTGGAGTGAAGAGAATCCACATGAGACCCTTGAAACGCCATTACATCCACAAAAACTGATTGTTTGGGCTGGTGGAGTCATTGGGCCATACTTCTTCCGAAATGATGCTGGTGAGTCAATTACCGTTAATGGAGACCGGTATAGAGCCATGATAACCGACTATTTTGTTCCCGAATTCGATGGCATGAATGTGGATGAGATGTGGTTCCAACAAGACGGCGCCACATGCCACACAGCGCACGTCACAATCGATTTACTGAAGGAAACGAATGGAAAGGTGCGATTACACGGCCATTTTTGAGAGTCATTTAAATGACAGTGTGACGTCAGGAAAAAATGGCGCACTAGAGCGACATTGAAGCTACGATTCGTCATTGGTCAGTGGCGAAAATTTCGAATAAGCGCATAATTTCGCGGAATGGACCTGTCAATTGGCCACCAATATCGTGTGATTTGACACCATTGAATTATTTTCTTTGGGGATATATGAAGTCGCTCGCCTACGCCAACAAACCAGAAACGTTGTGGGACTTGGAAGCCAACATTCGTGGCGTTATTGCCGACATACAGCCCCAAGTGCTTGAAAAAGTGGTTGAAAATTGGACCTCTAGACTTGTCTTTATTCGAACCAACCAAACCAGCTGCGGCCACATGCCCAAAATCATGTTTAAATATTAATGGCATAGAATTATCCTTCCAATAAAGCCAAATTGATGGACAATAAAAATCAACCTTTATAAGACGAAAACTTAAAAATTTCGGAGGCCTATTTCATTGGCCTTCAAAATACTCAGAAGAATGCCTTCCAACACTGAAATTTTTAGTAAAACCGATGTGGTTATAGTCCCTTCCCGTTTTAGTCCTCAACAATGTTCAACATAGAGAAATGTCAATGCAAATTTTTAAGACAATCGAACTTTGTTACAAGATTTTTTATTACAAAATTTGGCTAGCTTTTCCGTTAATTATTTCAATGCACTGCAACCGAAAACCAACACAAAGAAAATGATTAGATATTTTTTAACATAGCTAGAAACAATTTGACGTCGATTCGGTTTGACAAACCAAAATTGCTGCTGATGAATTAGCCGCAGCTACTAGAAAAAAATTCATTATTGGCCAGATGCGTTTAATGTTTATAAAACTCTATTTATCTATTATGACTCCTACAGACATACTAGTGCTTGAAGCGAAAATAATTAAAGTCTGTAGGGCCCGGAACATCGCAGGAGGGTATTGAGAAGCATGAATTCAAAATATTAGTGACCAAGTGGCAGCAGCTATGGGAAACCCCCGAAAAAAGTGAATGTACATTGAAAATGCAATTTTTTTAAAATCATGGATATTTTTGCCAATGTTATGACTTTAAGCTCGCCGACTCGCCAGATTGTCTTGCATGTCCTGAATATGGTACTGTCCAAGGTTCCTTGGGCTAATGTTAAGCTAAGATAAGGTTAGATAGACAATTTAATACTATACAGAGGAAGTGCTAAGATCCGATTACAACTTTATCAATCCAAATCAAGCATGGAAGAATAGACATATAAGAAACGAAAAACCGTTCTACAACCGTATATCTAAGCCTGCAGATATTAAAATAAAATATAGCAGCCTTCGGAGATTAGTGAGTACAAATCACACACTACCGTCAAATATGGAAAACAAGGTGTCTATGAAGATTGTGCCTCGCTACCACTAAGAAAAGGAGAATTCAAGTGGGTCAAGAAATACATTGAAATATAAAATCTGTAGTTACATCTTCAATCAAAAAGAAATCATCCACGCCACCCAATAATAAAGGGAGATGACCATTTAGTTTACCCAAAAAGAGGAGATTATGCCTGAAAATACAATAGAATATTAATTTTTTTTTATTTCTAAATTTTGCGTAGAGAAGAAGTGAACTTCACAGTAAAGGTTCAACAATGGATAAAGCATTTTCTCAACTGTCATTTGGAAACAAGGAACATGTTGATGCATGTTTCAGTAGTCAATCATTAGAACTTAGGTGGCCTGTTAGCAACATAATTTAAGCACTTAAATTATCACAGTCAACTTTGGTCACGCCTGCAAAACTTAAAACGATGCGATCAGTTGAAAAATTCGTAGCCTTTAATGCTATTCAAAATTCAAGTCTCCGTCAAAGATATGACGTCGTACGAACAGTTTTGAGAAATTAAAATAAAATCCTTTATTTATTGTAACAAGGAAGGAAATCCCATGTTACTGCGTATGGCGGGGAGAAAAGGAAAAATTTCGCCCAAATTCGTTAATGTAATAATAATTCCGAGCGGGCTGATTCATGTTGAATGAAAAATTTAAGCTTTGCATAAAATTTGTTATTGTTACCGGGCAATGGCTACAACTAAAGTATAGCAATGTCGTTGTTTTTGACCAAACATGTCGTTTTTTCACTGAAGTGTTTTATGGTACACAAAATTTGTTATTCTACACTCGTTGGGCCCGTATGCGTACAAAAGTTTCCGGACACTTGAGCACGCTACATACAATAGACCATACATCAAGAGATTATCCTTGCGACTTGTTAATTACCACAACGAAAGCAAGACGCACGGCAAATTAAAGACTATCAAATAAGAATTGCAAATCGTTTGTAATAAGCGGAATTCGCGGAATGAGAACATCTTCGCCTTTGCATTTTCCCCTCAAACGTTGCAGAACAAAATTATAACTCAGCCGATTTTCAATTATATTTAAAAAATAGTTTTGACTTCGTTTTCATCCATCGCAGAGTCGACGGATTTGTATGGATAAAATTCACCAGCGATTTGATTTTGAATGACGAAATCAAAATAATCAAACATTCATGACTAGCGTCGTTATAAAGTTCAATCCCATCACCAACAATTTCCAGAAGAAAACAATTCGCATATTCGTTTTCAATTCGAATTTCTTCGCATATCGCTATAAAGCGATATAAAGCTTGGATTCGCAGGCAAGCGTTAAATTCATCTGCCGGTGTTGATTTTGGGATGACAGGCAGCGTTCTGACATTAAAATCAACGCGCCATCGAAACGTCATTTATCATTTCGTAAATCTTTCAACGGGCGATTGCAATTCGCGTTCGTGAGCCATTGTGTAGATTCAATGCAAAATGAACTGACTGCCAACAAGGTAGCCGCTATCCCAGAAGAGGCGAGTACCAAGCAAATGTACTAAAGATACAATCTTTCTTTCGATTTTGAATTTTCATTGAAATTGAACGAACCGTTCTCGAGTTAAGAGTGCACACACTGACGGCAGTCTATTTTATATACAGGCTTTTTTTTAGAGGTGTAGAACTTTAAGTTGGCAACACAAGTGATTTATTTTTAGTTTGGTTTCGCATTTCAACATGAATAGACTGACGTCTGGTCAAAGCTTCCAGATTGTGCAAATTTATTTTGAAAATCATTGTTCAGTTCTAACTACGTATCGCGCGAATTTAGTTTAGCGATGATGCTCACTTTTGGTTGAATGGATACGTCAATAAACAAAACTGCTCTATTTGGACAGATGATAATCCTCAAGAGATTGAGACACTGTTACATTATTAGTAACATTATTGGTCTGTCCTTCATAAAAAAACGTTGCTGGCCAAAACTTTACAGTCAATGGTGACCGCTATAGATTTTCTGTGGAGATATGTGAAGTCGCTAATCTACGCTGACAAGCCCGATGACCACTTGGAGGACAACATTTGCCGCGTTATTGCCGATATACGGCCACAAATGTTGGAAAAAGTCATCGGACCTCGATATTAGACTACATCCGAGCCACCCGTGGCGGTCATATGCCAGAAATCATATTCCATTTCAAAGTTTTATACCTCTAATAAAAACACTCTATATAAGGATTTGATTTCAAATTCAAACGACCCTATTCCGGCAGTCTCCGCCTACACTCATGTATGCCTTCATGCTTATTAGAAATCCGACTTAACTTGAGTCTGGGTTCTGGTCCTTAATGCTACATTTCCACCAAGTACTAAACCGAGATTAAGATTAAGATAATCTTAAAAAAAAAACTGGGTTAACATGTAACAATCGGCTTGTGAACACACTCAATACCAATTTGCCATCCCTGGATATGTCAAAAGTGACGTTGGTATTGCTGAGAATTGAGAGCGAGGAAGCAATTTGACAACCGCATGTTGGAGATTTTGTGCACAAATTTGAGAGCCAGAGAGCGCGTTGAGAAAAAACCTCTATGTTAATCTCCTTTTTCTTGGTGGAAACGTGTAAAGATTAATCTTTTGGTAAGCCTAAGAGATTTTATGTCTTCATTTACACCACATGCTTAACATCGTATTAGCTGTTTTAGTTTGCCATAAAAATAGATCTAGAAACAATCTATTCCAATCTATGTCCACACGTTTAGCGATTTGTTAATGGATGAGTCGCAAACCTATATTTGTCTGATCAAAGGTCAACTTTCGTTTCAAATTTTACAACTGAAACATCACCACTCAGCTAATGCATTAATTTTCTGCAAAAGATCATTAAACTTTTTTCTTTATATTTGTTGTGTTTTTTTTTTTACTATTATTGATACTTACGTAATCAGCATTTTGTGATTTTATGTGTCGGTGGGGGTGTAGAGAGTTCAAAATTCAAAGAATTGGATAATGCCAAAAGTTTCTTTCGCAAGTTATAAAACTGCGATTGAAACTCTTTAAAGTTTCTGTTACTCAGGTTATCCTGTTTGATTTTGTTTCTTTTTCAAGCAAAATGTCAGCACTATTTGGGATAAAAGTAAATAAAAAAAAAATATATATATTACGTAATCAGTAAGACATTCATTTAAAACAAAAGACAAAAAAAAAACACACTCCGAATAAATTGTGCACAGATTTTGGATAAGATATCATCGCAGTGGACTTTCCTTCTTGAACGTGGTTACATCTGGTTACGTCCTGACTCTTGTTTTTTTTTTTTGAGGGGTAAAACCTGAACAGCTTGTTTTTTTTTTCATTTTCTTAAAAAAAAAAGCCAAAGCGACCAACACACGAATTCACGTTTTGTGTGAATTGTGAATTAAATTTAATGAACACAAACAAGTACCTAGGTAAGTAGTGCTTGATGAAGAATCCGTAGGTTGTAAGGTTAGGACATTGATTTGCTTTAGCGAGCATATTGCATGGTTACATAATCAAGTTCATCTTCCTTGCATTCATTGACTTTCTCATTTTGCTGTGTAAAATTGAAAGACAAGTTCCCGCAAATTAGGTCGACTAATTTTGAAAATTTTATTTTGCAATGATTGGGTAAGACGTTAAGTTAAGCCTTGACTATCAAGAGCTAGACAGTTTCTTGAATTTCAATTAAATTTCATGTATTTCTGTAAATGTCTGACTAAATTTTGCATGAAGCTACCATTTAATTCTACACTGTTAGAAATTTGGCTACGTTATTATTTATCGCATTTAAAGCCTTAGAAAGGTTATTCACCCGAGCCTGATCCTGTCTTATGACTTTGCCAAAGAGATGTCTATCCAAAAACTATTCACTGTGAGGGACAACAAACGGGCAATAGGTACCTACCCAAAATCACTTCTTAATAATATTTAAAGAGTAACTCACTTAACAACACATCAAACTACACTCGCTTGCGGTAATGAAATTACACTGAATGTAAAAAAATTAATAAACGACAATATAAGGTAAAAGATATTTTAAAATTGCTTTAGCTGCCACTTGAAAACAGATGTTTATATGGAAAATAAAAAAAAGTCGCAATCAAAACGGATTTGCATCTGTCTGATACTTCTTTTTAAATTCAGAAATATAAACAAACAGACTGTTTATTTAAAGATTGAAAAAACCAGTCCTAAGAAATGTAAGATCTGAGTGCACTTACGCGTTGCCTGACAGCCGTTTGACACTCGATTCTAGTTTACATCCAAATATCCTTAGGTTGTCGTTTCATTGCAAATACTTTTTCATTTTCATATACTTATCAGGTATGACACAGTATATGCTTGGTACTTGGTACTGGAAGGGACGGACCTACAGTTTTATACTGATTACGAATGAAAAATTTTAGAAGCTCCCTCCCAAGTTTTGGAAGTAAAAAAAACAGGGCAAGGACAGCAGTTCTACAACCACTTAGCCGCTGTGCCCTTAGGCAATAGGATAGGTTCAGTAAATTCGATGGTTTCTGAAAAAGTGCTCTCAAAAGCCGTTTTGTAAATAAAAGCCCAAAACAAGTCTGTTTTGAGTGGATTGGTTATCATTGAATTTAATGTCAGAGATATCGGAAAACGCGTTGTCCAAATTTGGCTTATGATGGACAACTGAAATGAAACTGGTTTGTTCCTTGTTTAACCCTAAATTAAAAGTGCGTTTTCATAAGGACACTGAAACAGGGGTTCGAGGCTAAGCTTCTGTACCACCTATATAGAGTTTTCACAGCTCCACCTCACACCTTATAAGCCCGGAAAACCCCAAGTATTCAGTATCTTTGAAAAACTTTTTAAATTTTCTTTTCAGAGTTGTTGTTGTCGTTGCTAGGCCTTGTCGGTTCCTCCACCAACTCTGAACCCCCTCTAACGCTTCCAGTAAAGCTAGAGACATTTTAAGGATTTATTGGGACGAATAGCAGCAGTCTCCATACCAACAATTTCAACTGTAAAATATGAGCAGTTCCTGGGTTACAAGGCCCCAAAATTAGCAAAAATACTAACTCACAGATCATTAAAACTATGAAGCATTTCCAATCATCGTAGAACCTTGAAATTTGGCACAGTAATAGGAGAATGATATGGCAACCTACCTTTAAAGGAAACATGTGGCTTACGTTGGAGACCAAGATCAAGCAAGAGAGGACTGTTTATATCAATCACAAACTCAATGCATCTGAATGATTGTGGGATTTAAGCTAATGACATCAAACAAGGTAAATAACAGTAGTCTTTGGGGCACGTTCGGTTTTAATTGTGAGTCTCTGCCTCTGGTAATGCGAGGCTCTGGCAGAGGTGACCCCATGTCCCTAGCTACTCGTGGGTCAAAAATTACACTAAAAATTAGCAAAAACCAGAAAAAAAACAGCATCAACTCCGATGGAGACTGAACTTCACGACTTTGTCTCCATCAGCTCTTGGAGGGGGATAACTCCCTCTCAGAGGCTAACACCCTTACTTCGAACACAGAGCATATCGTTGCCCAAAACGGGGCCAATTCAACGCGACCGACTTAGCGGTGCCGGTAAGAAGCGAGAGTCAAGGCCAATGGTCCACTGCCCTGTCAGAAGAGAGACCGCTCTGACAACTTAAGTGGTAACCCACCGAAAATGTCTCATCCCTCTGAAGCTAAAGTGCTTATCAAAGACCCACCGCCTTCTAAGCCGTCTTTGTCGGCCATACACAAACCCACTTTAGGTCAAACCCAAATTCTACGAGTAAACCCCGACCGGTCTTTGAATGTTTGAATGGCTGATATTGAAAACGAAGATTCGTATTAATAACAGCGTCAGTAAAATGCTGACAAGTGAAGACTGCTTAACACATGATGATATGTATGTTCTTTCACCGAATAAGTATTGAGAGCAAGGTAATTCGTCTTAGGCTTCAGACAAATTAGACGGACAAGAATTATCATGTCCACCACGAAGTAATTGGTGTAGAAACCTGAAGGGCAGGGAATTTAGTAGTTAAGAGTCCAACACACCAAGGTGATAATAGCCTTCTCCTTGACGGTGAAGATTTTAAAAAAATTCAAGCCAATTCACCGACACAAAATTATATACCTAAAATATATTTATCAAAATTGTTCTGTTGTAGACTTTTTTAAACGCAAGCCGATTTGGGAAAAAGTTAGTACAATTGGCATCTGTTCCCCATGAAACTATACCTATGTGAATTCTTAAAGAAGTTTTGAAAAAAAATTGGTGGGTGCACTAGCTACCCTGGACTGCTAAAAAAAGGATCCCAGGTTTAAATCCACCCAATTCCATCTACAGTTGTATTCGCTGCCTGACCTCTTGAGAAAGTCTCACAAACATCCAAATTTTCCGCCGGATTCGGCATTAAATTGAAGTTCCCTTCCATTCGTGTCAAAAGATATACATATGTATCTTCGCAAAGGCAATGATTTGGGCATGTATGGCCTCAAGTCGATGTTTTCAAAAAATGTATATTCTATCTCCAAGATATACGCTCAAAAATTAAATTTACCAAGTTAAGTGAAAATACTTCGACCCGTTCGAACGAGAGGACTTTGGACAGTCAGACGGACGAACAGGAAATCTTACTAGATTTGTTTATTTCGTAACTCCAGACCACATTCATAATTCGAGTTAGAAAATGCTTAACAAAATGTCCCGCCAAACAAGACTTCCCCATTTCTATAGAATTCCAAGAGCAGTCTCTATTACATAAGGAATCAGTATAACCACCAGAACTATGAACATGCCGACGTCAATGCTTTATAAAACCTCAGTGGAAGAAAAAAAAAAAACTGCAACTTAACAACTTTTTTTGTAAGTTGTGCAAGTTGAGTTAAAACGACAACAATTAGCCATTTAGTGAGTTTTACAAGCATAAACAAAATAAAGTGGGTCACTAGGACCAGTTGTTAAGAGACTTGTGAATTGTTTCATTGTCAGCTTGATGTTTGTTATGGTTTTTTTTTTTTTTTTTATTTTATTGCACTTTACTTGACATTTAACAGCTGACACAATCATCTCAAAGTAAGTAGATCAATCTGAGGTGTTATCTACTCAACAATTTTACTTATAGTTAATAACAGCGAACTGTATAATTATTACCCACTTCAATACATCAGTCAAATGGACAATTACTTACAAAGCTTGTCACATGCATTTGATTTGTTGACAATCACTGTCAATGACATTTTTTGTTTTGTTTACATTTAACCTGATAGCTGATGTTCGCACATGAATTTGCGAGGCAATCCACAAACAAATATTTACGTCATAATATTATTGTCTAACAGGTGTTTTGTTTTTGAAATTTAATATCAGCAGTATGCGTTTGCGTTGACTTTGAAAACGGTAGCTGTTAAAAAAAAAACTAAATGTGTTATTCAAGCACATTTTTATTAATTGTCTCTCGCGTGTATTATGTTTTCAGTGGCAATTTTAAAGTATTTTTGTTTCTGTATGTACGTATGTATGGCTAGAACCGATGGAAGGCATTGTAGAGGTAATTGGAAACCGATTCATGAGAATTCTCGATGATTATTGTTATTGTTTGTTCGACCTAATAACCCGATAGCTCATGTCATGTTTATCAACTGGTTGATGTGTTCTGATTTTTTATTTTACGACCTTGAGTTAATTAATTAATAAGTTTAGAGAAGGCACGAGATTTTGTGAATGAAAAGCGGGCACTAGTGTATCTAGTGAACTTCTTTAACTTGATTATGAATGAGTCCATTTATGAATCGATTCGAATCCAATCCTGAGGAAGGTTAGTCCACTTAAAAAGTGATTCATAAATGATAAGTGAACCCTACAGCAAAGTGAATGTAAATGGGACACTTGTGTACCTATTCATTTTAGTGGCCAGTTAATGGAACTTTTCTTAATAATTTAACAGACTCAAATATGAATCATGGAAACATTCACTTTAATGTCATACATATTTTAAGGCCATAATTATAACTTTTCGTAATACTTAAACTACCTTTACGCAGCAAAATATTATTTATAAAACTTAACCTAAACGCCAAAATTTGCGTTTACAGGCTGCGTAAGGTGTGTGTAAAATTTTTTTTTGATTGCAAATGTAATGTTTATATTTTCATTAAAACAAAAAAGTTGTAAAAAGGTAACGGGTGATCCAAGTAGAGATACTTTTTTCAATAGCCTTTTTTGACAGATCACGTGTGAGTCGTGTCATGCTGTCATGTTATTTTTGTTCAGTATTGTTTGGCATTTCATAATGGAAAGACTTACGCGTGAACAACGTTTACAAATTGTTCAACTTTATTATGAAAATTCACGTTCTGTGAGGAATGTGTTTCGTGCACTTCGCTCAACTTATGGTCAACATAATCGGCCTACTGAGCGTACTATTCGCAACACCATCACCCATTTTGAGACCCAGCATTCATTATTGGATAATATTCGACCGAATAGACCACGTCCAGCACGCTGTGAAGAAAATATAGCGGCCGTAGCTGAGAGTGTACACGAAGACCGTAGAGAGTCGATTCGGCGCCGTTCGCAGCAACTCGGACTGACGTATGGAACGACTTGGCGCATTTTACGTCAAGATCTTAAATTGAAAGCGTACAAAATACAGCTTGTGCAACAACTGAAGCCGCTCGACCTTCCCAAGCGACATCGCTTCGTTCTATGGGCTCTTGAAAAGTTCCAAGAAGATCCGACGCTTTCGAGGCAAATTTTGTTTAGCGATGAGGCCCATTTCTGGCTCAATGGGTATGTAAACAAAAAAAATTGCCGCATTTGGGACGAAGAGCAACCTGAAGAGATTGAAGAACTGCCACTTCATCCAGAAAAAATAACGGTTTGGTGTGGTTTGTGGGCCGGTGGAATCATCGGTCCATATTTCTTTAAAAATTATGCCGGTGCAAACGTATTTGATGCCTGAAATTGAAGCTCGTGATCTCGGCGACATTTGGTGTCAGCAAGACGGCGCCACTTCCCACACATCGCATCAATCAATGGACTTATTGAGAGAACATTTCGGTGAGCACATAATTTCACGTTTTGGGCCGGTCGATTGGCCACCAAGATCGTGTGATATCACACCGTTAGACTTTTTCCTGTCAAAAGCTTATGCCGACAAACCCGCTTCGATTCAGGCCTTGGAGGAAAACATCACGTGTGTCATTCGCCAGTTACCAGTCGAAATGCTCGAACGAGTGATCGAAAATTGGACTCAACGGATGGGCCATCTGCGACGTAGCAACGGCCAACATTTGATAGACATAATCTTCAAAAAATAAATGCCAAAGAATGTTCTTTCAAATGATAATAAACATTCTCCATCAAATTTGAATTTTCTGTGTTTTTTTCTTTAAAAAAGTATGGAACCTCGAAATGGATCACCCTTTAGTTTTTTAAGTGTTCTTACTTATTTCGACACAAACCTCGTTTAGTTAAAACACAGAGGAAAATCGTTTATAAATCAGAATTTCAGCAAAAATGCGTAAAATTTGCGTGTAAATACTTACGTGTTGTTTAACTAAACAACCTCTGAGAGGTATTTTAAGGAAATCTAATAAATACGGCTGTTAGTATGTAAGTATGAAGCTAGCGTGGCTATCGGCCTTACTAATAATCAAACACTAATGTCGATTATTAGTTGACTGCCATATCATATTTCATATTTGAAATGGTACCAATAAATAATTTGACCTCCACCTTTACTAGTGCGAGGACTTTTTTTTTGAATCTATTACATTTGCTGTCAAATCTATTTGTCAAAACATCTGATATTGTTTTCAAATAGAGGTACTTTGAAAATAAGGTGAAGAAATTAAGTAGGTAATTAAATATGAATTCAAGTCGGAACGAAGATATTTTTATGGATCTGATGCTAGTTGACGAATCGGCAACCTCTCGAAAAGGGAAGAATTATAAAAAACCAATTGAACCATTTTTAAAATATGACGATCAGGAGTTCTTTGGGCACTATAGTTTTGTTTATTGTTGTTGGTGTATAGTAATCGGTAAACAGTTTAAAATTATTAATAGATTTAACAAACCGACAGTCCGCTATATTGCGGAAATCGTTCGAGAAGAACTTGCTCCACGGACGAATCGCGGAGAAGCACTTTCAGTGGAACTTAGGGAAAGGATCTTATCAAAGCGATGTTGGTAAGCATACATAATTTACTAATAAAAAGGTAACATTCAAATACAAACAAAAACACAACCGGTAAAGTCAAAAGACGAAGACAAATGAAGCAACAGACAATCGGTTCTGTGTGTCAGGATTTGAGTTCTGTCAATGTGACTTGTGTTGCCATCGTGCTTTAAGTGAAATAATTTTGTTCATACCTTTTAGTGCTTTTAATTTTTCCGAAATATATGTGACACTGTGCTTGGTTTTGTGTAGAAAACAAATGTTGCAACATATGCGGAAGGCCTACCAGAAGTTCGGATCGCATTAAGTATGTTAAGAAATATCTTGGGAAATTTGGAATCCATTCGGAACGGAAAATGTACCTATTCTAAAGTAAACGTACACACTTCGAATTACTTCGATATACGTTCAGTTAAACACTAATTTGTACAAAAGGAAACTGTTTGAATTTATTACGAAAATTCACATGGACTATTTCTTCATGCTTTGTATTTTTCATATACATTTTTATTTGATAAAGCCGAACAACAAAAATCGTACCTAATTGCTCCGACTAACACTATTTACTCCAAAATATATTACTATACGTATATTTGATACTAAAATAATTGAATGCACGGCATCATTCCGTTGCAGAATGAATTATGACAGAATGAAAATTAGACTTAATGTTAGACATAAACATGGCTTTTTGACCCTACAGTCAGGGATTATCCGACAACTAAATTTGTTTATTGGTACAGGGATTTAAGAAAGTGTACAGACTTCAAGTTAACTGCCAGACTAAATTTGATTATTAGTACGGCCGTATTTGTGCAGACTGCTGAGTGTAAAATGTACAAATCTGAGAGTCTTATTCGTAGGTGACAGCAAGTTCAATTATGACATCCAATAATATCATTCACTTACCTCTCATCCTGGAGGTAAACTCAGAAAGGAGAACTATCATCTAAGCACTACGTCAGTGGTTCTTAACTTAATTTTTTTTGTTCTGTCATAATTCGAATTTGGGGAGAAATGCAGTGCTACGTGTGTCATTGAAAATGTTCCTTTGCATCCCTCTAAGACCCTAGCCGTTGCCACCATTGAAAATGTATTTTTCTGATTTTAAGACGACTAAGCAAATAATTTTATATTTATAACTTTAAGTGGTATCAAAATGAATTTTTCTACAAACAAAATTACTTAATTTTAATTTAAACTTTTCGTTAAAGCTATTTTCATTATTTCACTGATTGAAATCAAATTCAATGAACAGCTAATGAATGTTCAGTTCTTTGGGCCCTGTATGGGCCGTTTAAGCTAATATTTATTTATTTGATCAACTCGAACCTCAAAACTGATGTCTTTCACTGACAGACATTTTTCAATGATTGCTGATTAAATATCTATTCCACTGATGCCTTCGAATATGATAACTATAACTAACCCCTAAGGGTTGCGATCTCTAATTGGATAATTGGAGCAAAATTAATATTGACTGAAACACGTTTTAAATTATTTTTCATTTCCCATAACAAATGTCGAACTTCAGATTCTTTTATTCAGCGGTTTTGGAGTTAAGGGCTCTCCACATTTTTTTAAAACTATCTGTGCAGAAGCAACGAAACATCACCCACCTCGCTAATATATTTAGGAAGAGATATTGAAAAACGAGTCCATCTAGGGCACGGGAAGTATTAACTTATGATGAGCGTGGCCTGGATTACAAATAAACGAAGTCATCACAAAACCTTTGGGACGAAATAAACCAAAAGACAATTAGATGGAATATAACAATCCTGAGATACGTATATCCCCACACAGTCAGAAAGAAATAGAGAGAGAGGAAGAGAGACATATCCCTTTCTTGACAGTGGATAGCTTAACTTTGGCACTTTCGATTTAAACCTGGGACTTCATAGGTACACATTTGCGTCGGTCAGTTAGCAAAAGAACTAGAAATTAAGTTGATTACATAAAAATTTAGATTAAGGATCTTTCTTTATAAGTGAAGATTTTAACAAATTTCTATATGAAAATATTCTAGTTTTACTAAGTTATACAGTATTAAATACTATGTGTCAGACAAGACCGCCACCTGATTACTTAAGACTTGTTGAAAAGCACGTTGGCTCCTAAATGTATAATTCAGGAAGCCTTAGGTAAAAGATTGCAACATGAAAAATTTGTTCAATAACACCAATCTTAAAGCGTTGGGTTGAAAATTTGCAATTTTGTGGTATCTATTGGCAGTCTCCCATATGGGAAGTCTCCTGGTTATGTCAAAGGAATAAGCTTTTATCAAGATCAGCCTTGAAGCTTTGATGGTTATAGAGAAGAGATCAAAATACGTAGTGCTGGGCAGATGGGCTATACTAATAAATCGCCAATAAAGCAGAAAGAGGACACTTAGTCCACGCTTCCAATTCATCCTCGAAGTACATACGTTTAGAAAGTCGACAGTCGAAAAAGAGGATCCTTAGTTCCAAACACAAAATATTTAACGCAATTTAAAAATATCGATCTCTAAGAGAAGTAAAGGAGCACCAACAGCCCTGAAAAATAGACCCAAACTTAAAGTGAAATTTTTCTGAATTATAACCATATTTCATTTTCTTTGGGACAATTTTTTATCTCTCGGTTTGGCGTCAAAATTGTGACATTGACATTTTTAAATTCATATTCAAGGAACTCTCTCATAAGCGGACAATGATGGTACCGAGAAATTTGTCAGCTTATAAGAGGTGTCCGCTTATGAGAAACTGAGCCCGTGTCGAACAACATAATACCCGATCAGTATTATAAAAAAACTTCAAAACTTGGGTAAAAACTTCTTATGGCAAACATAAGAAGGTAAAAAAAATTGTACACTTAACCAGTTCAGGACTTTGTTCAAAATTTCAGCTTTCTAGCTCATAATTATAGGCACCCAAATTTTTTGCTTTTTATGGAGCCAAAAATATAAAACAAAACTGTGCTCCGGTTATATTTTGTCCGCGTCCGTAGGGACTCCACTTATAACAGGTGTCCGTACATTAATGAGTACACTGACATTTTTTAAGGCAGGTTTTTTTTCTTGGTTTTGGGCCACTTTTCAAAAAGTTTTTTTGGTTCACTTCTTTGAGATAGTCATCACTGTTAGATTTTATGAAAGGCTAACCTATTTATATTCTACACAAGCTTCAGTATCAGCTCCAATAAATCCTCAACTGATTTATACTAAATTGGCCGAATCGGCGCACTGTTGTCGAAAATCTCGAAGACATTACCAGGACTACTTTTTTTTTAGGCAACGTGCTAAATACGTAGGTAGTTCGGGACTTTATCTACCTCGGCTCCGCTATTAACTCTGACAACGATATATCGTCAGAAATCAAGCGAAGAATTACACTTGATTAGTAAGGCCTTGTCGAGAAACACCAAGGAGTCTCTATATAAGACCCTCATCATCCCAGTCCTGCAGTATGGCGCAGAAGCATGGACGTTATCAAAGGCGGATGAAGATCTCCTTGGGCGTTTCGAACGCAAAATTCTTCGAGTGATTTTCGGTCCCGTTTGCGTTGACGGGCTTTGGAGGAGGAGATTTAACAGCGAACTGTACGAGCTGTACAGCGACATCAACCTGGTCAGAAAAATACGGATTAGTCGTCTAAGATGGCTGGGACATGTAGAGCGAATGGACAGAAAAGCTCCGGCCCGAAGAGTCTTCGAATCCAACCCGGAGGGACAACGCAGTAGAGGAAGACCTCGCCTAAGGTGGCGCGCGCAAGTGCCAGTTTAAGTGAGTTTTGTGTTGCCTTGCTTAAATATGTAGCTTTAGAGGATCTCCAGCAGCTACTCGAATCCTTAAATGTTCTCTGAAATTTTTTTCGTTCACAGTCACGTTACATTGGTTGAAAATCTCAATGGTATGTTTTGTCGCTCCTTCATCGCTGTGTCCTTAAAATGATAATTTTTCTTTATCTTGGGCCTAGGTACACCCATGACGAAAACCAGAGTCTTTAGAGGCTTTGCAAAGTTCCGGATTTACTTTAGTAGCCGAGTGCCTTATAAAAAAAAAACATTTTCGGTCATCGCCGTCTTAGAATTAGCTCCCGTGTTTTTCTACATTGTCCTTCGGTGGATCACATGCATCTTGTATAAAGTTTTTTTTGTCGCATAAAAGAGGGCTTCGCTCTGTACTTACCCCGCTGTCAGCCGGTTAGTTTTTTCGATTAGGTCGGTGTCATCTAGGCTATTATGAAGATCTACTTTTGAGATGATTCATCTACAATTCATTTAGTATGACGTTGAAAAAGTCACAAGCTTGCACGGCTGGTATTAAATATTTGGACAATTGTGAGTCTTCTCTGCCTTAAATCGGGTAATGATGTCGAAGATAAAATGTAGTACACGAAGAAGTTGGGTACCCTAACCCCAAAATTGAAATTCCCAAAATGCTATATCCTTAAACACAGTGAGGAAACTGTCTATGGTAATAGAACCTTCCGCTATAACCTCCAACTACAACTGTAAAGTCAGTGAATTCTCCGACCAACCTGGGACAACCTTTCCATACATTCTGATTGGTTTTCACTAATTCCATTAGCTTGTCTACACGGTGCAAAGTTAAATTTAAGAAAAGTGGGTGGTCTCACTAAGTGGAGGCCAATTTGTGAGGAAAAAATAAAAAAACCTGAAAACGAGGACAACTACCCACGGCTCACCCAATATGGCGAGTTTAATAAAACAAAACGCGTAACCCCTACAGTTTGACGGAATTTTGGGCAGATGTAATTTAAAAAAAAAAAAATTTCCTATTGCAGTGTGCTTCCAAAATTACCTTATCTTTGCAATAATCATAACTTTTAACCGAACGATATCGGCATAATTTTCAAAAAGCTATAAAAATGTGAGATTTGAACAAAGTTATCCAAAAGGTGTTTCAGAATATTTTGCTCTTCTTCTTTCCTTCTTTCACAACTCTCCACTCCAGGCCATTCCTTCCACAAATTTCTCCTCTTATGACTTTCATAAAGCAAATTTTCGCAAAATTAACGCCTATCTCGAAAGGTGTTCCTTTAATTTTAGTAACCTATCTTTAAATGATGCGATTGCCCTTTTTTACAGAGAACTTTTTAATCCTTTTTCTCTGTACGTATCCTTTTCGCGCCACAAAACATCATCTACATCCCCTCCTTGGTATAATCGAAGACTTCGCTCCTTACGGAACAAAAGGAATAAGTTATGGACAGTTTTCCTGCGCACCAATTCTTTTTCTGACTGCTCTAACTATCTCGGTACTTACTTTCAATTTACCCAACTTTATAATTCTCTCTACGATCGCTACCTTAAAAATTCGGTCAATCTAATAAATGACCCCAAGTCTTTTTACCAATTCGTCAACTATAAAAGAAAATCTGATGGATACCCTACCTCCCTATCATTCGAAAACAAATCATCAACCGATCCACACACTATTGCCGACTTTTTTGCTACCCATTTCAAACAATCTTTTGCCGATAACTCTTTCGTACCGGACCCCTCTTACTTCAATTACCTACTTAACTTCTCCTTCGGTCCTTTTCTATCTCATAGCTTTGATCCTATTCTTATCGAATTTAAGTTACAAAATCTCAATGATGAATTCATACCCGGCCCTGACGGTATCCCCGCAATATTTCTTAAAAAATTTGCTTCCAACCTTTCACTTCCCCTTTCTAAACTTTTTCATCTATCTCTTTCACAAGGAGAATTTCCTCAGGTTTGGAAGATCTCTTTTATAACCCTGATACACAAAAAAGGATCAAAGAAAGAAGTAACCAACTATCGTCCCATTGCTAAACTTTCTCACATACCCAAACTTTTAGAGAGTATTTTATACGAAGCCTTAAGCTTTCAATGTAAATCCATCATCTCCCCTTGCCAACATGGCTTCCTGAAAGGCAGATCAACTACTACTAACCTCGTCGAGTTCGTCTTCTTTTCCCTCTCTGCTTTAGAGAATGGAAACGAAGTCGATGTAATTGCAACCGATTTCAGTAAGGCTTTTGATAGGATATCTCATCAATTAATCATCTTCAAATTGTCTGCCCTAGGTTTCGAACCTGTATTGTTAAAATGGATTTCCTTTTACCTAGAAAGCCGTTCTTATAGTGTTCGCTTCAGATCCTTCCTCTCGGCTCCTTTCATGGCAACCTCTGGTGTCCCTCAAGGTAGCCATCTAGGTCCTCTTCTCTTTATCCTTACAATAAATGATCTGGAGCGGGTCATTAAACATTCCTCCCTCTCCCTCTACGCTGACGATACCAAATTTTTCAAAACCATTTCTTCCCGCGAAAAATAATAATTTTTCGATTTGGTGCCTCAAAAATTGCTTAGAGCTTAACATCGCCAAATGTCAATCTATCACCTTTTCTCGTAAGCGCAACCAGTCCCCTCCCCGAATATACCTTCTCCTTGGTCAGCCTATATCCCTTGTACAATCTCTTCACGATCTTGGCATACTGTACAACAGGGAGCTAAATTTCCGTTCCCACATTGATGAGATAATTCTTAAAGCTAACTCTTCACTTGGTTTTGTTAAACGGTGGTCCAAAGAATTCTCCAACCCTTATGTGACAAGATCCCTCTACATTTCCTTTGTTCGCTGCCTTCTCGAATACGCCAGTCAAGTGTGGTCGCCCTTTCATCGAGTTCATGTATCCAGAATTGAGAGCATTCAACGTCGTTTTCTTCGATTCGCTCTTCGAGGTTTGCCCTGTAACGACCCTATTATCCTGCCTCCCTATCAAGACCGCCTTAAACTTATAAACTTGAATACCCTTGAAGAACGCAGGGACGTAGCAGACATTCTCTTCATTCATAAACTCCTCTCAGGTTCTATCGATCTCACGTCTATTTACAAATCTATTTTCTTCAACACTAACCCTAGTAATTTACGTTGCCCTCCTCTTTTTTATTTACCTACCCACCGGACCTCTTATGGCTCCAACGAACCAATCTCCCGTATGCTGCGAAAGGTAAACGCAAAACTTACGGTTTTTGATTTTAACCGCAGCACTGCCTGTCTCAAACTCGATCTCCTTCCCAATTCCTCCCATAGTTCGTAAATCTTTGTTTTTAAGTTAGTCTATAAGTAATATAGCTTGTAATAAGCCTAATAAATGGGGGCATTTGCCCCCACCAAAATTAAATTAAAAATTAAAATTAGTAAAATGCTCTCAGAAGAGCTTAAAAATAGTCCCAAATAGTTTGTGACTTTTTTCGGGGTATCAGGGTGTTCTACAACAAAACAGATCACAGCAGTAGACTAGTTTATTACCCAATTTTTAAGCTATTTTTAGCCAAGTCAAAAATGTTTAAAAAGTTTTTTTTTTTATTTTGTGGTACGGTTTTGTGGTCGTCAAATGACAGTCAATAGTTCCCTTTGAACCAGTAATTAGCAATTAGTAGTCACACACAAAGACTTAACTTCGTGCAACGCTAAACATACACAAGCCACACGCTTCAAAACAGCTAACACGACAAAAGCACCAATGCTTCCTAAGTGGCTAGATTTATTGCAATCGGCCGTAACGAATAAATATCACATTACTCAATCGTGTTTGCTACGTCAAAGCGATATGAAGCCAAGTAGTGCAGACGGTAAATGACTTATTCAAATCATATGGAAGCCCTATAAACAGCGCAACAAAGTGATGTTAAATATCTTTTCTCCGTTGTTCTATGCAGTTGAACGCTTTGGATCAATACGTCAGACGTCATTTAAGCTTTCTATCTTTCTTTCTCAATCGCTATAATGCGCTCTCGATTACGTCAAAATCTCATTTGCCGACATCCCACTGACCCATTTTCTACCCATTCCGATGTCACAGTTTTTATTTATGTGCTGAAACTCGTGTGAATTTCTCAAGATACAAAGCAAAACAACAATACTCTTCCATGAATCACAGTCATAGCCAGCGCAGCATTTGTTGATCACCAAACCACCAATCATTTGTGAAGCAATGCGAAACCCTCCTACCCGCCCAGAGACTTGATGCCATAAACAACAGTTTCAACATATCAAACTGCATCTCTATGCAAGTTGCATTAATGATTCCGCAGAATATTCCACCTCCTTCCTCATTTCAGTTTCTATCACTTACTTTGGTCTATGGAAACCGAAATGAAAGATCGGCATGCAAGTGTGCACCAAGAAGTAGCTCGCCTCTGACATCGACATCGACAAAATACGAAAGAAGAAAAATCCGACTCAGCTAAGCTTCGTGATAATTTTTCGCTTCCCGAAACGTCAACAAACTACGACGACCTTGTAGCAGCTTACCCCACCGTTGGCAGCGACGCAACATGTTGCTAGCAGCAACAACCAAAGTAGGCTGTAGCTGTTTTGTGGTTATGATGTTATGGCAATTCTTTGTGTTATTCATTTTCGCGCTGCGTATACCTTGAGTACCTACCAATACTGTTTGGGTGGTGGAAATTTCTAGTAAAACGCAGTTTTGCGCACTCAACTTGTCCCCCATTTGTAGGTTTTGTTGTGGTAGTTTCTGCAGATGGATTAAATCGACCAACAACAACGGCCTCTCTATTGAAAATGAAAGTTGTCTTGGTTTACATCCAGATGATGATGATGATGATGATGATTGTGATGGGCAAAACAGTGAAACAGAAAAGCGGTCGGTTACACAATGAGAGTTGATTCCATTCTTTCGTCGTCTGCCTTAGAAGATCCACACAATGATAAAAGCTATATACCTACTATCTACCTAAGCAAACATTTATTTTATTTTTGTAATTTATGTGTAATTTTATGTTGAAATTTTAAATTGAATGGAGCAAAAGCAGACGAAACAAGAAAGAGTCCACAGACACAAAGGAAAACCTTGATTCAGTTGAGTAATAATCTGACTTAACTGACCATTAAATGCTTCATTGAATGTGAAATGAGTTTATCGTCTGTTGGCGGTGTAGTAGGCAGGTAGGTAGGTATGTGCAGAGCGGGATTATATCCTCCGCTTTTAAATGGGGTAATGGTTGACAACTTGTGGGGGTATTTATCGCAATTTATTTGCATATTTTTGGTCTGTATAACCACAGATGCAGATTAGTCGCAAAACCGTTTTCAGGACTTTCCGTGAAATTTGTGTTAGGAAATAACGTTGATTCGGTGAACGTGAGTTGATAACAAATTAAACAAACATGGCTTTCGTTTAGTAAGAAATCGCAATTGAGTAATGAATTTTGTAGAATCGGGAATTGAACAAAATGCCTTTGTTCTGTTAGGGTACCCTGGATGCTTTATGAATATTTAATAATTTTATTTTTGATCAAAGCTTATTTTTTTTTTATATATAATGTTCGCACTAAAGGGATTTTGGATACCCTTATAATGAAGTAACACAGTGAGGGCATTAGGGCAGTGAAGGATAAGAAAAAGGGAGATACCGATGCACGTTGGTTTTAAATATCTGTAAACTATAAGCTGCAGGAAAAACAGAGCGGGGTAGAGCATTCCACACTCGTATTGCACGGTTAAGAAATGAATACTTTTATTTGACTGTACGTCCGAATACAGGCTTGAGGGTAAACTGATGTGCATTCCTAGAATGGTGAGTAGGGGTGGAATGCAACTGGCTATTTCATTTGAGCACTTGAGGTGGAAGTACCGATAAAACAATGACAGGCAGGATACATTGCGACGATGACTAAGAGAGTCAAGTGATTTCGCGATGTCTCGATCGGCAAAAAGTTTTACCGTACGTTTTTGGATCCTGTCAAGTAGCTCCAAATATGTTATTGGTGCACCAGACCAGATATGATCGTTGGACTCAAGTTTTGGGCGAATAAACGCCTTGTAGATTCTAGCCAGATCAGAAGGGGTGAAATATTTCTTGCATCGCTTTAGGAAGCCTAGACATTTCGCAGCATTCTTGGCGACACCGAATATGTGGTCAATCCAACGAAGGTTGTCATTAACACACGTACCGAGAATGGAAAGTCGTTCGGTTTCAGCGATGCAAGTGCCATTCATGGATAATGGCAGAGTATTGAGGTTTCGCTTCAATGAGAGCAGACAGCATTGCGTTTTGGAACTCCACTCTGCTGTCAAGATCGGAATTCAATGAGCTTAACATACGATGCCGTTCCAGTTCAACGCCCGAAGATGAGGGGCGTTGCCCAGGAAACGAATATGTTAAGCTGAGGGTACTGTCATCAGCAAAAGAATGGATTGGATTAGAAGTGACAGACAGGAGGTCATTGATAAAAATGAGAAAGAGAATTGGAGACAAAACAGAGCCTTGAGGGACACCAGCATTTATTTGGTGAGTTGCAGACTTGAACCCGTCCAAAACGACTTGAATTGAACGGTCCAAAAGGTAATTTCTAATCCATTGAAGAAAGGTATCATCAAAAGAGGCTGATGCCAAACTCTGTCAAATGCCTTTGAAATATCAAGCGCAACGACCTTGCTTTCACCACCACGGTGAATAGATTGGTTCCACTTTTCGGTTAGATATGTCATCAAATCACCAGTGGACCTGTTGCTGCGAAAACCGTACTGCCGGTCATTAAGAAGTTTTCGGGATTCGTGATATTTCATAAGCTGACGATTTATCAGCGTTTCCATGACCTTGGAAAGAAGGGACGTAAGTGCAATTGGTCGGTAGGAGGAGGGAGAGGAAGATTCACCGTTTTTTGGGACGGGCTGGACAAATGCTGTTTTCCATCTTCTCGGAAAGAGCCCTTAAGAATAGGGCAGTTAGAAAAGCTTACGCAGTGGTTTAGCCAGCGTGGAAGAACACCTCTTCAGAACGATAGGGGAAATACCATCTGGACCAGCGGATTAATGTATTTTGAGATCTTGAAGAACTCTTGCCACTGTACGAGTGCGAAAATGGACCATAGTCCCATAGAAGATTCTACGCGCTCGAGTATTGGGGGAGATAAAGCACAATCTGGCAGCGTTGAGCTAGCTGCAGCAGATTGGCTTTATCCGAAGAGCTGACAGCTGGCAGATGTTATTGCAAGTGAGTGTCGGGCCGAATTTTTAATATTCTTGACAAACGACCAAAATATTTACTACCGGTGGGACTTTGTAGTATTTTTTGCCTCAACTTTTGGTCGTAGGAGAATTTTACACTATTAATGTGGGCATTGCAGTCATTTCTGGCTCGTTTGAACTTTTTTCGGTTTTCCTCAGTTGGGTGGGCCTTAAATGACTGAAAAGTTACCTCTTTAGCCCTGATAGCTTCTTTACAGCTCAAGTCACACCACGCATTTTCCTTAGGTTTGATACTCTTTATCCTGATAGGGATAAAGCGTTTCATACCCAGGTGAATTATAGCTTATACTTGACGATTTTAGCAGCTGGTACTTTGTAGGTGCAATTACTAGGCATCGAGGTACAAACAACTTGACTGATGTGTAAAACTATTTTATGTGTCGTGCACTTTCTACTATGCACTCCTCTATTAAGGAATTTGGCCTACAACTCACGGACGATATTATGTAAAAACTATGTATACAAAAAATAAATGTAAAAGCTACTAAATATAGGTGACCTTTATGAAATTAGCGATTCTATGGTCATATGTCATGACCACATTTGTAGAGGCTGTGGCGATGACCACAAGCAGGTGCTTAAACTAACATACCATAAGTTGCACAGCTTCGATTCATCCGTAATGAGTGAGGTGATAAGGCGACCAAACTTGGCAAGCATATTAGAAAATAGGCCTAACGAATGTGGTGATAGAGTGATTTAGAGACAAAAGGCTCAGAAGTTGGTTTGAGTCGGAAATAAAAAAGCGTCCTTAATGATGCAGTCGATGTTACTAATTGTGAAAATAGACACCAGTGGGCCTAGGTGTCTACCCCGGCACCACAGATCGCTAGGAAATTATCTGATTCGGAGGGCCTCAATCTGACTTCTTATATTGGCGATCAGGCTTTATATGGGGTTCCTTATTTTTCTGGTCTCATCTCGAGTCTCTTACTACTTTAAATTTGGAATCCGTTTTATAAAGTTCACTGTACCAGAATTAAGAGAATTTAGAAGCCTATGTTTGTACTAGAAAATAATAATGTACTAATTTTCAAGTGCAACTGTCAATGTCAATATGCAGTGTTCCCATTAGATGTTGTATTTCTTACATTTTTGTAGTTAATAATTTGAACAATTTCCAAATTGAAATTAAATTTACCTAAAGTATTTTTGGTAAGTATTTCAAAAATTGATTAATGCCGGAGAATTAGCATCACAACATCATCAACATGACCCATACCCATAATAAAATAAGTGAAAGTGTTTTGTACTGACTGACTGACTGAAACTTTTCCCCCTGATCTGAAACTTTAAAGGTTGATAGAAAAAAAGCTTTTATTTTCAGGCGTACTCTTCACTAACTTCGTTATAAACTTATTTTTATTTTGTTCCAGCTGCCGAATTTAAGGGGCAACCCTTAAGATGATATCCATGTTTCCACAGGTAAAAATATTTGCTGGTCATGATGCTGATTGAATAAACAAAGAAGACGGATCCAAATCACAAAATGTATTTTTGGTAAGTATTGATAGCTTAAACCCAAACATAACATACAATTACAGTCTTTCATTCATGTACACAAATGACAATTAGCAAACAAGATTTTTAACACCAAAAGTGAATGTGTTAGTGAAAGGCGGGTTTTCATGAGAATTATGTCAAACTAAGTAACAATAGCCAACTTCTGTAAACTAACAATATTTGTATAGGCAAGTCTCGATTATTTTATAAGAAGATTCTTTCAGTGATTACGAATATCTTCAATAAAAAATTAATCCATTTTTATGCATGTGAACGAAACCCGTCCAATTATAAGTTCTTAAATATAATATGTAAAGCAAGAAGATTTGTTTTCCCTTATTGAAATATTTAAAATATTAGCCACCAGTTAAAAAATCTATCAACTCTCAAGGTGCGATCAGGCGGTCACCCAAGCTTGTCATCCTGATGACATTCTGGCGTCACTATGACGTAGAATTTGTACTCCAGTGTGATCGCCTGTCATTCAGCATGTCATTGAACGTGTCATCCAAATTGCAAGGTCCCACGGATGACGTCGATTTTCCACAGTGTCACCTAACAGGGATGACAAGTTTTCATCGTTGAATGTTTATGTGAAAATTCTTAGACTCGGATGACCTAATGACAGATGACAACTGAATTACACAAGTTCTCTGATGTCAGAATGACACGTTCGGATGACCGTCTGATCGCACCTTTAGTCCATTTCTGCTATCTGTCGGTATAAACGAAATTTCTAGTGTAGTTCACAGTTTGATGCTGTATATTTAAGCTGCTAATGTCCAGGTTTACGACAGCTGTCCTCTTGGCCTTATTGGCAATTGTGTGGAAAGTATTTTTACCCAGGACCTAAAAAACATTTCTAAAAAAATAATAGTTTGCTTAGCCTTCCTTAGTCCTTCCAATTTTTAAACCATGAGACATGAACATAAATAACAATGGGTAGCCATTTGTCATATCCGTTCTTAACGGTTTAATAAGCTTAAGTCATCCAAAGACCATCAAATATGTCAACAAAAAATCACATTTAAAAGAAGACGACGTAATAAAGTCCCAAAATAATACGAACCAACACATCAATACCGAAAGGCAATAAATATAATTAAGAAAAAAACAACAAGTAAATATTTTATTTATTATTATTGACAAATTTTGAACGCTACTGTAAGACCGCAATAAATTAATTCAACTGTCCAAAACTGTAGACACTCATCTAAAAAAGCTTAAATTTATTTTCATTTTAACAAACAATAGCAAGCGGCGGCGACAACTTTTGCATGCTAAAAACCTCAAATGTAAGACTTCATTTGGAGTTTCAGAAATTCTATTCATGAACATCTTCCCGCACACGATAGCAATTTGTTGTCGCTATATTTCTTTTGTTTTTCCTCTTTCATATACATTCTGGTATTTGCTTGTTTACCACACACACACACCGGTAGCTTCTCAAAATAATTGTATTTCTTTTGCGAGCCGCGCTGGCATGTTCCGAAGAGTGAAAAGTAAAAGTTCTTTCTCAGTGTTAAAACATGCAATTTTTCTGTGGCAGCTCTCTTCCCGATATCATGGGAATAGCAATGGCTATGGTGAGCGTGTTACAACTTTCGCCACCGCATGTCTGTGGAGCCGAGCCGGGTTTTTTTTTCTCTCGATATTTGATGATTTTTTTTCTTTTTCCTTTTTCTGGTAAATTTTTCCTTTTCTCACAGTAATGATGACATAATTTCCACAGCACATGGACATAGACCGGGGAGGATGCAGAGAAAAGAGAAACCCATTTCCCAGTTCGGATCAATTGAATTTCCATCGAACCAAACGACTGCACCGGCACCGCAGACGGTGTTAGATAATAATTTATCTGCGCAAAGTGGAAAAATGAAATAAAAATCAATCAAATCCAAATGTGCAGCTTCCCAAACCAAACCACTGGTGGTGGTGGTAGCGTGTGAGGACTTAGCAAAGGTGAAATGCGGTAGGGTTCAGCTACCTGTTTCGAATTTGTCTGTTCCTGTTGTCTATGTAATAAGTCGTTTTTATGTGCCAATGTTATGTTACTACTTACTTGGACGAGTAATTAATACCAAGACGTCCGACATAGACATATTGTCGTCAAAGATATAACGATAATGGTTAATTTTTTGCGGTAAAGGGTAGATTACTACTTTAGTGGTTTTGGATTCGAAGATGGTAACCTACATGAAATAGTTTTTATAGCGATATAAAAAAAAACTCATAAAAAAGAACCTCTGGCAACTGGCAAGGAGCTGCTAAGCTAATGAGCAGAGCACTCTGCCTCATCATCAATAGACTTCTTGGAAGGCACTTCCCTTAACATTTAGAATATCTTTCTAAAAAGTCTATAAGGGACTTAATACTGTATTGCAAACGCCGGTGGAAAGGCGATATAAAAAAGAACCTCTGGCAACTGGCAAAGAGCTGCTAAGCCCTTGGGCAGAGCACCGTACCTGTTCATCAATAGACTTCTTGGAAGGCACTTCCCTTAAGATTTAGAATATCTTTTTAAAAAGTCTATAATGGACCTAATACTGTATTGCAAAAGACGGTGGAAAGGCGATAAAAAAAAACTCATAAAAAAGAACCTCTGGCAACTGGCAAGGAGCTGCTAAGCCAATGAGCAGAGCACTCTGCCTTATCATCAATAGACTTCTTGGAAGGCACTTCCCTTAAGATTTTGAATATCTTTTTAAAAAGTCTATAAGGGACTTAATACTGTATTGCAAAAGCCGGTGGAAAGGCGATATAAAAAAGAACCTCTGGCAACTGGCAAAGAGCTGCTAAGCCCTTGGGCAGAGCACCGTACCTGTTCATCAATAGACTTCTTGGAAGGCACTTCCCTTAAGATTTAGAATATCTTTTTAAAAAGTCTATAATGGACCTAATACTGTATTGCAAAAGACGGTGGAAAGGCGATAAAAAAAAACTCATAAAAAAGAACCTCTGGCAGCTGGCAAGAAGCTGCTAAGCCAATGAGCAGAGCACTCTGCCTCATCATCAATAGACTTCTTGGAAGGCACTTCCCTTTAGATTTAGAATATCTTTCTGAAAAGTCTATAAGGGACTTAATACTGTATTGCAAAAGCCGGTGGAAAGGCGATATAAAAAAAAACTCATAAAAAAGAACCTCTGGCAACTGGCAAGGAGCCAGATGACTGCACTCTGCCACATCATCAATAGACTTCTTGGAAGGCACTTCCCTTAACATTTAGGACATCTTCATAAATGCCTCGAGATGGCCTGTAAGCTCATAGGTTTTACAGTGTAAGGTTTTAACCTGTTAGCCTTCTAAATTTTTCTGTATTAGTCTAAGTGTGGCGATAGACATTTTGTTTCCGTCAGCCGATTGACCTAGCCTAACCTCCTCTGTCAACATTTTTTTAACTAAATATCAGCTTTATCAGCTTTGTGAGCTTTAAGCCTTATGGGAATCTTTAAGTCATTATTCATATCCAGGGATGAGATGTCAGATAAATTTGTTTATTAATAAGTGATACTTATCTACTCGCTTTTCGTTACTTAACTTTCATAGACTCGTATAGATCGAGTCTCAATAAAGACGAGCTTGAAATTATTTACAGACAACACTTCCCCAATTATTTTGAGCTACCACTCATCTTTCTGGTCGTGTCTATCGTGTATGATAAAGGATAAATATACAACCACTTTGGTTGGGACGTTGATATTGAGCCGCACGCCTTTTCAACAGTGAAAACAATAAAGTTGAGGGCGCGTATTAAGCTAGTGCTAAATATACTGAAACTTGTTGTAGGAATGAACTAGGAAAGCTCGAAGGAAAGGCTGTTAAACGTCGAAGACGAGACAAATACTATGCAGGAAGCCATTTTCCCGAGCAACTAAAGAAACACTTTCTAAGGCCTTACTACAATATACCCAGTCTTTCTCTATGGATCTAAAGCAAGGAATCTTTCTAAAGCTGAAGAATATACTTGGTCATTTCACGGGAAACTATTCTTCGTTAGATATTTGGATCAATTTTATGTTGACGGGGCTGTGGAGGAGACGATTATACGATGAACCATATGAGCTGTAACCCAACATCTAATTGATCTAAAAATATTCACTTCGGGCGATTGAGATAGCTGAAACAACAGCCATAAGACTCGTCAGCTCAACCAACTTAGGATTGGCCAAAACCGGACTAGTTCGAGAGACTGTAAATCGGTAAAAAAACTCATATAACAAATTTATAGCATATACTCCTTAGGGTCCCGAAATGGTAAAGTGTTAAAAGTTTTTAAATCCGCCCACTGCCACGCCCACAATTTAGAAAAAACCGTTTTAAGGCTTAAGTTAGAGAGATAGGGTATTGGAACCTTTACAAGATATGTAGGCACTGCCATCCTTTATAAGTCTGTCATATAAAATTTTTTGCCACGCCTACTTTTTGTGGGCTTTTTTGCACTAAAATGCTGTTTTCAGCGAAAATTTTAATAGAAACTCAAAAAAAATGTTTAACAAAATATTTTGCAAATATTCTTTCCAATACATCGCCCATACAAAGTTTTTGGCCACGCCCACTTTTTGGAGGCGTTTTTTCAAAAAATATTTTTTTTTTTTATAAATTTCATAGAATGAAATAATATCCATCAACTTCTTAATGCGTTTTTCTTTGGGGCATATAGGGATATGGATAGGGTATCGTACTGTTCGCCCCAAGCGGACTGTAGCCTTTCCTTATGTTTTATACATACGTTCAAGATCTTAGACACCAAAACTAGTCCAGGACAGTCGGGGAGTACTAAAGTTTAAATCGAACATGGTAAGGTTCAAGATAGGCTTCCACAGCAAACGACCTCAATACAGATTGCGAGGGTTAGTGTTGTAAAGATACATGCAATCGATATAACCAAAAAAAAGTAGATGCAGCGAAACGCTTAACGCAGTTATGAATGGTCGGCGAAACCCCCCGGTAGGACCAGTAGGAATTCAGTGAAATATGAGGGTAATGATCCCTATAATCCTGATCATAGTCTCGTCGTTAAAAGGCGAGAGAAGAAGGCAAGATAAATGGGTTGCCTCAGGGTAGATCTCAAAGAGCAAATCGAAGAAAGCGATGTTGTGTAGTATCAATTCCGGACACGTCAACGAACATGCTGGAAGAGACACAACGCTGGACTGACATACGAACATATAGGTTGACCGTCGATAAGATTGGCATTTGACATAGAAAAACTGTCAATTTCTTGTTGAAGATGACTTGAATCTTGGGATGATAAGGCTAAGGGGACCCTGATTCGGCAAAAAAATTAACCAGGAAGTGGTTTGCAATCTATTTGCCCTTAGCCCGAATGTTGCAAATGGTTCTGTCGATTCTTAAGGTGCTTTTCAGCTGCAATGTTTTGCTAAATGTTAACTTACACTACAGAAAAGGTAGACAGTGCCCTTGATGACACAGTCTCGAGATCAGAGATTTTCAAAGGAACATATGCTATCCTACTTCGTACCCCAACCTCAATTTTTGCAATCAAAAATCCCGAGCTCACAAAAATTGAATAAATAATTTGTTCATTCTCAAACAAATGCAGCACACAACCTATAAATAGACCCAGCCACCCCTAAGTCTAGAAATATTTTTCACATTTCAATTGGCATATTGAAACATAAAAATATCATAACAACCATCAGCGGCGACACAAAATGGATTAGGTACATTCACTCAACTATCTGTAGGCACAACGACGACATATAATAGTATCGATCATTTATGCAATCTTATGTTATTCAATCCACACACACACAACTATCTACTCATCTAAGAAATAGAATATAAATATTCATGAATACCTCGTGTGTCCACAATAAAGACTCACATTTGCATTTATTTGGCCACAAAATTCGACGTTAAACTCAAATGGAATTTGTTTTGTCTCAAGAAATTATACAAATGGCCACTGTGTCAGAGCCAGTCTTGGACTTTGTAATACCAAAACGCGAAATAATTATATTTCTTGCACAATCAAAACTCATTATTTGTCCGAGTATTTTTTTTTTGTTCACAAAGCGAGCTGTGGACGGGGGCTATGAAAATGGCCTCTGAATACCTTTTATATATAGGCAAATTCACATTTTCGCCAAAACTTGCATGATGGCTATTTCCTTCATTGCCCATGGACAAATTTGGTTTGATGGATGCATAGCTCAAGGCTCTCGTAAGAAATCGCTATGTATGTACGCGATTAACATCAATTAAGTTAAGAATATTAATAACGGGTTATTAGTTTTGCATGAATGCATTACATTGTACTTGCTAAATACAATTACCTACTTAGTGTGTAGAAACGGGTTTACGCATTAGATAAGTGAACATGATATGATTGAACGACAGATGTATGGCGCAAGATAAGGACCTTTGAACTTACACGAATACGGCTATAATTGGAAGGTTCTAGATAATTTCAACAGCATTGCGTTTTATAATTATCTAGCAGCTACGTATTCCATGTGGTATGCATGGAAAATTTATAATTCGAAGTCTCGTTCATGTTTCTGTCTCGTTATCATGCAATATTGGGCATTCGTCATTTATTCGACTTGATATTAGTTCTAGGAATATCTCACAAAGCGATTAAGATGCTGACTTTGAAAGCAGCTAATTGGAAAGAGCGTGCATTATGTAAGTAAAGGTTTTCGCTTACGTATGAGTATTTACATATAGCTTTTAGCTTTGCAGGTTGGCGTTAGTTCGCATTTGAACTCTTTTGTTTAGAATAAACTCTGTTTCGGGGTACGATACTCTGTATATTTGGATAGTGAAAATAAGGTTCACCAACGTTACAAATTAACGCAAGGTTGATATAGACTTTTAAAGCAAGGGCAAGAGTAGATAATAATTTTACAGGAAGATTATTTTTTTTTAAGAAATTTTTAAAAAGTCAATGTAACTCAATTTGAGTCGTACTTCACAATTTAAGGGGCACGGTAGTACCCAACCAAGTTGGCACTATACCTTTATTTACAGGAACCAACTCAGACTATTCGCTTACAATAAAACTAGAGACATAAAATTCAGGATTTACTGGGATGCACTGCAGCAGGCTCCATACCAAATTTCAACTGGGTTACAAGGCCCCAAGATTAGCAAAATTAGTAATTCACTGACAGATCATTCCACATCACACTGGCACTTTCAATCATCGAAGAACGTTGAAATTGGGCGCAGTAATAGGATTTGCTGAGTTAACCCGTTTTTTCCATCCAGTGAACGTGGTAGTCTCCGACTTTTATTAACTCAACAACCAAAAGACGTCCAAAACTTGGGAGTACTAAAATAAGTCGAATGTCGTTCATCGGTTTGGGTGTATATCGCTTGTTGCGCTTCAGAAAATGTTTTGAACAATCGTTTTTGAATGTTGTTTTTTGATAGTACAAAATCTAGTTGTAGCTTCTCGATAGGCAAGAAGGTAGAATGATACCTCAGAGTATCAAGGGAAAATTACCTAGACTCAGTTTTTTGTTCAGTGGTTCAGTCCGTTGGAGTGAGTGCTAAGCGAGTGATTCTAGCTTCAAATCAACTTCAGTACCACGAAGAGTTTTGATTCGCTGCCTCACCTCTGGGAAAAGTCATACAAACTTCCCAAATTTACCATTCGAAATGGGCAAAAACGTGCCCCTTACATTTTTGCACATACAATAGTTGGAAAAGCTATGCCCTGTATTTATTTTTTAAGATTTAAAAGAACGACAAGTTGAAAAAACGAAGTATTTGGCTCAAATTTAAATGAAGCCCACTAAGAAGTAAATAGGATTCTTAGGTCATTTTTGGTTCGCTGTGACTCCTCATTAAAGAGAGAGAGAGAGAGAGATGAACGCAGTGACAGTGTCAATCGAATTGCTGGAAAAGAGAATATTGGGTTGACTGTAATAACCAAAACACAGAATTCTCCCAAGTTAACGAAGATCAGTAGGACGGGGTGACTAATCGGAATACAATCGAACCTTATCACTGCCGTCGAACACAAGTCTTATGTGTCCTTATGTGACGAATGTCTATGTTGCTTAGATCGCTCAGATCGTCTTCTACAATCTGTTTTCTCAATCTTGCAAGCACGGAGAAGTTGAGCTGGAGATGTTTTATGGATTTCTCGTCCTCAACGTCTCCGCAGTGTCTAACGTTGGATGCCTGCCTAAAAGAGTCAGGCCATACTTTATAACTATTTGACAAGCCAATAAATGCGTCAGGTTTCACCGTCAGGAGTGTTTTTTTGGACTTGACTTAACCACACTTAAAGACAGCCTCGGATAGGCTAAATTTGATCGTTTGCATAGAGACGGCAGGTAACTCTCTGGCATTACCTTGCTGGTGGTTTTAGGTATCCGCTCTGCAGTTCCTTTAAATGCCTCTGTGTATAAGATTCAACAATGCGTAGATACAATTCCTGCATCTCAAAGTCACGATCTCAGTCATTGACTTTTCATCATGTTTCCTTATTTGTAATTCATTTAATATCGTAATAACCCTCATTAAATAGTAAGTGGCAGCTTATTAGCAGATAATTGCGTTAAGAAGACACAGCAGGCCTTAGTTACACAAAGTGGTATAAATGTTTACTTGTCAAAATGAATAAGGTGGAACATATCACGCGTTACATAAAGTTTTCCATGTTCAACCTTGATAACAGCAAAAACTTGGTCTTAATCCCACTTACAAAAAAATTGTTTTTTTTTCCTCACCGACCTTTTAACGGGTGATCCAAGTAGAGATACTTTTTTCAATAGCCTTTTTTGACAGATCACGTGTGAGTCGTGTCATGCTGTCATGTTATTTTTGTTTAGTATTGTTTGGCATTTCATAATGGAAAGACTTGCGCGTGAACAACGTTTACAAATTGTTCAACTTTATTATGAAAATTCACGTTCTGTGAGGAATCGGTTTCGTGCACTTCGCTCAACTTATGGTCAACATAATCGGCCTACTGAGCGTACTATTCGCAACACCATCACCCATTTTGAGACCCAGCATTCATTATTGGATAATATTCGACCGAATAGACCACGTCCAGCACGCTGTGAAGAAAATATAGCGGCCGTAGCTGAGAGTGTACACGAAGACCGTAGAGAGTCGATTCGGCGCCGTTAGCAGCAACTCGGACTGACGTATGGAACGACTTGGCGCATTTTACGTCAAGATCTTAAATCGAAAGCGTACAAAATACAGCTTGTGCAACAACTGAAGCCGCTCGACCTTCCCAAGCGACATCGCTTCGCTCTATGGGCTCTTGAAAAGTTCCAAGAAGATCCGACGTTTTCGAGGCAAATTTTTTTTAGCGATGAGGCCCATTTCTGGCTCAATGGGTTTGTAAACAAACAAAATTGCCGCATTTGGGACGAAGAGCAACCTGAAGAGATTGAAGAACTGCCACTTCATCCAGAAAAAAACAACGGTTTGGTGTGGTTTGTGGGCCGGTGGAATCATTGGTCCATATTTCTTTAAAAATTATGCCGGTGCGAACGTAACCGTCATTGGCGACCGTTATCGTGCCATGATAACCGACTATTTGATGCCTGAAATTGAAGCTCGTGATCTCGGCGACATTTGGTTTCAGCAAGACGGCGCCACTTCCCACACATCACATCAATCAATGGACTTATTGAGAGAAGATTTCGGTGAGCACATAATTTCACGTTTTGGGCCGGTCGATTGGCCACCAAGATCGTGCGATATCACACCGTTAGACTTTTTCCTGTGGGGATATGTAAAGTCAAAAGCTTATGCCGACAAACCCGCTTCGATTCAGGCCTTGGAGGAAAACATCACGCGTGTCATTCGCCAGTTACCAGTCGAAATGCTCGAACGAGTGATCGAAAATTGGACTCAACGGATGGACCATCTGCGACGTAGCAACGGCCAACATTTGATAGACATAATCTTCAAAAAATAAATGCCAAAGAATGTTCTTTCAAATGATAATAAACATTCTCCATTAAATTTGAATTTTTTGTGTTTATTTTCTTTAAAAAAGTAGGGAACCTCGAAATGGATCACCCTTTACTTGAATTCAGCGGAAAAACACCATGCCAATAGCATGTCGATATTTTGTATTCCATAGATAGATATAAAGAACTACCTTTTCTTTTAGATTTAAATTTCTTAGCTCAATAGCAAGGTTACCGAGAAAAAACTGAAAAATTTTTTTTTTTATTTTGTAAAATGACAAATTCATGATGACCCCCAATTAATGGGTTTAATTCTGAGCTAGGTTTTGTTATTCCGTTTAATTAAAAAGTTCATCAAAAACTATGAAAAAACGTAGGCAACAAATACATAAAGTATGTGTAGTGCTGCTTAAATTAAGTGAACACTGAGTGGAGATGTAAATTTCGAAGAAGATTTGCATTTTAAGTAACACATAGTTGTTCAGTATGTATCTATAATTATTCCAAGGCAAGCAAATTTTATATTCTACATATACATGCATAGTAGTGGTTAATTAAAAACGAGAGGCCTGGCACGTAGGCTGAATCTGGTAGTGAGTTTTTAATTGAATCGAGCATTTTAGGGAAATAGTTAGTTGTTATATTTTTTGTTAAAGCAAAGTTCGCATATACATAGAAGGGACAGTCGGTCTTTCTTTGAAAAAACGTATGCTAGGTCTAAAATTATACTTGAATCTAGCGGCTTTGAATTAAATACAAAACTAAAGTCCCCGAACCGTACGATCTGAAAGTGTCCAAACATACATATATCTTCGCACACACAATGGGTGGCGAAAAAAGCTAGGCTTTAGGTACTAAAGTCTCGACAAAAATTAGAACGTGTCCCACTATGTTCTGGGTTGAGTATGAAAACGTTTGCGGAAGATGCGGACTTAAATCTTTGAAAAAGGTTTGCTGGTGCATTGTTTTTTAAAAGGTAAAAGGAAAAGGCAAGAGTTTTAAAATCAACGAAATTACATAGTGGCCCCTCTGACCTACATTGTAAATGTATCTTACAGTGCTATTTACAGTCACCTGCAGCCTATGTTTAGTGTTGCCATCCTTATCACAAAAATCGAGTTGAATTGACAAGAGCAGTATCTTTACCAACATTTTCTTAGTTTTTACAGGAATGAAATTACTTGCCTGGGTCAATGCTCTCCCGGACCCATACACCTTGGAGATAGTGGTTTAGCCCATGCCAGGCACCAATTTTTCACACTGGACACATAAGCTAGCGCTAAGCTATTTATAATTAGTTGAGACAAGCCTCTGAAATCAATGAGTGATCGGTTGATTATGATCACCTGTTTCTTACTTGAGTTGAGCATAAGTTATTGCTATATGTCACCAACGTCAACTTTAAATCGCTCAATAGCATCCTCCATCATTCCTATTGGGTAACTAAAGTGCAATTGAACGTCGTCTGCATACATTTGTGTATTTAAATTTTTTAGCACCGCAGGAATATCATTATTGAATAGCGTAAACAAGATTGGTCCCATTATCGATCCCTGTGGAACGCCGGACGTGGCTTAAAGTTAGCGCTGTGTAATGAAAGTTGAAGTTGTTTTGTAGTTAAATTAAAAATATTTGGGTGCTTTACAACTATCCTTTATTTTAACAAGAAAATTCTTTGTAGATCTTTCCCAAATAAAACATGTTAAAGGACTTATCTTTGCATTAATTTTGAGTTCATAATTGAAGCAGTCACTTTCTACATTCACAACACATTCTTTGATTTGCATTCATTAAAGTCAGCGATCCATTAATTAATGGAAGACTTAGGTGTTTGAAGTCAGCAAATGGATTTAATCAATTTGATTTAATTGAAATATTTTAAATTATTTCAAATAAGTTGATGAAACGACGCTGAAAATATATTTACTGAAAGGACTTTAACTACTTCAAAATACTCTAAAGAATAAAAAGTTATTTTTGACTTCAAAGACTTAAAATAATTAAATGAATTTCGTCAAGTGACTTGAATGAATAAAAAGTAAAGAAAACTAAATTCATACATTATAGCTTTGTTCAATGAGAAAAAAATCAAGGCAGAGCAGCACAAATTTGGGGAAAATGTCAGTTCAAAGGTAGAACAGAAAAATACAGCCATATGTTAGTTCTCAAAAATATCAGCTTAATTTTCGATTGTTGGATAATTATTTGAATTTACAAGTTCAGTATAAATCGTGAATTAATGAACATTAATCATGTACTTACTGTTACATCAACCGATTGCCCTTTATCGATTTCGATTTTTGTTCGATTTATTCTATTTAATTAATCAACAAACAACTTTTCACTTCGACGACAAGACAATTAATTTGCAACCACAACTGTTTTGACGTTTTTCACAAATCTGTTCTACCTCAAAAGCAAGTGCAGAAATTCTGCTCGGAGCAAAGCCCAGACAGCAAACATGAGCTGGACAAAAATTTTCGTCATTGAACACGAAAACCTGCCAATTTACATGCTTTGCACTGAGCTGGTCAGCCTCATTGAACAACACATTGAGCGACATCAATGAGCGAGTTACTGACCTATCAAATGAGCACATTGGGATTATGTTATGCAACGCATAACGTATCGGACGGACTTTGTGATTGAGTGTTTTTCAAAAAAAATTGATATTTTGTTTTTCGTCGTCCCGTTTCGCCAGATGGGGGTGCACAGCCATAAAGTCGGACATAATACTTTCCTGAATCATTTTTATAATTTTAATTCGTATTTTGAAAAACCTAGCAACACCTTTAGATCAGTCGAATAAAAAAACACACGATCACTGACTATGAAATGTCAAAAAATCAATTCGATACTCGAAAAATGAGGCAGTGATGCCAAACTGAGATAATTCAGTGACGTATTGCTCGTTAAATTATGCGCTAATTCGGTTGTTGACGAAGTTGCGGCGCCAAAAACTTTGGCAACATTTAAAAAAATGGGTTTATTTGTATATATATAAAAGACTTTTTGATTCGTAGGAAGACAAAAGCACATTTAATTGCAATTCCCTAAAATTTCCATTTAAATTGATTTTTTTTAATTAATCATCGTTTACCATTGCAACATTTTAGGATGATAAATTGAAATAATTTTCTACTAAAATAATTTAGACTCATTTCACATATATTTATTTAGCATAGCAAAATGGCGTAATATTTAATAGAGAATACATATTCGCATAATTATCCCTCACTAATTTTAACTTTCACTCTCGCATTGCAAACATCGATTGATTAATAGTTGTAGTTGAAGACTCTCGAAAATCTTCACAGAAAATACTTTAATTTAAATATGAGGATCTTTTAAAAAAAATTAACTGAGAAGAAACAAAAATACACTGCACAGAGGATATATAATGAGATTCACTTGAAAATTCCTTTTATTATTTTTTTTTTTTTTTGCTTTGATGAATCATGATATGCTATTCGTGTTAAAAGGTTGATCATCATTAACGCGTGCGCAATAGTAAGTTCCTCGTTGAACTCTTTCGTTTAAGGAGAATGCCTATTTTTTTTGGTGTTAGGAAATTGAACTCTTATGTTAATGGGACAACAATTCTTTTCCAATGTAAATAGCCATGAACCATGTCGGTTCGTAGATAAATGTCTTAATGAGATCACGAAATTTTAATTAAATCGTTTAGCTTCGAAAAATTTGTTACTCACGAAGTGGCAGATACCTTAGAAGCTGTCACGTTTAAATGGTATGGCATGTAAATGATGGAACAAAATGTAATTCGATGACATTTTATTTAAAGTATAGTATAGAGCAAGGGAAGTCCCTAGCTATTAAGAGTTTCAATTAATTGTTAATTTAGTTAAATCGTGCTTCAAGACGGTCAACGACATTTCACAAAAGTTACCACAAATTTAAAAGAATGTATATTTTACTTCTGCTACATTTAAGTTGCCTATCCTTGCTTTGATAAGAATTCTTTTTGCAAAATTGTTTATACATCATCACTGGAAATTTGGGAACACCCTATAGAAGTGGTTGTTCACTTTGGGAGACTAGAGTATGATCTTTTATTTAAACAATTCTAATGAGTGAAAACTTAGGTAATGAACATTTCATGAATTTGTCCATCGCCCGAGGAAGGTGCCGGTCGCTACTTCCTTTGCCTTCGCTTCAATGTGAGATCTTTGCTCTCATCGAAATATTTAGCTAACATTTTTAATAAACAACAATTTTAATATTTTCAAAAATAGCGCCCTGCTCGTTTAATTGCAATCGAGAGAGGGGAAAAAGTATTAATTGAAGTTCGTGCTACTTTGAAAAGATTAAAACTTGATCTAATAAATAATTATTTAGATAAAACTGTACTTTTTTTGTGTCGAAAATTGTTGGCTTTATTGCTATATTGTTATAAAAGATATTGACACAAGGGGAAACAATATAATGAGAGAGAACAAACTTTGGAGGCCTGACGATTGCGGACACTCGAGCATACTTGAAACCTTTGATAGGAAGGGTCTCATGTCACGTACTGATTACGAGAAACCCAGGTATGTCTTCGAGGAAGATTTCAGAATAACTATAGGGACTCACCCAGTACCATTATTAAAGGTATACCCTTCTAAACGGATGGTTCTAAAACAGATAGAGGTACTGGAGCCGGGGTCTTCTCGGAGGCACTTGCCACCAACGAGTCGTTTCGACTGAGCGATCACGGCAGCGTCTTTCAAGCTAAGATCTTTGCGGTTATGAAAGCAACACAGACTATCCTTTACGTGGACAGTCAAGCAGCACTTAAAGCAATCGGTTCTAACCTTATAAACGCGAAGTTCGTAACAGATTGCCTCTTGGCACTAAGGGCTATACGTCATCACTCGGTTCTACTCTGCTGGGTCCCAGGACACGTTGATGTGGAAGGGAATGAAAAAGCGGATGAACTGGCCAGATACGGCTCTGATCTGAACCCACTACCGCTGGCGGACGGAGAGGTGCTTCAACCTTTTAACACCACTAAGGCTTTTATCGACGACATCATCCTACAGCTGGCTAAGGAACAATGGAGCAACACCAGCGGTTGCGTTATAACCCAAAGCCTGTAGCCTGTTGTCGACATCAAAAGATGAAAATCCCTAGTCACTCTTAGTAGAGGTCAAATCCGGATGCTCGTCGGGGTATTAACCGGACACTGCGTCATCGGAAACAAGGCTAAAAAGCTAGCTCTTTGCAAATGACTTCTGCAGAAGCTGCAGAGACGAGGAGGAAATAGAGTCCGTGGAACATCTCCTATGCCACTGCCCAGCTCTACAAGAACGCCGCTTATCCTGCATGGGAGCACGGTTCTTCGTAATCTTGAACGAAGTGGCTAGGATACCTCTATCAGACCTAAAACTTTTCCTCAACAGATAAAAGTCGTTTCGTTAGTTGCATTTCCTTGAACGTACAAACAGGGTACTCACAATGGGCCTCTATGGCCTCCGAGTGAAATTTGCTTCTGGTGCAAAACAGCCCTCCGAACCTAACCTAAACAATAATGTTCAAACTATTCCAAAGTAACCACAGGTTACTCCTCAGCATATTACTCGAAAGCAGGAAGTCGAACAATTCAGCTACCTCGAAAATTGTGTATCAGCTGATGGTAGTATAGACAGAAAAATGGGCACTGGTTATGGCCCGCTGTAGCGAGATCTATTTTAAAATATGGTAAAGCTGTCAGGTGGGAGTCAGTGAATGCCAAATCCTATCTCCAGTATTTGAGTGAGCTCTTTATAAAGAACGTGGCAGCCAAAGCCGCTCTCAGGCCAATCAATTTTGAAAGCCTGTCTGTTTCGGCGTAACTTACGCATGTGTACCACTTTGCACTCAGGAGGGCTATACAGTCGGCGTTGACAGTCGATTATTCCAAACAATGGACGCTGTCAAAGCGTTAAGACCCACTGGACTAGGATATTAAAAACACGTTAAATAAAGTTTTCATTGCTTAAGCGGCTTGAAAACATTGTTAAATCTTCACAATGAACTAAGTTGAGACCCTTTGACATAAATGTTAATATCTACTAAATGTTTGTGAAGCCCTAAAAGTCTCTTTAAATATAAAAGAATGTAATAATGGCTCTCTGTGCCACAATTGTGGCTCAAAAGGTAGTAAAAATCATCACGTTTCCTTTACAATGCAACTCCAAGCTAGACATAGATAACACCAAATACTAAATATTCAATTTGTAACTGTTACAGTCGATTTTCTTCTCCGTTTTTTAAAAAAAAAAATATTCATTCATTTCAAACAATGAACAAAATTTTAATTATTCCTTATGCAATGATTTCAACGACTGGTACGATACCGATTTATACGAGAACTCTCGCATGTACATACGTATGCTATTCAGCCATTTTTAACATTTTGTTAATGTCTACAGGTATATAATGTCTAAATAAGTTAAGTTCCAGAACAACAGAGAGGATTTAAACTAAAACAAAAAACAAAGTACAGTGAGTCCAAATAAATGAGTACACTCAACCAGCCGATGTTCATTATGTAATACCATAGGGGCAAAATGCGGAGACTTAGCGAACACATTTTTGTTGTATACCGAGATGATACAATTAATAGGACACTGTCATTTGTCAGCCTGTAATAATCCTATTTATATGTCCATCTGTACGTCAGAGTATTCCATTTACAAATAAATAATTAAGTAGTTAGATATTCCTTAAACTGAGACCACTTGTATAGTAGTGGGGTCTACTGTCACCCCAAAAGTGAATATGCTATAACTTCAGAACTGTTATCTACACTCTTTGAAGAAAAATTTGTATAAAATTTAATGCGGCGATTTCTATCGAAGCCTTTATTCGGATGGACTTTTGCTGGATGTTGTATTTCGGTATCATGCCTCTCAAAGCCCATATTTAGCAAATTTGGGGAATGACTACATGGAAATGCTAATTTTCACAACAACAATGAGTCTTTTCGTTTATGGATAAAATCGCCTCAATAATAGATTTCTTTAAGACATTTCTTAGAAGGCAACGAAATATACGAAAAATATTCAACAAAAATTTTGACTTCCGCGTGTTGCACAATAGACAACAAGTACTTGTTGAAAAAAGAAAGCACAGCACTGTTGCATCAATATACGCTTGTTTTATTGGGTAATATGTTGCTGGTATTTGCAAATTGATGCCGATGTGAAATGAACTATGCGTCCGAACGAAATTAAGGCTATCCTGTAGGAATGGATCTGATAAAAGACTTCAAAGGTATACAAACATTACATGGGATAATTTCTCAATTTCACGAATTAGGAATTGAATTGCTGAAATGAAAGCTTACGATAGACCGAGGACGGTAAACCTAATCTACTTCTCTGTGTCTCTGTTCTCAGCTCCACGGTTTTTGCTTGTTTGGCCAAGAAATATGGAGCTTAAATTTTTTGTTGATTAATTTATCTACATGAATGTTTTTCCTGACAGTTTTATAGAAATAAATTTGTTAAATAATTTCCAATTTTTCGCTTAATAGTTCATGGAGTGCAAATATCTGTTTGCTCTCTGAATTGTTTCTTCCGGAGTAATTTTACTCTTAGACCAAACATTTGGAAAATTACTTACGGACGGACTCAAGACCGTGATACTTGAAGAAAATAAAATCGACGCATTCTAAAGGGTGTTTTTGACACTTTGTGGTCAAAGCTGGTCAAATGTCAGTTATTTTCAGTTTGGTTTGCCATTTCATCATGAAAAGGTTCACAAATGAACAACGCTTGCAAATTTATTTCGAAAATAATGGTTCAGTTCGCGAAGTTTCATCGCAAAATTTTGTTCAGTGATGAGGCTCATTTTGGGTTGAATGGCCGCATTTGGAGTGAAGAGAATCCACATGAGACCCTTGAAACGCCATTACATCCACAAAAACTGATTGTTTGGGCTGGTGGAGTCATTGGGCCATACTTCTTCCAAAATGATGCTGGTGAGTCAATTACCATTAATGGAGACCGGTATGGAGCCATGATAACCGACTATTTTGTTCCCGAATTGGATGGCATGAATGTAGTTGAGATGTGGTTCCAACAAGACGATGGTACATGCCACACAGCGCACGTCACAATTGATTTATTGAAGGAAACATTCGATGAGCGCATAATTTCGCGGAATGGACCTGTCAATTGGCCAAGATCGTGTGATTTGACACCATTGGATTATTTTCTTTGGGGATATATGAAGTCGCTCGTCTACGCCAACAAACCAGAAACGTTAGGGAACTTAAAAGCCAACATCCGTGGCGTTATTGCCGACATACGGCCCCAAATGCTTGAAAAAGTGGTTTAAAATTGGACCTCTAGACTTGTCTTCATTCGAACCAGCCGCGGAGGCCACATGCCCGAAATCATATTCAAACATTAATGGCATACAATTATCCTTCCAATAAAGCCAAATTTTATTTCAATTCGAAGTTCTATACCTCTATAAAAAATCACCCTTTACTTCGACAAATCCATGTGCTTTGTCGCGGTGATTACTTCTTTCTCATATCTCATGTCAACTTAACAATAACTCTTAATGCAAATAAAACTAACAAAACTAAACAAAATAAAAGGAATAGTGCGAAAAGATGTTTGCGCCCACAAATTTAGGGTTTAAATGGGAAAACGGGAGCAATTTTGCCATTCCATTTTTAATAATGACTCTCGTTCTCAGGAGCACCTATTTTAATATAGCGCAACAACGGAGGACACTTGATTCAACCAGAAATCTCGCGTCGAAATTCTCTTCAACAGAGTGCTCAAGAAAGATCAGTCATTTTAGTCGGTAAAAGGAAATAACCCTCAAGAATAAGATTCGCAAACAACCTTAAAGCGATCTCTCTGCTACATCTGTCCAAATTTTATTATTTAAGCATAAATCTCCCATCCAGAAAGTGCTCCGGATAGAAAGGGCTCAAAGGATAGAAGTTCGTAAAAAACAAAACGGTCAAAGCCAAGCTCAACCCTCAAGGAAGTCAAACTTTAAGAGATCTCGCCACTAGATGTCCCCAAATTGCTATATCAAATGCATTGACCAACAAATACCATCTGCAGTAAATTGCAGCATTAAGCTGCATTAATCGGAATGTCCGAAAATTCTACAAGAAATTGATTTCTCTTAAATGGAGCACCTTTTCCACATGCAATTACAATCGTCCAACCTCTTACTAAAATTTATCGTTCCCCTCCCCCGTTTCAGTGGGGAACATTTTTGTGAAACAAATTGTAATCAGGAAGTCACCGCAAAAAACTGAGAAAGTACGTTACAGTTGAACATACGTAAGTGACACACTTTTTATCCTCTGAATTGAAACTTAATTTCTTGAAGAGTGGTATTTAATTTTAATTTTTCGGTAGTCTCAAATTCTTCATAATTACGGAACACAATATCCCGTCATTAATGCCCTCATCTAATCCTGATTAGTGTCATAAAATTAAAATTAATGTGACCGTCATATATTCGCCATTATCCTGATGACAAGTCGTTAGTAAATCCACTGTCTGTCTGTGTGTTGGTATTAATTACAGATAAATTACAAATGGCTGGTTTGATGATTGGCGTATAAGTAAAGCCTATCACCGACCAGACTAGTTAGATATGATACACTTAACTATCCCATACAAGGACAGACGATCCGATTTTTTTAATTGGACAAATAAACTCGTACTGATGCTATCCACTTGGAATTCGACCTCTCTGTGCACAATTTATTGAAATTTGAGATACATATTTAATTAATAGGAAGGAAAACAATTTCATTATTCAACACTTACACTTTTATTCGATTTGATGTCGGCAATTCGTAATTTTTTTTGCACGGAAATAATGTATCCACAAATAATTTATTTATCCACTCGTTTTTTTATTTTGTAGAAAAATTTTTTTTTTTATTTGATTTTAGCCACAAACACAGAACTATCAACTAATTGTAATTACTGACCCTGGTCTCGTTTGGTCATTAGCACGGGTTTATTTTACAATTTTTTTTTTTTTTTTTGTTTTAAATCGACGTTTTGTTGTGTTTAATCCAATTTTTATTTTTTATTTTCTTTCGTGTTTTGTTTATCACCACACAAATTCGATTGTTAAAATAAAACAAATTAAATTTTCCTCCAACGGTCGGTCGGTACACCACAAATGGTTAAAGAGAAAAAAAAAAAAAATAAAATTGAAATCGAAAACGCAAAAGAAATGAAAGAAACAAAATTATTTCTGTATTCAAACTAAATATCCAGTGCAAGAGAAGAAGTTCGCGGAAAAAATCGTCTTGGACATGCTAAACGTACAAAAGTCCAAGATGTACTAACTCAGTCGACTTGAAGTTAACTTCTATCCCTAAGTGGTGGTGGTGGTGGTAGTGGCTGGTGGCTGGTGGCTGGTGGATGGTAGCTGTCGCTGGCACTCGCACTGTCACAGACACTCTATACTAGCACTAGCACTAGCACTAGCACGATGTAAGTATAAGCAAAAAAAAAAAAAAAAACAGCAGGTGAGCCACGAACCAAGTAAGCGATGTGTACACAGCTCGAACGTAATGTTACGTCTTTATGACCAGGTCCCACTTGAACAATCCACAACAAACTACTACTAAGCCTGAGACGGTATGATGACGGTGGATGGATGGACCGGATCGCATGTAATCCACGGAAAAACGTGAACACAACAGAAATCGAAATGAAATAAAATATTTAAGCATAAATATCCAACACACTCGAGAGATTCACCACACTTACTTAGTCACTGAGTATGGAGTATGATTGGGGAAAAAGCGTGTTTACACTATTTTGGCCAAAGACCACCGACGACCGACGACCGACGACCGACGACGACGCACGGAAACATTAAGAAAGCCACACAACAGGTAAACAGCGGATAACGCAGGGGAGGTGAACTACTAACACTACAATGTGACATTCGAACATGCGGTGTATCTGGAACTCAACTCAAGCCTACTGTTTCCTTTTGGGTTTGTATCTATTAGATACGCGAGCTAGAGTTACTGTCTAGGCTAGATTCAGATAGATATTTCTTAAGTTTTGCAAGCTTTTTTCGATTGCGAATGTAGTGGTGCGCAGTAGATACAATATTTCTTATGGTTGTTGCTGGATGTAAACAGAAAACAGAAAACAGAGTGGCTGCCTGTTGATTGTTGGACTTTGGAGCTTTTGTAATGAGCTAGTTTAGTTAGAAAAGGAGCGGGAGCTTTTCTTCTTTATACGTACTCACCACGAAGATGTAAAGCGAATGCGATACCTTTACTTGTGTAGCTACTCGTATTATGAGTATGTGGTTATGGTTGGTTTGTTTCGATTGCAATTGGATGGAAGTGCTTGAGGACTTTTTAGTTTGTTTTCTTTGACATATTTTAATGATAATCAAGTACGTAAGTATGTGCTTTTCGATTTGTTAATTATTCAGAAGAGGATAACTACTTGTTGCGATTGAAGACTTCATTAGAGTAATGCAACATTGTTGTACTTTGGTGTGGTAAAGAAATGATAGGAAGTGGGCTTATGAAACTGGTGGGTAGCAGATTGAGTCCTTTTTCATTAAAAGCAACTGTTACAGAACGTACTCATTAAAGTCATACGCAAGTATTAAGACATATTTTACTTCGAAACTAATTTTTAAGACAGATTCGAAGCAACAAAAAATATTGTTGAAGTTTCTTCTGCACGCAATAAATTCAATTTAAGTCGATATGAACCACAAAATGCATATCTTCGAAGCCTATAAAGTGACTGCGAATGCATTTGATCATTTGAAGTCGTTGAGGTCGCTCAATGATAATTCCGATTGACTTTATCATCAAATTTAGTACCAATCAGAGCAGATCAATCAACAAGATTAATATCTTTTGACTGCAGAATTTTGATTCTATTTTGATTTTTATTAATTGTTTGTTGATATTTTGTTAATAGCTTTTCTCAGCTTTAAATAAATATGTTGGAGCTTGTTTCAGAAATTTTTTAAAAGCGATTAACATTTAATTTATAAAAAAGCGGGATCCAATCAGTCGAAAATAACAACGAATATCTATTTTTTAAGCGACAAGAAAAGTGTTTGCCCAAGTTGGTACTATTTTTTTTAGCTTCTGACTTGCGATTGGACTGCACCCCGACCTAAAAAATCTTTTGTGCTTAATGTCAGAAATACTGGTTGGGAGAGTGGCGCCTCTTACTTTCCTAGTTTAGCTGATAATACGTTCAGCAGAAGAATTCTTTATAGCATCAGTGCTTATTGCTTCCCTAAGAAAAGTTGTCCTTCTAATTCGGTACTCCGCGGAGTCGACTATTTTTAGGTTATGCAAATGATATCTTTATCTGTGATGACCGGTTAGGCATCCAATAAGATTTGTTGTATTATGCCTGGAAAGATTAAGTATCTTTTTGGTATCGTTACTGAAGGGCTGTATAACCTTTTTGGTCTGTCTAAGACCTGGGATGCTTTCTCAGTAAGAGATGCACGTTTTGTGTTCCCAGCTTTTTAATTTCAAATTAATAGCTGATTTATGTAATGGAGGCTCAACTACGACGGGGACGTCGCTAATGCTCCCGAGCTCCTTCGTTTTAGTACCGCAATACGCATACGGACACGCAATTCACAGAATAGTGGTGGCTTGCGGAGGGAACATTGGAAGAGGTAGACATACCTATCCAGGTCGGTGCGTTACCTTAAGGTAACTCCTCTTAGTTTTTAAGTTCCATAAGTAGGTTGGTTTGTGCTCTGCATGTCGGCTGCGGGGTGTGGTGTTACTGAGGGCCGACCGACGCATTTTGGTGTCGGTCGGTCCTCAGTGGCGCATGTGCGCTGTGTTGGCAGCTGCTGGGTGCTGCTAACGGTGTTGGGGGGTGTCTCTGTAGAAGAGGCGACGTGTGCACATCAACCCCGATTATAATTAGTAATAAATAGTTTGGTAATTATAAGTATAATTAGTTTTAAGTTTTAAGTTGTTTGTTTGTATGTTTAGCTTTAAGTAGTAGTTTTTAAGTATTTTAAGAAAAAAAATTATAAAGATTGCATAAGGACCAGTAACCTAGAATAAGTATCCTGTTAATTTTAAGTTAGATTTAATCATTTTTGTCTGGTTTGTAAGTTTTTATTGAAAAAAAATAGTAAAAATGAATTTTAAAATTAAATTAAGAACCTTGAAGGAAGCAATCAATAGCCTTAGTATTTTTCCAGCTGGTTTCCGTGGCAGTTTTCAACAATAAACCAAAAACTTTGACCTTACTGCTGGTCGATTTATTGGAAGGAAGATAAAATTGAATATGTTTTTTCGTCGATTTTAAGGCTGCACTTGACAAACGTCAAAGGAACTTATTTACTTTTTAAGCTGTACACAATCGAATCGGTATTGATCCGACGAGGTTTGGTAAATCGGAACGTTCAATTCAAGTTGTTTTGGACGGTTTCAAGTCTGCAACTCACCAAATAAGGTGGGTTGACGGTTTCAAGGCTCTGTTTTGTCTCCAACTCTCTTTCTCATTTTTATCAATGACCTCCTGTCTGTCACTTCTAATCCAATCCATTCCTTTGCTGATGACAGTACCCTCATCTTTACATATTCGTTTCCTGGGCAACGCCCCTCATCTTCAGGCGTTGAACTGGAACGGCAACGTATGTTAAGCTCATTGAATTCCGATCTTGACAGCAGAGCGGAATTTAATGCTTCCAAAACGCAATGCTGTCTGCTCTCATTGAAGAGAAACCTTAACACTCTGCCATTATCCATGAATGGCACTTGCATCGCTGGATCCGAAAGACTTTCCATCCACGGTATGTGTGTTAATGACAACCTTCGTTGGAATGACCACATATTCGATGTCGCCAAGAACACCGCGAAATGTCTAGGCTTCCTCAAGCGATGCCTTCTGATATGGCAACAATTTGTAAGGCGGTTCACCATTTACATATTTCGATTTAAAAGCGTGCGGTTGGATAGATAGAGCTTGACTCTCCTAGACATCATCGTATTGTCTCCTGCCGGTATTTCCACCACAAATGCTCAAACGTAATAGCCAGTTGAATTCCACTTCTTGAACAGTTCAACCGCAGTACCCGTTATGCAAGGGATGATCATCAGTTCACCCTTAAGTCAATACTAATATTAAGTACTATAAACTGTTTAGTTAGTATAGAGGAAAATTCTATGGCGGCTTACAGTTTATCGTAGATATAAAATGTACTTTGCAATAGTAGAAGGCTAAATATTTCTTTAAAATTAGAATTTAAAATTATATCATTTACAGTTCTCCATCCGTGATGATATCTAAGATTTCCTGACGAACTTTTTCAAATAAAATCTCCACCCCAAAAATATTTATTTCATTTTTATTCAAGTAGCGAAGACATACCTAATGTATATTGTTTTTGTATTTCTACAAATTTTTCTCTCAGTAAATGCAAATCTATAACGCTACAACACCGCCTGAAGAAAAATGGTATCACCGTAGACAAAACTAAGAGATAGTTCAGGGTCATAAAAATTTGCATTATTAGTCCAACAGAAATTAGTGTCAAGACACAATTATATCACTATTCACCCAGACCATAGTTTTATCTTTTCGACCAAGGATATTTTATTTTTAAAAAAAAAACTTGCAATGATTGCTTTTGTAAAAAATTAGCAGTCGCGCTTCGTTAACCTTGACTTGTAAATCAATTTGTGTAAATTTTTAATAAGTGAATAAAAAATTAACACTTTTTAATTATATTAATTAATATTTTATTTTATTTTGTTTATTTTGTATGCTATTGCCATTTGATCTTGACATCAAATACCTTAGCGAAGCCACTACTAACTATTTATGTACACTGCTCTACTATATTAATAAACTGGGAAAAAAAATAATATTAAAATACTATTTTCTGTCGCATTATGTTTTTCAGTGAACCAAGCATACACTGAAGAAATAAATATGCAACGCATAGATGCTTTTTATGAAGTTTTATGGAATCCTGAACAATTCGTTACTGCTGAATGCTATAAAGAGGACGCTTCTGTGATCGCTACTTAAGAAGCATTTTGTCTATTTTAGGCATATTTTTTTGTATGTGCCAATCAAGTTTAGCTTAGTGATGTTAAAGTCCAATTAATATAGTCTTGGGTGTATCAAACATGAAATGAAATGATTTGTACGAAATATAGACGTTACCTACCACCAAAGAAGCAATTATTATCCAAATGTAAGGTATTTTAGTCTCCCGTGCAGATATGGGATAGATAAGAACAACCCCAAAATAAGTAGCGCTAGTCGTCCCGAGTTCAAATGCGGCACAGTACCACCTTAAAGTTTTAATTCTCATCAATAATAATTCTCAACTCCTAGATGTAAAAAAAATATATCTTTGTACACACAACGGTTGGAAAAGCTAGGCTTTAGCTCCTAAATGGTCGTTTACACCTAATATTTATTTATGTATATAACGGGGAGATATCACACGTAGGCAATTTTAACATCCATGTGAACCTAGCACTACATTTAAAGTATTTTTACCCCTCAAGTGAAATTTTTACGTGTTAAGAAAAAATCGGGAAAAAGTGGCAGGTCTAAAAACTCCGGGATTATACAAATGTTTCAACACTATCCTCAGTAATTTTTACGAAACTGGGAAGTCTGTCGAAACTTCTTTGTAGTTGAACCGGTGAACCCCTTAGGCAGAACGGTAAGGAAATATCAAAAACTCTTCAGCGCAGATAAAGCTATTGAAGTCCTCAAAAATTTAATAGGATTAAAGATTAAGACTAAGGAAAGTAGAACATTTTTAGCAAAAAAAACTCAAACTTCGCTTTGGTCGACATAAGCCACCTTAACTTATGACAACTTACTTACTCTGGGAGTAAATATGTATATATGTCTAAACATGAACTCCCACTCGTCATACTCTTATCACCACATGCATTTCACCTTAGTTCATACAAATTTATATTCTTGCCTCTGTAGCTAGTGCTCAATTATGAGCCCACTGTAATAATAACATATTCTTGCATGAGAAAGGAAATGAATTGCATTTTTTAACAAAAATTATTGATTTATTTATATATTTCATCATCAAAGCACATCCCGAGCAGTACCTGCCGCCTGCGGAAAGATGGTTCAGAGGCCTTACTCCCGTGAAGCTAGCCACAAAGGTACTGTTCGCAAAACAATGTTTTTTTTATATTAGGAAAAAACATGTAAAGTTATATTATTTTGCGAAAAACAAATAATAATGATTCTAATTTCTGCGGCTTTTAACTATTCAATGAAACTTTTTGGTGTTTTTTCAATTGCAATTTGAAAAAAACTAAAAAAATGTCAAAAAGAATTTTTTTAAAAAAAAGCCAAAATTCGAGGCTTTTCTGCCAAAATATTTGGGCGATTTTTCCTAGGAAAAAATGTCACAACTTTGTATGGACTGCTCTTTTACCATTTTAATTTTTTTTTTGCTTAATTTCAGGTAGGCTACCTGGAGTCCAGAAATGGTCGAGTGAAAACATTTTTTTGATTTGCCCACTGCCACGCCCACAATAAAGAGAAAACTGTTTTAAGGCTAAAGTTGATAGAATAAAACACTAAGTCCTTTACAAAATATGTAGACACCGACCTCTTCAATAAATTGTCCATATAAAATTGTTTGCCAGGCCTACTTTTTGCATTTCTTTTTAACAAAACGTTTTTTTCTTCCAAAATTTCCTTAAAAAACAAAAAAAATTATAAAATTTTCAATTTTTCACCCATACAAAGACCGTACCCACGCCATCCCAATTTTTTGGGACGTTTTTTTTAAATGTAAAAATTTGTTTAATATAATATTTAGAAAATATTCTTCTTACCATTTGACCCATACTACGTTTTTATACCCTATCCTTAGGGTATATTAATTTTGACACATAGTTTGTAACACCCCTTAATATTCGTCGTAGACCCATAAAAGTATATATATTTATGATCAGGACCAAATCCTAAGACTATTTAGCAATGTCCGTCCGTCCGCCCGTCCGTCCGTATCAACTTTTGAGGCCTTAAAATTTATGCTAGGAAGCTGAAATTTAGGGTCCCGAAATGGTAAAGTGTTAAAAGTTTTTAAATACGCCCACTGCCGCGCCCACAATCCAAGCCTTCCCTTCCCAAGATATGTAGGCACTGCTCTCCTTTATAAGTCTGTCATATAATTTTCTTTTGCCACGCCTACTTTTTGTGGGATTTTTTCACTAAAATGCTGTTTTTAGCGAAAATCTTCATAGAAATTAAAAAAAAATGTATAACAAGATATTTAGCAAATTTTTCCAATATATCGCCCATACAAAGTTTTTGGCCACGCCCACTTTTTGGGGGCGTTTTTTCAAAAAATATTTTTTTTATTAATTTCATAGAATGAAATAAAATAATATCCATCACCTTCTTAATGCTTCTTTCTTTTGGGCATATAGGGATATGAATAGGGTATCGTACTGTTCGCTCCAAGCGGACTGTATCCTTTCCTTATGTTTTGGGCATGCCTTTGAGAAGGTTTTTTAAAAATTCAGTTTTTTATGAATTTTTCATTGAAATAAAATGTCATCCATCGTGTTTCCTATACCGTTTTCATTTGGAGAGAAATGGATTAGTTTTACAGTTGTGTCTTACTCACAAAAATACCCCTCCCGATGTTTGTAAAATTTTTAACATTACTTGGTTTAGTTCAACCTCAAAGTTGTATACTATACGTCCAAACAGGTTTTAGCTTGTATAAAATCAACTTGTTTTGCATGCTAAGCTTGGGTAAAATGGATAAATCTGAAAGCAAGCTCCTCGTGTTTCTTCTTAACATTCGATTTCCATTTTAATTTTGCATCCAGCGTCATTTTCAAGTACTTAGTATTTGTACCAAGTCAATAAAAATTTGTCATTGCTTACATTTATTTGGGTTAAATTAATGTGCGTGGTATTTGTCTCGTTGAGATTCGCCAAATTTTTGTCCAAGCCCATATTTTGTCGATATTTAATTGAAGCCTATCTGTCGCGAAACAAATCAAATCGTCTACGGCGGTTCATCACGAGTGTATAAAAGAAATAAAATCGGGCCAAGAACGCTTTCTTGAGGAATTCCCGCTGCGATTACTCTGAAATCGAAATACTCGTTCCCGTGCTTAACACGATTAAGTCTGTCCGTACAATATAATCTTAAGATCTCATGTTTTGGGAGATTTTTTTTTAAGATTATATTTTAATCCCGTATGCCGTACCTTATCAAAAGCCTGAGAAACGTCAATAAAAACACTAGAACAAATTTTTTCAGACCAACATTTTAAAAGTGATTTCCAAAAAATGGGTTTATAATCAAATAACAGGTGGCGCAAAAGTTATCCTCCTAATGTCAGTTCTGTTTTGACATTTGTGTAGTAAACACATGCGAAATATACGTTAATAAACAATGTTACGCTACACTGCTCCAGAACGCGGAATATTGGTGACTATTTATTTGAGCAATACACAGCGTGAATTTCGTCGCAGATTTCCTAGCCGTCCAACGCCTACTGGTGAAACACTGCGACGTTTTATCCGCTCGCCTCGAAGAGACTGGTACAACACGAGATGCTGCCAGGCGTGACAGACCCCGGAGTAGCCGTTCTGCAGAGAATATTGCTGCTGTAGCCGAAGATGTCATGGAAGCGCCGTCGACATCGACCAGACGACGTGCCACGCAAATGGGTATCAGTCGACGGTCTTTACAGCGAATTTTGGTACAAGATTTGAAGATGTTTCCGTACAAAGTCCAGACGGTGCATCAGCTGTTAGCTGCTGACCGCCAATCGCCAGGCCATCGGACCTTTTTTCTTCGAAGACGTCGCGGGCCAAACGGTTACTGTGAATGGTGAGCGCTACAGAACAATAATCAACGAGTTATTTTTGCCGCAACTTGATGAATTGGTAACATGTGGTTCCAACAGGACGGTGCAATGGCACACACTGCACGTGCCACAACCGATATGCTGAAGGATGCATTTCCCGGGCGCCTAATCTCCCGTTTTGGCGATTTGCACTGGCCAGCAAATCGCCTGATTTGACCGCTCCAGACTTCTTTTTGTGGGGCTTTTTGAGTTCACAAGCCTCAGACTCTTGCAGCTCCTAAAGACAATATCCGTCAAGAATGTGAGGACCTATCGCCGGAAGTTTTGGCCAAAGTGATGGAAAATGCCATAAAAAGGGCTCAAATGACAATCAACTGTGGCGGCGGCCATTTACATGACATCATATTCTCGACTTGATGTAAAACATATTAAAAGACCAAATAAAAATAATCCACAAGAAGAATCAAAGTTTTTCATTTTTTTTTTAAATTACAGCCAAAAAACATCGGAAGGTTATTTTTGCGCCACCTTGTAGAACCATTTAGAACTATGTTGCGCAACAAAAACGCGTCTAAAATAGTGCCAAAGTTTCGGATAACCCAGTGTACTTTAAAATAACCGATTGACCCAAAACATTTAAATTGTTTAAGTTAATAAGAATATGAAATATGAATTATTGGCAACAGCACTCAAGTTAACCCATTGCCAATTATACTATCAGTTCAAAGTATATTGTATATGAATAAAAAAAAAATACTAACAAGATAATAAATGTCGATAATTAAATGTCTTGGTTGTAAAACTGTATAATAGATCACGCAGTTCATTGTATAGCTTCTTATTTATGACCTGTTTCTGCAATCTGTTTGCTAATTTAATATTAACACTTTAAGAATTGTAATTAATTAGAAGTATGTACCAATAACGTAAATTGTATTACCTGTTAGCACGAGGTCTAGCGATTTGACGAATATGGGAGAATTAAAAAAAAATATATTACAGACTGCATTTGTGTTGGCAGCATTGCGAATTTCAATGAAATATGTAAACTATAATAATCTGTTTGAAGTCTTTCTCATAAACTTGATGGGATGATAATTGACACAAATGCCGCATATAAGACCGAATCCAATATACAATATGAACGTCTGCAGTACCAGTGTGGCAGATCGTGCGTGTACAAAATGTTCACACTTAGGAAAGTCCTGCAAAAGTCCACTGAATTTCAAGTTGAAAGAACGATCTTGTCTTCAACTTCAAAGCCATATACGATAGCATTCATCATCAGGAGCTCTTCATTGCGTGATCCTAGAAAACACGCGGTGCAAAGTGTAGCTTGACAGCAACTCTTTCAAACACGCACCGGGTTTCGGCAAGGAGATGCGCTAACTTGTAATTTCTTTAATCTTGTTCTTCAGCAGATAGTGCGCAGAGCAGGTGTCAACACGGAAGGTACTATCTTCAACAGATCAGTCCAACTGCTGGGGTATGCGGACGATATAGATATCATCGGTCGCTCCCATCGTGCCGTTATAAAGGCTTTCACGGCTATTGAAGAACAGGCGAAACTAGTTGGCCTAGAAGTAAATAAATGTCAACAAACAAACATTTTCCAACGCCGTGGACAGAATGTATCGGTTGATTGTAGCAACTTCGATGTGTTTTTTTTTTTTATCGGAGGTTGCTGCTATCCGATGGAGCGCTCAGACACAACTACAGGTCCATTGTACTACCATTCAGACTCCTAACATTAATGTACTTAGTTTTCCCGTCTTTCGAAGAAAAACGAGAAGGAGCTTCAGTGATAAAGAGCTTAGATGTTCGGCACTCACCACGTCAGCCCCGAAGATCCGCCACCTGATGCGAGCATAGGCCGGACAACTGCAGAGAAAGTGTTCTGCTGTGTCATCCTCCTCACCGCAAGCAGGACAGGTAGTGGTGTCGCTTAAGCCCAACACATTTAAGTGTTTAGCAAAAGCTTGGTGGCCCGAAAGAACGCCTGCAAGCAGTCTACAGTCGATTCTCGAGATAGAAGAAAAGATGCTGACCTTTTGCAAATGTCCGGGTGCAGTAGTTTGGTCTGTCTACATCCACCGCAATCGCGCCACCGAATCTTGTGTTCACCAGAAACCCTAGAAGAATCGATAGACGACATGACTAAAGATGCAGGCAGACCCAACACAGGTTCGGGTCCTGAGAAAACTTCTTCTGAACCTTGCCTAGCCAGCTCATCCGAGATCTCATTTCCCTGGATGCCAGTGTGACCTGGTACCCAGACAAGATTCACTGTGTTCAGTCTTCCGACCAAATTCAGAGAAAGCTTGAGTTCTAGCACTAACTTGGACGAGGTAAGAGGGCTTAGAAGCGCTTTTAATGCAGCTTGGCTATCACTGCAGATGCAAATGCCTCTAGCCCTCCACCTGTTGTTCACAATATAGCGCATAGCCATTGGGATTGCAAAAATCTCCACTTGGAAAACAGATGCATGTTTACAGATGTAGATCTTGAGCAGAGCCCGGGGTGCTAGGGAAGGCCCCTGTGCAGCCGAGACAAGCCGTTCTTTGGAGTTTGGCAAAAGAAGCAGTAACACGTTTCCGCGAAAGCCTGTTCCACCAAACAACTGATGCGTATGAGAGTAGCGGTCTAATCATGGCCGTATAGATCCAAAGGAACCGTTTTGGAGACAAGCCCCATGTCTTACCAAAAGCGCCTTTACACTGCCAGAAAGTCGACAGCGCTTTATCGGTTTTCGATTCAACATGTTTGGACCATAGAAGTTTTTTATCCAGGATTACACCCAGATATTTGACTTCATCGGATATAGGGATGGTGACACCTTTAAGCAAGAGATGGGACAGACCAGTGACGATTCTCCTTCTCGTACAGAGAACAACCGTGGTTTTAAGAGGATTCACTGAAAGCCCATTACTAGTGCACCAGTCATCGATCAAATCCAGGGATCTCTGCGCTTGAGAGCAGACAGCCCCTAGATTTGAACCGACAGAAAGAACGGCGACATCATCCGCATAAGTTTGAGTGTAGTTTCCAGGAAAGTTGAGAGCCGTAAGCAGAGAGTCTACCACCATACACCATAGGAGGGGAAACAGAACACCACCTTGAGGGCAGCCCCTATTTACCCCTGTTATGACGCACTTGCCACAATCTGCATCCCCTACCAACGTCCTGTACATTAGCATTGTTTTAATCCACAATACCAAACTGTCTGGCTGAGTTACACATACTGTCAAAGGTCGCATTATCAAAAGCACCCTCAATATCGACGAAAATGCCCAACTATCAAAGTCATTGGACTTTTTCTTTAACTCATTGCCCTCAAAACTTCGATGTGGTTAAGATGTTCATTTACCTTGGACAAAGATTAACTTTTTAAAGAATCACCTCAGGAAACCGATGCAATTTCGCAAAACAAATGGGTTCTAAGCTCCGAAATCGAAAGATAAAATGTATACTTCTGCCTAGTGCTGGACGAGTTAAAATTGGGCTCAAATTCTTCGACGAACGAGGGCGAATAGGGGAGAATATATGCACAGCCCCAAACTCTATTAGCTGTATGTTAATTAAATCCAAAAACATCCAATACATCGATTGAAGGGACAATAAAGCCCCACAGCCGCTATGTTTCAAACGACAAGGAAGTCTAGATCAATCCGACGTAAATTCCAGAGCGCTTGGTCTTGAAAATTGGGACCGGGGATCGGGATCGCAGAGTATGTAAATCTCAGGCAGAGATTCTGTACGGATCATTATCCCGCTAAGTAAAGTAACTAAGTGAGTATTTAATCTGACTTTTGATTTACTGTGCGATCATTGATTGCTAAGTTATCAATAATTAAAGACGCTTTGGGCGTCCTCAGTTTAACTGAACAAAATTCACTCTTGTGTCACGCGCAATAACCAATGTTCTATCAAAAGATCTCAAAACTAACAACTTGTTGGTATAAAGTGATTTCTATTTCATTTTGATGCATTCATTTTATTTACAGAGATACAGCTCATCTTTAAAAAAAACTATAAAATTTGTGCGTTCCTTCAGTTGTTTTGAATAGATGAAATTGTTTCTTTCTTGTTTTATTTTTCAAGAACACTTCGGCAACAATTATTCGAAAATTACAATCCCAGTCTATACGCTTCATGAATGACAACATTATGTTGTACGCAGCACTTTCTAAAAATCCGAAGTTATTCGATGACTAATACGATAACAATTACACGTTTGTTTACCACCGAAGAACACCTTTATGGTTGAATAAATTTATTTTACAGATTAAACGCTCAACATTGCTGATTCCTCATCACAACTTCAGGTCGTTAGTCTTCAGTTTTTGGGGTAAATAACTTCATTAATTTAGGGACAAATTACCTTCTTAAAGTATGTCTAAACAAATTCGAGTAAAAAAAAATAAATATCCAATTTGCTTTCCCCGACGCACTGCACTATGTGTGTGTTGTTGCTTATTTTTTTTTTATGTTATCATATCACAAATTCAATTGAGGTGTCTGAACCATTGCCGAAAAAATTTGATTAATTTGCGATAAAAGAAAAAAATTGTTTGTACAACTTGACAGTAAGTTGACAGAGAGCACCATTTACAGGTTAACACTTGCAGCATTGAAACAAAAATTGAGTTCAATACATTTTTACGCAACGCGCTCAACGAGAAATCGCCCACAAACGAACCAATTGCTAAACGTTGAACTTCAAAACTGAAAAAAAAAGAAACCCAAGCTAGCCAGCATAGGAAAAAACAATGAAGCCTGTCTGCCCGTCTACCTGCTGCCCCTGCGCCAATAGCCGACAGTTGGTCAACCGATACAACACTTTCGTCGATTGTAGCTTTGAATTGAGCCAAAATATCCAGTACTTTGCCAAATGGGCCACGCACACCAGTACTATGTACTATAGTGGTCAGTTGCAACACAACACTGTGCTGGCTACTGTACTGCCTTACACCCACTCATATCATAACAGTAAGTAGTGAATATACTGACGGCGACACCGTTTGACTGTCAATTGATTTCCAATTTCAATGCCACCGGACGATGGCGATGTCGATTTCGATGTTGAGGTGCAAATTGAAGTTGACGCCAAAACGAGACAGAAAATCTGTTAATGAACAGATACTGTGTGGCAAGAAAGGGTTCAAAGTTTTACAAAATATTTCCATGGATTTGGTCAAAATTGGACGTGAATCAATCGCATGTCAGCGCGAGATTAGCCGATGTTGCAGTGACACACTCACACCGTGCTTGCTTTGCCCGGCAATATTTCTCTTCACGCATCACCTTGACCTCAAAGAAGATTAATTTTTGACTGAGGCGTACTTAGTTGATAAATTGTCAGACCCAGGTGTCGCTCCTAATAGCAAAGTAAAGCTGCACAATTTTACAATTGTGCGGTTGCAATATAGTTTCGTCACGCAATTATACAGCATACCGCTACGCTACCGGCTTACGGTCTGTAATAGTCAAACCAAAGCTTATAATGGTCTAAATGGATGCCTAATTCCATCGGTTTAATGGTTAAGAAACGATGTTTGCACGAAATGCAAAAATGTTGTAACACTCCAAGCTTGAACGTGTAAATTTTGTTGTTATTGTTGCATTACGCAGTAGTATGGCGCAGTTGAATGCCAATTTAAAAACATAGACAGATAGAAAGAGAGAGGGAGAGAGAGATGGTATGTGATTTTTGGATGCGACTGTACCCGATGGTCAGTGCGTATTTTAGGAATGTTGAGAAATCTTACGATGAGTAGTATGACACTGTGTTTGGATTGGGTTACATGACAACCTTGAAACTGTTAACACTTATTTTAGTAACATTTCTTGTTATTTTTTTATTTTTTTAGGTCTAATTTGTGGTGTGTTGGTCTGGTCACCATATTTCCGGTAGGTTGTGGATGAATTTCATATTTAGTTGAAGGTAATTTCGGTGGTTGAAGGACAAACAACTGGTTTATAGCCAACGAGTTGTTGAATGTTATTTTCGGATTATGTAAGTGTCATTTATTGCATTACACTTCGGGATTTGGCTTGGGTTTGATGGTAGTTTTTGTGATGTAAACGCATTTGGGTGCGCTAATTCCGCATTTTCATAACGATAAGTTGGTGTTTATTCATCATCTTCAAATGGATTGAATAAATTTTATGATTTTAGGAAGTATAAGCCACCCTCAACTTCAAAGTGCTTCAATTCTAGATGTAGAATGAAGCAAATTGTAGTTTACTTACTTCTTACTTAGATGGCGCTACAGTCCGGTAGTACAGTAGTACTACTATGTTTAGGGTCTTATACAGAGTCTCCTTGGTGTTTCTTGACAAGGCCTCACTTTTCAGATCGTGGGTATCGATCCGGACTTCTTGCGTTTTCGCCAGGATCTGCCGTAGTGTGAATACTTGATCGGTTGTGGTCTTTTCTGGCCTAAAACCGCACAGATAGGGTCCAATCAGTTCGTTGACGTATGGTATCAGGTATTCACACAGTATGGCAGACATGATCTTGTATGCAATGTTAAGCAGACTAATACCTCTGTAGTTGGCGCCTTTCTTGTGTACAGGACAAACGGTACTGAGGTTCCATTCATTCATCAGGCATACTTTCTTCCGACCAAATCTTGGAGATGAGTTGGTGTATGCTCTCCACCCTGCCGTCTCCCGCTGCTTTAAATTGCTCGTCTGGTTTACGCGTCCGGTTCAGCAGTTTTGTTGGACTTGAGTTTAGATATTGCTATCCTCACTTCATTTTGGTCGGGTGGAAGGAAATTTTGGCTTTCATCGTCCAAATTGAATAGTTCGTTCTGCCTGAAAGCGTAATTTTGGTCTTCTTCGCCGTTTAACAGTCTGTAGAAGTGGTTTTTCATCCGAAATTTGTATGTACCTATTCGTACTTATTCTCCAATAATTACATATCTAAGAAAACAGTATTTGAAAGCTGACTTTTTAAGTAGATCATTCAGTGACTCTCCTCTTTCTATAGACGATAAAGATTTTAGCTATTTAAGTAGCTGTTCCCAGATTGCTTTCAGTATTTTTTCTTTCGATTTGGAAACTATTTCGAAATTTGTTTCGAAAAATGACTACGCATGTAGACCCGATGATATTGCACCGATTATTCTTTAAAAATGCACTCAAGCCCTTAGTCCTTATCTTAAGTATTTGTTAGATTTATCCATTCCTAAGCTTTGGAAAAGTGCCTTTATCACGCCTGTATTTAAAAAGGGTGAACGTGGTGATATCTATCATGAATTACAGACGATTTTCTAAGTGTATTTCGAAGGTTTTTATAGCAAATAGTCTGCGAAAAATTAATATTTCTATGTCCTAATGTCATTTGCAACGAACAACATGGATTTGTAAGAAATAGGTCCACTGTAACAAATTTGTTATGTCTCTTGCGTGCATCTAAAATATGCATTCCTTAGAACATAACAATGAAATCGATTGCATATACACCGACTTCTCTAATCAGCTTTCGAACAGCTGTCCCTTGAAATAATCAGATTTAAACTCAAGGATTATCCCACCTGGTTTTATAAAATGGATTAATTCATACCTAATGGGTAGGGATTATCGTGTCAAATTTAGCGGTTCGTTTTCTGAATCTTTTTCTGTTCAGTCTGGAATTCCTCAGGGAAGGCACTTAGGTCCTAGTTTGTTCATACATGCTATAAATGATGTTAAAGCATGTAATATACGCAGATGATATGAAAATGTATAAATCTGTCAACAGTCAGGATGACAGAAATCTTCTCCAAGCGGACATTAACTATTTTGCCACTTGGTGTGATAAAAATTGGTTAATTTTGAATCCATCTAAATGTCAACATATGCCATTTTCCAGAAAACGTATTCCCTCCATTTTTCATTTCCGATCATATGCTTTGCCATGTTAATAGTTTTAAAGGTATTGGAGTTTATTATTAAAAGGTGGTCTTAAGAATTTGACGACCCCTACATTATTCAGTCTTTGTACAATTGCTTTGCCCGTCCACATCTAGAGTATGCTTCACAAGTTTGGACCCCGTACTTTAAAATTCACTCGATTCGAATTGAAGCTATTCAACGTAACCTTATTCGTTTTGCCCTTAGAGGTCTTCCATGGGATGATCCATATAACCTCCCCCCTACAGTCAACGTATCAAACTTCTTCAAATGTTACCCCTATCTCAACGTAGACTGAATTAGTGATATATTTTTCTTGGAGCAACTTATAGCTGATCATATATGTAGATGCCCCTGATCTGTTGTCTTCCATTGCATTCAATTTCCGTGAAGGTGCTCACAACTTGCGCTTTTTGAATCCTTTAGTTAATGGTTATCATAGAACATGGTTATCATATGGCAGGAATGAGCCCGTCAAATTTCTGCTCGTGACTGCTGCTTATGAGAAGCACTACACGACACAAATCTGAGTGTTTTGAAAAAAAGGGATGCCGTCAAGCGTTAGCTGTGAAGGTCTGACCAATCATCGACCATAGCATACACCACATTCTATTTAAAAATGTTGGGAGCTGAGCATGCCATGCCCTTTAAAATGAACCATAGCATGAAATAAAATGAAATGTCTGGGTTGTCAGCTAGGCAATCGTTCGGTAAGATGAAGTCGGGAAATTTGTGTTTGTGCCACGGTTGAGTGGTTTTCGGTTAATGAGCTGGACCAGAACGTTGTTTCTTATTCTGGTGCACCATTATTTTACCTACAACTTCATCGTACAAAGTTTTCAACCGTTTCCTCAATTTTATCAAATTATCAGGGATGTTTTTTACATGAATCAGATGCCTACCCGGATCAGCGTTGCCGTTTGGCCCCTTTAGGACCCAAATTGCCCCTTTTTAAGGCTCGATACCCCTGGCCCCAACTTTTTCAAATATTATCAAAATGGGCCCTTTTTCAGCTTAATTCAGATTTTATTATTTATGGCACGAAAAAATGAAAAAGTACGAAACACATATAAATATCTACAAAAAATAAAATGTACTGAGCGCTGACCGTTTTCGTTTAGAGTTGATAAACGCACCCGCGTTACATCACTGAGATCGATTTGCAAACCTTGGTCAATTAATATATAACTAAAAAAGTGGAGTTTTGCAAAGATATTACTAAAATTCTTAAGCATTTAGAGCATGTAGAAGTATAGTGTTGTACTCGAAGGATTCAAACTTATTTTCTGGAATTAGGCGACTTTTTATACCCTATCCTAAGGGTATATTAATTTTGACACATAGTTTGTAACACCCCTTAATATTCGTCGGAGACCCATAAAAGTATATATATTTATGATCAGGACCAAATCCTAAGACTATTTAGCAATGTCCGTCCGTCCGTCCGTATCAACTTTTGAGGCCTTTAAAGTTATGCTAGGAGGCTGAACTTTGGAGCATATACTCCCTAGGGTCCCGAAATGGTAAAGTGTTAAAAGTTTTTAAATCCGCCCACTGCCACGCCCACAATTTAGAAAAAACCGTTTTAAGGCTTAAGTTAGAGAGATAAAGTTGTAAAACCTTCACAAGATATGTAGGTACTGCCTACCTTTATAAATTTTTCATATGAAGTTTTTTGCCACGCCTACTTTTTGTGGGCGTTTTTCACTAAAATGCTGTTTTCTTTGAAAATTTTCATAGAAATCGAAAAAAAATGTTTAACAATATATTTAGCCTATATTTTTTCCAATATATTTCCCATACAAAGTTTTTGGACACGCCCACTTTTTGGGGGCGTTTTTTCAAAAAACATTTTTTTTTTTCTTTAAATTTCATAGAATGAAATAAAATGCTATCCATCATCTTCCTAATGCTTTTTTTTCTTTGGGGTACATAGGGATAAGGATAGGGTATCATACTGTTCGCCCCAAGCGGACTGTAGCCTTTCCTTATGTTTTTTTATTCAAATTCTAATTATTACTTAGTCTTTCAACTAAGTAAGTTCTCTGCCTTAGAGAAAGCGATAAATTGCGATAAACTAGGCAGAGTCCAGCGATCAGCATGTTTATGCATAGGCGGAGGGCTTCGCACCACTCCCTCAGCTGCACTCGACATTCTGTTCCTTTTGATACCCCTTGACATCTTTAGCAGACAGACGGCTGCTACCACGGCCACCCGCCTCAAAGCAACTTCTCAATGGGCCGATAATGAAATCGGCCACTCTGCAATTCTGAACATACTCAGAATCCCTTCTAGGATATAGACTACACCACACCCCAACTGCTGTTCGACAAAAACTTCCAGATATCCATCCCCCCTAGATCCTTTTGGGAGGATGGCTTGCCGGAAGAAGAATCAATCCATTTTTACACGGACGGTTCACAACAAATGATGGAGTGGGTGGAGGTGTCTTCTAAGGCAGACTTAATCTCAGTCTCTCCTTCCGTCTTCCTAATCATTGTAGTGTTTTCCAGGCGGAAGTTATGGCTAAAAAAGAATGTGGTATCCGTAAAGGATATTCGAATCTTTTCGGACAGTCAGGCCCCCATCAAGTGTCTGGACTCTGTCTCTATTAACTCTTTAGTAGCCCTAGATTGCCGATCATCTCTAAAGGAGATGGCTGAGCAGTTCAACATTCACCTTTGCTGGGTGCCGCGGCATAGAGACATTCCGGGTAACTGCAAGGCCGACGAACTCGTCAAACTTGGAACTACCAACTGGATGCAATAGAAAAAACTAACCACAGATGGACAAATGGTACTACTTGTCTGACAACGAAGCAGATTTGGCCTAGGGTGGATCTAAGACGCTCAAGGAGCTTGATTACCCTTAATCGGTCGCACATTGGTGCTACAATTGGTGTCATAACTGGACACTGTTTGTTAGGCAGGCATGCAACAAGGCTTGGTGCCTATTCCAACGACTTCTGTAGGAGCTGTTTGGATGAGGAGGAGGAGGAGACTACTCTACACCTTCTCTGCGCATGCCCTGCTCTCTCTCGAAAGCGAAACCTCCATATGGGGGCCTTCTTCTATAATGATCTTAATGATCTAAACTCAACCGACCCAAAATGTCTCTCACGCTTTATTAGCACCTCAAAATGGTTCAACGTGTAGGCAGGAACTTCAGATCCACGTGGTATCACAATGGGCCTTATATTGGTCTAAGTGAGTCGGACTTCTATCTGACTGCCACTTCAACCTAACCTAACCTAGTCTTTCAAACTCAAAATTAAATATTTTTAAATGCACGAACCTGCTTCTTGTGAGTATCTAATCATAAAAATACTAAAATCCATTCAGTCATTCGTTCCGTAGGTCCAGTCAAAAGAATTACAACTTTGTTTTATATTATTAAATGATTAGTCATACGTTTTTGCTTTATTTGTATTTTAGCTGAAAGCCCCTTTTTTTAACCTCGGGCCCCTTTTTAAGCCCCTTTATGAAATTTTTCAGCGGCAACACTGACCCGGTTCACCCGGGTTTATATCATTATTCTTGGTGCGTCTGTGCGACATGACCGATTTTGTTCATATTTACACAATATATTTGTTTTATCAAGACGGCGATGGTTGCGTACATAGCTAAGAAAGAATCCGATAAGTGGAACCAAAGTCACAAATAAACTCTAAATTTATGGACGAAAATCACTCATCTTAACAATATAAAGGGTGATTTTTTAAGAGGTTTAGAACTTTTTTAAAAAAAAAAACACAAAAAATTCGAAAAAATGAATGAAATATTTATTTGAATCGATAGTTTGAACCTTGCAATTTAATGTTTAAAGATAATTTCATGCAAATGTTGACCGCGGCTGCGTCTCAGGTAGCCCATCCGCTGAGTCCAATTTTGGCATACTCTTTCACACATATCGGCCGGTATCTCACGAATGAATGCATGGATGTTGGCTTCCAGTGCGTCAATCGAAGCGGGCTTGTCCCTATACACATTAGCCTTGGCATACCCCCACAAAAAATAATCTAATGGTGTCAAATCGCACGATCTAGGCGGCCAATTGACCGGCCCGAAACGTGAAATTAACTGTTCACCAAACTCGCCTCGCAATTGCGCCATTGTTTCGCGTGCTGTGTGGCATGTGGCACCGTCTTGTTGAAACCAAATATCATGCAAGTCAAGAACTTCCATTTCGGGCAAAAAAAAGTTTGTTATCATCGCTCGGTAGCATTCACCATTGACAGTAACGCTGCGATTCGCATCATCTTTGAAGAAATATGGCCCAATAATGCCGCCGGCCCATAAACCGCACCAAACAGTGGCTTTTTCGGGATGCATTGGTAGCTGTTGCAATGCTTCTGGCTGATCTGATGATTGGTGCGAAATTTGGTCACAATCTTCCGAATAGACTGCTCAGAAGGTCGAGAATGCCGATCATAAAATGGAAGCAGCGCGCGATGAACATTTCGAACCGAGCACGAATTTTGATAGTAAAATTCAATAATTTGCAAGCGTTGTTCATTTGTAAGACGATCCATGGTTAAATTGCAAACCAAACTGAAGCTGTTTGACAGTGACACAAGGTACTAAACACACGTCAGCTGTCAAAACCAGTGTTGCCAAAACCAAACCAGCTAAAAAATCACCCTTTATCTTCGATTAGTGAAAAAAAAATATCACAAAGGCTAGATCCGATAGGTGGCGCTGCGGTCGAGTTTATTAATCAATGTAACCATTTTCGCGTTTTTCTACATCCACTTGCTCCAGTAATTCCTAAATTGAAGTCAGATCCAGTTAGTATTTTTCTTATCTCAGCCAAGACACAGAATGTAATAAAGAAATCGAATTCATCGCTCCATCTACCTGAAAAGGGAGATCAACGTTTGCCAGCTCACCAGTTAGTATTGCAATAAAATAATATAAATGCGACTGGGGAAAATTATTATTTATTAGTGTTAAGTTTTACTTACGAATATCATTCATTCGTCGGTGCTTACCTGAAAGTAAAATAAGTAAAATATTAATGTCATTTTCAGTAAAATATAGGTAAGCACACTAAATATACCAAAAATATGTACATGATTTTTTAGACCTAGTTTAGTTTCAAATGCAAACATTCCATACGCGCACTTTTCTTTTTATACCCTATCCTTAGGGTATATTCATTTTGACACATAGTTTGTAACACACCTTAATGTCCATCGTAGACCGTACATATATTTATGATCAGGACCGAATCCTAAGACTATTTAGCCATGTCCGTCCGTATCAACTTTTGAGGCCTTTAAATTTATGCTAGGAATCTGAAATTCGATTCGATTACAAAATTTTTCATATAAAGCCACGCCTACATTTTGTGGGCGTTTATCATTAAAATGCTGTTTTCTTCGAAAATTTCCATAAGTATTGGAAAAAAAATGTTTAACAATATACTCACCCAATACTTTTTCCAATATAAAGCCTATACAAAGTTTTTGGCCACGCCCAATTTTTGGGGGCGTTTTTCCAAAATACTTTTTTTTCTATAAATTGCATAGAATTAAATAAAATTCTATCCATCATCTTCGTAATGCTGTTTTTCTTTGGGGTACATACGGATAGGGATAGGGTATCATACTGTTCGCCCCAAGCGGACTGTAGCCTTTCCATATGTTTTAATAGTAAATTTGAGTGATGTGACATATGTTTTAAGCATTATTTCGCATATATGTTTTAAGCATTTGACGTTGTTAACTGATAGGTGATATGTACCTCCTTAATTTTTCTGCTAGTTCTGTACGTCATTCTTTTGATAAATGAACCGAAAACGCCGCAAAATATTGGAGCAATGAAGCTCAAATTGCCGCATTGAAATAAAGTACACGATTGCGTCATACGAGACTTTCTCGGTACATCGGATGCGTTTTTAATCGCAAATGGATCGAAAATGAATGGTGACAAATTTATTTAAATCACTTTTTAGATTTTGAAAAATTAGATTTTCTAAATTTAAGAAAATATTTCAAAAATCGAAGTAAGCAAATTTGTTCGACTTTATAGTCTAAAAAAAACTTTAATTTTTTTTGAGATATTGCCGGTTTTATAAATTACCGTTAATCGATTTTTTTTCCAAAAAATGAGTAAGCTAAATTTTTGGCCCCATCGCAAATATGTTTAGTACAAAAAAATACAGAAATCCTTGTAACCACTTTCGAGAAAAATAGTGTTATGTGATTTTCACAAAAAAAATTGTATGGCAGGTACCGTTATTTCAAAAGATAAAGCAAAAAAAAAGATGCCCTGATATGTGACCCCAAAAACCTTATATACGAACTTTGACGTAATACCGTCGAACCGTTCCGCCATACGGCGCCCGGACAGACAGACAGACAGACCGACAGACAGACCGACAGACGGCAATGGCAAAGGTGGTCCTTTTTTGGACTTCTCTATAGTCGTAATATCATCCCTCATACTCAGTTTGAGTTCGAAATTTCCGCACGATCGCAATAACTTTCTCTAGTATACTAATGTATACGAGAAAGTTAAAAACCATTATTGAGACACCATTGGATTCCACAAAAAGGAACGCTTTTGTGTGTTTTATTTGACAGTGAAATCATTGGTTCATAAAGGGTGATTTTTTAAGAGTTAAGTTGTTCAGGTGGCAGCACTGGTTTGTAATGGCATCCAAACGTCATCTGTCAAAGTGAAATCAATCATTAATCATGGAAAGACTTGCAAACGAGCAACGATAGCAAATTAATTATCAAAATTCGTGCTCTGTGAAAAATGTGAAAATCCGCTGTTTTATCGAAAAATTGTTCCGCTCATTTCTGGCTCAACGGATACGTAAAAAAGCAAAACTGTCGCATCTGAAGTGATGAACAGTCACATGCCACACAAGAACTAATGATGCATCCCGAAAAAACGACAGTTTGTTGTGGTTTATGGGCTCTTGTGGCATCATCGGTCCATTTTTCTTCAAAGCGACCGTGGAAGAAACGTTTCCGTCAACGGCGAACGATATCGAGCCATGATACGCGACTTTTTTTTGCCCCAGTTGGCTGAGTTGAACTTGGTTGACATGTGGTTTCATCAAGACGGTGCCACATGCCACACAGCTCGTGAAAGAATGGAAATGTTGAAGAATGAATTTGGTGAGCAGCTTATCTCTCGAAATGGCCCTGTGATGATGATCATGCGATTTAACACCTCTTGAATACTTCGTGTGGGGTTATGTAATGTCGTTAGTCTATGTGGACAAGCCGGACACGATTGAAGCCTTACTGGATAACACAACACGCGTAGTTCGTGGAATACAGGCGGAAATGCTAGAAAAAGTGGCGCAAAATTGGTCCTTCCTACTGGACCATTTGAAACGGAGCTATGGAAAACATTTACTTGAAGTTTTCTTTAAAACGTAAATGGCAAATACCTCTTTATCGATTACTATAAACAATTTTAATATTTGATGCAAATTTGAGTGTTTTATTAGATTTTTAAAAAAACTATGCTTAAAAAATCACCCTTTAGTTCTTCAAAAAATGTGACGCCCAGAACGTTGCTTTTCGACTTTTCGACTTGTTATTTAAACCAGATGATCACAATTATTTTATAAACGGAATTTTCCTTGAAGATCGCGTAATGTATCACGTCTGAATTATTTTAAGTAAAGTCACTAGTCTACACCTTCAAAATCTTGGAAGACCTTGTGGTAGAAAATTTAATTTTTTCAGAATAGAGTTTGAAGTAATAGTAAAATAGCAAGAGCATTTAAAAGGATTTTTCCAAAAAGTCTTCCCTATTCTTATGCGTAAGATTTCAGTTAAAAGTGTTGCTCCTCTTTGTACTCTGCATTCTATTTGCTTCTTTGAGTTATCTTTCTACAAGTATACAATTTTAGCAACAGAACTTATAACGGGTGATCCAAGTAGAGATACATTTTTCAATAGCCTTTTTTGACAGATCACGTGTGAGTCGTGTCATGCTGTCATGTTATTTTTGTTTAGTATTGTTTGGCATTTCATAATGGAAAGACTTACGCGTGAACAACGTTTACAAATTGTTCAACTGAAAATTCACGTTCTGTGCGGAATGGTCAATATAATCGGCCTACTGAGCGTACTATTCGCAACACCATCACCCATTTTGAGACCCAGCATTCATTATTGGATAATATTCGACCGAATAGACCACGTCCAGCACGCTGTGAAGAAAATATAGCGGCCGTAGCTGAGAGTGTACACGATGACCGTAGAGAGTCGATTCGGCGCCGTTCCCCGCAACTCGGACTGACGTATGGAACGACTTGGCATTGGCATTTTACGTGAAGATCTTAAATTGAAAGCGTACAAAATACAGCTTGTGCAACAACTGAAGCCGCTCGACCTTCCCAAGCGACATCGCTTCGCTCTATGGGCTCTTGAAAAGTTCCAAGAAGATCCGACGTTTTCGAGGCAAATTTTGTTTAGCGATGAGGCCCATTTCTGGCTCAATGGGTATGTAAACAAACAAAATTGCCGCATTTGGGACGAAGAGCAACCTGAAGAGATTGAAGAACTGCCACTTCATCCAGAAAAAACAACGGTTTGGTGTGGTTTGTGGGCCGGTGGAATCATCGGTCCATATTTCTTTAAAAATTATGCCGGTGCGAACGTAGCCGTCAATGGCGACCGTTATCGTGACATGATAACCGACTATTTGATGCCTGAAATTGAAGCTCGTGATCTCGGCGACATTTGGTTGCAGCAAGACGTCGCCACTTCCCACACATCGCATCAATCAATGGACTTATTGAGAGAACATTTCGGTGATTTCGTGTGATATCATACCGTTAGACTTTTTCCTGTGGGGATATGTAAAGTCAAAAGCTTATGCCGACAAACCCGCTTCGATTCAGGCCTTGGAGGAAAACATCACGCGTGTCATTCGCCAGTTACCAGTCGAAATGCTCGAACGAGTGATCGAAAATTGGACTCAACGGATGGACCATCTGCGACGTAGCAACGGCCAACATTTGATAGACATAATCTTCAAAAAATAAATGCCAAAGAATGTTCTTTCAAATGATAATAAACATTCTCCATTAAATTTGAATTTTCTGTGTTTTTTTTCTTTAAAAAAGTAGGGAACCTCGAAATGGATCACCCTTTATTTAAAGTATCTCAGAGCGCTTATTTCAAAAAATGATCAAATAAAAAATACTTGCTCAGTTCGACAGCTCCAAATGAACACTTCCACCGACACAGGTGTTCAAACCACAGAAAACATCAGACCTTCTAAAATTTCGAAATTCAGCACTTTATACAGTTGAACTGCACAGCACTGTGCTGTCATACGAAATTTTTCCGCTCGTGGCCATCCATTGTTAAATGCTTCTCGATTGTGCCAAATGCTATCGACCGATACGGCCGGCGTCGCGGCGTGCAGCGTCACATTAGACGCAAATCACTTTGAAGTGGAAAACAAATCATTGTCTGTGCATGTGAGTGATCTATAACCTAAAGCAATTGCATGCACTAAGATTTTTGTAATAATTATTGAATCCAAGTGAAATACACCGCTGCAATAGCAGCAACATCAAAATTAAAAAAAATATATATTATGTTGCAGGAACTTGTTGCTGAGTCGACGAAGACGGCTATAAATTTATGGATTTCTTTTTTTATTGTCTATTTGGCAATAGTTGCATTTAATTGCGTCCAAGTGTTATGAATCAGGTTAAAAACTGCCATTGAAGTTTTCGCACCTGTAGCTGCGTTCTTAAAGCCACATTGCCGAACTCTTGTAATTTTTTTTAAAGTCTGCGTGCGCTTAGACCTCGCCAAACGAATGAGTAATTAACAAAAAAAAAAAAACAAAAAAGGTTACACACACTTAATAATTTTTTGTTTTTTAGACAAGGTAATGTCTATTGTCAAAATCGCAACAAAAAATGTGTAAATAAACTCATTTTGATTCGTCTTGTTTGTCAGCTGTATGTGTATCCCTGACCTTTTCAACTTGATCTTAATACATTCAGTTTGGTTTTTGTTTATTGTTTAAAAAAATATTTATGAATCTCGTCGTTCACTATTTGATGTATGTATGTATATGCTGAATATGAGAGAGTAAAGTGTAATTAACCTTTTTCGCTTTCATCGCATCCTACTTTACTTACTTGCGAGCATCTCTCATGATCATGATGATGAGATCTGTAGTGTAGCCTCAAGGTAATTAGGTTTCGACTTAATTGAGGGAGATGTGTGTGTAGGCATATCTAAGTGCGTGCCACTTAGATGTCATGAAGGGGCACATATGCAAATTAAAAAGGAAAAAAAAAAACTAATATTTTTATTTGGTACAAAGTGCAGCACGGAAATCATATCCATATATCTATAGATAAAAATTTCATTGGGTTTTTTTTTTGTTTAATCTAATTTAATTAATATAATAGTGATCATTAAAAGACAAACAACTCATGCGGAAAAGGTATGGTAATTGCCTCACGGTGATGTTGCGTGATTGATATGTCCGCAGACAATGTAAGTACCTACGTATTTATGGACGACAAATTGTTATCTATAAAATCCAAAATACCTGTCTGGAAGGTAACATTTTTATGATGTATTTTTTGGCTTTTAAGTGTCAGGATTGATTTATAATACTGTTGACATTTGCTTCAATGTACTTGACTCATCATGTTTAAAAAAGCAATTGGGCTTTAAAGTAGTCCCATTGATCTCATATGTGTGCTCAATATACCTACAGTATTCTATAATGACATGCAAATAATTGTACACTTAATTTTGGGTATTTAAATTGTCCTACGTGATGTGATGGTTATCGTACTCTTAGTGGGTTTTGGGACAAAATTTGGTGTCGCATAAAGAATAAAGCATTTTGCCATGACAGCGTCAAACAACTCAACGTTCTATTTCCTTTAGCTTTATGTTTCTAACATAAACGTATTAAGCAAAAATGACGTGAACGACTTTAAATCGGAGTGGCATTAGGGGTGGCATTTTTTCATAACCCGTAAGACAGACCCTTAAGCCGGAGTCTATTACAAAAAAAAACTAGAATATCAGCGAACATATTCTCAAAGAAGAAGGGTAGGTAAGGTAAGCTTAATTGGATCGGAAAGAAAACTCAGTCTCTTCCTATTTTATTTAGTGCGTGATGTGACGATTTCAACGGTACTGAAAATATAATAAATTCTGAGCGTATATGGCCTAAGACTCAGCCTCTATATATTTTTCGCATGTGGAAATTACATACAATTTAATGCTGATTGCAAAAGGCAAATTTGAAAAGCATTTCATGACAAAAAATACTATTCAATGTTTTCCACATGTTAACATTTTAACAGAATTTGAACATGTATCCAAAAATGAGCTGGATATAGCCAGCCGAATATGCAAGATAAAATCAGCCTTTGAGATGCTATCAGCGATTTGGCATAGTAATGCAAAACACCAAGCTACGGCTGTTCCGTTCCCACGTTAAACCCGTGCTGGGTTTGGGTCACTTGGAGAGTGATCACTACGATCACGAGGAAGCAATAAGTGAGACAGCTAACATTTTAAGATGGTAACGGAAAGAATTTGAACATATATCCAAAAACGACCTGGATATAGCAAGCCGATAATGCAAGATAAAATCTGCCTTTGAGATGCTATCAGCGATTTGGCATAGCAATGCAAAACACCAAGCAACGGCTGTTCCGTTCCAACGTTAAACCCGTGCTGGGTTTGGGTCACTTGGAGAGTGATCACTACGATCACGAGGAAGCAATAAGTGAGACAGCTAACATTTTAAGATGGTAACAGAAAGAATTTGAACATATATCCAAAAACGACCTGGATATAGCAAGCCGAATATGCAAGATAAAATCTGCCTTTGAGATGCTATCAGCGATTTGGCATAGCAATGCAAAACACCAAGCTACGGCTGTTCCGTTCCAACGTTAAACCCGTGCTGGGATGTGGTACTTCCTACGATCACGAGGAAGCTGCAAACGTTCGTTAGTAGGTGCCTATGCAACATCTCAAGATTTTTCTGAACGAATCCTATCTCAAACGAACAGCTTTGGTGGCAGTGGATTGGTCACACATTCCAAAAAAGTAGGTAACTAACCACGCGATGCAATGGAACCAAACTCAGGATAGCAGAATATGCGGCGGTCATAGAAGTACATGGGAAAGAACTGTTGAGAAGGAAGCACGGCAACTGGGGAAGAGTTGGGGAGAACTGAGGCACATTTCCAGAAACCGCACACGAAGGCGTGAAGGCGTTGTTGTGGCCATAGGAGCTACAAGGGGATATAGGACATAAATCTTAATGATGGCGTTTTTCCTGAACCTTGGAAATGCAAACGGCTACTGCTTCTGCCAAAAGGAAAGATGAATGCAAACGCACCTTCATCCAATCATCCCCTTTGTTTACAGTAATTTAAAAAAGCAAGAGTCGTATTAAAACATCAATATGGTGTTCGTAAGTCACGATCTGAGAAGCGCTAAAAAGGAGGTACCAAGAAATACTTCTTCATATATTATAACCCTATAAATGATGAATGCGTTTTACTCGGCAAATTGGGATGGTATTCTGAACTTTCTTTATCAGATCGAAATACAGAATTATACCTGAAAAAATTGACAGCAGAGTTAAAGCGTACAAAGTAATTGGCGGTATGCTACAGGGTTCTGGTTTAGGCACCATTTTCTTAGGACATTAGATGTGAGCAAATTGTACACCTGCCTATTGTAAGCGGAGCGTCGATTATTGGCTTTGCAGTCGATATCACCGTAAAGTGTTAGTTGTGGCAACAATATTAGGAGGAGTACCACTTAATTGCAACTATATGCCTTTAGATAACTAGAACTGAGAAAATGCTTATAATGGCGGACCGATAACGTTTGCTGTTAGAGGGTTTAAATACCTTGAAGTTATATTTGATACTCTTCGTATGTGGAACTGCTTGTGAGCAGTTTATGTACTCTCAAGAATAAAAGACTTCTTCTTGCTGCAGCTACTAGGGCTTTATATATATATATTCTGCTAAGAATGGTCAAATGCGGCGAAAGTGCTACAAGCTTGGAGTCAAATCCCTCAGCCATCTTCGGACTTCAGTTCAGGTGATGAGAACGCAGCATGATTTGGAAAGCTCGGCTCAGTGAGTGTAGTTCTCGTCCCTACTAAGCGAAATAAGGAATTTTGTGCTGTTTATGACAAGGCTTCCATTTTCATTTCTTCACAAAATTTCTATTGTGATACATTTTTTTCAATTATAACTTTAACAACGTCAGAAAGGGAAATTATTTCTTTATAACAAATTTATTGCGTGGCATACATTTTGTTTGTTTAAAATGGCTGTCATTTAAAAGAGATCCTAATACTCTGCCATTATCCTGTGCGTGAAGACATCCACATTTCCGATGTCGTCATGCCCGCTGGGAAATGTCTATGCCAAAATTCGTGGCAATTGTGCAAAAATATTTTGCAGTTTTTTTCTAGCAAAAAATGCCTCAATTTTATAAGGAGTTTTTTGGGCCCTTTTCCATTCCATTATTTCCATAATTTTTTTGCGTAATTTCGTTTGTCGTAGTTTAAGGGAGCCGGCGTTTACTCGTCTCAAACTTGAGCACAATTTGAGCTATATGACAGGTTTCCAAAAAGGGCGATAAAACTAATTGAAGTAGAAGACATCGCGAAATCATTTGATTATCTAAGTCACCTTATAGTCATGTCTCCTAGCTGTTGTTGTTTAATTGGTACTCCCACCACAAGTGTTAAAACGAAGAAGCTTCGTAATGTCGGAAATGCACATCTGTTTCACCTTAAGCCAATATTCTGACGTACACGAATGTGGCTCAATTTTTCCTATACATTACAATTTACAGACATTGAAAAACAATAAGCATCGGCATCTCGTCCTGCCATGTTGTCCCTTCTTCTCTCCATTTAACGACGAGACTACGATTAGGATTATAGGGATTATAACCCTCCCACTTCAGTGCATTTCTACCAGTCCACCTGCGGGGTTCGCCGGTTCGACTTCAAAAAATATCTGCAGGCCTCCCGATTTTGAATCACTTCATTATTGAGGCCAATCAAATGCTGGTGATTCACGCCATTGCCTTTTTGACGGGGTACGTAGGATCCTTCCTTTGAAGATGACAATACCAACTGAGCCATGAGCTATGTTAACCCTTAATTTCTTAAATGCCCGGGCAATGTTTATTCAACATACGGGTAAGTATGTCCCTCTCCATTTTAAAGAGTTCGATTTAAGGTTTTGTCAACATTTTCGAGCATCAACATGTTTTTAATGTCAAGCAGCATGTATTTCAGAAGTAAATTGGTATCCCGCTACGAAAAAAAAGCAATCTTTAAAGTTTTTCAAAAAAGAGGTCTAGTGACGAAATAATCATCTTTATTATACTCTTTTCTAAATTACTATTACGCATGCTCTTAACTCCATATTTGTACGTCATATCAAGGTAAGAAAATTACAAAAAAACAAAAAAACAGCGAACATCTGATATAACACCACTCAACATGATAATTTGCAAACCCTATAACCCATTTCTTTTGGACGTATCTTCTTAACGTGACGCCCATCGTATCCACTTACCCCGGAATTTTATACATTTTCTTTTCAACGCTTTTTTTTATTTATTCTGTCACAATTTCTGCATACAAATCTCCATCACTACAGATGTATCGATTACATTGTCTGTTCACAAATTGAAATTCAAATTGAAATTCAAATTTAAAAAAAAAAAAAAAACGAAAGTGTTAATTGATAAGCTGAATTGGCCTAGCTAGATCGGACGACCATTGAAGTACATTCGCTCGACCTTGTACTCGAATCAAAAGGAAAACACAAAAAAAACGAAAAAAAAAACAAAAGCAAACTCATAGTTGCCCGAAAAATAAATGGTCATATCATCCGCGGATAACGTAACGCTGAACATTAAAAGAAACCAAACGAAAATGGAAATACCTACTACGACCAGAAATATCTCAATTTTGTAATTTTCATTCATTCAGGTTTTATCATTTTGTTGTCGTCGTCGTAGTTGTTGTTGTTGTTGTGCAGGTTTTTATTTTCGTCATTTCACATGTGCGAATTTCCCTATAGTCAACCGCTTCGCCATCCGCAACAGCAGCGGTAGGTATGGTTATGGCAAGCAACATTTTTTAAAAGGAATTAATCGAAAACTGGTCCATTCGCGGGATTAATGTTTAAAGGGGGTCTGTTGCCGCTCTTTAGATGTGTGTTTTTTTTTTCTTATTATTAATTATGCAGAAACGAGGTTTATATGGCACTAGACACCGAAACGACTTTCACCTCTGATGCAATCGATTACGGGGCAAAATATGGACGACTATACCAACTGCTGCTACTTTAGTATGTTCGCGTTGATGGTGGTGGTGTGTTGATGACTTAGCTTTAGTGCAAGTATCTATGCTAGTAGTTGGTGCAAATTGTGAGCACACATATCTTTGGAAGAGAGCATGACTGGCAAAAACAGAAAAAACAGAAGTCACAGCTCCATGGCTTACGATTTGTGTTAGATTCTTGATGATGGTAGTGGAGACTGGTTTACCAAATGCAATTCGTTAGCCAACATACGTTTTAGCCATTTACATTGCGCTTGAAGGCTGCTGAGGTGCACAGAAAGTGCAAACTGTGTGACCATTTAATCCTTGTCCACCACACTTTGAATGTGTGAGGCTTTTATGTAAGATAATCGGTGTAATTGAGATCGGTGGTTAAAATGATAAAAAAAAAATATCCCTCTTTATGTATATTTATTTTATGTTGATCCATGACTGGTGGATAAAGCAGACACAACTTTACCATGAAAATAATATATAGTTTTAGCCTGCAATATACATAATATGCTTTTGTGCAGTGCAGGTTTATGATTTAACTTTAAAACTGCAACAACATAAGATACATCTTTAACATCTTTAGGTGTACATGAATAAAATGGAGACATGATTAACTTTGTATTATTTAACAATTTATTTATTTATTTATTTATCTTCAAGCTAAGGCTAACAGATTTAAAAAATAGTATTATAATAGAATATATACAAAAAAAGAAAAAGAAACATATAACAAAAATAAATTTCATATATAGGGTCCGCCATTTAAAATTTTTTTTTTCAACTAGTGCTTATTTCGCGAATAGTAACACTTAGCTCATGTCTGATTTGACAGATAATCAGTTTTATCCTTCCGCTGAACGAATATGGTTGCGTATATGCTTGAACCACGCTGGGAAATATTGCGACATTACTTTGAAAATCATGGTAATGTTGCAGAATGTGTGCGAAAATTGCGTATGGATTTTGGAAAAAGAGAAGCACCGCCAGCTCCGTATGTTCGTTATCTTGTGAAAAAAGTGAAAGAAACTGGCATCCTCATCGATAAACCAAACCGTGAAAAGCCAAAAACAGTGCACCCGAGAAAATTGCTGCTGTGGCAGAAAGTGTGCGTGAAGCGCCATCAACATCAATTCACCGTCGTTCTCAATAATTGAACATTTCGGAGACATCAGTGAGACGAATTTAGCATAAAGACCTTCGTATGACGCCATACAAAGTCCAATTGGTTCAGGAGTTGAAGCCAACTGACCATCCAATGCGTTTTCGCTTCGCTAAGTGGGCCTGCGATCGACTTAGAGAAGATGCCGATTATGCCAAAAAAGTCATCTTTTCAGATGAAGCTCATTTTGATCTTGGCGGATATGTTAACAAGCAACATTGTCGCATTTGGGGCACAGAAAACCCGAACGCATACATTGCAAAGCCGATATATCCAAAACGAATCACTGTTTGGTGCGGATTTTGGTCCAGAGGCATAATTGGGCCATTTTTCTTCGAAAATGAGCAAGGAGTGGCCGTTAGAGTCAATGGCGATCGTTATCGGGCCATGTTGATCAAATTTTTGTTCACAAAAATTGAAGAGGAGGATATTGGCAACATTTGGTTTCAACAGGATGGCGCTACATGCCACACAGCCGAAGCTACACTCGATGTTTTGCGCCCTGTTATTGAAGATCGCATTATCAGCGGCAGAGCTGATGTCGTGTGGCCACCGCGGAGCTGCGATTTGACACCGTTGGACTATTATTTGTGGGGTGCTGTAAAAGATAAGTGTTACGCCGACATGCCAGAGACAATTGACGCTTTTAAGGAAAATATTCGTGAAGCCATTGGTGAAATACAGCTGCACACAATCGATAATGTGCTTAAAAATTGGACCGATCGTGTAGGCTACTGCATACCCAGCCGAGGCAGCCATTTGAATGAAATTATTTTCCATTATTAACCGGATATTCAGTAGTTTTTTTTATAGCATAAAGTAAATATTAAAACAAATTTAGTTTTAAACTAGACTCTTGTCCAGCTTAAGTCAATATTCTGACAAACTTCATTGAAATGTCTTATGCATCTACATATGGGTTCATTATTACCATAGTTAGTTCTGTGGTATTGTTCGAAAATCAAATCTTTGGAGCGTAAAACTGGTATTTTGGAGAGTAAGGAAGGGCATTTAACGTGATAATTCAAAATATCCCTCACAAACGTTATATTATGCATACATCTTCTGGATTTCAGTGATTAAATACCAAGAAGTAAACAACGCGACTTACATATTCCGGGATGAAAGTCCATTTCATTTTATAAAATATTAATTTAGAAAAACGTCTTTGGACTTTCGGCCGAATAGACCACGTCCAGCACGCTGTGAAGAAAATATAGCGGCCGTAGCTGAGAGTGTACACGAAGACCGTAGAGAGTCGATTCGGCGCCGTTCGCAGCAACTCGGACTGACGTATGGAACGACTTGGCATTGGCATTTTACGTCAAGATCTTAAATTGAAAGCGTACAAAATACAGCTTGTGCAACAACTGAAGCCGCTCGACCTTCCCAAGCGACATCGCTTCGCTCTATGGGCTCTTGAAAAGTTCCAAGAAGATGCGACGTTTTCGAGGCAAATTTTGTTTAGCGATGAGGCCCATTTCTGGCTCAATGGGTATGTAAACAAACAAAATTGCCGCATTTGGGACGAAGAGCAACCTGAAGAGATTGAAGAACTGCCACTTCATCCAGAAAAAACAACGGTTTGGTGTGGTTTGTGGGCCGGTGGAATCATTGATCCATATTTCTTTAAAAATTATGCCGGTGCGAACGTAACCGTCAATGGCGACCGTTATCGTGCCATGATAACCGACTATTTGATGCCTGAAATTGAAGCTCGTGATCTCGGCGACATTTGGTTTCAGCAAGACGGCGCCACTTCCCACACATCGCATCAATCAGTGGACTTATTGAGAGAACATTTCGGTGAGCACATAATTTCACGTTTTGGGCCGATCGATTGGCCACCAAGATCGTGTGATATCACACCGTTAGACTTTTTCCTGTGGGGATATGTAAAGTCAAAAGCTTATGCCGACAAACCCGCTTCGATTCAGGCCTTGGAGGAAAACATCACGCGTGTCATTCGCCAGTTACCGGTCGAAATGCTGGAACGAGTGATCGAAAATTGGACTCAACGGATGGACCATCTGCGACGTAGCAACGGCCAACATTTGATAGACATAATCTTCAAAAAATAAATGCCAAAGAATGTTCTTTCAAATGATAATAAACATTCTCCATTAAATTTGAATTTTCTGTGTTTTTTTTTTTTTTTAAAGTAGGGAACCTCGAAATGGATCACCCTTTACAAGGAAAGCAAAACATGTGGGTCACAAAAATCAATACAATTTCGCTTAATGAAACCAACAAGTAATCAATCACATAATAAGTCAATATGACTTTTAGAAGAGAAAGTTGAATCCAGCACAATACCAAGGTCCTTAATATTTTCTACACGCAAGAGTGGGTCAGAAACAATTTGGTAAACGAAGTTTATGTGGGGTATAATTCTTATAGAATGAGATAACGTTAAATTTTTGTATGTTTAATTTAAGCTAAAATGGTTTACTGAATCAAAAGCTTTACTAAAATCGGTGGAAATTGCATCAATTTGACTCTTATGAAAAAAGGGCCATGTTTGTTGTTTTAGAACGCCCAGAGATAAAACCATGCTGTAATTTAGATATGGATTCGCTCAAATTTTGTTTTAACAATACTTTCGAATAATTTAGGAATTGAGGATAGTTTAGAGATACCTTTGTAATTTTCTATTAAGTTCTTAGCCCCAGATTTATGAATTGGAATAAGATATAAAGTTTTCCAGTCGTTAAGAAAGATACCATCGGAGAGCGATTTATTGAAAACCCAGAGCAGAGGAAAGCAAATGCATTGGCGCAGTTCTTTAAAAATAAAGCTGCTATACTATCCGCTCCAGGTTTAAGTTTAGGCTTCAGTGATTTGAGTTCTAAGAAAACTTCATCAATGCTTAGATGTAACGCACCAATATCAACCTTACTTGGTATATTGGGCAAATACTGCTTGTTTAAGTTGTTTTGATCTGAGTATAGAAATCGGCAAATAGTTCCAGAATCGAAGTAATATTCGAAGCATCTGAGTTCTGAGTTCTTATAAGACATACAAGGTGGCGCAAAAGTAATCCTCCTATCAGAAAATGCTATAAATTTTGCGATTGGCCCCTAATGTCAGTTCTGTTTTGACATTTGTGTAGTAAACAAATGCGAAATACACGTTAATAAACAATGTTATGCTACACTGCTCCAGAACGCGGAATATTGGTGACTATTTATTTGAGCAATAATCGGTCGGTGACTTTGGCACAACGTGAATTTCGTCGCAGATTTCCCAGCAGTCCAACGCCTACTGGTGAAACACTGCGACGTTTAGCCGCTCGCCTCGAAGAGACTGGCACAACACAAGATGCTGCCAGGAGTGGCAGACCCCGGAGTAGCCGTTCTGCAGAGAATATTGCTGCTGTAGCCGAAGATGTCATGGAAGCGCCGTCGACATCGACCAGACGACGTGCCACGCAAATGGGTATCAGTCGACGGTCTTTACAGCGAATTTTGGTACAAGATTTGAAGATGTTTCCGTACAAAGTCCAGACGGTGCATCAGCTGTTAGCTGCTGACCGCCAATCGCGTCTAACATACGCTCAAGCCATCCTTAATCACCACCAAGAGGAAGATGATTTTTCATCAAAAATAATCATGAGTGATGAGGCCCATTTCCATCTTAGCGGGTACGTAAATAAGCAAAATTTACGCTTCTGGGGCACTGAAAATCCGCGTGTAACCCACGAAGAGCCATTACACCCGCTCAAAGTCACTGTATGGTGTGCTGTTTTCGCTGGAGGAGTCATCGGACCTTTTTTCTTCGAAGACGTCGCGGGCCAAACGGTTACTGTGAATGGTGAGCGCTACAGAACAATGATCAACGAGTTATTTTTGCCGCAACTTGATGAATTGGTAACATGTGGTTCCAACAGGACGGTGCAATGGCACACACTGCACGTGCCACAACCGATATGCTGAAGGATGCATTTCCCGGGCGCCTAATCTCCCGTTTTGGCGATTTGCACTGGCCAGCAAGATCGCCTGATTTGACCGCTCCAGACTTCTTTTTGTGGGGCTTTTTGAGTTCACAAGCCTCAGACTCTTGCAGCTCCTAAAGACAATATCCGTCAAGAATGTGAGGACCTATCGCCGGAAGTTTGGGCCAAAGTGATGGAAAATGCCATAAAAAGGGCTCAAATGACAATCAACTGTGGCGGCGGCCATTTACATGACATCATATTCTCGACTTGATGTAAAAAAAATGAAAAGACCAAATAAAAATAATCCACAAGAAGAATCAAAGTTTTTCATTTTTTTTTTAAATTACAGCCAAAAAACATCGGAACGTTATTTTTGCGCCACCTTGTATTATTCGGATATCCAGAAGACTTGAATTGAAAGATTCATGATAACTGTTTAGTTCAATGAAGGTTGCCCATACATAAGTCATTCATAATGCAATGTACAGGTGTCACTCTGTTTTGCAGATCACAATGTGTGAATTTGGCATAATTGCAAAATATTTTTTTGGATCAAAGTTGAATAACCATGTTTTGGGACAGCTTTTTCGATCATGTTCTGAAGGAATTGGGGATTGAACCTGCTCCTTCAGTATCACAAATCAACACACATTCGTTTCTTTTATTGTTTTTTATGTCTTTTCGCATAAATGTGGCCGAATTTCCTTGATTCAGATTGCAATTGTTTATGGGCTTGTTGGAATGAATTTTGAATAACCCCATAACCCAGTATTGCTTGACCTACCACATTTCTGAAGACAAAGTCTCAGTTGTCTCAACTAGTACTAAAAGTCGACACGTTGCAGCGCAGCTATCATGGGAAGAGAAATATCATTGATAGCAAACTACTCCTTAACAAGTATTCCGGGACATTTACGGCTTTCTGGTAAGGGTGCCTTGAAAAATCGTTGTTCTTGTCACCCAAAAAATTTGTATGGATCTTCACGACATTGATTAGGAAAATCCTATCATTTGCATCGGTTGTTTGGTAGTTTAAACTTTCACGCAAATACGTCATTGCTAATTTCACTATCCAAGTTCCCAGGAACGATATGTTATGCGCGATATGTTATATGCGCGAGAGCTATCAATGAAACAACCCCTTTGTAATCGGAACTTCGACTGCATAAAAACTTACTTCAAAGTTGACTTTCCCCAAGTTCAAGAATGGTTTCGGCCAGGTTCTGAGCCAGGTATGGAATGTAATCGAATTTTCACGAATGGTTCCGAAACCTGTCAATGTTTAGGTGCTCGTGCTTTCGTGGAATCAGTCTTCCAAGCGGAGATCTTTGCTATTCTAATGGCTATGCATTATATTGTGAAGACCTGGTAAAAGAGTTCAATTGTTTGCGTTTGTAGTGACAGCCAAACTGCATTTAAGTCGTTACTCAAGAATTCTTTAAATTTGGTCGAAAGACTGAACTTTCAGAGTCTTGTTTGGGTTACGGGTCTTACTGGCATAAGATCTCAGACGAAACTGGTCGTCAAGTTTCGGAAGAAGTTTTTTTACGACCTGAACCTGTATTGGGTCTGCCGGGCCTCCTATCTAATGACTGCAGACAGACCAAACTAGTTCAACCGAATGTCGCTGTGGAGTCTGGGGCATTTTTGCTATCACTAGCTAGAAAAGACAACAAGTCCCTAGTATCATTCTGACTGGTCATCGCACGCTTTTTTGAAAATCATTTTGGGTGCAGTGGCTTAGCGATTAAGTGCGTTCGTCCACTAAGCGAGAGACCGCTGGTTCAAATCCCGACTTGTACCACCTGAAAGTGCGAACGTCTGACAAACATCCAAAAGTAAGAACTGTCATGAGCTTCTCAAATATTATTTGCCGTTCGGAATCGGCATTAAAATGTGGGTCCCTTCCATTCGTGTCAAAAAATATAGGGTCCGCCATCTAACTAGTGCTTATGTCGCGAATGGTAACACTTAGCTCATGTCTGATTTGACAGATAATTAGTTTTATCCTTCCGCTGAATGAATATGGTTGGGTACGCTTGAAAAACGCTGGGAAATATTGCGGCATAATTGGGCCATTTTTCATTTTTTTTTTTTTAAATGAGCAAGGAGTGTCCGTTACAGTCAATGGCGATCGTTATCGGGCCATGTTGAACGAATTTTTGTTCACAAAAATTGAAGAGGAGGATGTTGGCAACATTTGGTTTCAACAGGACGGCGCTACGTGCCACACAGCCGAAGCTCCACTCGATGTTTTGCGCCCTGTTTCAAAAAAAAAAAGTTATTTGGCGGACCCTATATATCTTCGCACACACATTGGTTGGAGTCCTGTATGGGCCGTTTACGCCTAATATTTGTAGGCTTAAGCGATACAACTATCTGTGACGCTTGTGAAAACACCGCGGAGCATTTACTCTAGGCCCCAGACTTTAGGTGCTGCCGTTGTAAGTGCTTGCTGAACATCAAATGCCTTATTTTTCTGGCACAGGAGGTAGTAGAATTTATTCTAGTTGATTTGAGGGATGATTCAACTATACCCGTAAGAACCCCTTTTTCTATTTGAAACAGTACAAAAAATAAACAATCAAAATTTCGTTTCAATTCCATAAAATTCTCCATAGACGAGTTGTTATTCAAAAGCATTTAGCTTCCCATAATCCATAGTCCACTCTATGGGCGTACAAACGGATTATTGAATGCATTTTGCCCACAAATGTATCTCATAACGTAAGCGTTATTCATTTATAAACATAACGGTATCCAATCTAATAATGCAATTTAAATAATTTGATTTTAATTATAATAATTAATTATAATTAAACGACTAACATAACACAATAGATGCTACTATGCATCTTTTCAACTAGTTATCGATGAAAGGAATACGAATGACACATTGGGTGGTGCCTTTCTTCATAATAGGTACAATACGCATCTACATTTATAATAAATTTATCTCATTTGTATGTAAGACTTGACCTGAAAAACCAACATTTAATAGTTTTGTTTAGACAAAGCCTGCGTTATTCTCTTAAGAGGAATGCAAATTATTTAATTAATAAAGATATACATACTTGAATGAACATTCAAATCACCTTTCGACTTATGGTTCCACTTATTATCAGCTGAGCTTTGTACTACTTATTCCCTTGAGATGAGTAATATGTAGTTCAGGAGTAATATAGGGTCTGCCAAATAATTTTTATTTTTTTTAAAAAGGCTATAAAAAAGAACTGCTGAATATTTTTCCAAATTTCTTTTTTTATTTGAAAGTACAATCCTTCCGGTTAAAAATGGAAAATAATTTCATTCAAATGGCTGCCTCTGCTGGCCATGCAGTAGCCTACACGATCGGTCCAATTTTTAAGCACATTATCGGATTGTGTGCAGCTGTATTTCACCAATGGCTTCACGAATATTGTCCTTTAATGCGTCAATTGTCTCTGGCATGTCGGCGTAACACTTATCTTTTACGTCACCCCACAAATAATAGTCCAACGGTGTCAAATCGCAGCTCCGCGGTGGCCAAACGACATCAGCTCTGCGGCTGATAATGCGATCTTCAAAAACAGGGCGCAAAACATCGAGTGTAGCTTCGGCTGTGTGGCACGTAGCGCCGTCCTGTTGAAACCAAATGTTGCCAATATCCTCCTCTTCAATTTTTGTGAACAAAAATTCGTTAAAAATGGCCCGATAACGATCGCCATTGACGGTAACGGCCACTCCTTGCTCATTTTCGAAGAAAAATGGCCCAATTATTCCTCTGGACCAAAATCCACACCAAACAGTGACTCGTTTTGGCTATATCGGCTTTGCAATGTATGCGTGCGGGTTTTCTGTGCCCCAAATGCGACAATTTTGCTTGTTTACATACCCGCCAAGATCAAAATGAGCTTCATCTGAAAAGATGATTTGTTTTGGCAAAATCGGCATCTTCTCTATGTCGCAATATTTCCCAGCGTTGTTCAAGTGTATACACAACCACATTCGTTCAGCGGAAGGATAAAACTAATTATCTGTCAAATCAGACATGAGCTAAGTGTTAACATTCGCGAAATAAGCACTAGTTGAAAAAAAAACGTTATATGGCGGACCCTTTATAAAGTAAACGGAATCTATCTAAAATTGCTTTAGTTTCTACGGTTATTTACACAGGTTTTTCTCTGAGTGTGGTCGTCGATTCGACCTAATTATATGCATATTTCTTGTTACGACTTTTAACTCCGACAAATTTAAGTCCCGTGGGATATTAAAATCTAGAAACCGTCGCTTATTGGTCTAGCGTACTGTTGCGTTAAAATAACGCCACAAAAATTTGTTTCCCCTCCAACCCTTCCACTCCCATACCCAATCCACTTTTGCGCCCTATCCTCTCATTTTTATTTCCGTCATCCTGCTGGGAGAATGGTTAACTGGCCGCCTCTGATTGACCTTTAATCCCAATCAAGCTGGCTCGTTTCCATGAGACCCGGAGGATGACAAAAGCAGGTATGGAGCCCAACGGCGTGTTGGCATCTCGACAACGATGGGTGGGGGAGGACGATCCCTTAGCACACCCCAACGTGATTCCAAACGGGTCGGGATGAAGACCCCGTTAGGGCCAGACAGACTGTTTGCCTATACAACGATGGGTAGGGGAAGATGAGAAATAATGATCTCTTCCCCAACGAAACAAATCGATCTGGCAGATGGCCCACACATTAACATCAATACCAAAACCACAAAACATTAATATACAACACTATAACTGAGGGCAGGAGCCCAAATACAAAACACACTGTCAACAACTTCAACAACATTCACCAACCACTCACATAAGAAAACCTAACGAAGACTTCCATGGCCAAGAGCCCAACAATTAAACATGTATGTAAGAAATAGCACGCTATACAGATTCCCCTTCCCCCAAATCTGCGCGAAAGTCCACCGGGTAAGAATAGTTTTTCGGTCATTGATTTTACACTCCTCCTCAAGGACTCCTGGGGTTGTACTAAATTGGGACACCAGCAAATATTGTCCCAAAACTAAAATCCGTCTTCGTTTCTTCTTTCTTTTTCATTTTTGGTTTACTTCGGTATTGTTTTGCTATTAACTTTTATTCGTTGGGGACATTTTCGCGTTTCAAACATTTCTCGATTCTTTCAACCTTTTATCTTGTCGAATTGTTTAAGTGTTTGTGAACACGTCCTCTTGGGGAAACTTGTGTGAATGTGGTCATCGATTCGCTCAGCCCCAGAGTTGCAGCGAATTCGAAAGAGAGTATGAGACGGAGGCGGTGGCACACTCCAGTAAAGTGACAGAGTGCATGCTAGAAAAAGCCGCAGTGGATTCCGTAATTGCTGAATGTGGGGGTATGAAAGAGAGAGTGAATGGTCCATCACGGACAAAAGAAACCTGGAAGTGGACAAACCGACACTTCTTGGTTGACCATCAAAGGTTGTAGTAGTTTTGAAAAGAATCGAGGAAGTTTTTTTTTTTTTTTAATATAGTTTTGCGGATTGCGCTTGGTTGGTTATATATATATATTTTTATCTGGGATTTCTGATCGAGATCAGAATCCCACACAAAAAAAAAGAGGAGAAAAAGAAAGAAGACGGCCGACAAAGGATATAGCGGCAGGACAGGCAGCTGATTCCCAGGGGTACAATTATCAGGATTCATAGAGGAGCAGATTTTTTTTGTAAAAGCTAAGTATAGTGCTTTGGCGAAAAAAAAAAGTTTCGTTTAGTTAGGCATTTTATTTTAAGAACCCGGTAGGCTTTTGTCACGGTAAAATCCCGGAAATCACGGGACACGCGCCCCTTCATTTTGTTTTTATTAACTTTCGGGAAATAGCGATAGCGGGCTATTTCAAACGGCGATATTTTCTTTTGTTGTTCCGCAATCTAACGTCACTTCAATAAATTGACCGTTGCTCATTCGAGCTTTGTAACGTTTTGAAAACCTTGCCTTTTTTTATTTAATTCCTTTTTTTAGCAATCAATCATCGACTTCTTCTTAAAAAGGTTTCACAATTCCTTTTTTTCCAAAGATTGTGTGGCGCCCCTTTTACCCACCATCACTTTACCTTTTCTTCATACCTTTTCGTTTCAGAATTTTCTCCTTCCCTAAAATTATCTCCATCTCCGAACCCACCCCAGCTGAGCAACCGGGACGGTAGCATTCAACAGGCTACCTGTTGCACTTCTCTTTCGGCGAATTCCTGTTGACGTTTCCCTATCCGCCAGTATTCGATTGTTTACCACCGGCGCAGCGACGGCCGTAATCTTCTCGCGTTTTATTTTCTTTCTGCGCGTTTAAACTCGGTTAATTTTTTTTCTAACCCACCCCGAAATAAAGTGCAACAGTACCAAGAACAGACCTATTTAGCGTAAAATTCGGAAAATATTGTTCCTTTTTTTGCAAAAATTAAAAAGCTCTTGTTTTCACCTTTAATTAGATGACTGCAGTTAAGAGGTTCCGTACTTTTATTAATTTTAAGCTTCATAAATCTCAAACATAAAAATTTGGCAAATATATGCCAAACTGCACGAACGCACTAAGACTTCCCTGTAGTCATTCTCAATTCATAAATAAATTCGTACATTCAGATCCAAAAAATTTAAGAACACGCGCCTATGAAATTAAAGACACAATAAAATGTATTTAAATTTTTCATGTTAAAATTTACCGGATTTATTTTCGAGGTTTAAAATCGTAAAAACTTTAGAAATAAATTTGATCCTTATTAAATATTTTACCCAAACTAAGTTTTTCTTTTACCTTTTCATAAAAATTGTTGTAAAAATACTTTCAAACGACAACCGATGTTCAATCTAAAAGTGTTTGAACATGAATATTTCATATTCATATGCAACTATCATTTAAATTAAAATAATAATCTCGACTGTCACCACCTGATCAGCTAAATAACACACTGCATATCATTCTGTTCATATCAAGGATGATTCACTGATTTATTATTTTCGTTGAGTACCTATCCTACTACTTGTCATTCTATGCCAGTCTGAGGGCTTCAGACAACTTGAACCGAGTTAAATCAAACAGAGGACACGAAATAAAATGCACCAGCAGCAGTCAGTCTACAGATAGTAAGAATTATTTATCTTTCATCGGCATGGGGCATGCGGTGTTGGGGAAGGTTATGATGACAATTCAACCGGCAAGATCGATTATTTTGTAAGAAAAAGTAAAAATAAAAAACAAACAAAAAGGACTCTTTGTATGGAAATTTCAATATAAAACGGGAGACAATGCATGCATTGGAATTTTTAGCTTTACTTTACGTGAATGCATTTTTAAATATGAGTTCAATAAATTCAACAATCTATTGCGCAACTTCATTTAGGGTGCTTACGAGAAGGATTTTTTTTGCTGTTAAAATATTTTTTTATAAAATTTATGTTCTTCAAAATCATTGCTAGAATAAGATCGTTAATTAAAATAACACTCAGAACATGATGTCATTAGACGATCTTTTCTTTAATCTAATAAATTTTTTATTACAGAAGTTATTATTTTTTCATTCCTCATTCAATTAGTAAATAATAATATTTTTATGAATTGCTTTAACATTTATTGTTAGCTTTAGCCGTAAAAGGAAAACTTATAATTTCGTTTAATTATTTTGTCATACTTAGGAATTTGGCTGATTCATCAACTTCTTTGATTGCGAATCCATACAACAATGCCACAAAATGTGTTTAAGAAATGAACAAAATTTAAATGAGATTAGTTGGCTTCTTACCTTCCCAAACGCGTGAAAATGTAAAATAAAAACAACAAACCGGAACACTACTTTACATGTTGTTACACCTGTGTAATCCAGGAGTTCCTTTGGGTTACTTACTTACTTTACTTAACGGGCTCCCGACCCGTGAAGAGTCCCTGCCTGAGATACGGCAGCCTTTCACCATCTGCGATCCCGAGCACGCTGCTTCCAGTTGTCCAGACTAAGCGCTCTGGCATTCGCGATGGCTTGGTCTTTAAAGCGGAGGTTCGGTCTTCCTTGTCGTCTCGAACCTGGGGTTGTTGTCCATTCGCTCGATGTGGCCGAGCCAATGTAGTCGACGAGTTTTAGCTTTTCAGACTACATCCACATCTTGGTACAGCTCATAGAGTTCGCGGTTGTATCTTCTCCTCCATTCGCCCTCCCCGCACACAGGACCAAATATCCGTCGAAGGATTTTTCTTTCAAAGGATCCCAGTATTAACTCTCCTTTTCTGCTTATCGTCCAGCACTCGGCGCCGTATAGCAGAACTGGCAGGATAAGGGTTCTGTAGAGCATGCACTTTGTTGAGTTTTGAACCCATTTGTTTTGCCAAACCGAAGTAGCAACGGTTTCCTAGGGTAATTCTTCGACGGATTTCCACTTCGATGCCATTTGTGGAGTTGATGTTTACCCCGAGGTAGATGAACTCCTTAACTACCTCGAAGTTGCTGCTATCAACAGTGACATTTTGTCCTAGGCGGTGGACAGATGATTTTTTGTTTGTTGATAGCATATATTGCGCCCCCCCCTCATTTACTTCTAGGCCAACAAGTTTCGCCTGTTCTTCAATAGCCATGAAAGCCTCTATCACGGTACGCTGGGATCGACCGATGATATCTATATCTTCCGCATACCCCAGCAGTTTGACTGATCTGTTGAAGATAGTGCCTTCCGTGTTGGTTGCTTTGGGTTAACTCTTGAAATGTTTGTCAGTCCATCATGCCAGAATACGATATCCCATGCAAATTTGTGGGAATATTTTCATCATATAAAACTATCGCTAAGCTTACTAGGATACAGTGACTCAAAAAACACCGGAAAATCTGCAGCCCTCCATCCTGCACAGTCAGTCAAAAAGTGACATGATGTCCTTGCTGGAATTCGGCACATATTTGGAAATGTTTAGATGATCTGCTGCCAAACAGCACATTGCACCGCGTTTTTGTTTTAGCGTCACGCGACACAGTTATAGATAGATGCTATCACTTGCGGCTTTAAAGTCGATGAAAAAATGGTGTTTCTCGACTTAGCATTCGTTGGACTTTCCCAGGATTTGCCTTAGTGTGAAGATTTGCTCTACAGTCGATTTACCAGGCCGAAAGCCATAGTGCTACGTGCCGATGAGCGTGTGGTTTAAGACTTTCATATATAATAATTCTACTACTCTGAATACGCTTCGGAGACTTCGCTGCTTCGAAGAGCCTGCGTTGCGGTCTTGAAGCCATATGCTAGTTGCTTGGCTTTCTTATAAAACCTCCGACTGTTGACCCTTCGATCTCCTTGCGCTGAGAGACTGCGTATACTCAAATATTACTAGTCGCAGCAAAATCAATTAGTCAGGAGCCTTTGTCTGCTGTCGTTTTATCGAGGATGTGCCTACCAACTAGCCCGCCAAAGATAGTTTCCGTTTCGACTTCAGCAGTGAAGTCTCCGAATACAATTTTGACATCGTACTCCAGACAGGGTTTGTAGGACTTCGTCCATGAGGTCAAAAATGGTGTCCTTAGTCTCGTCGGTAGAGGCTAGTTGAAGCTGTAGTGCGGATCACAGCAAGGCGATCACTTTTCGGCTTGAAGTCAATAACACCTGCAATCTTTTGCTGCAGATGTAATAATTATATCTTTTCCTAATTTCCTGATCCTATCCATCGAATCTCCTGGATCGTGCTAATGTCGGCTCTGTTCAGCGAGAGGAAAGACTCAAGGTCTTGAGTAGCACATGGAGTATAGAAAGTACGCACATATCAGGTACACACTCTGATGTTCGTTGACGTTTCGGGTCTGAAGGAAATTTGCCCGAAATTTGAGGGAAATTATTATCCGAAGATATCCTTGCCTCTGTAATAACTATCACTTTCGATTCGAAGGATTAGGCCCCGGTTTTGTCAGTAGCGTGCCGGTCAATCCGGTGATATTTACCCACTTCGAAGGTGTGAAAACTTCCATTGGCCCATTAAGGACTTATCCGCCACCATTTTGTTAAAACATTTTGTTGTCGTCGTATGACGAAACAACTCACATGGGAAGATCACTAGTTCACCCTAACTGGAACTGTGAATGCCACCGTTGATCCATCCTTAGGATTCGTCCGCTGCCGTCCAGAAAGATTTTCAATATCCTTGAATATTAAAAGCATGTTTGATTTCGTTATAAGTTAGGCACAATATTTCCATTCTCTTAAGTGTGTACAATCAAATTGGATAACATTGAACAGTTGTCAACACTGTTGAACATGCCACCAATAGGTCTCGTTCATAAAAGCACAGATTATCAAAAAGTCTGAGTAGTAATTATTTTTTGTATCTTTTTTTTGTAAGCTAAAATTTCAAGAAAAATTTTTAATCTTTTTAGGTCATTGAATTGAGTATCAGTCAGAAGCGCATTTATCTAAACACAGGAAATAATAATAACAATTGCCACCGGCAGTTGATTTGATGTAGCTATTCGCTCCATATCTCATTAAAAAGATATACAGATCTCCCCCTCAGGGCGACTTCAACAAATTCGCATAATTTTTTTTTTTTTTCCAGTTTTGACAATAATCAAGTGAAAGTTGTATTTATTGTTTTTTTTTCGTTATACTTATATCAGCAAAACCAAAAAAAGAAAAAACAAAATTATATATATAAATCAACATTTGGGTATAAAAATTCGTATCTTTTGCTAAAACAAATCACTGTATCGGGGGAAAGGTTTTGTTTGACAGCCATGATATTGAAGGCAAAAACAAAGCCATACTCAGTGTTGCTTATGTTGCTGACTCCAATGAAACACAAACACGACCTCATTTCAGTTTAAGCACCGCCACCGGAAGCGTCAAAAACCATTTTCGTCGTACATATAACCAATACTGGGTTACAATTTTTCCCCAACACAAGCACGAGCACAGAGCACAGGTAAGGTACACTGTTGACAGTTGAGATAATTCAAAACTACGCGCAGTGTTTGCAATGCGATTCGATAATATTTGTCAATAAATTACTCATAGTATGCCGTATGCAATGCACCCAAGTGCTTGAGGTAAACGAGGTCTCGCCATCGAGAGGAGTGGACGTTTGTATTCGGATTGCATAATGTCCGCCTGACGTTTATCGTTGGTATTGCTGCTGCTGCTGCTGTTACTGTTACTGCCGCTGGACCACCGACAGACGACACCAAACAGTGGTGCTAAAGAAAGGAGAACCTGTTAAGAGTGTGAGGTGGTGTGGTGATGGTAAGTATCAGAGTCGATACAGGTGGCGTGTTAAACGTGCTGGTCTACCAATTATGATAACATCTTAATGTCAAGAAAATGACGGATATACAATTTAAATGAGAAACAAAAAATCGCCGAATGAATAGAAGAAAGATCGTTAAATTCATGGGTGTTTAAATTGATAGCACTTTGAATGGTTGGTTTACTTTTCCTCTGGCTGTTTGCATAAAATGTGACATAAATGTGTTTTGACATACAAGTAAGTGTTGAGAGCGGCGAATCGAGTCGGCGATGGGAAGGAAATGAAGAGGTTATCGTTGCTGGTGATTTAGTATACACGTATGTAGCTTGCCTGGTGATGAGATAATATGTAGGTACATACGTAGATTTGTTGGCTCACATTGACTGATAAGAGCTGGCCAGAGAGTAAACAAAATTATGCAAGCGTAGGCTGGTTTAGTGGCGCGCAAACCATGTTAACAAGTCAAACTTAATCGTACGTAATAGGAAGGCATTTTGTAAAACTGTTACTTAACAACTTGGCCAGACATTTATGAATGTTTGTCTCTATAAAATGTTGACTTTGACCCGATTTGTTGGAAAATATGTATGTGTGTAACATAACATAACCAAGTCAGTGTTTAGTCACCTAATTTTCCGGGATTTAGTCTCTATTTTTTTTAAGTCCGGAACTGAAAGGTGCAATAAATTTAAGCATGTATTATATCATTGAACATTAATTCGTTTTGAGGTAGGTAACATTTTGAGTGGGGAGTAGTTTTGTGTGTTTTATTAAAAATTAATTAATATTTTAATGGTTGAAAGTATAGTAACTGTCACGTTATAAAGGGTTAAGATTAGGCTTGCCATATTTTCGAACCGACTAACCGGGACACACCACAAAAAAAAAAAAAAATGTTTAAAGTCAAAAATTTGTTTGTATTTATTTTTTAATCTAGATTAGTGATTAGTAACTTATAGGATAGTAGGTATTTATTAGATTTAGTCATCATCCTGATCCATCGATTGCTGTTGCTGTGGATACTTTTCCTTGGAATGGACCTTTTCAAGAAATTTCTTGTTATTTTGTATCTTGTCATGAAAGTCGCTGCAACCAAGCCCTATGTTAATTCTGCAAAGAATCAGACTTCTCACAGTTGCTTCATGCATTTGACCTCTGTCATCTCTCCAAGTATTGTTCATGAGAGAGAAAACTCTCTCAACTGGAGCTGAAGTTCCTGGCAGACAGAAGATATACTCTAGAATGAGTTTGAGATTAGGAACAGGAACGTCATTTTCCTTGCAGTGGCAGAAGACTTTTGACCACATCTCTTCGCGTGTAAGCTTTGGCTCCGTATTATTCTGTTCAGTCAGAGTTTTCCAGACCTTCTTTGTAACGACAAGCTCATCAAATAGTTTATCTGTGTTCACAGCTTCTTTTCCCAGGCTCTCGTTTATTTTCTCAGCAGTCTTCTCTACATCTTTCCATTCAAAAGAGGTATGGTTTATCCATTGAAATTCATATGAACCTCCGAAACTATTTTCCCAAAGTTCTATGTATGACACGCACCTGTAAAAGAGACAATTAATATTTTTTGTTGCTACAAATAATAGGTACATACACTAAACACCCAGTATATATTTTTTTATTTTTTTTTGTGAACAAAACTTACATGTCGTAAAATTTTCTAAAATCTTCTTTTATTTTGGACAAGCTATCTTCAGTTTCACATTTTTCGGCAAGAGTTCTCAATAGTTTTTTTGCACCATTAGGGATGAACTTGTTGTCCCTCCTTTCTTGAAGGATTGTTTTTAAATTTTGGAGGGCACTCGCAACATCAGTTGCACTAGATTTGTCCTTCTCCATTGAAAGCACAGCTTTATTGAATAGTGAAAGCTGGCCATGGACAAACCACATGTAGATTTCACCCCGCTCATCATCAAAAAAATTTTTGATTAGGACAGGACAAAGTTCCAGGGAAGAAAAGTACTCTTTCAATCCTTCGTACATTTGCAATATTCTCTCGATTGCTGGAAGTAAGGATAGAAACCGTGTGTTCCCATGTTGCAACAGTTTTCTGTATTCTATCCCTGCAAAATCACAAAACTCCTTGAGCTGAGTTACACGCACAGTGTAAATATGGAAGTATTTGTAATTTTTTACTACCAACGCTTCAATCTCAATTGGGAGAACATCCACAGAATTTTGAATAGTGTTGTGCACAATGTGAGCACCACAGCCAATACCAATGATGTTTCTTCCCAGTTCTTTTTGAAGCAATGCATAAACGTTATTTTGACCTCTTCTATGAACACCACCAAAGTTCGTGTTGCAATTATCTCCACAAAAAGCTACAACTTTACTTTCTAAATTATTTTTCTTTAGAATTGATATTAGATGATCTGTCAAGATAGCTGCTGTCTCCCCAGGAACTGATTTAAAGTCTAAGAGTTTGATCTGCACTCCGGATTCCGTTTGAAAATATCGAACTACCACAGGAACTAGTTTCACTTCCTTTTTATTAGAAGCATCCATGCTGACGGTCACAAAGTTTGTTTTCTCGAGATCTTTACGTACTTCGTCTTCAGCAAACGGGGCAATGACGCTAACAAGAATGGCTTCACTCTTAGTTTTTCCAAGACCAAATTTAGGTTCGAAGAACTTTGATATCAATTTAGAAGAACACGCATTTGAATTAAAACTAAGGTTATGATTTGCTGTATGATACGCAAAAGTTGCCTCCTTGGCTGCAAGCGCTAAATTCATGTCATTCGGATTGGTAGACTTAAAATATGATGAAACCTTGAAAGAGCTAGCAGCTGCTGAAAGACTATTTTTATGTCTGTTCGACTTTAAGTGGTCTTTAATGTCCGACCGACCACCATGAGCAATAGAAAACTCTGCACTACAATGCCCACATCGAACCCTTTCACTAATAAAAGAGTAAAGCGCGCACTAAAAACTAAATGAACAATTTTAGTGAGTGTAACTAGATTCAGAATTTAGATAACTCGAAAAGACACTGGTGAAAGAAAACAATACACAATCAGCACTGACTGCACTGAATACTGAAAAACAACGTAAGAATGAGCGAGTACTGCGAGTTCCGAGAAGGTAGGTACTACGAAAACCTAGGAGGCGAGGAATGCCGATAGAGTTCAAAACAATTCGGAAATAAAAAAATAAAAAATAAATATTTATTAGCACATAATAACATGTTTGTTTTTAGTTGGCGAAAAGGAAAAATCTATGTAGAGCTAGACGCACGGTGAAGTTCCAGACTGTTTGGAATTTTTTGTACTTCAAAAAATTAAAAACCGGGACCAAATGCCAAACCGGCCGGGACGCCGGGACAGCAGCCTCAAACCGGGACTGTCCCGGTCAAACCGGGACGTATGGCAAGTCTAGTTAAGATGATTCATATCTGTGAATTTTCCTTACCAAACGTCATGCTTTTTCCTGTTGCGCGTCAAGCTTTTAAGGTCTTTGTCGGGGTATTTTATATTACTGACTGAATAGGACCTAGTCATTGGTCTGATTTTACCGTTAACTATGGGAGGGCTCAGTTAGCAAGCTAGTTTTAGTATCTACCTGATTAAGAAGAGCGACCACCTGTTGTTCATAGTTGAGGGTATGACGAAGGTAGTAAGGTTCAGAAGGCGGTTACTCTGTTAGAGACAAAAGGTATGGCAGTTGTGGCACAAGGCAACATTCAATATACCTTTTCAAATGGTAATAGTGGTAGTTATTCCAGAAGTTAGTAAGGGTGAAATCGTAAAGAAACTAGGAAGCTGCTTCATCGGTCTTTAAAAACCAACTTAGTGGAAGACTGGAATCTTTATCGATCGAAGCAAAAAGTTTTTAAGAGACTTATTCGCAAGTCGAAAAATGACTCATATAAAAAGTTTTGTGAAGAGGTCGAATCTCTAAGTACAACTAGTAGGCTTGTTAAAGTCCTCCAAAGGAACAGACCAAGTAAACTGGATGCAATCCTAAAACCTGATGGCACGTACACTGAGACAAAGGCGGAGACTTTCAGTCTTCTACTTGAGACTCACCTTCCGGGAAATCAGGTTACTCCGTGTTCTTCAGCCCTTCAAACGACGGTGGCTACATTTGAACCGACTAATACCACGCGGCACAGTTGGTATATTGCATCGGGAGTGGTGACTGATGATGCTATCAAATATGCTATTGCATCTTTTGAGAGTTTCAAGTCACCTGGTCCGGATGGAATCTATCCAGTTTTGCTGAAACAAAGTTTAAGTCAGGTTTTGCCAATGCTGGAAAGAATTTTCACTGCGAGCTTGGCCTTGGCCTATATACCTTCCCCATGGCGAATGGTTAAAGGGGTTTTCATACCAAAAATAGCCAAAAGCTTTAGACCCATAAGTCTGTCTTCCTTCTTACTGAAAAGTTTGAAAAGACTGGTTGAGCTGCATGTACGTAAAGTTGCTCTTCGATCACATCCTCTGTCTGAGATGCAAAATGCCTATCAGCGCGAAATATCCTGAGAGACTGCGCTTCAAAACCTTGGTGGTAGGATTGATAGTGCTCTTGACCTTTGATAGTATGTGTAACTCAGCCAGACAGCATGGTGTAGATGAAACTTTGGTGTTGTGGATTAAAGCAATGCTAATGTACAGGACGTTGGTAGCGGATGCAGATTGTAGCAAGTGCGTCATAACAGGGTAAATATTTTCCTGGGAACTACACTCAAGCTTATGCGGATTATGTCGCCGTTCTTTCTGTCGGTTCAAATCTACGGGCTGTCTGCTCTCAAGCGCAGAGATCCCTGGATTTGATCGATGTATGGTGCACTAGTAATGGGCTTTCAGTGAATCCTGAATCCCTATATCACACGAAGTCAAGTGTAATCCACGATTAAAAACTTCTATGGTCCAAACATGTCGAATCGAAAACCGATAAAGCGCTGTCGACTTTCTGGCAGTGTAAAGGCGCTTTTGGTAAGACATGGGGCTTGTCTCCGAAACGGGTCCTTGGGATCTATACGGCCATGATTTGACCGCTACTCTCATACGCATCAGTTGTTTGGTGGAACAGGCTTTCGCGGAAACGTGTTACTGCTTCTTTTGCCAAACTCCAAAGAACGGCATGTCCCGGGCTCTGCTCTAGATGCTTTGATGAATCTTCCTCCCCTTGATTTAGATATTATGGGGTTTTTTCCTAGGAAACAATGCCACAATTTTGTATGCAGATTTTTGGGCTCTTTTTCCATATTAAATTTTTTATACCCTATCCTAAGGGTATATTAATTTTGACACATAGTTTGTAACACCCATATTCGTCGTAGACCCATAAAAGTATATATATTTATGATCAGGACCAAATCCTAAGACTATTTAGCAATGTCCGTCCGTCCGGAATTGTATAACAAGATATTTAGCCAATATTTTTTCCAATATATCGCCCATACAAAGTTTTTGGCCACGCCCACTTTTTGGGGGCGTTTTTTCAAAAAATGTTTTTTTTTTCTAAATTTTATAGAATGAAATAAAATGCTATCCATCATCTTCTTATCATACTGTTCGCTCCAAGCGGACTGTAGCCTTTCCTTATGTTTTTGACATAATTTCCTATTTCGAATTTCAGGAAGCTTAGGCCAATCTATTCATGTACAGCAGTTTCTTAAATAAGTTTTTGCCGCAAAATTCTCTCTCAAATTTCATACCTGTGAATACGTGTGAACCACAGAGGGTGATGTTGACAGTCAAATGTATAGTGTTAGAAGTCCAGTTTTACATTAATAATATTTACATGAAATTTTTTTCTAAAATGGATTTCGTGGCGCATAAATGCTGGCTCAATTTAATTTGCGTCCAAGCTTATAGATACAGATGCAGTACTACGCATTTTTGAAACAAATAAACAGAGGAGGGCGACTGAGTCGAAATTCAGCTCAGTTGACTTTCTAGGTTATAAATCATCTGTGATTGAAGTCTTCTCGTGCACATCTGTCTCCACTCTATTTGCTTTTACATATCGCCTTTTCTCATGTACATAACCCGGAAGGTTATTTATCGTTTACAGAAGTCATTTTGCCTTTTGTAAGCCTCTTAAATGTGCTAGGCTTAGCAATACAATTAGCTGCGTTGCCTCCATTTTCCTCTACCCTGACTTGTTCGAATGTCCTGCGTATGCTCGAACCAGACTCAGACAGGATCTTATGTGGTAAGTGCTGGATATATCCATACCACTTAAATGCCTCCTCGGCTTTTTTGGAAAAATCGGGTAACGATGTTAAATCGACCAGTTTCTGAGATTGAGTGCTTCAGAGTGCTTCATCAGTAAAATCAAACTAACTCAATTTTGTGAGCAAAATCTCTAAATATACATCGAGTTTCAATAATTGAATTTTGAACTAAACAATTGTTCCTCTGGTCGGAACTTGAAATGAGTCAAATAAACATGATGCAAATTAAGTCTGCGTTACTTGTTACACTTGAATAATGTAATTTTAAGCCGTATTTAACGATAAATAACCCAACTATTTTTATGCGAGAGTTATCACATTTAAATTTTTTAATTTAACACATAATAAAACTTCGGAAATTAGATAACCCTATTTTTATCATGCATGAGCGGCACAATTTCCTTTTAAACTTCTGATATAGGCTGACGATTTTCGTAGCAAGGGTTTAATTTTACGTATACTCCGCAAGATGGCAAACTCATACATGGTACGCAATACTGTATAAGCATTCGGCGAATAGACTTGGCAGATTTTACAAACTTCATGCCATCATAATGTTGTTCAAGGAAACACATCTTTTGCAACAAATATTCAGGGCGTATGTGCGTAACATGATCACAACAAAACCATTGACCGATTGATTGTCTTTAAAGGGTCACATGGGTTTATTCGGGGAAAAGAAGTTTTATTTTCAACAATTTTTTACAAAAATAACATATTTTATTCAAAATTTTTACTATCTTAAAGATATACACTTGAAAAAGAATTTCTGAAATTTTCAAAAGAAAATATTCAAAAGTCCGCCATTGTGACGTCATTTACGGGGACCCATCGAAAAAACATGCGTCCGCGTTGACAGTAGAACTCGTGACAGGATCATCAGAAGGAAAAAAAAAATCCTTCGTCCAAGTCCTCGTGAATTGTATCTCGAAGACCTGTGTAAAATTTCATCAAGATCGATTGAGTGGTTTTCGAGAACTTTTGACAACCGACTTTGAAAACACAGTTTCGAGAAAAACGCGTTTAAAGTTTGGATAACCTCAAATGAACCTCGTGATTCAATTGAGTGCGCACCTTCCCAAGGCTGTATCTCCGAAACTTTTATTCGGAATAAATTGAAAATTTAGAATAATATTCTCGAGATGTTTCAGAAATTAATAAGACAATGTATGTATGAAAGGGTAGTTCATGTACAAACTCGTGGGCACGGGGGCTGCACGCAGGTCACAAAAAAAAAAAATAACTTCAAACTCGTTAAAGTTAATTTAAATTTAATTTTTTATGCATATTATAATAAAGGCCTTTCTAAATTGAAAACAATGCATAAATATTTTAATACATACGATACTACAATCGTGCAAATTACTGTGTCTAATTTCATCATTTCATGGGAGTTAAACAACTGTTTTTAAGTGAAACAATAAAACTGTCTTGGATTAACTATTACTTGAAACCAGTCAATCATCGGAACAAGGATCGGAATTAGAAACTAACTTCAGAGAATATTTTTAGATCTAAAATTAGAATAAGAATTGACAAAAAATTTAAATTATGATTTGAGGAAAAAATTTAGTGAATTAAGTGGATTCCTGAATTGTAAAAGTAAGTAAGAATTGTAAAGTATGTTAAGATAGTTCTCATATAAGGAAATAAGAAAAGAAACAGTTCCGAACATTGCGTTACGTTCCGAAATGCATTGTGAACCGATGTTACTACGCAAACAAATGTAAACAGCGCATTGTGAATTGGTACGTCGCGGAAATGATTATTCGCTTTTTTATTTATATGATATTATTTATTGGAAATATATTTTTTATACTATTTGAGCATTGTCCTTATTATAATATTAATAAAATAGTTGCAGCTAATTTTCTTGTCAAATTTTTTTGAATCATCACATAACACACACAGGTGATCATAATGCATCACAATCCGTTCCAAAATGTCAGCAAACAAAACGCAACAAAGTGGAAATAGTATCATATACATATAAAGGGTGTTTTAGAGAATTTAAATACCACACACAAAAAATCGTTTTAATGTCCATCAATTTGGCTTTATTGCAAGGATAATTTTATGCCATTAATGTTTAAATATGATTTTGGGCATGTGGCCGCCGCGGCTGGTACGAATAAAGCCAAGTCTACTTCCAAGTTTCCTAACGTTTCTGGTTTGTTGGCGTAGGCGAGCTTCAGACTTCACACATCCTCAAAGAAAATATTCCAATGGTTCCAAATCAAATCACACGATCTTGGGGGCCAATTGACAGGTCCATTCCGCGAAATTATGCGCTCATCGAATGTTGCCTTCAATAAATCGATTGCGACGTGCGCTGTGTGGCATGTAGCGCCGTCTTGTTGGAACCACATCTCATCCACATTCATGCCATCCAATTCGGGAATAAAATAGTCGGTTATCATGGCTCTATACCGGTCTCCATTAACGGTAACTGAGTCTACAGCACCATTTCGGAAGAAGTATGGCTCAATGTCTCCATCAGCCCATAGACCACACCAAACAGTCAGTTTTTGTGGATGTAATGGCGTTTCAAGGGTCTCATGTGGATTCTCTTCACTCCAAATGCGGCAATTTTGCTTGTTGACGTAGCCATTCAACCCAAAATTGAAAATCAGCGAACTGAACCATTATTTTCGAAATAAATTTGCACGATTTGCAAGCGTTGTTCATTTATCAACCTGTTCGCGATGAAATGACCAACCAAACTGAACATAAATGACATTAGAGTTGTCAGATTTGACCACAAATGTCAGTTTTATCTCTATTCGAAAAAACAACCTCTAAAAAAAACACCCTTTATTTCAAAACAATTCAATGCGCATATCTTTTACACAAAGAAATTCGCTCAGTTGTCAGATTGCAAGGATTCAACGTCAATTGGAAGCATTTAGTTACTAAATTTTAGAAATTAGCTATGAAAATGTTGGTTATTGAAGCCAAACTTATAAGGCACAAGCGCAATATGTCATCCGCCATAGTCGACCATCCGAGGCCGCATTGTTGACTATCTTCTTTGTTAGATTCAGTGGCAACAAGACTCGTTAGAAGAGCACGTACTGACAAGAATATTGCATCCGTTTAGAAGAATGTTAAGTAAGGTTAAGTGAAAACGAAATCCGCCACACAACACTAGGCACCAAATCGAGCCCATCGCGATTCTCGGGGAACCAGCTGAGTTCACAATTCAAAAGGCAGAAAAACCTAAGCAATTTCCCTAGTAAAGCAACCAATTTCCCCGCAGAGACCTAAAAGGTCATTGAAGAAGTCGTGTTAATGTTCTAAGTTTAATCCTGCTCAGTTTCATTAACTCTATAGATCTGTTACTATCGAAGAGTTGTGATAGAGCCTTAGATACCCTGTGTCCGTCAAGTCATTTCCACCTCAGATTGGCAGACCTAATGGTTGTTTCCTTCGAGTTTGGTGCAGAGGTGTAGCTTATAGGTTGATGGACCACTTTTAAAAAAAAAACTGAAATTATTGTTCTGTTAAGAACTCGAAATAGTGGCATAATTAATGAAGTAGAGTATCTAAAGGGTGTGCAAATAGCAATAATGGTTTTTCCAAGTGTTATGGTTCAGCAGCTGTCAAAACTAACAATGAAAATCAGCTATCAAAATATTAATTAAGGTACCGCACCGTGAAAAAGTTTAAACATGAATACACGCTTTTGGACCTTAAGCTACCAACCAAAGACAGATTGGTGTGGAATAAAGAAAACATAGCCTCCGTAGCGGAACGTATCGCGAAGAAGACCCAAAAATGTCGATTCATTGCCGATCTGCTGGATTCGCATGAATGAAGTCGGACGACAATATAAAGGGTGATCCATTTCGAGGTTCCCTACTTTTTTAAAGAAAAAAAACACAGAAAATTCAAATTTAATGGAGAATGTTTGTTATCATTTGAAAGAACATTCTTTGGCATTTATTTTTTGAAGATTATGTCTATCAAATGTTGGCCGTTGCTACGTCGCAGATGGTCCATCCGTTGAGTCCAATTTTTGATCACTCGTTCGAGCATTTCGACTGGTAACTGGCGAATGACACGCGTGATGTTTTCCTCCAAGGCCTGAATCGAAGCGGGTTTGTCGGCATAAGCTTTTGACTTTACATATCCCCACAGGAAAAAGTCTAACGGTGTGATATCACACGATCTTGGTGGCCAATCGACCGGCCCAAAACGTGAAATTAGGTGCTCACCGAAATGTTCTCTCAATAAGTCCATTGATTGATGCGATGTGTGGGAAGTGGCGCCGTCTTGCTGAAACCAAATGTCGCCGAGATCACGAGCTACAATTTCAGGCATCAAATAGTCGGTTATCAGGCACGATAACGGTCGCCATTGACGGTTACGTTCGCACCGGCATAATTTTTAAAGAAATATGGACCGATGATTCCACCGGCCCACAAACCACACAAAACCGTTGTTTTTTCTGGATGAAGTGGCAGTTCTTCAATCTTTTCAGGTTGCTCTTCGTCCCAAATGCGGCAATTTTGTTTGTTTACATACCCATTGAGCCAGAAATGGGCCTCATCGCTAAACAAAATTTGCCTCGAAAACGTCGGATCTTCTTGGAACTTTTCAAGAGCCCATAAAGCGAAGCGATGTCGCTTGGGAAGGTCGAGCGGCTTCAGTTGTTGCACAAGCTGTATTTTGTACGCTTTCAATTTGTTTCAATGCCAAGTCGTTCCATACGTCAGTCCGAGTTGCTGCGAACGGCGCCGAATCGACTCCCTACGGTCTTCGTGTACACTCTCAGCTACGGCCGCTGGACGTGGTCTATTCGGTCAAATATTATCCACTAATGAATGCTGGGTCTCAAAATGGGTGATGGTGTTGCGAATAGTACGCTCAGTAGGCCGATTATGTTGACCATAAGTTGAGCGAAGTGCACGAAACACATTCCTCACAGAACGTGAATTTTCATAACAAAGTTGAACAATTTGTAAACATTGTTCACGCGTTATTCTTTCCATTATGAAATGCCAAACAATACTACACAAAAATAACATGACAACATGACACGACTCACACGTGATCTATCAAAAAAAGCTATTGAAAAAAGTATCTCTACTTGGATCACCCGTTACAACGCCGTGAGTTCCCTAATTCGGCACGGCTATGTCAACAATATGTCAAAATTCCAGTTATTGAATATTGAAGACTGACTATTTGGTGCGATTTTTATCATGGCTGAGATCAACAACATCAATATAAGCGATATATGCGTGCTGTGGTACCAATACGACGGCACTACATCCGACGCAACGCTCGAAGTTGTGAAGCAAAAATTTATGGCGACTAAGTCATGCGACCCCATGCGACTTTGCACCACTCGATTACTTAGTCTACGTTAACAAGTTCAACTCCTTTGGACGAGGCGGCCATTTGATGTGCCATAAGTAAATGGAAAAGTGCCAGGACAATAGGAATATGAATGGGCATTCAAAATTCTCCTCAGAAGATAGGACTTTCTTCATTCACTCAAAACAGTCTGACCACTTTAGGATAAATTCTACGTCATAGTGACGTCAGGATGTCATCCAGATGACAAGTTTGGATGACCTTCTGATCGCACCTGTACTGTCACTTCAGATTTAGACAGATTTAGTTAGTACAAAATTAAATGACGTTAAGCCCTACCTGGGTACGAAGTATTTATTGCGGAAGCAATAATTTATTTATTATTTATTTTCATTTATTTTCAAAAATCCAAACTGCCATTCACTCATCTTAAGTCAGTACAAGAACCATTCGCAACAAGCTTCGACACCCTAGCGGAAATTTCACAAACTAAATATACTATTTCTGGTTCTAGTATTTGCTGAAGTTGGTAGGTACAACTTTCAAAAGCTTCATTCTGCGCTCACATAGGAAATAAAAGAAAGTGAATCTGCTGATGAGGTACCGAATTGGAAATTGATTTTCTTTCACAAACTCAGATCAACGTAAGAGTTCATTGCTACGAATTAGTTACAGTTGAAGCCGTACTACGTTCTTTTAATTTTACAATTACGAATAAGTTTAAGTTTGCCTTTGAATTTTCAAGTTCAATTTAAATTACTGATACTGATAAATAAATACGATTTTGCTTAATCGATTTTGGATGTCAGTACAGGTAGCAAGGTCTTCAAGTTTAAACATATCTAATGCATATTTCGAAAGTAACCCAATTTTATGTGTACATATTCGCTTTTTAACATCTGTTCGATAATTAGTGAACTAGAATGGAGATGGCGGATTTCAAGAGATCGCATTTAAAATTGATTAGAATCGCACACTTACCTTGACAGCACTTTGGTAGTAAAATAACGTGATGCAGGGAAAATATTTCACTATTGCTATGCAGCATACATTTCAAGCCGGATTTGGGGGGAAAATATCTAACTTCAAACAATATTTGCAAAGTAGGCTGATTTTTTATGAGTTAAGTTTTCAGGTTGGCAGCACTGGTTAGTAATGGCGTCCAAACGTCATCTGTCCTCCATTTAATTATGGAAAGACTTTCAAATGAGCAACGATTGCAAATTATTGAAATTTATTATCAAAATTCGTGCTCTGTGGAAAATGTGAAAATTCGCTGTTTTATCCAAAAATTGTGTTCAGCTCATTTCTGGCTCAACGGATACGTAAAAAAGCAAAACTGTCGCATCTGAAGTGATGAACAGTCACATGCCACACAAGAGTTACCGATGCATCCCGAAAAAACGACATTTTGGTGTGGTTTATGGGCTCTGGTGGCATCATCGGTAAATTTTTCTTCAAAGCGACCGTGGAAGAAACGTTACCGTCAACGGCGAACGATGTCGAGCCATGATACGCGACTTCTTTTTGTCTCAGTTGGCTGAGTTGAACTTGGTTGACATGTGGTTTCATCAAGACGGTGCCACATGCCACACAGCTCGTGAAAGAATGGAAATGTTGAAGAATGAATTTGGTGAGCAGTTTATCTCTCGAAATGGCCCTGTGAGTTGGCCGCCTGTAATGTGCTGGGGTTTTCAACAGGGACGCTACAAAAGTAGAGCGACAGGAACAGCAAACGACGCCATATTTCTTGCCGATCTTTCGACATTTTTCTTCAATAAGTTTTGCCATTTCATGATGGAAAGATACACGAGCCAAGAACGAGTCGAAATTATTAAAATTTACTACCGAAATTCGCAGTCAGTGGCCTCAACGTTAAGAGCGCTATGCCCAAATTATGGTCGTCATAATCGTCCTAGCAGATCAACAAATGAGCGTCTAGTGGAAAAATTTGAATCCACAGGCACAGTACAAAATGTTCCCGTGCCAGTGAGACAAAGAAGTGCCCGTAGTGTGGAGAATATTGCTGCCGCTGAGGCTTCAGTTGAAGAAAGCCCAAATGTGTCTCTCAAACGTCGTTCTCAAGCGTTGTGCATCTCTGTGACGTCGTTGTGGCGAATTTTGCAAAAAGATCTTGACGCAAGAACTGAAGCCGCTTGACCACCAGAAACGTCGTATGTTCGTGAATTGGGCTGAGCAACAACTTGAAAATGATTCGGGTTTTCATCGAAAAATCATCTTCAGCGATGAGGCTCATTTCGGGCTGAATGGCTTCGTCAATAAACAAAATATGCGGTATTGGTCAGACAGCAATCTCCATGAGTCATCATTGCATCCGGAAAAAATTACGGTTTGGTGTGGTTTATGGGCCATCGGCGTCATTGGGCCGAACTTCTTCCGTGATGATCAAGACCGGCACGTTACTGTGAATGGGAATCGCTACCGTTCAAAGAAAACCGAATATTTTTAGCCCCAATTGGATGATATGGACTTGGAGGACTTGTGGTTTTAACAGGACGGCGCCACAAGCCACACAGCGAATGTCACAATCAATTTATTGGAAACAAAGTTTGAAGAACGTGTTATCTCACGAAATGGTCCAGTCGCTTGGCCGCCTCGGTTGTGTGATTTAACGCCGTTAGACTATTTCCTGTGGAGCTACTTCAAGTCTATGGTCTATGACAACAAGCCAGCGACGATTGATGAACTTCGTACGAATATCGAACGTGAAGTTGCAGAAGTATCGGCCGATTTATGCTTGAAAACCGTCGAAAATTTGGGTTCAGCGTCTGGACTTCTGCAAGCGTGCCCGTGGTGGCCATGCAAAAGAAATCGAGTTCCATACATAATGGCATCGAACGTACTTTCACAGGAATAAAGAATTTCATTGATATCCAAAACCGTTTTTGTTTTATTCAAAAAAAACGTTTGTAACCCCTTACCGCTACGTTCATCTTTTTGAATGAACATTTCAACTAAAGCTATTTTAGATGGCGTCTAGTCTAATCTAGTGCTGGTGTCCCAATTCAATCCATCGCTGTTCATCTCTAAAGTGCAATCAACAGATCGAAATAAATTTAACCTATTTACCTACTGCAATTTAAGAAATGTTTGTTTGGAAATTAAATTGGAACACGTTTTTTAAAAACAACAACACAACAACGTTCGTTTATAAAAACAATAGCAATCCGCGATGTGTCACACAAAATAATTGCACTAAATATCTCACTTTTATTCCACACGCAATATTTCAAAATTGTTCCGCTCTATGGACAGGTCCGATACCTATTTATTGCTTGAATTTTATTTTTAATTAGTAAATTTTTTTTTCAATTTAATGTTTACAACGCCAAGCTTAATTAAAGCTAAAGGCTCATCCCGCGTTAAAAAACCAAGCATTAGCAATTGAATCGCATTATTTCTGTTACGAAGATATCGCCAAACTATGAATAATGATAAATAAATGTTCCCAACAGATGCATAGTAAAACGTGGGAGTGCATATAGCAATATGTAATTAGATCACTTTTTATCTGTATTTTTTTTTTGCAGTCTAAAGTTTGCATATAGCTAGATAGTGTGCGTCAATTAAAGTGATTCATCGGTTGAAGATAAAAAAAAAAAAAAAAAAAACAAAGGAAACTATTTAAAACGGAAGGAGAAATGTTTAATAATAGTATGAAAGAAAATCAGTAAGGCGTGGACGAGCAGGAGAGATGTTTTGTCACACTCTGGGGAAATTGGTTTGGTAAAAGCCTTCCACGTTATGGCCAATTACATGGGAAGATTGTTTTTCATAATTTTTAAACGAAGTATGTATGTGCTAACTTTTGCATTTTAAAAATTTTGAAGTCATTCATATTGACTACAACCGAGAAGAAAGGGGCAATGTCTTTAGATTTTTTGGCGGTTGGTGGAGGAGTCGTAGTATGTGTGTTTGCAGTGACAGCCAAGCTACTCCTTATTTGGGATCCGAGTCATACTGGAACGACGTTTGTTTTGTGTTGGGTCTGCTGGCAGCCCTAGTAAAACAAAAAAAAAAATATGAGGCGAAAACGGTCCATACAGGACCTTAAGCCTAGCTTCTCCAACCATTGTGTGTGCGAAGTTATATTTTTGACACGAATGGATGGACCTACAGTTTAATGCCGGATGAATGAAGCTTCTCAATGACGTTTCTTACTCTTGGATGTTTGTCAGACGTTCGCAAGAGGTGGGGCAACGAATAAGAACTTTCAGGTGGTACAGGTCGGGATTTCAACCAGCGACCTCTCGCTTAGTGGCCCAACGCACTTAACCACTAAGCCAATGCACCCACCAGCAGCCCTAGTAAGGTCTCTTATATAGAAACAATCTCCGACGAAAGGATTCTTTAAATTGCAGCCAGACCAAGCTAGTCCGACCAAATGTATTTGACAATTTCCAAGTAAAGGGTGTTTTTGTCAGAGGTAAGAACTTTAATTTGGCACCACTTTTTTAACTGGCGGCCATTTTGTCAGCTGTCAAATGATTTATTTTAACTTTGGTTGGCATTTCAACATGAATAGAGTGACGCCTGCACAACCCTTCCAAAGTGTGCAAATTTATTTTGAAAATGATTGTTCTGTTCGAAATACGTATAGCGCACTACGTCCATTTTACGGTCAACATAATCGTCCATCAGAGCAATGAATTCGATTAACTATTGAACGTTTTCGCACCACATTTACTCTAAATGATAATACGCATTCACAGAAACGTCGTACAGTGGGTACAGAAGGAGGACCCGAATCAGTCTATCCGCTATTGTGCACAGGAATTGGATATGTGTCCATCCACTTCATGGAAGATTTTGTGGAAAGATCTTGGTTTGCGTGCTTACAAAATCTAACTCGTGCAAGAATTGAAGATACAGGATCACCTAGCAAGGCGTAGATTAGGTGAATCGGCTCGAACCAAGATTGCCGTTGATCCCAATTTTCGTAAGCGAATTTTGTTTAGCGATGAAGCCGTATTTGGAGTGCTGATAATCCTCAAGTGTATGTTGAGACACCGTTACATCCACAAAAAACTGACTGTTTGGTGTGCTTCGGGTTGGTGGAGTAATTGGTCCGTACTTCTTAAAAACGATGCTGGCCAGAATGTTACACTCAATGGTGACCGCTATAGAGCCATGATTACTGACTTTATAGTTCATCAATTGTGCAAGAGCTGTGGTTTGAACAAGACGGCCCAACATGTTACATAGCTTGTGCCACAATTGATTTACTGAACGAAACTTTTGGTAACCGCATAGTTTCAAGTTACGGACCCGTGAATTGGCCTCCAAGATCGTGCGATTTAACGCCGCTTGACTATTTTCTGTGGAGATATGTGAAGACAGTAGTCTGCACCGATAAAAAAAATATTTTACAAATTTAACAAGAGTTTTTTGACATATTCGGGTAAATCTAATTTGTTTTCAGTTTTCGGCTCTTTGCGAAACATTATCGCAAAGAGCCCAAATGGATCGGATGTCACCAGTAGCATGTTTCTGACATCTTCGTTCATCGCAATCCGGCTGCACTTTCTCAAATAACTCTGTCGATACAATCTGTAGTCCTTATTTCGGCCTTCCTGTGACTCTTCGCTTAACATCCCTACTGCTAGTATAGTAGTTGAAATAATGGTGGCTCCATGCCATACGATCTTGTGCACTGTATTAGACATGTTATACAAACTATATAAGCCTATATATAATGTCCAAGTATCTTGACAGTACTCTCCAAATTTGACTGGATATACAACAGCACCACTGTTGATGGTATCGACGAAAATTCCGAGGCGGCGAATCAGCTCCGGAATAGTGAGTTATATATTAGTTAGTAGTTCGAACAAACAATAGCGATCAAATGGAGAAAAAAATCAAATTGCTTTGGAGAGAGGTATAGTAAGATTCTCATCTCCATATAATGACAGACTTAAACAGAGCTGACTTTTCAGCGGTTATTGAACTGAAAGTGGTACAGTTGTTTAGGGAAGACTCTAAAGAGTATTTTAAAAGAAAGAACAAAACGGTGGGGTGTGGAGCACTTTTCTTCTGATCTACTGACCATTTGTTTTAAAAATCCATAACTGCTTGAAGAATAAGAAAATTAAAATTACGATACGGTTTACGTTTTCTTTAGACGTGCTGTTAACACATTAAATTTGCACTGCCAAATAAAATCTGGTAAAATTGCATGGTGCGCCAACACAAATTTGTATGTTATTTCCATTTTTTGACATATAAAACAGTGAACGTACGTTATATTATTTGTTTTCAGTTCATCCTGGAAGTCCAGGACGAATTTACTATGATTGAATGAATGTGATTGCCATGGCACCTCAACAAATGTTAATGCAAATTTGTTCATTAGGCGCCATGGCTATCATAACTGATAGCCAGATTTTTTGAGTTGATTTGTTTTTATGTTTTTTTTTTACTTTTCAGGTTTGAAATACATGCGTAACTTCTATGCTTACCTATATTATACATTGTTTTGAGTTTTAAATAGTTCAGTAAAGGTATTAGCTACTACAAAATCATTTTGTTTTATTTGCTTCTTTATATATTTTGTTAACTTCAGGTATTTACCAGTAGTATAATAATAATGAGTAAAAGGAGACTTACAGTTGAAGAAATTGAAGCAATGACCGCTGCTTCGGATAGCGAATCTGATTTTGGCTTGGATGACTCTGAAGCTGACCCAGCATGGTATCCTGAAGATTTGGGTTATGACGATGATATTGATGAGTCTGAGGCGGACAACGTGTCGGACGTCATTGAAGCTATGGCAATGGCGAAAGAACACGAGGACCTAAATGCATTACTTCTCGATACTGAGGAGGAAAATATAGAAGATATTCCCGAGGGAACACCTAAGTGGACAGAATACAGGGGAAGACACAAACACTTTGAATTTGTCGGTAAGCATGGTTTGCAGGTAGAAATTTTACCTGATATGACGCCTCTTCAGATTTATACTTAAATTGTTGACCAAGAGGTTTTCAATATAATATCAACTGATACCAATCGATGCGCACAACAGTATACTACAGCTAACCACAGATCAAAATACAGCCGAATGAATCGATGGAGTGACACAAATCCCGAAGAAATAAAAAAAATTTTTGGATTGATGATGTGGATGGGACTTTTGCCACTTGGGCGCATAGAAAACTATTGGGAAACGAATGGCATTTATGATTTAAAAATCCCCCGTTCAGCTATGCCCCGAAATAGATTCCAGTCATTGTTGTCTATGCTGCACTTTAGTAACAACGAGACAGCAGACCTATCTGACCGATTGAGAAAAATAAGTGGACTAATTGAGATCTTGCAAAAGAAATTTAAAGATATTTTTTTCCCGGGAGAAGACTTTGTCATCGACGAAACGCTCGTGCCATGGAGAGGTCGGCTTATTTTCAGGCAATACATCCCTAACAAGACACATCGCTATGGAGTTAAGCTTTTTAAACTATGCTCAATAGATGGGTATACATGGGCTCTAAAAATATATGCCGGAAAGTCAGCTACAGGTGAACGCGAGGTTGGACTTGCCAAAAATGTTTGCATGGAACTGTCTAAAGAACTTCTGAACGAGGGTAGATGCTTATACGTAGACAACTTCTATACGAGCTACGAATTGGCCCAGGAATTGTTGCAAAAACAGACCCATGTCGTTGGCACTTTGAGGGCAAACAAAAAAAATATACCCAAAGACGTTCTACTTGCTAAATTGGCCAGAGGGGAAGTGGTGTCTCGGGAAGATGAGGATGGCATTGTAATCTTAAAATGAAAGGACACTCGCGACGTGCGAATGCTATCCACCAAACATGCTCCTGAACTGCAACCCATTACACAGCGAAATTATCCATCAACAAGTACTTCATCAGCCAATCAACCATCTACTAGTACAAATCCACCTTTAGTCTCAATGCCAAAACGACGAGGAGCAACGTTCAAACCAGCTGCTATACTTGCGTACAACAAGGGAAAACCTGGAATAGATCTATCGGATCAGATGGGTTCATATGCCACTACCCTTAGAAAGGGAATAAAGTGGTATCGGAAACTTGGCGTCGAGCTCTTATTAGGAGTTGGAGTTGTTAACGCATGGGTTATATACAAACATGTAAAAAAAAACAAAAATTCAGATCCGCAAATTCAGGGAAATGTTAGTTGCTGAACTTCTGGATATACATAAAGAACCGATTCGTGTAGCAGAAACACGCACGAAAACCCATCACCTCTTGGATCGAACGTCCACCGATGGGAAAAAACTAAGAAGAAAATGCACCATCTGCTACACTAGGGTAACCAAATATAAAGGACGTGAAGCAGCCCGCAAAGAAGCCAAGCAAGTTTTCACCTTCTGCGATAGTTGTCCCGATAAGCCTCAAATGTGTAGGGAATGCTTCAACTCACAACACTAATAAGCTTACTTATACTTGTGAATTATTATTATTATTTTTTTTAAATTAAGGTTTACAAAATGAATTACATACTACCTTATACTATAATAAAGTTTTTTTGCAACATTATAACTATATTTATTTTTTTCCTACAAAAGTGGTCATAAAACATTAAGTTTATACGATTTCCTCAAACCAAAAACATCTATCTCATCGTATGGTGCCAAGAAATTCAAGTTATATTGGATTTGTTCGTACTGGCGTGCATATTTGAATGCCAGAGCCAGAAGTGAAACTATACCTGGCCGCTAAAGAATTGGAGGTTTTCGAAAGAAAAATTCTAAGGCACTGCATTGGAATATACAGAAGATTAAATCAAAAGTATTTTCATAACTCAACGCTTTATGATAATACCGGGTGATTTTTTAAGAGGTTTAGAACTTTTTTAAAAAAAAAAAACACAAAAAATTCGAAAAAATGAATGAAATATTTATTTGAATCGATAGTTTGAACCTTGCAATTTAATGTTTAAAGATAATTTCATGCAAATGTTGACCACGGCTGCGTCTCAGGTAGCCCATCCGCTGAGTCCAATTTTGGCATACTCTTTCACACATATCGGCCGGTATCTCACGAATGAATGCATGGATGTTGGCTTCCAGTGCATCAATCGAAGCGGGCTTGTCCCTATACACATTAGCCTTGGCATACCCCCACAAAAAATAATCTAATGGTGTCAAATCGCACGATCTAGGCGGCCAATTGACCGGCCCGAAACGTGAAATTAACTGTTCACCAAACTCGCCTCGCAATTGCGCCATTGTTTCGCGTGCTGTGTGGCATGTGGCACCGTCTTGTTGAAACCACATATCATGCAAGTCAAGAACTTCCATTTCGGGCAAAAAAAAGTTTGTTATCATCGCTCGGTAGCGTTCACCATTGACAGTAACGCTGCGATTCGCATCATCTTTGAAGAAATATGGCCCAATAATGCCGCCGGCCCATAAACCGCACCAAACAGTGGCTTTTTCGGGATGCATTGGTAGCTGTTGCAATGCTTCTGGCTGATCTTCACTCCAAATGCGGCAATTTTGCTTATTTACGTACCCATTCATCCAAAAATGAGCCTCATCGCTGAACACAATTTTTCGATAAAAAAGCGGATCCTCGGCCAGCTTTCCAAGAGCCCATTCACCAAAAATTCGGCGTTGTGGTAGGTCGGCTGGCTTTAGTTCTTGCACCAGCTGTATCTTAAAAGGCTTTACGCCCAAATCCTTCCGCAAAATTTTCCACGTAGTGCTGTAACAAAGGCCTAACTGCTGGGAACGGCGCCGAATCGACATTTCGCGGTCTTCTGTCACACTAGCTGATACGGCCGCAATATTTTCTTCAATACGCACAGTACGTAAACGTGTTGGTGGTTTAATGTCCAACAAAGTAAATTTGGTGCGAAATTTGGTCACAATCTTCCGAATAGACTGCTCAGAAGGTCGAGAATGCCGATCATAAAATGGAAGCAGCGCGCGATGAACATTTCGAACCGAGCACGAATTTTGATAGTAAAATTCAATAATTTGCAAGCGTTGTTCATTTGTAAGACGATCCATGGTTAAATTGCAAACCAAACTGAAGCTGTTTGACAGTGACACAAGGTACTAAACACACGTCAGCTGTCAAAACCAGTGTTGCCAAAACCAAACCAGCTAAAAAATCACCCTTTACTAGAGTCACACCTCTTTTGGTCTATCTTTTAAACCTGGCAAGGAAGCATTTGAGTCGCTTTGAGTATCACGAGTACTCTTGTATTCGTGAAATTTACAACAGGAACATAAATGATTCTCTTATAAATAATTATTACTTCTCTCCTATCAATATGTTGCACGAGTCTTCTCGGTTGGAAGTGGAGGCATCAAACACTACTCTCAAAATACCATTTTATGAAAAGGCTTTGCCAATTAATTATCGGCGGTAGATCTTGCTTAATATCATCTCCGCCATTTACTATTATTTTCAATTATGAACTTTCTGAACTAATTTATTTTGTTTTTATTTGTTTAAACATTATTTCTTATTTACGTTATTCTTTTGTTCGCCAAATCAAAATGCGTTCAATATTTATTTTTTATTTTTTTTTGTTTTGTCTCAAGACAATTACAATATTTGCTTCTCGAAATTATCGAATAATTTTGTACTTTATGTGTTTGTTTTGTCAAATTAGTTTTAAGTACTTTTATTTTACCTAGCCTTGAGCTCTGTTGTAATTTACTGTCGGGAGCAAACAGTTAAATTCTAATTATAAACCTAAACCATTCTATTATAGTTTAATATAAACGAAATATATTTATATAAACCCAACCTTCTGGCAAGGCACAAATTAATAGTCAGCCATTTTGTATTTTTATATCTAGTATGTATTATATTGTAACCAAGAACATAAGACTCAATAAAATTTGAATTGAATTGACTATACCTGGCTATCATATTTTATTGCCATGGCACCTTCGGAACTATCATTGTCTATCACATATGATAGCCATGGCAGTCAATGTGTTAAGAGTATGAAAAATTTTAAAATTATTATCAACTTGTCGCGGATCAGATATAGACTAGAAAGGCCCTTAACTGGCACTAAGGCACTAAAACTGGTTACATAATGGAACGTCTTAAAAAGCTGTTACAACAGTTGTAATAAGTTTAAATATTTCTCCATTTCTTCGAAATGTGGTATCTAACTTATGTATATACTTTAGGAATGCAAAGCCACTAATTGTTTCAAGCAATTTACAATTTTTGATTGTTTTGTCCTCTCAAACCACTGTGCAGCCCACCAATCTTTTGCATTGTTAGCGATGGCAAGACTGGTTACGTATAGTTAAAAATGACCACCAGTCTAGTGACGTCTGCACGGTTCCACGCATGATGTCCATTGTTCTAGATTTTATGTAAGTGGGAATCAAACTCGACCACCTAAGCTCAACCATTGAGGTAAGCTTTACCAGGAGCCATCTCAAGGCACAATGATCAAATGTACCTAAATCCGCTGCTAAAACTAGCAGATCAATTGTGATCAGAGCCGAGATCCCTGAACCTGACAGTGTACTTAGCAAGCAAGCTCTAGTTAATCTTCCGATTAGTTAGGCTAGGCTTAGCGGTGGTTCATACTTTCTCTTTTCCTCAAACTTGTGTTTGTGTGGCAAAAAGTCATTCAGCACGTCAAACCCCAAATACATATAATAATGTTTTGCAAAATTGACGCATATGTTTCACTTTTAAAAATTAACTCGTATATTTCAGTTCTGACGGAAATAATACTTCTACAATGGCCACCTACACCAGTTCCGACTCAAATACATATCTACTGGTTTAAAACGTCTTGATTATCAATTAGTTTAAATAAAACAAAACCAGTCTTAGGTTCCTGCACAGCACAGTCCAAGTGGCCACATTAATTAATTCTTCATTTATAAGCAATGAAACAATATAACAGCAATCAGCTATTTGTATAACAAATTTGTATTAAATTGTTCTAAATATACATATCTGGAAATCTGCAGAATATAAGTGTTGCTTGACTACCCACGTTTACTACCGTTGCTGGTAGTTCGATAGGACGGTCTGTGATGCTTTCTTAACCGCAAAAGTAACTGCGTTGATCAGTGCGTCGATAAGTCTGGTTAATATTAAGTGGCTCTGATAGACACCAGCTCCAGCACTTTTTGTGTCTTTCAACCATCCATGTGGGTGGATATACTTTTGATGATTGTACTGAATGTACTAAGTCCTCTGTTCCGGATATAGTAACTTCTAAACTTTGTTAGAAGTCTTACTTGGGTTTCTCGTAATCAGTAAGTGACATGAGTTCCTTCCGATCAAAGGTTTCAAGTATGGTTGAGTGTCCGAAATAGCCAGGCTTTAAAATTGTATTCTCTATTGGTATGACAGCGGCTTTGGATACCACGATCTTTGTGAAGAGCTCAATGGGTTGCAGGTTGAATATGATTTAGTTGAACCTGATACTCGTGTACTCTCGTTCTTGAGATAGGATTTGGTACTAACCGCCTTCCGCCCGACTGCTGAACCGTAGGTAAAAATAGGTCTCCCAACCGCAGTGTAGAACCAGTGCACAGAGCTCGGCTCTTTCTCTTCCCAACTGTTTTTTTGCATACCTAAAAGGCATTTAGTCCTTTCTTTATTTCTTCAGTATTCTGTTTCCATTTTATTTTGAAAGTCAATACTACACTCAGGTGTTTGGTCTCGGCTGGTTGAAGCGGACATTTTTAAGCTTCCGTGTTTCCCATTTCAGTACCTTGTATCTCCTGGTCAACCGAATGATTTCTTTCTTTTTCGGATTAACAGGAAGTACGTTTTAACCCGTCCATTTGGATAGTTCTGATAGCACACATTTCATAATGTCTCTAATCGTCAAAAGATATTTTCCTATTATAAGAGAAATTTGTTAATTGAGTTCCACAAAATTCAATAAAAGAGGAGAAAAAACTCCACCTTGCGGTATTTCACGATTTGAGTGTTTCTTAATCACGCAATCCCCAATACTGCTCTTAACGAATCTGGTATTAAGTATTGTCCTAAACTAGTTTGCAGAAACTGTGACGGACCTATGTTCTCAAGTTAGGAGGCAATTGTCTGGACACAGAAGATGCTGTCTGGTTGTTGAAAGCCCCTTCTATGTCCAGAAAGGCAGCTCTTTGTTGATAACGGATTTCCCCAGCGTTTTAGTTACTTCATGCAGCGATTTTTCCCCAGATCTGCTACAGACATATGCATGCGTGTTATGCGCTACATAAAGAAACAATTGTTTAGAGATTGTTCCTTAAGTGCAGGTCCTATAGTCATTTTAGCGTTTTCAAAAAAAATGATTAAAGTCTAATTGGCCTGCAATCCTTGGCTGTGGAGTGGCCTGGTTTCTCTTTGGGAATAAAAACCACCCGCACCTCTTTTCAGCTATCAAGACTCAGTATCAGGCAGCATCGAATTATTGATACCACCCGGTCCCGCCCACTTGTATGTTTAGAAGGATTTAATGTTATTCTGTTTTTGCTAGTTTAGTCTCTTCTTCCGGAAATGAAAAGGGGCTGTTATTATTGATGTTTTCCTGGGTTTGTGCAACCCGGAAAGTGAGTTCCATTAAGCAGATCTAAAGATGTTACATGTTCAGCTGTAGTATTCCCTGCACAGGTAACTTACCGAGAAGGGGCGTCTTAGGTTTAGTGGCAGCAAAATTTAAAATTTATTAAAAATACTCACAAGTTCACCCTCGTTATCTAGCCTACTAGTCCCCACTCAACAGAAACTACATAAATTAATCTGTAAATTTAATCATTCCCCTCAATTTGAAGCATTTCAGATTAGATTTAAGTAAAACTAGACTAAATCAGGTATCCTTATATAATAACAAATAGTTACTCAACTCATGTGACATGTCCTTCAAATGTTAATGTGCTGTTATTTAACTTATCTATTATATAATCCATTATTGTTTAAATACCGGATGAAGGTAATTTTAATAAATATAATATTTTGGTGTTCACTTATTAAATTAACACCAATTTTACCATGTACGCGATTCTCAGGAAACCGATTGGCGGAAATTAGATGTGATTGCAGTCATAAATAAAGCGTCTGTTTTTTTACAGCATGAGCATGACTAACAGCTCTAATATTTTTTTTTAAAAAATTTACAAATCAAATGATTCAAGGTTAGTAGTTTCAACAATGATTTCGTGTGATAATTTTTTTTTTTTTTTTTGAGATCAGTCACTGTCAATGGCATTGCTAAAGAAGGTTTCTCATCTTTTGTGCATTTTATTTTAAAAGAATTTTAAACGCTAACACTCATCAATGAGAGTATGTACTTGAATATATTAAAATATTGTATGCGAATGATGAGTTTAATGTAATCATTCCTTAGCCAAGAAACTTGTTTTTAGAATGTTTGGTTTTATTGTTTGTTTGTCTAAGTGCTTGAACCGAATAGAGGTCAAGAACAGGTAAGCTAATATTCATTGACATTTTTAAGGTTATTAACGTATTCTTGGAGTTTAAAGTACTTAATGTACTTTGGAATCCTGCATTTATGTGGATTATTCAACACGCCACTTAAAACATTTCTAGAGCAAAGGATCTTAAATTTTAATACGCGTACCACAAGTGGTATGTAAAGGTTCCGTTTGTGGTAGACCGAGCTTCTTAAAACTTAAAATATCCGTAGATTTTGAACTTCCGTCCACTTGGTCATAAAGGGTGATTTTTTAGCTGGTTTGGTTTTGGCAACACTGGTTTTGACAGCTGACGTGTGTTTAGTACCTTGTGTCACTGTCAAACAGCTTCAGTTTGGTTTGCAATTTAACCATGGATCGTCTTACAAATGAACAACGCTTGCAAATTATTGAATTTTACTATCAAAATTCGTGCTCGGTTCGAAATGTTCATCGCGCGCTGCTTCCATTTTATGATCGGCATTCTCGACCTTCTGAGCAGTCTATTCGGAAGATTGTGACCAAATTTCGCACCAAATTTACTTTGTTGGACATTAAACCACCAACACGTTTACGTACTGTGCGTATTGAAGAAAATATTGCGGCCGTATCCGCTAGTGTGACAGAAGACCGCGAAATGTCGATTCGGCGCCGTTCCCAGCAGTTAGGCCTTTGTTACAGCACTACGTGGAAAATTTTGCGGAAGGATTTGGGCGTAAAGCCTTTTAAGATACAGCTGGTGCAAGAACTAAAGCCAGCCGACCTACCACAACGCCGAATTTTTGGTGAATGGGCTCTTGGAAAGCTGGCCGAGGATCCGCTTTTTTATCGAAAAATTGTGTTCAGCGATGAGGCTCATTTTTGGTTGAATGGGTACGTAAATAAGCAAAATTGCCGCATTTGGAGTGAAGATCAGCCAGAAGCATTGCAACAGCTACCAATGCATCCCGAAAAAGCCACTGTTTGGTGCGGTTTATGGGCCGGCGGCATTATTGGGCCATATTTCTTCAAAGATGATGCGAATCGCAGCGTTACTGTCAATGGTGAACGCTACCGAGCGATGATAACAAACTTTTTTTTGCCCGAAATGGAAGTTCTTGACTTGCATGATATGTGGTTTCAACAAGACGGTGCCACATGCCACACAGCACGCGAAACAATGGCGCAATTGCGAGGCGAGTTTGGTGAACAGTTAATTTCACGTTTCGGGCCGGTCAATTGGCCGCCTGATCGTGCGATTTGACACCATTAGATTATTTTTTGTGGGGGTATGCCAAGGCTAATGTGTATAGGGACAAGCGCGCTTCGATTGACGCACTGGAAGCCAACATCCATGCATTCATTCGTGAGATACCGGCCGATATGTGTGAAAGAGTATGCCAAAATTGGACTCAGCGGATGGGCTACCTGAGACGCAGCCGCGGTCAACATTTGCATGAAATTATCTTTAAACATTAAATTGCAAGGTTCAAACTATCGATTCAAATAAATATTTCATTCATTTTTCCGAATTTTTTGTGTTTTTTTTTTTAAAAAAGTTCTAAACCTCTTAAAAAATCACCCGGTAGATACCCACGAACTGCAGCTAAATATAAAATGCCAGTTTGTTTACATTGATGTTAACTGTTTAACAGTTAACATAGGGGCAACCAACAGCAAGAGCATAAACGTGTTGCATAAAATGGCGGAAAAACAACAGCAATAATTCACTCTTCTCTGTTACAGCTGATCTTGCCGTTACAGAGGTCTGCCGATAGTTTGTGAACTCAAACTAGTGAAACCCGGAGGCGGAGTATTAGGCTTGCAGTACAACAAGTGGCAAAACCTTCGTTCTTGTGCGACAACGGTTTTCGTTTCAGCTGAACGCTGATCAAAATTGTGAGATTGTTCTATTAATCACCGTGCGACTTCATCCTTCGTGAACAAATATGCGAAAATGTGACAAAAAAGGCTCCCGACGGTCTGATTATTTGGCAGATTCTTTTTTTTTGGCAATGGTTATGGCAAACGAAAAAATTCGCAATACTGGCAACATCGAAACGAAACGTCTTACTGAAAAACCACGAGTTTGAATGCAGACTTTGCGAAACAACAATGGAAACTTAGTCACCAACACAGTGGCATAACGGAGATGAACAAGGTCGCCGCGCCGCCCGGCTCAGATTCACATTAAAGCAAATCCTGAAAAAAGCAACTTGAACGAGCTGTATCGCGAGACTATAAAAAACACGTATCGCATTTTTAGCAAAAAGGTGGCGGCAGCTCAGCTGGAGCTACTGGAGCATGCAAACGATATTGATATCAACGGCCGCACCTAGAGCACTTAGCTCACCTTAACAATGGCTTCCATGGCCAAGCTACGACTAACTGGAACAAATGTACGTATACAACAAAGCCAATATAACTTGGAGGTAGTAGCAGTTAAGCAGTTTATAAACATTAACTCCACGAATGATAGAGAAATTAGTGGAAATACGGCGATGGAAATAACCCTAGAAAACTCCTGCTATTAATAAAGGGTGTTTTTTAGAGGTTGGTTTTTCGAATAGAGATAAAACTGACATTTTGTGGTCAAATCTGGCAACTCTAATGTCATTTATGTTCAGTTTAGTTTGCCATTTCACCATTTCAACAGGTTGACAAATGAACAACTCTTGCAGATCGTGCAAATTTATTTCGAAAACAATGGTCCAATTCGCGAAGTTTACCGCAAGCTCATTTTGGGTTGAATGGCTACGTCAACAAGCAAAATTGCCGCATTTGAAGTGAAGAGAATCCACATGAGACCCTTGAAACGCCATTACATCCACAAAAAACGTCTGTTTTTTGTGCTCTATGGTCTGGTGGAGTCATTGGGCCATACTTCTTCCGAAATGATGCTGGAGAGGTAGTTACCGTTAATGGAGACCAGTATAGAGCCATGATAACCGACTATTTAGTTCCCGAATTGGATGACATGAATGTGGATGAGATGTGGTTTCAACAAGATGGCGCTACATGCCACACAGCGCACGTCACAATCGATTTATTGAAGGAAACATTCGATGAGCGCATAATTTCGCGGAATGAACCTGTCAATTGGCCACCAAGATCGTGTGATTTGACACCATTGCCACCACGAAAAATGAAGTTTGGAATTAAGGCCACAATACGCCTAATAATGCGTAGAGTTCGTCATCAGAATTCTAAATACTATACCTTCTCATTTAAAGCTTAGCTTATAAACAATAGACCCATAGGTATATATCTATATTTTGATTTGAAAGTGATTTATTTGAAGTTGCTTTAAAAGATCTATTTTAATGATATCAAAAATCTAGTTTTTAAAATGCAAAACTCAATAACAACTGTGCATCTGCACATCTTTGGCTGTGGTTAAGTATCTACTAGCTGGCCCGTACTCACCTTGCTTCGCCTGCCTGCCAAATTTTTGAGATAGTGGTTGATTGATTTTCTATTTACTCTATTGCCTCTTGTTATAGTGCTTCCCTGTACACAACATTTTTTGTCGAACTCACCCGAGACCATGCAACGTAAATCCGACCATGCACATTAACAAGATCCACACCCGCGATTTTAACTGTCTGTCTTTGAAACTTTTAAAGTTTAACAAGAAACTGTAAGCGTTTGAAGTTAAAGAGCTATTACTATTACTAAATCGCTAGATCGCTAAAAATGTACTATAATTCGATGTAATACTTATTTACAATTGCCAAGTGAATGATACAAATAAGATCACAGATGTGAGATGAGGTACAATGAGATAGAGACTCAACATCCAGTACCATTCCAGGTTCCGTGGAATTACAACTCATTGACGTTATCTAGGTAACTTCCACCTTGAAGTAGTGGACATAGCTGCTAGCTATAGACATCACAATAGGCCCACTTGGAATGCATTATACCAGTTGGTAGACAGACACTAAAAGAAAACATCGGAACGTGGTCAGAATTGAAACACACAAAACATTAATGCTTGAGCAGAAACACAAACCCATTCGAGATGCCACTCAATTAGGCAAATCTGAAAAGAAGGGAAATAATACGTTCTTATTTTTGTGATACCCGCGCCACAGGATTTGTATGTGGTCTATTCGTGCATCGACAGAAAACTACAAAAAGTAAACATCACTTAGATCGATTTGAAAATCTGGGTCAATTAACGTATTAGTAAAAAAAAAACAGTTTTGCAAAGATGTTTCTAAAATTGCTAAGCTTTTAGAGCGTGTAGACTGCTAAAAAAACAAATTATAGGGTGGATGGAGGTGTCTTCTCAGGCAGACTTAATCTTAGTCTCTCAGTTCGTCGTCCTAATCATTATAGTGTTTTACAGGCGGAAATTATGGTGATTAAGGAAGTCATGTCCTGGCTAAAGAATAACGTGGTGTCCGTAAAGGATATTCGAATCTTTTCGGACAATCAGGCCCCCATTAAGTGTCTGGACTCTGTCTTTATTAACCCTTTAGTAGCCCTACATTGCCAATCATGTCTTAAGGAGATAACTGAGCAGTCCAACATTCACCTGTGCTGGGTGCCGGGGCATAGAGATATTCCGGGTAACTGAAAGGCAGACGAACTCGCCAAACTTGGAACTACCATCTCATTCTTGCCTAAAAAAGGCTCGTTAGGCATACCAGTTTCCACATGCAAATTCCTGTTAAAACTGGATGTAATCGAAAAACCAATCCACAGATGGACAAGATCTAAGACGCTCAAAGAGTTTGACTACCCTCAATAGATCGCAAATCAGTGCTAAAATTAGTGTCATAACTGGACACTGTCTGATAGGCAGGCATGCAAGAAGGCTTGGCGCTTACGACTTCTGTAGGAGCTGTATGGATGAGGACGACGAAGAAACTACTCTACACCTTCTTTGCGCATTCCCTGCTCTCTCCCGGAAACGAAATCTCCATATCGGAGCTAAACGATCTAAACTCGACCGACCCAAAACTAAAAATCTAAACCAAATCAAAACTCACGCTTAATAAGCAGCTCAAAACGGTTCAACAAGTAGGCAGGAACTTCAGATCTATGACAATGGACCTTACATAGGTCTAAGTGAGTCGGGCCTCTATCCGACTGCCACTTCAACCTAACCTAACCTAGAGCATGTAGAAATGTAATGTTGGACTTGAAATATGCGTAATTCAAAGACCTAATGATTAAAATTAATTTCATTAAATAAGGCGAAGGAGAAGTCTTTCTTACTCAAAATTAAATTTATTAAAATGCAAGATCCTACTTCTTTCGAATACCCAATCATAAAACAAAATTACAAAAATCCATTATTTGAAACAAATCAATGGTAGTTGGCAAAATATCACATAACCATGAGTAATCGTGATGGCCTACCTACCTCAACATTTAACAAATCAAATCAATAAAAAATATATGTAATGTCATTAAATTTAGGATTATGTAATTTTTAAATGAAGCGAATGTAATCCAAGGTACTAGTTCATAAAGGTGTACGACTCTTCCCACCAATTTGCCTTCTCTTCAACAAATAAATATATACTAGGGTAGAGGCACTTTTATTTTAGTATCCGGACATATTTCTATGAAGATTTTTTTCATTTTTGTGTTGGATAAATGAAACTTTTTCAACTTTTTTACAACTTTGCATGGATTTTAATATAGTTTTGTATCAATAGATTTTTTTTTTCATCTCCAGAATGGATTCAACAGACGCAGCAGCATCTCCTTGGATTTCTGGAGATTCATTTTGAAATTGGTCTGCGTTTGTCCTCGAATCCACTCTAATTGGGGATCTAATGTTCTCGTCATTAGTGACACAGACATCTCCGATTTCTTTCCCAATGATCCATCGCTATTTTACACGTATATACCTACGCTTAAATCACCTTAGCCTCCTGGGATCCATCCTAATGTTGTGTCTATTGGTGGATTGTTTATCGATTCTGCCTGGCTTTTTTAAATTACCTTCAGAACGATCTCAGCATCAACTCCAAAATTTGTTTAGCTGCTCTGATAAAGACTCTATAACTTCTGGAGCAATTTTGAATTTAGTCACTCCAAAAGATTGAGCCGATCTGGTTGATAGATGATACAAACCACACTTTCTAAAACCATTTTGAATAGTGGCCACCATGTCTTTATTTTTCTTGATTGCCTCATTTAAAAGTGGACAGAAGCTTCTTTTCGTTAATGCTTGTCCCAGATTTTTCGATTGCCATTCACTCACAATCTTCTTCCAATCTGATTTCAGAGGCTTAAAAACACTAACGTCAGCTGGCTGCATGATATGCGTAGTATTCGGTGGTAATGCATACAAAATTTTTCGTTCCTTGCTACAAAACTCACTGAATTCTAAGGTTAAATGTGATTTTTGCCCATCAACAAACAATATAATTGGTCGTTCCATATTATCGGCCAATAATCGTTTATGTACACCATTAGCGACGTACTCGAAAAATGTTTCACTTCGCATCCATCCAACCACTATATCTCTTGTTGGACGTAAGTATTGAAACACCACCATTGCTTCAAATAACTTTCCATCTGCTGAAAAAATAACTAGCACCGTTAGCGTTTCGTTTTTATTTCCAGCACAAATTTGGTAAATGTTTTTGTAGCCTACGGGGGCTATGACTTTTTCAGTCTTTCGTCACCATTTAATACTCTGGATGGATCATTTATTATATGCTCCTGGTTAAAGCTTTTTAAGTAGTCCTCAAGATCTTTGAACCATTTCAATATGGTCTCCAAGGTTACTACTGCTCTACCCTTGCTAATATTTTCCGCTTCTCTCATTGCTAAAGAAGGACTTCTTTTCATAAAACATCCATGTTTTTCCTGGTCGTTTATCTTTGAATGGTGTTTTTCTTTTTGTGTCCCTAATTATTTTCTGTACCGTATTTAAAAGGTCGTCTGTTTCTAATGGATATCCACATTTGCATAAATCTGCACTCCACTGGGCAGTAACTTCTTTCTTTCTCTTCTACCGTTACATAAGGATCTGGACCCATTTTTGTCAATCTTTCACCAATTAATATTTTTCCCTTGAGGCGGTCATGCAATGTTGGCGGACGTATGCTTATGCTTATAGCCTTCGTTAGGCTATCTGCGTCTATTTTTTAGAAAAGCCTTAATTTCAATTTCATGTACGTTAATAACATACAAAATAGAGTTGTTCGGATACTGAACCTCATTTTTCATTACCCGGACAAACTTTTTCTGACTCAGTAAACGCTGTCCGAATACTGAAAATCAGTGAGTGAAATACAATTCGCTCTCCTTAAATCATTTAAAATATACGTAGGTATCATATAAAAGAGTTCAAATGAGAATTTGACATTTGTCTCACAGTTTCAGTAGACGGACAGTCTGTCTGGAGACTGAAAAATCTTATAAATTTATGTCTCAGTATCCGGACATCAAATATATTGCTGCCATTTTAAAATTGTTTACTTTTTTTACTTCAGATATACAAGGTGGCGCAAAAGTAATCCTCCTATCAGAAAATGCTATAAATTTTGCGATTGGCCCCTAATGTCAGTTCTGTTTTGACATTTGTGTAGTAAACACATGCGAAATACACGTTAATAAACAATGTTACGCTACACTGCTCCAGAACGCGGAATATTGGTCACTATTTATTTGAACAATAATCGGTCGGTGACTTTGGCACAACGTGAATTTCGTCGCAGATTTCCTAGCCGTCCAACGCCTACTGGTGAAACGAGGCCGCTCGCCTCGAAGAGACTGGCACAACACGAGATGCTGCCAACCCCGCAGTAGCCGTTCTGCAGAGAATATTGCTGCTGTAGCCGAAGATGTCATGGAAGCGCCGTCGACATCGACCAGACGACGTGCCAGGCAAATGGGTATCAGTCGACGGTCTTTACAGCGAATTTTGGTACAAGATTTGAAGATGTTTCCGTACAAAGTCCAGACGGTGCATCAGCTGTTAGCTGCTGACCGCCAATCGCGTCTAACATACGCTAAAGCCATCCTTAATCACCACCAAGAGGAAGATGATTTTTCATCAAAAATAATCATGCGTGATGAGGCCCATTTCCATCTTAGCGGGTACGTAAATAAGCAAAATTTACGCTTCTGGGGCACTGAAAATCCGCGTGTAACCCACGAAGAGCCATTACACCCGCTCAAAGTCACTGTATGGTGTGCTGTTTTCGCTAGAGGAGTCATCGGACCTTTTTTCTTCGAAGACGTCGCGGGCCAAACGGTTACTGTGAATGGTGAGCGCTACAGAGCAATGATCAACGAGTTCTTTTTGCCGCAACTTGATGAATTGGGATTGGAAAACATGTGGTTCCAACAGGACGGTGCAACGGCACACACTGCACGTGCCACACCCGGGCGCCTAATCTCCCGTTTTGGCGATTTGCACTGGCCAGCAAGATCGCCTGATTTGACCGCTCCAGACTTCTTTTTGTGGGGCTTTTTGAAGTCGCGGGTTTATGTTAACAAGCCTCAGACTCTTGCAGCTCTTAAAGACAATATCCGTCAAGAATGTGAGGACCTATCGCCGGAAGTTTTGGCCAAATTGATGAAAAATGCCATAAAAAGGGCTCAATGACAATCAACTGTGGCGGCGGCCATTTACATGACATCATATTCTCGACTTGATGTAAAAAAAATTAAAAGACCAAATAAAAATAATCCACAAGAAGATGCAAAGTTTTTCATTTTTTTTTTAAATTACAGCCAAAAAACATCGGAACGTTATTTTTGCGCCACCTTGTACAAGTAATATATATTTCATTGAAAACAAATCATTCTCGATTGAAATACATTAAAAACTAGTGCTTAAAGTACTTACATTTGGTAAATGGCCTCACTAATTTTTCCGGACACATCACAATACCAACTACAGTCCTCTTAAACCTCAGACAGTCAATGACGTGTAACTCTAAAGGCAAACCGTTATTTTACTTAAAACTTTGCATGTGGTTGTGTAATACATGAAGGAATGTTATTTGATAGGTGCTTGAAACTATACTTGTGGAATGAGCCTATTTCTTTAAAATTAACGCTTTGTCCGGATACTAGTTCCTCTAGATCAAGTTTGACGCCATATATAGGATCCGCCATTTAACGTTTTTTTTTTTCCAACTAGTGCTTATTTCGCGAATGGTAACACCTAGCTCATGTCCGATTTGACAGATAATTAGTTTTATCCTTCCGCTGAACGAATATAGTTGTGTATACGCTTGTAAAACGCTGGGAAATATTGCGACATAGCGACATAGAGAAGATGCCAATTTTGCCAATTGACAAGCAAAATTGGTGCATTTGGGGCACAGAAAACCCGCACGCATACATTGCAAAGCCGATATACCCAAAACGAGTCGCTGCTTGGTGCGGATTTTGGTCCAAAGGCATAATTGGGCCATGTTTCTTTGAAAATGAGCAAGGAGTGGCCGTTACAGTCAATGGCGATCGTTATGGGGCCATGTTGAGGATATTGGCAACATTTGGTTTTAACGGGACGGCGCTACGTGCCACACAGCCGAAGCTACACTCGATGTTTTGCGCCCTGTTTTTGTAGATCGCATTATCAGGCGCAAAGCTGATGTCGTTTGGCCACCGCGGAGCTGCGATTTGACACCGTTGGCCTATTATTTGTGGGGTGCCGTAAAAGATAAGTGTTACTCTGACATGCCAGAAACAATTGACGCTTTAAAGGACAATATTTGTGAAGCCATTGGTGAAATACAGCTGCACACAATCGATAATGTGCTTAAAAATTGGACCGATCGTGTAGGCTACTGCATACCCAGCCGAGGCAGTCATTTGAATGAATTTATTTTCCATTATTAACCGGAAGGATTGTACTTTCAAATATAAAAATAAATTTGAGAAAATATTCAGTAGGTTTTTTTTTATAGCATTTTCAAAAAAAAAAGTTATTTGGCTGACCTTATACTTATTTACAAAAGTTGTTTTTATCCAAATATAGTTGGTGTTCTTTTCCAAATCGAGCCATGAGCACATCGGTATTTGCTACTTTCAAAAATATTCAGTTCGGTTATTCTCAAAATAGATATGGTCAACAAAGTACCATTTGACAAAACGTTCTCTGCTTACCAAAACTAAACTTTGTCAACAAGTGCAAATTGTCCATTAGCATTAAAAATTTGGTGAAAAAAACAATTGAATTAAATCAAAACAATAGTAAATGTTGCCATTTATTTCCAAACGGGTTCCAGCACGTTGTTTTAACTGTTTAAACTTTGTAAACAAAATCAAGTAATTAATATGTCTGGACATTCCAACCATTAATCAAAGTTTATTTTTTTTTTATTTACCACGAATCCTCTTCATAAACAATAAACAATAAACAAAACAATAATTTTCTACATTTTGAATGAAATGCGTAAAAAGCTACAAAAGTAGCAGAAAATCCATTAAACATCGCTGCAATGAAGTGAAAAGGTACAGAGGAAAAGAAAAGTTCAAGCACCTTGAAACCTCACTCAATGCCATCCATCAACGTGCCTCATTATTGTGGCAAGCAACAATATAATTGCAGCTGCTAACCGATCGCTTCAATTGCATCCCACTCTCATCTTAAGAGCAAAAAAAAAAAAACAAAAACAAAATCCACATAGATACTGTGATCATTTTTTTGTTTTCGGAATATGAACAGCAAACCTAATGCAATTGAAGTAAAGTTCTTGGCAAATATTTGAAGACCGCTTCGCAACTACGAAGTAAGCTACGAGTAAGCTCCGGGAGATACTCAACAAGTTTAATATAATAATTAAAAAATTTACTTGTGAAACTTGTCCCTGAGTAAGCTGACTCAGTCGTGGACTATTTTATAGATGACACTGGGAAACAAAGGGATTTAAGGTACCATTTCGAGTCATAACCTTGAGATGCGCACAGCTAAAGGGAAAACCAGAATTGTTGTTTTGCACAAAAATCCTTCATTCCATATACCGACGATCAACATTTTATACATATTGTACCTCTCCGTTTTGTTATTAGTGCAGATACTAGATATTTATAGAAACTAGTTTGGCAAGTCGACATGCATGGCATCTCGACAGACTATCACGCCGCATATACATATGAGTCTGACCTTAAATAAGTTTCACCAAAAACAAAATGCTGAATTTTTATTGTGAATAAATTTTGCGAAAATAATTTATTCGCAGACGATCTGATAAAATTTGTTGGACAAGGTCACTGACTTACCCAGGATTAGGATCGGACCAGCTAAAATGTTTCCTGATGGTTTCTTGATCGATTTGGATGGCATTTCCATTGCGTTCCTTTCGTGAACCCATCGCACGAATTTTTTTTTTAATCAAAAAACGCTAAACGCTATAGGGGATATTTTCACTTTTTATAATTTTGGATTCTTATTAAATTTTTTTTTTTTCAATATTTTATTTAATGACAAATACAACAACTGTATTTTATTGTAAGTAAAGTAAACACACAGTAAACTGATAAAACACACAAAAAAGAATAGAGGGAGGGGAATGGACAAACTGTATCGAGACCGAAAATTCAAAATGAAATCGAAAACGGCCAAGAAGAAGACGAAAACGAGTGCGAAATCAGACGACGACTTGTTCAGTGTTCACACTAGCAACACGTTGTGGTTTTGCTCGCTACTACGAATACAAACTAAGGTCTAAAAATCGTGAGCACATTGTACTGATGTCTGCTTGGTACTACCTGGTATATGGTCTGCTAGTGGATCTATCAGCGCTGCTTTGGGATTTTTTAGTTTTTAGTTTTTTTTTTTTTTTTTTTGTTTTGCTATGTGAAGACTATGATAATCATTTGAACTATGTTGTTGTGGTGGAGTAGTTTGGCAAAGATGGTAATTGTAAGGAGTGAAAAAAAAGTCAGTGGCGTAGATGTAGTTTTTTTTTTTTATTTAAATGGCAAAATTGTTGTAAAACTAATATTTCTTTGGAACTTAACAGATTTTTGGGCCGGTCATTCTTTTACTGTTTTTATCAAATATTGTTGAGTTTCTAACTAACATTTTACTTAAAAAGACCTCTTTAGACTCTAAACAATTTTTTTGTTTGTTAAAGGAATTTTAAAAAAAAAAACATTTATTAAATACCACAAAAGTGATAAAAAAAAACCTCAATAACATTTCCTTTGCATTTTTGTGTTTGGACCAAATTTTCAATTGATAAAACTGAATTATGTTTTGTAGCTGTTTATTTAAAATTAATTTTTCTCAAATCTTTATTCAAATCTTATCAAATTGGACAAGTCCATTAGATATGTGTTTTTCTCGTAAACGGTTTTATAGATTCATTCACAAGACATCTTTTCCTATTCGATATTTTCACTTATACACATAATCAGAGTATATATACTTACAGTGAGTAGGGACCGCAGATGAGGAATTAACCAGAAAGTCAACTCTGCAATCCCCTTTCACTTTCAACCCGCAAAAAATATTTAATAACGGCCGCAAAATCCTCTCTCAATTTTCCCATCTGTGAATACGTGTGAGCCAGACACATGAAGTTAGATCTAATTTACTAGATTACCCGCCAAAAATAATTGTGGGGAGTTTCGCAACATATCCAAATCGCAACAACAAAACAGCTGGTCAAGGCGGATGTGTTGGGAAATAGGAATTGCTGCGAAGTGTTGTGTTTATGTGATTCAACTTTTATAGCTATTTTAATGTAAATGTTTATAAAGAAATAAAAAATTAGTTACTCAATTAAGTTGTTACAATTTAATTGGAATATTTTTTGCGGTTATAAGAAATAGTTCTATATTTTTTTATCTGCCTTAAAATAAACATTCTTAGGTTGTTATGCTTTTTCCATTTTGGTTAATGAAATTAAATAAAATGTATATTTTATTGTATTATTGCATAAATATTACTAAATTCGTAATGATTGGGTGTAAAATATTTGTAGTAAATAGTTTGCAATGGTTTTTTATATATATATTAAATTCTTTGATTGTTTTATTATTATTTGATTGTTTTTCTTCAACATATGAAAGTTTAATGAATATATGTATATATTCGGGTTCCGTGCATCGATAAAATAAAGTGGAAAAGAAGTATTTTTATTGCTTTTTTAATTATTTTGTGTTGCAAAATTTTTGTTTAGTCAGCCAATTTTCTTAGCTGTTTCTTTTCTTAGGCGGTTTTGGAAACTTTTTATATAAGTTAATATGCTTTATTTTAAAATTTAAAGTAAGCGATAGACGGAAGAAGGAGGACAGAAGATAGCTGGAATGCACTGCATAAATATATTGTTGGTGCATTTTTCTATCGAAAATGCTTGGTAGTTGAATACAACATGCACATTATGATACATATATAAAGGGTGATCCATTTCGAGGTTCCCTACGTTCTTAAAGAAAAAAACACAGAAAATTCAAATTTAATGGAGAATGTTTATTATCATTTGAAAGAACATTCTTTGGCAGTTCTTCAATCTCTTCAGATTGCTCTTCGTCCCAAATGCGGCAATTTTCTTTGTTTACATACCCATTGAGCCAGAAATGGGCCTCATCGCTAAACAAAATTTGCCTCGAAAACGTCGGATCTTCTTGGAACTTTTCAAGAGCCCATAGAGCGTAGCGATGTCGCTTGGGAAGGTCGAGCGGCTTCAGTTGTTGCACAAGCTGTATTTTGTACGCTTTCAATTTAATATCTTGACGTAAAATGCGCCAAGTCGTTCCATACGTCAGTCCGAGTTGCTGCGAACGGCGCCGAATCGACTCTCTACGGTCTTCGTGTACACTCTCGGCCGCTATATTTTCTTCACAGCGTGCTGGACGTGGTCTATTCGGTCGAATATTATCCAATAATAAATGCTGGGTCTCAAAATGGGTGATGGTGTTGCGAATAGTACGCTCAGTAGGCCGATTATGTTGACCATAAGTTGAGCGAAGTGCACGAAACACATTCCTCACAGAACGTGAATTTTCATAATAAAGTTGAACAATTTGTAAACGTTGTTCACGCGTACGTCTTTCCATTATGAAATGCCAAACAATACTAAACAAAAATAACATGACAGCATTACACGACTCACACGTGATCTGTCAAAAAAGGCTATTGAAAAATGTATCTCTACTTGGATCACCCGTTATAACCATCCATTACAAAATCCGTCTTTCTAAAGTTATACTTAAATTTATTGTAAGCCGAAAATGTTAATGCTTGGTTAAATCAAAGCTTTATTCTTAATATTATAATATTTTATTATGTTACTAGTTATGTGGTAAGTATGTTTTTATCAATCCATATTCACCGCATATTGACCATGTTTATTTTACACACCCATATTGTGAGGTGTAATCTGCTGAAATTCATCAACTGTTCCCAACTTCTTGCCATAAAAAATTACATTTCATGGCGGCGGCCATTAGCCCCATATAATTCGATTCATGTGTGCGTGATTCCCATTTGATTTGCACGTAAAAGCCCATATAAGTGCAAATTATGTGGGGCTTATCAGTTCGACTTAGCTTGTAGGCAAGGTGAGAGATTCGCTCTCGAGTTGACTATCTGGTTAATTCCTCATCTGTGGTAGGGACACTCTCGACAATTTAATAATTTGATGTCTCACATACACGAGAAATAGACGGCAGTAAGAAAATTTTGCAGTGAAAGAGAGATACAAGAGGAGTAGAACTTTGTCGAACTGTGATACAGGGTGTGGTGTACAAAAAAAGGAAAAATCAATTTACCAAACTTTTTTATTAAACATTGTATATTATATGTTAGTTCTATTGTTGTATTCATTAAACTGCTTAATGATATGATTAATTCGTACACGAACATAACATTTTATGAGAAATTGAAGAAAATCATTTTTTAAATGTTAACTCAATGTTTTTAAGAAAATACATATGGGAAATAAATGTTTGTTCAAGATTCTCTTACGAGTTTAAGAATTCCTGTGACGATCATGTTGATTTCGCAGCCACATTTTATTTAAAATCTGCAATTTAAAAGGAAACATTATGCTGGGGACTCAAATGAAGACAAATTCAATACTCTAGGTCTGACTATTAATTATTATTAAAAATTTAAATGGGAAAATAAGAAAAAAAAGGAGGAAATCAAAACCACAAGGAATATTTGCATTTCGTATGTTTCGTTACTTCAGATACTTTCGTACCTATATGTTACTTTTGGCAGACATTAAAAATCATTTCTTTTTCTGTTTGTAAGCTAAAGTGATGTAAAAGAGCATTCCATTCATTTATGTAATTGTAACGATTTCATGCGAGTATTGGTGACCCTTGTTAAAATGTCCAAATTAGGTGTTTTCCGACCAATTTAAGTCTAGCTTTGAATTGCCATACACAGCTTTCGAGAAATGTCTTTTGCAAATCTTATAATCCCTCGAAATTGCAGTATTTAGCAGGTACTGCTTATTTATACAACTAAACCACCTTGCTTTTCTGAAAAATTTCAGAAATGTAAAGTAGTCTTATATTTCTGGTTGTACATTTTGTGAAATTGCTTACCTCTCACTATTTTGCGGTATTTTAAAATATTTTATAAACATTTAAAATAATGTTTCCCTATTTAAAAAAAAATGCAATTTTATTTTATTTTAATTTTTCACACACGATTCTGAACACGCTTGTTAAAAAAAAAAAAACAAAAAAATGAAATTGACAATTCAACTTCAGCCCGCTTTTAAAAATATGGGCAGTAAATATTTAAATAATTTCCCCAACTAATTAGTGTGACCATCTACCATACCATTTAGAACCTAAAAGGTTTTGACAATAAAACTTAAAATCGTCCAATATGATATATTAAGAAAGTAATAGAAATGCCGAAAGGTTTAACTTCATAATCTTGAACGAAACATTTTTATTGAAGAACCATAACTAAGCCTTTTTAATAAATAGCCGATGAAAGAAAACACATATAAAACTAACTTTAAAAAAAGCAAACCTGGTTACCTGGTCATTTCAAATCATACTTGAATGGCTGAGGGGAAATACTTCTACACTAAAAACAACTCCGGCCCGCGTTTAGAAAAACATTATGGGAAAATTGTATTTATGTATCTTACGCACTATAGCCGGCTGCAATAGTAGTTGTAAAATGTGTTGTAATGTGGGTAAAAACAGTTGTTCTTGCCTGTTTTCACTTACGGTACGTATTTGTTGTACTGTTTTGTTTGTTGTAAAACAAGTTGCATAGGTATGAAGAGTGTCCCTATACGCACTGTAAGTAGATATACTCTGATATAAACACGAATTTCTCGAATCGTAGTAACAAATTTGTCGGAGATAGAATTTTAAGTAAAAAAATAAAGGTAAAGGTTTTGAGAAAATTTGATTTTAAAAAATAATCTACAAAACAGAGTTGTTTTTTTTTATTTGTTTAGAGCTATGTATCTTTTTGTGTTAGCTATATTTAATATTTCTGAAGTTATATCATATATTAGCGTAGGCATACCTCAAACATATTCATTTTAATTTAAGTTGGGGTGATGGTTTACATCACTACGGTACCATTTCCCCGTCGGAGCTTCAGAAATATCTCCCAACGTAAGTAATTTTGTTGTAACTGGAAAGCCCTGATGTAAAAATTTGTCGTATAATTGGAGCGATTACAAGCAGACGTACGACTGTATGTTATTAATTTTACTACCATTGTATTGAAGAAATGTCATTTTATGAAACTTTTTAAAAAAATTATTTAGGATAAGTAAAACTGAACTGATTTGCTTTATTTTTATTTATATTATTAATATAATTATGCTTAATTTTTTTATGGTTGAAATGAACATGAAATCAATATAAAAACATCAAATGATGAAATATTGTAATTTCAATGACTAAAATAAAATGAACGTTGACATTAAAACTTTTTAATTAAATACAAAAATGTTTGGCTGTACGCTTTTGTGGTTGCAGTTTTTGGTACAAGTTCAATAATTTATTTATTGACTTAGCTGTGCCCGCGACGTAGTACGGTTGGGGTATTATTGTATTCGAATAAAAAAAATTACCAAAATTTTTATAAATTTTCTATACAATAATATTAAAGCTTTTTTTCACTTGGCACACAAGTATATATATGACTAAGAATTTTATTCCTAGTGTTATACCAGAACAAAGCGCGATTGTTTTTACGTTTATTATTCATTTTTGTCCATTTTGTCCATAAGAATAAAGGAGAAGCTAAAAGAAAATTATTTGAAATATTTGGCCTTTTAATGATTGCTAAATTTCCTAGCATGTCCATGTGACAATTTTTCCAGGAACAAATAGGAGATAGATTTGAAGAAGCTGTCACCAGTTTCTAGATATCTCAAAGTTACCATTAACCAATCGCGTGCTTATATTATTTCACGAAGAATGGTGTCTTTTATTTTCTAGACTAACACGTGACCAAGAATTTGTTATTATTTATTTTCCAATATTTATTGGAAAAAAGGTTTTAAAAAAATAGTTGTTCACTGAAATTAGCATTGCTCGAAAGTAGGAGCATTTTAAAGCCTCGGGGGATTAGTTTTATTTAGGGAAGCAAATAAAAGGTGAATGAAAGCTAAAAACCGCAAAAATCGTATGATTTAAAACTGTGCATTGAAACCATTCCACTATCGCACTGACTCGAGTGAGTAAAATTCACAACTACCGAAACTGTAGCCCTAATTAGTACGTTAAAATCGTATTTTTATTTTAAGGTGTAGATGAGTGATATGGAAAAATGTTCCCGTTGAATTGCAAATTATCAGAACTTACACAAAGTTTGTAGTATATAATCCGCTGATGAGTTCACCACATCTGGGTGAAAAGCCTTTTAAATTGTTTCCACCGAAATAAACCTAATTAATTTAAAGCTTTTCTTTCAACCGCTTTCTGTGACTGAAATTTGTGCGAACATTTTCAACAGCTACTTGCTGAACTGTTTCCTCGCTCTTAATTTTCAGCAATCGAGTTTATGTTCTAAAATTATCGAGCTATAAAGTGCGCAGAATATTTTTATTTTAACCAATCGATCTTTACATATAAACCAAGTTTATTTCTAGATTATTTTGTTAAGCAGATTTTTAGAATGCTGAAGCAGCCGTAAATGCTTTAATGGCCAACGCCACCTCTCATAAACTTGAAGTGAGCTACTGGCAAAGAAATATCAAACCTGCTATTATAAAGTTCAATGCAATAAATGGTTCTACAGGTTGGGGCTTGGGCGGCAAGTGGCACTTCCTAATCTCATCAAAAGCAAATATTCTAATGTGAGAGAAAGAGAAACGAAGATAAGAAATATTCTACAACCGAAGACACACCCAAAAGTATTAACCTTATTATTATAGGTTGGGGAAGGTTGACACCGCGACCTGGAAGTTCTTTTGTGCTTCCCCTATGGGTTAGTTAATGAGAGTTTTTTCAGGTCAGACGTCAATCCTATGTCTTTGATGAATCTTACGATTGTTTAGGTCAATGATTTGACAATGTCCTTATGCTCGGTAAGCCCTTTGTTGAATATTTATATACATATAGAACATTCGCATAGAATATGTTCTGCGGTTTTGGCCGTTCTAGGCAGATTCTGCCCAGGTCTGTAGACTTTTTCCCCATTTAATTAAGATGATGGTTCAGGGTGCACTGACCTGTGAGGAAGTCAGTTAAGATCTATGCGTCACGTTTGCTCAGAGAGAGGATTTGAAGAGCGCGTTTTTTGATGGCAAAGCCAACAGCTTGGCGCAATCCTTGGATAGAGTTCCATTGGGTTCCCATGCATTTGATGTTACTGGTCATCAGTCCACTGAAGGCTCTGGGCCAATGAAAGGTGGTGCAGATCCTTTTCAGGCTATCTCAAGACATATTTTTACGTATGGTGAGGTGCTGCTAAAATAGAGCCTAATCGACTTGATAAAATACGGATTCTAAATAATTTCTCCATTTAGGAAGTCCGAAATTAGCTTCCCTTTTATGCTTATCTTTGGCACTCGGCGGCATACGGCAAAGCGTGTTGTTCGAAAGTTATATTATTCTTATCTTAACAACAAAACTTCTTATTTTATCTTTGTCAAACTAAAGTAGCAACGGATTCTGACGGATCTCTACAAGGAAAGACTGTCTTCTTGAAGTTTATACCGAGGTAGATGAATGTCTTAACTATCGGGTTTTTCAATAAGAGCGCTACAAAAGTTTTTTGAAATAAAACAAAAACGGTTTTGGATATCAATGAATTTTTTTATTCCTGTGAATGCCATGCCATTATGTATGGAACTCGATTTCTTTTGCATGGCCACCTCACGCGGGCACGCTTGCAGAAGTCCAGACGCTGAACCCAAATTTTCGACGGTTTTCAAGCATAAATCGGCCGATACTTCTGCAACTTCACGTTCGATATTCGTACGAAGTTCATCAATCGTCGCTGGCTTGTTGGCATAGACCATAGACTTAACGTAGCCCTACAGGAAATAGTCTAACGGCGTGAAATCGCACGACCGAGGCGGCCAAGCGACTGGACCATTTCGTGAGACAACATGTTCTCCAAACTTGGTTTCCAATAAATTGATTGTGACATTCGCTGTGTGGCTTGTGGCGCCGTCCTGTTGGAACCACATGTCCTCCAAGTCCATATCATCCAATTGGGGCCAAAAATATTCGGTTATCATTGAACGGTAGCGATTCCCATTCACAGTAACGTGCCGGTCTTGATCATCATGGAAGAAGTACGGCCCAATGACGCCGCCGGCCCATAAACTACACCAAACCGTAATTTTTTCAGGATGCAATGATGACTCATGGAGTACGTGTGGATTGCTGCCTGACCAATACCGCATATTTTGTTTATTGACGAAGCCATTCAGCCAGAAATGAGCCTCATCGCTGAAGATGATTTTTCGATGAAAATCCGAATCATTTTCAAGTTGTTGCTCAGCCCAATTCACGAACATCCGACGTTTCTGGTGGTCAAGCGGCTTTAGTTCTTGCGTCAAGATCTTTTCGCAAAATTCGCCACAGCGACGTCACAGAGATGCCCAACGCTTGAGAACGACGTGTGAGGGACACATTGAGCTTTCTTCAACTGAAGCCTCAGCGGCAGCAATATTCTCGACACTACGGGCACTTCTTTATCTCACTGGCACGGGAACATTTTGTACTGTGCCTGTGGATTCAAATTTTTCCACTAGACGCTCAATTATGACGACCATAAATTGGACGTAGCGCTCTTAACGTTGAGGCCTCTGACTCCGAATTTCGGTAGTAAATTTTAATAATTTCGACTCGTTCTTGACTCGTGTATCTTTCCATCATGAAATGGCAAAACTTATTGAAGAAAAATGTCGAAAGAGCGGCAAGAAATAGTTCGTCGTTTGCTGTATCTGTCGCTCTGTATCGTCCCTTTGAAAAACCCTGTACTTTGAAATCGCTTCTTCCCCAGACTTCAAGGCAGTCAATGAAGTTGGAAAGTTTATTTCAAACAAAAGAGTTCTCCAAAGAACTTTAGTTGTTGAATTTGTAAATATGTAAATAAAAAACAGCTTCCAATTACGGTGATTAAATTTTGTCGAAATTTAAAACCTAATAAACTTCTGAGCCAACTTTTTCGGCGTGTTTTACAAAATATTTGTTTGTTTCAGTTATTTTGACAAAACCCCTAAAGCCTCCGCCACTGTATTTTTGCTGAAATATCAAAAAAATTAAACCGGCAAGGCAGTAGGTACTAGTACCAAAACCGGTGAGATAGCTACATATATGTAGCTTTAACTTGCGAATATCATCTCATTTATTTCTTTTTTTTTTTGTTATTTTGTTTTCATCGTGTCGTTTGCGTGTATTCGGCACATAACACGTCAAGCAATTATTGACAATAATTGCATTTATTAAATTCGAATAGTTAACTGCCAGAGATACATGCATAAGATATAAAAGTATATAAGCGCTAGAAAAATATTTGACCTAACAGTTGGGTGACAACTTTTAATTATCACATTGTAAATAAATCGAAAGTTTTCTACCGCTAATTATTCTTCACTTTGAGCTCACAACTCATTTTGGTAATACGGGATGTGGCCTCCAAATAATTTTAAACAGAGTTCCAATTCATAAGTAGGTATCTATAGATATCTACTTCCTTAGTTAACGACTAACAAATTTAGGTAAAAAAACACACACAAATGTATGGTGAGGCATGAATGGATGGCTTGGGCATTGAACTTGTTGGATTTTGTGTCTAGTTTTGACAGTTGAGCGAAGCCGGGCCTTAACATATACATAGATTTAATTTATTCATGCTAAAACGCCATGTAGAGCGTCCATTCAGTGATGGCAGAAGAGATTGCGCCTATTTTCTCTCCCGTGTTTAACATACACAATTGTCAGTATTCTGTTCATGTCACTTACATCAAGCATGTACTGCAGTTTTATCGTGTGATTCAATGAATATTGAATAATCCCACAGATAAGACATTGATGGACGCGCTTCGTCTAATAAATTTGCATTTCAACCTAGGAATGTGCTCTACTATTTGTTGTGGGTTTTGGCCAAATTCGGAAATGAACCGGAAAATGGTTATTTTTCGAGTAGCTATTGACTAAATTATTCTGCTAATGTGTATGTGAACATACATACGAGTGAATGTATGTAAATTACATATTTTAATGGTGTATGCGTGGGTTTCTGCAGTACAAAAATGTATAATTAAGTGCTATATGTTTTTTTTAAAGAATGTGAAGAAGAATCACTTTTCGGTTAGATAAGTTCAAGTCGATGTTGAAGTCCATCGCTATAAATACAGAAGTGGCTCTGAGATGTAACTGTTTTTTTTTTTAAATGTTTGCCTTCTTTATCAATTTGTCCGCTATATAATTCAAGACTTAACTTAGATCTTAACTGTCATGATCAGGGGAGAACGCAGATAGGGGTTTTTCATAGGGGTTCATTACTAGTGCAAAAGATATACTAGTTTCAATCGTCGAGTTCAGCTTCAACTTGCCGATTGCCAGTTATGTTAGCAAAGCAAAAGGGGGCAGACTTAGAAACCAAAAGTCAAAGGCGCAAGTGCCTCCATTATATATCAGAATATATTCTATATAATAGAAATAGCCGACATATTTTCCGTGCACTTAGAAGAAACACTTAGGCCCTTTGACGTTCAAGAGCTAATTGAAGACACAGTCTTAGCCGGAATACCAGACAATTTTAAAATAAATAAAGTGCACGACTTCTCAGTACATGAAATGCATTTTTGAACCGCAAAATGAATCGAAAATGTATTTAAATCACTTTTAGGTTTTGGAAAATAAGATTTTCTCAAAAACGGCACCTACGACTTTGTTGGAATTTCGCACATTGAAAACTTTTAACAAAATTGTTCGAAATCGTTAGAGCCGTTTTTGAGAAAACGAATTTAATTTAAATTTAAAAAAAAAAATTTAAAAAAAATTATCTCAAAAATCGATGTACGCAAATTTGTTCACCTCTATAGTGGAAAAAAAACTGTAAATTCCCTTTATTAGTTTTCGAGATATTGCCCGTTTTATAACGTTTTTTTCCAAAAACTGAGTATCCAGAATTTTTGACCCCATCATAAACTTCCTTAGTACAAAAAAAAACCGAAATCATAGGAACCACTTTTTTGAAAAATAGTGATTAGTGATTTTCACAAAAAAAAAAAAATATGTATGGCTGGTACCGTTATTTCAAAAGCTAAAGCAAAAAATAAAAAGATGCCCCCAAAATGTAACCCCAAGAACCTTATATACGAACTTTGAAGCAAATCCGTCGAACCGTTTCGCTATACAGCGCCCGGACAGTCAGACAGACAGACCGACGGACGGCATTGGCGGACCCACTTTTTTGGACTTCTCTATAGTCGTAATGTCATCCCTCATATTCAGTTTGGGTTCGAAATTTCCGCACGATCGATACTAATGTATACGAGAAAGTTAAAAATGTACCGCTGGCTGACCTGTGCTATGAAATACAGAAATTGAACTTAAACAGGGCTTCTGGATACGATTTGATTACGGTACAGGTCCTTAAAGAATTGCCTAGAAACCACTAATCATGTTCGTTGATCTCATAAATGCTTCATTTAGATTATTGTATGTCCCACGACAATGGAAAGTAGCATAGAGGTCATAATGGTTCCAAAGCCGGGAAAACCTATAGACCAATTTCGCTTTTACCAATAATATTAAAGGTATTCGAAAAAATGTTTTTGAAGCAATTACATCCGATTATCAAAAAGCGATGATTAATACCTGATCACCAACTCAGGTTTAGACTCAAGCACTCGACCAGGTTTGTAGAACAATTAATGAAATAGAAAAAGCCTCAGAGGGGAAAAAATATGTTCTTAATGTCTCCCAGGCTTTTGATAATGAGTATGGCATACGGGATTGAAACATAAGCCAAAATTAGCCTTTCCCAAGCTAATATATGAGTTATTAAGTTCTTATTTAGCGGAAAGACTCTTCCCTGTTAAGCACGGTAACGAATATTCCGAATTCAAGGAAATCGAGGCAGGAATTCCACAAGGAAGCGTACTGTTTACGATTATATTTATTTTTTTCTAAAATTAGAAGACTTAGAACAATAAGGTTTTCTGTGTTCGATTGGGAATTAATAGGGGCAGTAGGTAAAAACAAGAAACAAATTTAGAGTTCCGCTTTCCAATTTTGAAGAAAACAGCCTACAATATTTATTTTTAATTTAATTTTTTTTTTTAATTTAAAGTTTGTTAGTAATTTTTTGCAAAAACTATTGAAAAAAATAACTTGATTGAAAAACATAAGAAAATGTTTGGCCTGCAAAACCTCTTTTGTACTTTTTGTAAGTGCTACCGTTGTGTTTTAATATACTTTTTTCTTCTCTTCTAAATTTACCCTCCAGCCTAAAATTGTCGGCCCTAGCGAGGTATCCGTCGGAACGGAAAATTCTCTGATTTCCTACGATTCGGAGGATTTTTGCTTCTAGGTATTCCTCCGAACATCTGTTCGGAACATTGCATACCTACGATCTATTGATTGAAGTGGGATAAAGTGCATTTTCAGTGACATTTGTGACAGTTTCACACCATTTTTTGTCCGATATCCTCCGACAACAAGTGGTTGCGAAATTTTCCTCCGATTTTCAGAGAAATAAAAAAAAAAAGAAGAAAAGTAATTGTTTTTTGCAATTAAAAATAAACAAGCACCAGGCAATATGAGCTTCTGGTTAGTTTTATGTAGAAGATATCAGAAGCTTATGCTGGTGAAGTTTTGGGATGAAGTTGTTGCCCAACTAGTATCAGCCAGATCATTTATCTTACTTTTGTTTCTCGATATAGTCTTTTTTTTCTTTATTTTGCGCCCTTAATGCTTTTGATTCTGCTTCCATAAATAAAGCTGCGATATCCATTTTTGTTCTAGTTCATTTTGAAAACACAAATTTTTATTTCTGGCACTTTTTTGACAACTCGGTTATTTAAAATAAAGGGTGATCCATTTCGAGGTTCCCTACTTTTTTAAAGAAAAAAACACAGAAAATTCAAATTTAATGGAGAATGTTTATTATCATTTGAAAGAACATTCTTTGGCATTTATTTTTTGAAGATTATGTCTATCAAATGTTGGCCGTTGCTACGTCGCAGATGGTCCATCCGTTGAGTCCAATTTTCGATCACTCGTTCGAGCATTTCGACTAGTAACTGGCGAATGACACGCGTGATGTTTTCCTCCAAGGCCTGAATCGAAGCGGGTTTGTCGGCATAAGCTTTTGACTTTACATATCCCCACAGGAAAAAGTCTAACGGTGTGACATCACACGATCTTGGTGGCCAATCGACCGGCCCAAAACGTGAAATTATGTGCTCACCGAAATGTTCTCTCAATAAGTCAATTGATTGATGCGATGTGTGGGAAGTGCGAGCTTCAATTTCAGGCATCAAATAGTCGGTTATCATGGCACGATAACGGTCGTCATTGACGGTTACGTTCGCACCGGCATAATTTTTAAAGAAATATGGACCGATGATTCCACCGGCCCACAAACCACACCAAACCGTTGTTTTTTCTGGGTGAAGTGGCAGTTCTTCAATCTCTTCAGGTTGCTCTTCGTCCCAAATGCGGCAATTTTGTTTGTTTACATACCCATTGAGCCAGAAATGGGCCTCATCGCTAAACAAAATTTGCCTCGAAAACGTCGGATCTTCTTGGAACTTTTCAAGAGCGGCTTCAGTTGTTGCACAAGCTGTATTTTGTACGCTTTCAATTTAAGATCTTGACGTAAAATGCGCCAAGTCGTTCCATACGTCAGTCCGAGTTGCTGCGAACGGCGCCGAATCGACTCTCTACGGTCTTCGTGTACACTCTCAGCTACGGCCGCTATATTTTCTTCACAGCGTGCTGGACGTGGTCTGTTCGGTCGAATATTATCCAATAATGAATGCTGGGTCTCAAAATGGGTGATGGTGTTGCGAATAGTACGCTCAGTAGGCCGATTATGTTGACCATTCCTCACAGAACGTGAATTTTCATAATAAAGTTGAACAATTTGTAAACGTTGTTCACGCGTAAGTCTTTCCATTATAAAATGCCAAACAATACTAAACAAAAATAACATGACAGCATGACACGACTCACACGTGATCTGTCAAAAAAGGCTATTGAAAAAAGTATCTCTACTTGGATCACCCTTTATATGTTCAAACATAGAGATGGCTATTTGGAAAATATATCGATATTTATCGATTCAATATATTTTGAATGTGAATATCGGCAACTCAAAAATTGGTTTCTAACTGACGTAGCAAGCTTATTGGCATAATTTCTTATATTAAGTATGAAATGCTTCCCTCCTCTCGTCATATATAATATTAAAGTACTGTAAATACAAATATGCGTCTACATATATCGGTTTTTCGATAGATCGGTAAATTTTGTACATCCCTATCAGAATCTAACATTTGTCGCATGTCAAATCAATGCGCCGCCGAATTTTATTTATTCTTTTCCGAAATCGGATACCTCGAATGTAATTAGGGTCTTCGACAGAGTATGCGTTGCGGAAAATTTTCCGTTCCTACGAATACCTCGCTAGGGCCGTGTATTTAACTCCTCTACAAAAAACTGTTTTTAATTTTCGTACTCTCCCCGTCTCCGTGATGTATACGTGCTGATTTTATTCCACCGATCGTTAACTGTCTTAAGGACTATTCACATGAGAGCGAATGGCGAACTGCGAACCAGCCAATATTCGTAAATTCTGACATTTCATTCACATGAAATTGGTCGCAGGTACCCGCGAGTCTGATTTGTAAATGTTAGCAGCAAGATGTGTCAATTTTAAGGTTATGTTCGAACGAATTTTTAAATTGTGAATAAAAAGTGACAGTTCGCCGCAAGAATTTTTTAATTCTCGGGAATTTTTTTGTAATTGTAAATATTGCTATTTAAATCAATTTAGACTCAGTTTTTTTTTAGATAATATGTTAGATCAATTAAATATCAAGGTTGTGTGGTAGAAGCAATAGACATTTTCTATTAATAAATACATTAAAATTGATTTGTTCGTGATTCGCCTATTCGCCGTTGGCCCTGATGTGAACAGTCCTTAAGGTGCATTCGCGATTAAATTGAATGGGACGGAATGAACATCTTTGTTTTCAAATAGGCACTGTCCGGTGCCTTCTTTGGCTTGTTTATCCGCTCTGCTGTTGCATGAAATATCGCTGTGCTTGTGCATTGCTTTACCAGCTTAGATCGTACCGTTTGGCGATTCCATGTTAAATCGCCGATTGATTCTTTATAAAGCTCACTATAGTAATAACACTAGCAGTGTTTTTAATCCCATCTAAAGTTCTAAAATACTGAAAAGTCACAAAAATCTTTTGCGACATTTTTAGGAAAATCAGTTCGGCGGAAAGGCGGCTTCTGAAAAGACAGAATGGTGGAGATATTGCAGGACTCGGATTTTTTTTTATTATTTTTCTAAATGCATTTTGGATTCGAAATTTCAGCACGATTTTACACCATTTATTTCAAAGTTAAATAGAGGATAAATAAATAAAATTTTGTTGTAATTAGATCCAATAAATTCAAGAGCTTTTTTAACGAAATAGACAGATTTGACTCTTCAGCGATATTTGCTCAGTTGTGTATGTGGCAAAGGTTGTTTTTTTAAAAGCTTAACACTTTAGCATTCAAATGAAACAATATAGTGTGAAGAGAGCCTAATTATGGTTAGTTATCGTGCTATCCAAAATTGCAAACAAAAAAAAAACTCTTCCTCAAAAGTGTCAAATGAATAAAATCCCAAGACCCCTTCCTTAACAGTAAGACAATTCAATTACATCCCACAATTCCATTCGACAGTGTCAAACAATTTAATTAAAAATATTCTCAGTTTTAAATGAGAAAAAAAAAAGTGAAATGCTACATTTATGTACCTACTCAAGTAATTAGTTTGTTTCTGTTCATCCAACAGGTAAAAGCGCAAAATTAATTAACTTGGTCAGTTGGGTATTAAAATATGAAATTACTTGATGAAGTAGGTATGTACTACACTTTAGAGCGCACAACAACTATCAGTGTCACATATCCACTTATTCGCTTGTTTTAAACGAAACCTATCCACAAAGAAGTCACCGCTCCATGACCATCAGGAAAATGTGTCTCAACAATAAAACCAAAAGACAATAGTATTAGCCGCATATAAAAGCATTTCCTCTTAAAAAAAAATGTTAAAAAGTTGCACATTCAACATTACTACCTACATACCTATGTATCAACTCGAAGAAATTTACCACCATATTGCAGACGACCACATTTGCTTTCATTTTCATTTGGGGCTTGCAATTCAATTGCAACTTCAACATGATTTTGATTTTGTAACTGTCTACAATAAATGTCATGTAAAAATCGTTTTGAGTTTTGTCATTTTATTGCTATTGCGCTCTGAAATAAGGTGCACGAATGCGTTGCACGTAATTGCTCGTTAACAGATATAGGTAGGTATACTGTTTTCCAATTAAAAACAATTGCATATAAGTTAGGAACTGGTTATAAAGGGTGATTTTTTAGCTGGTTTGGTTTTGGCAACACTGGTTTTGACAGCTGACGTGTGTTTAGTACCTTGTGTCACTGTCAAACAGCTTCAGTTTGGTTTGCAATTTAACCATGGATCGTCTTACAAATGAACAACGCTTGCAAATTATTGAATTTTACTATCAAAATTCGTGCTCGGTTCGAAATGTTCATCGCGCGCTGCTTCCATTTTATGATCGGCATTCTCGACCTTCTGGGCAGTGTATTCGGAAGATTGTGACCAAATTTCGCACTAAATTTACTTTGTTGGACATTAAACCACCAACACGTTTACGTACTGTGCGTATTGAAGAAAATATTGCGGCCGTATCAGCTAGTGTGACAGAAGACCGCGAAATGTCGATTCGGCGCCGTTCCCAGCAGTTAGGCCTTTGGTACAGCACTACGTGGAAAATTTTGCGGAAGGATTTGGGCGTAAAGCCTTTTAAGATACAGCTGGTGCAAGAACTAAAGCCAGCCGACCTACCACAACGCCGAATTTTTGGTGAATGGGCTCTTGGAAAGCTGGCCGAGGATCCGCTTTTTTATCGAAAAATTGTGTTCAGCGATGAGGCTCATTTTTGGTTGAATGGGTAAGTAAATAAGCAAAATTGCCGCATTTGGAGTTAAGATCAGCCAGAAGCATTGCAAGCATTTCAAAGATGATGCGAATCGCAGCGTTACTGTCAATGGTGAACGCTACCGAGCGATGATAACAAACTTTTTTTTGCCCGAAATGGAAGTTCTTGACTTGCATGATATGTGGTTTCAACAAGACGGTGCCACATGCCACACAGCACGCGAAACAATGGCGCGATTGCGAGGCGAGTTTGGTGAACAGTTAATTTCACGTTTCGGGCCGGTCAATTGGCCGCCTAGATCGTGCGATTTGACACCATTAGATTATTTTTTGTGGGGGTATGCCAAGGCTAATGTGTATAGGGACAAGCCCGCTTCGATTGACGCACTGGAAGCCAACATCCATGCATTCATTCGTGAGATACCGGCCGATATGTGTGAAAGAGTATGCCAAAATTGGACTCAGCGGATGGGCTACCTGAGACGCAGCCGCGGTCAACATTTGCATGAAATTATCTTTAAACATTAAATTGCAAGGTTCAAACTATCGATTCAAATAAATATTTCATTCATTTTTTCGAATTTTTTGTGTTTTTTTTTTAAAAAAAGTTCTAAACCTCTTAAAAAATCACCCGGTACTTATATTATATTAGCTTAAAAAAATTCTAAATATTTTCTAAATATTCGAAAGTTGTAATGGGCCGCCACCTACTGGGACAATAATCTAAAACAATTTAAAAAACATAAGGAAAGGCTACAGTCCGCTTGGGGCGAACAGTATGATACCCTATCCTTATCCCTATGTACCCCAAAGAAAAAATTCATAAGGAAGATGATAGATAGCATTTTATTTCATATATTGTTAAACATTTTTTTTCGATTTCTATGAAAATTTTCAAAGAAAACAGCATTTTAGTGAAAAACGCCCACAAAAAGTAGGCGTGGCAAAAAATTGTATATGACAAATTTATAAAGGTAGGCAGTACCTACATATCTTGTGAAGGTTTTACAACTTTATCTCTCTAACTTAAGCCTTAAAACGGTTTTTTCTAAATTGTGGGCGTGGCAGTGGGCGAATTTAAAAACTTTTAACACTTTACCATTTCGGGACCCTAGGGAGTATATGCTCCAAATTTCAGCCTCCTAGCATAACTTTAAAGGCCTTAAAAGTTGATACGGAAGGACGGACGGACGGACATTGCTAAATAGTCTTAGGATTTGGTCCTGATCATAAATATATATACTTTTATGGGTCTACGACGAACATTAAGGGGTGTTACAAACTATGTGTCAAAATTAATATATCCTTAGGATATGGTATAAATACTCAATCTTTTCTTGCAAATGAAGGGCTTAAGGTTGATCTCTCTGTGAACTCTAGTAGTACTCGGCCATCATCATTGTTTCCTGTATGATGTGCTAGATTTGTGGCCCATGTTACGCCACGTTCATTTTCAGTTTTTTTAATTTTTAACTTTCTCGTATACATTATTATACTAAAGAGAAAGTTATTGCGATCGTGCGGAAATTTCGAACTCAAACTGAGTATGAGGGATGAGATTACGACTATAGGAAAGTCCAAAAAAGTGGGTCCGCCAATGCCGTCCGTTGGTCTGTCTGTCTGTCCGGGCGTCGTATGGCGAAACGGTTCGACGGATTTGCTTCAAAGTTCGTAAATAAGGTTTTTGGGGTCACATCTCGGGGCATCTTTTTATTTTTGCTCAAAAGTGGTTCCAAGGATGTCGATGTTTTTTTGGTACTAAGGATATTTGGGATGGGGTCAAAAATTCTGCATACTCAGTTTTCTGGAAAAAGAATCGATTAACGGTAATTTATTAAACCGGCAATATCTCGAAAACTAATAAAGGAAACTTCAAAAAAATTTACAGTTTTTTATAATATAAAGTCGAACAAATTTGCATACTTAAATTTTTGAAATATAACGATTTTCTTAAATTTAAATTAAATTCGATTTCTCAAAAACGGCTTTAACGATTTTGATAATTTTTTGTATTTCGAACAATTATGTTAGAAGTGTCCAATGTGCGAAATTACATCAAAATCTTAGGTACCGTTTTTGAGAAAATCAAATTTTTTAAAACCTAAAAAGTGATTTAAATAAAATTGTCACCATTAATTTTCGCATCTCATGTACCGAGAAAGTTTCGTATGACGCAGTCGTGCACCTTATTTTTTATCAAAAGAAAAAAACCGGTTGGAGAAAAAACTATAAAACATGTGGATATTCGAACAAGAAGCTCGATCTGTGATCGTTGCAAGACTTAAACTAATTCCAACTGGTTGGTGCATACAAACTTTAGGGCCCTCATTTGTCGGTACGGTATTTGTATTCACTATTTTAAGCTATACCCAGAGGATACCAGCCTTCATTTCGTCATATATTTGTCGATATATATTTTTCCGAAACTCTTAGTCTCTTTGTGCCGACTCCTAGTACCGAATGTGCACCGAGCGTAAACAATACCGCACCGATTAATGAGGGGGTCCTTATAAAATTGACCCACACATAATAATTCTCATTTCGTTTTAGTAAAATCATACGATTGCCACTCCTATAAAGTAAAAACTGTATAAAAAATTATTTTGTTTATCACTGCAATCATACATCGTCGATTGGTTTGCTCAATATATAATTTTGCAGTAAACCAATATTCACACATACACATCGGTTTCTTTCACCGACTGTCACTCGTCCCAACGGAATGGCTCTGCATGAAAAACACTGATCAACCAATCGGAGAGGGAGGATTGGCAAGGAACTGAAATTATCATATCAAACGAAATTGCAATTACATTTACAGATGGCTCGAAAACGACAGAGGGAACAGGGAGTGGGATGTTCTCAAAAGATCTAGAATTGAGAGTGTCTATAAGACTACGAGGCATAAGCAGCGTCTTTCAATTAGAGGTTCTGGCTGTCCTCAAGGCAGCTGAGCAACTGCAGATGAGATCAATATCCGGAAGATATCAGATTGCTATCTGCATCGACAGCCAAGCCTGCACTCAAGGAAGTGGAATCAACAAACATCAATTCTGATATAGTCAGGACAATGATCAAGGCATTATGCAATCGGGACCAAGTGAGACTGTGCTGGGTGCCAGAACATTGCGGTATTGAGCTTGATGATGAGCTTGTAAGAAGAGGAGGGCTACTCAATAGTTGGGAGGATGCTAACATAAAATCTGAATTGCGAGGCAATCTCACTTAGTCGTAGGAAATGGTTAAGGAGACACTTCTTCGAAGCTTTGGAGGAAATAGATGGTACACACTTCAAAGGCCTCCTTGTCTTTTGTAGGTTAATTGATTCGTTTTAGTAGAAATCCAACCGATTCGCAAGGGATTGCGATGGGCCCTCTTCGGTGCCTAGTCTTGTGTGGTGACTCTTAGTTAAGACCGCTGTCTTAACCTAACCTAACCCTCTTACAACGTCGAAGATAGTGCTCGAACTCAAGCTTTCTCCGAATTTGGTTGGAAGACTAAAAACAGTGTGTCTTTAACTTGATTGGGTTGATGGAAAACCCCACTACTGGTCTTATCCTTAAGAAAGCCCTGACATAAAGGTGGTCTTATCGGTATTTAGAAATATTACGTACTGAAAGAAAAATGGACGTAGTAATGAATTAAAAGATTATGTTAAGGTTTTTCCGAAAGCAATACTTATACCTTAAGAGAATCTTATTTATAGGAAAAAGGATTACTAGGCAAACAACAGCTCATGTGTAAAAACGCAGCAACAAAAATTATTCGAATGTTTGTTGTTATCCAAAAAAAGTTTTATCAATATCTACAGGTATCCAAACAAATAGTTATTGCCATTCCCTTGCTATGGATATCGAGCTACAGAGCTACATATATGACAATGCACCCAGCAACGGTAAGATAGAAACAAGCAAAGGATTTTCAAAATATACCACTTTAGGCACCACTCGTACGCTGTTAACTTGATATAAAAATGGACGAAAGTGGTGACGAATCTCAAAAATCGGTCTCTGAAGGCGAGCCTTTAGTTCCAGATATCATTGATGATGATTTCTACACGGTTTTGGCATCGAAAATTCCCGAGGTATTATTCAACTTGCATTAATAACAAGAAAAGTCTATATAGCATTCCATCATTTTAAGATAACGAAAATCCTTCGACAAAAGGATAGTCAGGAAAACGCAGATAATGTCCAAAGAATTCACATTTGTTGCAGCAAATACAAGGCCGACCTACACCAGGAGGAACTTCGATGTGAGGAGTTGCAAAGGGAGGTTGAAAATTGCAAGCGAAGAATGCAAAAATCCGAAGAAATATCCCAGTTGGATCAAGTTACAATCGGCGAATTGAGAAGCGTCATAGGTTGGTACTTACACAAGTGCATAGTGAGCGTATTTTTAATGAACACCACTTTATGAATCTACAGAGAAAGCCTGGAAGCAGAAGGATAGTGCTCAATTTCGTGAGCAAGTCGCACAAGAAGAAGTAATGAAATTGCGTGAACTTGTAGAAAATTTAGAATTTGAAGTACAAAGACTTGGCGAAAAGAAAATCGGGCGCGATGAGTAAGTTGAGAGAGTTGTATTAACCTTTTCAGTAAGTGACCATGCTAATTTAAGTAAAAAGAATGAAGCAAAGGAAAAGGAGAAGCTACACACCGAGATACGTGAACTTAACAAACGAATACAAATACAACGCTTGTATACTACAGAAGTGGAAAATATGACGCAGACATTGGAGGAGAAAAACAAAGCCTTGGTCAAAGTTTTAGATGCAAGTTATGATTTATATGATAATTTTGATTGGAAATATGACTAATTACTTGATTTCAGGAAACCTCATCCGACCTATATTCTTGTAAGAAAAAACTCGATGCAGCCACAAAAGACCTTGCCACACTTAAGTCCGAGGAAACCAAGCTCTTGGAGCAGATACAACAAATTCAAATGAATGTAAATTAAAGGCTTTTGATTAGCAGATACATTTTAATAGATTTTTTTTTTCCAGAATGAACGGTTAGTTAAGAACAAAATCCATCAGAATCTTCAAATCCTTGCTGCAAAAACAAATCTTGAGCATCTCGCCACACTCCACAATGCGACCAGTAATAAATTGGCTAAAGTGACTGTAGATCTGGAATACGCGATTACGGAGAGAGACAAATACAAAGCTGATTTAGCGCAGAAAGCAAATCTTCTTAAGGTACGTTTTGTTCGGTCAGTATCGATGGTCTTACAACTAACTATGCACAGCTACGAGAAGAAGAACTCATCAGAATGAAGCAGGAAAACGTAAATATTTGTAAATCTCAAGATGCTGCAGCACGAAAGTACTCAACCATGTTGGAAGCAAAGAAGAATTCTGAAGAAGAGAATCTTCGACTAAAGTTAATGCGGATTCGTTGGTTAAGGGGATTCTTTTTTATTGATTTTCTTAAATTTCTTTAGGTCGATAATCAATACACAAGAGAAGGAACTGAAAGGCATGGGAAATATTGTTCGACGCTACGAAAACGCCAATGACTCATTAACAAAGGAGCGCGATGTACTAAAGCGGGATTTTATTCTCTGTCAGCAAGCGATGGAGCAAACGGAACAACAATACCAAGAGTCGCAGCATCAAATCCGTGCATGTAAGGATACCATAAGCCTTCTTGAGCTTAAGCAAAAAAAATTACGTGAGACCATTTCGAAATTCTCTCATGAAAAGGCAAAGAAATTGGAGGAGATTCAGGCGCTGGGGGAAAAAATTGATGCTTTCCAAAGTATGTCCATTTTTACGACCAAAAAATTATTTGATAAAAATTTGTGTTTCTTTCCAGATGAAATCCACCTCAAGGAGAACTATGAGTTCGAGTTGAAGCGAATTATCACCGACACTGAAGCAAAATGTGCTCAACTTCAAACCCAACATGATACACTTCATGTTGAAAAGACAAATCTGCAGAGATCAATTCAGTCAGGCGAAGACGAATGCAACAAACTCAGTAAACAGCTCGAGAGTGTTAACAACGATCTGAAGATGTATCGCAATCGAATTAAAAATAAGGATGCCGACATTAGTAAGTTGCAGCTGCAAATTGACAAGATGGAGAAGGAACGACGGATGCTGAAAGCTGAAGTTAGGAATAGCCAATTGGCTCACCAACATACCCGCTCCGAGCTGCAGGAGAAGCGTTTAGAAAACGATCGTTTTTCAAAGTCTTTACAGGTAAATTGTGTTTTCTTAAAAAAATTAAATTGAGCGCTGTATGCATATATTTCGTATTTTAGGAAGACGAACATAAGATCTCTCGTCAAAAGAAGGAGCTTGACAATATAATCCAAGAGAAAAATACCATAAGCGTACAATTGGCAAAGCGCAATGAGGAATTCGATCAATTAAATGGCAGAACGGATAACCTGCAGTCGGCATATGACCAAACTGTGAAGCAGTACGGTCAATGTCAGGACGACATGCGTCTTATGCGGGTGGAAATTCAAAATCTAAGAACAGAGAGAAATGTGTTGCGAAAAGATCGTGAATCGGCCGCCGACTTGAGGAAGAACTTGCTACAAATGCATCGAGTACTTAACCAGCAAAGGATCAAGGCAAGAGCCTTACAGGATGAGATGTTGACTCCGATGAATATTCATAGGTTTTTTTATTGCATTCATCAAGGTTTGAATTATTACTCATTTCCTTTCTTCGCTCAGATGGCGCAACCTTCGCGGTCGTGATCCGGAAAAAATGGACCTTATTCAAAAAATTCAGGTTTTAAGAAAGTATATGCATCTTTTCCAACACAGTTCGAGACTTTAATCTATTTTTTAACTAGACAAATGCTTGCACAAAATGTTAGTGTTCTCGAGCAGAGTAGAGCTCTTGAGGAATCCCAAAGACTATACGATGCTTTAAAGGAATTTATGCTTAAGCTTCCTAGCTACAAAATAAAAGAGGAACTCAACGAAGTTAAGGTACATTCTTTCGTCAAATGAAGTCCTTCAGCTCCCAACTTTCATAATTTCAGCAAAATCTTTTTGTTAAAAACCGCAAACTCAAAGCGCTCGTGGCCGAATTGAACTCAAAAGATTCTGATGAGAAGGCCAAGGAGACAATGGTTGAAGAACTTAAGACAGACCTAGCCAAGACAAAGACAGAGCTTTGCGCTGAAAAGAAAAGGAAACAAAAGCTCCTCGAAGAAAGGCAGATTTTAGCGCAAATGCAAGAGCATTGCTTTTCGGCACCCCCGAGTTTTCAAAGGACTTTAGGGGGAGGATTTAAAATTATTAATTAAATTGAAATAAATGTATATCTATTATTATTGTTTTTTTTTTCTATAAAGTTGTTCTGGATAATGGCGAATAAGCATGTTCGTTTTTGGCCTCTAATTTGGCTTTTCGGGCTTCCTCAATCATGGATTGTTTTGTCAGCTTAAGTGTAGTCTTGAACTCATTTATGGCGCAATCTCTAGCGCGTAGCTCAATTTCGTTTATACTTAATTCCGCAGACAAGACTTTAAGCTTCTTCTCGTTGAGTCGCAAAGCCCGCTTTAAAAAAGACCAAATTTTTTAAAACCATTTCAAACGATGTGTAATCAGGGAATTACCTGACTCATTGCTAGCTTTTCCTTAACATCACTGGCTGGAAGGTTTTCCATAACTTTTTTCATTGACTCGCAAACCTTTTGGTTTTCTTGAAGCTTTTGTTGTAGTTGATTCTTTACAACTTCCTGTCGCAGGTTGCGTCTAGATAGGAGTTGCATGCAAATTTACAGTGTTTAGATGCAGATGCTGGTTTTTATACCTCTGTAACATTTGAACCTTTTGTATTAGTTCATATTTTCCTGGATTGGATCCCTTTAGAATACGCCATCTATGAATAGCAGCCGGCGTACGAGCGTCTTCAGTCAATGCTCTTGAACGAACTCGCTCCTGATTGAGCATTCTTTGTAGGCGAATTATTTCTTCGCGCATATCTGCTGTGCTCTTTATGGCACGAGATAGACAATCTCGTTCCGTGTGCAAATTGCTTATTTCGACTTTGAGCAAGCGAACGTCCTCCATGCGCTGATTGTACTGTACTTGACCTGAAAATATGATTTCATTAAACTTGCCGCTGAATAGGAGAATGGTGACATTTTAATTCTATTTACCCTGATCTAAGGCCGTCTGGACGATATGCAGTCGCTCTTTTAAGAGCACAATCTCATCGTTTCTTCGTACCAGCTGAAGACCAATCAAATTCTTATCCTTGCGGGTATCGTCCAACTCGTGGGAGAGTCTAAGGAATCGCATTTCATCGTCCTACAAAAAAACACACACACATCCTTTGAAGAAGTTCATTAAAATCGCATCGTTCTTACAGCGATAGTCTTCATCAATCGATCATTCTTAGTCTTCATTTCCTTTAGGTCCTTGCGTACACTGCTCAGCATGGTCCTAGTTGCTTTCAACTCAGTTTCAAGCTCCTTTTTCTCGTTGTTCAACCGTTCGATTTGCATATTTAGTGCACCGATCTTGTTTTGATTGGCGTTTATCTCAGCTGAAAGTTGAGCCATTTGATGACTTGATTTCTAAAAAAAACATCAATAACATTTGATAATATTTTGTAGTTTTTAAGTTTCGACACACATTTTGCAGGATTCTAAAATTATCTCTCTCCTGAGTGCACGTCTCCAGGGAGCGCTGTAGCATCATTTTCTCAGAATGCGCTGCTTCAAGGAGTTTCTTTAAGTTAATTAGTGCAGCATTTTTCACTGCCAGTTTCTCAGTGAGGTCCACAACTTGATCGCTCTTGAATTGAATCTGTTCCTGAAGGTATTCAATACGCTCGTGTTGCGATTCCACTTCCTGAGCCATTTCATCGCGTTCCTTTTCCGCTTTGGCAATGTTAATTTTTGCTTCATCCAATTTTAAATTTAACTTCTGAATGTCAAGATGCAGATTGTCGATTTTGATGCCTTGCATAATGTTTGTGTGTTTTTGATCAACCAATTGGTTGTTCAATTTGGCTACGTCGCTACGAAGGCTATCACGCTCGCGAGTAACGTAGTCTTTAAGGCGTCGGATTTCCTCCATTTTTTGGGATGAATTAAGGAGGTCTTTTTCGAGGGCATTCGCTTGGTTTCTACAATAGAGTGATAGGTAGGTGGAGCTCTATATGTTTATGTTTGCATACTTCTGTTTCATAATGTCCTCATTTAGATTGTTTAGTTGGCGATCCATTTTGTATAACTTCTGGGCCATTGTTTCATGGTCATACAGAGCCTTTTTGTATCTCTTCGATAGTTGATTGAGAGCATCTGTTTTTTGCTAGCAAAACAACAAATTCTATTCTATATTATAATAAAAAAATAAAAAATAAAATACCTTTTCACCCGCACGCAATACCCTTATGGTTTCCTCGAAATCCTGTTTCTCGTTCTTGCAGGCTACCATTTCTGCTTCATGCTTAGCCTGTTGTCTACTATATAAAAGGTTTTCATTTCGAAACTTGTCAACAAGAGCACGTTGCTTATCGAATTCGGCCGATTTGTTTACTAGCTTAAGTTCTAAGTCTGCTAACTAAGTACGGATTGATTGGTTGGTTGGTTGAATATCCATTAAAGGAGTTTTTTGGTTTACCTCACTGTTGACTTGATCCAATTTTGCGGACATTGTAGCATTGTAGTCCTTTTGATCGCTCAGCGCGTTACTTAAATTTGTTGTTTTTATTTCAAAGTTGTTCCGCTCCGACTCTAGCATCTGAAAGAATTTTTGCCAGAAACTTATAATCGAAGGATGAGTGGAAGTATAGACTGTACCCTCATGCGATTATTCATCTTATTAATATTATCTTCGGCCACTTTGTTTACATATTCCAATGTTTCTGAATAGTATCGTTGAAGTTGTAAACGCTTTTCATGGTCCATTAGTTCCGCATTGATTCGATCTCGTTCTCGAAGGATAATGTTTTTGTACTTTGAAAGATGACCGAATCTGTAAACAGACTTGGGTGGTTAGCGGAGAAGAGGAGAAGTTCTGGTTTCAACAAATATTTATTACTCTGCTGTATCGTCATGTTGTTTGTCAGCTGCATCATCAAATTTGATACATTTTATCATGAGCTTATGAAGTTTCTCCTGTATATCTTGTTCGCGTGATTGAGATGCGTCGGTTTCCCGCCATGAATCGCCTGTGTCAAATAAAAGAGGTTCATTCAAATTGGGTCCTATCTGATAAATTACAGTTTTTAGCTGCTTTTCAATGGAAATTGTTTCCTCAAATACTACCCGAACTTATCGTGCGGAATAACGAATGATGGACATATAATTGCAAGTTTTAGTCATCGCCAAGGATGCGCGCACTTCTTCTCGCTCAACCAAATTTTTCATAAACTAAACATGCCACAATGGCATGTGAGAAAGCCAACAAGCTTTCTTAAACTTTCCTTATATAGCATAAGTATTTCCTTGTACGAGTAAGGTTTGATGAGTCTTTTGGATTGTCTGAACCCCGAGACATTTTCTCAGTAGACTAAGCAAAGTTGATCCTCTCAACAGTCAATATGTCTTGAGGAAGCAGTCCAATAGGTTTTGGTCCAAAGAACGCGGGTTCTGAACCAGCTCCTGCCAATTCGTTCACCAATTCGTTGCCTGCAATTCCTTGGTGGCCGGCGACCCATCCAAGTGTGACCTTGTTGAGTTTAGCCAGGGATTGCAGAGCATCGTAGCAACATTTCACTGTCATCGAGACACGTGTATTGGACGACAGTGCTTGGAGAGCCGCTTGACTATCTGAAAAGATATAAATTTTAGCGCCTTTGATACCTTTAGTAAGGTTTTATCAGACCTTAATGGCATGGATTTCAACAATCCCATTGGTATTCAAACTTTGGGGTTGGGTCCAAAGACGCCAGAAACCATTTTTAATCCAACGATATACCAAACCAGACCTTTCGGGTCCACGTTCGGTTTACCATTGAGCCAGTTTTTAGGGTTTAATATTTCTACCTTGAACAGACTATCAAAACAATATTCCCTATCGATAGTGTCCGGAATTGTACTGGACATGTCTGTTTTCGGAAGAGAACTGAGTATTTTCAGATGTCCCACAAGGTCATCTTGCTCAAGCTTGCATTCTAATTGCAGTTTTAGTGCACTTCTAGTAGCTGTCTTCCTGATAAAGATGTGAAGCGGCGACAGCCCAACAATTGCTTCAAGTGCTGCAATTGGGCAATTGTGCATCGCACCTGTAATTCCTAAACAGGCAATTCTTTGAAGCTTCTGTAGCTTCGTTGCCATTGTCCATTCAAGAACTTTCGGCCACCCATACTATAGCCGCATACTTGATATTGAATTAGACCATCATGGCATACAACCAGTACATAATTTTTGGACTAAGACCCCACACTTCTACTGGACCACATGGCTCTGGTATCTCGTTCAGTTGCAGACTTGATATGTGTGTTCCAGTTAAATCGTTTATCAAGGATTACTCCAAAATATTTAACTTAACTCACTAGAGTACACTAGGGAAGTTTTTCGAATACAAATATGACTTAGATTGACAAGCCCTTTCCTCGTGAAAGGTACTAGAACGGTTCCTTCAGTGTTGCACCATTCTATAACTACCACTTATAATAATTGCCAGGTCATTAATGTCAAACTAGGGTTCAAACACCATATTTTTTTAAAGTCAACAGCACCTTCTGTGGTTCACACGTATTCACAGATAGGAAATTTAAGGAAAGATGTTACGACCATGTTTTAAAAAAAAAAAATCGGGTTCAAGAGGACAGGAATTTGATTGATTAAAATCTAAATTGAATTGTCTAAGCCTTGAATTATTTAAAGACTTTTCGGTAGCCTGTTCCACAGATCCCATTAGAGGTTTAAACAAAAAATCCATAGAAAAACTATTATAAAGCACAAATTGTGTGCAAAAATGCACCCCCCTTTTGACGCTGTATTTGCCAACCACGCCATTTTCATGCAGAACATATAAATTTTAAAATTTGCTTTCTAGAGACCTCTTTTCGGAATAATACAATCTTAAAATTAATTGAAAGAAAGTTGAAGCCACAACCAAATTTAACTAAATCAATTATGCCATCTACGAAAACGATTCTCCATCATCTTTCCAGCCTTTAAGCTTTCTGATCTACACTCATCGCAATCATGCTTGCCGAATCAAAAATCGAATCAACTTTTAACATCTTTGGTAACGCTGAAGTTTAACCCACTTTACAACACGGTCCTGAAGTCAACCCCAACAAAGTTCCCAAGAAAACTCCAAGAATTCCATCAACTCTTACTTGAAAATTGTCGCCAACATGCACAGAGCCCGTCTTCCGGCGATCATCATCCAACGTCTTAAACTTCTCCTTGAACACACTTAAAGGCAGCAGAGCTTATTGTAAATATGTATATAATGAGCGTAGAGCAGACAACTGGAAGCTTACCTGCACATTTCAAACGAAAACCGAACATGGTACCGGATTTTACAGAATTCTCTCGCTGTTACCAACTTTGTTCTAATTTTTGTTTAGCTAAGCCTTAATTCATATAAGTGGCAAGAAGGTCTTTCTTTCTTCACTAACATGAATAATGACACTCCGATAATTGTAGCAGTTCGAAACGAATTAAGGCCTATAAAAGTAAGATGAGACTGCACATATATAAATGCCACTTCCGGCAGTTTTCTCTTGCAAAATTTGGTCATTTGACAGCGAAATGGTCATTATTTGACCAATTGGCATGCAATCTAATCTTACCTTAAGACGAATTAAGTGACGTGAAATAACGCCAAACGAAATATAACTAAATACTAAAAATGTTCCATAATTTCCAATTCGAAATCGAAATAAGACCAATTTCCTTAATATTACATGTGGCAATATTTGGTTCTAATTTTCCTATAGAATAATACAATTTATTTTCCAGTATTCTAACCTAAAATAAAAACAATTAAATTCTTATCTGAAAGTCAGCATGTTTGTAAACTATTGCATGAGTCTTCGTAGTCAAGCATTGGACCCAACAAAATTATTTAAAATTTTAAACCAAATTGACCCCTGCAATGGCTTAAAATTTCTTTGGTTCAACCTATTTTGGAGGTTATTTTCAGAATGTTAACGTACTTATTTATTCTATTTCTTAATATCGGGTTTTTCAAACAAAAACGGTTTTGGATATCAATGAAATTCTTTATTCCTGTGAAAGTACGTTCGATGCCATTATGTATGGAATTCGATTTCTTTTGCATGGCCACCTCACGCGGGCACGCTTGCAGAAGTCCAGACGCTGAACCCAATTTTCGACGGTTTTCAAGCATAAATCGGCCGATACTGCTGCAATTTCACGTTCAATATTCGTACTAAGTTCGAAGGAAGGCGTCAAATCGCACGACCGAGGCGGCCTAGCGACTGGACGGATCATTTCGTGAGATAACACGTTCTCCAAACTGGGTTTCCAATAAATTGATTGTGGCATTCGCTGTGTGGCTTGTGGCGCCGTTCTGTTGGAACCACATGTCCTCCAAGTCCATATCATCCAATTGGGGCCAAAAATATTCGGTTATCATTGAACGGTAGCGATTTCCATTCACAGTAACGTTCCGCTCTTGATCATCACGAAAGAAGTACGGCTCAATGACGCCGCCGGCCCATAAACCACACCAAACCGTAATTTTTTCGGGATGCAATGATGACTCATGGAGTACGTGTGGATTGCTGCCTGACCAATACCGCATATTTTGTTTATTGACGAAGCCATTCAGCCAGAAATGAGCCTCATCGCTGGAGATGATTTTTCGATGAAAATCCGAATCATTTTCAAATTGTTGCTCAGCCCAATTCACGAACATACGACGCTTCTGGTGGTCAAGCGGCTTCAGTTCTTGCGTCAAGATCTTTTCGCAAAATTCGCCACAACGACGTCACAGAGATGCCCAACGCTTGAGAACGACGTGTGAGAGACACATTTGGGCTTTCTTCAACTGAAGCCTCAGCGGCAGCAATATTCTCGACACTACGGGCACTTCTTTGTCTCACTGGCACGGGAACATTTTGTACTGTGCCTGCGGATTAAAATTTTTCCACTAGACGCTCAATTGTTGATCTGCTAGGACGATTATGACGTGGACGTAGCGCTCTTAACGTTGAGGCCACTGACACCGAATTTCGGTAGTAAATTTTAATAATTTCGCTCGTTGTTGGCTCGTATATCTTTCCATCATGAAATTGCAAACCTTACTGAAGAAAAATGTCGAAAGAGCGGCAAGAAATATGTCGTCGTTTGCTGTCCCTGTCGCTCTACTTTTGTAGCGTCCCTGTTGAAAAACCCTGTATTTATTGCTGTTTATCATTCCGGCCCAACTTTAGCTGTGAATTTGATGCAATTCGCGAGTTGTTTACGCTTTTTATTAATCTTTGTCCTATTTAGAGATATTGGTAGAGGTAGCTTAAGTCAGATGTATTTTCATTTCGAAAACAAACTAAAGAAAAATTTTAGATCAGTTTTTTTGACATTACTTCCTTTGGCATAGTGAAATAAAGACAAATTGGCCTTATTTCGTTTCTGGAAGCGTCACCGGTTCCGAAACTTTACCGATGAATAATAGATAACGGCGGCAATGATGTAAGCTGATCAAAACATCAGTTCGGGAACTATTTCTGACAAACTTTGTCTTCCAAAGGAAAGACATCCCAGACTTTTGCAACTTTAAATGGAAACAAGAATTGCATATTTATTTCCGTTATAGTGCTATTCTATACCGAAAACCCAACGAATACGACCTACTTATGAAATACACCGGAGGTATATGCTTTTATCCCTCGGACACGGATATTTCAATGCCTTCCTTCATAAGATCGGTAAAAAGAATACCCCAGCCTGCCAGTACGGAGACTCCGAAGAAGACGACGTTCAACATACCTTCTTCGCTTGCAGCAGAAGGGAAAATGAAAGAGCTGAACTGGAGAGAAATATCGGTATCATCACTCCAGACAACATAGTCGAAAAGATGTTGGCCAGCGAACAGAACTGGAACGACATCTGCGTCTACACCCAACGAATTCTCACAAGAAAGAAAAGAGAAGAAGAGCAATTCCGCGACGAGACAGAGTAAGTCCGAAAGGGCGAATGATTACAACCCCCCTGAAGTAATGCGAACAGTGGTCCCGGGGGGGGGGGCGGGTCAGAAACCGAGGGGTGGGAGGACTTTTAGTTTACGTATACCTTGAAAAAGGGGAGTCGGACACACGTGGAAGGTCAACGCCAACACGGCCTCCTTATGGTGCATCAAGCATTCTCCTCCACCCAACAGGAAAAAAAATGCTTTTATCCCTCAGCGGCTCGCACACACTTAACTCTCCCACGAACACATTATCAGCAAAAGTACTCAGTCATTATGACGAAGTGCAACGTCAAACACTTGAGATCGCCCAATTATTCACCATCCCCTCCGAATAGTGCTAAAATAAATATAACTCGAAAAATTATAGATCTAAAAGAATACAATAAAATAAATGAATACAACTTGCCGATAACTTGAGCTCAGCTAAAAATCAAACATATAACTACCACTACAGCTTCCACTCACCCAGGGCTTCCTTTAGACGTTCCATGGCCTGCTCTGAGTTCCCAGTCAACTCCAAGGCTAAACGCAATTTCATATTTGCTTGTTCCACATGCGGCTTCAGCTCCGAGGTTAACTTCAGCTCTTCTACATACTTCTTGTGAATGTTGTATAAAATATTCACAAACTTCTTAACTCTGGCGGCATCTCGCAAGTTTTTAGTTTGTACCAAATTTTGAATTGTCTACCAAGAAGAGTATTTCAACTTGGCCTAATCTGTACACAATCTGTATACTAACCTTATTTGCAGAATTAAAAAAGTCCTCATTTAAATCCTGCACAAAATCAAAGTCCCTTTCCGTAATCGAATCATGGGATGGCTGTTCAATGATGACTGCTTCTGCCGGCTGCAATTTTCCCTTGCCTTTTTTCTTCTGAGGCATAGTTAATGTGTCAAATATATTTCATTCAGAGATAAGAAAATAAAAGTTTCTTTTGAAGTAACAGCAAACGAACGACAAATAAATCAAAAACACTTTTTTAAATATTTTTCAGTATATACGATTTTATTATTTTTTTTTTGTTGATTTTGTTTGTTTGGTTTTTTTTTTTTTTAATTACATTTTACTTGTTTAATATTTATGTGTGTGTATAATGTATGTAAATCATTTAATTTTTAAATCACATAAAAAAGTTGTTTTTTTTTCTCTTTTTGTTTTCTACATATATATAATATATTTTATTTATTTTTTTTACTATAATTTTCTTTTATATATATAGATTTTTTTGTTGTTTTGTTTACGTTTTAATGAATTCATTGGAATACAATACGAAATATACAAGTTGAATTGTGTTGAACTTTGTATTTTAAAGGAAACAAAAATATATATAAAATAAAAACAAATTTGAAATGCATTAATTTAGGAAAATTTAAATATTTTTACTTCAAGTTTATATGTATTAATATTTTCATTATATATGTATGTATATATGGTTCGAAATACTAGGGTGTAACAAAAATTCAACAACAAAAAAAAGTTAAGTTTGTATACATAAAAGCAACAATTACAATGTCTTTATTTATTATTTAGAAAACATAGAAATGCGTTAAAACTTTATACGCAACAATTCATAGTATGTTACAAAAAAAAATAAAATAAAACGAACTTTTCTGAACACATACTTATATATCTTTTAAAATAGAAAATATAATAATTCTTTGTAAATAAAATTGAGTAAATTTAAAAAAAAAATATTGCAAACTTCTTCCAAAATGTTACTAAACAATTTTTTTAATAATAGATATATATTTTCTTTGTTTATACTTTTAAGATTATTACTTTTATAATTAATTTTAAAACGCAGCAGCAAGTTGCTTCATAATTATTTTTCATTTTAAGCAATTTATACTTTACAAATTCGAATTTGATATCATTTATTATTATTTTATTCTATGAACGTTGTTCGAACCAAAATAGACAGAATTAATAGTTGCTTAATGGTAATGAATAAAACACATAATTTCTTTCATTCAGTGGGATTCAGTTCACGAAAACAGAAGACGGGTTTAGTCGTGAAGTGGGAAATGTCGGAGAGATGAGGCATTTAGACTTATTCGAAAGTGCAATGATTTAAATTAAATATTTGATCTGAAAGCTATTTAAATGCTGGGAAAATGAGCGGTTTCCAACAATTGCCAGCAGTCAAATTAAAGCGAAAATATGTAGCTTTAAAAAAACCTTTTCCAACATTCAAATATCTTTCAGCGAAGGAAATAGCAACATTCTGATTGTACCCCAAGTCAGAGTTTTATTTGCTATTTTAATGACCATCTAGACAAAAGATCAAATTTGAGAATGGAAATGTTTTGTTGTTAGTATTCATTTAAATCATAGCGAAGAAAGTTCTCGCCCAAATAGACCACGACTTCGAAATCAACGTTAAACTAAAAACGATGGTACATCAGATGCGGAATTCTTTGACATTAGAGTGGCAGATTGCTTCAGTGTGGAGTGTCATATTTAAATGGCAAACTATTTTGGTTATATGAAAAGTTAAGTGACAAAAAAAAATGTTTGCTGGTTGCGCAAGAGACGTTGGTTTAAGCTTTTTAAAAAAAAATTAAAGTAACAAGCAATTTTATTAGTTTTTTAAAAATCTAAATGAAAAATATTTGCACCGAGATGAGATAAATTACTTTTTACAACTCCAAGCCTCAAGTCGTAAGTTCTTTTGGCAAAAAAATATTTAAGAGCAACGATGTGCGCCATCTTCTTAAGTCTTAAGAAATAAGAGGTGGATATAAAGTTCTACTTAAAGTTCCACTGGCAAAGGTAAATTATTTTTTTTTTTTTCAAGTAAACCCAATGCATTGCTCCGTTAGTTAGTTAATTCGACGCAGGGACAGAAATCGCAACTTTTTCTTTTGGGACTTATTTTTCTCACTTAAGTGGTATAGCCAGTCAAACAAGTTTTTGGCTCGTTTTATAAGTGGAAATGAGTGGGGAATATGTCCCAAAGGAAAAATTTGGGACTTATGTCCCTGCGACGAATTAACTAGCTAACGGAACAATGCATTGGGTTTACTTGAAAATAATAATTTTCCTAAGCCAGTTAATTCAGCTTCGATTTGGTATATTTTAAGACTTTCTACCTTGATCCGTTGCTGAGATATCCGAATTAGTGTTTTTTCCTTTCATCAATTATCGCACAGTAAATGTTAGGGCAGTTTTAAAAACCTAAATCAGATTTCTATAAAGCCTTTTAATACTTCTCAAGGCATATTTTTTTATAGTTTGTTTTATTGAATTTACCGCTACTTAACATGCAGTTTTGGGAAGACCAATGTTGCCATTTATTAAACCCACTTGGTTTTTCGGAATAAATTAGACTATAAGAAAACAACACAACATTTTTCCCGGTCAATCTATAGTAATTCGAGATAAATTCACTAAAAAAAACTATAAAAAGTTATGTTTTGTATTTTATCTCAAATTAATATTAAGGTTAAGGTTTGTTTAAATAGAGAATTTTATTAGATTTACTGTGCGAATATTTGTTGCTCGATATCAGTGATCAAAAACAAAAAACCATAAATTTTTCATCCAAATTCGAATATCTCAGCAACAGATTAAAGTAGAAAGTTTACAAATATACGAAATCGTAGCTGAATAAATATAAAACTGTGCAATGCATTTGCTGAACTGAAAATAGATTTACCTGTGACCCTCCAAAAAGCGAAAAAATAAACTAGAAGTTTGTGTTTCGCAATGATCATAGATAAGAATAAAATATTCTGGCAAGAGATCTTAAAACGTAAAGCTGGCGCTTTAAAACTGTCATGTAAGACTATGTAAGATACAAGGGTCTTCAGAGGGTTAATTTTAAAACATTAAGACTTTTGAATTTGCAGCGGGTGCAGTGACTTAGAGGTTAAGTGCGTGAGATCCCTGAGCGAGAGGTCGCTGGTTGAAATCCCGACCTGTACCCGCTGAAAGTTTTTATTCGTTGCGCCATCCCTTTGCGAACGTCTAACAAACATCAAAGAGTAAGCGTTAAACTGTAGGTCCCTTCCATTTGTGTCAAAAAATATATCTTCGCACACACAGTGGTTGAAGAAGCTAGGCTTTCGGTCCTGTATGAACCGTTTACGACTGATATTTTTGCCTTTTGAATTTCAAAAAAGAAGGGAAAATGACACAGCCTACTTAAGGGCTACCGCTTTTCCTTAAAGACAATATTCACAGTGCAGAGCATTGATCCACTCTCATCCACCGAGTGCTAGGATTGTGATAAAACATCATCAACTTACGAATATAAGCCAAAGAGCCGCAGTGTCATTCTTGTTAAATATCATTCATATTCGCTTGAAATATCCAAGCCTCCCCAGCACTTCAAACCAAAACCAAAACCCCATCCAATCTTTACGTCTCTGTTAGAATTTGTTTTGTTTTCAAAAAAAAAATGAATCCCTTTGGAATAATATTCAATTCAACTTTACAATTTAATACATACAACAGTGCATATAACATACTTTACCTAAATGAAAACAAGAAAACAAACAAAATGAATATAAACTTAAACTGCAAACACTACATACTCTTCACTTAAACTCGTAAAAATTTGACTAAAAATTAATAAAACAAAACAAAAATAAATGAAAATTAAATTCTTCTTCTCTCGGGTAACACGATATTTAACTAATTACGAGTATGTCGTAGGAAAAGGAAACCCTTTCTGCATACACACATTTATATGCACATGTCAAAGCATGGTTTACATTTTTTTTTTTTGCTTTATTTTTAGTTATAAGATCGAATTCAAAAAAATATATTCATATATTATTCAATAATATTTACATGCCTACAAGTCGAATTGAATGTAGTTGTCTAATAATTGTATTACGGTAAAAACTCGTTTCCTATACACATAATGCATCTCTCACCTAATAAAAGATCGTCATCGAACTTTACACAAAACACTGTGTAAAGATACAAACTAAGACAAAAAGGAAAAAAAAAAAATTATAATAATAATAATAACTAAAGCAACTCTATTAGTTGCACTATCAGTGGCTGTTCTTCTTTTGTTTTGTATTGCTTGACCTAACCCGTCAGCTGGTGGATGAAGCAATCACGACAAACGCGTACCGCTTTTGTCAGGCCAAATTTGGGTAGCGGTGTCGACGCAGAAGAGCACACACCGCAGAAAACTCCGCCACAATTTCGGCAATGATGGCGTCGGCGGAAAGCTGTAAATGGAGTGGTGCAGGACATACAACGTGGCGCTTTGTCATCCGGTACCCAAACTGGCGGCGATAGCCGGATTTGTGGCGATGGCGACGACGTCTGACGGTCCTGTTGCACTGGAACATCCATACTGTTGTTGTTGTTGTTATTATTATTATTATTGTTGTTGATGCTTTGAATAATGCTATTAGTACTATGATTTGTGTTATTATTCAGATTATTGTTGGCAACGGCAGTGTAGTGGGCTGCAGAACGTTCGCTTATCGGCGAGTTACTTGCTGTGGAAGTGGAAGAATTCGCCGGACTTCGACTGCCTGAGGAGAGGCGACGTTCACGCATGTAAGACGATAACGTACCATTACGTCGTTGTTGGCTTGTGTTTGGTGACACTTCAGTGGAAACTTCTTCGCCGAGACTTCGACTGCGTCCGATGTTGTTTCGAACTGGCACTGGTGGTGGAGTTTCGGTTGGCGCCAAGTCAATTGTGTGACCACGCTGAATGGCTGGAGCGCGTTCTGTGCTATTGAATACATTGTCCAGTTCGGGATTGACTTCTTCGGCTGAGTAAATGCTTTGATTTGAGCCAGCACTCTGCTGCTGGATGACATCATTTTCCGATGCTCGAAATTCGAAGAGCTCCGCTGTTGTATCCTTTGTGGTTTTTTCGGGAATTTCGATTTCATCTTGGGCGGGACTCATATTCATTAGGAACACACTTCGCAAGATTTGTCTCAGGTCGGAGGCAAAATTCGTCTGCAACTGATCTGCAACACTCGCTATGCTCACAAATAGTCGATGCAGGAGGTACTCTGTGCTTCTGCAAAGGAACACCAATGCAAATAATTTTCAATAAATATAATCAAATCAGTTTAGCAAAAAAAAACACTTACATGAACTTCATCCTTCCGGCAGCTCGAAGGGCCAAAGTTACTTCATGCGGATCACCGTCTGACAATGAGGATGCTGTATCTCCACTCGAGGTGTCACGCTGTGTTGTTGAAGTGCTGTTTTTGGAACGTTTCTTGGAATGGTGACGACCGCCGTCACTGATGCTACTGCTGGTGCTGCTACTGCTACTACTGCTTGCGCTGCTGCTCGCACTACTACTGGTCCCAACGCTGCTACCTTGACTATTGTTATTGTTGTTGTTGTTGTTGTTGTTGTTGTTGTTGCTGCTGTTGTTATGATGATGATGGTGGTGGTGATGGTGATGATGACGACGGTGACTGTGATGGTGATGATGATGGTGGCGATGTGAACGTTTCCCACTACCACCATCACCCGTACTACTGCTGGCCGAACTCTTTTCCAACTTTGTATACTGACTGTCTCGACTATCGAACGATTTGCCTTCGGTACCCCCCTTAATAGTGAGCTGTTCACTCTCCTCAGATGAGTCGACGACGACAGTTGTGGCTAAAATGCGACTGCAACCTGGAATGTTGCCATTAAGTTCTTGGTCGACTTCGGGTAAGTCAGCGCCATCTTCTCCGCCATTGCAGCTGCCGAACTCATCATCTTCGCTGGCTATGAAGTTATCTGTCAGGGGAACCTCATTCGACTGGAGAAGGTTACCCAGATTTGTGTTTGGTATCAGATAACCGGTAGCACAGTCGGCTGAGACAATGTCATCCTCCTTGGGTATACCGCCATTTTCATCGTCTGTCCATTCGGCAGAGGAAGTGGTCGATGAAGTCGACGGCAGGGGCGATGGGGACGGGGAAACAGAGGGTGTTGATGCTTCCGACGAGGAAGACATTGAGAACACATCATTATTAGCGAACACACCACCTTCAGTCAATACATTTTTTGTATCGTTGTTATTCACAGGCTCTGCATTGCCATTTTCCTTCAGTTCCGCAGCGGTGGGCGCTTCCTTTTCGTCGCTCTTCTCCACATCGTTATCATTTTTCCCCGTCGACGATGAGGAACTCGTCGTTGCAGTATCATCACAGTTATTGTTGTTAGTAATTGTCTTACTATCATTATCACCTTCACCACTACCATTATTGGCTACATTCAGTTCTTTCAGATGGATATCCTCGTTGGTGCAGAGCAACTTCTCCAGCTGATACAGCTCGTTCTTGTTTAACTTTCGTAGGAGATCACGAATCTTTATCAAAAACGAACGATACGGTCGAAACATCTCCGACAACTGTTCGGCCGGCATATCCATATTTAGTGGTCCTCTATTGTATATCACTAGTCCCGCGACAATGGCTAATCGTGGTATGGAAAACATCAATCCCGGATCGAAAGCATCGACCTTGTCCTGTTCCAACAGCCCCACTGTTAAAGCCCGTTGCAAAGTCTCCGAAAATAGCACACAAATGAACTCTTGCATCTCGTACTCATGCTTTGTCTTCACTTGCACCATTGCACTAACGTAACGCAATTCGAATTCGGCAAATAGTCGATCGAAAATCTTAAGGCTCTCGTATAGCTGCTCAGTGTTGGAGTCATTGAAGTCTAAATGCAAAGTTTGGCTATTGGGGACATTGTTACGAAGGCACTGATCTCGAAGCAAATTTCGCACATTGCCGAGACTTTTGGTCACCGCCTGTGCAAGGGGTCGCATGTCTTTACTCTCTTGCTCACGATTCATTATGGAAGAACCCGCTGCCAGGCACTCTGCACCAAACCACAATTGACCGGCTAGATTCTCCTGCAGAACCTCTTCGGGAAATTTGGCTCGAAATGCTCGCGGTGCACGATCTTCACCGAGAAGTTCCTCCATTATCTGATTTGTTATCGATAGAACTTTATCCTGAAAAAAAAAAACACATGTCAAATGGGAATATCAATTTGCGCTTGCAACTTACCTGTCCCTGGCGTAGACGGCTGACAAGACGTGAACATCGATCTGGTTCGGCGCGACCATCAAAGCTATCCAATTCGCTGGATATTGCTGTGAGCGATCGATCTGCATGGTAGAAACGTGCCAAAAGTGATTTATCATCCGCCTGCAAAAGGTGAAAGAAAAGGAGATATTTTAGTTGATGCTGTTTTTAGAAAGTAGATGGCAGCATTTTAGGTAAATTAATACTGATTGGCCGGACAGTGTTGCCGGTAATCAGACTAACTTCTCTCGGGGTAGCCGAACGCCTTATCACGATTAGTCCCCCATCTACGTATTCAAAGTTATTCAATGGGGGTTATTCACGTCAACACGCTTTTGCTACCATAGATGTTGCATTAGAAAAATTCGTTATCATTTGACCCGTGGATTTCCGCATCGTTAAATCCGATTTAACAATTTGTTTTGCAAAATTAAATTGCACATTCTATCTGATTTTTATCAAGTGATTAACCCTACGATCGACGACTATTTATTGCGCATCAAGTCAGAGAACCTGGAACACCGTACCGAGCGTTACGATAGTGTCAAAAGTTAGTGAACTCATTTTGATTTAACCGCAAATACATATGTCACGCCGCGATAAAGACCTTATTATGCAATCAAAATTACATTATTTGTTTTCCGACAGTCTTATCGTTTGGAACTGATCGCGTGACCTAAAAAAGTACGTCTGCGGCGAATGTTCTGGGTATCTCATTTGGGTTAAAATGTATACGAATAATTCCTTTTGTTTTGTGGACATCTGTGAGCCAAAACAAAGTTCAATTGCATTAAAATTTCACCTGAAAACAATGAAATATATCAAATCAATTCTTATCTCTTTTCGTTTTTATTTTGTTGATGTCCTCGCATATTAGACAGCGACGATGGTTACGTATGCGGATGACGTGGTTGTATTGGTATCAGGAATGTTTCTGGACGTGATTAGTGAAATCATGAAAAGGGCTTTGGGTAAGATTAGCGTTTGGGCCGCAAGGTGTGGTCTGGGCGTAAACCCAAGCAAAACTGAACTGATGCAGTCAACCACAAAAACCAAATTACCAACCTGCAGACTACCCCGTCTAAACAACCAGGCTCTCTTCCTTTCCCCAAGCTCAGCTGGAAGCTGAACATCGAACACCTGATTCGGAAAGCAAATATGGCACTCTACACATGTAGCAAAACTTTCGGCAAAAAGTGGAGTCTCAAACCATAGATTGTTCTTTGGATGTACACGGCGGTGATACGCCCAATTTTCACTTATGAGTCACTGTTTTGGTGGCCCAGCCTAAGTAAAGCTTACAATATCACCAAACTAAGCGCAGTCCAGAGAACGGCTGCAATTGAAACCAAAGGAGCCGTACGGTCGAGTCCGAAGGGGCGCTCAATGTGATTCTGGACATCCTTCCAATGGACCTGCATATCAAATCAATCGCCTCCTGCAGCGCAGTAAGACTGCAAGTAGCTGGCCGAGGAATGTAAAAGTACTATCCACTGACTGCACAACACCGAAACTCGACTTTCAGAAAACCTTCACTTCTGCTTTCCCGTCCAGGTCAGATTGGGAGGCAGGCACTGTCATTGACGAATCTGCTGTAACAATCTTCACTGACGGGTCCAAAATGGACTGTTCAGTGGGAGCGGGTGTCTTTTCAGATGTACTACACACATCCTCATCCTTCCGGCGCTAGAACTAGTCTAGCGGCTTCCAGGCAGAGGTCAAACAAATCCAAACATATCCATTTTCGTCGACAGTCAGGCCACAATCAATGCCCTAACCTCAGGCAGGACTACGTCTAAGCTTATTGAGGAGTGCGGAGAGATACTGTCTAGGGCAGCCTGCCGGTTTAGAATCTCTCTCATCTGGGTTCCTGCGCACAGGAACATAGAACCTGCGCGGTGGAAGTTCTTCCCTCGTTGGGTTACTTGAAGGGAGAAATCTGTTCATACTTCATGAAGAGGACGGAGTCTAGGTGGAGGAATCGGACGAAATTCGCCATTTCCAGTAAGACTTGGCCCAAATACAACAAATCTAGAACCCAGAGCCTCATAAATAGAACAAAGGTTAATGTCGTTAGACTGGTGGCTGTAAGTACAAGTCACTGGGCGGTAGGTATCAACGCTGCCATGCTCGGCATATCCCACAACACCCATTGTCGCAGCTGCAATGACGCCAATGAGAGTGAAACGAGGCTGCCCAGCACTGGCCCAGGCTAGGCAAGGGGCGTTGGATAAACCCTTCTTTAATAACCTCACAGATATCTCGGACATGGGTCTCAAGGATATCATAACATTTCTCAACTCCACCGGGTGGATCTGAGTACCGAACTCAGTAGAATCCAAGTAGAGATACTTTTTTCAATAGCCTTTTTTGACAGATCACGTGTGAGTCGTGTCATGCTGTCATGTTATTTTTGTTTAGTATTGTTTGGCATTTCATAATGGAAAGACTTACGCGTGAACAACGTTTACAAATTGTTCAACTTTATTATGAAAATTAACGTTCTGTGAGGAATGTGTTTCGTGCACTTCGCTCAACTTATGGTCAACATAATTGGCCTACTGAGCGTACTATTCGCAACACCATCACCCATTTTGAGACCCAGCGTTCATTATTGGATAATATTCGACCGAATAGACCACGTCCATCACGCTGTGAAGAAAATATAGCGGCCGAAGCTGAGAGTGTACACGAAGACCGTAGAGAGTCGATTCGGCGCCGTTCGCAGCAACTCGGACTGGCGTATGGAACGACTTGGCGCATTTTACGTCAAGATCTTAAATTGAAAGCGTACAAAATACAGCTTGTGCAACAACTGAAGCCGCTCGACCTTCCCAAGCGACATCGCTTCGCTCTATGGGCTCTTGAAAAGTTCCAAGAAGTTCCAACGTTTTCGAGGCAAATTTTGTTTAGCGATGAGGCCCATTTCTGGCTCAATGGGTATCTAAACAAACAAAATTGCCGCATTTGGGACGAAGAGCAACCTGAAGAGATTGAAGAACTGCCACTTCATCCAGAAAAAACAACGGTTTGGTGTGGTTTGTGGGCCGGTGGAATCATCGGTCCATATTTCTTTAAAAATTATGCCGGTGCGAACGTAACCGTCAATGGCGACCGTTATCGTGCCATGATAACCGACTATTTGATGCCTGAAATTGAAGCTCGCACTTCCCACACATCGCATCAATCAATGGACTTATTGAGAGAACATTTCGGTGAGCACATAATTTCACGTTTTGGGCCGGTCGATTGGCCACCAAGATCGTGTGATATCACACCATTAGACTTTTTCCTGTGGGTATATGTAAAGTCAAAAGCTTATGCCGATAAACCCGCTTCGATTCAGGCCTTGGAGGAAAACATCACGCGTGTCATTCGCCAGTTACCAGTCGAAATGCTCGAACGAGTGATCGAAAATTGGACTCAATGGATGGACCATCTGCGACGTAGCAACGGCCAACATTTGATAGACATAATCTTAAAAAAATAAATGCCAAAGAATGTTCTTTCAAATGATAATAAACATTCTCCATTAAATTTGAATTTTCTGTGGTTTTTTCCTTTAAAAAGTAGGGAACCTCGAAATGGATCAACCTTTACATCCTTTACCATACCAAAAGGTCATCATGAGTGTTATCAGACACTCCACCTACCTACCTACCTCGTATTAAGCTATAAATATACGAATATCAAAATCTTTTGCCGGAATCGATGTGACGATAGTACACTGTGGCCCATCAATATTCGTTTATCAGATTAGTACTGTTTAACATCATGTTAGCGGGGAAAAAAACCTGATTTACCCTGCTCGATAGTCGTGTGCAATTTGTATCTAAACTCAAATAAAAAAAAAACACATTCAAATGTGGTAGTTTTGCCTTTTTTTTTGGCCTCAGTTGGCACTTCAAAATGTGTCTTTTCTTCGTCAAATTCGTTTGGTGTTACGTGACTCAAAATACGATGAACACTGCACACGATTTTGCTGTTTATTCTTCTTCTTCTTTTTTTTTTTTTTTTGGAAGAAATAACAAATCAACAGTATCAGCAAAAATAATTTCGGCGATAAGATTATTTAATTAAATTAAATTTCTTTGGAATTCTGTCGAGTGTTACTGTATACTTATGTACAAGAGAAAATAATAAAAACAACCACAGCTCTGTTGATAAACATTGGAATTGTCATCGTACAGGTTGGTTGGTTGGTTTCTCAATCAAATAATTTCACTTTTAGCTTCGATTCGAAGTGATTTTTGTTTGGCAATTTTGCGCACAGTGACTGAACATTGAACGTGATTTTACAATTACAAGAGGAAAATGTAGAACACGTCACACTTTGGGAAAATGTAATACGGCTACGAATCAATAATCGCTCAAGGCCTATCTATTGGTTGGTTGTTGTTTTGTAGTTTGTAAATTGTATCACGGCTAAATGTTATAGACAGCTTAACATACACACACACACACAGTTGTAATTGAATGGAAAGTTTATTTGTTTGTTTGATACAAAACGAGGTTGTTTGGATTACGCAAAAGCCTAATTAAGAATTGTAATAAATCACTTAGGTAGGTGGCACACTCTGATAGTTGAGCTGAATTTGGATTGAATTACGTTTTAACTTAATCCAAACGCACTTAATTCTTGTTTCTCTTAAGACCAGCTTAGGAGTAAGTATTGTGTTGATACGTACTTACAATTTTAATGGGTTAAAGCTGTTAAATCGAGTCGCTTAAGTATGTTGTCCTTAGACCTATTCAAAAACAAGGTTCAATAGAAGATTACTTTTAGTTATCAAAAGAATGAATCGACGCATCGGTTAGGTACGATAGGCGAATAAATATCTATATCCATTAAAGCCTCGGAAAAGATTTCTATAAGACCTTATTCCACCTTGTTCTTTTGTCGGAGCTTCTACCCGATGGAGCGCTCAGATTCAACTACTGGTCCATTGTGCTACCATGCAGACACCTTACATTAGTGTACTTAGTTTGCCCGTCTTTTGAAGAAAGGTGAGAATGAACTTCAGTGATGAAGAGCTTAGAAGAGCACAACGTCAGCCCCGAATATCCGACACCTTATGCAAGCAAAGACCGGACACCGCAGAGACCGTGCCACCAAACAACCGATGCGTATGAGAGGAGGTGATCCATTCATGGATGGTCCACCTTAAGAAAGTTTTTATTTGGGGTCTTTAAGCAAGGTTTAGAGGCTCAAGTTCCGATCCTGCGTAAAACCTAAAAATAACAGGATAACTCCATGATGCCAGTATTCCCATCGGTGTACTGAAACGCCCATTTGCTTGAACGCGAACTTTATCGAGATGATCGCTTATCGGTCTAAAATTAATAACTAATGATTGTAGCAAAATGTTTGAACGCCTTAAACCTATTTAAACCGGTTTTAGGACAGAAATGTCTGGCATCGATCAATTTTCACACTTCCACACTCTGATCTTGGAAAAAGCCAATAATAGCGTATATAAGTAAAAGCTATATAAAGCAAGTCAAGTTTCGGCATCGCTGCTAAACCCATCCGCCTGTGCAGGTTGACGATGGAGAAATATCGCTGCTCCGTGAAAATCGGCAAGAGCCTTTTGATGTCGAAAATGGATTGGAACAAGGTGACACACTAAAGTGAAACTTTTTTAACATCATCCTTGAAGCAATTATATACAAGCTAACAGCAGAGGTATTCAACTTCTTGCATATCTCGAGAATATTGACATTATCAGAGGATCGAATCGAGATGTCAGTAGCGCAATTTGCAAGTATTAAAATGAGCAAAAATGAGTAAAACAAAACGTCACGTAGGAGGTATACCGTGTCTAATAGAACTAAGAAGATATTATGTATGACCCTTATCCCTAAGGAGCAAGACTCACAAAATCGTATGAAAGCCTCCTGGAATGTTTTAAGCGAAAGATCCCTAAGGCGATATTCGGTTCAGTTTGTATCGACGTAGTACGGAGGAGAAGATTTAACAGCAAACTTTACGGGCTATACAGCCTAGTTGACCTGGTCAAAAGGCTGAGGCGATTACAGAGATGGCTAAGATTGCTGAGATGGGCGAGTGGAGCGAATGTACAGCAACGGACCAGCCCGACAAGTCCACCCAAGTAAGATTGTAGCAAATCCTAAACGACTAAGCCTGCCAAATTTGGGATACATATATATATAGCTGTTTCCCCTTTGGTATTGAACCTGTATCTCCCTAGCTAGTATGTTGACGTTTCGGTGTTTAGTTTAGATCCGAAGTTGATATTTTTGGAATTAGTCTTTTTATGCGGGACGCGAGTTGAGAACAATTTAGGTGTAAAGGACTATTCACATTATTATGAATTATGAATTGAAAATTTCTAATGGTTCTACCCCTAAAGGCTTATATTTAATTGTAGCTAACAGCTAATCTAAAAAAAAACTGAATCTTAATTGTTTTAAATAGAACAATTTACAATTATATACAATAATTTCCCCTCGAATTGAAAAATTCTTTCCGCGAACTGTCACACTTTATTCACAATCCACATAATGCAGACGCGTTCCATAATCCACGAATGAAAAAATCATTCAACATAACCTTAAAATTGACAGATCTACCTGCTAACACTTACAACTCAGATTAGCGGGTATTTCCGACCAAAAAAAGTTGTCATGTGAATGAAATGTCAGAGTTTTCGAATATCCCTTGTTCGCAGTTTGCAATTTCGTTAACTTGAGTGAGCTCACGGACACTGTAAATTAAATAAGAACTTCAGTAAGAAAATTTGACAACTGACACCAACACAACGAAATCAAGAACCTATGATTATAAAGGGTGTTTTTTTTAGAGGTATAGAACTTCGAGGTATAGAGGTATAGAACTTCCAATTCCATCAGTTTGGCTTTATTGGAAGGATAATTTTATGCCATTAATGTTCAAATATGATTTCGGGCATGTGGCCGCCGCGGCTGGTTCGAATACAGACAAGTCTAGAGGTCCAATTTTTAACCACTTTTTCAAGAATTTGGTGCCGTATGTCGGCTATAACGCCACGAATGTTGGCTTCCAAGTCCCCTAACGTTTCTGGTTTGTTGGTGTAGGCGAGCGACTTCACATTTCCCCAAAGAAAAAAATTCCAATGGTGTCAAATCACACGATCTTGGTGGCCAATTGACAGGTCCATTCCGCAAAATTGTGCGCTCATCGAATGTTTCCTTCAATAAATCGATTGTGACGTGCGCTGTGTGGCATGTAGCGCCGTCTTGTTGGAACCACATCTCATCCACATTCATGCCATGCAATTCGGGAACAAAATAGTCATGGCTCTATACCAGTCTCCATTAACTGTAACTGACTCTCCAGCATCATTTCGGAAGAAGTATGGCCCAATGACTAAAGCACCCCGAACAGTCAGTTTTTGTGGATGTAATGGCGTTTCAAGGGTCTCGTGTGGATTCTCTTCACTCAAAATGCGGCAATTTCAATTTCAACCCAAAATTTCTTGCGGTAAACTTCGCGAACTGAACCATTATTTTCGAAATAAATTTGAACGATTTGCAAGCGTTGTTCATTTGTCAACCTGTTCGCGATGAAATGGCAAACCAAACTGAACATAAATGACATTAGAGTTGCCAGATTTGACCACAAATGTCAGTTTTATCTCTATTCGAAAAACCAACCGACTTATTGTCACTTTATTTTTCAAATTGAAACATTGTAAGAAACATTTATAATAAAGCCAAATTCTTAAAAGTTTGCATAATTTCTATTCCAAAATCGAAATGCTTACGGAAAGAGGATTGAGATCCCTTAATCCCGCGTGGCTTGCCACAAGGTACTGTTGCCAGAGGCGCCTTATTTAAAATTTGTCATAATACCGATTGGCAATATTTCACGTCACCACAATTTATGGTAGTTAAAAAGTTATTTTTTTTTTCCTTTTTTCGAATACAACAGTTTGCTTGATTTGCTTTGTTTTGCTTAAGTTCATTATGGGCAACTAGAGCGTTAAGTTTTGACATAAAGTCCATCTCACTTATGGATAATTGCCCTTAAGTTTCTGTGTCCAAAAGAATTCCTCTTTATCATTGGAAAATCAACAAGCTGTTGATCAAAATCAATACGTGTACTATTTGAGTTTAGTCTAAAGATCGTCTATGCATTTGTTGTTATCCCTCCTAAAATGCATTTGATAGCAATTGGGGATAAATACTTGCCCTAGATCACTATGCCTAGTCTTCTGACGTCTTACTAGTTTAAACCACTTTCTAATTCAATAAAAAAATTTTAACAAATTGTCACTCATTCATTCAATTGGAGACTATGCAATTTTCTAGTTAAACGATAAATCATTTAAATTCATTTCGATAGAAAATTAAACATCTCTATTGAATTAAATATAAACATCACACAATTAATTTAAAGAATTCACACTGCGGCGCAAACTCAATCAATTACCCGAGAGACCTACACCATTGACCTTCTTTTTCTTTCCTTCCTTTTTTTTCTTTCACATTTTTAGGCCTACGTTGCACTTTTCCACCCTGTTGCGTGTGTGCTGTGTGAACTTCGAACAAAGACAGTGGCAGTGTTTAGTGACCTTTTTGTGGTTTAAAAATGGATTTTGTTCAAAATGGAGGCCCAGACAAAAGGGGAATACCTACTACACATTATGCAATTGGGAGGTAGTGTCTCTCATAGCCCCTAACAACAAGTGGTGTTTAAATTTGTCTGATTGTTTTCTTTAATATTTACACCGTTAACGGAATAAATCACCGCACCACCGTCAAGTTGAGTTCATGTGCTCGTTCATTTTGTTTTGTCGAAGCGCGTGGTGTCAGAACACACAAGTGTGTGCAGTCTCATTTGCAACCTTCACTGAATATTTTATTAATCGCTTCATTATAATAATTTAATGTTTGTTTCTCCTTTATTCACTTATTCATCATGCTGTGTTGTGTCGCATAAAAAAATGAACGAACAAGAAAAAAACATAAGCACATGACGTCAGATGAACGGTGGTGTAATTATTGCAGCTGATTCCAGGGCCATTTTATTTATTCAATTTTTTTTTTATTTATTTTTTTTTTGTTAGAAGGAAATGAGTATTTAATGAGCAAAGTATCTGAATGGTGAAGCTATTCAATTTCATTTAAAATCAACTCGAACACATGTAAATCGCCAAAGATGATGCGTGTTCCTAATTGACACACGAATCACGTTCAGGAGCGTGTTCAGTGTGTGATTTAGGTACAAAGAAGCTGCCTGATCATGTTGTTTGCTATACTTATTTTGCATTGTGTATCTTGTGTGATAGAGATAGTGATATCGCAGTAAGTACACTGGTTTTCTTTTTTGCGATTAGTTCGTCGCGTCGTGGGTATTGGAAAAATAACAATGAATATTGACGCAGTTGAAGCAATTAAACGTTATGTCAATTTTGTTTCCATTGTCGCTGAGTGAGACTTCCGTCATGGATTTTAAAGCACTTCCTGCGAAGAGTGTGTAATGCAGTTTGTGAGTGGACGACACGCATCAGTTGTGTGTATTATCATTTTTTGGGTCAATGAAACTCGGATGCTTAATTGATGGTTCTCACGTTGTTGTTGTCAATTTGGACTTGCAGCACTGATTTACAAAGTCTAAGAAATATATTGAGAACTACAATACAAGTCGGTCTTCATTTGTGCTGCAAATACCATAACAGAGCAAAACACAAAACACTACGTTCTCTAAGTGCAAGCTCTCAGTATCGCTTTACGCAACGGTTGTTTACTTCGCGACTAAGCTTCATCTACCGAACTTCATCTTATAGACTATTTCAAGTAATAACAAATACAATTAATTAAAAGTTAATGAATAAATGGACTTTTTAAAATCTGCTCGCGACAAGCTAAAATCAATTTCGTTGCAAGATTGATTAAATGTGCTTATGTACCTCGTAATAGGCTCATTATTACCATAATTGGTTCCATGCCTATCTGTATAAAATAAGCTTCTAACCCGCAGTGACCTTTGGGGAGAATATACATATATTTAAAAGAAAGATCAATTAAGAATATTGCGAGTAAGCACGACGGAAGTTGCATCGCGTCTGAAACTTAAGGATTGCAGACCAATTAAATTGCACCTTCTGCCATAATTAGGAAGCTCATCAAACATATCTAATTTACGAACCGCGTACCTCGTGAAGTTTTTTTTTTTGACTCTTTCGAATCTAAGTTCGTGAACTGCATATGGCGAATCCCAAATTACGGAACAATATTCTATCTAAATAATTTCAAATCATCGGCGAAAGTCAAAACATTACAAAATTTAAATAACGGGTGATCCAAGTAGAGATACTTCTTTCAATAGCCTTTTTTGACAGATCACGTGTGAGTCGTGTCATGCTGTCATGTTATTTTTGTTTAGTATTGTTTGGCATTTCATAATGGAAAGACTTACGCGTGAACAACGTTTACAAATTGTTCAACTTTATTATGGAAATTCACGTTCTGTGAGGAATGTGTTTCGTGCACTTCGCTCAACTTATGGTCAACATAATCGGCCTACTGAGCGTACTATTCGCAACACCATCACCCATTTTGAGACCCAGCATTCATTATTGGATAATATTCGACCGAATAGACCACGTCCAGCACGCTGTGAAGAAAATATAGCGGCCGTAGCTGGGAGTGTACACGAAGACCGTAGAGAGTCGATTCGGCGCCGTTCGCAGCAACTCGAACTGACGTATGGAACGACTTGGCGCATTTTACGTCAAGATCTTAAATTGAAAGCGTACAAAATACAGCTTGTGCAACAACTGAAGCCGCTCGATCTTCCCAAGCGACATCGCTTCGCTCTATGGGCTCTTGAAAAGTTCCAAGAAGATCCGACGTTTTCGAGGCAAATTTTGTTTAGCGATGAGGCCCATTTCTGGCTCAATGGGTATGTAAACAAACAAAATTGCCGCATTTGGGACGAAGAGCAACCTGAAGAGATTGAAGAACTGCCACTTCATCCAGAAAAAACAACTGTTTGGTGTAAACCAAAGCCGGTGGAATCATCGGTCCATATTTCTTTAAAAATTATGCCGGTGCGAACGTAACCGTCAATGACGACCGTTATCGTGCCATGATAACCGACTATTTGATGCCTGAAATTGAAGCTCGTGTTCTCGGCGACATTTGGTTTCAGCAAGACGGCGCCACTTCCCACACATCGCATCAATCAATGGACTTATTGAGAGAACATTTCGGTGAGCACATAATTTCACGTTTTGGGCCGGTCGATTGGCCACCAAGATCGTGTGATATCACACCATTAGACTTTTTCCTGTGGGTATATGTAAAGTCAAAAGCTTATGCCGATAAACCCGCTTCGATTCAGGCCTTGGAGGAAAACATCTACGCGTGTCATTCGCCAGTTACCAGTCGAAAATTGGACTCAAGGGATGGACCATCTGCGACGTAGCAACGGCCAACATTTGATAGACATAATCTTCAAAAAATAAATGCCAAAGAATGTTCTTTCAAATGATAATAAACATTCTCCATTAAATTTGAATTTTCTGTGTTTTTATCTTTAAAAAAGTAGGGAACCTCGAAATGGATCACCCTTTATTTCATGAACATCATTTATAAATTATATAAATAGCAACGGGCCCAAATGACTGCCCTGTGGAACACCCGAAGTAACTTCAATAACACGAGAAGTAGTCAAACCATCGACTTTAACCATTTGCCTTCTATTAGTCAGGATGAATGAAAAACCCAAAGACTTTAGCTTAGCCAAAAGAAGTGTGTGATGCACCCTGTCAAACGCTTTTGTAAAGTCAGTGTAAAGTACATCTTGTACAAATGGTCGATAAAGATATTTTTCAGTGGATTTATGAAATCGTCATTCCATTTTCTGTATTTCGTTAACAGTCACGTTCAATTTTCAACTTCTGCAGTGTGGCTATCATTCTTGCTCCTTTTGTTGAGCCTTTTACAACACTTCCATAGTCATTGAATTCAATTGCCCAATTTGAATTTTTTTTTTTGTATGGTCACTCGGCTAAAATGATCTTTGGAAAATATTAAGACTTTTTCGTTTAGTAATTTAAAAAAATTAGAAGTGGCAACGCTTTTAAAAAAAAAACAAGAAAAAAACCAACGACTAAAGATTTTTAAACAAAACGTCAGGTAAGTGTTCTTTGTCACAAACAACAAGAACAGAAGTGAGTGACGGAAAAAAAAACCCCGTCCGGATAAATAATAAAAACAAGTTTAGTCTAAGTGTACTCGTTTCCAATGCTCTGAAGTATAATATATGGACAACTCTCGGGAAATTATAGTAGTTGTTGAAAAATAATTTCTAACATTTGCATATTCAAAACAAGTAGCGCTGTCGTGGCAATGATGCTGTTTTTTATAGCTATGTAGAGAGAAAACGCAGTAAGAAAAATTAAAAGTTATTTGTTTTCTTAAGAAAATGAATCAGTTCTATTGTGAATTAACTCAAAGAGAAATGATCCCCTTGTAAGAGATCAGCAAATCAGAAGAAGAATATTACATCGAAATATTTTGTTAAAAGGAATTTGTCTAAATGCAAATTTTGTTAAAAGACAAAAAACTTTGTATGGCAAAATTACTAAGGAAGTCCTACAGTGCCTACACATTTTAAGATGGTCTTAACCCTTAATTCATCCAATTTGAGCTGTATAAACGGAATCAAGTCGTTGCTTTCTTTGCTGACGATGGAGCCATCATAAGTAATGATCAGACTTCCCTGCAACGAGCACTTGATGTTTGGGTAGATGTTTAAGAAGGGAATGGGTATCGTATTAGCCAAAAAAAAACAGAGTGTTTGTACTGCCCATTCTCTGACCCAAGTCAACCCATTCCCGACATTTATCTGAATGGGGTGGTACTTCCCAAGTGTGAAAAGTTCAAATATCTGGGATCAATGATCAACAGCGAAGCAACAGTTGATGTAAGAAGGCTCTACACCGCTCTACACCGCAGGTGTGCGTCCAGCGCTCATACGGTTCACAATGCTGGACAATGTACAAAAAGTATGAGCGCAATTTGACAGCACAGAAAATGAAGATGCTTCGCATGACAGCAGGAGTAACAAAGCTTGATCGAATTAGAAGTTCCAGAATCCGAGGAAGCCTTCACGTCAAAGAACCCATCTCGAAAAAAATTGGAGTACGACCGACTCAGTTGGTATTGTCATGTTCAAAGGAGCGATCCTACGAACCCCGTCAAAAACGCAATGGCTATCAACGTTCCCTTACAATCGCGTAAGAGGCAGGCCTAAAAACTCCAGGATCACACAAATTCAGAAACACCAGCATTTGATTGGCCTCAATGATGAAGTGATCCAAAATCGGGATGCCTGTAGATATCTTTTAAGGTCGAACCGGCGAACCCCACAGGCGGACCAGTAGGAATGCAGTGAAGTGGGAGGGTTATGATCCCTGTAATCCTGATCATAATCTCGTCCTTAAATGGAGAGAAGAAGAAGAAACGGAATCAAGTCATTCCGATTTGGAATCTCAACTGTTATAACTTAAGAACTATATAGCTAAAAAAAAAACAACTTTGCGCATTTTGGATGCCCACTTTAAAAGCGAAGAATATGTTACAAAAGTTCATGTCATTTCACAAACAAAAAATTTAAATTTTGTTTTTCACGTTGCAGTGGCAGTGGCCACCTGTACGTCAGGGCTTTCAAGCTTCAAAAAAAATACTTAAAATATGATGGATATTCCTCAAGCTAAAACGAGAAAAAAGTGTTACGACAGTGGGGTCTACCATCACCCCAACTCAAGTTATATCAAGCTAAAGTAAATATTGACGGTTTTAATGTACAACCACTCTAAATGATATAACTTTCGAACCATTTAAAACACAATTTGTGGACCGAATTTAATTCCACAGAAAATGTTAATTTGATTTTATTTACCAAAAAAGAAGTAATTTTTTTCTCATTTTAAGTCAAATTTTTTCCACACCTTCCGGCAAACAAAAGTCATCTGGCCGAGATGTCTATGTCGTTTCTAGATGTCCCGCATTTAAGACTTAACTTAATCTTCCCGTCGCGACAGTATTTTCCTGGGTTTACGTTCTTCATTCACATGCAAATTGACTTTCTGTAAAGAACACAAATCTATAGTACTAGAGGTTATAGATCGAATGTGAGTTACGGATACATCTTAGTTACTGTGTTCATTTCTGCACACTGTTGGAAAGAGTCCCGCAAGGAAGCAATACATATTTAAACCGCTTTCGACGTGTGTTTACTTTCGTTTAATATGGCACCAGTGCAGGGCCACAATCTAAATATTTATGTCATTTTCTGCTTTAGTTTTCAAACAAGTTTTAGAATGAGCCATTCCTGTACCTAGCCATCGCACTAAACAGAACATAACAAACAAATTGAAGTGTAATATACTAAATAAGTGGTTTAACTTTCCATTAGGCGTATTTTCCACTAAGTGGGGGTGGCTATGGAACCGCGCATTAGGACATTTATTAATGTCTCTGAACATATATCAACCCCATTCCCAATTTTTAAGACCGACTTTTGATGTTATAATTTCAAAAGAATTCCAACAACAAAAAATTGTAAATATTTTTCCATTTAAAATTCCAACCAAACAATATCGTGCGGGCATTGCATTGGACCTTCTCGCTACCAAACTTCAATTGAAAAAAAAAGGACAAATATTTATGCAGTGAACATGAAAATAAGCAGCACCTATTGCTTTAGATTAAGTCACAAAATGACTTTGTTCACTACGCAATAACAATATTAATTGTGAATCACAAAAAAAAAAAAAAAAAAAATGCCCCCACTTTATTCTATTGACTCACCCTCACTTGCATCTAATCAACTCGAATGCACAAAGCTTTCGTGTGCCACTTAATGATAATGAGCGCTTTACGTGCAACCCAATATTAATTTAACTATTTGTTCCTTTTCAAAAGGCGATAAGATAAGATACAAGACCATTTTTTGCGATATCTATAAAAATGACAGGCCACTTCAAATATATCGTTTTTAGATAACAATTTCTGTTTTAGAAGGTCAAAAGGAACATTTTCGCGTCCGAGATGCGGTTTAAACTGTTTTGATAGAATCGATTTGCGAAATTGCCATGTGCTTTTGTACGGAATGCGATGGAAATTTATGAAGAGACTGATAAAACTGGGCAAATCACTGAAACCGGCAAACCCATATTTATTCGTAATTATAGCCCCGCCGGTTGTGGATCGTTGCGGTATGGAAATTCATTTCTGAGATTTGAAAAGGGCAATTTTTGATTCAAAATATTGCATTGCATAGAAATGCACAAATAATAAGAGATTCATGATTCATGAATTGTACCTTGAATTCTTTTGTTATCTGCACAATCAATACATGCGGATATTATACCTAGTACTAGTCACGCTATATGACAATTTTTGTTCACCACAAGTGTTCACTCGATAGGTTTCGTTGATGAAAAATTCAAAACTTCCTAGTAATTGTGGAAAAAACTGGATATTTCTGGGAAAATTAAGTTAGTTATCAGGTTTTTACTACGTTTGAATTACAACTACCCCGATAAATTACAAGTATGCGCGTGTTACAGATATTTACAATATCTAGTTAATAAAATGTACATAAAGATAGTAGTTAATTTTTTTTTCTTTGTAGATCAGGAAATAATTGTTTTTCTTAAAGCTAAAGGGTGATTTTTTAAGAGGTTTAGAACTTTTTTTAAAAAAAAACACAAAAAATTCGAAAAAATGAATGAAATATTTATTTGAATCGATGTTTAAAGATAATTTCATGCAAATGTTGACCGCGGCTGCGTCTCAGGTAGCCCATCCGCTGAGTCCAATTTTGGCATACTCTTTCACACATATCGGCCGGTATCTCACGAATGAATGCATGGATGTTGGCTTCCAGTGCGTCAATCGAAGCGGGCTTGTCCCTATACACATTAGCCTTGGCATACCCCCACAAAAAATAATCTAATGGTGTCAAATCGCACGATCTAGGCGGCCAATTGACCGGCCCGAAACGTGAAATTAACTGTTGACCAAACTCGCCTCGCAATTGCGCCATTGTTTCGCGTGCTGTGTGGCATGTGGCACCGTCTTGTTGAAACCACATATCATGCAAGTCAAGAACTTCCATTTCAAAAAAAAGCAAAAAAAAGTTTGTTATCATCGCTCGGTAGCGTTCACCATTGACAGTAACGCTGCGATTCGCATCATCTTTGAAGAAATATGGCCCAATAATGCCGCCGGCCCATAAACCGCACCAAACAGTGGCTTTTTCGGGATGCATTGGTAGCTGTTGCAATGCTTCTGGCTGATCTTCACTCCAAATGCGGCAATTTTGCTTATTTACGTACCCATTCAACCAAAAATGAGCCTCATCGCTGAACACAATTTTTCGATAAAAAAGCGGATCCTCGGCCAGCTTTCCAAGAGCCCATTCACCAAAAATTCGGCGTTGTGGTAGGTCGGCTGGCTTTAGTTCTTGCACCAGCTGTATCTTAAAAGGCTTTACGCCCAAATCCTTCCGCAAAATTTTCCACGTAGTGCTGTAACAAAGGCCTAACTGCTGGGAACGGCGCCGAATCGAAATTTCGCGGTCTTCTGTCACACTAGCTGATACGGCCGCAATATTTTCTTCAATACGCACAGTACGTAAACGTGTTGGTGGTTTAATGTCCAACAAATAGACTGCTCCGACTCCGAATAGACTGCTCAGAAGGTCGAGAATGCCGATCATAAAATGGAAGCAGCGCGCGATGAACATTTCGAACCGAGCACGAATTTTGATAGTAAAATTCAATAATTTGCAAGCGTTGTTCATTTGTAAGACGATCCATGGTTAAATTGCAAACCAAACTGAAGCTGTTTGACAGTGACACAAGGTACTAAACACACGTCAGCTGTCAAAACCAGTGTTGCCAAAACCAAACCAGCTAAAAAATCACCCTTTATAATCAAACAATGGAAAGAGATGATCTATGATTATTTCGGTTATAACTTTGGTGGAGAATAGAGCATTCAATTCGAAATTAAGTTTGACTCGCTAAATACGAATTTCGTCCCATCTGACATAAAAACATTTGATACAAACACGGGATAAAAACAAAATATTTACATTCATGGTGAATTTAAATGACCAGATAGAGAGATGATCTATGATTATTTCGGTTATAACTTTGGTGGAGAATAGAGCATTCAATTCGAAATTAAGTTTGACTCGCTAAATACGAATTTCGTCGCGCCTGACATAAAAACATTTGATACAAACACGGGATAAAAACAAAATATTTACATTCATGGTGAATTTAAATGACCAGATAGAGAGATGATCTATGATTATTTCGGTTATAACTTTGGTGGAGAATAGAAATTCGAAATTAAGTTTGACTCGCTAAATACGAATTTCGTCGCATCTGACATAAAAACATTTGATACAAACACGTGATACAAACAAAATATTTACATTCATGGTGAATTTAAATGACCAGATAGAGAGATGATCTATGATTATTTCGGTTATAACTTTGGTGGAGAATAGAGCATTCAATTCGAAATTAAGTTTGACTCGCTAAATACGAATTTCGTCGCGCCTGACATAAAAACATTTGATACAAACAAAATGGTAAATTTAAATGACCAGCTGACTAACTTAGCAAAGCACAGCCCTCATGCTATAGACCAGCGATGGCGAACCAATGGCACGTGTGCCATTAGTGGCACCCGACGAAATATTATCGGCACGTCACCAATTGAGAAATCCGATTGCACCTTTGAGCGACAGCATCAGTTGTCTACACCAAGTAAAGTTTTTTCTTCTTTGCCTCTAATTCGATCTTATTACCAATTTCTGGATTTTTTAATTCTCTTATTGGCGTTCTCCGAGGTCTCTGGTACGCCATTTTTTTGGTTGGGAATTGAAGAAATTGAAATGCAGCTCAACGAATTCCGGTCTAGTTCGATATGGACTCAAAAATTCGTCGAAACCCGGAGAGTTGAAATCAATCGAGCTATATCGAGCTTTTAGGCAATACGATGAAGAATGCCAATTCAAAATTAATGGAAACTTGCAATTCAATTCCCGACACATATAATTGTTTGAAAAAGTTGGCGTTTGCTATATTGACAATATTTTCGTCTGCGTATGCGTGCGAATCCTTATTTTCAGAAATTAATAATATTAAAGATGTGCTTAGAAAGTGAAGGATTTCTTATCCTTTATGTCATATATCAAAACGCAAGTTTACATAATTTAATTTCGCGTTTATTTCCAATTATGGCGACTTAAGGCTGTGCTGCAGTTCCCATGCAGATCCACCACACCTCATGTGCCTCGGATCAGTTTTCCCGGTGGGAATGACTTTCAAGTGTGAAGCGGATGCGCGTGTGCATCGTTTATATTTTTTGTAGGTTGGGCCAAGATCCGATCGTGATAACTGACTTTATGATGGCACACCAAAGGCACTTCAATTTTTTTTATTTTTTTAAATGGCACGATGTTCCAAAAAGGTTTGCCATCCCGGCTATAGACGGTCACTGTTCAGATTAGCTTATACATTTAAAGGAGGGGGACCATTTTGCGTCTGATTCAGTACAAACAGATGTTGCAAAGTGATAAAAATGACAAAACGACTTTTGACAAAATGTGCGCAACTTTGCTAGACGCATGGAGTAGAAGCACGATGGTTGCAGTTACGGATTGCGGCCGACATGTAATAACACAGGTAACCAGAAGCTACCCACAAGGCGGCGTTCTGTCACCATTGTTATAGTTCGTGGGGTTCGACCATCTGCTGACCACGATGTACAGTGGCGAGCAAAATAATAGCAGTGCCACTTTGTAAGAAACAAGCTAGACTTGGCATGCGGTGTTCACACTGTCAGAAGACGACTAAGAGAACATAACCTCAATGCTCGCAGTCCACGTAAGTCGCAGTCCCACTTCTCAAAAAAATCCACATAGCAAAAATGTTATAATGTGGACTGATGAGAGAAAAATTGTTCTTTATGGCGGGAAAGGATCTCGGCAGTACGTAAGGCGTCCACCCAATTCAGAATATAATCCAAGGTTCACCACAAAAACCGTAAAGCACTGTGGATCTAGTATAATGATTTGGGGATGCTTCTCCTACCATGGTGTTGGTCCAATATATTGGATCAAAAGTATAATAGATCAGCACTCATACGTCGATATCCTTCAAAACATCATGCTGCCACATGCCGAAGATGAAATACCGTTAAAATGGGTCTTCCAGCAGGATAACGACCCGAAACATACCAGCCGAAAGGCTAAGCAGTGGTTTCGGGATAATAGGATTGAGGTCATGGGGTGGCCTGCTCAATCTCCCGATCTCAATCCTATTGAGAATCTATGGGCGGATATAAAAAATGATGACTCCAATAAAAAACCGAGGAACAACAACGAGTTATGGATGACTGTTGAGCAGTTTTGGAGATCGATACCACTCGAAAGGTGTCATCGTCTTGTTGACTCCATGAAACGGCGTTGTGCAGCTGTAATAAGCAATAAAGGACATTCTACGAAGTATTAGTTTATCGTCGACAGGACCTCATTTTCATTTAATAAAATTCCGTATTTATTTCTTAAAATTTTAATCTTTTAAGTTGGTGAAAAAACCGGACTGCTATTATTTTGATCGGCTTTTTTAGAATCTTATTCAAGAAAATGAATTTACGCTGATATAATTTGTTCAAATCAAAATTAATTTAATGTACATATTAAGACAAAATAAAGTTTATTATCATAATAAGAAAAAAATTTAAGAATCGTTGCTCAATTTTTTGTATGGTCAAGTAATGTTACTTATTAAGGTGCACTGCTATTTTTTTGCTCGCAGCTGTATATGACCAACGATTATGTTTAGGTTGTTTTGGGACCTTCCCTAGCATACCTGGCATTGCTTTATATGCTCTGATGAATCTCCCACCCCTTGATATTTTCATTACGGTACCAACCTTAAAAAGAAGTGTCTTTTTTTTTTGGAAAAACTCGCACTGGAGTGAGTTGTGGTGACGACCCCTGTCTTATGGATATATTTACTCATCCCAATCATTGAATCCGGCGGATTGACTGTGGAGGGAGTAGCACTTGGTTTGTGCCTTCGTTCAATCATTGAAAACGCCGGATAATAACTGAACGGATTTCGGTAAAGAAGTTTTCGAAAATAGGTATCATTGTAAACGCGGATCATACGCAGCTCATGCAATTACATATGTTTTCATTCCGCACCAAAGTAGCTGCGGATTCATACAGTTTTTTTCGTCCAAAACAAAAGCAATGAATAAGAATTAAGCAAAAAACATTTTAAATTGTGTACATTGAAAATAAAAATAAATACATTTAATAAATATTTACTTTTATTTCTAAGGAAGCAAACACCTCGTCCACAATTCTTAGTGATAGTGAATCACATGAAAAAAAAATCCTGAAATCGCTAAGAATCTAACAAAAAAAGATCCTGGAACAGCCCAAAAGTTTTGGGAAACTTTAAAAAAGGAGCTGAACTGCTTGGGGCCTCTTTCTAAGAAGTTTCAGAATGGAAAGAGGAATATACTTCGATTATTTCTTTTAAGGTTTGGTCGGACCATAAGGCAGCTTTGAGACAAAACCTTTCTCAAATCCGCCAGTTTTAATGATATGGTAAGGAAACGAATGCGGGTTGGATGGACTCCGTCCGCAGACAATCCGCCGGTTTCAATGATTGGGGTGACTATATTATGCAGATTTCAAAATCGACTTTCCACATAGTTTCGGCCGAGGTCTGAGCCAGGGGAGTTATGAAAAGTGCTTTCGTGATATGTGACAATGTAAGGCCCTCTCTTCTTTAGGCATCGGTCTTCTAAGCGGAGATCTCTGCTATTCTAATGGGTTAGCATTATATTGTGAAGAACAATTACAAATTTGTCTGTAGTGACAGCCAAGTTGCACCAAAGACCTTCATTTAACCACTTTTAAGTTAGGACTTTAACTCATGAACTTTTCCTTAAACTCGGTCGGATGACTGTTTGTTTGTTCCAGTTCAGACTGGAATCACGGGAAATGAGATCTCAAAAGAACTTGTTGAAATCGTCAAGATTCTGGAGAAGTTTTCTAAAGATCTGAACCTGTGTTGGGTCTGCCGAATCCCTATGATGAAATATTCAATGTTAGTTTGACATTCTGTGGCGAAATGCGTGCATTTTTGTTATCACTAGCGAGAAAAAACCGCTGGTCTTAATCGTCAGTTGCACATAAAATATCAGGAATTAACATGACCTCATACAATTTTCTTCTGGATTCGATGATTTGCATTCCAAGTAAAAAACACATCGAATGATAAGAATAATACATTTTGTTTCCAATCTTGTAAAAGAATTAAGACTCGAACTCATTTAATGCTTCGAAAATTCATAATAATGATATAACCCCCCGACAAAACCCGCATGCTCCAAAATAGGTCGTGCATTTATACAACAAATAAAAAGTAATAAAGTAAAGCTTCCTGAAATCAGATACCTAAGTTCCTTTTGATAAATCTTAGAAGTGAATTTTCTTTAGAAACTTACTGGGCAAACTAAATTTTTATTTGGTATCAAAAATTCCACCAAGATCCATAAAATCTTCAGCGGTTTTTACAATGTACAATATTTAAGTTTTTAACGAGAAACAAAATTTTGAAGCGTTCTGTTGCAAATTTAATAAAAAGATCATTTGATCTGCAAAACACACTGAAAGAATTTATGTCATTTTACAGAAGCAAACAAATGTATGTATTGCTTCCAGAACTCCAAAGCTAACCCAGTTAAACCTGAAAAAGATAAGCCCCATTAGTAATGTCTTGCTTCCTACGTTTTAAGCCATTCTAATAAAGGACCGTAAAGGCATACGGCTTGCCTTTAGTTTTTCAAAGAGAACCGTGAGTTTAGCCATAAGTCAAGGGTGTTTGTTTTTAGAGATAAAGAACTTCGAATAATAAAACACAGGAAAAACGTTTTAATGTCCATCGATTTGGCTTTATTGGAAGGATAATTTTATGCCATTAATGTTTAAATATGATTTTGGGCATGTGGCCGCCGCGGCTGGTTCGAATAAAGCCAAGTCTAGAGGTCCAATTTTCAACCACTTTTTCAAGCATTTGGGGCTGTATGTCGGCAATAACGTCACGAATGTTGGCTTCTAAGTCCCCTAACGTTTCTGGTTTGTTGGCGTAGGCAAGCGACTTCACATATCCCCAAAGAAAATATTCCAATGGTTTCAAATCACACGATCTTGGGGGCCAATTGACAGGTCAATTCCCCAAATTTATGCGCTCATTGAATGTTTCCTTCAATAAATCGATTGTGACGTGCGCTGTGTGGCATGTAGCGCCGTCTTGTTGGAACCACATCTCATCCACATTCATGCCATGCAATTCGGGAACAAAATAGTCATGGCTCTATACCAGTCTCCATTAACTGTAACTGACTCTCCAGTATCATGTCGGAAGAACTATGGCCCAATGACTCCACCAGCCCATAGAGCACACCAAACAGTCAGTTTTTGTGGATGTAATGGCGTTTCGAGGGTCTCATGTGGATTCTCTTCACTCCAAATGCGGCAATTTTGCTTGTTGACGTAGCCATTCAACCCAAAATGAGCCTCATTACTGAACAAAATTTTGCGATGAAACTTCGCGAACTGAACCATTATTTTCGAAATAAATAGTTGTTCATTTGCCAACATATTTATGATGAAATGGCAAACCAAACAGAACATAAACGACATTAGAGTTGCCAGATTTGACCACAAAATGTCAGTTTTATCTCTATTCGAAAAACCAACCTCTAAAAAAATACCCTTTACTATTTAGTTTAGTAAGTTATTGCGATCGTGCGGAAATTTCGAACTCAAACTGAGTATGAGGGAGGATAGAGTTCGTATATAAGGTTTTTGGGGTCACATCTCGGGGCATCTTTTTATTTTTTGCTTTATCCTGTGAAAATCACTTAACACTATTTTGCTCCAAAGTAATTCCAAGGATTTCGGTGTTTTTTGGGTACTAAGGATATTTGGGATGGGTTCAAAAATTCTGCATACTCAGTTTTTGGAAAAAAAAAAATCGATTAACGGTAATTAATAACACCGGCAATATCTCGAAAACTAATAAAGGGAACTTCAAAAAAATTACAGTCATTACAAAAAACATACAGTTTTTTTTATACTATAAAGTCGAACAAATTTGCATACTTCGATTTTTGAAATAATTTTTTTTTAATTTTTTTTTTACATACCGATTTTCTTAAATTTAAATTATATTCAATTTCTCAAAAACGGCTCTAACGATTTTGATAATTTTTTGTATTTCCAACAATTATGTTAAAAGTGTCCAATGTACGAAATTACATCAAAATCGTAGGTACCGTTTTTGAGAAAATCTAATTTTTCAAAACCTGAAAAATGATTTAAATAAATTTGTCAACATTCGTTTTCGATTCATTTTGCGACTCAAAAACGCATCTCATGTACAGAGAAAGTTTCGTATGACCGGCCGTGCACTTTATTTTGTAAAAAGGTCTGCCAAAAATTCAGTTTTCAATCCAAATTCTAGTTTTTGGTCTTAACTAAAACACGAATTTTTTTTTTTCACTTCTGATGATCCTGTCACGAGTTCTAATGTCAACACGGATGCATTTTTCTTTGAAAATTTTAGAAATTCTTTTTCAAATGTAAATCTTAAAGACAGTAAAAAGTTTGAATAAAATATTTAATTTTTTAATTAACCCATGTAACCCCTTAAGGAAAGTGTCTGTCGAAGATAGACGACAGCACTCCTATAGATGTATAGACAGACGCCTTCTTTGTCTATAGAAAATGAATGTGTACTCTTCATTGCGAAGGCGCAATGTCCAAAACTTGCATAGACAAGGCCTTTTTCATAGATTAATATTTACAGAAAGCATATCGACAGATGCATTGATAAAATGCGTAGATGGAAATCGATTATGGTTTTTGGAAAGGATGGTTGCAGCCTTAAAAACTTCAAACAAAAAACAAAATATTAGGCGTGATTAGCTTCCCCAACCATTATGTGTGCAAAGTTATATTTTTGACACGACTGTAGGGACCTACAGTTTAATGCCGATTACGAACGGCAATTTATTTTTGAGAAGCTTCTCATGACATTTCTTACTCTTGGATGTTTGTCAGACGTTCGCAAGAGGTGGAGCAGCGAATAAAAACGTTCAGGTGTCAGCTAAGCGACCTCTCGCTTAGTGGTCCAACGCACTTAACCACTAAGCCACTGCACCCACAAAACTTCAAATGGAGCTTTTAAATCCCACCTTAATATGCAGTTCTTACATTTTTAAACCAAAAAATCAGCCTCGATTTTCTTATTAAATAATCTGAAGACCTCTTAACAAAGCCATTTAATTTCTCCAGGATGTTGGTATTTTCGCAAGACCAACTTATTTATAATTCAATTGAATCCGTGCTCAAAATTTAAACGATATGAATCATTTAGTTCAAAGAGTAAACGCACATTATTCCATAAATAACTTTTTTATGTTTATCGATTATACAGAGACTCTTATATTTCCTTGGATGATATTTTTGGAAGTCTTACACCATCAATCGGTTAATGTTACCTTGTGGCACCGCAAACTTCATACAAAATTGATTAGTGCTTGTATCGCGGATTGATTTAGATTTACCTAAAAAGCTTAAGTAATTAATTAATAGCACGTGATACATAATGATGATTCCACGAATACTTCTGGTACATATATACTTTAAGCACTCATTTGAAAAAAAACGAGTCTTAAGTGCCGATTCTTAGAAGCTCTTATTTCTGAATAATGACATGCTTCCCATGGGTATAAAATTAAATCCCAATTACCCCACAAAAACTGGCTTTGTGTGTAGAACTTCTTTTGTGTACGCTAACAATTTTAATTGCAAAATTTAGAACCGAAATTACGAACAAGAAGTGTGTAAAATTTAGTCTTGTTGTTTGTGTTATATTTTTGGCAAAGTACAATGGCCGCGCCAAAAGTTTATTTACATCCGTCGTCGCTCGCTCGTATACGCATACGTATACGTAGCCTTTGTGGCATTCACATGCATGTGAATATGAAGAGCCTGGCATGAGGAGCCTTCAAACATAAGTGTAAGCGCTCGTTTGGTTGAATTTTGCACAAGCGGATTTTACCTTTAAATTGAGACGACGACAATGATGATGTACGCCGAACTGCGCAATTCCCAAAAGAGTTTACCCCTCTGTCAAATGCTAATAACCTCTTTATTTACTTTGGGAATGATGGGGTTTTCTTGATTTTTTTTTTCTTTGTGTTTTGGCCTCCGAGACAAGCAAGTATGTTGGCAGGTAGGTACATAATTCAATTTATTTCATTAGATCGCAGTACGCGTGTATAGCTTACACACTAAGTACGTTAACAATTACACAAAGTTTGATTCAAGGTTAAGCGATAAATTGCAAACACAATAAAAAGTCAAGTAATTTTCCTGAATGAGATAGTAATGAATCAGGAAGGGGCAAAAAAAAAACCCCACACTGGATGAGAGATGAGATACAGTGTGAAATGAGGGCGAAAATGATGAAACCTGTTCCACAGATTGTATTTGCTTTAATAACAATTTTATCTTATGTTTGTCGTATGTTGACGTCTTAGTTCAATAGTGTATTGTGTATACTCTCGGCGTCAAACAAATACAATTAACCTGCTTAACGTTGTCTAAGTGCAGATTGTGATTGTTAATTGATTCAGCCATTTGGAAAATCTTCATTTGACATAAATTAACACAAATGGTGAAATTCACCAATTCTTTGGTGTCATCGTCGGGGTAAGATGGCTAAAAGCTAAGACATAATTACATGTCAATGACAATGAATGAAGATGTTTTTTTTTTTTGATAATGTACGCCCACTAAAGAGATTTTGGATACCCATATAATGAAGGATTAGAAAAAAGGAGATACTGATGTACGTTGGTTTTAAATGTCTGTAAACTATAATGTGAGGGAAAAACAGAGCGGGGTAGAGCATTCCACATTCGTATTGTACGGTTAAGAAACGAATCCTTGTATTTCACTGTAGGTCCGAATGCAGGCTTGAGTAGGGGTGGAATGCAACTGGCAATTTCATTTGAGCACTTGTGGTGGAAGTACCGATAAAACAATGACAGGCAGGAGACATCACGACGATGACTAAGAGAGTCAAGTGATTTCGCGATGTCTCGATCGCCAATAAGTTTTACCACGTTTTACGCACGTTTTCGAATCCTGTCAAGTAGCTCCAAATATGTACTTGGAGCACCGGACCAGATATGAGCGTTGTACTCAAGTTTTGGGCGAATAAACGCCTTGTAGATTCTAGCCAGTATAGAAGGGGTGAAATATTTCTTGCATCGCTTGAGGAAGCCTAGACATTTCGCAGCTTTTTTTGCGACATCGAATATGTGGTCATTCCAACGAAGGTTGTCATTAACACACATACCGAGGATGGAAAGTCTTTCGATTTGGGCGATGCAAATACCATCCATGGATAATGTCAGAGTATTGGGGTTTCGCTTTAATGACAGAAGACAGCATTGTGTTTTGGAAGCATTAAATTCCACTCTATTGGTTTTACCCCACATAAGAATGCTGTCAAGGTCAGAATTTAATGAGCTTATCATACGTTGCGTTCTAGCTCCACGCCCGAGGATGAGGGACCTGAATCGTAGAACGAATATGCGAAGCTAAGGGTACTGTCATCAGCAAAGGAATGGATTGGATTAGAAGTGACAGACAGGAGGTCATTGATAAAAATGAGAAAGAGTGTCGGGAGATAAAACGGAGCCTTGAGGGACACCAGCATTTATTTGGTGAGTTGCAGACTTCAAACCGTCAAAAACAACTTGAATTGCACGTTCCGAAAGGTAATTTCTAATCCATTGAAAAAAGGAATCATCGATCCCAAATGCACTCATTTTCGACAAGAGAGCTTGATGCCAAACTCTGTCAAATGCCTTGGAAATATCAAATATTATTTGTCCACACACTTTTTTTCCGCTATCAGCGCGAGCGCGATTAGCGTTTGTTTTTTTCGTATGCACACTGGCCGCGGAACAATGACAGAAAAATAGAGCAAAAATGCGGGAGGTAATTCGGAACTCCATGTCATGACTGTGTTCAAGGTATTGGGGTTTGAATGCCTTTAACAGATTGCAGCTTTATAGTGTTTACTGTGAATGAATAATGTGCTTTGTCACATGGAACGCGTTTATATAATATATACACGAAAATGCATAATGCTAACGCTTTCTGTCAGTAAGTCTGCCATTTTTCACACTTTAACATTTAATAATAGGAGTCTCAAAGGAGCGTCTTATTTTTTTCAGATCAAAGTTAAAATCGAAACAAACAAGCGTACGGATGTTATCTTCAAGATTGACTGTTAAGGTAGTGAGGGAGGCTACTTGCGACTTGTGCTATATTGGGACCTCCAAAAAATTTCTTGGGCCAACGAATATAAAACACATTAAAACAATGAGATACAATTGTATCATATCCGGATCCTCCAACCGCCAACGAAACTATAGTTTCGAAAGTGATGATTGTTACGATGGTTATTTCAAATCAAACTAAATAACAATTTTTACAGATGGCTCGAAAACAACAGAGGGAACAGGGGCGGGGTTCTTCTCAGAGAGGTTCCTCGAGGCGGATGAGCAAATGCAGGTGAGATCGATATCCGGAAGAGATTGCTATCTAGATCGACAGCCAGGCCGCACTTAAGGCAATGAAATCAACAAACATCAGTTTTGATATAGTCAGGAAATGCAATCAGAACCGAATAGACTGTGCTGGGTGCCAGGACACTGCGGTATTTAAGGCAATGAGCAGGCAGATGAGCTTGCAACAATAGAAGGCTACTCATTAGTAGTTAGGTTATTGACATAAAACCTCCCCTCTGCATAATCAGGGGTTTTATTGACAAAATAACCCTAGGGACTGTCAATCTAAGGTGGTCAAGTCTTGGGGGACACACGGTGTCAAAAGCTCTATGGTTATTTCTCGATTGTAAAAATTCCAGGAAGTTTATTAAACTTAGCAGGTGTAAGCTTAAAATATTAGTAGGCATCCTGACAGGGCATTGCCTCTAGCGAAAACATGCAGACTCGGACTGTCAGATACCGACATCTGCAGGCTGTTAAGGCTATACTGTACATATTGTGTGAGTGCGAGGCAATTTCACGTAGACGTAGAAAATTCTTAGGGAGACACTTCTTCGAATTTTTGGAGGAAATAGACAGTAAAGGCCTTGAAAAAGAAAGTGTTTTGGTTTTTTGTACAACTTTAACCGGTTCCCCAGGAATCGCAATAGGTCCTTTTCGGTGCCTAGTGTTGTGTGTGATGAGTCTTTCATCACAACCCTGTAAAGCGTTAGTGCGTTATTATATTTCAAACAAATAATTGGTTTAAAATGGTGGTTCCAAGAACCATCTTAAGCGTCACGAGACCTCAGCCTTCATACAAAAAACTACAAACTTAAAAATTTCAACTAAAAAATTAAAAAAATTGATTTATTTGTTTTGATACATTTGATACATTTTGCAAAAGAAAAAGACAAATTTTTCAAAAAGTTGCGGCAACGCTGGACACAAACCAGATTTTGCAAAGTCCAAATCCTACGAACGGAGAGGGACTTGTCTAAAAGATACACTCTGATAACTTAACATTTAATAAACAACAAAAACAACATGAACAGAAAACAGGACACCCAAAATATATCGGCGTATATAACTCTCTCGTTTCAATGAAGTAATGTTAGTTGCTATTTGCATTAAGTTTATTTAAATGTAACATATAAATAAAAAAAAACCTTTCTACGTAACTTCTGTTCATTACCTGTAACTTCGTTCTTAAAATTTATGCATTTTACTATGTTTTTCATACAAAAAAGATGGCCTAAAAAAGACTGCAATCTCTGTCGAAACGTGAGGAAAACTATATGGAATAACTTTCATTGCTAAACCAATTTGACCAAAAAATCCGACGTGGAATACACATTCTCTCACTAAACATATATAACAATTCAATTGTTCAAAAAATCTATATTAATATTAGTACTAGATTGAGCTTGACGAAAAAATGACGGACCATAATACTGTACTGACGATGGATACGTCATAAGCAAAGATCAATCTATCCTGCAACGAGGTCTCTATGAAATAAGGCCCCAAATGGCTTGATTTCATTATAAAATAAACCCCCACTATCAAAATGCAATAAAGGCCCAAAACTGTGGTAGGCGCTTATCCAAGCGGAGTAACGAAGTTGGGTGAGCAGTACCTGCCGCGGGAAAAGAGTTGAAATCCCTTAATCCATCGTAGCGTCCCATATATGCCCTTTTGCCATATCCACTCATGGTACCGCTCTTACTTTTCCGTCAGGCAGGCGCCTATTGAAAATGTACCTGGGTGGACCTACTTCGGGGTATATGCTTTTCGTCATGCAGGCCCCTATGACAACAGCTAAATCACTAAATAATAAAAGAAAACAAGGCCCAAAAAAAAGGAAATAAAACCCCTACAAAAATGATTTAAGACCATTATTTCAAAATAAAAAAAATTGTTGTTTCTCGCAAACATTTTGGGGATTTATTTCATTTTCATTTTGAGGTACTACATATTTCCTAAGGCATTATTTCCTAGAGCCTGCAACTTTTCATGTTTTGGTTGACGTTTTGGAAGGGAATGGGTATCGTATTACCCCAAAAAAGACACGAGTATCTTGACACTTCAACCTACTCAACCTAAATATCTGGAATCTGTAATCAATAGAGAACTAAAGGGTGATCCGTTTCGAGGTTCCCTACTTTTTTAAAGAAAAAAACACAGAAAATTCAAATTTAATGGAGAATGTTTATTATCATTTGAAAGAACATTCTTTGGCATTTATTTTTTGAAGATTATGTCTATCAAATGTTGGCCGTTGCTACGTCGCAGATGGTCCATCCGTTGAGTCCAATTTTCGATCACTCGTTCGAGCATTTCGACTGGTAACTGGCGAATGACACGCGTCATGTTTTCCTCCAAGGCCTGAATCGAAGCGGGTTTGTCGGCATAAGCTTTTGACTTTACATATCCCCATAGGAAAAAGTCTAACGGTGTGATATCACACGATCTTGGTGGCCAATCGACCGGCCCAAAACGTGAAATTATGTGCTCACCGAAATGTTCTCACAATAAGTCCATTGATTGATGCGATGTGTGGGAAGTGACGCCGTCTTGCTGAAACCAAATGTCGCCGAGATCACGAGCTTCAATTTCAGGCATCAAATAGTCGGTAATTCAAATATATGCAAACTGTAATCAACAGCGAACTAACCGCGGATGACGAATATAATCGACGAAGCAGCAGGAAATGTCGCAAGAAACAAAAAAAGCAGGAAAATTCTGCTGTATTCTGGGACCGAAAAAAGTCCGCTTAGCTGAAAGGAGGGCTATACTATACACCGCAGTTGTTCGTTCGGCGCTCACATACGGTTCGCAAAATTGAAATTAAGCCAACAACGAAATTGTAGCACGACTGAGCGTATTATCATGTTCAAAGGAGGTTTCATATGCACCTTTCTCATTTAAGGATCATTTTTATGATATTAAAAAAGCTATCAGTGGTATTGAATTGAAACTTTGCGCGTGCGTCAAAAGCAAAAAAGGTGTTTTAGCCATTCTTTCAAGGCGCAACCCTTACTCTTCCAAAAAAGGGAAAATATTTTTAAGTTGGATTCCATAGAAACTTAGAAATACTGAAACAAGTATATTTTAATTTACCCAAAATTCAACCCATAAGATTAGACACCTCAGTTGGGGTGATAGTAGACCCCGCTACTGTTCCAATTTACTTAAGTTTTTTTTGAACTGGAAATTGTAATTCGTTCGAAAGAAGCGGAATACGCGGAACGAGAAGCTCGTGCACCCAGCCAATCATGGTCAACATTATTCTGAGCGATATTCAGGAAAATATTCATGATGAGCTCTCCCGGGTCGTTATAAAGTGGCAAAAATTAGGTGGAAATTCAAGCTAAGTCGACTGAATTAACGCCATTGCCTATCGCCAACAATTGCCTGGCAGACTGGTCATTTCGTAAAGCAACTCACATGTTCGTTTTCAATTGCAATTTCTTCACGTATTCGATTTAACATTGGCGCACTTGTTCAAACTGCTTGATTTAGTCCGACTCGATCGTAATATTTCTCGTTCCAATTCTCGAATAAATGCGTTTTTCGAACAAATGCCCAATACGAATCCATAAAATCCAAATTCGTAAAAATCTAACGATCCGTTCACGAGTTATAAGTGCACACACGGACGGCAGTCTCTTATATAAGAGATACAAATTTTCAATCAACTTTACTACTTCTAGGAGCGGACACATTTCAATTTGCACACTGTAAATTTTTCAAGTGTTTAAACTGACACTAGTGTTAAGTTCGTTGCATTCAGCTAAAGTTATTCATTTTAAACTTCTGATGCAATATTTTACTTATTTTTATCTTAATGGGTTTAACGGCTCATCAACGTGCTAACAAACCCTTAAAATTATTATTTTTTTTTATTTCCGGAAGTGATTTGCATTTTCAATCGTTAAGTTATTTGTTTATTTATTTCCGCAAAGTGGAAAAGGGAAGTCAAAAATCGTACTCAATCATTCAATCATTGATTGATTTTTTCGAATTCAAAAACGAATGGAAAAAGGATTAGACGGTTTTTAAGTATGAGCTTAGCGACTACCTGTTACTAACCTTTGTCCAGGTTTATTTCTCCGAATACAGAGAGTATGTTGTTTCCTATAATTTCTTTCTTGTTTAAATTCAAACCTTATCGCTCATGTTCTTAATAGATCAAATAATAATAGTTTCCACTTACTTAAAAAGTACTTGAAATAACAGTATTGCAGTACCTAGCAAATGTATTTAGAATAAAGTGCTGGGTAATTTTCAAAATGGAAATGAAAAGGGATGCTGTTCACAACAAATCAAGGAAACCTGATCAAGGAAAGGGAGGTATTTGGGCAGTCAAAAATCTAAAGTAACTAACATTATTTGACGCAGAATGTGCAGTATCCAAACTTGTCATCCGGACGTAAAATTCGACGTCACTATGACGTCGAATTTATTCTAAAGTGGTCATCCCGTCCCGAAATAAACAAGTCTGACGTCAGCATCGAATCTTTACCCCTAGATTGTTTCACTGGATATAATGGATATACATACAAGAAGAGGGGTGGGTGCAGTAACTTAGTGGTTAAGTGCGTTGGACTACTAAGCGAGAAATTGCTGGGTCAAATCCCGACATGTGCCACCTGCAAATTTTTATTCACTGCCCCACCTCTTGCGAACGTCTGACAAACAGCCAAGAGTAAGAAATGGCATGAAAAGCTTCTCAAAAATAAATAACCGGCATTAAACTGTAGCTCCCTCCATTCGTGTCAAAAATATAACTTTGCACACACAATGGTTGGAGAAGCTAGGCTTTAGGTCTACGCCTAATATTTACTTATTTACAAGAAGATGAGAAATCTACCACAGACCAGGTGGGGTAAAATAACTCATACCAGCTTTAATTTCACAACATGCAGAATAGAATTTTAAATGTTGAGCCTTGGCCGCATATCAGACTTAAACTTTTTAGTTTAAATTAATATATCAAATCTTATAAAGCAGTTCCTGTTTTGTTAGCTTTTCAGAGGAGCTGGTTGTCCTCTTTTTTCCGAGATTAGTGAAAACTGCAAAATGCCTGAATACTGCATCGAAATTCAGTAGATGGTGTAATGTGGATAATTTTTTTTACAACGTTGATTTTCCTTGATTACACAGAATGACCAAATGACCGCTTTTTTTTTTTAATCCGTCAATATCAACCAGGTCATTAGCATCTTTTTTTTCGATCAAATGAATTACTCTGATCAGAATGTATGACGGAACACATGACTAACTAAATAATCACTTAGCATACAGTCTAATCTCTTCAGCAGCCTCACACGATTTCCAAAAACTAATGCTTCTTTTTGAAATCATAAACCATGCTGCCACGATGCATATGCTTCCTTTCAAAACAAACTTATTGATATTTTATCAAAAGCACTAACTTCTAACTAAAATTATATCCCACATCTCGTAAGCGTTAAAACACCTATGTAACTATGGATCGACCAAAATAGATTGCTCAGGAAAACTATTTAAAGGGGGCCTATTTTTAATAACATTTAAAAATAGATCCCCTTTTAATAATTCACGCTATTGAATCTTAAAAAAAATAGTTCTTCTCGATAACGATAACTTTTAGAACAATTTTAACACAAGTTCTAAAAATTGGATATAAATGAACAGGAACGTATACTTACAAAGTATAGGATGAAATATTTACCTGAAAAGATAGAATGGTATATTTATTTAAATATGGAAATAGAAATGAGATTAAGAAAGAGATTTAATTTAAGATTTAAGAATCACAAGAATTATGTCCTGTTGCCCCATCTTTGCTCTAAAATATATAAAGTGAGTCATTTTATTGATTGAAGTCACTATAAATGCAAAATACAGTATTAAGAAATAATTCCAATTCAAGACATGATGAACAAAAATGTCTCTTCTGAAAATAGGTCACTACCAACAAACCGAAAGAAATTGTAAGAAATCATTTCAACGTCTACTTCCCCCACATAGTTCGAAAGCGGAACTCTCAGAGTCACTCAGTGGAAATTGTTGGTACTTTTCTCCCAATTTAGATAAAAAAAAAAATCAAGATTCAGCCACCAAAGTGTTGTATTTTTTTTACCATTTACTTTCCATTTATTTAAAAAAAAAAAAATGTTCGCTTTCCTTTGGCGTGTATCAAGTCAAGTCAACGAGGTAACACAAAAAAAAAAACTGCAAACTCCTCAGCATGTCGTTATACTCTTGCCATTATTTTTAAAAATAAACAAAAGTATCAACTGAATGATGGCGATGTGATAATTATTCCCTGTAAGGTCGTGTGTATATTATATATACATTTTTTTTTCTTCCCTCAAAAATTCCACAAGAAAAAGTGAAAGTCACTCTTTCTCTATCTTTAGTTTCTTATATGAGGAAGACAGAGTGTAAAAGACAAAAACAAAAAACAAAAACCAACAAACTATACCTACATCTAAAAATGTATAACACTTATGGAATATACAATTACCACGGCGCGGCGTGGGTACACGCGACAAACATCAATTGAAAGTGCACAGCAAACACTGATACATTAGACTGCAGCCGTTACCGGTTACCTGAGAGCTTAAAGAGAATTATATACCACACGGGGTGGTGTATGTTGGTTACCGCGACTTATAAGATGGCATACTTCCTCTTTGCAAACAATAGACATCCATCCATCACCACAATGAAAGCCACCTTTGCGTAAAAGAGAGTGGAAGACAGAAAACTGTAATTAAGAAATAAATGTTCGCGAAAAGCAAAGTAATTCGTTCTACAAGACTGCGTTGCTCAAGGTGGTTCCCCGCCTCACTCACTCCCACAACATACACACACACACAAAAAAATAAACGAAAGATGCCTACTCGGCCAAACTAGATACGACGCGGAAAGGGAACCTCTTCATTGCTTCCATGCAATCCATGCTCCCCCGCATCCGTGCCTTTGTCCATTACCTTGTGCAAATAGCGCGAGCATTGTTGGTAACATTATCATCATGATGGTTTGTTGTTAGTCAACGTTTTGTTTTTATTTTGCACACGTTTCCCATTTCACCCATCATTCGTTGTCGCTTAAGGGAAAATCAATTTCAAACCCTGCTAAACCCATTGTAGACTACTGGGCTCGGCTGGTTTGGTGGTGTATGTGGGGGCGACCTTCACTGAGAATTCCTATAACCAACCGATGGCTGTTGTAATTGTCCACTCGATAAGTATCTTATGGATACTCGTGTTTCTCATACTTAATAATTCAATCGTCAAAAGTGGTTTTCATTTTCAGCTTCAGACAAACAGCATAGGATACAATTTTATTATTAGAGGAGTAAAGGAAGAACACTTTACTGCTGGGATTGCATTTTATTCCTTTGAATTTTAAACTATGTAAACATTTATAGATGCAATCAGTTCGAAGGAAAGAATAACTTGTCATTTTCCCTTTTGTTTTGATTTGGCAGTGTAAATGGATTATTAATTACCGGTTAGATGTCGGATATCCTGTTCTTTTTTTGCCGTTATAAAATCTATGCGTGTGTGTTTGTTTAGTTTTGAATGAAGTAAACAAGACTTCTTTGCAAACAGGTTTTCACCTTGTGAATTTTTTTCAAATCTTTCCAAAAAAAAAACGGAACATAAGGAAACTGTTACTTTATTTTTCGATGCTTTTGATGTTACATTAAGCTTGACAAATTGATTTGTCGGTTAATATTGATAAATCGTTTCTCTATCAGTGATGTCCAAAAATCAGTTGCAACTAAAAACTACAACTAATTTAGTTGCAGATTTAGTGGAACTAAACATTAGTTATTAGTTATAATGTAGTTATTAGTTTATATTCGAAAATTACAATTGAAGCTATCAGTTGGTAGTTGTGTTTTGCAACTAATTTAGTTCCAAAATCAATTTAACATCCACAACTGATAACTAAATCAATCGCATTTTAAACGCAACTAAATTTCCCGATTTTTAATTATTAGTTTTTTCGTTAGGTAACCAAAAAATTAGTTAACTAAGTCGCAACTCGGGCTAGAGTTTGGTAGTTTTGATATTAACCCAAGCAAGTATACTAAAGGGTCATTTATGTTCAGTTTGGTTTGCAATTTCATCATGAACAGGTTGACAAATGAAAAACGCTTGCAAATCGTTCAAATTTATTTCGAAAATAATGTTTCAGCTCGCGAAGTTTACCTACCGCAAGCTCATTTTGGGCTGAATGGCTACGTCAACAAGCGAAATTGCCGCATTTGGAGTGAAGAGAATGCACATGAGACCTTTGAAACGCCATTACATCCACAAAAACTGACTGTTTGGTGCCCTCTATGGGCTGGTGAAGTTATTGGGCCATACTTCTTCCGAAATGATGCTGGGGAGTAAGTTACCGTTAATGGAGACCGGTATAGAGCCATGATAACCGACTGATAACCGAATGTGGATGAGATGTGGTTCCAACAAGACGGCGCTACATGCCACACAGCGCACGTCACAATCGATTTATTGAAGGAAACATTCGATGAGTGCATAATTTCGCGGAATGGACCTGTCAATTGGCCACCAAGATCGCGTGATTTGACATCATTGGATTATTTTCTTTGGGGATATGTGAAGTCGCTCGCCTACGCCAACGAACCAGAAACGTTAGGGGACTTGGAAGCCGACATACAGCCCCAAATGCTTGAAAAGGTGGTTGAAAATTGGACCTCTAGACTGGTCTTTATTCGAATCAAATATTTAAATCATATTTAACCATTAATGGCATAAAATTATCCTTCCAATAAAGCCAAATCGATGGACATTAAAACGATTTTCTTGTGTTTTATTTCAATTCGAAGTTCTATACTTCTAAAAAAGAATACCCTTTATGATTAGATTGTGGACAAGTAGGTGGGCTCCTTAGCCATATAACCCAACAACCAAATAAAATTAATAATATCAGCTAAATAGACAGTCATAGATGATATTGTTTAGCTTAGGGTAAAGGTGCATACAATGTGCAGAATCGTTTGTATTTTTTGTCGTTTTCACAGAATTAGCGTCATAATGAGGAAAAATTGATATCTACGACAGCTTTGTAGGAAAATTTATCGCTACATAAAATGCGTTTTTGAATCGCCTCAAACATAATGCTACCGTTTGAACAAATTTATTTGAGTCATTTTTGAAGTAATTATTTTGATGCAGTTTTGCATATGTTCAAAATGTTAAAAGCCATTTTGAATAAAATGCATTTAATTTAAATTTAAGAAAGTCGTCAAATAAATAAAAATTACCAACGCAGGCGCAGACTATTAAATTCTTTTTAAATTCACTTTATTAGTTTTGGAGATATTGGCGTTTTAAGTACCGTTATTCGAGTAGATATTCAAAATACAAAAACAGACCAAAATCGTTAGAGCCGTTTTTTGGGAAAATTAGCTCTGTAAATGAACTTTGAATGAAATCCGTCGAAACATTTAAAATGTTTCGTTTTAAAAAGACTATATTTGAGCCGTGCTTTTTTTGACAGGCGATAACTAAATATTACAGCATTCAAAAAAGAAAAAAAAATAAGTAAAGCGTATTAAAAATTGGGCCACATTTCTTTGAAAATAAATTGGTTGTGTCGGAAACCGTGTACAGATTGGACTATGAATAAGATAGGAACTTGAAGGTTTGTTATCTTATTGGAAGAACATGTGCCTATGTTCTATGACTTTCTCGCGTCAATAAAATGTAAAGAGTACTTCTGGGTTATACGAAAGTTTTGCGTGGTTCTTAAACTGCGTTAATATTTAAGAAATGTCACACAGTCCAGATTTCCACAACACAAAAACTGACCAAAACCGTAGATGCCGATATCTGGGATGCGTGACATTTTTTCATGTCATAGGACCAACTCCTTCGCCTTACTTTTTCTCGATGGGAGAAGTTCTCGACAGCGTTTCAGAACACAGATTTTTATTTTAATATAGACCACCTAAATATTACACTCTGAGTAGATACCTAAGTTACAACAATAACAGATTCATATTTTATTATTATATTTTTTGAAATCTCTCGATGGGCATCTGGTTGCATCTTTTCTTTGCTTTAAAAATGGTTTTGATTCAAGTTTGAAAGAAATCTGTCACTTAAGCTAGGTCGCGTTTTTAGGAGATTTTAGTAAGAAATCCAATTTTAAAAATCACTATTATAAAACGAGCTATAAATTTCTAACACACCGTTTATGTTTAACTCGAAAATATTTTGCAACTTTAATCACGCAACCTTTGGAGTTTTATAAAATGAATGCCGATTCGTTGACTTAAGCAAAGTTAATAAAATTAGCATTCATTAGCTGAGGTTACAAGAAATGAATTGAAAATTGCATTCGTTTGCAATTCTGATACCTAATTTCAGGCAGGGTTTTTTTTTTTTTGTTTTCGTATCACAAATTCGCTAAGCAATAAATAAGAAATTTGTCCTACGAGGCTGACTCAGCAAAGCATAACCCAAACCGCATTTTTTAGAGTTGTGACTTATTATTCTCTTAACTGTGTAGACGCGTACTAAGAGGAGATATTTGGTCATATGATTGCCTCTACCTTTTTGCGAGACGTTTTGCGTTGCTATAAATGTGAAAATCATTTGGGATCTGAAAGAAATTTACTTATCTAAGCTTTTTAAACAATAACTCAGAAACCGCTGAACATTTCGATGTGACAATATACATGATGACAGGGAATAGAAAATAATTGGATACGTGTTTCGGGATAATTTGATTTTGGCCCGATTGTCTATTTTAGGGGGACAAAATCTTAGAGAGAATCATATACAAAATCCTTTGCAAATTTAACCCATACAGAGTTTTTGGGTTACCACGCTCGGGTGTAATAATAACCCTATGGAAATTCTAATAATCCGGAAGGTCGTCCGAGTAGACCAAGAGATTGCTTCCATTGACATATACAGGGTGTTTTTTTTAGAGGTATACAACTTAGAATTGAAATAAAACACAAGAAAATCGTTTTATTGTCCATCAATTTGGCTTTATTGGAAGGATAATTTTATGCCATTAATGTTTAAATATGATTTTGGGCATGTGGCCGCAGCTGGTTTGGTTGGTTCGAATAAAGACAAGTCTAGAGGTCCACTTTTCAACCACTTTTTCAAGCATTTGGGGCCGTATGTCGGCAATAACGCCGCGAATTTTGGCTTCCAAGTCCCCTAACGTTTCTCGTTTGTTGGCGTAGGCGAGCGACTTCTCATATCAGCAAAGAAAATTTTCCAATGGTGTCAAATCACACAATCTTGGTGGCCAATTGACAGGTCCATTCCGCGAAATTATGCGCTCATCGAATGTTTCCTTCAATAAATCGATTGTGACGTGCGCTGTGTGGCATGTAGCGCCGTCTTGTTGGAACCACATCTCATCCACATTCATGCCATGCAATTCGGGAACAAAATAGTCGGTTATCATGGCTCTATACCGGTCTCCATAAACGGTAACTGACTCTCCAGCATCTAGTCGGAAGAACTATGGCCCAATGACTCCACCAGCCCATAGAGCACACCAAACAACAGTCAGTCAGTCAGTCAGTGGCAAACCAAACTGAACATAAATGACATTAGAGTTGCCAGATTTGACCACAAAATGACAGTTTTTTCTCTATTCGAAAAACCAACCTCTAAAAAAGCACCCTTTACATAAAAGGTGTGGTCTCAAAGCCAACTCTTGCAAAAGGGAACTGGTTATTTTTACCAGAAAATACAAGATAGCTTTCCAATAACCGAATTGGAATCTTAACATAGCGGAAAATATCTAAAAGGCATGTAATCCTCTTTTTATTTGCTAAATAATTCGATACGGTGGTGGTAAGCACGAAAATGGTCCACGGAAAATTAGCAGAGGTTCAAGGAATGGCTTGTATAGCCATTACAAGTGCGATCCGTACAACGTACAACCCCTACAGTGCCATACTCCGCACTAATTTGGGTCACTTCAAGAGCTGTAGTTTTGAATACTGTACGTTCCTAGCGGAGCTACTGCCAGGCAATCCTAGCGGATGAAATCCCTTCCTTACTCGGCTTCATCATTCCGGAGAGTTAGGATTGTCGCAAAAATGCAATAATCAGGTTAAACGAAATTGCGATCTTTACAGATGGTTCGAAAACAGAGAAAGGAATAGGTAATTATAGGACTACCGAACACAAGGAGAGGTTCTGGCTGTCCTCAGGGCTGCTGAGCTAATGCTGATAAGATCGGTATCCGAAAGAGATATCGTCATCTTCATCGATATCCAGGTCGTACTTAAGACAATGGCATCAACAACAAGTCCGAGGTTGTCAAAGCATTACGCAGTCAGAACCGGGTGAGTCTCTGTTGGGTGACAGGACACTGCGGTATAAAAGGATAAAAACAAGCGGCTGAGCTTGCACGAAGAGCAGGGCTACTCGAAAATATTGATATTGCTAACATCAAACCTCCCCTCATCAATGCATAACCCAAGGGACTGCCAACCTAAGGTAGTCAAATCTTGAGGGACACAGGATATATAAGGCGGCTACTTTTCGACGCTTAATAAAGGGTGATTTTTTAGTTGGTTTGGTTTTGGCAACACTGGTTTTGACAGCTGACGTGTGTTTAGTACCTTGTGTCACTGTCAAAAAGCTTCAGTTTGGTTTGCAATTTAACCATGGATCGTCTTACAAATGAACAACGCTTGCAAATTATTGAATTTTACTATCAAAATTCGTGCTCGGTTCGAAATGTTCATCGCGCGCTGCTTCCATTTTATGATCGGCATTCTCGACCTTCTGAGCAGTCTATTCGGAAGATTGTGACCAAATTTCGCACCAAATTTACTTTGTTGGACATTAAACCACCAACACGTTTACGTACTGTGCGTATTGAAGAAAATATTGCGGCCGTATCAGCTAGTGTGACAGAAGACCGCGAAATGTCGATTCGGCGCCGTTCCCAGCAGTTAGGCCTTTGTTACAGCACTACGTGGAAAATTTTGCGGAAGGATTTGGGCGTAAAGCCTTTTAAGATACAGCTGGTGCAAGAACTAAAGCCAGGCGACCTACCAAAACGCCGAATCTTTGGTGAATGGGCTCTTGGAAAGCTGGCCGAGGATCCGCTTTTTTATCGAAAAATTGTGTTCAGCGATGAGGCTCATTTTTGGTTGAATGGGTACGTAAATAAGCAAAATTGCCGCATTTGGAGTGAAGATCAGCCAGAAGCATTGCAACAGCTACCAATGCATCCCGAAAAAGCCACTGTTTGGTGCGGTTTATGGGCCGGCGGCATTATTGGGCCATATTTCTTCAAAGATGATGCGAATCGCAGCGTTACTGTCAATGGTGAACGCTACCGAGCGATGATAACAAACTTTTTTTTGCCCGAAATGGAAGTTCTTGACTTGCATGATATGTGGTTTCAACAAGACGGTGCCACATGCCACACAGCACGCGAAACAATGGCGCAATTGCGAGGCGAGTTTGGTGAACAGTTAATTTCACGTTTCGGGCCGGTCAATTGGCCGCCTAGATCGTGCGATTTGACACCATTAGATTATTTTTTGTGGGGGTATGCCAAGGCTAATGTGTATAGGGACAAGCCCGATTCGATTGACGCACTGGAAGCCAACATCCATGCATTCATTCGTGAGATACCGGCCGATATGTGTGAAAGAGTATGCCAAAATTGGACTCAGCGGATGGGCTACCTGAGACGCAGCCGCGGTCAACATTTGCATGAAATTATCTTTAAACATTAAATTGCAAGGTTCAAACTATCGAGTATAATTAAACAGAGATAGACATAGGGCAATAATAGAAACACGCAAAGAGACTCAGATACGAATATTTGCAGATTCTGCGGTGTTTTTCAGGCTGTTGAGGATATAGCACACATACTGCGTGAATGCGAGGCACTATCGCCTAATTGTAGAATTTGCAGAATTTTTTTAGAGAAATACATTTTCGAAACCACAGAGGAAATAGACGGCACGAACTTCAAAGCCATTTTTTGGTTTGGGCAAAGAAATTGGATGTTTCACCACTGAAATGATTGCTCGGGCACGATCGTCTTTGTTTCTGTCTATAATGCGATAACAATGGAAACCACAAACAAAACAAAATAAAAATATCAATGAACTGCGTAGGTGGTTTTCAAATAAGACAATCAAATATTGAATACCTGCAGTATTCTTCAAATACCACCACAGTTGCCACCACGTCAAAAAAAGAAAAAGTAAAACGTAATTTACAAAACACTTAACCTCTAATCTAGCCTCGAACTTAGCCGTATCTTATCGTTCACATTTGCAACAAACAAAATAAAACCTCAACAAAAGCTGGAAAACATCAGATGTTAACTATTGACAAAACCAATCAACATTTATTTTTTTTTTTTTGTTTAAATAAATTTCTCTGTTGATTGTTATCCCAACGATAAAAATGATAAGTTCAGTTTATTTGAGTACTTTTTTTTTTTTTTTTTTTTTTGGTAAGTATCATTAAAAATACAAAATTCGTGTTTACCTTTTTGGGTAAATGTAGTTTCGTCAAAATCCATTATTCAATGTGAGATATGATGAAATATTTGTTTTGGTATATTTATCAGCGCTCCCGGACTTAATCAAAGAACCTGTCAATAAGAAAACTACCCCAAACATGTTTATTGTTTGTTATCGCTTATCAATGTTTATTTTGAAAAGTTATCGCCCATCATTATTCACACAGACCGCGCGCGCACCACATCTATGGCTTACAAATTTTGCAAAATTATTTAAATTGTAAAACTTGTTTTGGATGAAGGTGTGTTGTGAAATTTTCAAATTTGAGATCGTCTGGGTGTTTTTATATATTTTTACGTAATTGAAATTCATACGTAAACAGGTTTATACGTACAGATTGAAGAGGTAACGTGCCGCTTTTATCAGTCATATGCTGGTTACCTACACCTTGGGAGTTGAGTTTGAGTTTCAAGTGGCAGTTTAAAAGCATAAAAATAAATTATTATATCTTATAAAGGGTGATCCATTTCGAGGTTCCCTACTTTTTTAAAGAAAAAAACACAAAGAATTCAAATTTAATGGAGAATGTTTATTATCATTTGAAAGAACATTCTTTGGCATTTATTTTTTGAAGATTATGTCTATCAAATGTTGGCCGTTGCTACGTCGCAGATGGTCCATCCGTTGAGTCCAATTTTCGATCACTCTTTCAAGCATTTCGACTGGTAACTGGCGAATGACACGCGTGATGTTTTCCTCCAAGGCCTAAATCGAAGCGGGTTTGTCGGCATAAGCTTTTGACTTTACATATCCCCACAGGAAAAAGTCTAACGGTGTGATATCACACGATCTTGGTGGCCAATCGACCGGCCCAAAACGTGAAATTATGTGCTCACCGAAATGTTCTCTCAATAAGTGCATTGATTGATGCGATGTGTGGGAAGTGGCGCCGTTTTGCTGAAACCAAATGTCGCCGAGATCACGAGCTTCAATTTCAGGCTTCAAATAGTCGGTTATCATGGCACGATAACGGTCGCCATTGACGGTTACGTTCGCACCGGCATAATTTTTAAAGAAATATGGACCGATGATTCCACCGCCCCATAAACCACACCAAACCGTTGTTTTTTCTGGATGAAGTGGCAGTTCTTCTTCTTCTCTTTAGGTTGCTCTTCGTCCCAAATGCGGCAATTTTGTTTGTTTACATACCCATTGAGCCAGAAATGGGCCTCATCGCTAAACAAAATTTGCCTCGAAAACGTCGGATCTTCTTGGAACTTTTCAAGAGCCCATAGAGCGAAGCGATGTCGCTTGGAAAGGTCGAGCGGCTTCAGTTGTTGCACAAGCTTTATTTTGTACGCTTTCAATTTAAGATCTTGACGTAAAATGCGCCAAGTCGTTCCATACGTCAGTCCGAGTTGCTGCGAACGGCGCCGAATCGACTCTCTACGGTCTTCGTGTACACTCTCAGCTACGGCCGCTATATTTTCTTCACAGCGTGCTGGACGTGGTCTATTCGGTCGAATATTATCCAATAATGAATGCTGGGTCTCAAAATGGGTGATGGTGTTGCGAATAGTACGCTCAGTAGGCTGATTATGTTGACCATTCCTCACAGAACGTGAATTTTCATAATAAAGTTGAACAATTTGTAAACGTTGTTCACGCGTAAGTCTTTCCATTATGAAATGCCAAACAATACTAAACAAAAATAACATGACAGCATGACACGACTCACACGTAATCTGTCAAAAAAGGCTATTGAAAAAAGTATCTCTACTTGGATCACCCGTTACTTATAATTTGAATGCTAGCGGAAGAATAACTAAAGGAGAAATACGAAGAAAGAATAAATTGGGTTATATCCAGATGTACTAATATTGGACTTTCAAAAACCTGAGCTGTAATATTTTGTGGTTTTCCTTTCTGTTGAATTCACTTCAGTATTTCGGGCTAAACAAAATGCAATCATCATTCCTTATTAATCCTTGCATGACGGTATGGTATGGGAAGTCTGTGCAGGTATGAAAAGCGTTATTTAATCTCTGAAGCAGGTGACGACGACCAATATAGCACCGACAAAGTATGGTGAAAAACTTCTGCGTACTAACAATGATAGACAAGTCTATACAAATTCTATGCCGGAGCCACTGAACTAACCACAAAAGCTATGCACCAGTTAAGAAAATGCCCCTGGTTTAATCTGGTTGACTGGATACTTACGACTGCCTATTGTTAGAACTTACATAACGTATTGTGCGGCTATTTGATGGCTAAAACTCTCAGAAGTCATCACACAAAGATAGAAGAGCTTGGAAGTTTTGATATTTTGCAGTTCTTTGTTGAAAGTGAAGCCAAAAAATATTTTAATCGCATGCATGATATCGCCGCAGGGATCAGAGATTCTAGGTTTAAGGCGCTTCCGTCTGAGAAAGTGTCACTCGATTCCAGATTTTTGAGCAGCGCTTTCAAATTTTCCTTCCTGACCACCTGGAATGGAAATGAATAGCGATCGGCTTAAGACTCCATGAAGGGTCTGTGGAACCGAAGTTTACTCCAAAGGTTCTCGGATTAAAGTTTGTTAATCTTTGGATAGACATATAGCTGATTTTCGAGTGAAAGGCGCTGCGTTGTACAATATGCTCAGTCATCCAATCTGCAATTAAAGCCTGCACTTCTGCTTCGATAACAAAATTGTGAAGGAAGTTTTTGGAGGCTTGACTTAGTGACCCTAACCTAGGTCTACCGACATAGACCAGCTCTTGCTGGCTCCATTTATGGAGTGCTTGAAATGACTGAGCATTTACGTCTGCAGCTAAACGCATATCGGGACGAACATTCGAATCCAACGCGAACATTGAAAGCTGTTGATGCTGGTTAACGTTTCAAACATATGATCGGGCTGAATGGACGTTTCAACGAGCATCTCAATTACTTTATCTTCGATTCGGCTTTTGCCAGAACTAGACTTCTTCCGTGAAGATGATCTCAACAAAATTGAACTATCCAATAGTACTGTGGCTTATTTGGTCTGCCTTGCTAGTCTAGGTGCTTGTAGCCTCAGAAAGACAAGAGAATGATCGACAAAAATATAATCTCATCTCAACGACAAAACAGCAGAATAAGTTTCCACAACATACGTTGACATAGCTCTTCAACGTATTTTAGAATTTATTCGTTCAAACAAGTGCAGTATAAAGGCGGAAATTTTGCCCATTTACAAAATGCTTACACTATAGGGGAAACCGGGGCATAACGGGCCCCTTAAGGATTTTTTTAAATAAAAACTTCATGAACGAGTTTTTTATCCCCAAAATAATTTAATTAGAAAAAGGATTTATTAATACATTATTCTACAAAAGAAAGATAAATAAATTTAAATAATTCAGCATGTGTTATGGATTTAAATAAATGATTGAGTTTGCCCATTGTGCCGCCGTGCTGGGGCACAATGAAAATGGGTGGGGTATAATGGGCACAGGAGTAAATTTGGCTGAAACGCTAGCAAATGTGGCTGGATTCACCCTAGCACAAGAACAATGCGCCCACTTCCCACAGGCTCTGTAGGAAACCCATCCCTCTGTAGACGGAGAGTAAAGATACCCACACTATAGACACTTTTTATCCTGCTCGCTTTCGAAAGATTGTTCCTTTCTGTTTTTTTTCTTTTTTATAGGGGGGGGGGCTTGGAATTGTTGGATTCACCTTCAACCTCCGCCTTGTAAGGAGAGCCTTTTTACTGCGGTCTTTCCTCGGCGCTTAGAATCTTTTTTTTTTTTTGCTCTGGTAAACTTTTTAGGAACTGGTAAAATATGAGATGGAAACAACTTTTGGAAAGAAGTTGAAGATGTTGGCGCTTCGTTATCTGTCTAAACGGGCTTTGGGGATAATATCAGCGCATCAGTTGTTCTCAGTTTAACAGGATTCAATTGGCACATTGTGGATGAATTATTAATTTTCGAAACAGGGTTTTCAGATAACATCAACGGATCGGTGGGTGTTGATGAGCCTAGAGGCAGCACTTCTGGTTGCGAATATGCGTCAACTAAAGGGCTTTTCAACTCAATGAAAAAGCTTTTCTTAGCCAAAACACAATACGCATGCCACTTTTGTTCAAAAAAGAGCTTTCCCCTTATTGCCAACGATACAATTAAGCAGATAGCCTACTTTCAGAGTTCTCACCTTATTTAATAGAGAAATATAGCGGGAGCCCATTTTGCCCCGGCTTCCCCTACCAAAAATTTAAGATCGATTCTCACCAACTGTTCAACAACTTTAATGACTTTGCCTATGATAGTAAGTATGAGTATAACCTATACCATTGGCATTGGCATATTAAGTACCCGTAGGCCTACGTTGAAGTCTTTAGAAGTAGACGTATTTTTTCTTCGATAAATTTTCTATAAATTTTGAGTAAGAAAAGCACTTGTCGGTAGCAAAGGTGGTTGATTTTAAAAATATCATTTTGTTTTATAAGCTTACAACCATGTAACTTATAAACCTATTTCTGTGCAATTAAATTTGGTCCACAGTATTCGAGTATTCATAGTATTCGAGTATTTATACAGGGTGCTTTTTTTAGGGGTATAGAACTTCCAATTGAAATAAAACACAAGAAAATCGCTTTAATGTCCATCAGTTTGGCTTTATTGGAAGGATAATTTTATGCCATTAATGTATAAACATGTGGCCGTCGCGGCTGGTTCGAATAAAGAGAAGTCTAGAGGTCTAATTTTCAACCACCTTTTCAAGCATTTGGGGCCGTATGTCGGCAATAACGCCAAGAATGTTGGCTTCCAAGTCCCCTAACGTTTCTGGTTTGTTGGTGTAGGCAAGCGACTTCACATATCCCAAAAGAAAATAATCCAATGGTGTCAAATCACACGATCTTGGTGGCCAATTGACAGGTACATTCCGCGAAATTATGCGCTCATCGAATATTTCCTTCAAAACACGGCGCTGTGTGGCATGTAGCGCCGTCTTGTTGGAACCACATCTCATCCACATTCATGCCATCCAATTCGGAAACAAAATAGTCGGTTATCATGGCTCTATACCGGTCTCCATAAACGGTAACTGACTCTCCAGCATCATTTCGGAAGAAGTATGGCCCAATGACTCCACCAGCCCATAGAGCACACCAAACAGTCAGTTTTTGTGGATGTAATGGCGTTTCAAGGGTCTCATGTGGATTCTCTTGACTCCACGCCAATTTTGCTTGTTGACGTAGCCATTCAACCCAAAATGAGCCTCATCACTGAACAAAATTTTGCGATGAAAATCAGCATCGACATCAATCTCATTTTGGGCCCATATACCAAAATCACGACGCATTGCATTCCATGGTTAACCGAATTAATTGCTCTGATGGACGATTATGTCGACAATAAAATGAACGGAGCTTGCGGTAAACTTCGCGAACTAAACCATTATTTTCGAAATAAATTTGCACGAGTTTCAAGCGTTGTTCAATCTGTTCATGATGAAATGGCAAAACAGATTTGACCACAAAATGTCAGTTTATCTCTATTTGAAAAACCAACCTCTAAAAAAACACCCTTTACATCAAAATCGGAAATATTCACGAAAGACCGCTCTACTGTACCACATTTTTCGCGTCCGGTCTTCCGGAATATCCATCTTTATGAATATTTTCTTAATAAGTCAACCAAAAATATAGATAAATCAATTTTGATCCCAACATACTTTGAAGTCACTAAATGCAAGTCTTTGTCCTCAAGTCAATTGAAGTAAGAAAAAAAAAATCAAATATTTCGAATAACAAACGAAGAGAATTCATTCCATCACTTTAAAGACTTCGAATGCCTTTATCGACTATAAAAACATATTTCAAAGTATTCAACTCTTACTACAACTAGCGTACGCTCGTGGCTTTAATGAATGCAGAGCGCAATCATAAACTACATTCTTCATGCTTCAATCATGGCGTCAATATAATTGGCTAAATTAAATAGTCTGGCTCTAATGAAGTCACTACCTACTACTCTATGCAACCCAACGAGCAGTAGAGTAAGGTAAAACTTCGAGATAGGTATTAAAGGACATTATCTACCTGGCCTTAGCAGTAAATCAGGCAGTGACATCAATGCAGAGGTCAGACGTAGTTATGCCTAGTTGTAGGAGGCCCTCAATTTAAGTTAGTATGCCATCGAATCGCAAGGTAAGTAACTTTCTTAAAATCAAACTTGGTAGCATTATTTATAATAGCACTACCTACACATGGAAAATTGGTACAAGTAGCCCATATGCACCTCTTGCAGACGCCTATTAGCCCACATTCGCACACACAATTCAGCAGTACTTTTGTGCCGATATCATTATTTGCCAATCGAAACTGAATTTAATGGCAATGGCATTTTTCTCAAGACTTTCCCAAGGTTAAGTAAGACGCCAATAAAAATGAGTCATTTTCAAAGAAAAATATACGTGATTGGGTTGTTGCACATCACACAAAGGTTTTTCATCAAACTCGCATTTTATTTCAATTTTTATTTTTAAAAACATTGTCAAGTCTGAGGGTAGGGTCAAGAAACTTTTACCATCAACATAAATGACTCTTTACTAAAGTCATAACAATATTATAACTGTGAAATGTTTTTTTCTTTCAAAAACACGCCAACAGAATAAAATTGAACATTCTGCAACCATCTGTTGATTCAGAATTTGAGATAGATTCTTGACAAAAACAAAAATCATATCTCTCATGGGGTTTGCCAAAAAAATTATAAAGATATTTATAGTTCATAGTAATTAGCAAAATCACAATTCATATTTATTTCGAGATACATTTCAACCGCGCCGGCAATATAAATTTTTGATTATAACTAAAAATAAAGCAAGCACATCCCGTCTCGGAAAATCTTTGCAAAATGATAAATCGAGCACGTTTCGTCATTATGTTCTCGCATTAGCGTAATGTTCAATTGACTTGGTGCTCTTTTTTTTTTTAAATTATGAAGTATTTATCAAAATGAGTCATCATTTTTCATTTAAGTATATTTTCCACGCAAGCACGTGTACTAGTTTAGTTTTAAGGGGTGCTTCGGGTCTATAGAAGCACGAAATCGTGTTAAAAAAAAATCAAAAAAAAAAAATAAATCAAAGCACGTGAAGCACTTGCAGCCATTATCCGCAGATGTATTCCATTATGTTTATGGCGCAAACTGAATCACCTTGATTTGGCAGCGAGGAAGTTTACTCTATGCCAAAGTACACTTGGAATAATAATTTTGTATTGATTTTATTATGAGGCACAATTCGTCGGATTCTTTGTGGATAGGCTGTTGGTGGAGTCGTCATCCGTCACTGTCTGATATCATTTGAGATACTTAGATAGGAATATGTTATGTTGAGCACGTAACTGATGTGGTAGTGTCGCACTTATGCAATTAATTTGGATGGATTAAGGACATGTCAACATTGGCTACTCTAGTTTGGCAAACAAAAAATCGTCCAAAAATGTATAAAGACTTGAGAGATAGATAAAGCACACATTTTAGTCTTTATCGCTTATCAATTTTCTTATCATCACACATATTGGTGACCTTATAAAGACCAATTGATTGATTCGCCTATACAAGGTGGCGCAAAAGTAATCCTCCTATCAGAAAATGCTATAAATTTTGCGGCTGGCCCCTAATGTCAGTTCTGTTTTGACATTTGTGTAGTAAACACATGCGAAATACACGTTAATAAACAATGTTACGCTACACTGCTCCAGAACGCGGAATATTGGTGACTATTTATTTGAGCAATAATCGGTCGGTGACTTTGGCACAACGTGAATTTCGTCGCAGATTTCCTAGCCGTCCAACGCCTACTGGTGAAACACTGCGACGTTTAGCCGCTCGCCGCGTAGCCGCTTAGGCGTGGCAGACCCCGGAGTAGCCGTTCTGCAGAGGAAGCGCCGTCGACATCGACCAGACGACGTGCCACGCAAATGGGTATCAGTCGACGGTCTTTACAGCGAATTTTGGTACAAGATTTGAAGATGTTTCCATACAAAGTCCAGACGGTGCATCAGCTGTTAGCTGCTGACCGCCAATCGCGTCTAACATACGCTCAAGCCATCCTTAATCACCACCAAGAGGAAGATGATTTTTCATCAAAAATAATCATGAGTGATGAGGCCCATTTCCATCTTAGCGGGTACGTAACTGAAAATCCGCGTGTAACCCACGAAGAGCCATTACACCCGCTCAAAGTCACTGTAAGATGTGCTGTTTTCGCTGGAGGAGTCATCGGACCTTTTTTCTTCGAAGACTTCGCGGGCCAAACGGTGATTGTGAATGGTGAGCGCTACAGAGCAATGATCAACGAGTTCTTTTTGCCGCAACTTGATGAATTGGGATTGGAAAACATGTGGTTGCAACAGGACGGTGCAATGGCACACACTGCACGTGCCACAACCAATATGCTGAAGGATGCATTTCCCGGGCGCCTAATCTCCCGTTTTGGCCATGTGCACTGGCCAGAAAGATCGCCTGATTTGACCGCTCCAGACTTCTTTTTGTGGGGCTTTTTGAGTCCACAAGCCTCAGACTCTTGCAGCTCTTAAAGACAATATCCGTCAAGAATGTGAGGACCTATCGCCGGAAGTTTTGGCCAAAGTGATGGAAAATGCCATAAAAAGGGCTCAAATGACAATCAACTGTGGCGGCGGCCATTTACATGACATCATATTCTCGACTTGATGTAAAAAAAATTAAAAGACCAAATAAAAATAATCCACAAGAAGAATCAAAGTTTTTCATTTTTTTTTTAAATTACAGCCAAAAAACATCGTAAGGTTATTTTTGCGCCACCTTGTAGAAGTAGTTCATGGATCAAGGAAGCAATGAAGGTGGGATAAGGTTTTGTGTATACCAAAATTGGTGGAAGAATTTAAGGCTGGAACCCCTCGCTTATTAGTCCAAATCCAAAAAATTTGGAATATTTAGAGCCCTGGATAATACCTATTTATAGTGTAAGAAAACTTAAATTTTGTAGGAGGATGTAGCATGATGAAAAAGATGCAGATGCACATTCTCGGCCCCGGGCAACATCACCCTTCGTAAAAACTGAACCATTCTGCGGGATAGGGAAACACACCCTACGCGAAGAATTTAGGAAATCGGAAAAGGAGAAAAGGGCTACAACCTTTCGCGATCTCCAATGTTTGAGACAAGCAAAAAAATGTATAGGAAATTATAACCTCAAAAGATTTAAAGCATGTATCACTCTTAGCAAAAATAACCTACACATCCTAACGGGGCATTGTAAACGCAGGGAACACCTAAGTAAGATAGCGATATGAGATGAAGGCCTCTGCAGATTCTGCAATAAGTCCACAGAAACTCCAGCGCAAATACATTAATCTGTGAGGGAGCTCTGGAAGAGGGCGCAAACCACTCCATGGTATAAGTAGGAGGCACAGTAGACCACAAGGTCGCAGTTAACTACACCCTATATACTGTTATTATTATTAGTATATATTTTTCGGGACCACCCAAAGAAGTATATAAACAAAGTACAAAAACAGACCAAAAACAAACCCATTTGCGGACCCACTTCTTTGGACTTCTTTAAAGTCGTTCTTTTTTTTTTTAAGTATGGGGCTGATTAGCTAGCACTGCGATAAAGAATAGTTTTTTTGTGCTCCCTATAAGATTAGTTAGTAGTTTGGTCTGTCGACAATCCTAGGTCTTTGATAAACCATACGATTTTTGAGGTCGATGATTTAGCAATATCTTGAGGTTCGGTTCTTTATCGAAGCACTTAAGCCTCTTTTGGATGAATGCAGAGCAATCGCATAGGATGTGTTCTTCCGTTTCTGGTAGGTTCTAGGCAGAGTCTACACAGATCTGTAGAGCTTTTACCCATTTTCATGAGATGATGGTTCAGGGACCTGTTATTAAGTCAGTTGCAATTTTTGCATCAATTTTGCTTATAGAGAGGATCTGCAGATCGCGTTTTTTGTTGGCGAGACCAATGAATTTTTGGTGTTTGGTTCTTGGGAATTGTGGGCAGTCCACAGAAGGGCTCTGGGCCAATGAAATTCCACCAAAAATTCCTTCGTGTCCTGGGACCCAGTAAAGAGTCACTCTGTTATGGGAAGTGAGTTGTTTTAAAATAGTTAGACAGTTTCAAACAAGTAGGGAATTGAAATTGTAGGAGTTAAGAGCTTTGAATGCTGCTTGGCTGTCTGAGAGGAGATGTGTATATATCTGATCTTCTGAAATTGCGTCTTTAGCATTCTCTTGCGCGTAGTTTAATGCCATGTTGTGTGTCCTAGAGGAACTGACATTTTGCAGTTGGGTCCGCTGATGCCTGCTCCTACACCCGTTGGCATTTTCGAAACATCCGTGAACCAGACTGAGTGGGATCTGTTTAGCCTAGGGCCTCCAGTTTCCCACACCGAGCGATTAGGTATGGTGATGAGATATTGTCGATGAAAGTTTACTTTTGTGGGCATGTAATATGCTTAAGTGTCCTGTAAGATCTCCCTATTTTTTCACGAAGTGCAGTTTTATTGCGCTTGAAGCAGCGTTCTTTTTTATTCGCGCATATAGCGGTGAGAGATCAAGGAGTTGCTCACCTGTGATTTAAGCTTTGCAAGCTAGTCTTTGTATCTTTTGAAGTTCTTTCTGGGCAGATATTTGATTTACCTTTTCGCACCACACAAGAGCTGAATAAGTAATGATTGGTAAGACTATGGTTTGGTAGGTCCAATGTATAATTTTTGAACGTAGACCACATTTCTTGTCGAAGAGTTTAGAGCATGCCCAGCATTCGCTTTATTTAGGGAACGTTCTAAGCGAGCATTCGAAGTAAGCTTATGATCAAGTTTGATTCTGCAATTTCTTTGGATTCTAGCGAGCCTTCTATCTTCGATGTAGGGCCGTTATCATAGATTTACCAGATTGATATGCGAATTGATTTTTATTGAGGGGACGTTCTACAAGAAAGGAATTACGTATACGATGGTCTACTATTTTTCCATTAACTTTAAGAAAAAAGAAGTTAGGCTTATTGGCCTAAAATGCTTGGGATCTGAGGCAGATTTGTTACCAGCCTTGGGAATGAATATAATGTTACGCCTACGTCAAAGGGATATAACTGAAATCGAAGCTGGATCTAAATAGTGCAACTAGAATTGGAGTAAGTAATTCACATTACATTAACTTAGAGAAGTGAGTTTCTACATCAGGCAATTTATTACCAGTCAGGGATGTTATAACACCCACCTTGATTAGAGGGCAAAAGCAACGAACCCAACATGTCAGAATGATGTCTCCGCAGCAGGCGATGCATGTCACACGATCTGGAGGCAGCTAAAGGATGATATAGACTTTTAACGAATTACTAAAGTGGAGATTTTTTAAGCGTAGTTTTTTTTTTGAATCGAATAAAACACTCAAATTTGCAATATTCAAAATATTGCTAAATAGGCCTTCGACATTTACGTTTTAAAGACAACTTCATGTAAATGTTGTCCGCCGCTCGGTTTCAAATGATCCAATTTTGCGTCACTTTTTCGAGCATTCCGTTATGTTATCCAGTAAGGCTGCAATCGTGTTCGATCGTGACTAACGACTTTACATAACCCCACAAGAAATAATCAAGAGGCGTTAAAACGCATGATCTTGGCGGCCAACTCACAGGGCCATTTCGAGAGATAAGCTGTTCACCAAATTCATCCTTCAACATTTCCATTGTTCACGAGCTTTGTGGCATGTGGCACCGTCTTGATGAAACCACATGTCAACCAAGTTCAACGCAGCCAACTGAGACAAAAAAAAGTCGCGTATTATGGCTCGATATCGTTCGCCGTTGACGGTAACGTTTCTTCCACCCTCGTCTTTGAAGAAAAATGGACCGATGATACCACAAGAGCCCATAAACCACACCAAAATGTCGTTTTTTCGGGATGCATCGGTAATTCTTGCGACAGTTCTGCTTATTTTCGTATCGTTGAGCCAGAAATGAGCCTCATCGCTGAGCACAAATTTTCGATAAAACAGCGGATTTTCACATTTTTCACAGAGCACGAATTTTGATAATACATTTCAATAATTTGCAATCGTTGCTCGTTTGTAAGTCTTCCCATGATTGCCAACCTGTCAACCTAAAAAACTTAACTCTTAAAAAATTACGCTTTATATTAAGCAAGATCATACGTCTTAGGCTACGTCTTAGCAACTGAGACACGATGTCCAAATGGACAAGAAGTACCAGGTTCAGGATCTTTATCGTTTAGTTTCGATTCAATGTGAAAATGCGATAAGATAAGTACAAATTTGGTTAGAAACGTTTACCTACATCAAGAATGTTTTGAGAAGTACAATAATCTTAAACGGCAAAATGTTGTTCAATGGGAAAAATCTTTCTACAGAAATACGTGGACAGGTTTTCTGTTTTCACCCACTAAATAACCTGAGCAAAGCTATTTAATAAAATAACAGAAAAATTGGGTACGTTTTCGAAAAAAAAGCTTTAAGTTTGTTTATTCCACAAAAAAATTAACTTTATTATTAAAAGTCAATTAATAAGACAATTGCTGTAATTAAAATCTTTTGACAAGTTTGAAACGTTATCTAAAACTATGAAATTCTCCACATAAAAGTGCATTTAACCCATTTCCGACGGCTACCAGTTCCCGTTGAGTTAGAACCGTAAAATTTCGAATAGTTTCTATTTTTGGCCTAATTAGATAAAAAAATAAAAAATAATAGTAAAAAATAGTATATCGTTTAGTTTTCCGGAAAATTGAACAAAATTATTGGAATGAAATTTTCTTCTCACATGGAAAATAAGTAATTTTTATTTGAATATTTTTATGACAAATATATTCAATATAGGTTTAGTGATACAAAGATTGTTAAGAAAATCAAAACAATAAAATTTATAAAAAATATATATAAATTATATATGTAGATATTTTTACAAAAAGGTTTTATTTTGTGTGATATTCATCGAAGCATTTTGGATGAAGCGGGACATTACATTTCTTGCAGGAATAGACGGTCTGGCTGAAACACTTTCGACATCGACGACGCTTTCCTATTTTGATGACTGTGTGCTTGACGTCATCGAAAAGAATCACTTTATTGGGGTTTCCTGCCCTTTGGAGCATCGGTTGGACAGTTAACTATTAAATCTACAACAAATTTTCTAAATTCTAGTTGCGACATTGGAGTTTCCTTAGCAAATTTTTGGCAAATGCAATGATATGCATTTGATAAAAGTGGCCAGTACCACTTCTTTCCTCGAATTCGTATCCAATAGTTGCTTGTAGCATTATCGAACAGATTAACTCCACCCATCGTCATGTTGTATTCACGCACTGCATTTGGCATTGGAAGATTGATGTGTTTTCTGCTCTTACGATCAAACCGTTTTGCTTGTTGGATTGGTTGGTCAATTAAGTCGGATGCCAAAACCTTATATACATTTTTTGAAGTTTCTAAGCTCAACGTAAATGTTAAATTTTAAAAAACGCATTCTTGATGGGTTTTTCCAATATATTTAAAAGTAGCTTTGTTTTTTTCCTCGAAATTAAAATACTCAATCCGATACCGCACATAAAATATACAAGGTGGCGCAAAATAACCTTCCGATGTTTTTTGGCTGTAATTTAAAAAAAAAAATGAAAAACTTTGATTCTTCTTGTGGATTATTTTTATTTGGTCTTTTAATTTTTTTTACATCAAGTCGAGAATATGATGTCATGTAAATGGCCGCCGCCACAGTTGATTGTCATTTGAGCCCTTTTTATGGCATTTTCCATCACTTTGGCCAAAACTTCCGGCGATAGGTCCTCACATTCTTGACGGATATTGTCTTTAAGAGCTGCAAGAGTCTGAGGCTTGTTGACATAAACCCGCGACTTCAAAAAGCCCCACAAAAAGAAGTCTGGAGCGGTCAAATCAGGCGATCTTGCTGGCCAGTGCAAATCGCCAAAACGGGAGATTAGGCGCCCGGGAAATGCATCCTTCAGCATATCGGTTGTGGCACGTGCAGTGTGTGCCGTTGCACCGTCCTGTTGGAACCACATGTTTTCCAATCCCAATTCATCAAGTTGCGGCAAAAAGAACTCGTTGATCATTGCTCTGTAGCGCTCACCATTCACAGTAACCGTTTGGCCCGCGAAGTCTTCGAAGAAAAAAGGTCCGATGACTCCTCCAGCGAAAACAGCACATCATACAGTGACTTTGAGCGGGTGTAATGGCTCTTCGTGGGTTACACGCGGATTTTCAGTGCCCCAGAAGCGTAAATTTTGCTTATTTACGTACCCGCTAAGATGGAAATGGGCCTCATCACTCATGATTATTTTTGATGAAAAATCATCTTCCTCTTGGTGGTGATTATGGATGGCTTGAGCGTATGTTAGACGCGATTGGCGGTCAGCAGCTAACAGCTGATGCACCGTCTGGACTTTGTACGGAAACATCTTCAAATCTTGTACCAAAATTCGCTGTAAAGAACGTCGACTGATACCCATTTGCGTGGCACGTCGTCTGGTCGATGTCGACGGCGCTTCCATGACATCTTCGGCTACAGCAGCAATATTCTCTGCAGAACGGCTACTCCGGGGTCTGCCACCGTTGGCAGCATCTCGTGTTGTACCAGTCTCTTCGAGGCGAGCGGATAAAACGTCGCAGTGTTTCACCAGTAGGCGGCGTTGGACGGCTAGGAAATCTGCGACGAAATTCACGTTGTGCCAAAGTCACCGACCGATTATTGCTCAAATAAATAGTCACCAATATTCCGCGTTCTGGAGCAGTGTAGCGTAACATTGTTTATTAACGTGTATTTCGCATGTGTTTACTACACAAATGTCAAAACAGAACTGACATTAGGGGCCATTCGCAAAATTTATAGCATTTTCTGATAGGAGGATTACTTTTGCGCCACCTTGTATAATGTCGTGGGGATAGTAAAGGGTTTTCCTCGAAATTAAAATGTATGCTCGCGTTACCGTACCTGACCACACTCATAAAAAATTGTTAGGCTTAGTGGTTTCCTTTCCGGAAAAGGTACTTCCTAATTATTTCTAAGAAATCATTTGGATAGGTTTTTTTACAACACCTCTAGAACTAGAATATGTATCCTGTTTTTCAAATATGCGTACATTATAATCATAAACACACAATTTCACAAGAAAGAACCGTTTATTTTGATTTGAAAACACATCGAACGCAAAAAATGTTTTTGGGATCAAAAACGTTGCGAAAACGCAACGTAATGCTTTTATCTCACCTGTAGGGTAAGGTGTCAACTTTTTTTTAGAATATAATTTGAACCTTTTTCTTTCCTGCAGTTAATATGATTTTGAAGAATTATAATTTTAAAAAAATAAATGTTCGATAGTCCAAAAATGCTACCTCAAAATGTTCAAAATGTCGGATTTTTAAGATGCTAAAAAAGCATGAAAATAAAGTTTCAGAAAACAAAAATCCAAAAACAGGTCGATTAGATAATTGTATTAACCTCTTAGATCACTATTTAGTTCATTAAAATATATCATCAGTTAGCCCACACTTATGACGTTAGCCGAAAATGGGTTTTACTCCTTTTCAGTCATTTAATGTCTTTAAATTCCACTAATCCTTAAGTCGATTCGCTACAAAAAAAATATTTCGATTTTTCAATTCACATTTAAATTGCGCTTCACTCCACAAGAGTTATTTGCCTTGAACTCCACCCCACCCAACTGTGCTTGGTATTGTCCTTTCCTTCCCATTTCTGTGAAAGTCCAAGAGTATTTCATGTAAGTGACGCCAATTTAAATAAATTTACAAACTGCATTTGAAATTTCAAGGACGACTATGGCTAACGACTAGTTAGCCGTTCTGCTTTTGACTGAAAACAATTTTCACAATTTGCTCAAAGTGGGCGTGGATTACTTTCACCCATTTTTATACCTACTGACATTATCCCTATCGTGCGTGATACTACATTGGCGCCAGAGCTAGCCAGCCAGCCAGCCAGCCATACTTTCATAATACATATATCTATTAAAGGAAAGGTGCTCACATGCAAATCGACAATCGACAAGGACGCGACTATAAAAGCTGTGATTAAACGATGAGACCGCATATTACATACTATCATAGAATGAAATGGGTTCTGTGTTATTTTTCTAGTGGTGTTAAATTTCGTTCTGTTTTACAAATTCCGTCAATACACGCGCTTAATTAACGTTGGTATAGCTACATGTTTTTCCACGGACTATACAACAACAAGAACTATGTCAACTTGGCGGCAATTTGTTTACTGTCCAGTGGAGCCAGACAATGATGATGAGTGCGCTGTGACATTTTTTTTTTATTCCGTGGAAATAAAAATGTTCGTGTCAACGATGGAGAAATTAAGAGCTCTTAATTGGGTTGGTTTTCTTTTATTACGTTTTACAGTTAAACTAAAAAGAAAAAAATAATAAGAAGAAAATCCATTTGAATCAGAGAACGGTGTAGTTGCTCTTTTTTTTTTTTTTTTTGGCTATTTTCGAAATTGTATGACTTGAGTCGAAGACATGGGGTAATGTTTTCTCAAAAAATTGTTTGCTTCAACAGTTTTTCGTTAATGGATTATGGTCTTAGATATATGTAGGTTTCGAATTGCAGGTACACAACGATTTTAAAAGCAATTACTTGCATGAATGGTTTCGGATTTGACAGTATCTCTTGCGTTATGTATTAATAGAGAAATGGAATGCACGCTGGTGGACATTTGAAGTTTTTGAGGAAAAGTGGTAAATTTAATCGAAGCAGAAAATAAAGTGGAATGAGCTATGACCAACAAAGAGGAACTATTTTAAATTATAATGCAAATGTAACTTAGGTTTGGTTAGTAAGTGAGCGACAAGTGCTGACACAGACCGGAACACTTTTGGTATGTTGTAATAACAGAAGTTTTGAGGAAAAATGTCCTCCCTCTTCGTTAAACTGCTTCTGACTAGGTGAAAGAGACTTCGTGTTAGTAAAATTACATAGATTTTCATAGATCTTTTCTTTTTCTGGATAAAGCCGGAAATATAGTTTTCTCACCTAAGGCCCAAGGCTTGTTGCATACATGCCCATGAAGAAGTGTACAGTGTCACTTTTCTGTACTAACAGCGTTTTAGTCCCAGCTAGACCCAGATGCAGATCTGGTTAGTTGCTGGACATCTAATTGCACTACGGCTAGAGTCTAATTATTTTCGCCATAACGGCTCGATTATTTCTGGTTTATAGGCATAGACTCACGATTGAACTTATCTTCAGGTCACCCCCAGTTAACCGTGCCATTTCGTGAAATTTATCGTTCGTCAATTGTTTCTTTCAGTAAGTAATTGTATCGCATGCTGTGTGGCATGTAACGTCGTCCTTCTATGGCTGGTGGCTTATCATCGCTCCAAATGCGGCAATTCTGTTTATTGTTAAACCAAAGTGTGTTTCTTCATGGATGGATGGATGAGTTCGAATTGAATCCTCTTTTTTTTAATATTAATTTGAACAATTTGCCAAACCAGACATGCCTCAAAGCAATCGAGAACGATTCAAAGTTCTCCGCCTAACAAACCCACTTTAAAGGGTACGCTACAGCTGTATATCTCTAGTCTAGCCCAGTCTACTTTACTTTTGCATCCCTGCAAATCTTGTGAACCTGTGCAAGATCAACTCTATTGGTGTCAAAAAAAGGTCTTAGACAGGGCGCTAAAACTATTTCTGATTTCTTTAGTATTATCTTTGAAAGAATGGAAAATCAAATGAGTATCTATCCAATAAGTTCAGTACGTTCATGCTATATACCTTTACAAAAAGGGAAACCTATAACACCACCGTGAACAGGCATAAATGCCAGATGATAGTGGTCTTACTGCGTTCCACAGTGAACTTCAGCAATGAAATAAATGAAAAAAGGTCAGACGTAGAACTTTGGTCTTGCCAACATACTGATTCCTCATGCTAAAGAGCTATTGGGTGCGAGAGGTCGCTGCTTCAAATCCCGACCTGTACCACCTGAAAGTGTTTTTATTCGCTGTACCACCTGTTGCGAACGTCTGACAAACATCCAAGAGTAAGAAATGTCATGAGAAGCTTCTCAAATTGCCTAAATTGCCGTTCGGAATCGACTGTAGGTCCCTCCATTCGTGTCAAAAAATATATCTTCACACACACAGTGGTTGGAGAAGCCAGGCTTTGGGTCCTATATGGGCCGTTTACGCCTAATATTTATTTATTTTTAAAGAGCAATCGAAGAGTAAAGCCATCATTGGAACAAAAACTTAGGCCCAATAGCAAATAGTCAAAATGAAATTAAACGTTAATGGCTCATATAGGGCCTAAAGCCTGTGTATGTGCAAAGTTATATTGTTCACACAAATGCAGGGGACCTACAATTTTATGCCGAATTCGAATGGCAAATTTAAGGCCCTACTCATGACAAGTTGGAAAGGGTTAATTTAGCCAAGAACTATACAGTTGAACTCCTATACAGTTGAACTCCGCCTTGTTACGCCAGTAGCATGGCGGTCCCAAGCCCGGATAAAGGAGGAGGTGTTGGAGGCAACGGTTTTTAACCTATCCTCTGTAAAAATAATCCGTTAGTGTACTCTAACCTACAGGAGCAGTAGTTAAAACTCAAAATATTAATGAATGAACAACCTAAAGGATGTTAATACTCCAGGTGGTACTGGCAATAGCCAAAATCCATCCGTGGTCTTCTCGACTGCGGCTGGGGCTCGGATTCTGGAGGCCCCAACATTCATTGAACACACAAGCGACTCTTGTGGCTCTATGTCCGACTCTTTGGGCAAACTCTTTATAGGTTGAATTTTGCTAAAACATATATTAATTGGTCAGTCGACAAGTGGAAAAGTATGTTATTCAGTGATGAATGTAAATTTATCCTGTGGAACACTGAAGGCATACAATACGTTAGGCGTACGCCCAAGCAAAGACTCAATCCACGCTTCTGTAAAAGTACACTAAAGCATGGGGGTGGAAGTGTTATGATATGGACATGCTTTTCTGGTTATGGTGTTGGTCCTTTTCATAAAATAGGGGGCATAATGGATCGTTTTGTTTACAAGGATATTTTGGAAAATGTGATGCTGCCGTATGCCGAATGGAATATTCCACTTTCTTGGGTAATCCAACATGACAACGACCCGAAGCATACTTCAAAAATGGTCAAGGAATGGCTAACAGACCATCGGATTGAAGTTCTTGATTGGCCGGATTTGAATCCGATTGAAAATTTATTCGGGATTCTTAAACGTCGCGTTGGAACAATACGGTGCAAAAACCAAATGGAGTTGAAAAATTTATTGAAAATACAATGGGAAAACATACCAGCAGCTATTAAAGGGTGATTTTTTAGCTGGTTTGGTTTTGGCAACACTGGTTTTGACAGCTGACGTGTGTTTAGTACCTTGTGTCACTGTCAAACAGCTTCAGTTTGGTTTGCAATTTAACCATGGATCGTCTTACAAATGAACAACGCTTGCAAATTATTGAATTTTACTATCAAAATTCGTGCTCGGTTCGAAATGTTCATCGCGCGCTGCTTCCATTTTATTATCGGCATTCTCGACCTTCTGAGCAGTCTATTCGGAAGATTGTGACCAAATTTCGCACCAAATTTACTTTGTTGGACATTAAACCACCAACACGTTTACGTACTGTGCGTATTGAAGAAAATATTGCGGCCGTATCAGCTAGTGTGACAGAAGACCGCGAAATGTCGATTCGGCGCCGTTCCCAGCAGCTAGGCCTTTGTTACAGCGTAAAGCCTTTTAAGATACAGCTGGTGCAAGAACTAAAGCCAGCCGACCTACCACAACGCCGAATTTTTGGTGAATGGGCTCTTGGAAAGCTGGCCGAGGATCCGCTTTTTTATCGAAAAATTGTGTTCAGCGATGAGGCTCATTTTTGGTTGAATGGGTACGTAAATAAGCAAAATTGCCGCATTTGGAGTGAAGATCAGCCAGAAGCATTGCAACAGCTACCAATGCATCCCGAAAAAGCCACTGTTTGGTGCGGTTTATGGGCCGGCGGCATTATTGGGCCATATTTCTTCAAAGATGATGCGAATCGCAGCGTTACTGTCAATGGTGAACGCTACCGAGCGATGATAACAAACTTTTTTTTGCCCGAAATGGAAGTTCTTGACTTGCATGATATGTGGTTTCAACAAGACGTTGCCACATGCCACACAGCACGCGAAACAATGGCGCAATTGCGAGGCGAGTTTGGTAAACAGTTAATTTCACGTTTCGGGCCGGTCAATTGGCCGCCTAGATCGTGCGATTTGACACCATTAGATTATTTTTTGTGGGGGTATGCCAAGGCTAATGTGTATAGGGACAAGCCCGCTTCGATTGACGCACTGGAAGCCAACATCCATGCATTCATTCGTGAGATACCGGCCGATATGTGTGAAGGAGTATGCCAAAATTGGACTCAGCGGATGGGCTACCTGAGACGCAGCCGCGGTCAACATTTGCATGAAATTATCTTTAAACATTAAATTGCAAGGTTCAAACTATCGATTCAAATAAATATTTCATTCATTTTTTCGAATTTTTTGTGTTTTTTTTTTAAAAAAGTTCTAAACCTCTTAAAAAATCACCCTTTATTTCTAATTTAATTGAGTCGATGCCTCGTAGATGTGCTGAAGTCATAAAAAATAACGGATATGATACAAAATATTGAAAGAGTTGCTTAGGTTTTGCACAGCTGTTTTTTGAACTGATTTTGATTTATTTTTTTTTATTTACTGTTAATAAAAGAAAATTAAAAACTTTGTTTGGGTGATTTTGAGGACATATGCAAATATGTAAATAAATATATTTACAGTTTACCGGGAAGTATTTTTAAAAATGGGAGACAACTTTTTACATGAGAGTAGGGAAAGTTGCTTAGGTTTTGCACAATACTGTATGAGGTATTGGTACTGTAGGCTTAGTAGACCAAGAAATACATTGATCCCAGAGCCCACATTGAAGAATAAATACGAGGAACGTATTTGTTGCTGGAAGCTCGCTACGTCTGTGTACAGCATTGACTTGACCTCATCTGCACTAATTCCTGATTAAGAAAGTACCTTTTTTATTAGTTTGGCAACATTTTTTATAGAAATGTTTTTCCTCCACAAATGTGTCAATATTTACAATTTGGACGTGATAAATTCAACCAAGCAACCTATAATAAATAAAACTTTCTATAACCGGAACCGATAATAAAAGAAGCTGTCGCAAATATATGTTTTCGTTAATCAGTAACACAAAAAGATGATAACCCTCAAATTACTTTTCAAAATAAAAATAAAAAAAAATAAACAATTCGTTTATATTTAGAACTGTACTTCTACAACTGCGACCTAAAAAAATATTTATTGTCAATAAGCTTGGATCATTTATCAAAAATCAACAAATTAATTTTAACACTAATTAACCAAATTCTGACCAGCCAACCGACTGCGCATGACATTGGGAAACAATTTTAATCTGCTCGCGTTAAAAATAAATAATCTTGTTCAAACCGAATTAAGCTATATGTGCAAGTAAACTGCACACCGTAAAAAAAAAAACTGAAATACAATTAAAAGCTGACAGCAGCGGTGCAAGAATGATGATGTAAAAAAAAAACACTACTGAGATATTTTGCCCGATCTATGTGGCTAGCTGCACCAGTAGACCGTTTTAATTATTACAAAATATTTCATTTTATGCTCTCTGTACACAATTCACCATTGATCTACTGACACACATTAAAAGACGCTCGCTCGCTCGTTCTGTTCTTCCTCAGACAGTCAGCCGGCTATCTAGTGTCTAGCGCGTGTAGGCACTATTCCCATTTAACACTTTCCTCCACCATTAAACAAAAAAAAAAAAGAAGACTTATTGTAGCTGTGAATTGTGTTTATCTCTTGATGTTGCTGCGTTTATTTATATATATATTTTTTAATTTGAGTTAGTTGTGTTTCGGTCCACTCATTTGGCGTATCTATATGTATCTATGATGATGCCAAAATTAACAAGACCATTTCAATGTCACCCAAAAGCAGAAAACATATAAAAAAAAAACGCGTACGGTCTTGATTTGGTTCAAAGAAGGTGCCCTCATTAGCACTTCTTTTTTCATTTTTCTTTTACAGAAAAGAAATTATTAAGAAGAAGACGTCAAAAGTTTGTAGATTACAAACACGTTAACAATGGAATTAGGCAGTGGGTTATGTGCAGTTGTTTGTCATCATGTAGAGGGTTTTTTGACAATGAGTCAAATAGGTTAGCGCTATTTATTTCTCCTCAATTTTCTTGTTTGTTGGGATTTCGTCATAAAAACGTAATCACATGTTTGTCATTCATTGGAGCAATCGTACAGAGAGAAAACTAAGTATTTTCTCTGAAGCGGCGCAGGTCTTGAAGTGTGCGTAATGTGTATGTGCTGAAGTACTTACGACTTACTCAATTTTATTAACTTACGCAACTTGTGTCTGGTAAACTAAAGGGTGATCCATTTCGAGGTTCCCTACTTTTTTAAAGAAAAAAAAACAAAGAAAATTCAAATTTAATGGAGAATGTTTAATATCATTTGAAAGAACATTCTTTGGCATTTATTTTTTGAAGATTATGTCTATCAAATGTTGGCCGTTGCTACGTCGCAGATGGTCCATCCGTTGAGTCCAATTTTCGATCACTCGTTCGAGCATTTCGACTGGTAACTGGCGAATGACACGCGTGATGTTTTCCTCCAAGGCCTGAATCGAAGCGGGTTTGTCGGCATAAGCTTTTGACTTTACATATCCCCACAGGAAAAAGTCTAACGGTGTGATATCACACGATCTTGGTGGCCAATCGACCGGCCCAAAACGTGAAATTATGTGCTCATCGAAATGTTCTCCCAATAAGTCCATTGATTGATGCGATGTGTGGGAAGTGCGAGCTTCAATTTCAGGCATCAAATAGTCGGTTATCATGGCACGATAACGGTCGCCATTGACGGTTACGTTCGCACCGGCATAATTTTTAAAGAAATATGGACCGATGATTCCACCGGCCCACAAACCACACCAAACCGTTGTTTTTTCTGGATGAAGTGGCAGTTCTTCAATCTCTTCAGGTTGCTCTTCGTCCCAAATGCGGCAATTTTGTTTGTTTACATACCCATTGAGCCAGAAATGGGCCTCATCGCTAAACAAAATTTGCCTCGAAAACGTCGGATCTTCTTGGAACTTTTCAAGAGCGGCTTCAGTTGTTGCACAAGCTGTATTTTGTACGCTTTCAATTTAAGATCTTGACGTAAAATGCGCCAAGTCGTTCCATACGTCAGTCCGAGTTGCTGCGAACGGCGCCGAATCGACTCTCTACGGTCTTCGTGTACACTCTCAGCTACGGCCGCTATATTTTCTTCACAGCGTGCTGGACGTGGTCTATTCGGTCGAATATTATCCAATAATGAATGCTGGGTCTCAAAATGGGTGATGGTGTTGCGAATAGTACGCTCAGTAGGCCGATTATGTTGACCATTCCTCACAGAACGTGAATTTTCATAATAAAGTTGAACAATTTGTAAACGTTGTTCACGCGTAAGTCTTTCCATTATGAAATGCCAAACAATACTAAACAAAAATAACATGACAGCATGACACGACTCACACGTGACCTGTCAAAAAAGGCTATTGAAAAAAGTATCTCTACTTGGATCACCCGTTACTAGTATACGCCCGAGTTGAGTACGAGATAACTGCTTTCTGTATGCGAGGGAATGTTTATCGCAATTTTTCTCGTTTGCAAAAAAATAGAGTACATGTTCATGAAATATTTATGATAGAATTTCATTGAAGACCATGAACGCTTTAGCTCCGACCCTTGCCCTATGGCTACATTTAATTCAACATCTTGTAGTAACCCTGTACGAAACATCAAATTTTATGTGATCCTAATAAAGTCATTGCTCTTTGGTTTATGTGTAAGTTTGAGTATATCACAATTTGTTTAAACACAAACACAAAAGTCATTTGGGATTGACCTTGGTCCAAAAGTAGTCTACATAAACATTCAGGAAGTGACTCGAAACAGGCTTTTATTTGTTTTTAATTTTATTTTTTTTTGAATATAAATTATTTACAGCGTACACAGAAAGTAGAATCAAAATGAACAACCGGTGTTGTTGCTAATAAATGCGCGGCTTGTCAATGAAAATAAAATGTAAAACATTCAAAGTGTCTGGCCGAACTCGAATCATTTCCATGAGCGAAAAGAATTTCCACATGCGTTTACTTCGATAACGATATTGGGTACAATTACCCCTTTTCGTTCTTGATTTAAATCATGTGGTCAGGTACCTATTTCTGTACCTTCCTCCCGTGATTTGATTCAAATAAATTTTACATCATCATCATTTGATTAATGTGAAAGAAGACGATTATAATAGTAAGCATTGTGTTTAGCTTTTCATGGTTATGGCCTGGGGGACACTTCAAACGCTGGGTATACCTACCTACCTAGCTATTAAAAATTGACAGGTGCCATACAAGGCCTTGTCCTCTAGAAAAATGTGCTCTGCCGGGTGCACGGTTAAGTGATGAGCAAATAAACTTAATTACTTTTATTTAAAATCATGCATTAGTTGCCTAACGAAATTAAAGAAAGTTCAATCCAATGGCAATGAAAACATATGGAAGGCTCAAGATGGATTGGGTTTGATACGCTCTACACATTTATCGACTAAAGCATGCACGTGTATTAACTCAAATTCACGCGTATATGTGCAATAGGGGGCTCTAATTACAACCTCCAAATTTAAAGTTGCATTGGTTTTCTGTCCATTTCTTAAAAGCTTCTTGGTTTTCGAGGAATTTAAAAAAAAAACTCAAATGATAAAGAACGACCCGAAAACCTCCGAAACATGGGCAGGTGATTGTCAGGTACTTCTTGTTTTTTTTAAATTCCCTCTGTGGTTTAACCTTTCAAAAAATTTAGGCTCCATACCAAATTTCAACTGTTTAACATCAGCGGTTCCTGAGTTATAAGGCCCCAAACTTAGCAAAAACCATAACCACTGACTCACTAACAGATCATCAAAACTATGGAGCACTTCCAATCATCGTAGAACCTTGAAATTTGGCACAGTAATAGGGTTTGCGGAGAAACCACAGGGACAAATCTAACATTTGTGATATTCCATCCAGGGGGCGTGGCAGCCACCCACATCTATTAACGTAGCCCCGAAAAGTGCTACAATTATGATTTTTTACATGAGGGTTGGATTTTAAGAACAAAATCGGAAAATATAATATATGTATTTATTTTCCATTTAGGGGCGTGGTAACTGATGTCGGTAGTTGTTTTTAAGGCAAACAGGGATCTGTATAGACAAGATTGTATTTTCCTCTAAAGGAAAGGAAATTTTGCAAAAAGTATTGAAATCACACCAAAAACATAAATGTTAAAGAATAGCCAAGTTCTTTTATACAAAAATCGCTTTTGCCTGACAAGTCAGCCGCAAAAAGTACAGAGATCTAAAAAAGAACGCCAAGTTTGTATTGTAAATGTTAAAAATGTTAAACAATGTTACGCTACACTGCTCCAGAACGCGGAATATTGGTGACTATTTATTTGAGCAATAATCGGTCGGTGACTTTGGCACAACGTGAATTTCGTCGCAGATTTCCTAGCCGTCCAACGCCGCCTACTGGTGAAACACTGCGACGTTTAGCCGCTCGCCTCGAAGAGACTGGTACAACACGAGATGCTGCCAGGCGTGGCAGACCCCGGAGTAGCCGTTCTGCAGAGAATATTGCTGCTGTAGCCGAAGATGTCATGGAAGCGCCGTCGACATCGACCAGACGACGTGCCAGGCAAATGGGTATCAGTCGACGGTCTTTACAGCAAATTTTGGTACAAGATTTGAAGATGTTTCCGTGCATCAGCTGTTAGCTGCTGACCGCCAATCGCGTCTAACATACGCTCAAGCCATCCTTAATCATCACCAAGAGGAAGATGATTTTTCATCATATAATAATAATCATGAGTGATGAGGCCCATTTCCATCTTAGCGGGTACGTAAATAAGCAAAATTTACGCTTCTGGGGCACTGAAAATCCGCGTGTAACCCACGAAGAGCCATTACACCCGCTCAAAGTCACTGTATGGTGTGCTGTTTTCGCTGGAGGAGTCATCGGACCTTTTTTCTTCGAAGACGTCGCGGGACAAACGGTTACTGTGAATGGTGAGCGCTACAGAGCAATGATCAACGAGTTCTTTTTGCCGCAACTTGATGAATTGGGATTGGAAAACATGTGGTTCCAACAGGACGGTGCAACGGCACACACTGCACATGCCACAACCGATATGCTGAAGGATGCATTTCCCGGGCGCCTAATCTCCCCTTTTGGCGATTTGCACTGGCCAACAAGATCGCCTGATTTGACCGCTCCAGACTTCTTTTTGTGGGGCTTTTTGAAGTCGCGGGTTTATGTCAACAAGCCTCAGACTCTTGCAGCTCTTAAAGACAATATCCGCCAAGAATGTGAGGACCTATCGCCGGAAGTTTTGGCCAAAGTGATGGAAAATGCCATAAAATGGGCTCAAATGGCAATCAACTGTGGCGGCGGCCATTTACATGACATCACATTCTTGACTTGATGTAAAAAAAATTAAAAGACCAAATAAAAATAATCCACAAGAAGAATCAAAGTTTTTCATTTTTTTTTTAAATTACAGCCAAAAAACATCGGAAGGTTATTTTTGCGCCACCTTGTATAAATGGCATGTGTATAGAGCCCCAATTTCCACAATTTGAAAAACAAAACTTACAAAAAAATGTTTTATTAAAAAACGTTGTCTATAAATTTTGAGAAATTATAGCTATCATTTTTATTAACTTTAAAATATTAAAAAAAAAATTTCAGATTTCATTATAGTATTTGAATAACAAATTACATTTCAGTCCCTTAATGTCTAAGGCTATGCTTAGAACCTTAAGCTCTACTTATAGAAACATAATAATACTTTATCATGGTATCCGTTCGGAAAGGAACTTTCTCCGCAACGCAAATCCAATCGGAAACTTAATTTACATTCACAGTATCCGTTTTCCGAACGTACTTGAACGCATTAGTTTGACATTTGTCAGATTCATCTCTCAAACACATGTATGTTCGATTTTTCAAACAGGTAAAGAAAAATAAATTCATTAGATTTTAACATTAAGAATTAATGTAATTTTTAAGAAAAAAATTAGCACAAACTATTAAATAAATTAAAATATTAATTAAATTATTTCCGCGATAAATATGTATATGGCAAAAAACGCATCTCATCGCGATGAAGTCTACACTGATGGTAGCGCTACGTTTTGTCGCAGAAATATTCCAAGCACGTGATCGGGACAATTACCATGAAGTAAAATTGTCCGATTCCTAGGGGGGATTGGAAACTGATACCAGTAAGAGTTTTACAATTTTTGGTGTTGAAATTTTCGAAACATATATCCTACTAAATCAGTAAAAAGGTAAATGGGACTTCCGAGTTATTTCAACGTCTAAATCTTTTGAAAACACTAAATTCTCTACAATTGCATGGTATTGGAGAATGAAGATAAAGCCAAGTCATGTGTTCTTTAACGACATCTGCATTCCAACAGTGCAGTAAAACATCGATAAAAGTGGTCAGGTGTATCGAAACATCGAATGCGATTTGTCATTTAAGACATAGCGCAGCACGAGTAAATTTTTTTCATTTTTCAGGAGACGGATTTTAAGGTTTAGAAAAGAAAAAGTGTGACAACTTTTGGTTTGCTATAAATTTTTAGCTTTTTGAGTTATCGAATTGGAAAAAATTATACAATATAAAATGGACATATTAGTAGCTTTAACATAATTTCGACATAAGTCGACTTATGCTCTTATGTCCTTGTCCTCGTCCTTGTTGAGACAAATTTAACAAATATTGCTTTTTAATAAATTGCTCTGTTGCCACTAAAGCTGGCTGTAAAAGACTGTAAGTTGATCATCAGCATATTCAATCATCCATTCTTACAGAACTCGAAAAAAATAAAAACAAAAAAAAATTCTAAATACGAAACAATCCTTAATAAAATTTTAAATTTTTTAAAGTTGTGGTTCAAGTTTTGTAACCACATTGCTGTTAGGTCAAAAGACGGCACAAATCGTCCAGATAAGTTTGGTTAGAACAACCGAAAGTTAATGTGTTAATGGACATCGGGTCATTATGACCATAATTAGTTCTGTGAATAGGCCGAAGGAGAAGATTTATTTCCCTTAAGAGTCTGGCCGGCACTTAGATTGGTATTTGGCCTAAAAGAAGTGGCCATTTAAGGTGATAGCATAGCAAATCCCTTACAAACATGATGCCATGAGTTTTTCTTCTGGAGTTTAAAGTTGAAATGCCTAACAATTGATATCGAGTTCTCTAAGGAATTTAAAAGTTCCAGCTCATTTTCTTAAAAATGTATTTGGTGAAACACCTCTGGACGTTTTCAATGCGTTCTGAGTGAGTTTTGTAAGATTGGTTCCGCGTATTCTATCAGAGACCTAACTAATGCAATACAAAGTGAAATAAGGGTATGAGGGTCCGAAAATTCCTTGCTATTTCTTTTTATAAAAGCGAAAGAGTATTAGCTTTAGCAATAATGTGAGATGGAATGGTGAAACTCGAATCAATACAAGTACCATGATCTTTAAATTCTTCGACTCTGTTAAGAGTAATATTGTTCATTTCGTATTGATATTCAAAATGACAAGAGCTTCTGTAAAATTATGTAATAAAGTATTTTGTAATATTTAATTCTAGACAATTATTGTCGCACTAAAAACTTTGATTATAGACAACATACAACTTAACGTCAAACAATAGCAGTATTTGAGTACCAACGATCTGTCATTGATAAAAATAATAAAGAGTAGCGGACCCAAATGACTACCTTGTGGTAGTCTAAGCGTCACACAAAAGATCGTGTGCAGTTATCATCTATTTTGATCCTTTGAATCCAGCCAGACACAAAGCCATGTTGGATATCACAAAAAAAATTTCATTTATAAAATTTTTAATTTTGATTTTACGATGCTCCTAAAAGGCTTAGGCAAAGCAGATAATTTGCAAATTGCTCTATAATTTTCAATATCGTTCTTAGACCCAGATTTAAAAATTGAAATAAGAAAAGATGATTTCCATTCTTTAAGAAAAATTTCAAATGATAGATCCAGATTTAAAAATTGAAGTACATAGGTGATGCAAATTGCTTGACAGTTTGGATTGGCTTAAGTGATATGGGCTTGAGGTCATCAAGAGCTAAAATAATGTCGTGAAGACTTAGTTGTGTATTGGTCGTTGAGTACACAGATTCAAAAAATTTCGCAAAAAATGAAAGTTTTGTTGGCAGCGCTTATATATACCGCCATCTAACGTTTTTTTTTTTTCAACTAGTGCTTATTTCGCGAATGGTAACACTTAGCTCATGTCTGATTTGACAGATAATTAGTTTTATCCTTCCGCTGAACGAATATGGTGGTGTATACGCTTGAACAACGCTGGGAAATATTGCGACTTAGAGAAGATGCCGATTTTGCCAAAAAAATCATCTTTTCAGATGAAGCTCATTTTGATCTTGGCGGGTATGTAAACAAGTAAAATTGTCACATTTGGGGCACAGAAAACCCGCACGCATACATTGAAAAGCCGTTATACCCAAAACGAGTCACTGTTTGGTGCGGATTTTGGTCCAGAGGCATAATTGGGCCATTTTTCTTTGAAAATGAGCAAGGAGTGGCCGTTACAGTCAATGGCGATCGTTATCGGGCCATGTTGAACGAATTTTTGTTCACAAAATTGAAGAGGAGGATATTGGCAACATTTGGTTTCAACAGGACGGCGCTACGTGCCACACAGCCGAAGCTACACTCGATGTTTTGCGCCCTGTTTTAAAAAAAAAAGTTATTTGGCGGACCGTATACCTCAGCCTTGTTTTCGTATCATGTTAAAAAATACAATAACTTTACTCAGTTTTAAATCTTTAATTTTAGAACAAAACTATCTTTTGTTTTGCATTTTTCAAAGTCAATTTCGATGAGTCATACACGTTCCTTTATCTCATTTGCTCATTTATAAATATTTCATTGAGAATTTCACAGACAAGCACTTATTCATTTTTGCAAACCTTTGTTGCACAACTTAGCGCTTGACAAGATAACATTTTGCTTTTTTGTCATGTTGAATATTGCATTTATGTATGTAGGTACAGTAGCGGCAAATATAACAGGGACACCTTGTTTTCCAGTACCTATTAGGAAATGTTTTTAACAAATGTTTTGAACTGTCATAAGAAGCTTCTTAAAAATTCCATTGGTGTCAAAATATAGAAGCAAATTCGGGATGAAAGTAGACCGCTCTACAATGTCATTTTATGTTCACTGTCAGTTCACCTTCTCGTAATGGCCACTTTATAAAGGGTATTTTTTAGAGGTATAGAACTTAGAATTGGAATAAAACACAGGAAAATCGTCTTAATGTCCAACAATTTGGCTTTATTGGAAGCATAATTTTATGCCATTAATGTTTTAATATGTTTTCGGGCATGACTGGTTCCAATAAAGACAAGTCTAGAAGTCCAATTTTCAACCACTTTTTCAAGCATTTGGGGCTGTATGTCGGCAATAACGTCACGAATGTTGGCTTCCAAGTCCCCTAACGTTTCTGGTTTGTTGGCGTAGGCGAGCGACTTCACATATCCCCAAAGAAAATAATCCAATGGTGTCAAATCACACGATCTTGGTGGCCAATTGACAGGTCCATTCCGCGAAATTGTGCGCTCATCGAATGTTTCTTCAATAAATCGATTGTGACGTGCGCTGTGTGGCATGTATCGCCGTCTTGTTGGAACCACATCTCAACCACATTCATGCCATCAAATTCGGGAACTAACTAGTCGGTTATCATGGCTCTATACCGGGCTCCATTAACGGTAACTGACTCTCCAGCATCATTTCGGAAGAAGTATGGCCCAATGACTCCGCCAGCCCATAGAGCACACCAAACAGTCAGTTTTTGTGGATGTAATGGGGTTTCAAGGGTCTCATGTGGATTCTTTTCACTCAAAATGCGGCAATTTTGCTTGTTGACGTAGCCATTCAACCCAAAATGAGCCTCATCACTGAACAAAATTTTCGCGGTAAACTTCGCGAACTGAAACATTATTTTCGAAATAAATTTGAACGATTTGCAAGCGTTGTTCATTTGTCAACCTGTTCGCGATGAAATTGCAAACCAAACTGAACATAAATGACATTAGAGTTGCCAGATTTGACCACAAAATGTCAGTTTTATCTCTATTCGAAAAACCACCCACTAAAAAAAACACCCTTTACTTTCCTTAAACACAGAAATATTACCAAAAATAAATACTGCAAAACAAAGTGTTCATTTTATATTTGCCGCCGTTACTGCATGCAGTTATACATTTGACTGACAATATGAATAATCACAAAATAAAAATCTATGTGCCCAGATGTACATATTTCTCTGGCAAGTCACTTTCTAAACTTCTCACGTAAGCTTAATTTGCCGAAAATTTCAAAAACATTTCATCGCACGATTCATCAAGCCTGTCACATTCATTCATTTAATGGTGTGTTCCAAGACAAATGTTCAATGGGAAAACCACATTTAAAAATTAACATCTCCCCATCGTTTGCGAAATTCCTCACATCAGTTAAAATCCTGTTCGCTCTGGTCATGTTCCACTTCTGCCGATCGTGGTGGCGGCTTTTATATATGTATGTATGTATGTGCTCGAATAACGTACCAGACAACAAACAGCACCACGATGGCGGCTTATTCATTACCTATCCAAATCGTGAAATTGTTTTTATTTGCGCGAAAACTCCTACAGCATTAACCAATACATTGAGGAAAACTTGACCTCATTCCGAGTACAGACATCCTCTTTTAGCAACTGCATTCACTGTCACCTTCCCCACCAAGTTGCACTTCACCGCAAATGCTGTCAGAAAGAAACAAAAAACAATGATGGACAAAAGTACTCTTGGGTGCAACACCAAAGTGCGCAGCGTGTTGCGCTACACCCGAAAGCATAATCGACCATACTTCTGGCAAAGCGGCAACCTTGAGCCAACAACAGATACAGTATCTCAAACCAAATGAATTCAGGTTGAAAGAATACCTTGTAAAGTTTTTCTCTCTCTCTCTCTCTTTGTATAGCGTAAACAAATAGTGGTGTGGTAATGACAGCAGCTGTTAACTGTTACACGGTTGCATTTTTTTTTTTGTTTTTTTGTAGCAAAAGTCCGTCCAGTTGGCATTGCCATGCCAATACTAGTGGCAAGAATCGACAACAAAAGATAACTGTTATGTTTGTATGACGTCATTCTGATTCATTCAATATTCCCAAGTTGGCATTCGATTCTATGAGACTCAGTATCCATATATATATACTGTAGGTAGAGTGTGTATGTCTGCAAGTTACTCATAGCTTTTACATGGTCACCGATATCTGAGAAGCAGCACTATCATCATCATTGAGTGGGGAAACAAATACCAAAAAATTAAAATCGTAATTTTTTTTTGTTGGCAAATAACAGATAGCAAATAAATTCGAGAACTAGAAGCAGAAACGATACGAAAAACAAACAAACAAACAAGTACAATAGAAGAAAAAAAAAACAAAATAGTTACAGCCACGGGGCAAAACCTTGGAATATTATAAATGTACTACCCCACTTGGAGCTAGCTCCATGTGATTTCTCATTTTCATTCATTGAGCAAAGGAGGTTTCCCATTTCGTCTCGGTCTTCTTACAATAGGTTTGGGGTTCTCTTGTTATTTCATCAAATTAAATTGAAAAGATTCATTCTGAAGGAGATTACTCTGTCAGGACCTGGGATTGGGAATTGATAAAACTATTCTGTTTCTCTTTGGGGTTTTTGCGGTATGATTCCTGAGGAATACGAACTACATGCTAGAAAGAATTAGAAAGGGTTTCATGCCAATGCGCCACTGAACAGAGTTCGCTTCGTTCAATTATTGAACAAAAAACAATCCGATGGTTAGAGATCGATAAGTCAGCTGATTTAAGATACTAGTGCGGTCTGTTGTTGTTGGTTGTTGTAATAGTTAATACGAAATGAATGGTTATGCAATAGCACTTTTGTAAATGGGAAATATTTCTCATCTCATCATGGTCGAGGTTTAGGAGGGCTTGGCTGTAATTTCAGCATGGTATAATGGGGGAAAAGTTTTTATTTCAATTAGCTGTACTTGTAAGTGTTGTGTTGATGAGCAAATGAATGGTCCGTAGTCTAGTTGATTTTTGGAGTCTGCACAGGGGCCAGTTACGTCTTAAACTGCCACGTGCTGTGTCCCTCTTTACTAGATAAGAGTCAAGAGCCACATTTTTAGCTTATTGCCACGGGGCCTTGCGGAACGAAAAACCGCTGATGTGTAACAGTAGACACTTTCGCTTTCAGTACCGCGACAATCGTTACGCTTGACGTCAAAAACGCAGTTAAATCAGCCAACTGGAAGTTCATATTGAGGTTTAACAAACCTGTTGAATCAAAATTACCTCCTTAAAAGCTGCCTTATTGAGGGAAATCTATACCAATATGGAAAAGGAGATCCCTCCACAAGGCTCAGTGCTAGGTCCACTTCTATTAATTATAATACAAATTGCTACGCTGATGTCAAAGAAACAGATAGAGCGTATCACTATACAAGTGGGGGAGAAAACCATCGAATCCAGCCCACACATCAAATATCTGGGAATACTGCCAGATTACAGGCCCAATTTTAAAGAGCACATGAAGTATGCATTATAAAGGGTGATTTTTTAAGAGGTTTAGAACTTTTTTTAAAAAAAAAACACAAAAAATTCGAAAAAATGAATGAAATATTTATTTGAATCGATAGTTTGAACCTTGCAATTTAATGTTTAAAGATAATTTCATGCAAATGTTGACCGCGGCTGCGTCTCAGGTAGCCCATCCGCTGAGTCCAATTTTGGCATACTCTTTCACACATATCGGCCGGTATCTCACGAATGAATGCATGGATGTTGGCTTCCAGTGCATCAATCGAAGCGGGCTTGTCCCTATACACATTAGCCTTGGCATACCCCCACAAAAAATAATCTAATGGTGTCAAATCGCACGATCTAGGCGGCCAATTGACCGGCCCGAAACGTGAAATTAACTGTTCACCAAACTCGCCTCGCAATTGCGCCATTGTTTCGCGTGCTGTGTGGCATGTGGCACCGTCTTGTTGAAACCACATATCATGCAAGTCAAGAACTTCCATTTCGGGCAAAAAAAAGTTTGTTATCATCGCTCGGTAGCGTTCACCATTGACAGTAACGCTGCGATTCGCATCATCTTTGAAAAAATATGGCCCAATAATGCCGCCGGCCCATAAACCGCACCAAACAGTGGCTTTTTCGGGATGCATTGGTAGCTGTTGCATTGCTTCTGGCTGATCTTCACTCCAAATGCGGCAATTTTGCTTATTTACGTACCCATTCAACCAAAAACGAGCCTCATCGCTGAACACAATTTTTCGATAAAAAAGCGGATCCTCGGCCAGCTTTCCAAGAGCCCATTCACCAAAAATTCGGCGTTGTGGTAGGTCGGCTGGCTTTAGTTCTTGCACCAGCTGTATCTTAAAAGGCTTTACGCCCAAACCCTTCCGCAAATTTTCCACGTAGTGCTGTAACAAAGGCCTAACTGCTGGGAACGGCGCCGAATCGACATTTCGCGGTCTTCTGTCACACTAGCTGATACGGCCGCAATATTTTCTTCAATACGCACAGTACGTAAACGTGTTGGTGGTTTAATGTCCAACAAAGTAAATTTGGTGCGAAATTTGGTCACAATCTTCCGAATAGACTGCTCAGAAGGTCGAGAATGCCGATCATAAAATGGAAGCAGCGCGCGATGAACATTTCGAACCGAGCACGAATTTTGATAGTAAAATTCAATAATTTGCAAGCGTTGTTCATTTGTAAGACGATCCATGGTTAAATTGCAAACCAAACTGAAGCTGTTTGACAGTGACACAAGGTACTAAACACACGTCAGCTGTCAAAACCAGTGTTGCCAAAACCAAACCAGCTAAAAAATCACCCTTTATTTTGGAGTAATCGTCGAGAGCAACCTCCTTTGGACCAACCATATCGAGGCTAAAACATCTGAGGCATTGCATAGTAATTAGGTTAGGTTAATTGGGTTGACAATGAAGATCAATCTTCTCCTTCCCACATTTAGGTCCCTGTGGACCCATTGTGATACCCTTCAGGGTTATAATCTAATATTGTGCCTCCCTCTGCCCGTGGCTACTTCATTCCGTCAAGTCTCCGGAAACCTATAGAGACCCGAGAGTGAGATATCTGACAATTTTCTGTTTATCAAGTGAACAGTGAGGTATGTCCTCGTGAAGCTCCTCATCGCCGCAGCCTTTACAAATGTCATCATCTTTGAGATTTAATTTCATAATGTGGTTTCTTAGGAATTATGGACACTAAAAGGACCTAACACTTAGACAGCAATGCCCTGTTCTTCCGTCAAAGCTTGTTAGTTCAGTTTTTATTACATTCTGGTCATATAACACTTTAAGCTTTAACCACTTCTAAGTCAAGAACTCGTTCGCAAGACGCTAAGCCGTGATTGGGAATTGAATAATTCTATAACCACATGAAAGGAGTTCTCCTTGTTTTGAAAAAGGTTCCAAGTCAATTTAATCAGATCCTGAGCCTGTGTTGGGTCTGCCGGCATTTACAGTTAGATCTTCCATTGACGACTGGGATATTCGAGTGCACGATTGTTTGGGTTGTAAGTCCACCAATGAACTTTTGTTAGCCAAAGGTTATAAGAGATTCAGTCTTAATTTTTGTAATGAGCGCTTAAGCATTGTAGAAGAAAAATTATGTCGACAAGAAGCTGCAGTTTGTCAACCTCCTAAGACCTACGTTGGTTGGAGTCGTTTTCGATACATTTTTTGTTTTAACATAAATTTTTTTACAAATTGTATCAATAATTGGATGTGTTTTCATGAAGTATTTCTATTGAAATTGGGCCGTTTAAATTTGTTTTTAGTCTTTCTTTCTGTCAGATATGGTCGTTTCCGACCCGTGGTCATCTGATGCATTCTGATTTGGTAATTCCTTTGTTATTTCATGGCGCACAGAAGTATAATCGTTAGCAGCTCTATTACAATCAAAAAAGATTAGAGTGTTCGTCGGGTTGTGACGAAGAATTTATGCCTGACGTCGAAACTGCTTGAATCCAACCGGATAGGGATCCGCTTTTAGTTTCTAAAAACATTACCAATAAATCCATCTGGTAAGACTATTAACAATGTACTTGTGAGGTTTTCTTTTGCTTTCAGTCGCTCGAGCCAAGTTTTTGATGCTAACTTTTGTCGACCAAATTCTAACTTTCCAGTTCTGCGCTTTGATGATCAATTCTAATTCGTAACTTATGCAATAATTGGATTGAATTGCTTCCTTTGTTCTACAACCCATCCTCATGCGTCATAGATGATGAACAATATCTAATATCACGGTTTCCATAGCCGTTGCTCATTCAAGACAGGCTTAACATTTGGAGTTTGTACTTGTGAAGAGTCTTTAAAAATTAGGAACATTCAACCTTATCTAGGAAAATAAAATGATGATGAGCCTGAAAGAAACGACGCGAATGTGTTGAAGGGTTTTAAAGTGTTCAAAAAATATTTTCGAGATATGCGGTTAAAAAAAATGTTACTTTCTTTTACTAGATTAAACTGTGCGTTTTCAGTCAGTCTTATTTGGTATTTATGTTTTACGTTTTTCATTTTCTCCAAATGAAGAGTTGATAAAAAAAAGCACACTTTGAGATCTCGGTGATATTTTCGCGGACGGACATTTCACACTTACAATCGAGTCTTAAGGTGCGATCCGACGGTCATCCAAACTTGTAATCCGGATGACATGCTGACGTCAGAAAACTTGTTTTTTTAGACGGGATAACCACTTTAGGATAAATTCTACGCCATAATGAGGTGTCATCCGGATGACAAGTTTGGATGACCGTCTGATCGTCCCTCTTTGCTAAAAACTAGCAGCAAGTCTTTTAAAGTAAAAAATTGTTATGTTATAAAATGATCCAAAAATATATAAAACCAAGTATTGCAATCTGGTATTCCGAGTGGCCACAGTTTTAGCATTGCAAGTATCAACGTGCTTATCTAATCTACTCGAGGGTATGTTTAAATTACAAAATAATGATGTCATGATGTTTCAGTTGCTCAACTGGAATTATTAATGACTTCATTTCTTGCATAACTACTAACAATAATGAGTTCTCAGCAAGAAGATAAAAAATGGTTTTCCAAAAGAAACATAATCAGACGAGTTTTATATGAATTTTTCAGTTTAACTAAAGACAATGTTTTTTAGTTATGCCCTTTTTTTTGGACAGCTGATTCAGTAGAAGGTAACTCTAAGATGCTAATTCTTTATTGAATTTAGATAAAAATCCTGACTTTGAGGGCATCCCACCAATTTTACTTCAGAAGTGTTCCTATGCCCTTACTGTGCCTCTATGTGTAGTTTTTAATTTGTCTCTGCAGGCTGGTCAGTTTTAGAAGGTTTGGAAGAATTCATTTTTAACGCCTATTTTTAAATCCGGATCGAGACATCTTATTATCGTCCAATTTGTAAAATTTCGACCATACCAAAGCTGTTTGAAAATTTGATTTATGAGAAACTTACTCCTCTCTTGGAAAGATACATCTTTCCGTTTCAACATGCATTTGTGGCTGGTAGATCTACCACTACAAATCTCTCAATATTTTGTCACACGGTCTTGAATGTCCCTGAGAAAGGGTTACAGTGTGAGGTAATTTATACGGATTTTGCTGAGGCTTTATGTGACAGTGTCAACCACGTCTTGCTAATTTCCAAACTTAATAGGTTTGGATTTCATTCCAATGTTCTTGAATGGATTCGGTCTTATCTTACGGATCGTATTCAATATGTTCGCATTAAGGAGGTACTGTCATCACCAGTGTATGTAACGTCTGAAGTCCCACAGGGAAGTCATCTGGGTCCTGTGCTTTTTTTCTGTTTATTCATGAAATTCCTGATCTATTTGTGAACTCCAATTGTTTTTTTTTTTTTTTACCCTTATAATGAAGTGACACAGTGCGGGCATTAGGGAAATGAAGGATTAGAGAAAGGGAGAAACCGATGCACGTTGGTTTTAAATGTTTGTAAATTATAATGCAAAGGAAAAACAGAGCGTGGTAGAGCATTCCACATTCGTAATGTACGGTTGAGAAAGGAATCTTTATATTTCACAGTACGTCCGAAAACAGGCTTGAGGGTAAACTGATGTGCATTCCTAGCATGGCGAGTATTGCGGTTGAATTGCTGTAGGGGTGGAATGCAACTGGCTATTTCATTTGAGCACTTTTGGTGGAAATACCGATAAAACAATGACAGGCAGGAGACATTACGACGATGACTAAGAGAGTCAAGTGATTTCGCGATGTCTCGATCGCCAATAAGTTTTACCGCACGTTTTTGAAACCTGTCAAGTAGCTCCAAATATGTTATTGGTGCACCAGACCAGATATGTGCGTTGTACTCAAGTTTTGGGCGAATAAACGCCTTGTAGATTCTAGCCAGATCAGAAGGGGTGAAATATTTCTTGCATCGCTTAAGGAAGCCTATACATTTCGCAGCATTTTTGGCGACATCGAATATGTGGTCATTCCAACGAAGGTTGTCATTAACACACATACCGAGAATGGAATGGCGTTCGGTTTTAGCGATGCAAGTGCCATCCATGGATAATGTCAGAGTATTGGGGTTTCGCTTTAATGACAGAAGACAGTATTGTGTTTTGGAAACATTAAATTCTACTCTATTGGTTTTACCCCACATAAGAATGCTGTCAAGGTCAGAATTTAATGATCTCAACATACGTTGCCGTTCTAGCTCCACGCCCGAAGATGAGGGACCTGAATCGTAGAACGAATATGCGAAGCTAAGGGTACTGTCATCAGCAAAGGAATGGATTGGATTAGAAGTGACAGACAGGATGTCATTGATAAAAATGAGAAAGAGAGTCGGAGACAAAACGAAGCCTTGAGGGACACCGGCATTTATTTGGTGAGTTGCGGACTTGAAACCGTCCAAAACGACTTGAATTGAACGGTCCGAAAGGTAATTTCTAATCCATTGAGGAAAGGTATCATCGATCCCAAATGCACGCATTTTCGACAAGAGAGCTTGATGCCAAACTCTGTCAAATGTCTTTGAAATATCAAGCGCAACGACCTTGCTTTCACCACCACGGTGAATAGATTGGTTCCACTTTTCGGTTAGATATGTCATCAAATCACCAGTGGACCTGTTGCTGCGAAAACCGTACTGCCGGTCATTAAGAAGTTTTCGGGATTCAAGATATTTCGTAAGCTGATGGTATATCAGCGTTTCCATGACCTTGGAAAGAAGGGACGTAAGTGCAATTGGTCGGTAAGAGGAGGGAGAGGAAGATTTGCCTTTTTTTGGGACGGGCTGGACAAATGCTGTTTTCCATCTTTTCGGAAAGAGCCCTAAAGAATAGGACAGATAGAAAATCTTACGCAGTGGTTTTGCCAGCGTGGAAGAACACCTCTTCAGAACTATAGGTAAAATACCATCTGGGCCAGCGGATTTGTGAATGTTGAGATCTTGAATTACTCTTGCCACAGTTTTTAATGTTTGCCGATGATTTGAAAGTGTTCCGACCTATTCAGTCTGAGCATGATTGCATTTATTTACGGGAAGATCTTGCAAGACTTTTTATGTGGTGTCCGAACAATGATCTTCGACACAATGTTTCTAAGTGTCAAAGCTTTTCGTTTTGTCGCAACCTCTCCCCAGTTTCATTTACGTATCAATACTCTCCATATTTGACAAAAAACCTGATTTCTGTAAGCATATTGACTTTTTGGTTCCTAAAGGCAATTCAATGTCGGGTTTTATATTGCGGAATTCTAAGGACTTTCAGGATCCTCACACTCTTAAATCTCTGTTTCCTGCATTTGTCAGGTCTAATCTTGAATATTGTAGTATAGTATGGAATCCTTGTTATGAGGTTCATTTTAATAGAATTGAAAAGATTCAAAAACGTTTTCCTTGGGTGGCATTTCGGAAATTTCGCTGGAATATTGAATTCCCTACGCATGAGAAAAGATGCAAACTATTTTCTTAGTTTGATCTTAACAGGGACTCGTTTCAAAATAAACTTATTTTGGCGCTAGGCCCTGGTGGTGGAACTTAAGTATTCAAATTTTGTTATTATGAAAAAATAAATAAATAATAGGCGTAAACGGCCCATATAGGGCCCAAAGCCAAGCTTCTCCAACCACTGTGTGTGCGAAGTTATATTTTTGACACGAATGGAGGGACCTACAGTCGATTCCGAACGGCAATTTATTTTTGAGAAGCTTCTCATGACATTTCTTACTCTTGGATGTTTGTCAGACGTTCGCAAGAGGTGGGGCAGCGAATAAAAACTTTCAGGTGGTACAGGTCGGGATTTGAACCAGCGACCTCTAGCTTAGTGGTCCAACGCACTTAACCACTAAGCCACTGCACCCATGATGAAATGAAATAAAGGTTTAGTGAATTTTCAATCAGTTGGGTTCTGAACACATAGATTCGGTTTACAACGTTCTATACCTGAGAAGATTGATGTTTGGTCGAACACTTATGGATTGTGTTCGCCCCAATTTTGCTTGTTGACATAGCCGCTAAGTCAAAAGTGGTCCTCGTGCGAGAAGATGTTTTTTTTTATTCAATTCTTCAGTCAGCATAATAAATCCAGTTGACTCTCTGTAAATGCCCAATCCAAATGATCGGAGCCGAATCCCCATTTCTGGGTCTTCTTCGATACCGCGTTACATTATTTCACACCAATTTCTGTCTGGTTGGAGAGAATACTCACACTCAAACTTTTTTACGGTGCGACGAGTTGCCTACATACTGACGACGAAATTCACTTTGCGTATTAAATAATAATTTGCACTCGCTCGACAAGCATGAAACTCTATCATTACTATTTGGTTATATCGCTTTATAACTTCATGAAACTAGCTACAATATCAGTTTTGTCAATTAAAAACCAATCTAACCCAAAACCAAAAAAAAAAAAAAACACCAGCAACATGAATTAATTGCCTATATATTGAAAAGACACCCCAATTCACTTCATTTGACGTGGCAAAATGATTGATGACCTCAGAAAGCTGTCATCTAAACATTAATACTATTTTTATCTTACGTCTCTTGGGGGGGAGTTTGTGCGTAACACAATCGCCCCCTCTCCCCATTACATGTCCACAGACAAAATGTGGGTACACCTTTAATTTAATTAAAACAATTTCTTGTAACTCCACACTTAATCATAACGGGTGATCCAAGTAGAGATACTTTTTTCAATAGCCTTTTTTGACAGATCACGTGTGAGTCGTGTCATGCTGTCATGTTATTTTTGTTTAGTATTGTTTGGCATTTCATAATGGAAAGACTTACGCGTGAACAACGTTTACAAATTGTTCAACTTTATTATGAAAATTCACGTTCTGTGAGGAATGTGTTTCGTGCACTTCGCTCAAATTATGGTCAACATAATCGGCCTACTGAGCGTACTATTCGCAACACCATCACCCATTTTGAGACCCAGCATTCATTATTGGATAATATTCGGGCGAATAGACTACGTCCAGCGGCCGTAGCTGAGAGTGTACACGAAGACCGTAGAGAGTCGATTCGGCGCCGTTCGCAGCAACTCGGACTGACGTATGGAACGACTTGGCGCATTTTACGTCAAGATCTTAAATTGAAAGCGTACAAAATACAGCTTGTGCAACAACTGAAGCCGCTCGACCTTCCCAAGCGACATCGCTTCGTTCTATGGGCTCTTGAAAAGTTCCAAGAAGATCCGACGTTTTCGAGGCAAATTTTGTTCAGCGATGAGGCCCATTTCTGGCTCAATGGGTATGTAAACAAACAAAATTGCCGCATTTAGGACGAAGAGCAACCTGAAGAGATTGAAGAACTGCCATTTCATCCAGAAAAAACAACGGTTTGGTGTGGTTTGTGGGCCGGTGGAATCTTCGGTCCATATTTCTTTAAAAATTATGCCGGTGCGAACGTAACCGTCAATGGCGACCGTTATCGTGCCATGATAACCGACTATTTGATGCCTGAAATTGAAGCTCGTGATCTCGGCGACATTTGGTTTCAGCAAGACGGCGCCACTTCCCACACATCGCATCAATAAATGGACTTATTGGAGAACATTTCGGTGAGCATATAATTTCACGTTATGGGCCGGTCGATTGGCCACCAAGATCGTGTGATATCACACCGTTAGACTTTTTCCTGTGGGGATATGTAAAGTCAAAAGCTTATGCCGACAAACCTGCTTCAATTCAGGCCTTGGAGGAAAACATCACGCGTGTCATTCGCCAGTTACCAGTCGAAATGCTCGAACGTGTGATCGAAAATTGGACTCAACGGATGGACCATCTGCGACGTAGCAACGGCCAACATTTGATAGACATAATCTTCAAAAAATAAATGCCAAAGAATGTTCTTTCAAATGATAATAAACATTCTCCATTAAATTTGAATTTTCTGTGTTTTTTTTCTTTAAAAAAGTAGGGAACCTCGAAATGGATCACCCTTTACTTGCGTTCGCCAACGGGTGGACGTCATAAAGCAATAAGACAAAAACAAAAAAAGTATCAAGCTCTTTTTCATGATGACGACCAAGAGAAAAATACGAGAACAAAAACTAAGCGAGACAACACTACACAAGCAACACCTCTAAAAGGGGCTCGAGAGAGTGCATTTATGAGGTTTCCTCAACTAGCGAGACCATACCCCCATTTACATTTGGCTTTTCTTGTCACAAAACATTTTCGATTTTATTTTTGGGGGACGTTGTTGCTATTTTTGAAAAAAAAACCTCAAAATAGAGAGGCAACACAACAACATGACAAAAGGGGAGCACAGTCAACGCACAACAAAAACAAAAGACTCTGTTTGACAAACGGGCGACGACATAACGTAAAACGAGGCCAGGCTGTTATTAATATGCTAGCAGAGGGCACAGTTGCGTGAAAAAACGATGCGATCAGTCTCTTTTGTTTAAAAAGTGAGATTATAATAGATTTACGATTATTAGGCATTATGATGTTCATATTTGCCTACACGCTGAAAATTGATTAATGCGGAAAGAAGTGACCAAATGAACATAATTTAAACTGTAAACTGTATAACAATGATACGAAATGAATCAAATTAGGAATACATCAGTATGTTAAATTGAAAGGCCAGCAAACGGTAGAGACCGGTCATATATTTTAGGTTAACATGGCCTGCCAGTTGTTCTATGGAAAAATTCTTCCATTGACGATTGACGTACTGATTCTTGAAACACTTTTAGACATAATGTTGGTACTAACCAAATCAAGGGTCATAGGTGAACAGTTGAAACGGAAATCCATTGCGGACTTAATGCCTGCGGACCTATACCAATATGCATCAAATTTGTTTAGCCACCAGAGGCTTCGGCCAAGCAATGAGCGACAAGCGGTTAACTACGTGCCCCAAGCTTTAGTGTTTATACCCTATCCTAAGGGTATATTATTTTTGACACATAGTTTGTAGCACCCCTTAATATTCGTCGCAGACCCCTAAAAGTATATATATTTATGATCAGGACCAAAACCTAAGACTATTTGGCAATGTCAGTCCGTCCGTCCGTATCAACTTTTGAGGAAGCTGAAATTTGGAACATATACTCCCTAGGGTTCCAAAATGGTAAAGTGTTAAAATTTGCAAAATACGCCCACTGCCACGCCCACAATTTTAAGGCTTAAGTTAGAGAGATAAAGTTGTAGAACCTTCACAAGATATGTAGGTACTTCCCACCTTTATAAATTTGTCATATAAAGTTGTTTGCCACGCCTACTTTTTGTGTGCGTTTTTCACTAAAATGCTGTTTTCTTCAAAAATTTTCATAGAAATCGAAAAAAAATGTTTAACAATATATTTAGCCAATATTTTTTCCAATATATCGCCCATACAAAGTTTTTGGCCACGCCCACCTTTTGGGGGCGTTTTTTTCAAAAAAATATTTTTTTTTCTATAAATTTCATAGAATGAAATAAAATGCTATCCATCATCTTCCTAATGCATTTTTTTCTTTGGGGTACATAGCAAAAAGGATAGGATATCATACTGTTCGCCCCAAGCGGAATGTAGCCCTTCCTTCTGTTTTTTTTTTTTTGAATTAGCAGCACTTTCAGCTGTAGCCAATTTGACAGCTGATATGTGCTAAAACATTCGCATTGGCTTAAGTCAATAGTGAACACGATTAATTGTTGAAAGCATCGTTCGCTTTTATTTAAGGATCAACCCTTTATTATTATAATTTACCTTAGTTTCAGTACAAGTACCATTAAGCAGAGTTGTAAAAGAATGCAATCATTTGGTATTGAATTCTTTAAAATCCCACTAAATGAATTTAAATATATGATTTAATTCATTGACTTCAAACAGATCGAAAAATGCATTCACCATTCATTTTGAAGTCAATGAATTACCATTCTTTTTGGAGCATTCAATAGAATTCGACCAGATGAATGCATTCTTTTAAGATTTCACTCTTCTTTTTTAACTCGGTTGAAGTCTTTTGCATTCTTTGAAGCCTTTGAAGTCGTTGAAACCTTTTGAAGTCTTTGAAGTCTTTAAGGCAATTTGAAGCATTTGAAGTCTTTGAAGCATTTGAAGTCTTTGAAGCCTTTGAAGTCTTTGAAGTCGTTGAAGCCTTTTGAAGTCTTTGAAATCTTTAAGGCAATTTGAAGCATTTGAAGTCTTTGAAGCATTTGAAGTCTTTGAATTCTTTGAAGCCTTTTGAAGTCTTTGAATTCGTTGAAGCCTTTTGAAGTCTTTTGAAGTCTTTGAAGTCGTTGAAGCCTTTTGAAGTCTTTTGCAATCTTTAAAGCCTTTGAAGTCGTTGAAGCCTTTTGAAGTCTTTTGCAATCTTTAAAGCCTTTGAAGTCGTTGAAACCTTTTGAAGTCTTTAAAGTCTTTGAATTCATTTGAAGTAATTTATTCTGAATATTACATATGTACCTACTTCAACGGAGAAGTTTGTCAAGACCGCAGGCAAACAATTCCACTGACGAAGTAAACTTTTTGTTTTCGCGTATTTCAAGTGTGAATTTTGATATTCTTGGGAAGAAGTCGAGAGTTGTGGCAATCCACTGATGATACAAAATCACCAGTTCTGAGTGGTCGTTAAGTCATTTTATTGAAAACCAATTAAATTAGCGCAAAAGCATGATACCGCGTGCAATTAGCCGTACAAGCAGGTGTCTCCAATGTTACAAGTAAGCGTCAAAAGAAACAACATGTTTGATCGATGCTGAGCTTCTTAACAGAATAATCCTTTACAAATTTTACATTGCAAGAGTTGCTAACTGAAGTTCAAATATTTTCTTAGCAGTGAACTTATCATGATCTAGCTCAGAGAATGTGTTTTGTACCCAAAACAATTCATAAAGAGATCATATATCTCCCACTTGACTGGACGTCATCAATCATCGTGTAAGCGTAGGGTGGATGAAGTGGCAGGAAAACTCTGCCATCTTCTGTGACCGAAAAATGTCCCCTAAGCTGAAGGGAGGAAGGCTCTACACCGCAGTTGTGCGTCCGGCGCTCACATACGGTTCACAATGCTGGACAATGTACAAAAAGTATGAGGGCAAGTTGACAGCACCTGGAATGAAGATGCTTCGCGTGACAGCAGGAGTAACAAAGATTGATCGAATTGGAAAGTTCCAGAATCCGAGGAAGCCTTCACGTCAAAGAACCCATCTGGAAAAAGTTGGTATTGTCATGTTCAAAGGAGGGATCCTACGAACCCCGTCAAAAAGGCACTGGCAATCAACGTTCCCTTACAATAGCGTAAAAGAGGCAGGCCTAAAAAATTCCTGGATCACACAAATGCAAAAACATCAGCGAGAGGCCTGCAGATATTTTTTGAGGTCGAACCGGGGAACAGGCGGACCAGTAGGAATGCAGCACAGTAAGAGGGTTTGATGCCTATAATCCTGATCATAATCTCGTCGTTAAATAGAGAGAAGAAGATATCTCCCACTCGACTGCATAAGTCACTCAGCAGACCTTCCGTTTCCGTTTCAAATCACTTCATGTCAAGGTGTTGTTGCATTTGCAAGAGAGGACATTACATAACGTAACTTATTGCCTCAGTAAAGAAGAAAACATTTTGTGAAATTTCGTAACAAATCCACTGCCTTCCAATAGAAGTCATAATTTGTTAATTTCTATAAACTCTTCTTTGTTACATCGCAAAACCTTTGCCCTTTCGTCTAGGCATACAGTTTCCTGCTTCCAAATGCATCATTTTGTCAAAATTTGAATCTTCTCATTTTGTGAAGCGAAATCTTCAAATAGAGAACTGTTTCCTGTTTTGATTTTTTCGCCCAAAAGTTCGCGAACTCACAAAAGTAAGCTTGATGTCTGGTGCTTGTCAAAAAAAAATAAAGTTCACGACTGCGTCATACGAAACTTTTTCGATACATGAAATGCGTTTTTCAATCGCAAAATGAATCGAAAATGAATGCTGCGAAATTTATTTAAATCAATTTTTAGGTTTAGAAAAATTAGATTTTCTCAAAAACGGCGCCTGCTATTTTGATTTAATTTAGTTTTGAGATATTGCCGGTTATAAAAATTACCGTTAATGGATTTTTTTTCCAAAAACTGAGTATGCAGAATTTTTGACCTCATCCCAAATATCGTTAGTACAACACTTTCGAGAAAAATAGTAATAAGTGATTTTCACAAAAAAAATTGTATGCCAAGTACCGTTACTAAAAAGATGCCCCGAGATGTAACCCCATGGAACTTATATACGAACTTTGAAGCAAATTCGTCAAACCGTTTCGCCATACAGTGCTCGGACAGACAGACAGACAGACCGGGGACACTTTTTTGGACTTCTCTATAGTTGGTAATATCATCCCTCATACTCTGTTTGAGTTCGAAATTTCCGCACGATCGCAATATCTTTTTCTTTAGTATACTAATGTGTACGAGAAAGTTTTGGAGCATGACTCTACTTGAATGAAAGTCAAAGAAGTTTTTGTAACAGCAAAACCTGTCAAGTTGGCCACCCTTGCCAGGAACTTAGATATGTTCCACTAAATACCTCTGTATGTTGGCCAATGACCTGACCTATCTATTTTGGAAACATTTTTATATTTCAATTAATCTTTCGTACTAAATAATCTGAGAAAGTTGACCATGGTCGCCCTTTGTTGTGTAGGTGTTTAAAAATGTCCAGACCAAGCTAGTAGTAAAATTGCGAAATTTTCGTTCGTTTTAAATCTTGTTGGGATAGATATGACTTAATTTGTACAGTTTGTGACTGTACTTCAGTGTTCTCCTGGCTTTCGTGAACAATTTGGAAAAAGTGTACCTAGTCTTATTAGTTAGCAACTTCTCTAAGTTGGCCAAAAATATTTGCCCAACTTACGCAGGTTTCACAGTATTAGCTTTACGAAGCAAGCTAGACATTGGTTCATTACACATAGTTAGTTGAGGGAAATGTTTTCAGTAACGAAGGACCGCCCTTCCAATTATTAAAATATATGTTTTACAATTTGATATAGGCACGGATATTGAGTTCTATAACGCAGCGAATAACTAAGTGAGGCCATGTGGATGATACTGGACCGCTGATAGAGTAATTTCTCAATGCTGCGGGATGGTTGGATGCTGCGATGGTGAACTCAAAATATATTTTTCGGACCAGATTAAAGAGTCAGTAGAAGATATGCCATCAGCATAAATAAAATGGTAGATGGAGATCATCGGTTCACCTTGAGTTTGGATTTTATTCACCTCACCAAGTAATAGTTAAGGGAATACGTGTAAAATATTATCTAAGGTTAAGCTGCTAAAATCTGTCCAAATGTCTTAATTTTCTAGCCTTCTTCTATAGCACACAAAATTCTAGACACAAACTCTATCAAGCTGGTACTTGTTGAAGGTGACGTGAAATATTGCCAAATTTTAAATAAGGCGCCTTTGGCAACAGGGATAAGGGAGACAAAGGGATTTCAACCCTATTTCTGCAGGCGGTTCGACTTTAGAATGAAAATAATGCAAAGTTTTTAGAATTTGTCTTTATTTCTTTTAGCGTTATATCACGTCACCCTTGTTGACCCCTTTTCAAGTTAAGGAAATAACGGGTGATCCAAGTAGAGATACATTTTTCAATAGCCTTTTTTGACAGATCACGTGTGAGTCGTGTCATGCTGTCATGTTATTTTTGTTTAGTATTGTTTGGCATTTCATAATGGAAAGACTTACGCGTGAACTACGTTTACAAATTGTTCAACTTTATTATGAAAATTCACGTTCTGTGAGGAATGTGTTTCGTGCACTTCGCTCAACTTATGGTCAACATAATCGGCCTACTGAGCGTACTATTCGCAACACCATCACCCATTTTGAGACCCAGCATTCATTATTGGATAATATTCGACCGAATAGACCACGTCCAGCACGCTGTGAAGAAAATATAGCGGCCGTAGCTGAGAGTGTACACGATGACCGTAGAGAGTCGATTCGGCGCCGTTCGCAGCAACTCGGACTGACGTATGGAACGACTTGGCATTGGCATTTTACGTCAAGATCTTAAATTGAAAGCGTACAAAATACAGCTTGTGCAACAACTGAAGCCGCTCGACCTTCCCAAGCGACATCGCTTCGCTCTATGGGCTCTTGAAAAGTTCCAAGAAGATCCGACGTTTTCGAGGCAAATTTTGTTTAGCGATGAGGCCCATTTCTGGCTCAATGGGTATGTAAACAAACAAAATTGCCGCATTTGGGACGAAGAGCAACCTGAAGAGATTGAAGAACTGCCACTTCATCCAGAAAAAACAACTGTTTGGTGTAAACCAAAGCCGGTGGAATCATCGGTCCATATTTCTTTAAAAATTATGCCGGTGCGAACGTAACCGTCAATGACGACCGTTATCGTGCCATGATAACCGACTATTTGATGCCTGAAATTGAAGCTCGTGTTCTCGGCGACATTTGGTTTCAGCAAGACGGCGCCACTTCCCACACATCGCATCAATCAATGGACTTATTGAGAGAACATTTCGGTGAGCACATAATTTCACGTTTTGGGCCGGTCGATTGGCCACCAAGATCGTGTGATATCACACCGTTAGACTTTTTCCTATGGGGATATGTAAAGTCAAAAGCTTATGCCGACAAACCCGCTTCGATTCAGGCCTTGGAGGAAAACATCACGCGTGTCATTCGCCAGTTACCAGTCGAAATGCTCGAACGAGTGATCGAACGAGTGATCGACTCAACGGATGGACCATCTGCGACGTAGCAACGGCCAACATTTGATAGACATAATCTTCAAAAAATAAATGCCAAAGAATGTTCTTTCAAATGATAATAAACATTCTCCATTAAATTTGAATTTTCTGTGTTTTTTTCTTTAAAAAAGTAGGGAACCTCGAAATGGATCACCCTTTACTAGTTGGGAAATAGAGAAATGAAAAAAGTAGCATTGTGCTGGATTGATACATATTTTTCAGACAACTGCAGAAACTAATACCATTAGGAACGCTTTAAATAATAATGGGTCAATTCTCTATTTAAATGAAAGCTTGGTTTACGGAACCTTCTTTTTATATAATTAACGCAGACCCTTGAGACCCTTTAATTAAGTAAGACTGCATAAGGCAAATGAAGGATTGGTGAAAAGAGTTACAGATGGGTTTTAAGAATGGGACAGATAAAAAAGCTTTCGCAGTGGCCAGCGTGAAAGCAAACCTCTTTAGAATTATAGGGGAAATACCACCTAAGCCAGTGAATTTTTGTATTTTAAGATCTTGAAGTACTCTTGACGGAGTACAAATGCGGAAGGGGATTTCTTCCAATGGAGTGTTCTTCGCCCTCCAGTACAAGAGAATATAAAGTACACTCTAGGAGCACTGACCTAGCTGCAAAATTAGCAACAATCAGGTTGCTATCTGAAGAGCTGACAGCTGGAATATAATTGTAAATGATTGGGACTTTGTAGTACTTTTTTGCTTCAACTTTTGGTCACAGGAGAACTCGACACACGCCGAAAATGTAGTCATTCATTTCTGGTTCTTTCCGTGTTTCTCAGTTGGGTTGGCCTTTAATGAAGTAAAACTTACCTCTTTAGCCCTGATAGCTTCTATACAGCTCAAGTCACGCAACGAGTTTTCCTTAGGTTTGATACTCTTTATACTGTTAGGAGAATTTTATACCCAAGTGAATTATATTTGTAATCATAACGACAGCGACATCCACGTCGTCGTCGAGGAAGTATAATGACCATTTGAAACTCCTAAAGAAACCGCTTAAAGCCTCGCATATCTTTCTCGTATTGTCCGCGAAAAACCTGCAGAAAAATATTCAAGCTTAGCAGGCCACTCAGGTACTGTTTGATTATTCAAACTTTGTTGGGCAAAGCGGTGCCCAAATCTTTCCTATTCTGTAAAAAGGAAGTTGATAGGCAAGTTTATACTATTTCTAGTTTTCGTGCTGGCATCCACTTTTACGTAGCCTAACATTAAGAACTGAACAGAGTTCTAGCAACCTAAGTATTCTCTAAACAGAGTGCACTAAGAAAACGCAAAGACACAATGGCTGGGCCACAAAGAGCGAATGGGCCAACTAAGAGGATCTTCAGACCCCAGCGCCCGGGTTCAAACGTCCGTTTTTAAGTCCAAGTCCTGTTAGGTGCGAACAATTTTAGGTCAGTTTGGGCAAAGGTACCTAGGTAGGCACATACTTTTTTCTATCCAAAGAATGTAAAGGGTCCGCCATTTAAGGTTTTTTTTTTCAACTAGTGCTTATTTCGCGAATGGTAACACTTAGCTCATGTCTGATTTGACAGATAATTAGTTTTATCCTTCCGCTGAACGAGTATGGTTGGTATCATGGTAATATTGCAGAATGTGTGCGAAAATTGCGTACGGATTTTGGAAGAAGAGAAGCACCGTCAGCTCCGTATGTTCGTTATCTTGTGAAAAAAGTGAAAGAAACTGGCATCCTCATCGATAAACCGTAAAGCGTGAAAAGCCAAAAACAGTGCGTACACCCGAGAAAATTGCTGCTGTGGCAGAAAGTGTGCGTGAAGCGCCATCAACAGCAATTCACCGTCGTTCTCAGCAATTGAACATTTCGGAGACATCATTGAGACGAATTTTGCATAAAGACCTTGATATGACACCATACAAAGTCCAATTGGTTCAGGAGTTGACGCCAACTGACCATCGCTAAGTGAGCCTGCCGATTTTGCCAAAAAAATCATCTTTTCAGATGAAGCTCATTTTGATCTTGGCGGGTATGTAAACAAGCAAAATTTTCGCATTTGGGGCAAAGAAAACCCGCACGCATACATTGAAAAGCCGATATAGCCAAAACGAGTCCCTGTTTGGTGCGGATTTTGGTCCAGAGGCATAATTGGGCCATTTTTCTTCAAAAATGAGTCGTTAGAGTGGCCGTTACAGTCAATGGCGATCATTATCGCCGAATTTTTGTACACAAAAATTTAAGAGGAGGATATTGGCAACATTTGGTTTCAACGGGACGGCGCTACGTGCCACACAGCCGAAGCTACACTCGATGGTTTGCGCCCTGTTTTTGAAGATCGCATTATCAGCCGCAGAGCTGATGTCGTTTGGCCACCGCGAAGCTGCGATTTGACACCGTTGGACTATTATTTGTGGGGTGCCGTAAAAGACAAGTGTTACGCCGACATGCCAGAGACAATTGACGCTTTAAAGGACAATATTCGTGAAGCCATTGGTGAAATACAGCTGCACACAATCGATAATGTGCTTAAAAATTGTACCGATCGTGTAGGCTACTGCATGGCCAACCGAGGCAGCCATTTGAATGGAATTATTTTCCATTATTAACCGGAAGGATTGTACTTTCAAATAAAAAAAGAAATTTGGAAAAATATTCCGTAGTTTTTTTTTATAGCATTTTCAAAAAAAAAAAAGTTATTTGGCGGACCCTATATTTTACATATGGCTTTGTAAGTTACTAACACTCTTCGCCGGGAGCGTAAACTCCCTTGACTCATTTCTCACATACTTCCATACCACAAAGGCACGATAAGACAATCGATCACGTGCATCATTTTCAACAACAAAGGAAACATACCTACTTCCCAATCATTTGTGCATCTTTTGTGTTCGAAAGCAAAATCACATGTAAACCTGTGAACCTGTTTTGTTTTTACTACAAAAACATCACTCTTATCAACCATTTGATCATAGCTCCATAATTACTTCTGACTGTCTGCCTGTCAAAAGTTAAAAAGCGTGAATAAACCCATAACAAAAAAAAAAAAACTCATGATTCATCGTGTATTTTATTTTACGCAGTGGATTTCACTTTTATTTACTGCGACATTAAAACTTCTCGATATATCACCAATCAAGCGATACAAATCCGAATCGGAATCTGATTTTGATTATCTCTAAAATTTATTCGACAGTTCTATGACATATTTCCATTTAGAGCCTACCTGCTGGACGACTTTTAGCGCCCACTGTGTGTTTACTTTACACTCGCCTCGTTTTTTTTTTTTTTTTTTTTTTTCAGTTTTACTACTCGTTGTCGTTGTCGTTCTCGTTGTATTCCATTTTGAAACAAAAACAAAAACAACTCTCGCATATGAAATTCCAATTCCTGCTTAGAAGAGAGAAGGGGATAGCCAGATTACACCCATCACAATTCACAATATCACCATCACCAGAGACAGAATCAGAATCCGTCTGCGAATTGGGTTATCAGGTTACTGCCTCAAGAAAATACTATTTTGCCATTTTGCCATTTTGCCACTATTATTGTTTTTTCTCTAAATGTGCACTATTTTTTTGCGTTTGAATGAAAAATTTACCTTAGGTTTGTTTAACCACTTTCGAAACGTATCCATTGTGGGGCGTCGATGGAAGACGACGATAACGTCAACTGCAGCAGCGCAGACCTTGATGCTTGCTCCTCCGTACGTTCCTTATGTTCAATTGAATATTTTCCACTGTTTTTTTTTTTTTTTTTTTTTGTTATTTTTCCGCGCGTTCAGCAATTGGAATGAAAAGAAATTCCTTTTTATTTTTTTGGTTTAAATAATTTCAATTTTTGTTTGCTTCTTGTTCACTGGAAGATTACTATTTTGTTGTTTTTGGAACACTTGCATCACACACTAGTTGGGAAGAAACTTGCACAACAGAAAATTTCGCGATCCCACCACACTACTCCGACTTGACTCCGAGTTTCAGCAGCGATGAAACTGAAACACCACAAGACAGCGACGACAACGACGACGACGACGACGACAGAAGAAAAAAACAAATTTCACTCATTTGTGATGTGCTTGGAGCGATTTTCAGCCAATTTATCGATAATTTAATAATTTTTCACATAAATTTCCTTGGAATTGTTGAGCACACTTAGGTGGTTTTGGTTTGGTAAAATGAATATTGGAAAAACAAAAGAAATTAAAATATTTTGTTTTTTTTCTTTCACTGCGTCCGAGGGCAATTGAACGTAAAACGAATTCTCACATCAAACGACTGCGACGGCGACGACCATACTCGTCCGAAACAAAACAACGCACACGGACTTATCCCGTTTCGTTCGGTTGTGGCTTATGAAATGCGAGTTGTATTCGTTCTGTCTTCTTTTGGCAGCCGCTGGTGTATATTCGTGTCATAAAAGAGAAGGGTACGGCTGATGACGATGACAAGCGGCGCTGTTAGTGCGATGTATTCGGAGTAGCACACGTTTGTACAGGTATGGCCTGAAGGGAAGGTATCGTGTTATCGATAGGTTTTATTTCTTTAAGACTGAATTACGCAAGAAATGAAAATACTAAAATTAAAATTGAGTTTTATGCACATGAAATTCAAAATTATATATAATAGTTTGATGATCTGATCTGGATTTGAAAATAAAACAAATCCAATCACAAATTTATTCGAAAAATGGATTTGCAAATTAAGTTCAAAACAAAAACAAAACTAAAAATCTGCTAATATAACATCGATCAGTAGATTTCGCAAATATGTCTGTCAATAATTTACCAGAATAGGTATAACATGATTAAATTGGAAAATGTTGTTCCGGCATATGCAGGTGATGCAGAATTAATATTTCCAATAAAAATAGAAATGTTCGAACAAGAGAGAAAATCCCTCTTAGCCGACAATCTGTATAGTGACCATTTTCAGGACTCGTTCAAGATTAAAATAATAGAGTACTGTGGAAACTCTCTATTGTACCACTAACAACGAAAATTTTTAAGGAATAACCCAGGACTGACGTTTTTTGCTATAAAGAAGTATATATTATAGTTTTACACAAAATATCGATGCTATCGATACAGTAAATTAGTCGAATTTTATGTAATCGGACATATTTGTCCGCACTTTGCAGATTCTTGATACAGCTGCAGTGTAGTCTTTCAAAATCTGCTATCACACGTTATTTTTAATCCAATCCTTAAACTTTTCCTCATGTCAACTTTATCCTGTAATCTATTTAAAATTGAATGCATTTTCGTATCCTAATTAATAAAAAAAAAAACCGAAATAATTTCAGCCACCTTAAGATAAATCCTGTTATGCTTAGCATATAAAATTATGCTTGGCTCTTTTCTATTTTCCTTTTATTATCTAATAATTTCAGATTTCCTAAAATATTTTCACTGCCGAAGACCCGTAATATATATTAATAATACTAAAAAGGCTACACAGACAAGGACAACCCTATAGCATAGCAAAAATTCGTGATCAGCGCTACCGGAATAAAAATTGCTCTCTAAATTTTTAAAATGTTAGATTAATAAAGTACAAAAGTTAAGGTTAACTACATTTTTCAAACAATAGTTGAATACATGATTTGCTCATCTCTATTTCTAGTACAAAATGAACTTCCCTAATCCATTATTAATGTCAGACACTGGTAAGGCGTTCACATTTCGAATGGACATAGGTAATGCAGTCTTCCTAAGAATAATTTGTTTGTGTTTTTCTAATTTGGATAAGTAAGGTGTTTAACGATTTTTATTTCTTCGTAGAGCGTTAGTTATGCTGCAACAAATTTGTTTATTTAAGATTTTTAATAAGAAAGAAGACTCGAAACCAACATCTCCATAGGTTAATCCATATACGAAAGATTTCATAATTTTTCGCTGACTCCTCTGTCACTTCAAATGGGCTCCTCTTTCAAATTTCAAACGAAAGCACTGTTCGTGACACGAATTTTGGTCGGTAATGTCAATTTACTACATGCGTGTCTAAAAAAATTAATTTATGCGAAGTAAGTATAAGAAGAATATTGTTTTTTGCTTGTTGTCATTTGAAAAATGAATAATTAACTGGAGAATAAACATGAAAAAATAAGTAACTTCTTTTCTGAGAATACAAATAAAACTGGCGCTATATGAACCTCAGTGGAGTGTCAGTGAACAGTGTATTTGATTTGTTTCCCTTGCTCTCGTCAACATATAAAAATAAATCAAATCGCACATCGCAATATTTGCAATATCGCAATCGCAGTTATATATTTCCAATTCCATTTTCCGTGACCGTTTGATTACTTAGAGGTGGTTGCAAACTTTGCTTATTTCACGGAGAATTGTTGATGATGAGTGGTGATGATTTTTTATCGAATCAATTAATAGAAAGGGTAAAAAGAATTTCTGACTTTTAGACGATAGCTAATAAGTTTGGAATATACACCTAAATAAGTCATCTATTTTAAATCAAATGGTTAAGTTCATTTTACAATGTGTCCGTTGAAGCTCCAAGTACAAATACATTCGGATTTCTTAAAAATAAAACTAACTTTCTGATTTAAGCTTACTTGAAAATTCAGTAAAGAAAATATGATTCTTCTTCATACTGTTGACTGTTTGGTCTCCTCACTGCGAATTAAATGAACGCGGAAATTGGAACAAAGCCACAAAAATTAAAATAAATCGACCTTGACAACGATCGATCAAACTTCTACAGTTCGACAGGCGATCGCTGTCTAAGCTGGTAGAGGCTCTAATGGGTCATAACTTCTTAAGAAATCACATGATGAAACTAAATCTCAAGGACGACGATATTTGCAGAGGTTGCGGAGACGAAAAGGTCCATGAGGACACACCTCACTTCCTCTGTCACTTGAGAAACAGAACACTTCGGAGTTTTTACTTCCATGATTTACGAGAACTTTCTGATGTTACACTTTCTAATCTTTACAGGTTCTTGAGGACGTTAGGATGGCTGGACGGAGTCGGGTAAATGCAAGAAGGATGACACAAGCTGACCATCAACAACACCGACGGTCAACCCCCAACAAATGGGAATCACAATGGGTCCACAAGGACCTGAGTGTGGTATAGTAGGGTCCACCCTGCTCTACCAACCCACATACCTAACCTAACCTGTCAACGATCGTTTTAAACACTATAACTATATTTTTGAAAATTCAGTTCCTTACAATTTTTGTTAGAAGTAACGTACTTTAACACTTGCCGCAAGTGAAAACTGTGTGAATTTGAATGTTGCCCTCCAACTGTTTGAAAATGTAGTGTAGAGAATTTAAAAATTAAGTAAATTGTAGTGTACCTACTTCAAAACACGGAAATAGACATAACCTTTTGTTTAAATAAAAAAAATCAAATAAATTAACGTGCATTTCAAAACAGTTTTAACAAAACTATAGCTAAGATGAGACTGCAGGCCAAATGGTCCTATAATTGCCATTTCTGACGGTTTTCACTTGCAAAATAAGATTATTTGACAGCGAAATGGTCATTATTTGACCAATTTGCATACAATCTAATCATAAAATTTCATACTAACGGGTGATCCAAGTAGAGATACTTTTTTCAATAGCCTTTTTTGACAGATCACGTGTGAGTCGTGTCATGCTGTCATGTTATTTTTGTTTAGTATTGTTTGGCATTTCATAATGGAAAGACTTACGCGTGAACAACGTTTACAAATTGTTCAACTTTATTATGAAAATTCACGTTCTGTGAGGAATGTCTTTCGTACACTTCGCTCAACTTATGGTCAATATAATCGGCCTACTGAGCGTACTATTCGCAACACCATCACCCATTTTGAGACCCAGCATTCATTATTGGATAATATTCGACCGAATAGACCACGTCCAGCACGCTGTGAAGAAAATATAGCGGCCGTAGCTGAGAGTCTACACGAAGACCGTAGAGAGTCGATTCGGCGCCGTTCGCAGCAACTCGGACTGACGTATGGAACGACTTGGCGCATTTTACGTCAAGATCTTAAATTGAAAGCGTACAAAATACAGCTTGTGCAACAACTGAAGCCGCTCGGCCTTCCCAAGCGACATCGCTTCGCTCTATGGGCTCTTGAAAAGTTCCAAGAAGATCCGACGTTTTCGAGGCAAATTTTGCTTAGCGATGAGGCCCATTTCTGGCTCAATGAGTATGTAAACAAACAAAATTGCCGCATTTGGGACGAAGAGCAACCTGAAGAGATTGAAGAACTGCCACTTCATCCAGAAAAAACAACGGTTTGGTGTGGTTTGTGGGCCGGTGGAATCTTCGGTCCATATTTCTTTAAAAATTATGCCGGTGCGAACGTAACCGGCAATGGCGACCGTTATCGTGCCATGATAACCGACTATTTGATGCCTGAAATTGAAGCTCGTGATCTCGGCGACATTTGGTTTCAGCAAGACGGCGCCACTTCCCACAACATCGCATCAATCAATGGACTTATTGAGAGAACATTTCGGTGAGCACATAATTTCACGTTTTGGGCCGGTCGATTGGCCACCAAGATCGTGTGATATCACACCGTTAGACTTTTTCCTGTGGGGATATGTAAAGTCTAAAGCTTATGCCGACAAACCCGCTTCGATTCAGGCCTTGGAGGAAAACATCACGCGTGTCATTCGCCAGTTACCAGTCGAAATGCTCGAACGAGTGATCGAAAATTGGACTCAACGGATGGACCATCTGCGACGTAGCATCTGCGACGTAGCAACGGCCAACATTTGATAGACATAATCTTCAAAAAATAAATGCCAAAGAATGTTCTTTCAAATGATAATAAAAATTCTCCATTAAATTTGAATTTTCTGGTTTTTTTTTCTTTAAAAAAGTACGGAACCTCGAAATGGATCACCCTTTATTTGTATTTATAGGTCTGTTTCCTTATTTATTTCGTAAGAGTTGTTAAGGGGATACATTTCCTCACGAATAAGTAGGGAAACGGCAATTTGGAATGTCATTGAGTACAAATTAGTAAGAATTCGTACAAATTATTACGAATTTTTAAAGTAAAGGAACGGGTCTTATAATGGTCTTTTGGTAAGAAAATGTCTCAGCTATCTATTAATGATGCGGATGGGTCAAAATCTCATCTTTAGGGGTCATCGTCTACATTTTTATTTTCTGAAATTATAAAATTGTATTGTTTAGCGAATATTTTGCGTACGTAGTGACTTTTTGGGGAATAATAATTTAAGGAAAACCCTACAATTGTAGCAGGGGGACTGTTAACTATGGCTGAATTCCAAAACGCATTACTTCCGCGTTAGTGCTTAATCAAGCGTTCCAAAATGCAAACTGCTTACTATGATGCAATGCATACTTTTCTAAAACGCATTGTGAATGCATTAACTGCGCAAACAAAAGCAAACAGAGCATCGTGAATGATTATGATGCACAACAAATGCAAGGCATTCATAACCTGGCATCAGAAGAGCAGTGTGCATTCACAATGCGAATTTTTTTGGTTTTTTGGAATTCAGCCTATAATACAAAATTAGCACAGAACTAATGGGGAAAAAATGTCGAATTTGTCTCCTTCCAATGAAGGAATCAATCGAACGAGCTTGTTTCTTGTGAACACTGACTTTACTCATATCTACTCAACCAGCAATGTGTAGCAATGGTTAAAGCCTTCAATCTTCATGTGACATATATACATAGGTATAATTTTAATTTCGTTTTGATCGTATATGATGTACTGGAAGTATGCAGTGTTAAAATCACGAGCGTTTAAATCCATTCTCTTTTACAACAAGAAGTATGCAATGAAAATTTATATGATACTTATTTTTGTTACAATTTTGTATTGGCCTTGGTACTATTTCAGTGACAGTGAGTGCTTTATTTATTTATTTAAATTTATTCGTTAACAACTGTAAGATATAGTATCTTATAAGATAGTCATAGACTAAATTTTACAAAATTGAGCAAAATAGGAAATATTTAATAAATAGAATTATAGCTATATATAAAATAAAATTCGAATATTTATTTATATTTACAATAGTATCTACAAATTAACTGAAAAATGAGATTTTTTTTGTTGCGTTTTGATTTTCTCTTATAAAAGGCGGTAAAGACGGATCGAATTAACAAAAAATTGACGCTCTGATGTTAAGCATGAGCAGTGAGGAACAATCAACTGACAAAATATCTATGCGAGGATGCAATTCAAAATTTATCGAAACAATCCTGTGGTTGGCGTGTAAGAAGTATATCAGAGAGCAAACTTTAAGTGCGGACTTGAAGATAGCTTTCAAGAGACATATTTAGTAGACCCGTGGCAAAACCAGATATTCTGTCGTATTTTCGTAACCCGTAGACATAGCGTACAATAATGCGACATTAAGCTTTCGCTTGCTAATACAGTTACAATTGCAGTAAATTTCGCAACCAAGTGAAGTAAACGTGTTTTAACTGGTGTGAAAGCCTGAGTTACCCATAAAGTGCGAAGTACGCCATACACCTTGCCAACGAGTCCATTAATATGACTATCCCAAGTTTAATAGGGGTTATAATATCTACGGTTAAAATGGAGTCGTAGAGCCCAGCAAATATATTTTTAAAGCAAAGAAATCAGACCCAACTTTTTGCTATTTTCAGGATAACAATTTTGTTCTGAACGTTGTGCATGAAAGGCAGAATTCAATAGATCGTATTACAGATCGCATAAGACATTTGGCACTACATCGTTATGTTTTTTGTGATTTCTAAAATCGAAGTCTTTCCGTTTATATACAGTTTTTTTTCTTTGTGATAAGTAAACACTTGAGTGACTTTATTTTATGTAACTACCTCAGTTTTTTCGGGAGTAGATTGTATTCAAAAATGAAAACGCTGCTACAAATTACATGTATGATTTACTTATATCCATGATCAAAGAGCTATGAGATGTTGATTATAGTTTTTATGACTTATTGTTGGATTTTAAAGTATAACTACTCGAAATACTAACTTCATTTAACTAAAATAAACCAGTTTACGTAAATTGGTAAAGCTTGCCCTTTTAAGCTGTTTTCGCATAACATTTGCCTTTTAGGGGCTAGTTATAGCTATCATCGAAATGCATCATTGAAAATTTTGGTTTTTGTTTTTTTTTTATAATTTACACTTGCAAAAGGGATTGTTAGCACCCTTATAATTTTATAGTAAGCACGGGCACGGGCGTTAAGGAAATGAGGGATTAGAAGAAAGGATGAGAAACCGATGCACATTGATTTTAAATGTTTGTAAATTGTAATGGTCAGGAAAAACAGAGTGAGGCAGAGCATTCCACATTCGTGTTGTACGGCAGAGGAACGAATCCTTAAATTTCACGGTTCGACCGAATATAGGCCTTAGGGTGAACTGATGAACATTCCGAGTATTACGGTTGAAGTGTTGAAGGGGAGGAATGCAACTGGCTATTTCGTTTGAGCACTTGTGATGGTAGTATCGATAGAACAACGATAGGCAGGAGACATTACGACGATGACTAAGAGGGTCAAGCGAATTCTCGTTTTCATATTTTAAGGCGACTAAGCAAACAATATTAGCTTTAAGCGGTATCAAAATAACTCTAATCACTTATGGAATTTTTCAACAAAACAAAATTATTTAATTCTGATTTAAACTTTTCTTTAAATCTATTTTTATTATTTCACTGACAGAAATCGATTTCAATGAACAGCTGATAATTGTTTCTACAATTTGGAACACAATCGTTCCACTGATGTGTTCGATTCTCTTTCTATTCCCAGCTGTCAGTTTTGCTTTCAATGATCAACTCTAACCTTAAAACCTATACCAGTGGCCTTCCACTGATAGAAGTGATTGCTACAAGATGTTTTTGTTAGAAGTATAGAACTTCGAATTGAAATAAAACACAAGAAAATCGTATTAATGTCCATCAATGTCCATCAATTCGACAAGTCTAGATGTCCAATTTTCAACCATTGAGATGGCCTAGTTTACCTAGTTTCAGTACAAACAAAAATTTGAAGGGAGGGTGTTTGTAGTTAGTAAGAAGCTCGCATTATCATGAGCACGTGCGGCGGGTTCTCTTATTGTCTTACGGATTTCCCACCTAACTTCAAAAAAAAACTTCAGGAGTTTTGATCTACTGCAGTTTACTCCTTTCCTGCAACAACTTAAAATGAATTATTCCTTTAGTTTAAGGCCGACACTTGCATACACATATTTGTTTGTTATAAATCGGAAGAAATTAAAAATTATTTATGTCTGATTTTTTTTTTCATTGCAAAAAATTTTTAAATTTTGCATAATTTTAATGTCTCATTTTATTGAATAACAAATTCGTTTCTATTAATTTCAAGCCAGTTTCTGTTCCCATCATGACTTTGATCACCAATATAGTTTCTATAACTAGTTTTTGTTTTGTTCCACTGACTTACTTTTAAATACAGACATAGATGCGTTTTATTTTATTTGCATAAATCAATCGAAATCGCATGTGGTAATAAGCGATATTCAAGGTTATATTAAGGACCGGAAAAAATTGGCCAATGTCTACTTGGATATCAACCAAAAAGACTCAATTCCCTACTTTATTTATTTATTTAATCTACGATGTGTATCTACAGATTCTACTTAATTACATTAATTATATTAATTTAGCGTAAAATAAACATAACTATTAGCTTAAATTCATTTCTATCCATAACGCATACCATAATTTGTTGAATGCGGAACATTAAAAAAAACGGTCTTTGCCTTAAAGATCTATTGGGACCATAAATATTTAATAAACTTATTAAGACACTACAATCGATCGTATAACAGAGGATATCACGAAGAAACATTACACTTAACATTCTGCGTCTAACTTCAAGAGACTGACAGCCGAACAATAAGAATCTAAAGGGTGATTTTTTAGCTGGTTTGGTTTTGGCAACACTGGTTTTGACAGCTGACGTGTGTTTAGTACCTTGTGTCACTATCAAACAGCTTCAGTTTGGTTTGCAATTTAACCATGGATCGTCTTACAAATGAACAACGCTTGCAAATTATTGAATTTTATTATCAAAATTCGTGCTCGGTTCGAAATGTTCATCGCGCGCTGCTTCCATTTTATGATCGGCATTCTCGACCTTCTGAGCAGTCTATTCGGAAGATTGTGACCAAATTTCGCACCAAATTTACTTTGTTGGACATTAAACCACCAACACGTTTACGTACTGTGCGTATTAAAGAAAATATTGCGGCCGTATCAGCTAGTGTGACAGAAGACCGCGAAATGTCGATTCGGCGCCGTTCCCAGCAGTTAGGCCTTTGTTACAGCACTACGTGGAAAATTTTGCGGAAGGATTTGGGCGTAAAGCCTTTTAAGATACAGCTGGTGCAAGAACTAAAGCCAGCCGACCTACCACAACGCCGAATTTTTGGTGAATGGGCTCTTGGAAAGCTGGCCGAGGATCCGCTTTTTTATCGAAAAATTGTGTTCAGCGATGACGCTCATTTTTGGTTGAATGGGTACGTAAATAAGCAAAATTGCCGCATTTGGAGTGAAGATCAGCCAGAAGCATTGCAACAGCTACCAATGCATCCCGAAAAAGCCACTGTTTGGTGCGGTTTATGGGCCGGCGGCATTATTGGGCCATATTTCTTCAAAGATGATGCGAATCGCAGCGTTACTGTCAATGGTGAACGCTACCGAGCGATGATAACAAACTTTTTTTTGCCCGAAATGGAAGTTCTTGACTTGCATGATATGTGGTTTCAACAAGACGGTGCCACATGCCACACAGCACGCGAAACAATGGCGCAATTGCGAGGCGAGTTTGGTGAACAGTTAATTTCACGTTTCGGGCCGGTCAATTGGCCGCCTAGATCGTGCGATTTGACACCATTAGATTATTTTTTGTGGGGGTATGCCAAGGCTAATGTGTATAGGGACAAGCCCGCTTCGATTGACGCACTGGAAGCCAACATCCATGCATTCATTCGTGAGATACCGGCCGATATGTGTGAAAGAGTATGCCAAAATTGGACTCAGCGGATGGGCTACCTGAGACGCAGCCGCGGTCAACATTTGCATGAAATTATCTTTAAACATTAAATTGCAAGGTTCAAACTATCGATTCAAATAAATATTTCATTCATTTTTTCGAATTTTTTGTGTTTTTTTTTTTAAAAAAAGTTCTAAACCTCTTAAAAAATCACCCTTTATTATTATAATTTGAAGTTAAATCACTATTTTATGAACATTGCCTGAGAGCAAACATTGAAAGGACTCTTTCCAACCTATCAATAAGTTTTTAGAATCAGGATTCTACACTACGCAACAATACTCTAAAATTGGACGAACCAAAGAACAAATTAATACCTTTAAGGTATAGGGATCTTTGAAGTCCCTGAAGTTCTCTTCAATCGCAACATCTTATAAGATTTAGATATAACACTAAGAATATGTGCCTCGAAGGTCAGTTTTCCGTCAAAAATCACTCCCAAATCCTTTATTTGATTAACCCTGGATAAATTAATGGACTTAAATAATTCAACGTCGTCTGCATGCATTAAACAATTACAAGAACGAAGAACGGAAGGAAAGTCATTAATAAAAAATGAGAAACAAAATGGGACCTAAGTGACTCCCCTCAGCTACGCCTGAACATCTGGATTCGATATCCCCGACTTTAACAATTTCTTTCCTACCAATAAGGTAGGACTCAAGCCACTTGATCAATGAGAGTTAGTGCTTGACCGTGAATTAACTGCCACTAGTTTTGTTTTACCAAGTCGGAATCGAATCTAGGTTAGGTTAGGTTGAAGTGGCAGTCGGATAGAAGTGCGACTCACTTAGACCTATATAAGGTCCATTGTGATACCACGTAGATCTGAAGTTCCTGCCTACACGTTGAACCATTTTGAGGTGCTTATAAAGCGTGAGAGACATTTTGGGTCGGTTGAGTTTAGATCATTAAGACCATTATAGAAGAAGGCCCCCATATGGAGATTTCGCTTCGGGAGAGAGCAGGGCATGCGCAAAGAAAGTGTAGAGTAGTCTCCTCATCCTCCTCATCCATACAGCTCCTACAGAAGTCGTTTGAATAGACGCCAAGCCTTGTTGCATGCCTGCCTAACAGACAGTGTCCAGTTATGGCACCAATTGTAGCACTAATGTGCGATCGATTAAAGGTAATTTAACTCCGCCTTGTTACGCCAGTAGCATGCCGGTCCCAAGCCCGGATAAAGGAGGAGGTGTTGGAGGCAACGGTTTTTAACTTATCCTCTGTAAAATAATCCGTTAGTGTACTCTAACCTACAGGAGCAGTAGTTAAAACTCAAAATATTGATGAATGAACAACCTTAAGGATGTTAATACTCCAGGTAGTACTGGCAATAGTCAAAATCCATCAGTGGTCTTCTCGACTGCGGCTGGGGCTCGGATTCTGGAGGCCCCAACATTCATTGAACACACAAGCGACTCTTGTGGCCCTATGTCCGACTCTTTGGGCAAACTGGGCATGAGTAAGGATGCTACCCACTGCACCGCCGCTGACAGCTTGCCCCGTGATATCTCAACGGTTGAACGGGCTCCTGAAGTGGCTGGCTTTGAGGTGCACCTCACTAAGGGTCAGCGAAAGAGGAAAAGGAAGCAGCTGAGCGATCAGCGGCGCAAGCACTCCGGTCGGCTCTTCGATTGCGTCTATAAAACGGGATAGGTCGGTGAAAGTCTCACAAATGGAAGCTGACCTGACCCCTTCATCAGGCAATGCCGCCTCTTCTGCTGAACCGAAAAAAAAGAAGAAGCGACCCAAGCTCGTTAAGAGATACAATCCTCCTCAAGCTCCTGTGTCTGCCCACGCCCTGTCTCCGAATGAAGTCGGTGCTTCTACCAGCAAAGGTAGTAGTTTTGATGGATGAATGTTGGTTGTAGTGGACTCACCCTTGAGTATGAGTAGAGGAAGTGCACCTATTGTTGGTGCTGCCCGTGCACTGGTAATGGATGATGCTGGTGTTGTGACCAATACTGGGTGCAGCACTAGTGGACAGAACTTTGTCGACGGGGACGGCTCTGATGGTAGGTGTGCGTCTAAAAAACCATGTGCTAAACGCAAAGGAGTGCGAGTTAAGAAGCATTCCTACAAGAATGCTGCTGTCTCCTCTTTAGCAGTTCGCATTGGGAAACCGGGCAATAATAACAGTATGAGTGTTGCAGAGTCCGAACACTGCAAAACTCATCTTTTGGAGCAGACCAAACTACTGCGCCCGGACATTTGCAAAAGGTCAGCATCTTTTCTTCTATCTCTGAGGAGAATCGACTGTAGGCTGCTTGTAGGCGTTCTTTCGGGCCACCAAGCTTTTACTAAACACTTAAATGTGTTGGGCTTAAGCGACACCACTACCTGTCCTGCTTGCGGTGAGGAGGATGACACAGCGGAACACTTTCTCTGCAGTTGTCCGGCCTATGCTCGCATCAGGTGGCGGATCTTCGGGGCTGACGTGGTGAGTGCCGAACATCTAAGCTCTTTATCACTGAAGCTCCTTCTCGTTTTTCTTCGAAAGACGGGAAAACTAAGTACATTAATGTAAGGTGTCTTAATGGTAGTACAATGGACCTGTAGTTGTGTCTGAGCGCTCCATCGGATAGCAGCAACCTCCGACAAAAAAAAACCAAAAAAGGGTAATCAAGCTCCTTGAGCGTCTTAGATCCAGCCTAGGCCAAATCTGCTTCGTTGTCAGACAAGTAGTACCATTTGTCCATCTGTGGTTAGTTTTTTTTTTATTGCATCCAGTTTAAACAAGAGCTTGCATGTATTCAGGCAAGATTGAGAGGGTAGTTCCAAGTCGGAATCGAATCTAATTCTCAAGAAGTTTTTAGCGCAGCTTGCCTTATTTAGTTTTGGTTGTTGATCTTCCGAACATTCCTGCTGTCGCCAAATAAATGTATGTACATATATCAAAGACATTATCTAGGTATGTATAAAAATCAGATAATTTATTATTATTTACATGACTAACAACAAATATATGTATATATGTACAAATAGCATAACAACAATTTAACACTCGCAACGCACTTCACAAGCTTGTAATTTCACATTGCGGTTCGCCATTTTGTTCCGCCTTTTTATTTTCTTCCTCGATGACTTTGGCTTTTTTGTTTTTCTTCTTCAGCAGTATGTAACAAACTCTACAAGAGAGAAAAGAAATACATATTTACAATTTTCTACTCTCACCAAATGAAATTCGAATCTCTTACATGAAAACTATAACATTTGGTATGAAAAAAACTTCTCCAAGTATGAAGATCGCTCCGGGAAATGTATCTAGCGCTGTCGCATACACATAGCTGTACAGCGGAGGAAAGATGAACTGTGCTATTGGTTCACTGATACCAAAAATAGCAAACATTCGTCCCAGCTCGTCTCCAGCTACGACACTTGATCCGATAGTCTTAATGGCAATGATTCGCAAACTAACAAACATTTCAATCACTCCAGCCGCATAGAACATGATGGAATTCGTAGCAAATGCCTAAGAAAAGTGTTTTAACTGAATCCTAAAATGATTTTGATCTAATTTTTCTACTTACAAACACAGGTCTTGAGATGACGATACAGAGCGCAGATATAATGCCAATCATTGGATCGGAGAACTTTAGAGCTTTACTAAAGATTGCAGTTCCGATGAAAGTGCCCACAATAGTCATCGCTGAGGAGAATGTGTTGTAGAAACTGTTCTGGTTGCCATTCCAGTTCAACTGGATGAGAGTGTATTTGTACCAATAATCCACCTCGGCTATAGGAAATAAATAACCAATGACAATATTTTTAAATGAGGTTTTTTTTCAACCTACCCGCCGCCGGGCCAGTGGTGAGGAAATACGCCAGAATCAGCATAATGAGTAACGCTTGTCCATAGTTGGGCCTCTTGACCAGAGGCATCTGTAGACATTCTATTGCCAAGGTGGGATCGAAGAATTCGGCTAAGCATGATTTTTTCTTCTTCGAATTTAGATCATTTGATATGGCTTCATCGAGAGCAGCGAGCACTTCTCTGTTTCTATGAGCCTCAGAACTTTCAGAGATTTCAAAGCCTGCATTTTCGGTACCTTCTAACTTTTGGCTGTCTTTCGTTGGCGGAGTCTCAACTTCTTCGATGAAAAAAAGCACATAGAGAAAAGCAACTACCTGAAATATCCAACTCATTGCAAATGAGTCTTGAAAATTTATGATTTGTTTTTAAATGAATTTCAAAGATATTATTCCATGAATACTTACATACATAGCCCAGTTTTTCGAGAAGGAATCCACTAAAAGGCAACCCGATGAAGGGAATACAATTCACGAATATTGAAAATATACCAAATCTGTTGAAAAGCGAATTTGGTTTCGACTCTTAATTACTATGAACGGCGAGTTACGAACCTAAATATTCTATCTGGTTCTGGTGTGGCGGCAGTTATATAGCTGTACGAGGCCATAAAGACAAACGTTAGGCCACCAAACATTGCTGGGACAATGGCTTCTACATACGCACCGATTTCCATGGGAACCGTATCGAAAAATATTGCAGAGAGGAACAGACCTGTATTTGGATGAACATCAGGGTTATCGCAATTTTCGGTAAATTAAATACTATTTTTGTCTTACACAAAAATGAGAGTCCTTCTCCAATGAGCGGGAACATTATACATGGCTTACGTTTGTTGTATCGATCACTCCAGCCTCCGGCGAAAAGGATCACAATAAAGGGAAAGATCGCAGCTGCAAGGAAAAGAAAAAAATGATTTAAAATTATTTTTACAAAACTTTTAGTTCCAACTTGATATACCTTACGCCGTAGTTTATTTTCTAACTGATAATATTTAACTAATGGTTCTAATTAACTTACGTTGAATGTGCTAAATTTTTGTAATTTATTACTTGCAATAAACATCGGGACGAATATTTGTATCAATTAACATGTGAGTATGGCTCTATGCCCTGTGTAGCTACATCTGTTAGTTTTAAGATATATTCTTTAGATTTGTGAGGTATGTTTTTCATTTGGGGGTTTTTTTAATTAAAAAATAATTATCGCTAGTTATAACTGTTTTTAGTTTTGAATTTTGGTCAGTCGAGTAAATCAGTTTAGAATAATCCAATTTTATAGCTTTCTGCTGAAAATCAATACTGTTCCTGTTTTGAAAAATGCGTTTTTTTATTCGTCTTTTCACTTCGCTTCTATTACTTTTCGACGGAACAGAAGCTTGTTAAGCAGCATTTCTAAGAGCCGCTTAATGGCCATCATGTTGAGAGAGAGAAGGGGTTGGGCGATGACTGGACTATGAACTTAATGTCGCATATTACATCCTATCCAACGTATAGTGTGTGTCTCAAATCCTTCTGCAGCACACTAATTGGCAAGTACAAGTGTGGCTTCTGGTCCGACAAATCGACAGTTTTCAAAATTTCCACATTTTAGGCAAATTCGCTGGAAAAGATCAACGAATTGCAAGTTCAGCACACCATCTTTTTATCGACTTCAAAGCCGCATATGGTAGCATTCATCGCCTGGAGCTCTATATAGCTATGGCTTGATCTAATTGTGCAGCTTGGTAGTAACTCATCTGAACTCTTCCAAACACGCACCGGGTTTCGGAAAGATGTTAACACGAAAGGCACTATCTTCAACAGATTCGTCGAGCTACTGGGATATGGGGATATGTCTATTCATATGTGTATAGAGGCCTAATCCAACCAGTTTAATTATACGGCAACAAGTTTTGGACTATATGTTATAGGTTAATATTGGGATCTTTAGATCGAGCCACATCGAGCCGAGAGAATCTTCCAATCTTATTGTTAGGTTCGAGACGACAAGGAAGACCGAACCTTAATTTTAAAGACCAAGTCAGATCCTTGTCTCAAACAGCGACTCTTCGCGGGTCATCAGCTCGTTAATCAAATAAGTTTTATTAGTTTATGTCATTTCCATTATCAAATCAAAACAATTCCAAAAGTCATGGCTCATTTCCTGTTTGGGTCTCTTCACCGGGATGGAGGTATGCAGTCTTCACGCAAAATAAAATAGTCTATAAGCTAGCGGACGATTTGAGTAACATGTTTGAAACAAGGCTAATAATTTTTTACTGGCAAGTTAAGAAAGAAAGCAATGACCTGACAGACTTCTAGCGGATTAGTTTTTTATTCAATTTTAATTAAAAGATTTAAAAAAAAAAATAAATATATTTTATGGTTTTTAAATGAAAAATAATTTTTACAGCTCAAAGTATCCTTAACAGCCCTGTAAACTTTCAATTTGATCCATAAAATTGTTTTTTCTTTCGGACCGTTTGATCGAATCTTTACAGAACAATTAATGTTGATTTTCTTTCACCCATTCGCATTTTGGAACTGTTCCAACTGCTGTCAAGAACTGTTCCAACTGCTGTCAAGTATTGTTCCAACTGCTGTCAAGAACTGTTCCAACCGCTGTCAAGTACTGTTCCAACTCCAACATGTCGAATTGGGTGAATGAAAATCGACATAAAGAAACAATCATTTTAGTCATCAATCAAAACTAAATTATCAAAATGAACAAAAAAAGGTTTAACGAATTCTGAATTAGTTACTAATTTTTTTCTGGGAAAAATAACAAATTTCTTAAGCAGTTTTAGGAAGTTTAGCTCGATTTCGAGCAGTCTTCTTTGATGTAAAAGACATTTTCGTAAGCTAACGGGTGATTTTTTAAGAGATTTAGAACTTTTTTTAAAAAAAAAACACAAAAAATTCGAAAAAATGAATGAAATATTTATTTGAATCGATAGTTTGAACCTTGCAATTTAATGTTTAAAGATAATTTCATGCAAATGTTGACCGCGGCTGCGTCTCAGGTAGCCCATCCGCTGAGTCCAATTTTGGCATACTCCTTCACACATATCGGCCGGTATCTCACGAATGAATGCATGGATGTTGGCTTCCAGTGCGTCAATCGAAGCGGGCTTGTCCCTATACACATTAGCCTTGGCATACCCCCACAAAAAATAATCTAATGGTGTCAAATCGCACGATCTAGGCGGCCAATTGACCGGCCCGAAACGTGAAATTAACTGTTTACCAAACTCGCCTCGCAATTGCGCCATTGTTTCGCGTGCTGTGTGGCATGTGGCACCGTCTTGTTGAAACCACATATCATGCAAGTCAAGAACTTCCATTTCGGGCAAAAAAAAGTTTGTTATCATCGCTCGGTAGCGTTCACCATTGACAGTAACGCTGCGATTCGCATCATCTTTGAAGAAATATGGCCCAATAATGCCGCCGGCCCATAAACCGCACCAAACAGTGACTTTTTCGGGATGCATTGGTAGCTGTTGCAATGCTTCTGGCTGATCTTCACTCCAAATGCGGCAATTTTGCTTATTTACGTACCCATTCAACCAAAAATGAGCCTCATCGCTGAACACAATTTTTCGATAAAAAAGCGGATCCTCGGCCAGCTTTCCAAGAGCCCATTCACCAAAAATTCGGCGTTGTGGTAGGTCGGCTGGCTTTAGTTCTTGCACCAGCTGTATCTTAAAAGGCTTTACGCCCAAATCCTTCCGCAAAATTTTCCACGTAGTGCTGTAACAAAGGCCTAACTGCTGGGAACGGCGCCGAATCGACATTTCGCGGTCTTCTGTCACACTAGCTGATACGGCCGCAATATTTTCTTCAATACGCACAGTACGTAAACGTGTTGGTGGTTTAATGTCCAACAAAGTAAATTTGGTGCGAAATTTGGTCACAATCTTCCGAATAGACTGCTCAGAAGGTCGAGAATGCCGATCATAAAATGGAAGCAGCGCGCGATGAACATTTCGAACCGAGCACGAATTTTGATAGTAAAATTCAATAATTTGCAAGCGTTGTTCATTTGTAAGACGATCCATGGTTAAATTGCAAACCAAACTGAAGCTGTTTGACAGTGACACAAGGTACTCAACACACGTCAGCTGTCAAAACCAGTGTTGCCAAAACCAAACCAGCTAAAAAATCACCCTTTATATGTAATACCATACTTAATCTATCGTTTTAATAAAACCCTCGACATTCACCTAAAAGAAAACCAATTCTTCGATATCAGGCAGTCTACTGCCTCACATTCAGGCAGCGTACCGTCAAGGAGACTGTTTTCTCTTGATTTCTTTTCTTATGTTAAAAATCAATTCTAATTTATATCCCTGTGAAAATTTCGTGCATCTTAGCATCGTATTGAATTAGACAGAAGACATGCGAGTACACATTATAAGGGATGAAAAAAAAAAAAAAAAAAAAATTATTGATAGCAGAGCGTAGTTTCGATCTACGGACCTCTGGGTTATGGGCCCAGCACGCTTCCACTGCGCCACTCTGCTTCTTGTAATTTTGTGGGTTAAAAATATTTTTGTTATGAGAAAAGAGAAAAACTGTACATTTTTGTCCAATTTTAATGGAAACGCAGTAGGTGTGTCGCATTAACCAAGAAAATATGTTAATACATGCTTACTTTGCTAAGAACTAGACTGATATTGTAAAATTACCCTAGATGTAGATAATTTCTGCCTCGTTTATAAGACAATTTTCCCAACGTGTAATGCTGCCTTAGGAATGAGCTGATACAACCTAGTGTGATGTTCCAATGCAAACTACTTAAGAACATCTTAACCACTGTGTAAAATTGCGTAAGTTCTAAGCTGACAAGCCCGATGACGTAGAGTGTACCGTCGGGTGACGCACGAAAGTGGAACTCCAAACATTAAAACGGACTCTAATGAGAAAAAAAACTCTTGAGGAAAACTTTTAAATTGTTAAAAAAAAAAAACTGTAGTTCCCCATTGGGTATTGAACCTGCACCGGCCGCGTCCCAAGACGACACACTATCCTTTAAGCCATCAAAGATAATGAATGTGAAATAAACGCAAACTGTGTTCAATTACACCTTAGTTCTGTTACTGCCCCAGTTGCTCGTAAATCGTTTAAAATTACTTAAGTTTGTAAGGTGATTCGTCGGAAATAAGGTAACTTTAAGGCTTTTTGACTGTTTTTACCAATGGCACCCACAGTTTAATGACGGTTCCGTATGGCAAATTTTGAGAACCTTCGTATGACACGCAGTGACGGTTCTTGATACAGATATTTCAGCAGATAACATTGCAAGTTTCAAATCAAACAGTAGATTTTGATATTGTGAATGTCGACCGTGATTGATATTTGTCGATTGGACGGTCGCTTGTAGTCGTGTACAAATTTCTGGTCAATGCTTGGAAGTGAAAACATTTTATGCGCACGAAATGCAAGTAATTTTGATAAAAATAGTTTATTGAAGCGAATCCCGATATCCGAAGGTCTATGGACGTCCCGTGCGTTTATAGGAGAAATTTGTGAAAGTAAAACGTATAAATAATAAAAATAAAACTAGCAATGCATGAGTTAATTTTTTATTGTAACGGGTGATCCAACTAGAGATACTTTTTTCAACAGCCTTTTTTGACAGATCACGTGTGAGTCGTGTCATGCTATCATGTTATTTTTGTTTAGTATTGTTTGGCATTTCATAATGGAAAGACTTACGCGTGAACAACGTTTACAAATTGTTCAACTTTATTATGAAAATTCACGTTCTGTGAGGAATGTGTATCGTGCACTTCGCTCAACTTATGGTCAACATAATCGGCCTACTGAGCGTACTATTCGCAACACCATCACCCATTTTGAGACCCAGCATTCATTATTGGATAATATTCGACCGAATAGACCACGTCCAGCACGCTGTGAAGAAAATATAGCGGCCGTAGCTGTGAGTGTACACGAAGGCCGTAGAGAGTCGATTCGGCGCCGTTCGCAGCAACTCGGACTGACGTATGGAACGACTTGGCATTGGCATTTTACGTCAAGATCTTAAATTGAAAGCGTACAAAATACAGCTTGTGCAACAACTGAAGCCGCTCGACCTTCCCAAGCGACATCGCTTCGCTCTATGGGCTCTTGAAAAGTTCCAAGAAGATCCGACGTTTTCGAGGCAAAGTTTGTTTAGCGATGAGGCCCATTTCTGGCTCAATGGGTATGTAAACAAACAAAATTGCCGCATTTGGGACGAAGAGCAACCTGAAGAGATTGAAGAACTGCCACTTTATCCAGAAAAAACAACGGTTTGGTGTGGTTTGTGGGCCGGTGGAATCATCGGTCCATATTTCTTTAAAAATTATGCCGGTGCGAACGTAACCGTCAATGGCGACCGTTATCGTGCCATGATAACCGACTATATGATGCCTGAAATTGAAGCTCGTGATCTCGGCGACATTTGGTTTCAGCAAGACGGCGCCACTTCCCACACATCGCATCAATCAATGGACTTATTGAGAGAACATTTCGGTGAGCACATAATTTCACGTTTTGGGCCGGTCGATTGGCCACCAAGATCGTTGTGATATCACACCGTTAGACTTTTTCCTGTGGGGATATTGTAAAGTCAAAAGCTTATGCCGACAAACCCGCTTCGATTCAGGCCTTGGAGGAAAACATCACGCGTGTCATTCGCCAGTTACCAGTCGAAATGCTCGAACGAGTGATCGAAAATTGAACTCAACGGATGGACCATCCGCGACGTAGCAACGGCCAACATTTGATAGACATAATCTTCAAAAAATAAATGCCAAAGAATGTTCTTTCAAATGATAATAAACATTCTCTATTAAATTTGAATTTTCTGTGTTTTTTTCTTTAAAAAAGTAGGGAACCTCGAAATGGATCACCCTTTACTTCAAGGTTTGGACTAACTTTAAATTTAAAATCAAAACAAAGAAGTCTGAAACCAAATTTGAGATGAATGCAACAGGTGGCGGACCAAATAAACTTCACACTTTCAGTCGATTGGAAGAAAGTGTGAGGATTCTACTGGAAATTAGCACATATGTTGGATTCGCCTGGTCTTGAATTTGGCCAAACCAATGATGTATTCACTTTTTGTACACAATTTTTCTTCCAATTCGAAAAAGGGGTTCTTTTTGTAGCTAGTTCCTAGAACTTCATTATCATTTCCATTTCAAATTACTTTCAACATAAATAAATAATTGAAAAAACAATAGCCAACTGTCAATAAAAAGATTGTCAAAGTATTGATGTATTCACAATATTCACATTTTTATTCACAATAATCTAATTTCCCATCGATTGAGTTACACAATGTCGACAATTGTCGTGACGATCGCTGATCGACAATCACAATAAGGTCCTTAGATTTTGCATTAAACTTTAAAAGAGCGCGAAATTTGTTGTGGGTTTGACTTTACGCAATAGTCAAGTATCCCTGAATGCCAGCCAATATAATAAATCTTTTAAAATACACGAGTTAGATATAATTCTCTTACTGGAGTTTCGTTAGTTAATAAGGAGACTTTGATTTTTTCAGCTTCTTCTTTAATATTTCCGAGGATGTTACGATCACAGATGGTTACGATCAAGAAGAAGAGGTCATGACTGAGAGAGAGATACTGCATCTCTACTGGTCACCCTGGTTTAAAAAAGTTTTCCAGGCCGTCAGGAACAACATAACATGTGTCAAAGAGTTTGTATGTCATTAAAAAGGTTTCCAAAAATGGTTGCAAGGTCGTACTGTGATTTGTCGTCATATTCATTAACTGCGCCTTAGAACTATTGCGCGATTAGGATTCAAAAGGCACAGGGTGCTTACTTTCAATAAGCATCCTATAAGAGTGAGTGGCATATGTAGAGTCATAATGTCTACCCTAAAAATGTTGGTACGGCACGTCACTGCTTGCATGTGGATGTTTGTCAGACATTCGCAAGAAGTAAGTACCACAGTTAAAACTATATCTATAAAAGAAACGACGACCACAATTTGTCATGCAAAGTGCTCAACAGATCAAATACATATTCACAACTCTCTAGGATGGAATTATACATAAGATACCAATGTACAGCTGCGCTACGATGTTAAACTATGTTCTTAATTGCTATAATTTAACGCGTGTTTGAATGGCATAACTGTATAAAGTATTTTGAAAATAAGAACATGCAATTTAGTAAATCGTATTGATAAGTACCTACTAATATTGTTTAATCACTTTAGCCAATTTTGAGTTACTGTGGCATTTCTCTTGGTACACTATGGAGTTTTTAAGGGGTTACAATTTTTTTTATTGTCTTATTTATTTCTACAACATATCGACAATATTACCCTAAATTTTCAAGTCATTCTGAATAAAAGTTTCAGAGATACAGCCTTGCGAAGGTGCTCACTCAATTGATCAATTGATAAATATTTAAAAAAAAAAAAGTGGAGCAAATTTTACCAAATTTTTTTGTAAAAATGTCTGCCAAAACTCCAATTTTCACTTTTTCCCCCTTCGTCCAAGTTCTAGTTTATGGTCTTAACTAAAACACGATTTTTTTGTTCACTTCTGATGATCCTGTCACGAGTTCTTCTGTCGACGCGGACGCACCTTTTTTCCGAGGGTTCACCGGAAATGGCGTCACAATGACGGAGTTTTGAATATTTTCTATTGAAAACAGTAAGAAGTTTGAATAAAATATTTTATTTTAAAGGATGATCCATTTCGAGGTTCCCTACTTTTTAAAAAAAAAAAAAACAATTCAAATTTAATGCAGAATGTTTATTATCATTTGAAAGAACATTCTTTGGCATTTATTTTTTGAAGATTATGTCTATCAAATGTTGGCCGTTGCTACGTCGCAGATGGTCCATCCGTTGAGTCCAATTTTCGATCACTCGTTCGAGCATTTCGACTGGTAACTGCGGAATGAAGCGGGTTTGTCGGCATAAGCTTTTGACTTTACAATATCCCCACAGGAAAAAGTCTAACGGGGTGATATCACACGATCTTGGTGGCCAATCGACCGGCCCTAAACGTGAAATTATGCGCTCACCGAAATGTTCTCTCAATAAGTCCACTGATTGATGCGATGTGTGGGCACGATGTAGGCACGATAACGGTCGCCATTGACGGTTACGTTCGCACCGGCATAATTTTTAAAGAAATATGCCCCGGCCCACAAACCACACCAAACCGTTGTTTTTTCTGGATGAAGTGGCAGTTCTTCAATCTCTCTTTAGGTTAATCTTCGTTCCAAATACGGCAATTTTGTTTGTTTACATACCCATTGAGCCAGAAATGGGCCTCATCGCTAAACAAAATTTGCCTCGAAAACGTCGGATCTTCTTGGAACTTTTCAAGAGCCCATAGAGCGAAGCGATGTCGCTTGGGAAGGTCGAGCGGCTTCAGTTGTTGCACAAGCTGTATTTTGTACGCTTTCAATTTGTTTCAATGCCAAGTCGTTCCATACGTCAGTCCGAGTTGCTGCGAACGGCGCCGAATCGACTCTCTACGGTCTTCGTGTACACTCTCAGCTATGGCCGCTATATTTTCTTCACAGCGTGCTGGACGTGGTCTTTTCGGTCGAATATTATCCAATAATGAATGTTGGGTCTCAAAATGGGTGATGGTGTTGCGAATAGTACGCTCAGTAGGCCGATTATGTTGACCATAAGTTGAGCGAAGTGCACGAAACACATTCCTCACAGAACGTGAATTTTCATAACAAAGTTGAACAATTTGTAAACATTGTTCACGCGTTATTCTTTCCATTATGAAATGCCAAACAATACTACACAAAAATAACATGACAGCATGACACGACTCACACGTGATCTGTCAAAAAAGGCTATTGAAAAAAGTATCTCTACTTGGATCACCCGTTATATATTAAAAAAAATTGTAGAAAATAGAACTTTTTTTCTCCGAATAAAACCATGTAACCCCTTAAGTATCGCATCTTTTCTCACAAAAAAAAAAAATTCTCTCTCTTTCCGTCCGAACTCAGTTGACAGACAGACGATCCATGCAAAAACCAGTTTTTTTTTTACATAGAGAACTGTGTCAATCGACTGAATGAACTCACTAGTGTTGTCGTGATAACGTAAATATTTCAATTATCGATTACCTCAGCAATGTTAAAGTACGTGTGTGCTATACAGTTGCACTTTTAAATGTCAGACAAGTGATTTTAAATTCACACTATGAAATTCGCGGTCACTTGGTTGTAATTGTTGAATCATTACTCTGACCAAATTCATTGATTGACAAGTGACTCACTGTCGTTTTGTGTAAGATTATTTCCTCATTTCTACCGTCTGCCGAGTGGGTTTTTTGACTTTCCATGTTTGTTTTCAAGATGGGAGGCTGCGAAAGAAGATTGTTTAGAAAAGATTAAGATTCACTAAAAGAGTTATTACGATGAAATGTTTTCTTTTTTTTTGTGTGGTTTTAACCACCGATAATGACTTTAGATCCGGTATAGCATAAAACAATTTGTCTTTCATTTCATTTGCTAATCATTAAGTCACTTTTGTTCGCACAACATTTTAATCGTTGACTACTTATTACCTCCAAGGCTAGCATGTATACAATTCTATTTAATTATAGACACACAAAACAAAGATAAAGATGAAGGGCTGAGAATATTTGTTTTATTTTCACAAATAATATCGGCATTTTTATTTGCAATTTTTAGTACCTACCTAGATGCGCGGTAATAATTTTAAGTATCTCATCAGAAAGGAGCTTTGAAAGAAATATGTAATTATTCCCGTTTATCAGGTTTTCTTTATTCAACTTTGATCACACTAATTTGCATTATTCAATTCGAATATTATTAGACACAACAGTTCCTTCTACAAAAAGCAAATTTCTCAGAATATAGATTCGTCTTCAGAAACAAAATAATAAATTGCACCAGAGAGACCAACTTTTTGACTATAAAATGAGGGGTTTAGTTGAGCTATTTTTAACCAAACGCAATGCAAACTGCTTGGGTTTCAAAAGACAAAAAAACATAAACAAAGTCTTCATAACCATGGACTTAAACCAGTTTCAGAACTAACAATAAGTATCACTTCACTTACCGATTGGCGCACGTATTCCAGTAACTTGTGCACTTAATTTCTGTGAATCGCGTTCCGCCTTGCAAACGGTGTAGTTAAACTTCGGCGATAAATTCGTCACATTCCAGAGATCTCCACTGCCAAGTTGTGTAACATTTTCGAAATCGAAACCTTTACAACTAATGCCAAATTCGTCCTTGTCGAGAATCGTAGTGCACACAATTTCGCTGTAGTTGTAATTCACCCGACACGCCTAAAAAAAATACACACAACCAATACAAACAACCATTGATTCCGTCGCGAGTACAGGCTCAAACCTTTTCCAGTGGAAAGTTCTGTATTGCAACGGCATTCAAAATGCTCGGCATAATGTAAAAGAACATGAATGGCTCGATATTGATGTACTTCCGGTAGGACCATAGTTTCTTAAACACATTCACCTTGGGCTCCTTCGGGGCTTCCGTAGTGGCGGCGGCGGAGGCGGTGACTTCCATATTTCTAATGGTAACCCGTCCAAACAAACGATGATTCAATCAAACTTTTAACAAGCCAACTATGATTTTAAATCGACAGCAGATCTCGGAGAACTAATCGTTGAGGGAATTCCATAATCTCTTCAAACTCTCAAATACATATTATTTTTGATGCTTCTGCTTGAATAGTAGAAAAACTGGAATCTAAAGAATTAAATTAAATTCCATGCGCTGTGGAAATTCTTCATTTGTTTTTTATTTTTGGCGCAAACCTGTTCCGTGTTGTTTTTTTTTTTTTTACTGCGAAACCAAAATTAGAATTAATTATTCGAATTAGAAACGGAGGCTGACCCATCGTCAAGAACTTTTATGACATGACTTTTAGATAAATAGATAGATAAGTTGTAATTCCCCGAACAACATTGCTAAGGCTAAGCCTCTCGCTCGCCGTGGAATACTGGAGGTCAAGTTGATGTTAAGATTATGCAGTGGGCAGGTAAGGCAATGGCAAATATATAATCAACAAAACTGGCATATGGATGAGCCGGCATAATTAAAAACTAATGAAATGGAGTAGTAGATAATTACCATCGCAGTTATTTATGGCGTCACGCGGACTCACACCCGAAGAGGTTCGTCTGAATGAATGAATGAATTTGCAACTGTAATCGGAGAAAATTAGATCGATTATGAATTTCAATTGATATAGCTATACAAGGTGCAAAGTACTTGTTTGAACGTAGTTGAAGGGGTGATATTGGAGTAAAGAATTGTTTGGGGAGAGGTGAAATGGAAATTAATAAAATTACATGGGCAGGAAACGTTTTGTGTCTGAAAAAACGCTCAAAATTGTTCTTCTTGTAAGAAATAATTTGAGTCCTAAATCAGTGAAGAGCTTAGTTTCTTAGACGAGAGAGTTCTGGGCTCTAAACTGAAACCATTTAATTACCATGAAATGAAGCATCTCAAGTCCTGTGATTTTTATATTTAAATTATTAGGCTTATTACAAGCTATAGTACTTATGTACTAACTTAAAAACTAAAACTTACGAACTAATATGGGAGGAATTGGAAAGTAGATCGAGTTTGATCGAGTTTGACGGGATATTGTTTCCCTGGAACCATAAGAGGTCCGGTGGGTTGGTAAATAAAAAAGAGGAGGACAACGTAAATTATGAGGGTTTTTTTTGTTTTTTTGTTGGAGGTTGCTGCTATCCGATGGAGCGCTCAGACACAACTACAGGTCCATTGTACTACCATTCAGACACCTTACATTAATGTACTTAGTTTTCCCGTCTTTCGAAGAAAAACGAGAAGGAGCTTCAGTGATAAAGAGCTTAGATGTTCGGCACTCACCACGTCAGCCCCGAAGATCCGCCACCTGATGCGAGCATAGGCCGGACAACTGCAGAGAAAGTGTTCTGCTGTGTCATCCTCCTCAACGCAAGCAGGACAGGTAGTGGTGTCGCTTAAGCCCAACACATTTAAGTGTTTAGCAAAAGCTTGGTGGCCCGAAAGAACGCCTACAAGCAGCCTACAGTCGATTCTCCTCAGAGATAGAAGAAAAGATGCTGACCTTTTGCAAATGTCCGCGCGCAGTAGTTTGGTTTGTCTACATCCACCGCAATCGCGCCACCGAATCTTGTGTTCACGAGAAAGCCAAGAATCGATAGACGACATGACTAAAGATGCAGGCAGACCCAACACAGGTTCGGGTCCTGAGAAAACTTCTTCTGAACCTTGCCAGTGTGACCTGGTACCCAGACAAGATTCACTGTGTTCTGTCTTCCAACCGAATTCAGAGAAAGCTTGAGTTCTAGCACTAACTTGGACGAGGTAAGAGGGTTTAGAAGCGCTTTTAATGCAGCTTGGCTATCACTGCAGATGCAAATGCCTCTAGCCCTCTACCTGTTGTTCACAATATAGCGCATAGCCATTAGGATGGTAAAAATCTGAGCTTGGATGCAGATGCATGTAAAGTCGTATATTATCGCATTCCACAAAGACTCCAGCACCAGACCCCTGCCCTGTTTAGGAGCCATCCGTGAAAATACGATGGCATTCAATCCATGGTTCAGAGTCTGACCGAAGCCATTCCGTTAGCTGTGGAAAGTTGACGTGGTAGTTTTTTCGCAGAAGGATTTCTAGTGTCATTGCATCAGACGGCATATCGATAAGACAGGGATCAAAGGATAATGCTCGAGCAAGTTCTTCAAAATTCCAGTGCGCATGGTACCAAAAACCACCTCCTCTTAAGCGAAAGATGGAGGAGGGTTACGAGGGTTAGTGTTGAAGAAAATAGATATGTAAATAGACGCGAGATCGATAGAACCTCCGAGGAGGAGTTTAGGAATGAAAAGAATGTCTGCTACGTCCCTGCGTTCTTCAAGGGTATTCAAGTTTATAAGTTTAAGGCTGCTTGATAGGGAGGCAATATAACATATAATATAATATAATAGTCGTTCCAGGGTAAACCTCCAAGAGCGAATCGAAGAAAACGACGTTGAATGCTCTCGATTCTGGATACATGAACTCTATGAAAGGGCGACCACACTTGACTGGCGTATTCGAGAAGGGGGCGCACAAAGGAAATGTAAAGGGATCTTGTCACATAAGGGTTGGAGAATTCTTTGGACCAAACGGTGGTGAAGAGTTAGCTTTGGTTTGGACAGCGAAGAGGGAGAGGAAGGAATGTTAAATGACCTGCTCCAGATCATTTATTGTAAGGATAAAGAAAAGCCGACCTAGATGGATACCTTGAGGGACACCAGAAGTTGCCATGAAAGGAGCCGAGAGGAAGATTCTGAAGCGAACACTATAAGAACGGCTTTCTAGGTAAGAGGAAATCCATTTTAACAATATAGGTTCGAAACCTAGGGCAGACAAATTGAAGATGATTAATTGATGAGATATCGTATCAAATCGTAGAGAAATCGGTTGCAATTACATCGACTTCGTTTCCATTCTCTAAAGCAGAGAGGGAAAAGGAGACGAACTCGACGATGTTTGTATTAGTTGATCTGACTTTCAGGAAGCCATGTTGGCAAGGGGAGATGATGCACTTACATTGAAAGCTTAAGACTTCGTATAAAATACTCTCTAAGAGTTTGGGTATGTGAGAAAGTTAGCAATGGAACGATAGTTGATTACTTCGTTTTTTGATCCTTTTTTGTGATATAAAAGAGGTCTTCCAAACCTGAGGAAATTCTCCTTGTGAAAGAGATAGATTAAAAAGGTTAGAAAGGGGAAGGAAAGGGTGGAAGAACATTTTTTAAGAAATATGGCGGGGATACCGTCTGGGCCTCGTATAAATTCATCATTGAGATTTTGTAACTTAAATTCGATAAGATTAGGATCAAAGTTATGAGATAGAAAAGGTGTGTGGCAGCTCGATCATCGCCCACTCCGTTGATTCTATCAAAGATTCCTTCGAGCATAGGATCCGGCCGGAATGGAGAAGGTTGTTTCTTTAAGGACGATTGAAAATGAACCTCAAAGTCTTGTGGCTACTTTTGAACCGACTAATACCACGCGGCACAGCTGGTATTTTGCATCGGGAGTGGTGACTGATGATGCTATCAAATATGCCATTGCATCTTTTGAGAGTTTCAAGTCACCTGGTCCGGATGGAATTTATCCAGTTTTGCTGAAACAAGGTTTAAGTCAGGTTTTGCCAATGTTGAAAAGAATTTTCACTGCGAGCTTGGCCTTGGCCTTTATACCTTCCCAATGGCGAATGGTTAAAGGGGTTTTCATACCAAAAATAGCCAAAAGCTTTAGACCCATAAGTCTGTCTTCCTTTTAACTGAAAAGTTTGAAAAGACTGGTTGAGCTGCATGTACGCATGTGCAAAGGCACTTTTGGTAAGACATGGGGCTTGTCTCCAAAACGGGTCCTTTGGATCTATACGGCCATGATTAGACCGCTACTCTCATACGCATCAGTTGTTTGGTGGAACAGGCTTTCGCGGAAACGTGCTACTGCTTCTTTTGCCAAACTCCAAAGAACGGCATGTCTCGGCTGCACAGGGGCCTTCCGTAGCACCCCGGGCTCTGCTCTAGATGCTTTGATGAATCTTCCTCCCCTTGACTTATATATCATGGGATGTACGCTAAAAACCATCTTTCGCTTAAAGAGAGGTGGTTTTTGGTACCATGCGCACTGGAATTTTGAAGAACTTGCTCGAGAATTATCTTTTGACCCCTGTCTTATGGATATGCCGTCTGATGCAATGACACCAGAAATCCTTCTGCGAAAAAACTACCTCGTCAACTTTCCACAGGTAACGGAATGGCTTCGGTCAGACTCTCAACCATGGATTGAATGCCATCGTATTTTCACGGATGGCTCCACAACCGGACAGGGGTCTGGTGCTGGACTTTACTTAGTCTACTTTACTACCCCTTGGGTAAACATGCATCCGTATCCAAGCGGAGATTTTTGCCATCCTAATGGCTATGCGCTATATTGTGAACAACAGGTGGAGGGCTAGAGGCATTTGCATCTGCAGTGATAGCCAAGCTGCATTAAAAGCGCTTCTAAACCCTCTTACCTCGTCCAAGTTAGTGCTAGAACTCAAGCTTTCTCTGAATTCGGTTGGAAGACAGAACACAGTGAATCTTGTCTGGGTACCAGGTCACACTGGCAAGGTTCAGAAGAAGTTTTCTCAGGACCCGAACCTGTGTTGGGTCTGCCTGCATCTTTAGTCATGTCGTCTATCGATTCTTGGCTTTCTCGTGAACACAAGATTCGGTGGCGCGATTGCGGTGGATGTAGACAAACCAAACTACTGCGCGCGGACATTTGCAAAAGGTCAGCATCTTTTCTTCTATCTCTGAGGAGAATCGACTGTAGGCTGCTTGTAGGCGTTCTTTCGGGCCACCAAGCTTTTGCTAAACACTTAAATGTGTTGGGCTTAAGCGACACCACTACCTGTCCTGCTTGCGTTGAGGAGGATGACACAGCAGAACACTTTCTCTGCAGTTGTCCGGCCTATGCTCGCATCAGGTGGCGGATCTTCGGGGCTGACGTGGTGAGTGCCGAACATCTAAGCTCTTTATCACTGAAGCTCCTTCTCGTTTTTCTTCGAAAGACGGGAAAACTAAGTACATTAATGTAAGGTGTCTGAATGGTAGTACAATGGACCTGTAGTTGTGTCTGAGCGCTCCATCGGATAGCAGCAACCTCCGACAAAAAAAAAAAAAAAGTCTTCACGCAAGGCGTTAAACAATTCGCAGAATTTCTGGTTGGAGATGTTATGAGCGGAACAATTTGCCTTGAGATCATTATTAATAGAGTTGATTAGGTTGACAATGGAATCGACCGAATCAGCTGTGGCACGGCTGGTGAATGTTAACTGCTTTTCCATTGAGTTCAATTTCGAAGAATGGGAATCGGCACATGAGAGCAGGGAGGCATTTTGGTGGTCAAAGGTTTTACTAGTAGTGGCGAATTTATTAAGTTGGTGTTGTAACTTTGAATAATTGTCACTCATAAGAAATTTAAGAGCTTCATTACTGCATTGAATCGCCCTGAGAACATCCGACAGAGAAACTTCTTTGCATTCGTCACAGTAAAATCTAAAATTAAACCCGAAATCTTTCAGGTGGAGAAGAGATCTTTTTCTCAAGGCGACGCAGGGTGCATGAAACGACTTGCCCAAATTCCACTACAAGACTCCCACTCTTGTACATCATCCTAGATTAAACAAGCTTCATTACCGCAAGCCATATTTAAAAGGAATTGACTCGGTCAGTTTTATTGATAAAGACAATTATGCGGTGTTAGCGGAAATGCAATGAGAGGTTTTAATATATATATTTTTTTTAAGGTACAGCGGCGTTAGCGGAAATGTGATTGAAATTTAATTAATAGGTCAGTTATGTCGACAAAACACAGAACACAAACTGCCTTCGATTTTCTGGAAAAGTGACGAACAATTAAGTTTACTTTGCTTGCTGTGGAGCCATTATAATGAAGGATTAATTTTCCCTGCAGCGAGCACTTCATGTTTGTTTGGATTTAGATGGTATACATGCAGCCCAAAAAACAACACAGAGTATCTGTACTATCCATTCTTCGACCCACTGCTACCTGTTTAAAGTGTGAAAAGTTCAAATATCTGGGATCTCTGGCTAATAACGACATCAATTACATGGGGTGCAACAAGTGTCAGGAGAACTTGAAGCAATAAAAGAAGATTGAAAAATGTTCTAAGCTAAACGGAAGGCTCTACACCTGAGCAGCTGAGATGAAGATGCTTCGTGAAAAATTAAAAAAAAATTAAAATTAAAATAAAATTATATTCTTATGAAGCTTGACAAAAAAGCAATGTCAATCAGCCCGAAAGAGATATAGACCAGGCAGCATCTTAATTTGAACCTTCGACGATGTAATACAAAACCGGGATTCCTGCAGATATTTTTTAAGATCAAACCGGCGAACCAAAGAGGCAGTAGGGATGCCGTAAAGTGGAATGGATGGATGGAAATGGAAATTCAGAATGGAAAATAGTACTTCAAATCCCAGCCATTAGGATCGTGAGGATTAGGAAAACCGAACCTTCGTTTCAATGACCAACCCATCGTGGATGCCAGAGAGCTTGGCCTGGAAAATTAAAAGCAGCGTGCCCGGTATCGCAGAGGATGGAAGGCAGCCTTGTCTCAAACAGAAACTCTTCACGGATCGGGATCCCGTTAAGTAAGTGCCTAAGTAAAATGATCAGTGCTCAAGGCATTGGCCTTGGTCTTCTTAATGTTCTTGGGGAAAATGACTTTTTTGCCCAATATTACTGTCGAATAAGTTAAAAAAGAATCAAAAAAATATGCAAAAAAAACTAAATTCTAGTCCAAATGTTTGACAATTCTAGAGGCTCACTGTTGGATGACTTTCTCGTATACATTAGTATACTAGAGAGAAAGTTATTGGGATCATCCCGATTTTTCGGACTCAAACTAGTGCCGTCCGTTCTGTCTCTCTGTCTGTCTGTCCGGGTGCCGTATGGCGAAACGGTTCGACGGATTTGCTTCAAAGTTCGTATATATAAGGTTTTTGGGGTTACATCTCGAGGCGTTTTTTGTTATTTTTTGTTTTATCGTTTGAAATAACGGTATCCGCTATCCATTATTTTTTTTCTTGAAAAACACTTATCACTATTTTTCTAGAAAATCTTTGGAAGGATTTTAGTGTTCGTACTAATACTACTTGAGATGTGGCCAAAAAGACTGCATACTCAGTTTTTTTTAAAAAATATTCGAGTAACGGTAATTTATAAAACCGTCAATATCTCAAAAACTAATAAAAGGAATTCGGAAAAATTTTACTATATTTTTTATGATGTTTCTGCGTAGCCATAATTTAAAAGATTTAAAGAAAGATTTTAAAAAAAATATGTCAAACGGGGAGTAAAAGCGGCAACTTTCTTAAGCTACTAGAAACAAACTGATTCTATAGAGCAATGGAATTTTGCAGCCATTAAGCAATCATATTTTTATTTTTGTTATAACTACCTATAGGCATCTCGCTCAGCTATTCTTAGACAAAGCAACGTTGTTTTTAGATTAGGTAAGTTAAAAGCTCGTAATGTAGAATCAATTGAAAGCCTCCCCCTTCATCCACTAAAAACCACATCCTTAAAATAGAAAAAAAAACAATATAATAAAAACCAATCACCCTCTTTGTTTTAAGAGAGTCGAATCCCTTCGTGGTTGTGGCGGCAAGAAGAAAAGTTGAATAAAAGGTTCTGCAAAAAATGTGCATCCTCCTTATGTTATCTCATAAAAGCCTCATTCACAACGTAATTTCAATGGGTATCCTGGAAACAAATGCGTAAACTGTATAGTCTTCGCTGAGATTCAACATTCATCCTTCTGACGTACCCATACAACTATATATAACCCTTTTTATCGAACGTAGGAAGGATGTGCGCTCTTCTCTACCAAAGTGGTAATTTTAATCAGTAAATGTATTGACTTTGCTCATTCGACTGATAAGCATCGTTCACCAAGAATAGGTGTTAATAATCCTTGTTAATCTACATACACGCCCTAAAGGCGGCTACACATGTCGAAGCCCACACCAGCTTAGATATATTTTTGAGTGCTGTTTTCGCACTAGAAGATTGTAGTATAAAAGGGCTTAACCGCACTCGAAAAATCGTAGTCAGATTTGTAATCTTCTAAGTGAAAGTTTATTCAGTCCTGGAATAGAGTTGCGGTTACTTTTTCGTTTCGAAAGACAGTTCATTTGGTAATGAATATTTATAGTTAGTTGGTTAACTTCTAAGATGTGGTTGATTTTGTGGAACGAATTTGGTTAAATATTCATAAAATAAAATTCTCCGAAGTGAAGGTTCTGAGTAAGGAAGTGTGGTCTTCAAATACAGATTCTCAATCAGATTCTTTTTGAAGTCCACAACCCTCATGGAAGTGGATAATATAATTTTATAAAACAAACTGAGGGTGTCCATAAATTGAGATCCTAAAAATTATACAAGGGGGACATTTTGTTGTCAAAAAAAAAAAACTCAGAAATTTCCGTATTGAAAATTTATAGTAATTCCTGCCCAGAAAAACAGGTCACTTTTTTGGTGAATAATACCACAAACAAGCATCCGAGATCTATAGATAAAATTGCATTCAAGTGTCCATCATGGTTGAACCAAATTCCTAAAAATTCAAATTTTAAACTAAGTTTTTTGCTAGATAGCATTTTACGCCAATAATTAAAATGCAAGGCGTTTTGCGTACCTATAATGTGTCTAAAAATATTTGTGCTCTTTTTTTTACTCAAAACAAGTGGCAAAATCGTTAATATTTCAAACATCCTGTTTATACAATCATTCCTTATGCCTTTTAAGTCCAAAATTAGTGCATGTATCTGTCTTGTACCTGTATTTCTACCATCATGAACTCTTCGGTGGAATCTTGAACTTCGTCTTCCCTTGGTGTACTGCTTTAACTTAAGTGTCCTCCAGACCGACCTTAAACCAGGGCAACATCATGCTTCAACATATCTACATGATTTGATGCTATAATATCCTGTACAGCTGTAATTCCGCCTACATGTTGGTGCCGATCACAAGATGTTTTTTTTTGTTCAAACTTTCGATGGAAGCTTGGCAGGATATAATAGCCGCGTGTATTTACACGAAAAACAACATAAATATTCTTTAACATTGCATTCGTTAGGCAAATCTAAAAGTGTTAACTTTGAACAGCTTTCCCCTGGCTGGAGCTTCGCCGTGTTCTGATGTACATCTCGTTCGCACTTCTCAGTCCACACACAAATATAGGGCCTTCTGTACACTTCTGGAGTGCAAAAAATTAGGTCTTACTGGAAAAGGTCTCAATTAACTTTTTAACCGTTTTCTTAAAATTCAAGTCGCGTGATTTTTGTTTGGCAAAATCTGGTTAGAAAACCGCTAATTTTCTTAGCAACAACCTCACCGTTGATGCATCGTCCAAATCCTTACCAACTGCGTTAAAGATGGCAAAACCATTCGGGAAATGTCAACCCGATCTCGGGGTCATAAGTGAACTTGGTCAACAATGACTAAATCGTTACAGCTAGGCTGTTGTTGAACGAACCAAAAAAAGTGACTTCATCTACTCCAGTTGCTTCTCTCCTATATCCTTTTTGTTTCTTAGAAGCAATTCAATATGCTAATATGCTACCCATTTCTTTTAACCATCCAACAGTTTTGCTTTTCCATAAAAATATTTTAATTATTATTTATTAATAAGTCCAGCCAAGTCTATCTACAAAATTTATTTTGGCTACAAAGTTCACTCTCGTGAACTTCATTATTATTTTAAGTCAAAGATATAAATGCACTTTAAAGCCATGCTCACTTTACCATTTATTATTAAAAAACCTAAAAAACTTTAAATGTGGCAGGTTTAACAGTTTGAGAACTACTCTCAATCTATCGCATCGCAGGCACAAACCACAGGCCATTGCCCATTGCTCAACTTGAATAAATTCACCGTATAGATGACACTACCCGCATAATTTTGCAAACTCGATTTTTACAGAAATTAACACACAATGCTACGTTTTATGGCCTATCCTGTGGTCCTGCTAGCCATCATTATTAGCTGTATGGGACAAACTTTCCAATATTCTCGAGGTTGGACAAATGGCAAGAGGTCGCCATCACACTTCCATGAGGATCCCACAATTGCGGAAATATTCCAACTGCCCGAATCCGAGAGACGCTTAGAAAAGTAAGTTCAAATCGCATTTAAATTGAATTTATTAATTTACCTACCTCCTATTTACTTCAGATGTATTGTGCAATTACAACGTTTCATCCATAATCCATTCCTAATTCGGCCATCATACGCGGCCAGTGGCATGAATTCCAATGGCAATAACAATCTATTCCCCAGCGGCAATAGTCCTATCAGTGGTGGTAGCGGCGGCAGCAGCATCCGTCATCAATCAAATGAAATTTTCGAAGATTTGGCATCTTCGGAACCCGGTGAGTTCTCGGCAAAGCATAACTGAAGGATTAATTTGTACGAGCCCCATGATAACGCTGCCCAACCCACCTGAATAATTAATGAAAGAATCGCTTATGGACCGAAGTACCACGACAATATGGTGGACTTTTCTATTTTTACTCTCTCTCGAATTTAATTCTAAAAAAAAAAAACAAAACAAAACGAAATTATAACGGAAGTTTGTTTTGTTTACTTAAATATTAATATTGGTAATTATTGTTAAAGGATTTAAATGGAATTTAAAATTCCTTAAAAATGAAAAAAAAAAACCCCCCCATTAAATAATAATATTCTCCAGTAGTGCTGTAGATAATTTTATTGAGGCTGGACTTAGTGTAAGAGTTTTAAATAAATTACTATACATAATCCAAGAAATTTTCGGAATCCAGTTATTTCTATTCGGACAGTTCTTTCATGCTGAAAAAGGAAAATACTTTAAGGAAGCAAAAAAAATCGTATACAAGCTTTAAATACATTTTACCTTTCTATTTGTGGGAGAAAACAAATGATTGATGGATTGACGATGAATAAAGACGTAACGTGTGGGTAGATAAGTGCGACAGTTTGCAAATTCAAGGCTTCCGTAAGCGGTCATGTGGGTAGCGGTAGACATTTAAATTCATTTGAAATATATTTCACAAACAGTTATTTTGAATAAAATAATAACTCTAACCCTCTACTGCATGCAACTTCCCGAATAGAAAAAAAAAAATTAATAATCGATTGTTTTAGATTTATGCGCTATTCTCAAACAATTTTTATTGAAAAAACTTAAACTTCTTATGCATTAAGGGTTACATTGATTAACTGAAAATAGGAATATTAAGACTTCATTAGTATCATTTTTTGGCACCTTCGATGATTGAAAACATGCATCATATCACATAACATTCAGACCCCTCTTTCCCAGTGGGCACTTTGGGCAAGTGCCCAGGGCCCCGCGATCGATAGGGGCCCCCTCACATCAACAAAGTCAATAGTTCCTGTCAGATCACCAAACGATAACCAATATTTATTAGCAAAAAACTTATATAATTCGAAGAAATCGAACCTAAATTACTGACTACAATACCAACTTACTAGCTTTTACATGCGCGAAGTTATTCTCCTCTCGCCCAAAAGTTAGGCTTTCCGACTGCAGCATGCTTAGATAAATTTAAATATTATAATGGGATACTAAGCGCACACACATTTTAAAGAAATATCATCAGTAGTACACTCATAAGTCATAAGTGTGTCTCGCTCCATTTAAATTAAGCGAACGAAACGAAGCATATAGCTCCAAGTTGAACGTGACCGAACGTGAAGGACTCGGCGGTCGGGAATTCCCCTGAATTTGTATGTGGTGTTGTGACGTTTGTAGTTGTTATTGATTGTGTTCTGAGGTACCTATTCTTTAATTAAATCATCGTTTACTTGTTTCCTTTTGTGTTAGCGACTATTTTCGGTGTAAAAATAAATACCTGCTGAATTATAGTATAATGTCGAGTGGATCTGAAAAACGGAAAAAAACTGTACATCAGAAGGAAGTAATTGAAAAGTTACCAAAATTAACATCATATTTTGCTACTACTACTGGAGGAACTTCTGTAAGTAGCAACCAAATCAAAAATCTTCCAAATGATGAGTCGTGTCGTTCACAAGTTGAGGAAATTTCTGAATCCTCATCTTCAACAATTTCCACCAGCTTTGGAAAAGACAAAGAAAGCGACGAAAGAGCAACAAATTCGGTGATTTCACAAATAGCTACAACTGTGTCAGTAGAACAACAACAGTTTTCCAACCCGGAAGAAATATCACACGATCTCGCCGATTATTTTCACGAAAATTTTACAGAAAAAAATCGCGAAATATTGATTCGTAAGGGATCTGCATATTTTCAAAATAAAGATTCTGACTTTTCCGATACATCCAGAGCCTACAAAGATGGTAATAAATCGATAACAAGGTATTTCAACAAAGCATTATTTATTCGCAAATTGAAGAACAATGAAAGCGTCGAAAGAAAATGGTTGTTGTACTCGCCATCCAAAAAGTCTGTATTTTGTTTTTCATGCTCTTTGTTTAACCCATCTGATGTAAATCTATGCTCTTCGAGTGGATGTAATGATTGGAAGCACATTAATCACATAATTTTAGCACACATGAAAATAGCCCAGCACATAGGCAATCTATGATGACTTATCTAGCACGAAGTAAAGCGGTTGGTAGAGTAGATGTTGACTTGTTATCTCAACATCAAAAATAAGTGGATTATTGGAGAAATGTACTCAAACGGATTGTAGCTGTTGTAAAATTTTTGGCATCGAGAGGGCTTTCGTTTCGCGGTGACAATGAAATCCCAGGATCTCCTAATAATGGAAATTATTTGGGATGTGTGGAATTATTGAGTGAATTCGATCCATTTATAGCAGATCACTTAAAAAAATTTGGGAATCCTGGAAAAGGTAACATTTCTTATTTATCAGCGAATATTTGTAACGAGTTTATTGACGTAATGGGAAAACAGCTTCTAAAGAAAATTATAAATGAGGTTAAATTAGCAAAATATTTTTCCATTAGCGTTGATAGTACGCCCGATCTGTCCCATGTTGACCAGCTAACTTTTATAATTCGATACGTGAATGGCAGTGTTCCTGTTGAAAGGTTTCTGAAGTTTATACCTATTTTTTTAGATAACCATGATATTCCCATAAAAGATTGCAGAGGACAAAGCTACGACAATGCTTCAAATATGTCGGGGAAGTATACTGGTCTCCAAGTAAGAATCAAGGAGAAATGTGAATTTGCCACTTTTGTACCATGTGCGGGACATTCATTAAACTTAGTAGGTGTACATGCTGCTGGGTGTGTATCGGAGGCAACAAAGTTTTTTGAAATGGTTCAGAAAGTTTACAATTTTTTTTCGGGCTCTACTCGTCGGTGGAATATATTGACAGAACATTTAGGTCTTTCACAAACCAGATGGTCAGCCCGAGCAGATGCAGTAAGCGCCTTGCATGAAGGTCATGAACAAGTTATAGAAGCTTTGATATCCATCGCAAAAGATACAGAACAGGCACGAGAAACTAGAGACGAAGCCCTTAGTCTGTCCAGAAAAGTGGGGAAACTAGAATATATTATACTAACGGAAATTTGGAACTGTATATTGGAAAGAATAGACAAAATAAGTAATTATCTTCAGAAAGAAACAATAACACTGGACGTTGCAACTAATATGTTTACTTCACTTGATGGTTTTATTATTAATCTCAGGGATAAATTTGATTACTTCGAATCGTCTGCCAAAGAAAGAAACCCGGAATCTGACTACAAGGACCTATCTCAAAGAATAAAACGCAGAAGTTCTCGCCAGAGTTTTTTTGATGGCTCTGCGCCGTCAGTCCAACTGAATGGAAGAGAGAAATTTAAAATAGAAACCTTTCTTCCCATAATTGATACCCTCAGCGTTCATTTAAAACAGCGATTAAGTTCGTATAAGAATATCAGTAAACGTTTTGATTTATTTTTTTGCTTGGAAACTCTGAGTTCTGAAGAGTTGAGACAAAGTTGCAAAGAATTTGCTGAATTTTATTATGAAGATATTAATGAGAAAGAGTTAGAAATAGAATGTTTGCATTTAACAGAATACTTGAAAATTGTTGACAGTGAAAATAAGGATTGTATATTAAAAATATATCAACTTTTGAATAAAAACAACATTGAAGACACATTTCCAAATGTAGAAATCACATTGAGAATCTTTTAAAGCATGATGGTAACTAACTGCAGTGGGGAACGTTCCTTCTCCAAATTAAAAAGAATTAAAAATGAATTGAGAAGTACGATGCTTCAAGAAAGATTAACCAGTTTGTCGCTGATGTCCATAGAATCTGATATGCTTAAAAGCATAGATTTTGAAGAAGTGATTAACGATTTTGCCCATCTGAAATCTAGAAGGGTTCCTCTTCAAATAACATAGATTTTTAAACACTAACCTGTAAATGCTAAAAGAATTGCTTTTGTGGACTATATTACATTTATATCTATTCGTTTCATGTGATTGTTAATAAAAATAAATACTTAAACTTGTTTATCTACTTTCTTTGTCTATTCTAACAAAATAGTGTTCTGTCAAAGTCATAGGGGCCCCATTATCCTAATATGCCCAGGGCCTCCAATGGGTTAAAGACGGCCCTGATAACATTAAATAAAAAACAAAAGCGCAATAGTTCATTTTATAATTATAAAGAAAAAAGTTCTGAAAAAAGAAATTAAAGAAAAAATTAAAGCTATTCGAAAGCATAATAAATTTAAAAAAAATAGGTACACAAAAACAACTCAATTCAAGTAAATATCGCATAAAAATAAATAAAAACAAAAACAACATAATTCATAATATCACATAAAACATAAAAAATTGCAAAAAAAGAAAGACACTTTGTCTATTTTAGATGGAACTGAGTAAAACAGTTTCTTTTTTCGTTGTAACATAAATATACTTCACATTTCTCACAGAAAGTATATGATCGAAATGGACAATTGTTTTGGCATATTTGCCAATTCTTCTGCCATTTGGGAAAATGGCCCAAATTATCCCTTCTTACGGATTGCAGGGGAAGATCTTGAAGTCTTGCGGGACGCTTTCGTTTTGGCGTACTAATCGATTCCGTATCCGTTCCTCGATCGGAACTACTGCAGACTGATGTTGGCATTCCTGTAATAGATCCTTAGGTGCTTTTATTACACACAGATCTATCATATGGAAAAATATCCTTTTGTACCATTTTTTAGATCTCAGTGGGATTCTATACAGTCCAAGCGTCGAATCCAGTAAATCCACACCACCCATAAATTTATTGTAGATTTCTACAGCTTGGGGAGCAGGAACTGTTTTATATTGCTTACCCTTTCTGATGTATCGGCGTTTGCTGGTAACCGGTTCACTTCCAACATAAGGCGACAGCATGTTTACAAGTTCGTTGTCAAACCAAGTTACCAAACTAAGTTTAACACCCTCGACGGTTGCCACTTTTTCAGTCATACTTCCCCGTCCCTGTTTTTTTTTTTTTTTTTTTTTTTTTTTTTTTTTTAATACCATCACAGAGCAAAACACAAAACACTAAGTGTAAGCTCTCAGTATCGCTTTACGCAACGGTTGTTTGTTGCGCGACTAAGCTTCATCTACCGATCTTCATCTTATGGACTATTTCAAGTAATTACAAATATAATTAATTTAAAGTTAATGCATTAATGGACTTTTTAAAATCTGCTCGCGACAAGCAAAAATCAATTTCGTTGAAGAATTCATTAAATGTGCTTATGCACCTTGTAATAGGCTCATTATTACCATAATTGGTTCCATGCCTATCTGTATAAAATAAGCTTCTAACCCGCAGTGACCTTTGGGGAGTATATACATATATTTAAAGGAAAGATCAATTAAGAATATCACGAACAAACATGATGGAAGTTGCATCGCGTCTGAAACTTGAGGTTTGCAGACCAATTAAATTGCACCTTCTGCCATAATTAGGAAGCTCATCAAACATATTTAATTTACGAACCGCGTACCTCGTGAAGTTTTTTTTTGTTTGACTCTTTCGAATCTAAGTTCGTGAACTGCATATGGCGAATCCCAAATTACGGAACAATATTCTAAATAAGGTCTGACTAACGAGCAATAAATAATTTTAAGGCTATTTATATCTCTAAAGTCTTTACTATTACGTTTAAGGAAGCCTAACAATGAGTTAGACTTGGCAATGACATAATCATAATAAAAAAAGAAACTTAACTTATTGTCAAATATGACATCAAGATCTTTCACTTCATCAAAACGCTGAAGTCTAAGATCATTTATAAAATAATTATGCAAAATTGTAGTACTAATACGATATGCCGAAAAAACTTTAAATTTAGAAATGTTAAGTTTCAAAGCATTACGTTTGCACCACTCCGACAATCTATTAATATCTGACTGAAAACGAATGCAATCAGATACATTTTTTATCCGCGAAAATAATTTAAAATCATCGGCGAAAGTCAAAACATTACAAAATTGAAATATTTCATGAACATCATTTATAAATAATATAAATAGCAACGGGCCCAAATGGCTGCCCTGTGGAACACCGGAAGTAACTTCTATAACGCGAGAAGTCAAACCATCGACTTTAACCATTTGCCTTCTATTAGTCAGGATGAATGAAAACCCAAAGACTTTAGCTTAGCCAAAAGAAGTGTGTGATGCACCCTGTCAAACGCTTTCGTAAATTCAGTATAAAGTACATCAACTTGTAATCGTTCATCAAAACTATTAAATATATAATTAGTCAACAAAGCCAAATAAGTAGTACATGATCTACCACGAACAACGCCATGCTGACTATTTGAAATAATTTCTTTTACCGCGAAAAAGAGTTTGTCCTTAACAATACTTTCAAACAATTTTGGTATTGCAGAAAGCTTTGATATAGGCCGATAGTTTACTACTTTTTGCCTTAAACCGCTTTTATAAATAGGTGTTATGAACGAATATTTCCATTCATTTAAGAAGTTCCCAGTTACAAGAGACTGGTTAAAAATAATTTTAAGTGGATGAAAAACGGATGACAAACATTTTTTTAATATTACCACAGGAATCCCATCTGGGCCAGGGTTGCTATTTAATTATATATTATATATTAAATCGTCATCCGAGAATTGCAACACACCGATGTCCAGAACTTCAGGAATCATAATGTTATGATTTCCCGTTACCTGCACATGCGACTTATTGTACACTGACTCAAAGAAATCAGCGAACAAATTACACGTACTTTTCAAATCTGTTGAACTTACATCTTCAAATTCCATTACCTTAGGAAAGCCTGTGGTATTTCTTTTCGAATTAATGTAATTCCAAAACGATTTGCTGTTACGCTTCACCGACGATTCTACAGACAAGATATATTGCCTGTATAAAAACCGATTTAAAAATTCATATTCTTTCCTGAATCTCAAAAAAAATTCACGGTTAGAATTTGTAGTTTTATTTGATATATAACGAGAATAAGCTTTCCTTTTTACGTTACGTAAATTAACTAATCTTTTATTTGACCAAGGAATTTTAAACCTTTTATTAAGACGCGTTTTTGGTACAAATAATTCAAAACCAGATTTGATCTTATCCAAAAATATATCATAGTTACCTTTTAAATTGGGGGATTTCAGCAGTTCATCCCAATCAAAACCACTCAAATATTCCTGTAAAGCAACGAAATTGGTTTTCGAAAAGTTATAAGACAACGCGGAATTAATATTATTTAAATCACTGGAGTAATTAAGAAAATTAATCTCAAAAAGTAAGGCTGTGTGATGCATTTTATTGGAATCTATAAGATCCAGAGCTTCACTTATAGTATAATTAATTTCATTATTAAGAAAAACAAAGTCCAATATTATATTAATAGAGTTCGGAAAATGGTTTACTTGAAATAAATCCAAAGAAAGAAGACCATCGACAACTATTTGTTCAACCTCATGGTTGACGTTAAATGGTATTAAATTCTTATCACCATCCACATTCCTCCAATATACATTACCAATATTGAAGTCACCCAATACACAAGGTATTTGAGTGGCAGCAAGTCGTAACTTCATTTCTTCATTTCCTTTTCTGATGGCATTTTAGAATTGGGAACTCGATTGAGCCTAACTGTACCCAAAGGTAGCAGTCCATTTTTAAATAGATGGACTTCTAAATTTGGACTATTGTACCAATTATCAAAAAATATTTTATGGTTTACATTCCGTACTACTGTGGATGTTAGCCTTGTTACGACGTTTCCGTTTACACCTAAGTCCGGCGCATCTTCAGGAAATGTATTGCTCTGTTCTCCAGCAAATATATCGAAGTCGTAACTGAATCCAGATACCCTACTGACAATGAGAACTTGGTTTTTGTAACCCCACTTATGAGGCTTGGCTGGATTGTATTGCTTAAGTTCGTGGCGGCACTTAGTGGGTATTATTTGTTCATCCACGGCTAGGAATTCCTCCTTTGGAATGAGCAGCATTCGTTCCCTTAATTTGTCCAAAAGGGGTTTTACCTTCAAAAGTTTGTCATATCCCTCTGTCCCAAATGGCTTAAAATCGTTATTGTTGTTGAGATGAAGGAATCTTTTAATGGTTTCCCATCTATTGCAAGTCATCGTCTCGAAAACATTCCGCTGACCAACAGCCTTGCCCCAGTGATGCCTCGATGAAGGTAGCTGGACACATGACTCTGTGTCGGTTTCATCTACTGTAAAGCAATCACTATCACCATTTACAGGATTTAGTTGGTCTTCAAATTCCATATCAGAATCTGGTGCTAGATCGTCATCACTTATTGTTCCATCCCCAGGTATGCAATTTACATGCAACGATTTACCATAGAATTGAAGAGGATCCATTGGCTGAAGCAGACAAAAAAATACTGAACACGACACCAAAAGGATAGAAATTAATAGAAAGAAACAGCCACCAATGCATACGAAGCCATATATGGCGTTAGTAATAAAAACGCTCACAAATCTATACTAATATATTTTTTTTTCTTTCAAAATGCATTAGTAACAATCAGAACTCAACACTTTTCACAAAATGTATTTCTTTATTCAATTTACTTACCAATTAAGCACTCTAACTAGCACTTAAAATAGGTTTGTTAGGTTACGCTAACAAATCGCGTTGCAACTTGTTCATTTCGAATTTACGAAAAGATACGCCACGAAGATGCAAAGCCATAAATGGCTTCGTATGCGGTAGAGGGCTAAGCCCATTTCAATGTGGTAGCTGTGAAGGCGAAAAATGGAAAGCTAAAACTTAGTTGTCCTAGAAAAATAACACTCTGTGCAAGGACTATACCTACAAACCCTGCTGACTTCATCAAAAAGTTAGTTAATAGATTTTTCTGCCAAGCCAATTATCCATGAAGCAGTGAGTGCTTAAAATACGTTGGTATGAATTTTTCACGATTTGATCGCGTACAGATCAGGTCCAAAGATTGACGTCTTTGCAACTCTACTGCAGCGTGACGGGTGTCCACTTGCGCACAAAAATGTGGTCAGATACCTTGGACTCTGGTTAGACCAATATCTATATTTTAACAAACATGTAGATGTTGCTCTCTCCAGAGCCCGAGGTGCTTTTGCCCTTACAAAGAGACTGTTTTACAGCAGCCAACTCGATGCAAGGGTGAAGGTGTAATCTGCTACATGGCCCTCATTCGGCCCATGCTAGCATATGGATGTCCCGTGTGGTTCAACATAGGGGCAAGTAGGATGGAAAAGATTCGGGTGTTTGAGAGGGCCTGCCTCCGGGCTTGCCTTCACCTATATAGAACACGAGAGTCTCAGTACTTAAAATTCTATTCCAATGAGGTCCTGTACAGCGGGGCTAATCTGATTAGAGTGGACAATTTCCTGATCAAGATGACTCGAAGGCACCTCGATGAATAACCTGATCTTCGGGGCTTATTTCCCCAATTATATGTACCATGAGAGGGTGCGTCTTAGCGGCTTTGTCCCCCCAGAAGCATTCCTCTACTTTGATCATCCAGGATAGATCGGCGGTACCGTTAATCTTCCACGTTGCTCGGACAACTGTGGACAGGCGACTCAACTACAACAGAGACGACGCTGATGAGCGTCTCCGGTTTAATCGGTCGGTATCGGGGCGCGATAAGAAAGATGTAGAAAAACAGCACCAGCAATTCTGGTGGCTTTCAGAGAGAGCTCCCTCGTCGATCCCTTTTGATCCGGGGTAGATCCGACAAAGTCGGCTTGTCATATATATTATATGCCTTGGCCGGCTTACATAGTTTAAGTAGGTGTTAAGTAGGTGTAAGTTAGGAAGGCACACAGCACGTGGCTCTTAGGATTTCAAACTTAATGGGTACCTGCAGTAAAAACATCTATATTTGGAAGAGCAAGTGGAGGTACATTATACGGATATCGTGACAATCTTAGTGATATTTCTGTTAATTTTAAAGGAACGGGCGAATTGCAAACCTTAGATATCAAAACAAGCAATTGTGAAGTAGTTTTGGTACCAATTTATTTAAACTGCAACCACTGGCAATGTGATTATGAAAGGTTATGTGACTTTCTCCAATTCTTGAATACTTCAGATATAATGCTTCAAATCTCTTATCTGAAGCAAACTAAAGAAAGGGATTTAAAAAAAAAAATGCTAAGTATGTTACTCAACCCTTGAAGCTCGTTCGTTGTGCTCCTGCCCTGTTTGTAAACTAATATTTTGAGTTTTTAAAATAATGCCTAATTTGGAATGTGGCCTGAGCTTCAGTTTGCTAAGTGTTTTTTAGCAGGTTTTTCCATAAAAAACTGTTCCGGACATCAAACGACATTATTGATGCGGCAAGTATAGGGTCCGCCAAATAATTTTTTTTTTTTTCAAACAGGGCCCAAAATATGGAGTGTAGCTTCGGCTGTGTGGCACGTAGCGCCGTCCTGTTGAAACCAAATGTTGCCAATATCCTCCTGTTCAATTTTTGTGAACAAAAATTCGTTCAACATGGCCCGATAACGATCGCCATTGACTGTAACGGCCACTCCTTGTTGTTGTTCGTTGTTCAAGCGTATACACAACCATATTCGTTCAGCGGAAGGATAAAACTAATTATCTGTCAAATCAGACATTAGCTAAGTGTTACCATTCGCGAAATAAGCACTAGTTGAAAAAAAAAACATTAGATGGCGTGCCCTTTAGCTTAAAGGTTTAAATTGAAAACTTAAGCTCCTAATTATAGAAATTAATTTTAGAAAAATAAAGTTTTAGTTTCACTGAGAGCTTCCCAGTTCGGCTAGATGACGTACGAATTTGTGTGAAGCTTAAATGACAAACTATTTACAAATGTCAAATTGCTATGCGAACACACGCAATTTGTATGTTACAACCATAGCGACGGTTTTCTCCGTTTCGTCGAGTTTTCGTTTTTGTTTTCCCTACGGAAGGTGTAATCTCAGTCCCCACTTTCCTGTGCATTAATTTGCCATTGAATAAAATTTTAAAAGAATGTTTTTGTCGATTGAGTTATTTTAAATTAAATCGAATTGTTGTTTCAAAAATTTATAGCTTTATTGTAGTGTTTTGTTCATCTTTAGATTCGCGGCGACTTACAGATTGGTCTTAAAGCTACTGATTATAACTAGGATCACTTTTCATTTCATTATGAGGAAAGCTTACGATTACTACAGAATGTTTGCCTTAGGACAAACCTTACATGTACATGGTTACCAACATGGTTACCAACTCTATCAAAAGGCCGGCCCGGAGATTTTTTTTGTCAAGAAAAGTGTTTTTGTCAATGTATACTAAATATATGTAAGGAACTTGTAGAATGTGTTAAAAATCAGATTCTAACACAGAAATCAGATTTTGAAAATTAAAAATTGTATGGGAAACCTTCTGATTTTGATGGCGATTTCAGGAGTTTTCGCGAATTCAGTGCGATGTGAATAAGGTGTATGTTAGTTGCCGAAGACGTCGAAAAACTACCTAATTTCATAAGTATTTCAGAATGCGCTCCATTACACTATTAGGCGCATGCAAGGATTTTCGTTTTGCGATTAAGGCATTAAGTCGACTGTGTTAACAAAATAATTTTTCCATTTCAGGCTATACCCTATGCACACGGCACTGAAATCTAGGTTTTTTACAAAAAACATTTCGAAATCTGGTAAAAGCATTCACAACGAACACTACATGGGTTTTGTTTGATGTTCCGGTCTACCATGCCAATTTAAAAGCGAATAAACAATTATTGAGTTCAAGTTTTTTTTTTTTTTTATAATGTACGCGCACTAAAGGGACTTTGGATACCCTTATAATGAAGTGACACAGTGCGGGCATTAGGGAAATGAAGGATAAGAGAAAGGGTGAAACCGATGCACGTTGGTTTTAAATGTTTGTAAATTATAATGCAAAGGAAAAGCAAGAGCGTGGTAGAGCATTCCACATTCGTATTGTACGGTTGAGAAAGGAATATTTATATTTCACAGTACGTCCGAAAACAGGCTTAAGGGTAAACTGATGTGCATTCCTAGCATGGCGAGTATTGCGGTTGAATTGCTGTAGGGGTGGAATGCAACTCAGGCTATTTCATTTGAGCACTTGTGGTGGAAATACCGATAAAACAATGACAGGCAGGAGACATCACGACGATGACTAAGAGAGTCAAATGATTTCGTGATGTCTCGATCGCCAATAAGTTTTAGCGCACGTTTTTGGATCCTGTCAAGTAGCTCCGAATATGTTATTGGTGCACCAGACCAGATATGTGCGTTGTACTCAAGTTTTGGGCGAATAAACGCCTTGTAGATTCTAGCCAGATCAGAAGGGGTGAAATATTTCTTGCATCGCTTGAGGAAGCCTATACATTTCGCAGCATTCTTGGCGACATCGAATATGTGGTCATTCCAACGAAAGTTGTCATTAACACACATACCGAGAATGGAATGTCGTTCGGTTTTAGCGATGCAAGTGCCATCCATGGATAATGTCAGAGTATTGGGGTTTCGCTTTAATGACAGAAGACAGCATTGTGTTTTGGAAGCATTAAATTCTACTCTATTGGTTTTACCCCACATAAGAATGCTGTCAAGGTCAGAATTTAATGAGCTCAACATACGTTGCCGTTCTAGCTCCACGCCCGAAGATGAGGGACCTGAATCGTAGAACGAATATGCGAAGCTAAGGGTACTGTCATCAGCAAAGGAATGGATTGGATTAGAAGTGACGGACAGGATGTCATTGATAAAAATGAGAAAGAGAGTCGGAGACAAAACGAAGCCTTGAGGGACACCGGCATTTATTTGGTGAGTTGCGGACTTGAAACCGTCCAAAACGACTTGAATTGAACGGTCCGAAAGGTAATTTCTAATCCATTGAGGAAAGGTATCATCGATCCCAAATGCACGCATTTTCGACAAGAGAGCTTGATGCCAAACTCTGTCAAATGTCTTTGAAATATCAAGCGCAACGACCTTGCTTTCACCACCACGGTGAATAGATTGGTTCCACTTTTCGGTTAGATAAGTCATCAAATCACCAGTGGACCTGTTGCTGCGAAAACCGTACTGCCGGTCATTAAGAAGTTTCCGCGATTCAAGATATTTCATAAGCTGACGGTTTATCAGCGTTTCCATGACCTTGGAAAGAAGGGACGTAAGTGCAATTGGTCGGTAGGAGGACGGAGAGGAAGATTCGCCTTTTTTGGGGACGGGCTGGACAAATGCTGTTTTCCATCTTCTCGGAAAGAGCCCTGAAGAATAGGACAGATAGAAAAGCTTACGCAGTGGTTTTGCCAGCGTGGAAGAACACCTCTTCAGAACGATAGGGGAAATACCATCTGGGCCAGCGGATTTGTGAATGTTGAGATCTTGAAGTATTCTTGCCACAGTACGGGTGCGAAAGTGGATTTGTGTTGGAGTGTTCTATGCGCTCGAGTACTGGGGGAGATAAAGCACAATCTGGGAGCGTTGAGCTAGCTGCAAAATGAGCAGCGAGCAGATTGGCTTTATCCGAAGAGCTGACAGCTGGGGTGTCATTGCAAATGAGTGTCGGGATAGATGACGAGGCCGAATTTTTAATATTCTTAACAAACGACCAAACGTTTTTACTACCGGTGGGACTTTGTAGTATTTTCTGCCTCAACTTTTGGTCGTAGGACAATTTGACACGATTAGTATGGGCATTGCAGTCATTTCTGGTTCGTTTGAACTTTTTTCGGTTTTCCTCAGTTGGGTTGGCCTTGAATGACCGAAAACTTACCTCTTTAGCCCTGATAGCTTCTTTACAGCTCAAGTCACACCACGCGTTTTCCTTAGGTCTGATACACCAGGTGAAATAAATTTGTAATCATATCGGCAGCGGCATCCACGTCGTTTACGAAGAAGCACTACGACCACTTAAAAAGAAACCGTTTAAAGCTTCCCTTGTGGCTTTCTCGTATTGCCATACGGTTCTTTTAGGAGCTTGTTCTTTAACTGTGTGGCTGGAGTACGAGAAATTCGCCGATATGATACAATGGTCTGACGAACCTAGAGGCGATAATACATTTAAAGTGCATTTATCAGGATGAGAGGTAAGAAACAAGTCCAGAGTGTTGGCGTTTTGACCGCTAATGTTTGAAAGTGAAGTCCACTTTAAGCTAACAATCTCTATATCCTTATCGTTGAAGAAATTGGTAAGCTGACTCTTGGGTGACTTGCAGTTGGCCTGTAACACAGTTGAGAATCTGTCAACCACTTGTCAACTGATTTGTGGATCTTGAAAAATGTGTTAAAAGGTGCGTTTACTTCGACTACCTCACCATTGGAACCAGATTCTGAGGAGCTTTCATCGAAGCCTCATAAAACAACGAGGTTTTGAAATCTGAAAAAATTTGTGGGAAACCACCTGATTTCGATGGAGGTTTCAGGAGTTTTTGCGAAACCTCAGATTTTAATGCGGTGTGAAAAAGTTATTTAGCTTCGGTTCGGTAAGACCTTATGCGCCCTTTGCCATTTTGTTCTTTGTACATTTACTGCTGCCAAAATGTTCAACCGATGTAAACTGCTTTTTTAGGTTTAATGAAATTATAAACATTTTCAAAACATTCTCCGGGCTAAAATACTCCTGTTGGAAAGTCTAATATTGTATAATTTTTTTTTTTTTAATATAAAACCCTTCAATTAGTTTGATCAACGTCAATGCCCTTCCAGTCACAGCTCCACCCTTATCACTAATAATTTTAATTTTTAAATTACAAACGGGCTTTGATGTTTTCCTACGCATCAACCCCAAGCCCACTTTCTTCAAAAAAACAAAACAAAATTCAATTCAACTGGTCAGTTTGATTGATTATTGAACAAAGATTTGGACGTCCAATTGGCTGACCAATCACTTTATGTCCTTTTAATATTGGCACCCACATCAAGTTGAAGGGAGTAAAATGTTAACATTTTACAAACCGAACATTGAATGCCAGGGATAAAGCTTTACACCACTGAATAGGTACATACTTCCGAAATATTTACAGGATAAGGACATTGCTTTAGAAGAAGCGCAAACGCAATACGGCACATTGTTGATTGTCGTGTCCGGATGTCAGTATACATGTCAAGAGGATTTACTTGGGTTGGTCAACATCCAAAAGACTTTTCTGAAGTTTTGGAGGGCGGGGGGTGATTTTCTTCAATTTAATTTCATCACAGAGTCACCCATCTTTCTGAGGAATCATCAAATTTAATTTCGATCTGCTTTTTGATGTTTTCCTTGAGCACGCACAACAAATGCAATCAACCCCAAGGGATGAAAGTTATCAAATTGATAGTTTTGTGATGTGTTGAGTGTAATTATTGCAACAAAGGATTGGATGGTTTTTCCCGTATTTTCGGCAGAGGGTTGTTTTGTTTCATTACGTATGGCACGTTGATTGTACATTGTACATGTTACATGCATACTGTCTGACATTTGATTAGAGAAGACATTTGAGTCCATGTGTATGCGATGCGAAGCGAACTGTTTTCAGTTAGAGAACTTGTATATGGTTGGTTGATGCTTGAAACATGTGGCGATGTAAGACTGTCGTGTGGCAATATTCTAAGTTTGCTAAAGTAAATTAGTTTAATTGATTAATGAGAGTTAGGGACGCAGAAGTGCGAACTAAGGAGGCGTTCTTTACGAGACGCAATTATAAAGATAGTGAATCAAATAAAATGAATTGATAGATGGAGTTTTAGAATTCAATGTACATACTTTTATTTGTAAGGATATTCCTCGCAAAGGATATGGCCAATATTTTTAATTACTCAACCCATTTAAACAAATTTTGGGGCGACTTTCCTTCTCGGTAAAAGGCTTTGAAAGTTTTTTTTTTTAAAGATAGGTAGTGGCTTCAATAGAACATATTCAAAATGTGAAAGTGAGGAGACCCCGTAAATCGTTAAAAAAAATGTAACCCCACTTTTTCAACCTCAATTTTTTTTTTATCTTTAAAACACATAAATTTTTAATCAGATGACATAAATATTGATGAATGTAATATGGCAACAGTACCTGGCACCTGGGTGGCTCGCTTCGCTGGTTTAAATCATTTCGTTACTCCCATCGGGGTGCCCTATTGCAACAATGTGTGTTGCAACACTCACGACTAAATAATAATTAAAAATCGGTTTTTAAAACTTTCTCAGTATTAATGAAAAAATTCCTCAAAATTTAACAAAAAACTAATAATTCCTTACAAAATCCCAAAAAACCCTCCCTATGGTATCACTGAATCAAAGAAAAGTGTACAAACTTCCAAAACAAACGAAAGTAAAAGTAGCTGCATTATGGTGGACGCAACCATACAACCATATTTTCCTGTCATTTCAGTGCAAAAAGAGTAAATTTTAAATCAATAATTTTATTATAAATATCTGCCTCCTCACATTCAGATTTTGATTTTGTTATTTTGAACAGTTTTTCCATCCAATAAATGTATTCATATGTGAAAATTCCTGCTACCTGAAAGGAAAGTTGAGTCCAAATTTTAACTATTATTATTATATATTTTTGCGACCTTTACTTTCAAAGGCGTTTCACCCAGATGTGGTGGTAGGGATCATCAGTGAATTGCCACATACACATTTGATCTATACGCACTTTTCTTCTCGGTTTCTTGCCGAGTATATCAAAATTCACACTTGAAGTATGACCGCCCATAAAGTCTTTACTTTAAAGACAATGACTGTGGAAGCGTCTTAAACCCGCAGTTAAAGAAATCAAGGGTTAGGAATTTAACAAAATATGTAGACACTGAACTCCGTCACAATTTTATCATCTGAAGATTTTCACCACTCCTACTTTTTGTTGGCGTTTGGTTACCAATCTGTTGTTTTCATCAAAAAATTTATTAGAAAACAAAAAAAAAGCACAGTCCGCTTGGGGTGAACAGTATAATACCCTATCCATATCCATATATGCCCTAAAAAAAAAAACGTTAAGAAGATGATGGATAGCAATTTATTTCATTCTTTTATTAAAAAAAAAAAGTTTTTTTGAAAAAAACGCCCCCAAAAAGTGGCCAAAAACTTTGTATGGGCGATATGTTGGAAAAATTATAGGGTAAATATCTTGTTAAACATTTTTCTTCGCTTTCTATGAAAATTTTCGAAAAAACAGCATTTTAGTAAAAAACGCCCACAAAATGACGGCGTGCAGAAAACTTTATATGACAAACTTATAAAGGGGGGCAGTGCCTACATATCTTGTAAAGGTTCCAATACTCTATCTCTCTAACTTAAGCCTTAAAAAGGTTTTTTCTAAATTGTGCGTGTGGCAGTGGGCGGATTTAAAAACTTTTAACACTTTACCACTTCGGGACCCTAAGGAGTATATGCTCTAAATTTCAGCTTCCTAGCATAAATTTGAAGGCCTCAAAAGTTGATACCGACGGACGGACGGACGGACATTGCTAGATAGTCTTAGGATTTGGTCCTGATCATAAATATATATACTTTTATGGGTCTACGACGAATATTAAGGGGTGTTACAAACTATGTGTCAAAATTAATATACCCTTAGGATAGGGTATAAAGAGAAGAACGAGATTAAGCACAACGAAAAATTGTAAGTTAAACAATAACAATAAGCGATCATTGATGTATAGGCCACATAACAACAAAGAAAAAGTAAGCAATTAAAGAAAGTAAACATTAAGAAGAGAAAGATATGAGAAATAAATAAATAAATAAATATAAACAATAAGATAACAAACCGAAGAATTATTAAATACATACATAAAAACTAAAATAAAACAAAGTAAAGGTGATGATAGAGATGACAGTCAGGCGATGGTCACATATTTGAAGTCGTAGCAGCTACAGCACACTAATTTTCGACGGTTGTAATTTTTATTCCTCTTTCAATTGCATTTCGTTTTACATAGAGAGAGCCAGAAATCGTAAACACGGAGAATAATTTTGATTGTTTCTTAAACTGTACCGCTTGCTGTAGAAGAGAACGATTTGTATGCGTTAAGCTCTCATTGAGATATACAGCACTAGTAGAGGTTGAGTTTGGCAGAACATCTTTTAATTGAAGAGATTTTTTGTTTGATTTTTTACGGAAAAGAGAGACAGACTTTAACATAACATTTTTATCCTGTTGCGCGAACTGAATTTTATAATAATTGGTGCATTGTCAGGTCTCGGGTGCTTACATAGGTCGGAAAATATCTTTTAAATTAAGAATATTAATGTTGACTGTATGACAAATATGGTAAAATATCTCCTTCAAACTTTCATCTGTGAAAGCAGGAATCCCAAATAATACGGTATCAGCAGCAAGTTCCCTTCGTTCCATTGTATCAATTCGTTGTTGTAGAGCGTTAACATCGGACTTGACGTCTGGCAATTGATTTGTACTTGCTTCAACGACATCCATTCTTTCAGAGATATTATTTATCTCTTTTTGGAGAATATCAAGCCGCTCGGTCCATGTTCGCTCCAGTTCGTCAATTTTTGCAGAAATATCGCTGCGAATCCCAGTGATTTCGGTACTTAGCTTGACGTAGAATTTTTCTAGGCTGGGGCTTGAGTTCGGGGTCAGATTTGGGGTACTTGGATTAGGTCTCTTATTACTCTGATTTTGCGCGTTTGACATGATTTAGACAGGAACAGTGAGAAATAAAGAGAATGTGCACAAGTTATTTCAAATGTCGATTTGCTTTAAATTTCACAAATAATATTCCGATTTAGCACTTAGCACGAATGAAATTTTTTAAAAGTTAAGCTATAGATCCGCGATCTCAACTGCACTGTCGGATCTAAAAGTGGATAACACACTTAGCGAGTTCATTAATCAACTACTAACCAGTAGGATTATTAACTCAAAGCTGGGTATGGCCTCCGCCAGAAGATCTGTCAGCAGGGGAACACCGCAAGGAGGAGTCCTATCCCCACTTCTTTGGAATCTTGTGGTGAACAAACTGCTTGTTATCCTGGAAGGAGAGGGCTGCAAAGTGATTGCCTATGCAGATGACGTTGCTATTGCTGTATCGGGGAAGCACCTTAACACCTTAAAAGAACTCCTACAAAATGCTCTTAACAAGCTAATAAGATGGGCTGACAGTTGTGGTTTAGGCGTCAATCCCCACAAAACCGAACTTGTCCTCTTTACTAGGAAATACAAAATCCCACGAGTCGACCCCCCTTCAATCAGGGGTACCAGCTTAGTCTTCTCTGACGAGGCCAAATACCTAGGTCTCATCCTGGATAGGAAGCTCAACTGGAAATCTAATATACAAGAAAGAGTCCGGAAAGCTACGGTGGCACTCTTTTCTTGCAAAAAAGCTATTGGAAACAAGTGGGGACTACAACCCCGAATTGCTCACTGGCTATATATCTCGGTTGTAAGACCGATACTAACGTATGGAACAATTGTCTGGTGGACTGCCTTAGAGAAAGCGATAAATCGCGATAAACTAGGCAGAGTCCAGAGATCAGCATGTTTATGCATAGGCGGAGCGCTTCGCACCACTCCCTCAGCTGCACTCGACATTCTGTTCCATTTGATACCCCTTGACATCTTTAGCAGACAGACGGCTGCTACCACGGCCACTCGCCTCAAAGCAACTTCTCAATGGGCCGATAGTGAAATCGGCCACTCTGCAATTCTGAACATACTCAGAATCCCTTCTAGGAATATAGACTACACCACACCCCAACTGCTGTTCGACAAAAACTTCCAGATATCCATCCCCCCTAGATCCTTTTGGGAGGATGCCTTGCCGGAAGAAGAATCAATCCATTTTTACACGGACGGTTCAAAAACAAATGATGGAGTGGGTGGAGGTGTCTTTTCAGACAGGCTCAATCTCAGTCTCTCCTTCCGTCTTCCTAATCATTGTAGTGTTTTCCAGGCGGAAGTTATGGCGATAAAGGAAGTCTTGTCCTGGCTAAGAAAGAATGTGGTATCCGTAAAGGATATTCGAATCTTTTCGGACAGTCAGGCCCCCATCAAGTGTCTGGACTCTGTCTCTATTAACTCTTTAGTAGCCCTAGAGTGCCGATCATCTCTAAAGGAGATGGCTGAGCAGTTCAACATTCACCTTTGCTGGGTGCCGCGGCATAGAGACATTCCGGGTAACTGCAAGGCCGACGAACTCGTCAAACTTGGAACTACCCTCTCAATCTTGCCTGAAAGGGGCTCCTTAGGCACACCAGTTTCCACGTGCAAGCTCTTGTTTAAACTGGATGCATTAGAAAAAACTAATCACAGATGGACAAATGGTACTACTTGTCTGACAACGAAGCAGATTTGGCCTAGGCTGGATCTAAGACGCTCAAGGAGCTTGATTACCCTTAATCGATCGCACATTGGTGCTACAATTGGTGTCATAACTGGACACTGTTTGTTAGGCAGGCATGCAGCAAGGCTTGGTGCCTATTCCAACGACTTCTGTAGGAGCTGTTTGGATGAGGAAGAGGAGGAGACTACTCTACACCTTCTCTGCGCATGCCCTGCTCTCTCTCGAAAGCGAAACCTCCATATGGGGGCCTTATTCTATAATGATCTTAATGATCTAAACTCAACCGACCCAAAATGTCTCTCACGCTTTATTAGCTCCTCAAAATGGTTCAACGTGTAGGCAGAAACTTCAGATCCACGTGGTATCACAATGGACCTATATTGGTCTAAGTGAGTCAGACTTCTATCTGACTGCCACTTCAACCTAACCTAACCTAACCTAAGCTATAGACGCAAGCAAGTGATGTATTGAGTTTATTATTTTCGGTTTGGTTATAATTGGTCAATGATTAACTCGAAAAATTTAATGATAAGCTGGACAACTTAACTAGACGTGTTACTCGCAGCAACACATTACTGTTTTCCCGTCAAAATTGTGTTCGGGGACTTCAGTGCTAAAGTCGGAACGGAGAACATCTTTGGAAGCGGGTTAGTTAGTAAATACAGCCACTTCGTCTGTCCAACAAGAAGCAGCTGCAAAGTTCAAGCATTGGTTGCCTAAGCACACCTCAACAAAGAACATGTGAGTGGGAAACTTTTGATTGTGGATTCATGCAACATCATCCAAGAGGTAGTCGAAACCACCCTAGGTTACTAGCCACCGCAGACAATGATGATGTAGATGCACACTTTACAACAGACGAGAAGAAGATTCTGCTTAAAAATAAATGAGAATTAGCGGTGTCCCTGACCTGCTGGCTTTAAGGTCGGATCGCAGGCTCTTAAAAATAGCGAAGAAAACCTATAGTCACTGATCGTCTGCCAGCAGAGCTCTTTAAATTCTGAACGACTAAAAAAACATTTTTATTGCAAACGAAAATATAACAAAACAATTTAACCATTATTAGGTTGAAATTGCAGCTCAACCTACTAAGTCCCGTTAAACGGAAAGAATTCAATTGCCTTCCTTTAAACATTTTATATTCATTTTGCACGCGCAAAAGAAGCAGCTATTTATTTTGTTGCCTCGGACTCCACACAAAGCAATTGAATCACGTCAAGTTGCTCTCCGGTCCGGGAATGAAAACTCCCCAGCTGGCCCTTACGCAGTCACCCTGAAGAGGCATCTCCCACAGTTAAAAGTAGAAAAGCCCACCTAATTTTATTCGCATTTCATTTGTTTTGTTTTTTGTTCTCTTGTTCACCTTCGTCCTTTTTCACTCAAATATCAATCTGGCAGATTCTTGAATATCTTATGAGGACAAACACTCGGATCCTTTTCGAATAATGGCCTCCTTTTTTTTACTCTCCAAATTAAGTCTAATTTATTTAAAAAGGTGAGAAAGCGATTTTAACCCCCAAGGATGCAAAAAGGACGTAAGGTAGAAACATAAAAAAATCTTTCTACGGGGGATATAACAAATGTTCGAATCTAAAAGTAAATGACATTCGGACAATGAAATTGAACGACTGAGAGCTAAGAGACTTGCCTAAAACAGCAGGCGGCCCAAGCTTGAGTAGTCATCAGAGTGGGATTGGTGTGAAATTTATTCATTGCTCAGTTTTTTCCCGTTTATTCGTCGTTGTTCGATTCCCCGGAGACCTTGTGAAAGACATCAAAATATCCTTGTTCAAATCATTGGTAATAGATTAACTTGTTTCGCTATTCTCGTTCTCGTTTGCTGCTTGAGGGGTGGTTGGTGTATGTGAAAAGAGCATCAGCAACCAGCCCTTGGTGTTTCGTTTGAATTTAATAGGCGCGCAAAATGTTTGTTTGGTTTTACAAGGATAACAATAAACACAATGAGTACAGATCCGGATAAAGGATGAGCTAATTGAGAGGGCGATCCGGTGGTAGTGGCGGCGGCGGCGGCAGCAATGAAAGAGGGTGTGAGATTGAGCACACGAGCTACATATTATACTTGTTAAGGGCAAACGGATAAACACTGAAAGTAGTGGTTACACGAGTATCCTGTTTCAAATCACTTGACAATTCAATTGTAGAATAAATGTTATTCAGAGGGTAAGCAATTTTATATGCACTGGCTGCAATGTGTTTTCCTTTTTATTGAAGGTAATTGATTATTGTTGTCTTGTCGTTCACGAGGACCAAAGGGTAATTGTGTTTTTTTATTGTGCAGCGATTTATTTTCTGTTGTAAGGAGTTGGGAAGGAAGGATGGAAGAGATTTTAGATTTTAGTTTTCATAAAAGGATATCGAGTTCTAAGTGGTTCAACGAGATTTGTTGTGGTCGGATTTAGTGATAATAAAATTGTTAGTTATTATATTAGATTAGAGGAGATGAAACGAGATTTCCAAAACAGAAGGAGGGAGTCAGAGCCGGTGTATTATTGGAAAACATGGATATCAACCTCTCCTTTCGTCGCCAAAAGTTGGACAATACTTTATCGCAGAGTTATTTCGAAATATAACACGATACAATAGCAACTGATAGTAGGTAATTGCCTCGCTGTGAGCTGAATCAGGGCTACATTCTAAAACATGAGGCTAATATGTGCGCACACGCGCCTTCTGACGAAGCTCTGTTTAATGACCTCTTTTACGACCTTGTGGACCGATCACACGAGAATTGAAATGTCGGAAAGGAAAAGATTTTGCGTGTTAGTTGGCGAGCACAGCCTCCACGAAACCTCTATCGATTTATTAACTTTACAGCATCTTGGAATACAATTATAGTAGCACTAGAATTCCAAGGCTAAAGGGATCCCATCTACAAGAAAGGCGATCCTATGTCTTGCAAGAACTATCGAGGCATATCCCTGCTTAATGTGGCATATAAGATCCTATCCAACGTGTGAACGTCTCAAACCTTTCTGCAACACACTAATCGGCACGTACCAGTGTGGCTTCCGGCCCGGCAGATCAACTGTAGACCAAATCTTCACACTAAGGCAAATCCTGGTAAAGACCAGCGAGTTTCAAGTCGAGACACACCATCTCTTCATCGACTTTAAAGCCGCATATGACAGCATTCATCGTCAGGAGCATTTTGTGGCGTTGGCCGAATTCGGGATCCCGTCAAAAGTGATCCAGATATGTCGCATGACACTAGTTTGGCAGCAGCTTATCTGAACTCTTTCAAACATGCACCGGATTTCGGCATGGAGATGCTCTGTCGTGTGATTTCTTCAATCTTGTTCTTGAGCAGATATTGCGCAGGGCAGGTGTCAACACGGAAGGCACTATCTTCAAAAGATCAGTCAAACTGCTGGGGTATGCGGACCGGAAACCGCTGCTACTTCGGTTTGGCAAAACAAATGGGTTCAAAACTCCTAACTCGAAGGACAAAGTGCATGCTCTACCGAACCCTTATCCTGCCAGTTCTGCTATACGGCGCCGAGTGCTAGACGATAAGCAGGAAAGGAAAGTTAATACTGGGATCCTTCGAAAGAAAAATTCTTCGACGGATATTTGGTCCTGTGTGCGAGGAGGGCGGATGGGGGAGAAGATACAACCGCGAACTCTATGAGCTGAACCTTTAGCTTTTCGTGGATGTAGCCCGAAAAGCCAAAACTCGTCGACTACATTGGCTCAGCCACATCGAGCGAATGTACAGCAACGCTCCAGCCAAGACGAACTTCGAATCCCAGCCCCCAGGTTCGAGACGACAAGAAAGACCGGGGTCGGGAGCCCATTAAGTAAGTTAGTAAGTGAAGGGATCCATAGCCCAACCTTGGTGATTTCCAGGCGTTAGGACCGCGCATCTATAACATCGTGAATCTAACCACTTTCCAGTTGCGGAAAGATTCAGAGATCTGTAGTCCAATGATAGGGAACTGCGAAATGCCAAAATGAAGAAACTCGATTGTGGACACCTTAGTACATCTCAAGACCACCACCTAAAAAAAAATTAACTGCAGCGACCTCGAGGTAGCTAAGTAATTTGTCTTCGAAAAACAAATGGGCTTAGAACTTCTGACTCGAAAGAGAAAATCTTTGCTCTTCAGCGCTAGTTCTATTATATAGCGCTCTGCGATAAGGAGAAAGGCGAGTTAGTAATGAGCTGAATGGGTGAATGGCGAATGGAGAAAAAAATAACCGCTAAGCTATACGAAGCTGATCTAAGATGTGGATGTAGTAAAAAAAAACCCAAAAGACATCGACTATTTGCTTCACCCACATCGTAGGAATAGACAATAGAGGAAGTCCGAACCTCGGTTTTAATGAGCAATCTATCGCGGGTGTCAAAGCGCCCGGTTTGGATAACTTATACCAGAGTCCCAAGATTCTTGCACTAAAAACTTATAACTTAGCAACTTATCATGGTTAGGTTAGGTTGAACTGTCAGTTGGTGAGTCCGACTCAATTAGACCAAAAAGTGGTCAGTTGCGACACCACGTGGATCTCAACTCTTACTACTCTACATTTGAAGCTCTGGATATAGCGAAGGAGATCTTTAAAGCCAGTTTTTGACAGATCTTTCAGATTGTTATGGAAGAAGACAACTAGGCAGATCTTACGCTTCTGGGAGAGAGCAGGACCAGTTCGAAGACGGTGTAGGATCGTATCCTCTTCCTCCTCGTCCATGCAGCTTTTGCAAAAGTCATTTGAGTACATGCCGAGCCTAGTTGCATGCCTGCCTATAAGACAGGGTCCAGTGATGACGCCTATTGTGGAGCTGAAGTGCAGTCTTTTTAGAGAGATCAAACACTTAGAGCGTTTCAGATCCAGCTTAGGCCAAATCCGTTTTGTTGCTAGACAAGTTGTTCCACTTGTCCACCTAAGGTTAGTTTCCTCAATAGCTTCTGATAAATAACTGGACCGTTCTCTACTGGGATAAAACGAAAGATCACGCTAATGTACCAATGTCACCCACTGAGTATCTTAGTCCACTATAATATTCTAGAAACGACTAACGGAAACAGCTCAGCCAATAAGCATAAGCCATGACGAATAAGCAAAATAACATACCATGAGTAATAAAAGAAGACGAAAACGGTTTAAGACTGTCATAAAAATGGTTTGAAATTATGCTGTGTCAATACACTGACTCGCCTATTGCAAAAGAATGCCACGTTGACTTTTAAGATATTATTTGACATGTTGACAGGAATTGAGACTGTCAGGCTCTTCACTTTTTGTAAAAAGTTGATAACATTATTCATAAATTCATCCTGGGCTAAATTGTTCCCTGAAGAATATCTATCGTCTAATACCACATAGGTCTGGGCATTCACATAAAATGTGTTCAGCTATTTCATCTTCTTGAAGACAAAGTCGGCTCTTAGCATCAACATACCATAGTTATAGGTTGTTCTTCTTTCTAGATTTGAAGAGAGCGTTTAGGCACTGCATGACTGATTTGGACATCGAAAACAGCTCGAATCTCTGTGAATATGTGAATGCATGTCAATGTTTAAGCCTTTGATAGCAGAGATGTAGAAATAGCTGTCGCATTCTTGAAGGGCTCCCACTCCCACACTGAAAATAATATTATTCATAATCTTATGAATTTTTGTTCATTAAGTAAAATTCATTGGTTCAATGTACGAATTCTTGGGCTCAATGAACAAAATCATTAAAATTTTTTTTTAATGAACAGTTCGTTAATTTAAAGAATGTGTGTTCTTTAATATTTAAGCATAGTTCAAGCGTTACTACTTATTTTTAATGAACAGTTTCTCTCTTTAAAGAACTGTACATTATTCTCCGCTATCAAATATATTAATATTTCTTTTCTTCTATTCCTTGTTAGGAATTTATATGAGCTTATTTTCTATGGTTTAAAGACATCTTTTCGGACACTTGAACTTATAATTTTTTTTTCAGCATAAACTATGTAGATACTTATATTTATTTTTTTTTCAAACGTGGAAAATAAAAAAAGTTGTTTAAAAAAGCAAAAACTGACAAAACAATAGAAAGCATAAAGGTAAGTCTATTTTTTTACGTTGACGAAAGGATTTAGTCACCTAATATACGCCTGGTAGCTCATATTCCCCCCCCCCTTAATGACTATAGTGAGTATAAAAACGATTATCATTTTAGTGCAATTATGCGCACGTTTTTTCTGGTGCCATTTTATAAAAAAAAAAATTCTTAATTATAATAATTTCTTTTCTTTTCTTTTCTTCTTTCTCATTCCATATTATGTTATTATATTCTCAGTTATTATTATATTGATTAAATGTTATATAGATTATTGCTAACCCAATGCCAGAATAAAGAAATATTATAAAACTATTTTCTTGTATTTTTAATGGGTAAATTATTTAACATTTCAGATGTGTGATAAAAGAATGAACAAACTTTGCAACTAAAATAAAAAAGTACGTTTTTTAATGAACCGTTTACGTTGAATTGAGTCAACGAACACAATATCTTGGCTCAATAAACAAAATTCTTTGTTTCAATTAACAATATTCATTGACACAAAGTACAAAGTTCGTTGATTTAATGTTTGGAGTGCGTTGATTATTGAATGAAATACATAAATCAATGAACTGATTTTCATTAATACAAGGAATAATTCATTATTTAATGAACGGGTTCATTGATTGATGAACGACCATTCTTTGATTCAAGGATCATGTTCATCGGCTGAATTTTAATGAAAAATTCTTTCATATAAAGAACTTTTTCTTTATACTTAAGTAGCTTTTTGGTTCAGTGCATACCCGGTTGTAATTGAAAACCATTCGCTATTTATGCTATTTTTTTGGATGTTAGCCACATGGTTAAAGTCGATGGTTTGACTTCTCGCGTTATAGAAGTTACTTCCGGTGTTCCACAGGGCAGTCATTTGGGCCCGTTGCTATTTATATTATTTATAAATGATGTTCATGAAATATTTCAATTTTGTAATGTTTTGACTTTTGCCGATGATTTGAAATTATTTTCGCGGATAAAAAATGTATCTGATTGCATTCGTTTTCAGTCAGATATTAATAGATTGTCGGAGTGGTGCAAACGTAATGCTTTGGAACTTAACATTTCTAAATGTAAAGTTTTTGCGGCATATCGTATTAGTACTACAATTTTGCATTTTGATGAAGTGAAAGATCGTGGTGTCATATTTGACAATAAGTTAAGTTTCTTTTTTCATTATGATTATGTCATTGCCAAGTCTAACTCATTGTTAGGCTTCCTTAAACGTAATAGTAAAGACTTTAGAGATATAAATAGCCTTAAAATTATTTATTGCTCGTTGGTCAGACCTTATTTAGAATATTGTTCCGTAATTTGGGATTCGCCATATGCAGTTCACGAACTTAGATTCGAAAGAGTCAAACAAAAAAAAACTTCACGAGGTACGCGGTTCGTAAATTAAATATGTTTGATGAGCTTCCTAATTATGGCAGAAGGTGCAATTTAATTGGTCTGCAAACCTTAAGTTTTAGACGCGATGCAACTTCCGTCATGTTTATTCGCGATATTCTTAATTGATCTTTCTTTTAAATATATATGCTCCCCAAAGGTCACTGCGGGTTAGAAGCTTATTTTATACAGATAGGCATAGAACCAATTACGGTAATAATGAGCCTATTACAAGGTGCATAAGCACATTTAATGAATTCTGCAACGAAATTGATTTTTGCTTGTCGCGAGCAGATTTTAAAAAGTCCATTAATGCATTAACTTTAAATTAATTATATTTGTAATTACTTGAAATAGTCTATAAGATGAAGATCGGTAGATGAAGCTTAGTCGCGCAACAAACAACCGTTGCGTAAAGCGATACTGAGAGCTTACACTTAGAGAACGTAGCGTTTTGTGTTTTGCTTTGTGATGGTATTAAAAAATATAAAACTTTGTCCACTTTGGACCAAGTCAACGCTTAACTCTTTACTTTGAACCAGACTTGACTGAGCTTCTACTTTGGTTTTATAAAAGTTTACGGGTATTACTTCTATAGGTCTGGAAATACCTAATAGTCATGCAAGATGCTGTACACTTGGCTTAAAAATGGCGGTCTCTTTCGTTGTTTTAGTTTAACAGAATTGATTTTGAGATCCCTCAAATACTGATTACTCGACGACTGTATCGTAAATTGAAGTTTGTCTTTCTTGTGCCAACTTTCTTAGGTATATCAAATGGTTTCTCATCAAATGGCCTGAATGAAACATAAAAAACCGTTATTGAGGCCGTTTACCAGATTACCTTTTGTGATACTGGTTCAATCTACTATCAGCAAAGTGTATCACTGGCACTTGAATCAGTAAGAGCACAGCTTAGCACCAAAGCACGTAAAATCGAGAACGAGTCCTTGAGTAGAACTAACCTACGTTGGACATTGCTCGATACGTGCAGACATACAAAAGTCCTATGGCCAACAAAATGAGATCAAAATTCATGATCGGGTTAAACCGCAAAGATATCCGAGTACTTACGGGTCACTCTGCTGTGGATCTACATGCGAACCGTTGGGCAATCTGCACAACGACTACTGCAGAAGCTGCAAAGACGTTAAAGAAATAGAGTCTGTTCGTCACCTGCTATGCGAATGCCCAGCTTTAAATAGCATAAGGCTTACGACCCTCGGCAGATACTTTTATGTTGAGCTGAAGGATGTTGGCAAAGTCGAGCTAAAACACCTACTCAGATTTGTGTACAAATCGGATTGGTTCTAAGAGAGCGTTACTTTGAGCACATAGCAGCGGTTTTCTCTTACAATTAGTCTATTTCCAGGTGTTTCTAAGTTCGAGGAAAGATACCCAGATGGGCACAATGGACCCAATTGATGGACTAAGTGAGCCGTGGCTGAATTCATAGGGGCGTCCACCAACCTACCAACCTACCTACCTACTATCAGCAATCCTCTCAGGCAACCACACTAGGCGCTGTTGTTTAAGATCAAGTCACAGTGCGGGGAAAGTTTTTTTGAGAATAGTAAACTATAATAACGGGTGATCCAAGTAGAGATACTTTTTTCAATAGCCTTTTTTGACAGATCACGTGTGAGTCGTGTCATGCTGTCATGTTATTTTTGTTTAGTATTGTTTGGCATTTCATAATGGAAAGACTTACGCGTGAACAACGTTTACAAATTGTTCAACTTTATTATGAAAATTCACGTTCTGTGAGGAATGTGCTTCGTGCACTTCGCTCAACTTATGGTCAACATAATCGGCCTACTGAGCGTACTATTCGCAACACCATCACCCATTTTGAGACCCAGCATTCATTATTAGATAATATTCGACCGAAAAGACCACGTTCAGCACGCTGTGAAGAAAATATAGCGGCCGTAGCTGAGAGTGAACACGAAGACCGTAGAGAGTCGATTCGGCGCCGTTCGCAGCAACTCGGACTGTCGTATGGAACGACTTGGCGCATTTTACGTCAAGATCTTAAATTGAAAGCGTACAAAATACAGCTTGTGCAACAACTGAAGCCGCTCTTGAAAAGTTCCAAGAAGATCCGACGTTTTCGAGGCAAATTTTGTTTAGCGATGAGGCCCATTTCTGGCTCAATGGGTATGAAAACAAACAAAATTGCCGCATTTGGGACGAAGAGCAACCTGAAGAGATTGAAGAACTGCCACTTCATCCAGAAAAAACAACGGTTTGGTGTGGTTTGTGGGCCGGTGGAATCATCGGTCCATATTTCTTTAAAAATTATGACGTAACCGTCAATGGCGACCGTTATCGTGCCATGATAACCGACTATTTGATGCCACTTCCCACACATCGCATCAATCAATGGACTTATTGAGAGAACATTTCGGTGAGCACATAGTTTCACGTTTTGGGCCGATCGATTGGCCACCAAGATCGTGTGATATCACACCGTTAGACTTTTTCCTGTGGGGATATGTAAAGTCAAAAGCTTATGCCGACAAACCCGCTTCGATTCAGGCCTTGGAGGAAAACATCACGCGTGTCATTCGCCAGTTACCAGTCGAAATGCTCGAACGAGTGATCGAAAATTGGACTCAACGGATGGACCATCTGCGACGTAGCAATGGCCAACATTTGATAGACATAATCTTCAAAAAATAAATGCCAAAGAATGTTCTTTCAAATGATAATAAACATTCTCCATTAAATTTGAATTTTCTGTGTTTTTTTCTTTAAAAAAGTAGGGAACCTCGAAATGGATCACCCTTTAGAAGAAGTTCAATGATCAAGATGTTGTTGTGTCTCTCAATCATGTTGCTTCCTATTGGGGGTGATTTCTAGCGGAATTAGAATTATAGCTGAGCTTCTTTATTGTTATTTAAATAATCTGAATTATCAATCATTTTCGAACAGCGAATTTAAAATCAGAAGGGAAAAAAATATAAAAAAAAACTCCCTTTGATTTTTGACAAATAGTTCCTCTTCATTCACTTAGGCGCAATCATTTTTAATGAAACACTCAACTACAAGTGGCATGACGTGTCAAAATGGATTGCGCCTATTTTGCTAAATTAAATATGCAAGGTCATGGTGCATTTATCATCCACCCATATTTCTAACCATGAAAATAACTTGTAATCCTTGTTGCAAACAAACGACTAACAATTCACTTTATATTTCCCACATCTCTGCAATTCGAAGGGTTGTCCGGAAATTAATCAAAAAAAAAAACAAAAAAAAATTGAATATGTTTGCTCTTTATGCCAGACACAACACCAAACCATCGATTCATAGCTTCATCATAACAACATCATTCTCATCCAACCATAACCGAAGGAAGATCCTTCTGGATATTTGAATTCATAACAAGATAATCGATCCTTTGGGGGATGAACGCGCCTACCGTGCGTACAGGGACCTCTGGGAATTTACGTCCGGAATTTATCGTTTAATCGCAATCAAGCTCACAGAGGATTGAGCACATTGACGCCGACCGTGTAACACACGCCCAGAGAGCAATGGGATAAAGCGAGCTGAATGAAAAGCCAACTTCTGTGTTTTTTTTTTTTTGCTTGCTTGTTCATCCTTTGCCTGTTGGCATTGTACACCCGTTGATATGGCCTTTGCATTCTTGCCACTTGTAATTGTATTAAAATACAATTAAGGGCAATGTTCATTTTGAGTCAGAAACGCGGAACGCTTAACGAGAGTGAGAGACGAACCGAGCGACGAGGACGATGCACGTGTTTATTAATGCACTGCAATACACATCAATCGAAGGATCCCATCAATGTAATGGATTTCCAGCAAAATGGGGTCTTCCGTTTGCGTTCTGTTGAACGATGCAAGTTGTCGTGGTTTTAATGAAATGAGTTTTATGCGATACACTTATATAGGCAGCTTCAGTATCTTTTATTATGATTGGAATGACAAAATTTTCTTTAAGGATGTAATATGTATTATGATTAAGGATGAACAAGTTTCTTACGAGGCAATTATTTTGAGTGGATAAAATGGTATTCTTTTCGCTACAATGGCAATAAAATGAGACATGCTCACGTTTAATGTGTAAATCAGCACCATCTGATGTTTTATATATATGTATATCGTTCTACTGTAGGTACCTACATATAGGTATTCATACCTGTGAGTGCAATGTTTTGAACAGGCTTTTTATTTTATTTTACATTTTGCGGAAGACACTGAAAGGATGTCGAATGACGTCTTAAGGTTAAGGGAATAGGAGCTTTGAAGTCTGTAAATTTTAGAAACAGATATTTCTGTCCAACGGGACAGGTTCATATAAAGTTATTGGAAAAAAAAGGTTTTATTTTACCAAAGATCAGCGTTATCAACTTCGGCAAAGGCTAGGCCCGGAGATATTAAAAATCCTACTGATAAAATGATATCTACCTACTTTCTTTAATTCGTGTTGGGACAATGAAAACTATCAAACGTTCTTAAGGTGCCATCAGACGGTCATCCAAATTTGTCATCAGGATGACATGCTGACGCTTTTCCCCGCATTTGCTATCTAGGACCGGAAGAAGTCCTTACTCTCCCGCATTTACCGTGCTTTCAAATAACGCCGAATATATTTGTTGACTTTATGTTGAAATATTGCTTTTCTACCCCAGCATTAAAAATATGTAAACCGAATTCTTTAGAAATAAAAATGTTAAAACGCGGCCCGGAGCCCAAAGACTGGAGCGAACTCCCGGAGTCTCCGGCCAAAATACCACTGTTGGTAACCCTGCCAAAAATTCTCCTTCAACAATAATTCTCGATAAGGGAAAGAACTTTAAAGCAATTTAGCTTTGGCAAATTATTAGGGTGCATTTTTCGTGTGTAGCCTCAACGTTCTAACTCAATTTGACAAACTTTCAAGTATACTTACTTACTTACTTAACGGGCTCCCGACCCGTGGAGAGTCCCGGCCTGAGATACGGCTGCCTTCCACCCTCTGCGATCCCGAGCACGCTGCTTCCAGTTGTCCAGACCAAGCGCTCTGGCATCCGCGATGGCTTGGTGGGAGCTTCGGTCTTCCTTGTCGTCTCGAACCTGGGGGCTGAGATTCGAAGATCCTCTTGGCTGGAGCGTTGTTGTCCATTCGCTCGATGTGGCCAAGCCAATGTAGTCGACCAGTTTTAGCTTTTCGGACTACATTTACATCTTGGTACAGTTCATAGAGTTCGCGGTTGTATCTTCTCCTCCATTCGCCCTCCACGTACACAGGACCAAATATCCGTCGAAGGATTTTTCTTTCAAAGGATCCCAGTATTAACTCTCCTTTCCTGCTTATCGTCCAGCACTCGGCGCCGTATAGCACAACTGGCAGGATAAGGGTTCTGTAGAGCATGCACTTTGTCCTTCGAGTTAGGAGTTTTGAACCCCGCCTATCGTTTTTTATTTGCTTCAAAAAGGCACAGTACTGTGTTCGTATATGTTTTTACATGTAAATCAAATTGAGCCAGCTCACGCACACAATAGCAGTTCTGCGCCTAAGAATCCATTTTGGAAAAGATCTCATGTTGACATATTAAAAGTCAAAACTGGGCTGTGTCCAATAATATCGAAATAACATGCGACGATTTATGATGAATTTGCAACAGAATACAATTTTGGTGAATGTTTTTAATTCTTATGTAAACTTAAGTAATAGTTTTACCAAGCAATCATATTTTTGGGGTAAAAATTTTTAAGCAGTTGCGCAAGTTAAACATAAAATAAGGGTTATCATAATTTGTTTGCCAGTAGTTAAACTAATTTAGCAGTTTCAAATTGTCAGTAATAATAAAATAATTTTGGTATATTATAATATAATATATAATTTTTATACGGAAGGTTTAATAAATATTTCAGCAGGAATTAATGAAATATTCTGTAAAATTACTAAAATTGTAGGTAAAATAAATAAAAGCTCAATGAATGAAATTAATGAGTAACGCGTGATAAGTTAACTGTCCATTTCTATAATTTAACATAGTATTATATAAATTCACTGCTATTTTACTCACCGCTACTACTATTCCAATTCAAAGATATTAACGTTATTAAATTTGTTAAACATGATGAAATAAATTTAATAATGTTTGTTATCTTGGAATTGAAATAGTCAAGTCTACATTTTGTGTTTAAAAATGATTTTAAAGTTAATTTGTCGCAGTTTGTCAATTCGCTCGCTCGCTCTCATATGAACGTTCCGAATATTTGTATAAATATATTAAACTTTCATATGTTCAATAAAAACATAATAAACAACCAAAGAATTTAATATACATGAAAAACTAATCCAAAACTATTAACTATAAATATTTTACACCCAAACATTAATAATTTAGTAATATTAATGCAATTATAAAATAATATATACATTTTGTCTGACTTTATTAACCAAAATGGAAAAAATATAACAACCCAAGTATGTTTATTTTAAGGCATATAAAACATTTAGAACTATTCATTAAATTAAAATTATTTCATTAACCAGTCTCTGACCAGTGTGGACGTGTTTTCAATTCTCTCCCGCCTGTAAATAATTCATATTTCCATTTTCTTTTAATGTTATAAAAAGTGAACTCGTGCAACCTAATTTTCAGTTCTTTTCCACTAACGCCGCAGAAATAAAATAATAATAAAAAAAAAAAAAAAAAATTCAAACAAAAACACTGAACCTCTCATTGCTTTTCCGATAACTCTGCATAATTGCCCTTACCTTTATTAATAAATTCTGACCTGGTCAATTCCTGTTTAAATATGGCTTGCGGTAATGAATCTTGTGTTATCAAGGATGATGTACAAGAGTGGGTGTCTTGTAGTGGAATTTGTGGCAAGTCGTTTCATGCACTCTGCGTCGCCTTGAGAAAAAGATCTCTTCTCCACCTGAAAGATTTCGCGTTTAATTTTAGATTTTACTGTGACGAATGCAAAGAAGTTTCTCTGTCGGATGTTCTCAGGGCGATTCAATGCAGTAATGAAGCTCTTAAATTTCTTATGAGTGACAATTATTCAAAGTTACAACACCAACTTAATAAATTCGCCACTACTAGTAAAACTTTTGACGACCAAAATGCCTCCCTGCTCGCTTGTGCCGATTCCCATTCGTCGAAATTGAACTCAATGGAAAAGCAGTTAACATTCACTAGCCGTGCCACAGCCGATTCGTTTGTTTCCATTGTCAACGTTATCAACTCTATTAACAATGACCTTAAAGCAAATTGTTCCGCTAATAACATCTCCAACCTGAAATTGTGCGAATTGTTAAATGCCTTGCGTGAAGACTTTGAGGTTCATTTTCAATCGTCCTTAAAGAAACAACCTTCTCTGTTACGGCCGGATCCTATGCTCGAAGTTATCTTTGATAGAATCAACGGAGTGGGCGATGATCTAGCTGCCACACAATCAACCATTTTGGATGTCGAAAATCTCATTAAAATGGTAAGCAGCAAAATCGACGATTTACCAACACACACCCAACACCACCAGAATGTATACTCCAATACATCCATTTTGGCTGAATTACTGGAAACCGAAATTGAGCCAGTTTCACAACGACCTCTTCCCCCGAATCGGATGACAATCCAAGAGTCCGAAACTATCTCACTGTCAACTCCTCCCGTCGCCGCCCCACGCAAGCTCATTAAACAATTTGGTACCACTTGGACCCCAGACGAATGGAGGCGCAGGCTGGATAAAATAACTTGTGAAACCCAGATGACTTCATTTTTCATCAAAGGCACCCCCCAAAACGCCGATATTTCTTGGATAACGAAATTCTTCGCAATTAATTACGGTATCACCATCAGCCAATGTAAAATGTTCCTGCCATCTAACCACAAAGGTAATCGAAATTTCAAATTCGACCTCCCTGCTAAATACGAGTGGTTATTTAAAAATCCCACCGGTGCTAATTTCAACATTGGAAAAATGCGGATGTGTAAATGGATGGACAAACCTACCATGAATCAGGAGAAAACTAATCTTAGTATTAATTCTAATTCTAAGTTACCTAACCCCATTTCCAAATCCGGTGCTAAACAGCGCTCTAGTTCAGGTAACAAAATATCGAAACTCGTCCCCAACTCCCGTCCCAAACCCGACTCAAACTGGGTATTTAAAACTAACTTATTCCCCAATTTTTCCCCTCCCACCCATATCCCTAACCAACCTCATCAGTCCCCCGTTTTCATAGCACCCAAGCCACCGCGTCAACGTGTTTCTTTCGAATTAACCCCAACCATTTACCCTGATCATACCCCCACTAGCAATTCTTTCCCTAATTTCGATCTCAAAACCGGTGCTAAGTACCCTAATTTCATTAGTTCCCATACTTTAAACCCCACTTCTAATACACCATCCTCTACAACCTCTTTTTCCCATACCCCTATTCTCGATCCCCTTCTTCCTCCTACAGTCAAACTATCGCAGCAAACCATCGATACCACAGAATGTCGTTATACACTATCTAGGCTTATTGTTCGAGAAAAGAAAATATACGAGAATGTGCGTCTCTTTCTTGCTTATTTACATAACAAATCTGACTCGGTTTGCTATGAGGGAAAAACAAAAACAAGTGTGATGGTTTCCATCCAGCAAGAAGGTCTCCCTACCGACCTTATCGGTCTCAAAAAGCTTTACATCAGGTTCCACGAGATTTACAATTTGTCTCCTCAAAAAGTGGAGGACGACCTTGCTGCTTTTTGTAATTATGTTCACTCCAAAAGAGTGTCACACCTTCAACGGAGTCGTGTGGACCAAGATAAATTTTTTCGTCCCTAACTCAAGATTTGGGTCAGTAACGCAACAATCTTTACCACCTCCCAACAGCCTTCCTCTTTCTTTTTACTACCAAAACGTAAGATGACTTCGCTCGAAAACCCGCACTGTTTGGAGACAAACTCATGCCCTCCCTTTCGAAATCTATGCTCTGACAGAAACCAATCTTATCCCCGAAATTTAGAACCATGAGTTATTTCCAAAAACTTCATTATTTATTATATTTCAATTAAAATATCTATTAAACTTGAACGACGTTAACTCAATACTTCGCAGCACTTCCTCAACACATCCGCTATAATCAGCTGTTTTTTGTTGACGGTTGAAATTCTTGCAAAACTGCCCGCGCTCATGACATATTTTTGACACATCAACCCCTCCATACTTTATCTGGCTGGCTCACACGTATTCACAGATAGAACATTTGGGAGAGGATTTTTTCTCCATTTTTAAAAATTTTTTGCGGGTTCAAAGGGACAGAGGTATGCTGAGTCGACTATCTGTATAATTACTCATCTGTGACTAAGATGTTATTTGTGGAGTTAATGTTTTCCCCGAGGTAGATGAACTCCTTAACTACCTCGAAGTTGGTAGATTTAAAAAAAAATCGGGGTTTGTTCGAACAAGAACAAAATATATTTCTGTTAAAAATGGTAGATAATACTAAATAAAAAAACAACATAAATCCTAATTCAATAACATAAAATTTTACTCTAAAAAACAATTATTTAAAAAAAACATGCATTCGGGTTAGGTCTTAACACATTACAACTTACCCCGGAAAAATGTTACATTTAGCCCCGGAATGAAATTTAACACAAAGAACAAAATTTACAAAAAAACGGAATTCATACTTACATAAATTACATATTCTAGCTAAAATATAGATGCATGATTAGAGAAGACTCTCAGCAATGTACTTCTTCGGTGTAAAGAGAAAAAAAGTTACAAACTGGCTGTTTTTTATTTGGCACCCACTTCTTTGCTGACTATCGATAACTTAAGTAAATACGCAGGTAGCTATGGAAGGTTAGCTTAGGTGGGTTGATATGGAAGAATAGTTTTCTTCCTGCCACAATCAGGTCCTTGTCGACCCATTGTGATACTCTTCAGTGGGGATACACCGGTGTTTTAGCATTCTTTGTAGTTCCTTCTCTCCGCTTGGAGTGGCTACTCAATTCTATCAAGCCATCTTGATATCTCCAGACACCTGCAAGGATTAGAGAGTGAGTGAGAGAGAGTGAGACAGTGAGACAATTCCTCGATGTCTTGGAAGAAGAAACTTCCAAGTGTTCTGTTCCTCAAGCGACAGAGATAGTGAAGGGTGTCCTTGTGGAGCACCTCATCGCCTCAGCAGCAACCAGCTTATACAGCGATGTTTTTTCGTACTGCAGAAGTTTTTTGGTTTGCTTTTTATTATATTCTGACCATAGTTTCCGTCATATCTCACAGGTGGTTAAATATTTCTACCTATTGTTGGCTCTTGTTTTGATCTTTTGTTCCATTCGTTCTCTGAGGTTGCAGAGTGGTGTTTGATCGACTGAAGTGTCTGGCCACGATCCATTTCGGATCCTTTTATTGCCAGCTCGTCGGCCATCTCATTTCCGGTTATGTCCCTGTGTCCAGGAACATAGCAAAGACATATCTTGTGCTGTGAGCCAAGACCCTTAAGCTTTATGCGACAGCAGTGAACCAGCTTGAATTTGATCACAATAGCATTATTGGCCGCTTGTCAGTCTATGAAAATGGTAATATCATTCCGTGGTATTGCCGACATTGATAAACTACATTGGCCGATTCCATGATTGCCAGAACTTCATTCTTGCCTGCGTGCTACGAACCGAGCGTGTGCAGAGCTTTCTGATTTACTTCTGAAACACACTTCATCATTCCACACTAAAATAATTAGTTTAACAGTTATTTAAAAATTAAAATTATATTCTGCAATCTAAATATTCTTCTTGGTACGTCGTTTCCAAATTACAAAAGTAAATGGCAACTATTCGGAGGTTTTATGATGTTAGGCATACCACAAGGACCAATCCTCGGGCCATTGCTTTTCATTATTTATATTAATGATATGAAAAAAGTTATTACTCACGCTACACTAGCTTTATTTGCCAATGACGCACTTTTTTACATCGAAGGAGACTCCACTGAAGAATGTCAAAGGTTAATGATGGAAGCCTCCAGCTTATTTGCCTTTGGTTAAAAAGCAACAAATTAAAACAAAATGTCCAAAAAACGATATGCCTAATTGTAAATGATGATGCAAATTTAAATTTATCAATGGATACTGAAATAATTGAGCAGCTTACAGAAGTAAAATATTTAGGGATTATCATTGATAGCAAATTAAGATTTTATAGGCACGCTGATTTCATTATCCAGAAAATTTCGAAGAAAATAGGGTTCTTAAAACGGATCACAAGATCGATCAGAAGAGTAACCGCCATAAATAACGGGTGATCCAAGTAGAGATACTCTTTTCAATAGCCTTTTTTGACAGATCACGTGTGAGTCGTGTCATGCTGTCATGTTATTTTTGTTTAGAATTGTTTGGCATTTCATAATGGAAAGACTTACGCGTGAACAACGTTTACAAATTGTTCAACTTTATTATGAAAATTCACGTTCTGTGAGGAATGCTCAACATAATCGGCCTACTGAGCGTACTATTCGCAACACCATCACCCATTTTGAGACCCAGCATTCATTATTGGATAATATTCGACCGAATAGACCACGTCCAGCACGCTGTGAAGAAAATATAGCGGCCGTAGCTGAGTGTGTACACGAAGACCGTAGAGAGTCGATTCGGCGCCGTTCGCAGCAACTCGGAATGACGTATGGACGTCAAGATCTTAAATTGAAAGCGTACAAAATACAGCTTGTGCAACAACTGAAGCCGCTCGAACTTCCCAAGCGACATCGCTTCGCTCTATGGGCTCTTGAAAAGTTCCAAGAAGATCCGACGTTTTCGAGGCAAATTTTGTTTAGCGATGAGGCCCATTTCTGGCTCAATGGGTAGGTAAACAATCAAACTTGCCGCATTTGGGACGAAGAGCAACCTGAAGAGATTGAAGAACTGCCACTTCATCCAGAAAAAAACAACGGTTTCATGTGGTTTGTGGGCCGGTGGAATCATTGGTCCATATTTCTTTAAAAATTATGCCGGTGCGAACGTAACCGTCAATGGCGACCGTTATCGTGCCATGATAACCGACTATTTGATGCCTGAAATTGAAGCTCGCACTTCCCACACATCGCATCAATCAATGGACTTATTGAGAGAACATTTCGGTGAGCACATCATTTCACGTTTTGGGCCGGTCGATTGGCCACCAAGATCGTGTGATATCACACCGTTAGACTTTTTCCTGTGGGGATATGTAAAGTCAAAAGCTTATGCCGACAAACCCGCTTCGATTCAGGCCTTGGAGGAAAACATGACGCGTGTCATTCGCCAGTTACCAGTCGAAATGCTCGAACGAGTGATCGAAAATTGGACTCAACGGATGGACCGCCTGCGACGTAGCAACGCCCAACATTTGATAGACATAATCTTCAACAAATAAATGCCAAAGAATGTTCTTTCAAATGATAATAAACATTCTCCATTAAATTTGAATTTTCTGTGTTTTTATCTTTAAAAAAGTAGGGAACCTCGAAATGGATCACCCTTTATATACAATGTAATAATCAAACCGCATTTTGAATTAATTAATTATAAAGGTTACAAAATAAGGCAATGAGAACAATTATACGTTGTAATATTTATACCCCAATACGGGTTATGCTAAATACATTAATGTGGCTCAGTTTGAAACAAAGAATATATGTAAATGTTTTACTTTATGTGTTCAAAATTAAAAATAAATCTTTGCCGGAATATTTGTCAAAATACATTCAATATGTCAGAGATGACAACCATATTTATTGCGAAATAGAGACGATTTAAGATTAGTATCATTTAGAAACATCAGATCACAAAATAGCATAATATATAATGGTTTTAAACTTTTTAACTCGCTACCAAATACAGTAAAGTCAGAAAGAAACATCCATGAATATAAACGAAATGTTATAAACTATATAAAAGAACATTTTTCTAAGTAATAATATTCTATTAATTATTTTCTCATAGATGTGTAATATACTTAAACATGAATGTAAAAAATGAAATATAACTGAATTGTAAATACTGTAAATAGCATTATTAGCTAATAAAATTAATCATTAAAAAAAAAAATAGAAATACTTTCTCTTTATTTCCACTTCTGTCACCGTGACTCTCGCAATGCTCAGACTTAAACTGCTCAGTCAATTAATTCCGAGCAAAAGTTTTGAACAAAAAAGACACAAGTTCTGTGCATTGATCCAGATGTGTTTGCGCTAAAAAAGAAACACGAATATTTTTTTTAAATAAAAAAACGCCTTACATAAGTTGTACAGGCCGTGCTTAATCTTAATTATGTGTGTCTGGGTGGAGCGTTGTTCACACTTCAAAACACCTCAAACAACCTGCGTTACTCGAACTTGGAGAAATGCAAAAATATCCAATACATAAGTATTTACAAAGGACAAAATCGTATTGCAAAACGTATTGTTTCATATCTAGGGATATAACGTACTGAAAAATATACTTTTCTAATTATAAAACGTACCAGTTTTGAATATATACTTACTCGCCGGTTTGCAGTTGCCTTTACCCGACTGTACCTTGGTTTGCTTTTAGTTTAACGCTTTTCTAAGGGCCCAATGATTTGGCATTTTATATCCTTAGTGAGTGAACAAAAAACATTAGGAAAAAAAATCAATAAAACAATTTTACTAATAAGACTGCAAATGTCTAAAAAAAAAATATACCTACATTCCCAAAGCTATTATCGTTAGGCCAATTAAATTTTATTTCATTTAAGCCACCATTTGACACGCTCTGTGATTTTCATTGTCGTTTCTGTTTTTGTCACATACAAATGCCGTTCACTAGCTGCATACTTACATTTACTGTAACGTAGAAACCCCACCACCTTACTTTCAAAATGGATATATAACACCAACCCAAAATAAAAAAAAAACAACTACCCAACAGCCAGCAACAAATTATGTCGCCTCACAATGGGATTTAATTAAAGCTTTGAAAATAAATATGGTAACCGATCCGACAAGTAACCAGCACAAACTTCACACCAAACATTCATTCGGGTAATTGTGCGATGAAATAATGTCGTTCTCTTTGTCAAAGTAAATCAGTTTAGCTTATAGGCAGGTTTGTTGGTATTCTCTTGCATGAAGATGTCAATCTTTCGATATAAATAAAGCACCTAGGTATACCAAAACGCAATTCCCATTGTTTAATGTACAGTAGAAGGGTTCCACTAAAAACAATGGACCGACAAATGAATATGGAAGCCATTTTGGAAATTAGAATTTCCTATCCTGCTGCCAACCTACCTACCATGCCGCTGCTGTTTCCGACCAATTAGCTGTCAAGCGATAATTTGTAAAACTGTCATTTGAAAACTGACAGCATTTGTCAACTGAGTCAGGAGGTAATATGCCATGACGCGACGTCGAGTTGAGAATTGAGAAAAGCACAACTATGTAAGTTCGTCTCTACCCACCCAACTCAGTCAAATAGAGTTGGTTAAATTGAATTGCGTGTGATCTTTTAAGTCGATTAACTCGCCTGCATGTCTGTCAATGAACTCTGCACGTAACCATGTTCACAAGAGTCGAAATACAGTTGAATTATGTTCCAATTGAGTGCGAAATCTGGTTGAACATGGTCAAGCCATAAATTGAGGGGTGCATTTTAAAATGAACAACCCTCATTGATTGGTATTCTGTCTGTATCCGCAAGCATGTAGGTAGTTGGCATTAAAAATTAAGCCGATGAGGGCACTTGTATTTTTATGGATACCAAGTCAAGTCATTTCATCAAAAAGGTCAATTGACTTTTAAACGTGATTTTCAATTTAAATTCACTAAGAATTAATTTGTTCCTCAAAAAAAGGCAGAAATAAAATTATGTTCCATTTATTGGAAGAGCCGGTTAAAACGACGCCGACGATAAAGTCACATCAATCCTGACCGACCTCTTATTAGATTAGACATTTCCCATGAAACCATATAACAATATAATTGGAGAGTGGCGTCTCATCTCGACCGGTGGTCATTCGGTTGGGTAGGATGACGGCCGGCGAATGCATTCGGTAGCTGCTTCCGATACCTGTAGACAATTTGTTTCCCTTTAATTGGACGTTAGTGTCATTATCTTGCAGTAAAGTGGAAGATTTCAAATGCGATTGTGTCCGAAAGGTGATTCGAATTTGTTAAATTGGTTATTGTTAGATCCTCTTTTACTTCCGTTTTGAGAAGAGATACGATGAGTTTTTTTTGTTTAACTTTTGCTATTTTTAATGGAAATTTTATTTGGACAAATTCGGAGATTTGTTGGTCTTCAACACATTCATGTAAAGGGTGTTTTTTTAGAGGTTGGTTTTTCGAATAGAGATGAACCTCACATTTTGTGGTCAAATCTGGCAACTCTAATGTCATTTATGTTCAGTTTGGTTTGTTATTTCATTGTGAACAGGTTGACAAATGAACAACGCTTGCAAATCGTGCAAATTTATTTCGAAAATAATGGTTCAGTTTGCGAAGTTTACCGGAAGCTCATTTTGGGTTGAATAGCTACCTCAACAAGCAAAATTGCCGCATTTGGAGTGAAGAGAATCCACATGAGACCCTCGAAACGCCATTACATCCACAAAAACTGACTGTTTGGGGTGCTTTAGTCATTGGGCCATACTTCTTCCGAAATGATGCTGGAGAGTCAGTTACCGTTAATGGAGACCGGTATAGAGCCATTATAACCGACTGTTTTGTTCCCGAATTGGATGGCATGAATGTGATTCCAACAAGACGGCGCTACATGCCACACAGCGCACATCACATTCGATGAGCGCATAATTTCGCGGAATGGGCCTGTCAATTGGCCACCAAGATCGTGTCCCTTTGAACCCGCAAAAAATTTTTAAAAATGTTCTATCTGGAGGGTCAACCCCTCAAAAATATGTCATTAGCGCGGGCAGTTTTGCAAGAATTTCAACCGGCAACAAAAAACAGCTGATTACAGCGGATGTGTTGGGGAAGTGCTGCGAAGTATTGAGTTAACATCGTTCAAGTTTAATAGATATTTCAATTGAAATGTTTATAAAAAAAAATAGTTAGGTATATAATAAATAATGAAGTTGTTGCAATTAAATGCGAATATTTTTTGTGTTTATAAGAAATGTTTTATCTGCCTTAAAATAAACATATTAGAGTGAGATAAAATGTATATATTATTTTATAATTGCATGAATATTACAATTTCGTTGCAGAATTCATTAAATGTGCTTATGCACCTTGTAATAGGCTCATTATTACCATAATTGGTTCCATGCCTATCTGTATAAAATAAGCTTCTAACCCGCAGTGACTTGTGGGGAGCATATACATATATTTAAAGAAAAGATCAATTAAGAATATCACGAACAAACATGACGGAAGTTGCATCGCGTTTGAAACTTAAGGTTTGCAGACCAATTAAATTGCACCTTCTGCCATAATTAGGAAGCTTATCAAACATATTTAATTTACGAACCGCGTACCTCGTGAAGTTTTTTTTTGTTTGACTCTTTCGAATCTAAGTTCGTGAACTGCATATGGCGAATACGGAACAATATTCTATCTAAATAATTTCAAATCATCGGCGAAAGTCAAAACATTACAAAATTGAAATATTTCACGAACATCATTTATAAATAATATAAATAGCAACGGGCCCAAATGACTGCCCTGTGGAACACCGGAAGTAACTTCTATAACGCGAGAAGTCAAACCATCGACTTTAACCATTTGCCTTCTATTAGTCAGGTAATTACGAAACCATTTTAGCATTGATGAATGAAAACCCAAAGACTTTAGATTTATTTCATCATGTTTAACAAATTTAATAACGTTAATATCTTTGAATTGGAATAGTAGTAGCGGTGAGTAAAATAGCAGTGAATTTATATAATACTATGTTAAATTATAGAAATGGACAGTTAACTTATCACGCGTTACTCATTAATTTCATTCATTGAGCTTTTACTTATTTTACCTACAATTTTAGTAATTTTAAGGAATATTTCATTAATTCACTGCTCAAATATTTATCGCACCTTCCATTTAAAAATTATTTAATTTTAATTATTTTACTCGACATTCGACAAATCAACCAACAAAATAATTTAATTATTACTGACAATTTAAATGAATTTTAAATAAAAATTTTATGTTTACGAAACTGCTTAAAAATGTATACCAAAAAAATATGTTTGTTAAGTAAAACTAAAATAATACATAATAATTCAAAACATTCAACAAAATTTTCGTCGCATGTTATTACGAGTTTTACCAGTTTTGACTTTTAATATGTCAACATGAGATCTTTTCCAAAATGGATTCTTAGGCGCAGAACTGCTATTGTGTGCGTGAGCTGGCTCAATTTGATTTGCATGTAAAATCATATACGAACACAGTAGTGTGCCTTTTTGAAGCAAATAAAAAACGATAGGCGGGAGAGCCAAAAATCCTCTCAGTCGACTATCTGTATAATTACTCATCTGTGATCAACAAACCAGAAACGTTAGGGGACTTGGAAGCCAACATTCGTAGCGACATACAGCCCCAAATGCTTAAAAAGTGGTTGAAAATTGGACCTCTAGACTTCTCTTTATTCGCACCAGCCGCGGCGGCCACATGCCCGAAATCATATTTAAACATTAATGGCTTAAAATTATCCTTCCAATAAAGCCAAATTGATTTTCTTGTATTTTATTTCAATTCTAAATTCTATACCTCTAAAAAAAATACCCTGTACATGGTGACGCAAAATGAATCACCCTATCGGAAGATGATATAATTTTTGCAAATGGCGTCGTACATCGATCATATTTGTGACCGTCAGCCAGTCGCGTGTGAAGTACTTTCAAGCTATCCTCAATCTCAAGAACGAAGAGGACGATTTTATGATGAAAATCGTCATGAGCGACGAAGCGCATTTCCGTCAATAAGCAAAATATTTCTTTGTGGGACGCTAAAAATTAGAAAAAACACGAAAAGTCACTGCACTGGGTGCGGCGTTCACGTGGGAGGAATGATTGGACCGTATTTTTTTTTAGATCGCCATCGGAAATGCGGTCACTGTCACTGTCGAAAGTCACATGGACATGCTTAACGACTCCTTACTACCGGAATTGGATGAGCGGGGCTTGGTGGACATGTGGTTTCAACAAGAGGGTGCAACCGCATTCACAGCATGGGCCACAATGGAACTTGTGGAGGAAACGTTTTCTGGTAGCATAATCTCCCGTCTTGGCATGGCCAGACTTCTCAGTACTACTACTTTCTACTACTTGAAGTCGTGGGTGTATGGCAGTAAGCCTCTGACAATCGCAGCCTTTAAAGAGAATATTCGACAGGAACGCGAACAGTTATCACCAGAAATATTGCGAAAAGTCATGAAAAATGCCATAAAAGCGAACACAAATGTGTATCAACACTGGCGGCAGCCACTTGACGGATATCATCTTTTTCAGAAAAGATTGTGAAGGTCCAAATCAAGATTTCTGTCACTACAAATAATTTTTTTTTATTTAGTAAAAACGTAATTCAAAAATAAAATTGGATGATTAATTCTGCGCCAACGTATATTTCGTAAGTTGTTTTGGTTACGGCGGAAATCGTTTCGGAGAAGCTTTGGAGTTGTTGGAAATGGTTTCTAAATTTCCCAAAATAATGGCGAGGAAGGATTTTTCAATAATTGATACGAATAGAAAGAAAAGAATAATACACCGGGATTTTTTTATTTTCGAAAAGTATTGTGAGTCCTTGGTTGAAGAAGCCGGTGCATAGCTAAAGTGAAGTCAACTATTATGCCGCGACCCTATGTCTCAGAGGAACCCAATTTTCTGAAGGCTTTTGATCAGTTCGTACAAAAGCAAGTTTATTAAAACTCCCCTGAGTTGGCTTTGGAGTTAAGGCAGTACCAATGAATTATTTAATCTGTCCACACAAGGATTTATTGCAGTCATCAAGAGGTTTGTTGATCGACAGCAAATACAGCATGTTACGTGGATTTGGACGATAACAAAAGTTACAAGGAATTACCATCGAAACCAGACCATCCTTAAGATTGGCGATTCGCCACACCTATTTGTGGCAATATTCCCGATTGAAGAAAGTGTACACCAATTTGGTCCTTAACCCTATTAGGCGGGTATTTGGGTTATACTATTCCAACAACTTGTCCACTACAGGCTATTTCTTTTGATCTTATATATATTAATATGTATTCGAGCTCAATAGACGGCAAGGACTATCCCAGCACAAGCTAAATTTTTACACGTTCATAAGGGGTAATCCTTAAATAAACTTCCTAAGTTTGCTCCCCTTATTACACCACTTATTACCGTCGTAGTGAGGTAAAGAGTAAGGTAGTAGGTCGCCCAACTTGGCTGATAAAAGATTAAGATGCTTAAACAGCGCCGTGAGTTAGCTGATGTTCTCCTAGGTTATATAAGCTTAGGTTGAAGTGGCAGTCGGTGGCAGTTTGTTGTGATACCTCGTGGATCTAAGCTTTCCTACTCTATACTCGTTAAACCATTAGGAGCTTTTTATATAGCGAAAAGGACTTTTAATGTCGATAGTAGGCAGATCTTCAAGATAGATATGGAAGAAAGCCTCTAGGTGACTGTATTTACGTATTTTAGAGAGTAGGGCAAATGTAATAAGGTGCAAGGTGCGTTTATGCAGCTTCTGCGACAGTCATTTGAATAAACGCAAAGATGACATCTATTGTAGAAGTAGAACTAACATGCAGTCTTTTCAGATGGTTCCAGATCCAGCTTAAGCCAGACATGTTGTGCCACTCGTAAGCCTAAGGTTGGCCTATCCTAGCCTTCCTAGCTTCTCCAAGTTTGGAGTTAGCTTGCATGAAGCGATTGGAATACCTAAGCAAACTTTATCATGTGAAGTATCGACCTTGCAGAATATGGAATACCTTTATGTCCCGCACCCAGCACAGGTGAATGTTAAACTCCTTCGACATCTGCTGATGGGGACTCCTATAAAGTGTAGAGAAACTGGGTGTAGTGATTTTAGGGCTGCTTGACTGTCCGAAAAGATGCGGAAATCATGTTTCTCTTAAGCCAAGATAAGGCTTCTTTTATCGCCATGACTTTCACCTGGAGCACACTGCAATGTTAAGGTAGACAGAAGACTGAATAAGGTTTTGTCTAGCAGAAAACGCGCCTCCAGTAAAAGTGGACCGAATCATCTTCCAGTAGATCACTTTCCTCCCAGAATAATCTGGGTAGAATAGTGAAAGACTTTTTCAGGCATGGTGTAGTCTATAGGTCGTCCCGTTCATTCGAATTAGTTCGTTAGGGAGGACAAATTTAAGCTCTGCATCAATCTGTTCTATGTTTCTAGAAAGAGGGTCGTAAATAAATTTTTAATAACACAGTGGCCGAATTATATCTCCACTCACTGGGATATTACTTTGATGGGAACTTCAAGATATATAGTTTAAGCTGGAAAGACTAAGCTGATACCTTTCTTAGAGGAAGGCACAATAATATGAATTTTGGATTTCCTGGTAAAGAGGAAATGTTCGATTTTGTGCGGGTCAACCTCCAATCTGCCCAGCTTGAATGCTTTTCAGCAATCACTCTACATACTTGAGCCTCTCTTAATTTACTAACTTCTTAGACTGCCCTTCTACAGTTATCAATTCAGTACCCAAATAATTTATCACCGTTTAAAATTTACTATTGCGAATTATGATCGCAAACAGTGGCAGCTCAAAGAACCCCTAGATCACATAAAAATAACTTCTGATGAATTATCCGAAAGTTAACGACCTACCGTAACTCAGAGCTGTAGTTAGTCGACTGAAGAAAGTTTAAAGATTGGATAGTGGGGTTCCAGAAAACTAAAGGCCAAATGCAAAATATGATTTAATCCCTTGCATAAATGATTGGTTTGTTTTTTGATGTAGCTTGTGTTAGTTCTCGGTTGTATCCTCCTTGCCAGGTGTATTTTTTTTTGCCTATATTTTTCAAAACATCCTTTTTCGATGCATAATGTTTTGATGCATCTTTTACATTGTCAGCGTGCTTTCATGTGGCATTCGACGCACCGCAGCTGGTTTTGCAGTTTCTCAGGGAAGTGTCCAACACCATCTAAATTCATATTAGGCACTGAGAAGGAAGGCTTACGACGGTCTTTCAGGGCGTACACGGCTCAAGTAAAATCGGGCGATAATTCTGCGAAACTGGAGCTGATCTAATTTATCTTCCGCGGCCAGAACATGAAGACGCCAAACATTAACTACAATCAGATCTAACATGTAGGTAAAGAGTACCTACCACCATTTTTATCCTCGTATAGCTGATCTGTATACTGCGATTGACTGATCAGCTTGATCGACTCCACGCATGCCTTTTTTGTAGTTTTGGAAAACAAAAGGGATGTCTACGTCTACCTTTTTTTGTTCTGCAGAGCTCCATCTTTCAACCTTGCTCTGAGGATAAGCAAAGTCATAGTTTGTACCCTTGGTGCAAAATTTTATTGGCTGTATCGAATCGATGGTCAAATTCTGCTCTTGTTTTCCTCTTCATTTCCAAGAGAGATAGTAGCGGACATTTTTTTGTCCTAATTACCCTCACAGTGCCAGTTGCACGATAACCAGCTACACGTAGGTGTCGCAGCAGACCGTGATTGGTAAAGAAGTTGTCAAAATATACCTTATGCTCATTGGGAACGGCATTTATTTTTTTCAATAAGTTCTTCACGACTTTTGATCCCAAAGGATCATTATTGGTTTCTCCTGCTGATTTATCACAGTATACATCAAAAGCATAGCAATAACCATCTGCACTTGCAATCATCCAGTTTTTGTATCCAAATCTCACTGGCTTACCTCTTATGAATCGCTTAGCTGGATGACGTCCAAAATACTTTATCATAGACTCATCTATCGAAAGATTCTCGTGTAATACACTCGACTGAAGAAATTTCTTGATTAGCAAGTCAGAAATTGATCGTACTTTGAACATCTTATCGGCGGATCCGGCATCAACTTCACTGTCGCAGAAATGCAGGAATTTCTTTATTTCCATATATTTCGATTTCTAGACGTTGCTTTTGAAACAATGTTAACATTGAAGTCTTCATCAAGAGAGACCAGTACAATCGTTCTCTAGGACGTGAGTGATATCCAGTAAAGGGTAGAATTCCAAAACAAGTTTTGAGGTCATCAACAGTTACTTGAAAATCATGGCTGTTATGTTGTGCAGCATATAACTTTGTGTTCAGGACGATCATGTTGACTGGCGTTTGGTCTTTGAGCTCGTTTTTAACATTTGCCTTTCGTTGAGGGTAAGTCAACGTAGGAACCGTCACATTTACGCCAACGTGGTTCCTGGGCTTCAACTCCTCTACACTCTTGTAATGGTTCATCATCACTACTATCCCATTCATCGTCATTCCTGGACTCAAACACTCCAACTCTCCCTGGGATATCACGCGGAAGTATGTTTTGTAACGGTGAAAATATGCACGTACTAAAAGAGATGGACCCGATTGGGGTAATGGGTTAAGGTATGAATCGTTCTTTGTACTTTTCTCTCGAAGACACCAAGGAAGCTTTCATCTCTCTGGTGCTGCTGTACCATAGAGCAAGACCGAAACTATTAAAGTCTTGTACAGCGTCTCCTTCGTACACACTTGTACTCTTGATTTTAGCACTGATGTCAATCAGTCAGATTCCTCAAAGGCACTCGTCAGCAAGAGTAATTGCTTGTCTTAATCTTTCCATTATGTCGAAGCCATCCGCGCATATATGACGTTGTATAAATTTATTGAAGAGAGTGCCAGTTATTTTAGCATGGGTGTTGACACTTCAATGCCTTGTCGTAGTCACAGATGAGGAATTAACCAGATATTCAACTCGAGAGCGAATCTCTCACCTAGCCTACAAGCTAAGTCGAACTGATAAGCCCCACATAATTTGCACTTATATGGGCTTTTACGTGCAAATCAAATGGGAATCACGCACACATGAATCGAATTATATGGGGCTAATGGCCGCAGCCATGAAATGTCATTTTTTTATGGCAAGAAGTTGGGAACAGTTGATGAATTTCAGCAGATTACACCTCACAATATGGGTGTGTAAAATAAACCTGCTAAATATGTGGTGAATATGGATTAATAAAAACATACTTACCATACAACTAGTAACATAATAAAATATTATAATATTAAGAATAAAGCTTTGATTTAACCAAGCATTAACATTTTCGTCTTACAATAAATTTAAGTATAACTTTAGAAAGACGGATTTTGTTATGGATGGTTATATTGAAGCATTTAAGTACTTTTATGCTACGTTTTCACCATAAAATAAACCTAGATTAAGCACAAAAAATTGATAACCTAGATTTATTTTCAATCTTGTGTTTAGCAGATTAAAATTAAAATTTGTATGGTTAATCTTGAGATTTAAAGTGGATTAAGGGCAGATTAACCTTAATCTCGGTTTAGTGCTCAGTGGAAACTTTGCGTTACACAATTGGGCAATTGTTAAAAAATCTTTTTTATATAACGTGATCCAAATCCTTACAAATATTATTTTTGGTACGTGAAAACACTTTTTTAACAACATTTGTAATCACTTACTAGAAGAAGTACTAGTAAATTGTTTTGTTTATTTTCATATAAAATTTTTTTTTTAAAAATTACAAAACATTATAACTTGACAGATAAATTCGTCTTTTAAAAAGAGTGGCTAATAAATACAATATATATATACACTGCCGCTCATCTGAATAGGTTCAACATTTTGTTCACCTTACTGTTAGCCTCTCTTCATATATATTGCAATGATACATATATGTTGTACATGTAATGAAAGAGCATCATTATGCGGTTAGTTTGAGAGAAAAATTGCTGTCTTAAAGCTTACCGTTATTCGCACACGCTAGCTTGACCAAATGCATTCATAAAAACAAACACATTTTTTGGCTCATCTGAATAGGTTCAATAGTGAAACTTAAGCTTACGTCTAGTTGTGTCGGTCAATTCAACTCTGAATACATCGCTTTCCCCCAAAAAGCTTTGGACTAATCTGCGTCAAATAGGTGTTTCCAGTAGTAAATATAGTTCCAAATGTCAAATTGATCCTGATGAATTGAATAATTTTTTTCTTGAAAATAGTTCTGAGAATCTAAATTTTGATTTATCTGAGAACTCTAGTCAATCTTTGGTAAGTGGCTTTGAAATTGAAACGATTACTGAAAACGAGGTCATCGACTATATTTCATCCATAAAATCAAGTGCTGTTGGGGAAGATGAGTTACCCATGCGATTCATTAGGCAAATCCTGCCTTTTATTATAAGCCATTTAACTCATATCCTAAACCACTGTATTACAACGTCCAATTTTCCCAAATCCTGGAAAATTGCTCGAATCGTACCTGTTGCCAAAAAATACACTCCGGTATCTGCTGCTGATTTTAGACCAATAAGTATTTTGCCGTGCTTGTCAAAAGTTTTTGAGAAAGTGATAGCGAAACAGCTTCTACAACACCTATCGCTCAATAGTCTTATCTATGAGGGACAATCTGGTTTCAGATCTAAACACAGTTGCTCTACGGCTATGGTAAATATATTAGAAGATATAAGGCAGGGTTTTGATAAAGGACACGTTACGCTTCTTTGCCTACTTGATTTTTCAAAGGCTTTTGACAAAGTAAACCATAAAATCCTTTGCTGGAAACTGAAAAATTTGTTTCGTTTTGGCAACAGCGCAGTAAATCTAATAAAAAGTTATTTGTGTGATCGATTTTAGAGAGTTGTAACTTGCAATTCTTCTTCAGCTCTTCTGCCAGTAAAATTAGGTGTACCACAAGGGTCAATCCTTGGTCCAATTCTCTTCTGTCTGTTCATAAATGACTTACCTTCTGTTTGCAAACATTCCACGATCCACCTCTATGCAGATGACGTCCAACTGTACTCATCAAAACCAGTTAATGATAGGGATGAATTAGTAAATGACATAAATGAGGATCTTGCCAGTATTAACTTATGGTCTGTTACTAATGGATTACATCTAAATCCGAAAAAGTCTCAGGTTATTCCCATATCCAGCAAAATGATAGCCCTTAACTGCTTCCCGGATGTCATGCTCTCTTCCAATAAACTTTCAATTGTTGAAACTGCAATAAACCTCGGATTCGTTATTAACCAAAAGTTGTCAGGGTACGACCATATTAACACTGTTATAAGACGAATATATGGTTGTCTTCGCAAGCTTTGGATAACAGCAAGTTTTACTCCAACTAATGTTAGACGAAAACTTGTTACAACCCTAATTTTGCCACTTATTACTTATGCTGAAGCTGTTTACAGTAATGTTGATTCTCTCTCCCTACGTAAGCTACAAGTGGCATTAAATGACTCAGTTAGATATATTTATGGCCTGCGGAGATATGACCATGTATCACAGTATTCAAAAACATTACTCGGATGTTCGCTCAAACACTACATCGACGCAAGAAATTGTATTTTCCTGCATAAGATTATGATATATAAGACTCCATCGTATTTGTATGAAAAACTTAATTTTGCTCGTTCCCCTAGAACATGTGCCCTTATACCATCACGCTGTCGGTATCTTAATTCATCCCGTTTATTTTTTATTCACGCAATTAAATTGTGGAACTCTCTGCCACTAAGTATAAGAACAATTTCTAATGCCACACGCTTTAAAAATGCTGTCCTCCTTCATTTCTCCTCCCTACCTTAAATTTCCATACGTGTTTTACTAACTTTGTTATATTTATCACCCTTTATTATTAATTAAATTTAACTGCTCAATATTATAACTAAGTACTATAAAAGATGTATATCTTAATGTACCATATTATTTTTATATGAATAAATTGAATTAAATTGAATTAAAATTTTTTTTGCTAATAAACCTTATTTAATTTACCTGTTAACGACGAAAATGGGTCGCGGAAATTCTTTGAGCGAGGAAGAAAGGGGCACAAATAAAAGCATTTCGAGAAATGGGCCTAAGCCAACGGTGCATCGCGAAAAAAATAAAAAGAAGCCAAAATGTAGTAAGCAGTTATTTGAGGAATGTCGAACATTATGGGAAAAATATGAAAGGTGGAAATTATAGGGCCACATCAAGAGCCGATAGGCGTGCAATCATCAGAACAGCTTCCAATTCTCATGATTCCGCTTCAAAAATCAGAGTAAAAACAGGTGTAAAATGTAGTTTGGCGACAGTAAAACGCGTTATTAAAAGTGCTGAACATTGCTGAAAAGAAAAAAAATAAAGAAAAAACCACCACACTTAATAAAAGAAGAAAAGAAATACGTCTCCAATTTTGTAAAAAATACATGTCGTGGAAGTCAGAGTGGCAAAAAGTGATTTTTTCAGATGAAAAAAAGTTTAATTTAGAGGGCCCTGACGGCTATAATTATTATTTTCATGACCTTCGAAAAGAGGAACATTATTTAAGCCGTCTGCATAGCTGTGAAGGCAGTGTCATGGTGTGGGGAGCTATTTCCATCTACGGAACCTTCGAACTCCAATTCCTTACATCGAGAATGATTGCCAATTCTTATAAAGGTGTACTAGAAAAGGCTTTCCCACAGATTTTTGACCTGTTTGGATCAATACCGTGGACATTCCAACATGATAACGCTCCTATCCACACAGCGAGGACGGTAAAACAGTGGATTGAGAGCCAAAATGTTAAGATGCTGGAATGGCCTCCATACTCCCCTGACCTGAATATCATAGAGAATGTGTGGGGACTTCTTTCACGTAAAGTATACGAGTCAGGGAGGCAATTCGAAGACAAAAAGTCATTAATCGAAGCAATTAAAAAAGCCTGGAACGAAATTTCGCTTCAATACCTGGAAAAATTGTATGGTTCTATACCAAATCGAATTTACGAGACTCTAATAAAAAAAGGCGGCAATACTCATTATTAATTATCGTTGTTATAATCCTACCTATACAAAAGTGCAAAATAAATCATTAAATTACAATTAATATTCTTGTTTTATTACATTTCATTCGTTGAACCTATTCAGATGAGCCAAACAATTTCTTTGTTTTTATGAATGCACTTGGTAAAGCTAGCATGTAAGAATAACGGTAAGATTTATGACAACATTTTTCCCCTCAAACTAAGCGTATAATAATGCTCTTTCATTAATAGTATAACATATATGTGTCATTGCAATATATATGAAGAGAGGTTAACAGTAAGGTGAACAAAAAGTTGAACCTATTCAGATGAGCGGCAGTGGTATCATAATGTGCATGCTTATTTATGAGTTGTATTCAACTACCAAGCATTTTCGACAGAAAAAATGCACCAACAATATATTTATGCAGTGCATTCCAGCTACCTTTTTTTTCGTTCTTCCGTCTATCGCTTACTTTAAATTTTAAAATGAAGCATATTAACTTATATAAAAAATTTACAAAACCCCTTGAAAAAAGAAACAGCTAAGAAAATTGATTGACTAAACGTACAAATCTTGTAACACAACATAATTTAAAAAGGATTACAAATACTTCTTTTTCACTTTTTTTTATCCATTCACAGAATCCGAATATGTTCATTAAACTTTCATATGTTGAATAAAAACCATCAAAGAATTTATATATATATAAAAAACCATTGCTACTACTACAAATATTTTACACCCAATCATTACTAATTTAGTAATATTTATGCAATAATACAATAAAATATACATTTTATTTAATTTCATTAACCAAAATGGAAAAAGCATAACAACCTAAGAATGTTTATTTTAAGGCAGATACAAAAATAGAGAACTATTTCTTATAACCGCAAAAAATATTCCAATTAAATTGTAACAACTTAATTGAGTAACTAATTTTTTATTTCTTTATAAACATTTACATTAAAATAGCTATAAAAGTTGAATCACATAAACTCAACACTTCGCAGCATTTCCAATTTCCCAACACATCCGCCGTGACCAGCTGTTTTGTTGTTGCGATTTGGATATGTTGCAAAACTCCCCACAATTATTTTTGGTGGGTAATCTAGTAAATTAGATCTAACTTCATGTCTTTGGCTCACACGTATTCACAGATGGGAAAATTGAGAGAGGATTTTGCAGCCGTTATTAAATATTTTTTGCGGGTTGAAAGTGATAGGGGATTGCAGAGTTGACTATCTGGTTAATTCCTCATCTGTGGTCGTAGTCCTCTAGTAGTTTCTTAGGTTTCGGTAGAATCTATTCCAAGTTTGACGAAGCAACGAGTATTCTCCAAAGTCATCCTGCGTATCAGCTTGGCATGAATACAAAGCTGCTTTCAAATCGATGAGAAGCTGGTGGTTATCGATATTAATTTCCTGGGTCTTTTGGTCTCGATGTGAAGATTTGGGCGATAGTATATTTTCCAGGCCTAAACCCACACAGATCGTCAATAAATGGCTTCAGACGTTCACATAATAAGCTTGACTGGACCTGGTCGGCGATGTTTAAAAGACTAATGCCTATGCAGTTGCTGCAGAGAAGGTGATCGCCTTCTTGTCGATCGGACCATATTTTATTTACGAGTGGGTATATGCTCCTTTAGCAAGCAATTCCGTCCTAAAATCGCTAAATATATTGTTGGTCTTTTGCGGACGATCCACAACTACGTTTTAGGTACTTCCGATATGTGTCTTGATCATCATCACAACACTGCCTATTTCTAATGAAATTTAACAACTTTTTCGCTGGTGTGGAGTCTATATTATTTCCGCTGTAGAAGATAATATTTAAAGTACCAAGTATTTACCGCTCACCAGATGGTAAAAATAAAAAACAAACCCACTAAAATTAATAACTACTTCCTAATCGATTTAGAACCACCGCCACTGCACATAAAAAAAAGACCACTCACCTAGCAATTCAAGGATAAAACAAACAAAACAGGAAACTGAGCAAAGTAATTATATATATTTTTTCCAAAAGTTTCTTTAGCTAAACAACAAATGTCAGTCGAATAAATGATTAGGACACCAGGAAAGACCAAAAAAAAAAAAAAATTAATTAACCAACCTTACACAATGTGTTGACAGTCGGTGCTGTGCAGCATACAAGTATCCCGGCATGGTGCATCACCTAAACACCGGCGGCTTTTTAAAACCTAACAAATAATAAAAAGGTCCCATCAATTAGGATCAATTCTGATATCATAATTTTTTTTTTTTTAAGTAGGTATCCTTCCATTCAAGCCGCGCCGACTACCAAATGACTCATTCAGCGGAGAGAAAAAAAAATAATACGAGATAGTGTTGTTGGTCAGTGAGATCTCTTTGCCGTCCCGTGGATGATATAAGAAAGATTTAATGCGGTAGGTAGGTAGGTTGACGTCATTATGTAGCGCCGTGTCACATTAGCCGGCCTCCTACACCTTGCGAGTTGATATTTTTCTCCTTCAACGGCTCTCCTCTTTGGAGTCTTATAAATCGAGTGAAAAAGAACAAAAACTGGCAGTAATGGCAACCACCGGCACCTTAGTTCGTGTTTGGTGTGGTCCTTAGGGATTGTGTTGTTTTCGGCTGCACGACAATTTGCTGGTCGCTTTGTTTGTTTTTTTGTTTTTTTGTTTTTTTTTTGCGCCACGGAGGACCATGCCGATGTTATCAAATTATTTAAGGGATAATAATCGGAGAAGAAACACATGAGGATGATTTTTTCGAATCGAGTTTTAAGTGGTAATAAGACAAATTGCGGCTAATTGGGATGCAATTGGAGGTAGCCGGATACAAAATAAAAGTTCGGTTTCTTTTTCTTGGTCTGTAATGATTAAGCACGACGTTTTCGAAGACAGGTGTCGGAAATGTTTTTATGATGCTTAAGGTTATCGGATGGTATGATCGTATCAGATCGGTACGTAGTATTATTTGATAATAGTATAAGGCGGTACATACTTCCTTTTTAAATACCTTAATGTAGTAGCTCATGAAGAAAAAGCTCTCTCTTAAACCAGTAGAAAACTTTCGAAATTATTATTTCCACGTGCATAGCTACATAGTTTTAAAGACAAACTCTTTTTTCCTTTACCGCAAGGAAATAATTTAATGTAACCAACCATCTCCTACTACAGCCGTTGTATACTGGGTATATTAATTTATCATAAATCAGGGACGAAACAAGTTTAAAGGAATGATCTACAAAATTATGAAAAATTATGTTTTTATTAAAATTTTGTGAAAATCTCACTCAGTTTATTAAAATTGCATCGGCAATCCTGATCACTCCGGTCACCCACAAGGGAGTCACTTCGGGCCGTACTTGTTTATTTTTATTACCAATCCACCTTCTTCTACTGCTTTCTCTAAATTTTGCTGATGACTTCAAAATGTATGAGGCAGTAAGTCTATTTTCGATACATTTTTAGTAAGAAAATCATGTGTAGGTTAGGTTTTGAGAAAATTTCGCTATATTGATCTAACAAAACAAAAAGGCTGAATCTAAGAAAAACATAATTTTTTTCTTTTTTTTTTCCAGGTCCAATTAAAATAAGATGATTGGCTTGCTGCGAGGGATATTTTAAGAGTTTGCTTAAACTGTAGCCCTTAAGAGGCTCAAATGTGATATTTCATTTCATTTCATTTATTTGTTCAGAGAGAGCTTTGAGATAGGAGTCTCATTGATAGCTCTTAAAATATACAAAAATAAATCTTAACATATCTTATCCGTTAAAAAGAGAGAAGGTTAACAAGAAAAGTATTTAAATTAAAAGTTATTTCAAAAATAGTATAATGTTATTCATAAAATCAATTAATAAAAATGGTGTGAAAATGCAAAGCGATATCTATTACAAATTCATTTAAATTTGGTATGTTTTTAATTTGAGTTGGTAATTTATTCCAAAATCTGGTACATAAAGGGAAAAATGATCTGCGAGTTTGCAGATGAATTGATATTACATGTTCTTGATGATGAGGAAAAATGTATCTTTTCGAATAGATAAGTTGGAGTTCGATTGTGTATTAACTAAAAAAGAAACTTGTACATTTCGACAACGAAATGAGATATTAAGGAAATGCCAAAAATACAGTTAGATAAATTTGATACATGATCGAACCTTTTTAAGGAATGAACAAACCGAATGCAAGAGTTAAATGCTACATTTAATTTTTGTTTGCTTATTGAGTCCATTCCACCGTACAGTGGAGCACCTTAAGTTATAATTGGCGATATGAGTGTTTTAATCAGAGTCAATCTTGTAGATTTTGGCAGATACAAAGATATTTTCCACAAACGTCTTAGACCACCATAAATTCCACCAATCACCTTATTTACATGATCGTCCCATGTTAGCGTTTTGTTGAAAACAAAGCCTAAATTATTGACAGTCTCACTGTAGGGGACCACATGTTTATTTAAAATTATTTTAGGAAAATAAGATTCGTCAAGACACTTCTTGTAAATTATTATAACTTTGCGACTTTTTTGGGTTAAGAGTTAATTTGTTCTGTATAGTCCAATTATATATACTACACAGATCATCATTAATCATAACGATTGCATCTTCAAGAAGGCCCAGCGGAAATAAAAAATAAAGTTGTAGGTCATCCGCATAGAGATGATATGAACTATTTTGTACTACATTCACAATGTCATTGATAAATATGCTGAAAAGTAATGGACCTAATAGTGAACCCTGGGCAACACCCGTTTTAAGTTCAACAAACTCAGATACCAAACGACCAGCAGCAACTGCTTGCTTGTGATTGCGCAGAAAGCTATTAATCATTTTGATCGCACATGAAGAAAAGTCAAACTGAGTCTTTAATTTTTTAAGAAGAATAGAGTGGTCAACAGAGCCAAACGCCTTGGAAAAGTCAAGTAAATTTAGGATTGTTACCTTATCTTCATCCATAGCAATTCGAATATCTTCGTGAACTTTCAAAATTGCTGATACACAACTATGCTTTTTACGAAATCCGAAATAATAAATTGTAAGATTCCAGAAACTGCGTTAACTCATTGAACATCAACTTTTCCAGTCCTTTGGAAAGAAATGGTAAAATGCTTATGGGTCGGTAATGTGAAAGATCGTTTTTTCCAGCTTTCTTCGGTAAGGGAATAACTTCAGCAATCTTCCAGACGTTAGGAAAGTAGGACTGTATTATACAATCATTATAAATATTATTGAGTATAAAAAAATTTGTTTAAACTGTTTGCGAAAGTAAGATCATTAATATCTCCTAAATTCGGTTTACCAAAAGCGCCTATCTTTTTTAAATTGCTCCATAATATTTTAGTGGAGTTTTTGGAAGCATCTAGCTGAGTGCAAAAGAATTGTTTTTGGGCATTCCTGGTTTCTTTAACAACATTATTCCGACAAATTTTATAACGTTCCCAGTCAATATTTAATCTCGTATTTTTAAAGACACTATATAAAATATTTCATTCGCATATTAGTTGTTGGATGCTACTCGTTAACCAGGGGCAGTTGTTCGTAGGCAAACATCTTTTAATGGGAACATAAATATCATATAAATATTTTAATAGGTATGTAAGAAATTCAACTTTTATTTCAATAGAGTTCGCATTTCTAAATTGCAGCCAGTCTATATCTGAAACTTCCAATGACAGTTCGTTTAAATCTATATTTTTAAAATCACGAAAAAAGTAAAAATTGCTTTGATCCTCATATTCAACATGAGCATCCAGTATTAAGTATGTTAAGTCATGGTCTGCAACACCATGATATAAACTCCAATCACCTGCTTTTCCTTCAGCCCTCAACCAGTATTATTCCGTACTGCTTCAGTAAATTCAAGAACATATTTCTGCTGATGTCCTATTTGATAGAATTTATTGAGTGCAAGAACTGCAGAAGGGTTTTAAATAATTTTTTAGGCTCAGATGTTTGGGGATTTTGTTTTTAATAGAACTGGGATTTAAGGGCTCACTTCCGAACATCAAAGGAGGAATTTTTACATTTCTTGTAGCCATTAGTATTCTAAAGAGAAAGGAGAGATGATATTGTGACTACAGGAAAGTCGGAAAATATGGGTCCGCCAATGCCACGTCCGTCTGTCTGTCCGGGAGCTGTATGAGGAAACGATTATAAAATCTTAAATCATAAATACTTTGCCGGTTGAGATAATTTACGTTACGTTACGTTTTCCGCTGTTCTTTGAAGGCAGGAACTTCTTTAGTTGAGTCGCTAACATACAAAGATGATTGAACAATGGGCATCTGTGTCAAGAGTTAAATCAGTTAGTCCTTTGACGAACTTTAGAGGTGTATTACAGGAGGCCACCATGCACTGGTAGGTCTCTGCGTTGACTGTAATGTTGCCTTACATTCGAACAAGTGGGCTCTGTTGTCTGATCTCAGATGGTGCCATTCTGATGAGAGACGGAAGCCACTGCGTGTCCGATCTGGAGTAGCATATAGACATTTAGGACTTGTGTTATGGCTGAGTGTTATTTCGTTGAATAGCACTGCAAGGTGGTTTGACCAATGAGATGAAAGCAAGTTGCTTTCATGCGGCTAAGGTTTTAAGGTGTAGTCTGTAATTTCCGTATCTTGGTTTTGATTTTCTAGACACAAGTCGTCAACGTACACAAATTGTGGGGCGGAGATTTCAGGAATGTCGGAGAAAATGATATTGGGCAGCAGTTAGTCAGCAGCTTAGGCCTGCTTCTATTGGCATTGAGAAATACTTTATACTAGAGGTTTACCTCTAAATATTGTCGAGAAAATCAGATGCTTTGAGTTTCCTTTGGAATCTCATCAAAACCCAAGCTGTTATTGGCTTGATGTGGTTGAAAACAAACATTTCATTAACCTCTGGTCTGGGAGACCTCTTAAGAATCCAGCCACAACTGCTTTACGAATTTTGAGTAGATACCGTCAAACCTCACAGCTTTTCCGTATTTCGCGGTTTTGCCAGCAGCACTTACCTCAGAGAGCAAGATGTAAATTAACTGATCCGCTTAGGTGCTGATATCAATAGCTATATTTTGTCATCGGCGTTGGACTGATGTTAAATTGTTTTGTTAAAGAATATTTTATTTCGTCTTGTCCTCATTTACTTTACTAAACATTTAACTAAAGTGAGCGGCCGATGATGTCCATTTGAACCGCATATTCCAGTAGCTAGATGAATTTGTTGAAGCAAGTGCATGCCTTGTCGATACTGTCGGAAGAGACCAGATGATCTGCTGCTAAGCTGCATATTGCGCCGAATCTTTCAGAGCATAACTTATAAGTAAGTCAGTGCTACAAGTAATATATGTATACCCAAACCTGAATCGAAAACACTCGCTGACTTTGAAGTCTCTTGGCAGACTGCAAAATTACAATTTAGCGAGTTTATTAGTAAGTTGTCCCCTCGATTGTAAGCGTAAAACAGCTCCAACAAAGCCCAGCTGCAACATGCCTATCAGCGCGGAAAATCCTGCGAGACTGCGCTTCAAAACCTTGCTGGTAGGATTGATAGTGCTCTTGACCGGAAGGAGTACGCGTTGGGCATTTTCGTCGATATTGAGGGTGCTTTTGATAATGCGAAGTTTGACAGTATGTGTAACTCAGCCAGACAGCATGGTGTAGATGAAACTTTGGTGTTGTGGATTAAAGCAATGCTAATGTACAGGACGTTGGTAGCGGATGCAGATTGTGGCAAGTGCGTCATAACAGGGGTAAATAGGGGCTGCCCTCAAGGTGGTGTTCTGTCTCCCCTTCTATGGTGTATGGTGGTAGACTCTATGCTTATGGCTCTCAACTTTCCTGGAAACTACACTCAAGCTTATGCGGATGATGTCGCCGTTCTTTCTGTCGATTCAAATCTAGGGGCTGTCTGCTCTCAAGCGCAGAGATCCCTGGATTTGATCGATGTCTGGTGCATTAGTAATGGGCTTTCAGTGAATCCTCTTAAAACCACGGTTGTTCTCTTTACGAGAAGGGGAATCGTCACTGGTTTGTCCCATCTCGTGCTTAAAGGTGTCACCATCCCTATATCCGATGAAGTCAAATATCTGGGTGTAATCCTTGATAAAAAACTTATATGGTCCAAACATGTCGAATCGAAAACCGATAAAGCGCTGTCGACCTTCTGGCAGTGTAAAGGCGCTTTTGGTAAGACATGGGGCTTGTCTCCGAAACGGGACCTTGGGATCTATACGGCCATGATTAGACCGCTACTCTCATACGCATCAGTTGTTTGGTGGAACAGGCTTTCGCGGATACGTGTTACTGCTTCTTTTGCCAAACTCCAAAGAACGGCTTGTCTCGGCTGCACAGGGGCCTTCCCTAGCACCCCGGGCTCTGCTCTAGATGCTTTGATGAATCTTCCTCCCCTTGACTTATATATCATGGGATGTACGCTAAAAAACACCTTTCGCTTAAAGAGAGGTGGTTTTTGGTACCATGCGCAATGGAATTTTGAAGAACTTGCTCGAGAATTATCCTTTGACCCCTGTCTTATGTATATGCCGTCTGATGCAATGACACCAGAAATCCTTCTGCGAAAAAACTACCTCGTCAACTTTCCACAGGTAACGGAATGGCTTCGGTCAGACTCTGAACCATGGATTGAATGCCTTCGTATTTTCACGGATGGCTCCAAAACCGGGCAGGGGTCTGGTGCTGGAGTCTTTGTGGAATGCGATGACATACGACTTTACTACCCCTTGGGTAAATATGCATCTGTTTTCCAAGCGGAGATTTTTGCCATCCTAATGGCAATGCGCTATATTGTGAACAACAGGTGGAGGGCTAGAGGCATTTACATCTGCAGTGATAGCCAAGCTGCATTAAAAGCGCTTCTAAACCCTCTTACCTCGTCCAAGTTAGTGCTAGAACTCAAGCTTTCTCTGAATTCGGTTGGAAGACAGAACACAGTGAATCTTGTCCTAGGGCTCTGATGGAGTTTATATACATAGAGACTGATTACAAGTTCATATTTGATGGGAAATTGACAAGGACGAGACTTCAGCCTATATACTATACTCTAGGCTTCTGAAGGGTGTTTTTTTTTAGAGGTTGGTTTTTCGAATAGAGATGAACCTCACATTGTGTGGTCAAATCTGGCAACTCTAATGCCACTTATGTTCAGTTTGGTTTGCCATATCATCATGAACAGGTTGACAAATGAACAACGCTTGCAAATCGTGAAAATTTATTTCGAAAATAATGGTTCAGTTCGCGAAGTTTAACGCAAGCTCATTTGGGGTTGAAGAGTCAGTTGGGAGAGTCAGTTACCGTTAATGGAGACCGATATAGAGCCATGATAACCGACTATTTTGTTCCCGAATTGGATGGCATGAATGTGGATGAGATGTGGTTCCAACATGACGGCGCTACATGCCACGACACATTGGATTATTTTCTTTGAGGATATGTAAAGTCGCTCGCCTACGCCAACAAACCAGAAACGTTAGGGGACTTGGAAGCCAACATTCGTGGCGTTATTGCCGACATACAGCCCCAAATGCTTGAAAAAGTGGTTGAAAATTGGACCTCTAGACTTGCCTTTATTCGAACTAGCCGCGGCGGCCACATGCCCGAAATCATATTTAAACATTAATGGCTTAAAATTATTCTTCCAATAAAGCCAAATTGATGGACATTAAAACGATTTCCTTGTGTTTTATTTCAATTCGAAGTTCTATACCTCTAAAAAAACTCCCTTTATACATAACCATTACTTCCGCCTTCAACTCGCTTGGAAGACGAAAGAAGAGACTTATACCGGGTGATTTTTTAAGAGGTTTAGAACTTTTTTTAAAAAAAAAACACAAAAAATTCGAAAAAATGAATGAAATATTTATTTGAATCGATAGTTTGAACCTTGCAATTTAATGTTTAAAGATAATTTCATGCAAATGTTGACCGCGGCTGCGTCTCAGGTAGCCCATCCGCTGAGTCCAATTTTGGCATACTCTTTCACACATATCGGCCGGTATCTCACGAATGAATGCATGGATGTTGGCTTCCAGTGCGTCGATCGAAGCGGGCTTGTCCCTATACACATTAGCCTTGGCATACCCCCACAAAAAATAATCTAATGGTGTCAAATCGCACGATCTAGGCGGAAAATTGACCGGCCCGAAACGTGAAATTAACTGTTCACCAAACTCGCCTCGCAATTGCGCCATTGTTTCGCGTGCTGTGTGGCATGTGGCACCGTCTTGTTGAAACCACATATCATGCAAGTCAAGAACTTCCATTTCGGGCAAAAAAAAGTTTGTTATCATCGCTCGGTAGCGTTCACCATTGACAGTAACGCTGCGATTCGCATCATCTTTGAAGAAATATGGCCCAATAATGCCGCCGGCCCATAAACCGCACCAAACAGTGGCTTTTTCGGGATGCATTGGTAGCTGTTGCAATGCTTCTGGCTGATCTTCACTCCAAATGCGGCAATTTTGCTTATTTACGTACCCATTCAACCAAAAATGAGCCTCATCGCTGAACACAATTTTTCGATAAAAAAGCGGAACCTCGGCCAGCTTTCCAAGAGCCCATTCACCAAAAATTCGGCGTTGTGGTAGGTCGGCTGGCTTTAGTTCTTGCACCAGCTGTATCTTAAAAGGCTTTACGCCCAAATCCTTCCGCAAAATTTTCCACGTAGTGCTGTAACAAAGGCCTAACTGCTGGGAACGGCGCCGAATCGACATTTCGCGGTCTTCTGTCACACTAGCTGATACGGCCGCAATATTTTCTTCAATACGCACATTACGTAAACGTGTTGGTGGTTTAATGTCCAACAAAGTAAATTTGGTGCGAAATTTGGTCACAATCTTCCGAATAGACTGCTCAGAAGGTCGAGAATGCCGATCATAAAATGGAAGCAGCGCGCGATGAACATTTCGAACCGAGCACGAATTTTGATAGTAAAATTCAATAATTTGCAAGCGTTGTTCATTTGTAAGACGATCCATGGTTAAATTGCAAACCAAACTGAAGCTGTTTGACAGTGACACAAGGTACTAAACACACGTCAGCTGTCAAAACCAGTGTTGCCAAAACCAAACCAGCTAAAAAATCACCCTTTATGTCTCTACATATGCATCGACTTATTCAACCTACAAAAAAGCATATGATCTGGAGGGGATAATGACATGGAAGGCTTTACCAAAATTTAACTGATATCGTGTAGTTGAATCAAAATCGAGAAAAAAACAAATTAAGCAGCATTTTTTTTTTTCATAAAATGATTATTTTCTTTTTATTTGCGTATTTTCTTGAAACTTCTTTACATAGTTTTTGTTTTCTCTTATCAAGCTATTAAATATCATACAGAAAATTAACAAAACTATACAGCAGTAGTAACTATTGTTAACTCAAAACAAAGAAAAATATTAAAGTAAAAAACCTAAAATTCGATCAAATTGAATCACATACAAAAAACAGAGATTTGCAAAATATCAATCTTTTACATTGAATGGAATTGAAAACATATTAAATTGTTTTGATATTATTAAATAATTATTTAAGTAGATACTTGAAAATTTACTAAGACTTTTGTGTATGTATTTTTTGTTAGACTTAAATTTAATGTGATTTATTTTATATTTGTTCGTATTTGGTTACTATTTACAAGATATTTGTTGTTCTCTCTAAAAATTTTCACACAAGCGGAAAAGCGCTACTTTAAATACTTTTTTTTTTTCTTATATAGTTGTTAATTGTTTGTTTTTTTTTTGTTTTCATTTTTACTTTGCTACAAATTTTAAAAATTGCGATTACATTCTTACGGTAAATTATTTCATTATGTAATATTTAATTTTTTTATTTTATTTCACTTTTTATATAATAATAAAAATATTTACAAAAACAGCGGAATATTTTAAGTTTTCCATATCACAAAATGGGGTGTGTTGATTTTGCTTTGTTTTCATCATCATTGTTTTTTTGTTGTTGTTGTTGTTGTTGAATATCATTAGCATCCTGCAGGATGTTGTTCAGCCCAAGGTTGAAGACCATGCAGCGCGGCTAAGGGTGCTCCATTGACTGATTGCGATGGATGCGATTGAATTGGGGCTGAAGGTGGTGCAAAACCTTTACTAATCGCCTCGGCTTGCAGGGATAGCATAAGACGATTAGCTGCTTGTCGTTCAGCTTCTCGTTCCTCAGCAGTTTGACGTCTGTAATGAAAAAGAAACGAAATTATATTAAACACTGGACAATTAGGAGGCCAATTATCTGCACAATCACAACGACCTTATTAAATGTTTCAGCATTCCAAAACTATGGAAAAGTTTTTATGTAACTAAACAGTGGTTTCATGCAAAAATCCATTAGCAAATAGTTATGGATACGACAACGTCTAATTACCAAAATCGGTAATTATTAATAAATCAAATTTCCACACACACACACACACACATGCACATAAAGTTTCATGCATGAAGAGCAACGATAAAGCCATCTCGCATGTGGAGTGTTGTGGATCAAGGGTAGGTATAACCTATCATCAAATATGTCATCCACTAAACGTTATTACAGCGATGATAGGGGTTTATGTGTGATGGGCATGTATGAAAAACTACCACCATCTTTCTCCGGCAACAATTTAATCGATAGAGTAGTTTACCTCCCACACGCCTCTGATGCGCAGCCGCTATACAATTATTAGTCCTCCCCCATGAAGCCCATTCAAAATGCAGATTGTGGTAGCAGCACTGTCAGAAGGTAGAGTCAGAACAAGTGGGGGAGGGAGGGGACTGTTGCCCGTCATTCGCCTCCCCCATGCCATACGGAATTACTTCCGACACAAAACAATGGCTCTGCCATATCCATTCGCTTGATGCTAGGTACCAACATCCATAGGTAGGTAGATAAGTGCCTCACTGCGCATACATACGTAATTGATACTCGTCAGTTCGATTAATAATTCATTGTAGGCAAAATTAGACGATGAAAATGTAATTTAACTAAAATAATCATTTTGGGGAAATTAATTTCGCATTTAGTTTCGTTGATTGGATTTAAATGGGAATCAGTTAAGAGATCTCAACGTTGCGATAAATTTCCATTAAGGCAAATTATGATATTATTGATTTATAAATATTGTATGCATGTTGGCGTTTTCAGTCAGTTTAATGGATAATTGCAGCTACTTTGGCCGTTGATAGGAAATCCGTCAATTTATTGTGGTTTTAATTTATCTTAAAATGTAATTTAACAACATGATTGGCAATAGCTCTCTTAGGTCATGTGGAAAGTACCATAGATACATACATAATGTTATGTTGAATAAATTGTTGTATAGTTAATTGCTTTGTTTGTTTTTTTTTTTTAATATTTTATTTCTCCATTGTGGATTGTGGTCTTCTCTGAAGCAAAAAAAAAAAAGTTGTCTCTTTTGTAAGGTTACAAAGTATGTTACACTAGATTAAACGCAATTTGGTAAGGCTTTGGGAGACAATCCGTAATGATTAATGGTATGAAGTGTTGCGAAAAGATCTATATCTACAGCAAGGTTGCTGCCAGAAGGAAATCCAAAAAAAAAAATAGACAAAGTTTTAGAAATACGAAAGACTTTTTTGAATTTAATATGACCAGTGTTTTTAAACTGTGGGATTTCTTCCTTTTTCGTGGGAACTTCGATGCTAGAAAATTTTTTCGTTTAAAAAAAGGAAAAAGCGGTGTTTTTATTAATTAATAGATACATATATTAAGCCTTCATAAAATGAGCTAACTAAAGTTTGATCTTGTCAACAAAATTTTGAGGCAAATGAAACAGTTCAACAGTATCTTATTTAAAGCATTTCCTCAAAATTAGTGAGAAATGTGGCTGCAAGTGCTAGTAAAACTGGATATCAAAACTCATTAGAATAGCTTTGAGTCTGACTTTATGTGCAGTATAGCTTAACGCGGAAACTGAGAAGGAAAGTAAAACGGGCTGTTTGAGTGCTTGGTCGGTTTGCCAAATTCAGCATGCAAAACAAGCTGCTTTTACACAAGCAAGTTCTAAGACCGGTTTGGACGTATGGTATACAAGTTTGGGGCTGTACCGAAAAAACTAACATTACAATTTTACAAAGTTTTCAAAATAAAGTACTAAGAAGAATTGTTAATCCTCCGTGGTATATCCGAAACGGTGATATCCACCGAGTCTTAGGTAAAGGGTGAACCATTTCGAGGTTTCCTACTTTTTTAAAGAAAAAAACACAGAAAATTCAAATTTAATGGAGAATGTTTATTATCATTTGAAAGAACATTCTTTGGCATTTATTTTTTGAAGATTATGTCTATCAAATGTTGGCCGTTGCTACGTCGCAGATGGTCCATCCGTTGAGTCAATATTCGATCACTCGTTCGAGCATTTCGACTGGGAACTGGCGAATGACACGCGTGATGTTTTCCTCCAAAGCCTGAATCGAAGCGGGTTTGTCGGCATAAGCTTTTGACTTTACATATCCCCACAGGAAAAAGTCTAACGGTGTGATATCACACGATCTTGGTGGCCAATCGACCGGCCCAAAACGTGAAATTATGTGCTCACCGAAATGTTCTTTCAATAAGTCCATTGATTGATGCGATGTGTGGGAAGTGCGAGCTTCAATTTCAGGCATCAAATAGTCGGTTATCATGGCACGATAACGGTCGCCATTGACGGTTACGTTCGCACCGGCATAATTTTTAAAGAAATATGGACCAATGATTCCACCGGCCCACAAACCACACCAATCTGGATAAAGTGGCAGTTCTTCAATCTCTTCAGGTTGCTCTTCGTCCCAAATGCGGCAATTTTGTTTGTTTACATACCCATTGAGCCAGAAATGGGCCTCATCGCTAAACAAAATTTGCCTCGAAAACGTCGGATCTTCTTGGAACTTTTCAAGAGCGGCTTCAGTTGTTGCACAAGCTGTATTTTGTACGCTTTCAATTTAAGATCTTGACGTAAAATGCCAATGCCAAGTCGTTCCATACGACAGTCCAAGTTGCTGCGAACGGCGCCGAATCGACTCTCTACGGTCATCGTGTACACTCTCAGCTACGGCCGCTATATTTTCTTCACAGCGTGCTGGACGTGGTCTATTCGGTCGAATATTATCCAATAATGAATGCTGGGTCTCAAAATGGGTGATGGTGTTGCGAATAGTACGCTCAGTAGGCCGATTATGTTGACCATAAGTTGAGCGAAGTGCACGAAACACATTCCTCACAGAACGTGAATTTTCATAATAAAGTTGAACAATTTGTAAACGTTGTTCACGCGTAAGTCTTTCCATTATGAAATGCCAAACAATACTAAACAAAAATAACATGACAGCATGACACGACTCACACGTGATCTGTCAAAAAAGGCTATTGAAAAAAGTATCTCTACTTGGATCACCCGTTACTAAGAAGAATTGTTAACGCTCCGTCGTATATCCGAAACGGTGATATCTACCGAGACTTAGGTATAACTACCGTCGAAGACGTCGAGATAAAAGCATTAAGAGCCATTGAATACGAAATACTACAAATTTTGCACGACATAAATTCAGTGCGCCGACTTCAACGGACAAAAACATTTGAACCGCGAGCAATAGGCGGTATTAGCAGCTGTTTTCGCTGGGAGGTTGCCTGCCGAAAAAAAAAACCGGAGATAAGAACTACTTGATAGGAATAAACTAGTTGTAGTGTAAATTATTTTGAAGGGGAGGTGTTTTTAGTGAGTAAGAATCTCACTCTATTATGAGCATGCGCGGTCACTCCTCATAATTTCTCAAGGAAGATTTTATGAACAACTAGTTAGCAGGATCCCGAACAGTAAAGAGTCTCTGTTTTGAGCCAATGCGAACAAAATAAAGAGAAATGTTATACAGGTTGAATGACACTAAATGTTTACTGGGTGGGGCCCTGCAGGAAAGTAAAGCTGAATAGAATTTTTAGAAGAGAAAACTTTATTTCGGAATTATAAGTAAACCGATATAGGATATGTATATACAAATGTGATTAATCATATTAAAAATGCAACAACATGATTATACATTTTGTAAAGAATTTTTACATTAAACCTTTTCTTTTTGTTAAAATTATTTAAGAAGAAGACAAGCACCTTTTTTTTAAAAAAAAAAATATGCATCATTCTTAAATAAAGTGCACGACTGCGTCATACGAAACTTTCTCAATACATGAGATGCGTTTTTGAGTCGCAAAATGAATCGAAAATTAATGGTGAGAAATAAAATCACTTTTTAGATTTTAAGAAATTTGATTTTCTCAAACACGGCACACACGATTTTGATGTAATTTCGCACATTGGACACATTTAACATAATTGTTGGAAATACAAAATATTATCAAAGTCGTTAGAGCCGTTTTTGAGAAAACGAATTTAATTTAAATTTGAGAAAATCAGTATATGAAAAAAAAAATTATTTAAAAAATCTAAGTATGCAGATTTGTTTGAGTTTATAGTTTTTTAAGTTTCCTTTATTCGTTTTTGAGATATTGCCCGTTTTATAAATTACCGTTAATCGATTTTTTTTCTTCCAAAAACGGAGTATGCAGAATTTTTAACCCCATCGCAAACATCTTTAGTACAAAAAAAAACGGAAATCCTTTTAACCACTTTCGACAAAAATAGTGATTATTGCTTTTCACAAAAAAATTTCTATGGTAGGTACCGTTATTTCAAAAGATAAAGCAAACAATAAAAAGATGTCCCAAGAACCTTATATACGAACTTTGAAGCAAATCCGTCGAACCGTTTCGCCATACGGCGCCCAGACAGACAGACAGACCGACGGACGGCATTGGCGGACCCACTTTTTTGGACTTCTCCATAGTCGTAATATCATCTCTCATACTCAGTTTGATTTCGAAATTTCCGCACGATCGCAATATCTTTCTCTTTAGTATACTAATGTATACGAGAAATTTAAAAATTATCAACCAAAAGAAAACAAATATAAGGACTACCCTATACACCCACAGAAAAAGGCATTAAAATCATCTTTTTATCTAACTTCTAACTTTTTCTGTGTAATTTATCGAAATAAATGAATTTCAGTCAAAAAATCCTTAAATGTTGCAAAAAACATTGGTAACATTTTAAATTGGTGTTACAATTATAGTGTTATTTTTTCCCATGATTTTTCATTACCTAATAAAGTATAAGTTTTTGCCATTTCAGTAGACAAACTATTACAGTGGCGAAACACTACTATCAAGTAAATTAAATAAAAATTAATGAGGGATCTGTTTTGATTAACTTATGCCTTATAAGTGTGATTTTGCAGGGTCGCTAGCAGTCAATCTGTTTTTATCCGAAGCTGTTGGATTCGTAGCAAGCCATTTTTTACTTGGTAAGGTAGTTAACTTCACGCATAACTCGCTAAACTGGAGGGTCGAAACTACCTTCAGGCAAGTGAGCGCTGACGTTTCCAACATTATGGCTTAGTATCGGAGATCCCGTCACCGGGAAACTGATATGATGGCACTCGTCATTCTCTACCGTCTGCTGCCGCCACCAACTTTCCACAGAAGTTAATTACGCCATCTGGATTACAAATAGGACACTAGCCTTGGGTTTTTTATATAAACTCATCACTTAGCTTTTGACCAGTGAGCCATGTATTTCGCAATGAGTGACTTCTTAAACATCACACTTAAAAGTATTGGAAAAAAACTTTCAAGCCAACACTTACTTGCACTACTCGAATACGCCGACGATATTGATAGTATTTGTCGGCAGAACTCTGAAATCACGTCAGAAAACGGCATATCGAACAAATGTCGCTTGCCTAGCGCTGTAACTTTGTGTTGAGAACGCAACTACGTAGTAAGACCCTCTGCTAAACTCGATATAAGACCTTTATAATCCAAGTCCTGCGTCATGGATGTAAAGCACGAAACTCTAAAGCGGATGAGGATGTCCTTGTGCTCTGTCGAGGTGTGAAGATAACGATTCAACTGGGACTTATTGAGCGAATAAACACCTACGGTCCAGCCAACTGAAATTGTTATAAGATTGCGAATAGTGACCACTTATTTGTGAGCAGAACGCTTGTACCGATTTTTTCCGTGGATCGTCACTCACGGGAATAACTACAACTGCTTGATTGGCGTCAATATCCAAATAAATAAAATTAACCCTGAAGACTTTAGTTAGAAATTCTATTGTACAACATTTACGTAAAGTCCTTAAACCATGTTACACCCACTGAATCAACAAAACAAACCCTAATTCTTGTTCCACAATTTATGATTTTGTCCTTTTGCTGCAATTATTACGAAACCCGACCACATAAACCCATAATTACTATCGTTTGCGTAGTACCTATGCTACCTCGTTGCACAAAAACTGATACTGTTTGTATTCTTCGCCCCATTTAACTTGGTACACAAGACTGCCTGTGCCCCATTTAATGGTCATTATACATGGTTTATGTGTGTAAGTAACTTTCATTACCCAGCTATATCATCTCCTAACGACGAAAATTCAGTTATATAACTCCTCCAAAAGGGTTGGTTAGTTATGGTATGAACTACACCCATTTTGTATATTGTTTTCATTGAAATAAAATGCCTTCGACATTGTAGGATAGTTTAATTACACTCACTAGGGAAAGCCATAATTGTGAGTGAAAATGGAGATCGTCGGATGACAGGTAAACAAGCCTTTAGACATGCAATCATATCTAATTACACGTACTCACTGATGACGGCGACAGTAATCAAGAAAGCACATCATGGCTAACAGCCCCTCCCTATTAGATAGATAGGCAAACGAAATTAATAAAAACCACTGAACGTCGCGACGGCCATGAATTTATGTGAGAGTACATCTATCTTAGAAGCAGCGTAATTAGCAAATTATTCACACTTACTGATCGCCGAGATAAAATCAACACTGAGCATGAAAATTAATTATTCAATTGAAAAACAATCTGCCAGTTCTGCACTTTTTCTCGGATAGAAATATGAATTATTTACATTTGCAAAGACTGAAACCCTCATTAAAATTAAAGTCGTGCTAAACCTTTTTCACAAGTCAAATTTGTTCTAATTTTCTACGATTGCAATTAAAAAATATAGGTAGGTATAACTCCTTAAGATTTAAGTCCCATCACTTAAAGATAATCCCCCCTGAGGATTAATAGTCACCACAAAATTTCCCAAATGGAGCACTTTCATTACCCTGTCGAATGGCCATTTTCTTAGCAAATTGCAATGTCTTAAGTGATAATTACCACCCTCTCGCTTAATAGGGGTAAGATTTTAATTACAATTTGCCGACAAAATTAAGGTTCTTGTCGTCCTTTTTTCGTTGTTTGGGCAACAATTTATGCTAGCTTTTAATATTTTAATATCAGATTATTATTTAAGACAATAAAGGGGAGTGGTTTGGTTTCATGTGTTCATCTTGCTCGTGCTGTTTTTTTTTTTTATAAAACTCCATTGTCTTGGCATTTGCACGTTCTTCACTTAATCCAATTACTTCCGTCTGTTGTTTTATTCTCGTTTCGGATATAAACATGGAAGGGGAAAACGATGAATAAAGAAAAAAAAACAAAAAGAAACAACGAATCCCCGCCCTTCTATGGGAATGAATTTGGGAAAGGATAACAACTAGACAGGTGAATATGGCAACGTTTTGTGGTAAAGACGTGCAACGAATCCAAGTATCGTACAGATACCATTGTTACGGATGGCACTTGCTGATTCTTTTATTTTACTTTCTGCTGTTTTATTTGGCTTTCAGATAGATTACCAGTTTACCACTTGTACTATTTGACGAATTACATATGATGGTACACAAATTAATTTAGTCGGGGTGGCGGGTGGAAGAAAATGGAATTTTATTGTGTGTCAGTTTCGGGGTAATTAATTATTAAGACACTCTTGTAAGTTAACTTTAACAGCATGACAGATCGAATGTGCTTGTCTGCTTGAACGTGTGCATAATTGAGTAGTGATCTTATCGATTTGTCAATAATCATTAGTGCATTGATTTGTTCGAAACTGGATCTGTAAGTGATTTGGCGGTTAATTGAAATGACTGAAGTAATTGAGGGAATGTACACATGTATAGGAAGGTTTTTTGGTTTTTTTTTTTTTTTGATTAGTTTATTTTAATTTTGGAATTTGGAGTTTTCATTTGAAGCAATATTTTTGCCGTTTTCTTTTGCTATCGTTGGTAGACCAGTAAAACTTGCTTGGTTTGGTGGCGCTATAGATCAAATGTGTAACTGGGCCTTAACCAATATTCAATTTACCCCTCTTTCACATTCCACATTGCATTGTCCCTTCAAATTAGAGTCGATGATTCATCCCATTTGAATCGTCTTCTCTAGAACCCGTCAACGTAAATGGGACTAAATATCTTACAAATAATTGTTTTCTTAAGACGGCCTAGGATATCTTCATCCGCTTCATCAGGGTACACGATTCAGATCAATAGAGCAGTTATTTAGGAGAGCGGAGCGTCTTACTTTATAGTTGTCTTCTAGTTTCTAAAATATGTCGTTTTCAGAGAGACAGAACCAAAGTAGAAAAAGTCCCTTACAACCTCGAATCATAGCTGTCGATTGGGACATTTCGATGTTGGGTGTCCCTTCTTGTTGAAATTATATACTTTACCGCTAGACCCATTTTTGCCGCTTCTGTTCCTATATGTACCAATAATCAATATCGTCATCGTCAGCGTATGGCATCGTTGGCGCATGCATGTGATTGAACAGACTTTGGAAAGGTTCTACCTCGAGTGTTTCCTTTTGACTTTTTCATAATTCTTTCAAGTACGATGTTAAGGAAGTTACATGACAGTGTTTTGACATCAAAGATCTCAGTTAGTTCGTTACCGACAGTGATGCAATAGCTACCTTTTCCCATCCTCATCATACAGTTGGACGAGTGCCAAGATATTTCGAAATAAATAAAGAAAGCTTATAAAGTTTAATACTCGCTGATTTGTACTTGTGACATTTTCGTATGTCATATCAATTTCAATGTCAATAAATCCAACTTCATGTTGGACTTTATATTTGATTTAAGCTTAGAGAACTTCTGTCAAATCAATCTTGCTCCATACAGTCAACGTGCCAAATATGTTCAAATGATATCCACCTCTCAATGTACTATGCTTTTTTGAGGTTTATATCTGGTCAGATAGATGCCTCTGATCTACTTTATTCCATTACCTTTTTATGTAGTTCTAATCTAAAATTAATTATGGCCAGGATGTGTTTATAACAAAGTATCAATTACGCTGGAAAAAACCTCTGAGAAAGCCTTTCTATTGGTCATATAGTTTAGAGCTCTTCCTACCAACCAACAGCACTTCCGTCCGTTCTTTCCAAGGTCATATAAACGCAGATAAGTCGGTATAGCTGATGAAAGTGGAATCAATCTTTCCACCACGGTGGTGAGTGTAATATCGCTGCACTTGATATGTCAAGAGCATTGGACAGAGTTTGGCAACAACAACAATTAGGATCGATGATAACCTTCTTCAATATCATTTTTTTTCTAATTTTTTTTTTCCATCCCAATTGCATGCATTTTTCTGTTCCATTTCTACTCTCAACTTATAATTTTCGGTGCCTAGTTAACATGAGCTTTGGGCGAAGGAACATGAAGAATTATTAAACTTTTTCTTAGACACAACTAAGTAATCCCAAGATAAAGAGTGTTTTTTTTTAGAGGTTTGGAGTGAAGAGAATTTACATGAGACCCTTGAAACGCCATTACATCCACAAAAACCGATTGTTTGGGCTGGTGGAGTCATTGGGCCATACTTCTTCCGAAATGATGCTGGGGAGTCAGTTACCGTTAATGAAGACCGGTATAGAGCCATGATAACCGACTAATTTGTTCCCGAATTGGATGGCATGAATGTGGATGAGATGTGGTTCCAAGAAGACTGCGCTACATGCCACACAACGCACGTCACAATCGATTTATTGAAGAAAACATTCGATGAGCGCATAATTTCGCGGAATGGACCTGGCAAAGTGTGATTTGACACCATTGGATTATTTTCTTTGGGGATATGTGAAGTCGCTCGTCTACGCCAACAGACCAGAAACGTTAGGGGACTTGGAAGCCAACATTCGTGGCGTTATTGCCGACATTCAGCCCCAAATGCTTGAAAAAGTAGTTGAAAATTGTACCTCTAGACTTGCCTTTATTCGAATCAGCAGCGGCGGCCACATGCCCGAAATCATATTTAAAAATTAATGGCATAAAATTGTCCTTCCAATAAAGCCAAATTGGTGGACATGAAAACGATTTTCTTGTGTTTTATTTCAATTCGAAGTACCTCGAAAAAAACAACGCTGATTTCTTTCATTGCAGCAAGCCCTTTAAACTCTGCCATTATCCATTGCATCGACCGTTCTCGATATATGAGCGTTCTTGACAACCGTCGTTTGAATGGCCAAGAACGCTTCGAATTGTCCAGGCTCCCTCAAGCGATGCAAGAAATCTTTCGCACCTTCCCTGATCTGGGTACAATTTATAAAGCCTTTATTTGTCCAAAACTTAAGTTCAACGCTTATATCTAGTGCCTTGCCGCTATGCCATATTTGGTGCCGCTTGATAGAATAGATCGTCGCAATGTTTCCTACCTATGGTGAGCGTATTCGTATTTCCACCATAAGTGCTGAAATGAAATAACAAGAAGCATCCTTCCCTTGCAACATTTTAACTGCAATACCCGCCTTGACGCATATATCAGCGTACACTTAAGTAACACCTCTAAAGCGACACTCTCACAAGGGCAATTTTATCCCTCAAACTTCATAGGGAGAGATTTATAGGGTATATAGCCGGGACGACAATACATCATAAGACGAACTTGTTGAACATGTTTATGACAGCAACATAAATATTCGCCCCCCCCCCCTCCCTCTTTCACCAATAATAATAATATTATGATCTAGGTACAACCCGAAGAATTTCCCAACCTAAAAGCTAAAAGATTGCCAATTAATTTCGTTCCCCCCAAATTAGTCTTTTGATAAACTACCCCACCCGAACGTATGCAATTACTCTACAAAACTCTTCCTGCAGACCCCAACTAAATAAAATTAAGATACACCCCTTCCTCCAAGCTAAAAAGACACACACTACATCAGCAGCCAGCCAAGATGTTGAAAAACCAACAAGAGCAATTAATCAAAGTTTATTTGGTAATGCCACAACATTTTACAACGTCCTAATCAATTAGTCCGAAGATTTATTTTCTATACCTATTTTCCTTATGGAGCAACGTTTTTTTGGACAAAGCCCAAAAAAGATACACAGCACTCGTACCGCCTTCCCAATTTCGTGTCTCCATACCGCCAACTGGTAGACTTTATCCTTTCGCCAGGTAAATAACTCTGTCTTGAAAATAGAGATAGCAACTTAATTCAAAATTCAAAAAGTTACTCATACACTCGTCGTATGAGTGGGGTGTCCGAGGAGGTGATTTTCATTTCATTTCATTTCATTTCATTATGCGAGAAGGAAAAACTCCCTCGAAAATAATTCATTAACTCCAGTAGCAGCGCAGCGCGTGTATAGATAAACGTTTTGTTGTCTCGGAAAAGTTACCTCGTAGATAAATTACCGAACCGTACTAATTAAAATGGAATAAATTATAACACGTGTTAAATGGAGTGAGTATATATTACAACTCTCGCTGGTCGTAATTTATCCGCCTATATATGTATGAAAGTAGATGTTGTTAAAGTGAAACGCTAACATCTTAATAAAAGTAGGTAACCAGAGAATCAATAAATATTTTTATCGATATTTATTGCTGGCAATAATCTTTAATAGCTGCTTTTGTTTTTCCAACAAAATTAAAAGTTTCATCTTGGGATATTTATTACAGAAATACATTAAAATGGAGCTCGATAGCGGTATAGAGGTTTGTTTTGATCTTGGCTTTATTTTGCTGTCTTAGCATTATTCGAGATGGGGATTATAATATTATTCCCATACCCAAAGATTGCGGATATTTATTGTTATCGTTGTCGTCATGGAATAACGCTTTCAATAGCCGAGGCGGCTTTCAGGTTAAATCTTTACCCGTATTAGGTATATCTATGTAAATTACAATGATCACGAAAGATTGTTGGTAAATATGCATTTCTACACTTTTCATTTCGAATTGCAGTGACATCAAATATGTATGAAGTGTTTGATCTAAAAAGCGCCCAACAAATCGGAACACCTACACATGAATGATACGCGTCGCATGGTATGGTTTACTGGCGCACCAGAATGTAATCGCGTTTATCTTTGTAGGGCGCGCTTATACAAAATCGGGCGCAACCCACTCATTAACTCTTTCCAGTTTTAAAAGCTATTATTTTTCAATTCTAAGAACTTGAGCTATATGTATGTATTTTCAGCTCAAATAATGTGTAATAAAAAAAGTGCACGATTGCGTCATGCGAAACTTTCTCGGTACATAAGATGCGTTTTTGAATCGCAAAATGAATCGAAAATTAATGGTGAGAAATTATTAAAATCACTTTTTAGGTTTTAAAAAATTTGAGAATTTTTTTTTTTAATTTTTTTTTCATAAATCGATTTTCTCAAATTTAAATTAAATTCGTTTTCTCAAAAACGGCACCTACGATTTTGATGTAATTTCGCACAATGGACACTTGTAACATAATTGTTCGAAATACAAAGAATTGTCAAAATCTTTAGAGCCGTTTTTGAGAAAACGAATTTAATTTAAATTTGAGAAAATCGATTTATGAAAAAAAAATTAAAAAAAAAAATTATATAAAAAATCTAAGTATACAGATTTGTTCATCTTTATAGTAAAAAAAAATAACTGTAAATTTTCTTTAGATTCCATTTATTAGTTTTCGCGATATTGCCAGTTTTATAAATTACCGTTAATCGATTTTTTTCCAAAAACTGAGTATGCAGAATTTTTAGCCCCATCCCAAACATCTTTAGTACAAAAAAAGACCGAAATCCTTTTAACCACTTTCGACAAAAATAGTGATTATTGATTTTCACAAAAATATTTGTATGGCGGTACCGTTATTTCAAAAGATAAAGCAAGTGGCTTAGTGCTCAAGTACGTTGGAATACTAAGCGAGAGGTCGCTGGTTTAAATGCCGCCCATACCACCACACACTTCTTGTAAAAGTCTGACAAATATCCAAGAGTAAGAAATGTCATGAGAAGCCTTTCAAAAATAAATTGCCATTCGGAATCGGCATTAAACTGTAGGTCCCTCCAGTCGTGTCAAAAAATATAACTTCGCTTTAGGTCCTGTATGGGCCGTTTACGCTTAATATTTATTTATTTTGAAAGCAAAAAATAAAAAATATACCCCGAGATGTAACCCCAAGAACCTTATATACGAATTTTGAAGCAAATCCGTCGAACCATTTCGCCATACGGCGCCCGGACAGACAGACAGACAAATAGACCGACGGACGACATTGGCGGACCCAATTTTTTTCTCTTTAGTATACTTATGTAACGAGAAAGTTAAAAAACTATCAAACTTGACAAATTGAACGATTGACATAGACACAAATGAATTAATTACCCCATAGGTAGAGAATCAACTTACGAATTGGAAAGTTTGGGGAAAAACCAATTCTGAGAAATTTTGTTCGGCTTGTAGAAAAATTAATTTAAATTAAATTTATTTTCCTAAAAACGGATCTAACGATTTTGATAAATTTTTTTTTATCTTGAAAATCCCTTTCAAAATCTATTCATACTAATAAAATACATAAACAAAAAGGTATATGAGCGAGAAGTTTTTTTGAAAATGTGGCTTAATACATTCTTGCGGAAAGGTATCAATATGGTGAAGACCTCCATTTGCCTCCAACTTTTGCCTAAAAAAGGTATTTTTCTGTTGAGGATTTTTTATTATCTTTTCAGGCAGAAAAAAAGGACCAATAGGAGCTCACAACAAATGCTAATAGCCCACTGAATGGAGTCCATGAGTTTTCGTTTGTAAACAAAGTAAGTGAACATCTATTGCCAATAAACTCAACTCAGCTAAGAGTATTTCTCAGATTTATGCATTTGTTTGCTATCAGTTTTTTTTATTAGACTCTGACATCATGTTCGCTAAAATTTAAGACCCGAATCAGATGCAGCAGTATAACGAGCAATCCTTGTTTCGAAAGACCAACTTTATGTGAGAACGGATATGAAATCTACCAGAAGATGGTAAGACGTAACAATCACGAACACAATAATGAATTACATTTTATGCGTTAAGTGCGTTAATGCTGTTAAATTCGTAAGAGTTAACGATTCTAACTTTTGCAATTTTATTAATTTTCATACATGAAGCTTGCCGAAGAAAACCACTAGAGAGTCGGAAAATAACTGCAATATCAACACTGACCCCGGCATCAGTAAAAGCAGCTAAGGGCTGCCCACTGTGAGGAATTCTCTCATCCCTACTATGGTCACAACCTACTGCACGCCCTTAGTAATTTAGGCTTCCACGTAATTGAATACGCCGATGACCTGGTCATCATTATTAGGGACATTGAAGCAAACGATGTCACTACACTTATGCCAAATACTCTTAAGATACTTTTGGATTTGTGTCACAAAGAGGGCTCTCTATCAATCCGAATAAGGCTGCCCAGTTCCTTTTACAAAGAGAAGGAATTTAAATCTGAACCAAATTCCCATGAATGACAATCTCATAGAGCATTCGGACGACGTCAAATATCTGTTTGTGATCTAACTAAAACAGCATCGAACGCTTTCTGGGCCTGCCGCCGCATGTAGGGGAAAAACCTGGGGTATCTCGCCAAAGATAAGCCACTGGATCTATACAACAATTATCAAGCCCATTGTAACATACGCTTCAACAGGGTTTTTCAACAGGGACGCTACAAAAGTAGACCGACAGGGACAGCAAACGACGCCATATTTCTTGCCGCTCTTTTGACATTTCTCTTCACTAAGGTTTGCCATTTCATGATGGAAAGATATACGAGCCAACAACGAGTCGAAATTATTAAAATTTACTACCGAAATTCGGAGTCAGTGGCCTCAACGTAAAGAGCGCTACGTCCAATTTATGGTCGTAGTGGAAAATTGAATCCACAGGCACAGTACAAAATGTTCCCCTGCCAGTAAGACAAAGAAGTGCCCGTAGTGTCGAGAATATTGCTGCCGCTGAGGCTTCAGTTGAAGAAAGCCCAAATGTGTCTCCCTGTGACGTCGTTGTGGCAAATTTGGCCTACATCCTTACAAGATTAAATTGACACAAGAACTGAAGCCGCTTGACCACCAGAAGCGTCGTATGTTCGTGAATTGAGCTGAGCAACAACTTGAAAATGATTTTCATCGAAAAATCATCTTCAGCGATGAGGCTCATTTCTGGCTGAATGGCTTCGTCAATAAACAAAATATGCGATATTTGTCACGCAGCAATCCACACGTACTCCATGAGTCATCATTGCATCCCGAAAAAATTACAGTTTGGTGTGGTTTATGGGCCGGCGGCGTCGTTGGGCCGTACTTCTTCCGTGATGATCAAGACCGACACGTTACTGTGAATGCGAATCGCTACCTTTCAATGATAACCGAATATTTTTGGCGCCAATTGGATGATATGGACTTGGAGGACATGTGGTTCCAACAGGACGATGCCACAAGCCACACAGCGAACGTCACAATCAATTTATTGGAAACCAAGTTTGGAGAACGCGTTATCTCACGAAATGGTCCCGTCGCTTGGCCGCCTCGGTCGTGCGATTTGATGCCGTTAGACTATTTCCTGTGGGGCCACGTCAAGTCTATGGTATACGCCAACAAGCCAGCGACGATTGATGTACTTCGTACGAATATCGAACTTGAAATTGCAGCAGTATCGGCCGATTTATGCTTGAAAACCGTCGAAAATTGGGTTCAGCCAAGCCATGCAAAAGAAATCGAGTTCCATACATAATGGCATCGAACGTACTTTCACAGGAATAAAGAATTGAATTGATATCCAAAACCGTTTTTGTTTCATTTAAAAAAACTTTTGTTGCGCTCTTATTGAAAAACCCGAGATTATATGGTGGAAGAAAACCACACTAAAGTCCGCGATTAACAAACTAAATAAAATACAACGGCTCGCATGCATTGGTATTTCCGGTGCCATGAGAACCTTTCTCCCGGCGGCCATAGAAGCTATAATAGGACTTCATATTTTCACAAAAAAGTGGCAATATGCAGCGCTGCATGTTTGAAACAAACTAAAGAGCAAACCATTGGTAAAAACATAGAACTAATGCAACTGCTATCGGATATCCCCGAACTAAACATGATCTGCGCGGTAACAAATCGAACAACGAAAATACTATGATTCCACTGAAATCAAAACTAAGAAGCACCTAATTGCCAACACGGCTTAATTTGGTATACGGATGGTTCAAAAATGGACGCTGTGGGAGCTGGTTTCTATGGTCCAAAAAAAAAATCCACAATACCTATGGGAAAAAGTCCCAGTGTATTTCAGGTAGAGCTCCATGCCATTAAGGAATGCGCAAACATAATTTACACCTCAGGTATTAAAGGCGCCAACAACCATATATTCACGGACAGTCAAGCAGCTTTTATAGCTGCCCTTAACTCGCCAACTATTGACTCAAAATCAGTACGACACCACTTTCAAATCCTTCAGTCCCTAAGTACCAGGAACAAAACCAAAATTTAGTGGGTTCCTGGTCAGCAGGGAATTGAAGGAAATGACAAAGCTGACGAATTGACTAGAAAGGGCTCGGAAACCACCTTTATAGGACCCGATCTCCTATTGGGAAAGCATCGCAGGTCCTAGACATACCAAAAAGTTAATACAGCCCTTTAGAGACGATGCCAAGAAGATACTTAATCTATCTAGGCATGATATAAAAAATCTTATTGGCTACCTAACCGGCCACCACAGATTAAGATATCACCTTCACAAGCTAAAAATAGTCCGAATCTCAAGATGTTGGCAAGAAATGTGAATGTCAAAAAAACATAATAACATTATTTCGTGTTAATTTAAAGAAATTACTTATGAAAACAATTTCACAACAATAATTTAGCTAATGCAGGAATTTCCTCATTAGCGACTTTCTCACACACCGCCACTTGTCAAAGCTACATCAAGTCGCAAATATACCTTTGGTAGATGCCTGAAAGAAACCTTATCAAAGAGGGAAAAATAAATAAATAAAGAAACATTTAAAGATCGCGCTTTGACAGAACACAAATCAACCTAACTAATGATTAAATTAGTGTGCACGCAATCATTCTGTCACGAAAAACGTATCAAAAAACTATTTTAATTTGTCATGTGTACTTAAGGCTCCTACCAAAAGGTATAAAAATGCAAATAGAAGGCCAATGAGTGAGCAACCTATTAAGTTGATTTCCAAGTCACTGCGCACCCTAAAAACACATTTTTTTTTTGTTAGTCTTATCAGCAATTAAATTAAATGACATCTGTGTACAGTGTATTAGCCGCCACTAACAGAAAGGCAGCCATATTTAAATCATTCCAACCCCACAGAGCGGAGGACAGAACGAAAATAAAAAAAAAACGAAACGAAACGAACAACCTCATCGAGTAAACGAGGAAAGCATGTCAGAGCGCCATTTTTTTGTAAGCATTATGTCATAGTGTGGGCCAAGGGAAAATATTACAATGCGAGTGAACCATATTTTCAACCCCACAATATAAGTATAAAGAATTAACAAGACTTCCTGCCAGTGCCACCGGTATATCCTTAAAGACTAAACAAGTTGACATGTTTGGATAGAATTAAATTGCAACACTCCCGCGTCCGCGTCCACGACTAACGATTAAACTTTCATGTTGTGCAGTTTTAGGGTTGTTGAATATTTAATAAAGGTTTTTATTTTGCAACCCTTAAATTTTTAAACTTTTTTACTAAAAAAAAAACAAACGAACAACTTATGGCATCCGCTTTTGTGTTGACAAAACAAAACGAGCGCATAACACTTTAGGTAAAATGGGGAAAACGATTTCAGAGGTTTTTCAACCCCTATAACGATAATCTACTCCCATTATATTCTAATAAATATTTAATGATATTTTAAAATGCCGAGGACAAACAAAAAGTTATTTCACTTTTGTTGTGGAACTACGTATTTTTTTCCGCCTTTTTTTTACATCCAGCTCGAGGGATGCCCACGTCAGAGAATTACCTCGTAAAACGTTTCACTGTTCGCTATTGTGTTGAAAAGTTAAGGTGACGCAAACATAATGGGATGGGTACCCATTTGGAAAGTTTAAAGTGTTTTTTTTTAAAAGAAAATTTTCTTCCTTAAAAATTTCGTCGTCGTCGAAAGTAAGTAACCACGCAGCACGTGACAATTCTGCACTCAGATTGTGATGGAGTTTGACATGTTTATTATATTTTATTGATGATTTGAGAGACACTTACCTCCATTTTGTTCTTCGATTTTGAAACCAGGTTTTCACCTGAGCATCAGTCATCTTAAGACCGCGCGCCAGAGCAGCCCGTTCCGCGGACGCGAGGTATTTTTGTTTGTGAAATCTCTTCTCCAGTTCGGCGACTTGAATGCGGGTGAATGATGTACGTGGCTTTTTTCGTTTTGGCGGCGTTCGATTTTGGTAGGGATGGCCGATACGACGGGCGATAGGAAACGCCGCTGGAAATGGATAAGAAAATACTGGATTTTGAAAGCTTGGATAGAAATATATTTTGGTTTTGGATAATTGGTTTTTTTCTTAGGTATAAGGAGAGCTAATAACTACTACAAATGAGTTACTCTTGAAAACTATCAGCAAACATGTTCAACATCAACATCAACATCACTTGAACGTCAATTTCGTCATCGTAGGAGTGCCGCGAATGTGCGCGTGAGGCGTTCTGCCCTGACATAACAAAAGATTCTGGTAGCAAATAAGCCTCTACAAAGATTTTACGCCATTGGTGGTATAAGACCGTAGATAATTTTAGATCAGGTTTTGCCAGAGCGTTTACCACCATTTGGAATTTTTGATAAATAAGTTCGCCAGTTTTAACTTTTGAATAAGAGTGAATTCTACCTTAGAATACAGGTACAAAAGCTTTTTGTACACCCAAGGGCGCCTTGGACTAAGGGCATCACCAAAATTGTCGGCTTCTAATGAATTTTTCACAAAATAAGGTAGCTGTGATGAAAGCTCTAAAATAACAGTTTTTTATGAAGGCAAAGGGTGAAAAACTAAGTAGGGACAAGATGAATCGAAGAAGATTAGCAAAAGCCTCGATGAGTTGCTTAATACACTCAGGCGACAAAGACGGAACGGAGAACTTTGAGTTCTAGCAGCGTAAGTGAAGCTTTACGCGACTGGATTGGAGTCAAGTAGAACATTCAAAGTCTTAATATCTGAGAGGCAAGACCGATATTTTACCAGCACTGTCATCAAAGAAGAGTCTTCTCCAAAGCACTAGGTATCTGCCGGTCCTACCGACTGACGGGTTCCTGAATGGCTGCTTAGGCCCTCCTGGAGATGGAACTACGTTATGGAATGCCTCTTCCGGGCTACGGAACACATTTGGGCGGGAATAAAATGCGACAGCAGACCAGTTGGCCAGATATGGATCTAATTAAGATTAACAGATTTTCGACGTGCAGATACTACCTGTCTTCAACAAAGCGAAGGCAAGGCTAAGGAACAATTGAACAGCGTCATTAGTTGCGCCGTAACCTAACCAGTGGCTCGCTATCGATAGTGAATGATCAAACCCCCAAATTTCGGCTGATCTAAACAAAGTCCGGGTGTTTGTCGAGTAATAATTGGAAATATAGCTAAAAGGCTTGCAGTTTTTACAAATGACAGTGGATCATCTCTTATGGTACTACTTACTAATTACTTACTTAACGGGCTCCCGACCTGTGAGGAGTCCCTGCCTGAGACACGGCAGCCTTCCATCTTCTGCGATACCGGGCACGCCGCTTCCAGTTGCCCTGACCAAGCGCTCTGGCATCCGCGATGGCTTGGTCTTTGAAACGTAGGTTCGGTCTTCCTTGTCGTCTCGAACCTGGGGGCTGGGATTCGAAAATCCTCTTAGCTGGAGCATAATTGTCCATTCGCTCGATGTGGCCGAGCCAATGAAGTCGCCGTATTTTGGCTTTCTGGACTACATCTACATCTTGAATCTCTTCCATTCGCCCTCCTCGCTCCCAGGACCAAATATCCGTCGAAGGATTTTTCTTTCAAAGGATCCCAGTATTAACTCTTCTTTCCTGCTTATGGTCCAGCACTTGGTTCTGTATAGCCTGCACTTTGTCCTTCGAGTCAGGAGTTTTGAGCCCTAAGGTAATTCTTTGTCGGATTTCCACCAGGTTGTCATTCGTGGAGCTCTACCAAATACTTTTAACTAGAGTCTTTTAACCGCATTAGTCGTCAAGACTACGCTTCATGGCGGCCGCTAAAAATTTTCGACGTCTGGACAGTCTGACTTAGCTGACAAACAATGTACATCCAATTTAATCATATTTTTTATATCAAGACTTTCAAATGCTTTCTCAACTCAAGGACAGATTCGATCACTGTAATAGGTACCTATTATATCCACCGTTATACGTCCTTTGTACACTACAAAAAGCAAGCAAAAAATGCTCTCGATCTACTCTCCCACTACTTCTCTTAGAAAATCCATTAATTTTGCATCCAACCTGCGCCTCAGGTGCTATTTTACGCAACTCCATAGTGCAACGTTCGTTTATCTCGTTCACTTTCTTCTTCGTTGGTCTGCAGTCTCCAATCCATACCCGCGCCTCACATACGTATACGTATCGATACCAGGGTCAAGTCGAAACATAATAAATTAATAGCCAGTGTCAATATGGCGAACGAGAACTGTCTCAATACCATTGCCAAGCGTGCGTGTGCATTGTACATTCTGCTGACGACGTATAATGCCGCACCATTCAAAACCATCCCCCGAAGGCGCCAATAATTGTACTCCTCCCGGGCTATTAAGATAAATCTCGCGGACTAGGTAAGGTTGTTGGTTACTTCTAATGATGTAGAAGAGCAATCGCCGCCGCCGCCGCCGCCGCCCGACCGAGCTCTGTGAAAAGTGTGTCTCCAAAACAATTTCACCGTGTCTTAAGAGAAAACTGCGCTTATCTTGCAAGTAACTTTTTAAAAGGTCTGTCACATTCCATCACTTATGAATGAATTTGTTCCCTGTGGGCATAATCGGATGGGACTGGAATGGAATCCTTTGGTTTTCCTGTCACAATCACAATATCGGAATTTCTACCTACGCCTGTAGGGATTTCCTATATTTTTTTCTTACTTTGAAATCTTCCTGTTTGGACAAGTTTATGAGTCACCTTGGTTTCTCGGATAATAAACTGTGTCGCGTGTTGCTTTACTTGATTTGGGTTAAATACTTTGTTTTGGGACTAATTGATTTTTATTTTTTTCCAATCTCTTCCCTTCTATTTCCGTCCTTTGGGAAACGGTCATATGGACATATTTAAGTGGTGTATTAGTATTGGATTGAAACTGGTTTTTGTTTTACGTAAATTTCGGTAGTGATAAGTCAATTGAATTGCAGGTAGATGGCAAAAAGATACTTGAAGTAATTGCAACAGGAAGTAGCCGATATGCATTTGAGGTTGGTGATAATAATAGAGGGAAGGATTTTAATGGTTTCCGTGTCATAAAGTGTAAAAAAAAAACAGGATGGGTAAACATGTACACAGTTTGTGAAAAGCAAGAACTCATTGCAACTATTTAAGAAGTTATTCCTAGGCAACAAAATGTGTACTTTATGATTTATTGGAAGCATGTATGTTTTTAACTAGCGCTATAATAGAAATTGTCCTTTCTTCAAAACAGAGTACGAGTTGTAGATGTTGCGTGAAGGTAATAATAATCTAATTTCCTTAAATGTTCGTTTTTCATTGGATATTTCCTATGTGGTTAATCATTAACGCCACATATTGGATGGTCAGCACGAGTAAAGTACTACTATAAAAGTAGCTTCCTAAGGGCCCATGCCATTACTACCAATAATGTTAGAAACCTTAGATATTGTTATATTTAAACGACTGGATTAAACAAAATAAATATTAGGCGTAAACGGCCCATAGGGGACCTAGCTTCTCCAACGATTGTGTGTACGAAGATATATTTTCGACACGACTAGAGGGACCTAAAGTTTTTAATGCTGATTTCGAAAGCAATTTTATTTTTGAGAAGCTTCTCAAGACATTGAAGAACCAGTCCCTCCGCCCAGTATAGAAGAGGTTGGCTTAGCTATAAAAAAGCTAAAGAACGTCTAAATGGTCTACCTGCAGAGCTTTTCAAATACGGAGGTGAAGTTATGGTAGGGCGCATGCACCAAATCATCAACCAAGTTTGGGTGGAGGAAAGCATGCCCGATGACTGGACCATCAGCTCCATATGTCCCATCTACAAGAAAGGCGATCCTATGTCTTGCAAGAACTATCGAGGCATATCCCTGCTTAATGTCGCGTATAAGATCCTATCCAATGTGTGACCGTCTCAAACCTTTCTGCAACACACTAATCGGCATGTACCAGTGTGGCTTCCGGCCCGGCAGATCAACTGTAGGCCAAATCTTCACACTAAGGCAAATCCTGGAAAAGACCAACGAGTTTCAAGTCGAGACACACCATCTTTTCATCGACTTTAAAGCCGCATATGAAAGCATTCATCGTCAGGAGCTTTTTGTGGCGATGGCCGAATTCGGGATCCCGTCCAAACTGGTCCAGATGTGTCGCATGACACTAGATAACACGCGATGCAATGTGCAGTTTGGCAGCAGCTCATCTGAACTCTTTCAAACATGCACCGGATTTCGGCAAGGAGATGCGCTGTCGTGTGATTTCTTCAATCTTGTACTTGAGCAGATAGTGCGCAGGGCAGGTGTCAACACGGAAGGCACTATCTTCAAAAGATCAGTCAAACTGCTGGGGTATGCGGACCGGAAACCGCTGCTACTTCGGTTTGGCAAAACAAATGGGTTCAAAACTCCTAACTCGAAGGAAAAAGTGCATGCTCTACAGAACCCTTATCCTGCCAGTTCTGCTATACGGCGCCGAGTGCGATAAGCAGGAAAGGAAAGTTAATACTGGGATCCTTCGAAAGAAAAATCCTTCGACGGAGAAGATACAACCGCGAACTCTATGAGCTGAACCTTTAGCTTTTCGTGGATGTAGTCCGAAAAGCCAAACCTCGTGGACTACATTGGCTCAGCCACATCGAGCGAATGGACAGCAACGCTCCAGGCAAGAGGAACTTCGAATCCCAGCCCCCAGATTCGTGACAACAAGTAAGACCGAACTTCCGTTTTAAAGACCAAGCCATCGCGGATGCCAAAGCGCTTGGTCTAGACAACTGAAAGCAGCGTGCTCGGGATCCCAGAGGGTGGAAGGCTGCCGTATTTCAGGCAGGGACTCTTCACGGGTCGGGAGCCCATTAAGTAAGTAAGTAAGTCTCATGACATTTTATACTCTTGGATTATTATCAGACTTTCCCAAGAAGTGCGGATAAAAACTGTGTGGTGGTACGGGGCGGCATTTGAACCGACGACCCCTCGCTTAGTAGTCCAACGAACTTAACCACTAAGCCACTGAACATTACAGAGAGAAGAAATGTTCCAAATAATAAGTTTGGGTTTAGAAATAAACACTCAACGATAGACCAGGTGCATCGTATTATTGTTGTTATGGAATAGGCAGGGTTTCAGACAGTTTTTAATTGAGGAATAGAGCTCAAATTACATAGATACCAACAAATGCGGTCCTATGCGTTACTTCAATCGCATGTAGCAAATAGATTTCTTAGAGTGAGCTATGATAAAGTAACTTAAAGCAATTAAAGTCTTTGCAGAGAAGTGTTCTCAAGTCAACCTTATTATTTATCAGAAATAAACTACATGACAAAAATTCCATAATAGCTATCTTAGCTGACAATACGGCATCACTTGTAACCGTTGAAGGGTTATCTACAACAAGCTACTGACAAGTTACAGTCAGTAGTAAATAGCGTTAGGCAATGGGCACAACGATACGTCCTTTTACGCTTTAACTCCAGATACATGGATTATGAACGCAGCTACCTACTGCGAAACATGGGACCTTCACATCTACGAGGGCGGCTGAATAAAGATAAATAGCGAATCAATAAGGAGTTGTATCACACACAGAGACAGGCGTCTAAATCTATACAACTTCTGGCACAGCTTCAAGGTTACATTCCCAGAATGACAGAACTCGAAACATAAACACGTTTGTAAGAAATTCACTAGTCTTATATACGGACGGTTCTAAAAGCGATGAAGGGGTTAGAGCTGGAGTATATGATGAAACCACAAAATCTTTCCTCTATGCGAGCATGGAATGAAAAAATTCCGTATTTTCAGCCGAAACGCATGCAATAGAGCTGATTTCGAAAGGCAATCAGAGTGAATCTAAACCTAAACGTCATTGACAGACACATTTAGATTCCGTCTGACAGTTAAGCGGCACTATTTGATATTAACGTTCTTTGAAATCACTAAATCATATCATCAAATTAATATGGAATTGCCCTAAATTACTCACTGAACTAGGATGCACCCACAGAGTCCAATAACCTGCGTGCCAGGATACAGTGATTTTCATGGGAATGAAAAAGCCGATGACCTGGCCAGGAAAGGATCTGCGGAAGCAATTATTATTCCAAGACCATTATGTTACTTACTTACTTACTTAGGTGGCGCTACAGTCCGGGGTGGACCTGGGCCTCAACCAATACGCCTCTCCGGTTAGCACGATCTTTGGCTAACTGCCTCCAGTTGCGCACTCCAAGTTGGTTGAGGTCCCCTTCCACTTGCGCGCGCCACCTTAGGTGAGGTCTTCCTCTACTGCGTTGTCTCTCCGGGTTGGATTCGAAGACTCTTCGGGCCGGAGCGTTCGCTCTACATGTCCCAGCCATCTTAGACGACTAATCCGTATTTTTCTGACCAGTTCGCTGTTGAATCTCCTCCTCCAAAGCCCGTCAACGCAAACGGGACCGAAAATCACTCGAAGTATTTTGCGTTCAAAACGACCAAGGAGATCTTCATCCGCCTTTGATAACGTCCATGCTGCTGCGCCATACAGCAGGACTGGGATGATGAGGGTCTTATATAGAGTCTCGTTGGTGTTTCTCGACAAGGCCTTACTAATCAATTGCCTCCATAGGCCAAAGTAACAGCGGTTGGCAAGTGTAATTCTTCGCTTGACTTGTGACGATATATCATTGTCAGAGTTAATAGCGGAGCCGAGGTAGATAAAGTCCCAAACTACCTCGAAGTTATAGCTCTCTATCGTGACGTTCTGTCCGATTCGTCGATGTTGTGCGTCCCTTCTTGTTGACAGCATATATTTCGTTTTGCCCTCATTCACTTCTAAACCCATTTTTGCCGCCTCTGTACTGATACTTGCAAACGCACCAGTACGCAAGTAGTTGCATAGACTTTTGGAAAATTGTGCCTCTTGCGTTGGCTTGCGAGTTTCGAACAATTCTCTCAAGTAAGATGTTGAAGAAGTTACATGACAGCGCATCGCCTTGTCTAAATCCTTTTTTGACATCAAAGGTCTCGGTGAGATTGTTTCCGACCTCAATGGAGCAGCGAGAGTTCTCCATCGTCATCCTGCACAATCTGACGAGTTTGGCAGGGATGCCAAAACTAGACATGGCTCTGTATAGCTCGTCTCTATAAATGCTGTCATATGCGGCCTTAAAATCGATAAAAAGATGGTGAGTATCGATCTGGACTTCTTGGGTTTTTTCCAGGATCTGCCAAAGTGTGAAAATCTGGTCAGTTGTGGACTTACTGGGCCTAAAACCGCACTAATAGGGTCCAATCAGTTCATTGACGAATGGTTTCAGGCGTTCACACAGCACGGCAGACAGGATCTTATATGCGATGTTGAGGAGACTTATACCTCTATAGTTGGCGCAGTTAAGAGGGTCTCCTTTCTTGTGGATCGGGCATACTTTCCTCTGACCAAATCTTGGAAACGAGCTGGTGTATGGTCTCTACCAAATCATCTCCCGCTGCCTTGAAAAGTTCGGCAGTTAAGCCGTCCGGCCCGGCAGCCTTCTTGGATTTCAGTTTGGATATTTTTATCCTCACTCCATTTTGGTCAGGTGGGCGGCAGTCTTGGCTTTCATCACCCATGTTGAATGGTTCATTCTGCCTGACAGCGGAATTTGTGTCGTCATCGCCGTTTAACAGTATGCAGAAATGGTTTTTCCATATCCTCAGCACCGACTGTGTTTCCACTACTAGGTTTCCTTGTTCGTCTCTACAGGTATCTGCTCGGGTATTGTAGCGTTGACACGTTCTTTTAACCTTTTGGTAAAACTTCCGAACATTGTTCCTGGAGTAACACCTCTCTATTTCCTCGAACGCGCGCTTCTCATGCTCTTTCTTTTTCTTCCGGAGAAGCCGGTGTTCTTCCCTCCTCTTTTGCTCGTAGAGCCACGGCCCGCTCTCGTCTGTGCTGCATGCGCTTGCCGGCACTCTTCATCGAACCAGGGGTTTCGTGGGGGTGGTTTAATGAAACCCAGACCATTCTGTGGTGCGCATCAAAGACTAAATTTATTCATTACTGGATAAAAACTGAAGGAAGACTGAAACAACTGAAGGAACGAATCAAGTTCTTCTTCAAAAAGAACTAAGCAACTCCTTTAACTATCGAGAGGGCAACTGCACACTTTTAAGAGATTCTTGATGGCACCCCGCAGAGTTTAAATACACCTCATGGCTATGTTCGACTGCCACTGTGACTTAGCTTAGCAAAAACACGACTACGATTTCTGGGTATGCAGTAACTTGAGGACAACAAATATTTAAAAATCCGGCATGATGAGCGGTGAAACGGGTACTTAGTCCCGACTCCTTTTAAATCTAATTTATTTAAATAAACTGTTTCTTAAACAATTAGAATAGTTAAATTTGTCATCTAATTAATGCAAACATTCAGATTCAGATTCAGATTCATATTGAACTCGTCCAAATACAGCCCTGTTAGTGACATTTAAAGGCAACCTTTTTTCTAACCTACTGCAAAAATAGCACTGGTAATTTGCAAACCTGTATACGGCGGTCCTCTTTACCTTTCAAGCTTGTCTCACTCTTGGATAGCAATCATAAAAGACTTAACATATAATTACCTGCCCAGACTTTCGCTTTATGATAATCACAATAAACAAGTGTTGGTATTTATATTTTGTCATCATCAACCTAAACCGCTTTAGCATATTGACAAAACTTCAAAAGCCATCAAACCCACAACCAATAACCATTAACAAGGTCCTTAGTGAAATATTCCTCTCTTGCTGCTGCTATTCGTACCTGCATTGGGAGTTCACATCATCAATCTCATGAAGCCACATAAAAGCCAGCTTGCCTATAAACTTTTAATGTTCCCTAAGTGATATGACTTTCCGGCCAAATGCTTATGCACCACCACCACAAGCCGCCTATAAAAAAAAAAGAATCGTGCCAGAATCGGAATATCATTTTATATTCCATTTTCAATTTGTCTAAATCAAGACTTGCAAATTTAAAAGGTTTCCGGTAACCTCGCCTTCGCCTTCGCCGACGCCGGCCGCCGCCGCCGCTGTTAGTAACTTGTATATGCATCTGAAAACTTTCACAAGAAATAAAAATCCACAATTCACGTATTCCTTAGGGGGCGAAGTATTTTCGTATTTTATTGACTTTTCTCTTTAACCAAAAAAAAAAAAAAAACAAAAAACCAACATGGGGAGATATCTTCCCCATATGTGAAAATATGAAAACACTTGCGAATCACCGCGGCGACGTATGGGAAATATTAATAAATGCTTGGGGTTAATAACATCGGCATTTATGTACGTGGTACATCTTTTGCATAAACTGATGGTGGAGGATGGTTTTAGGATGGAGTTTTGGATTTTCCAACCATGAGAAAATTTTCTCTTACATAACTAAAACTTTGTATCCTCGAATGGATTTTTATGGGAATTGTTATTGGGGAAAAAGATTATGATGGCTTTGCGGCAAGGTATAGGTTTATCCGTCGAAGGAAAGGGTTAGAACATTTTTTTTTTTTTGTGGGAAGGCGTTCGGCTATATATTTGGCTTTGAAATTGAAACCGAAATGGCGTGGGTATATATGTTTCAAAATAAAGGTACTTTATTTAAATGTCGAAATGGGTTGAATATTTGGGGGGAATTTATGCGATAAGTGGTTACATAAAATCTATGATTTGTCAGCTTTGAAGGTATATATATTTTTTTTTTTTCTTTTTTACTTTGAGGGGGTTAAAGTTGATGCGAAACGGACGTATCACATTTATAGAAATACATAATTGATGACCGTATTTATAGCATGGAATATTCGATTTTCCGATAAATACATATTACATGCCAGTAATAGGATTTTTAAAATTCGGTTAACCCGAAACTTTTATTCGACAATCAGAGTGAACATTTTTTTTCTTACCTTTGGAGAGTGGGGGTATGTAAAATATGATATTTTCAAAGCTATACCTAGTTATAAATTTTCAATTTTCAATATCGCATGAACTAACTGCCAAGATGCAGGTCTAACCGTTCTTTTGGAACCTGCGGTTTCTATCTTCTAAAGATCTTTCCCCGGTTCCACAACCGATCCATTATTTCAGTACCGACACATTGCGATGACATTTATGTCATATTCTGATATAGATATGAAAACAATTCATTGTAAGTAGAAAACATAATTTTTTGAAATCTTATGATGCAACTATGCATTTTCTTTAATAGCTCTAACAATACTGGTTGATAGGAACAGCTAAGGATTCTAAAGTTCGAAATTCTTTCAGTACCAACTTAAGTCTTTGCACTATTCCAAATGACAAAAATTTAGCCTCAAACGCACGAACCATGGCAATAAACCTATACAAGACTTGGTGTAATATAAAAACCATCACATATTTATTGTGGTGCGATAGGTACTCTTATTTTAGAAAAGTGCCAGTATTGAAAGTACAACACTTCACGATATTTTAGTGCACCAATAGCCAATATCTACATTCTAAGTGTCGTAAAAAGTCCACTCGCCTGTGCAAACGTCGGTCAATGGAACCAGAAGAATAAATCTATTAAGTCGCAATCAAACAAAATAAGAAATTTATGAAACAAACAAAATGGTGAGAGGTATACAAAGGACCCTTCACTACCAGCTCGCCAAGACGAATAGCGTCAAAATTCAAACAAAGAGTATGGTGTATCGTGAGTTGGAAGAGATATCTTCTTCGCCCTTCGCATGCAAGACATCCCCCGCACAAATAGCGCAACCAACTTTAATATAGCCGCAGAGAAGGAGGAAATTGGGGAAATTCGTTTGCCGAAGTTCACTAACAATTCTCAAGCCCAAATTCTACACAGGTGGAGCCAGAATTCTAAGCTACTTTTAAAGAAACACTTTTCTGACTTTACTTTAAAGGAGCCACTTCTAATAATAAAAAAAAGTAACTGACATTTAAGCTATGAAAGTTGGGAAAGTTTGGCCAACTTCATGAGAGAAGTTTCTTAAATGATCGTGGATATGCACGAGAAAGTAAAAACAAGAGTTAGATGCCCCACTAGAGTCACCGAAGAGTTCCGAATCAAAGCCGGTGTCAACCATGAAAACTTGTTAAGTCCGTTTCAATTCTAGATTATCTACTTAAAAGAAAATGAAGGACCCTTAAGTGCACCAGTTATCGAGCGAGGATCAAACTAAATGACAGCAAGCACTAGATGTTCATTCTCTGACCAACAGCGAAGCAATCGCATCGTGTGAGTGTAATACGCTGAGTTAATTTGGCAGGCAAAGGCTGCTATAGTTCGTTTCATCCTTCTTGCATTTTTCTTCAAATGCACTCAATCCTTCCAGTTTTAAATTCGAAATCACTCTACAGTCGAGTAAATCTATTGGATCAGGCTGGTACAGAGCATATAACATGTTCATCGTACGATAGACTGTTGAAACGAACTACATATATCTTTAGCTGAAAAATAACGCAGTTATTCGTTCGGCGCTCTTTTGGGTAAACAATATACACAAAATTAATGGGCATTTGATAGCTTCTTAAAGTTGCTAGATCGGTGGTGAACAATGTTTAAACGGCAACACTGCTAATGATAGCAGAAGCAACAAAGCGTTAAAAGAATTGTTAGTTCAAAGGTCCTCTGTTAAAAAAATTGGAGCACAATCGGCTTAGTTGGTAATGGCATGTTCAGAAGACGGTTTTTGTCAGGTTCGGTCAAGGCGGAGGTGGCAGAAAGTACAGTGAAATACAGGGTGTTTTTTTTTAGAGGATAGAACTTCGAATTCAAATAAAACACAAGAAAATGGATTTAATGTCCATCGATTTAGCTTTCCTGGAAGGATAATATGACTTCGGGCATGTGGTCGCCGCGGCTGGTTCGAATAAAGACAAGTCTAGAGGTCCAATTTTCAACCACTTTTTTAAGCATTTGGGGCTGTATGTCGGCAATAACGCCACGAATGTTGGCTTCCAAGTCCCCTAAAGTTTCTGGTTTGTTGATGTAGGCGAGCGACTTCACATATCAGCAAAGAAAATATTCCAATGGTGTCAAATCACACGATCTTGGTGGCCAATTGACAGGTCCATTCCGCGAAATTATGCGCTCATCGAATGTTTCCTTCAATAAATCGATTGTGACGTGCGTTGTGTGGCATGTAGTGCCGTCTTGTTGGAACCACATCTCATCCACATTCATGCCATCCAATTCGGGAACAAAATAGTCGGTTATCATGGCTCTATACCGGTCTCCATTAACGGTAACTGACTCTCCAGCATTATTTCGGAAGAAGTATGGCCCAATGACTCCACCAGCCCATAGAGCACACCAAACAGTCAGTTTTTGTGGATGTAATGGCGTTTCAAGGGTCTCATGAAGATTCTCTTCACTCCAAATGCGGCAATTTTGCTTGCTGACGTAGCCATTCAACCCCAAATGAGCTTGCGGTAAACTTCGCGAACGGAACCATTATTTTCGAAATAAATTTGCACGATTTGCCAGCGTTGTTCATTTGTCAACCTGTTCATGATGAAATATGAAAGCAAACTGAACACAAATGACATTAGAGTTGCCAGATTTGACCACAAAATGACAGTTTTATCTCTATTCGAAAAACCAACCTCTGACAAAAACACCCTTTACTTATGTAGAGGGAAAGCCAGAGGTTACGATCAGGGTTCTGCTTTTGACAACAATGCGGTTCTTCACATCAGCTGGCTGATTGATGCCAATTTCATTTATTTTGGAAAGAAAATAGAGTTAATGAGTTTTCTTCAAGACCTGCGTAGGTATCGATTGAGGTGACTATTCAAATCACGCCGTAAAGTGCTTAAACTACAACTGTGTATGGATGGTAGAAATAGGCAACTGATGCACTAGAACCATGGATCCAGCTTCTGGAAGAAAGAAGATATAATCGAACCCGTTGGTGGCTGAAACGCCTCAGCAGTTACAAAACTGTGTCCACACTCGTTGTACCCCAACTATTAAATAGCCAGAATCCGAAAAAACTGACCAAAAAATTCGTATATATTAGATAAGTTTTTATGTATCCACTGATTATTCCAAGCTACCACCTCTGAGTTAGCCGCTCTTTTTGAGACAAAGGTCGATTATATACAACAAACTAATAAATTATTATTTCTCCATTTCAACATGGTTTTGTAGCTGCTAGATCCACTACTACAAACCTTACAATTTCTTATAGCACTGTACTGAACGAACTTGAGAGGGGCTTGCAATATGACGTTGTATAGGGTCCGCCATCTAACGTTTTTTTTTCAACTAGTGCTTATTTCGCGAATGGTAACACTTAGCTCATGTCTGATTTGACAGATAATTAGTTTTATACTTCCGCTGAACGAATATGGTTGTGTATACGCTTGAACAACGCTCTGGGAAATATTGCGGCATAATTGGGTAATTTTTCATTTTTTTTTTTTAAATGAGCAAGGTGGGGCCGTTACAGTCAATGGCGATCGTTATCGGGCCATGTTGAACGAATTTTTGATCACAAAAATTGAAGAGGAAGATATTGGCAACATTTGGTTTCAACAGGACGGCGCTACGTGCCACACAGCCGAAGCTACACTCGATGTTTTGCGCATTGTTTCAAAACAAAAGTTATTTGACGGATATATACCGATTTCTCTAAGGCATTTGATCGAGTTAGTCATGATGTATTACTAATGAAGTTAAGTAAAGCAGGATTTCACTTAAAATTCTTAAAATGGATAAATTCTTCCTTAATAAATCGTATTCAGCTCGTTCGCATTAACAATGTGCTTTCTTCGCCAATACATGTTGCCTCTGGTGTTCCACAGGAGAGCCATCTCGGTCCCCTTTTCTTCCTGTTATTCATTAATGACATTCCTGATCTATTTTGTCAGTCTCATTGCCTAATGTATGCCGACGACTTAAAAGTTTTTCATTGCATAAGTCCTGTACACGACTGCATTCTATTGCAAGAAGTCCTTGATAATTTATCAAAATTGTGTACGATTAGCTCTCTTGTTTTTAACATTGATAAATGCCAAAGCTTAACGCTCTGTCGCAGGCGTTTACCAATTTATTTTACATATCAAATCAACCAAAAAAGACCTTGGTGTTATTTCCGACCAAACAAAAATTTAAGTCATATTGATTGTGTTGTCGCTAAAAGCAATTCAATGCTCGGTTTCATTATTCGAAATTCGAGAGGTTTCTCTGATCAACATACTTTGCGGTGTTTTTTCATTTCCTTTGTGAGGTCCATTTTAGAGTACTGCAATATTTTCTGGAAACCTTCGTATGCAGTTCACTCTATTAGAATCGAAAAAATCCAAAAACGTTTTACCAGGTTAGTGGTGAAAAAACTTCGTTGGAATACGGAATGTAAATTACCTGGAATTTCGCCCCTATATATCCGAAGAAAGTGTTTGTCGCGGCAATGTTTATTCCGAACATATTATCTGATCATATTGATAGTTCTAAATTTTATCTTTAATTGATTTCAATGTTCCGGCGAGAATGCTAAGAGAACATTTAGTTTTTCAGCATGTTATACCATAGAACTGTTTATGCCGACAATGAACCTTTATTCAGGTGCTTAAAACAAGCAAATTTTGATTGCAACATGATTGATTTAAACCTCAGAAGATTTTTATTTAAAGCAGCTTTACTACTAAGTTTAAATAATTTTAAAAAGGAAGCGTAGGGGGGATGAGGTTGTAGGAAAACTGAAGGGAAGGCTCTACACCGCAGTTGTGCGTTCGGCGCTCATATACGGTTCACAATGCTGGACAATGTACAAAAAGTATGAGGGCAGCAGCTGAGATACAGATGCTTCGCATGACAGCAGGAGTAACAACGCTTGATCGAATAAGAAGTTCCAGAATCCGAAGAAGCCTTCACGTCAAAGAACCCATCTCGAAAAAATTGGCCTTAGCACCACCGACTCAGTTGGTATTGTCATGTTCCAGGAAGGGATCTTACGAACCCCGTCAAAAATGCAATGGCAATCAACGTTTCCTTGCAATCGCGTAGAGGGGCAGGCCTAAAAACTTCTGGATCACACAAAGGCAGAAACACCAGCTCTTGATTGGCCTCAATGATGAAGTGATCCAAAATCGGGATGCCTGCAGCGAACCTCATAGGCGGACCAGTACGAATGCAGTGAAGTGGGAGGGTTATGATCCTCTCGTCGTTAAATGGAGAGAAGATGTATGTATCAATTTGTTTGATGAAATATATGAAATGAAATAAAGTCTGTTATTTTTCCTCATTTGTGGGTCAGCACGACCACAAGTAACCAAAATTCCATACCCGTGTTGAAAAAGACTGCGAAAACTGCGGTTTTCACTTAATTCACCATCCAAAACGAACTCGGTCATGTGAGTTAAAAACAATTAAAAGATTATTCATTTCATATTAAGAAAAAAAAAAACAATATCTAAGGAGTAAAATATATTTTTTAAAGCATCTCATCATCAAACCTGCTTTTCCTTTTCAAACATCTGTCAAAAGGGATTTTATTTTATTTTATTTTATTTTATGCAAATCGAACGAAATTTCCTCCTTAAATGGCTAATTAAATTAAAACAACATGTTGCAAGCAATAAAATCACAATTACAAGCTACAGCAACTGTCCAACGTGCTACTTATTTTCAGTTTTAATTACAAAAACCGAGCCGAAATGAAACTCTTTATACAACAATTTAATAAAAATAAAATTTCCCATTAACCATTCAGGTTGCATGTTAACCATACATGCTTAGATTAAATGGCATTGTCATAAAATCGAGCGGTTTTTTTTCTTCTCCGTTCGGTTCTTTTGAATGTCGGTGCACCCGAAATTCAAATTTCTTTTACTACGGTGAAGGACGGTGAAGACCCAAACCCAGATTGGCGCTTCGCTCACCTTTTGTTTCATCGTGATGATGTCGGGAGCTGTGTATAGGTATAATCACCAAAAGCGGCGCCACCTTATCAACACCGTGACCAAGAATGAAAAGTGAAAAAAAAAAAAAAAACGAAAATCCAACACAAGTGACACATATCGATATCGCCGTCGGCCATGTAGCCGCGTTTGGAGCTAACTAAAAGCCTCTTAACGAAGTGGGATGGGAAGTCTGGGCTGCGCATATATGTATGTATGTAGTATTGGTGCGGATAAAGCGAGGGGCTTTTTGCATACGAATATCGAGTTCGATGGCAACGAGAACACAAACAACAGCAAACAGCAACGACATACGACGACAGGCAGTTAACAATCAATAAATTAAAAGCAACACGCCAGGTATAGCAGGTAATCCGTCTCTTGCTCCTCTCGGCTTGTTTCACCGGTCTTCAATGGCACAGCAGCGCGATAAGGGTCCCGTCCGCGCTGAGCGTTCATCCGTCCCGAGAACACACCCGCTAATCAAATTCAAACGGAACCACTCCGAAGTGGACCGCCCAGCGAGTAATTAATTCTTTTTGCAGAAATTAAAAAGTCATGTTAACCACCTAATTAAAATGCCTTAAGTATCGGCATTGCCATTGATGGGCACAGCGGCGGATTGTCAGCTTATAAGTGGTCCGATGTTTCGGTGGTCTGCGTCCAGGTGAGATGTGATGCAACCCTTGTCAGACGTGTTGTTCCCTTAAGTGGAGCTACCTACATACATCCAGATCGGGAACGGAAGCCAACTTCAAACTGGACTGCAGTTGAAGTATAGGTTAGGTACCACTACCACTGCTACGAAGACCCAATGAATAACAAGTGAAGCTCATAATGTAAACAAATTAGTAGAAGCATCCTCTTCGGGGTGGTGGACATGGCTAACAATTTGAAAGGCGAACACGTTTTTATACTTTGGCTGATGCTGATGCTGCTGCTGGCTGATACCGCCGTGCAAGGGGGACAGAACGATATTAAAAGGAGATTACGTTTGAGGGGGATTGAGGGGGACTGCTACTGGATTTCGTCTTCTCTCACTTTTGGAGCAGGTCAACAGCAGCAACAACAACACAACTCGTTCGTAAGTGAGGAGGAAATTAACGACGAGCTACATAACTACGATAGATGGACACCCAGCGGCGGATTAAAATCTTTCTCATTTAATATTCTGGACCACGTCATAGTTGTTCGTTTGTGGATCCGCTTAAGAGTATTCTCTGATCGTCCTTATTAGTGCAAACGACGCGGTGAAGATGGAACTGCCAGGAGGCTTTCATTTGGCCGGTTTTTGTTTTTTTTTTTTTTAGGTTTTTGCGTGCCGATCTTAATCAATGGATCATTGGCAAGATCGAGTAATGATCGGGTATAGTGGTATGCTACTGTTTAAGGACTCATTGGAATGCAGCAAATCACTGGATGCGGAAAATTGAGTTGGTTTTAGATATTTGCTGAGTGTTGGCATTTAAATTGGTTTACCGGCGCAGGGGGAGGGCATTCTGATGTGTACAATTAACTTTGAGGATAATTAATGGAAAAATTTCAAATTAACTATCATGTATGGATGATTCATTGAACTAGATGTACATACATAGCATCGCATGCAGAGAAGCGAAATTGAGCTGATGGACCAATAATTGAGAACTTTCTTGAGAGTTATTAGCGATGGTCAAAGTATGTACCCAATTCCTACCGAACGAAGAAGTAGGAAGTAGATGGATGTAGCGGTTTTGTTTAATAACTTAATAACAATAAAGAGCATTGGCCATTGCCGGCAACTGGAATAAATATTTACTTTGCAATTTTAACCATTTAGCAGTGAACTTAGTAATCGAGATATTATGATTTGCAGAACATTTTAGTTTGCTGGCTTATGCCGTGAAAAGCACAATAGTTTTCTTTATATCTTTGGCATCCTTGTGGGGTAAGTCGGACCGGCCACAAATACAATTGCGGCATAGCTTTAAAATGTATATTAAATTGGGTTGCTATAGATGTTAAAACCCGCCTTTGACGTTGTTTACCCTTCTAATCCCCTTTTACTAGCACTGCAAGTTCCTTTGACAGTTTTTTTTTGATCTTGAGTGTATTTCAAATGCATACTTTCAAGTCTGAGGGCTAACCTTGTACCTATAAACAAAAACTTCTGTCGGAATAGGTAATAGAAGATATTCCTGATGCAAACATTTTTTTTAAAATCAGCTTTGCTTGCTCCGAAAAATTTTCTAATTCAATCACTTCAACTGTGACTTCAGATTAAAAACAAGTTAACCCATATGTAACGGCTGGTCGATATATCGACCAGCAATTTTATCATTTTCCGTAGGCGAGGGGGAAAATCGATCTACCTGGTAGAATATGAGTTTCGATAGTTTGGTTTAATATCTAATCGACCTGTTTTTGCGTTTTTCTCGATTTAGATTTTTGCGTGGTCTTTTACGGAAAACTGCAAAACACCTTTTTGGACAATAAAAAGAAATATTCCGGAAAAATAGGAAAATTACAGCAGCGGAATGACCGCCCGTAAACAATAGCTATTCCATGCCTGTTTTAAAAAAAAAATTTTTGGGCACGAATCACGATCTTTCGTCATGGGCTAGTTGGGCGGAGAAGGTAGCTGGTCGAGATATCGACCAATAGTACTATGCGATATACAAAAATGCACTGTAAATTTATTTCGGTTTGTAATCGGATCAAACTTTATAGCCAAGACATTTCCGCTATTTCAGCTTCCGATGGTTGATGCCACGAAACCCCCTCCAAATCATAGGGACACTTGTAAGACAAACAACATCAGGTCAATGCAAATAAGTATCCTAAGATAATTTTTACGCGTTAGCTGCAGCTGTGTCAACAGATAAGTATATGTTACGGCGCGGCGTCATTAGCTATTATTTTGCTTTATTGCGTATTTCATACAAGAAAAGGGTTTGCCATACGGCGGTGCCACGGCGTCTGTAGATCCAGAATATGCAGACTGTGGATTGGGAGAAACCGTCGTTCTGAAGCTGATGAGCAATGTGGCGAATCCATTGCAACATTGCGTTGCATTCGACAATTTTTTCACATCGCATAAATTGATGTGTCGGCTGTCTTCGCTTCATTATTTCGTCACCGGTACTATTCGGGAAAATCGAACCAACGGTCCCACACTTATGGAAGTTCGAACAATGAAAATGAAAAACCGCGGTTCATTGGACTACTCCTTCGATAAGACGAATGAGATTTTGATGGCTCGATGGAACAACAACTCTGTCGTCACTGTCGCATCCAACCACAAAGCGATCGAGCCAATGCAAAGAGTAAAGCGTTGGAACCGAAAAACTCGAAAAATGACGACCGTGGAAATGCCTCATGTTCTCAAGGCATACAACAAGCGCATGGGTGGTGTCAATCTTTTCGACATTGCAATGAATAATTATCGCACCCGCGTTCGTGGCAAGAAATGGTACTGGCCATTGTTGACCAATGCATTTGATGCAGCAATGGTAAATGCATGGAAAATTCATTCACACATAAATCAGGACACGAAGAAGAAAAAATGTGTCATCATGAGCCAACTAGATTTCCGTGTTTACGTAACCGAATGCTTGCTGCGCCAAGATAGAGGTGGAATCCCGAAGACTCCGAATGCAACCAAAATAAGCGAAAAGGTCGCGTTGAACGATATTCGCCGCGATAGAACCGACCATGGAATCATTCACAGCACAAAAAAACTTTCTTGTCGTGTCTGCCACAAACATGCCTCATTCAAGTGCAGCAAATGCGATGTTGCATTACACACAAAATGTTTTAATTCATTCCACAGCATATAAAATAACGATTTTCCATTACCATATTTATTTATTTATTCTATAATCGAATCTATTTATCAAATAAAATATTACAAAAATAATTTCTGAATTTTTGGTTCACTTTTGCATTTTTGTATATCGTATGGTACTATTGGTCGAGATCTCGACCACCACCTCCACGGTACCCTTGGTCAGGTACGACTCCAATTTTTTTTTTGCGGGTATTCTGACCCAAAATTGGCTCGCACACAAAGTTTCAACAATTTTGAATGGACAGTTTTCGAGCCGTTACATATGGGTTAAGCTCTATCCATTTTGACGTAATGATTTGAGTATTCATCTTTTGTTAATACCATCACAAAGCAAAAGCACTACGTTCTCTAATTGTTCTCGCTCAGTTTGTTCGCGACTGAGCTTCATCGAAAGATCAGACCAATCGCATTGCAAAATTCATTGTTATTGGCTCGTTATGACCATAATTGGTTCTATGTCTTTCTGTGTAAAATAAGCTTTTAACCCGCTGTGACCTTTTGGAAATATATATCTACACTAAGTTAACCTTTCACCTTTCGAATTTAAGTTCGTGAGCAGCATGTGGTGAATCCCTCATAGAGGGGGGGAATATTCCAAATACGGTTCGACTAACGAGCAGTAAGTAATTTTAAGGCTATTAGTCTTTGAAATTGCGCTTAAGAAAGCCTAGACCTGGCAATGACATAATCTTTATGCTAACAGAAGCTAAACTTATTGTCAAATATGACACCAAGACCTTTAACTTCATCAAAAAGTTGAAGTCCAAGATGGTTTATAAAATAATTATAAAAAAGTGGTTTACCAACGAGGTTATGATTAGAACTAGGGATTAAAATTCTCAGACTTCATACTGATCGCCGGTTTTACAACATTAGCAGGCCTTCCTGTTTCACATCACTTCGTCACTGAGGCCAATCATATTCGGTAGGGAGGCAATACTGCCTCTCTGTTCATTTAGTAAGGACCCGAAGGCTCCCATATTCTTCTAAAACTTAGTGGTGCTGAAAAACCTATCAATTTTCTGACCAGTTTCTACAAAGTCCAATGGAAAGCGACATTACTAAGTTGAGCTTTATGATCTCTGTTATTAGATGAGCAGTTCGACCAGGCATTAAATGTCGCTTTCTTTTCATATATCTTTGCCTTAGCTTCCTCCGTCCACCATCATGATTCTTTGGTACGTTGGTAGTGCTATTTTGAAACTCCGATCAGTGATTTAGCTCTGCCTAACTAAGGTCACTATATAGGGAATCCACACATTTTGTGCACTTATAATCCTTAACTTCGTTGAAATTGTAACGAAGATAGTGATGATAGTGAAATGCTTCGCATTTTTGTTCGTCCAGTTGATTTTCATTATTTCGGACACTCATTTTGTTTTCTGGATGATTGCTTCTCCCAATATTATTTTGTAATCTGTAAACTGCACACCAAATGGTAGTCAACCATAGTTTCATTGCTGCCACTGCTATGAGTGAATAGGTGGCTATGTGCCGACTTTGTTTGACGAACATAGTATAGTACGATTAGACCATATGACTGGCTCATGTTCAGGATGTTTTTTCCACAAGAATTCCCGTACCGCATCCCCCCTCTCACTTTGGGATGTTCTTGATGTGGTTGTGAAAATCTGCATCTTTTTCACTCTACTCGCCCGCAATATTCCACCAGTTTGAAAGACATCAACCGATCACTGAAACTTAAAATGGTTAATACTTTGCCTAACAATTCTGCCGCAAGGAGGCGCTACCAATAGCGTTCTTTCTCTGTTCTTAGTAAGGTAGTTAGAAAACTTGAGAAATGAAAACCCAATCGCATTCGTACCTATTGCCAAAACTAGGGAGTGAAAAAAAACAAGCGAACAAAAATAAATATCATAAAAAATTCAAGATTTTAAAGGATTTCTAACATGGATAATGAATTATTTTCCAAATTGAAGTCACAATTTAGGTCACTGAATTGTATTATATCCCACAACCTTTTTGGGTTTGACTTCGTCGAGCGCAGTTGGATCTTTTACATGCCTGTCCGTGGGTATGTGCGAAGATGAAAATACATTTTCAAAATCTGAGTCCTTTGAACATTGTCTTTCAGTCTTAGGTTGCTTGATCACATCCTCAATATGTTTTGTTGATTTCGACAGAAGAATCAAAAGGAGAAACTTAGACGAGTTTATTTAATAATAATGATGCAAATTCTAACGCATAAAGACAGATTTAACCTGACGAAATTGGTTTAAGTAGAACAAAAGGGGGGGATCACACAGGGGGATCCATATAGAAATGCAGTCAAAAAAAGTAGAAATTATAATATCTCTCTATTTCTCTTTTGATCATAACACATCGTCGGGAATATAGAAGAAGCTGATCAAATCAAAAGTTCCTGAAAAATCCGTATACTGTGGGACAGCGCAACTTTCCTGACCAACCAAACTTCAGTAAGAGAATTCAATTTGAATCAATTTAAAAGAAGCATAGACAAGGCTAGCAGCATGAAAATTGCTAAATTAGTTTGCATTCAAAGACACAAAGACACACGAGTGATGAATCGAAACAAAATACGCGTATTTTTCTTCCATATAAAAATGTTTACAAGGGTAAAAAGTTCCAAGAGAGGCTCTATACTAATTTCATGGAGGAAGTAGACAGATTGGATTGTGTCTACCTGCAGTTGATTCAATTTCAATATATTTGCCTAAAACAGGTTAATAATTTTAATAGCCCGAAAATAAGGATTATTTTATGTTTGTTTGAGCAAAGAGATACAAAGGAAAGAGGAGTGGAGACAAGACGAAAACATGTTTTGGCCAAATCTTTCTCTTAGCTGTATTATCAGCTCTGTAGGTTTTTTTTTTCCTTTAAAATTTTTGGGGTAGACAGAGTCTAAAATGTCTCTATGATGGCTGTACCTAATAGATTAAGAAAACTGTGTTTATATAGGGTGTTTTTTTTTAGAGGTGTAGAACTTCGAATTCAAATAAAACACAAGAAAATCGTCTTAATGTCCACCAATTTGGCTTTATTGAAAGGATAATTTTAAGCCATTAATGTTTAAATATGATTTCGGGCATGTGGCCGCCGGGGCTGGTTCGAATAAAGACAAGTCTAGAGGTCGAATTTTCAACCACTTTTTCAAGCATTTGGGGCTGTATGTCGGCAATAACGCCACGAATGTTGGCTTTTAAGTCCCCTGACGTTTCTGGTTCGTTGGCGTAGGCGAGCGACTTCACATATCCCCAAAGAAAAATAATCCAATGGCGTCAAATCACACGATCTTGGTGGCCAAGTGACAGGTCCATTCCGCGAAATTATGCGCTCATCGAAGGTTCCTTAAATAAATCGATTATGACATGCACTGTGTGGCATGTAGCGCCGTCTTGTTGGAACCACATCTCATCCACATTCATGGCATCCAATTCGGGAACAAGATAGTCGGTTATCATGGCTCTATACCGGTCTCCATTAACGGTAACTGACTCTCCAGCATCATTTCGGAAGAAGAATAGCCCAATGACTAAAGCACCCCGAACAGTCTGTTTTTGTGGATGTAATGTCGTTTCAAGGGTCTCATGTGGATTCTCTTCACTCGAAATGCGGCAATTTTGCTTGTTGACGTAGCCATTCACCCCAAAATGAGCTTGCGTTAAACTTCGCGAACTGAACCAATATTTTCGAAATAAATTTGCACGATTTGCAAGCTTCGTTCATTTGTCAACCTGTTCATGATGAAATGGCAAACCAAACTGAACATATATGACATTAGAGTTGCCAGATTTGACCACGAAATGTCAGCGGTTACTTGCAAGAAAAGCTGTAAGGAGCGCCAACTACGTAAAATGAATGATAACACCATTAAGGGGATTTGCAGCTTTTACTTCTCAGGGATCAGAATGAATGCAGTAAGAAGTTAAATATTTCTATTTATGTTTTGTTTCAATTTTGCTTCAATTAAAATATTTCATTATGCTTAAACTCTGAGCTACTTTACTTGTAGTGAAATGTCTTTAGAATACTAACTTGTTAGGCAAGAATAGTTTTAATAGGTATTTTTGATATAAATGATTTTTTTTAAATATGGCAACGCTGGCATGACATTTTATTTACATAAATTTAAGCTTAGATGTGCATAGTTGTTCCTTAATCAAACCTGACAATTATTACCTACCTACCAACTAAAAAAAAAAAACACACACACTCTCTAGAATTAGCAGTTCCCTTCCGTTGAGCCCGACAGAATCGCGTGACTGAAGCCTAAACTTCAATCCATGTTTGCATGCTACCATCTCACAAGGATCATTAATTACTACATTAATTTCGTATCTAACACGTTTAGGTCTGTGTATGTGTCTGTGACAACTGAACTCACCTGCCAAGCGATCCTTCACCGCCTGATGCGCTAACGCCGCATGATGCAGTGGTGGCAGCGCCCATGTCAGTGGCGATCTCTGCGGTGGTACTCTTAACACATGACCGGAAGAATACAAGTGTGGATACGAATAGAGGGCAGTAGCAGCATTACCATACGGCGTCGATGCAATGCTAGTCGCTAATTTATACGCCGCCATAGCATCACTGTCGACTGTGTTAAGGTCTTTATCTGGACTTTTGTTGTTATTCTCGAAGGGTTTCGACAGCAGTCGTGATATGCTGAAAGGCAGGTTCTCGCTGGATGATGATCTTGTTTGTTCCGATTGAAGGGATTCACTGCAGAAAAAAAAAAAAACAAAATCCATTAACATTAAATCAAATGAAAACCTCTTTAACATGATTCGCGATTAAGTTAATGAGTTGCTGAGTTGAGGCATGATGAATGGTTGCTCCATTCACAATAGCATGTACCTAATTACAAATTAATAAAAAAGCGATATAGAAATGGAAAGATGTCAGTAAATGGAGTATGGACATTGGACGGTTCGTGGCTGCGACCCACGCGATCTGATCTGGGTGCGATAGCTTGGTATGCAAATATATGTACATATTTCGCGCTTTGCCTTCCGTGAAACATTAAGTGGTCATGTTGGAGCAATGAAATATGAATTTTTCTGTGGATTAGTGTTGTTTGTGGGCGAACATAGAACTGGACCAGTATTATGTGAAGCAAATCATTGGTTATACATTATGATTGGAATGCATTTGCGAATTTCAACGATTTTTATTATTATTTGTTTATTTTTATCTGTTAAGTTTAATTCGAAAATGAAAACTTAGTCACTGTTTGGAGATAATGTTTTGCTTATTTGTTATTTAGTTGACTCTTTTGCAATAAACTTTTATTGAATTGAATTAAATTCAATTAAATACCGTTCATCCTTTTTTTATAAAGTTGTTGTGGGTGCAGTGGCTTAGTGGTTAAGTGCGTTGGACCACTAAGCGAGAGGTCCCTGGTTCAAATCCCGACCTGTACCGCCTGAAAGTTTTTCTTCGCTGCCCCAAGAGTAAAAAATGTCATGAGAAGCTTCTCAAAAATAAATTGCCGTTCGGAATCGGCATTAAACTTTGTAGGTCCCTCCATTCGTGTCAAAAATATAACTTCGCACACACCATGGTTGGAGAAGCTAGGCTTTAGGTCCTGTATGGGCCGTTTATGCCTAATATATTTTTTGTGTATGCTCTCACTAGTTTTGATAGGGTTAGCACTCAACCGTCTTACTCATCATGCGATTTGGACCACTTTTACTTCGAAGTGTATTTTGATCTACAAATCAGACGATGGGTCTTCATTTGACCTTTCTTATGGCATATAAATCTCAAATATCATAAAAATTGAGTTCGACGATTTGTGAAGGAAACACAATTGAGGTCTAATCGTTCAACCTGCCTTAATATAATGAGAATTTTATATCATTGGAAAGGTATTGTGGAAGGGAAGTAATGAATAAGTAATTTGTTAGTAATTTGAAGTTATTCATTACTACAACTTCGGCAACTTAGGGTGATCCATTTCGAAGTTCCCTACTTTTTTAAAGAAAAAAACACAGAAAATTCAAATTTAATGGAGAATGTTTATTATCATTTGAAAGAACATTCTTTGGCATTTATTTTTTGAAGATTATGTCTATCAAATGTTGGCCGTTGCTACGTCGCAGATGGTCCATCCGTTGAGTCCAATTTTCGATCACTCGTTCGAGCATTTCGACTGGTAACTGGCGAATGACACGCGTGATGTTTTCCTCCAAGGCCTGAATCGAGGCGGGTTTGTCGGCATAAGCTTTTGACTTTACAATATCCCCACAGGAAAAAGTCTAACGGTGTGATATCACACGATCTTGGTGGCCAATCGACCGGCCCAAAACGTGAAATTATGTGCTCACCGAAATGTTCTCTCAATAAGTCCATTGATTGATGCGATGTGTGGGAAGTGGCGCCGTCTTGCTGAAACCAAATGTCGCCGAGATCACGAGCTTCAATTTCAGGCATCAAATAGTCGGTTATCGGAAATATGGACCGATGATTCCACCGGCCCACAAACCACACCAAACCGTTGTTTTTTCTGGATGAAGTGGCAGTTCTTCAATCTCTTCAGGTTGCTCTTCGTCCCAAATGCGGCAATTTTGTTTGTTTACATACCCATTGAGCCAGAAATGGGCCTCATCGCTTAACAAAATTTGCCTCGAAAACGTCGGATCTTCTTGGAACTTTTCAAGAGCCCATAGAGCGAAGCGATGTCGCTTGGGAAGGTCGAGCGGCTTCAGTTGTTGCACAAGCTGTATTTTGTACGCTTTCAATTTAAGATCTTGACGTAAAATGCGCCAAGTCGTTCCATACGTCAGTCCGAGTTGCTGCGAACGGTGCCGAATCGACTCTCTACGGTCTTCGTGTACACTCTCAGCTACGGCCGCTATATTTTCTTCACAGCGTGCCGGACGTGGTCTATTCGGTCGAATATTATCCAATAATGAATGCTGGGTCTCAAAATGGGTGATGGTGTTGCGAATAGTACGCTCAGTAGGCCGATTATGTTCACCATAAGTTGAGCGAAGTGCACGAAACACATTCCTCACAGAACGTGAATTTTTATAATAAAGTTGAACAATTTGTAAACGTTGTTCACGCGTATGTCTTTCCATTATGAAATGCCAAACAATACTAAACAAAAATAACATGACAGCATGACACGACTCACACGTGATCTGTCAAAAAAGGCTATTGAAAAAAGTATCTCTATTTGGATCACCCGTTATATGACAATTTCAATTGGCCAACGTGTCATTGTGGCATGCATGTTCGAACATATTTATTCGATCGGTCATTAGTCCGAAATGCTGTTCAGAAATTAAATTTAAATACAAAATTGCTAATTGGTGTCAAAACGTTGGACTAAATATTAATCATAAAATTAATAGTTTGCCTCGTACTAAATAGTCATCAAGAAGACACATTATTTCTTTGTAAGCTCGTCTTTTTTGAAGGCATGTTTTATGCGACCATAACCCTAAAATCCGTTTTGAATTCTTGGTTTTTCATACTGAACCTGTCGCATCATCATCCAATACCATCTGCCGCACTAATAACTGGGGTTCGATAAGGTCGTTCGCAAATATTTCTGTCAGACCTGATTGTTTTAATTTTTCCTTTTTTTTTATATTTCTCGTGAGCCTTTGCAACGTTAAAACCAAAATAACTTTAAATTTGATTAAAATAAAAACTCTTTGGTAGCTCTAGACGGGAAATGACGAGAAATAAAGCCAAATCATAAAACTGTAGGATTATTTCCATTCCAAAATCGAACCGCCTGCGGAAAGGGGTTAGAAATCCCTGAATCCGGCTTGGAGGCCCTCTCAGGTACTGTAGCAAAGAATTGTGAAATCCCTTAATTCCGCGTAGCGGGTCACCAAGGTACTATTTAAAATTTGGCATTATTTCGTTTGGCAATATTTCACGTCACCGCCCTAGTCAGCCCATCGTCTCTAAAAGCGATGGCGGGGCAGTTCAATATTCACCTGTGCTGGGTGCATTCCAGAAAACTGCTGGGCGGACGAACTCGTCAAACTCGGAACTAATCTCTCAATCTTATTCAAATGACTTTCGTACCAACTGCATGGATGAAGAAACAGGAGGAAGAAATAACTCTTCACCTTCGTTGCACATGTCTTGTTCTCTCTCAGAATAAAATCTTCGTCTATCAGCTTTCTTTTACAGTGATCTCGCTTCATAAGAAATAAATGAATGTGAGACGTAAACGGCCGGTGCAGGACCTAAAGCATATATGTAGCTTCTCCAACCATTGTATGTGCGAAGATATATTCGTTTTTTTGGACGAATTGAGTTTAATGCCGATTCTGAAAGTCAATTTTATTTTTGACACGTAACCTTTAAGACTAAAATTTAACAAAAAATCTAAGACGTCGTCTACAATTCAATCATTCCAGGCTATGCATATTTCTTTATACCGGGTGATTTTTTAAGAGGTTTAGAACTTTTTTTAAAAAAAAAAACACAAAAAATTCGAAAAAATGAATGAAATATTTATTTGAATCGATAGTTTGAACCTTGCAATTTAATGTTTAAAGATAATTTCATGCAAATGTTGACCGCGGCTGCGTCTCAGGTAGCCCATCCGCTGAGTCCAATTTTGGCATACTCTTTCACACATATCGGCCGGTATCTCACGAATGAATGCATGGATGTTGGCTTCCAGTGCGTCAATCGAAGCGGGCTTGTCCCTATACACATTAGCCTTGGCATACCCCCACAAAAAATAATCTAATGGTGTCAAATCGCACGATCTAGGCGGCCAATTGACCGGCCCGAAACGTGAAATTAACTGTTCACCAAACTCGCCTCGCAATTGCGCCATTGTTTCGCGTGCTGTGTGGCATGTGGCACCGTCTTGTTGAAACCACATATCATGCAAGTCAAGAACTTCCATTTCGGGCAAAAAAAAGTTTGTTATCATCGCTCGGTAGCGTTCACCATTGACAGTAACGCTGCGATTCGCATCATCTTTGAAGAAATATGGCCCAATAATGCCGCCGGCCCATAAACCGCACCAAACAGTGGCTTTTTCGGGATGCATTGGTAGCTGTTGCAATGCTTCTGGCTGATCTTCACTCCAAATGCGGCAATTTTGCTTATTTACGTACCCATTCAACCAAAAATGAGCCTCATCGCTGAACACAATTTTTCGATAAAAAAGCGGATCCTCGGCCAGCTTTCCAAGAGCCCATTCACCAAAAATTCGGCGTTGTGGTAGGTCGGCTGGCTTTAGTTCTTGCACCAGCTGTATCTTAAAAGGCTTTACGCCCAAATCCTTCCGCAAAATTTTCCACGTAGTGCTGTAACAAAGGCCTAACTGCTGGGAACGGCGCCGAATCGACATTTCGCGGTCTTCTGTCACACTAGCTGATACGGCCGCAATATTTTCTTCAATACGCACAGTACGTAAACGTGTTGGTGGTTTAATGTCCAACAAAGTAAATTTGGTGCGAAATTTGGTCACAATCTTCCGAATAGACTGCTCAGAAGGTCGAGAATGCCAATCATAAAATGGAAGCAGCGCGCGATGAACATTTCGAACCGAGCACGAATTTTGATAGTAAAATTCAATAATTTGCAAGCGTTGTTCATTTGTAAGACGATCCATGGTTAAATTGCAAACCAAACTGAAGCTGTTTGACAGTGACACAAGGTACTAAACACACGTCAGCTGTCAAAGCCAGTGTTGCCAAAACCAAACCAGCTAAAAAATCACCCTTTAGTAAGAAAAACCTTCTTACAACTCAATTTAAACATCCACAAACACATTCTTCATGCATCCATACAAAGAAATACAACTTACTCCCACTCAACGACAACGACACAGTCGAACAAATGACATCTTCGAAATGAAATTTCTTGGTTGAACAATAACGGACCACCATAAGTATAGTAATAGCTATCAGATTCGATCTTGATCTGTCAATCAATTATCATTTCAGGCTTTCAACGATTTGAGAGAAAAAACGAAAAATCTCATTAATAACGCTAAAACCATAGATAAAAGCAACAACAAATAAAAATTGAGATTTAAAATCAACTTTTTTAAGCCTGTAAAATATAAGCAGGGCCAATCAAGCTATTTGCATTTTAATCGATTGCCGTTGTTGAAAGCTAAATTCTGAATAATGACTATACATATATAACACTAAGGTGAGGCATTATTGGTTCCGATTGATGGGAGTCTATTAATTAAAATACAACTTTTTTTTTTTTTTTTTTGCTTCTTTTCAATACATTAGTAGAACGATGTACATTTTATATATGTAAAAACTGTCTACTAATGTTAAGCGAGTTAAGTGATTCAGATCAATTCAGACTTCAGACAGAGAAGTGTGAAATATCAAGTTGAAACAAAAACAGAACACTTGCAATTTCTTAATGTTTAAAGTGCATTAGTAATTAATTAATCTTAAATGGGAACAAAATTGTTCGATTTGCGGATTTAATGCACAACAGAAGCTGATTTATAGACAAGTAGGATTTATGGTCGATTACTTAGTTGACATCAATCCGTTTGGTAGTAAGTTTTACTGTTTGCAAATTACAGCTTAGCAATGAGGTGTTATTACTTGTTTTTTTGTTTTAAAAGAATCCAAATAGGCAATAATATCTCTTCATGCAATTTCTTTCCTTTTCTTCTATGTGTGGTTAAGTAAATAATAAGCGACTGTGAAAGCTTGATTGTCTCATCACTTATTTAAAGACATCTATAAAGCTGAATCTATATTTGCGTTACTAAGGAAAATAACTTTTTGGATTGTAAAGAGTGTTTTTTTTAGAGGTTGGTTTTTCGAATACAGATAAAACTGACATTTTGTGGTAAAATCTGCCAACTCTAGTGTCATTTATGTTCAGTTTGGTTTGCCATTTCATCATGAACAGGTTGACAAATGAACGACGCTTGCAAATCGTGCAAATTTATTTCGAAAATAATGGTTCAGTTCGCGAAGTTTACCGCCAGCTCATTTTGGGTTGAATGGCTACGTCAACAAGCGAAATTGCCGCATTTGGAGTGAAGAGAATCCACTTGAGACCCTTGAAACGCCATTACATTCACAAAAACTGACTGTTTGGTGTGCTCTATGGGCTGGTGGAGTCAATGGGCTATTCTTCTTCCGAAATGATGCTGCAGAGGCAGTTACCGTTAGTGGAGACCGGTATAGAGCCATGATAACCGACTATTTTGTTCCCGAAGTGGATGGCATGAATGTGGATGAGATGTGGTTCGAACAAGATGGCGCTACATGCCACACAGCGCACGTCACAATCGATTTATTGAATTTCGCGGAATGGACCTGTCACTTGGCCACCAAGATCGTGTGATTTGACGCCATTGGATTATTTTTCTTTGGGGATATGTGAAGTCGCTCGCCTACGCCAACGAACCAGAAACGTCAGGGGACTTAAAAGCCAACATTCGTAGCGTTATTGCCGACATACAGCCACAAATGCTTGAAAAAGTGGTTGAAAATTCGACCTCTAGACTTGTCTTTATTCGACCAGTTGGGGCGGCCACATTCCCGGAATCATATTTAAACATTAATGGCATAAAATTATTCTTCCAATAACGTCAAATTGGTGGACATTTAGACGATTTTCTTGTGTTTTATTTCAATTCCAAGTTCTACACCTCTAAAAAAAAACACCCTGTAGTAGCGAAAACAGGTTAACTAGGTTTGCTTGCTACACAATATCTGGGTTTGCTCAAGTATTTATGCTTTACAACGTATTCCATTTACTTATCAAAAAGATATTTTCTGGTTAAAATAAAAATGCTCCAAAAAGTGGTATTAAAAGGGCTCCAAAAATACCCTAAAAAATCTGCCAGTTAAACATTTCTTTTAGAACTGTTTTCCCATTTCATTAAATTTTGCTGAAAGAAAAAAATATCGTGTAAGTCCTTAAAATGATATATTCGAAAAAAAATATTCAAAACATTTTTCTGTCCTTTTTGCTCATTAAATAATTTTCGTTATACAAAAATCCCTCGATAATTCAAATTTCTCTAAAATGTCAATCTACAACAATTTACATTGAGTAAATTCAGAAACTTCAAACATTGTGATGCGGCATCACTGCTTATTTGCGATGCTGATGCTTTGTTGGTCGAACATTTCGTAGGCGGTTTAGAACGCAAATGCTTACATTAAACAATGTTTTTTTGTCAAGTTAATTTTTTATTTAATGAAAAATGGATATGTGAAAAATGTTTCTTGTTAACATTTTTTTTCTAGTTTTTTTCGATCAAAAATACATTTTTACATTAAACAAAAATATTTAATCAGTTAAATTCGTGTATTTAATCACTTTTATTGCTCTTCTGATATAACGGGTGATCCAAGTAGAGATATTTTTTTCAATAGCCTTTTTTGACAGATCACGTGTGAATCGTGTCATGCTGTCATGTTATTTTTGTTTAGTATTGTTTGGCATTTCATAATGGAAAGACTTACGCGTGAACAACGTTTACAAATTGTTCAACTTTATTATGAAAATTCACGTTCTGTGAGGAATGTGTTTCGTGCACTTCGCTCAACTTATGGTCAACATAATCGGCCTACTGAGCGTACTATTCGCAACACCATCACCCATTTTGAGACCCAGCATTCATTATTGGATAATATTCGACCGAATAGACCATGTCCAGCACGCTGTGAAGAAAATATAGCGGCCGTAGCTGAGAGTGTACACGAAGACCGTAGAGAGTCGATTCGGCGCCGTTCGCAGCAACTCGGACTGACGTATGGAACGACTTGGCGCATTTTACGTCAAGATTTTAAATTGAAAGCGTACAAAATACAGCTTGTGCAACAACTGAAGCCGCTCGACCTTCCCAAGCGACATCGCTTCGCTCTATGGGCTCTTGAAAAGTTCCAAGAAGATCCGACGTTTTCGAGGCATCATCGGTCCGTATTTCTTTAAAAATTATGCCGATGCGAACGTAACCGTCAATGGCGACCGTTATCGTGCCATGATAACCGACTATTTGATGCCTGAAATTGAAGCTCGTGATCTCGGCGACATTGGGTTTCAGCAAGACAGCGCCACTTCCCACACATCGCATCAATCAATGGACTTATTGAGAGAACATTTCGGTGAGCACATAATTTCACGTTTTGGGCCGGTCGATTGGCCACCAAGATCGTGTGATATCACACCGTTAGACTTTTTCCTGTGGGGATATGTAAAGTCTAAAGCTTATGCCGACAAACCCGCTTCGATTCAGGCTTTGGAGGAAAACATCACGCGTGTCATTCGCCAGTTACCAGTTACCAGTCGAAATGCTCGAACGAGTGATCGAAAATTGGACTCAACGGATGGACCATCTGCGACGTAGCAACGGCCAACAGTTGATAGACATAATCTTCAAAAAATAAATGCCAAAGAATGTTCTTTCAAATGATAATAAACATTCTCCATTAAATTTGAATTTTCTGTGTTTTTTTCTTTAAAAAAGTAGGGAACCTCGAAATGGATCACCCTTTATATAATTTCAAAGTTAGTGATTTTTTAAAAACAAATTTCTTTGTTAATTTTTGTTTTTCAAAAGTAAATAGAATATTTTTTAGAATTATGACAGTTCTTACCTTTCTCTTGGGTGTTTTTGTAAGACTTTCGCAAGAGGTAAGGCAGCGAATAACAATCTCAGGTGGAAGTGCAACGCACTAACCACTGAGCCATTGCAGTTAAAATACAGTGTAGTGTTCTTCAAGCTCCACAGGGGTCATTATTTCTTTTGTGATTTAAAAAATGCATCTAATTTTCACATATTTCACCCTCCGAAAAAGGTCAAGGGGTACCTATGTACTCTTTAAAAATATGCCTAAAATTTGTTGTTTTCGACACTTGTGCAAAATTTCAAATCAAATAGTTGTTTCAACATTATGAAAATGACCCTTATATGTGGAACGAGACCCTAAAGTCTCTCAGTGAGTCGAAGCTTGGTAAATACAAAAATACGTGCTTACAATATTTCTATCGCAGGGTCCATATTCAATGTTGAATGAGAAGTCCTGTGCCTAAAACAGGCAATTGGAACAAAATCAAAATCTGCCGAAATACCTATCCATTTCTTAGGTCTCCATCTTAGGTTTTTATCTTCAGCGGCATTGGACTTAGGGACCCTTAAGCAATATGCATAGGCTGTCCCTAAAATAAAACTTCTCAAATAGGTACCAATAATTTTTTTTTTCTATCAACGTGTAAAATTTCTATTCAATTTGATAAGATAGTGAATGATTGTGTTTTCATATTTCTCCCTTAAAAAGGGAAAGTTACCACCTAAATTTTTTAAGTTGCTTAAATCCATTTGAGTGAGTAATTTCTTGTGACGTTATAAATATGATTCTACCATAAGTGGTTGGGTTGCGCGTCGCTGAGTCATACAGTTAGTCAGGATGAGTCGTTTTCTAAATATAGATGTTGCTGTCTTAAGCTGAATTTGCAAATAAATGAAAATGAAAAATACAATTAATGTCAGAAGGAATTAAAAAAATGCATTGTATTATTCAATAGAATAGGGATCATTATAATATTAATAGTATTCGTGATTTTAAATGCTCGCAATTGGTTTCTTAACTATTTCGCATAAGAGTTTGTTTCTGGCGTCCTTTTGGGCCACCAAGCTTTTGCTAAACATTTAAATGTATGCAACACTTCCAGTAGTTGTGTTTGATCGAATTGTAGCAACCGCCGACAAAAAAAAAAATAGTTAGCTGAATTTTTGTTGGGTTTTGGTTGCAATTATTAAAGTAATTAGCAACGCATTGTTATGCTTGCAACTTTTAAGCAGTCGACTTTAGTTGCCTTTAGAAATAACCCACTGTTAATGCACGAACAGTTAAAACGAACAGTTACTTCCAAAGACAGTTTAAATATCAAAAACTTCTAAGCTTTCATTCCAAGCGTAGAAAGCTAGATACATATATCCCACTGCAATGAAGACTTCAGACCTTAGACTTTTCTGTTGTTAAAGTTGCAAAAAATTAGCTCTTTACCCTATATAACTTGTAAGCAATACTTCAAAATATTGCTCCTTTTGGTCCAATGTAAAACCATAAAACAAACGAATTAATTTTAATTCCATAAAACAAGGACCAACAAATTTAGGTTCTTTTATTTTTGTAGTAAATTGACAAGCAGATGGGGGGAGTGAATAGTAACGCAGCGACTCAAAGATAAGCAGCGAAAACAATTTTTTAAGTCTTCTTGCGAGTACATTTGGGGGTATTTGGAGATGGGACATTTTACATTGTTATTAGAAGACTCTCTAAAAAGAAAACCCTTTCTTAAATGGAAAGCTCAATAGATATACTTCAGTGTAAATAAACTAGGCTTTTGCGTATAGAAAGTCGCCCAGACAAAAATCCACTTTTGAAATCTATCGATACGTATCTAAAAAATATATTAGTCCCAAAAAACTCTTCTATTCAAGCTCAAAATGTATACATATATATTTATACCTAAAGGTTGTAAAGTGCAGTAATGCACAAAAATCGATACACATCAATCATCCTTTTATCGATTTTGAAAAAATTCCTCAAAACCACCAGGTGGCCTTTTTTTTACGCAAAGAAAGGATTGTAATATTGTAATTTTAGCTTAAGAAACTCTTTATATTTAATCCCTCCTTAAAGTATGCTAGCACTCCTTGAACTTCAGAATATCCCCAATTATATGCATTTTTTAATACAGACCTACATCTGAGTATTGGAGGTAAAAGTTACGTTTTTTAACTGAACTCCGGGAGTCGGGTTCAAGTATTAAGAGCCATGAACAAGTAAAAAAAACCACCAGGGCATCGTTCATAAACGGATTGAATTTCAAGAAGTATAGGTTAAGTTTTCTTGTTGGAAATACGCCAGATGACATATACCTAAGACACTTGGTTCGATCTTGGCTTGAAGCAAGGTTTTTTTCAGTAAAAATGTACTTGTTAAAGAATCTCGGTTAAATACAGTATCGTTTAGGATTAAACTATACAAAACGCACTGCCACCACGTGCGGTTGGTACACCAGTAGTGTAGTAATTGTTCGCACCAGCTTCAGTCAGTGGTCAATTGAAATAGTACCCGGTTCCTAGTAGGTTAAGTGCAAAATGATTCACCTTCTTATAGAAATGCCATAGAATTACACAAGGACTACACCGCGGGCTTCACGGTCAAAAAAAGACACGAAAGAAGTAATGAACAAATTCTTCTTCTTTAGTTCTTTAAAAGGAGGGCGTTTTGTACAGTCTTACACTATAGATGAAGATATTTATGGATTCTAAGAGAGAACTTAGTTACAAGGGGGTGTTGTTTCTTACTTAGAAAGTTGACGCTTAAGTCTGTGCTCGACTTTGAACAATATGGGTATGCCTGTGCAGTAAGTGCGGATCAATTAAAAAAAATTTAATATCTCAAAACTCAAATGAGGTGTAGACATAATTTGAATAAAGAACAGTAATTATTTCTTTTAAATACAAAGTTCTACTTCAAGTTTCTGATGCAACTATTAACAGAGTAATTTGCAGTAATGTGCCAGTAAAAAGCCAGGCTTTCCTTAAATCCTCTGTAACTGTGGTATAAATTAGAGATAGACTCTTACTCTAGAACGATTTTTTCTGAGAACATGTGCACAAATTACATCCCAAAGTATTGAAAATGAAGTCGGTAACACCCTGTATAATGAAATTATAGCGCAAGAAATAACTGCGTTTTTCAAGACTTTGCAAGTCAATGGCCCGTAAAAATAATAAAAAGGGTGTTAGACTTGAATTACAATTTACAGGAAAGGTCTTACTTATTGAAACAGTAAATTTTATAAGACTATGAATTTGTTGTTTGGCAGTTAAGGTCCAACCAAAACAAGTTGTATTTGTATTTGTATTTTATTTATTTATAAAAATTTGCTGTACAATAAGAACTACATTCTTTCAAAATGTACAGTTAACATGGGGATATACATTCGAACATATTTGAAGTTTATAAAAAAAAGAAAAGAGAAGAACAAAATATAAAAACTATAAAACTATAAGGAAAAATTTGAATAAAAAGTAAAAACAAATAAATGAAATTATGAATGATATTATTTTAAAATTACTATTATTATAAATTTAAGTTAAGTTAAATTACGATGAAAAAAAAAACATCAATGGAGACTACTGAAATATGTAAAGGTTCTTATACTAAGGGGAAGTTGATTAAAGAGTCGAATGGCGTGAATGAAAAATTGCCTACGTGAAATCGTGCAAGTGTAAACATTAGGTCTGAAACAACAAGAACGAAGAGACTGGGAGAAAATTAATTTACTATATAGATAAATTGGTAGTTTTGCGTTTAAAATTTTAACCATCATTGCGCAAGTTTTAAAATCTAAAAATTGCTCCAGAGTGCATCCTAGTATTTGTCGGGAGTGGCTCGACACATGATCGTATCTACGTAGATTGTATACGAATCTTGCGATTGAGTTGAAGCTTACGCTGGGAGTTGGTATCTGTGCTTGCGAACAACTCACATCCATAGTGAGATTATTGTTGATAATAATACCTAGGTTTTTTATCCTAGACACCATTTCTACCTGAACACCATTTAATAAAATTGGAGGAAGGTGAGATGATAATAAGTGTTTGTAAATTTGGATGGCTTTTGTTTTTGAAGGATTAATGAGAAGTCTATTATTATAAGACCACCTAGCGATTGAAGCGAGGTCCTCATTCATTCTTGCAACAGCGTCGTCCATCAAACCAATAGGAAAATTAATATAAATTTGTACATCGTCAGCATAGATATGAAATCGGCAATTATGTATCACAAGTGGTAGGTCATTAATGAACATGGAGAATAACAAAGGACCTATTATTGAGCCTTGGGGCACACCACAATGAACAGGTAAGGCAGACGATAGGGACTGATTGTGAAAGACGGATAGGGACTCTTTTAGTTAAGTTAGACAATATTAATTTTACAGAAAGGTGTGAAAAATTGAAATAAGACACAAGTTTATTACAAAGTATATCAGGACGAACGGAGTCAAATGCTTTGGAGAAATCGACTAAGGTTAAGAGAGTTACTTCGTCCTGGTCAATAGCTTCCCGTATATCATCAGTGAGCAGTTACACAGCTATGACCAGAACGGAAACCGGACTGCATAGGAGATAACAATTTTTTAGACTCAATGCAAGCTTTAATTTGAGCACTAATTATTGATTCAAATGCTTTAGATAGAAAAGGTAGGATAGCAATGGGTCGATATTTTGTTCCTTTTTTATTTTTGGGAATTGGAATTACTGCGGGTAGGTGGAAGACATAAGAATGGTGTTGAAAATAAACGTAATATATTTAAGGATATAGGGTAGAATTGTTTTGAGGAATTTTGGGTGAATGGGTCAGATTTTATAGACAGAATCGCCTTACTAACGGTAAATGAATCAACTATATCAAACAGAAAAGCGTTGTCAGATGTATTCTCAATAACATTATTAGATGGAGAAGCGGTTATATCAGGTAACAGTGGCATTCTAGTAAACGTCCTATTAAGTTCTTCAATATCGATATCACTATTGGATTGCATATTGTTGTTATTGCACACCCCAATTTTTTTAATCTGTTTCCACAGAAAAGACGAAGAACGGTTTAAATTAGCCTTAGCTGTTTTAATCATTAAATTTACTTTATTTCTCATCCTTTTAAAATCGGCAAACATTTGAGGTAATTGAAATCGTCTCCAACGCCGATAGAGATTATCTCTAACACTCATCGCGGCTTTAATTTCCACAGAAAGCCAAGGACACGGACTTTGTTTTGAAACAAACGATTTAATGGGTACATACTTAGAAAACAGATAGGTGATGCATTTATTTAGGATCTCAACTTGGTTGTTAACATCTGCTGAACGAAAGACACAGTCCCAATTGAGAGACATACATTCACTAAAAAGGGCCACAGTATCAATTCTTTTAAAATCATAAAACTGTATGGTTTCTTGATTATTGGTGAGGTTATGTCAAGAGTGGCAAATACAAGGTCATGATGGGAAAAAACAGGAAAAGACAACTGAGAATAATGTTTTAGCATATTAGCATCACTTACTAGTAAAACATCTATCAACGAGGGGACTTTGTTAGGCATATAATGGGTTGCATGAGACACATTAGCAAAAGACATATTAAACGAGTTAACAATTTTCATTAAAGTCGGACGCGAAACATTATTAAGGAGATTGATATTTATGTCACCACTAATAATACATTTAGGAGCAAGCGAACATATATCATCGAATAAAACACTAACTATACTGTGGTGAGCAACATTAAGTGGGATATAAATTGATCCGATTATGCACCTATTTATACCAGTTAAAACTTCCAAGAATATATATTCAAATTTGTCAGACGACAAGGAGCACCTTACAATTTTGGCTTTAAAATTCTTTTTTATATATATTGCAACCCCCTCCACCAACTCGATTATGGCGATCAGACCTAAATAAGTTATAGCCACCAAGCGCAAAATATGCACTGGTTAGACTTGAATTCAGCCAAGTTTCTGATATACATAAAGGGTGATTTTTTAGCTGGTTTGGTTTTGGCAACACTGGTTTTGACAGCTGACGTGTGTTTAGTACCTTGTGTCACTGTCAAACAGCTTCAGTTTGGTTTGCAATTTAACCATGGATCGTCTTACAAATGAACAACGCTTGCAAATTATTGAATTTTACTATCAAAATTCGTGCTCGGTTCGAAATGTTCATCGCGCGCTGCTTCCATTTTATGATCGGCATTCTCGACCTTCTGAGCAGTCTATTCGGAAGATTGTGACCAAATTTCGCACCAAATTTACTTTGTTGGACATTAAACCACCAACACGTTTACGTACTGTGCGTATTGAAGAAAATATTGCGGCCGTATCAGCTAGTGTGACAGAAGACCGCGAAATGTCGATTCGGCGCCGTTCCCAGCAGTTAGGCCTTTGTTACAGCACTACGTGGAAAATTTTGCGGAAGGATTTGGGCGTAAAGCCTTTTAAGATACAGCTGGTGCAAGAACTAAAGCCAGCCGACCTACCACAACGCCGAATTTTTGGTGAATGGGCTCTTGGAAAGCTGGCCGAGGATCCGCTTTTTTATCGAAAAATTGTGTTCAGCGATGAGGCTCATTTTTGGTTGAATGGGTACGTAAATAAGCAAAATTGCCGCATTTGGAGTGAAGATCAGCCAGAAGCATTGCAACAGCTACCAATGCATCCCGAAAAAGCCACTGTTTGGTGCGGTTTATGGGCCGGCGGCATTATTGGGCCATATTTCTTCAAAGATGATGCTAATCGCAGCGTTACTGTCAATGGTGAACGCTACCGAGCGATGATAACAAACTTTTTTTTGCCCGAAATGGAAGTTCTTGACTTGCATGATATGTGGTTTCAACAAGACGGTGCCACATGCCACACAGCACGCGAAACAATGGCGCAATTGCGAGGCGAGTTTGGTGAACAGTTAATTTCACGTTTCGGGCCGGTCAATTGGCCGCCTAGATCGTGCGATTTGACACCATTAGATCATTTTTTGTGGGGGTATGCCAAGGCTAATGTGTATAGGGACAAGCCCGCTTCGATTGACGCACTGGAAGCCAACATCCATGCATTCATTCGTGAGATACCGGCCGATATGTGTGAAAGAGTATGCCAAAATTGGACTCAGCGGATGGGCTACCTGAGACGCAGCCGCGGTCAACATTTGCATGAAATTATCTTTAAACATTAAATTGCAAGGTTCAAACTATCGATTCAAATAAATATTTCATTCATTTTTTCGAATTTTTTGTGTTTTTTTTTTTTTTAAAAGTTCTAAACCTCTTAAAAAATCACCCGTTATAATGTCCATTTTACCATTCTCAAATAAAAACCTAAGTTCATCAATTTTTCTCACTATGCTTTGGCCATTAAAATGACATATGTGAAGACCAGTGCTCTGTTTGCACAAAATATTTAGCATCGTGCGCAAACTTTTACTCCTACCATTCGAATTCCCATTGTTAGAGGTACTGTTCATAACACATTAAAGAAAAAAAGAACGAAATCAAGCACAGGAAAAAATAGTCAAAAAGAGAATTAGCAATAAGAAAACAATAAACGATCATTGATGTTCCATCCACATAAAGACAAAAAAAAAGAAATTAAAGATGTTTCTAAACATTGAATTGTGTAAAAAGCATTTGAGTAAACTTTTCAGCACTTTTCTATATTAATATGACACCTATGAGCTAATCATCTACAGCCAGATCACGTAAGCCGACGATATCGCGACTAAAGAGTTTCATATTAATGTAGGTATACAGTCCACTTGATATCTCTCACCACAACGATATCGTCCAATCCCTGCAAACCAAAATTCAGTAGTTTCCTCGAAAGCACTACCACAAAGAAATTTGTTTTGTGAATGTGTTTGCGTTCTCTTTCAGTATTAGTATGTTCAGCCAATCTACTTCCGTGGAAGTACGGATATAACCGGTGAAATATGTACTCCGAGGAAGTAGTTTTTTGACCCTAATAAAACTCAGTAAGATCACTTTTAATTGCCCACATTTTTTCTTTTGTTTTTTCCTTATCACCCTCAAAACAAAATCCATGTGCAAACAAAAAGCAAAAACTTATCGATGTCTAGACAAGTAGAATCGACCGTGACAATATTTAAAATATCAAAGCGATTTTGAAAAGGATTCGAGTCAGTTGAAATTTTGTATTCGGTTAGTGAAGTTTTAAAAAAAATGAATAAAAAGACTTTTGCAAATCAAATGAGTAAAGAATCGCGAATTTTTAGAAATAATGTGTCGCGTACGTCGCGTAAATTATTGGACACTGAAACTGCCCTGGAATTGGAATGGTTTCCCAGTTTCCCTTGGATCCAATGCACTTGGTCGACCTGGGAAACTTACTTAAGAAAATATAGTTGCAAGTTAGAAAATGTTTTTCGCTTCCTGGCTACAGACATTTTTTATGCAGATTTTAACTTAGATGGACGAGCGGGAAAGAAATCGCTAAATGCTTTGTATCTGTAAAAAAAGATACTGTTTGGTATGTAGTTAATTTTTTGAAACCAAAAAGAACTATTTTCTAATTCCTAAATTTCATTTCAGATGCTTGTGCTAGACTTCTCGGGCAAGAGAGATTTGAAAGGGAAATACGCAAATGCATTCTAAATGCCCACAATCGCTTCTATAAAAGAAGAAAACAATAAAATAGTGTACTCATTTTATTATTATTATTTATGTGTTTATGCTTATTTTATTTTATTTTTAATAAATTTAATTAATTAAATGAATTTAATGAAAATTTCTTTGTTTTATTACGTATTGCTTTTATGAAGGTGCCTATTTTTTCAGTGGAAACATAAATTACATGGAGTAGCTCTACAGCACTACTGCTAAACTACTTCCACAGCAGTACTCCTGGAGTAGTTCTACAGCACTACTGCTAAAGTACTTCCACAGCAGTACTTTAGAAGTACTTCTTAGAAGTACAAATATTGGTACTTCTAGGCAGTAGTTTTTTCCAATATGTGTGCTTCACGTATTCTTATGTACAGCAGGTATATAGCTGAATTTTATCCCAGCTGCTTATCCCTTTTCAGGGGAAAGAAAGTACTTCTATTACGTACATATTTCACCGGTTATTTCCGTACTTCTGCGTTTGCTGGGATGGTAAATCGACTTAAATATTCTAGACTCTGGCAAGTACATGGAAATAGGTACCTATTCGAAGAATTAACTTTTTTTTATTTGCCGTGGGTAGAAAATGATAAGGGAAATCAAATATTAAATGCCGAAGATACATATTAGCAGCCGTATTTATGAACGTATTTTTTTTTTTTTTAATACCATCACAGAGCAAAATACAAAACACTACGTTCTCTAAGTGTAAGCTCTCAGTATGGCTTTACGCAACGGTTGTTTGTTGCGCGACTAAGCTTCATCTACCGATCTTCATCTTATAGACTATTTAATATAATTAATTTAAAGTTAATGCATTAATGGACTTTTTAAAATCTGCTCGCGACAAGCAAAAATCAATTTCGTTGCAGAATTCATTAAATGTGCTTATGCACCTTGTAATAGGCTCATTATTACCATAATTGGTTCCATGCCTATCTGTATAAAATAAGCTTCTAACCCGCAGTGACTTGTGGGGAGCATATACATATATTTAAAGAAAAGATCAATTAAGAATATCGCGAATAAACAAGACGGAAGTTGCATCGCGTCTGAAACTTAAGGTTTGCAGACCAATTAAATTGCACCTTCTGCCATAATTAGGAAGCTCATCAAACATATTTAATTTACGAACCGCGTACCTCGTGAAGTTTTTTTTTGTTTGACTCTTTCGAATCTAAGTTCGTGAACTGCATATGGCGAATCCCAAATTACGGAACAATATTCTAAATAAGGTCTGACCAACGAGCAATAAATAATTTTAAGGCTATTTATATCTCTAAAGTCTTTACTATGTTTACGTTTAAGGAATGAGTTAACAATGACTTAGACTTGGCAATGACATAATCATAATGAAAAAGGAAACTTAACTTATTGTCAAATATGACATCAAGATCTTTCACTTCATTAAAACGCTGAAGTCTAAGATCATTTATAAAATAATTATGCAAAATTGTAGTACTAATACGATATGCCGCAAAAACTTTACATTTAGAAATGTTAAGTTCCAAAGCATTACGTTTGCACCACTCCGACAATCTATTAATATCTGACTGAAAACGAATGCAATCAGATACATTTTTTATCCGCGAAAATAATTTCAAATCATCGGCGAAAGTCAAAACATTACAAAATTGAAATATTTCATGAACATCATTTATAAATAATATAAATAGCAACGGGCCCAAATGGCTGCCCTGTGGAACACCGGAAGTAACTTCTATAACGCGAGAAGTCAAACCATCGACTTTAACCATTTGCCTTCTATTAGTCAGGTAATTCCGAAACCATTTTAGCATTGATGAATAAAAACCCAAAGACTTTAGCTTTGCCAAAAGAAGTGCGTGATGCACCCTGTCAAACGCTTTCGTAAAGTCAGTATAAAGTACATCAACTTGTAATCGTTCATCCAAACTATTAAATATATAATTAGTCAACAAAGCCAAATTAGTAGCACATGATCTACCACGAACAAAGCCATGCTGACTATGTGAAATAATTTCTTTTACCGCGAAAAAGAGTTTGTCCTTAACAATACTTTTAAACAATTTTGGTATTGCAGAAAGCTTTGATATAGGCCGATAGTTTACTACTTTTTATAAATAGGTGTTATGAACGAATATTTCCATTCCATTCCATTTCCGTTCTCAGTTACAAGAGACTGGTTAAAAATAATTTTAAGTGGATGATAAACATTTTTTTAATATTACCACAGGAATCCCATCTGGGCCAGGGTTGCTATTTAATTATATATTATATATTAAATCGTCATCCGAGAATTGCAACACACCGATGTCCAGAACTTCAGGAATCATATTCATATTTTAAAGAGTGTACGAGTTTATGCACGCTTTAAAATGCATCTAAACGCAAAAACGTTATTTATAAAACCTATGCAACGTTGCATAGAGATTGACTAACCTAAACGCTTAAGTGTGGTTTGGATTTGGACGATTTGGACAACTAATTGTAATAGATTTCGCCTTTTTGGTACTTCATCTGACACAAGCACTGTATAACTAAAATGGGTAGCAAAATGTTTTATAAATAAGGATTAATGCAACGTTGCTTAGAGGCCGCTTAAATACTTCGACCCTTTATAACTATGCAACTGTTTATAATTTTAGTGAATTATAGTAAATACGGCCGTAGGTACCTACGCTTACGCATGCAAATTCCAAACTATATCAGTTGTCAGTTGGTAGACTTATCTAACCAATTATGAAACTGGCCGTCACTTGCGATTATTCCTTCAACTTTTAGACAACTGTTTATCATAAGAACCTTCAGAGGTAACTAGAACTTGGAATTTTAACAAAATTCCATCCATTTAGTATGCATACAAACCTCAATGGTGTTTCCGATTCGTCATAGCAACTGCCATCCAAATCGATATCCGATCCTGTCCCACAGGACATCCGCGAATCTGAGTCAACATCAACGTGTATCTCCCGTTCCACATCATGATCGTCGTCTTCATGACCCGACATTGTCTCTACGGTCTTGTTATGTCCACTTATCACAATAAAACCAACAAAAGGCTATTTGCACTGAGATAGTAAACAATATCTTTTCTTAATTCGATGTAATGTATTTATGTCAATCACTGATAAAATCCGCTACAAAACTCCAAATGCTATCGATTAAGCTCAAAACACCGCTCACAATATCCACCAGATACAACTCCTTGACAGTTCGAATTGTCACATCAAATGTAATCGACAGAGCGCTCGAATTAAATTGGAACATTCGCATTAATTTGCATGGCAACTTATTATTGACACTTGAATGGGAAATTGGTAGAGGGGGGAAATTTTCTTTTTTCTAAAAATTCCTACTGTGAAATGTCACATTTGCGGCGGTCAATCCAAGAACTTTTAGCACGCGCTGTCCACAAACGAACACATCTTTCGCGAATAAAAACAACGTTCGTTCTGTTTCTGTTTCGAGTAAAACAAAAACAAAAGAAACAAAAAATTAATCCCACTTGTATTGGTATAATATGCAAATCACAAACCAACAACAGTGTGAGTGCGTTTTTGACAGCAAGGAATTAATTCCGTTAATAGGTAGGCAGAAAATAGAAAAAAAAACCTTAACTCAACCGACAATTTCGCGACGAAACAACTCGACAAATTGACGTGTCAGCGTTAACTAAACATTCGGCCGGTAAAATTGGCAGACAGCCTACATGCCACAGTCACATGCGTGCTGTTGTTGTTGAATCGAAACAGGTTTTTAGTTTTGCGGCGCTTCGATTCACCCCTAGCCGACGCGCTGGTAAGTCACGCCCAGTTGCTGTCTCATGCCGGTGTATCCCACTCTGACACAGTGGATGGTGTGCGAACAGGTTTAATGGTTACCTGACGAAACTTGGCACTGAATTTCGTCGTATGACAGATACCAAGTTAGGCGGAGCCTATGCGTCGGACCGGCGCAGTGATGCTATGTGGATAGCTGGACATTGAAACGCAAGCAGACAATACAGCATACACCTCTGTGGAACGTGGAAGCAGTGCAAATGTGTTGAATTAATTCGAATCCGCATCGTTAGACGAAGGCAATGAAAAGGGGGTGGGGTCACGTCATTTTGTTTGGTGGAGTTTTTGCCTTTTCTTCCATCCAAGTGGTCGTTGACGGTGGCGTTTTGTGTGTGAGTTTTTTTTTTTTTTTTTTTCACCGCTAACATTTGCGTCCATTTCCCTTTAAGTCACCCCTGTCTTCAAATATGGACCTTTTTAAGTCGTTACAATGTTACCTTTTTAAATTGTACTCGCTCTCACTCTGTCTGTCTTATTCGCGATGCCTTCCTTCGCATTGGCATTATGAATTGGAACAAATACGTTTTCTGTAAATTGTAATTGTATCTTTTGTGTAGTTGGTTGGTAAGGTGTTTGCCGATTTGAATGGGTGCTTGAATTGGAAGTTCTTCGATGAACGGAACGAGGGTGAGAGTGGTAAGGTGATTATTAATTGACAGCTTTATTGAGGTGTGTTCCGTTAGAGGTTATAGAGGAAGGGGCTCCTCTGAGAATTCTGAAGTCATACCATATCTGCATCGATAACTATATGTATCTAGGTTTTTACTTGTGCAAAATTGTTTTGCATTTTAACTTTACATTGAAAGTATTTTAGTTAGATTAAGTAGAAGGGAGGGAAGTAGGTAACACATATTATCTACTTCTATGTAGGTACTTAGTTACTAAGGGTTAATTCTTAGCTTTTTGACGGGCTGGAGCAACGAATGAAAATAAAATAAAAATTATTTTTATATCTACCTACCTACTTACATTTATATTTCAAAAGTTCCTACTTAAAAATGCAGATACTGGGTAGTATTTTACTATCTACCTAGTAAGTAGATGTACCAACTTAGATGGGAGTAAGTACCAACTTGGTGATCACTTATAGGTACATATGTACTATCTACATATGAATGTTGGACGTTTTTCAAATAGGTACCCACGTTATAGATAAAAAGCAGATGATTTTTGAGTGTAAAATGGTTTTATTTTATTTTTTCCTTTTGTAGTTATGGCGCAGAGAAAAAATGAACAATTATGATTAAGTACTGAGAGAGTAGGTAGTTCGGTGTTTTATAGAAAAATAATTCTAACCATTAACTAGCTAAGAAAAAGTGCTGACAATAAATAATAAAAGCATCATTCAAATCAATGAAAAGAACTAACGGGTGATCCAAGTAGAGATATTTTTTTCAATAGCCTTTTTTGACAGATCACGTGTGAGTCGTGTCATGCTGTCATGTTATTTTTGTTTAGTATTGCTTGGCATTTCATAATGGAAAGACTTACGCGTGAACAACGTTTACAAATTGTTCAACTTTATTATGAAAATTCACGTTCTGTGAGGAATGTGTTTCGTGCACTTCGCTCAACTTATGGTCAACATAATCGGCCTACTGAGCGTACTATTCGCCATCACCATCACCCATTTTGAGACCCAGCATTCATTATTGGATAATATTCAACCGAATAGACCACGTCCAGCACGCTGTGAAGAAAATATAGCGGCCGTAGCTGAGAGTGTACACGAAGACCGTAGAGAGTCGATTCGGCACCGTTCGCAGCTACTCGGACTGACGTATGGACGTCAAGATCTTAAATTGAAAGCGAACAAAATACAGCTTGTGCAACAACTGAAGCCGCTCGACCTTCCCAAGCGTCATCGCTCGCTCTATGGGCTCTTGAAAAGTTCCAAGAAGATCCGACGTGTTCGAGGCAAATTTTGTTTAGCGATGAGGCCCATTTCTGGCTCAATGGGTATCTATGGAAACAAACAAAATTGCCGCATTTGGGACGAAGAGTAACCTGAAGAGATTGAAGAACTGCCACCTCATCCAGAAAAAACAACGGTTTCGTGTGGTTTGTGGGCCGGTGGAATCATCGGTCCATATTTGTTTAAAAATTATGCCGATGCGAACGTAACCGTCAATGGCGACCGTTATCGTGCCATGATAACCGACTATTTGATGCCTGAAATTGAAGCTCGTGATCTCGGCGACATTTGGTTTCAGCAAGACGGCGCCACTTCCCACACATCGCATCAATCAATGGACTTATTGAGAGAACATTTCGGTGAGCACATAATTTCACGTTTTGGGCCGGTCGATTGGCCACCAAGATCGTGTGATATCACACCGTTAGACTTTTTCCTGTCTATGTAAAGGGGGATATGTAAAGTCAAAAGCTTATGCCGACAAACCCGCTTCGATTCAGGCCTTGGAGGAAAACATCACGCGTGTCATTCGCCAGTTACCAGTCGAAATGCTCGAACGAGTGATCGAAAATTGAACTCAACGGATGGACCATCTGCGACGTAGCAACGGCCAACATTTGATAGACATAATCTTCAAAAAATAAATGCCAAAGAATGTTCTCTCAAATGATAATAAACATTCTCCATTAAATTTGAATTTTCTGTGTTTTTTTCTTTAAAAAAGTAGGGAACCTCGAAATGGATCACCCTTTATCTACGATTTTTTGTTTTTTAAGGAAGAATTTAATTTTTATTTTAAATTTATGCCTAAAATAAAGTTTTTAATAATAAGTTGAACCACCTTTCTTGAAAATAATAACTAAATTTTTGAGGGTGTTTTTTTTAGAGGTATAGAACTTCGAATTAAAATAAAACACAAGGAAATGGTTTTTATGTCCATCAATTTGGCTTTATTGGAAGGATAATTTTATGCCATTAATGTTTAAATATGATTTCGGGCATGTGAGCGCCGCGGCTGGTTCGAATAAAGGCAAGTCTAGATGTCCAATTTTCAAACACTTTTTGAAGCATTTGTGACTGTATGTCGGCAATAACGCCACGAATGTTGGTTTCCAAGTCCCCTAACGTTTCTGGTTTATTGGAGTAGGCGAGCGACTTCATGTATCCCCAAAGAATATAATCCAATGGTGTCAAATCACACGATCATGGTGGCCAATTGGCAGGGCCATACCGCGAAATTAAATAAATCGATTGTGACGTGCGCTGTGTGGCATGTAGCGCCGTCTTGTTGGAACCACATCTCATCCACATTCATGCCGTCCAATTCGGGAACAAAATAGTCGGTTATCATGGCTACATACCGGTCTCCATTAACGGTACCTGACTCTCCAGCATCATTTCGGAAGAAGTATGGCCCAATGACTCCACCAGCCCATAGAGCACACCAAACAGTCAGTTTTTGTGGATGTAATGGCGTTTAAAGGGTCTCATTTGGATTCTCTTCACTCCAAATGCGGCAATTTTGCTTGTTGACGTAGCCATTCAACCCAAAATGAGCCTCATCACTGAACAAAATTTTGCGATGAAAATCAGCATCGATATCAATCTTATTTTCGGCCCATACAACAAAATCACGACGCATTGCATTGTCTCGCGGCTTTAATTCTTGCACAAGCTGGATCTTGTAAGGTCGTAGGAAGAGATCTTTGCGCAAAATCTTCCATAAAGTTGATGGACAAAGCTCCAATTGTAGCGCACGGAGTCGAATCGATTCATTCAGGTCCTCTTCGACACTTTGCTCTACAGTCGCAATTGTTCCTTCGACGCGCACTTTTCTTTTCTACGTCTCTGCGGATGCGTATTATCACATAGAGTAAACTTTTTGCGAAAACGATCCATGGTTAACCGAATTAATTGCTCTGATGGACGATTATGTCGACCATAAAATGAACGGAGCTTGCGGTAAACTTCGCGAACTGAACCATTATTTTTGAAATAAATTTGCACGATTTGCAAGCATTGTTTATTTGTCAACCTGTTCATGATGAAATGTCAAACCAAACTGAACAAAAATGATATCAGAGTTGCCAGATTTGACCACAAAATGACAGTTTTATCTCTATTCGAAAAACCAACCTCTAAAAAAACACCCTTTACAATGAGGCCTAGAAGTCGAGTGAAAACAGCATTTCCTTATCATCGTATTGTTTTCGACCTCGCGTATTTTTCGTGTGAGAACGGCTCCAGCCATTTTCTATAGTGTACCTATTGCTTTCCTTGGTAAATATTGTGGCCGTGACAATAAATCTACATGATGACTGGCATTGAACGATTTAACAATGACACCAGTATGTATTGGAGCGTTTTATTGTTGAAATATTCACGAAATTGGTCAGAAGAGCTAGTGGATTCTTGGAAAGCAGATTCCACCACCGACTTCTATTTCTGAGCATTGCACCAACAAATTGATTTTGCCATACAAATACCTATATTGCTGCCCAGAACAAAGCGCCCTTTCTTTGATTTGATGGAAGATCGTAGAAGTTATAATTATATTCGTCGGGTCTATTTAAATTGATAAATGATGGTTTTTTCTGCAGTATTGGGCACTAAGAATTGCACGGCGACCTGTAATTAACACTAGCTGCATATTTGATTTACACCCCGATTTTGCCGTTCTGAAAGCCCAAAGGTCACAAGCTCTTGTGATTCGATAAGATTTTTCGTATTCCGCGAAAGTCCTCACAAGAAAGCTCTCAAAAAAATTCACAAGGGTGTGGTGGCGCTCTTAATCCGCTTAATCCACAGACTTGCAACGCTTGTCCTTGTACTTTGTTGATAGTCACTGCGAAAGCGAGTGGCGCCGGGAACTGCAAACGTTTGAATTCGAATGGCATATCTGTCGGGATCATTGGGATACGCGGGAACAGGAAGTCTTCACCTTTGAATTTTTCAGTCGAAATTGTTGCCTCCTCGGTTGCCTCGTTGCAAATTCATGGTTTCTAACCTCACTGCTCGTTGTTCAGATGATTCAGACGAACGGGTCTCAGCGGCATGTACTCGAAGATTTTTCAGACTTAATGCGCGTTGGTCGTCTGATTCTGCTCTTAATGCTCGTAATGCTCTTTTCTTCCGTGCTTGAGGTGTAGATCGGCCAATCGCTTGTCGCTTTGCAGGCATAATTGAACGGGAACGACGTGAAAAATGCGTTTGAATTCATTAGATGTCAATCAGCAATCCGACTACAATCCAGTTGAATCGGCCTTTTTACACACGGATAGAAATGTTAATATTGACGCTGATCACCAATTGGCTGAGGACAATTTGAAGTGAAAAAAATTAACATTCGAGAGTTGTTGAAATCGATTTTAATTCCACTTACGATTATATCCGAAAAAAAACTTCATCAATCAGCAGTCAGATCCGTCACGTACACATTTGTTGATCTTCGTCAGTTCACTGTAGAGAATGAATAAAACCAGCTCTCGGAAACTACGAAAATGAAATTCGATTGAATTATTTATTTAAATTAATTTAACGTGCAATGAAATGCACAAAACTATTCGAAAAACGACAATATTGACTGTTCAATGTGAGCCGGAAATGAAGTTCACAATTTACATAAATTATTATGTCACCCACGACTCGCAACGTCATAATTCGTTCGCTGTTTTCGTTTCAATTCAAATCAACATGAACTGCCACGGCAATATATGAAATTCATTTGAATGACAGCGGCGCCATCTGTCGGCAATTTGTCGTACCAACTCAGAAACATCATGCACAACAACTTTGTTAAAGATCATCACATGGATCAAATGCACAGTTTACTATTCTATAAAGGACATACCTACAGACAAACATTCGTTTTTATATAAGTATATAGATTTACGTAAATAAATTTGTTTTCAAAAGTTTTTACGTTGTAAGATGAAAAAAAACCAAATGCATTGACCTTACCTAAGTTATTTTATTTCTCCACAAAACACCAAACATTTGATATAAAAAAATATTATTTGCACACACTCTTCTCTTAAGTTTAATTATTTGCTCATAAATTAAAAAAAACTACTAATTTATTCCTCATAACAACACAAATCCTAGCTAAAACTGAATTAAGGAAATGCCACTTTCGACCTCTTGTGCTCTGAAGCAGATCAAAATATCGATTAATGTTGTGACCCTCAAAAGCTATGACTGTGCTGGCCAGTACACGAAAACATCACAAATCACCTCATGTTGTGACTTGTTAAGCATCAGTGAGAATTGGCAGAATTTGGGTGTTAAGTCGAAACCGTTGACACAGCAGCTTTCTTAACCCATTTCTTGTTGAGCAAAACCTTTTTTTTTTTTTTTTTTTTTTGTCGGAGGTTGCTACTATCCGATGGAGCGCTCAGACACAACTACAGGTCCATTGTACTACCATTCAGACACCTTACATTAATGTACTTAGTTTTTCCGTCTTTCGAAGAAAAACGAGAAGGAGCTTCAGTGATAAAGAGCTTAGATGTTCGGCACTCACCACGTCAGCCCCGAAGATCCGCCACCTGATGCGAGCACCGGACAACTGTAGAGAAAGTGTTCTGCTGTGTCATCCTCCTCACCGCAAGCAGGACAGGTAGTGTTGTCGGTTAAGCCCAACACATTTAAGTGTTTAGCAAAAGCTTGGTGGCCCGAAAGAACGCCTACAAGCAGCCTACAGTCGATTCTCCTCAGAGATAGAAGAAAAGATGCTGACCTTTTGCAAATGTCCGGGCGCAGTAGTTTGGCCTGTCTACATCCACCGCAATCGCACCACCGAATCTTGTGTTCACGAGAAACCCAAGAATCGATAGACGACATGACTAAAGATGCAGGCAGACCCAACACAGGTTCGGGTCGAGATCTCATTTCCCTGGATGCCAGTGTGACCTGGTACCCAGACAAGATTCACTGTGTTCAGTCTTCCGACCAAATTCAGAGAAAGCTTGAGTTCTAGCCCTAACTTGGACGAGGTAAGAGGGTTTAGAAGCGCTTTTAATGCAGCTTGGCTATCACTGCAGATGTAAATGCCTCTAGCCCTCCACCTGTTGTTCACAATATAGCGCATTGCCATTAGGATGGCAAAAATCTCCGCTTGGAAAACAGATGCATATTTTCCCAAGGGGTAGTAAAGTCGTATGTCATCGCATTCCACAAAGACTCCAGCACCAGACCCCTGCCCGGTTTTGGAGCCATCCGTGAAAATACGATGGCATTGAATCCATGGTTCAGAGTCTGACCGAAGCCATTCCGTTACCTGTGGAAAGTTGACGTTGTAGTTTTTTCGCAGAAGGATTTCTGGTGTCATTGCATCAGACGGCGCATGTACCAAAAACCACCTCTCTTTAAGCGAAAGATGGTTTTTAGCGTACACCCCATAATATTTAAATCAAGGGGAGGAAGCATCTAGAGCAGAGCCCGGGGTGCTAGGGAAGGCCCCTGTGCAGCCGAGACAAGCCGTTCTTTGGAGTTTGGCAAAAGAAGCAGTAACACGTTTCCGCGAAAGCCTGTTCCACCAAACAACTGATGCGTATGAGAGTAGCGGTCTAATCATGGCCGTATAGATCCAAAGGACCCGTTTTGGAGACAAGCCCCATGTCTTACCAAAAGCGCCTTTGCACTGCCAGAAGGTCGACAGCGCTTTATCGGTTTTCGATTCGACATGTTTGGACCACAGAAGTTTTTTTATCAAGGATTACACCCAGATATTTGACTTCTTCGGATATAGGGATGGTGACACCTTTAAGCACGAGATGGGACAGGCCAGTGATGATTCTCCTTCTCGTAAAGAGAACAACCGTGGTTTTAAGAGGATTCACTGAAAGCCCATTACTAGTGCACCAGACATCGATCAAATCCAGGGATCTCTGCGCTTGAGAGCAGACAGCCCCTAGATTTGAACCGACAGAAAGAACGGCGACATCATCCGCATAAGCTTGAGTGTAGTTTCCAGGAAAGTTGAGAGCCGTAAGCAGAAACCTTGCTAACGAAAATTAGTCTTCTTAACACAACAAAATAAAAAACATTTCGCCAAAAACGGCAAAACAATGACTGAACCAATTTAAATTCGTGGTATTCTGAAATGTGCTAATTCATTCGATAAAAGGGCAGGACCTAGCATCATTTAGCAGCCTTCACTTGCAAGCATTTTACTTGCGATTCTTTCAAGTCTTACTTCATCTTTCAATCGCTTAAGTGTCTGCCTTTGTTGTGACCATCTTTAGTACTCAAATATCATGTTCTGTTGTGTATTTCCTTGTAGGAGCTAGGGCCTAGGTATACACGCAATCGTATACAGATTATTGAAATGTGTTACGATTCCCCTCCCCCTCCAACATTTTCCCTCTGCCGTGTCTTCATAGCGACTGTTTTGCGAAGTGTTCTCCTGTTACGCTTAGATATTCTTCCACCCTGGGTTAACAGGTTAACATTGCATAGTGGTGTTAAACTGTCACTCTACTGCCACTTGCTTCTTATTACAGTTTGGTAAATATCCTTAATTTAGTTTCTGACATTGTTAGTGACACACATCGTTCAAACCGTGGATTATGATTCAGGGTTTTTTTTTTTAAATTTTCCGAGCAACATTTACAATATTTTCTTTCCAGAGTCAAGATAAAAAGTAAATTAATGTAATGAAATGTTGGGTCAATTGCGGACACTCCTTGTGGCGCGATCTTACGAGGATCACAGGTTTAAAAATGAGGCCTAACGCTTGAACCGAATCGAACCGATCTCGTGACGCAGTCGTGTACTTTATTTTAAGCTCGTTTTGAAAAGAAGTCCATCCATTTTTAAATTTAAGACGAACACAAATCTGTTAATAATCACTTCAAAAAATAAAGTACACGACTGCCTCATACGAAACTTTCTCGCTATATTTTGTGCATTTTTAAATCGCCTCAAAAAGAATGGTAAAATTTGATCACGTACCAAATTTATTTAAAACACTTTTTAGGTTTTGAAAACTTTGATTTTTTCAAAAACGATTTTGATGTAATTTCCCACATTGGACCATACATTGAACATAATTGTTCAAAATCAAAATCTGATCAAGCAAATCGTTAGAGCCGTTTTTAAGAAAACGAATTTAATTTAAATTTGAGAAATTCGCTATATGAAAAAAAAATTATTTCAAAAATCGAATACGCAGATTTGTTCAACTTACGATCATAAACAAAAATAGTAAACTTTTTCGAAATTCCCTTTATTAGTTTTCGGAGTATTTGCGATTCTATAACTTACTGTTATTTGATTTTTTGACAAATGGTTTTAGACCCCATCCCACGTATCTTTAGTACAAAAAAAGACCAAAATCCTTCGAACCATTTTCTAGAAAAATAGTGATAAGTTGTTTTCACCAAAAAAAATGTATGGCATGTACCGTTATTTCAAACGCTATAGCAACAAATAAAAAGACACCGCGAGATATAACCCCAAAAACCTTTTATACGAACTTTGAACCAAATCCGTCGAACCGTTTCGCCATACGGCGCCCGGACAGACAGACAGACCGACGGACGTCATTGGCGGACCTCTCTATAGTCATAATATCATCCCTCATACAATCGCAATAACTTTCTCTTTAATATCCTAACGTATACGAGAAAGTCAAAAGTAGCGGAACAAATATTGTTCTTAGTGAGTAGCGGACCATGTTAATAATGAACATTATATTTAGTGCTACATGTTAAAACGACTTTAGTCATTAAAAAACAAAAATTATGTAAAAGAGGTCGGGGCAACCATGGGTTTACTTCTTTAAAGACTTGATGTCAAAATAATGCAATTATTTTTTTTTTTTTATAATGTACGCGCACTAAAGGGACTTTGGATACCCTTATAATTAAGTGACACAGTGCGGGCATTTGGGAAATGAAGGATAAGAGAAAGGGAGAAACCAATGCACGTTGGTTTTAAATGTTTGTAAACTATGCAGAGGAAAAACAGAGCGTGGTAGAGCATTCCACATTCGTATTGTACGGTTAAGAAACGAAAACTTGCTTTTCACTGTACGTCCGAAAACAGGCTTAAGGGTAAACTGATGAGCATTCCTCGCAAGGCGAGTATTGCGGTTGAATTGCTGTAGGGGTGGAATGCAACTGGCTATTTCATTGAGCACTTGTGGTGGAAATACCGTTAAAACAATGACAAGCAAGAGACATCACGACGATGACTAAGAGAGTCAAGTGATTTCGCGATGTCTCGATCGCCAATAAGTTTTACCGCACGTTTTTGAATCCTGTCAAGTAGCTCCAAATATGTCATTGGTGCACCAGACCAGATATGAGCGTTGTACTAAAGTTTTGGGCGAATAAACGCCTTGTAGATTCTAGCCAGTTCAGAAGGAGTTAAATATTTCTTGCATCGCTTTAGGAAGCCTAGACATTTCGCAGCGTTCTTACCGACATCGAATATGTGGCCATTCCAACGAAGTTTGTCGTTAACGCACATACCGAGGATGGAAAGTCTTTCGGTTTCGGCGATGCAAGTGCCATCAATGGATAATGGCAGAGAATTAGGGGTTCGCTTCAATGACAGCAGACAGCATTGCGTTTTGGAAGCATTAAATTCTACTCTATTGGTTTTAGGTCAGAATTTAATGAGCTTAACATACGTTGCCGTTCTAGCTCCACGCCCGAAGATGAGGGACCTGAATCGTAGAACGAATATGCGAAGCTAAGGGTACTGTCATCAGCAAAGGAATGGATTGGATTAGAAGTGACAGACAGGAGATCATTGATAAAAATGAGAAAGAGAGTCGGAGACAAAACGAAGCCTTGGGGAACACCAGCATTTATTTGGTATGTTGCAGACTTGAAACCGTCAATAACGACTTGTATTGAACGGTCCGAAAGGTAATTTCTAATCCATTGAAGAAGGGTAACATCGATCCCAAATGCACGAATTTTCGACAAGAGAGCTTGATGCCAAACTCTGTCAAATGCCTTTGAAATATCAAGCGCAACGACCTTACTTTCACCACCACGGTGAATAGATTGGTTCCACTTTTCGGTTAGATAAGTCATCAAATCACCAGTGGACCTGTTGCTGCGAAAACCGTACTGCCGGTCATTAAGAAGTTTCCGCGATTCAAGATATTTCATAAGCTGACGGTTTATCAGCGTTTCCATGACCTTGGAAAGAAGGGACGTAAGTGCAATTGGTCGGTAAGAGGAGGGAGAGGAAGATTTGCCTTTTTTGGGGACGGGCTGGACAAATGCTGTTTTCCATCTTCTCGGAAAGAGCCCTGAAGAATAGGACAGATAGAAAAGCTTACGCATTGGTTTTGCCAGCGTGGAAGAACACCTCTTCAGAACGATAGGGGAAATACCATCTGGGCCAGCGGATTTGTGAATGTTGAGATCTTGAAGTACTCTTGCCACAGTACGGGTGCGGAAGTGGATTTGTCCCATGGAGTGTTCCACGCGCTCGAGTACTGGGGGAGATAAAGCACAATCTGGGAGCGTTGAGCTAGCTGCAAAATTCCCTGAGATTGCTGACTTTAACAACGTCTACCACGAACCAATGTATCTAGATTGCTATACAAAGCTAATATTACACTTCTCTCACCACTTCACCACAATCTATAATCCGAATTTAAGGTAGAGTAACTTCGGGAAATGTGATACACTAGCATATTTTCCGAAACAATTAATTCTCGACAAGAATTTTCTTGCCAACATGACGGCAATAGAGAAGAACACGTGCTGCAGTTTTAGGTGCGCTCGCGCTCATTGTGGTGTATGTCAGTGCATTGAAATTGTTTAAGGTGCTTAGTCGACAGTTTTTGTGCGTGATATTTCAGCAAAAATTGGAGCAGATTTAAAAACTGAAGTAATAGTATATTGAGTAAGTTTTTAATTCAGTGAAGTGTATTTTTAAAAAAATTACTTAATTGTTTGAAAAGCCTAATGCGGCTAATGTGATATAGTAAAAATTGGGTAAAGTGATATACCATATCACATTACCCACCAAATTGTCAATTAATAAATTTTATTATAATTTATTTCAGACCATGCCAAAAAAAGTGGAGATTCGTAAATGGGATGCGGAAGGAATGAGAAAGGCTATTCTTGCAGTCCGAGGAGGAGATATGGGTATACTTTTGGCGTCGAAGACATTTGGAGTTCCATTTGCAACACTTCAAAGAGCAGCTCGCAGTGGGAAATCAATTAGCGATATTTTAGCCACGCCTTTGGGACGTAAGCCTGTTTTTAGCCTGAAAATGGAATTGGAGCTGGTAAGATACATCCGGGAAATGGAATCACGATTTTGGGGTCTAACTCGCGGTGACATTCGATCACTAGCATTCCAAGTGGCAAAAAGAAACCACATAGCTTGCCCATTTTCAGTAATGAAAGAATGCGCAGGAAAAGATTGGTTGCATGCATTTCTCAAAAGGCACAAATCAGAGATTAGCATCAGGACTCCAACCGGAACCTCAATCGATAGGGCGAAAGGCTTTAATGCTGAAAATGTGAGCACCTTTTATAGCTTACTCGAGCAAGAGTACGAAAAAAATAAATTTTCACCAACTCGTATTTGGAACGTAGATGAGACAGGAGTGTCCATTGTACAAAGTAGGCAACCCAAAATTTTAGCAGCGAATGGAAAGAGGCAAATAGGTTGTATGACATCTGCAGAGAGAGGTTCTCTTATCTTCCGCCGTACTTTATTTTTCCAAGAAAGAACCATTCTCCGGTTTTAATGAAACATGCTCCTCCTGGCTCGGATTCTGCTTGCCACATTTCGGGTTGAATACAAATTTCGATATTTACAAAGTGGTTTGACCATTTCTTGCGGTTCATAAAGCGGTTCAAAGGAGAACCCTTCGCTACTCATTTTAGACGGTCATTACAGTCATACCCGAAATATTGAGGTACTGGAAAAGGCTCGCAAAAATGGCGTTATTATTATATCTTTGCCGCCGCACTGTACTCACAAAATGCAACCGCTCGATAGAACATTTATGGGACCTCTGAAGACGTATTATAACGACTAAATTAGGCGATTTATGCGAGAGCAGGGCCGAAAAATAACACAGTTTGATGTTATTGAACTTTTTTCGAAGGCTTACCTTAAAGTCCAAACAGCACAAATCGCAATAAATGGATTCAAATGCACTGGCATTTATCCATTCGACAAAAATACATTTCAGGAGGTCGATTTTATCCCTTGAGGACAAGAAGTAGAAGAACCAGTTGCCAGCACAAGTAGTGCAGCTGAAGAACCAGTTACTAGTACTAGCAGGGCAGCTTTGGAAAAGATCGTTACTCCTTGGGATATCTCACCACCGCCCAAACTTAAACGGGTTATCAGCTCCAGAGGTAAAAGATCAGTTGCAACTGTACTAACAACATCACCGTACAAAACATCTTTGGAGGAGAGCATTAAGAACATTGAAAGACGCAAGAATAAGCCAAAAAAAGCTATAATAGTAAAAAGAAAACGGGCAACGAAAGCAAAAGAAAGTTCTTCGAGCGATTCAGATGAAAGTTTGCATTTACCGAGCTCAGACGAAGATCCTTGACCTAACAAGGACAGTGTCTGTGTCTTTTGTAACACATCTTTCCAAATGGATAAGCAGACAAAGACTTGGGTACCATGCTTGCAGTTCGATTTAGTTTGGGCTCACAATGAATGTCTTCCTACGCGGCAAGCACTTTTTGTATGTGAGTCATGTAAATCGCTTTAAATAGAACATGGAGAAAGTACTATTTTTGTGCTAAATATTGAAGTTTTTAATTTAATTTTAATTCTAATTTAAGTTTTCTCTTGTTTTTCTTATGTACTAAGTAGTTGGTAATTTATTTTTTTATAAATATCTGCAGATTGGCTTACGCTGCAGAGTTCTGAAGACGAAATATAATTCGCAATGTATCAAAGAGCTATAATGAATAGTGCAGCAAAAGCTATGTAATAAAAACTACGAATACCTATATCACATTACCCGAAGTTACTCTAAACTTCCGTGTTTTATTTAATGTCCTTCCAGTTCTTTCAACTTCTTTAACTAAATAATATACAAAACACAAGTTTCGCTTACACTTCGGCTTCGGATAGAGTTCAATTGATGCTCAATTTTTACAAGACCTATTCGAAGCCCGTGTTTTATACACTCCATAGACACTTAATGGTGTATTGTCTTGGATTTATAATGGCCAGTCAGTCTCCGTTTCGCGAGATTTTAAAAACCCACATTATTCAGGTTATAGACGCCGGCTTGATCCAGAAATGGGAAAGTGACTCGGTTATGGAAATATCTCAAACTGGTGACATCCACGTGGAAGCTTTTTCAGGAAATATGTTGATTCCTCTGACTGTGGATGTTTTGCGATTTTCTTGGACTTGCTTGATGGTTGGTCTGGCAATTTCAAGTGTCGTATTTTGTGTCGAATATTATTTAAAGACTTGTAACAAAAAAATTGTTACATTTCTTTCTTAAAAGAAGTAAATGCAAACTTATATTTTTTGGACGAAATAAATCATCGTCATCATTTTTATCGTATAAAGGATGTATTATATTTACCAAATAATGACCAAATCGCATGATGAGTGAAACAGTCTCAAACTAAACTCTACCACATCTAGAAAAGCAAACTTAAAGCAACTTTAAATAAAATGGTCCAAGCATATTTAATTTGTTTTATTCTTAACAAAGTATGTAGCGCCTTTGTGTATTTACTTCGTTTTCTTGTTACTATGTTAATACTTGAAGCCAACGAAGTGACTTGGGTGGAAAATGTAGATTTCGGATCTATTGGTATCATTGGACGGTGTACCTTACTCACGAGAGCAGTGATGGTAAGCTTGTTTTCAATCTCGTGCAATTCTACATATTAAAATATTGGTTAAATTTAGGACTGGAAAGGAAAAACATCAACAGTGTATGTGTTTCCAAAGCCGATTTTTAAGTCGATGTGTCGGAAATCTGTGAGCGGCCTGTGCCTCAACCAATAAGCCCTTTAGCGTGGTTTTTGTCAAATTGCCGGCTGAGTTGCTCGGGAATAGGCCTTACGACGTAGTTGCCTAAATAGCAAGCATTGTTCTGCGTTCGATTTTTTTAGCGATGTCATTTTTAGATGCGAAGGCAGAACCGAGGTAGACAGTCATTTACTACCTCAAAGTTATAGCTGTCGATTGTGACGTTCTACTCTGACCGATTCGTCGTTATGTGTGCTTTTCTGCTGACAACACGTAATAGGTACCTTTTGCCGTTTTTTCTGTTCCTACTGAACGGCTTAGCGTGTGTTGGTTTGTGAGTTTTGCACATGTCATTTAACTGTCCACTGTTTTAGTCCTTTTTTGACATCAAAGGTCATCGGTCATTACCGCTGGAAAAACTAGACATGACTCTGTATGGCTAGGCATTTTACTTGCTCTCAGATCTGCCACATATTGAATATCTAGCAAATCTAACAGAGCCTACAACTGCACTTATATGGTCCATTCAGATCGTTGAAAAATGGTTTTAGGCGCTTTAGCAATACGGCTGAAAAGACCTTAATCCCGATGTAAGGGATATCGATACCTCTACAGTTTCAGTCCCGGTTTAATATAAAATAAAATTTGTGTGTGCTACTTCAATATTCAATAGCAACATTTTTAGATTTCGGCTTAGATATTTATATCCTCATTTCATTTTGGTCGGGTGGATGAAATCCTTGTCATTACTGACAGACAGATGTCCTTTTCGATGCAACTTCAAGGTTACATTCCCAGAACGACAAGACTGGGAACAGCAACAGAATAAACCCACATTTCCTACGAACTCTCTAGTCTTGTATACGGATGGTTCCAAGAAAGATGACGGAGTTGGAGTGGGAGTCTACCTAGAGACCACAGAGTCTTCTCTCTACACCAGCATGGAAGACCGTATTTCAGACTGAAATACATCCAATAGAGCTCTGGATCAGAGAGAATTTAAACAGGAACGTCACAAGCACTTTTATATTTTATTTGCGCCTTTGAAATCACTTCTTAACTACTTTGGGACCGTTTCCAACTAGTCAGAACACCAGCTTGCATAAATGAATAGATTCCAATTAATCTGGGTGCATGAACAAAGTGGCTTCGATGGGAATGAAAAGGCTGAAGAACTAGCCAGGAAAGGATCTGCGTTACCATTTACGGTGTTTAGACTATTATGTGGCTTGCCCATCAGCCCCATTAAACTCCGCATCAAAAATTGGCTAGAAAAGAAATCAATTCATTACTAAAACTGAAAGTAACAGACAGGCGAAACAATTCCTACCATCCCTTTCTCAAAAAAAAAAAAAAAAAACAACCAAGCAACACAAATAATTTATCCACAAATCCGGCATCTTGGGCGATTTCTAAGCGAGGATATCACAATAGGCCGCAGTGATATGGCTAATAAGTCCCACATCATTTCCCAAACTAATCTAGTCTAATCCATTCTCTTTATTTTCTCATTTGTAATTTTTGTTCAACTGTTACGTATATGAAAATATGAACGTGGGGAATTTAACTATTTCTTTTATAGCTCAGCTCTTGAAAAGTGTTGAAATATGATTTTGGGGTTTAAAGATGTTATTTATATAGGGTGATTTTTTAGCTGGTTTGGTTTTGGCAACACTGGTTTTGACAGCTGACGTGTGTTTAGTACCTTGTGTCACTGTCAAACAGCTTCAGTTTGGTTTGCAATTTAACCATGGATCGTCTTACAAATGAACAACGCTTGCAAATTATTGAATTTTACTATCAAAATTCGTGCTCGGTTCGAAATGTTCATCGCGCGCGCATTCTCGACCTTCTGAGCAGTCTATTCGGAAGATTGTGACCAAATTTCGCACCAAATTTACTTTGTTGGACATTAAACCACCAACACGTTTACGTACTGTGCGTATTGAAGAAAATATTGCGGCCGTATCAGCTAGTGTGACAGAAGACCGCGAAATGTCGATTCGGCGCCGTTCCCAGCAGTTAGGCCTTTGTTACAGCACTACGTGGAAAATTTTGCGGAAGGATTTGGGCGTAAAGCCTTTTAAGATACAGCTGGTGCAAGAACTAAAGCCAGCCGACCTACCACAACGCCGAATTTTTGGTGAATGGGCTCTTGGAAAGCTGGCCGAGGTTCCGCTTTTTTATCGAAAAATTGTGTTCAGCGATGAGGCTCATTTTTGGTTGAATGGGTACGTAAATAAGCAAAATTGCCGCATTTGGAGTGAAGATCAGCCAGAAGCATTGCAACAGCTACCAATGCATCCCGAAAAAGCCACTGTTTGGTGCGGTTTATGGGCCGGCGGCATTATTGGGCCATATATCTTCAAAGATGATGCGAATCGCAGCGTTACTGTCAATGGTGAACGCTACCGAGCGATGATAACAAACTTTTTTTTGCCCGAAATGGAAGTTCTTGACTTGCATGATATGTGGTTTCAACAAGACGGTGCCACATGCCACACAGCACGCGAAACAATGGCGCAATTGCGAGGCGAGTTTGGTGAACAGTTAATTTCACGTTTCGGGCCGGTCAATTGGCCGCCTAGATCGTGCGATTTGACACCATTAGATTATTTTTTGTGGGGGTATGCCAAGGCTAATGTGTATAGGGACAAGCCCGCTTCGATTGACGCACTGGAAGCCAACATCCATGCATTCATTCGTGAGATACCGGCCGATATGTGTGAAAGAGTATGCCAAAATTGGACTCAGCGGATGGGCTACCTGAGACGCAGCCGCGGTCAACATTTGCATGAAATTATCTTTAAACATTAAATTGCAAGGTTCAAACTATCGATTCAAATAAATATTTCATTCATTTTTTCGAATTTTTTGTGTTTTTTTTTTTAAAAAAAGTTCTAAACCTCTTAAAAAATCACCCTTTATAATGTGGTGGTTTGGGATCATCAGTGGAAAAGCATGTGCTTTTAGTTAAACACAAAAAAAAATCATTCCTCTCTTATTATCTAATAAATTCGCAACAAGCTGTCACATAGGAAGAACTCAACAATTCCTCTTCTCTGTTTTCTTATTCGCAATTACGTGGGGAGGTACAACAGATTTTTTAATTCCATTCCTCATTTATAAATTTTGTAGGTTTCCAAGGAATCTGTCAACCTTGTTTGCAATTCAACAAGCAATTTCATAAATCATTTTACCAAAATGGCAGATGTATAACTAATTATTTTTTGTGTGTGCTTTTGAAATGAATACAAAATTCGTGTAAGGGGTTTTTAAAATACAGAACCTTAAATAAGGTAAAAATTTAAAAACAAAAAAAAATCCATAGCTTGAGCAATCTTTTTCAATTAAATTCTTCACATAGCAATGTAATTGATGATGTTTTCTCTTCGACTTAATTTATTTCAACTTTCTTACTCCGTGAAAACATCTACCAGAGTTGGATCCGTCATCCTCGTCCCCATTCCACCAATAACACTGGCACACTTACTCGTGGTTAGCAATAGGTAGATACATCTCGCGAAGGAAAACAATTTAAAATTCTTTTTCCCATTTCAATTAAAATTATTGCTCAAAAGTGGTAGGGACGCAGAAGACATGGAAATTAATGTAATCCACTCGCAATGCATTAAGAACACAATGAATCTAAAGCCATTAAAGCGAAATGAGCATCTATGTGGGCGCATGCTATGAGTTCCGCCCCCCCAATGTAGTCACGGGTACTCCATGGGGAGTCAAGAGCGGCGCGTATCCCCGTATCAGTGTCCATGGTCTGTGATTATTTTATTTTCCTCACCGAGAGTCGAAATTAAAAGAAAACCAACCGGCCAAGAACTTGTTTCGTTTCAACTCATGGAGTTGAGAGTACGAGTAGCTTTTTTTCTGCCCACCAATCCGCTCGGTGATGTTGTGCAAAATGGCTGACTGCCACCAAGGAGCCTATTCAACGCGCATACAAGTTGCAATTGCAGGTTTTCACGTTTTATTTTCTTGTAGGTAGGTATTTCATACATACGGTTTTTTTTTCCATAGATACTTCGAGTCAGAGCCGAGTTAGGTAAGCACTTTGGACTTGGTGTAACTATGATGGTGGATTCTGACTGTAGTACTAGATAGGTAGGTACATAGGTACCACCACCAGCAAGCAGAAGATGAATTATTACAACGAAAAGATTTATGTAGTCGCTTGTAAGTTGCATTTACCGTTAATTAAATAAACTGCATCCACCTAGGTAACTAAGTATATATAAAAATTATTATCCTCCAAACAGTAGCTGCATGAAACGCGCACACATGTCGTCCATCATAAGGTATCCTGTGTGGCCAGATGGAGTGCCTCTAGCGAAACGATCAGACAGGCGATGCGCTCTCCTTTGTTTGCTTTGTAGTTAAAAATCGATTTGTCATTATCTCTGTCATTAGGTGTCTCTCCGTGGATGGGCAGGAGGAGAGTATTGGCTAATTTGAGGTGATGATTTGGTGTGTTAACAATTACAGTGGTCCCTGTTTTGATGTCGGTCCAATTTTGTTTTTATCGCTTCCTCCCATTCATCAATCGGAATTGGTAGCCGTGGTTAGTTTTTTTTTGTTTAGGTAATTTCCGGAATATAGGGCGTTTTATTGGATTGATTTGAGTTGAACTGATGCCGCACAAGTTGCTTAGCCAGAAAAGCAGACAGAAAATATCCTTGATATAGAGAAAATTGCCACCGACAAACGACGATGTGCTGAAAGAGGATACTGCGGTCATTAATTTGGTGTTGGAAAATAAATACAATTTTATGATTATAAAGGAAATCGTTTTAGTTGTCAGAAGGGATAGATAGATAGATAAATATTCATGATATTTTTAAAGCGGTCTTTTGGAATATGAAAATCAATCTTAAGGATCTAGAGATTGGTTCATTGCGACCATAGTTTGTTCGATGCCTCGTCTGAAAGAAGAGTAGATGATCTCTTAATACCCTCTCTGGAGCATAAATAGGTAACATAGATAAAATGATAGGACTATTTATATAGGGTCCGCCATTTAACGTTTTTTTTTTTCAACTAGTGCTTATTTTGCGAATGGTAACACTTAGCTCATGTCTGATTTGACAGATAATTAGTTTTATCCTTCCGCTGAATGAATATGGTTGTGTATACGCTTGAACAACGCTGGGAAATATTGCGACATAGCGACATAGAGAAGATGCCGATTTTGCCAAAAAAAATCATCTTTTCAGATGAAGCTCATTTTGATCTTGGCGGGTATGTAAACAAGCAAAATTGTCGCATTTGGGGCAAAGAAAACCCGCACGCATGCATTGCAAAGCCGATATAGCCAAACCGAGTCACTGTTTGGTCCAGAGGCATAATTGGGCCATTTTTCTTCGAAAATGAGCAAGGTGTGGCCGTTACAGTCAACGGCGATCATTATCGGGCCATGTTGAACGAATTTTTGTTCACAAAAATTGAAGAGGCGGATATTGGCAACATTTGGTTTCAATAGGACGGCGCTACGTGCCACACAGCCGAAGCTACACTCGATGCTTTGCGCCCTGTTTTTGAAGATCGCATTATCAGCCGCAGAGCTGATGTCGTTTGGCCACCGCGGAGCTGCGATTTGACACCGTTGGACTATTATTTTTGGGGTGCCGTAAAAGATAAGTGTTGCGCCGACATGCCAGACACAATTGACGCTTTAAAGGGCAATATTCGTGAAGCCATTGGTGAAATACAGCTGCACACAATCGATAATGTGCTTAAAAATTGGACCGATCGTGTAGGCTACTGCATGGCCAGCCGAGGCAGCCATTCGAATGAAATTATTTTCCATTATTTACCGGAAGGATTGTACTTTCAAATAAAAAACGAAATTTGAGAAAATATTTAGTAGTTTTTTTTTATAGCATTTTCAAAAAAAAAAGTTTTTTTGGCGGATCCTATACGTAAGGATAAAACGTCCCTTATAAACATAATATCATGAAGACGTCTTCTCGCTTTAAGAGTCATAATACCCAAAAGACTAAGTCTGGCTCCATAAGACGGTTCAAAAGTCCAACGCATTTTGTAAAAGATATATTTTGTAAAGCGCCCTTGCACTTTTTCAATGCGATCTGAATGGGTGGAATAGTATGGATTCCAAACAACATCTGCATACTCAAGAACAGATCTCAACAAAGCGATAAAAATATAAAAAAGTATGGGGATCAAAAAAATCTTTAGAGTTTCGGTTAATAAACGCAACCAGCGAAATAGCCTTCGTCATGGGAACGAAGGCTATTTCGTCCCCTCAATATGGGAAACAAAGGTGAGATTGGAATCAATGATTACCGCAAAATATTTTATTTTATCAATTTTTTTGAATGTACTGTGACCAATATCGTAATTATAACGGGTGATCCAAGTAGAGATACTTTTTTCAATAGCCTTTTTTGGACAGAACACGTGTGAGTCTTGTCATGCTGTCATGTTATTTTTGTTTAGTATTGTTTGGCATTTCATAATGGAAAGACTTACGCGTGAAGAACGTTTACAAATTGTTCAACTTTATTATGAAAATTCACGTTCTGTGAGGAATGTGTTTCGTGCACTTCGCTCATCTTATGGTCAACATAATCGGCCTACTGAGCGTACTATTCGCAACACCATCACCCATTTTGAGACCCAGCATTCATTATTGAGAGTGTACACGAAGACCGTAGACAGTCGATTCGGCGCCGTTCGCAGCAACTCGGACTGACGTATGGACGTCAAAATCTTAAATTGAAAGCGTACAAAATACAGCTTGTGCAACAACTGAAGCCGCTCGACCTTCCCAAGCGACATCGCTTCGCTCTATGGGCTCTTGAAAAGTTCCAAGAAGATCCGACGTTTTCGAGGCAAATTTTGTTTAGCGATGAGGCCCATTTCTGGCTCAATGGGTTTGTAAACAAACAAAATTGCCTCATTTGGGACGAAGAGCAACCTGAAGAGATTGAAGAACTGCCACTTCATCCAGAAAAAACAACGGTTTGGTGTGGTTTGTGGGCCGGTGGAATCATCGGTCCATATTTCCGTCAATGGCGACCGTTATCGTGCCATGATAACCGACTATTTGATGCCTGAAATTGAAGCTCGTGATCTCGGCGACATTTGGTTTCAGCAAGACGGCGCCACTTCCCACACATCGCATCAATCAATGGACTTATTGAGAGAACATTTCGGTGAGCACATAATTTCACGTTTTGGGCCGGTCGATTGGCCACCAAGATCGTGTGATATCACACCGTTAGACTTTTTCCTGTGGGGATATGTAAAGTCAAAAGCTTATGCCGACAAACCCGCTTCGATTCAGGCCTTGGAGGAAAACATCACGCGTGTCATTCGCCAGTTACCAGTCGAAATGCTCGAACGAGTGATCGAAAATTGGACTCAACGGATGGACCATCTGCGACGTAGCAACGGCCAACATTTGATAGACATAATCTTCAAAAAATAAATGCCAAAGAATGTTCTTTCAAATGATAATAAACATTCTCCATTAAATTTGAATTTTCTGTGTTTTTTTCTTTAAAAAAGTAGGGAACCTCGAAATGGATCACCTTTTAGAAACAAGGAAATTGAGATCTATAAAACGATATTCAAGAGCATTTACTAACATTTTAACATTAAACAATTATTAACACACCAAGTGGATAAATTATTTAGATCAATTTGAATCTTAGGGCTGTCATTGAGGCTTTTAACTTTAAGGAAAATTTTAAGATCGTCCGCATAAAAAAGGCAATGACAGAATTCAAGGTGATGGATAATATCATCAATAAAACTAATAATAAACAGGAGCGGTCCAATATGACTTCCTTGTGGGGCTCCAGAAGTGCAAGAAATAGATCTTGAGTAATGATTATCAAAGCATACTCGCTGAGACCTACCGGTTAAATATGATAAAATCCATTTTAACATAGCAGAGTGAAATCCAAATATCTCAAGCTTTTTGGTAAACGAGCCAGAAATGACTGCAATGCCCATATTAATCGTGTCAAATTCTCCTACGACCAAAAGTTGAGGCAAAAAATACTAGAAAGTCCCTCCGGTAGTAAAAACTTTTGGTCGTTTGTTAAGAATATTAAAAATTCGGCCTCGTCATCTATCCCGACACTCATTTGCAATGACACCCCAGCTGTCAGCTCGTCGGATATAGCCAATCTGCTGGCTGCTCATTTTGCAGCTAGCTCAATGCTGCCAGATTGTACTTTGTCTCCTTCTGTACTCGAGCGCGTAGAATCTTCTATGGGACCGATCCATTTTCGCACTCGTACAGTGTCAAGAGTTCTTCGAGATCTCAACATACATAAATCCGCTGGTCCAGATGGTGTTTCCTGGTATTTCCCCTATCGTTCTGAAGAGGTGTTCTTTCACGCTGGCAAAACCAATGCGTAAGCTTTTCTATCTGTCCTATTCTTCAGGGCTCTTTCCGAGAAGATGGAAAACAGCATTTGTCCAGCCCGTCCCAAAAAAAGGCGAATCTTCCTCTCCCTCCTCTTACCGGCCAATTGCACTTACGTCCCTTCTTTCCAAGGTCATGGAAACGCTGATAAATCGTCAGCTTATGAAATATCTCGAATCCCGAAAACTTCTCAATGACCGGCAGTACGGTTTTCGCAGCAACAGATCCACTGGTGATTTGATGACTTATCTAACCGAAAAGTGGAACCAATCTATTCACCATGGTGGTGAAAGCAAGGTCGTTGCGCTTGATATTTCAAAGACATTTGACAGAGTTTGGCATCAAGCTGTCTCGTCGAAAATGCGTGCATTTGGGATCGATGTTACTCTTCTTCAATGGATTAGAAATTACCTTTCGGACCGTTCAATACAAGTTGTTTTGGACGTTTTCAAGTCTGCAACTCACCAAATAAATGCTGGTGTCCCCCAAGGCTCCGTTTTGTCTCCGACTCTCTTTCTCATTTTTATCAATGACATCCTGTCTGTCACTTCTAATCCAATCCATTCCTTTGCTGATGACAGTACCCTCAGCTTTACATATTCGTTTCCTGGGCAACGCCCCTCATCTTCGGGCGTTGAAATAGAACGGCAACGTATGTTAAGCTCATTGAATTCCGATCTTGACAGCATTCTTAAATGGGGTAAAACCAACAGAGTGGAATTTAATGCTTCCAAAACGCAATGCTATCTGCTGTCATTGAAGCGAACCCCTAATTCTCTGCCATTATCCATGAATGGCACTTGCATCGCTGAAACCGAAAGACTTTCCATTCTCGGTATGTGTGTTAATGACAAACTTCGTTGGAATAGCCACTGAACGCTGCGAAATGTCTAGGCTTCCTTAAGCGATGCAAGAAATATTTCACCCCTTCTGATCTGGCTAGAATCTACAAGGCGTTCATCAGCCCCAAACTTGAGTACAACGCTCATATTTGGTCCGGTGCTCCAATTACATATTTGGAGCTACTTGACAGGATCCAAAAACGTGCGGTAAAACTTATTGGCGATCGAAACATCGCGAAATCACTAGACTCTCTTTAAGTCATCGTCGCAATGTCTCCTGTCTATCATTGTTTTATCGGTATTTCCACCACAAGTGTTCAAATGAAGTAGCCAGTTGCATTCCACCCCTACATCATTTCAACCGCAATACTCGCCATGCGATGAATGCACATCAGTTTACCCTTAAGCCTGTTTTCGGACGTACTGTGAAATATAAAGATTCCTTTCTCAGCCGTACAATACGAATATGGAATGCGCTCTGTTTTTCCTGCACAACACTATAATTTACAAACATTTAAAACCAACGTGCATCGGTTTCTCCCTTTCTCTAATCCTTTATTTCCCTAATGCCCGCACTGTGTCACTTCATTATAAAAAAAAAGCAATATATGATTAACAGAGTCGAAATCCTAAAATTCACAGATAAAACACTCAAAATTGGTTTGAAATGCTCGTTAAGGGGACTGAAATCAGTGACAAGGGCAGTTAAGGATTTTAAGTCACTTCTCTTCAATCCCAGCAGATATTTGGATCTGCAATCAACAGCTTTGAATAGCTGCATAATGTGATAATGTGATAATGTGAGTTACAGTGTTACATTCACCCAAACTGTGAATGAGGGCTTTCACCCTACTCCCTACTAGGCAGTCCTTTATCAAACGCACATCTATAGTTTACTTTGAATGCACCCACCGAAAATTTCAAATTACATTCCTTAGTAGCTATCAGCTGGAAAACATAAAACTGACACTAGATACCGTCAAACAGTCGAAAGCTGTCGAACCATGCTTAAAGCATTATGCAGTCAGAACCGAGTGAGACTGTGCTGTGTGCCAGAACACACTGTATTAAGAGAAATGAGCAGGCCCATGAGCTGGCAATAATAGGAGGGCTGCTTATTAATAACGAGGTTGCAGACATAAAACCTCCCCTCTGCTTAAAAAGGAACACTGTTAAAAAAATAGTGGTAGGTCTGCCAATCTATGGTCTGGCAATCAAGTCTTGAGGGACATCGGGTACCTAAGGTTACTTTTCGCCGGTAAATAAATGGAGTTAATATAATTAAGCAGCGATAAGCTTCCTCCATCTTCCATTCTTCGTTCGTCTCCAGCGAAGGCAATAGCGCGTAGTCGACGTAATTTTTTTTGGAAAACCTTGGACAAAAATAAATTGTATGGACTACAAGGCCTTCTAGGTTTTTGCAAGGAAATTGGTTGCTTTACAAGGAAAATTGTTTAGGTTTTTCTGCCTTTTGAATGATCCTGATGGGCGATTTAGTGCCTAGTGTTCTTTGATAATCTCGTTTTTATACCATACCTCTGTTTAACCAAACTTAGTGGCAAAAAATTGTGAGTGAATATTTTCATTTTGATCGTAATAATTACTAATAAGAAAAGTGCTACAAATACCATGCCACTATATCTAATATCATTCATTTCTTAGTTTTAAAGAGGATTCATTATTTGTTTTAACTATAGGTATTGTAAAATAAAAGATCTACTGCGCTATGTTGAAATCTGCTGCCCTTTTTTTGTATAAATAAACTGCGCTCAATCATCCGAAGGGTGGCAGTGTTAGAACTTCGGACAAACCAAGAAGAGACCAAAAAGAAAAACGCAACAACAGAGCGGTTAAGTTGCAAACAAGGCTGCTTTAATACGCGAACTGGCAAATGGATTATTGCAGTTTTGCTTTATATAGTAATTCGTGTACACATGTGTTGGTCTTATATAATTATATAAATCTATGTAATGTATTACAGAGGAAGAATACTAACACCTTCTCTCAAAACTGACTTTCTAAAAAACAAATTTATGAGTTCATTATTAAACGAATATTATTAATTAATTATACAATATTAAAGTTACAACTTTTTTTTTTAAGACTTTAAGCCTAACATACTACTGAATTGACAGTGTTTTATCTTCTTTAAATTTTTCGTAAATATATCTGCGGTCATTTCGTTGGTTGGTGTGTACTTTAATACAAGTAACTCCTTCTCTGCAACATCACGGACATAGTGCGCCTTGATATCGATGTGTTTCGTACGATTGTGGAAAATAGGATTTTTTGCCAGCTTCTGTGAACTCAGGTTGTCGCTAAAAAGCTCGGTTGGACCGTCAATAAGTTCGATAAAGCCCATCTCTTCCAAGAATCGTCGAAGATATACAATTTCTTTCGAAGCTGTAGATAGGGCAACATATTCCGCCTCGGTGCTGCTAAGAGCTATGGTTGACTGTTTTTTGCTGTCCCATGATATGGCTGCACCAGCTAGGAAAAAAGCAAATCCCGTATATGATTTTCGGTCAATGCAATTCCCGCCCCAATCAGCATCTACATATCCCTTGAGTCTCATGCCAGTCTGGAAATAGTTAATTTTCATATTAAGTGTAGTTCTTAAGTACCTTAACAAATGCTTTGCAGCATTTAAATGCTCAACGTGAGGATCTGTGTTAAATTGAGCGAGTTTGAACACAGAATGAATTATATCTGGTCTCGTACAGACGCCCAGGTACGTCAATGAACCGATTAATGACTGGAACTTCTTCGGATCTACCTTCTCACAATGTGAACAGTTTTCACATTTCTTGAAGTTGGTCCCTGGTTCCAGCGGCGTTGCACAGCTTCTGCAGTCCATCATTCCGAAGTCCTCCAAGAGATTCAAAATTAGCTGCCGTTGCGAAATCTGGATTCCATTGTCTCCTCTTGTAATTTCAATGCCTACAAAGTGGTCGATTGGGCCTTTATCGATCACTTCAAACTTCTCGCTACTAAATTCACTTCACCAGGCCTCCTCCGCACATAAACACATGCGTCCCCGTTGCACTTGTTAAACCCAATCTCTTTGAGAGCAGAATCCAATTTCTTGTTCCAGTTACGACCAGATTGCTTCAGTCCATAAATCGCCTTCCTCAATCTGCAGACTTGGCTTTTGTTGTTTTTATCGGTGAAGCATTCGGGTTGAAACATAAACACCTCCTCATCTAGCGTTCCATTTAAATACGCTGATACCACGTCCATTTGATGGACAAAGAGCTGATATTCTGCGGCCAAGGCAAGGATAAGTCGTATCGAAGAATATCTCACCACAGGTGAAAATATTTCATCATAATCCACCCCATGTTGTTGACTACAGCCCTTTGCAACGAGGCGTGCCTTGTACTTAATTGGGGCGCCCTGTTTATCGCGTTTTATATTAAAAACCCACTTCGATTTAATAATGCGCCGATTAGCAGGAGCATCTGTTAGTTCCCAAGTTTTATTTTTTCTTAAAGACTCGTATTCGGAAGTCATCGCGGCTCTCCATTTCTCCGCATCTGGACCATGCATTGCTTCTTTCACCGTGAGTGGATTGGATGTTCTGTCTTTGAAAAAATTTACAACATCAGGACTATTTACCTGCTTCTCAGAACGGAGTTTTTGACGATATTCTTTTACCATTTCTAAATTTGCCTTTCTAATTTCAGCAGACTTTTCACCTCCTTTTGAACCAACAGCAACTACAACATTGTCAACAGCATCCGCAGCATTCCCCGTATCAACAGCGTATTCTCCAGCGTCAGCGTCTGCTGCATCTTCATCACCTTCAATGTCACCAGAACAGCCAACATAATTATCATCGTCGCAACTTCCAAAACTAGAATCTGCATCAGCAGAAACCTCGTGATGCATTTCAGGCTCCGCTTTAAATATATTTTATTCAAAGGTATATCATTACTAACTTCGTGTTCCTGTTCACCTAAGAATGTTGTTGAGTTAATATTTTTTAATTGTAAAAACCTTACGTCTCGACCTATCACAACTGTATTTCGCTTTGGGTCGTATAGTCTGTATCCTTTTGCTTCATTGGCGTAGCCCACCATGTAACATTCAACACCCTTGGCTGCGAATTTTGACTTACGTGGTGATTTGTCGAGCAGTATTCCTCGCCTTCCGAATACTTCAAGGTGAGACACGTTTGGTTTCTTATAGTTCCAAGCTTCATGTGGAGTAACACCAGAGAGGATCTTCGTGGGTGCACGGTTGCGTAAATAACCGGCGGTATTTACAGCTTCGGCCCACAAGAATTCTGGCAACTTGGAATCCAACAACATACACCGGCTCATTTCAATTAAGGTCCGATTAAGGCGCTCGGCTATACCGTTTTGCTGCGGTGTATATGCGACTGTGAATCGCCTGGCGATACCTTCGTTTTTTAAGAAACAATCGAATTCGCGACTGACGTATTCGCCCCCATTATCCGAGTGTAGCGCTTTTATTTTCTTTCCGGTTTCAAGTTCGACTTTCGCTTTAAACATTTTAAATGTTTCAAAAACATCACTCTTATTTTTTATAAAATAAATGAATATTTTGCGGCTAAAATCATCCACGAACGACAGCATGTACTTTGCACCGCTAAGGGATGCGGTTGGCATCGGACCGCACACATCGCTGTGAATTATTTCTAAAATTGAATTACTTGATTTTTCTGAAAATTTAGGGAAAGGCAACGCACTTATCTTGCCTTTAAGACATATATCACACTCTAATTTGCCCACTGTTTTCAAATTTAATCCACGCACCATGTTTTCTTTTGCCAATAATTCCAGGCTTTTATAATTTAAATGTCCATATTTACGATGCCACTCAATAATGTTCGTATTATTTACCTTTGCGACGCACAACCTATTTTGAATTTGTTCTGGTACATATGTGAATAAATCACCCGTTCTTTCTGCTCGCAACACATCTACACCGGTCACACGATTTGTTATTTTTGCAAAATCTTCCTCGAAATTTACTTTGCACGATCCCGTAAATTTGCTCACTGACAAGAAGTTCATTTTTAAGTGGGGAACATATAGGACGTTGTGTAAGTAGATGTTTGCAGTTCTCGTCTTTAAACAAACAACACCAACACCTTCCGAGTATATATAATTGTCTCCAGCCAACTCGATTTTTTCTTTGTGTATTTTTATGTTGCTAAACATTTCTTTACTGCAACATATATGGCAGGTCGACCCACTGTCAAGAACCCAAACTGAACGGTCGATTTCTGTGCATGTGTTGGAAAGGTTAAGCATTGCACACACAGAGGAAGACGAAAACATTGCACAGTTAATATTTTGTTTGCTTGTAGTATTTACTGGGCAAGTAGATGCATAATGCCCTCTCTTGTGACACTTATAGCATTTACCTCGCTGTTTCACCGGTTTCTTTTGTTGTTGTTGCGGGTGATACTTTTGCTTATGAGCAAAAAACGCAGTTTCATTTACATCATCATCGGGTTTGACTTCGTTCTCCCTTCGTTTTTCCTCTTCCAGCAATTTAATTTTTAATGCAACTGTAGTTGGCAACTTGTCTCTCGATTCGATAGCTATTACGAAATTATCGTATGTCTTAGGCAGGCTGCAGAGCATAATTATGGCTAGCAATTCGTCTTGTAATTTAATATCTAGCTCACCCAGTTTTTCGATCAAATCAGAAAATTTATTTAAGTGATCAGACATCGATGACCCTTCGCTCATTTTCAAATTTACCAATGATTTAAAAACAGTAACTTTCCTCGCTGGGCCACTTGGCCAATGCATCTCATGCAATCGCGTCCATGCCTCCTTGGACGTAGATGCGTTCTTAATGTGGAGCAGTTGCGCAGATCTGACACACAGGATCAACGTAGCGAGTGCCTTTGCATCCTTGGATTTCCATTCGGCCAACTCAGCGGCACCTTCAGGGGCAACGTTTGCACCCGAAACAAAATCCCACAAGTTACAATGAACCAAAACCGATCTCATTAAAATTTTCCACGAATCGTAATTAGAATCGTCTAATTTTTCGATTTGATATAACGGTGAACTCATTTCGATTTTGATTAAAGTAAAAAACTAATTTCAAATTAAATATGTAAGTTAGTATGTGTATTTGTCTCTTGACGAGCCTGGGCCCATAACCTTTGTTAGAACTTCGGACAAACCAAGAAGAGACCAAAAAGAAAAACGCAACAACAGAGCGGTTAAGTTGCAAACAAGGCTGCTTTAATACGCGAACTGGCAAATGGATTATTGCAGTTTTGCTTTATATAGTAATTCGTGTACACATGTGTTGGTCTTATATAATTATATAAATCTATGTAATGTATTACAGAGGAAGAATACTAACAGGCAGCACACATGGTATCCCCCAAAATGTTGGAGGTGCTCAGATCATTGCAAGGCAGAAGATCAGGCTTTAGTAGAAGCTTGCCTATCCGAGCATACGTACAGAAACTATTCATTAGGGAAGCATATATATACGATGGAATCACTCGTACTAAAGCCAATTCACCTGTCGCTGTTCAGGCGGTCAGGAAGGAGGACTCAAAAACGGTGCTCAGAAATATGCATTGAGCACATTGAGTCTCGTGCTCCTCCGCTATGTCCAGGGATGCCGTCAATGAACCGAACACCACTCATCCCTCCGCCGATATTGATCTAAGAAGGGATTTGTGTATCAGAAGTATCACAGACATGCAGGCAGGGTGCTTCTAAATAGTTCGACAACAAATCTTAACATATTCATTTTCGTCGACAGTCAGGACGCAGTCAAGGCTTTCACCTCAACCAGGACCACGTCTAAGCTCGTAGGGGCTCGTGAAGGGAGAAATCTCCACACAGTTGTGCCACTTCTAGAAAGACTTGGCCCAAATACAACAAAACTGGAACCCATTATCACATAAGAACAGAACGCGATGGGATGTCGCTAGACTAGTGGCCGTAAGTACAGGCAACTGGGCAAAAGGCACCCTCGCTGCCAAGCTCGGCATAAGTGAAATAGTTTTTCATCTCCTATGCGGAGGCCCGGCTTTGGCTAAGACTAGACGCAGGACGTTTGGTAAACCATTCTTCGACGACCTTTCAGAAATCTCGGACCCTGGTCTTAATAATATCATTACTTTTCCGGTTAGATTTTCCGGCTTCACTTACAATAAAGAACTGCAGGGGAAGAAGCAGAGAAAAACTTCCATAGTAGCGGTTGGAGATCCTTTGAACTCCTCTTGACTCCACCATACGTTAGGTAACTTTTAGTAATACACATATCTATACAAACATCCAGTGAACCAGACTGGGCCTGAGACTCTAGGTAGTGCTGAACATTCTACCGCCAGGAAATATTTGTTTTAGCCTCTATGTTGTGCGCAAAAAAACAATTTCGCGTCAAGGGTGATGCCCAAAAACCATCATCTCTGTCTTAGATGGGTTGACTGACGATGCTCAACACCAAACCCCCGACTATATTAAGCGCTCACATATAGTTGGTAAGTACCTTCCGCTGGCAATGATACAAGAATCATCAGCGTATCTGATAGCAGGCTGGCATTCCCTCCCAAAGGGACAGGCAGTCAACCAAAAAATTCCACAAGTAGGCGAAGGGCACAAACTCAAAAAGGTTAGGGTGCCCCTAAAAAATATTTACTCAAACAGCCCTCCAAAGTGGACCTAAGCTGCGTCTATAGAGAGTAAGAGGCTTATACTCTCCAAGTTGCTTAAAACTTCAATGCGCGGTTAAAGCTCGGCACCAAGTCAGTTAGTCAGTCTTGTCAGTCAAACTATATTTTATAAGAATATATTTTAAACATAATCAAAATCGAACAGAAATTCGTGTCGCAAAACTTTGGCGAACGCAGTTAAAGTTAATTTGTTTTAGACATGCTGATGGCTCAAACAGCTTCAGTACTTTATCTTTTGCTTATCTCTTACTTGCGAATTTTTCATAGAATTAAAGTGAAATTGTTCCCAAATGAATAGCTCATTATTTTGCACATATATATTTCAATAAGCAGAGTGGCGCAGTCGTTCACAGACCGTCGTGGAGTGCAGACTTCTCCGCTATATAACATAATATAAGTGCATCAAGTGTAATTCTAAACATTGACTTTGCAATACGCAGTGTGGTGCAGTGAAGAAGTGGTAGACCGGCACGTGGGAAACCCAGGTTCGACTCCTGGCCGGGGATAACAAGACAGCTTTTTTTAAATTTTAAATAAAAAGTAAACAATAAATCGTGTAGTGGAATAGAAAACACGTGATGAGTGGGACTGAACGGTCCGCGCTTTCAGTAGCGGGATTGGTGGCCGATAACAAAAAAACGTCGGGTGATATGGCTGTACAATCAGCCCACCCAGTACATGTACTACCACCAACAGTGACGTCAACGAAGAGGAGGAGGAAATTATTGAAACCAACTCCCAACTTGGTGAAGCGTCCCTCTTTAGCAGCCTCAGCCGTTAAGCTGCCTGTTGAGGTGAGGGAAGGGGCGCTGCAAACAACATCAGCAGCTGACGAAAAAGAAGAGTTCCCATACGTCTCCGACGGTGGGGAAGGTAAATACACGGGGGCAAGCAACAGCTTCGTTTCCCTCGTTCCTTCGTCAGATTCAGATGATGAAGACGACGAAATTGAAATTCTAAACGGTAGCATAAGAAAGCTACAAGAAAAAGTGCTAGCCATAAAGGCCAAGCAGATGGCAAGGCGCGAGAAGGAGCAGCAGTCCACGAGCCAAAGTGTCGATGCCAAACGACATCAACGGCCACAACCACTACAGCAGCGTGAACTGCCCAAGCAGCAGCAGAAGCACCAACAACAACAAAACAAGCCAATGCAGCAAGTGCAGAGCCACACACAACAACAAGAGCTACAACAACAGCCGAAGCAACAACAAGAGCTACAACAACAGCCGAAGCAACAACAACAACAGCAGCAGAACCAGCAGCAGACACAACAACAACAACAACAGAATAAGCCAGCCAAGGTGCGAGTGCCGCCCATCAACACCTACAAGATGGAGTTAAAGGACACCATTGAATTATGTAAGTCGGCCATAGGCAATAATTTTACAATTAAACGATTTAACAGCAATAGACACTCCATACAATGCAACACTGTGGAGCATTATAAAACAATAAAAAATTTGCTTAGGGACTCGACGACGGAGTTCTTTTCTTTTACTCCGAAGGGGGAAAAAATTCAAACTATGCTTTTGAAAGGCATAGAACCGACCACCGAACCGGAGGAGCTCCTTAAGACGCTCCGTGAAATTAAGTGTGATGGTCTCACATTTGTAGGGGTCAAGCCTTTCACCACAGCAAGGGCCAAAAGGGAGAAACGGAAACTACCGTTCTTCCTGGTTCAGCTGTCGCCCGATAGTACACTGAATGGTCTAAGGAGTATTAAAGTCCTAGACTACCAGGTCGTAACATGGGAAAAAGTAAAGCGCAGCGATAGCATTATTCAATGTGTTCGCTGCCAAAGGTTCGGACACGCCGCGTCGAACTGCGATATGCAGCCTCGATGCGTGAAGTGTGGAAAGTACCACAAAACAGAGGAGTGTCCTTTGGGTCAGGAGGAAGTAGCTGACAAGAGCCAGCTCTCATGTGTACTGTGCAAGAACTCGGGGCACACCGCAAACTATCGGGGTTGTCCTGAGTTCCAAAGCATAAAATCAGCAAATCTGGCTCGAAAGCAGAAAAGCGTGCTGAAAGTCCAAAAGGGTCCCGCTCAAAAAATAACCGTGACTCCCCAAATCACTTACGCCCAAATGGCGTCAGGTAGGGGATCCACGGTACAGCAACAACCTAAGGTTGCGACACAGGCCTCAACGCCTAAAGCACCTGAGGCACAAGGCGAACTGCTGACCATCTTGCTCCAAATCCAGGGGCAGATGGGACAGCTGCAGCGCCAGTTAAATGAGCAGGCGACTCGTGTGGACAGAATCTACGCGCTTCTGCCGAGCCTAACGCACCTCCAATCGTAATGGGTACGACCGCGGCTGAAAATTCCTTCAAGATCCTAGCGGTGAATGTGAATTCATTGATAAGGATCGAACGTAGGGAATCGCTCTTTAAGTTGCTCGAAGACCAAAGTCCTGATGTGTGTCTGATTAGCGAAACCAAGCTAACACAGAAACACAAGATAGGACATACAAAATATAATATCGAAAGAAGAGACCGACCCAACTCCACTCAAGGAGGTGGTGTTGCGATCTTCATCCGTAAAGAACTAAAATATAGTTGCGTGTACAGTGGTGAAGTGCGAAGGTTTCGAGAGCTGGAGGCCTGTATCGTGTGCATCCCTCTCCATAGTGGAAAGAGGATGTACGTGGTCGCCCTCTATGCCGCCGAAACCACTCAATCGACTTTATTTATATCAGAGCTTGAGACTTTGTTTCGTTACCTACGGCTGCAGTTGGGGGAGAACTTTTTCCTCATGGCCGGAGACCTCAATGCCAAACATAGAGATTGGGGAAATCGAACTCCAAACACTAGAGGGAACTCACTATTCAATTGGTGGGGTCAGCACAATGTCGAGTTTCGGCTCGATTTGAAGGCTACAAATAGTCCTTCGTTTCCCAGAAGCGGTTCCTATCTGGATCTTATGCTATTCGACGAATGGTTACAATTGACTGACGTGGACCGACAAACAATAAACTGTCTGCGCACATTTGCGTACGATAGTGACCATTGCGGACTTAGTGCCGAAATAACGATTCCCAACGAACTTGCGGAATTGGAAGAGTTTGTGCAGGTGTACCCCTACAATTACAGTAGGACACGTTGGACACGCTTTTCCCGAGACGTGACAAGAGCAATCTCCTCGAACTCGCTCTACCCACCGTCCAATAGGAACCTGTCAAACGAGGAGATTGACAGGTACCTCAAACAAATGGACGAGACAATTAAACGAACTATGGACAGTACGATACCTCGGTATCGACCAACTAACAACGTTTACCGCAACGCAACAATCGACGCACTGCACGTGCAAAAAAGTAGACTGCTTACAAGACTAAAAAACTTGCATAGGCAGTTTACTGACAGACAAAACTCGGAAATTAGGACGCTGAAGTCGTTGATAAAGAACATCCAAATATTAATTAAAGCAAACTATAGGCGGTCGGCCAATTTGCACTGGGGAAACAAGATTCGAGCTATCAAGTCTGATAACCCGAGTGTGTTCCCACAGATTAATAAAATATTTAGGAGGAACGATTGCAGCGAACTTCCGCGTCTGAAAATCCCCCGAACAACGAACAACGAACGACTACTTACAGCAGCAAGCATAGATCCAGATAACGCCGTGGATGATGACGACTTTTTTGTGATCGAAGATCCGCAAGAGAAAGTTGAGGCTATAGGAACTATTTTTGAGGAAGTGTATAAGGTAAATGCTAGCATTCGCCCGAACCACGATCTAGAAAACAGAGTCCTTGTGCACAACTTCTACCTTCGAAACGATATAGAGCACTGGCGATCAGAGAATTCCGGTTTCACTGGGTTCAATGACGATAATTTGGCAAATAATGTCATCGCCAATGAGCGGGTTCATCCCCCGTACGTATCGAAGATAGAACTCCAAACGATCTTCGAATCATTGAGAAAGAAGAAGTCAGTAGGAGGCGATGGAATATCGAACATTGTGCTTCGACATCTCCCTCTAGAAGCGGTGGAAATATACGCCATACTGTTCAACAATGCACTGAATAATGCACATTATCCAGAGCACTGGAAGACAGCTGTGGTACACCCGATCCCCAAAAGGGGAAAGGACAACTCCAATCCGGCAAATCTCCGGTCGATAAGTCTCCTTCCAAACATCAGCAAGGTATTCGAAAAAGTCATTAATAAAGCCCTGATTAAGTGGGTTGAGGACAACAAAATAGTTCCGGATAACCAGTTCGGTTTCAAGGCGGGGCATGATACAATACATGCCGCGTCTAAACTGGTGTCCGACATTCAGTGGTACAAAAGTAAAAAACAATGTACGGGTGCCTGCCTGATCGACTTGGAGAAGGCCTTTGATACCATATGGTTGGAAGGACTCTTTTACAAGCTGAGCAGGTTAGGCATAAGCAAACCACTGCTGTACATGCTACTTAATATGCTTACCGGTAGAAAGTTCGTTGTTAAACATGGCAATGTGACTTCTACTGGAGTGTTCGAAATAAAAAATGGTCTGCAACAGGGAGCGGTCAATTCGCCGATCCTTTTCAATATTTTTACAGCTGATCTGATAGGTTCTCTTCAGCACGCGATTGCGTACGCGGACGATTTGATCGCGTACAGATCAGGTCCAAAGATCGACGTCATTGCAACTCTTTTGCAGCGTGACTTCGATAAGATTCAGCGATATTGCGACGACTGGAAGCTGAAAATCAACTTCCAGAAGTCGGAAACTATTCTTTTCAGAACCCCGTTGTCTATGGCCACTAGGGACACTAAAAAGAATTGGCGAAAGCTTTCTATCATTGGAGCACACGGGCGTCCACTTGCGCACAAAAATGTGGTCAGATACCTTGGACTCTGGTTAGACCAATATCTATATTTTAACAAACATGTAGATGTTGCTCTCTCCAGAGCCCGAGGGGCTTTTGCCCTTACAAAGAGACTGTTTTACAGCAGCCAACTCGATGCAAGGGTGAAGGTAATCTGCTACATGGCCCTCATTCGGCCCATGCTTGCATATGGATGTCCTGTGTGGTTCAACATAGGGGCAAGTAGGATGGAAAAGATTCGGGTGTTTGAGAGGGCCTGCCTTCGGGCTTGCCTTCACTTATACAGGACACCAGAGTCTCAGTACATAAAATTCTATTCCAATGAGGTCCTATACAGCGGGGCTAATCTGATAAGAGTGGACAATTTCCTGATCAAGATGACTCGAAGGCACATTGCGAGGGCAATGAGGTCGACGAACAACCTGATCTTCGGGGCTTATTACCCCAATTATAGGTACCATGAGAGGGTGCGTCTTAGCGGCTTTGTCCCCCCAGAAGCATTCCTCTACTTTGATCAGACAGGTCTGATCCAGGATAGATCGGCGGTACCGTTAATCTTCCACGTTGCCCGGACAACTGTGGACAGGCGACTCAACTACAACAGAGACGTCGCACAGAGCGCTGAGGAGCGTCTCCGGTTTAGTCGGTCGGTATCGGGGCGCGATAGAAAAGATGTTGAAAAGCAGCACCAGCAACTATGGTGGCTTTTAGAGAGAGCTCCCTCGTCGATCCCTTTTGATCCGGGGTAGATCCGATTCGGGAAAGTCGGCTTGACATATATTATATGCCTTGGCCGGCTTACATAGTTTAGTGTAAGTAGGTGTTAGATATAAGTTTTAGTTTATAGTTTAGTTGTACATGGCACATGGCTTAGGTTTTAAAAAAAAAAAAAAAAAAAAAAAAAAAAAAAAAAACGCACAGCACGCGGCTTAAAACAAAAAAAAAAAAAAAAAAAAAAAAAAAAAAAAAAAAAGTGCATATATAATTATGCAACATAGTTAAGTTAGGTTAAGATTAATCATTAAGTTAGCATGTAAGTTTAATTTTTAAGACAAAAACCCACATAAAAAAATGTTCATTTACTAAGTTTTTTTTTTAAATTTTCTTAGTTTTTCTTCTATTTTAGTAACTTAATTTTAATATCTAAAATGTAAGTTAGGTTAAGTCGAAAGACATTAGTAATTAATTTAGTTTAACTTAGAGCGCCCGTATAGGGCCAGTAAGTTATAATTTAAGTAACATAGTTAAGTTAGTTAAGCTAGTTTTAAGCATTTTTGTCTAGCATGTAAGAATAATTGAATTAATTAAATAAAAAGCATTAAAAACTGAAAAAAAAAAAAGCAGAGTGGCGCAGTGGAAGCGTGCTGGGCCCATAACCCAGAGGTCCGTAGATCGAAACTACGCTCTGCTATCCATTGTCGTTTTTTTTTCTTTTTTCATTTCATTCGTAGATTGTTTTGCTACCTGTATCTGAATTATTGCAATTGTAAAGAGTAAGAAGCAGACAAATTTAATTTGAGTCTTCCATCACATGTCTTACGTCTTACTGCTACTGTCTTAAGATACAGATCTGACTCAAAGCAATATATTTTTATAGTTTATTCAGATGCCAGCAAAATTTTCAAACTTACGAAGTAACGAATGCAGAATTTTGGAATTTGCCCGTTACCTTTGAGTAAATAGGAAACAAATATACACATAAGTACCACGCGCAATTTCTAATGACGGCGCAATAATCATTGAACTGTTTGGGGTGAGATCCCCTGCTGGTAACTCATGACTACAAACCCAAACCGATGTTCTACACTTTACCACGAAGGAGGTTCATACCGTCGACCACAATGTTACGATTTAGCGACCCCTAAATGAAAACAAATGAAAAAGATAGCCCGAGCAGAGACACTTATTGTTCTAGTACGTTTTCACCCGAACAGCACCAACATGAATAAATTTGAATCTACAAAATGATCTCAACAATAGAAACAGCTTTAATTTCTTTGAGTAGGCTTTGTAAAGTGATTTATCTATCTGACATCTCTAAAATGTGAACTAAAGCTCTTTCATTGTGAATTTCTTTGTAAGAATTGCTATATATCTTTTGTACTTTTTTCAGGCGATAATAAACGATGCCTCCACAAAACTTCGTCCCCAATTTGTCCAGCGCAAGTATTTTTTATATTTTGCAATTTTTAAATTATCTGCCGGTCAGTCAATATGGGTTTTGTTATATGCAAATTAATTCTACTACAATTACCCTGATGTCCATAGACATTTTGTCCGTGGACCTTATTTCATCATCAACACAGATTAAGTCAACTTCGGGTATATAAGATAAATCGTATAGGTCAATGTCTAGACATTTAATTGTTCGTCTTTTAATCCAAATTCATTAATTTATTTCATTGAGAACATCACCTAATCACAAAATTTTAATACTTAATTTCTACCACCAAGGCCTAACGTCAAATTGAATTTATTTTTAAACGAGTCTTTGCTAAGATCAAACTCAAGTAGACTGCTAAACTTATTACAATCTTTAAGACCCCTGGAAATTGGCTCGTTAAAATAAGGAACATTACTGATTTACGGGCCGAGTGCCCGTAATGGAGCATAAAAACCAATTAATGATAGAAGAAGAGGGCAATCGATATAATTGTTTATAAAATCCCAAATAAACATATTGTCTACGTTTAAAAAGAGGTACGATGCAAAAAAATTGCATCTTGTCTCATACGAAGGCATTTCAATATTCCAGCGTAATTTTCAAACGGTAACCCTAGTAAAGCGCTTTTGGATCTTTTCAATTCTAATAGAATGTGCCTTACAGCAGGGATTCCATACTATACTGCAATATTCAAGATTAGACCTGACAAATGCAAAGAACAGACATTTAAGAGTATGAGGATGCTGAAGGTCCTTAGAATTCCGCAATATAAAAACCAACATTGATGCTTACAGAAATCAAGTTTTTTGTCAAATATTACTCCCAGGTCTTTTTTGAGGAGATAATGGATGAAGGAGAGTTATTGACTTATGAGGTTGCGACAAAACGAAAGGCTTTGACACTTAGAAACATTGAGACGAAGGTCATAATTCTGACACCGCATATTAAGTCTTACAAGATCTTCCCGTAAATAAATGCAATCATACTCACACTGAATAGGTCGGAACCTAATCATCGGCAAACATTAAACAAAGGGAGTTCACAAATAGATCAGGAATTTCATTAATAAACAGAAGCAAAAGCAAAGGACCCAGATGACTTCCCTGTGGGACTCCAGACGTAACATACACTGGTGATGACAGTACGTCCTCAATGCGAACATATTGAAGGTATAATAGTTCAGAATTTATAGGATTCAAAGTATCTTGTCCTATCTTTAAATTGTTAATTCCCACTTTTACCGCTTATAACTTTAATGAATAAGGAAATTTTATTTTTTTTTATACGTGATTGTGGGGCAGGTCCACCCTGGCTCCATGCTTTGTAAAGTTAATTTATTTCCTAACATTTTGTTATGGTGTTATTCGACTTGACAACATACAGAAGTAAAAACATTGAAAAGTAGTTACTCACTAACTTAAGGATTCCTGCCTGAGAAACGACATACTTGCATCCTCTGCGATTCCTCTACTCCTTGGTGTTCAGACCAAGCGCTCTACCACCCGTGATGGTGCTTGGTTAATGCGGAGGTTCGGTCTTTCTTATCAGCTCGATCGTAGCTCTATGCTTTACTGTCCATTTGCACGATTTGGCCAAGACAAATAAAACGACGAGTTTTGTCTTTTTGGATTGCATCCACATCTTGGTACAACTTATAGAGTCAACGAAGTTTTCTGGTCTCACATTCTCTATTCCAGTTTATTGTCCAGCACTCGGCCCGTAAATCAGTATTTTGTCGTTTAAGTCAGAGTTCTTAACCCATTTGTTAAAAAAATTATTGTCTCTGCTAAATCGAAATAGCAGCGGTTTTCTAGGGTTCTTCGACAGTTCTCTATCAAGTTGACATTCATGGAATTGAAGCTTTTACCAAGATGTATGAACTCCTAAACTACCTCGAATGAATGTGACATTTTATCATACGCATCGTCTTCATCCTCATTAATTTTAGACTAATTAGCTTCGCCTGTTTTTCAAAAGACATGACATGCTGGGAGCAGCCAATTATGTCAATATCGGCCGCATATCTGAGTATATTGCAAGATCTTGGCAGATGTATTTGAAGATAACTTTTTTAGACTTTGTTAAGCATATAAAATTATATCTCAAAAAGTACACGCTTACTTATCTTAACTTTTTAAAATGAAACCGATCTTAAGACTTCGCGAATTCGACCGAGCGCCCATGACCGTTGATATGGAATGCCAATATAAACTCAATCCACCAACTTCACTCAGTCGAGCTGCATGTGCAGGATTAACCTACTCAAACTAACGGATCTCTACATTGAGTGATTGGGTTTTTACCTTTCATTACAGTAGAGTCTTGAATTAAAGGCCACTGTTGGTTAACACTTAGAATAGTAATTGTATTCTATAGAAGGTGGGTCTGGTCATACTTCGGCCAAGTTGCAGCGAAGTTATTCTTACATGACCAGCTCATTATTTTGCAAACACATTTCTATGAGCAGAGTGGCGCAGTGGAAGCGTGCTGGGCCCATAACCCAGAGGTCCGTAGATCGAAACTACGCTCTGCTATCCATTGTCGTTTTTTTTTTTATTTTTTCGTTTCATTCATATCTATAATATTATTTTGCTACCTGAAATCCCATTATTGCATATGTCGAAAGGAAGTTTTCAGACAAATGTTGAAACATATAATTTGTTAGGAATATCATCTTTGGAATCAGTGGGAAAAAAGGACTATAAAGAAAAGGGGAAGAAGGAAAAAGAGATACATAAAATTCTTCAAACCGGAGAAATTGCAAATTTGCAAATATTTTTTTTTGGGGATGTCCTAAATAGAATTTTTTTTTTGAAGTAGTTATAAAACTGTCTAATGGTTCAGAAATAAACACTGTTTTTTTTTACATATTGTTTTCACCTAAAAATAAAATAAATAAAATAGATAAAATCGGTGTTGAATCAGCAACACCCAGTCCAATCCGCGAATGGTAGATCTATGAAACTGGGATGGTATATTCCACTAACTCTATAGACGCACTTTTAGGTAAAAATTGAAGATTACTGTGGGACGATGTTTTTCTTATATAATACCGAAGAATCATTCACCATAGTAACGGGTGATCCAAGTAGAGATACTTTTTTCAATAGCCTTTTTTGACAGATCACGTGTGAGTCGTGTCATGCTGTCATGTTATTTTTGTTTAGTATTGTTTGGCATTTCATAATGGAAAGACTTACGCGTGAACAACGTTTACAAATTGTTCAACTTTATTATGAAAATTCACGTTCTGTGAGGAATGTGTTTTGTGCACTTCGCTCAACTTATGGTCAACATAATCGGCCTACTGTGCGTACTATTCGCAACACCATCACCCATTTTGAGACCCAGCATTCATTATTGGATAATATTCGACCGAATAGACCACGTCCAGCACGCTGTGAAGAAAATATAGCGGCCGTAGCTGAGAGTGTACACGAAGACCGTAGAGAGTCGATTCGGCGCCGTTCGCAGCAACTCGGACTGACGTATGGAACGACTTGGCATTGAAACAAATTGAAAGCGTACAAAATACAGCTTGTGCAACAACTGAAGCCGCTCGACCTTCCCAAGCGACATCGCTTCGCTCTATGGGCTCTTGAAAAGTTCCAAGAAGATCCGACGTTTTCGAGGCAAATTTTGTTTAGCGATGAGGCCCATTTCTGGCTCAATGGGTATGTAAACAAACAAAATTGCCGCATTTGGGACGAAGAGCAACCTGAAGAGATTGAAGAACTGCCACTTCATCCAGAAAAAACAATGGTTTGGTGTGGTTTGTGGGCCGGTGGAATCATCGGTCCATATTTCTTTAAAAATTATGCCGGTGCGAACGTAACCGTCAATGGCGACCGTTATCGTGCCATGATAACCGACTATTTGATGCCTGAAATTGAAGCTCGTGATCTCGGCGACATTTGGTTTCAGCAAGACGGCGCCACTTCCCACACATCGCATCAATCAATGGACTTATTGAGAGAACATTTCGGTGAGCACATAATTTCACGTTTTGGGCCGGTCGATTGGCCACCAAGATCGTGTGATATCACACCGTTAGACTTTTTCCTGTGGGGATATGTACAGTCAAAAGCTTATGCCGACAAACCCGCTTCGATTCAGGCCTTAGAGGAAAACATCACGCGTGTCATTCGCCAGTTACCAGTCGAAATGCTCGAACGAGTGATCGAAAATTGGACTCAACGGATGGACCATCTACGACGTAGCAACGGCCAACATTTGATAGACATAATCTTCAAAAAATAAATGCCAAAGAATGTTCTTTCAAATGATAATAAACATTCTCCATTAAATTTGAATTTTCTGTGTTTTTTTCTTTAAAAAAGTAGGGAACCTCGAAATGGATCACCCTTTATTATCATTTCACTTGGAAATACCCAGTATAATGCATTTGGATGCATTTTTGGGGCTTGCACTAGATTTTCAACATGAAACTGATTAGACAAGCTTATGACAAGCTGGTGACTAAGAGAGCGAAGTGAAATGAAAGAATATGAAGAATTTTATGAGAACTATGAGACGATGATAGAGGTTACCCGAAATATTACAAATATAACTGCGAACTTCAAGACGATTAGCTAATCGTGGACGACAGGCTTATCTTGATGCCAAGGATCATAGGGAGCAACAAGCACTCGAGAAGCTGAACAATAAGATACTATGTATGAGAATCCAACGCAAGACTTAAAACTAGTGAAAAAGGATAGTGAGAATGAGAAGCTTAGCTCCTATTCCATTTTGTTTGAGGTGATTAAAAGCGTACCTAATGTAGGGTGAATTTCATATCCTATCACAAGTGGTTTAGGCTGTGCATTGTCTTGTCTGTCAGTCAGTTCCTCGTGAAGTAATTCATTCAAGCGAGTCCATCCTTAAATTCGCTTGAATTGAAAAAAAAAATCATTTCATTACTGTAATGCATTTTTTTCATTGATTAGGGGCAGTCAGAGATGCGAAAAGATGTATAAGTATTTTTAATATTAATTATATAAAAAGTTATCGCTATATGCATCGGTCCATTGTGGAACCGGGATGACCATCATAACTTCTTAACCCAAATAAAAAAAAATTTATATTTTAATATCTAATCTAGTACCTTTTTTTAAAAATAAATAAAATGGAGGCCTCAGACAGTTTACTATTGAATTTTCAGAAAAAAAGTAAAGGTAAATTATTGCTTATAAAAAATCAAAGTTTGAAAAAAGAAATACTTCGATCAGTTGTAAAAATTTCAATTAAATCTACCAAGCGGCGGATGACGACGGTCACCTACTTTTGAAGTCATGGTTTTGAAAAAAAAAAAATTTACACTCGACGCTCTCGAGCGTCAAAGAGCCCGCGGTTGAACAACTCGAAATTATTAGAGAATATTTTTAAGAATACTTTGAGAAAATGCAAGAACTAAAATCGATTTTTTGAAAATTCTGACTGTCCTTAACTCCTTAAAATGAATCAGGTCGGAGTCGGCATTGTTTTGACAATCATTTCTTGATGTTTTTAATCGCAACAAAAAGTCATTAGTCTATCGAAAGTAGGACGTAGGACGTGCGAAGGACTTTCAAATGATTATCCATGCTTTAATCACGTTATTCATCAGCTTCTTTTGCTTGCATAGCTTAGGTAGCTTCAGGTAGCTGAAGTCGTTTCGATTAATTGTTTTATTTTCATTCAATCAATTTGTTTATGCGCAAGGCTTAATAGTAGCAGACCTAGTGAACGATTTGAGTAACGTGTTTTTACAAGAATAACGATTTGTTTACTAGTAATTTGGGATCTACTAATCAAGAAAATAAGGGTCTGGCATGCATTTAGAGGCTGCGTCACTATGCACCGGATTTTCATAGCCAATTCATTCTTATAAAGGGTTTTTTTTTAGAGGTTGACATGAACAGGTTGTCATGAACAGGTTGACAAATGAACAACGCTTGCAAATCGTGCAAATTTACTGCGAAAATAGAGTGAAGAGAATCCACATGAGACCCTTGAAACGCTATGGGTTGCTGGAGTCATTGGGCCACACTTCTCCCGAAATGATGCTGGAGAGTTGGTTGCTGTTAATGGAGACCGGTATAGAGCCATGATAACCGACTTTTTTGTTCCCGAATTGGAAGCCATGAATGTGATTCTAAGAAGACGGCGCTACATGCCACACAGCACACGTCACAGTCGATTTATTGAAGGAAACATTCGATGAGCGCATAATCTCGCGGAATGCACCTATCAATTGGCAACCAAGATCGTGTGATTTGACACCATTGGGATATTTTCTTTGGGGATATGTGAAGTCGTTCGCCTACGCCAACAAACCAGAAACGTTAGGGGACTTGGAAGCCAACATTCATGGCGTTATTGCCGACATACAGTCCCAATTGCTTGAAAAAGTGGTTGAAAATTGGACCTCTAGACTTGTCTTTTATCGAACCAGCCGCGGCAGCCACATGCCCAAAATCATATTTAAACATTAATGGCATAAAATTATCCTTCCAATAAAGCCAAATTAATTGACATTTAAATGATTTTCTTGTGTTTTATTTCAATTCGAAGTTCTATACCTCTAAAAAAAACACCCTTTATAAGCAAATATTAGTAATCGTATTTTTTTCGTAATTATGTCGATTTTACCGCCAACATTATTTTATTTTGTGAATTTGAGCGAAATCTTAAAAACGAAAAATGTTATTGGCTTGAAGACTAAAGTAATACATCGACATACATTTTTATATACTAAAATGTTTTAAACAAAATAATACCGCGCTAACGCCACCTATCGTTATATGCGAAAAAGACGAATGAATCGATTTTCCGGAATTTTGTTTCTGCCTAAACCTGAAATACGAACAAAAAATGAATCATGAAAATCGGCCCGGAGGTTATTGAGTTAGGGAAGTGGGGGAAAGACCTCGCCTTATTAAGTGTTTAAACGTCTTAAAAACCGTTAATAAACATTGAAAAAAAAATAAAATCTTAGTCTCACATTTCTTCTAGGAACTTTGATTATTATAATAATAAATAAAGTATCCAGAAATAACTGTAAAAAAATCATAGTCCAAAAAAAAACTTGCTCCCACTTCCCCTACATCGTCATCATTCGTGCTCGGTAAAGTGATGATTAGTTGAATTAAACTGAAAAACGATATGTGCGCCTTCAGTGCCATCTGTTGAGAATTTTTCGACTTTTCTTTTTTTATTCTTCGCGAAGCAATTACGAACAAACCTGCAAAAGGAAGCATACAATTTGGCCCAATTAGTTTTCAACTTTTAAGCATCCGAAGAAACCACGATCCATTTTTATATATACAAATTAAATCCGCTAAATAACTTTTTTTTTTGAAAATGCTATGAAAAAAAACTACTGAATATTTTCTCCAATTTCTTTTTTTATTTGAAAGTACAATCCTTCCGGTTAATAATGGAATAATAATTTCATTCAAATGGCTGCCTCGTCTGGCCATGCAGTAGCCTACACGATCGGTCCAATTTTTAAGCACATTATCGATTGTGTGCAGCTGTATTTCACCAATGGCTTCACGAATATTGTCCTTTAAAGCGTCAATTGTCTCTGGCATGTCGGCGTAACACTTATCTTTTACGGCACCCCACAAATAATAGTCCAACGGTGTCAAATCGCAGTTCCGCGGTGGCCAAACGACATCAGCTCTGCGGCTGATAATGCGATCTTCAAAAACAGGGCGCAAAGCATCGAGTGTAGCTTCGGCTGTGTGGCACGTAGCGCCGTCCCGTTGAAACCAAATGTTGCCAATATCCTACTCTTCAATTTTTGTGAACAAAAATTCGTTCAACACGGGCCGATAACGATCGCCATTGACTGTAACGGCCACTCCTTGCGCATTTTCGAAGAAAAATGGCCCAATTATGCCTCCGCACCAAACAGTGACTCGGTTTGGCTATATCGGCTTTGCAATGCATGCGTGCGGGTTTTCTGTGCCCCAAATGCGACAATTTTGATTGTTTACATACTCGCCAAGATCAAGCGTATACACAACCATATTAGTTCAGCGGAAGGATAAAACTAATTATCTGTCAAATCAGACATGAGCTAAGTGTCACCATTCGCGAAAAAAGATAGCGTTAGATAACGTTAGATAGCGAACCCTTTATGATTTGTATGTATTAAAGTTGACAAAATAGGTTTGGCATTTGCAAATCAAATTTGTATTCCCAAATGAGCTCTTTCATCTTATATTTGAAGCCATTGATTGGCAAGCATTATTATGAACAAAATTTTATTAACTGGAAACAATAGATTCAGGAACAGTAAATAATAAATAGAAATTGTTTTTATTTTAAAAGGAACTCGTTATTCACGAATCAGGGTTTTAGCTTTGGTAAATTATAAGACTGAGTTTACCACCGCAAAACCTACGAATTTTATATTTTCTCTAACTGTTTACGGTTAGCGCCTAATTTACCCTCATTTCTTCTTGGAGTAGGCAGGCATATATATGTATATGTATGACCACAAACGACCTTACAAAATAAACTTATTTCCTAAACGAAGCTATCGTCTATTCATTAATTGCCCGAGCAATTATCCATTACTTATTCGCATATCTATTGCCAAAAATCCAAACTACCCTCTTAAGAAAATCACTGAAAACCACAGAACTAAAAATCCGAGACCCATATCCCACTTATGTACATAGGTACGAAGGAGGAATCACATTAATGAATTATTCAGAGTAATTTATCGCATCCGAAATTGGATCGCATTAAATGGCAATTGCCATATTTCGATGAGTCAACCCCAAATAACCCATCGCCGGGCTCCGCCAAAGTGTCAACCACACCACTACCACTACCATCGACCTGATGCCTAAGCATAAGCACCCGAAATAAAGGAAAACGATATGTTTCTCCAATCGTAGTCGCAATGTTGTTTAAATATTAACATTTTCCTTGGTTGTAATTCTCCAAAGGCACCTGGTTGGTATTCCTGGCACATATCTCCGCCTGCCATGGCATCCCGAGTAATGGGTTCGCCTGGCCCGGTCGCAGTGAGTTCTGTGCCTGTCCTATATGCTGCAGATGTGGATGCCGATGATCACGGTTGGTATTTGTGTGCAAGGTGGAATCTGCTGCCACCACCTCGTGTGGCTTTACATGCCTTAAAGATGCACAGAAAGATGTCCTCTCCTCTTGTGCTCGTGTGTGAATAGGCCGTGGATGTCAGAGAAGCGAGATGATAATGCCCAGAGTACTGTGGATTCAAGTATATCCATTGCAATATGGAGAGATGAAATAAAAATGAATCCTCAATTCTATGTTGTTCTGTTGTTGTTGAAGTGTTTCATGTGGCTTTCGAACGGAGGACATAAAGGCAACAAATGGAAGACTCCTTGTTGGGTCGTTTGTTCCTCTGTTACATGCTGCTACATGGGGTAGGGTGGGCAGGAGAAAAAAAACTAAAAGATACGAGAAACTGCTTCTAAATAAATAAACGAGCTCATCTCGCATTCATATGAAGTACCAATTGAACCTGAACAACTTGAGAGGGGGCATGGTGGCGGGAACAATAAAATCGGTGGAATCCAATTAACCAAAGAGGAGGCATAAAGCACGTTTCGTTTATTTCGTATTTGTTTTTCTTCTCTTCGCTGTTTCGCTGTAGATACATATTACGATGGACGTATCTATAGTGCAAGAACAATCGCACTAGTGAGAGAAGCATGAACAGAAGCTTTATCCATTTTTACTTTTATTGGAGCTAGCCTTAGTAAGAGTTATTTTATAATTTTATTAATTTGATTTTTATATTGAAATCAAATCAGTCATATAACGGGTGATCCAAGTAGAGATAGCCTTTTTTGACAGATCACGTGTGAGTCGTGTCATGCTGTCATGTTATTTTTGTTTAGTATTGCTTGGCATTTCATAATGGAAAGACTTACGCGTGAACAACGTTTACAAATTGTTCAACTTTATTATGAAAATTCACGTTCTGTGAGGAATGGTCAACATAATCGGCCTACTGTGCGTACTATTCGCAACACCATCACCCATTTTGAGACCCAGCATTCATTATTGGATAATATTCGACCGAAAAGACCACGTTCAGCACGCTGTGAAGAAAATATAGCGGCCGTAGCTGAGAGTGTACACGAAGACCGTAGAGAGTCGATTCGGCGCCGTTCGCAGCAACTCGGACTGACGTATGGAACGACTTGGCGCATTTTACGTCAAGATCTTAAATTGAAAGCGTACAAAATACAGCTTGTGCAACAACTGAAGCCGCTCTTGAAAAGTTCCAAGAAGATCCGACGTTTTCGAGGCAAATTTTGTTTAGCGATGAGGACCATTTCTGGCTCAATGGGTATGTAAACAAACAAAATTGCCGCATTTGGGACGAAGAGCAACCTGAAGAGATTGAAGAACTGCCACTTCATCCAGAAAAAACAACGGTTTGGTGTGGTGGAATCATCGGTCCATATTTCTTTAAAAATTATGCCGGTGCGAACGTAACCGTCAATGGCGACCGTTATCGTGCCATCATAACCGACTATTTGATGCCTGAAATTGAAGCTCGTGATCTCGGCGACATTTGGTTTCAGCAAGACGGCGCCACTTCCCACACATCGCATCAATCAATGGACTTATTGAGAGAACATTTCGGTGAGCACATAATTTCACGTTTTGGGCCGGTCGATTGGCCACCAAGATCGTGTGATATCACACCGTTACACTTTTTCCTGTGGGGATATGTAAAGTCAAAAGCTTATGCCGACAAACCCGCTTCGATTCAGGCCTTGGAGGAAAACATGACGCGTGTCATTCGCCAGTTACCAGTCGAAATGCTCGAACGAGTGATCGAAAATTGGACTCAACGGATGGACCATCTGCGACGTAGCAACGGCCAACATTTGATAGACATAATCTTCAAAAAATAAATGCCAAAGAATGTTCTCTCAAATGATAATAAACATTCTCCATTAAATTTGAATTTTCTGTGTTTTTTTCTTTAAAAAAGTAGGGAACCTCGAAATGGATCACCCTTTAGTAACATCTGTATTCAAATCAGCGTTTGTTATGTATCACGGAGCATTGATGATGTTCCGTAGAACGTTGCTGTGGAATGTTTGAATTGTTTGCCAATTTATTTTGGCTTTGAATCCCCATAGCTGTATCCAGTATGGGTTTAAGAACTTGCTCGTAAAGCAATAACATTAAGCCCATACATTTTACAGTATCTTATATTTTGGAATTGCAATCATAATGCACGATGTTAATTGTGAGTCACACCTTTTGCAAATTTCAGCAAACTGGGTCTGTCGGAAATGTGAAATGACCTGCTCATGCTCGCTCAGTTCGTTCTGCGGAAAATATTGCTGTTGCTCGCGATAGTGTGGTTTATGGGCTGTCGGCGTCATCGGGCCGTACTTCTCCGAAAATTTTGTCGGCCAATTAGCCAGAAAATGAGGATATGGACTTGGTATTGAATTTCTTTGACCAGCTCTGATGTATCTGTTTTGCTTTTTAAATGTGAATTGACCCAAATTAATTTTTTTATTCACCTTAACATTTTATTCTTCTTAAGTTCTATCACCTATTTTATCACTCTTCTAATTTTTTTTTTAATTGAACCTACAAGACAGTTGTACGAATTGAGTTACGCTTTTGAGACAGTCTCCATTCTATTAAAAAGTCTTTTAAACCGACAAAAAATTGCATAATATTTGTGTTTATTGAAATAAGAATTGAAAATCTGAAAATCTGTTATCTCATCAACGGCATTACTTACGCTGTTAAAGCTATCCGAAGCTCATCATTGTTAATAAAAATTTAATAAAACAAAAGACGAAGCGCTCTTGTCGCGCGCTACACAAACACAACCCAATTAAACTTCCATGAGGTAAGCCAATTTAGTATTTCGTTTGGCACCCTTGGAATTCCATTTCGAAAGCAATTCACAGGCTTCAAATGGCATCCCCCTTGAATATTTTATCGCGCACATATGACTTGACTCTATAAATGTGAATGTATCTACATTTGTATAGGTATACTTAACCGCTATCTCTAACATTTCAAATACCCTCAGTTGATTGTTTGTTTAGCTTGGGTGGGAGTACGATTTCAATTGTTTTCGCAACACCAAAGCGGAATAACAAAAAGCATAACATCATTTGTGGGCAGGATACACTTCGAAACAACACCATTCGGAAATACCCAGCGAACAACCCCATCCGCAGCCATTACCAAAAGAGAACATAAAAATCAGTATAACTGCGCGGCGCGGGAAAAACAAATGAAATCCTGGAATTGTTCTGCGAATGGGGTGATGTGGCGAGCGAGCATTGCTAGTTGAATAAATTATAATAAAGTGCTTGTAATTTGATTACTGTGTGCCCTGCTGTAGATCCCCTTCCGCCGTCGGCCACTTGGTGGTGGCTTGCGGAAGAAAATTTATTGCATTTGACCTCGGCGGTAACGTTGGCGCAATATTCAATGCGCGATACCCCTCTTCCTCGCCACCCATTCAAGTGGATGGCTCAATTATGTTGCACGGCTAATAATTGCCAAACGGAATCGGAAGGTAATGGTGAAGTAATCATTTGTGCAAGTGAATTAAAATGGTAATTTTCTGCGCGCCGTCTAATTAGTTCATCGATTGTGCAGATTATTACATACATACATATATCCCCCTTCTGCCATCAAGCCGAAGATAATATCATTTTGCGTAAGTGCGAGCTCATTGAACAGTTTCTTGTAAAACACAATAAGAATAATAAGAAAGAAAGAAAAACGAAAACGAAGGTAAATCGATTACCTTGAATGGTTTTGTTAGCGGTAGATCAGATAAATCGTGAGAGCAGGTAATATTGCATAAAAATTGATTTAGTTGCTTGAATTTTGTTTAAATGTAGACGAAAGGTTTGAGATAATCGATTGACTATATCATAGTTCAATGCTTCAAGTAGTGATTTAAATTTAGCGTTAGCCCGTTTTTTATTTACAATTCGCTTGCAGCGCAAGTTTTCGATGTGAAAGGTAAGGTTGACGGAAAAACGACGGACATTTAGTTAGTTTTCAACAAAAGGAGATTTGTAGAAATTGTACAAAATTGTTGGAATGATAAAAGGAGACATGCTCCCTTCTGAAAAGGGGATATACATTTGCTCCTTTACATAAAAAAATAGCACATCTAGTAGAATATGAAGACATTTCTTCAAGATTCCGTTCTAGTAAATGAGTTTTGAAATTTTTTAAAGCGTTTTTTCTGAATATCATATGTTGGTTGATATGCACCTGGACGAGCAATGGCAGATATGTCAACAAGACATAAGGAACGCAGCGTCAGAAGACCGATAAACCCCTGGTTCGACTCTGTATGTGCTCAGGTAAACAAAGCCAAAACGGAAGCACATGACTCCGGAAGAGCGTCCTATAATTACTACGTTGAGGGAAGGAAGGATGAAAAACGCTTGCTTAGAAGAAAGGAAAAGGAGCACCAACAACGTAAAGTCGAGGAGATTCAGAGATGCTTTAACAGGAAAGAGGTGCAAAACTTCTATAGAAGAGAGAAACTAGCGACATTAGGATTCATAACCCGCCCTGGGCCCTGCAACTATAAGGATGGAATACTGTAGTGGATATCTGAAGAGACTATTTTAGCCAGTTGTTGAATGGCGATGACATCCAAGATCCCACCAATGATCGACATTTACCAGTCAATCTAGATGAAAATCAAGAGTTGCATCCGCCCACCTTGTCAATGCGGCTTCAGACCTGGAAAATCAACGACCGACCAAATCTTCGCATTGCGAGAGATCCTGGAGAAAACTCAAGAATTTGACATCGACCTGTTCATCGATTTCAGAGCAGCGTACGACATATATAAATAAATAGGGACGAACCATGTCCAGCTTTGGAATTCCTGCTAAACTGATACGTCTTATTAGGATGACTTTGGACAATGCTCGCTGTTCCGTCAAAATTGGTAGGGATTATACCGAAACCTTCGACACCACGAGAGGGTTAAGGCTTGAAAAGGTAGTACGCAACACCCAGGCCAGTACATCAGGCACTATCCTTAATAAATCAATACAATTACTTGGGTTTGCTGACGACATTGATGTGATAGGAAGAACAAAGCCAGCAGTAACAGGTGCTTTCACTACAATGGAATCAGCAGCAAGCGGTATGGGGCTGATTATAAATAAGGACAGTACGAAGTATATGCTTTCATAAAAAAATGTCCAATCCCACCACCGACTTGGTCAGAACGTGGCAATTGATAGGTATAACTTCGAGGTAGTTAGTGGATTTGTCTACCTGGAGACTGGTGTAAATGCGGAAAACAACATCAGCGCAGAAATCAAACATAGAATAAAGCCCTATCGATAAGAGCCAAGGAGATGCTTTACACACGGTCCTCCTATATGGTGCGGAGGCATGGACTCTTATCCAGTCGGATAAAAGATCCCTTTCTGTATTCGAGAGAATAGTCCTACGAACGACTTATTGTCCCGTATGCGTTGACCAAGCAAACAATGTTTAGTGTTCCCATATTACAGAAGCATATTCCAGAATGGGAAGTACAAGAGACATAAAAACAGATTTAATAGCAAATGGGTTGGAAAAATCTTTACAGTTTCTTTTTAGAAGTCCAAGTAATGAGTTTGCTTTTGCTACAATGGAAAGAGAAACAAAATTTGGTATCAAAAATAACTAAATAGAAGATCTTTAACTTCAAACTCTTTACGCAAGCTGACTCCGCAAATAGTATACATATATATACATATATACTAATGTATATATATAATGCTGATGTTAATATACGATGAGCAGACAGAAGATGGCACTTATCATTTCACAATATTATTTAAATCCATTTGTATCTTAATACATTCACTGACAATTTTAAGACAAGCGAACATTTTCAAAACATCTGCATACATTAGGCATTTTTCAAAACTTACTACATATAACAAAACTATTGAATAACAAGGGACCAAGGTGGCTGCCCTGTGGGACATCAGATAGAACATTTATACATTTAGATTGAACATCACGAATCTTTATTATTAAGAAGCGAAATATGAATGCCAAAATTTTGCAATTTACATGTTAAAACATCAAGATTTTTGGGGTCAACAGCATTTACAATGTCAGTATAGATGATATCAACTTGTAATCCTGATTCCAAGGAATTTAAAACTAAGTTCGTCAACAAAGCAAGATTGATTGTCGTCGATTTTCATCTCATAAACCCATGCTGGCAAGGAGATCTATGATAATTTACATGAAAATAAAGTTTCAGTTCAAACAATTTAGGATTTGCTGATATCTTAAATATTCTTCGTTAATTTTCCAGATTTATAAATAGGAGTTATAAATGAAGAAAAACTCCCGATGTTAAAGATGAATTAAAAATTATTCTAAGCGGAAATAACAACGATTCGCAGAAGGGATAAGGTCAGGACCAGAGTTTAAACTAGACTCAAGGATTGAAATGCCGTCTGCAATATTGAATTGAAGCGAAAGATTAAGTACTTCTATAGATTCGTTAAAAATAGGAGGACTGGGAACAGGCAAATTTAAGTTAAAGTCAGTCTTGTATTCTGATTGAAAGTAATTAGCAAATAAATTGCATGAACCAGCTAAATCAGTAGACGTTTGGGTATTATGTATACTTAACGTTACAACTTATCGCGAAGCAAATTTCGGTACACAAAGATAGCACTTCACATATCGCAGTTTTATTTTTTAAAGTTTATGTTTATGTACCTAAATATTACGTGTTTAAATTTTAGTTAACGCGATTTTTGAATGCGCACTTTTCGTCAGAACCGAATTCTTTGAGCATTTTTGGCTGGTAAGAACTCGAAGAATTCAGGTCATGATATTCAAACAACAACATCATGACCGAAGGTATCTTTACGTTCCAATACTATGGTGGGTTTTAGGCGTGGATCATATTTCATTAACAAACAGAGAATGTACACTGCGATTTTCATTAAATAGTTGCAAGTAATATTATTATTGATCAAAAAATTCAGCATCGGACGATTGCATGTCAAAACAGTTCTTTGATGCAATGAACTTTGCGGAGGCTTCAGCATGTTCAATTCTTGTGGTTGGTCGAATGCAGACCAAACGAAGATGGAGAGATGGTCAAAAGGAACAATCCAATTCCAAATATTTTCGACACACAGCTAATAAGAGAATTGAAAAACAGAACTTCAGAAACAGCTTCCACTCAATAAACTCGTAAAATGGTCGACCTATCATCAGTTAGTACTCGTCATAAGTTCGCGGAACATACGGGAGAAACCCTCATTTAAACAATCTAAAAAAGTTGTATAGACCAATACAAGAAAGCAGAAATCGGAAGGATATAATTACTTAAACGAATATAATTAGCTTTGCAAAATTAAACTCTTCTGTACTCACCGAAGCAAATTCTGATATGCACAGATATTGCGTTGTGATACGGATATAATACAGGGTGTCTTTTTTAGAGGTACAGAACGTCGAATTGAAATAAAACACAAGAAAATCGTTTTAATGTCCATCAATTTGGCTTAATTGGAAGGATAATTTCACGCCATTAATGTTTAAATATAATTTCGGGCAAGTGGAAGCCGCGGCTGGTTCAAATAAAGACAAGTCTAGTGGTCCAATTTTCAACCACTTTTTCAAGCATTTGGGGCTGTATGTCGGCAATAACGCCACGAATGTTGGCTTCCAAGTCCCCTAACGCTTCTGTTTTGTTTGCGTAAACGAGCGACTTCACATATTCCCAAAGAAAATATCCCAATGGTGTCAAATCACACGATATTGGTGGCCAATTGACAGGTCCATTCCGCGATATTATGCGCTCATCGAATGTTTCCTTCAATAAATCGATTGTGACGTGCGCTGTTTGGCATGTAGCGCCGCCTTGTTGGAACTACATCTCATCCATATTCATGCCATCCAATTCGGGAACAAAATAGGCGGTTATCATGGCTCTATACCGATCTCCATTAACGGTAACTCACTCTCCAGCATCATTTTGGAAGAAGTATGGCCCAATGACTCCACGAGCCCATAGAGCACACCAAGCAGTCAGTTTTTGTAGATGTAATGGCGTTCCAAGGGTCTCATGTGGATTCTTTCCACTCCAAATGCGGCAATTTTGCTTGTTGACGTAGCCATTCAACCAAAAATGAGCCTCATCACTGAACAAAATTTTGCAATGAAAATCAGCATCGATATCAATCTCATTTTCGGCCCATACACCAAAATCACGAGGCATTGCATCGTAAGAAGAGATCTTTGCGCAAAATCTTCCATAAAGTTGATGGACAAAGCTCCAATTGCTGTGCACGGGGGCGAATCGATTCATTCGGGTCCTCTTCAACACTTTGCTCTACAGCGGCAATTGTTTCTTCGGTGCTCACTGTTCGACGTCTCTGCGGATGCGTATTATCACATAGAGTAAACGTAGTGCTAAAACGATCCATGGTTAACCGAATTAATTGCTCTGATGGACGATTATGTCGACCATAAAATGAACGGAGCTTGCGGTAAACGTCGCGAACCGAACCATTATTTTCGAAATAAATTTGCACGATTTGCAAGCGTTGTTCATTTGTCAACCTGTTCATGATGAAATGGCAAACCAACAGAGTTGCCAGATTTGACCAAATAATGTCGGTTACCTCTAAAAGAAACACCCTTTACTTCATTAATTTCAAATATTGAACTGTTTCTAGTAAAAACTAAATCAAGCAATCTATTCATTGAATTTCTTACAGAGTTAATCTGTAACTACCACAAATTCACATTCAGATTTGAAGGACATTAAAAGTAATTAAACATTTGTCCTCATCAGAATAACATTATTTAACAAATCTCCATTATTTTATCATATTGATAAAATGAGTGTCACAAATCGTCTTACATTTTTTTATTTACACTATCAGGTCTGTGGTCACGAGCAGAAATTAGTTCGCAAACAAAAAAAATAATTCAAAATCGTCTAAGACACCAGGACACATTTTTAGCCTTGGCTTTCTCAAATGATCAATTAAATTATTAAATTCTGCTCATGCATCCTAAGGGCTTAACAACAGATCCACACTACGTAAATTGTGAGCTCCGCCCCAGAAGTTAAATGTAGTAGAAGACAGCGTTTCGGGGGCGTCAAAGTCATCGAATCTTAGGCAAATCGAATTAAATGACGTTGAATGGCTTCTATTCGATTTAAGTAAATCTTGTAGTTCGAGGTTCAATCTCGAAAAGGATAGTCTATATAGGGACGGACGAAGCAATTGACAGAGTTACATGCAGGGGCCGTCAAATTCTTTGGACCACGGTTTTCTTAAGACTAGCATAGGACAATGTCCTATTTTTTGGTAAAACTATGTGCATCGGCCTTGAGAAGACTTCTGTTATAGAAATTGATGGCCTTAATATACGCTTTGAAATTTGAAATAATACCTAAAACGAACAAAATGGGGCCTAAGTCACTTCCCTGAGGAAATCTAGACTGAGCGATGAAATATTCGTATATTAAGCCTCTTAATTTGACACCATAATTGCTTCTCTTAAGGTTTGATTCAGTGCATTTTATGAAACAGGTTGGGAAACCTTTAGCCCTGAGTTTAAGGTCGAGTATCTCATGGGACAGATGTCTCAAAGCCTCACAGAGGTTAGTGTCCCATTGGCAGATTAACGAATTTTCCAATACTAATGGACAAATCAAACAAATATATATTTAGAATACGAACCAAGGGTCCAGATGGGTAGTCGTTATTTAACGATTTGAATTGTGAATACTATTTGGGAACAGGTAAGGAATTCAGAATTTGTACAGTTCTTAAAAGAAAAATTATATGGATATCTATCTGATACGAGGCCCACAAACTTTTCTGGGTCAGTTCTAAGAGTTCATTTATTCACACGAATAAAATGCGTCATGATGTTTCCGTAAACTAAAACTGTAGTCAATGAGAAGATGTCGCGTGAATAAACATTTTGGTAGTAGGTTTCCAATTTTTTGTGTGCGGAAGACAAACAGATCTTCTCTAATCTGAAGGAATGATCTCAAATTGAGCCATAAAGAATTTGCTCGAAGGAGCAAACATAGGCAGTCAATAGAACATTACAATAATATAAATTCAAGGATAGTCGACGCTCACCTAAGAATTACAACCCCCAGGTACACTTCTAGGAGGTGTCATAGCTCCACTACTATGGGTCCTAGTCATTAAGAAAGCAATTACAACAAGGGCTTAAGGTAATTGCTTACGAATACGGTTTTGAACTGATTGCGTCTGTCAAATTTTTGTCAACTGTAAGCGAACTGCTAGAAAACTCAACTTGTGCATATACAAAACATGGTCTTGAAGTCACTCCGCAAAAAACCGAACTTCTGCTATTCGCAAATAAAAAGAACATAGGTACCTACCATAAGCTTAATCCCCTCAGAAGGGTTTCCTCCCGAAGGTGACAGAAAGTGCAAAGTAATCTGCGTGTAATCTTTACTGGGAGCTGAATGTGGGTTCCTGCACACAGGGACATTTCCGGCAATGAGATGACTGACGAGGTAGCAAGAAAATGATCCCAAGTGGCAGGCAATTCAGTCGATTCAACTTCCACTCTTCCAATCTCTAAGTACGAGGAGAAGAGGAGGTCTACATACCAAAGAAGGTTACATCAATTCCATTATGGCATCACCTACATTAGACATAATGTTCATCATATACATGCATTTTTACTCGCCCTATACCTAAACCCACAAAGTTACATTTGCATCCCACACATATCATCCACAAAAAACAATAACCCGTCATGCTTATACGCCACCCAGGCCTATTATTAAACCTCCAGACACCACTCATCATTACCTACCTTCCAACTGACCACTTGATCATTTCAAAGACCTCAAGGAATGTCAATAAAATTGATACCAGAGCTCTGTCACAGCGATGTCAACACAGAGCACGTCCTACAATTTAATTCCCTTGCGAGACGACGAAATATTAATCTATTTACACTAAAAGCCTATGTTGGACCCAACGAGATGCCAAAGCGCCAAAGCGCCACAGCCGACACCACCACCACCACCACCACCACCACCACCACCACCACCACCACCAACACCGTCGTCACCAGCAGCGGCAGCAGAGAGTGACAACCGGTGGAGAGTTCATTAATTTCCCTCTCGCTTATCAAGGAATTTATGTGTTTTCAATTTTCAAATATGAAGTTCAATATAGAGCTTCTCGTCTGACGTCTGCTCTGCCAGCCGCCGTCTGTCGCGCCCTGTCGATATTATATGTGTCAACATTCTGCCCACATTTAGGTGCGGACTTGTCACCGCGCGACAGAGAGAACCTCGCACGCTGCTGATAACCTCTAAAACTTGCTTGGCCAGTCCAATTTGGCAGATTCCGGCGACTCTTCGAGCATATGTACGCTCGAGTGTGGTGCGGTCTGTCAATGATCGACAAATGGTTTCGGCATTTCCTTATCTCGATTGAGCGTCATTAACATTTCGAAATGATGCACTTTGTATCTTAAAAGGTTTTCAGTTCTGTGTATTATTGGCTTTTGTGTGTCCATTCGTTCATGTCGTGTCGTCGCCGCGCACATCCATTGTCCGGACGGACTCCGGAGGTTATGACAAGACATTTAACATGCCGTGCATGTAAACGTTTGGCCTCCTTAAGTTTTATTGTTTTGGTGACACTGACAGTTTTTATTTGGGGGATTTCGTGAATTTGCGCAACCAGTTCCGGTATCTGAAATGATAAATAAAAGTCTGTCAGCATGCACTTAATTCCGATACATCCATCTATCAATCCGTATGCATACGGAACGGACACGTAGATGGAGATGCGGAGAACACCACTAAGAACATGGTCACGAATTCGCCAGAAACTCTTCCGATTTTGATTGTGGTCAGCAATTAATCAGGTTCCCTTCACTCCGACTACTCGAGACGACCTCTGCTCATCAATCAGGTGCGGACAAGAAGCAATTCGAATGCTGCAGTCTCCCTCTACCTGCGACAAACAAATTGCTCTCACTAATTTGCCTGCGAATTCACTTCCATTCGTCGTTTGTGTAAATTCGCAGGAATTTTAAGTGGACCAGAGGTAGCCAGCATCATGTCAGAGCAAATTTCCAAACGAAAACAACAACAACAACAACAAGCATGTAGCAGAAGAGGTGTCCCTTCAAAATGGAAACAAACAGAGCCATCACTTATGGCAATCGTTGTTGTCGTCGTCGTCGTCGTCGTCGTCGTTGTCGTCCCGTTTGTGATATGTCACTGTTGGCTTGATGGAGTCCGGTGTAGAGAACCCTTCGAAACGGGGATCATGCGTGGGAGTTGTGTGTGGTGAAACTGGAAGAGATTACGCTCGATTCGCTCGCCAAAGTGTGAATTAAATTTAAATGTCATTTATCGCGGTGGTAATTAATGCTGGCCTGATGCTGGGGTGTTAACTGGGACAAGGGCGGGATGTGCAGACGTGTGGTGGAGCCAGTCTCCAGGTTGGTTATTTATGAATTTCATTAACGACGCACAGTTGAGTGGGGCGTTTTGTGTCATGATGGTGACGATTTGTAAAGTGTTTAGTGCTCGGTCTTTGTCGAACTGCCCGAAATGATGACTGGGGGGGAATGGGACGTGCCAGAGTGGGTAATGTGGATACGCAGTTCTTATGATGAAGTAAAGCCCTTGTCTATCGTTGCGGGGGAAATGAATTTACTGTGAGCAAGATATCGTGAGATTATAAATTAAGAAATGCAAAAATAATTGGAGTGTTGGCTGTCTATCGGGGCGGAGAGGGACAAGGATATTGAAACGAGTCCACCAGAGTAAGACGTTTAACAAATAGGTTGTAAGTAGTTTTGCAATGGCCCACATAAGTGATATGGTTATAACTGACATCCCTAAGGGGTGGTAACAAATGGTTATGAGGTCCTATGCAATGAGTGGCTTTTATAAAAACTTACAAATGCTGGGACTCTTTATGCATTCTCTTGCTTTGATGTGTAGGTAGGCACAATGGTGATAAATAGGTAAATAGCTGAATAAGAAGTGAATAAAATCGAAGCAAATAGCAATATAATTTAATTTTTATTTGAATTTTATCTCGGCAATTTTTAAGGTTCAGTACGCTCAGCCTATAACTTAGGAGGAACGTCGATGCGGTAAAATAAGTTAAGACAGAGAAAACTCTACACTGCCTCAGTGGGGTCCATATGATACCCTTTGATGGGGGATAAGACGATTTCGATTAATTCAATAAATTGGCCTGATTTTTCTTATTTTGTGTAGGTATCTAACCATTTTTGCTGCTGTCCAGCTGAAAAAGTGTAGATTGAGAAATCTTAAAGTCGAATAACGTCAAATAAAAGAAAATATTAGGCGGAAACGGCTCTTGTTGAACCACCCAAATCGAATGGAAGGGCTTAATGCCGGTTCCGAACGACAGTTGTTTCGAGAAGGTTCTCATGATAGTTATTACCCTTGAATGTTTATCCGACTTTTGCAAGAGCTGGGGCAGCGAATAAAAACTTTAAGGTTTTTCGGGGCGGATTTGAACCTGGACCCTTTCGCTAACTAGTCCAACCACTAAACTACTGCACCCATCATCATTTTGTATGGAGTATTAAATCCCGTGTTCTGTTTCTTAGCTGACAGAGACTAGGGCTGTGACAGAGAAATTTTGATGCAATTTCGTTGGTATCTTTTTTGTCAGTGCAGCCTTTACAGATGTCTTTATTCAAACTTTAATTGTATGGCTTCTTAGAAGATTATAACTAGAAAAGGCGGTTGTCAGCCAAACAGTCATGTCGAAGGAAGAAGTTTGTTTTTGATTGGTGTTTCCCTCCTGAGGAAATATTTAAAGAAAGCCAATAAACTAGATGTTAGCTTTACAACCGGAACGCTGGCTCTCGAAAATAATCACCTATTAGTAAAAGTATTTAAGCAGCTTTTTGAGAATCATTTAGAAAGAGTAATAGGGCAAGAAGAGAACCCACAATAGAGATAAAACTGACATTTTGTGGTCAAATCTGGCAACTCTAATGCTATTTATGTTCAGTTTAGTCTGCCATTTCATCATGAATAGGTTGACAAATGAACAACGCTTGCAAATCGTGCAAATTTATTTCGAAAATAACGATTCAGTTCGCGAAGTTTAACGCAAGCTCATGAGGCTTATTTTGGGTTGAATGGCTACGTCAACAAGCAAAATTGCCGCATTTGGAGTGAAGGGAATCCATACGAGACCCTTGAAACGCAATTACATCCACAAAAACTGACTGTTTGGTGTGTTCTAGTCATTGGGCCATATTTCTTACGAAATGATGCTGGAGAGTCAGTTACCGTTAATGGAGACCGGTATAGATAACGACTACTTTGTTCCCCAATTGGATGGCATGAATGTGGATGAGATGTGGTTCCAACAAGACGGCGCTACATGCCACACAGCGCACGTCACAATCGATTTACTGAAGGAAACATTCGATGAGCTCATTATTTGGCGGAATGCACCTATCAATTGGCCACCAAGATCGTGTGATTTGACACCATTGGATTATTTTCTTTTGGGATATGTGAAGTCGCTCGCCTATGCCAACAAACCAGAAACGTTAGGAGACTTGGGAGCCAACATTCGTGGCGTTATTGCCGACATAAAGCCCCAAATGCTTGAAAAGTGGTTGAAAATTGGACCTCTAGACTTGTCTTTATTCGAACACTTTTAAACATTGATAGCATAAAATTATCCTTCCAATAAAGCTAAATTGCTGGACATTAGAACGATTTTCTTGCGTTTTATTTCTATTCGAAGTTCTATACCTCTAAAAAAAAGCATCCTTTATATATAATATATAGATAAATAACGGAAGTTCAAAAAGGCAATGACAATCAATGTTCCCTTACAATCGCTCAAGAGAGGCAGGCGTAAAAACTACTGGATCACACAAATGCAGAAACATCAGAATTTGATTGGCCTCAATGATGAAGTGATCCAAAATTGGGATGCCTGCAGCGAACCCCACAGGCGGACCAGTAGGAATAAAGTGCAGTGGGAGGGTTATGATCGCTATAATCGTGATCATAATCTCGTCGATAAAGGAAGAGAAGAAGATAAAAACGGAAGTATTATTTCCACATGAACATAGAAATAAGACCACTTTTTCCCATTGAAAATTATTCCAAAAAATAAGAATAGTCGGCATACTGCCGCACTGAAACCCCCCTGCTTGGTTTCACTGTTAGATTTGGTGTAGGCGCGAGGTTGGGTATGTGTATGCGAATATTTATTGGGTATGATTGGGCATATACTCAACCTCGCGCTTACTCCAAATCTAACAGTGAAACCAAGCAGGGGGGTTGCTGGAGTTGTATATAACATTACCATTACAAAATCATTAAGAATTTTCAAAAAGGAATAAAGCCTGGCGGGCCTTATTTCGCTGTAGTCATAAGGTAGCCCATAAGGTCTTATTTCCACTTAAAAATGGAGAATAAAACTTGTTTGACTGGCTATACATTCTTGTTGCGTGCTTTTCATTGAAAATTCTATAAGCTTAAAAAAAAAAAAATATTTATTTTGTGAGCTATAAATCCCGGGTACATAAATCCCGGGTCCCACCCAGGTTCGAAGAGGTAAGCGAATCTATAAAAATAACTTAAGAACCGCAGGCTCTGAGGTACGGAGATGATGTTTTAGGGCCCATCCACAAAATCATCAACCAAATTTAGGTGTAGGAAGCATGCCCCCTCTGCAAGAAAGGTTATCTTGCAAGAGCTATGGAGTCATATCGCTGCTAAATGTCGTTTTTAAGATCCTATCTAACGTACTATGGAAACGTCGCAAACCCTTCTGCAGCACACTCATCGGCACGTACCAGTTAATCTTCTTGGCCCGGCAGACCGATCGTAAAGCAAAGTTGGATCGACATGGACACACATCGTCTGGAGTTCTTCATGGCTATGGACATTTTTTTTTCTCCTCCCTTCACAAATGGCTGACATTGCGACCTCAAAGGTCTGTTGTATCAAATGGGATGTTAACCTAACAGACAAGTGACTTCCCTAGTGAATGCCACAATGTCCTTAGTTGCAGAGTTTCAAAATTCTCTATATATATATGGAAGTCTTTTTGGAAGATCCGTCGTCTTAACCAATGAAGGGATATGTTCGGAAGTTTCATCCTCCTCTAGACAGAACTTACATTTAGACTCTGGGCACAAGTTCATAATGTTATCTCAAGCCGTGAGGAAGCGCACCAGCTTCCTAATATTCTCCTTACAAAATAATAGGATTTCCTCGTAGGAGGAAGGCTTAATTTATCTTTTTTTTTATCTGTCTTAAAGCCTGGACACTTTCTCAGTGGTAAAGATGAAGTTCTTATTCCCAATTGTTAATTATAGCCTTAAAGCAGCAGCCCAATTGACTCTGCAGTAGGATTCTGGTCCTAAGAACGAAAATTCCGATATATCCAGCCAGTCTGAAGATCCGTTGTCTGCAATGCCTTTGTTGCCAGGTATCCATCCAAGTTTGACATAGTTGTGTTTGGCTAACTTGTGCAAGGCATCGTTGCAGCTCTTCACTGTCACAGAATTTACAGAATCAGTAAACTGTCATACCGATCGATAGAGGAAGGTAATATTGGGCTCTCTCCTAAGAGCGGATATTTGGTCCTGATGTATGCGAGAAGGAACACCCAAGTTTAAGACAACAAGGAAGACCGAATCTTAATTTAATAGACCAATCCTTTCCGGATGCCACAGTGTTTGGTAAAAAAAACTAGAAGCCGCGTGCTCAGGACCACAGAGGAGGATGGCATGCTAAAGGTTGTGTCAAAAAGAAAATAATTTCAAGTGGAATGCTGAGAAGCACAATTTTTAATTTTCTGCTTTAAGCGACAGACCTTTTAAATTATGTCTCGTTAATGCCCAAAAATTGTTTTTGTAGCTATAGTTGTTATAAAGTTGTAGTATTTTTTAGTACTTAGTTATACCTCGAGGGCAGACATTTTCACTTGAAAGGTTTTGGGTAGGGGATGAATTTTTATCACAACTTCCGGAGTTGCGTCATAGTGTAGTTTATTACTTTGCTGAAACACCCTTCCGTACAGAAGGTCTTTTGTGTTAAGGCCCATAAAATAAGTGTTCCTTTTGATGACATGACATTTTCATCGATTAAAAATGGGATAAATAACAAATTTTAATTTTAATGACTGCAATATGTAAAGCAATCCTTATGTCAACGCTGAAAAGCTTTTAAAAATCAGCTATGATCTTTTCACCATATCAAACTTAAAGGTTTCTCCAAGAGAATCGACGATTAAATATAACCTCAACCATTAGGCAATCATAATCTACTCTTCAAACATCAAAGTCGGTCTCCGTTAAATGATAATAAACACCAGAAGCAAATAGTTAGCCCACATAAAGACCACATAGAACAGATACACATTCAGATAAGACAACAAAATATTATACCCATTTGTATCAAGTTCGAACCGACAATACTTCTCGAAAAGGTCAATTATAGACACACTTATAATTTGAATTGATATGCAATCGCAATTCTTCTGAAAAGCGCCGGCTACTGTACAAGAGCATCACAATCACACATCAAATCGATTCAAATGGATCAATTAATTAATCTCCTTCGCATTTAAATACATAAATTTCGAGCGCTTCTCCAAGAAATACAAGTGTTATCTCTGTTTATTAAAAATGTATCTAATGAGACAAATGAAACCCGTTCCGCAAATTTCCATCCATCGGACCGCCGCCGCCGCCGCCTCGCCGCCATCCATCTGGCCAGCACAGATCGATTAAACACTTTTTAATGAAACTTTAGCGAGCAATAAAAGAGATTTATTGCAGATCGAGCCTCGAGGTTCAGCAACAGCAGCGCCAGTCAGCGGGAATAATTTAATTTGTTTACTTTGGACGCTATCACAAAATACATAAATTGGCATTTGGGTTTTAACAAAAGCCCGCAACAAAGCTCCCGCTCATGACAAATCGTGGAGATAAATCAATGTATTTGTGGTTAATCATCGACAATATGGGGCCTTGAACGGGGCTGTAGGGAGTTAAAGAAAAATCACTTTTTCTTTTTATTGGAGCAGCTCATAATAATTTAACAGATCAGATCCTGCTCATGTGAATAAAAGTGGTGATTAGTGTTAATTTGTAATTAGTTTTAGTGGTTCTGCTTAAAGCAAAAATAAAAAAATTAAATCAATAAGTGACTGTGGCACGGCTTGGTTCCGTTTGTAAATACCTTTGCGTCGAATGAGACAAGTTTGGGTATAGATTTTGAGCTGATAAAAAGTGGGCGTATTCATGAATTGAAGCTAAAATTTTTTCAGTTGTTTTTAAGTATCTATTAATCTATATAGCACCTCCTTTAGCTACTTTTAGCCATTCCAAGTTTAGTAGAATAAGACTTATATGAAAACATTAGTGTTACAATAACACTCTGAAGGGTTTGAATGCCGTAGAAAATCAACAAATGAAATCAATATTCAAGCCCGCGCTCCTGCCGAAAACATATACGAAGGAGATAAAAAAATGCATCCTTTATTTTTAAATCAATTGACCCATTTGCGGCAAATCATAGGGATATCTGGTGACAACCGAAGTCACCGTAATATTTTGGGAAAACATTACAATTTCTTAAAGCAGATCTCTTTATTGCGCTAAGTGTGCTCGGTGTCCCTTCCAGGACATGTAGTAAGCTACCTCTCTGAAGTCACCGAAGAGTTTTAAATCAAGGTTGATATGTAGCAGGAAAAGGTCGTTAATCCTTTAATTATTTATACTTTCTTCGACTCAGTTGGTATTGTCAAGTTCAAAGGAGGGATCCTACGAACGCCGCCAAAAAGGCAATGGCAATCAACGTTCCCTGGATCACACAAATGCAGAAACAGAAGCATTTGATTGGCCTCAATGATAAAGTGATCCAAAATTGGGAGGCCTGCAGATATTTTTTGAGGTCGAACCGGCGGACCAGTAGGAATGCTGTGAAGTGGGAGGGTTATGATCCCTATAATCCTGATCATAATCTCGTCGTTAAATGGAGAGAAGAAGATTTATGCTTTCTTTGATGATCTGTTTGGAGGAAAAGTAAACCAGTACTGAATCGAATTAGAATTTTAAAGCTCCGAGAAAACCTTCACGTCAATGTACCCATTTCGAAGAATGGGAGCACGAACGGCTCAGTTGGTATTGCCATGTTCAAAGGGGGAACACTACGAACCTCATCAAAAGGGCAATGTAAATCGACGTTCCTATACAAGAGCGAAAAAGAGGCAGGCCTTACGATTTCTGGATCCCACAAATGCAACAAGACCACAATTTGTATCGCCTCGGTAATGAAGTGATACGAAACCATGAGGCTTGCAAAGAATTCCAGCAGCTCTTTTTCAGGGAGTCGGGGAAAAGTCATTTAAAAATAGAAACAGAAGGGGATATATTTAAAAGCTTGCTATGTAAGTCTAATAAAGTACCCTTACCAGTACTGAGAAAGTAATCATCTCGTGAATAAGAAAGAGTAAGCAAGGTTCTCCATATCTGTCACTTAAGCATACAGTTTAAGTTAAGACCTTCCAAATCCTCTCAGGGCTGGTACGTTCCAACATTCAAAACATTCATCCGATAAAGTAACAACAGAATACGATTCATTACTGAAAAATTTAAAAAAAAATTTAGAAAACTGATACGATGTTAGTTCCTTGTTCCAGATTCTCATATAAAATACCGGGGAACCATCTAAGTTACTTCAGTTATGCGACGGCTCCTTTCTATATCACATGTATCCGATGTTCCTATGTATTCCTATGTGTACCTGGCTATTGAAGAAGATGGTTACATTCTTTCTAGATTTTCATTTCATCCTCCTAAGCTTGTACTAAAACTTGTGTCTAATAGTAGTATAACACTTTCAGTCTGAGTCACGGGAGAAGATGCCAGCATTTGCTCCCTCTACTGTTTTGATACAAATTTCTTTGAGAGTCCTCCATTTCTAGAGAAAATAAATCTTACCTAAAATCTAACTCGACCCAGGCAGCTATTTAATCCGTTAAATGATTTTCCAAATAATTCTTAAAAGAATTGGAAACGAGGCTTCTAAGACAAACACTAATTAAAACTTGTCATCCGGAAGACATCCTGGCCTCACAGTGACGTAGAATATGTACTAAAATTGCCATACAGTATACAAATTGTACGTTATAGTGACGTCAGGATGTCATCCGGATGACAAGTTTGGTTGACCGTGTGATCACACCTTAAGTCAATAGACTGACAGCGATGGCTTGGCGTTTAAAACGGAGGTTCGGTCTTTCTTGTTGTCTGCAACCTGCTGGCTAGAATTCGAAGATCCTCTTGGTTCGAGCTATTTGTCCAATCGCTCGATGTGGCCGAGCCAATGTAATCGACATGTTTTGGCTTTTTGAACTAGATCCACTTCTTCGCAATGCTACGTTTCCACCGAACACTAAAGCGAGATTAAGATTAATCTGCTATTAATCTACCTTAAATCTTTAGATTAACCACACAAATTTTAATCTGCTAAACACATTGAGAGCGAGGAAGCAATTTGACAACCAGATGTTGGACATTTTGTGCGCAAATTTGAGAGCCAGAGAGCGGGTTGGGAGAGAACCCCTATGTTAATCTCCCTTTTTTTCGGTGGATACGCTAAAAGATTAATTTTTAATCTTTTGTGCTTAATCTCGGCTTAGTGTTCGGTGGAGACGTAGCATAAAGCTTATAGAGTTCGCGGTTGCATATTCGCATCCATTCGCCCCAGAGGTATGGGTACAAAACGGTACAAAATGGTACAAAACTGGTACGAAAAGGTACGAAACCGTTACGAAACTCTGTTACTAAACCTATTCATATTGTACATATGTACAGGGTGTTTTTTAGAAGGTAAACTTTTTTAGAGGTATAAAACTTCGAATTGAAATAAAACACAAGAAAATCGTTTTAATGTCCATCAATTTCGCTTTATTGGAAGGATAATTTTATGCCATTAATGTGGCCGCCGCGCCTGGTTCGAATAAAGACAAGTCTAGAAGTCCAATTTTCAACCACTTTTTCAAGCATTTGGGGCTGTATGTCGGCAATAAAGCCACGAATGTTGGCTTCCAAGTCCCCTAACGTTTCTGGTTTGTTGGCGTAGGCGAGCGACTTCATGTATCCCCAAAGAAGATAATCCAATGTTGTCAAATCACAGGATCTTGGTGGCCATTGACAGGTCCATTCCGCGAAATTCAATAAATCGATTGTGTCGTGCGATGTGTGGCATGTAGCGCCGTCTTATTGGAACCACATCCCATCCACATTCATGCCATCCAATTCGGGAACAAAATAGTCGATTATCATGGCTCTATACCGGTCTCAATTGACGGTAACTGACTCTCCAGCATCATTTCGAAGAAGAAGTATGGCCCAGTGACTCCGCCAGCCCATAGAGCATACCAAACAGTCAGTTTTTGTGGATGTAATGGCGTTTCAAGATTCTCATGTGTATTTCTCTTCAAATGCATCAATTTTGCTTGTTGACGTAGCCATTCAACCCCAAATGAGCCTCATCACTGAACAAAATTTTCAGGTAAACTTGTTGTTCATTTGTCAACCTGTTCGCGATGAAATGGCAAATCAAACTGAACATAAATGACATTAGTGTTGCCAGATTTGACCACAAAATGTCAGTTTTATCTCTATTCGAAATATAAGGATATCAGATTAAGAATTAAGAAATTTATTAATATCGTCGATTGTCATTTCTCAACCCGCATGATATAGGCCTTAAAAATTAAAGGGTTTGACGAGTAGAACTAAATGCACAATGTGACGCCATCATCAATTAAAAATGGAGGAATTGTTTTTCTTCCCCACACCCATAATACGGGCATCAAATGAAAGGGTTTGACGAGTAGTAAGTAAATAAATATTTAAACCTTTTAGTAGGAACTCTGAGAGTGGGAAACGATTTTTTCTTAATATATTTTTTTATATATCTTTTGCAATAATTTCGTTTTTATCTTTTTTATAGATCTGCCGACTTGCCACATTATTTAATGTGCTATCTTCATTCAAAGGTAATTTTGCCATTTATTTTTGTGGAATCAACAATATTTTTATCGATTCAACAATAAAATTTTTTAGATAAAAAAATAGTTTTTGTTAGATCAACAAGCCTTGTTAGCTTTTGTAACATTTTGTTGATTCAATAAAAACCTTTTGTTGTACCTGGACGTATTTTGACCAAACAATTTTTGAATTAACAGCTTTTTTTCGTCAGTTTTACTATGTGATATATATATATCAGGCAAAGTGATTTTAGTTCGTATACAGATGAAGAACCATGAATAGATGCTGTTTAAGGTGGAATCCCTACTATGGTTATGACTTTTATAATAAAATAAACGCTGAATATTAGATACTGAACCTGTGCATCTTTTAAGGCTTGAGTCATATATCCCGGTTTTTTGAGAATTGAGTTGAATTATTTAATTAGTGAGCTCTGCTTTGTTGTGTTTACCTATTTCAGTTTCCCTTTTTTGTCTCATTTGTTTGAGTAGATGAGCATCGACGTTCCTTTGATGTGTTCACTATGGAGCCGGAAAGCTCATTCAGCATGCTCTTGACGATATGCTACCGAAAAACGGCTTCCATAAAAACTTCTCTATCGTCGTCCTTCAAAGGGAGGACTGAGAAAAATATAAACCTAAACCATCACAACATAATCTCGTCTGGTATAGGGACGGATCCGAGATGGAGTTAGGGACTGGATCTGGAATCTATGGAGAGTGACCTAAAGCAAACTTTTCAGTCAGCCTTGGCAACAACTCATCCATATTCCAAGCAGAAGTTTATGCCATTAACCAGTGCGCTAGAACTAACTTAAATTCTAACACACGAGGTAAAACTATATTTATCTATTTGTTGCACTTTATTTCGGGGGTGGGTTAATAAAAAAAATAACCGAGTTTAAATGCGCAAAAATAAAACGCGAGAAGATTACAGCCGCCGCTGCGCCGGTGGTAAACAATCGAATACTGGCGGAATAGGGAAACTTCAACAGGAATTCGCCGAAAGAGAAGTGCAACAGGTAGCCTGTTGAATGCTACCGTCCCGGTTGCTCAGCTGGGGTGGGTTCGGAGATGGAAATGATTTTAGAAAAGAAGAAGCAACGGTCAATTTATTGAAGTGACGTTAGATTGCGGAACAACAAAAGAAAATATCGCCTTTTGAAATAGCCCGCTATCGCTATTTCCCGAAAGTTAATAAAAGACAAAATGAAGGGTGCGCGCGTCTCGTGATTTCCGGGATTTTACCGTGACAAAAGCCTACCGGGTTCTTAAAATAAAATGCCTAACTAAACGAATCTTTTAAGCACCAAAGCACTATACTTAGTTTTTAAAAAAAATCTGCTCCTCTAGAAATCCTGATATTTGTACCCCTGGGGATCAGCTGCCTGTCCTGCCGCTATATCCTTTGTCGGCCGTCTTCTTTCTTTTTCTCCTTGTTTTTGTTGGATTCTGATCTCGATCAGAAATCCCAGATAAAATTATATATACAAAAAAAAACAAGTGCAATCCGCAAAACTATATTGAAACAAAAAAAAACTTCCTCGATTCTCTCAATTCTACTAAAACCTTTGATGGTCAACCAAGAAGTGTCGGTTTGTCCACTTCCAGGTTTCTTTGTTCGTGATGGACCATTCACTCTCTCGTTCATACCCCCACGCGAAAATGTCCCCAACGAATAAAAGTTAATAGCAAAACAATACCGAAGTAAACCAAAAATGAAAAAGAAAGAAGAAACGAAGACGGATTTTAGTTTTGGGACAATATTTGCTGGTGTCCCAATTTAGTACAACCCCAGGAGTCTTTGAGGAGGAATGTAACCCGGTGGACTGTCGCGCAGATTAGGGGAAAGGGGAATCTGTATAGCGTGCTATTTCTTACATACATGTTTAATTGTTGGGCTCTTGGCCATGGAAGTCTTCGTTAGGTTTTCTTATGTGAGTGGTTGGTGAATGTTGTTGAAGTTGTTGACAGTGTGTTTTGTATTTGGGCTCCTGCCCTCAGTTATAGTGTTTTATATTAACGTTTTGTTGGTTTTGGTGTTGATGTTAGTGTGTGGGCCATCTGCCCGACCGATTTGTTTCGTTGGGAGGGAGATCATTCTTTCTCATCTTCCCTCACCCATCGTTGTACGGACAAACAGTCTGTCTGGCTCTAACGGGGTCTTCATCCCGACCCGTTTGGAATCACGTTGGGGTGTGCTAACGGATCGTCCTCCCCCACCCATCGTTGTTGAGATGCCAACACGCCGTTGGGCTCCATACCTGCTTTTGTCATCCTCCGGATCTCATGGAAACGAGCCAGCTTGATTGGGATTAAAGGTCAATCAGAGGCGGCCAGTTAACCAATCTCCCAGCAGGATGACGGAAATAAAAATGAGAGGATAGGGCGCAAAAGTGGATTGGGTATGGGAGTGGAGGGGTTGGAGGGGAAACAAATTTTTGTGGCGTTTTTTTAACGCAAATAGCCAAGCAGCCATCAAAGCTCTTGACTCATCTGTCATAAAATCAGAGCTTGTTCTGGAAACCTTCATGGCCATCTATGAACTTGCTACGAAAAACTTAGCCATTCTTCACTGGATCCCAGCCCACAGGGGTTTTGCTGCTGGCAACGAAGCGGCTGACTCACTGGCTAAAGTCGGCGCAACAACACCACTTGTCGGCCCTGAACCATTCTGTGGTGTTGGCAAAAATTACTTCAGTAACTTTGTTAAAGGCCTATCCCTGACTGAATCCAATGAAGTGTGGCTCAATTCTCGTGGTCAGAACTGTACAAAACATTTCTTCTCTAAACCTTCTCTTCTCTTCCACGTCAGGAAACTCAAATTCCTAATTAGCCTGGACAGTCTTAAAATCCTGACAGGCGTATTCAGTGGTCATTGCCTCCTGAAAAAACACCTTTACCGCATTGGCCTCTCACCGGACCCTACTTGTAGACTTTGTTTAGAGAGTGACATATCCTCTCTTCACATACTCATGGATTGCCCGGCTCCCTTTCGTCTCAGGAAGGACATCCTCGGTGAGGAAATCATCTCACCAACAAACCTTGCATCCTTCTAGGAACGGATGCAAATTTATTTTTGGCCATTTGATGAGCAATTAAGGCTGGTTTTATAAGACATTTGCTTTTCAATCTTAGCATTCTTCTCGGAAAATTAATGTGCTTTCAGCACAAGAAAACTTTAACTGTTTAACCAATCCCTAAAGTTACCTCTCCAAGATCGCCAACTCACCATTTTGCAGCTTTCACACATATGTTTATATAAAGATTCAGCTTAGAAAAAATTCATCGTCATTCTACTCAAAACACAACTGCAGATTTATAGGTAAAGGTAAAAAGGCGCATTCCCTGTCAGCATGTCCGAAATGGCAATTCAAATTCAAATACAAGTAACCAATGTTCTTTATTCGACTCTTTAACCTATAAAGCCTGCGATACGTCTTCATGATATCAGAGCGAACATTGTGCAGTTCCTTGGTATTATATACCCTTCGAATGTTATAAATCCGAATAGCAACTCTCAAATGACACCTTCATCCACCCACACGCTCACTCATGTCACGTTGTCGTAATCACAAGCCAATCCATTATGCCGAGTTGTACAAAAAGCCTTTTAACCGACGTAAAATACTCAAAATAACATTCGGTTCTTGATTAGATAGTCGCGCTTTTAAAATTCACTTAACGAACCCAAGAGCGCAGTCTCTCATCGGAGAACAAAGTCGTGTATTTCGAGGACAAAAATTCGTGCGAATTTAATATTTTGCTTGAAATATATTCCCCACTTGGTGGTTAATCGACAGACTAATTAATTTAAAGCCGTTTGAACGTCGACCGTTTTAACGTGCATTTCGTGCCTTACTCGTGCGCTCTTTAGCGATGGGGTAATTAATAGCGCTCGATCCGGGTGGAATTTTATTTTTTCTGACACAATCATCAATGTTAGCGCCAGTCTCACACCTCAATCGTATCTAGCGCCTTGTTCAATTGGGGTTTTTCGGAAAAAGAACAAAGCAGAGAGACCAATAAACTGACGACACGATGGATGGGTAATCAATGAATCCCAAATCCCAAATCCCAATTGATTATGGCCAGCATCGGCGAGACGGAAAGCTTTTAAAATGTTGTCTTCCTAGCAATAGGACAATGATAAGTGTCTTGGGTGTGTGTGTTTCTATTTTTGTTTTTGGGATTCCCAAAGGAACCTCAGAGGTCATCATGTGAGATACGAGACAGACATCTCCGATCGGTGACTCACACAAGAATTCTGTCGATGCAGGTGTCTTTCTACAGGTTGTGCTAGGTCGAGGAGAGTAGCCCATTTCCTGAATCAATTAGAGATTCTGATTTATGGCCTCTGGTTGGAGATGTTATGCGTTGGACACGCATTTAATTACCGTCGCTTAACGATCGTTAATGCCGGCGTAAACTCTTTCTTTTAATTTGTAGGTGCGAGAAATTGACTTTGAATTCTGCATTCGATTTTATTGGCGTACGTTTTTACGATCTCAAAGGCATGTGGAATAGATTGGAATTTGCGGAATAGACAGATAGATAGAGGAATCGATGTAAGATTGAATTGGTTGTACCTACCTAGGAGAGTTGATTCCGTTTTGTATAGCTGAATGCATTTACGACTGGAATTAATGTTGGTAATTAAGGTGGTTGTTTTGTTTTAATATGATTTAAGTACCTTTATGGCCGTTATATCGAACAGTTTGTACACATATTTGGGGAGACAATGTAGTTAGGTACTAAAAGATTTGGATATAAGTTAATATTTCCAGTGTAGGATGACAATATCGCCCGATAAATACGTAGTGCTTTTGAGCAAATTTAACAAAAAGGAGAGCCTAACGTCTTAAGGTGTGAACGTAGCACGTAGGACCATCTTTTTAATTCTACGTTTCCATCAAGTTGAGCAATGTCAAAGAATTATTATGTGTATCTTTTTATAGACGCTGCTCATTGCCCGTTGGTCTGTTAGATTTTCTCTTTTATTTCTTTTCATTTGTTTCACTGAGATCTCAATCAGAACGCCGAAGTTTTAAACGTCGCAGTACAGTTTGAAGCTTCTCAAATTTGCTATTTAGGCTAGCCACCCATTCATTGGTGGCAAATATGTATACATTTATCTTCGCACACGCAATACTTAACGAAGATGCTTACTTTTTCAAACGCATTTCTTCAAACCACCAACCTTGTAGATAACCTCCATTTGTAGGAGCGCGCCACCTAAGGTGGGGTCTTCCTCTGGCTGGAAGCTCTAGCTAAAAGCTTCACGTGCCGTTGCATACTCAGCTTTTTGACCAGATCAACGTATAGCCCGTTAAGCTCGTAGTATAATTTTTAACTTTTCCTAAGAAGGTTTTCTTAGCCCGAAAAAACAACGATTGGCAATACTAGAGCCCAGATAGGCAAAATCTTTAAATATGTTTTATCTGAATCGTCAATGCTGAGAGCTGATCTTCCAAACAAAGTTGGAAAATTGTACCTCTAATGTTGGCTTGGGAATTTCGTATAATTCCTTCAAGGATGATAATACAGAAGTTACACGTCGCATTTTTCCTTTTACGACATCAAAGGGATGTTGTTGATGTTCTTGCCGATTTTGACGGAACTGTAAGACTTCTCCCTCGTCATCTTGCACAGACGAACGAATTTGGCAGGGATGGCCCAATGGGTTTGTTTAGGATAGGATCTGTCTTACTTACTTACTTAGGTGGCGCTACAGTCCGGGGTGGACCTGGGCCTCAACCAATACGCCTCTCCAGTTAGCACGATCTTTGGCTAACTGCCTCCAGTTGCGCACTCCAAGTTGATTGAGGTCCCCTTCCACTTGCGCGCGCCACCTTAGGCGAGGTCTTCCTCTACTGCGTTGTCCCTCCGGGTTGGATTCGAAGACTCTTCGGGCCGGAGCGTTGGTGTCCATTCGCTCTACATGTCCCAGCCATATTAGACGACTAATCCGTATTTTTCTGACCAGGTCGATGTCGCTGTACAGCTCGTAGAGTTCGCTGTTAAATCTCCTCCTCCAAAGCCCGTCAACGCAAACGGGACCGAAAATCACTCGAAGAATTTTGCGTTCGAAACGACCAAGGAGATCTTCATCCGCCTTTGATAACGTCCATGCTTCTGCGCCATACAGCAGGACTGGGATGATGGGGGTGTTATATAGAGTCTCCCTGGTGATTTCTGACGATATATCGTTGTCAGAGTTAATAGCGGAGCCGAGGTAGATAAAGTCCCGAACTACCTCAAAGTTATAGCTGTCTATCGCGACGTTCTGTTCGATTAGTCGATGTTGTGCGTCCCTTCTTGTTGACAGCATATATTTCGTTTTGCCCTCATTCACTTCTAAGCCCATTTTTGCCGCCTCTATACTGATACTTGCAAACGCACCAGTGACAGCTCGCTGTGTTCTGCCAATGATGTCGATGTCGTCGGCGTAAGCAAGTAGCTTGCGAATTTCGCACAATTCTCTCAAGTATGATGTTGAAGAAGTTACATGACAGCGCATCGCCTTGTCTAAATCCTTTTTTGACATCAAAGGTTTCGGTGAGATTGTTTCCGACCTCAATGGAGCAGCGAGAGTTCTCCATCGTCATCCTGCACAATCTGACGAGTTTGGCAGGGATGCCAAAACTAGACATGGCTCTGTATAGCTCGTCTCTATAAATGCTGTCATATGCGGCCTTAAAATCGATAAAAAGATGGTGAATATCGATCTGGACTTCTTGGGTTTTTTCCAGGATCTGCCGAAGTGTGAAAATCTAGTCAGTTGTGGACTTACTGGGCCTAAAACCGCACTGATAGGGTCTAATCAGTTCGTTGACGAATGGTTTCAGGCGTTCACAAAGCACGGCAGACAGGATCTTGTATACGATGTTGAGGAGACTTATACCTCTATAGTTGGCGCTGTTAAGAGGGTCTCCTTTCTTGTGGATCGGGCAAACAATAGGATCTGTCGCATTACGAAAATTTAGCTAGACTTTATGGGCTAATATTGGCCGATCTGGTTGTTGGCGACAGGCTTTAGGCAGCCGACAATATCATATATGCGATTTTTATTTAGCTAGACTTTATGGGCTAATATTGGCCGATCTGGTTGTTGGCGACAGGCTTTAGGCAGCCGACAATATCATATATGCGATTTTTAGGAGAATTATCCCTCTGTAGTTGGAGAAACTAATTCTCCTAAAAATCGCAGGATTTATTAGCTAGACTTTATGGGCTAATATTGGCCGATCTGGTTGTTGGCGACAGGCTTTAGGCAGCCGACAATATCATATATGCGATTTTTAGGAGAATTATCCCTCTGTAGTTGGAGAAACTAATTCTCCTAAAAATCGCATATATGATATTGTCGGCTGCCTAAAGCCTGTCGCCAACAACCAGATCGGCCAATATTAGCCCATAAAGTCTAGCTAAATTTTCGTAATGCGACAGATCCTATTGTTTGCCCGATCCACAAGAAAGGAGACCCTCTTAACAGCTTTGCTTTTTTGTGCATGGGGCACACGCTGCCAAGATTCCGTTTGTCGGACATGCTCTCGTCCCAACAAATCTTACAAATGAGTTGGTGCATGCTCCTTACCCTTAGGCCCCTAGGATCGATCATATTTCTAGATTTTTATTGAATACGAACATATTTCTGCTACTCACTTTGTTTGCTTGAACTTCCTTTAACGGCAGCGGTGAGCTCCAGTGTGTTTAACCCACACCTAGTAGATTAGAATTGGCCTGCAATTTAGCTATTAAATTTCGTCGTTTTTTCGGTGAAAAAATGTCTTAAATCTTATCGTGCAGATCCATTCAAAGCAATTTCATTTTTGGTTTATATTATTAGGAACAAGATCTCGATGAAATAGTTAGGGAGATATGAGGGCTTGAAAATGAATTTCTTATACGATAATTACTGAATCTGAAATAAAATAAATAAAAATAAAATAACCACTGAGTGGCCTAACATGACACCCGAGTATCAAGAGCAATAATATGAGTGCTATTGAAACTAACTCCCCTACACCTCATTGTCAACAGAGGCGGCGGACAAAACTATTTTAAGAATAGCAAAAGAAGGAAATGGAAAGGAGGAGTACGAATGAATAAGATGCACTACTCGGAAAACTTCTACATTTGGCTATTCCAAGAGATGACATCATTAGGAAATACAACTTTGAAAAAAATGTCTTAACGAAGCTCAGCAACAAGAAAGAATGGAGCATGGACTGATAAAGTAGTAAAGAACTGAATTAAATCCAAACTTGTATGGGAATGCGAACAAAGTCTCAACAAATTCGGCAAGAATAACAGATTAGCTGTCTGCTAGATACCAGGTCATGTGGGCATTATCGGTAACCAGGCGGCGGACTCTCTAGCAAGAAAAGGGGCAGCAGCATATAGGAGAACACAACCTACGCGAAGAATTCAGGAAATCAGGAAAGGGGCTAGAACCTTTCGGGATCTTCAAGGTCTGAGACAAGCCAAAAAATTCTTTTGAGATTATCTCCATCTCAAACCTCTCCAAAGTAAAGGTAGGAACACAATAGACCACAAGGTTGCAGTGTACTACACCCTATGTATATTATTATTATTATTAGTTCTAAACTATAGGGTCCGCCAAATAAGGTTTTTTTTTTTTTTTGAAACAGGGCGCAAAACATCGAGTGTAGCTTCGGCTGTGTGGCACGTAGCGCCGTCCTGTTGAAACCAAATGTTGCCAATATCCTCCTCTTCAATTTTTGTGAACAAAAATTCCTTCAACATGGCCCGATAACGATCGCCATTGACTGTAACGGCCACTCCTTGCTCATTTAAAAAAAAAATATATAAAATGGCCCAATTATGCCGCAATATTTCCCAGCGTTGTTCAAGCGTATACACAACCATATTAGTTCAGCGGAAGGATAAAACTAATTATCTGTCAAATCAGACATTAGCTAAGTGTTACCATTCGCGAAATAAGCACTAGTTGAAAAAAAAAAAACGTTAGATGGCGGAGCCTTTACCTACCCCAAGTAACAATTTAGTTTACATAAGGGCAAAGGATCACAAATGTAAGAGATCTTATGGAAACCGATTTGGCGCACTTTAGCGAGGTTATTTACTTTCCTTAAGACCTTTGTTCACAGGCTCTATAAAAGTAATAGTTTCTTTTCGGTTGTTACTTTAAGGACTTACGGAAATCTTAACGAAATTGAAAAAAATTCGCACATATTTACATAGTTTTTTTATTATATTTTTCGTTTTGATCATTTCCATCATTTGAAAGCGTCAAGTAGCTTGAAAGTTTATCTGAAGAGGAAACAAAATAATGAATTAAATTAAAAAATTACTTAGACTTGTCCAGAATTCGAACTCGAGACCATTCGCGTACCAGCCCAAAACGCAGTTCAGTTCAGTTTCAGTTTTCAATGCATTTTATTGGTATAATTCATTTATTTTTACATGCTAGACAAAAATGCTTAATACTAGCTTAACTAACTTAACTATGTTATTTAAATTTTAACTTACTGGCCCTATGGGGGCGCTCTAAGCTAAACTTAATTAATATGATCTGTCTTTCGACTGAACCTAACTTACATGTAGTATTTAAAATGAAATAAAAATAACACTTACAACTAAACTAAGAAAATTTATTTTTAAAAAACTTAGTAACTGAACCATAAGGAGTATACAATGGTAACCTTCCTCGATATAGAAGGCGCCTTTAACAACGTCAATACATCCGCGATCTCAACTGCACTGTCGGATCTAAAAGTGGATAACACACTTGGCTAGTTCATTAATCAACTACTAACCAGTAGGATTATTAACTCAAAGCTGGGTATGACCTCCGCCAGAAGATCTGTCAGCAGGGGAACCCCCTAAGGAGGAGTCCTATCCCCACATCTTTTGAATCTTGTGGTGAACAAACTGCTTGTTATCCTGGAAGGAGAGGGCTGCAAAGTGATTGCCTATGCAGATGACGTTGCTATTGCCGTATCGGGGAAGCACCTTAACACCTTAAAAGAACTCCTACAAAATGCTCTTAACAAGCTAATAAGATGGGCTGACGGTTGTGGTCTGGGCGTCAATCCCCACAAAACCGAACTTGTCCTCTTTACTAGGAAATACAAAATCCCACGAGTCGACCCCCCTTCAATCAGGGGTACCAGCTTAGTCTTCTCTTACGAAATCAAATACCTAGGTCTCATCCTGGATAGGAAGCTCAACTGGAAATCTAATATACAAGAAAGAGTCCGGAAAGCTACGGTGGCACTCTTTTCTTGCAAAAAAGCTATTGGAAACAAGTGGGGACTACAACCCCGAATTGCTCACTGGCTATATATCTCGGTTGTAAGACCGATACTAACGTATGGAACAATTGTCTGGTGGACTGCCTTAGAGAAAGCGATAAATCGCGATAAACTAGGCCGAGTCCAGAGATCAGCATGTTTATGCATAGGCGGAGCGCTTCGCACCACTCCCTCAGCTGCACTCGACATTCTGTTCCATTTGATACCCCTTGACATCTTTAGCAGACAGACGGCTGCTACCACGGCCACTCGCCTCAAAGCAACTTCTCAATGGGCCGATAGTGAAATCGGCCACTCTGCAATTCTGAACATACTCAGAATCCCTTCTAGGAATATAGACTACACCACACCCCAACTGCTGTTCGACAAAAACTTCCAGATATCCATCCCCCCTAGATCCTTTTGGGAGGATGCCTTGCCGGAAGAAGAATCAATCCATTTTTACACGGACGGTCAAAAACAAATGATGGAGTGGGTGGAGGTGTCTTCTCAGACAGGCTCAATCTCAGTCTCTCCTTCCGTCTTCCTAATCATTGTAGTGTTTTCCAGGCGGAAATTATGGCTAACAAAGAATGTGGTATCCGTAAAGGATATTCGAATCTTTTCGGACAGTCAGGCCGCTATCAAGTGTCTGGACTCTGTCTCTATTAACTCTTTAGTAGCCCTAGATTGCCGATCATCTCTAAAGGAGATGGCTGAGCAGTTCAACATTCACCTTTGGCTGGGTGCCGGGGCATAGGGACGAACTCGCCAAACTTGGAACTACCCTCTCAATCTTGCCTGAAAAGGGCTCCTTAGGCACACCAGTTTCCACGTGCAAGCTCTTGTTTAAACTGGATGCATTAGAAAAAACTAACCACAGATGGACAAATGGTACTACTTGTCTGACAACGAAGCAGATTTGGCCTAGGCTGGATCTAAGACGCTCAAGGAGCTTGATTACCCTTAATCGATCGCACATTGGTGCTACAATTGGTGTCATAACTGGACACTGTTTGTTAGGCAGGCATGCAGCAAGGCTTGGTGCCTATTCCAACGACTTCTCTAGGAGCTGTTTGGATGAGGAGGAGGAGGAGACTACTCTACACCTTCTCTGCGCATGCCCTGCTCTCTCTCGAAAGCGAAACCTCCATATGGGGGCCTTCTTCTATAATGATCTTAATGATCTAAACTCAACCGACCCAAAATGTCTCCCACGCTTTATTAGCACCTCAAAATGGTTCAACGTGTAGGCAGAAACTTCAGATCCACGTGGTATCACAATGGACCTTATATTTTGACTAAGTGAGTCGGACTTCTATCTGACTGCCACTTCAACCTAACCTAACCTAACCTAGTAACTGAACGTTTTTTTTGGGTTTTTGGTGTCTTATAATTAAAACTTATATGCCAACCTAATAATAATAGATCTTAACTTACTTGAACTTAACTACGTTGCATAATTATATATGCACTTGCTGTGTGCCTTCCTATCTTACATCTAAAGCTTACACCTACCACCTACTTAAACTATGTAAGCCGGCCAAGGCAATTTAATATAATATATATGCTAAGCCGACTTTGTCGGATCTACCCCGGATCAAAAGGGATCGACGAGGGAGCTCTCTCTGAAAGCCACCAGAATTGCTGGTGCTGTTTTTCTACATCTTTCTTATCGCGCCCCGATACCGACCGACTAAACCGGAGACGCTCCTCAGCGCTCTGTGTGACGTCTCTGTTGTAGTTGAGTCGCCTGTCCACAGTTGTCCGAGCAACGTGGAAGATTAACGGTACCGCCGATCTATCCTGGATGAGACCTGCCTGATCAAAGTAGAGGAATGCTTCTGGGGGGACAAAGCCGCTAAGACGCACCCTCTCATGGCACATATAATTGGGGAAATAAGCCCCGAAGATCAGGTTATTCATCGAGGTGCCTTCGAGTCATCTTGATCAGGAAATTGTCCACTCTAATCTGATTAGCCCCGCTGTATAAGACCTCATTGGAATAGAATTTTAAGTACTGAGACTCTGGTGTTCTATATAGGTGAAGGCAAGCCCGGAGGCAGGCCCTCTCAAACACCCGAATCTTTTCCATCCTACTTGCCCCGTGTGTTCCAATAATAGAAAGCTTTCGCCAATTCTTTTTAGTATCCCTATTGGCCATAGACAACGGGGTTCTGAATAGAATAGTTTCCGACTTCTGAAAGTTGATTTTCAACTTCCAGTCGTCGCAATATCGCTGAATCTTATCGAAGTCACGCTGCAGTAGAGTTGCAATGACGTCGATCTTTGGACCTGATCTGTACGCGATCAAATCATCTGCGTACGCAATCGCGTGCTGAAGAGAACCTATCAGATCAGCTGTGAAAAGCTATTGAAAAGGATCGGCGAATTAACCGCTCCCTGTTGCAGACCATTTTTGATTGTTTTGTTTTATTTGAGTTTTGAGCCCAAAACGCATCCACTGGGTCAAACTGATTAAAACAGAGTGAAGATTAAAAACAGATAAGTTGATACTATTTCATCATCTTAAATATCGTAGATGTACCTAGTTATATAAAGGGTGATTTTTTAAGAGGTTTAGAACTTTTTTTAAAAAAAAAACACAAAATATTCGAAAAAATGAATGAAATATTTATTTGAATCGATAGTTTGAAGCTTGCAATTTAATGTTTAAAGATAATTTCATGCAAATGTTGACCGCGGCTGCGTCTCAGGTAGCCCATCCGCTGAGTCCAATTTTGGCATACTCTTTCACACATATCGGCCGGTATCTCACGAATGAATGCATGGATGTTGGCTTCCAGTGCGTCAATCGAAGCGGGCTTGTCCCTATACACATTAGCCTTGGCATACCCCCACAAAAAATAATCTAATGGTGTCAAATCGCACGATCTAGGCGGCCAATTGACCGGCCCGAAACGTGAAATTAACTGTTCACCAAACTCGCCTCGCAATTGCGCCATTGTTTCGCGTGCTGTGTGGCATGTGGCACCGTCTTGTTGAAACCACATATCATGCAAGTCAAGAACAAAAGTTTGTTATCATCGCTCGGTAGCGTTCACCATTGACAGTAACGCTGCGATTCGCATCATCTTTGAAGAAATATGGCCCAATAATGCCGCCGGTCCATAAACCGCACCAAACAGTGGCTTTTTCGGGATGCATTGGTAGCTGTTGCAATGCTTCTGGCTGATCTTCACTCCAAATGCGGCAATTTTGCTTATTTACGTACCCATTCAACCAAAAATGAGCCTCATCGCTGAACACAATTTTTCGATAAAAAAGCGGATCCTCGGCCAGCTTTCCAAGAGCCCATTCACCAAAAATTCGGCGTTGTGGTAGGTCGGCTGGCTTTAGTTCTTGCACCAGCTGTATCTTAAAAGGCTTTACGCCCAAATCCTTCCGCAAAATTTTCCACGTAGTGCTGTAACAAAGGCCTAACTGCTGGGAACGGCGCCGAATCGACATTTCGCGGTCCACAGTACGTAAACGTGTTGGTGGTTTAATGTCCAACAAAGTAAATTTGGTGCGAAATTTGGTCACAATCTTCCGAATAGCCTGCTCAGAAGGTCGAGAATGCCGACCATCAAATGGAAGCAGCGCGCGATGAACATTTCGAACCGAGCACGAATTTTGATAGTATAATTCAATAATTTGCAAGCGTTGTTCATTTGTAAGACGATCCATGGTTAAATTGCAAACCAAACTGAAGCTGTTTGACAGTGACACAAGGTACTAAACACACGTCAGCTGTCAAAACCAGTGTTGCCAAAACCAAACCAGCTAAAAAATCACCCTTTAGGATGTTACGACCTTGATGCCGACAGTAATTTCATCTTATGTAAACATTGAAAAACTGAACGGATTAAAATTGAATTTGTATATATCCAAATATTATTTGGCTATTAAAATATTATCATTCACAAACATTTTGTTATATTTTTGGTTTCTCAATTTATAGTAATTAATTAATAAGTATTAATTATTTCCTTTCCTTTGTTTCCACTTAAATAAACATCTATGTGATATCTAAACCCAGGTTCATATCTCCACTTTTATTTTCGCGAACAAACTACTTTTATTAATTATCTTTTAGTTGGCGGAACAAACGAATTAAAAAAGAAACAAACAAAATTTGCGGCCGCCACCGCCCGTAAGGAAAATCGAATTGAAGTGTCAACAAGATCGCGAAAATGTAATGGCAGCACGCAGGGATGCTGCTTTCCTGGCTGCTCAGCTAGGGTCGGGTTCAGTAGGTGATTATACCTAAGTGCTTAGGTGAAAATAAACGAAGTGGATTGAAGTTGTATTGGGTTTGGAAAATTTGTGAGGAATGCCTTTTTTTTTTGTACTTGAGATAAAATTCCTGATATTTCTAGTGAACTATGGGCGCCACACAATTTTTCTTTGGGGAAATTGTGAAACCTAGGAGGAAAAAGAAAACCGATAGAGAAAAAAACTGAAAAGTCGACCCGATGACAGAAGTCGACCCGATGACAGAATCTGAAGCAGAGGAAAAAAAAAGACCTTTTTTCTTTGTTTTAACTACGTTATAAATGCCCCGTTGGGGCACAACAGAATTTATTGACCGTTGTAAGAACGGTTTCTGTTCTATTTATGACAAGATATATGGAAAAGAAATATAAATGCCGTTTGAAATAGCCCAGGATCCTGCTATCCCGAAAGTCGAAAATCTTCAATTAACTAGGGGTCGCGTGTCCCTTTTTAATTCCAGGGATTTTGCGGGACGCAAGCCTACCGAGATCTATTTTCTTTTACTTTAAAATCCTAGCTACATACAAGAAACTCTACTTATCTTTTTTTCTGGTTTTCCTGTCCTACCCACTTGTCCCTTGGGTTTTGGTCCGCCTGACTTATACCTTCCTCCTCGAGATGTGATCTTCCCTTTTTCCTTATTGCATTCGCTTCTTCCCTTCTCGATGCTTCCCTTCTTTTTTTTTGAATATATATATATATTATTCCGCTTTAAAACTTTTTTTTTGTTAATGTCGCACAAAATAATTATGTCTATACTTTAGGCTAGTCAACCAAGAAGTGGTTTCCAACAAAATATGCCTTTGTCCATTCGACCGGCCGGGTTTTTTTTTCCTCTTTTTACACACACATACTCAGGCATTGCAGGGGAGGCAGAACCAACTACCGCTCCACATGACGATTAAGCTTATGTGCTTAAATTGTCAGCCGTAATCTGCTCCCCTACACTCAATCATACATAGGTGATAGGATAACAGTTCCAACTCGATAATTCAGCTGTCGCTGTGAGATTATCAACTGTCACCTACACCCCTCACATTCACGCATTTAGCTGGGTCATATCATTTTCAGCTACTCAAGTGTGCTGACATGATCCCGCTAATGTTCTCTCATTTTCCAATTTTCGGATTTGCCCATTGTTGGAAGTGACCAATCAATGACGACCCTCCGGCCGACCCTGGACTTACCTCAATGTTTTACCCGTCTGACAGTTCGCGAAAAAGAAAAAAAAGAAAACAATCGAGAATGGACAATTCTCCATTTAACTAAAAGTTTTTGCCCCGTGTTTGGGGCAAAATTAAAAAAGTCCCCACACGTTACCACCACTGAAGATCACACCTGGAGGGGCAGGATTACGAAAACCCCTAGGACCAGGCACCAAGCAACTAGTAGGAGGGCCAGTCAACCCACCAGCCACGTTACTTTTCCCTAGCTATCTCGTTGGACTTCCGCGCAGAATTGGGGGGAGTAATGGATGAATAGATCCTGCGCTATTCCTTATAGTGTATTATTAAGTCACTGGTTTCACATTGGGCTCCGTATCTATAGAAGTTGCGTTCCTTTTGCCCTGGTGTTATTTGTACATCTTCGGCTTCCGTGTTTTGATAAGTTTTCGTTTGACTCGGTATACTTCGTGTTAGTGATGTCGGCTTCCGCTTCGGTCTTCGTACCACCTGTTTAAGGTTGGTGATTCGTGTTCTGGTGTGAGTACCGTGGTGAAGCGTGGTTATACATTTATAAAGTTGTTCGGTGTTATGAGGTGCGTATATGTGGCCGTCCGCCCGCAATCCTCTGCTGCTCCTCCGGTGCTCCCCATGGTGGAGTTGGACAAAAGGGATCGTCGCCCCTTCCCTCATCGAACGTGACTCCCTACCGTGTTGGTGGTAGTTCTGGTGCAATTGTCGTCGGAGCTTTTCTTTTACTCTGGGCCGTCCACCCGTGCTCCCTAATTGCTGGTATGTGCCTCTCGGGTCTTTTTAATTAGGTAACGGTGTTTTGTTTATGACTCGGGCCGTCCGCCCACACCCGTTACTGTTATTATGGAGTGTTTTGTTTTACACTCTACCATTTAGAACGTCCGTCCTCCTTTGTAACTTGCCTTGGGTGGCATTTGGTCGTTGCGGACGGTCCGTCCGATTTGACTCGCTGGTCCGTTGGGAGTCTCCAGGCCGTCCGCCCGGCTCACCTTCGGATAGGCTGCATCTCTTCATTAGGGAGTATTATAATATAAGTATTGACTTGGAATAGCAAGCTTTAAAGAAGCTATTACATTTCAGACCTCAACTGCTTGTGAAATTGTTTCCCAAAAGCTTTACAGAAACATTTTCTGAAAGTATATCTTGAAAAATAGTAATCAACCGCAAATAAGCCTTATACCCATACAATAGAAGCAATAGCTTAACAAATTTAAAAAAAATTGAACCTTATAGAATGTAAATTGTTAGTTGGGACTACTACTATCACACAGTACCTACTGTGCCTACTAGTATAGGGTCCGCCATCTAACGTTTTTTTTTTTTTCAACTAGAGCTTATTTCGCGAATGGTAACACTTAGCTCATGTTTGATTTGACAGATAATTAGTTTTATCCTTCCGCTGAACGAATATGGTTCTGTATACGCTTGAACAACGCTGGGAAATATTGCGACATAGCGACATAGAGAAGATGCCGATTTTGCCACAAAAATAATCTTTTCAGATGAAGCTCATTTTGATCTTGGCGGGTATGTAAACAAGCAAAATTGTCGCATTTGGGGCACAGAAAACCCGCACGCATGCATTGCAAAGCCGATATAGCCAAAACTAGTCATTGTTTGGTGCGGATTTTGGTCCAGAGGCATAATTGGGCCATTTTTCTTCGAAAATGAGCAAGCAGTGGCCGTTACAGTCAATGGCGATCGTTATTGGGCCATGTTGAAGGAATTTTCGTTCACAAAAATTGAAGAGGAGGATATTGGCAACATTTGTTTTCAACAGGACGGCGCTACATGCCACACAGCCGAAGCTACACTCGATGCTTTGCGCCCTGTTTTTAAAGATCGCATTATCAGCCGCAGAGCTGATGTCGTTTGGCCACCGCGGAGCTGCGATTTGACACCGTTGGACTATTATTTGTGGGGTGCCGTAAAAGATAAGTGTTACGCCGACATGCCAGACACAATTGACGCTTTAAATATTCAATATTCGTGAAGCCATTGGTAAAATACAGCTGCACACAATCGATAATGTGCTTAAAAATTGGACCGATCGTGTAGGCTACTGCATGGCCAGCCGAGGCAGCCATTTGAATGAAATTATTTTCCATTATTAACCGGAAGGATTGTGCTTTAAAATAAAAAAAGAAATTTGAGAAAATATTCAGTAGTTTTTTTTTTATAGCATTTTCAAAAAAAAAAAGTTATTTAGCGGACCCTATACCTACTGATATCCAAAGCAACTGATATAATTTTTAAAGATTAATATTAAAGGGTGATTTTTTAAGAGGTTTAGAACTTTTTTTAAAAAAAAAACACAAAATATTCGAAAAAATGAATGAAATATTTATTTGAATCGATAGTTTGAAGCTTGCAATTTAATGTTTAAAGATAATTTCATGCAAATGTTGACCGCGGCTGCGTCTCAGGTAGCCCATCCGCTGAGTCCAATTTTGGCATACTCTTTCACACATATCGGCCGGTATCTCACGAATGAATGCATGGATGTTGGCTTCCAGTGCGTCAATCGAAGCGGGCTTGTCCCTATACACATTAGCCTTGGCATACCCCCACAAAAAATAATCTAATGGTGTCAAATCGCACGATCTAGGCGGCCAATTGACCGGCCCGAAACGTGAAATTAACTGTTCACCAAACTCGCCTCGCAATTGCGCCATTGTTTCGCGTGCTGTGTGGCATGTGGCACCGTCTTGTTGAAACCACATATCATGCAAGTCAAGAACTTCCATTTCAAAAAAAAGCAAAAAAAAGTTTGTTATCATCGCTCGGTAGCGTTCACCATTGACACTAACGCTGTGATTCGCATCATCTTTGAAGAAATATGGCCCAATAATGCCGCCGGCCCATAAACCGCACCAAACAGTGGCTTTTTCGGGATGCATTGCAATGCTTCTGGCTGATCTTCACTCCAAATGCGGCAATTTTGCTTATTTACGTACCCATTCAACCAAAAATGAGCCTCATCGCTGAACACAATTTTTCGATAAAAAAGCGGATCCTCGGCCAGCTTTCCAAGAGCCCATTCACCAAAAATTCGGCGTTGTGGTAGGTCGCCTGGCTTTAGTTCTTGCACCAGCTGTATCTTAAAAGGCTTTACGCCCAAATCCTTCCGCAAAATTTTCCACGTAGTGCTGTAACAAAGGCCTAACTGCTGGGAACGGCGCCGAATCGACATTTCGCGGTCTTCTGTCACACTAGCTGATACGGCCGCAATATTTTCTTCAATACGCACAGTACGTAAACGTGTTGGTGGTTTAATGTCCAACAAAGTAAATTTGGTGCGAAATTTGGTCACAATCTTCCGAATAGACTGCTCAGAAGGTCGAGAATGCGCGCGCGATGAACATTTCGAACCGAGCACGAATTTTGATAGTAAAATTCAATAATTTGCAAGCGTTGTTCATTTGTAAGACGATCCATGGTTAAATTGCAAACCAAACTGAAGCTGTTTGACAGTGACACAAGGTACTAAACACACGTCAGCTGTCAAAACCAGTGTTGCCAAAACCAAACCAGCTAAAAAATCACCCTTTATAAGGCTACATGAATTTTGGTCCTTAATGAACAATGGCCACAAACCAAAAATGAAAAATGGCCCCAACAATTTATATGGGAAACAACAACACAAAAATTTCTGTGATTTGGTGCTATTTATCTTTTTTTAGTTTGGGGCCAAAATTCATTGTGAAAAATCTCCAATGAATTTCCCAATCTTTGGGAAAAAGGTGAAAAGAGTGAAAAATGAACAATGGCCCCAAAAATTGAAATTCCTTTTCAAAATGAAAAATGGCCCCAAAAATGTGTCCCGTTCCAATGCCAAATGGCCCCAATGAAAATCTTATTTATCTGCAAAATAATGGCCACCAAGCTTTATTATTTTTTTTAAATTCTTAATAATTTCGTTAAGATAATGCGATTTGGGGAGTGGGGACATGCTGCCACCCTGCAACCCTCCTGCTTGGTTTCACTGTAAGATTTGAAGTAGACGCGAGGTTGCGTATATGCAAACTTTGTTTATACCCAATAAATAATTGCATATCATTCTAATAGGAGGCTTTCCCAACCTCACACATACTTCTAATTTAAGATTGAATCCAAGCAGGGGGTTCGACTATTCTTTATAATTGAAATAACTTTCAATGGTAAAAGTGGTACTTTTTCCCAAAGTTTGGGGTCATAATTCATAATGAATTTTGGCCCCAAGCTTAAATATGAAAAATGGCCCCAAATCACAGAATTTTCGTTTTATTGTTTCCCATATAAATTTTTGGGGCCATTTTTCATTTTTGGTTTGGGCCATTTGTTGCGGTCAAATTTACAACAACAAAAACCACTCTGCGATCCCTTACTCTTCCACCCTCTCCCTCTTTTCTCGGTTGACCGCTGAGAGGAGTGTTCGAAAGTGGAGGGGCAGCCAGGGATTCATCAACCTTCGGCCCACTTTCTGAGGGCTCCCAGCGAACAGCTACCACAGAAATGAAAAAAAGGGAAAATAGCGTAACCTGAGAACATCCGGACAGGGAATGTTAGGAGACTCCCACCGAAAACAAAACTGCGATTTAAGACCAGACGGACGGTCTATCACACTCGAACACGAGCAACAGAGACCCAGAGAGGTGTAGGCGGACGGCCCTTAATAATTTAACACCTTTACACAGAAACAGCTTCATCAGCGCCAGAGAGGTACGGGCAGACAGCCCTTAATGCGGAAACACCAAAAACATATGGTTCTTGCAAAACCCTACACCGGTCCTAAAGGAGCCATCTACAGATCAAACAAAATTACAACAACAAAAAGGAAAGAAAATTAAACAATATGACTGCGGGCCCAACATAAATTTAACTACTTTAACGAAATGGCCTACGATCGGCAATCCCCTACCACCCCAAACCTGCACGCGACTCCTCCGAGAAAGCTGGAATTGTGAATAAAAGGTTAGGTAACCAAACTCCTCCGGATTTCTTGCTGCCTACATAGTTGTTGGTGCCTGGTCCTAGGGAAGCAACTCACCCTACTCTCCACGAATCTAGGCTTGGGTTGGTTGTAAGGGGCATATTGTTTTTTAATTTTTTTTACTTTTTGCTTCATAAGAAAGTTTTTAAATATTCAATTTAAAATAACTTTTGGATAATTATCCACTTTTTCCCGAATGTTTACTTTTATCGCGAACTGGCAGATGGGAAACGTTGTTATTGATCCAGGGTCGGCCGGAGAGTTCCACTATTACTGGATACTTCCAGTGAGGGGGCGGATTCAGCAGCGTGAAGAAATCGTATGTGAGAACTGAGAGCATTAAGGGGATAATGTCAGCGCATTTATGTAAATCCGCATCAGGCTGCTACGCAAGTCATTATCTAGCGAAATGCATATGAATGTGTGGGAGTAGAGAACAGCTGATAATCTCAGAATGACAGCTGAACTATCGTGTTGGAGCTGTTAGTGGTACTACTACCCAAGTGTGTGTGAATGAGGGAGGAGGAGATGCCAGTCGGTAATATCAGCACCATAGCTGAATTGCCTAAGTGATACTGTAAATTTACTTCCCCAAGAATATATGAATGTGTGAGTTGAAAACCTGGCCGGCCGAATGGACAAACAATTTTTTGGGCAATCACTTCATGGTTGACCAACGCTAGAACGAGAGGTTTTTTTTGTAAAGCGATCGATAGAAATTCGGGGGACCTTTATACTTTTTTTTAAAAAGAAAAGTAAGCGTTCGAGGGAAGAAAGGAAAGCAGTAGACCAAATTCTGGAGAGGGAATTGAAAAGCGGGATTAAAACCCAACAGTCGAGGTAGGAGAAGCAGAATTTAAGGAGGAAAATAAAGAAACAAGATAAGTATTAAGTGATTGGTGATTCGTTAGAAAAAATAAAAGAAATTCGAGGATCTCGGTAGGGTGGCGCTTCGAATAAATCAAGGAAAAGAACGGTTTGGAAATTCTCATTTTATTTTTTCAGATATTCGTCGGTCATAAATTTGTCTTTAATTTAACTTGGTTTCACAGTTTTCCCCCAACAAAAAAAATTGGGTGGCGCCCATTTTGTGTTATTTTTAAAATACCACATCCAAGGCCAAGAACGAACTACTTATTCCCTAACGTCGACTTTGTAGCGTAACACTTGTCACTCAAATCTCTACCAACTCTATTATTTTTTTACACACATCACATTGCACATTATCACAGGAAACGAGAGCCACTGTACAAAAATAAGAACTATAAAGCTCATCGCGACCATTATTTGGAGAGTTATCCACTACCTGCAGTGTACCTACATTTGTATAAAAGCATTGTGCACGCGCTCTCGATCTTTTTATTTGTCAAAAGGGGTAAAGTGTGAGCGTGATTCCCGCGAATTAAAGCGAAGTCTATGATATTATATATAAATAAAAAAAAAAAGGGGAGATAAATCTGTCCCAAATAGAAAGTAATAAAATAATAGAAAACATAATTATTATCCAGTGCTTTAACCCTTTTTGCAAATAGTAAATCATAACTCGATGAGGGAAACCGCATGTGGCATCAAAGCTCACAGAGGTGCGTCCTATTTTAAATTCGGTCCATCCATCCACACTTGGAGGTACAAACTTTGTTCCCCAACCACACAGTGGAATTCCCACCCCGGATAATAACTGATCCAGCCATTTTGGGATATAGTGATCTTTATACAAACAAAAAAAAAAATTCACTCAAAGCATCCTTGGATTACGGCGAAATACTCTCTGTGGGCCACCAGTACAACTTCTCCGGTGTGCAAACTACAGAAATGTCCGGAGGATAACATCCACGTGCTAAACCAGTACAGAAATACCTTGAACAACCTAGGATTCAGTCACCACGTGTTCTCCGGATCGAATTGCCGAAAAAAAAAAAAAAAATTTAAACCAATCACCTCGCTACCAACTGACTATCAGTTGATTCCGCAAAATTGTGCAAATTTAATTAGAATCACTGCAATTCACATCTTCATTACACTCGAATCCAGCAAACGATCATAATTAACAACGATCATCAATCGATGCATCGACTCGATCTACCATTTTGGGCAAATTTATAATATTATTAAATTAGTTTTAGTGTAGAATTAGATGTAGTATTAATTGTTTTATTTTTTTTTTATTATATATATCTTTTCTTCTGTAATGTGTCATGATAAGAACATACAAACAAACATATCTAAATAGAGTAATCTTTGATCAAAATCAACACTGAACCAACACCAGACCACCGATTGTGCGCACATGAGGAGTCAGCTGTATACATGAACATCAAATTAGATAACCACAAGTAAAGGGTGATTTTTTAGCTGGTTTGGTTTTGGCAACACTGGTTTTGACAGCTGACGTGTGTTAAGTACCTTGTGTCACTGTCAAACAGCTTCAGTTTGGTTTGCAATTTAACCATGGATCGTCTTACAAATGAACAACGCTTGCAAATTATTGAATTTTACTATCAAAATTCGTGCTCGGTTCGAAATGTTCATCGCGCGCTGCTTCCATTTTATGATCGGCATTCTCGACCTTCTGAGCAGTCTATTCGGAAGATTGTGACCAAATTTCGCACCAAATACTGTGCGTATTGAAGAAAATATTGCGGCCGTATCAGCTAGTGTGACAGAAGACCGCGAAGTGTCGATTCGGCGCCGTTCCCAGCAGTTAGGCCTTTGTTACAGCACTACGTGGAAAATTTTGCGGAAGGATTTGGGCGTAAAGCCTTTTAAGATACAGCTGGTGCAAGAACTAAAGCCAGCCGACCTACCACAACGCCGAATTTTTGGTGATTGGGCTCTTGGAAAGCTGGCCGAGGATCCGCTTTTTTATCGAAAAATTGTGTTCAGCGATGAGGCTCATTTTTGGTTGAATGGGTACGTAAATAAGCAAAATTGCCGCATTTGGAGTGAAGATCAGCCAGAAGCATTGCAACAGCTACCAATGCATCCCGAAAAAGCCACTGTTTGGTGCGGTTTATGGGCCGGCGGCATTATTGGGCCATATTTCTTCAAAGATGATGCGAATCGCAGCGTTACTGTCAATGGTGAACGCTACCGAGCGATGATAACAAACTTTTTTTTTGCCCGAAATGGAAGTTCTTGACTTGCATGATATGTGGTTTCAACAAGACGGTGCCACATGCCACACAGCACGCGAAACAATGGCGCAATTGCGAGGCGAGTTTGGTGAACTTAAAGCCAACATCCATGCATTCATTCGTGAGATACCGTCCGATATGTGTGAAAGAGGCTACCTGAGACGCAGCCGCGGTCAACATTTGCATGAAATTATCTTTAAACATTAAATTGCAAGGTTCAAACTATCGATTCAAATAAATATTTCATTCATATTTTCGAATTTTTTGTGTTTTTTTTTTAAAAAAAGTTCTAAACCTCTTAAAAAATCAGCCTTTAGTAATACCATATAACTGATTTGCTAATTTGATTTCCTTATTTTGCTATTAATATTATGTTTCAATTAAATAATACAATTTACATATAATTATTTTGAAAATTTCTCAGATTAAACACTCTAAATCTATATTACAATTGATCATACTTACTCCTATAGACATATATGCTTAGGTCTTTAAAGATGATAAGCATTCTAATATATATAGTATCAGTAATTATAAATTCAAAGTTTGTGAGATTGCTTTTGTTCATGTTTTTCGTTGCTCTTACAAAGAAAACTTTATTTAAGAGAGAATATTGTGTCTCTTCGTGAATGGCACTTCATAAATAAACTCGGTACATAAATTCAATGTTTGAATTTATAAGAATAAAAAGTAATTTTATTTGGCTGAAATGATTTGATTTATTTAGTATTTGGCGATACGTGGTGGTGTGAAGGGGGAATACCGTGAAAGTAGGCTAGGCGTAACATTGATATTAGGGGCTACCCAATATTATTAACGGCATATGGTAGCCAAGGAGCTGCTAATAAAGTCAGCAGTTGGGGTGGGTAAAGCCGAAGATACGGTGGCAGACAAATTTACTCTTACTGATCACCGGAGGTCAATCACATCTGACCATAACCTTTCTTTAATTTCTTTTTACTTTGCTCTTTCTTTATTTAAGACTTTCTTGTCTTCTTTCAAATTTAGTATACCTCATCTCTTATGATCTTGGCCGTTCCATAAGGGATCTTCTTTTCTTAGAAATTCGGATTTGGCACATTTAGTTTTTTTTTTCTCTTTTTGGTAGCAAATAGCTACATTGGCACGATTTATATTTTGTAGCGAGGATACAAATTCGACGAGCTTTTGCCCGGCCTTCCGCAAGCGTGCCACCATCTGCTACACGGGTCAACTACACCCTCACTCCCGACCTCCACGGCAACTTCAAAAACACAAAGGATCTCAATCCGATCTCGATTTCCATCCATCATTCCATCCCTGAGCCCGGGAAAACGGCACATTTTCGCCGCTGAAGGTTACACTTTGTTTGACAGTTCACTATTATTCGATTTTTCTTCCAGGCGATGGCAGCCGCAAATTTTCTTTCGTTTGTTCTGCCAATTAAAATTAATAAAAGTAGTTTGCTCGCGGTATAATAATTAACTAAATAAAAGTGTAACACATTGTTCATTGGGGCCAAAATTCATGTAGCCATATTATTAACAATCTCGACTAGATTCATTATTTCAATAACAATAATGAAATTTCAAAATGATGTAGCAATTTGATTAATTATTTCCAAATCGGCAAATAAACTTTCGTCATCCAAACTCATTTGACAGATATACAGTGGCGAGCAAAATAATAGCAGCGCCACTTTTTAAGAAACATTTTCCTACATACTTTCATAATCTATATTTTTTTTTTTTGGCTTCTACTGTAATATTTAGCTCATCAACAACAAACTCGGTTAGGTGATGTCATATTGTAACGGTAAACTCTTAATTTAGCTATGAAATGCTCATCGGTAGTGCATCTGTCACTTTTGATGAGAGCAAAATAATATCAGTGCATATTAGTTTTGTTTAAAAATATTTTGTTTCTATTTTAATTTTTGATTTAAATTATTCAACAGTAAGTTAAAAGCATCTGTTTTGTTTTTTCAGTCAATTTGTACGAAAAACACACTGCACACCAGAGAAGCGCGATTTAATTAAATCGCTAATAAATAACGGAAAAACCTATAAGGAAACTGAAGAACTCTTGGGATGTTCCCCCAAAATGATAAGGAATGCCATAAAATATAAGCATAAGGTAGAAACACTCGGCCGGAAGACAATTTTGCATCCAAAAATGGTGAATCGAGTTGTGAGGTACTCAAAGGTGCAACCTTCTTCGGCAGCTACCCAGATTTTAGATGAGCTAGACTTGGCATGTGGTGTTCACACTGTCAGAAGACGCCTAAAAGAACATAACCTCAATGCTCGCAGTCCACGTAAAGTCCCACTTCTCAAAAAAATCCACATAGCAAAAAGGTTGAGGTTTACCAGAGAGCATTTGGCGTGGTCCCTTGAGAAGTAGAGAAATATAATGTGGACTGATGAGAGCAAAATTGTTCTTTATGGCGGAAAAGGATCTCGGCAGTACGTAAGGCGTCCAAAAACCTCAAAAACCGTAAAGCACGGTGGAGCTAGTAACGGGTGATCCAAGTAGAGATACTTTTTTCAATAGCCTTTTTTGACAGATCACGTGTGAGTCGTGTCATGCTGTCATGTTATTTTTGTTTAGTATTGTTTGGCATTTCATAATGGAAAGACTTACGCGTGAAGAACGTTTACAAATTGTTCAACTTTATTATGAAAATTCACGTTCTGTGAGGAATGTGTTTCGTGCACTTCGCTCAACTTATGGTCAACATAATCGGCCTACTGAGCGTACTATTCGCAACACCATCACCCATTTTGAGACCCAGCATTCATTATTGGATAATATTAGACCGAATAGACCACGTCCAGCATGCTGTGAAGAAAATATAGCGGCCGTCGATTCGGCGCCGTTTGCAGCAACTCGGACTGACGTATGGAACGACTTGGCGCATTTTACGTCAAGATCTTAAATTGAAAGCGTACAAAATACAGCTTGTGCAATAACTGAAGCCGCTCGACCTTCCCAAGCGACATCGCTTCGCTCTATGGGCTCTGAAAAAAGATCCGACGTTTTCGAGGCAAATTTTGTTTAGCGATGAGGCCCATTTCTGGCTCAATGGGTATGTAACAAACAAAATTGCCGCATTTGGGACGAAGAGCAACCTGAAGAGATTGAAGAACTGCCACTTCATCCAGAAAAACAACGGTTTGGTGTGGTTTGTGGGCCGGTGGAATCATCGGTCCATATTTCTTTAAAAATTATGCCGGTGCAAACGTAACCGTCAATGGCGACCGTTATCGTGCCATGATAACCGACTATTTGATGCCTGAAATTGAAGCTCGCACTTCCCACACATCGCATCAATCAATGGACTTATTGAGAGAACATTTCGGTGAGCACATAATTTCACGTTTTGGGCCGGTCGATTGGCCACCAAGATCGTGTGATATCACACCGTTAGACTTTTTCCTGTGGGGATATGTAAAGTCAAAAGCTTAAATGCCAAAGAATGTTCTTTCAAATGATAATAAACATTCTCCATTAAATTTGAATTTTCTGTGTTCTTTTCTTTAAAAAAGTAGGGAACCTCGAAATGGATCACCCTTTATAATGATTTGGTGTTGGTCCAATATAATGGATCAAAAGTATAATAGATCAGCACTCATACTTCGATATCCTTCAAAACATCATGCTGCCATATGCCGAAGATGGAATACCGTTAAAATGGGTCTTCCAGCAGGATAACGACCCGAAACATACCAGCCTAAGCAGTGGTTTCGGGATAATAGGAGGCGACATGGAGTCGCCTGCTCAATCTCCCGATCTCAATCCTATTGAGAATCTATGGGCGGATATAAAAAAAGATGTCTCCAATAAAAAACCGAGGAACAACAACGAGTTATGGATGACTGTTGAGCAGTCTTGGAGATCGATACCACCCGAAAGGTGTCATCGTCTTGTTGACTCCATAAAACGGCGTTGTGCAGCTGTAATAAGCAATAAAGGACATTCTACGAAGTATTAGTTTATCATCGACAGGACCTCATTTTCATTTAATAAAATTCCTTATTTATTTCTTCCAATTTCAATCTTTTAAGTTGGTGAAAAAACCGGACTGCTATTATTTTGATCGGCATTTTTTAGAATCTTATTCAAGAATATAATTTGTTCAAATCAAAATTAATTTAATGTACATATTAGAACAAAATAACGGTTTTTTATCATAATAAGAAAAAAAATTAAAAGTCGTTGCTCAATTTTTTGTATGGTCGAGTAATGCTACTTATTAAGGTGCACTGCTATTTTTTTACTCGCAGCTGTATATATAGAGGCTTAAAACTAGATTGAAAGAAAAAGATAACCTTCAAAATTATTTTTACATTATATTTTTATTAGAAAACAAATTGGATTCAGTCACATACAAGTGACTGTCCCTTTGCACTTTGGGAACACTACTCCCTATTATGGAAGGCATGCATCCTATTTCTGGCCTGTAGATTATGGCTATTAAATTGCGCCAATTAAAACGATGCACAGCCTGCCAGTGCTCACCGTAATGGCCGGCATTTTGAAAACAACGACGCATTTCATATCGATTTAAAACATTTCTGCATCCACTTCTTCCCTCCCGTCGCCGTTAGCTCTCCAATTTAATTTGCAATAAAATACCATGACCTGGAATAAACAATAAAATGTAAAAGCCAGAAAACCATTAATACCAATTTTGCGAAGAAAAATCCGAGGATAGAAAAAAAAAGAAAAAAAAAAACCCGAGACGAAATAAATTGAAAAACTCTTAAGTCTCCCAATTGAATTGGATTGGATTGAAGTGAATTGGATTGGATTGGATTGGATCTTCATCATCATCGTCGCCGACATCGCTGAACATCCTCAACTTCATCTTTCGCATCATGAAATTGACAGACGTGATCGTGCAATGGCGCAGCACGTCCAATGTCGGTCGCGCTACATGATGCTGTTGCCTCAATCGATCACGCACTGGCCCCCTCCACTTTCAGCGCAGTGCTCGGCAGTCTGTCAATTTAATGAAAACCGATTTCGCAAATTGAATTGGCCAACAATGGATGGACCGCAGCCAGCACAGGCCCACTAGAGGGGCCGGGTAGGTATAGATCCGATCGAAACTTACCCATCCAGAAATCCTATTAAGTCGACCATTGCAAACGCTCGATTGGAATTGACTCCATCAAATCAAGTCGAACGTTGCATTTGGACACAATACGTCCAAGTCGACCAAGCGACCAACAAAACAACGTCTTAAAGGGCCGTGCACACCATTTAGGATCCGAGGTTGATTGGCCACCACAACAGCGCAATAAATCGTTCCACCGCTTAATAGACCTAAAAGTATCTACTACACTATGCTATTCGCATCTGCATGATGATGGTATATGTAGGTAGTATGATGGAGTGCGGCACATTGCGATTTCAAATTAACCAGCAAACGATGATGATGGGGAAGGTGATGCAATTGTTTGGCGGAATAAGGCCAGCAATCACGTTTCGTATTGTTATTATGACTAGCAAACGATTTCCGATGGACTTAGCTTTTTATATTCTCTTTGGGTAGCTATTTTTTCTTTTTTCCTTTTCTTTAGTATTTTGCAGGTTTGTATCTTCGGTTTGAGTTCCGTAAACGCTTTATTTTTTTTTTTTTGTTAAATTGTTCACCGCAGATACTTTCATCGCAAGTTGCTAGTCAGGCGCGCGGGGGTCATCTCATCTGTAATCGCTGCGATTACAAACTGTGATGAGCGATTAATGTGATGAGAATGAGAAACCAATTTGCGAATCTGAAATGAAAGAGATCAGAGTCAGAGGGGAGTGGATTAGATTGATGTGCTGCATATTGGGCACTTTGTTGCCAATCATTATTCGTCTGGATACGAAGAAAGTTTGGTTGGCGGTAACCAGGTAGCGCTGCTTCAGATGATGCAGTACATTGAGGTCGATTAATGGCGGATTAATTACATTTTGCGGACTTTTAAGATCGATTGGCTTTATAGGGGATTGCTACTTTGTAGTGAATGAAAGGTGAATTTTTGTATGATGAGATGAAGTGGTAGTCCAGTCTCACTTTACTGATAATATCAGTTTGGGATTTATCTATCGAATACCTGTCTATTTGTTTTCCTTTATAATCGTGGAAGATGACCGTTCGTCAGTTTGTCATCTTTGATCTGTTTATAGTGCCGCTGATGTATCTAGTTATAGAAAATAAAATACAAACATTGCTTAAGGCTATTAAGGCTAAATCTGCAGCACACATCAAGACATATGGTAGTTGTGTTTGGCAAGAAGCGGTGGATGAGACTATCAATCTCAAAATTACGTCTAAAGTTCAAAGAATGACCTGCATCGGCACTACTGGGGCAATGAGCTGGCTTGATGTTACAGAAAGCTGCCGCAAACAGGGCTCTTCGGATAAGTCAAATTCGATATCGGGTACTCAGTCAGACGGGACATGCACGGATCCTCTGAAAACATACACAGACTACAATCCCCTTTTTGAAGTTCACTAGATTATTTGTCATTTCTTGCCAAGCCAAGCAGGATGAATAGACCGTGAACGAAGCATTATAGCACCAAGACCGACGAATACCATTATAAATGGATGGATACTGTCATTGGCGCAGAATTATTCCCCAAATCCTAAAACTATGTAGTTTAATTAGACTTCTAGAATACAGAATAGCTTTTTTCTGACACTGGCAGAAGTTGCTAAATGGGTTGGAATAATGAAGTACCATGCACTCATACCCCGGGCTCTGCTCTAGATGCTTTGATGAATCTTCCTCCCCTTGACTTATATATCATGGGATGTACGCTAAAAACTATCTTTCGCTTAAAGAGAGGTGGTTTTTGGTACCATGCGCAATGGAATTTTGAAGAACTTGCTCGAGAATTATCCTTTGACCCCTGTCTTATGGATATGCCGTCTGATGCAATGACACCAGAAATCCTTCTGCGAAAAAACTACCACGTCAACTTTCCACAGGTAACGGAATGGCTTCGGTCAGACTCTGAACCATGGATTGAATGCCATCGTATTTTCACGGATGGCTGCAAAATCGGACAGGGGTCTGGTGCTGGTAAACATGCATCTGTTTTCCAAGCGGAGATTTTTGCCATCCTAATGGCAATGCGCTATATTGTGAACAACAGGTGGAGGGCTAGAGGCATTTGCATCTGCAGTGATAGCCAAGCTGCATTAAAAGCGCTTCTAAACCCTCTTACCTCGTCCAAGTTAGTGCTAGAACTCAAGCTTTCTCTGAATTTGGTCGGAAGACTGAACACAGTGAATCTTCTCTGGGTACCAGGTCACACTGGCATCCAGGGAAATGAGATCTCGACCCGAACCTGTGTTCGGTCTGCCTGCATCTTTAGTCATGTCTTCTATCGATTCTTGGGTTTCTCGTGACCACAAGATTCGGTGGCGCGATTGCGGTGGATGCAGACAGACAAAACTACTGCCCCCGGATATTTGCAAAAGGTCAACTTCTTTTCTTCTATCTCTGAGGAGAATCGACTGTAGGCTGCTTGTAGGCGTCATTTCGGGCCACCAAGCTTTTGCTAAACACTTAAATGTGTTGGACTTAAGCGACACCACTACCTTTCCTGCTTGCGGTGAGGAGGATGACACAGCAGAACACTTTCTCTACAGTTGTCCGGTCTATGCTCGCATCAGGTGGCGGATCTTCGGGGCTGACGTGGTGAGTGCCGAACATCTAAGCTCTTTATCACTGAAGCTCCTTCTCGTTTTTCTTCGAAAGACGGGAAAACTAAGTACATTAATGTAAGGTGTCTGAATGGTAGTACAATGGACCTGTAGTTGTGTCTGAGCGCTCCATCGGATAGTAGCAACATCCGACAAAAAAAAAAAAAAAAAAACATGCACTCATGTTTAATGCGGGATGGAAGTCTGATCAGTAGAGAAAGTTCCCCATTTTGGTTTTAGTTGGTCGAGAATAAAGGTTTTCAATCACTTTTGGTAGATTGTTCGATTTGATAAATTTAGATTTTGACACTTTCGTGCACGGACGGGATTGTTAAGAATATCCCTGCAGCGCTACACCCACTACTTATCGCAAAATCCGAATGCAGAAATTGTCAAAACTATGCAATTTTAATATTCGCTTGAGCGTAGCAATAGATCTTACATCTTAATCCTTCCCCGAAAGTGTGCACGCAAGGCTATGGGTTAATACACTCGAGAATGATACAAGCCATACAAATTTATGCTAAACGATGACGAAAGTGCTCGTAGTGATGATAACAACATCCCATGGTCTTCTTACCGATGTCTCCAAAATGGCTGTAGGAGCTGTACAACAGCAGAAACAACCAATTGGATGGCAACTGACTTCGTAAAATAAATCTTACTCACCATTAACTGAAATGACAGAGATTCTGACAATCTTAACTCCATTTAAATTGGAAACCACAAAATATGACCATCTTCACGGACAACAAACCTTTGACATTCGCGTTTTAGAAAAAGCTCTAGATAGCTTTGAGATGAAGCTCATTTTGATCTTGGCGGGTATGTAAACAAGCAAAATTGTCGCATTCGGGGCACAGAAAACCCGCACGCATACATTGAAAAGCCGATATACCCAAAACGAGTCACTGTTTGGTGCGGATTTTGGTCCAGAGGCATAATTGGGCCATTTTTCTTCGAAAATGAGCAAGGAGTGGCCGTTACAGTCAATGGCGATCGTTATCGGGCCATGTTGAATGATTTTTTGTTCACAAAAATTGAAGAGGAGGATATTGGCAACATTTGGTTTCAACAGGACGTCGCTACGTGCCACACAGTCGAAGCTACACTCTATGTTTTGCGCCCTGTTTAAAAAAAAAACAGTTATTTGGCGGACCCTATACGGAACCTACTCTGAGCTCAAAACGAAAGTTCAGGTACGTTTCGTTAATTTGTGATAGCAATCATTATGAAATGTTAAGAACATAGCCCCTCTGTGATAAAAAAAAGAGTCCCAGAAAATCAATACGAACCGGGTTGAACCCTTGATTCGGGCATGATGTATTTGGACTGGCGATGAAGTAGACGGGTAATCGCGGAATCCTAGCAATATGTAAGCAAAGAGTGACCTTGTTCTGCAATCTTTGCCTAAAGAATTTTGCTAACGCTTTTTTTTCTGGATGACTTAAATTGTGTAGAGAGTCGACGGCCTGACGACAAAATGATTCTGCAATGATTTGATTGGTCTAGTAGCTACCTGGGATATAAAGTGTCCGCCAAATAACTTTTTTTTTTTGAAAATGCTATAAAATAAAACTACTGAATATTTTCTCGAATTTCTTTTTTTACTTGAAAGTGCAATCCTTCCGGCTGATAATGGATAATAATTTCATTCAACATTGCAGTAGCCATGCAGTAGCCATGCAGTAGCCTACACGATCGGTCGAATTTTTAAGCACATTATCGATTGTGTGCAGCTGTATTTCACCAATGGCTTCACGAATATTGTCCTTTAAAGCGTCAATTGTCTCTGACATGTCGGCGTAACACTTATCTTTTACGGCACCCCACAAATAATAGTCGAACGGTGTCAAATCGCAGCTCCGCGGTGGCCAAACGACATCAGCTCTGCGGCTGATAATGCGATCTTCAAAAACAGGGCGCAAAATATCGAGTGTAGCTTCGGCTGTGTGGAACGTAGCGCCGTCCTATTGAAACCAAATGTTGCCAAAATCCTCCTCTTCAATTTTTGTGAAAAAAAATTCGTTCAACATGGCCCGATAACGATCGCCATTGACTTGCTCATTTTCGAAGAAAAATGGCCCAATTATGCCTCCGCACCAAACAGTGACTCGGTTTGGCTATATCGGCTTTGCAATGCATGCGTGCGGGTTTTCTGTGCCCCAAATGCGACAATTTTGCTTGTTTACATACCCACCAAGATCAAAATGAGCTTCATCTGAAAAGATGATTTTTTTGGCAAAATCGGCATCTTCTCTATGTCGCAATATTTCCCAGCGCATAAACAACCATATTCGTTCAGCGGAAGGATAAAACTAATTACCTGTCAAATCAGACATGAGCGAAATAAGCACTAGTTGAAAATAAAAAAAACGTTAGATGGCGGTTCCTATATAATTATACAGATAGTCTAATTCCAATCCCCTTTGCCCTAAAACGCACAAATACTTTTAAATAATTTCGTATTTGTGAAAATGCGTGATCTACAGATTAAATTACATACATGAAATTTTTTCCAAAATGGATTCTATACCGCAGTATAATGGATTTTAATGGATTAGAAATTACCTTTCGGTTTCAAATCTCCTACTCACCAAATAAATGCTGGTGTTCCCCAAGGCTCTGTTTTATCTCCGACACTCTTTCTGATTTTTATCAATGATCTCCTGTCTGTCACTTCTAATCCAATCAATTCCTTCGCTAATGACAGTACACCCTTATCTTCAAATATTCGTTTCCGGATTTACGTCCCTAATCTTCGGGCGTGCAGCTAGAATGGCACTTGCATCGCTGAAACGGAAAGGCTTTCCATCCTTGGTATATGCGTTAGCGACCAAACTTCGTTGGAATGACCACATAATCGATGTCGCCAAGAAGGCTGCGAAATGTCTAGGCTTCATTAAGCCCCTTCTGAACTGGCTAGAATCTACAGGGCGTTTATTCGCCCAAAACTTGAGTACAACGCTCATATCTGGTCTGGTGCACCAATAACATATTTGGAGCTACTTGACAGGATTCAAAAACGTGCGGTAAAACTTATTGGCGATCGAGACATCGCGAAATCACTTGACTCTCTTAGTCATCGTCGTAATGTCTCCTGTCTGTCAATGTTTTATCGGTATTTCCACCACAAGTGCTCAAATGAAATTGCCAGTTGCATTCCACCCCTACAGCAATTCAACCGCAATACTCGCCATGCTAGGAATGCACATCAGTTTACCCTTAAGCCGGCACTCATATATATAATGCCGGCACTCTTATAATAATTATACGCATATAGTGCGCGTATATAATAAAAAAAATGGAAAAACTTCTAAAACCAGACACAGTTCTACGCTTTATTTCAAGCAAATTAACGTAATCGAGGTCGAGAGAGCCACATTCCATCTGTGGTTTCATGTCATAATATTCTAAATAATTTTTTTTATTTATAAATATTTGGGACAACTCCCCGCTTCATTTTTATCAAATTTTCTTGCATTAAGAAATGTATCGTTGGCATAACTGTTACTATAGACATCAACCAACATAAGTGTAGTGTAGAGTTTCATAATTTTACTCAATACAACAACCTTATTTCTGAACAATTATAGTAGTCAAGTTTAGATCCAGAGGACCTTCTGCTTCCTCTATGTTCTCATTGTAGAAAGATTCAGTGTACCCGGTTATGACACCAGCTGGATTAAGTTATGCAGAACTGGTTGTGAACGAAATAAGAAATGAAATAATCAACAGCAGATGGCAGCACCGTCTGTAAGTAAAATTAATTTCTGTTAATACTTGACGCATATGCATGTAGTTAACATCAAGGAATTTATCATGGCGCAATGTTTTATCTCTATTTGCATGCAATCAGCACAGAGTTTTACGTTTCTGGCCAATGAATTGTCACAGTAAATTTCGTTTAAATCATTTTGAATGCATACATCAAATGGGGCTGCAACGTATGCGTCTTGAGACAAATGAGAGATCGTATCAATTAAAAATGTTCTATTTGCATAGTGCATTTGCTGGTGCTGGTAAAACCGTCACATTAGGCACGGATGGATTAAAGTGGGGAGCCAATGCGGCAGACAAACTCCATTTGACTTCATTTGGTCTAATTGCTGCCCCTGTCAATTGTGCGGGTTTTAGTCTCGTTGCGTCGACGACGACGACGACGACGACGACGACGACGACGATGATTTTCATTTTCTATTTTTCGTCACGATCACCGTCGCACAGCCCGCTGCAATTAGCAACATTTAATGAAGTGAGATAAATCTCTGAGTTATGCTGCTCTTTGGAGGAGAATTGCGATCGTGAATTGGATTTCGGCGAATTATGTATTTCGGATTTTCCTGCAGCGAAAAGGAGTTGAGCGCCTATAAAACACCTGCGACATCATGGAAGTTCTTATGGGGCTACTAGGAAGGGCAATTAGGAAATTAATTTATTTAATGAGTACCCACTGTGGTAATAAAATTCAAGTCAACATGATTTAGTAACTTAGTATCTATACATTAAAGTGTAACTAAATTTCAGCAAAAGTGAATAGGATGATGATTCTCTGGGCGACCTGCAACGTTCAAAGCCATAAAACTTAAATACGTAGAGATATGCAATGAGCATAAACACTTTGCCTATGCGTGTTGTGCGTGCTGTGTCGCATCTTTCACACGGCGATATCCGCAAAGTGCAGTGCGCGATTATTGCTTGGATGCATGTTGAGACATTGAATTTTTAATTGACCATTTAGTCTCAGCGCTAGCGCTAGAGACCGTCACGAATTTGCATACTCTCTCTCTTCGGAATAGAGATAATTTTAATTTTAATTAAAACCACCTTACTAACGATATGAGCTTTTAATTCATTTGCTATTTTGTACACAATAAGTTCCGTGTTATTAAAGTCATTATATGCGCCAGCCCTAATTAAACTAATGGCTGAATGTGAATAAATAATGAGATAGTTCTTTTCTTATTTGTTAAGTCAACTTTCGCTTGAAACTGTTGTCAGCAAAATATTTATTGTTGGTTGGATGGATGGAAAAGCCTGTTCAGGTTTGGTTATTATTGACCAGATTGACATTTACGCTCCTAACAAAAAATTGTGGTTTTTGCTAACTTGGTACGTTAAACACTTTAAACCTTCGTACAAAACGCCAACACTCTGGACTTGTTTCTTACCTCTCACCCAGATAAAAGCACTTTAAATTTATTATCGCCTCTACGTTCGTCAGACCATTGTATCATATCGACGAATTTCTCGTACTCCAGCCACACAGTTAAAGAACAAGCTCCTAAAAGAACCGTATGGCAATACGAGAAAGCCAATTGGGAAGCTTTAAACGGTTTCTTTAGGAGTTTTAACTGGTCGTTGTGCTTCCTCAACAACGACGTGGATGCCGCTGCCGATGTGATTACAAATTTAATTCACCTGTAAGGAAAACGCGTGGTGTGACTTGAGCTGTAAAGAATAAGTAAGGTAAGTTTTCGGTCATTTAAGGCCAACCCAACTGAGGAAAACCGGAAAAAGTTCAAACGAGCCAGAAATGACTGCAATGCCTACATTAATAGTGTCAAATTCTCCTACGACCAAAAGTTGAGGCAAAAAATACTACAAAGTTCCTCCGGTAGTAAGAAACTTTTGGTCGTTTGTCAAGAATATTCAAAATTCGGCCTCGTCATCTATCCCGACACTCATTTGCAATGACACTCCAGCTGTCAGCTCTTCGGATAAAGCCAATCTGCTCGCTGCTCATTTTGCAGCTAGCTCAACGCTGCCAGATTGTACTTTGTCTCCCCCTGTACTCGAGCGCGTAGAATCTTCTATGGGACCGATCCATTTTCGCACTCGTACAGTGCAAGAGTTCCTCGAGATCACAACATACATAAATCCGCTGGTCCAGATGGTATTTCCCCTATCGTTCTGAAGAGGTGTTCTTCCACGCTGGCAAAACCAATGCGTAAGCTTTTTTATCTGTCCTATTCTTCAGGGGTCTTTCCGAGAAGATGGAAACAGCATTTGTCCAGCCCGTCCCCAAAAAAGGCGAATCTTCCTCTCCCTCCTCCTACCGACCAATTGCACTTACGTCCCTTCTTTCCAAGGTCATGGAAACGCTGATAAACCGTCAGCTTATGAAATATCTTGAATCCCGAAAACTTCTTAATGACCGGCAGCACGGTTTTCGCAGCAACAGATCCACTAGAGATTTGATGACATATCTAACCGAAAAGTGAAACCAATCTATTCACCATGGTGGTGAAAGCAAGGTCGTTGCGCTTGATATTTCAAAAGCATTTGACAGAGTTTGGCATCAAGTTCTCTTACCTTTCGGACCGTTCAATACAAGTTGTTTTGGACGGTTTCAAATCTCCTACTCACCAAATAAATGCTGGTGTCCCTCAAGGCTCTGTTTTGTCTCCGACTCTCTTTCTCATTTTTATCAATGACCTCCTGTCTGTCACTTCTAATCCAATCCATTCCTTTGCTGATGACAGTACCCTCAGCTTTACATATTCGTTTCCTGGGCAACGCCCCTCATCTTCGGGCGTTGAACTGGAACGGCAACGTATGTTAAGCTCATTGTATTCCGATCTTGACAGCATTCTTAAATGGGGTAAAACCAACAGAGTGGAATTTAATGCTTCCAAAACGCAATGCTGTCTGCTGTCATTGAAGCGAACCCCTAATTCTCTGCCATTATCTATGAATGGCACTTGCATCGCTGAAACCGAACGACATTCCATTCTCGGTATGTGTGTTAATGACAACCTTCGTTGGAATGACCATATATTTGATGTCGCCAAGAACGCTGCGAAATGTCTAGGCTTCCTTAAGCGATGCAAGAAATATTTCACCCCTTCTGATCTGGCTAGAATCTACAAGGCGTTCATCCGCACAAAACTTGAGTACAACGCTCATATTTGGTCTGGTGCTCCAATTACATATTTGGAGCTACTTGACAGGATTCAAAAACGAGCGATAAGACTTATTGGCGATCGAAACATCGCGAAATCACTTGCCTCTCTTAGTCAATTAATTTACAAACATTTAAAACCAACGTGCATCGGTTTCTCCCTTTCTCTCATCCTTCATTTCCCTAATGCCCGCACTGTGTCACTTCATTATAAGGGTATCCAAAGTCCCTTTAGTGCGCGTACATTATAAAAAAAAAAAAAATTACTAAAAACATTCGTCTATGATACATTTTCTATACATTAGCACCTTCGTAGCGTAGTTATAACTACAACAACAGCTACCTTTGACTGCCTTTGTGACGAATTATACTAACCAAAGGCGGACCAGTAGGGCTGCAGTAAAATGGGAGGGTTATATTACTAGATCATGACCATGCCGTATGACACAGTGTTGCAAGTACCATGCCTAGATGAAATGCAATTCTATTTCCATCAAGAACTATCGAGATATATCCATATAATAATCTATCTATATTAATGCAAGTCTTGACCAGACAAATGCGATGAAAGTTACACGAACCTATTCTTGGGAAAAGTTCAATGCATTTTAACTCGGGATTTACTTTAGATGTTTCGATTTGGAAGAATGTACTTCTTCATTGTCATCCCAACTATCGAATAATTAGTTATTCTCATCAGCATGTACAACATTAGATTATTATGTCCAGCGCCTCAGCGGTCTAAAGGACTGTTCACATGAGAGCGAACTGCGAATAGGCGAATCGCGAACAAATCAATTTTAATGTATTTATGAAACGAAAATTTATATTGCTTCTACCACAAAAGCTTGATATTTAATTGATCTAACATATTATCTAAAAAAACTGAGTCTAAATTGATTTAAATAGCAATATTTACATTTACAAAATTTTTCCAGCGAATTGAAAAATTCTTGCCGCGAACTGTCACTCTTTATTCACAATCCATAAATACAGACGCGATCCACAAATCCGCGAATGAAAAATTCGTTCGAACATAACCTTAAAATTGACAAATCTGGCTGCTAACATTTACAAATCAGATTCGCGGTACCTTGGTACCTGCGACCAAAACAAGATCTCATGTGAAAGAAATGTCAGAAATTAACGAATATTCGCAGGTTCGCTCTCATGTGAATGATCCTTAAGAGTTCAAATACCACAACAAAGCCATTACCAACATATATCATCCTCGTTTGTGTTCCCCGTCGCAGGAACACAGATGGGAATGCAAAAGATCATGAGCTAGCCAGTTCAAGCTAGTTTCTGAATCTTTGGCTAAGGTACCTAAGACATTCTCAGAAAAGCAATTAACAGAATATGTTACCTAAAATTTTGAGTAGGCTTGTAAAACGAATATCGTAACTATTTCAGGATGTTCCACTGGATAGATGGCTATAGTTAACGAAACAATTTTAAAGCTGTTTTTTTATTTTTGGCGGTGGCGCCGTGTCTTGTAAAATCTCAGGGTGGTACCTGCATTTAACATTAAGCAGTTTAGAAAAAAAATTAAACGAACCAAAATACCAGGATAAACTACAACAAAAAAAGAATATATTTATATGTAACATAAAATAAATAAAGTGCACGACTGCGTCATACGAAACTTTCTCGGTACATGGGATGCGTTTTTGAATCGCAAAATTAATCGAAAATTAATGGGGACAAATTTATTAAAATCACTTTTTAGGTTTTAAAAAATTTGATTTTCACAAAAACGATTTTGATGTAATTTCGCACATTGGACACTTTTAACATAATTGTTCGAATTGCAAAAAATTATCAAAATCGTTGGAGCCATTTTTGAGAAAACGAATTTAATTTAAATTTAAGAAAATCGTTATATGAAAAAAAAAATTTTAAAAAAAATTATTTAAAAAATCTAAGTAAGCAGATTTAAAAGATTGAAAACGTAAAGTTCCCTTTATTAGTTTTTGATAAATTGCCCGTTTTATAAATGACCTTTAATCGATTTTTTTCCAAAAACTGAGTATGCAGAATTGTTGATCCCATCTAAACCATCCTTAGTACAAAAGAACACCGAAATCCTTGGAACCACTTTCGAGAAAAATAGTGATAAGTGATTTTCACAAAACAATTTGCATGGCAGGTACCGTTATTTCAAAAGTAAAAGCAAAAAATAAAATGATGCCCCGAGATGTAACCCCAAGAACCTTGTGTACGAACTTTGAAGCAAATCCGTCGAACCGTTTCGCTATACGGCGCCCGGACAGATAGACAGACAGACAGACAGACCCCACGGACGGCATTTGCGGACCTACTTTTTTGGACTTCTCTATAGTCGTAATATCATCCCTCATACTCAGTTTGAGTTCGAAATTTCCGCACGATCGCAATTACTTTCTCTTTAGTATACTAATGTATACGAGAAAGTTAATATATTTATATGTATCATAAAATAAAAAAATAAAATGTGTCTTATTTTAAAACTAAAATTTTAATATTTCACCAATCCACTTTGATGAGCTCTACAAATGATGAACTAATCAGATATATAAAATAGGAACTAATTTGTAACCGAAATAACGCAATAATTTATTTTTGTATGCGCCTCAAAGCTCAAGCAATGCATTCACCATGTGTATACCTTCCGCACCACGATGCGTCACGAAAGAAAAGCTACTGGGTTACGCTGATGGTATCGAGTCGACATCATTATACTTTGTCTACACCATGTGCTTGGAAAGAAGTATTCATTTCCTTGGAGAGCGGTTTATGGTTTTGAAAACTGCATAGAGCAGAAATTAATGTTGAACTGTGAACAATTTGAATAAATAGTGATGTTTTAATTTGTCTCCTCCTTTAGTAGATAATGAAAGGAAATTAAGTCATTTTATTAGACGGAAAGCTCATCAATGTTTAATAAAACAATAACCCCGACAGAAAGGATATTAGAAAGCCCGAAACAATTTGTTTACGAACTAAATTGGTTCCTACCAGTGCACGGTTAGTCCACATTTGGCAATATAGTCACACTATGCCCAGATCCTGGAGAAAACCCAAGCAGTTCAGACCGATGCCCGTCGCCTTTTTATCAAGTTCAAAACCGCATATGAGAACATCTTTGGAGTCGCATATCGATTTTACCAATTAGGTGTGTCAAAGATATTTGAAAAACTCGTATTAAAGCAATTACATCCAATTATCGAAGAACGCCGACTAATACCGGGTCATCAATTCGGATTTAGAACGAAGCACTCTACCATATAGAATAACCAACGAAATTGAAAAAACACTGGAGGAGAAAAATTGTGCTAGCGTTTTTATTGATGTCTCTCAGGCCTTTGATAAGGTATGGCATACCGGCTTAAAATATAAACTTAAGAAGGTTCTCCCAAATTAAGTTTTTGAGATCCTAACTAGCGGACAGACTATTTCGCGGTAAACAAGGAAGCGAGTAATCTATACATTCGAGCTATATCGCAAGAAACGGATACTATCGTAGGCGACTCTATTCAGTCCGCGACAAATAAGCTTCAAGGAGCTATCGACAAAATATGCGTGGGGACAAAACCTTGGCGTTTTATTTTCAACGTTAAAAAATCCAAGCACGTTAATTTTATTTACAGAATTGTAAGCAATCTACCCATTTATATTGACGCAAACGAGACTAAATAGAGGTTGTTTTTTTTAGAGGTATAGAACTTCGAATTGAAATAAAACACAAGAAAATCGTATTAATGTCAATCAATTTGGCTTTATTGGAAGGATAATTTTATGCCATTAATGTTTAAATGTGACTTCGGGCATGTGGCCGCCGCGGCTGGACAAGTCTAGAGATCCAATTTTCAACCACTTTTTCAAGCATTTGGGGCTGTATGTCGGCAATAACGCCACGAATGTTGGCTTCCAAGTCCCCTAACGTTTCTGGTTTGTTGACGTAGGCGAACGACTTCACATATCAACAAAGAAAATAATTCAATGGTGTCAAATCACACGCTCTTGGTGGCCAATTGACAGGTCCATTCCGAGAAATTATGCGCTCATCGAATGTTTCCTTCAATAAATCGATTGTGACGTGCGCTGTGTGGCATGTAGCGCTGTCTTGTTGGAATCACATTCATGCCATCCAATTCGGGAACAAAATAGTCGGTTATCATGGCTCTATACCGGTTTCCATAGGGTAACTGACTCTCCAGCAGCATTTCGGAAGAAGTATGGCCCAATGACTCCACCAGCCCATAGAGCACACCAAACAGTCAGTTTTTGTGGATGTAATGGCGTTTCAAGGGTCTCTCTGTGGATTCTCTTCACTCCAAATGCGGCAGTTTTGCTTGTTGACGTAGCCATTCAACCCAAAATGAGCCTCATCACTGAACAAAATTTTTGCGATGAAAATCAGCATCGATATCAATCTCATTTTCGGCCCATACAACAAAATCACAACGCATTGCATGGTCTCGCGGCTTTAATTCTTGCACAAGCTGTATCTTGTAAGGTCGTAGGAAGAGATCTTTGCGCAAAATCTTCCATAAAGTTGATGCACAAAGCTCCAAATGCTGTGCACGGTGGCGAATCGATTTATTCGGGTCCTCTTCGACAGTTTGCTCTACAGCCGCAATTGTTCCGTCGACCCGCACTTTTCTTTTCTACGTCTCTGCGGATGCGTATTATCACATAGAGTAAACGTAGTGCGAAAACGATCCATGGTTAACCGAATTAATTGCTCTGATGGAGGATTAAGTCGACCATAAAATGATAGGAGCTTGCGGTAATCTTCGCGAACTGAACTATTATTTTCGAAATAAATTTGCACGATTTGAAAGCGTTGTTCATTTGTCAACCTGTTCATGATGAAATGGCAAACCAAACTGAACATAAATGACATTAGAGTTGCCAGATTTGACCACAAAATGTCAGATTTATCTCTATTCGAAAATCCAACCTCTAAAAAAACACTATTTACTTGGAAATGACACTAGACGCAAAATTATAATGGAAATCGCATGTAAAGGAGAAACGCGGGGAGCTTGTTCTCAGATATAATCAAATGCATTGGCTGATTGGAAGATTTCTTAAACTCAGCATGCAAAACAAGCTGCTTTTATACAATAAAGTGCTAAAACAACTTTGGGATTGTACCACGACAGTAACTTTACAGACTTTCTAAAATAAAGTTCTAAGAAAAGGCGTAAATGCGCCGTGGTATATCAGAAACGCCGGATATTCACAGAGATCTAGGCATAACTACCGTGGCGAAACAACTCGCCTTCTTGGCCATTGGAATGACGCTCTATTAGAACTTCTAGACCAGCGAAATCTTATGCGCCGACTACAAAGGTAAAACCCTTTGAATTAGCACTATAAGATGTAACCACATGTTGTTGTTGGTAAAGCAGGTGCTTCTACTGGGATGTTTCTTGTCAAACGTGCTTAAATATTTAAATTGAGTCTGCCTAGTTGTAGTATAAAAGTATTTCGAAGGGAGGTGTTTTTAGTGAGCACGCGCGGCCGTTCCTCATAGTGTCTCATGTAGGATTTTCCAGCTACCCTCGGAAAAAAAAAATTTAGAGTGGAGCTGTACAGAGCCATGTCTATTTTTGGTATCCCTGCCAAACTCGTTCGTTTCTTCAAGATGATGATGGAGAAAGTCGCTGCTGCATCAAGGTCGATAACGACCTAACCGAGACCTTTGATGTCAGAACATGATTTAGCCAAGTCGACCCATTGTGATTTAAAATCATTAACATCACTAAAATCATACTTCAAGGCATAGTGCAAAACTCAGAAGCCAGCAAACGAGGTAGAATCTTTCAAAAGTCTGTTCAATTGGGTACTTGCATTCGCCGACGATATGGACATAGCTTGCTGTCTTTGGTGCATTTGCGAGTATAAAAATGCATCTAGCGGTAAACGGGGGCAAACAAAAGTTTATACTGTCAACAAGGAGGGACACCAAATATCGACGAATCGACCAGAATGAAACAAGCGACAGCTATAACAGGGCTCTGCCATGTAAGCAACATCTCTTCAGAAGTCAAACAAAGAATAACGCTTTGTAATCACTGTTTATTTGGGCTAAGAAGGCAACTATGTAGTAGGGTCCTATCGGGAAGAACTAAGGAATGTAAGAGCTCAATAATCCCAGTCCTGCTCTATGGATTAAAAAGCACGAACTCTAAAGTAGATGAAGAATGAGAAAGTTTTGTTGTAATATATTTTGTTCCGTATGCCTTGAAAGGCTTTGGAGGACACAATCCAGCGATTAACAGCTGTACAGCGACATCGACATGGTCGAAAAAACTTTCGCATTGGGCGTTTTAAATTGCTGTAACATGTAATGCGAATAAGCTTTCTTCGACTCTAATCCGACTCTGACAATTCAAAGGCACGCGACCAAATACTGCGCTAATTGGAGATGTAGCGGACTGTAGCGCCACGGGTGGTCCAAGTAGAGATACTTTTTTCAATAGCCTTTTTTGACAGATCACGTGTGAGTCGTGTCATGCTGTCATGTTATTTTTGTTTGGCATTTAATAATGGAAAGACTTACGCGTGAACAACGTTTACAAATTGTTCAACTTTATTATGAAAATTCACGTTCTGTGAGGAATGTGTTTCGTGCACTTCGCTCAACTTATGGTCAACATAATCGGCCTACTGAGCGTACTATTCGCAACACCATCACCCATTTTGAGACCCAGCATTCATTATTGGATAATATTCGACTGAATAGACCACGTCCAGCACGCTGTGAAGAAAATATAGCGGCCGTAGCTGAGAGTGTACACGAAGACCGTAGAGAGTCGATTCGGCGCCGTTCGCAGCCGGACTGACGTATGGAACGACTTGGCGCATTTTACGTCAAGATCTTAAATTTAAAGCGTACAAAATACAGCTTGTGCAACAACTGAAGCCGCTCGGCCTTCCCAAGCGACATCGCTTCGCTCTATGGGCTCTTGAAAAGTTCCAAGAAGATCCGACGTTTTCGAGGCAAATTTTGCTTAGCGATGAGGCCCATTTCTGGCTCAATGAGTGTGTAAACAAACAAAATTGCCGCATTTGGGACGAAGAGCAACCTGAAGAGATTGAAGAACTGCCACTTCATCCAGAAAACACAACGGTTTGGTGTGGTTTGTGGGCCGGTGGAATCATCGGTCCATATTTCTTTAAAAATTATGCCGGTGCGAACGTAACCGTCAATGGCGACCGTTATCGTGCCATGATAACCGACTATTTGATGCCTGAAATTGAAGCTCGCACTTCCCACACATCGCATCAATCAATGGACTTATTGAGAGAACATTTCGGTGAGCACATAATTTCACGTTTTTGGCCGGTCGATTGGCCACCAAGATCGTGTGATATCACACCGTTAGACTTTTTCCTGTGGGGATATTGTAAAGTCAAAAGCTTATGCCGACAAACCCGCTTCGATTCAGGCCTTGGAGGAAAACATCACGTGTGTCATTCGCCAGTTACCAGTCGAAATGCTCGAACGGATGATCGAAACGGATGGACCATCTGCAACGTAGCAACGGCCAACATTTGATAGACATAATCTTCAAAAAATAAATGCCAAAGAATGTTCTTTCAAATGATATCTATTTACAATTTATTACTCTTTTTTAAAAAATGTGTGTTTTACAATATTTATACAATTGTTTTTCTTAAGTCTAGGATAAATCTAATATTCTGCGAGCACTGATGGAGCTCTGCGTTGTGCAAATGATAGTTTATTATTACATTTTTATTTTAAAAATTATTTTTGAAATTTATTTACATTTTTTTATTGATTATTTGTCGTACAGCGTGAGTGGCGCCGACGGTCATTGGTGTGGTTTGTTGGGGTGGGTTGAAGATTTAGTTCGTTGGCTTGTATTCTTCTTGGTGTTAGATGGCGTGTCTGTGTTTCCATTGCTTCCCGGCAGATCGTTAACCACGGTTGTATCGCGTTCCAGCAACCACGTAGAAGTCTTCGAATGAATCTTCTTGGACTATTGCAAGATCTGGTTCAATTAAAGCCATCACGTGGGGATAGTAATCCTGTATTGATGGAGTCTCTGAAATGATATGAATCAAAGGGTTGGGATGGGATAGGATATTGCGCGTCATTTTCGTTGAAAGCGAGCACAGATATTGGTCAATGGGGATAAGATTGGCGGCTTCATATAGGACTTCTGTTCTATAATAGTGGTTGTTGTGAGGGTTTCGGTAGAGCGAAGTACAGTGCCGAAGCACTTTTCGCTCGAAGATTTGTATTTTTTTCATGTAAGTGGGACTGATAGTGTACCAGATAGGAAAGCAGTAGGTTATTATTGGACGTATCAACTGCTTGTAGAGAAGAAGTTTGGTCCTTGTCTCGAGTCCACCTCTTATTCGCATAAGTGGCAGGACTAACGATAAGGCAAAGTTTGCGTTTTGAAGGGTAAGGGCTACGTGACGGTTGAACTTGAAACGTTCTGAAAAGTTCACCCCTAAATATCTGACCTGTTGTCTTGGCAGTATTATGGAGTTGTCGGGCAGGGTAAGAGTTAGCTTTTTACATTTCGCTACAGTGTTGTTGCGAGCAGTGCCGTAGGGATTTCGAAATGTTATAAGCTCCGTTTTAGCGGAGTTTATTTTGATTCCCCATTTTTGGTAGTATTCCCAAAGTTTGAGGATGTGTGTCTTGACTCTGCGTAATGCAATGTTAGGGCAAGGGGAAGAAGAGTAGGTGATAGAGTCATCTGCGTAAAGTAGAGTCTCTGTTCTAGAATCATTTTGTGGTTGATCACAAGTATAGAGATTAAACAAGGTGGGGCCGAGGCGTGAGCCCTGGGCTACCCCTGCTTTGATATCCCTGATACTGGATTTGGAGTTCCCTATTCGCACATAGAACTTACGGTTGGTCAGAGAGCTGTGTATGATTCTTATGGTATGTGTTGGGAAGTTAAGGGACTTGAGTTTGAAGACTAAGCCTTCAATCCAAACGGAATCAAATGCCTTTTCAATGTCAAGTAGACAAGCAACGGTGGTCTCTATCTTATTTAACCCAATACTAACATCGGCGTGCAGCTTCAGCAGTGGGTGAAATGTCGAGTGATTGGATTTGAATCCGAATTGGTTGTTTTGTGCTATTTCTAGTTCGGTGCAGACCGAGTTGATTTTGTTTAAAATCAACATTTCTAGAAGTTTGCTTATATTTGAGAGCAGAGAGATGGGTCTAAATTTTGAAATGCAATTTGCAGATAATTTCTTTGGGATTGGAAAAACTTCCGCAATTTTCCATTTGGTTGGAAAATAGCAGTTGTTCATACAATTATTGAGAATAATTGTGAGAAAAATTATTGCTGATGGGGGAAGTCTTTTCATGACAAAGTTGGAAATTTTGTCCGGACCTGAAGACTTTTTCGCCTTACTGGTATAAATTGCTGCCGATAGGTTAGTAGGGCTGGTGAAAGACTCATCAACTAGAGAGTAGACTGATGAGTTTGTTTCTGAAAACTGGGTAATTGGGCTGGGAATTTCAGCCGTTAGTCCAGTTACTTCACATCGAACGTTGTTCAAAAACTCCAGAAGGTGGTGTGGGGGACTAGGTTGAAAATTATTTTCAAAATGCTCTGCAAATGCATTTGATTTTTCGGCATCTGATGAAACCAATGAACCGTTTGATAGGAGGGGTTCAGTGACTAGGGACTTTTTTCCAACAATTTGGTTTATTTTCTTAAAGGTGTCTGGGCCTGGTTTGATAAGGTTCAGTCTCTTTTTGAATTGAGAATTTACAAAGGATTTTGTGTTCTCACTAATCAGCGTGCTTAGACAATTCAATTGTGAAAGAACACTCTGATATTCAGCGCAGTGTGTATTAAGCGTGCGGTGGAATATTCGTTGCAGAATTTTCCGAAGCTTTTGCCTGTGTTTATACATATTCTGAATGTGTACAGGAAGGTCTTTGTATTTGGACGGAATGTTGTTGCAAGTTGGTTGCTCTGCAATGCTTTCAGAAATTGAGTTTTCAATTTTTAAGATTGCTGAGTCAATTTGGTGGTTACTCAAATTTGAGGTAGAAATTGGGATGTTGTTTCTTAATTTTTCCGTTACGGACTCTTGAAACGTTTCCCAGTTAATTTTGTTAAGATTGGTGAAATGGTCAGTGGGTGAAATTAAGGCCTGAATACTGGTTTTTAATCGGATATTCAGATTAACGGCAAAATGGTCAGAGTTTGATAAAATGGTCGCACATCTATAATTCACAAGATGTGGAATTTTACAGACAAGACTAGAGGAACATATAAAAAAGTCAATAAGTGAGGGGGTGCGAGGGAACGTGAAACCAGGCTGAGAGACTATCTCGAAAGAATGTTGGTGGGAATTGGCTTGAAGCCAGTTGGCTATAGCCATACCAGGTGGTGATATTTGTGAGTCCATCCACAAGGGGTGTAGTTTTTGCAGAAGTTGTGCAGAACGTCAAGGTCATGTTTAATGTCTGAGCTAGTCGCCGTACATTGGTTGTAGAGAGATATTAACATGAGATTGTTATTATTCTCCAACGGGATAGTTACGCAAGTAACTTCGAAAGTTCTAAAACCCTCTAATCGATGAGGTTTTACTTGAAAGGAGGACCGTACGAGAACCGCAGTCCCGCTTTCGCCGGGTACCTGCTTGTCTCTTCTGAAAAGACGATACTTATCGAAAGATGGCCGGTGTTTAGGCTGTATTTTCGTCTCAGATAGAAATACTACGTCTGGGGTATTTTTAATCAAAAAGTTTTGGAGGGCTATCCGTTTAGGATGTGAAATTAATGAATTTACGTTATAACTAATAACGTTTAGATTTCTTATTGTCCTAGACATAATTTAAAACAGAATTTAAGGTAGAGGTGTTTTTTGCCGATATCATCGGGACATGCCTCATAGAGAGGAAGGAAAGATGAGATCTTTGACATGAGCGACAGGAAATCGCAGCCAAAGAATTTCTGGGAATCACCCAGAAAGGAGCAGTTTGTGGATTTGAAACCACTTGCTGCCTTGGGGACTGTTGGAGGGCTTACGGCTTTTGGGGCTGTAATTGTTGGTTTGTTTTGGGGGTTGGGCTTAGGAGTGGCAGTGGGGATGGGTGTTTTTGTTTTCATTATATCAGAAAATGACTTACCCGGAATAACCATGGACTTGATTGCTGCGCTGTTGACATCTTTCTTCTTAATGCGTTGGTCTTCCTTCTCGCGCTTCGCTGCTAGGACTTTTTTATACGCTGGGCATCCTCGGTAGTTCGCTGGGTGGTCTTCTGTCTTACAAAGAACGCAGTACGGCTTTCCTTCCTTCTCGTCTGTACGTTTGCACTGACTGGGCTCTTTCAAATGATAATAAACATTCTCCATTAAATTTGAATTTTCTGTGTTTTTTTCTTTAAAAAAGTAGGAAACCTCGAAATGGTTCACCCTTTAGGTACCTAAGTAAGGTTAATCTGTCACCTTAATGCAAAGCGTATGGTCTGTTAAAGTGACGAAAGTGACTTGGCATTTTGACACATAAGGTGACATAAGGCTTAAAATAATAAAGAACATCTGCTTAGTTATCACCAGTTATATTCAAAGTTAAAAGAGGATGTTCCAAGAAACAGCATAAGAATTGCTTAGAGGCATCGTCACCATGTTCACACTAGTGTCTCCGTGTCAGTTAAGTGCGCTGTGGACCACTTAACTAGAAAAGTGTACGAAACTACAATGTGTTCTAACTTCTAAGTACGTTATCTTGTGCTCCCAGATATGTAATTTTAAAAACAAACCTCTCAAACATAAAGCACAGAATTATGATTCGCTTTGATGAACGGAATTTCTTCTACAACTGTTCAAATGTTTCCCATATTATCTAACCTAATTTGATATAACACAATAATTGGTACTTTCCTATACATAGTAGCTACAGATTTCGTTCTCTAAGACCAATCTGAAATAAATAATTAGAAGGAAAACACGCAATAATTGCGAATCTAACAAAATCTCGTCGCACTTGGCCAAATTAATTAGATGTATCACCAAATTGGTGCCAATTAAAATAGCAGAGTGAATCTCGCGACAGCAACAAATTGCCATTATTGCTACAATGTAGGCAGAGCATGTTTGTATCTTGCATCTGAGCAGGTGAAAAACGATTGTTATCTTGTGTCGCTGCATGATGCGCAAACCCACTCAATCGCAATGCAAATTACAAGGACTTTTTTTTATATATACATATATCACTGAATGCAATTCACATGGTCGCGCAATGCCTTCAAGCAATGCATCAGATTAGCATACAAGAGTCCACATACCCCCACTCCTGTCCTCTCTGGGTCTGGGTGACAAATATCAATATCAAATTAAAAAAAAAAAAAAAAAAAAAACTTTTTCTGGCGGTATGACTGTCATCTAATTACAGACACTGGCCCCGATGCTTGCGTGGCGTGCATATGCGAGAAACGCTAATAGGCCTGTTACCACGAGCTATTCCCGACAATCCATCTAGATGGATGGAGCCCTCTGTGCTTTGTGTATCGAGCGGGCAAATCAGTTGTTACGGTGATGTCTTCTTTTTGTTTATTTGTACGAAATTCAAAAATGACGATTGTTGTTCTATGTCTGGTTGGGCTGTCATACCAATTACCCGTCCGACAATCAGCGTGTCGGTACCGTCTACTTTGTATTTATGTTAATCCTTTTCAATTTTATTTGTTTTTGTCGGTGTGGTATTGTTTAATGGCGGATAAAAGTAAATTGCTGCATGGTTTGCGGTGTGGCCTTTTAAAAGGAACTTTTGCCATGCCAATTGGTAGTTGAAAGGAATTCGTTACTTGGTGTTCGTCGGCGTTGTTAGGTATGTAATGAATTCAAAATTGGGTACATATGTCAAACTGTTGGTTATTTGTGGTAAAACATTCGTTCATGGCATGCGACTACAGGATGACTGGCTAAGTCAGTTATTTTGGTCAACTTTATTTGCATCCACCAATTTGCGAATGCATTATGTTTTGTAAGCAAATTTAGGGCTTGGAATATCGATCTTATCTGTTTGGCAAACACAGCGAGTAAAGCGGTAAGCGGTCGTTCACTCAAGTTACAGGTAAAGCTGTAGTTCATTTCAACTTGCTTTGCCGATTTTTTAGCACTCTCGTTCGCAACTGCAAATCAGTCTTCCGCCCGATGAACGTATCACATGCTCTGTACCAGGCTATCCCATATTTTTAATCGATTTAACTGCAAGGATTGAGTGCCTTTCAAGGACTTTTCATTTGCCAGGAGGTATAAAACGAACTAAGTATACCGCGGAGAAGCTTCTTTCAAAAAATTATGCCTCACATCATATTATAAAGGGTGATTTTTTAAGAGGTTTAGAACTTTTTTTTAAAAAAAAAACACAAAAAATTCGAAAAAATGAATGAAATATTTATTTGAATCGATAGTTTGAACCTTGCAATTTAATGTTTAAAGATAATTTCATGCAAATGTTGACCGCGGCTGCGTCTCAGGTCTCTTTCACACATATCGGCCGGTATCTCACGAATGAATGCATGGATGTTGGCTTCCAGTGCGTCAATCGAAGCGGGCTTGTCCCTATACACATTAGCCTTGGCATACCCCCACAAAAAATAATCTAATGGTGTCAAATCGCACGATCTAGGCGGCCAATTGACCGGCCCGAAACGTGAAATTAACTGTTCACCAAACTCGCCTCGCAATTGCGTGCTGTGTGGCATGTGGCACCGTCTTGTTGAAACCACATATCATGCAAGCCAGGAACTTCCATTTCGGGCAAAAAAAAGTTTGTTATCATCGCTCGGTAGCGTTCACCATTGACAGTAACGCTGCGATTCGCATCATCTTTGAAGAAATATGGCCCAATAATGCCGCCGGCCCATAAACCGCACCAAACAGTAGCTTTTTCGGGATGCATTGGTAGCTGTTGCAATGCTTCTGGCTGATCTTCACTCCAAATGCGGCAATTTTGCTTATTTACGTACCCATTCAACCAAAAATGAGCCTCATCGCTGAACACAATTTTTCGATAAAAAAGCGGATCCTCGGCCAGCTTTCCAAGAGCCCATTCACCAAAAATTCGGCGTTGTGGTAGGTCGGCTGGCTTTAGTTCTTGCACCAGCTGTATCTTAAAAGGCTTTACGCCCAAATCCTTCCGCAAAATTTTCCACGTAGTGCTGTAACAAAGGCCTAACTGCTGGGAACGGCGCCGAATCGACATTTCGCGGTCTTCTGTCACACTAGCTGATACGGCCGCAATATTTTATTCAATACGCACAGTACGTAAACGTGTTGGTGGTTTAATGTCCAACAAAGTAAATTTGGTGCGAAATTTGGTCACAATCTTCCGAATAGACTGCTCAGAAGGTCGAGAATGCCGATCATAAAATGGAAGCAGCGCGCGATGAACATTTCGAACCGAGCACGAATTTTGATAGTAAAATTCAATAATTTGCAAGCGTTGTTCATTTGTAAGACGATCCATGGTTAAATTGCAAACCAAACTGAAGCTGTTTGACAGTGACACAAGGTACTAAACACACGTCAGCTGTCAAAACCAGTGTTGCCAAAACCAAACCAGCTAAAAAATCACCCTTTACATAGATAGGGTGATTTGATCAGTATCGTTTGGCAAGTCATCATGAAAAGACTCTCACCACAACCTTGTCTCCAATAATTGCATTATCGACCTTCTGAAACCACTACTGACAATACCATTCGCAAATTAGAGTCCCAGTGTTGATGTTACTCGGCCGGTTAGACCACATCCATCTCGGTATGGTGTGGTTTATGGGCTGGTGGAATCATTGGTCCATATTTCTTTAAAAATGAGGCAAATCAGAATGTTCCCGTCAATGGTAACCGTTATCGTGCCATGTTAACGGGACTATGTGCTTTCTGAAACTCAAGCCCATGGTCTCGGTGAGCTCTGGTTTTAATAAGGCAGCGCTACGAGCCCAACAGCGGGTGAAAAAATATAGAGAAATCATTTTGTTGAACATTTAATTTCACGTTTTGCTACGGTAAATTGGCCGCCTAGATCATACGATATCGCGGCTTTCGACTATTTTCTTTAGGGATATATAAAGTCGCAGGTCTTCAGGAATAAGCTAGTTACGATTGACGCTTTGGAAGCCAACATAACTCGTGTTATTCGCGACATACCAATCGCTATGCTCGAACGAGTCGCCCAAAATTGGACCACCTCAAACGTAGTCTTGGGCAACATTTACATGATATCAATTTCAAAAGTAAATGCCATTAGTTGTTCTTTTAACCGATAATAAAAATTTTAAGTTCACTTTCAAATTTATGTGTTTTATTTTAGATTATAAATCAAATCTTACGATAACCAAGATGTCTGTCTAAGATGACTGGCTAATTGAGTCTCAGAAGTCTATATAAGCACCTTAGAAAGAGGATCTACGGCAGATGAATTCACTAAATTGGATCAACGGTGATGATAGCGGTCATGATGGGAGATATTTTAAGTACCCCTTAAATACCATTTACATGGCAACCAACTTCGGAACGCAAACGGACATAAGAAAACGGGCACTCTACACCTGAGACACTACTTAATAGCTTGAGTCCGTCCTACTACTAATTAGCACACCTCTAGTAGCAAGTGTCTAGAAAAAGTATTTGAGTGCATTCAGCTACCACAGCCCAACAACCAGTGATCTGAGCATCGCGACATCATCACAGAGGTAGCCGAAACCACGCTATATTATCAAGCACATGAAAAATGTGTGGTATAATGATGTCGCCTAGTTCGAGGAGATCGAAGAGACTTGCTCTTTGAAACAGCCAATCAAACTAAGTCACCGACGCTCAGGAAATAGTAGACGTCTTTAAGCAGCATTTCCAGCAGATGATAAACGGGCATCATGCAGAGAGAGCGGTGGGGTAAGAAAAGAATCCACACCTAGTCAATGAAGCACCCAGTATAGAAGACGTAGCCATAGGTACAGGCTGTTTTTTTTAGAGGTATAGAACTTCGAATTGAAATAAAACACAAGAAAATCGTTTTAATGTCCATCAATTTGGCTTTATTGGAAGGATAATTTTAAGCCATTAATGTTTAAATACAAGGGTCTCATGTGGATTCTCTTTATTTATTTATTTATTTATTCAATCTACAGATTTTGAAATTAATAATTACTTAAGAGTTAAAATTTACATTTTGTGTTCACAATTAATTTAGATTCTACCGTTTAAAATTGACTTCAAATACATTTTAAATTGATTTCTAGGCATTATTATATCTATATTATCATCATAAACTAAATTGAATAATTTCATGCATCTACAAACGGGGTCACGTAAACCATAGGCAGTATTCTGAAAATGTTCTTGTAAGAAAAGCTTTGATCTTTAAGATTTTTGTGGTACATGAAGATTTATACAAAAAAGCAAATTCGCACAGTCCATGGTGGAGCAAACTAAGTCCCTAATGAACATAATACAATACATTTTTCTCTTATTTTCAAGAGATTGCATATCTAGCAATAATCATTTAGTTTGGTACAAACTATGCGCATTAAAAAAAAGTCGGCGAAGTGCAAAGCGAAAATTTTTTTGTTGAACTCTTTCAGTTCAACACTACAGTATTCGATTGCAGGCCGAACAAGACTATTGAACACTGCCTTTAATATAAAAGGGTCCTTAAAAACAATCGAGTTCCTTTTTAAGAAACCAAGCATTGAATTAGCTTTTAATAATACGCTATTAATATGCAAATCAAAAGTAAGTTTTGCATCGAATGAGACGCCAAGATCCTTAAAATCATTTACTACCCTAACAGTCCCACCGTTAAGACTGTATTTATATTCAATTTTAGATCATTTAGATTGTACCATTCAGAAAATAAGTCTAAGTCCATTCGCAAAAGAGTTGATCAGCATTTGAAATTACGGTAAACCATTTTACATCATCAGCATACATCAAGCACCGACAAAACTGCAAAATACTAGGCAGATCATTAACCAACAGAAGAAAAAGGATCGGTCCCAAATGGCTTCCCTCAGGGACCCCGGAAGAAACGACAATTTCCTTTGAAATATGCTCCCCAATTACAACATGTTGCTTCCTTCCAATAAGATAAGAAGATAACCATTTTAATAGAGGCCCGAAGGTCCCAAGGCCCACTCCAAATGCGGCAATTTTGCTTGTTGACGTAGCCATTCAACCCAAAATGAGCCTCATCACTGAACAAAATTTTGCGATGAAAATTAAAAATAAATTTGCACGATTTGCAAGCGTTGTTCATTTGTCAACCTGTTCATGATGAAAACCAAACTGAACATAAATGACAGTAGAGTTGCCCGATTTGACCACAAAATGTCAATTTTATCTCTATTCGAAAAACCAACCTCTAAAGTAAACACCCTTTATAAACATTTTTTAAGAACAACAGGACCGTCAGCTCCAATGGTCTACCAGCATTCTATGTCATAATACGTAACCGATAATGTTCGATCTCAGTCGAAGGAGACTGAAAGTGTTATATTTTTACTTAAATTGAGTGGTTGTCAGATGAATTGCAAGACCAGGCGTACTACTCAAATAGGAATAATACCTTCCATTAGCTAAGGTCTTCATGTACAGAGAGTGATCTACTAAAAAAAATTCTTTCAATTTAAAATTTTGAACAAATGGACTTTAGCATTCAACCGTAAAGTCGGAAACTGCGAGAGAAAAAGTTGAACTACAAACCTACCATCTGAAGATCGCAGAAATTTTTGTCATAATAATGTCATCCACCATTTAGCCGCGAGTATGTACAGCTATCACATACGGTCTGAAACTTTTCTCCAACACACTACTCGGTCTGACCAGTATGGCTCCCGGCATCGACAGATCGACCGTAGACCAAATTTTTATACTAAAGAATATCCTGGGGAAGACCAGAGAATTTTAAGTGGAGACACACCATCTTTTCATCGCTGGGTGATACTACCTCGGGGTTCATCTGAACTCTACAAACATCTTAATGATGCCCGACAAAAAACTAAAATCGCTGCTTCTTAAGTTTAGCGAAGCAAACATGTTTAAAACTCTTCGATTCGAAGAATACGATGTATTTAAGCAGCATTTCCAGCAGCTGCCAAACGGACAAAATGTAGAGAGAGAGTGATGGGGCAAGAAGAGAACCCACGTCCAGTCAATGAAGAACCAGTCCCTCCGCCCAGTATAGAATAGGTTGGCTTAGTTATAAAAAAGCTAAAGAATAACAAGGCCGCCGGCTCTGATGGTCTACCTGCAGAACTTTTCAAATACGGAGGTGATGTTATGGTAGGGCGCATGCACCAAATCATCAATCAAGTTTGGGTGGAGGAAAGCATGCCCGATGACTGGACCATCAGCTCCATATGTCCCATCTACAAGAAAGGCGATCCTATATCTTGCAAGAACTATCGAGGCGTATAAGATCCTATCCAAAGTTCTGTGTGAACGTCTCAAACCTTTCTGCAACACACTAATCGGCACGTACCAGTGTGGCTTCCGGCCCGGCAGATCAACTGTAGACCAAATCTTCACACTAAGGCAAATCCTGGAAAAGACCAACGAGTTTCAAGTCGAGACACACCATCTTTTCATCGACTTTAAAGCCGCATATGACAGCATTCATTGTCAGGAGCTTTTTGTGGCGATGGCCGAGTTCGGGATCCCATGACACTAGACAACACGCGATGCAATGTGCAGTTTGGCAGCAGCTCGTCTGAACTCTTTCAAACATGCACCGGATTTCGGCAAGGAGATGCGCTGTCGTGTGATTTCTTCAATCTTGTTCTTGAGCAGATAGTGCGCAGGGCAGGTGTCAACACGGAAAGCACTATCTTCAACAGATCAGTCCAACTGCTGGGGTATGCGGACGATATAGACATCATCGGTCGATCCCAGCGTACCGTTATAGAGCCTCATGGCTATTGAAGAACAGGTGAAACTAGTTGGCCTTGAAGTGAATGAGGACAAGACTAAATATATGCTATCAACAAACAAACAATCATCTGTCCACCGACTAGGACAGAATGTCACTATTGATAGCAGCAACTTCGAGGTAGTTAAGGAGTTTATCTACCTCGGGGTAAACATCAACTCCACAAATGACATCTTAGTGCAAATCCGTCGAAGAATTAACCTAGGTAACCGCTGCTACTTCGGTTTGACAAAACAAATGGGTTCAAAACTCCTGACTCGAAGGACAAAGTGCATGAACCTACAGAACCCTTATCCTGCCAGTTCTGCTATACGGCGCCGAGTGCTGGACGATAAGCAGGAAAGGAGAGTTAAAACTGGGATCCTTCGAAAGAAAGATCCTTCGACGGATATTTGGTCCTGTGTGCGAGGAGGGCGAATGGAGGAGAAGATACAACCGCGAACTCTATGAGCTGTACCAAGATGTGAATGTTGTCCAAAAAGCCAGAAACGTCGACTACATTGTCTCGGCCACATCGAGCGAATGGACAACAATGCTCCAGCCAAGTGGACCTTTGAATCCCAGCCCCCAGGTTCGAGAAGACAAGGAAGACCGAACCTCCGTTTTAAAGACCAAGCTATCGCGGATGTCAGAGCGCTTGGTCTCGACAAATGGAAGGCAGGGACTCTTCACGGGCCGGGAGCCCGTTAAGTAAGTAAGTAAGATTCGAAGAATATCGAGCCAGTGCAAAAAAATAATTTTTCAATAGAAATTCTTTAAGTCAAAATTAAAATACATTTTTATTTAAGTATTTATTTTTCCATTTATCTTTGCTTATACATTTCTCACGAGAATGCTAAGACTAAAAAAGGCCGACAATCTTATGATCTCAGGATTAAAGACGTTTGGCGGAAGTGGAACAATTAATTGCTAATGTACAACAGGCGGCAGAGGAAAGCACTCCTGCTAATTTGAACAGGTGGCAATCTGAAACAAAATACCCCGCCGTGATAAGGGAGCTGTTATTAGAACAAAGTAGGGCTCGTAGAAAATGGTAAATTACGAGGTTTCCAGGCGATAAGGCTGAATTCAACCGTCTTAAATGATCTTAAAATACGAATCAATGAACGACGGATGTGTCTAAGAAGACCTCAGTTTCAAAACCCGCCCTTGAAATCACCAGACGGTAAATGGAACGGAAACCCGAAACAAAAAGCTGATCTGTTAGCAGGACATCTATCGATTAATTTCAAATCATTCTCGTCAAGTACAGCTACTAAAAATCTAGAGTTTATTGATAAAGCTGTTGATGAAGCTAAAATCTCCCTTGTCACGCTTAGAGAAGTAAGAAGCGCATGTGTCAACACCAGTTGTCAAATAAAACATAAGGAAAGGAAAGGCATCCATATCCCTATATGCCGCAAAGAAAAAAGCGTTAAGAAGATGATGGGTACAATTTTATTTCATTCTATAAATTTTATAAAAAAAAAAACATATTTTTTGAAAAAAAAAATTTTCGAATAAAACAGCATTTTAGTGAAAAACGCCCACAAAATGTAGGCGTGGCAAAAAACTTCATATGACAAACTTGTAAAGGTGGGCAGTACCTACATATCTTGTAAAGATTACAACACTCTATCTCTCTAACTTTAGCTTTAAAACGGTTTTTTCTAAATTGTGGGCGTATCAAAATTTTACACTCTACACTCGGGACCCTAGGGAGTATATGTTCCAAACTTCAGCTTTTTAGCTTTAATTCAAAGGCCTATAAATTGGTGACGGTCGGACATTGCTAAATAGTCTTAGGTTTTGGTCCTGATCATAAATATATATACTTTTAGGGGTCTATGCCGAATATTAAGGGGTGTTACAAACTATGAGTCAAAATTAATATACCCTTAGGATAGGGTATAAAAACACCAGGTCACGATTTTATTACTATCCAGGTCTTGAAAGAAATCTCCAATTTATAATTAACGCATGTCTGATGACCCGATATGTCCCACGTCATTGTAAAGTAATTGTAATACCAAAGCAAGGGAAACCACCAACACCACCATTACGGCAAAGGTTTTCGAAAAATTACTCGTGAAAAGGCTTAGCAAAATCATCGATGAAAGAAGTCTAATCAGTTTGGATTTATAAATAAACCGAATTAGGGAAATAGCAATGGAAGACAGAAAAGTATCTGCTCGGTCCAATTTTTAGAAGATTTGGCATAAGGGCCTTGAGTATAAACTGCACAGGGACTTACCTGAACCTGAGTATTACGAAATACTGAAATTCCATATTTCATATCGACTTTTCCAAGTCCGATACAGACAAGAATATTCGGAACTTAAAAAAATTTGAGGCAGGTGTTCCACAGGGAAGTGTCTTAGGACCAACCCTATATCTGTCGTATACCAGGGATATTCCTCTGTGCAACAATGTCATGATGGCTTCTTTTTCAGATGACACTGCTGTATTAGAAGGCGACAGAGAAACTGCAGAACGCAGTCCATAGAGTATCATCAGCCAAAGTTAACTCACAAAAACTTCACGATAAATATATAAATAACCTTCCGATACATTGTACCTATCTATGCCAATACAGCAGAGTACCTAAATAAATATAAGAAAAAAAAAATCATTTATCGATCTTACATAGATCGGACCTGATTAAGGAGGTGTTTTTAGTGACTTCAGAGTGCACACTACTTGGTAACCGAGAACTACCAAGTTTCCTTCGAGATATTTCAACTCCAGATAAGTACTAGAGCACTTTAGTAGAGGAATAGATAGGAGTGAAGTGTTGTTTTTTTTTTAATTTTTCAAGGCGATAGTTGTCTCTCATAAATAATGAATGAAAATTTAAAATTTGTTTTAAAACTGACCAAACATTGTCGCTAGCAACGCACTTTTTAGGAACTAAAATCAGATGTTTACAAATCGTAATTTTGTTTCTAGAATTTATGTAGATTGAAAAATATCGAAAAAGATACTAAACATTTATTTAAATTATAATCATCTCGAACTGCATCAAACTAAAAATCATGCCGCCATGTCAGCAAAATGTCCCTCTTACCAAAACACTTTTAAACCTAATTATGAAAATTAACTTAAGGATTCATACGCAATTAGCGAAGTATTAAAATGTCACATTGCGAACTTATGCACACAAAGTGTTTAGTGTATTTCGTCCGTGCCGCACCATGTCACAGCATCCAAGAAGACATTCGGTTTTGGTGTCCCTGTCCCGGTCCCGGTCCCGGTCCTCATCTGCAAATTGCTTGTTACACTCAATCAAGATTCGGGGGCTTTGATTAAATGCACTCTGCCTACTGAGTACCCGTTTTACTTAACTGGAAACCAAAATAATCATCATCATTAAATTGTCATGCAAGGCGCACTTCCTTTTGATCGTGGCCGCTGTGCTGCCAGTGCCGCTACTACACTTCTGACACTTTGTTTTGACAGCACACTCTGCGGTGATGCGAAAATAGAAATACAAATTTGGATACAGTACATGACAGCAATTTGGACGACTGTCAAAACGTTTCAAAAAGATTCTTCTCCTCAATTTGATTATTAAACTGATTGTTTTTCTAACTAATTTTTAGCTATGACTTGAGGACAATATGTGTAAATAAGTAGATCGTCGTAATTCGCCAAAATGTGGTGGCAAATTCTTGAGAAAATGCAAAGTTTTTTTTTTTTTTTTTTTTGGGGGCTTAACTTGATGGAACGTCGTCATAATATAAAACAAAAAAAAATTAATTTCGTCGGTGGAACATCCGGGAAGTATACGATAGTTAATGTGTGCTAATTGGACTGTCATGCGGTTTGGCGTCGCTATTGTGGGTCTTTTTTCGACAGCGTTTAAAACAAAACGAACGAGCAGACAAATTTTGATGACTTTTTGAGTAGTGTTGTGTGGGATCGACGACGAGTTGTGACATTGTTCCAAGAAATTTGCGGAACAAGGAGCCGCAAAATGAACAACGTATTTATGCGTTTTATGTTAATTGGTGTATGACGAATCGCCAGTCGTTTTGATAATAGGTCGGCGTCGGCGTCGGCCTCGAGATAGAAGTTGTTAAAGGTTTCTTTTTATTGCTATTGTTTTAATAAATTGAATAGAATTTTTGAGGGTTAATAGATGAATATGTTTTTTCTACGAAAAGAATGATCTCATAGATACGAATAAATTTATATGTAGGGCTAGCTTTTTTACGGATCAAATTTATGGACTGTATAGTAAATTAACCTTGATGGGTGGACGAAAATCATGCCCGGAAGTCAAAACTTCGAGGTAGTTAAGGAGTTTTTCTACTATTAAGCTAACATCTACTTTACGAATGACAACTAAGGGGAGATCATCCCTAGATTGTGGCTACTATTTTGCCTTGAAAGGGATAAAATATAATCACCCTTATCGTGCTTGTGGTCCTATGTGGCGATGTGCGCTTTCGAAAGAAAAATTCTTCGGCGGATATTTGGTTCTAACGGGTGATCCAAGTAGAGATACTTTTTTCAATAGCCTTTTTTGACAGATCACGTGTGAGTCGTGTCATGCTGTCATGTTATTTTTGTTTAGTATTGTTTGGCATTTCATAATGGAAAGACTTACGCGTGAACAACGTTTACAAGTTGTTCAACTTTCTTATGAAAATTCACGTTCTGTGAGGAGTGGGTTTCGTGCACTTCGCTCAACTTATGGTCAACATAATCGGCCTACTGAGCGTACTATTCGCAACACCATCACCCATTTTGAGACCCAGCATTCATTATTGGATAATATTCGACCGAATAGACCACGTCCAGCACGCTGTGAAGAAAATATAGCGGCCGTAGCTGAGAGTGTACACGAAGACCGTACAGAGTCGATTCGGCGCCGTTCGCAGCAACTCGGACTGACGTATGGCGCGTTGGCGCATTTTACGTCAAGATCTTAAATTGAAAGCGTACAAAATACAGCTTGTGCAACAACTGAAGCCGGTCGACCTTCCCAAGCGACATCGTTCCAAGAAGATCCGACGTTTTCGAGGCAAATTTTGTTTAGCGATGAGACCCATTTCTGGCTCAATGGGTATGTAAACAAACAAAATTGCCGCATTTGGGACGAAGAGCAACCTGAAGAGATTGAAGAACTGCCACTTCATCCAGAAAAAACAACGGTTTCGTGTATTGGAATCATCGGTCCATATTTCTTTAAAAATTATGCCGGTGCGAACGTAACCGTCAATGGCGACCGTTATCGTGCCATGATAACCGACTATTTGATGCCTGAAATTGAAGCTCGTGATCTCGGCGACATTTGGTTTCAGCAAGACGGCGCCACTTCCCACACATCGCATCAATCAATGGACTTATTGAGAGAACATTTCGGTGAGCACATAATTTCACGTTTTGGGCCGGTCGATTGGCCACCAAGATCGTGTGACATCACACCGTTAGACTTTTTCCTGTGGGGATATGTAAAGTCAAAAGCGAAATGATCGAACGAGTGATCGAAAATTGGACTCAACGGATGGACCATCTGCGACGTAGCAACGGCCAACATTTGATAGACATTGTCTTCAAAAAATAAATGCCAAAGAATGTTCTTTCAAACGATAATAAACATTCTCCATTAAATTTGAATTTTCTGCGTTTTCTTCTTTAAAAAAGTAGGGAACCTCCAAATGGATCACCCTTTATGTTTGAGAAGGTGAATGGACAATAATGCTTCAGCCAAGACAATCTTCAAATTGGTCTGGATAACTGAAGCAGCGTGCCCGGGATCACAGATGACGATGGAATGCCTATATGGGTCTAACTTAGGTAAGTAAGTTAGTGTCGTAATTAGAGTCCAACCGAACATGCTGCTTCGGCTTCCGCTACATTTTGCCAAATTTCGCCAAAAAAAGGCCGAAGATTTAGCCGAAGCCGAATATTGAAGTGACCAACCGTTTTTCCGAGAATTTATGTCTTGTTTGTTTCGTTACTGTAGTGGAAGTTGTTTCTGATTGAATGTTAGTTTGCATTTGTAGTTCTACGCAGGCAGTCAAACGTACAGAAATAATATTATTACTGTAGGTTCGGCCAAAAACTTAACCTTCGGTCGGACTTAAGTCGTAATGATATTCACCTATGAGCCCCTTAAAATTTCTCGAGGTCATGCAATTTTTCTTTGATATGTCTTTAGTCTCGATGGTGGTACGGACGTGTGACCAAATTATGTTCTGTAGCTTTGATGTGAATAAGCCGATTTCCCACGACAATAATGCGTGCAATATTTTTTGGCAGCTCATATTCATCTTATCTCCTGGATTAATCTACTGCTTTGTACTGCGTGTGAATACACACATTACTGGTACAAACGGACATGAGAGTATGTCCGTTGACCTTTTGGCTTCTGCTTGTCATTTGAGGGAAATTTAAATCCGAGGCTATACCTGTCTCAATACAAACTAACAGCTTTCGGCGCGAACAGGAAGTTAACTAAACGGAACAACCTCCAATCTGAAAGCAAGACTGTGGCCCTTGCCCTACGACAACATTCAGGTAATTTTGGTGCCAGTAACCCAGTACTCCTGCCAGTAACCTCCTTTGCAACAACCTGGCTTATGGAAAATAGTAGGAAGTGAATTATTGCGATATCACTCATCCTCCCTCGTCTGCTTCTACCAACGACCTTCCACAATGAATGATTACCCAATATCCATTCAAGGAGCTAGACTAGGTTGATAAGAGGCTAATGTAAGAATGCTCGTGGTATAAATACATCACGCACCTTTTGACCAGTGTAGTTTAATAGGTTAGTTAGGTTAGCTTAGGAGGTGTTGCAGCAGATGGAAATTTCACCCGGAAGCCTTCACGGCCTGGAATGAGTACCCTGAACGTTTGTACATGCACGGACATGTGGCTAAAAAAACAACTTGAGGAATAGCTTTATGTAGAATAGAGGTACTCTAGCCAAGTCGTCCAAACTTTCGAAGAAGCCGTGGAGGATGAGCGGCGTTCCTGTAGAACTGGCAATGGCATAGAAGATGTTCCACGGACTCTATTTCCTCTTGGTCTCTGCAGCTTCATTTAATTGCAAGTCATTTACAAAGAGCCCTAGCCTTTAAGCCATGTTTCCGATGATGCAGTGTCTGGTTAATACCCCGAAGAGCATCCGGATTTGACGTCTGTTAGGAGATACTAGGGACTTTGATCATTTGGTGTCAACATCAGGCTACAGGCTTTGGGTTATGACGCTGCCCGCTGGTGTTGCTCCATTGTTCCTTAGCGAGTTGTGTGCTGACGTGCCCAGGAACCCAGCAGAGTAGTACTGAGTGATAACGTTGTAGCTGATTGCTTTAAGAGCTGCTTGACTGTCCACATAGATGGTTATTTCCATCGCTGGTAACAGGATAATTTGTGCTGCGAACTTGAGTCCGTGAGCAATCCGAGCACCTACCTCGAACGGAGCAACAAATTTGTAGTGTGGGCAGTTCACACAGATTGTAGAAAGAGAGTTAAATTCCTCTAAAACTCTGTAGCATGCCACTCTGGTATTGTTTATTGTAAAAAAAAAACCAAGGACGAAAGTATCCTATAGACAAACCTATTGGTCAGGTTTATTATACTTTTTCGAAGCGGAAATAGTTCGTTAAATTATTTTTTTTAAAAATGGTCCACAACAACAATTATCTAACATAATAATTATTTTTGTTATTAATTTTTTAATTGTATATTTGATGAGAAGTTGTCACTTATCTTTTAGGTAGCTACATAATAAATCAATTTAAACTTTCCGAAATTACCTTTCGGACCGTTCAATACAAGTTGTTTTGGACGGTTTCAAGTCTGCAACTCACCAAATAAATGCTGGTGTCCCTCAAGGCTCTGTTTTGTCTCCGACTCTCTTTCTCATTTTTATCAATGACCTCCTGTCTGTCACTTCTAATCCAATCCATTCCTTTGCTGATGACAGTACCCTCAGCTTTACATATTCTTTTCCTGGGCAACGCCCCGCATCTTCGGGCTTTGAACTGGAACGGCAACGTATGTTAAGCTCATTGAATTCCGATCTTGACAGCATACTTAAATGGGGTAAATCGAACAGAGTGGAATTTAATGTTTCCAAAACGCAATGCTGTCTGCTGCCATTGAAGCGAACCCCTAATTCTCTGCCATAATCCATGAATGACACTTGCATCGCTAAAACCGAACGACTTTCCATTCTCGGTATGTGTGTTAATGACAACCTTCGCTGGAATGACCACATATTCGATGTCGCCAAGAATGCTGCGAAATGTCTAGGCTTCCTTAAGCGATGCAAGAAATATTTCACCCCTTCTGATCTGGCTAGAATCTACAAGGCTTGAGTACAATGCTCATATCTGGTCTTGTGCACCAATGACATATTTGGAGCTACTTGACAGGATCCAAAAACGTGCGGTAAAACTTATTGGCGATCGAAACATCGCGAAATCACTAGACTCTCTTTAATTATCGTCGCAATGTCTCCTGTCTGTCATTGTTTTATCGGTACTTCCACCACAAGTGCTCAAATGAAGTTGCCAGTTGCATTCCACCCCTACATCATTTCAACCGCAATACTCGCCATGCTAGGAATGCACATCAGTTTACCCTTAAGCCTGTTTTCGGACGTACTGTGAAATATAAAGATTCCTTTCTCAGCCGTACAATACGAATATGGAATTCTCTACCCCGCTCTGTTTTTTTTTTCCTGCACAACACTATAATTTACAAACATTTAAAACCAACGTGCATCGGTTTCTCCCTTTCTCTAATCCTTCATTTCCCTAATGCCCGCACTGTGTCACTTCATTATAAGGGTATCCAAAGTCAAAAAAAAAAAAAATATATGCTTTTCTTCTTCAAAAGGCGGAAAAAAAATTAAACTTTCTTTCAAATAAACAAATAAAAAATAAAAAATGAAACGAAATGAAATGTAAGATTGAAGATCACAAATTGCACATAAACCTGACTTTCGATTATGTTTTCTTAACGCATTTAAAGTTCAATACCATTAATCCAAGTGCAAAAAGAAGTGACCTCACCTTAGTAATCCCAATTTAACGATCCATCAAACGTCCGTAAAACCGCCTATACAATGAACATGCAAACGAATTTAGACTTGGCCTGAGCCACAGTCTGTCTGCTTCGTTCAACATCTTTCACCTTCAACCTTGTTAAAATCTTTTCAATTATAAATCAACGAGAGGTAACAAAAAAAAAAAAACAAAATAATGCTTCTCCAATCCGTCTCCGTTCGGCAGACAATAATCCCCCGGCCAGGTGACATGACAGCCCCGATGAAGTTGACCGCAAATCCATCGCAACCTATCAACTGGAGCTCATCTTCGGCAATGCTTACATTAATAATGCTGCATACAAAGGGCGATAAAAGTTTAAGTTCTTTCTTAACTTTCATCGTCTGACTGGTAATCATGGCATGGTATTTCAGTTCGTATACATACCTACTTCATACAATCCAACTAACAACTGTGGCTTTGGGCCAAGTTACCTTAATAAGTTGCGGTCAATTAACAGTCAACAATAAATTGTTGCATTCAGTGTTACCGTACCGCAGTACTGTGTTATGTGACGCTTTGTGACGTTGCTGCTCTGTCTGTGTTGGTTCTGTTACTATACCGCTCTGCTGACACAAAGATAAGAAGATACTTTTTCAATGAGCAACAATGTGTCGCCGTCATAAACGGCATGAATTATGTGCTTGTGGTTAACCTGGAGGCTATTGTTATACTATATGGTGCGGATAGAGGCTATGCCATTTCGGTGACAGGGGTATGGATGCAAAATTATAATTCCGAACCTTTCAATGTATAAAGACTTGCATGCAGGCAGCACTAACAAAGGGAGATATCTATACCATGTGCATGGCATCCAAACAAAAAGTGGTAGTTAAAAAATCGTCAAATCGTGCAGCGTGAGGGTAGGTAACTTTCCGGACTACAAAAATGGTGGTTCAGGTGCAACAATGTTATGGAAAGTAATTTAATGGGTGTTTAAATTATAGATCAGTTTAGTGAACAATTTTGCCCTGTGCGAAACGATAGGCCACATTAAGTAGGTATCTACACGTACACTGCGAGAAATACTTCTAAGCATTTCCTCTGTTTCAATAAAATTCTTACAACTAGATCTATGTTGTCCTTCCCAATAGATGCGGTGGATTTCGGTTCGTTAGACATTTGATCGGACTCCTTTCCTAAGATTAGCTACGTAAAGAGTTGGAAACTAAATTTTATGGGTGGAAATGGAAAGGAAAGGAAAGGAAAGGAAATACGCAGCATTCTTAGCCTTCTACTCCATGTATGGTAAGTATCTTACATTATTTAAATGCGGACGATATAGATATCATCAGGGAGATCCCAGCGTGCCGTAATAGAGGCTTTCACGGGTATTGAAGAACTAGTTGGCTTTGAAGTGAATAAGGACAAGACTAAATATATGCTATCAACAAACAAACAATCATCTGTCCACCGACTAGGACAAAATGTCACTGTTGATAGCAGCAACTTTGAGATAGTTAGGGAGTTCATCTACCTCGGAGAAAATATCAACTCCACAAGAAGAATTACCCTAGGAAACCCTTGCTACTTCGGTTTGGCAAAACAAATGGGTTCAAAACTCTTCACGGGTCGGGAGCCCATTAAGTAAGTAAGTTACAATTTTGAGACCCACTTTTTTAGACTTCCCTATAGCCGTAATAATAGTTATCCGCAGCCAATTTTGTTTACCTTAAATAGTACACGCATTAAGCTATCGAAAACAAAAAGCCTGGGATGGCTTGGGAACATAAACAAATTCTCCGTTTAATTTTGTGGTTAAGGAGAAAACAATTACCAAAGAGGAGTCCACAGGTAGGCAGGTTTAAAAATAAGTAATAAAACACATTGTAAAACATTTAATAGTTATTATTTATTTTTAACAAACCTTCAGACATTGTTTCCATTTCAAAAATTGTTCGCAAAACTTATTTAAATAAAAAAATTATTTTATTTTATTAATGCAAGGTAGGTATACACTCAACTTTGCAACATCTCTGTTGCGTTGACAGATTGACATTTTGTTCCGCTTTTTTAAAAGCTAGGGTATTTCTCTTGAGTATTTTGTTTTTATTCATAGCTGTGCCAAACAAATTAGGTTTCTTCCATATTTGATTGTCAAAAAACCCATAGTGTGACGTGCTCTTTCCAAAGCAATTTTCACCAATAATCTTCAAGGTCACATTGTCTAAATTTTTCCCTTAGGTAGGTAGGTAGGTAAGTTTGGTATATAGGCTTGTGACTTTAGTAATGGCTCACGAAGACCAGCAATTGGTAAGGTAGCCCAATAGAAAATAATCTGGAGCCGTTTCATTGATGGCCAAACCTTTTGGTGAACCATGGTAGTAAGAGCTTTAAATTATTATCTACCTCTGACATCAACAAGTTTTCAATCATTATCCGGTATTGAATGCAATTAGTTGTTTTAAAAAAAATACGGCCCAATGACCACATCCACAAATCTCCTAACCCCTTATCCTTTAGGAGTTTCTCTTAGGTTATTCCACACCACATTGTGCATGTGGCAAGTGGTCGCATTTGATGTTTCACAAACTTTTTTTGGATTTTTGAGGATAATCGTAGCAATAATTTGAAAACGGCGAGCATATTGAATGAGTATTTGTGGATTATAGTCCCCCTAATGCCAGAAGCATGAATGAGCAAAAATGAGAATGTTGGGAAATTACGTTTGATGGGGCACGGTAGTGCTCAGCCAAGTTCTTTAGCAATTCGGTTAGTCAGACCATTGTATCATATCGGCGAATTTTTCGTACTCCAGCCACACAGTTAAAGAACAAGCTCCTTAAAGAACCATATGGCAATACGAGAAAGCCAATTGGGAAGCTTTAAACGGTTTCTTTAGGAGTTTTAACTGGTCGTTGTGCTTCCTCAACAACGACGTGGATGCCGCTGCCGATATGATTACAAATCTAATTCACCTGGGTATGAAACGCTCTATCCCTAACAGGATAAAGTGTATCAGACCTAAGGAAAACGCGTGGTGTGACTTGAGCTGTAAAGAAGCTATCAGGGCTAAAGAGGTAAGTTTTCGGTCATTTAAGGCCAACCCAACTGAGGAAAACCGGAAAAAGTTCAAACGAGCCAGAAATGACTGCAATGCCCATACTAATCGTGTCAAATTCTCCTACGACCAAAAGTTGAGGCAGAAAATACTACAAAGTCCCTCCGGTAGTAAGAAACCTTTGGTCGTTTGTCAAGAATATTAAAAATTCGGCCTCGTCATCTATCCCGACACTCATTTGCAATGACACCCCAGCTGTCAGCTCTTCGGATAAAGCCAATCTGCTCGCTGCTCATTTTGCAGCTAGCTCAACGCTACCAGATTGTACTACTTTGTCTCCCCCTGTACTCGAGCGCAATGGTATCCAAAATCCCTTTAGTGCGGCGCGTATATTATAAAAAAAAAGGAGAATATTAGGAAGCTGGTGCGCTTCCTCACAGACCATTACGGCTTGAGGTATCCTCTTAACGAAATGAACTTGTGCACAGAGACTGAATGTAGAGGCGGACATTGCTATTTATCTATGTAAATCCTGCTTCTGTCACATCATTCTTCTACTTGCCAGGACTACTAACACTTGACAGGGCTCTAGTTGTACCTACTTCTATTAAGTCTTTACTGTTTGTGGCTCCAAATAAATATCTATAGCTACTACTAGGTATTTTCTATAATTACTTCGTTAACAAAGGTAGCTTCATTGAAGTACTATATCTTCAATAATAATGGAGTTTTTTTTATAATAGTCACATACTGTCAAAAGTTCTTCTTCATTATTGTTTGAGAATAGCCACTGAAAGAGAAGACACCTATTATTTGTAATATAAACAAAATGGACGCCTCATTACACACCCTTAATTTATTTAGGAATATTTTCTCTAGAATTATTAATAAAATTCCTTCAGTGTGCTTGCCTGCACCCGCTGATTATACAAAGTCCCCGAAGACACATTTTCCATCATCATCATCATTAAACTTCGTGTTAATGTCCTCAAATTGGTAGACAAACATGGCGCTCAAATAATGTGGGTGAGAGATAATTTGTTGTAAATTACAAAATAGAGCTATAACAAACAAAAGGAAAGCTTCTAGGTAGATACACATACCTATATGAGCACTTACAAAATGGCTTCTAATTACAATTGCAGCGCAAAGTACTTCCACCGGAATGGCTAGTCGACCACAACCATTATTTTAATTTATAGTCGCCCATGCCACACCTCCTGTCCGGCGGTATAGTAAAGTACCTTACATTATTATTCGTATGAATTACAAATAGCATCCGCGCTCCCCTGCACTGCGCCTACCAGAAACATACGCACACACATCACGTGCGCATTCATCACTGCACTTGATGGCTGAAGGAAGTAGGCCTTTTATGCTGTTGCGGAATACGAGGGTTGGCAACTTCTTTGGTAGCAGAATGGCTGCGGCAACATGGTTTAGTGCTACTGCAGTCAAGCGTTAACATCACTTTGAAGTAGGTACCTACGTGCATTTGTCAATTGTCGAGGCGGCCCAATGTCATCGCGTCGTGTTTAAACGAAAGCAGCAGCAGCAGCAGCAATGGAAGGAACATGCCTCAGTTCATTGCACGGAATATTGTTCCCCTTCTTTTGCAAAAGGGGGAGCCCACTCATTATCATTGTGGTATATGTTTTTTGCATTAATGGAAAATTAATTGGAGCGATATGAGCCGATAATTATCCAAAGTGGTGTAGTAGCTGGAATTTAGTTGAATGCAAAAGACGTTGTCAGTGAGTGGTGGGTGGGTGAGTTCGAAACTGTGGGGAGTTGAATTTTCTTCTGTTTGTCAAACGGACAACTTTGGAGAGACGATTCTTCCTTTCTGTAGAGGCTCTATTAATTTTAGAAGCTGACTTGGCAGCTGATAGGTACCTTCAATTTTAGGCAACGACAAAGTTAAAAAGTTTCTCATGTGTGGAGCTATAAAAGAACTTCAGACAATGGGTACTGGGCCTCACTCGGTAGTCAAATGATTCACACATTAACAAAACTTTGTAATATTTTGAATTTAATTAATTATGTTTTTGACCGTGTTCAATATTTGGTTTTTTCTTCAGTTTTGCACGAAAAAATTGATCCCTTCCGAAATACAGGAAAGGAATAGGATAGGATAGCACTATCAATGCACTTAACAAATAACGCTTGTCTAAAAGGCGACTTAGGTATCATTAATGTCAAACTGGGCTTCAAACACCATATTTTTAACAATAAACAGCACCCTCTGCGGTTCACACGTATTCGCAGATAGGAAATTTAAGAACGGATTTTGCGGCGATTTTTTTGCAGGTTCCAGGGGACAGGGAACAGCTTCAGTGAACCACTGACTGATTTGCTTTCAAATTCAGACAACAATGACAATCAAGTCTTACAGATGATAGATTTGAAGAGTGTAGACCACAGATGAGGAATTAACCAGATAGTCAACTCGAGAGCGAATCTCTCACCTTGCCAACAAGCTAAGTCGAACTGATAAGCCCCACATAATTTGCACTTATATGGGCTTTTACGTGCAAATCAAATGGGAATCACGCACACATAAATCGAATTATATGGGGCTAATGGCGGCGCCCATGAAATGTCATTTTTTATAGCAAGAAGTTGGGAGCAGTTGATGAATTTCAGCAGATTACAACTCACAATTTGGGTGTGTAAAATAAACATGGTCAATATGCGGTGAATATGGATTGATAAAAACATACTTACCACACAACCAATAACATAATAAAACATTATAATATTAAGAACAAAGCTGTGTTTTAACTAATTTATTCTAATTTTTAATGAAAAATAATCAAAATAATATTGATTAACGTGACTAATATATAAAAAGTAAGTTCATCATACATTTTCGGTTGACAATAAATTTAAGTATAACTATACTAGCAAGGATTTCGTAGATTATGGATGGTTATATTGAAGCAGTTAAGTAACTCTACACAATTGAACACTGGTTTAAAACGCTTTTTAATAAAAAAGTAATCCAAATTCTTACAAATATTATTTTTGGTACATCAAAACACTTTTTTAACAAAATTTGCAATTACTTCCTAGTAGTAGTAGTAAATTGTTTTGTTTATTTTCATAAAAAATAAAATTACAAAACATTATAACTTGACAAATAAAGTCGGCTGTTAAAAAAAGTGGACAAATAATTCAATATATATGTATCATAATGTGCATGCTTATTTATGAGTTGTACTCAACTACCAAGCATTTTCGATAGAAAAATGCACCCCAATATATTTATGCAGTGCATTCCAGCTACCTTTTTTTTCTCCTTCTTCCGTCTATCGCTTACTTTAAATTTGAAAATAAAGCATATTAACATATATAAAAAATTTCAAAACCGCCTTAGAAAAGAAACAGCTAAGAAAATTGATTGACTAAACGTACAAATCTTGTAACACAACATAATTTAAAAAGGATTCAAAATATTTCTTTTTCACTTTTTTTTTATCCATGCACGGAATCCGAATATGTACATATATTCATTAAACTTTCATATTTTGAATAAAAACAATCAAATAATAAATAAGTAATAAAACAATCAAAGAATTTAATATATATATAAAAAACCATTGCAAACTATTTACTACAAATATTTTACACCCAATCATTACTAATTTAGTAATTTTTATGCAATAATACAATAAAATATACATTTTATTTAATTTCATTAACCAAAATGGAAAAAGCATAACAACCTAAGAATGTTTATTTTAAGGCAGATACAAAAATAGAGAACTATTTCTTATAACCGCAAAAAATATTCCAATGAAATTGTAACAACTTACTAATTTTTTATTTCTTTATAAACATTTACATTAAAATAGCTATAAAAGTTGAATCACATAAACTAAACACTTCGCAGCATTTCTTATTTCCCAACACATCCGCCGTGACCAGCTGTTTTGTTGTTGCGATTTGGATATGTTGCGAAACTCCCCACAATTATTTTTGGCGGGTAATCTAGTAAATTAGATCTAACTTCATGTCTCTGGCTCACACGTATTCACAGATGGGAAAATTGAGAGAGGATCTTGCGGCCGTTATTAAATATTTTTTGCGGGTTGAAATTGATAGGGGATTGCAGAGTTGACTATCTGGTTAATTCCTCATCTGTGGTGTAGACTCTAATACTGAATACAAACAATGTACTCTGTTCTTACGGCATTTTTTTTATCTTCTTAACAAGTTTGCCCTACAAAATTTTACCCACGCCCACTTGTTGGGGCCTCTTTTTTTATAATACTGATAGGTTTTGTAATACTTACTTACCCGGGCGGACTAATTTAGGAACTTAGGAATAGTAATTTAGGAACTTTTTAAAATGTTGAAGAGTTGGCTGGAACCGTTCCACAGGATTTCTTATCCTGGTGGAACGTCGGAGTGTAGGTGTGCTAGGAGACGATTATTGCTCTGGTTACGACAAATTGGCGTTGACCTATTGCGACGTTTCCAATGGCCTAGATTCTTAAAATATTTGGAAAACTGGTAGTATTACTTGCTTGACCAGATTCTGATGAGACAGCCAATCATTGGGTGAGTTCTGCTCTATACTTGTGTTACATTCTTTGCGTAATCTTGACTGATTCTAGTGTTGAAAAGGTGTTGCAACATCGTACGGCCCTCACTCAGTGATACATTCGACTATAGTACACCATCAGCAAATATTTTCTGGAGAGCTGTTTCATCAGTTTAAGGGGTTATATGAGTTTCACAGCTTCAAAAAATCGAATTTTTTTTTATTGTCTTATTAATTTTTACAACATCTCGGGAATATTATCCTTAATTTTTAAGTCATTCCGAAAACCGAAAAGTTTCGGAGATACAGCCTTAGGAAGGTGCGCACTCAATTGAATCACGAGGTTTATTTGGGGTTATCCAAACTTTAAACGCGTTTTTCTCGAAACTGTGTTTTCAAAGTTGGTTGTCAAAAGTTCTCGAAAACCACTTAACCGACCTTGATGAAATTTTACACAGGTCTTCGAGATACAATTCACGAGGACTAGGACGAAGAATTTTTATTCAATCACAACTATTTAAAAGATAAAAAAGTTTAGCAAATTTTACCAAAATTAGCATTTTTTTTGTAAAAAGGTCTGCCAAAAATAAAATTTTTCTTTCTTTCCTTCGTCCATTTTCTAGTTTATGGTCTTAACTAAAACAGGAATTTTTTTTTTCTACTGTCAACGCGGACGCACGTTTTTTTCGAGGGATCACCGGAAATGGCGTCACAATGACGGAGTTTTGAATATTTTCCTTTGAAAATTTCAGAAATTCTTTTTCAAAAGTATATCTTTAAGACAGTAAAAAGATTGAATAAAATATTTTATTTTTTATATAAAAAAAAATTGTTCAAAATAGAACCTTTTTCCCCGAATAAACCCATGTAACCTCTTAATACCCCAATTGCCGGAATTAATAAAATGACAACAAGACCCTTGTCAGAATTAATCCCTTATGTTTTCGTGGTTATTTCGAAGGTCATTTTATTTGGGCGCTTCGATCTAATTTTATAAAACAGAATACTTTATTTTAAACTTAAAGAAGTGATTTTTATTAAATTTTTTTGAACTCAGATAATTCTATTTAGAACAAACTCAAACAAATTTAAAATATTTATTTTATTTTCATGTGATTCGATCAAAAATAGTTACCCGATCGTGCAGAGTATATTTAAAATTGAAGCGATCCGGTGTTTGATCGATAAAGAAAAGCGTAGACTGGCGGCGGCTTTAATAATTCTTTATTTTCTTCGACTCAAAATAATCTTTACACACAAAAAAAATACTCAAGTCCTGGTGGCCTGGTACTTGTCCAACCTGTCCTCTGAACACCCTAACCGAACTTTGAATATGCTTTCGGCGGCTCCAACTATACGTTGTGTGCATACCTTGTCGACAATATTCGCAGATGGCAAATTATGTTGGTTCACGCCGCCGTTTTATACCCAGAATTGTTCGAAGACAAGATGAAGTATATGAATCAAAGTAAATCAATCAACCGTAACAATTCTGTATAAGAAATGACTTCGTGTTACATATGTGAATATACCTTACGGGTATGGTGCATAGCACTTTTTCTCTAACATAAGAGAATGAAGAGAAAGGGTGATCCATTTCGAGGTTCCCTACTTTTTTAAAGAAAAAAACACAGAAAATTCAAATTTAATGGGGAATGTTTATTATCATTTGAAAGAACATTCTTTGGCATTTATTTTTTGAAGATTATGTCTATCAAATGTTGGCCGTTGCTACGTCGCAGATGGTCCATCCGTTGAGTCCAATTTTCGATCACTCGTTCGAGCATTTCGACTGGTAACTGGTAACTGGCGGATGAAGCGGGTTTGTCGGCATAAGCTTTTGACTTTACATATCACCACAGGAAAAAGTCTAACGGTGTGATATCACACGATCTTGGTGGCTAATCGACCGGCCCAAAACGTGAAATTATGTGCTCACCGAAATGTTCTCTCAATAAGTCCATTGATTGATGCGATGTGTGGGAAGTGGCACCGTCTTGCTGAAACCAAATGTCGCCGAGATCACGAGCTTCAATTTCAGGCATCAAATAGTCGGTTATCATGGCACGATAACGGTCGCCATTGACGGTTACGTTCGCACCGGCATAATTTTTAAAGAAATATGGACCGATGATTCCACCGGCCCACAAACCACACCAAACCGTTGTTTTTTCTGGATGAAGTGGCAGTTCTTCAATCTCTTCAGGTTGCTCTTCGTCCCAAATGCGGCAATTTTGTTTGTTTACATACCCATTGAGCCAGAAATGGGCCTCATCGCTAAACCAAATTTGCCTCGAAAACGTCGGATCTTCTTGGAACTTTTCAAGAGCGGCTTCAGTTGTTGCACAAGCTGTATTTTGTACGCTTTCAATTTAAGATCTTGACGTAAAATGCGCCAAGTCGTTCCATACGTCAGTCCGAGTTGCTGCGAACGGTGCCGAATCGACTCTCTACGGTCTTCGTGTACACTCTCAGCTACGGCCGCTATATTTTCTTCACAGCGTGCTGGACGTGGTCTATTCGGTCGAATATTATCCAATAATGAATGCTGGGTCTCAAAATGGGTGATGGTGTTGCGAATAGTACGCTCAGTAGGCCGATTATCTTGACCATAAGTTGAGCGAAGTGCACGAAACACATTCCTCACAGAACGTGAATTTTCATAATAAAGTTGAACAATTTGTAAACGTTGTTCACGCGTAAGTCTTTCCATTATGAAATGCCAAACAATACCAAACAAAAATAACATGACAGCATGACACGACTCACACGTGATCTGTCAAAAAAGGCTATTGAAAAAAGTATCTCTACTTGGATCACCCGTTATATATTTAGGATGGCCGCTACAAAATAAATTTAGCACCAGCGTGTTGTTTATTTTTTTTCTTAGGACAACAGTTACGATTTTATGCATTATAATGCGCTTGCCATTGCAAATTAGTCGTTAATGCTTTAGTTCAAGTTTGAGATGATTCACAATCTATTTTTTGGGGTAAATTTTTGGCCACATTACATTTAGTTTTACCAAAACTGAAAGGATGAATGATAAGCTCTTCCGCAATAATCAAGCTAATTTTTTCGCTTATACTGGAAAACATAGAAAACTTGTTATCTATCAATATCACGTGAAGACTTTAACCTAATTGGCAGTTTCATCCATACATGCACAAATAAAAAAAAACTCTTCTAATTTTAATAATTGTTTCCCACCTTATCGCTCCATTTTACGATCCATTAATGCAAAAACCAAGATAAAATCCGTGGAATGGGAGGAAATGCACCTACTGGAAAAGTTTATAAAAGAAGAGTGACCATATTCAACATGTAAGCAGATATCTTTAGAATGTCACTCTGTTTCGTTTACTTTCTGCTATTGAGTATTCCGGTTCGTTCGCTAGCCTTCAATTTTATGGCTAACAGTACAACAGAACTTTCCAGAGCAATCATTCACATCTGCAATGCGCATTTCACTCAAAAATCATCATCAATTGCGCTCTCCGTTGAAGTAGAAAGCAATCAAGCTCGGCACTACTTTAATGATTTCGCCGATGAGATTTTAAAATCCTTGCAGGGTTCTAGTCTGCAAATTGACATGATGGGCGACCACCATCTTGGATTGTGGGAATTCGTTAATGTTATTTGGATTGACTCGGCAAATTCCTACAGGTGAGCATAAAAGTTTCCATTCTGAAATTAAACACATTTCTCCGTCAAAATAATTTAAAAGCTGATTTTAAGCATTCTAGGAAAATAAACCCCGGAGAGAAGACTAAAAACCAAGACATAAGCGAACACTATTTGATAGTCTTAAGGCTCTTCGAAACGGAGTTTTATCTACGAGAAATCGAAGCTATCTTTAGCGAGAGTTGAAGCTACTACATATTAAATGTGTCCATAATGCTGGACGATGGCTCTGGATCGGTGCAAATATTCACATACTTTCCCTTTACCAAGGAGCGCTGTTTTTCAATTTCCGCTGTTAAACTGCAGGGCTTGAATTTTGCAGAAATTTTTCCGTCCAAAACTGCAAATTTTCACAATTGCAGACTGACTGGAGCCTTCTGGAATGTTCCACCATATTTAATTCTAAAAGAAAACGCCATCGGTCTGAGAAAATTTAATGGCTTCGAAGGACATATTCTAAGGGAATTGGCTGTAAAAATGAATTTTTCGTTGAGTTACATCAATCCGCCGAATGATGAGCAACGTGGTTTGGTTTTTGAAAACGGAACTGTTACAGGAGCCATCAAGTTAGTAAGTATTTAAGAAGCCTTGAGGAATAACTTTTTGAGACGGACCTTTGTAAGTTGCAGGAAAAAAGAGCACACTTTAGTTTGGGCAGCTTTCGCTGCACTCAGCAGCGTGCCACAGTGCTAAGCTCCTCGGATAGCTTCTACCAGACAATGCAAATATATACCATTAAGTCTCGCAACGAGCCCTTGAGTACCTTCGAAATTATTGCGTATCCCTTTGACTGTTACATTTGGAGCTCTTGTTCTCAGAAACTCCTATCAGGGATTGCTATTCGATTTAATGCGCTCGAATTTAGTAAAACCTCTGCCTCGTACATCCAGAGAACTGGCTCGACAGCATTACTCGCTTATTGTGAACCTTGCAAGCTATGACACTTTTTCATCGATTCCCATTATTCAGCGTGGTCGCTTAAATGTCATCAAGATGAATATAACTGATGATGGTGGCTACCCAATTCTGGAGGAGACTGACGAGAACTATGCTACCGCTACTCCGAAGGATTTTCTCATTCACTACTTGATGACAACGAAGAAATATGGCATATTTCACGTGCTCGAGGAAACAATATTTACTCAGCACATTTGCATGTACTTTACGAAAAATTCGTTTTTGACCGAACCCTTCAAGGAGGTTCTGATGAATCTACGGAGTTTTGGTTTAATCAAGCTGTGGGCTAGAAGGCATATTGACATTTCACCAAGAACAATGAGTTACTCAGGACCAATCGAGGGTGGTGTTCCAATAACACTGAGCCAACTTGATGGTGTTTTTCAACTTTTAGTTTTGTCGCAGATCATCGCAGTGATTGTTTTCGCCATCGAGGTTATGTCGTTGAGAATTGGAATACTAGATCGTTTATTTCGGTGAAAGATAGATGTGTGGTGTTACGAGATTTTTAAATAAAAATTTTATCTTTATTAGAAGAAAACTTTTCTTTTGACGAAATTGTTTTTTGCAAGTTCAGTTTGGGGATGTGATACCACCAAATCAAAGGCCTATACATTATTCTTCTTTCATTTTATTCGATGATACTATTATAATCAGGGTTATAGGTCCGCCTTGATCTTCAAAAATATCTGCAGGCCTAGCGGCTGTGTGTTACTTTGTCACTAAGGCAAATCAGGTAGAGGTGTTCTTGTATTTGTGTGATCAAGAAGCGGCTATTTTCCTAGCTCGTATAGGGACGTTGATGGGCATTGCCTTTTTGACTGGGTTCGTACGATCCCTTTTCTAAACATTAATATACAATTTAATTTTGGGCAGAGGCCATCGTCAATATTCGGAAGAGCTATCGCGAAGATTTCACGCTAAAAAAAAAGAAATGGATTCGAATACTCGTAAAGAATATAAAGGGTGATTTTTTTAAGAGGTTTAGAACTTTTTTTTAAAAAAAAAACACAAAAAATTCGAAAAAATGAATGAAATATTTATTTGAATCGATAGTTTGAACCTTGCAATTTAATGTTTAAAGATAATTTCATGCAAATGTTGACCGCGGCTGCGTCTCAGGTAGCCCATCCGCTGAGTCCAATTTTGGCATACTCTTTCACACATATCGGCCGGTATCTCACGAATGAATGCATGGATGTTGGCTTCCAGTGCGTCAATCGAAGCGGGCTTGTCCCTATACACATTAGCCTTGGCATACCCCTACAAAAAATAATCTAATGGTGTCAAATCGCACGATCTAGGCGGCCAATTGACCGGCCCGAAACGTGAAATTAACTGTTCACCAAACTCGCCTCGCAATTGCGCCATTGTTTCGCGTGCTGTGTGGCATGTGGCACCGTCGTGTTGAAACCACATATCATGCAAGTCAAGAACTTCCATTTCGGGCAAAAAAAAGTTTGTTATCATCGCTCGGTAGCGTTCACCATTGACAGTAACGCTGCGATTCGCATCATCTTTGAAGAAATATGGCCCAATAATGCCGCCGGCCCATAAACCGCACCAAACAGTGGCTTTTTCGGGATGCATTGGTAGCTGTTGCAATGCTTCTGGCTGATCTTCACTCCAAATGCGGCAATTTTGCTTATTTACGTACCCATTCAACCAAAAATGAGCCTCATCGCTGAACACAATTTTTCGATAAAAAAGCGGATCCTCGGCCAGCTTTCCAAGAGCCCATTACCAAAAATTCGGCGTTGTGGTAGGTCGGCTGGCTTTAGTTCTTGCACCAGCTGTATCTTAAAAGGCTTTACGCCCAAATCCTTCCGCAAAATTTTCCACGTAGTGCTGTAACAAAGGCCTAACTGCTGGGAACGGCGCCGAATCGACATTTCGCGGTCTTCTGTCACACTAGCTGATACGGCCGCAATATTTTCTTCAATACGCACAGTACGTAAACGTGTTGGTGGTTTAATGTGACAGTGACACAAGGTACTAAACACACGTCAGCTGTCAAAACCAGTGTTGCCAAAACCAAACCAGCTAAAAAATCACCCTTTATTACTGGAGAAAGGAACACAACAAATAAAGGAGAAGACTTTGATAACCAAATAAAAGAAACAAAACAAAAAGAAAATTAAGCAGATTCTGGAGAACTTTAAAAAGTATTAGTGGGGAAAAAGGAAAACAGTGCAAAAGAATAATAGATAGATCACTAACAAATATGACGTTTTGGATACCTTGAAAAAGTTGTACAAAGAAAAGTTAAACCTAAGCCGAAGAATGAATTTCCAATGCCCCACACCAGGGAATACAAAACGAGGAAATCCACCGCTCAACTATCGAAGACGAAGTAGAAGAAGCTTTCCAATACATTAAAACCGACCCATTTACGATAATGGATCGCTTTACACGTTAAAATTATTAAAACTTACTACTAAAGTGGCGATTGAAACGTAGCCACCTTTCTCGCATTACGCGATGATTATGGTCGTCATAATTGGCGGACTACGCAAGCAATCGGTAAAATTTTGAAATTGAAGAGAGTGGAAGCGTTACTGATGTCGTAAGGCCTGTGCATCATCGTAATGCACGCTCAGTCGAAAATATTTGCTGCTGCAAGTGCATGTTGCTGATGATCCGAATTTATCGACTTCAATTGGTCCCTGTTAAATTTTTTTCTGCGGGGCTACGCAAAAGACCGTGCTTACGCGAATAATCCCCGAACTCTAAACCCAACATTACTCAAATTATGGCCGAGATAACGCCCGAAATGTGCGACAAAATGGTTCAAAATTTCCTCAAAAGATTCTTAAGCTGTGAATCTTCCCGGGGCGGTCATTTGAATAATATTGTTTTTCGCACTTAATGGCAAAGTCCAAACTATATTCTTTTACTTTCGAAACCGAAAATTTACTGACCCTATACATTGTACATAATTCTCGAGAAACAGCTGGGAAAAGCAATAGAATATAGTCTTGGAGAAGACAAGCAAAAAGGCTAGGTATAGGCAAACAAAGGATCGTCTATCAACATTAAGCGTCCTTTTGTCGAAATATTATGATCAGAATTATAACTGCACTTAATGCATTCCTTTTGGTCCGCCAATGGGGCTCAAAGGAATAGCAACTGAGCCGGTTATGATCCAATCTAATCGAGATAGATTTCTTCTAGGTAAGGTTAGTTTTACCGGTCGGCAGAGCAAGACTGTCCTGCTATGCCCCACTGGTTCTCGTGGACCCATTGTTAAACCCCATTTTTGTTGGGGTTAGCAATTGGTGTTAGAGATGCCCTAGAGTATGCGCTTTACCCGACGCCGTCATAATATCCTAAGAAACCTATAAAGATTGCAAATTACTGATTTCTTCTATCTTTAAACTTTAAATTCGATCAAGCTCTTTTACGTTAGCTGTCATACGAAGAATTTTCAGCTGAGCCACCGTCAATTTACCCTCATCCATATATAATTTTGTATATTTTCTTACTTTGCGAGGCTTATGTGACCGCCGGACGAGCACCGTCGGTCCTCCGTTCCAGCTTAGGGAGCATATTTCGGACAAAGAAGATAGCATAGTATCCAGTTCTCCACACTTCGCTCACTCGTTGATTGATGTTGTTAATCACATTGGCATCGCTGTTGACTATAGAGCCCAGATACATAAACTTTTAGCACTTTGGGATGACTTTTCCTTTCAAATGAATGCATGGAATAGGTCGGAGTGGGTTAGAAAATGGGCAGTACAAAGACTCTAAATTGTTCTCTCTCGCTTATGATGGCTCTATTATCAACTGGTATAATTGATGTACTTAAGGGTCCCTCACTTTGCCTTCAAAAAGGCAAATCTATAAAAAGCATAGGACTTAAGACGCTTCCCTGGTACACACCAACTTTTCGGTGACTTCAGCGAGGTATATATAACTCTTGTCGTTTCTCCCTCATACATGTCCAAGTTCATAGGTTTCAAAAGCTTTTCTGCAAACTGCCGTCTAATACCGTTCTACGATCTGCATGGAATGTGACAGCAGCGCTTTTTTTCTTTTCTCAGAGGTTGCTGCTATCCGATGGAGCGCTCAGACAGAGCTACTGGTCCATTGTGCTTCCATGCACATTGATTAAGCCTTTCAGGAGTATAAAGGTAAGATTCATGATCCATTTGGCCCCAATGTCACCATTTTTCTTCGCATTTTGGAGTATTTGACCGCTTTGCTAACTTCTTCGAATGTAATGTCGGCGAGTTCTTCATAGTTAGAAGTGGCTTCTGGAAGAATAGCAGGAAAAATTGTTTGTTCAAAAGGCATTCGTCGTCCACAAGGAGTTGGCCTTGAGGATTTCTTCTTCTCTGTTTGCAGAATCTTGTGCTCTCATCTTGTGCACTCATCATGCTTAAATTCGTCGAAGTTGTTACCAAGCTATATGTATTCGCATGTTGGTTTAATAAATGGCTTTGGCGGACCATCACTTTTCCCAAGTTTACTTTGCAATATTTAACCCTATGGAACTGGCTAACAAGTAGTAAGTCAATCACAATTTAAAGTTACCAGGTGCTGGCCTTGTTCAACAGTAAAAATGATGGAGATAGTGTGTCAAAGTCTTCTATTCGACGAGGAATTTACTGGATTCCCTACTCGTCCGGGTGTGTCGTTCTCGTGGATAGCAATTTAATCAAACAAGATACCCCTCTCCTGCATAGATAAAATTTATTTCCAATTACATAAATGTCATTTGCAATTGTCCTGCTTGACTAAACGCAATTTTATTTAGCAAAATAGTTGTTTCTGAAAATATCACAACCAAATACATTATTGGTTTCCGGATTTTCTACTAACAAAACTAAAAAAATAAAAAAAAATGAAACTAGTTTTTCGTCTCACATTTTTCGGCGGAAATACACCACAAAGAAAACACAGAGATTGGAATTAAAGTGCGCGCATCATGGCGAATTCGAATTGTCTTTGTCTGATACTCCGTATGTATGATACTTGTACTGTGAATTCCTAAATACAAGTTTAGTTTCAGTCATTTCATTCTATTTGATGTGATTAAGTGTACATTTCTGGCATACCAACATTTATTATTCCATTTAGAGCGAAAGGACTGCCAATTCGGGGGCTAAAAAACATTCAACTCTGTCGCAAATGCATTTGACAATTAAGCTGACTGGGTTAAATCGACGAAAGCATATTGCCAATTGCACTAGATTTACAACTTGCATCAAACCAAAAGAAAAAAAAATATTCTTCACATATAGATAAGTAGAAACAAAAACTTATTCACAGATTTCCCAACCTTAGAGACGCATTCGATTTGGTTCCAGGACAACACAATTAGGAAACGATTAAAGCAGAACCGTTCCAGTGAAATTGATAAATACTATTAGACGTGCCTTCGAAAACGCACTCAACATCATCAGACTGGATGGGGAGGAGTTAAGCACCTTTAAATTAACTAAAAGCTATAAGTGTTCATTCATTCATTCATTCAAACTTAATTCACCATAAGATGACTGAAGCCATCTACCTCCAATTCATTTTACGCAGTTCCTACTGCTTTGCAGGATAATTGCAGCGGTTGCCTTGTACGGAGTTGAGTACCTACTTTTGCCCAATTAAAACCTGAGTCAATTCCAAGCGATTGATATGAGATTTATTTGAAAAGTGGCGAGGAAAATAAAATAGAATAGAAATAACTGAACAAGCTAAAGTGGTACGGCTACTAGCAACGAATGGAAGACTCAAAGATTCTCAAACAGATTCACGATACGATAACAACCGGGCCCGACCCCAAGAGGTAAATTACGAAAAATACTATGGAGCAACGCATTCAAACCTTGAAGGAAGTTAATTCGAGGTAACAGGAAACTGTTAAATATATTATTAATAAATACCTAATTTGAAAAATTGTGGTGTCAAACGAAAGAGAACAGACAGACAGATAGACGAGGAGTGAGTCCACTTTCTTTTGGATGTAAGACTCTTGGTCTAGTACTGTTTAAATAGAGATTTAGCTAAACGTTACATAACATACTTACACACGTTTTGCAGTTGAATGATTTCTGTAAGTGGGCATCAGTATCATGTCAACCATGACTTCTGGAATTGCATTATTATTGCATTTGAAACGGGATTGTCGAGCTATAAAATTGATAAAGAAAACTTTTCGAAAAAAAGTACTTATCAGTGCAGAAAATAAACATGAAATTCTAAAATTCTGGACATATTGAGATAGGTAAAAAACGGACCGTCCGCTCACGTTATTTGGAGTGATGAGTCCAGATTGGAGGTTTGCGTTGGTGGCGAACTCAAATGTGTGATAAGAAATCCAAAAGAAACTTTTCACAAAGGCTTTCTAATGGTATGGCGATGCATGTCTGAGTCTGGGCTTGATTTTTTATATCCATTTTCACAACGTTATGATCAATGTTACCATGTACCAAGACATTTTGGAAGAAGAACTTTTTCTATCAATACCACGTATTTTATCAAATGAGTATTTTTCCAAAGGACAGTGCCTCTTGCCATATGGCTAGTTCCTCTCCCTCCTCTTACCGACCAATTGCACTTACGTCCCTTCTTTCCAAGGTCATGGAAACGCTGATAAACCGCCAGCTTATGAAATATCTCGAATCCCGAAAACTTCTTAATGACCGGCAGAACGGTTTTCGCAGCAACAGGTCCACTGGTAATTTGATGACATATCTAACCGAAAAGTGGAACCAATCTATTCACGGCATTTGTCAGAGTTTGGCATCAGGCTCTTTTGTCGAAAATGCGTGCATTTGGGATCGATGTTACCCTTCTTCAATGGACTAGAAATAACCTTTCGGACCGTTCAATACAAGTCGTTATTGACGGTTTCAAGTCTGCAACTCACCAAATAAATGCTGGTGTCCCTCAAGGCTCTGATTTGTCTCCGACTCTCTTTCTCATTTTTATCAATGACCTCCTGTCTGTCACTTTTAATCCAATCCAATTCCTTTGCTGATGACAGTACCCTCAGCATTACATATTCGTTTTCTGGGCAACGCCCCTCATCGTCGGCCGTTGAACTGGAAGGGCAACGTATGTTAAGCTCACTGAATTCCAATCTTGACAGCATCCTTAAATGGGGTAAATCCAACAGAGTGGAATTTAATGCTTCCTAAACGCAATGCTGTCTGCTGTCATTGAAGCGAACCCCTAATTCTCTGCCATTATCCATGAATGGCACTTGCATCGCTAATACCGAACGACTTTCCATTCTCGGTATGTGCGTTAACGACAAACTTCGTTGGAATGACCACATATTCGATGTCGGCAAGAATGCTGCGAAATGTCTAGGCTTCCTCAAGCGATGCTAGAAATATTTCACCCCTTCTAATCTGGCTAGAATCTACAAGGCGTTTATTCGCCCAAAACTTGAGTACAGCGCTCATATCTGGTCTGGTGCACCAAAAACATATTTGGGGCTACCTGACAGGATCCATAGACGTGCGATAAAACTTATTGGCGATCGAGACATCGCGAAATCACTTGACTCTCTTAGTCATCGTCGTAATGTCTCCTGCTTTTCATGGTTTTATCGGTATTTCCACCACAAGTGCTCAATTGAAATAGCCAGTTTCCCTCACATTACAGTTTACAGACATTTAAGACCAACGTGCATCGGTATCTCCCTTTTCCTAATCCGCACTGTGTTACTTCATAATAAGGGTATCCAAAATCCCTTTAGTGCGGCGCGTATATTATAAAAAACAAAAAACTTCACTTTTCGGGATAATTTTTAATTTTTTTTATTTATTTATTTATCATCTACGAGTAATAATAAAAAGTTCTGAGATCCTTTCTTAAAAATAGGTAATATTTTTGAGTATAATTCTGGAGAATGTCAGATCAGTATGACTATTAATTTCATTAAGCCTAATAACAGACCTTGAAATTGGTTCATTCATACCGTAGTTGGTTCATGTCCAGGAGGTGGTCTCATTGGTGCGAAAATTAAAATTTGAGGTCAATGAGAAAGGACACTTATAAAATATCGCGCAAAAAAAACTATGTCATGAATAGTTCTTTAAGATCTGAGCAGCTGCAATCCGAGAAGATTTTGTCTAATTTAATGAATTATTACCGATACCGACCGATACTCGTCACCTTTTTATCGATATTAAAGCCGCATATGACAGCATCTTTAGAGACGAACTTTACAGAGCCATATGTAGTATTAGCATCCCTGACAAATTCATCCTTCTGTGCAGGATGACGTTGGAGTAAGCTCGCTGCTGCATTAAGGTCAGTAAGGGCCTAACCGAGACCTATGATGTCAAAAAAGTATTCAGGCAAGGCGACGCGCTGCCATGTGAATTGTTTAACATCGCACTTGAAAGAATTGTGCAAAACTCCAAAGCCACATACAAGAGGTACCATTTTTCATCAACAAGAAGGGAAACCCAACATCGACGAAGCGGCCAGAATGTCACTTTTGTAACTTTGAGGTAGTAAGGAAAACAACATCTCCTCAGAAATCAAACGGAGAATAACTCTTGACAATAGCTGCTTCTTTGTCCTGAAAAGGCAAATATGTAGTGAAGCCATCTCCCGAATAACTAAGGTAACTCTATATAGGACCCTCATAATCCCAGTCCTGCTATATGGTTCCGAAGCATGTACGCTTTCTAAAGCGGATGAAGATGAAAAATGATTTGTCAGTTATTTGCTCCCTGATGCGTTGACGTGTATGTCGGTGTGATGATTCAACGATTAACTCTGTAAGTTGTCGACCTCGACCTCAACTACGCAACTGGAGACAGTTATCCAAAGACCGAGCTAATTGGAGAAGTTTATTGGCTGAGATAGGTCCACGCCGGACTGCAGCGTCGCCTGAGTAAGTAAGTAACGTGCTGTAATTGTTCGTTAAAAAATGATGAATGAGCATGGATAATTTTAAGGAAAAGGTATTGTTTCAACTTTCTCGTATACAGTAGTATACTAAAGAGTAAGTTATTGCGATCGTACGGAAATTTCGAACTCAAACTGAGTATGAGGGATGATATTACGACTATAGAGAAGTCCAAAAAAGTGGGTCCGCCAATGCCGTCCGTCGGTCTGTCTGTCTGTCCGGGCGCCGTATGGCGAAACGGTTCGACAGATTTGCTTCAAAGTTCGTCTATTAGGTTTTTGGGGTCACATCTCGGGGCATCTTTTTAGTTTTTGCTTTATCTTTTTATATAACGGTACCTGCCATACAATTTTTTTTTTGTAAAAATCACTTAATACTATTTTTCTCGAAAGTGGTTCCTAGGATTTCTGTCTTTTTTTGTGCTAAGGATATTTGGGATGGGGTCAAAACTTCTGCATACTCAGTTTTTTGAAAAAAAATCGATTAACAGTAATTTATAAAACCGGCAATATCTCAAAAACTAACAAAGGGAATTTCAAAAAATTTTACTAATTTTTTTATACTATAAAGTCGAACAAATTTGCATACTTTGATTTTTGAAATAATTTTTTTTTAATTTTTTTTCATATAAAGATTTTCTTAAATTTAAATTAAATTGGTTTTCTCAAAAACGGCTCTAACGATGTTGATAATATTTTGCAATTCGAATAATTATGTTAAAAGTGTTCATTGTGCGAAATTAAATCAAAATCGTAGGTGCCGTTTTTGAGAAAATCAAATTTTTTAAAACCTAAAGAGTGATTTAAATAAATTTGTCCACATTCATTTTCGATTCATTCTGCGATTCAAAAACGCATCTATGTACCGAGAAAGTTTTAGTATGAAGCAGTCGTGCACTTCATTTTTTTTATACTAGATGCTGTATGTTTGTGTTTTGTTGTTCTTCGTTTGGAACATGCAGTTCCCGAGTTACAATTAAACTGCGGAACTGGGTTCCGCGTCATAATTGTTGAATTTCAGTCGAGGTTCCTTTTGCAATAATAAGGCCGCTATAATAAATTAAGTCACGTTGAAAATGTTAGACAAATAATTTTTTTAATATTGTACCGTCATATAAATTAGAATAAACTTAAGTGGAGATGAAAAAGTAATTAATCAAAATTTACATTAATCTAGAAAAATTAAAACAAATACGATGCAAACTATATAATTACACATATCTACTAATTATACTCCCAACTCCCAGTAATTAATTACCATAAACCCAAAATGTGTCCACCTACTAAGCAAATGAAAATTAATCGACAACACCTTGGCAGCGCAAATACAAATTACTAACAAAACTGTTACGAAATTATATACTTCCGAAACGTGGTAGGACATTAAGGACACCTCCCGTAATTAGGTTCAAATACAATTTATCTTATCCCTATTCCTTACAATACAATGTATAATACCTCTCCTCCTACCCAATTTGAACGCTCACCTGCTGCCAGGCCACTAGAAACAGACAACTTTCATTATCAAACACTGTAAGAACTACCATCGCATCAAGCAATCAAATTTCACAAAAGGATCGGACACAGCTAGGAAGGCAAACAAATAAAAGGTCGAATGTAGAACGAAATAACAAATTGGAAGCTCCCATCGGATCCGACAAAAAAAAAGAAGGGAAAATTATATGCAATTACCCCAACAGCTCATTTGTTTTTGTGCGCTCCATTCAGGGAGCGTATACTAAAAATCGTTAACCCAGCAGAGCAGCGCAGCGCCATCAGCATCGCATCGCCACTATGGAGGATGATTGCACGTTCCGCTGGCTGGGTTATCCAGCGAGCTCATCCAGTGGCAGACGGACGTCCGTCGGTCGGCCTGATCGACGTCCAGGCGAAGTGGCTCAAACAATATTTACTCAAAGAATTCATCTTTCACTGAGATCAATGGGTAGCGCGGCTCGGCGCTGCCCAGCAAGCAACGCATCGCACTCCAAAAGGTGTAAGACTAATTAAAGGGCACTTCCCGTAATTGGACTCGCACGGGACCTCCTAGATGACGCCGGCCGAACTAATATGGGTAGTCCGCGACCCGCCTAATCAAGTGCCCACTGGCCGGCACAGTCGCTCTCTGGATGCTGAGTGACTGGGCCAAGTGCAATTGGATTGATGGATGTGGATCGATTAATGGCACGATGAATCGGAGATCAGAGCAAACCGCTTTTGCATCTGGAAATCCATTTGTGGACAATCGATGGAACGAATGGTAAACAGTTTAATCAATTCGATGGGATTTTTTTTCTTTTCTTTTCTTTTTATCATCATGGGTCACTCTTTGGTAATCGATGATCATTTGACAGGTGTGCAGGTGAATGCGGAGAAAGGATTACACGATTGTTGAGAGAGTATTTTGTCTAAGGAAAAGGGTGATTCTTAAGCAGCTGGAATTGGGAAAGTATTTTTTTTTTTTTAGGAAAATTGATAGTCTTACTCAATGACTAAAATTACAATAAAAAAGAAATAACTGCTGTGGGAAAAGGGAGCAGTGACGGAGGTTATCAGAATATTCAATGAATAGGAGCAGATGAAAGGAGATATCACATGACATGAATAAATTCAATGAAACTGTACACAAAAAGGCGCTAGAGTGGAATAGATAGGTCGTGTTGGGGGTAGGGTATTTCTGTATGGTTAAAGCATGCAAAGTCATTAACGATGTAGGAACTATTATTTAGAAGGCGAGAAGCGAAATGAGAATTGCCAACTGGAGGTTATTGAGGAGAGAACAGTTTAAGTTTTCCCGCAAAAGACAAGATAAAAGAATTTTTCCAAAAATTTCGCAACAAAATTTTAAACCTTAAGTTAAAGAAAGTGAATAAATTGTATACTTTTCAGGTAAAATTTTATATATATGTATATTTGGCGAAAATACTAATTACATACTGACAGAATAAGAACATTTCTAACCGTCTAGTCTAGGACATAGGGATTCATATATCTACATATTCATCGTTGTAAAGTAAAATAAAAGTAAAATAATTTGTGTGGAAAACAAATGCAGAAGAAAGTTTCAAGGTAGTCGGTGAGGAAGTTTTAATTTTCGTAGACAATTTTACCCTTCAACATTGAATTGATTGAAAAACTAATGAGATACTTGAACATGATGATTTATAATAGGTATGCGTCTTGACCCCATAGAACCAAACTGGTAAAATCAAAGCTTTACATAACTTCCACTTTTTATTTTTGTTTTTAATAATTTGATTTGAGGAAGACCCGAAGTCTAACGTAAAATGAAGTGAAGATTTCCAGTTTTTGTTAAATGATGCGGTTGTGTCTTTACATCCATTCGCCCTGTGTCCAGCAGACCATGTTTTTTTTTTATTACTTTGTATTACTTTGTCAGGCAAGTGATGATCTTCTCAAAATTGTTGACTAAAACAAAATGTCGGTTTTAAGCATTTGTCCATACTTGTAAAAATTTTGTGTTTTTTTTTTTTAATTCATAGAGAATATATCAGAGAAATAACTCCTAGTAAGAATTTCATTTTGATGGAGTAAATTTTTTTTAGAAAAATGCATTTGAAGTGAAAATCTGAAAAACGATATTTTCAGCATCACACGATGCTACTGACATTTGTTGTGTAGTTAAATTTGGTCTACAAAACATGTTCAGTGATGTTCTACCTATATCTAATATTTCTGAAGTTATATCATTTAGAGTATTTAAAACTCCAAATTGGAAATATTCACTTTAAATTGATATAACTTGACTTGATGTGACGATAGACCCCTATATGGTATCGAATTTTACTTGCCTGTGCTTTGAGGAATAACTATATATGAGTATTTTTTTAATAATTCTACTAAAAATATTTGTCAAATTGCTATAAACTTATTTAAGGGGTTACAGCTTCAAAAAAATCGAATTTTTTTTATTGTCTTATTAATTTCTACAACATCTCGAGAATATTATCCTAAATTTTCAAGTCATTCTGAATAAAAGTTTCAGCGATATATCCTTGCAGAAGGTGCGCACTCAATCGAATCACGAGGTATATTTGAGGTCTCCTAACTTTAAACGCGTTTTTCTCGAAACTGTGTTTTCAAAGTCGGTTGTCAAAAGTTCTCAAAAACCACTCAACCGATCTTGATGAAATTTTACACAGGTCTTCGAGATACATTTCACGAGTACTTGGACGAAGATGTCGAGCAAATTTTACCAAAATTAGCATTTTTTTTGTAAAAAGGTCTGTCTGTCTTTATTAAAACACGTTTTTTTTTCACTTCTGATGATCCTGTCACGAGTTCTACTGTCAACACGGACGCACCTTTTTTCCGATTGATCACCGGAAATTACGCCACAATGGCGGAGTTTTGAATATTTTCCTTTGAAAATTTCAGAAATTCTTTTTCAAATGTATGTCATGTCTTTAAGACAGTAAAAAGTTTAAATAAAATATTTTATTTTTTTAAAAAAAAATTTTTTTGAAAATATAACTTTTTTTCTCCGAATAAGCCCATGTAATACAGCCCCTTAATACAATTAAATAAATGCAAAACGTTTACTCACTTTCGACGCTCACAGTATGTTTAGAGCCCTCAGCGACCGTAATTTTTTTTAAATATGAAGAGGTAGCTCACACAGCGACAACTTGTTTAAGAAGTCCATGGAAATAAGAAACAAGAAAACTGTGTAGTTGGGCTAAAAACCGTGTACAGTAAATTTAAAATTGTTTTCTGCAGACGTCAGCTCGATCAAAATGATTTGTGCTCAACTAAGTTTAACAAAGCTGTTTGCCCGGATGGTCTACCTGGCGAAGAGTTTTATTTCTAAACTTTGGCCAAAACCTCTTCAAATTCCGATTCACTGCGATATATCATATAAGCACCTACAATCAGTATCAAAAAGTTAAATTGATTAAAAAAAAATAAAATCTGAGTGCTACATCAGCTGTAAAAAAAAAATCTCGCCTGCAGAATGCTTTATTATGTAATTTTAATGGAGTATGTTAGGTTAGATTAGGTTAGGTTAGGTTAGAGAAGTTAAAAGTGGCTGCCATCATAAGACCGACACACTTCGACCAAGAAAGACATGACAACATTTTTAGAAAAAGCTCCTCCCTACTCTCCGAATCAATTAGAACTGCTCACTTTGATCTATGAAGATCATATGAATGTCAATAAGAAGAGAACCGACCATGAACAAATATAATTTTCCAAGCCTAGGAAACCATGCATCCTTTGCATTGAAAAAGAGGAAAAGTACATTTGTTCATGCTCTGTTATATTCTTACTGACATTCATATGATCTTCATAAGTCAAAGTTATCAACCTAGTTGCATGCTTGCCTATTGTCCATTGATAACAGCTAGTGTAGTCTAATCTTCAGCCAGCTTAGAGGGCTCAAGTTGTTGGAGCGTTTCGTATCCGGCTTTGGCCTGATCTGTTTAGTCGCTAGACATGTGATTCTACTTATTCACCTTAGATTTGTTCTCTCACTGGCAGCCAATGTCAGCAACAGCTTAAAAGTCGCATTATTAATAATATCTAGATCAATTACCCATTTCAGGTATAGGTGGTTCCTAATCAGTCTTACAATTCGTAGGAATGTGTTTGTGCTCCGTAACCCAATACAGGTTAAAATTAAAGCGCTTCGCAATCTTTCTAAGCTACGATCAGCAGTCTAGGGCCACGATGGAGTTTATAAAGAAGCGTCTAGTTCCAACGACTTGATTGCAACTTAACTGCCCGAGCGTCTTTCGCATATATCACTTTTCTTTTAAGCCAAAAAATCGCCATTATTTTCACCGGAAATACGCTTTAAAGGTCAGGAAGATGGAAAGAGGGATAGTCTAATACAACTTGGAGTAAGTATAAGTTCATCAATAATTTGGAAAATCGACACATTAACCGTAAATCATTGGATTTTTTTTTTTTTGTTTTTTTTTTTTAGATTTAGATTTATTCATTCCATTGGAAGTTAATACAATATTTATTACAATTTACTTAGCTATGTAATAATTAAATAAAAAGAAAAAAGAAAAACTGCTTCAAATAAGTAAATTATAAGTGTTTTTCATCGTGGAATGAATAGTTAGATACATTCTGTAGTTACTAAAAACTAGTTGCGAATGTATCGAGTCTCAGTTCAACAAGATATAATTCAATTTAGAAATAAAAAGATTTGCAATGATTGATGAACGTTTGTAACTATATAATTAGTTTAGATAAATTATAAATCTGCTCCAAGTCGTAGTTAAATAGCCACTGTTTAACTTTTCTGTTAAACGACAAGATATTCTGAGAACGCCTTATTTCAATGGGTAATTTATTAAAGATACGCGGTGCCACAGAAGAGTAATAACTTAAGAAGAGATGAGTATTATGCGGGGGAACACAAGCAATACTCCTTACAGAGCTACGAAGACCGTAGTGGTTCGGATCATGATTTAAACAATACCCGCTTCTTAAGAAAAATATTTTTAAGACTTTATAGATGTAAAGATGCTTTAAAGGCAATATAAAGGAATGCAAAAAAAGTGGAAAACTATGTTCATGGCGTCTTCTGTTCCAGATAATTCTGAGTAAATGCTTTTGTATTACTACCAAAGGTTGTATTTTGTTTTTATATGTACCTCCCCAACACGTCAACCCATACTGCAGTTTAGATTGGACCAGTCCATAATAAACTGTTTCCAAAAGTTTTCTAGAGCAATAAAGCCTCAAATGGTATAGTATTTTAGTAGTTTTTAGAAGGTATTTCCTTAGAGTAGTAGTATGAGAGCTCCAGTTTAAACTACTGTCGATTTCAAGACCCAGATACTTGAAGACCTGTACATTTTCAACAAGAAAACAATTCGTTGAACAGCTATTGTTAGTATAATACGTTACTTCAGAACGAGGGTTACAGCAAGTATCAGAACTTATTAATGTGTTGTTGCATTTCGAACTATGAAAAGTGAAAACTGGAAGTTGTAAGTTCAGAGCAGATATGCTAAAAGACATTATTTTCGTTTTATCGCTAACGACTAACTTATGCAAACTGAACCAATGTCGCAATATTTCTAAGTCGTAATTGATATCGGCTGTCAGATCTAAGAGGGAGTTGTTGGAATAAGAACAGCCTATGTCATCGGCAAACCCAGTAAGTTTACCTTTCATATTCAAAGTGAAAATAGAATTGATATAAACTAAAAACAATATTGGTCCCAGAACAGAGCCCTGAGGAACACCAATTTTTATATCACAGCTTTCACTAAAAGTTTCTCCTATTCTAACCATTTGTTTTCTATTAGTGAGATAGGATTCAAACCATTTGAGCATAAACCCTCTGAACCCAGCTTTGCTTAATTTATTTAGCAAGATAGTATGATCAACAGTATCAAAGGCTTTGGTAATATCGATAAAGAGAGCAGCAGTTAACTTCTTGCTGTTGACGCTATCGTATATCATGCTGCAGAAGCTTAGAAGTGCATCCTCCGTAGATCTACCGGCTCTGAATCCATACTGTTTATTGCTAAGAAAAGAAATAGTTTCAAGGTATGACACAACTCTAGTTTTGATTAATTTTTCAAAAATTTTAGAAAACACTGGAAGCAGAGAGATAGGCCTATAATTATTTAACATTTTTTTATCACCTTTTTTGAAGATTGGTATAACTTCAGCTATTTTTAACGCATCAGGAAATTTACCACAAAAGATACTTTTGTTAAAGATATGAGCCAAAATATCAGCAATATTGAAAGCAATACTCTTGATAAATGCATTAGAATACGAATTGTGAGTGATGGAATTCGAGTTGTCTAATGACATAATAGTTTTATACACTTCAAAGGAAGAAATAAATTCATATGAAAAGCTTCGAACTTCAACTTCTTCTCTGTTAATACACCACGCCTTACATTGGTTAGAACCGGTGTTTATCCCTGCATCATTTATTGTTTTAGCTGCAACATTAGTAAAAAATAAGTCGAAAGTATTGGCTATTTCTGTACAATTTGTAATATCACGATTATTGTAGCATATATAAGAAGGTATCCCTGTAGGAGTGTTTCTGTTAAAAATCTCATTAACAATTCCCCATTCTTTTTTTATGTTGCCTTTTACGCTATGGAATTTGTTCATGTAAAAATTTTCTTTGCATATAGGAACTTCAACAGCAATTTCTTTAGAAATTTTATCGTAAGCATTACAAAATTGACTATTAAATGGATGCTTTTTACATTTTATTCTTAGTTTATTTTTTTCATGTATTTTATTTACTAGATAGTTAGATATCCAAGGCTTGAGTTTGCTGAATTTTTTACATTTCCTTTGCAAAGTCACCGAACTCAACTCAACATGTTTGTGAAGTACATTGAAAAACAACTGAAAAGCAACATTAGGATCATTTATTTCCCATATGTTTGCCCAGCTTTCTTGTAATAAGCGAACTTTTAAATATGAGTGGTTAACGGTTCTAGAGGAACAATAAGGATTTTGTTTGTCAATACTTTGCACCTTATTCGAATGCAGGAATAAACAGATCATTGAGTGGTCAGAGATTCTGAAGTCGGCAGTGCTACTAATCAGAGACAATTTTGAGGTACAATCAAGCCTAGCGAAAATATGGTCAATGCACGTATTAGAGGGTTGTCTAGTAGGGACATTTATACATGACTCTAGTCCATTTGCACTCATAATTGATAGGTACCTCAAAACAGCTGGAGATTCGCTTAAGATATCCAGATTGATATCACCAACAAAAATAAGATTTCTAACTTTTTCGTCAGATAATAAAGACCGTAGCTCTTCAATAAACGCATCTTTACTCATACCGTGAAGTCTATAGCAACCAAAAATTACAATATTTTGGGCATCAACAGTACAACTAACTTTTATCATGTCCAAACATCTAAGGTCAATGTTATCACATCCCGAAACAGATTTACTGAACTTGTTATTAATATAAACAGCAATACCACCTGCAGCATACGAGTTATTACACTGATTGGGATTGGTTACTGTCAATAAAACAAACCGGATAAAAACTTTTATTGTAACAACGCTGTCAGATACATGCCAACCGTGTGATGACACAACATTGTGTAAGTCATCTGAACATGGCTTAAGTCATTTAAAACTAATAACATATATTATATTCTGTATTCACATTTTTTTGGCCGATTAGTCAAATTAGCTTATTGTCATATTTTATTACCGGAAAACGAAAAGTTATTATTTTTCATATTGGACAAAGTTTGGAGAAGCCCCATTTAAAATTGTTTATAACTTTTCGGTAAAAACCTATAAAACCTATTATTTTAATTACAAACTGCGTTCCTTAGAACGGTTCTTCCTCTTCCTACTTAGCTCTTTCTAGTCGATAAAACAAAAATCAATAAACATACAAATCACTCTTTAAATTAACAAAACAATTGAATAACAATAAAGATCCGCTCGTAAAAACTCACTCGACAAGGCATTTGGGTTTCATAACAGAAGCTCATTTTTACGACCACCAAACCAAAAAATGATTCCAAATCAAAAATTTTAAATGGTCACCGATCTACGGGACAGAACGTATACCTACTTAGGTGTGTGTGTGTGGTCATCTCATTTGGAGATGACACGCATTAGGGTCATCGCCGCAGTCACAGATACTATAGTATATGTTTGGTACATAGCTACCTCCAATAGAACATAACTGTATCACTTTATGTGTTCGTTTAATTAAATTAATACACCGATTAGGGATGGCCTCGGCACAGATGAAAGCAAACTACGACTCTTTACTAAACGCACTGAAATTATCGGTTCGTGGGACGACGCGATAGATATCGAAGTGAAAAAGTGGACAAACCAAGTCAAGATCTTAAAACACAAAACCTGGCGCTTTTAACACATTCCATTGATTTCTATTTGATTTGAGAATTCATTTCTCATTCGTGGTAGATGTTAATTAAAAACAAAAATCCTAAACGATTTTTCAAATCAACTGATAAGTTAGTTGAGTTTGATTGAGTTGATATTCAAATTTTGCCGATAAGTCGGCTTAATTGATTTTTGGAAAAATTAAAAAGGTTTTTTTTTTTCCAATACTGAGACTACTGTTTTATGGGCCACGATTGTCGATAAATATTAAGGGGATTTATCGCGAAAGGATCTGATATATACTTGCTGTCAACGGTCATTTAACCAATTGTGGTCTGTAGTTTTAAGAGGTTTTAATTACGATAAGGTTCTGATATGGATCCATTAAAATTGGGTTTTGAAGTAAGAAGCAAGTGGTTGGTGCTTCTGGATAAGCAGTATAGTCTGCCTATCGAGGAGATTGGTAAAAATAAACTTCGGTTTTGCTAGCAATTTGTTCAGGTTGAAACATATAACGGGTGATCCAAGTAGAGATACTTTTTCAATAGACTTTTTTGACAGATCACGTGTGAGTCGTGTCATGCTGTCATGCTATTTTTGTTTAGTATTGTTTGGCATTTCATAATGGAAAGACTTACGCGTGAACAACGTTTACAAATTGTTCAACTTTATTATGAAAATTCACGTTCTGTGAGGAATGTGTTTCGTGCACTTCGCTCAACTTATGGTCAACATAATCGGCCTACTGAGCGTACTATTCGCAACACCATCACCCATTTTGAGACCCAGCATTCATTATTGGATAATATTCGCCCGAATAGACCACGTCCAGCGCGCTGTGAAGAAAATATAGCGGCCGTTGCTGAGAGTGTACACGAAGACCGTAGAGAGTCGATTCGGCGCCGTTCGCAGCAACTCGGACTGACGTATGGAACGACTTGGCGCATTTTACGTGAAGATCTCAAAGTGAAAGCGTACAAAATACAGCTTGTGCAACAACTGAAGCCGCTCTTGAAAAGTTCCAAGAAGATCCGACGTTTTCGAGGCAAATTTTGTTTAGCGATGAGGCCCATTTCTGGCTCAATGGGTATGTAAACAAACAAAATTGCCGCATTTGCGACGAAGAGCAACCTGAAGAGATTGAAGAACTGCCACTTCATCCAGAAAAAACAACGGTTTGGTGTGGTTTGTGGGCCGGTGGAATCATCGGTCCATATTTCTTTAAAAATTATGCCGGTGCGAACGTAACCATCAATGGCGACCGTTATCGTGCCATGATAACCGACTATTTGATGCATGAAATTGAAGCTCGCACTTCCCACACATCGCATCAATCAATGGACTTATTGAGAGAACATTTCGGTGAGCACATAATTTCACGTTTTGGGCCGGTCGATTGGCCACCAAGATCGTGTGATATCACACCGTTAGACTTTTTCCTGTGGGGATATGTAAAGTCAAAAGCTTATGCCGACAAACCCGCTTCGATTCAGGCCTTGGAGGAAAACATCACGCGTGTCATTCGCCAGTTACCAGTCGAAATGCTCGAACGAGTGATCGACAATTGGACTCAACGGATGGACCATCTGCGACGTAGCAACGGCCAACATTTGATAGACATAATCTTCAAAAAATAAATGCCAAAGAATGTTCTTTCAAACGATAATATAAATTCTCCATTAAATTTGAATTTTCTGTGTTTTTTTTTTTAAAAAAGTAGGGAACCTCGAAATGGATCACCCTTTATAAAGCTGCAAGCTTCTGTCCTAATTGATAGCTTTATAAAATCAACAATAGCCCAAAACTCAACTTGGGGCAAAAATTCATATATATTACATTTTGGGAGATTTCTCATTATGAACAATTGCCCAAAATTGCAGTGCGAATAATCGCCCAAAGTAAAAATGAACAATCGTCCAACTTTCTTTTTTCAGGGGTCGAATTTGGGATTTGTATTTTCTATCATTGAAATGCATCAATGGAACAAATCAGTGGAATAGTTGTTTAATTTTTTTGACAAGTCGGTTATAGCAATCATTGAAAAAAAATTTCAGTCAGTGAAAGGCCACTGGTATAGGTTTTAAGGTTAGAGTTGATCATTGAAAACAAAACTGACAGCTGAGAAAAGAAAGAGAATCGAACACATCAGTGGGGCGATTGTGGTCCAAATTGTAGAAACGATTATCAGCTGTTCATTGAAATCGATTTCTATCAGTGAAATAATAAAAATAGATTTAAAGAAAAGTTTGTTTGTAGAAAAATTCTATAAGTTTGATACCATTAAAAGCCATTATTGTTTGCTTAGTCGTCTTAAAATACGAAAAAAAAACTTTCAGTGATGGATTTCAATGATAGCTATAACTGGCTCCTAAGGTATCTTGGTGCTTCCCGAAACGGCAATAGCAACATTATCGGCATAGGTGATCCCTCTGTTTCCAGGGTAACAAGCAGTTTGTTCACCACTAAATTCCAAAGAAGTGGGGATAGGCCTCTGTGCAGGGTTCCCCTGCTGACATATCTTCTGGCGGAGGTCACACTCAGCTCTGAGTTAATAACAATTTTACTGGTTAGTAGTTGGTTATTTAACTCGCTAACTGAGTCATCTACCTTCAGAATCGACAGTGCAGTTGCAATCGCAGATGTGCGCCTTCCATATCGAGGAAAGCTACTATTGTGTACTCCTTATGGTGTTGGCAATGTTCAATAGAAAGTACTAGGGCGTGTAGGGCTGTTTCAACAGATCTGCCTAGTCCAAGGTTTTTACTGTCTCGTCTATCGCGAAAGTCTATTAAATAATATCCACGTATATAAACTGTCACAATGGCTTCTGTTTGTTTTCATAAAATTGATTATGGATTGTGGTAATGATTTCCTTCCATTAAGAGGATGACCTTATCTTAATCGAACATAATTAGTCGAGTTCATAACCTTTCGCATTAATGAAATTATTGAGCTATATCCGGACTACACTTGCAAGTAGCCAGTTATTCGCTCCGCCAAGTTCAGTTGAAATGAATATTTCACAGATAAAAGTCCCATTCAATAGCCATTTGAGAGTATTCGTCAAAGTGTCCAAGTGTTTCCTACCCTTTCGATTCAACTCGGCGACGGGAAAGTTTGAAGAATCCAAATGGCAATCAATAATCGCAGCAGTTGTGTACCATGCAGTATTGCTTTCCATCATTATCGTTTTCGGATGCAAACTTTATTCTTTACTAAAAACTCATTTTAGGGGGGAAGGCTTTGAGAATACTCTCTTCTATCACGAGGCACAAGATAAAACCCTTTTTCTGGGAGGAATCATGTTCTCGGTAGTAGAGGTTTTCATTTTGACTGGCAACTTTCTCCAACACGGGCCACTGCTGTTAACGACCATAAACGAAATGATGGCCATATTTGACTTAATAAAAGCCAAAACTAATTCAATCATTTACTTTGTGCAAAATTTCCAAAGAACTATTATCCTTAAGTATACATTTTTCGTTTACAGTTTTTCTTACTATTTTGTAATCAATTTAATAGTTTTGATTACGATTTCTAACTTCGGATTGCTGGTCGGGCAATTTGTTTGTGCGTTAACATACTGGGGTTACTTTTACATTCAACTTGTTTTGATATGTTTCTATTTGAAGATAAATGAAATTTTACAAAGCTGTGAAAAGTGGGATTCCGGACAGTGTTGCCATACCATAGCACAACTTGTGTCCATTTCATTTCGAATCCATAAAGTTAAACTCAACTTGGACAAGTACTTTTCGATGTTTTTCTTTTGCAAATATCTTGGCATTTTGATGACAATTAACTTGTCTTATAATATCCTGTTGAGAATTTCAAAGTTGTACAATATGTTTACGGGTGAAGAACTGTTCTTTGCAATACTCGTGTATTTAATTGTTTCATTTAACTTGGTAATTCCGGTAGTACTTTCGATATCGTATGACATTTACTTGATTGGAAAGCTCACGGACATGTTGATTGAGGCTGAACGGAAGTTCCAAGATGGCATTCTTTTGCTTGGTATACACAGGGAGTGTCTAAACCAACCAACGGTCCACCGAAATGTTAGTTGCGCACTATTCTTTTGATAGAATATAGATGTTTTAAAGAATTTAATTTCAGATTGATATGGTATTCATGCAGAGTCAAATAAGTGATTTAGGAGCATTGGCTTTTGGGAAAATACAAATCAACGGACAGTTCTGGCTTAACAATTTTTTTAATGTAAATATTCTCAATGCCATAGTTTGCTTTCAATACTACGTGGCAGTGATGAAGAACAAGAGTGCTATAGTGACTCATGTTTGAAAAGACTTTCAAATAAATTTGTATCAGTTAGTATTTAATTTCTATAAACATATTTTACAAAAAATCTTGTCAAAGGAAATGTTTGTATTTCAATGTACTTTCGAATACAGGCTTTAGAGTGAACTGATGTGCATTCCCAGCATGGAGAGTATTACGGTTGAATTTTTGGAGGGATGGCTATTGCGTTCGAGCATTTTTAAGGTAAGTAAGTTGCAGACTTGAAACCGTCCAAAACAACTTGTATTGAACGGTCCGAAAGGTAATTTCTAATCCATTGAAGAAGGGTAACATTGATCCCAAATGCACGCATTTTCGACAAGAGAGCTTGATACCAAACTCTGTCAAATGCCTTTGAAACATCAAGCGCAACGACCTTGCTTTCACCACCATGGTGAATAGATTGGTTTCACTTTTCGGTTAGATAAGTCATCAAATCACCAGTGGACCTGTTGCTGCGAAAACCGTACTGCCGGTCATTAAGAAGTTTTCGGGATTCAAGATATTTCATAAGCTGACGATTTATCAGGAAGATTTGCCTTTTTTTGTGGGACGGGCTGGACAAATGCTGTTTTCCATCTTCTCGGAAAGAACCCTGAAGAATAGGACAGATAGAAAACCTTACGCAGTGGTTTTGCCAGCGTGGAAGAACACCTCTTCAGAACGATAGGGGAAATACTATCTGGACCAGCGGATTTATGTATGTTGAGATCTTGAAGTACTCTTGCCACAGTACGGGTGCGAAAGTGGATTTGTCCCATGGAGTGTTCTACGCGCTCGAGTACAGGGGGACAAAGTAGTACAATCTGCCAGCGTTGAGCTAGCTGCAAAATGAGCAGCGAGCAGATTGGCTTTATCCGAAGAGCTGACAGCTGGAGTGTCATTGCAAATGAGTGTCGGGATAGATGACGAGGCCGAATTTTTAATATTCTTGACAAACGACCAAAAGTTTCTTACTACCGGAGGGACTTTGTAGTATTTTTTGCCACGGTGTAGGAGAATTTGACACGATTAATGTCATTTTGCAGTCATTTCTGGCTCGTTTGAACTTTTTCCGGTTTTCCTCAGTTGGGTTGGCCTTAAATGACCGAAAACTTACCTTACTTATTCTTTACAGCTCAAGTCACACCACGCGTTTTCCTTAGGTATGATACTCTTTATCCTGTTAGGGATAAAGCGTTTCATACCTAGGTGAATTAGATTTGTAATCATATCGGCAGCGGCATCCACGTCGTTGTTGAGGAAGCACAACGACCAGTTAAAACTCCTAAAGAAACCGTTTAAAGCTTCCCAATTGGCTCTCTCGTATTGCCATACGGTTCTTTTAGGAGCTTGTTCTTTAACTGTGTGGCTGGAGTACGAAAAATTCGCCGATATGATACAATGGTCTGACGAACGTAGAGGCGAAAATACATTTAAAGTGTATTTATCAGGGTGAGAGGTAAGAAACAAGTCCAGAGTGTTGGCGTTTTGACCGCTAATGTCCGGTGTCCGTGTCGGCTCATTTACAATCTGGGTTAAATTATTAACCTCAGCAAAGACCGCAGCATACCTTCCTTCGGGTGTTGTCTGTCCAGAATGTCGAAGCCAACTTGAATTGTGTATATTGAAATCGCCCGCAATGACGATTTCAGTACGAGGATAATGGGTAACAATTCTGGTAATGGAATCAGACAGTGCATCAAACTCATTATAAGTTGAATGCCGGTCCTGGTTAGGGCTTCTGTAAATAAAACAGTAGTGAATTAATTGCCTACGGACATGGAATTATAGCCAACTAAAATTAAATTCCGGATTGGAACATTGGCCATATTGAGGTAGAAGTTGGTAGGCTACATCACTGCGTGTATATAAACGGCGATACCACGATGGGAAAAGAATAATGGCACCAAGCTATATCCATGCAGACTAAACTCCGTTAAATCGGAATCTGTGCTGACCTGTGTTTCACTTAGTGCCAAAACAGCTGGTTTATTGTGAATCGCATGGGCGTACAATGAAAAAAAATTGGATCTCAACCCACGAATGTTACTCACGTCCACTCTAAAATTCCCACGCATAACAAAAAACAACACAAAAAAACTCAACTCAGGTTGCTGTGTGGATCCTTAGTCGTGGAAACCTAGTGCTACTTATCACCGTATTACAAGCTGCTGCAAAGTCAATTAGTCGGAAGCCGCTATCTGATGTCGTTTCGTGGAGTCCCCGAGTACAATTTTGACATCGTACTCCGGACAGTCTCCCTAGGCTCCGTCCAAGAGGTCATAGAATTCCTTTTGATAGGGTCCTCAGCCTCGTCGGTAGGGGCGTGTGCACATATTAGGCTAACGTTTTGGAATGTAGCTCTGATGCGGATCACAGCCAGGCGATCACTTATCGGCTTGAAGTCCATTACTTTGGATGTAAGCCGATTTCCCACGACGAATCCGCATCCAAATATGTTACAACTGTAATATATGTCGCAATTTTGTCTTTTCATAGTACCTGATCCTATCTATCGTATCTCCTGGATCGCGGTAATGTCGGCCTTGTACCGCGAGAGGACAGACTCCAGTTTTTGAGTAGCACCTGCAGTGTAGAATATCCGCACATTCCAGGTACACACTCGCATGTGCGTTAACGTTCCGGGTCTATTTTGCCTTTGAGGTTCCTTTATATCCGAGGCTGCTATAGTCTCTCCCATAACTAAATGTTTTTGACGTGGTCGGGAAGTTACCCCGACGGCACAACCCCCCAACCTGGAGGGCCAGGCCCTGTTCTTGACCCTATTACAGTAGCCCGGTAATTCCGGTGCCAGTAACCCACTTCGGGGATGTGAGTGCTGCCGTTGACCCATCAAGGGCTCATTCGCCACCAACTCTTTTCCAACACCCTGGCTTAGTGTTGGATATCCCTATAGACCTGGGCTTCAAATAAGTCGAAGCAGCTCATATAGGGAGATCACTTGTTCCACCTAACTGGAACTGTGGACGCCGCTATTGATCCATCCGGAGCCTTCGTCCGCCGTCCGGAAACAGGAGAAGTGCCTTAGTGAGCTGGCACTCCTCCCCTCCTCTCTCGTCAGCTGCCGCCAACGACCTTCCACAGGGGTTGGTTACCCCATCTCCAGTCGAGGTACTAGGCACCCAGCAGTCAGCACGGGGAGGTGAGAAGTAGGAGTTGATGGTGTTATGCTAAAGTGAGAACGCTTGTGTCGCAATCACCATCCTTTTGACCACCGAAGATATTTACTATCTCCAAGATATCTACGTTTTTTGACCATTTCTATGTTCCGACCAAAATTACTCGTTCACGCAGATTTTACCCGTGCAGTTCTGAAAAATTATAATCTTTGACTTCTTAAGATTGGCTAAGAAGTTCCGAAGGGTACAGTATTGAAAAGAGCCTTTAATCATGAGCTGCAGTGATCTATGTGAACCCCCAGAGAAACAATTTCTTCCAAATTTCGTCCAAAAATTTATTAAATATCTTTCTATATCTTATTGACATTCAAATATCTTGAAAAATTAAATATTCACAATCCTGATCCAGAACAAATGCGCAACTTTCAAAGATAAAATTACTTTCAACGGGTTAAAGTAGCCATAATCGATAAGGGTCTTCATTATAAAGGAACACTTAAAGGCTAAGGCCATGCGCTGAGCGACAAAGGTGCGAAAAGCTGAGTGGCAAAAAAACTTTCAAACGGATGAAATTGTATGTTTGTGGCCACGCCGTCGCTTTTCGGCCACTTTGCCGCTGCTTGCGTGGCATCAGGCTTTCGCTTCAAGATTTTTTGCAGATAAAGTGGTCTCAGTTGTTAGACGCAAGTTTCAAACTCTGTCACCCCTCGCTTGAGTCTGACAAACATCATTTATGATTTAAAATTATCATACAATTGTAAGCCTTTTCCCCTCGTGGCAAAAATTAGTTAAATATTTGAATAAGCCAGATTCAAAGCTTCCCGCTACAACTAATTTAAATTTAAGTAAAATTGAAAAATTGATTAGCTTTGATCAGTTTTTGAAGTAAAAATTCTTTTCAATCTTCCACAACAGCACCTTTCTCTAAATATCCAATTCTCCTTATTCAACATCAATAAATTATTTCCAATACAAATCAAACAATAATTGCAACTAATTAGATCGATACAACACGATTCGATATCGCACACATTCAGACATAATCCATTAATCATATCCAAAAGGTTCCCCGTCAAAGTCTCTTACTCAGTTAGTGGGCAATAGTCAGGCCCCCCATACCGTCGCGTCGTCAATGGCGCATCCAATTCCCCCCAAAGCGTCCAATCAAAATATCACCTTTATGATTACGAAAAAAAAGAGATATCTGTGTTGGATGGATCGCGGCTTGTAATACGGACCACCAGCGCTGACATCTGATCGCGTATGTTTTGTTTTGATTGTTATTGCATGCAGCGGGCAATGTGCCGCGTTAAACGCTCATTAGTGGCTGGGGCATGGAGATGGAATTAATTAACAAATTACCGTGTATACATGATCATTGTGCGATGTGCACGCTATAAGGTTTTGAAATATTTTTTTGGGAATATTACCACAATGATGTCAGTCATTATAATATTATTGCGATGTGGGCCATGGTGTACTTGAAGAAAGAAAGATATCAAAGAATTTAAGACTTTTTATGAATATATACAGGGATAGCCAAATAATATGAAAATAATTTCATTCAAATGGCTGGCCAAGCAGTAGCCTACACGATCGGTCCAATTTTTAAGCACATTATCGATTGTGTGCAGCTGTATTTCACCAATGGCTTCACGAATATTGTCCTTTAAAGCGTCAATTGTCTCTGGCATGTCGGCGTAACACTTATCTTTTACGGCGCCCCACAAATAATAGTCGAACGGTGTCAAATCGCAGCTCCGCGGTGGCCAAATGACATCAGCTCTGCGGCTGATAATGCGTTCTTCAAAAACAGCGCGCAAAACATCGAGTGTAGCTTCGGCTGTGTGGCACGTAGCGCCGTTCTGTTGAAACCAAATGTTGCCAATATCCTCCTCTTCAATTTTTGTGAACAAAAATTCGTTCAACACGGCCCGATAACGATCCCCATTGACTGTAACGGCCACTCCTTGGTCATTTTCGAAGAAAAATGGCCCAATTATGCCTCTGGACCAAAATCCGCACCAAACAGTGACTCGTTTTGGCTATGTCGGCTTTTCAATGTATGCGTGCGGGTTTTCTGTGCCCCAAATGCGACAATTTTGCTTGCTTACATACTCGCCAAGATCAAAATGAGCTTCATCTGAAAAGATGATTTTTTTTTTGCAAAATCGGCATCTTCTCTAAGTCGAAGCGAAAACTCATTGGATGGTCAGTTGGCTTCAACTCCTGAACCAATTGGACCTTGTATGGCGTCATACCAAGGTCTTTTTGCAAAATTCGTCTCAATGATGTCTCCGAAATGTTCAATTGTTGAGAACGACGGTGATTTGATGTTGATGGCGCTTCACGCACGCTTTCTGCCACAGCGGCATTTTTTCTCGGGTGTACGCACTGTTTTTGGCTGTTCACGCTTTGGTTTATCGATGAGGATGCCAGTTTCTTTCACTTTTTTCACAAGATAGCGAACATACGGAGCTGACGGTGCTTCTCTTCTTCCAAAATCCGTACGCAATTTTCGCACACATTCTGCAACATTACCATGATTTTCAAAGTAATGTCGCAATATTTCCCAGCGTTGTTCAAGCACATACACAACCATATTCGTTCAGCGGAAGGATAAAACTAATTATCTGTCAAATCTGACATGAGCTCAGTGTTACCATTCGCGAAATAAGCACTAGTTGAAAAAAAACGTTAGATGGCGGACCCTTTATCACTTTGTGAACGTCGAATTTCAAAGTTTGTCGCTATAACGCTTTCACAAAGTGAAATAACGCTGAATTTCGGAGTTCGGCTTTAGTTGGCTATGTAGGAAATTTACCATACAAGTTGCAAAGTGAAATAAATTTTAAAAATTTTCGCAATTTTTACACTCTTATATTTTCTTAAAAAAAAAATTGGAACGATTAATAAACCGTCTTATTCGCAGTTCAAATAAACATTTTGATTATTAATTTTTTTATAAAATAAATTTAAAATATCATAAACAGCATTTATAGGACTATTTAATAATTTATAAAGAATATCCAAAAAAAGATAGTAAGAACCGACAAAAAATTATAGAATAATGCAAGCTTTGCATGATCTTCATCTGCAAATCTAATAATGTATAATGCAGCTGACAACGAAACAAGCTGAGAGGTAGAACACCTATCGCAAAACCTACACCACTTATTTTCTCGCAGTGCACTATTAAATATTTCTCATACCTACTCACACTTCATATTTCTCCTCTATTCAATCGATTTAAAAATATTTCCCAATCCATCAAAATTATGATGATCATCATATTGCCAAACTGCAGAGAAGATTGTAGTATTGAAGATCAAAACCGACAACCAAAAAAAAAAAACCTCCTAATCACGACTCACAAATCAAATTAATTCCAGTGCGCTGCCGACCTCCCACAGTGAAACATTAAACGCGCGGGTGTTATTGGAACGGGGATAAACAACCCAACTCGGATAGAGTTATTTGCTGGTGCAGGAGCCATGTTCCGTTCGATTTTTATTGGCGGTACCTTTGAGTCTTTGTTATCCCAATTAGGTTTTTCGTACTCCATAGCTCCAATGATGTATTGGTTCGGTTCACAAATAATACGACGAACGAACCATTGGAATCTATCTCATCTGGCAGTTGGGCGCGCGTCATCGCCTTTAGCTACGGCAGTGATCTAAAATTGCACCATCATCATCATCTTCATCGATGGTGATGTGGTGATCCCGATCCCCACATGCTGATATTGACGACGATGATGATGTTGTTGGCTGTTGGATGTTGATGATGATAACAACAGTCCTTAGATTTATGGCCATTCTCGATCGTGCATCGTCGTGGTAGGGCACCACACCATGACTTTCGTGCCTTGTCGTGGAGTTCGTTGGTGGTGGTTTCACATAAATGATGGTTCCTTTTCTTTCACCTGGCTGACATTCAATTCCATTTGTTGCGAAATATGAATTAAGTTTTTTTTTTGTGGGATGAATTGTTTTCCCACTCATGGGTCGTCGTGTTGTTTGGGTAATTTATGGGTAATTGCTATCGGATAAGGGTTTTGGTTTTTATTCATGCCAGATCGACGGAACGGAAGTTGAAAAGCAGAAGTTTTGCTAAGACTGAGTTAAAAAATGGAATTATGAAATTAATACTCTTCGCCATTTAGATATTCGTGTCAAAAATGCACACAAGATGGTTGGAGAAGATAGGCTTTAGGCCTGTATGGGCCGTTTACGCCTAAATTTTTTTTTTGATATACCTACTTTCCTTATGCAATTTGGGCTTGACAATTTGAAGGACAGGTTACCGGCCTACGTAAATTTTCTTATTTTCAACAAAACATGAGAGGCATCGAAGCCAACAAAGTTCCGATGAAAAATGAGTGATCATTACTTTCATTGCATCCCACTGTTACGCCTATGGAGTATCATGGTTCGATAAAAAAAAAACTGTTTCGGCTGGTTCCCACGTTTATTTATCTATTTTTACTTGTAATTTTGTCTCACTTTCCTCACTTACAAAATGTGGGGCAGAGTATAAAAACTTAGGTGGTAGGTACCGTGTCGGAGGATTTGAAACTGTGATCCTTTTCTTAGGAATCCAACGCACTTACCCACAAAGCAGCTGCAACTGTACTTATCCGGAGAGTATCAGCTTTACAAAGATGAAAGAAATCTTAAAATCGGTCCATTAGTTGTAGAGATAGCACCTCTTCCCCGACACCGTATGGTTAGAGGGGCTTTTCTACAAGTTGATCAGACTGGGAATGCACAAACCCTTGCTATATATAATTTATAATATGCTTATGGAAAAGAAGTTCGTGGTCAAATGTGGCAACGTAACTTCGAGCAGAGTCTATAATATCAAAAACGGTTTGCAACAGGGTGCGGTGAATTCTCCGATCCTGTTTAATATTTACACGAGTGATCTGGTACGTTCACTCAGTCATGCTATAGCGTATGCCGACGATTTGGTCGCATACAGATCAGGTCCTAAGATCGAGGTCATCAACATCCTTCTGCAGCGTGACTTCGAGCAAATTAAAGGATATTGCGACGACTGGAAGTTGAAAATCAATTTCCAGAAGACGGAAACAATCCTGTTCAGAACCCCATTGGCTAATGCCACTAGGGATACCAGAAAAAACTGGAAAAAATTGGCCATTATTGGACAGAATGGGCAGGCATTGGCGGTGAAAAACGTGGTCAGGTATCTTGGAATCTGGCTCGACCAGTATCTGTATTTTAATAAACATATAGATGCTTGTCTTGCTGGAGCTAAGATGGCCTTTTCTCTGACAAGAAGACTGTTTCATAGCAGTCAACTTGCTTCTAGGGTGAAGGTCATATGCTACGTGGCCCTAATAAGGCCCATCATCGCTTATGGCTGTCCATTGTGGTTCAATATAGCGCCATCGTATATGGAAAGGATTCGGGTTTTCGAGAGACAATGTCTTAGGACATGTCTCGGGTTGTTTCGAACACCTGAATCTGAGTACATAAAATATTATCCCAACACGGTATTATATGATGGGGCTCACTTGAATAGGATTAACAATTTCCTCATTAAGGTGACTCGAAGGCACGTTGCGAGGGCGATGACCAACGATAATAGCCTGATCTTCGGGGCATACTACCCCAATGAAGCACACATGGAGAGAACGCTTCGATCTGGCTTTGTTCCGCCAGAGGCTTTTCTCCATATTGATAAAAAAGGGCTGGTACAGACGAGGGATGGTATCCCGGTACTATACCACCGCTACCGCAGAGCGACTGATAAGCGGCTCACCTACGACGGGGACGTCGCTAATGCTCCCGAGCTCCTTCGGTTTAGTACCGCGATAGGGGGGAGGGATCATATTGATACAGATAAGCAATGCACCGACTATTGCTGGCTTGCGGAAAGAATGGAAGAGGTGGGTATGCCTTTCCAGGTCGGTGCGTTGCCTTAGGTAACTCCTCTTAATTTTAAGTAGTAGTAAGTTTAAGTTGGTTGGTTGTGCTCTGCATGTCGGTGGCAAGGTGTGGTGTTTCTGAGAGGCGACTGACACATTTCGGTGTCAGTGGACTCTCGGTGACGCATGTGCGCTAGGTTGGCGGCTGCTGGGTGCTGCTAATGGTGTTGGGGGATGGGCACCGTTGCCTCTGTAGATGAGGCGGCGAGTGCACATAACCTCCGACTATACTTAGTATTAGTTTTGTAATTTTAAGTAACATTAGTTAGATTTTAAGTTTTTAATGTATAGTCTTAAGTAGTTTTTAGTTCTTAGTTTTAATCAAAAATTAAAATAAAATATAGATGTCAAGTTTTTAAAAAAAATTTTCTTGTTAAAAAAAAAATATATATTGAAAAAAAAAAAATAAAACGTATTACTAATTAAGGCCGAAAGGTAATAGTATTAAGTGATATAGTTAAGTTTAGAGCATCCGCATAAGGACCAGTAACCTAGAATAAATATCCTGTTAATTTTAAGTTAGATTTAATCATTTTTGTCTAGTCTGTAAGTTTTTTTATTGAAAAAATAATAAAAATGAATTTAAAATTAAATTAAAATTAGCACCTCTTCCCTCTTTATCACCCACTAACAATTTAGCTGCTATAAGGTCCAATATTTTAAATTTGATAAGCTATTGCTTCTATTGTATTGTTATAAGGCTTTTTTGCGGTTGTTTACTATTTTTCGAGATATACTTTTGGAAAGCTGAACAGAAGATTAAGATATTAAGGGGCACGGTAATGCCCAGCTTAGTTCTTTAGCAACTTTGGCACTAACTTCGCTTACAACAAAGCGAGAGACATACCATTTTAAGAATTTATTGGGACGAACTGCAGCATACCAAATTTCAACTGCTTTACACGAGCGGTTCCTGAGTTATAAGGCTCCAAAATCAGCAAAAATTTGCGGAGAAACCACAGGGAAGAATCTAATATTTGCGATGTTACATCTCTTAACGCAGACCCCAAAAGACCTTCAATTTTAATTTTTTACATGATGGTTAGATTTTAAGAACAAACACGGGAAAATATAAAATATTGTTTATATTCCATTTAGTTTAAAAAATGTACCTAAATACTATTTGTGAAATTTTTAATAATTAAAATACAAACTTGGCGCTCTTTTTTAGATTTCAGTACATTTTGTGGCTGACTTGTAACGCAAAAGCGATTTTTGTATAAAAGAAAAGCTTTTGGTGTGATTCTTATTTAACAAGGTGGCTATAAGGCCTTTCGAAGTTAGTTGGTTGAGGTCTAAAATAGAATAGATTTCTCCAAGTCAATAACAAGATTTTCTATAAGACTTTTGAATAGTATCGATATAGTGCGGATTTGAATAAGATTTCAAACAAATATTTATTCATGGCGAAAAATACTAACATAAGCAAAGGAAATAATTAATCATTATTATTTATTTAAGTATTATTCGTCAATCCAGGGAAGGTTCTCACTTAGATAAATAATAAATGTAAAAATAAGAAACCATAAATACAAGGTGGCGCAAAAATAACCTTCCGATGTTTTTTGGCTGTAATTTAAAAAAAAAAATGAAAAACTTTGATTCTTCTTGTGGATTATTTTTATTTGGTCTTTTAATTTTTTTTACATCAAGTCGAGAATATGATGTCATGTAAATGGCCGCCGCCACAGTTGATTGTCATTTGAGTCCTTTTTATGGCATTTTCGTCTTTAAGAGCTGCAAGAGTCTGAGGCTTGTTGACATAAACCCGCGACTTCAAAAAGCCCCACAATAAGAAGTCTGGAGCGGTCAAATTAGGCGATCTTGCTGGCCAGTGCAAATCGCCAAAACGGGAGATTAGGCGCCCGGGAAATGCATCCTTCAGCATATCGGTTGTGGCACGTGCAGTGTGTGCCGTTGCACCGTCCTGTTGGAACCACATGTTTTCCAATCCCAATTCATCAAGTTGCGGCAAAAAGAACTCGTTGATCATTGCTCTGTAGCGCTCACCATTCACAGTAACCGTTTGGCCCGCGACGTCTTCGAAGAAAAAAGTTCCGATGACTCCTCCAGCGAAAACAGCACACCATACAGTGACTTTGAGCGAGTGTAATGGCTCTTCGTGGCTTACACGCCGATTTTCAGTGCCCCAGAAGCGTAAATTTTGCTTATTTACGTACCCGATAAGATGGAAATGGGCCTCATCACTCATGATTATTTTTGATGAATAATCATCTTCCTCTTGGTGGTGATTAAGGATGGCTTGAGCGTATGTTAGACGCGATTGGCGGTCAGCAGCTAACAGCTGATACACCGTCTGGACTTTGTACGGAAACATCTTCAAATCTTGTACCAAAATTCGCTGTAAAGACCGTCGACTGATACCCATTTGCGTGGCACGTCGTCTGCAATATTCTCTGCAGAACGGCTACTCCGGGGTCTGCCACGCCTGGCAGCATCTCGTGTTGTGCCAGTCTCTTCGAGGCGAGCGGCTAAACGTCGCAGTTTTTCACCAGCAGGCGTTGGACGGCTAGGAAATCTGCGACGAAATTCACGTTGTGCCAAAGTCACCGACCGATTATTGCTCAAATAAAAAGTCACCAATATTCCGCGTTCTGGAGCAGTGTAGCGTAACATTGTTTATTAACGTGTATTTCGCATGTGTTTACTACACAAATGTCAAAACAGAACTGACATTAGGGGCCAATCGCAAAATTTATAGCATTTTCTGATAGGAGGATTACTTTTGCGCCCCCTTGCATAACACAATGTTTCTGTTTGGTTTGTTATATATTGTTATAATATATATGAAAGGCTACAGTTCGCTTGGGGCGAACAGTATGATACCCTATCCATATCCCTATATGCCCCAAAGAAAAAAGCATTAAGAAGATGATGGATAGCATTTAATTTCATTCTATTATTAAAAAAAATGTTTTTTTTAAAAAAAAAAAACACCCCAAAATGTGGGCGTGGCCAAAAACTTTGTATGAGCGATATGTTGGAAAAAATATGGGCTAAATATCTTGTTAAACATTTTTTTTCGCTTTCAATGAAAATTTTCGAAGAAAACAGTATTTTATTAAAAAACGCCAACAAAAAGTAGGCGTGGCAAAAACCTCGTGACTAACTTATAAAGGAGGGCAGTGCCTACATATGTTGTGAAGATTATAACACTTTATCTCTCTAACTTTAGCTTTAAAACAGTTTTTTCTAAATTGTGGGCGTATTCAAAAAAATGTTACCACTAACCATTTCGGAGGCCTAGGGAATATGGTCCAAATTTCAACTTCCTAGCTTAATTCTAAAGGCCTAAAAATTGCGTACGGACGGACGGACGGATATTGCTAGATAGTCTTAGGATTTGGTCCTGATCATAAATATATATACTTTTATGGGTCTACGACGAATATTAAGGAGTGTTACAAACTATGTGTCAAAATTAATATACCCTTAGGATAGGGTGTAAAGATAAAATTATTTTCGCTTTTAAGGTCGAAGTAACATCCTATATAACTACATCTACGACGTTTGAAATAAAATAGTATCAGTTAATCAATTTTAATTCTTTACTCTGTATTGCGTGTTGGGCTGGTACGAGAATGGCCTCGAGTTCGATTTTTGGACAAGGCTAAGTAATTTTTAAATTTGAATAAAATTTATTTCCTCTTCAGAAAAACTTTCACAAAACTTGACGCATTCAAGTAATGGAAAATATATTTTTTTAATTTCTTTAAGATTTCCGTAATAACTTCTGTAAGTACTTAAAGCAACACGTAACGTAAGAAGAAACTACAGGTAGACTTCACTAAACACGGGGGTAACGTTCCAGAAAAATATCGTGCTAAACGAAATAAGAAACCGGTGCAAAAGTAGCAGTTACGTTCCAAATCTCCAAAAATATTTTTTTATTAATTTCAAGATTACTTTTATTTAAAGCTTTTATTAATTCATACATAAGAAAATAAACAAAACCATAACTGCTCTTTGTGCAATATGTTGATCGCACAAAAAAAGTCTTCTAAAAATTTACAACATTAAAATTAATCGCTGTTTACGTTCTCCATTCGCGGCAGTGTAGTTATTTTTGTTGAAAAAATCTGTTATTTTCGCTTGATTGGTACAAAGCTTTTTGTTCGCTTCCTTCTAAGGTGGTATGGTATCTCTTTTAAATTTCAGTCGAATTTCTATTGAAGGATATGCATTTAAAAAGGACGCTAAACTTAATGCGAGACCTATTCCATGTGTTAAGTCTCTCACTGTTATCTCTTTAGGATCACTTTCTGCATCGCTGCTACTGGCATTCTGTAATCACAGTAATCATGTCAATTAAGTCCGTGTCCTGCAATAAAACATGAATGTCTTCGGTTCGGTTCGGTTTTCAAATCCTTCGCCTTCAATTCGTGAAAATCTCAGCAAATTCAGTTTCTCGCGATTCGACTTCTGTTCTTTTTCGACTGCTGCTGGCCAAAGTTGTTTCAAACATCCATTTAATGTTGGCATTTTTAGCTCCTTTATACATTGAGATACGATTTGGATGCAGTCCTTAATAGGAAATTGTTTCCATGCTTATGTAACACCCATGGAGTTAGACTCTCTAAGATTTAAAGCGTAAATAAGACCGTGTTAAAACGAGGCCGTGCTATAAGAAAGACGTTTTAAATGAGGCCCACCTGTATTGCTTTTATAGAGCATGTGAACAAAGGTCTTAAGGAAAGTGTCATACAGTTGTTCTGGAGATAAGAAAAAAGCTGTCCTTGGCCCTTATGAAAACTAAATTGTGACTTGGGCCCGCTCCTTACCAAGTAATCTTTACTGATCCGGAGGGTTTTACATTTACAATGTTTGAAGAGATCATTTATACCATTCCCCCATTTAACACTAACCCCTTACCAAACCCATTTTACCTTTCCCTCAAAATCGTACCCCTTGAATTCTTACCTTATCCCACCTAACTTAACATATACTTTTTAGGACGGTCTCACAATTGCAACGTTTAAGAACTTTCGAAATCAGAAAAATGCTCATAACATCCTTTCTCTTAATATATAAATTTTATGCTCAGTTGGCATGTATACAGTTTTTTTTTTTTTTTGGATTCCCAAGTCTTCAAGATCTTGCTAAGGACACGACGCTTATATAATACCCAAGTCCATTTGCTGAACTATTGAGGTCATGTTAGGAGGAAAATACTTAAGCTTTATGAACTTTAACTTAGCCTTTACCCGCTTTGGGTTAGATGGGCAGTTATCAATGATGAACAATACCTTGCGCTGTGATATTCCAAATTTTGCATCAAGCTTCAAAAGTCAACTCATAAAAAGATTTGCTGTCAAGATCGTTGGTTAGCTACATAATCTACCGGCAAAGATTTATTTTTTTTATTAAAGCAGCCGTGGTTTTTGCTCTTCCCGATTATTAAGAGCTTTTACTTTTCTGAGCCACAGTCAGGTTGGATCCCAGCCATGTTACTGTTTTTTAATTGTACTTGCCTCCAAAATATTTTTTACCTTTTAAAGCCAAGGTGCGTGTCGGCAAACATTTAAAAAAAACACCCGTCTCTTCGACATTAAAAAAATCGTCCTGTTTGAATCCTCTGACAACCTCTGAGATCTTTTCATCGGCTTTTGTTTTGTCAACAGAAGCGCTTTCACCAGATAAAACTTTGCAAATTAGGAAAATCTAAACTCCTTGCAAATTCCAGCCGTTGTTTTTTTTAACAGGAATAGCTCTCTTTCAGATCACATGGTAAATTATTCCAACGCATAGGTACCTCTGAGCCAATTAAAAACAGTCCGGCGCTTTCATACTCACAAACCTTGTTCCGCCTTATCTGACCACTAATAAAGGGTGATTTTTTAGCTGGTTTGGTTTTGGCAACACTGGTTTTGACAGCTGACGTGTGTTTAGAACCTTGTGTCACTGTCAAACAGCTTCAGTTTGGTTTGCAATTTAACCATGGATCGTCTTACAAATGAACAACGCTTGCAAATTATTGAATTTTACTATCAAAATTCGTGCTCGGTTCGAAATGTTCATCGCGCGCTGCTTCCATTTTATAATCGGCATTCTCGACCTTCTGAGCAGTCTATTCGGAAGATTGTGACCAAATTTCGCACCAAATTTACTTTGTTGGACATTAAACCACCAACACGTTTACGTACTGTGCGTATTGAAGAAAATATTGCGGCCGTATCAGCTAGTGTGACAGAAGACCGCGAAATGTCGATTCGGCGCCGTTCCCAGCAGTTAGGCCTTTGTTTCAGCACTACGTGGAAAATTTTGCGGAAAGATTTGGGCGTAAAGCCTTTTAAGATACAGCTGGTGCAAGAACTAAAGCCAGCCGACCTACCACAACGCCGAATTTTTGGTGAATGGGCTCTTGGAAAGCTGGCCGAGGATCCGCTTTTTTATCGAAAAATTGTGTTCAGCGATGAGGCTCATTTTTGGTTGAATGGGTACGTAAATAAGCAAAATTGCCGCATTTGGAGTGAAGATCAGCCAGAAGCATTGCAACAGCTACCAATGCATCCCGAAAAAGCCACTGTTTGGTGCGGTTTATGGGCCGGCGGCATTATTGGGCCATATTTCTTCAAAGATGATGCGAATCGCAGCGTTACTGTCAATGGTGAACGCTACCGAGCGATGATAACAAACTTTTTTTTGCCCGAAATGGAAGTTCTTGACTTGCATGATATGTGGTTTCAACAAGACGGTGCCACATGCCACACAGCACGCGAAACAATGGCGCAATTGCGAGGCGAGTTTGGTGAACAGTTAATTTCACGTTTCGGGCCGGTCAATTGGCCGCCTAGATTGTGCGATTTGACACCATTAGATTATTTTTTGTGGGGGTATGCCAAGGCTAATGTGTATAGGGACAAGCCCGCTTCGATTGACGCACTGGAAGCCAACATCCATGCATTCATTCGTGAGATACCGGCCGATATGTGTGAAAGAGTATGCCAAAATTGGACTCAGCGGATGGGCTACCTGAGACGCAGCCGCGGTCAACATTTGCATGAAATTATCTTTAAACATTAAATTGCAAGGTTCAAACTATCGATTCAAATAAATATTTCATTCATTTTTTCGAATTTTTTGTGTTTTTTTTTTTAAAAAAAGTTCTAAACCTCTTAAAAAATCACCCGTTACTAACTTGCTTAAATCGCTCAAACCAAATTTCATTATTGGCGGCGATTTTATTGCGAAACACACGTTCTGGGGTTCTAGATACATCTCGCGAAAAGGCAGAATGCTCTATGGGGCAGGTATGGAGTACAGTTGTGATTTCCACTCGACGGGCAAACCGACTTACTGGCCAACTGATACCTCAAAAATACCTGATCTGATAGATTTTTTCGTCGTGAAAGGAATATCTACCAACCACATTAAAGTTGCAGAGAGCTTTGATCTGTCATCTGATCATTCACCGGTTATTTTAACATTGAGTGTAAAACTAGTCAACAACCTAGAGCCAGCGAGATTAACTGGTAAAACAACTAACTGGGAAGGCTTTAGGAACGAAATTGAAGTGAATGTTGAACTGAGCGTTCCACTTACGACACCTTATGAACTTGAAGCTGAAGTTGATCGCTTCGTTGAGGTCGTTCAGCTCGCCTCCTGGAATAATACGTCTAACCCAAGGAACAGCGAAAAAAGATTCCAATTATTCATTTTGGAAAGCTGTAAAAGGCGCCAAAAGGCCTAAAATCCCCGCGCCGCCAATAAAAATAAATCAAAATGAATGGGCAAGGGAAGACAAAGAAAAAGCGGACGTTTTTGCAGCCCATCTCGAAGAAACCTTTAAACCGTATGATGGTCAAGCGGCTCACGACAGTACCAATAGTGGGACGGAATTACTATTTGATGAATTTACACTCACGAATGCAACACTAAGGGAACTAAACTAATCTCTAAAACATAAGAAAGCTCCTGGTTATGATTTGATCACCGGAGAAGTTCTCAAAGTTCTGCCTAGAAAAGCATTAATTAAGCTTCTATATATTATAAATGCTGCGCTCAGATTAAAACACGTGCCGAGCCAATGGAAAGTTGCGGAAGTCATTATGGTTTTAAAACCAGGAAAACCGCCAAATGAAGTAAAATCGTATAGACCAATTTCGCTTCTCCCAGTCATATCCAAAGTTTTCGAGAGGATATTACTAAGGCGTCTACAACCGGTTATAGAAGATAATAATCTCATCCCTGACCACCAGTTTGGGTTCAGAACCAAGCATTCGACAATTGACCAAGTGCATAGAATTACTGACGTAATCGAGAAAGCATTTGAGGAAAAAAAGATATGCTCAAGCGTATTCCTTGACGTCTCACAAGCCTTTGATAAGGTGTGGCACGACGGCTTAAAATTTAAATTACGACAAGTTCTCCCCGTTCGGCTATATGATATTTTAGAATCATATCTCGGGAATAGACTCTTCCGTGTTAGGCATGAAAGCGAATACTCGGAGCTTAAAGAAATTTCGGCTGGCGTACCGCAAGGAAGCGTCCTTGGGCCGCTTCTCTATCTGTTATATACTCGCGATATACCAAGAGAAGATTGCACTACCCTCGCTACGTTCGCCGACGACACCGCGACTGCAAAACTGCAAACCGCACTGAATAAAGTAAATGAATGGACGAGGGACTGGCGAATCGCCCTCAACGAAACTAAATCTGTTCACGTGAATTTCACGTATAAGAAAACTAATGACTTGCCAATTTTTCTAAACATGGCCCGAATACCCTTTGCAAACGAGGCCAAATACTTGGGAATGACACTCGACGCAAAGCTGAAAGGGAATTCGCACGTGAAAATAAAACGTAAAGAACTCGATATCAAATATAGAGAAATGTACTGGTTACTCGGAAAGCATTCCCAGCTCAGTACCGAGCTTTTATACAAGCAAGTGCTAAAGCCGGTGTGGACCTACGGTATACAACTTTGGGGTTGTACGAAGAAAACAAATGCCAATATTTTACAAACTTTTCAAAATAGAGTGATTAGAGAAATTGTCCACGCTCCGTGGTATATTAGAAACAACGATATCCACAGGGATCTCGGAATTCCTACAATCGAAGCTGAAACTAGAAGCATCGCGCGAAAGCATAGAAACCGACTAATCGGACATATCAATAATACAGTCCGACACAATTTGGATGAGAATAATTTATTGCGCCGACTACAAAGAACGAAACCTGTCGACTTGGCAAGATAAGGATTAACCGCGTCCTATTTGCGGAACATGCAAGATCTTTCAGTGGAAAGTAACCTGTCAAATGTTTTTTATTTCGCGATAGAAAAATTGCTTGATAAGTTATATCTTAGTTGCAGTATCTAACATTCTATAGAAGGGTGGTGTTTTTAGTCAGTAAAAATCTGACACTACTATGAGCACGCGCTTGCTATCCTCATAGTGTCCTTGGAAGATTTTCACCTTCCCTCGGGAAAAAAAAATGCATCGCGCACACAAACGTACGTCTCTATATGAAAAACTGCGCTGCTTATTCCTTGTGTTGTTAACTTGACTCCATTTCACCATATCATATGGGCTGAAAGAGAGCAATTAATAATTCGACCTAGTTGTGCTTATAACGGGTGATTTTTTAAGAGGTTTAGAACTTTTTTTAAAAAAAAAAACACAAAAAATTCGAAAAAATGAATGAAATATTTATTTGAATCTCATAGTTTGAACCTTGCAATTTAATGTTTAAAGATAATTTCATGCAAATGTTGACCGCGGCTGCGTCTCAGGTAGCCCATCCGCTGAGTCCAATTTTGGCATACTCTTTCACACATATCGGCCGGTATCTCACGAATGAATGCATGGATGTTGGCTTCCAGTGCGTCAATCGAAGCGGGCTTGTCCCTATACACATTAGCCTTGGCATACCCCCACAAAAAATAATCTAATGGTGTCAAATCGCACAATCTAGGCGGCCAATTGACCGGCCCGAAACGTGAAATTAACTGTTCACCAAACTCGCCTCGCAATTGCGCCATTGTTTCGCGTGCTGTGTGGCATGTGGCACCGTCTTGTTGAAACCACATATCATGCAAGTCAAGAACTTCCATTTCGGGCAAAAAAAAGTTTGTTATCATCGCTCGGTAGCGTTCACCATTGACAGTAACGCTGCGATTCGCATCATCTTTGAAGAAATAAAAAGCAAAAAAGTAAATTTGGTGCGAAATTTGGTCACAATCTTCCGAATAGACTGCTCAGAAGGTCGAGAATGCCGATCATAAAATGGAAGCAGCGCGCGATGAACATTTCGAACCGAGCACGAATTTTGATAGTAAAATTCAATAATTTGCAAGCGTTGTTCATTTGTAAGACGATCCATGGTTAAATTGCAAACCAAACTGAAGCTGTTTGACAGTGACACAAGGTACTAAACACACGTCAGCTGTCAAAACCAGTGTTGCCAAAACCAAACCAGCTAAAAAATCACCCTTTATAATCACTTTTTTCAAGCGCGGAGCGTGGTGAACAGTAGATAGATGAAATTCTAAGAGTACGCTGATTGTTTTTTACTCGAATCGTGCATAGTTGCATAGTTTCAAGCTCTATCTTCAAGTCTTCGTATTGTTCAATACAGTCTTTAATAAACAATGGTGATCCACCTCTCGCGTTTCCCGATGGGTGACAAGCGTGGAAATCATTATAGCCTTTTATTTTCAAAATTGATCGCTCTTTTACGTGGGTTTCAGTAATCAAGCAAATGTCAATATCTTTTTCGCGCATGAATACTTCCAATTCGTCAAGTTTTTGCAAAAGTCCGTTTGCATTCCAAGTACATATTTTAAACATTGGTTTTTCATTCATATTACATTTGAAGTACGCGTTTTCCTTGAATTATTTTCGAGCTTAACCAACCGATCGAGAATAATTTTATTTATTTTGCTTTGTTCTTCAAGTTTCTCGAGAATAACTGAGAAAACATGAGAAACAGGGTCTGGCGAAGTTTCGACTTTTTTTGGTTTTTCGAATGCCGCGGCCTGAGCGTAGGTCTGCACTCTGGCTGTCCGAAGGCCATTATTCGATGGCTTTCCTGGCGGTAATTTTTGAATAGAGTTTCTTTTGACAGTAGAGGACAAGGGCTTTACTGCTGTCTCTCTTTCTTTGATATTTTTACGTTCAGGAACCGGAGGTCTTAAATTGCCTACTATCTCCTGAGAGGTCTTACGCTTTGTCTTAGGTAGCGGTTTCGATTTAGCATTTTGGGGCTTAAGGAGCACATCTCTCCGTTTTTGAAGCTCCTTAGCTACTTCACAGCCTCTATAATTTGCCGGGTGCTTTCCCTTGCAATTAGCACAGGTAGGGGAGGATTGTTTGTTTACTCCACAGTCTTGGGAGAGGTGATTTCCGCGCATTTCACACATCGCGGATCTTTTTGGCAATACATTTGCGTATGATTAAATCCTTGGCAACGTTTGCACTGTGGAATTATTCTTACATTTCTACGCATGGGTTCGATTTTTACCACGATATTCAATATTGTTTTAATTTGGTAGATATCTTCGATACTATCTGACCTATCGAATGTAAGCATAAAGAGCGGAAGTGCACGCCTTACCAGGACATCCTTATCGGCTTCCGTTTGTTGCGTCTCCTTCTTGATGATATTATTAGCATCAAGAATTTTAAACCCTTATAGAAGATAGACCAAGAGTCGTATCCGATCGATCTTGGATCTTATGGAGCACCAAGCTTCTATAGAAGCTTTTATTTTCCACATAAATAGATGCAAAGCTTCTTGGTACACCCTTTTTCGGGAGTATTTAGCCAATGTCCGACTTTTTTATAGGTATATGAAATCGGCGATTTCTGTCAAAAACTCAAACAGAATAAATGAAAATGTGCAAATAAATTTCGTATTCAAATCGATAGGCCAAACCTAAAACAGCTTGACGATTACACATTCTTGCCAAAGTTAATTTCAGCCTCAATTAAAGCTGAGACCATTTTACTTTTCCTGCGGCAGTTAAAGCAAACAAAATTCATTAAAATGCAACACCTCGCCTCTTAAATTCGTTCTTTCGCACACATAAATGTTGCCGCACAAAATCTCTATAAACATTTATGACATTTGACAAATTGAATTGGCACTCGTTCACTTGGAAAATTCATCTCCTCCAACCATTACTCAATGCGACGACACCTTACGGCAGTTGTCACATTACCGCCAAGTCATGGTTATAGTGCACACACTAATGAATGTCCTTAGGTTATATGCAGGTGTGTGTGTGTGTGCAAGCAGTTTGCTTTCATTTTTTCGCCACTTCCGCACCCCAATTCCATTGAAAAGGGGCAATTTTTCCTGGAACTGGAACTAATTTTTGACTCGTTCGAGATTTTTGTGCGCTTCGCTTGTTTTATGGTGGTGCTTTTGAAATTTGATGCCCCCGAAAAAATAAACTGAATAAACTGGCGCACGAGAACCAGTTTCATTCAAGAACAAGTGTCCGTAGATAATTGAATTATTTGCGCACTTGAGAGCAGTTCATTGTCCTTTATGGGTGTGAAGGACTGTGTTAATTTCCCTTTATTAGGTAAAGAAGGATTTATTACTGTTTCATTAGAAAATGTTTGAAAGGAATTAATAGAGTGAATAATAAAACCTGCCATTAGGTAGGTCTAAGGGACAATTTGCTGCTGCAGGTGGATGGTGAAAAAATTAAGAAATTCTTGGACAAGGATCGATAAAATAGAATGCAGATGGCAATGCAAATTCAACTGACTGATTCAATGAACCATTAAGACCAACCATTGGCGGAACAACTCTGCAAACAAATCAAAAAAAAAAAAAAATAAAGACTCCTTAGCTGTGCAGATCACCATCATGAGCGGAATAACAGCAGCCACCCAACACCTCAAGCATCCATAAAACCATACCTACTACCACGTCGTCGTTGTGACTTGCGGCAGTAGAGTCTCAACAACAACAAGAACAGCATGAACGACAACTAGCAACTGTCATAACTCTCCGCAGTTGGCACGACTCTTATCTCATTACTTACACCCAAAGCCCATTAATGTCAGCTCCGCGTTAAAAATCGATGGATTGGACGGTTGGCAAGCTCTTCTGCGCAACATCAAAGACGTGCCGCGCCACGCCGCGCTTCCAGGTGGTAATTACATACATATACATAGGTACATGCATGTTTACACAGATCTTGCTGAATCGCGCGATAACTACATGAGCAGCAAGATGCATGGCATGGCGGCTGCTAGCATCTAATTACTTTTATGCTTCTCAGGCTTAACCATCATCGTGGTTGTGGGTCCTCTTAATTCGCGCCCCATTCGTGGCTGTGCCCCCTTTGCGTAAATGCCTACTATACTCTTGCTGGGTGGCAGGCAGCCATTATGCGTGGCGGCTACGGGAAGCTTTAGTTTTTGAAACTACCTACTGTACGCGCACGTTGAGTGACAAAACTTTTCCCCCCTAATTAGGGACACAATTCGTTGATATCCGGTTAAGCTTCGGATGTCGACCGCAAAGTTATTAAGTGATACCGTTTCTTGAATATTCGTATTGTGTCCACACCGACCGCCCCCCTGTCGACTGATGCGAAGAGCGTAATTGAGCATAATTACTTTTTGGGTTAATTGTATGTGATTAGGGACGCCGCATACATATGGGAAACCGCAAGCTTCCAGCAACACTTACATGGTGACAGGCAATGGAAATGAACCACAAATGTGACATAAGAATGACAGACGGAATGACATGCTTCTCTACATGTTGATGTTCCAGATGATTGGTTACATTTATTCGAAACGAGACAAATTGCTCTGAGGTTAATGGACACCTTATGCTCGAAATGATCATTTCAAGTTTTTTGGATTTTCTATAAAATTGGACAAGAAGCGGGCAGAAGTATGATCGTGCACACTTGGGAGATCTTTAACATGCGAGAAAGTCAAGTTAAATTTCAAACAAAGAACCTACTTAACTTAAAGTCTTGGTACTGGCTTCGGGTTTTGCTAAACGATATCCGGTACCTCAGTAGCTAAATAGAGTTTAACAAAAAAAGAAACCCCAGGGTACTGTTAAATTGTATGTAAAAATTAACATTGGAATCAGGAAGATAGTTTAGTGAGTGAGTAGTAGTAAAGTGGTCTGGCGTCTGGAGGTGCAGTCTTCCTTGTCGCCTCTAATGTTGATCAAATATCCTCTTGGTTGGAGCACTATTGTCCATTCACACGATGAAGCCGAAGCGGTTCGACTTTTTGTACTTCTGCATGCATATCTGGGTATCTTGGCTCGTAGAAATCTTGGTTATATCTTGCCCTTCATTCGCCTTCTTCAATCACCGAACCGAACATCAGTCGAAGAATTTTTCTTCCGAATCAGCCGCACATTAACTCTCCTTAATCGGACTGAAATTAAAAAAGTATGAGTATCAAAATTCAATCACGGGCGGACAGCTGGGGAACAGATTAAAAATTTGACACAGGCGGGGATTCTGTGTTGATATAGGATACTTTTTAAAACGTAAAGAGGTACTATTTTTAAGGGCATAAGCTTACAAAATTATTTAAACGTTAATAAATAGAAGAAATACAATTATTGAGAAGTAGTTTTAAGGACCTGCATATAAAGACAACATTAACCATTATACGCCGCAAATAAATTCTGCTAAGGGCATGATCGTTCTACCATCAGGAGAGTTCAATGCAGTCAAATGCGGCTATAAAGGTGACTAATGACATTTTTCTCACTGGTATACTGAAAGGAGTGAGTGCAGTGAACCAGTGGTTCAGTGCCTTGGACTAATACGCAAGAAGTCTCAAGTTTATATCCGACACGTACCACTTAATAGTTTTTATTAGTTGTCCCACCTCTTGTGAAAGTCGGACAAACATCCGAGAGTAAGAACTGTCTTGAGGAGCTTCTCAAAAATAAAGTTCGAAATCGGCATACGACAATGGTTGAAGAAGCTAGGCCTTAGGTCCTTATGGGCCGACCACACCTAATATTTCTTCTATACTAACAGGAGAAAAAATTATGACATCCTGAGAGTCAGGAGAAGAAGTTAGGTAGGAATCTTAGTGAGTGTGAATTTTCAATGGCAATGCACATAATTTTAAGTACCCTTATCTGTACGTAGTTTTCTCCTAGAGTGTAGAATCTGTTTATTGCATGTGCATTTTGATATCTAAATGTACACTTTACTGAAAATAATAAATCAGTTTTAGCAATTGTCTCACATTTCTTTTAATTTAAAATTATATAATTAAAAAAAAAACTATAGAATTCAAATTTGGGATGTCAATTTTGTGAATTCCTCCAAAAAGAGAAAAACTTAAGTATAATTCCCTCTCCATATACCTAGATGGAACAAAGAAAATTTTATTATCTATGAATTCTATAAAAAATAAAGTGCACAACTGCGTCACACGAAACTTTCTCGATACATGAGATGCGTTTTTAAACCGCAAAATGAATCGAAAATGTAATTAAATCACTTTTTAGGTTTTGGAAAATTAGATTTTCTCCAAAACGGCACCTACGATTTTGATGTAATTTCGCACATTGGACACTTTTAATATAATTGTTCGAAATACAAGAAACATTTTCAAAATCCTTAGAACCGTTTTTCAGAAAATGAATTTAATTTAAATTTAAGAAAATCGTTATATGAAAAAAAAAATTTTAAAAAAATTATTTCAAAAATCGAGATATTGCCAGTTTTATAAATTACCGTTAGTCGATTTTTTTTTTCGAAAAACTGAGTATGCAGAATTTTTGACCCCGTCAACCACCCCTAAGAACCACTTTCGAGAAAAATAGTAATAAGCGATTTTCACAAAAAAAAAAAATTGTATGGCAGGTACCGTTATTTCAAAATATAAAGCAAAAAAAAAAACGATGCCCCGAGATGTAACCCCAAGAACCTTATATAAGAAATTTGAAATAAATCCGTCGAACCGATTCGCCATACGACGCCCGGACAGACAGACAGACGGCATTGGCGGACCCACATTTTTAGACTTCTCTACAGTCGTAATATCATCCCTCATACTCAGCTTAAGTTCGACAAAAGGCTGTAGTTAATTCAACAAAATGATTTGTTTTGATTTAACTAAAGAGAAAAAGTTTTAACATCAAAAATTAACTAACCGGCTTAGTAGTGCCCAGCCAAGTTCTCCAGCTACTTTGGCACTATTTGTACCCTTATTTACAGGACTCAACTTCTAACTTCGCTTACAATAAAGCTAGGGTCATATTAAGCAGACGGGTAAAAGCTTTTTATTTTTATATTTTTACATCCGTACTACATTTAGTTTCCTCAAATTTATTTTTTAGCAACCGACTGCACTACCACCACACGATATTGCACAATCAGGTGCCTAAGTAAAATATTTCAGTACCCTAGTTTGCATAATAGTTGTCATAATAACAATACATTTAACACTTTCCGATTTTTCGCACAGTCTTATCAACAGATCCAAACATTTGATCGATTGTTCATTTAAATTTTTGGAAAATGTTCAGACATTTTTGGCCGATTAATCGTTTCTTTGGACGATAAGAGGATCGTTCACCCACGACGGTTTTTGCCGTGAGCCGTCTACGTTTGGTTAAATTTTTAACTCAGTTGGCTTCAGCATGTCGAAAATATGTGTTGCAAGTGAACACAACAACGGACGGCAGACAATTAAAAACCGTCTTGTGTGAAAGCGTGCGCAAAGTCACGGTCGTTGAAACGGCTGTTTTAAACATAACGGGTGATCCAAGTAGAGATTCAATAGCCTTTTTTGACAGATCACGTGTTTGGCATTTCATAATGGAAAGACTTACGCGTGAACAACGTTTACAAATTGTTCAACTTTTTTATGAAAATTCACGTTCTGTGAGGATTGTGTTTCGTGCACTTCGCTCAACTTATGGTCAACATAATCGGCCTACTGAGCGTACTATTCGCAACACCATCACCCATTTTGAGACCCAGCATTCATTATTGGATAATATTCGACCGAATAGACCACGTCCAGCACGCTGTGAAGAAAATATAGCGGCCGTAGCTGAGAGTGTACACGAAGACCGTAGAGAGTCGATTCGGCGCCGTTCGCAGCAACTCGGACTGACGTATGGAACGACTTGGCGCATTTTACGTCAAGATCTTAAATTGAAAGCGTACAAAATACAGCTTGTGCAACAACTGAAGCCGCTCGACCTTCCCAAGCGACATCGCTCCGCTCTATGGGCTCTTGAAAAGTTCCAAGAAGATCCGACGTTTTCGAGGAAAATTTTGTTTAGCGATGAGGCCCATTTCTGGCTCAATGGGTATGTACGAAGAGCAACCTGAAGAGGTTGAAGAACTGCCATTTCATCCAGAAAAAACAACGGTTTGGTGTGGTTTGTGGGCCGGTGGAATCATCGGTCCATATTTCTTTAAAAATTATGCCGGTGCGAACGTAACCGTCAATGGCGACCGTTATCGTGCCATGATAACCGACTATTTGATGCCTGAAATTGAAGCTCGCACTTCCCACACATCGCATCAATCAATGGACTTATTGAGAGAACATTTCGGTGAGCATATAATTTCACGTTTTGGGCCGGCCGATTGGCCACCAAGATCGTGTGATATCACACCGTTAGACTTTTTCCTGTGGGGATATGTAAAGTCAAAAGCTTATGCCGACAAACCCGCTTCGATTCAGGCCTTGGAGGAAAACATCACGCGTGTCATTCGCCAGTTACCAGTTACCAGTCGAAATGCTCGAACGAGTGATCGAAAATTGGACTCAACGGATGGACCATCTGCGACGTAGCAACGGCCAACATTTGATAGACATAATCTTCAAAAAATAAATGCCAAAGAATGTTCTTTCAAATGATAATAAACATTCTCCATTAAATTTTAATTTTCTGTGTTTTTTTTTTCTTTAAAAAAGTAGGGAACCTCGAAATGGATCACCCTTTATAAAACATATTGGTAACACTACATTATAAATTAAAAGAAAAATTAAGAAAAAAAATTGTAATGACAAAACCCAAAAAATGAACCCAATTATTTCAAGGTCTTAACTTAAGAATGGAAGTGTCATCCGTAAAGCAAGAACTTTTGTTCCTAAATTTAAAATACACATTGTCAAACTTTTAAGAATTTAAGTTATTATCTCAAGAACGAGTTGTTAAAACATCTCAACAATTAAAATCGTTCAGGCAAAACCGAATACAGTAAAATTTAATGAGCGAAAATTGTTGCCACAAGAATGCACTGTAAAAAACATAAGGAAAGGCTACAGTCCGCTTGGAGCGAACAGTATGATACCCTATCCCTATCCCTATATGCCCCAAAAAAAAACTTAAGAAGATGATGGATAGCATTTTATTTCATTCTATAAAATTTAGAAAAAAAAAAAACATTTTTTGAAAAAACGCCCCCAAAAAGTGGGCATGGCCAAAACTTTGTATGGGCGATATATTGGAAAAAATATTGGCTAAATATCTTGTTAAACATTTTTTTTCGGTTTCTATGAAAATTATCGAAGAAAACAGCATTTTAGTGAAAAACGCCCACAAAAAGTAGGCGTGGCAAAAAACTTTATATGACAAACTTATAAAGGAGGGCAGTGCCTACATATCTTGTGAAGGTTATAACCCTCTATCTGTCCATCTGTAGCTTTAAATCGGTTTTTTCTAAATTGTGGGCGTGGCAGTGGGCGTATTCCAAAAAAATTTACACTTAACCATTTCGGAGCCTTAGGGAGTATGTGGTCAAAATTTCAGCTTTCTAGCTTGAATTTAAAGGCCTAAAAATTGCGTACGGACGGACGGACGGACGGACGGACATTGCTAGATAGTCTTAGGATTTGGTCCTGATCATAAATATATATACTTTTATGGGTCTACGACGAATATTAAGGGGTGTTACAAACTATGTGTCAAAGTTAATATACCCTTAGGATAGGGTATAAAAATATTCAAAAGTAAATTGTTGGCTCAAGAACAATATGTGTCAAAAATTTAAAAATATAATTTGTTGTAGCGGCTATACAAAATATAACCATTATTTGAATCGAAAACCCTCAAAACTTATAAGTATTACTTTAGTAATTAGATATTTTATATACATTCTACTTGTTTAGACTTTTTTATGACAAAATGTAATTTGGTTAAAAAAAAAATAAAATTTGCAGCCCTTCAACTTACCTTGAAAATAACCATTGTTTGAGCAATCGATTAACTATCAGAATCATCATCAGAAAAAAGTCACAGTACCTATGTATTCAAAAGTGATTTTCAAGAATAAAAACGCTGAAAATGGTAGTTTAAGGAAATAAATGTTCTTTTTATTCATATGGCATTTCTTAAAGATATCTTAAATTTATTACAAAAGTGTAAAACTAAAATCAAACAACTCCTTGAGAACTGTTTAAGATGACTCTCGTTACACACTTCCAAAATTTAACAATATTCCTAATGTAAAAGCAATCTAAGTTTTACCGTATTTCGAATGCCTGAAAATTTTCTTAAATACTTGGCATATCCAAAAGTAGATATTTTCGGAGTCTTATTATTAATTCACGTAATTCACTTTGTAATAAAAACTTTTGTTATCACGACCGCAGTTCACAAGACAATGACGATTTTCAGGAAGGTAAAGATTTACAGTTAGTTATTCACGAGTTTAAGTACATATTCTTGTGTCAAGAACTAGTTGTTGGCGACATAACATTTTTTATTTTCATCTCAAGAATTGATTCTTGAAGGAACAGTTACATTGTTTAATTTACAATGATTCAAGTATACAATACTTGCGCCAACAATTTTTATTGTTAAAGTTGATGATGATTTATTTTTAAGGAAATTCATCAAATTTTTTTGTTGACCCCAAAAGAACTAGTTCTTGAAAGCAGACTGTCATACAAATCAATTAACTTTTTTCATTGTCATGGCAAATATTTTAATTCTTCATAATAATTGTTAATTGAAGAACGAATTCGAAAAACATCTTCCGTTTTTTAAAAATTATTAAGAATGTCAACATTTTTTTATCAAAAATTTTATTTCTAAACTGAGAATTTGATTAAAAAAAAAACAAAAATGAGGCAACAATGTTTAACTCAAAATTTTACAAGAATGGCAAGTTCTTCGGATAACAATGATTTTTTTTCCGATTGTATCTAACTCTTTATTGCTTCTTACAATTTTGACTCCAATAAATAGAAAAGAACTTTTGAATCCGCACCAATTTATTTGTGGATTGAAAAAATTGACATTTGTATGGACTGCGAATGGTCTGCGTTGTCAAAGATACGATATTTTTGAATACTTTCATACCAACATCCGCACACCTACTATCCGATGGTTTGCATGATAAGGTGAAGGTAAAAAAAAACAGTGCAACTCACTCCGCAGTCAATCTGCCTCACTCCTTGTGAATTACATAGAATTTTGTAAAATTTTAATCAGTTTCCTTATATTCAGATTTCATAGTCTATTCATTTTATATCCTATTGTGTTTGCATTGTTTCAAGTGAAATTAACAAACTTATGGTTTCCTAATCATCAGAAAAATGTACAGCATTTGAAATACATGGTGCGACGCCCTAACCGCAACTACAGTGGAGGTAAAGGGCTCCCTGAAATTACGCCATAGGAAATTACGCCCATAAATTAAAATGGAAAAAGAGCCCAAAAATCTTCCTACAAAAATGTGGCATTATTTCCTAGGTAAAAACGCCCAAAATATTTTGACACAATTGTCAAGAATTTTGGCCTCTTTCCCAACATTTTTTGGGCATTTTTTCAGTTTTCTTAAATCTTTTGGAAAAAAAACCCACAAAAAGTGTTTGGGTTTTTTTTTCCAAATTGAAAAGAAAAAAAACGCCAAAAATTGTTTCCCTATCGGTGCAGGTAATTTATTCTACAGGGTGATTTTTTAAGAGGTTTAGAACTTTTTTTAAAAAAAAAACACAAAAAATTCGAAAAAATGAATGAAATATTTATTTGGATCGATAGTTTGAACCTTGCAATTTAATGTTTAAAGATAATTTCATGCAAATGTTGACCGCGGCTGCGTCTCAGGTAGCCCATCCGCTGAGTCAAATTTTGGCATACTCTTTCACACATATCGGCCGGTATCTCACGAATGAATGCATGGATGTTGGCTTCCAGTGCGTCAATCGAAGCGGGCTTGTCCCTATACACATTAGCCTTGGCATACCCCCACAAAAAATAATCTAATGGTGTCAAATCGCACGATCTAGGCGGCCAATTGACCGGCCCGAAACGTGAAATTAACTGTTCACCAAACTCGCCTCGCAATTGCGCCATTGTTTCGCGTGCTGTGTGGCATGTGGCACCGTCTTGTTGAAACCACATATCATGCAAGTCAAGAACTTCCATTTCAAAAAAAAAGCAAAAAAAAGTTTGTTATCATCGCTCGGTAGCGTTCACCATTGACAGTAACGCTGCGATTCGCATCATCTTTGAAGAAATATGGCCCAATAATGCCGCCGGCCCATAAACCGCACCAAACAGTGGCTTTTTCGGGATGCATTGGTAGCTGTTGCAATGCTTCTGGCTGATCTTCACTCCAAATGCGGCAATTTTGCTTATTTACGTACCCATTCAACCAAAAATCAGCCTCATCGCTGAACACAATTTTTCGATAAAAAAGCGGATCCTCGGCCAGCTTTCCAAGAGCCCATTCACCAAAAATTCGGCGTTGTGGTAGGTCGGCTGGCTTTAGTTCTTGCACCAGCTGTATCTTAAAAGGCTTTACGCCCAAATCCTTCCGCAAAATTTTCCACGTAGTGCTGTAACAAAGGCCTAACTGCTGGGAACGGCGCCGAATCGACACTTCGCGGTCTTCTGTCACACTAGCTGATACGGCCGCAATATTTTCTTCAATACGCACAGTACGTAAACGTGTTGGTGGTTTAATGTCCAACAAAGTAAATTTGGTGCGAAATTTGGTCACAATCTTCCGAATAGACTGCTCAGAAGGTCGAGAATGCCGATCATAAAATGGAAGCAGCGCGCGATGAACATTTCGAACCGAGCACGAATTTTGATAGTAAAATTCAATAATTTGCAAGCGTTGTTCATTTGTAAGACGATCCATGGTTAAATTGCAAACCAAACTGAAGCTGTTTGACAGTGACACAAGGTACTAAACACACGTCAGCTGTCAAAACCAGTGTTGCCAAAACCAAACCAGCTAAAAAATCACCCTTTACAAGGAGTTTTGGGCTCAATTTCCATTTTAAATTTTGGAAATTATGCCAAAAAAAAGAGCTTTTTCTGTCGTAATTTCCATTTTACTTATTGGTTCCTTTTCCTAAGATTTTGGCGTAGTTATCAAACTTTCTGGCGTGTTTTCCTTTTAAGTTCTTCCAAAAATATTACGCCCAAATTATTTTTGCCTTTTTCCGAAATACTTTTTGGTGCAATTTCAGGGGGACGAGGTAAAGTTGACGAAATTTTATTTTCGTAAATTCTCCTGACTCCACAACGTGGTTTGTGAGTTGTGCCTGTGATTGCATCGTTGGGGATCTCCCGAAACTATGATTCCCCAACTGATCATACTATATCCCGGTGTTTATTTTGTTAAAATAGTGTGGGACCAAATTTTACAGCTTTGTGCCCCTGTTTTGTAAATTTTAGAAGTTAATACATATTATTAAAAAATATCTATATGTAATTATTTTTTACGATAAATGAGCTAAATAAAAGCCAATAATCGACTTTCCTTTTGCACAGAGGAAAGGGAAATACGCGAAACTGTGATAATTACCATTCAATTAAGCTGATGTCACTCACCATGAAGATCGTTGAGCGGTAATTGGATGGTCACCTAAGATAAATAATACGGCTGTCTGACGACCAGTGCGGGTTTGTCGCCAGTAAATCAACCGCAGATGCAATCCAAGGTATAAGGATCATAATCGAAAAGCATCGTGATTCCTTAAAGGATCTGCATATGATTCTGGTTGATTTTGTAAAAGCATTCGATAGACAACCAAGAGATCTGATATAGGTAGCGCTAAGACAACGATTAGTTCCAGAAGCCTACGTACAGATGATCATGGACATGTACGAGTGAGCGAAGACAAAAGTCAGATGTCCCGCAGGAGTCACGAATGAATTTCCTATAAAAGTCGGTGTTCACCAGAGAAGTGTCTTAAGTCCTTTGCTCCTTATTACGGTCCTAGATTATCTGCTTGAGGGAAAAGTGACGGACCCTAAAGTGCATCAGTTATTCTTTGCTGGCGATGGATCCATCATAAGCGATGATCAGTCTTACGAGCACTTGATGTTTGGGTAGATGCTTTAGAGGGGAATGGGTATCGTATTAGCCAAAAAAAGACAGAGTATCTGTACCGGCCATTCTCTGACCCAAGCCAACCCATTCCGGACATTTATTGGAATGGGGTGGTGGTTCCCAAGTGTGAAAAGTTAAAATATCTGGGATCAATGATCAACAGCGAAGCAACCGTTGATGACAACATTAATTATCGTGTAAGCGCAGGGTTGATAAAGTGGCAGGAAAACTCTGCCATCTTCTGTGACCGAAAAATGTCCCCTAAGCTGAAAGGAAGGCTCTACACCGCAGTTGTGCGTTCGGCGCTTACATGTTCACAATGCTGGACAATGTACAAAAAGTATGAGATGAAGATGCTTTGCATGACAGCAGGAGTAACAAAGCTTGATCGAATTAGAAGTTCGAGAATCCGAGGAAGCCTTCACGTCAAAGATCTCGAAAAATTTGGAGCACGACCGACTCAGTTGGTATTGTCATGTTCAAAGGCAATGGCTATCAACGTTCCCTTACAATTACGTAAAGAGGCGGCCTAAAAACTCCTGGATCACATAAATGCAGAAACACCAGCATTTGATTGGCCTCAATGATGAAGTGATCCAAAATCGAGATGCCTGCAGATATTTTTTGATGTCGAACCGGCGAACCCCACAGGCGGACCAGTAGGAATGTAGTGAAGTGGGAGTGTTATGATCCCTGTAATCCTGATCATAGTCTCGTCGTTAAATGGAGAGAAGAATCGACTTTCAAAATGTGCTTGTGTGCATGTGCTTCCAAGGTTTAAGGGTTTTAAGGGCCCATCAAGGGTCTAGGTTTAAAATACTGACCGAAAGTGTAAGCCAAGCCGTTCTAAACCGTTCATATGCAGCATTAAAGTCGATAAATATACGCAGATTATGAAATGTTTTGTTTAAGCAAAATATATGCTGCAGGATCCTACATTGCGGAAAATTAGGTACCTTACTAGAAAATATATCAGGTCATTGAAGAAACATTAAGCCCGTCTCAGATATAACATAGATAATACTATGCCAAGCCAATGAATTATGTATAACTAACAATCACGGCTCGTGTGTTTTTATGGAACTCTTTTGAAAAACATCTTCTACGAGTTAGTTCAAAAACTCCCCCAATCATGGACAAATTCCTAGTGACAGAAAATAAAATGTCGCACAACAAATCGTTGAAATCGTTTGAGTAAGAAAAATGAAATCCTTCAGCAACCCCGCGCACCCCAAAATTCACCCTGCAACATCATCCTTAGAGAGAAGAACATTCTCTGTATATCAATCAACGGTAGAGGAAACAGGATCTTTCGCGCTTCATAGCCAATAAAACATCCCTAAATATGTCAACAAACCCGTTGTTTGTACATGGGGGAAGAACAATACATAAAATTTATATACCCTCCAACATCCACCAAACAACAAAAACCAGCAGGCTCAACTGCCACTGCCAGGATAATGGTGGCCACAAAACTAAATGACTGACACCTCGAAATGTTTTCTCCCGGTCGTAATTGTCAGATCATTTATCCGCATTAGACAGCAGCGACGGCGATTGGAAGGTCATGATGCGAAAAAAATCATCATCCCCAGGGTGTCGAGTCCTTATTTATTCATGTCAGGTTTTCGGTTGTCTATTTTAGTACATTTTAGAGGATAATGCTGCTGGTCTTCTCCTTCTTCTGAGCTGTCGCCTTCGAATCATTCGGTCGGTTGGACCCAAATGGAATTTGTTTTAGGATTTCTGCCTTTCTGTGTGTCTATACGTATGGATGGATGTGTGCGTGCGTATGTATGTGTATGCAGGGTGTTGTCATAAAGCCGGATTCGATGTAATTCAATTTTATGTTGTGCAAACAAGCGACTTTGTGGCCGCTTGAATTGAATTCAATTCAATTTGATTGGTTGCTGTGTTGGTGCGAGGACGACGACGATCGATATAACAATGTTCTGAATTAACGACAAAGAAAATAATCTGTTCGTTTATTTTTTTTTATGGCTTTTCTTCCTTTTGTTGTTAAATTTCTGCTTGGCTGAGATTAAATTAATTGCAATGAAATAAGACAAGGGCGCACGTGTACGTGTGTAGGTATTGCGTATGTGACGTGATTGTGTATCGAATTATTTTGGTACATATATTTTGGGCGGAGGGGGTAAATCCAAATGTGTGCCACATGCACTAGATAGATTACGTGGGCCTCAATTATTTAAATTGCTTATTGAATGTGAATTGGGTTAATATTTTGCAATTATTTTGGAGCTTGATACTTCGTTTGGGATAAGTAACTTGAAAACCGTGTGTGGTGGGTACGTCTCGCATGATGGATTCATTTCTAATTGGAACAGTGTTGGGGAAAAATAATGAGCGTGTAATGTTTGCATAAAATATTTGAGTAACGCTGAATAATAAATCGATTCGGAAGCGCGCATGTAACGAAGTAACACGAGAACATTTTCTTGGTTGTTAGTGCGGTTTTCATGCTTCAGAAAGCATCAACCAACCTACCAACATGTGTGTGGAATTTTTCTTAACAAGCTAAATATGTTGTGAAAACAAAAATGCATATTACTTGGTATCTGTATTCTACGTTCAAGCGTGGCCTGTAAATTAAATCCTTCAACTTATTTCCTTAATTGTTGCCAATCATCCTTATTAATTAATCGATTTGACAGTTCATACATTGTATGTATGTGTCATGCTTTTGCAAACTTTGTAGTTTTACTTCCCGAATTCGAACGGAAATGTTGAGAAAATTTTCAGAAAAGCTGATATTCTTGCATGTTTGTCTGACTTGGGCTATGTGTTTTACGATTTAGGCTTTTTTCTCACTTATTCGGATCCATTAAGTTGAATTTCAGCTCTCGTTGTCAGATTGGAAAAAGGCTGTGAACGCCGCCACGTTGATTTGTGTGCCCTAGACCCGAATCCAAATAAAATAAATATTACCTAGGCGTAAACGGATCATACATGACCAAAAACCAAACTCCTCCAACCGTTGTGTTTGTGAAGATATATATTTTTGGACACGAAAGGAAGGGGCCTACACGGTTAATGCCGATTCCGAATTGCAAATTTATTTTTTGGCATCTTTTCGTGACAGTTTGTACTCTTCGGTATTTGTCAAACTTTCGTAACAGAATAATAAGCTAATAAGCAGATATAATTTAAGGTGGTACGGATTGGACTAAGGCATGGGACCCTTCGCTTAGTAGTAGAAAGCACTTAGCCACTAGCAACTGCACTGCACTACCTGAATTCAGGTCTTTTAAAACTGCCATTCTGATCATAGGAATCATTGTCAGAAATCCTACAAGACCCAACATGGGCGAACTCGATTCGGTGGCGCTACAGTCCAAGTTGGACCTGGGCCTCAACCAGCAAGCTTCTCCAGCCAGCACGCTAAGTTGGTTAAGGTCCACTTCCACTTGCGTGCGCCACCTGAGTCGCGGTCTTATTCACTCTTCTGGCTAAGTCGATGTCTCTGTACAGCCCGTACAGTTCATCGTTGTATCTCCTCCTCCACTCACCGTCTATGCAGACAGGACCAAAAATTACTCAAAGAACAACCAAGAGTGGCCTCATCCGCTTTTGATAGAGTCCATGCCTCTGCACCATAAAGAAGGACTGGGATAATTAGGGTCTTACAAAGGGCCACTTTAGCTGTTCGAGAGAGGGCTTTGCTACTCAATTGCTTTCTTAGCCCAAAGAAACAGCGTTTGGCAAGAGTTCTTCTTCGTTTAATCTCAGCGCTGGTATCATTGCGGAGCCTATGTAGACAAAGTCCTTAACCACCTCAAAGTTATATCTGGTGATAGTGACATTCTGTCCGAGACGTCAGTGTTGGGTATCCTTTCTTGATGACAGCATATACTTTGTCTTGCTCTCATTGACCGCCAAACCCATCTTCGCCATCTCCGTCTTAATACTCAATGACATTGCGCTGCGTTCTGCCAATTATGTCGATATCGTCGGCGAAACGTTGATGCATCAGCGTGCATTCTCCATTGTCATTCTACACAAATGGACAAGTTTGGCAGGGATATGTATAGCTCGTGTATAGCTCGTCTCTATAAATCCTGTCTTAGGCGGCCTTAAAATCGATGAAAAGGTGGTGGGTATCGATTTAGACTTCCTGGGTTTTCTCCAAGATCTGCCGTAATGTGAATATTTGGTCGATTGTAGACTTTCCTGGCCTGAAGCCACACTGATAGGGACCAATCAGGCGTTTTCACAGCACGGCAGCTAAGATCTTCTAAGCGATGTTAAGAAGACTAATACCGCTGTAGTTGGGGCAGTTTTGAGGGACCACTCCAAGAAAATCTATGGACATTGGACATTGGGGAACTGAACACTGTGCCAAATGATTCCTTTTATAAAAAACCTCTTGGCCATGCACATATGTAATTGCAAAGCTATGATCCACCCAGAAGTCGGCCTGTAAAGACTAGCTCTAGAAGTTCGTTTAAAAACTCAAAAACTATATGCCGCAGTAAATGTTTTAAGCGGAATGAATTCCAAAACTAACCATTTTAACACAGAGATGCACTCGTGATTGTTAAGTTAAGTGATAAATATTTTGTCCTTAAGTCCACAATTCATTGTCTATTCTCATGAAGGAGAATTCCAACTTCCGGAAAGCTATAATTCAATTATGACCGAACTCTCAACTCTCTGGGGTAAATAACAATAAGATTCGCCTTCAAGCTTGTTCAAAACAAATGCAAATTTATTTCGATTAGTCACTCACTTGGCCATTTGAAATGCGCATTAAATTATTAAATAAAATGGATCAAGGGGAGTACGTTACTATACTGCCGAAAAAAATTACATCTTTCAGAACTCAGGCTTTATGAACGATTTGTTGGCTGAACAAAGTTTGGTTCCAATTAGCAGACTAATTAGTGTTCCGTTAAGTTTTACAATGTCTGCTGGACGATTCCAATGATCTGGCTTTGTTTCGAAATAAACAATCCCCCCGAAATGCGAAATTAGCTCGCACTCTCTGGTGCACGAGTGCGGCACTTCATAAATTAAACGGGCGCTCGTCTTTGAAATAGTTTAATGAGAATAGTTTATGGGATAGTTTAATGGGAAAACCCCAGAGACGACAATAGAAGCTCATAATGTTCGCCTGCAACGCAAAGAGCACGCACAGCTGCGTTCATACAAAGGTGGCGCGTACTCTCTCCTTTATGACGCTTCTGGGAGGGCTGGAAATGACTGCAGCAAAAATGAATTCTTAATCATTTCATCGGTGTCATTTTATACAACAAGTTTTGTTTGCAAATTGCTAGAGTGGTATTTAAGCCACAAGTTGGTAAAGATGACTACTCCATCGCTAAGAGCTTCAGCCCAATTAGTTACACATGGCCCATAAGCATGGGAAGACTGGTTGAGCTGAACGTGCGCTTTGAGGACGCATACATTTTTTGTAATGCAACATGTATTATTACACGACGGAGGAACACATTTTCTGAAAGATAACATGCATTATTACACAATGAGAGCGCTCCTGTACCCTGTTGGAATGCTTATTTGAGAAAAGAGTACCAGCTGGAAATTTTCATTGGTATTGAGGGCATAAGCAGCTCCGCTAGAACTACTTGCCGCCTGGATTCGAACAATGTTGAAGAGCGGAACGATCGCTGCTGATACGGATGCTTTCCGACTCCACTGTTATGCTGCTTGGGGTTCCACACTCTGCTGACCACGCTCACCTATTCTAGTCTTTAGGCTCAGACTTATGCTGTATGAGTATTCTTTCTGTCGCATCAGGTGAAGGGAACAGCTGTGCGAAATTGCGGTTTAGAGTAATCCTCGAAAGCAAGTTTTTTTGGCCAAGCATCGACCATGGATCTTCACGACAATAATTAGGACAATCTTATCGTATTCATCGGATCTTTGGTGGAATGAGATTTCGCGTAAATTCGTCATTGCGAAAGTCTAAAGAACGGTATTTATTATTTGAAGCAACCCTGAGCGCCATTCCACACCTATAAAGAAGACACTGTGCGAAAAATATACGAAACTTGTCTAATGGATATTGCCATATGATGCAATGATACCGGAACTTCGGCTGCGTAAAGTTGTCTTTTCCCAAGTTGAAGTATGGTTTCGGCTAGGATCTAGGCTGACAATACGACGGCCAAGTGGGTGTAAGCTTTATCTGCCACAGTTGCGGTCAGCTATGAGGGAGAGCCGAGACTTTTACGGCTATGAAAGCTAGTTGCTAGTTGCTCTGGAAGTAAAAATAAAGCACAATGCAATGCTAGGTCCAAAAAGACTCTAGAGAAACAAACAATGAGGGAAAATATAAGGAAGATTTATGGACATAACTTTTCGAGACACAAGTCCTTTATGGGAGCAAACATTATTTTGACCCTTTAACCTACGAAACGTACATGCCAAAAATAACTATAGGCATCACTTGGTAACTTGAAACATTAATTTTTTAAGCACCTACCTACCTCCCTACCTACCATAGTGTGCCATAATAAAACGCAATTAAAATCAAGCTTTCAAGTCGCTAAAACAATAACAGTTACGAGTTTCAATAATCCAACGCGCATGCCAATAAAAGAGAAACGACAAATTAGCACCGCCATTAGTGGCTCTTGTAGTTTAATTCAAATTGATTGAATCAATTGGTTTGGGGGATGCGACCGCAGGTAAAACCCCATATAACCATGTGGCATTAATTAATAAAACCCGCTAATTCCCCCGAACTCGTAACTCTCTACAATTGAGGAAAATACGTTAAATAAAAGAAGAAAGACAAGAAATCGCTTTCAATTATCACCTGTGGATGAATAAATGGAACCACATAAGAAGAGGTGGCCACATACATAGGTAGGTAGGAGCTCTAACTTAGCCGACACAATCATTTGTGGTATCAATTAGCACTTCTGTGTGGCACAAAGCATCGAAGATATGGAGACACTTCGAACATGGGACTTGCGGGACACCTTATAACAGTGAGCTTCAATGGAATGTGAAAGCATTCGCGCACCAATCAACTTAATTAGTTAGGGTCTTACCACCTACCACCTTGGGTTCTGCTTCGAGGCTGGCATATACCTATATCCCTCTTCCGTGGAGCCATATACCTACACCATCTAATGGACAACTAAATAAGACCCACCACACTGTAGTACGGCCGGAGATTCTTTGATCTTGCGCCGATCCTCATCTGATCGTGGGATGGTTGTTGCAGCCAATCATGGAACTTAAATCCCCATGTGGTCGCGATGGAGATCAGCCGCCATGGGCACTGTTGGGAAAAATCATTAGTGTCGTTAGTGTGGGCCTCCTCCGATGCGGCATGGGCATTCCTCGTCCCATTGGTCAGCGCCTGGTTTTCAGATTGTCTGCTCTCTCTCTTTGGACTGTGTTTGCTGGCGCAATTGAACTAATGAGGCGCAGTTGGCTATTGCACCAGAACCACTCATGAATTAAATGGCGGCTTGCTTCGTGTCGTGTGAAAGGATTTGCCACAGCTCGTGTCCTAGTTCGCCGCATAATTGTTTGCTTGGCCAGCAATTAACTTAATAATTAAGTTGATTAGCTTTAAGAGCGTCTTGTTTCCAGCGTGATGTGGCACTATTATCGCCAGTAGCATGTGATTCTATACTCTACAATGACGATGATTGGACGATCATGGATCAATTTAATAATTTCGATTAGTCAACATGTTAATGGCAATAATTTAAGTAAATTAATTAGAATATGTTTTTGTTTATGAAAACCATCAAATACGTTGGCTTACCTATACAGAGGCTTATATTTAAGTCGCTAATTCAATTAACCGATTGGCCACGCATGTCCCAAATTGATAGATCGGCGTATTAGTAATAGAAACAGTCAAACTGTAAACATAAGTATACCAATTTTAAATGTGTGAACTTAGAGTCACATCGTGAGTAAAACAATTAAGGAGACAAACTATTTCAATGGATCGATGCATGACTGTAATTCTCAAACACCATAACAAACTTGTTTTTGACATTGAAGTGATGACAAATAGAAAGAAAACGTAGATTGATATTTGCCTGGGGGATATATAGGTATATTTATGTGTCAAGAGCTTGTAATATATATGGTAATTTCCTTATATAACAAAGCTGTGACGGAGAATTCTATGTCATTACAGGGGAGGTGAAGGCAATTAAGGGAGTCTTTAAACTTAAAGAATCAGCTTGCGATCGGAACAAAATCCATACATTTTGTAGGTTTAACTTCAAGCTGCTGATTTTAAGACTGGATCACCGGCTCTGTGGAACTACTAAGGAAATAGCGATCATACAGATAGCCAGCATCTACAGGGAAAAATATGTTCCGAAACCGAGATATTAATCACTATACTCTGTCCAACATAAATTGGCAGTACACGTCTTATGGGGAAGTTTTTTGAAAATCAGTAGGGTGCCATATTTGAACACATTCCTTAATTGAAAGAAACCCCTCATAAAAATCGGTTACCCGCCAGTGAATTTAAAATTGCTTTCAACACGTCTTATTCAGCGCACATCCAAGTGTGCTTCGCTATACTGCCAATTTATGTTGGACAGATTATAGTGGGATTGTATTTATCCGCATACCACTTTAAGCGGACTGACAATGTCAGTCAAAATTCCAATACAAGTGCGAAATAGAGATAGGCCTATGAACTTCTGGATCGCACAAATGCAAACACACCAGCTTTTGTTGGCCGAATGATACGAAACCTAGAACCCAAAATGTATTTTTTTGAGTATACCAGTGGGTGTGTTATGATGATTACCATTGACAGTTTTTTGTATACATATTAAACGCCTCTTAAATGAGAAAAACTCTTGAAACCCCCATCGATCGAGTTTGGCGATATGCTAAAACTCATGCTTGATTATTTCTACTGTAAAGAGTGTACAGGAATGTTAATTACTTTGGGAGAGGATTTGTGGACATCGTATTTTTGAAAAATATCGTTCAGGAGTAATAGTGTATCTTAAATAGCAAATTGTAGTATACACAAAAAACATACCCAATTGTATAGGAATAGAAAACATAAAACAATTCGAACTTCTAATTGAAAACAGTTTTGGCAAAACTAAACAATTTATTAAGTAATAAAAGTTTATTTGTTTAATTAAATAGTAGCCTAAGAAAACGCTACCACTGTTCATGTCTTCGAAGTAAAGATTTTGTAGACATTCGGCAAGAAATCAAGAAGAGAAAAGGATCAGTGACGTGCGGCACCAACATGTCTAGGGTAGACATTGTGGCTCTACATAAGCCACTCACCCCCCTTCTTCTCTCCATTTAACGACGAGATTATAATCAGGATTATAGGGATAATAACCCCCCCACTTCAGTGCATTTCTACTGGACCGCTTGTGGGGTTCGCCGGTTCGACCTCAACAAATTTCTGCAGGCATCCCAATTTTGGATCACGTCATCATTGAGGCCAATCAAATGCAGGTGTTTCTGATTTTGTGTGATCCAGGAGTTTTTAGACCTGCCTCTTTAACGCGATTGTAAAGGAACGTTGATTGTCATTGCCATTTTGACGGGGTTCGTAGGGTCCCTCCTTTGAACATGACAATACCAACTGAGTCGGTCGTGCTCCATTTTTTTTTTGAGATGGGTTCATAAGCCACTCACTCTTATAGGATGCTTATTGAAAGTCAGCACCCTGTGCCTTCTGAATACTAATCGCGTAATATTACTAAGGGGCAGTTAATGAATACGATGACGAAATCGCTGTTAATTATAAAAACAGAAACTCTGGAAGTGTTTTTTTAAAAGTTTAAGACTTTTTTGGAAAACTGTTTAATGACATACACATTATGTATTGATCCTGACGAAATTTGTTAATGTATACCAGTAGAGATGCAGTAAAAAAAGCAGATCTCTCCCTGTGAAAAAACCTTTATTCTTAAAAACCACAGCGACAGCACAACCTTATTATCCAACCAAACTACAGAAATAGGATTATTTCAAAGATTCATTACATTGGCTAGCAGCATGCATATTACCAATTTAATATCAGGGATACATGACAATTGTGGCCGGGTGCAAGCCAAACCAACACCAACAAATGAAATCCAAAAAGATACAAATTTCTAAAAAGCTGAGTGTTCTCCAACTTAAAACATGTTGAGGACTCAAGAATAATTCCAGTTTTACATTAAACATCCTGAAATGAGATAAATGGAAGCATAAGACGCGTCTATTTATGCCACATAAAAATGTTTTCAAGGCGTAGCAGTTGCTAGAGAGCCTCTGGATATGGGGCATATGGGGCATTAGACAATCAGGATTGTGTCTACAGTTGTTTTCAATTTCACATATTTCCCATGAACAGGTTTGTGGTAGTTTCTATATAAGAGTAATTTTCAAGGATTGAATAAGCACAAACATTTTTACTACACAAGTTTTTTTTAAAGACAAAAAAAGAGAAAAAAATGGTAACAACAACAACAACTTTGTTTTCTGATTACATGGAAATCAAATTTTATATTTGGGTTTGATTTGAAACTTGCAATTTAATTTTTGCGTAGACAGTGTCTCAAATGTCGCACCGTCCTGGTATGGTTTAATTCCTTTTTTTGTGGCAATCCACTTATGATTCTAAACTGTAGGTCTCTAAATCATTTTATTTATATGAAGCAACTTTTAAAATAATGCACAATGTATCAGCTGGTATTAGCTGAACATGAGCAAAAATACAAATCGGATTCGATCTAAGCATTAAATATTCTTTGATGATATGAAAATTTAATTCTAATTTTAAAATTTTTTTTGTTTCATGCGAATCTGCAAAATGTCACACTTTTAATATCTTAAATCCGTCCTTTTTATTCGATGCCCCACCTCTTGCTAAGGTCTGACAAACATCCACGGTTACCAACTCTATCATAGGCCCGGCCCGGAGATATTTTTTTTCCAAGTGCTTGTGACAATGCATACTTAATATAAAAGAGTTCCTTTTTTCCAAAAAGATATTAAATATATAATTAAGATATATAAAAAACCTTCACTTCCTACATATGACTTTCTAATTTAAATCTTATAGAAAATTTGTCGGGGATAGAAAGAAATTTATTAAGAACAGCCACAGCAAAATAAACTGATCAGTCATTACTGCCAGAAATTGGCGTATTCCGTCCGTATGTTTTATTAATATCCTAACCTAACATTTATTCGAACACACTACTAGGGATTTGTTTGACGTTTCAGTCAGCCATCGAAAAATTGTAACACAGTTGAAAATCTGTCAACCGCTTGTCAACTGCTTTGTGGAACTTGCAGTATGTGTTAAAGGTGAATTTGCTTCGACAACCTCACCATTGAAACCAGTTTCTGTGGAAACTTCTTGATTTAGATGGAGGTTTCAGGAGATTTTGCAAAACCTCAGATTTCAATGCAGTGTGAAAATGGCATTAGCATAGGTAAAATAAGACCTAATGCTCCCTTTGCCAATTTGTTCTTTGTACATTTGCCGAACTATTTATCACTGTAAACGATTTTTAGGTTTAAAGAAATTATAAACATTTAAAACCTGGTGGCCCGAGAAATTTCGGCTAGGTCCGCAGCCCGGAGATTTAAGCAAATTCTCGGAGTTTCCGGGCCAAAATACCCCTGTTGGTAACCCTATAAAAATCCAAGAGTAAACACTGTAATTAGAAGCTCCTCAAAAATAATGTGACGTTCGTCAAACTGTAGATCCCTCTTATTCATGTCAAAAATGGTTGGAGAAGCTAGGATTTATGTTCTGTATGGGCCGTATTTTTTAAATTGCGTCTACAGGGGCTTGGGAATATACCCTTCAAACTTCATTAACTTTGTTATGAGATAACGCTACCCCGCTCATAAGCGGGTTGGGCTATGCGCCCCTGATTTAGTCAATCAGTAAGGACAAGATATTTTATAAGTAAAGATTTGTTTTATTTATACATTGAAAGAGAAAATTGACAAATTCGGACAAAACATTTTGGACCACCTTGTATGGAGTATCTAAGCAACTTCGTCATCAGTCAAAACCTACTACAGTGCAATCTGGAAAACGTCAATGCTCGTTTACGTCAACATCCCAAAACGTCAACCCAACCACAAAGCTCTAAAACGTCAACTCTGAATAAAACAAAATTTTAAATTTAGCAGCAGTTAAAATACACAAATTTGTACACACACACATTTATTTTATGAAATCATTTCTGAAATTGGTGATTCCCCTTATAAGTAGAGTAGAAAAGTAGTTGCAACTGCACGTATTATCTTTTTATTTATGTTCAGTTGCTTTTTTGTTCTCGTAAGTATCACATTAACAAAATGAGCTCAAAACAACCGAAAGTGCTAAAATTACAAGAAAAGGCAAATATTTTGGACTTATTAGGAAAGGGTACAAGTGCGGTAGCTTTTGCCAGAAAAGTAAGAACGGCGTAAAAACTGAAAAACAACGAGTCACTTTTTTATGTTGTGCTAATGCTTCCGGAAGTCATAAACTTAAATTGTTGGTGATTGGGAAGGCAAAAAATCCAAGAGTTTTCAAAAATTTCAACTGCCCTACTGAGTACAAAAGTTCCAAGTCCTCATGGATGACATCAGCCATTTTTAGCGATTGGTTTCACAAATCATTTGTGCCGCAGGTTAATATTTTTGTGCTGCAGAGAAAATATCATTTTCAGTAGCTAAGATTTTCTAATTTTAGGTAACAGATTTTCTTTGAAAAAAGAACTTGCCAGTTAAAGCGCTCCTCCTAATCGACAATGCTCCGTCTCATCCAAGTGAAATGGAGCTTAAAACCGAAGATGGAAACATAATTGCGATGTTTTTTCCTCCAAATGTTACCCAACTTATCCAACCAATGGATCAGAACGCAATCAAAAATACCGAAGCTGTACTACAGAAACAGCCTCTTAGCCATGGTAGCGGCAAAAAATTTAGATCTAGTAGAGTCCATGGAAAAGTGTTACATTAAGGGATGCTATTACAGAATACTAGAATCCGCATGGAATAAAGTAAGCAAAGAACAATGGTAAAATGCTGGCAAAATGTTTTACGTTTCACGGAAAATGAGACAGATCCGGAGGAAGATATTCCGTTAAGCATACTGAGAGAAAATATGAACTCAGAAGTTCAGCAACAAATGGAGCTTGCAGTTGATCTGCTTAATGAACTAAACCCTCAGTTTTGTCGACCTGAAACCAAGCGAAGCCGTCGAAATATTAAACAGGGCTTTGGATTGGGCTCAATGCGAGAATGTTGAGCAAAATGACTTAAATGTATTAAGACGTTTAAGAGAGAAGGCTCCCTTCCAAGTGTTGGAAAGAAAAAAACAGCGTGCATGTACAATTAAAAATATGATCTCATTTAAAATGTATTCTTTTGGTTCTAGTTGTGTTCTATGTTTCTAGTCAGGTTGAATGCCTTTTTTGTTTCCTTTTTGAATTTGTTTATGTTTGGTTTTAGTTTATAATTAATAAAAACTTTTAAAAGCAGATGTTTTTTATTTAAAAATTTTACATTCGTAAACGTCAACACCCGCGGTTTTAATTAGTTGACGTTTTCCCGAGTGCACTGTATTCACAAGCGATTACCAGCCATCAGTCTACGCGATTTCAGTACTAAATAAAGGGTGATCCATTTCGAGGTTCCCTACTTTTTTAAAGAAAAAAGCACAGAAAATTCAAATTTAATGGAGAATGTTTATTATCATTTGAAAGAACATTCTTTGGCATTTATTTTTCGAAGATAATGTCTATCAAACGTTGGCCGTTGCTACGTCGCAGATGGTCCATCCGTTGAGTCCAATTTTCGATCACTCGTTCGAGCATTTCGACTGCTAACTGGCGAATGACACGCGTGATGTTTTCCTCCAAGGCCTGAATCGAAGCGGCATTGTCGGCATAAGCTTTTGACTTTACATATCCCCACAGGAAAAAGTCGAACGGTGTGATATCACACGATCTTGGTGGCCAATCGAACGGCCCAAAACGTGAAATTATGTGCTCACCGAAATGTTCTCTCAATAAGTCCATTGATTGATGCGATGTGTGGGAAGTGGCGCCGTCTTGCTGAAACCAAATGTCGCCGAGATCACGAGCTTCAATTTCAGGCATCAAATAGTCGGTTATCATGGCATGATAACGGTCGCCATTGACGGTTACGTTCGCACCGGCATAATTTTTAAAGAAATATGGACCGATGATTCCACCGGCCCACAAACCACACCAAACCGTTGTTTTTTTCTGGATGAAGTGGCAGTTCTTCAATCTCTTCAGGTTGCTCTTCGTCCCAAATGCGGCAATTTTGTTTGTTTACATACCCATTGAGCCAGAAATGGGCCTCATCGCTAAACAAAATTTGCCTCGAAAACGTCGGATCTTCTTGGAACTTTTCAAGAGCGGCTTCAGTTGTTGCACAAGCTGTATTTTGTACGCTTTCAATTTAAGATCTTGACGTAAAATGCGCCAAGTCGTTCCATACGTCAGTCCGAGTTGCTGCGAACGGCGCCGAATCGAATCTCTACGGTCTTCGTGTACACTCTCAGCTACGGCCGCTATATTTTCTTCACAGCGTGCTGGACGTGGTCTATTCGGTCGAATATTATCCAATAATGAATGCTGGGTCTCAAAATGGGTGATGGTGTTGCGAATAGTACGCTCAGTAGGCCGATTATGTTGACCATAAGTTGAGCGAAGTGCACGAAACACATTCCTCACAGAACGTGAATTTTCATAATAAAGTTGAACAATTTGTAAACGTTGTTCACGCGTAAGTCTTTCTATTATGAAATGCCAAACAATTCTAAACAAAAATAACATGACAGCATGACACGACTCACACGTGATCTGTCACAAAAGGCTATTGAAAAAAGTATCTCTACTTGGATCACCCGTTAATATATAGTATTTCTTGTAACCAAACCTCCCCGCCGTTCCTTCAAAATCCCTCAATACAAAACCCATAAATACTTAAATGCGGAACAAAAGGAGGTAAATTAATTTTCATTTCAGCCAGAAATAGATCGGCTTATGTCATGTGTTCCTCGGCATATTTTAATATCACTTACGACAGCAGCAATAAAAAATGATTTTTTTTTTCTAAATACCCCATACCTTCACTATCCCGAAACAAAACAAACCAATTTCGGGAAAAAAAATAATAACAACACCCCCATCCCCCAGTCCACGGCTTAATAATAAAAAGCGATTAATTACAAATTAAGCGAAACTTTTATTCCACTTAATGGGCACCCTGCCTAGTGGCTAGGCCACCCGTCCGCGTAAGATCTAATCGAAGTGACGTGTTCGACAGTAATTGAGACCAACAGCAACCACCCCCACATTAAACGCCTGCCTACAAGAAAAATATTAATGTTCCCAAACAGTCTTCATTTCCATTGGCAGGATACATTGATCATGCACACGAAAGGCAGGAAAAAAAAAATAAACCAAAATTAATATATCAAGATTTCACCGTTCTTCTATTTGTTAACTAATTTCGTTGATGTTGTCCCACATCAGGGCGCACAAAACGAAACTTCATTCGCTTATTGGTTTCAGTCATCAACAAATAATATTTATCGCTCAATTCCCGAACAACAAAACGCAACAAAAGGCGCGCATTCTTCATTTCCTGCGCGGAAATTTGTTTATAATCGTTGGCTAATGGCCACGGGGACCGATTCATCATCGGAATCACCACGAAATTACCTTATTTTTTTTTTTTTTTTGTGAAACGTTTGATACCAACAAAACCTTAAAAAGAGAAAAAAAATGCCCACTTTGAGGTGTGTTGTTGCAAAGGGATTGTCCTCGATCGATTTGGGTGTTCCGTTCGCGTCTCTTCACGCACCATCTGATGTCTGACGTGTGATCCAATAGGATTCTCTTGTAATTTTTGGAAGAATGACTTCATTGTGCTGCCAGATAATGGTTTATACGTAATGCGTATCTCTTTATCCAAGCTGTTGTCTTTTATTTTCCGAACAAATAAGGCGAAAAGGGTTTTTTTTTTTAGGTAGGCATAGGGGTTATACCTTCGTTTAGGTTCATTAAAACGGATTTTTTATTATTATTTTTTTTTTGATATCACTCAACCGCAAGAGTTTGTTTTGCCAATGGCTGAGGTGCACATCCTATAAAATTAGGGGTTGCGTCTAATGGTAAATTATCTAAGGGGTGGACAGGACACATTTGCAATAGCAGCTGAATGAAAACGGATTCTAATTGCTTTATAATGTTTGGTCGATTTCAATTTTCCGGTACTCAAGCGGAAATGTGTGCATTTAAATTAAAAAAAAATAAAATTTGAAAACAACTTTCTCAATCTCCCACGTTGTCGATAAATTTTAGTGTCCTAGCAATCAGCAGCGCTCAGACACAACTACGGGTCAATCATTGTGCTACCATGCAGACACCTTACATTAATGTACTTAACTTAGCTTTCCCGTCTTACGAAAATGTTGAGAAGAAACTTTAGTGATTAAACTAGGTTCCTTTGAGGACCTGTCCACGCATGGGTTCGGTTCTAATGTAGAAACTAACACACAACACTTCCTTAAATGGAAAATAAAAAACATAAGGAAAGCCTACAGTACGCTTGGGGCGAACAGTACGATACCCTATCCATATCCCTATATGCCCCAAAGCAAAACGCATTAAGAAGGTGATGGATATCATTTCATTCTATGAAATTTATAACAAAAAAATTTTTTTTTTGAAAAAACGCCCCCAAAAAGTGGGCGTGGCCAAAAACTTTGTATGGGCGATATATTGGAAAAAATATTTGCTAAATATCTTGTTAAACTTTTTTTTTGAGTTTCTATGAAAATTTTCGCTGAAAACAGCATTTTAGTGAAAAAAGCCCACAAAAAGTAGGCGTAGCAAACAATTTTATATGACAGACTTATAAAGGAGGGCAGTGCCTAAATATCTTGTAAATGTTCCAATACTCTATCTCTCTAACTTAAGCCTTAAAACGGTTTTTTCTAAATTGTGGGCGTGGCAGTGCGCGGATTTAAAAACTTTTAACACTTTACCATTTCGGGACCCTAAGGAGTATATGCTCTAAATTTCAGCTTCCTAGCATAAATTTAAAGGCCTTAAAAGTTGATACGGACGGACATTGCTAAATAGTCTTAGGATTTGGTCCTGATCGTAAATATATATACTTTTATGGGACTACGACGAATATTAAGGGGTGTTACAAACTATGTGTCAAAATTAATATACCCTTAGGGTAGGGTATAATTAAACCTTCTAAGACAGTGGCTATCTTTTTTTCTAGGAGGAGAAAGACAGGCCTCTTACCTAGGGGAAACATTTCTATTCTTAATGTAGAAACATAATAGGCCGATTGTATTTAATATCTTGGGGTTCATTTGGATAAAGAGCTCACTTTTAGGCTTCACACGCAAAACAGCATTAAAAAAGTACAGATTGAGACAAAAATACTTTACCCAAAGTAGTTGTCTTCAAAGTGATTTTTCAGGCGATTTTGACATATGCTTCTCCTGTTTGGGGAAATTTTGCCATGTCGCACATTAAATAAAGTGCACGACTGCATCATACGAAACTTTCTCGGTACATGAGATGCGTTTTTGAATCGCAAAATTAATCGAAAATTGTGAGAAATTTATTGAAATCACTTTTTAGGTTTTTAAAAATTAGATTTTCTCAAAAACAATTTTGATGTAATTTCGCGCATTGGACACTTTTAACATAAACACAATCGAAACACAAAAAATTATCGAAATCGATAAAGCCGTTTTTGAGAAAACGAATTTAATGTAAATTTAAGAAAATCGTTATAAGAAAAAAAAATTATATTAAAAATCTAAGTATACAGATTTGTTTCAGTTCTATAGTATAAAAAAAAAATTGTAAATTTTTTGGAAGTTCCCTTTATTAGTTTTCGAGATATTGCCCGTTTTATAAATTACCGTTAATCGATTTTTATTTTCAAAAACTGAGTACGTGGAATATTTTACCCCATCCTAAACTTCCTCAGTACAAAAAACGACCGAAATCCTTGGAACCACTTTCGAGAAAAAAATTGATAAGTGATTTTCACAAAAAAATTTGTATGGCAGGTACCTTTATTTTAAAAGAAAAAGCAAAAAAATAAAAAGATGCCCCGAGATGTAACCCCAAGAACCTTATATACGAACTTTTAAGCAAATCTGTCGAACCTTTTCGCCATACGGCGCTCGGACAGACAGACAGACAGACCGATAGACCGACGGACGGCATTGGTGGACCCACTTTTTTGGACTCCTCTATAATCGTAATATCATCCCTCATACTCAGTTTGAGTTCGAAGATTCCGCACGATAGCAATAACTATCTCTTTAGTATAGTAATGTACTCATGGGCGTATGCAAGGAGTGGCAGTTGCCCCCCCCCCCCTCTGTAAATTTCTTGTGTTCAGTAAAAATTTTGTTTTTGTTAAGGAATTAGTTATAAGATTAAATATTTAAAGATTATAAAGTTTGTAGCCCTTGAATGTACTTATACGAGTCAGACAACCCACTAGTTAATAACCTTTGCTGTTCATTTATTGATCGTTTATAGTTGTGTTCTACTTTCAACCCTTATCCGTCCTTTCATTTATATATTGCTTTTCTATGCATATTGCAAATATATTTATATAGTTCCTGTTTATCAAAACGTTTATTTATTTTGTTTGTTAATTTATTTATTTGATCATTAAACTATATATCTTTTGTTAAGTTTTTTATTTATTATTTGCAGTTGGCTTTCCCGATGACTTTGTCATCCTGTAGTTCTAGTCAATAGTTTTTACTGTACTTAAAATGGGTTTTTTTCTTTAGCGTTTTCCCATAAAAACAAATCAAATAATTTACTAAGAATAATTTTCCCCATAAAAATACATCTTTTCAGTAGTAAGATCCGTTGTATCATATCTCTTTTGTGCAATTACAAAACAATGTAACTTTTTTTTTTTGGCTATTTAAATAAATAAACAATAAACAAAATCAACGGAGAGTTCTGCTTAAGCGATTTTGTTTAATGTAAATATTCTCAATGCCATAGTTTGCTTTTCATACTACGTGGCAGTGATGAAGAACAAGAGTGCTATAGTAACTCATATATAGAAAGCACTATGTAAATAAATTTGTAATTTTTGCATTCAGCAACACACCTAAATAGTACTGTTTCTATCCGGTTCTCTGCTATACACGAGTTCTGGATCGTTTTTGTTTATAGTTCTTCCGATTGATCTAGCAACGTGCGGTGGACTACTAAATAAGGGGTCACAGGTGCAAGTTCGTTCGACCTCTTTCGAAAGTCTGACAAGAATCCAAAAGTGATTGTCAGGATCTTTTAATTAAACGGCCGACCTTTTCTTCTATAATATAGATATTTAGTTGACTAGCTATTAATAAGGAAGCTGTTTTGATGTTTATGAGTTGCTTAACTTTTGCGTACGAACAGTCAATGCCTAGTATGATTACTTAAAAATCGGTATAGAAGAAGACTTCTAAAGCTTTACTTTTCTAGAGAGAGAAGGACATGTACAGAGAAACTTCTGCAAAAGTCCTCGAAGAATGCACCAATATTTGTTGCATACTTACCTATAAGAGAGTGAGTAGTATACCTACTTACGATCCGTCTGATTAAGGACATCAAGTCCTTCTACATGTCTAGCGACTTAAGGTTTAATCTCTCCATTGGAGATAACCGAAGCAATACTTAAAAAGCAAGTGGTGTACCTAAATCACCTTTTTCAGGACATTAAGGTGTACATTTTTCTGAGTATATCAGCCTTACATTTTCCAAGGATATTAGTGCAACCCGGCGCATTATAAAGGTTAAACCGTTCCGTCATTTCACCAAAAAACGATTGAAAGTCTAGGGCTTAACCCAGAAAACACTTCTTAGATCGTCATTACTTCTACCAGGAACACGCGACAACAATAGTCAGAAAAGTAGAAGGAGGCTCCACCACATCCCATCATTCGTCCCTTTGATCCGTCGGTAAAAAAGTTTATTAGAAATGTCATCTACGTCTCGGCATACCTGTCGTTTTTCACAACTCTGCGATTCTCTTTACCAAGAATACAACAACCGAATGCACTCTGGTATTATAACCGATACCAAGCGCTTCTTCCATTTCATCAATGCTAAAAGAAAGTCTGATAGTTACCCATGTACCTTAACATACTTGGATTGGAGTTCTGATAACCCCGACCTACTAGCAAACTTTTTTGCTCAGCTTTTCCGCCAATCTTTTTCAGATAACACATTACAACCCGATTCTTCTCATACCTAAAATTTAGTTCACAAACTTCCTTAACTTCAATTACTATACTATCTAAAACGGTTGAAGAAAAAATTAATAACCTGAAGGAAGATTATTCTGCGAGTCCTTATGGAATACCTGCAATAATTTGAAAAAAAAACCGCTTATATTTAGTCAAACCTCTGACTTCCTTATTTCAACTTTCAATATCAAATGGAATATTTCTTTCCCTTTGGAAAAACTGATCTCAAATTATCGCTCTATTGCCAAACTCTCATGCATTCCTTAGCTTTTCGAAAGTATTGTATTCGATTCAATATTGTTTTACTGTAGACAAATTTTCTCACCTTTCCAACATGGTTTCCTTAAGGGAGAATTTATCTCGGGAACTCTTTGCATCCCCGAAGCTGGCATGCTCAGGAAAGCATTCGACAAAGTCTCTCACCGCCTTATCCTTGTGAAACTAAATGCTCTAGGCTTTCAACCAATTTCAGTCAATATAAAGTCAGATTCAGATCCTCTGAATCGGATCCCTTCTTTGCTACCTCTGGCGTCCCACAGGGTAGCCATCTATGCCCACTGATTTTAATTCTCACAATAAATGACGTCGGCTGCATCATTTTAGGAAGATATCCTACTCATCCACTCAAACCTACTTTCTTGAGCTGAATGCGAATAAGTGTCAATATAGAACCTATTACATGAACTACGAACTTGTTTCCCAAGTAGATTCACTGCGTTATCTCGGAGTTATCTGTAATAAGCAATTGAATTTTCGATATCACATTGATGCGTCCATCACAAAGGCCAATGTCACCAAATCCATCTATATCACATTTGTTAGGCCCATTCTAGCCAAGTTTGGTCGCCCTATCCACTCATTGATTCCCTTCGAAACGAAGCTCCGATTCCTCCGATTTGCTCTCAGTGGGCTACTCTGGGATTAGACTTTAGTAGTTTTAAAGACTTTAAATGTTAACATTAAGAATTGATGTTAGTTTTAAGTATTACTTGTAACGGGTGATCCAAGTAGAGATACTTTTTTCAATAGCCTTTTGTGACAGATCACGTGTGAGTCGTGTCATGCTGTCATGTTATTTTTGTTTAGTATTGTTTGGCATTTCATAATGGAAAGACTTACGCGTGAACAACGTTTACAAATTGTTCAACTTTATTATGAAAATTCACGTTCTGTGAGGAATGTGTTTCGTGCACTTCGCTCAACTTATGGTCAACATAATCGGCCTACTGAGCGTACTATTCGCAACACCATCACCCATCTTGAGACCCAGCATTCATTATTGGATAATATTCAACCGAATAGACCACGTCCAGCACGCTGTGAAGAAAATATAGCGGCCGTAGCTGAGAGTGTACACGAAGACCGTAGAGAGCCGATTCGGCGCCGTTCGCAACAACTCGGACTGACGCATGAAACGACTTGGCGCATTTTACGTCAAGATCTTAAATTTAAAGCGTACAAAATACAGCTTGTGCAACAACTGAAGCCGCTCGACCTTCCCAAGCGACATCGCTTCGCTCTATGGGCTCTTGAAAAGTTCCAAGAAGATCCGACGTTTTCGAGGCATATTTTGTTTAGCGATGAGGCCCATTTCTGGCTCAATGGGTATGTAAACAAACAAAATTGCCGCATTTGGGACGAAGAGCAACCTGAAGAGATTGAAGAACTGCCACTTCATCCAGAAAAAACAACGGTTTGGTGTGGTTTGTGGGCCGGTGGAACCATCGGTCCATATTTCTTTAAAAATTATGCCGGTGCGAACGTAACTGTCAATGGCGACCGTTATCGTGCCATGATAACCGACTATTTGATGCCTGAAATTGAAGCTCGTGATTTCGGCGACATTTGATTTCAGCAAGACGGCGCCCCTTCCCACACATCGCCTCAATCAATGGACTTATTGAGAGAACATTTCGGTGAGCACATAATTTCACGTTTTGGGCCGGTCGATTGGCCACCAAGATCGTGTGATATCAGCATCCGTTAGACTTTTTCCTGTGGGGATATGTAAAGTCAAAAGCTTATGCCGACAAACCCGCTTCGATTCAGGCCTTGGAGGAAAACATCACGCGTGTCATTCGCCAGTTACCAGTCGAAATGCTCGAACGAGTGATCGAAAATTGGACTCAACGGATGGACCATTTGCGACGTAGCAACGGCCAACATTTGATAGACATAATCTTCAAAAAATAAATGCCAAAGAATGTTCTTTCAAATGATAATAAACATTCTCCATTAAATTTGAATTTTCTGTGTTTTTTTCTTTAAAAAAGTAGGGAACCTCGAAATGGATCACCCTTTACCTAGATGAAATGGCAGGCTGTTTGTAGTTATGGTACCTATATGTACTCGTATTTGGAATGAAATCACTTAGTAAAAATACCACTATCAAAGAATAAAAAACATTTGAACTGCTAACTAAGTTCAAGGGAATTTCAAATTTGTTTTGAATTGAAATTTGAAATTTCTTTGTAAACCCCTTGGGCTTTTTTTATATTAAAAGTGAAACTATGAACCTGCTCCTTCCATTTTTATTTCGCATCCATAGCTGCGTTTGCGCACAGAACTTTATTTAAACCAAAAGTTATTATTTGTAAATTTTGTGTAGTGCAGTTATATTCTCCACTTGTATAGATTCTCTTAATTTTGTATTTTTGTGTGTCGTTTCTTTTGAACTTGATAACTGTATAAAATACGAATAATCCTACAAAGACCAAGAAAGACTTTCCCATCAACTGGGTTGCAGTTAAAGGAAGAATGAAAAATTTAGAGTAGATTACACTAAATGTGTTATTGAGAAACAGTTAAAAAAAAAACACCTGGCACTCGGTATTTTTTTTTTTATTTGTATTATAAAGCACTCAGTCCATCGAAATCGGCGTTGTTTATATTTCTTCATCAATATAGATGACGTGCACTTAGTATACAATAGGCGCACGTCCTTATGCATGAGTCACATCAGCACTTCTACTAGTACCTTTCATTATTGCCACGTAGTACTGAAAGCAAACTATGGCATTGACCACATTGACATTGAAAAAGTTGTCAAGCCAGAACAGTCCATTTATTTGTATTTGTCCAAATGCCAATGCTCCCAAATTATGTAGTTGACTCTGCATCAATACCATATCAATCTAAAAATAAAGTTCATGAGAAACTTATACTAAATATTAAATTTAAGGTTATTAACGTTTCTATTGACCATTCGCTGGTTTATTAATTTTCTGTGCACACTTAGAAAAAATATGTTTTCTTGGAATTGTCGTTCCGCCTCAATTAACATGTCCGTGAGTTTTCCAATCAAGTAAATGTCATACGACAATGATATTATTAGTGGAATCACCGAGCTTAACGCAATAACTAGATAAATTAGTATTGCCCAGAACAGTTCAATACCCGTAAACATATGGTACAACTTGAAAATTCTCAACAGGATGTTATATGATAAGTTAATAGCCATCAAAATTCCAAGATATTTGCAAAAGAAAAACATCGAAAAGTACTTGTCCAAGTTGAGTTTAACTTTATGAATTCGAAATGAAATGGATACAAGTTGTGCTATGGTATGGCAACACTGGCCCGAATCACACTTTTCACAGCTTTGTACAATTTCATTCATCTTCAAATAGAAACATATCAAAACAAGTTGAATGTAAAAGTAACCCCAGTATGTTAACGCACAAACAAATTGACCAATCAGAGACACAAAATCAAACATCTTGATTAAAAGTATCAAATTATGCACGAAATAGTATATAAAACAGTAACTGAAGGACATGTATTTGATGATAATACATTTTTGAAAATGTTGCACATAGTAAATCGTTGAATCAGTTTTAGCTTTTATTAAATCAAATATTGTCAGCAATTCGTTTATGGAGATTAACAGAAGTGGGCCTCGCTGCAGATAGTTTCCAGTCAAAATAAAAACATTTATTATTGAGTACATAAATCCTCCATAGAAAAGAGTTAGGTCCTGAGCTTCCTGGGAGTAAAGAATATCTCTAAAGTCTGCTTCCTTGAAATGCTTATTTATAAAAGTAAACATTTTGCATCCTAACATTATTATGATGGAAAGTATTACTGTATTGTACACAATTGTGACGAAAATGGATTGACATCTTGATTGTTCTAACTTTCCCGTCGTCGAATTGAATCGAAAGGGTAGAAAACACCTTGACACTTTGACGAATACTCTCAAATGGCTATTGAAGGGGACTTTTAGTTGTGAACTATTCATTTTGATTTCGTATGAAATTTACGAATGTTGCAGCCATTAAAAGTAGACAAGCGACGACTGGCCGTTTGAAAGTCTATTATGGTTATTGGTAAAATAAAATTCATTAATGCGAAAGGTTATTATAATTTCTAAAAGGGGTATTATTCCATTAACCAAGGGCAGAAATACATACTAAAATTTGATGAAATCGAGGTTCGAGTATGGAGTTAGGAGACTTCCTCACACTCGGAGAAAATATATAATAAAATAAAAAATAGTTTTTAAATACAAGAAAAGTTTCGTTTTTTAATTTAGTTTTTAAAGCACACAGTCCTGACCTTTGACTCGCAGTTATTGCCGGAAAATCTTCTCTGCTGGCACATCCTTTCCCTTGTGATTTATTTATTTTTGGTTTGTTGCTCGTTATTGGTGGGTTTCTCGCTTGCAATAAATAAGACATGGACAAATGTCGTCGTTATAGTACCGGTGCAATTGTAGCCACTTTGATTCAATTCATTAAGTAATCCGAATGACGTGAATAAATTGTCTGAGTAAATATAATCACACCAAAAACATAAATGTTAAGGAATAGAATAAAAGTTCTCTTACAAGTCAGCCACAAAAAGTACTGAGATCTTAATTTAAAAATTTTACAACTAGCATTTAAATATTTATAATTGGCATAAAACAACAGGGAGTAAGTGACTTCCCTAAGGAACACCAGACTGAGTAGAAAAATATTCAGAAAACGAACCTTTAAATTTGACACGATAGTCCCTACCCATAAGGTATGAATTAATCCATTTTATAAAACCAAGTGCGCCCTGAGTTTAAATCTGCTTATCTCATGGAATAGCTGGTCGAAAGCCTTAGAGAAATCGGTGTATATGCAGTCGACTTCATTATTATTTTCTAAGGAACTAGAACATTCACGTAAAAAAACATAACAAATTTGTAATAGTGGACCTGTTTCTTACAAATCCATGTTGTTCGTTACAAATGAAATTTCGACATAAAGCTTAGGAATACACGAAAGCTTAGAAATCGGTCTGTAATTCGTGATATCACCACGTTAACCCTTTTTAAATACGGGCGTGATAAAGGCACTTTTCCAAAGCTTAGGGAATTTCCCAGAGCTAATGGATAAATCGAAGAAACACTTAAGATAAGGACTAAGGGATTGAATGCATCGGTGCAATACGTGAAATAGTTTCCAAATAGAAAAAAAAATTCTGAAAGCAATCTGGGAACAGCTACTTAAATAGCTAAAATATTTATCGTCGATGAGAGTCACTGAATGATCTACTAAAATAGTCAGCAAACATATTGCTAACAGCAAAGGAATCAGAAGCTTTACTATTACAGTAACTAAAATTTGCTGGATACCCATCCGACTTTGTCTTCGAATTAACAAACTGCCAGAAACGTTTGGGATCATTATATATTTTTAACATATTCCCTGTAAAGGTTAAAAGATAAAAAGTTAAACTCATTAAATAGAATTAAATAATGAACGAAAACGGATTGAAGCAGACTTTTTACAAAAATTTTCCAAGCTCTGTTACGTCGATTTCGTATCGACTTAAGCTCTCTCGCATACCAAGGGTGGGACCAGTCTCCATGTCTAGATGACTTTACGGGTACAACTCTATCAGTTATTAGTGCATTGAATGATTCAACTGCAATATAAATATCGGAGAAGTTGTTCATATTTATTGGTAAATTAAAACGCGAACTGTCATACGAATTACTGTTTCGTAAAGATGTCCACCTAAGTCAATAAAAATGTCCAATGATGGATGATTTTTGTCTATGTTAGACATTCATCAACAATAGTACTAACAAAATCAGAGGAAAATACTAAATCGAGAGTTTGATTTTTATAGTTTTTTATACAGCTTGTTAAGGCAATGGGCATGCACAATTCACTATTGACATGGTTATCATATCACTTTTTGTTTTTTATTGATTTATTCGCAATAAATGGATTTTTGCACTTTTATTAAGTTTCCTGCAAATAAAGGAAAAATGGATTAATATCAGGAAAAAGTAATCGTGCCGGGAGTGGTGGATGACTTTTTCGCTGCGGAGGAATTATATATCTTCAATGTTGTGTAAACATTATCCCGCCGCAGTGGAGAATTCAACGGCCACAATCAGCACGAATAAAAATCCTTACCTTGCTCCTATGGCTGATGTCCAGGGTACATTTTTTTTAATCTTCCATGTCCTCTTGTCTTGTTTTTTTATATGTGCCTTCGAAAATAAAATGAAATTAAATTATTGTTAGAAAATAAGTAAAAATCTTACCAAAACGAATTCCCGGGACCACATTCTGTTTTTTTTTTTCCTTTTGTTTATTTATTTATTTTTGTTGTCTGTCAAACGTCATTCAACTGGAGGTAAGAAAAAATGTAATAAACTTATGGAATATAGTACCCCAACAGTTTGATAGGCGTTGTTAAAAAGAATTTTAAAAAAGAGCAGGACGTTAGGTTTTTTAAAAAGGGTAGCACGATCTGAGTAGCGGATGCTTAAAAAACGGGTACGGAATGACCAAGCATTTTTTTTTTTTTGGGAGTGTGGTAGGGGGACTAAAGGGAGCATTATTGGGCAGCTTGTACGAATAGTAGTTAAATCACAGTAGTCATTTAAGTGTGTAGAAGACAAGTCGCAGTATTTCGGACATAAAGCATATATATGGTGAATTCAGTTTTTTTTTGGTTTTTTTTTTTAAATTAATTTTTTTATTATTTTCCTTTTTAGTTTAATTTAATGTAATAAAAGAACAACAATAGAGTCAGTGTATGTGTTCTTTCTTTTGTTAAAACTTTTATAATTGGTGAGTTTAAAATTTTTCTTATATTTTATGATAGTGTTTTAAAATAGTAAAACCCTTGAATAGGTAACGTCTATCGTGGGACAAAGGGGTCAATCGGTGGTCAAAGGCAAATTTCAACGAAAATTTAATCAAAATGAAAGCCTTGGCGGCCGCATACATTTCCACAATTTGAACAAATTATAAAATTTACATAAGTTACAAAAATTGCACAATTTACCCGAATTAAAATTAAACAGCTTTGAACAAAAGATTTCCGCCGTAATAAAAAACAAAAAAAAAATATAACTGTTACCTGTCCATATAAATTAGTTAATTCAAACAAAGGACTGAAACATACATATAGATATAAAAAAATAATATCGCCTATTAGATTTAAGTAGATTAAATATACTATTTTATTAACAAAATTAATTTTTTTATGTGGATTTTTGTTTTTTTTATATGTAATAAGTTTAGTTTCCTTTCGTTTTTTTTTATATTTATATCGCGTTTAGTGTACTATGTCCCCTATAGAGAGCTCGTTATAGGTAGGATTTTCGTGTTAAATGTATGATTTAGTTTATTTAGTTGCGTGACAGGAAAAAAGGTGCCTGAAAAATACGGTACGATTTCGCGGGGAAACAAAATTTATTTAATTTTTTTTTTGTGTATTTTATGATAAATTGCCTTTTTTTTTTATTTTTTTTTCTTGTAAAAATTCAATTTAAAGAAAATTAAAATTAAACAACCCACACAAATGATACAAAAGGAACGGTGTTGATTTTTTTGTTAAGGCCTAAAGGCATTATGGAGGCAATTTTATTTTCAGGGGGTGGACTAAGGTGCGCTAAAGCACTTTCAGTAGATGGCTTGAGCAGTCCGAGGCATCCACCTCTAAGGGGAAGTCCAAGGCCAAGGAGCTTCCAGGCTGGGTGGGTAATGGCCGCGCTGAATTCCACCTACAGCGCCCTCTCAATGTGGTAACGTCCGTCTGAATTATTTCAAAACAAAAAAAGTAAGTTTCGGCACGATTTATGTTTTTGTGTATAGGTACCGTTGTTGTGCGAGGACAAGAACCCTCCCATTCCGGCGAGCTCGGTCGAGCAAAGCAAGCGTGCCACGCTCCTTGCACACAACACATCCCTTTTCATCACTCCATCATGTCCGGCATTCCCTTCCTCATCCGGTTTCCTGTCACTTCAAAAATCCAACAGTTCTAATTCCTACAAACGTGTCCTATCACATTGGTTTTGAATGTCTGTAAACTGTAATGTATAGGAAAAGCGAAACGTGAGAGAACATTCCACATACGAGTAGAACGGCTGATGAACAAATCTGTATATTTCACAGTACGTTCGAATATTGAAATTAAGGGCGAACTGATGAGCATTCCTAGTACAACGGGTATTGCGGTTGAACTGTTCAAGGATAGAATGCAACTGGCTATTTCGTTTGAACACTTCTTGTGGAAATACCGATAAGACAATGTCAGGCAGAGAGTCAAGTGATTTCCCGATGTCTCGATAGCCAATCATCATTGCCAAGTCTAACTCATTGTTAGGTAAACGTAATAGTAAAGACTTTAGAGATATAAATAGCCTTAAAATTATTTATTGCTCGTTAGTCAGACCTTATTTAGAATATTGTTCCGTAATTTGGGATTCGCCATATGCAGTTCACGAACTTAGATTCGAAAGAGTCAAACAAAAAAAAACTTCACGAGGTACGCGGTTCGTAAATTAAATATGTTTGATGAGCTTCCTAATTATGGCAGAAGGTGCAATTTAATTGGTCTGCAAACCTTAAGTTTCAGACGCGATGCAACTTCCGTCATGTTTATTCGCGATATTCTTAATTATCATATTAATTCACCAGAATTGATCTTTCTTTTAAATATATATGCTCCCCAAAGGTCACTGCGGGTTAGAAGCTTATTTCATACAGATAGGCATAGAACCAATTATGGTAATAATGAGCCTATTACAAGGTGCATAAGCACATTTAATGAATTCTGCAACGAAATTGATTTTTGCTTGTCGCGAGCAGATTTTAAAAAGTCCATTAATGCATTAACTTTAAATTAATTATATTTGTAATTACTTGAAATAGTCTATAAGATGAAGATCGGTAGATGAAGCTTAGTCGCGCAACAAACAACTGTTGCATAAAGCGATACTGAGAGCTTACACTTAGAGAACGTAGTGTTTTGTGTTTTGCTCTGTGATGGTATTAAAATATTACCCGCACGTTTTTGAATCCTGTCAAGGATATGTAATTGGATCGTCGCACCAGCTATGAGCGTTGTACTCAAGTTTGGGAAGAATAAAAGCCATTTCGCAGCGTTCTGGGCGACATCGAATATGTGGTCATTTCAAGGAAGGTTGTCATTAACGCACATACCGATGATGGAAAGCCTTTCGATTTCAGCGATGCAAGTGTCATTCATGAATAATGGCAGAGAATTATGCGTTTTGGAAGCATTAAATTTCACTCAGTTCAACGACCGAAGATGAGGGGCGTTGGCCAGAAAACGAATATAAAAAGCTGAGGGTACTGTCATCAGCAAAGGTGTGAATAGGATTAGAAGTAACCGACAGGAGACAATTAAAATGAAAAGAGAGTCGGAGACAAAACGGAGCCTTGGGGAACACTAGCATTCATTTGGTGAATTGCAGACTTTAAACAGTCCAACACAACTTGAATTGAACGTCCCGAAAGATAATTTCTAATCTAAGCGTTGAAGAAGGGTATCATCGATACCAAATGCACGCATTTTCGATGCTAAACTCTGTCAAATGACTTTGAAATATCATGTTACGTTAGTGCAATTCGTCGGTAGGAGAATGGTGAGGAAGTGTCACCTTTTTTGGGACGGACTAGACGGCTGGTTTTCCTCAGTTGGGTTGGCCTTGTATGACTGAAAGCTTACCTGATAGCCTCTTTGCAACTCAAGCCACACCATGCTTTCACCTTTTTGGTGGCTTTCATCATATTTGTAGTCATTTCGGCAGCAGCATCCACGTCGCTGTCGAGCAATTAAGACTCTCAAAGAACCCGTTTAAAACTTATCAATTGACTTTTTAGTATTGCCATTCCGTTCTTTTAGAACCTCCTTCTTTAAATGTGTGGTTGGAGTGCCGAGAAATTCGCCGATACGATACAATGGCCAGACCGACAGGTTTCGATTTAACCATCTTAAGTGCAGTAAAAAACGCAGTTTTATATATTACTGGCTCTGATGCACATCCACATTATTGACGTTGCAAGAAACCGTCCACGAGAAAATATTGGAATTCACTATGTAAGAACTATACTACAAGTACATAGTTTCCTTACTTACTTCAAATTAAATTATGTATATTTTTTCTCACGGACAAGTATCTTTTCTTTTATTTACTCATTTCAAGACTCTTGACAAGCAGGCCTACTTAACAATAAACTTGATGCCAAAAATTAGTTCTTATAGTTTTGCCATCACCATTCTTTTATTTTTCGGAAGACTATTTTTAAGATACATTTTTTTTAAATTTTGTTTTAATATTTTTTGTTTAACGATTGAAATAATTTTATCGTATAAGTCGGGTAATTTTGATATATTCTCATTATTCTTTTTTGTGTTTCTAAAGGCAACACTCTACAAAAATAGAGTGCACGACTGCGTCGTACGAAACTTTCTCGCTACTTGATGTGCATTATTAAATCGCCTCAACATGAATGGTAACATTTGATTACATACCAAATGTTATGTGTTTTTAGGAGTTAAAAAATTTGATTTTTTTAAAAACGGCATTTAATATAATTGTTCAAAGTTAATTAAATTTAATTAAAATTTAAATCATATTTTTTTTTTTTGTTTCAAAAATCGAAGTATGCAAATTTGTTCAACTTTATGGTATAAAAAAAAGCAGTAAATTTGTTTGGTGTTCACTTCATTAGTTTTCGAGATATTGGCGGTTTTAGAAATTAACGTTAATCGATTTTTTTTTTTCCGAAAACTGAGTATGCAGTATTTTTGACCCAATCCCAAGTATCCTTTGTACAAAAAAAGACCAAAATCCTTAGAATCATTTTCTAGAAAAATAGTGTTAAGTGATTTTCACAAAAAAAAACATTGTATGTCAGGTACCGCTATTTCAAACGATAAAGCAAAAACTAAAAATATGCCCGAGATGTAAACCCAAAAACTTTATGTACGAACTTTGAAGCAAATCCGTCGAACCGTTTCGCCATACGACGTCCGGACAGACAGACAGTTAGACGGACGGCATTGGCGGACCCACTTTTTTGTAATATCATCCCTCATACTCAGTTTGAGTTCGAAATTTCCTCACGTTCGCAATTACTTTCTCTTTAGTATACTTATGTATACGAGAAAGTTAGAACCAATACTAAAAAAAACACAATTCTATGTTGTTAGTAGGAGTTAAAGTAACACGAAAATAAAAAGAAATAATTGTTTACATTTAAAATAAATCAGCGGTACCGAAAGGGTTAAGAGAATAACTTTTTTTCATTTCAAATAAATATAACATATATAAATATAATCCTTTTTTTATCGACGATTAGCGGTCTATCTACAAAAATATGGAGAATTTATTATAAAATTGTTGGTTTCAGTAATTATCCCATTAATCGAAATTTTGTTCAACGTGGTAAGTTATAGTATAGAGCTAAAATTCATCATATCAGGTTAAATGTTCAAAATTTCGAAATGTACGTAGCTATAAAGCGCTGACAAAATTTCTGATTCAAAAAATTCACTCGGTGTTGCGCCAGGCAACGAGTAGACCAGTGTTAGTGAATAGAAAGAATTATTAATATCATTTGAAATGTTGAAGGTTCAGGAAGAACAGAAAAATTAAATTAAATTTTTTTTTTCGTAGAATGTTGAATTTTGTTGCCCGAAAAATGGGATTACTTCAGTTGATTTTTATTTGGTTAAAGTAGTGCAGAGTCGAAAAGAGTAGTGTTTTGTTTTTTGGAAGATTCGGGACGGTAATACCGCTGCCAAAAAAAACTTGTAATGCCACAAAAGAAACGAGAAACATGTTTTTTTTATTCAATTTGCAATTCAGCCATATGGCTTATAATAACATCATCTATAGGAACCTTCGGCTTATTACGATCAAGTTAGTAGGTTTTATCTAAAAATCGATACAAACCTATCGACTTAATATATAGTTTGTCACTGTAAAATTTCTATGCAATACCCGAAATTAGTCATTTTAATCCGAGTATAATAAAGCAAACCGTTAATATTAAGTTGGATATTAAAACTAATTTCTATTAACACGGGCTAGACCGGCCATTCAGCTAGTTTCAATTAAATATGTTGATATCCGACCACTCTTCATTCATATATCGATGGTCCGGAAGAAAAACGTCATAAGTCGAAATAAACGTGTTTTAAGATATTTATACCATTCTTTATGAAAAACAAAACTCTATTCGCTAGAAAAATGACACAAGTCTAGTTTACGTTGAGACCACTAAAAAGCAGAAATGTCATTTGTCATTTACCGGCAAGTTTTCACGCTACGACAAGAAAACTGACACAAGTTAGTTGTGTTTAATCCTTCTTACAGATAACACGTACGAAATGTCGCGAAAAACGTCACAAGTGGGTAAGTGTCATTGCTTTAATACTAATTTCATCGATATGTGCTAAATAAAATTCAACAATTTTTTCAAATTTATTGAGTAATAACGGCATTCTATTAATAATCTAGCCTAGTTGGCCTTGAAGTGAATGAGGACAAGACTAAATATATGCTATCAACAAACTAACAATCATCTGTCCACGGACTAGGACAAAATGTCACTATTGATAGCAGCAACTTCGAGGTAGTTAAGGAGTTCATCTACCTCGGGGTAAACATCAACTCCACAAATGACATCTTAGTGGAGATCCGTCGAAGAATTACCCTAGGAAACCGCTGCTACTTCGGTTTGGCAAAACAAATGGGTTCAAAACTCCTGACTCGAAGGACAAAGTGCATGCTCTACTGAACCCTTATCCTGCCAGTTTTGCTATACGACGGCAAGTGCTGGACCATTAGCAGGAAAGGAGAGTTAATACTGGGAGCCTTTGAAAGAAAAATCCTTCGACGGATATTTGGTCCTGTGTGGGAAGAGGAGAAGATACAACCGCGAACTGTATGAGCTGTACCAAGATGTGGATGCAGTCCGAAAAACTAAAACTCGTCGACTACATTGGCTCGGCCACATCGAGCGAATGGACAACAATGCTCCAGCCAAGAGGATCTTCGAATCACAGCCCACAGGTTCGAGACGACAAGTAAGACCGAACCTCCGTTTTAAAGACCAAGCCATCGCGAATGCCAGAGCGCTGGAAGCAGCGTGCTCGGGAGGGTGGAAGGCAGCCGTATCTCAGGCAGGGACTCTTCGCGGGTCGGGAGCCCGTTAAGTAAAGTAAGGAAGTAAGTATTAATAATCTGATATATAAAATTCTCGTGTCGCAGTGTTTGTTACCAAACTCCTCCGAAACGGCTGGACCGATTTTAATGAAATTTTCCACATACATTTGGTAGGTCCGAGAATAGGTTTTTATCTATTTTTTATATCCCTAAGTGATCAGAGTTGTCCACCCCCAACAAATTTAATTAAATTTTTATTTTTTTTTCAACGTATGCTGATGAAATCAGCGACAGCTTTAAATCATCGCCACTGTGGCGTGATATTGAAAAATTACAACTAAAAGTAAATATGCGCGGTCAAAAGCTTCAAGATCCATCCGCTTAAACATTCTCGAAAGAACTGTTAATGGAAAAGTTACTGCAGATTAAACTGGATGCACAAAATTACCGAGCGATCTCTGCACAATCATTAATTCGGAATATGCTTTCATTGACCAGATATTTTCCGATGTACACACAATACATTAATGGCTGTCATAAAGGGCAATTTTAAGACCAACAAATGTGGATGTCAACGAATTGAATCTTGAAGTTCTCGCCTGGGAACTTGGAGACATACAAATCGATTAATACGTTTGATTGCGATGCGACCAAAGCTGTCAACTATCCAGCAGAGTTCTTAGACCCATTACATTTAACAGGCATGCCACCACATAATTTGCAACTGAAGGTTGTATGTATATTCCGTCATCGTTCGCAGAGCTGCATGCCTCTTCGATTCATAGACCACGTCAATAATTTATTAATTTTTTCTACTAAAATAATCTCTGGAAATAATTTATATGGCAAAACAACGCTTGCCTAGTCATCTAGTAAATATATACAAGTATGCATTCCCAACAAATAACGCTAGAACTTGAGATTTGAGCTAATCCGTCCACTAATTTGCATGGCGGTTGGTAAAGCAGCCAAATTTATTCATAGGCCTGAAATAATAGCCACGAAATCTGCTTATAATATTTTGTTTTGTTATTAGAAACCATTTAATGCAAAGTGACGGATACTAGTGACTAGCCGGGTGCTGGTACACTTACCCTGTATCAGTTTAAAATGGTCCCGTGCCAGTGAGACAAAGAAGTGGCCGTAGTGTCGAGAATATTGCTGCCGCTGAGGCTTCAGTTGAAGAAAGCCCAAATGTGTCTCTCACACGTCGTTCTCAAGCGTTGGGCATCTCTGTGGATTTTCATCGAAAAATCATCTCCAGCGATGAGGCTCATTTCTGGCTGAATGGCTTTGTCAATAAACAAAATATGCGGTATTGGTCAGGCAGCAATCCACACGTACTCTATAAGTCATCATTGCATCCCGAAAAATATTACGGTTTGGTGTGGTTTATGGGCCGGCGGCGTCATTTGGCCGTACTCCTTCCGTGATGATCAAGACCGACACGTTACTGTGAATGGGAGTCGCTACCGTTCAATGATAACCGAATTTTTTTTGGGCCCCAATTGGATGATATGGACTTGGAGGACATGTGGTTCCAACAGGACGGCGCCACAAGCCACACAGCGAATGTCACAATCAATTTATTGGAAACCAAGTTTTGGAGAAAGTGTTATCTCACGAAATGGCCCAGTAGCTTGAGGCGGCCAAGTGCGATTTGACGCCGTTAGACTATTTCCTGTGGGGCTACGTCAAGTCTATGGTCTATGCCAGCGGTTCCCAATCTTTTTTGGTCGTGGAGCACTTTTTAGGTCAAACATTCCTCGCGGAACACTTCGTTACACTTACGCTATTTTCGCAGTTATGTATGTGTAAAAAATGCAATACTCAATTTTTTTTTATATTTTATTAAATTCAAGTAAAACAAGTAACATCAACGAAAAAAACAAGAACAATGTTAATTAAAGAACATAAGGAATTCAATATCTAGTGAGAATAATGTGCCTGTTTGGTTTTGCATAATGCTTGTATATCTGGTTGAATTTGGGACAACTGCAACCGAATATCTGGCTCTGCATCGAGACGGGATCTATATTTTGTTTTGGTTCCAACGTAGGCGGAGAATCCTGATTCGCACATGTATGTTGTTGCAAACGGCAGAAGAATTATTTTGGCTCTGTCTGACAAAATTTTGAATTCGTCCTTCAACATACACCAGAATTCTGATAAAGACTTTTTAGTTTCAAAATTTGTCTTTAAAGAAGAATCTGATGTCAAATCAATTAAGCACTCAAACTGCAACGATTTCAGAGATGCTGGCTTTTCCAACGCGGCGGAGTGCGGGTCTGCAACCCACACATTTTCTTTAATGTTTGAATGGTATTCTTCCGGAAAGTAGCTTTGGCAGTTTTCGAGAAAACTTAGCAGATGTAAATGAAACTCATTTAAAATGTCGTCAGGAATACCCAAATCTATTTCCTCTTTACATTCGCTGACCATTGGGAAGCTGTCTAGGCTTCGATTTTTTAAAGATTTCGCCCAAAACTTGATTTTCTTTTTAAATGCATCGAAAACAGTTATTGTCTTTCCTTGAAGTGATACACTCAAATCATTTAATTTTTTAAAAATATTGGCTAGATACGATAATTTCAAGAGCCAACGCTCATTACATCTCATTAAATCTGTCTCCCAAATCAAAGTTGTCGTTGTCGTAAGGAAGGTTCGGACTTCAGCCTTCATTTCGAAAAGCCGCGTCAGTGTTTTGCCGCGAGAAAGCCACCTTACTTCTGCGTGAAGAAGTAAAGACGTATGTAGACTACCCATTTCATCGCACAATACTTTGAATAGCCTTGAATTCTTAGGTCGAGATTATTTTCACGCTTTCGTCTAAGAACTCTTTTAAGGAGAGTGCCATTTTTTTCATTGCAAGGGCATGGCGGTGTAGAACGCAGTGACTACTGCTGCATTCCTTGGCATTTTGTTTTATTCTTGAGACGGCACCGGACGTTTTTCCAGTCATGGCCTTGGCACCGTCTGTGCACACATCCACGCAGTTAACCCATGGGATATCATTGACAATAAAGTAATTGTCTATTAATTTAAAAATTTCAGCACCAGTCGTTGTAGTTTCCAACGGCTTGCAGAAAAGCAGATCTTCTTGAAAGGACTGTTGGTATTGGTAGCGCACAAATACTATTAAAATAGTCAACCCTGCAACATCTGTTGATTCATCCATTTGCAGCGAAAATTTTGTGACTTTTATTTGCGAAAGTAAAGTAGTTTTGACATTCTCTGCTAAGTCGTGATATTGTGTTATTTGACAAAGGAACGGTGTCAACTAATTTTTTGGCCTTGTCACCCAACATACACTCAACAATGTCCTTAACGCATGGCTTGATTAAGTTTTCAGCGATTGTATGGGCTTCGCCAGTTTGCGCAACTCGGAAACTCACTAAGTAGGACGCCATTAACGCATTTTCGTTCACTGTCTTTGAGTGGTTAGTAATAATTGTTTGAGATTTTGTATGTTCACCATACTTCCTTTTAAAAAAATCAGTCGGTTTGCTTTTGCAATCTGGATGAATCCCCTCAAAATGACGTTTCATTTTTGCTGGAAACATCGCACTATTCGGCAACACTTTGCCGCAAATTACGCATTGGGGTTGGTTGTCACTTGTCTCAGCAAATCCAAGATTTAAATATGAATCGTGGTACTTCCTTTTTACTGTTTTTTTTTCTGCAGTACTGATCACCATAGAACTAGTACTAGCCACATTGTCTGCCTCAAATTCTTCAGAAAGTTCTGCCGCCGCTGTCTCTATTGCGTCATTTTCCTTGGCTCTAGAATAGAACAATAAATGGAAAACGAGCAAATTCACAAATCTGTATTGAGGATAACAACAGAAAAAAAAATATTATAAATCCAACAAAACGCATCTAATACATATGCGGTTCTAGCGATTGGAAACTTCCCATTATGAAATAAACAAATATGGTTTTGTATTATGTACCTGCCAGTTGCTGAGTCTTTAGTAACTACTGGGGGTGCTGTTGAGGAGCTTTCAGCGGTTATTTTTAACGACTCAGACTTTAGCCAGCGATCCATCCTACCTATTATTTTTGATCTCTCACGATCTTTTGATCTTTTCACGTCGATAGATCCACAGAGTCACATCAATGTACAAAAAAACAAATAAAAAGTAAAATTCACGCCCTAAAAGCAAAATATAGATTCAATACACCGCACTACGATTCGTTTTAACCTGTATAAATAGATACCGACCCAACAAAAACCGTCTATTGGGCGCGTTTAAAACCAGAGAAACGTCCTCCCAGTACAAATTTCAGTTAGCGTCAGCGTATATGGTCGTCTCTGGTACGTCACTTTAATAATTTTCATTTGTCGGGGATTCCCACATCTTTTTACACGAATTAATTTTTAGTTTGTTTGTAAAGGGTGATTTTTTAGCTGGTTTGGTTTTGGCAACACTGGTTTTGACAGCTGACGTGTGTTTAGTACCTTGTGTCACTGTCAAACAGCTTCAGTTTGGTTTGCAATTTAACCATGGATCGTCTTACAAATGAACAACGCTTGCAAATTATTGAATTTTACTATCAAAATTCGTGCTCGGTTCGAAATGTTCATCGCGCGCTGCTTCCATTTTATGATCGGCATTCTCGACCTTCTGAGCAGTCTATTCGGAAGATTGTGACCGAATTTCGCACCAAATTTACTTTGTTGGACATTAAACCACCAACACGTTTACGTACTGTGCGTATTGAAGAAAATATTGCGGCCGTATCAGCTAGTGTGACAGAAGACCGCGAAATGTCGATTCGGCGCCGTTCCCAGCAGTTAGGCCTTTGTTACAGCACTACGTGGAAAATTTTGCGGAAGGATTTGGGCGTAAAGCCTTTTAAGATACAGCTGGTGCAAGAACTAAAGCCAGCCGACCTACCACAACGCCGAATTTTTGGTGAATGGGCTCTTGGAAAGCTGGCCGAGGATCCGCTTTTTTATCGAAAAATTGTGTTCAGCGATGAGGCTCATTTTTGGTTGAATGGGTACGTAAATAAGCAAAATTGCCGCATTTGGAGTGAAGATCAGCCAGAAGCATTGCAACAGCTACCAATGCATCCCGAAAAAGCCACTGTTTGGTGCGGTTTATGGGCCGGCGGCATTATTGGGCCATATTTCTTCAAAGATGATGCGAATCGCAGCGTTACTGTCAATGGTGAACGCTACCGAGCGATGATAACAAACTTTTTTTTGCCCGAAATGGAAGTTCTTGACTTGCATGATATGTGGTTTCAACAAGACGGTGCCACATGCCACACAGCACGCGAAACAATGGCGCAATTGCGAGGCGACTTTGGTGAACAGTTAATTTCACGTTTCGGGCCGGTCAATTGGCCGCCTAGATCGTGCGATTTGACACCATTAGATTATTTTTTGTGGGGGTATGCCAAGGCTAATGTGTATAGGGACAAGCCCGCTTCGATTGACGCACTGGAAGCCAACATCCATGCATTCATTCGTGAGATACCGGCCGATATGTGTGAAAGAGTATGCCAAAATTGGACTCAGCGGATGAGCTACCTGAGACGCAGCCGCGGTCAACATTTGCATGAAATTATCTTTAAACATTAAATTGCAAGGTTCAAACTATCGATTCAAATAAATATTTCATTTATTTTTTCGAATTTTTTGTGTTTTTTTTTTTAAAAAAGTTCTAAACCTCTTAAAAAATCACCCTTTATGTATTGATTTCTTTTAAATGAGCATTCCAAATTCGATTGCTGCGATTAAAATGACAAGTTCAGAAGCAGTTTTTTTTTTATTTTGCGGAGCATACTTTGGGAAACGCTGGTCTAAGCCAACAAGCCAGCGACGATTGATAAACTTCGTACGAATATCGAACGTGAAATTGCAGCAGTATCGACCGATTTATGCTCGAAAACCGTCGAAAATTGAGTTCAGCGTCTGGACTTCTGCAAGCGTGCCCGTGGTGGCCATAAAAAAGAAATCGAGTTCCATACATAATGGCATCGAACGTACTTTCACAGGAATAAAGAATTTCATTGATATCCAAAACCGTTTTTGGTTTCTTTCAAAAAAAACTTTTGTAGCGCTCTTATTGAAAAACCCGATAAATAAAAAAAATTTCAAGGATATCTACTAGTAAGAAAGGAACACGCCTTGTGTTCAAAAAAACCTTGGCAAACAGTTTTATTTTTTTTATTTAGATTATAGTGCATATGAACCCGGCAATGGTCCATTGTACTTCCATGCAGAAATCCTGTTTGTGATGTAGTGGAGGGAGAATGCGATGTTGTTTATCTTTCTTCATTAATAGATGACTCGTAAATACACGTAAAGAAGTCATGTCACCCCAGCACTTCTATGTTTCATTATTGCCACGTAGTACTGAAAGCAAACTATGGCATTGAGTACACTGACATTGAAAAAATTGCCAAGCCAGAACTGTCCGTTTATTTGTATTTGTCCAAATGCCAATGCTCCCAAATTATGTAGTTGACTCTGCATCAATACCATATCAATCTAAAAGTAAAGTTCATGAGAAACTTATTCTAAATATTAAATTTAAGGTTATTAACGTTTCTATTGACCATTCGCTGGTTTATTAATTTTCTGTGCACACTTAGAAAAAATATGTTTTCTTGGAATTGTCGTTCCGCCTCAATTAACATGTCCGTGAGTTTTCCAATCAAGTAAATGTCATACGACAATGATATTATTAGTGGAATTACCAAGTTACATGAAACAATTAAATATGCGAGTATTGCCCATAATAGTTCATCATCCGTAAACATATTGTACAAATCAAAAAATCTCAACAGGATATTATAAGATAAGTGAATAGCCATCCAAATTCCAAGATATTTGCAAAAGAAAAACATCGAAAAGTACTTGTCCAAGTTGAGTTTAACTTTATGAATTCGAAATGAAATGGACACAAGTTGTGCGATGGTATGGCAACACTGGCCCGAATCACACTGTTCACAGCTTTGTACAATTTCATTCATCTTCAAATAGAAGCATATCAAAACAAGTTGAATGTAAAAGTAACCCCAGTATGTTAACGCACAAACAAATTGACCAATCACAGATACGAAATCAAACGTCTCAAAAAAAACTACTAAATTGATGGCAAAACTGTAAGAAAAACTATAACTGAAAAAGATATATTTAAGGATAATAGCTGTTTGGAAATTTTGCACATAGTAAATCGTTGAATCAGTTTTTGCTTTAATTAAATCAAATATTGTCAGCAATTCGTTTATGGAGATTAACAAAAATTTGCCACGCTGCAGATAGTTCCCAATCAAAATAGATACATTAATTATTGAGTACATAAATCCTCCATAGAAAAGAGTTAGGTCCTGAGCTTCCTGGGAGTAAAGAATATCTCTAAAGTCTGCTTCCTTGAAATGCTTATTTATAAAAGTAAACATTTTGCATCCCATCAGGATAATGATAGAGAAGATTATTAAATTGTAAACAATTGCGACGAAAAAGGCTTGACGCCTGGATTGTTCTAACTTTCCCGTCGTCGAATTGAATTGAAAGGGCAGAAAACACCTTAACACTTTGGAGAGTATTCTCAAATGGCTATTGAAGGGGAATTTTAGTTGTGAACTATTCATTTTGATTTGATTTGAAGTTTGCGAATGTTGCAGCCATTAAAAGTAGACAAGCGACGACTGGACGTTTGAAAGTCTATTATGGTTATTGGTTAAAAAAAAAGCGTTAATTTATGAGGGAGGTAATTATAATTATTAATGGATATTATTCCATTAACCTGATTGGCATTGTTGCTGGTGACATTATTAAGACACGATTTCTTTTTAATAATTGAATAAGCCCACAATTAGTTCATTAAAAAAATTGTTAAAACGGCGACAGATCCAACTCCTTACCCTTATAAAGGGTGATCCATTTCGAGGTTCCCTACTTTTTTAAAGACAAAAAAACACAGAAAATTCAAATTTAATGGAGAATGTTTATTATCATTTGAGAGAACATTCTTTGGCATTTATTTTTTGAAGATTACGTCTATCTAATGTTGGCCGTTGCTACGTCGCAGATGGTCCATCCGTTGAGTCCAATTTTCGATCACTCGTTCGAGCATTTCGACTGGTAACTGGCGAATGACACGCGTGATGTTTTCCTCCAAGGCCTGAATCGAAGCGGGTTTGTCGGCATAAGCTTTTGACTTTACATATCCCCACAGGAAAAAGTCTAACGGATGCTGATATCACACGATCTTGGTGGCCAATCGACCGGCCCAAAACGTGAAATTATGTGCTCACCGAAATGTTCTCTCAATAAGTCCATTGATTGATGCGATGTGTGGGAAGTGGCGCCGTCTTGCTGAAACCAAAAGTCGCCGAGATCACGAGCTTCAATTTCATGCATCAAATAGTCGGTTATCATGGCATGATAACGGTCGCCATTGACGGTTACGTTCGCACCGGCATAATTTTTAAAGAAATATGGACCGATGATTCCACCACAAACCCACAAACCACACCAAACCGTTGTTTTTTCTGGATGAAGCGGCAGTTCTTCAATCTCTTCAGGTTGCTCTTCGTCCCAAATGCGGCAATTTTGTTTGTTTACATACCCATTGAGCCAGAAATGGGCCTCATCGCTAAACAAAATTTGCCTCGAAAACGTCGGATCTTCTTGGAACTTTTCAAGAGTCCATAGAGCGAAGCGATGTCGCTTGGGAAGGTCGAGCGGCTTCAGTTGTTGCACAAGCTGTATTTTGTACGCTTTCAATTTAAGATCTTGACGTAAAATGCGCCAAGTCGTTCCATACGTCAGTTCGAGTTGTTGCGAATGGCGCCGAATCGACTCTCTACGGTCTTCGTGTACACTCTCAGCTACGGCCGCTATATTTTCTTCACAGCGTGCTGGACGTGGTCTATTCGGTCGAATATTATCCAATAATGAATGCTGGGTCTCAAAATGGGTGATGGTGTTGCGAATAGTACGCTCAGTAGGCCGATTATGTTGACCATAAGTTGAGCGAAGTGCACGAAACGTTGTTCACGCGTAAGTCTTTCCATTATGAAATGCCAAACAATACTAAACAAAAATATCATGACAGCATGCCAGGACTCACACGTGATCTGTCAAAAAAGGCTGTTGAAAAAGGTATCTCTACTTGGATCACCCGTTAGAACACATTAAAATTGACAAAATTTGCTACAAAGCTCTATGAAATGTAGGCAATTAAAAAACATTATGAGCTGTGATGCTAAGCTAAATTTTCATGTTGAGGCTCAGAAAATTTAGGAATGATAGTCGAGAAAAGTCTTTGGTATGGTGATGAGTTGAATATGTCCAACGGAAACTGGTAGCAGAATGTTCGCTGCAAGGGAGGCAGGCTTTTAAAAATTGTGATGGAGACCTACAGTCACCGAAGCGCAGCACTTTCAGCTACTGCAATATGGCATCTAGTCGAGAGAGTGGTTTGGCAAGAAGAGAACTTAAGTCCAGTCAATGTAGAAGAATTACCCCTCCCAGTTTAGAAAAGAGCGTTACGGCATTTAAAATTCTGAAAAGTAAAAAGTCCAGCGGTACTCTTTAAATATGGTTGTGATGTTTTGGTAGGGTGCATTCACCAAATCATTAACCTAGTGTGGGTGGAAGAAACCATTCCTGATGACTTTACTATCAGCTCCATGTTTTGCCCCATTTACAATAAAGACGAACATATGTCTTGCCAGAACTATCGAGGCATTGTTGCGTTAAAAAACGCCAAAAATATTTGTTTCCCCTCCAACCCTTCCACTCCCATACCCAATCCACTTTTTGCGCCCTATCCTCTCATTTTTATTTCCGTCATCCTGCTGGGAGATTGGTTAACTGGCCGCCTCTGATTGACCTTTAATCCCAATCAAGCTGGCTCGTTTCCATGAGACCCGGAGGATGACAAAAGCAGGTATGGAGCCCAACGGCGTGTTGGCATCTCGCCAACGATGGGTGGGGGAGGACGACCCCTTAGCACACCCCAACGTGATTCCAAACGGGTCGCTATGAAGACCCCGTTAGAGCCAGACAGACTGTTTGTCCGTACAACGATGGGTGGGGGAAGATGAGAAAGAATGATCTCTCTCCCAACGAAACAAATCGGTCTGGCAGATGGACAAACTAACATCAACACCAAAACTGAGGGCAGGAGCCCAAATACAAAACACACTGTCAACAACTTCAACAACATTCACCAACCACTCACATAAGAAAACCTAACGAAGACTTCCATGGCCAAGAGCCCAACAATTAAACATGTATGTAAGAAATAGCACGCTATACAGATTCCCCTTTCCCCAAATCTGCGCGACAGTCCACCGGGTTACATTCCTCCTCAAAGACTCCTGGGGTTGTACTAAATTGGGACACCAGCAAATATTATCCCAAAACTAAAATCCGTCTTCGTTTCTTCTTTCTTTTTCATTTTTGGTTTACTTCGGTATTGTTTTGCTATTAACTTTTATTCGTTGGGGACATTTTCGCGTTTCAAACATTTCTCGATTCTTTCAATCTTTTATCTTGTCGAATTGTTTAAGTGTTTGTGAACACGTCCTCTTGGGGAAACTTGTGTGAATGTGATCATCGATTCGCTCAGCCCCAGAGTTGCAGCGAATTCAAAAGAGAGTATGAGACGGAGGCGGTGGCACACTCCAGTAAAGTGACAGAGTGCATGCTAGAAAAAGCCGCAGTGGATTCCGTAATTGCTGAATGTGGGGGTATGAAAGAGAGAATGAATGGTCCATCACGGAGAAAGAAACCTGGAAGTGGACAAACCGACACTTCTTGGTTGACCATCAAAGGTTTTAGTAGACTTGAGAGAATCGAGTAAGTTTTTTTTTGTTTCAATATAGTTTTGCGGATTGCGCTTGTTTTTTTTTTATATATATATTTTTATCTGGGATTTCTGATCGAGATCAGAATCCAACAAAAACAAGGAGAAAAAGAAAGAAGACGGCCGACAAAGGATATAGCGGCAGGACAGGCAGCTGATCCCCAGGGGTACAAATATCAGGAGCAGATTTTTTTGTAAAAGCTAAGTATAGTGCTTTGGTGTTTAAAAGATTCGTTTAGTTAGGCATTTTATTTTAAGAACCCGGTAGGCTTTTGTCACGGTAAAATCCCGGAAACCACGGGACGCGCGCCCCCTTCATTTTGTCTTTTATTAACTTTCGGGAAATAGCGATAGCGGGCTATTTCAAACGGCGATATTTTGTTGTTGTTGTTCCGCAATCTAACGTCACTTCAATAAATTGACCGTTGCTCATTCGAGCTTTATAAAGTTTTGCAAACCTTGCCTTTTTTATTTCATTGCTTTTTTTAGCAATCAATCATCGACTTCTTCTTAAAAAGGTTTCACAATTCCTTTTTTCAAAGATTGTGTGGCGCCCGTTTTACCCACCATCACTTTACTTTTTCTTCATACCTTTTCGTTTCAGAATTTTCTTCTTCCCTAAAATCATTTCCATCTCCGAACCCATCCCAGCTGAGCAACCGGGACGGTAGCATTCAACAGGCTACCTATTGCACTTCTCTTTCGGCGAATTCCTGTTGAAGTTTCCCTATTCCGCCAGTATTCGATTGTTTACCACCGGCGCAGCGGCGGATGTAATCTTCTCGCGTTTTATTTTTGCGCATTTAAACTCGGTTATTTTTTTATTAACCCACCCCCGAAATAAAGTGCAACAATTGGCGCCCAACGTGGGGCCCGAACCCACGACCCTGAGATTAAGAGTCTCATGCTCTACCGACTGAGCTAGCCGGGCCTAAATTTTTTTCATTTGTAAACAAACAAATAGTAAAACCAATTTACATCTCTTTACTTTTTACATCAATATTGTATGTAACGTACCAATATAAGCTATGGCCGCCGTTCGTTGTTTAATGAATGATTCATTGAACCAAGGAATGGTTTTCATTGAATATTGAGCCCTACCCATAATTCACTGTAGTTAATCGAACTTTTATCGCATTAACAAGGTTGGCGAACAAATTTAATTGTTTTTTTTTTGGTTGAAAACCCAAAATATTCGGTCAATCTTTAAATAGATTTTAACGAATGCGGTTATCCTCAAAAAAAAAAAATTAATAATATTAGATAAATAATTTAAACTTAAATATTAAATATGTAAACGTGAAAATTATGTGTCGGTGAAAAAAAAACCCAAAAAACAGAAACATAAGGAAAGGCTACAGTCCGCTTGGGGCGAACAGTATGATACCCTATCCTTATCCCTATGTACCCCAACGAAAAAAAAGCATTAGGAAGATGATGGATAGCATTTTATTTCATTCTATGAAATTTAAAGAAAAAAAAAATGTTTTTTGAAAAAACGCCCCCAAAAAGTGGGCGTGGCCAAAAACTTTGTATGGGAAATATATTTGAAAAAATATAGGCTAAATATATTGTTAAACATTTTTTTTCGATTTCTATGAAAATTTTCAAAGAAAACAGCATTTTAGTGAAAAACGCCCACAAAAAGTAGGCGTGGCAAAAAACTTCATATGACAAATTTATAAAGGTAGGCAGTACCTACATATCTTGTGAAGGTTTTACAACTTTATATCTCTAACTTAAGCCTTAAAACGGTTTTTTCTAAATTGTGGGCGTGGCAGTGGGCGGATTTAAAAACTTTTAACACTTTACCATTTCGGGACCCTAGGGAGTATATGCTCCAAATTTCAGCCTCCTAGCATAACTTTAAAGGCCTCAAAAGTTGATACGGACGGACGGACGGACGGACGGACATTGCTAAATAGTCTTAGAATTTGGTCCTGATCATAAATATATATACTTTTATGGGTCTCCGACGAATATTAAGGGGTGTTACAAACTATGTGTCAAAATTAATATACCCTTAGGATAGGGTAGTTCTTTTTTTGTTTGTTTTTTTTTTTTTTTTGTCGGAGGTTGCTGCTATCCGATGGAGCGCTCAGACACAACTACAGGTCCATTGTACTACCATTTAGAGACCTTACATTAATGTACTTAGTGATCCCGTCTTTCGAAGAAAAACGAGAAGGAGCTTCAGTGATAAAGAGCTTAGATGTTCGGAACTCATCACGTCAGCTCCCAAAATCCGCCACCAGCTACGAGCATCGGCCGGACAACTGCAGAGAAAGTGTTCTGTTGTGTCATCCTCCGCACCGCAAGCAGGACAGGTAGTGGTGTCGCTTAAGCCCAATACATTTAAGTGTTTAGCAAAAGCTTAGTGGCCCGAAAGGACGCCTACAAGCAGCCTATAGTCGATTCTCCTCAGAGATAGAAGAAAAGATGCTGACCTTTTGCAAATGTCCGGGCGCAGTAGTTTGGTCTATCTACATCCACCGCAATCGCGCCACCGAATCTTGTGTTCACGAGAAACCCAAGAATCGATAGAAGACATGACTAAAGATGCATGCAGACCCAACACAGGTTCGGGTCCTGAGAAAACTTCTTCTGAATCTTGCCTAGTATGACCTGGTACCCAGACAAGATTCACTGTGTTCAGTCTTCCGACCAAATTCAGAGAAAGCTTGAGTTCTAGCACTAACTTGGACGAGGTAAGAGGGTTTAGAAGCGCTTTTAATGCAGCTTGGCTACCACTGCAAATGCAAATGCCTCTAGCCCTCCACCTGTTGTTCACAGTATAGCGCATAGCCATTAGGATGGCAAAAATCTCCGCTTGGAAAACGGATGCATATTTACCCAAGGGGTAGTAAAGTCGTATGTCATCGCATTCCACAAAGACTCCAGCACCAGACCCCTGCCCGGTTTTGGAGCCATCCGTGAAAATACGATGGCATTGAATCCATGGTTCAGAGTCTGACCGAAGCCATTCCGTTACCTGTGGAAAGTTGACGTGGTAGTTTTTTCGCAGAAGGATTTCTGGTGTCATTGCATCAGACGGCATATCCATAAGACAGGTGTCAAAGGATAATTCTCGAGCAAGTTCTTCAAAATTCCATTGCGCATGGTACCAAAAACCACCACTCTTTAAGCGAAAGATGGTTTTTAGCGTACATCCCATAATATATAAGTCAAGGGGAGGAAGATTCATCAAAGCATCTAGAGCAGAGCCCGGGGTGCTAGGAAAGGCCCCTGTGCAGCCGAGACAAGCCGTTCTTTGGAGTTTGGCAAAAGAAGCAGTAACACGTTTCCGCTAAAGCCTGTTCCACCAAACAACTGATGCGTATGAGAGTAGCGGTCTAATCATGGCCGTATATATCCAAAGGACCCGTTTTGGAGACAAGCCCCATGTCTTACCAAAAGCGCCTTTGCACTGCCAGAAGATCGACAGCGCTTTATCGGTTTTCGATTCGACATGTTTCGACCATAGAAGTTTTTTATCAAGGATTACACCCAGATATTTGACTTCTTCGGCTATAGGGATGGTGAAACCTTTAAGCACGAGATGGGACAGGCCAGTGATGATTCTCCTTCTCGTAAAGAGAACAACCGTGGTTTTAAGAGCATTCACTGAAAGCCCATTACTAGTGCACCAGACATCGATCAAATCCAGGGATCTCTGCGCTTGAGAGCAGACAGCCCCTAGATTTGAACCGACAGAAAGAACGGCGACATCATCCCCATAAGCTTGAGTGTAGTTTCCAGGAAAGTTGAGAGCCGTAAGCAGAGAGTCTACCACCATACACCATAGGAGGGGAGACAGAACACCACCTTGAGGGCAGCCCCTATTTACCCCTGTTAATGACGCACTTGCCACAATCTGCATCCGCTACCAACGTCCTGTACATTAGCATTGCTTTAATCCACAACACCAAAGTTTCATCTACACCATGCTGTCTGGCAGAGTTACACATACTGTCAAAGGTCGCATTATCAAAAGCACCTTCAGTATCGACGAATATGACCAACGCGTACCAACAAGGTTTTGAAGCGCAATCTCGCAGGATTTTCCGCGCCGATAGGCATTTTGCATCTCAGAGAGAGGATGTGATCGAAGAGCAACTTTGCGCACATACAGCTCAACCAGTCTTTCCAAACTTTTCAGCAAGAAGGAAGACAGACTTATGGATCATTAGTTCTTAAGTAGGTATTATGTTTTAATAGTGTTCACTGTTTGTACTGGATATTATTTATTGAATATTTATTTTTCAACTCATTCAAGTTAAAAAGTTCAAGTTGTTTATTGCCGTTTTTTCAAGTTTTTATGCTCAAAAATTTAGGCCTCAACATCAGTTACGAAGTGATTAAGACCTTAATGACTATAGTGAGTATAAATTAATAAAAAAATTAAATTTCGTACAAATGTGTATATAATCCTTTTTATAAATAATATAATATTTTATATTTTCAGCCTTATTAAATCTCTTTATTTATATTATGTTATATTAAATTTATAATTGTGATTATTATGAATAAATAAATATTATTAAACGAATTTGAATTTTTTTTCTTGAATATCTATTTAAAATTTCAGAAGAGTATGGAATGAGGGGCTCTTTTGCATAAATCGATCAGCCAAATACGTTTATTCAATGAACTATATACTTTGAATTAATAAACAAAATACATTAAGTCAAATGATGCTACCAAAGAATGTTTCTACGAGCTCCTCGAGAAAACATATGAGCAATGTCCTAAATACGACGTTAAAATCGTCCTAGGTGATTTTAACGCCAAAATAGGAAAGGAGGACATCTTTGGTAGCACAATCGGAAAGCATTAGCTACACGACACCACGTCTGGAAACGGACTTAGGCTAATTGACTTTGCTGCGGGACGTAATGTTACTATAGCTAGCACACGGTTTCCTCACCTCAATATCCACAAAGGAACATGGCAGTCACCAGATCACCAAACCGTCAATCAAATTCACCATGTTGCGATCGACGCAAGGCACTCCTCCAGTATCCTAGATGTCCGAACTTTCGGAGCGGCCAACATAGACTCGGATCACTACCTTGTATGCGGATATCCCAGACACCACAACAACGAGGAAAGTTTTACCAAAAGGAAAACCGAGCAGATACCTGTAGAGACGAACAAGGAAACCTTGTAGTGGAAACACAGTCGGTGCTGAGGATATGGAAAAACCATTTCTGCAGACTGTTAAACGGCGATGACGACACAAATTCCGCTGTCAGGCAGAATGAACCATTCAACATGGGTGATGAAAGCCAAGACTCCCGCCCACCTGACCAAAATGAAGTGAGGATAGCAATATCCAAACTGAAATCCAACAACTGCCGAACTTTTCAAGGCAGCGGGAGATGATTTGGTAGAGAGCATACACCAGCTCGTCTCCAAGATTTGGTCAGAGGAAAGTATGCCTGATGAATGGAACCTCAGCATTGTTTGCCCGATCCACAAGATAGGAGACCCTCTTAACTGCGCCAACTACAGAGGTATAAGTCTCCTCAACATCGCATACAAGATCCTGTCTGCCGTGCTGTGTGAACGCCTGAAACCATTCGTCAACGAACTGATTGGACCCTATCAGTGCGGTTTTAGGCCCAGTAAGTCCACAACTGACCAGATTTTCACACTTCGGCAGATCCTGGAAAAAACCCAAGAAGTCCAGATCGATACTCACCATCTTTTTATCGATTTTAAGGCCGCATATGACAGCATTTATAGATACGAGCTATACAGAGCCATGTCTAGTTTTGGCATCCCTGCCAAACTCGTCAGATTGTGCAGGATGACGATGGAGAACTCTCGCTTCTCCATTGATGTCGGAAACAATCTCACCGAGACCTTTGATGTCAAAAAAGGATTTAGACAAGGCGATGCGCTGTCATGTAACTTCTTCAACATCATACTTGAGACTTTTTCATTGCTTACGCCGACGACATCGACATCATTGGCAGAACACAGCGAGCTGTCACTGGTGCGTTTGCAAGTATCAGTACAGAGGCGGCAAAAATGGGTTTAGAAGTGAATGAGGGCAAAACGAAATATATGCTGTCAACAAGAAGGGACGCACAACATCGACGAATCGGACAGAACGTCACGATAGGCAGCTATAACTTCGAGGTAGTTCGGGACTTTATCTACCTCGGCTCCGCTATTAACTCTGACAATGATATATCGTCAGAAGTCAAGCGAAGAATTACACATTACTTTGGCCTAAGGAGTCAATTGATTAGTAAGGCCTTGTCGAGAAACACCAAGGAGACTCTATATAAGACCCTCATCATCCCAGTCCTGCTGTATGGCGCAGAAGCATGGACGTTATCAAAGGCGGATGAAGATCTCCTTGGTCGTTTCGAAAGCAAAATTCTTCGAGTGATTTTCGGTCCCGTTTGCGTTGACGGGCTTTGGAGGTAGCGATTTAACAGCGAACTCTACGAGCTGTACAGCGACATCGACCTGGTCAGAAAAATACGGATTAGTCGTCTAAGATGGCTGGGACATGTAGAGCGAATGGACACCAACGCTCCGGCCCGAAGAGTCTTCGAATCCAACCCGGAGGGACAACGCAGTAGAGGAAGACCTCGCCTAAGGTGTCGCGCGCAAGTCAACCAACTTGGAGTGCGCAACTGGAGGCAGTTAGCCAAAGATCGTGCTAACTGGAGAGGCGGATTGGTTGACGCCCAGGTCCACCCCGGACTGTAGCGCCATCTAAGTAAGTAAGTAAGTACATTAAGTCAAAGAACACAATTTGTTGATTGATGAATATAATACATACATTGATGAACATTCATTCATTGATTCAATGAAATAAATACGTTGGCTCAATCAACAAAATTCTTTGTTTCAATGAACAATATTCACAGACTCAATGATCAAAGTTCGTTGATTCAATGTTCGGAATAAATCAATAATATTTAATTAACAGGTTCATTGATTGATGAACGACCATTCTTTGGATCAGAGAACATGTTCATCGGCTGAATTTTAATGAAAAATATTTTGATATAAAGAACTTTTTGGTTCAGTGAAGATGGAATGATAGGTAAAAGTAAAAGTAACCTACAAAATAATACGTCGATAAGGAACATTAAAGGATGTTACAAGCTATTTGTCAAAAGGACTGCACCCTTACGATAGGGTATAACAGCAAATCAATCGCTATAATGGCACTCATCTTCATGCATACCTTAATAATAATCGTAACCTTTTGCATTACATAATGAAATTGGTCAACTCCAAGTGCCAGTCACTCGTCTATTCTTGCTGGTGATACTTTCGCAAAGTTCATGTTCTTGTAAAATAAAAATGAAAAGCGAAATATCATTGAATAGCCACTTGCGATTCCTCTTCGTGCTGGTAAGATTGTTATTACCATTTCGATTCAATTCAACGACGGGAAAGTTAGAACAATCCAAACGTCAATCTATAATCTCGGCAATCGTGTACATCGCATTAATGCTTTGTGTCATCATCTTCACAGTATGCAAAATTACTTTTGTTGTAAAATTGCATTTCGAAGCTGGCGATTTCGACGACGTTCTTCACTCCAATCACAGAGGGCAGGATATTACTCTTTATTACGCAGGATTTGTGTACTATATAATCAACGTCTTCATTCTGACTGGGAACTATCTGCTGCATGGACCACTGCTCTACGGCACAATTAACGAAATGATTGCGATTTTTGATTTTGTTACAGCCAAGACCGATACAAAAATGTTTTATCATGAAGATTTTCGAAGACATTTCATATTTAAAAACCTCCTTACCACTTTCAATTTAGCTTACCATTTCGTACAGTGTGCATTGATTTTGTTATTGATATACCACATGGGCACTGTGGTCATTCAAATTCTCAGTACGTTAACATACTGGGTTTACTTTTACATTCATCTAGTTTTGATTTGTTTCTATATAAAGATGGATGAAATTGTGGAGAGCAGTGCAAAGACCGATTCCCGAAAGTGTTGCCATACCATAGCACAACTTGTGTCGATTTCATTTCGAATCCATAAAGTTAAACTCGACTTGGATAAGTACTTTTCGATGTTTTTCTTAGGCAAATATGTTGGAATTTTGATGGCTGTTATCTTGTCTTATAATATGATGTTGAGAATGATTGAGTTGTACTCTTTGTACGAGGGTAGACAATTGGTTTTTGCTGAAATGTTATATATTGTTGTTGGGCTTAACTCCGTGATTCCTGTAATAATGTCAGTAGTGCATGACATTTACTTAATTAGAAAACTCAGAGGCACGTTCATTGAGGTGGAACAAAATTTCAAAGAAGCCATATTTCTTCTAAGTATACGCGGGGAATTACCAGACCGGCCAAAGCTCAACAAAAACGTTAGTTGTGCATTATTACTTTAATAATATTTTTAATTTTATTTTAACCATTTTGATTTCAGATTGACTTGGTACTGATGCAGAGTCAAATAAGTTATTTAGGAGCATTGACTTTTGGGAAAACACATATCAACAGCCATTACTGGCTTAACACACTTGTTAGTGGAACTATTTTTAATGGAATAGTTTTCTATAAATACTATATGGCATTCATTGCTCATAAATGAAAGTGCCGCGGCGTTGTGAATCGTCTATGAATATTGTCAAATAAAATTGTATTGACCTTTTTAAAAAGTGTAAGTGGTTTTAAGAAGAAATGCTACACTGCGATGGTCTGTTCCTAAGAGAATTTCAAGAATCAGACAAGCAATTCGGTGCTTGTATCTTGTGTCGTTTCCATTTCACTAGATTTATAAGTTAAGCTTGTTTTCTTCTTCAGCAGAGAGCACAGGTCAGGGACTTTGTGCAATTAGTCCTGAAGACTCGTCATTGGAGGCTTAAACCTTCTAAATTTTTTTTGAACACCTCAATTGACCTATATACATGGCAACCATGATTTCTTGTTGAACACTGGAAAACTGTGAATTTTAACAATGCTACGCTGATAGTAGGTTTATTAATAATCGGGTTCCCTATAGGGAGCCACGTATTTATTTTTGTGTCCTATCTCCGGCATCCTTAAAATCAAGAATAATTATAAAAGTTTTTCACATTTAAAAACTAATTTTAATGAAAAAAAAAAAAATATTTTGTAACAAGACTTCTTCTTTATCATCTTCTTGTACTTCGTCTTCTTCTGCTTCTTCTTCTTCATGCCCCATATGCTGTTGAATGTTGAAGTAGCCTCGGACTATCCATTCCTTCCACTGACTCCGGTCCCGACAATCTCTCGTCATTTCCGTGAAGGACTTACCGTGCTTTCTTCCTATCAGTTGAATCCGGTCATCCCAAGTGTTGCTTGATCTACATCTTGGTTAAGTTCCTTCAACCTATAAATCAGCTATTTGTTTTGCTTTTCTTCTCTCGTCCATGCGTTGCACAAGTCCAAAATATTTCAGTTTTTCCTCATTTATGGTTTTTTTTTACTTCATTTATTATTCTATCTCTGTTTAAGTTTTTCACTACTGCATCATGCAGCTTAATTCTGGCTTGCGTGCTTATCTCTCTCTCTTACTTACAATGGTACTAGTAATTTGGTAGTAGGCCGATATTGCCTTCCTGGTTCGGTTCATCACCTCCTGGGCTGTTCTCCAATCGCCAGTGACTATGGTCCCCAGCAGTGATACCTTCGCGAACTCCTTAGAGTCATTTTTACTCTTTTCGAACGCTTGATGGACTCCGTGACTCATCTTTCTGAAAATCATCGAAATTAGGCTCCCTTTAACACATTGACTGCCATGGCTATCATATGTGATAGACAATGATAGTTCCGAAGGTGCCATGGCTATAAAATATGATAGCCAGGTATAGTTTCACTTCTGGCTCTGGCATTCAAATATGCACGCCAGTACGAACAAATCCAATATAACTTTGAATTCCTTGGCACCATACGATGAGATAGATGTTTCTGGTTTGAGGAAATCGTATAAACTTAATGTTTTATGACCACTTTTGTAGGAAAAAAATAAATATAGTTATAATGTTGCAAAAAAACGTTATTATAGTATAAGACAGTATGCAATTCATTTTGTAAACCTTAATTTAAAGAAAATAATAATAATAATTCACAAGTATAAGTAAGCTTATTGTGAGTTAAAGCATTCCCTACACATTTGAGGCTTATCGGGACAACTATCGCAGAAGGTGAAAACTTGCTTAGCTTCTTTGCGGGCTGCTTCACGTCCTTTCAATGCAGATGGTGCATTTTCTTCTTAGCTTTTTCCCATCAGTGGACGTTCGATCCAAGAGGTGATGGGTTTTTTTTCTTTATGTATAAGTTATGATGACAGTCCAAAACGTAAACTTCAACGCCCAAGAGATCGTACGCTCTAGCGAAATGCGCAAGATAAAGGCTGTACTATCACAACAGCCACTACAACAACGAGTTATAGCTGCTTCCCAAAAGATAAACAAAACAAAATGCAATCTGGCCAGAATGGCAACAGCGTCAGCATCCTAACAGCACCATAATTAAAGCTCCAGCATAGCAACAACACCAGCAACAACATCTGCACAACCAGCTAAGCAGCAAAGAAACGGAACCGTCATCTCTATTTAAGTTAGTTCTTAAGTTAGTTTTTAGTTCAGTTGTAAGAGTGCATTTGCAATAAGAGCTTCCTCATGGAGGAATTTAATAAAGAAATAAAATACATTTAATGGTTTGGTTGTTAAATTATTTGGCGCCCAACGTGGGGCGACGCGATTAAATATTTTTTAATCAATCCTTATAAAGGATAAATCGCGTTGACGAATAGTGCGAACTCGTGGCCGATGCTACATATAAGTAACCTCATCAATGAGGTGAAAAGAAATACAATAAAACAAAAAACTATAAGTGAAACAGACTAGATATCTGAATAAAAACTAATTCGTACTTTTAAAAGTACATACAGAAAACTATAGTAAAAAGTGAACTGGAAGCAGAAGTCGGAACAAGTTGCTGATCACCTATAAACAATTTATCTGTGCAGCTGAAGCAGTACAACTTTTAATGAAGGGAAGTGTTACCTTAAAATGAAATTTAATTAAGTTATCGTATTATCATATAAATTATTTGTAGTTAAAACTAATAAACATTTAGGAAGTATTGATAGTAGGTATTATGATTTAACATTTTTTGTTTTTTTTTCTTCCCAAACCTGTTGATTCTTACAATAATAGAAACGAATTTCGATAGTTTATATATTTTATTTGTAAATCCCCAACATTCAACTAAGAATCAAATTAAGAATTTTTGCTTCTAATTTTTTTGTAATTGTTGATTAAATAATGGACGTAGACCAGTTAAGAGTGGTAGTAACTGCTGCCGTACAGGTTGCAACAGAACAAACAAGACAGACATTTGAAAGAACTATAAATGAACTCACGGATCGACTCAGGGCATTGGAAACTCCTACAGCAGTTGAGGAGTATCAACCAGTAACGATTGAGGCTAATAGGATCTGCGATGAATCACTAGATTTAGTAAAATCCCTGCCGGAGTTTTGTGGTGAACAGGTTAGATATATTTCGTGGCGTCAAGCTGCCTTCGCCGCTTATAAGCAATTCGAGGCACACGACGGAAGTTCGAGACACTACCAGGCAGTTGCCATAATCAGAAACAAAATTGTAGGTTCTGCTGACCAGGTTCTATCATCATTTAATACAGTTCTTAATTTCAAGGCTATAATCGCCCGATTAGACTTCACATATGCTGATAAGAGACCTATTTATCTGATTGAGCAAGAGATGTCCACTCTTCGTCAAGGTAGAAGAATTCTATGATGAAGTAGAAAAGAAATTGACAATGATAATAATAATAAATAAAACGATTATGCTTCATGAAGGTAATAATAATGTGATTGATTTGCTAAATCAAAAATATCGACAGGACGCACTGAGGATTTTCATTTCTGGTTTGCAGAAACCAATGTGCGATATTTTGTTTTCTGCGCGACCCACCGATATGCCTGGAGCACTTGCACTTGCCCAGGAACTAGAAGCAAATCAAGCGCGGTATGTTTTCGCCAATTCTTTTTCAATTAGGAATGAGCGCTCGACAAACTTTCAACCTAGATCATATAATCCTAATCATTCACCCCACTACAGACAAGTTTCTCCTGGTCAAATACGACCTACGCCTGACCCAATGGAAGTAGACCCAACCCTTACTCACTATAGAAATCCAACCAATTACCAACGGCCTATTCAAAACCCTAATCATATCCAAGGACCTATGCAAAACCCCACTTTTTTTCAAACTCCTTTAAGTAACCCCAACCAGCTGAAGCGTCATTGTGAGTCCTGTACCTGAACCAGGAACAGTTTACACCAAACAACGTAAATTACCAAGGTTAACCGTATGAATTGTACGACACAGGCAATGGTTTTCGCTTATAACTATACCCGTACCAAAGACGAGCATTGTTCTGCAAACAATTTTATTGAGACAGAGTTTGAGACTGTAGAACACAATGAGACCCTTGAAATGTCAGATGAAATTAATTTTTTAGGGGAAGGTCCCTCCTGCCGTACGTCAGTCGAACATTGGCAGGAAAGGAAATAAAGCTCCTAGTGGATACTGGTGCTGCTAAAAACTATATAAGGGATTTCGGCACCCTTAGGGCTATCAAGCCAATTGACAAACCATTCCTTGTCAAATCAATTCACGGGACTAACCAGGTTACTTCTAAATGCGTCATCAATATTTTCAATAAGAATGCTACATTTTTTCTTCTTCCAACACTGGAAACGTTTGACGGTATCATTGGATTTGACTTATTAGTGCAAAACTAAATATGGTAAAGGGAACTTTCAACTACGATGGAGGTGAAGAAAAGTTAATGTATTTTTTCTGTAGAGATGTCAACGCTATCTCCTTAGAAAATAAAGCCATCCCTCCAGATATGGATAAAGAGTTCTCATCATTAATGATACGCCAGTCGAAGGTTTTTGCTGATTGATCCGAACGAGTCATTACCTTTTAACACGAGAATTGTAGCGACCATCAGAACAAAAGACAATGAATCTGTTTATTCGAAAGCCTACCCATATCCAATGGCCGCGGCTGAATTTGTAAATGGTGAAATTGCGGATCTTCTCCCTATAATAATCCTATATGGGTTGTCGACAAAAAATGAGTCGATGAAGACGGAAAACGCAAAATGCGGCTAGTGGTGGATTTTCGGAAATTAAATAGTAAGACCATAAGCGACAAATACCCAATCCCAGACACTTCTGTTATTCTTGCAAATCTTGGGAAAGCCTCATTTTTCACAACTCTGGATTTAAAGTCAGGGTTTCACCAGATTAAACTCTCTGAACGAGATAGGGAAAAGCCAGCATTTTCTGTTAATAACGGAAAATATGAATTTTGTAGGCTGCCCTTCGGTTTGAAAAATGCACCCAGTATATTTTAAAGGGCAATAGACGACGTTCTTAGAGAAGAGATAGGTAAATGTTGCCATGTCTATATCGACGATGTCATTATCTTTTCGAAAACGAAAAAACAGCTTTTTGATGATGTTGAACGGGTTCTTATGCAGCTTTTTGAAGCCAACATGCGAGTTGCTTCAGCTAAATCAAAATTTTTTAAACAGGAGGTTGAATTTTTGGGATTTGTAGTATCCGATAAGGGAATAAAAACCTGTCCAGAGAAAGTCAGAGACAATGTGGGTTACGAGGCGCCCAAGACACTTCGAAGCCTGCGCTCATTCCTTGGACTGTCCGGATACTATAGACGATTTATAAAGGACTATGCTCAAATTGCCAAACCCCTTTCGAAATACTTGCGAGGGGAAAATGGGAATGTAGGTACACATCAGTCAAAAAATATTAACATCAACTTAGACCATGAAGCACTAGAGGCTTTCAATAGAATTAAAAGAATCTTGGCTTCGGAAGACGTGTTGCTTCTATATCCTGATTATGAGAAGCCTTTTGAATTGACAACAGATGCTTCATCTCATGCGCTTGGTGCTGTCCTCTCTCAAGATGGCAGACCAATCACGATGATTTCACGAACCTTGTCTTCTACTGAAGAAAACTATGCTACAAATGAAAGGGAGCTCTTGGCTATAGTGTGGTCGTTACAGAAACTCAGAAACTATCTGTATGGAGTAAAACGACTGAACATTTATACAGATCATCAGCCGCTGACCTTTGCTATTTCCGACAAAAATCCCAATGCAAAGTTTAAAAGGTGGAGGGCTTTCGTGGAGGAATTCTCACCAACATTTTATTACAAACCTGGAAGAGAGAACTTTGTTGCCGATGCTTTGTCTAGGCAGTTTTTAAATGCCCTGGATCAATCTATAGACTCAAACTCTGTAAACGCTAATAGCGAGGAGTCTCTAACACAAACGATACGCAGTGTTCAGAATCCTGTGAACTGCTTCAGAAACCAATTAATTCTTAATAAGGGCCTAGAGGTATCAAAAAAAACTAAAATCATTTTTAGGACGCAGATAAGACACACAATTAATTTTAATAGTCTAGATAACCTTTTCCTAACATTTAAGGAAACCATTAACCCTGACGTTGTGAATGCTATTCTATGCGATCTGCCTACCTTAGCAGAAATTCAAGACAAATTAACCACCTTATTTCCATCAATAAAGTTTCTCCACACCGAAAAAATGGTGACGGATATTTTCAATCCAAATGACCAAACCGAAATCCTCGCAACCGAACACGAAAATACGCTACAGGTTTTGAAGGACTATTATTTTCCTAATATTCGTAAAAGATTGAAAGAAATTGTTCCCAATTGTAAAATTTGTCTTGAAGCTAAGTACCAACGACACCCTCCGAAACCCGAGATAGGTAAGACCCCAATACCACATTGCCCAGGTGAAATACTCCATATTGACATCTATTCAACTGCCGGAAGTCATTTCCTTACGTGTCTGGATAAATTTTCAAAATTTGCAGTAGTAAAACCAATTAAATCACGTTCGATAGTTGACGTAAAGGAGCCGCTATTGGAACTACTAAATATATTTAAAAAATACAAAGACAATAGTCTGCGACAATGAAAAATCCTTAACATCGCAAAGCATAAGATCATTGCTTAGGGATCACTTTCAAATTACCATATTTCCAACACCAGCATTTCATAGTGTAACAAATGGACAAGTTGAAAGGTTCCACAGTACTCTTTCGGAAATAGCTCGATGTATTAGACTGGAACAGAGCATAAGTGACACTGCTGAACTCCTTTTACTTGCGACAGCCAAGTCGTAATTCAGTAACTAACTGCAGGCCGATAGATGTAATCCATTCAATCCCTACAGCTTTAAAAAACGATATACGGAAAAAAATGACCAATACCCAAAAAACAGATTTAGGTTACCACAACAAAAATAGACAAACACGGCAATACAGACAAGGTGAAAAGGTATTTGTTCGTACAAACAGACGCATTGGAAATAAATTCAGGAAGCTTTTTTTAGAAAAAATTATCCAAAAAGACGTAGGGACTACGGTCCTTATTGATAATAGGAAGGTCCATAAAAGCAATCTTAGGTAATATTAGGTACCTCGTTTGGGTCTAATAAGTGACTTTTTGACAATCACGCTTAAGACCAAAGGACAGACTAATTATAAGTAAACCGACGCATCATAAACAGACAACAACAAGCGAATAAAAATAAATGAACACATACCTCATACCTACTTAACTCATATTTTATCAATTTATTTCGTTCTTTAAAAACATTATTTACTTAGCAAATTAAGGAAATATCAATTGTATTAAGAAACATTTGGTTAGAGTCAAAAGTTGTTGTAAGGCCTAAAATTTGTATTTAGTTTAAATAATCAATATTGAAACCTCAAAAAATTGAATTTGTAAGGGGCGCGCGGGGTGAGAGTAGGCCTGGCTGGACGCCTAGCGTGGTTTTCTCACAGCTCTAATCCCTTTACACGATGAAGGTAGTCACTTTCTGCCTAGCGGGACGCTTAGCGAGAAGAGTGAGGCTACCTATGACGGTGCGTGCGTGTGTCTGCCAGGCGGGTCGCCTAGCGTAACCGTCGTATGTCGTCTGTTCGCCTGTCGAACGCCTAGCAAGACTGCCGGTTTGACGTTTGACTGCCTAGCGGAACGCTAAGCGAGTCAGTCAGTTCGACGTTAGTCTGCCTAGCGGAACGTCTAGCGTGTCAGTCGTAGGTCTGCCTGGCGGGGCGCCTAGCGCGACTGTCAGTTTGTTGTTTTTTGGTCTGCCTGGCGGGGCGCCTAGCGAGTATGATGAGCCAAATCCAAAATCCGGGTATCCAAGAAAACAAACAACACTTTTTATGTATTTCTTTATTTTGCACAAAAGATATCAACTTTATATTATATTGAACTTTATAATGACTAAAGTGGCGGATACTAATTACTAAACTCATTTTCACCTCCTTGTTAAGTTTGATCAACGATCGCAAGAGAGTGTGAAGTATACGTGAAGTTAAATTATTACAAGGCGTGACATTCTACAAGAATAATATTTAAATGAGGGTGGTTAAGAAATTAACAAGAATAATATTTAAATGAGTGTGGTTACAAATTTGTGTATTGAAATTTTCTTTCTGTTAAATGAAATATTATATTTATTTGTAATTAATTAAATAACATTAAAAAGGTAACATAGCAAAGCATAGCGATAATTTCTAAAAACAGACTCTGCAGTACTAATAGACGAAGCCGAGGACGACTTCACCTAATGAGGGGAATAGTTATGATGACAGTCCAAAACGTAAACTTCAACGCCCAAGAGATCGTACGCTCTAGCGAAATGCGCAAGATAAAGGCTGTACTATCGCAACAGCCACTACAATATCTGCTTCCCAAAAGATAAACAAAACAAAATGCAATCTGGCCAGCATGGCAACAGCGTCAGCATCCTAACAGCACCATAATTAAAGCTCCAGCATAGCAACAACACCAGCAGAGGCAATAAAAGCCAGCATAGCAACAGCAGCATAACTAAACAACAGCTCCAGCATAGCAACAACACCAGCATAGCAACATCATCAGCATCGTAGCAGCATCAGCAACAAGATCTGCACAACAAGCTAAGCAGCAAAGAAACGGAACCGTCATCTCTATTTAAGTTAGTTCTTAAGTTAGTTTTAGTTCAGTTGTAAGAGTGCATTTGCAATAAGAGCTTCCTCATAGAGAAATTTAATAAAGAAATAAAATAAGTTTAATGGTTTGGTTGTTAAATTATTTTATATCCAGAAGTTCAGCAACTAACATTTCCCTGAATTTGCGGATCTGAATTTTTGTTTTTTGTACATGTTTGTATATAACCCATGCGTTAACAACTCCAACTCCTAATAAGAGTTCGACGCCAAGTTTCCGATACCACTTTATTCCTTTTCTTAGGGTAGTGGCATATGAACCCATCTGATCCGATAGATGCCCTCAAAGTGCCAACGACATGGGTCTGTTTTTGCAATGCAAACTTTTTTGGCAAGTCCAACCTCGCGTTCACCTGTAGCTGACTTTCCAGCATATATTTTTAGAGCCCATGTATACCCATCTATTGAGCATAGTTTGAAAAGCTTAACTCCATAGCGATGTGTCTTGTTAGGGATGTATTGCCTGAAAATAAGTCGACCTCTCCATAGCACGAGCGTTTCGTCGATGACAAAGTCTTCTCTCGGGAAAAAAATATCCTTAAATTTCTTTTGCAAGATCTCAATTAGTCCACTTATTTTTCTCAATCGGTCAGATGGGTCAGCTGTCTCGTTGTTACTAAAGTGCAGCATAGACAGCAATGACTGGAATCTATTTCGGGCCATAACTGAACGGGGGATTTTTAAATCCTAAATGCCATTCGTTTCCCAATAGTTTTCTATGCGCCGAAGTGGCAAAACTCCCATCCACATCATCAATCCAAAAAAAAATTTTATTTCCTCGGGAGTTGTGTCACTCTATCGATTCCTTCGGCTGTATTTTGATCTGTGGTTAGCTGTAGTATACTGCTGTGCGTATCGATTGGTTTCAGTTGATATTATATTGAAAACCTCTTGGTCAACAATTTTAGTATAAATCTGAAGAGGCGTCATATCGGTGAAATTTCTACTTGCAAAGCATGCTTACCGACAAATTCAAAGTGTTTGTGTCTTCCCCTGTATTCTGTCCACTTAGGTGTTCCCTCGGGAATATCTTCTATATTTCCCTCCTCAGTATCAAGAAGTAATGCATTTAGGTCCTGGTGTTCTTCCGCCATTGCCATAGCTTCAATGACGTCCGACACGTTGTCCGCCTCAGACTCATCAAGATCATCGTCATAACCCAAATCTTCAGGATACCATGCTGGGTCAGCTTCAGAGTCATCCGAGCCAAAATCAGATTCGCTATCCGAAGCAGCGGTCATTGCTTCAATTTCTTCAACTGTAAGTCTCATTATGATTATAAAGGGTGATCCATTTCGAGGTTCCCTACTTTTTTAAAGAAAAAAGTACTGAAAATTCAAATTTAATGGAGAATGTTTATTAGTGGCAGTTCTTCAATCTCTTCCGGTTGCTCTTCGTCCCAAATGCGGGAATTTTGTTTGTTTACATACCCATTGAGCCAGAAATGGGCTTCATCGCTAAACAAAATTTGCCTCGAAAACGTCGGATCTTCTTGGAACTTTTCAAGAGCCCATAGAGCGAAGCGATGTCGCTTGGGAAGGTCGAGCGGCTTCAGTTGTTGCACAAGCTGTATTTTGTACGCTTTCAATTTAAGATTTTGACGTAAAATGCGTTGAGTCGTTCCATACGTCAGTCCGAGTTGCTGCGAACGGCGCCGAATCGACTCTCTACGGTCTTCGTGTACACTCTCAGCTACGGCCGCTATATTTTCTTCACAGCGTGCTGGACGTGGTCTATTCGGTCGAATATTATCCAATAATGAATGCTGGGTCTCAAAATGGGTGATGGTGTTGCGAATAGTACGCTCAGTAGGCCGATTATGTTGACCATTCCTCACAGAACGTGAATTTTCATAATAAAGTTGAACAATTTGTAAACGTTGTTCACGCGTAAGTCTTTCCATTATGAAATGCCAAACAATACTAAACAAAAATAACATGACAGCATGACACGACTCACACGTGATCTGTCAAAAAAGGCTATTGAAAAAAGTATCTCTCTAGCTGTTTTAATCATTAAATTTACCTTATTTCTCATCCTTTTAAAATCGGCAAACATTTGAGGTAATTGAAATCGTCTCCAACGCCGATAGAGATTATCTCTAACACTCATCGCGGCTTTAATTTCCACAGAAAGCCAAGGACACGGACTTTGTTTTGAAACAAACGATTCAATGGGTACATACTTAGAAAACAGATAGGTGATGCATTTATTTAGGATCTCAACTTGGTTGTTAACATCTGCTGAACGAAAGACACAGTCCCAATTGAGAGACATACATTCACTTAAAAGGGCCACAGTATCAATTCTTTTAAAATCATAAAACTGTATGGTTTCTTGATTATTGGTGAGGTTAATTGGTATGTCAAGAGTGGCAAATACAAGGTCATGATGGGAAAAAACAGGAAAAGACAACTGAGAATAATGTTTTAGCATATTAGCATCACTTACTAGTAAAACATCTATCAACGAGGGGACTTTGTTAGGCATATAATGGGTTGGGTTGCATGAGAGACATTAGCAAAAGACTTATTAAACGAGTTAAGAATTTCCACTAAAGTCGGACGCGAAATATTATTAAGGAGATTGATATTTATGTCACCACAAATAATACATTTAGGAGCAATAAAACACTAACTATACTGTGGTGAGCAACATTAGGTGGGATATAAATTGATCCGATTATGCACCTATTTATACCAGTTAAAACTTCCAAGAATATATATTCAAATTTGTCAGACGACAAGGAGCACCTTACAATTTTGGCTTTCAAATTCTTTTTTATATATATTGCAACCCCTCCACCAACTCGATTATGGCGATCAGACCTAAATAAGTTATAGCCACCAAGCGCAAAATATGCACTATATAAGTGTCCAGTGTGCGAAATAACATAAAAATCTTAAATGCCATATTTAACGCAAAGATCTTGGTTTAAGGGTTCGTGCAACAATTGAAGCCAAATAAGCATCGTTTGCGTCGATCTTTCGTTGAATGGGGTCATAATCAACTGGCATTACATTCAGTGTTTTATCGAGGAATTATGTTCAACATTGCGTTAAACAAGCTTGTCGCATTTTAGGCCAAAATCAACGAAACATTGCCAATAACATTGCCATGCTCACAAATGCGAGCACTTTTAAGCATATATTTTCACACATTTCATTAATTTCATCACGAATATTTTGCTTGAGTTGCTCAAGCGTTTCTGGTTTGTTTGCATAAACCTTGCGTTTTAGATATTCCTACAAAAAGATGTCCGGAGCTGTCAAATCAGGCCAATCAACATCAGCATTTCTTGAAATAACTTGTTTTGGAAAGAGGCCTCGCAGTAATTCCATTGTAATCCTGGCTGTATGCGATGTGGCACCGTTTTGTTGATACCACATGTTAATCAAGCCCGTTAGTGGCGTTAAAAATCATATCACGATATCTCGCTCCCCATTCACAGTTACCGTTACGCCGTTTTCATTTTCTTTCAAAGAAGTAAGGTCCAATGATTCCTCCTGACCAAATTCCACACCAGACTGTAACTTTTAATGGCTGCAAAGGTGACTGATGAATAATTTGAGGGTTTTCCATTGCCCAGAACCGACTTTTCTGTTTATTCACATATCCATTCAAATGAAAATGTGGGTTGTCATGGACTAGCTGTAACATCCATTTGGCATATGTACGGCGGCGTAAATGGTCTTATGGAAGAAGCTCTTGTGTCAACTGAATCTTAAATGGAAACATATGCAAATCCTTGTGCAAAATTGTCGCCAAAGTCATAAAAAAAAGAAGACCAATCTCCTGGCACGGCGATCGTGCAGTATGTTTGGTCCATGCTTGGGCCTATCACCTACAGACCCTCACTACACGATAAATAGTGCGTTTTGTTGGGACATTGATTCTCCCATCCCATCGTCACAGTAATCGATGATTGACTTCGATAAAATGTTTTAACGATTAAAATACGTTGGTTTATCGAATATTTTGCCACGTGTCCACTTCACGACTGCCAAATATAAACTGTCAAGACTAATGTTTACCAAAATGGTGGCAAAACATAGTATTTACGTGAAATTATTTATTTTAAAAAACAGCACTTTTCTGCCTCGCCAACAATAATTCAACGTGCTGTACTAAGGCACAGCACAACGACAAAAAATGTCCGGTTCTATTTTCAGTATGTTTACTTGTGAAGTAAACGTTTTCATAAAGACTTGAATTAGGTAATTCAATTTAACGAGTTAAATCCATAGAATTTTTGTCAGTATTCGAAAACTGCAGTATGAACTAAAGACAATTTAAAATTGTAGAATAAAAGCGTCTTATATTTGTAAAGGGAGAAATTCTCTTAGGAACAGACAATCGCAGTGAAGCCAGCATGAGAAGCATTTCTTCTTAAAACCACTTACACTTTTTAAAAGGTCAATACAATTTTATTTGACAATATTCATAGACGATTCACAACGCCGCGGCACTTTCATTTATGAGCAATGAATGCCATATAGTATTTATAGAAAACTATTCCATTAAAAATAGTTCCACTAACAAGTGTGTTAAGCCAGTAATGGCTGTTGATATGTGTTTTCCCAAAAGTCAATGCTCCTAAATAACTTATTTGACTCTGCATCAGTACCAAGTCAATCTGAAATCAAAATGGTTAAAATAAAATTAAAAATATTATTAAGGTAATAATGCACAACTAACGTTTTTGTTGAGCTTTGGCCGGTCTGGTAATTCCCCGCGTATACTTAGAAGAAATATGGCTTCTTGGAACTTTTGTTCCACCTCAATGAACGTGCCTGTGAGTTTTCCAATTAAGTAAATGTCATGCACTACTGACACTATTACAGGAATCACGGAGTTAAACCCAATAGTAATGTATACAATTTCAGCAAAAACCAATTGTCTACCCTCGTACGAAGAGTACAACTCAATCATTCTCAACATCATATTATAAGACAAGATAACAGCCATCAAAATTCCAACATATTTGCCTAAGAAAAACATCGAAAAGTACTTATCCAAGTCGAGTTTAACTTTATGGATTCGAAATGAAATGGACACAAGTTGTGCTATGGTATGGCAACACTTTCGAGAATCGGTCTTTGCACTGCTCTCCACAATTTCATCCATCTTTATATAGAAACAAATCAAAACTAGATGAATGTAAAAGTAAACCCAGTATGTTAACGTACTGAGAATTTGAATGACCACAGTGCCCATGTGGTATATCACCAACAAAATCAATGTATACTGTATAAAATGGTAAGCTAAATTGAAAGTGGTAAGGAGGTTTTTAAATATGAAATGTCTTCGAAAGTCTTCTTGATAAAACATTTTTGTATCGGTCTTGGCTGTGACAAAATCAAAAATTTCAATCATTTCGTTAATTGTGCCGTAGAGCAGTGGTCCCCGCAGCAGATAGTTCCCAGTCAGAATGAAGACGTTGATTAGATAGTACACAAATCCTGCGTAGAAAAGAGTAATATCCTGCCCTCTGTGATTGGAGCGAAGAACATCTTTGAAATCGCCAGCATGGACATGCAATTTTACAACAAAAGTAATTTTGCATACTGTGAAGATGATGACACAAAGCATTAATGCGATGTACACGATTGCCGAGATTACAGATTGACGTTTGGATTGTTCTAACTTTCCCGTCGTTGAATTGAATCGAAATGGTAATAACAATCTTACCAGCACGAAGAGGAATCGCAAGTGGCTATTCAATGATATTTCGCTTTTCATTTTTATTTTACAAGAACATGAACTTTGCGAAAGTATCACCAGCAAGAATAGACGAGTGACTGGCACTTGGAGTTGACCAATTTCATTATGTAATGCAAAAGGTTACGATTATTAAGGTATGCATGAAGATGAGTGCCATTATGGCGATTGATTTGCTGTTATACCCTATCGTAAGGGTGTAGTCCTTTTGACAAATAGCTTGTAACATCCTTTAATGTTCCTTATCGACGTATTATTTTGCAGGGTTACTTTTACTTTTACCAATCATTCCATCTTCACTGAACCAAAAAGTTCTTTATATCAAAGTAACGGGTGATCCAAGTAGAGATACTTTTTTCAATAGCCTTTTTTGACAGATCACGTGTGAGTCGTGTCATGCTGCCATGTTATTTTTGTTTGGCATTTCATAATGGAAAGACTTACGCGTGAACAACGTTTGCAAATTGTTCAACTTTATTATGAAAATTCATGTTCTGTGAGGAATGGTCAACATAATCGGCCTACTGAGCGTACTATTCGCAACACCATCACCCATTTTGAGACCCAGCATTCATTATTGGATAATATTCGACCGTATAGACCACGTCCAGCACGCTGTGAAGAAAATATAGCGGCCGTAGCTGAGAGTGTACACGAAGACCGTAGAGAGTCGATTCGGCGCCGTTCGCAGCAACTCGGACTGACGTATGGAACGACTTGGCGCATTTTACGTCAAGATCTTAAATTGAAAGCGTACAAAATACACGACTTTTTGATGCCTGAAATTGAAGCTCGCACTTTCCACACATCGCATCAATCAATGGACTTATTGAGAGAACATTTCGGTGAACACATAATTTCACGTTTTGGGCCGGTCGATTGGCCACCAAGATCGTGTGATATCACACCGTTAGACTTTTTCCTGTGGGGATATGTAAAGTCAAAAGCTTATGCCGACAAACCCGCTTCGATTCAGGCCTTGGAGGAAAACATCACGCATCACGATCGAAAATTGGACTCAACGGATGGACCATCTGCGACGTAGCAACGGCCAACATTTGATAGACATAATCTTCAAAAAATAAATGCCAAAGAATGTTCTTTCAAATGATAATAAACATTAATTTAAACCGTTCTTCGTCTTTTCTGTGGAAACAGATTAAAAAAATTGGGGTGTGCAATAATAACAATATGCAATCCAATAGTGATATCGATATTGAAGAACTTAATAGGACGTTTACTAGAATGCCACTGTTACCTGATATAACCGCTTCTCCATCTAATAATGTTATTGAGAATACATCTGACAACGCTTTTCTGTTTGATATAGTTGATTCATTTACCGTTAGTAAGGCGATTCTGTCTATAAAATCTGACAGCATGGGCATGGACAACATTCCCCCAAAATTACTCAAAATAATTCTACCCTATATCCTTAAATATATTACGTTTATTTTCAACACCATTCTCATGTCTTCCACCTAGCCGCAGCTTTGGAAACAAGCTAAAGTAATTCCAATTCCCAAAAATAAAAAAGGAACAAAATATCGACCCATTGCTATCCTACCTTTTCTATCTAAAGCATTTGAATCAATAATTAGTGCTCAAATTAAAGCTTACATTGAGTCTAAAAAATTGTTATCTCCTATGCAGTCCGAGTTCCGTTCTGGTCATAGCTGTGTAACTGCTTTACTTAAAGTCACTGATGACATACGGGAAGCTATTGACCAGGACGAAGTAACTCTCTTAACCTTAGTCGATTTCTCCAATTATTTCAATTTTTCACACCTTTCTGTAAAATTAATATTGTCTTACTTAACTAAAAGAGTCCAATCCGTCTTTCACAATCAGTCCCTATCGTCTGCCTTACCTGTTCATAATCGGTCCTTTGTTATTCTCCATGTTCATTAATGACCTACCACTTGTGATACATAATTGCCGATTTCATATATGTATATGCTGACGATGTACAAATTTATATTAATTTTCCTATTGGTTTGATGGACGACGCTGTTGCAAGAATGAATGAGGAGGACCTCGCTTCAATCCCTAGGTGGTCTTATGATAATAGACTTCTCATTAATCCTTCAAAAACAAAAGTCATCCAAATTTACAAACACTTATTATCATCTCACCTTCCTCCAATTTTATTAAATGGTGTTCAGGTAGAAATGGTGTCTAGGATAAAAAAAACCTAGGTATTATTATCAACAATAATCTCACTATGGATGTGAGTTGTTCGCAAGCACAGATACCAACTCCAAGCGTAAGCTGAATATAGCCTTCAACTCAATCGCAAGATTCGTATACAATCTACGTAGATACGATCATGTGTCGAGCCACTCCCGACAAATACTAGGATGCACTCTGGAGCAATTTTTAGATTTTAAAACTTGCGCAATGATGGTTAAAATTTTAAACGCAAAACTACCAATTTATCTATATAGTAAAGTAATTTTCTCCCAGTCTCTTCGTTCTTGTTGTATCAGACCTAATGTTTACACTTGCACGGCGGTTTCATTTCATAGGTACAGCATGGAAATGGATTGCAGGCAATCCTGATCATGATGATTTCCGCATCGTAAAAAATAAAATGAATAGCATATTAAGAAATAACAATAAACAAGTTCTAATAAACAGAGATATAATCAATGAAATCAATAAATTAACTAATGTCACTAATGAAATTATAAAAAAAATGGCAAACCATGATTTATTCAAAAATAATATTGTCTTAGTTACTCAACATAAAATAAAATTACTCAAAGAAGAACTTATAAATATAGAATATGCCATACATTGGGCAAAACAAGGGGTCATCAACTCCTTTATACTATCTATGGCAGAAATAAATATAGCAAAAGAATTACTTAAGAATGAAAGCATTCCTTACGAAAGCATTGATGAAGCATTAAACATAGCGGAAATTAAAGTAGCCTCAAATTCAAGGTCAATCATTTATATTGTAAGCATACCAAGCGTTGCACTAGAGTCTTGTAGTAAAATATTAATTAAACCAATAAAACAGGCTAACTTTGTGAACAAGCTTGATTACGATAATATTTTAAAATGTGAAAACATAATATTCGGAATTAAATTAGATTGTAAGACATTTAATAATCTATCAATTTGTCCCAAACGTAACCTAGTAAATTTAAACGGCACAACCTGTATCCCTAACCGCCTTCAAAGCATGAAAGCAAACTGTAACAGAATTAATAGCCAACACGTTGCAACAATAGATGAAATTTCTCCAGGACTCATATTATTAAACCAATTTAACGGAACACTATTGCAAGACTACAACAATACCATAGAACTGACTGGCACGTTTGTATTAAAATTTCAAAATTCGACAGTTAAAGTCAAAAACAAAACCTTTTCATCCGACATCATAGTCTATACACTAAAACCACTACCTGCTATCGTACAACTCTCAACTGGCGAAGAAATAGAAGAATTGTTGTCACTAGAAATGTTGAAAATTACACATCAGCAACACAGAAAATATCAAGCTATTGGAATCAAAACATCGTATTAATTTAATAACAAATGTCGTATTGACTATAGCCATACTTATGCTCGTCTCAACTCTCATAATCATGAAATTTATTTGGAGAAAACGAACAACAATGGTCCAAGTCAACAATATGCTGGAAAGAAAGAACGATACATTGAAGGAAGTACCAAAAGAGCAAATCCTGAAGACAAAAGTCGTAACACCCACCAGTAAAAGCAACGCATATCCAATGCACAACCCAAGGTCATGATGAAATACCACCAGCAAAGCCAGTCAGAATCCATCAGATACCATTATTCTAAAATCTATCAAACGAGGACGTTTGATTCTAAGCATGGAGGAGTTAACACCACATATGTTACAAAACATATTGCCACGTGTAACCCAAGATTCGTTAGACACAAAACACCTGCAACGATAGCAACAGTAGATGACAACCACGCTCCACATTCATGCTGCTGAGCCAGCGTCTGGAGCTAACAAAAGACGACACCCTATCCCAATCCCATTGCTAAATTCCCACATTCCAGCACGTATTTTTTAAGTGAACATAGGTTATAAGTTTCTTTCTGTTAGTTGTGTAAGTTAGTTATATTTTGGTTATTAAATAAAGAAGAGGCTTCTCCTCAAAATAAAAAATAATTTTTTTATTTTACCCGCCACCGAGTTAAGTTAATTTATAAGAATCAAAGTCCAGCACAGGAATTTATTGTCTTTAGTCTTTACATATTTCAGTACTCTCCATTGATGTGTTTTTTTTCATCGTAATTTAACTTAACTTAAATTTATAATAATAATAATGTTAAAATAATATCATTCATAATAACATTCATTTATTTGTTTTTACTTTTTATTCAATTTTTCCCTTATAGTTTTATAGTTTTTATATTTTGTTCTTCTCTTTTCTTTTTTTTATAAACTTCAAATAAATATGTTCGAATGTATATCCCCATGTTAACTGTGCATTTTGAAAGAATGTAGTTCTTATTACACAGCAAATTTTTATAAATAAATAAAATACAAATACAAACGAATTTGTTCAAAATACAAAAACTTATCAAAATCGTTAGAGCGATTTTTGAGAAAACGAATTTAATTAAAATTTAAGAAAAAAAAATAATAAAAAAATTATTTGAAAAATCGAAGTATGCAAATTTGTTCAACTTTATAGATTCGAGATGGCAGTATTTTTGGCCCCATCCCAAGTATCCTTATTACAAAAAATACCAAAATCCTTGAAATCATTTTCTAGAAAAATAGTGATAAATGATTTTCACAAAAAAAGAAATTGTATGGCAGGTAGGTACCGTTATTTTCAAACGATAAAGCAAAAAATAAAATTATGCCGCGAGATGTAACCACAAAAACCTGAAGCAAATCCGTCGAACCGTTTCGCCATACGGCGCCCGGACAGACAGACGGACGGACGGCATTGGCGCACCCACTTTTTTTGGACTTCTCTACAGTTGTAATATCATCCTTCATACTTAGTATTGAAAAGTTAAAAATGGCTGCTAACACGAAAAGAATTTTAAGGCGGTTTTGCCTTAAAGTTTTGTACCCCAGCTCAGGATTTACTAGTTCGTAAATTTTTGTTCGCAATTTTAAAAACTGTGCCAAATGAAAAAAATGATACTTTAAAGTCAGATTAATAAATAATAAAATCAAATTAATATCCTCATCCTTGTACATGTCGCACTTTTGATAGGCTAGTTTCGATATTCATGCTGCACTTCTTTCTCTTCTTGGACAAATCAATTTAAGGCTTCACTAGCACTTTACTTCCTTGGTCTAAATTCCTTGGCAACATAAGTAAGTGATTATATTCTTAGATTGCCAGATCGTTCAACACCTTCAACCATCTCAGTTTGGAGCGAACAAAGATACTTTTTATTATGATTAAGCCGTTCGTTTGGTGAATTATGTGCCGTGAAATGAAGCATTCGCTGTTTGCCGCCACATCTTGCCGATGCTGTAGGTCTGCGCAAAGGGCGTGAGGCAGCAGCTTAAAATCGAATTGATCCCGCTTTAGTTTTGTTGCTTTTGATTATTATTTTTCTGTAGAATAAAACCGAATGCACTGTCAGACAACAATGTGTATTTTTTTTTCGGTGAATTGTTGCGCTGATGCGGATCAAGGATGTCGGCGGGAATGGGAATTGTTGTGTTGTCCTCAACTAATTTTGTCGGTGTTCTTTTTCTTTAGTTCTTTATTTATTGCTTTTATATTCATTGTCGACGCCGCCGGCCGCTTTGAATGTTCGATTTAGTGGTGAATCGTGAATGTATGTGGTGACAATAAGACAAAATAATCTTGTTTCTGTTTTTTTTTCTGTTTCAACAGATACAGTAGCGAAATGACGACTGATTCGGCTGTATAGTTTGTTTGTTTGTTATGTAGGTAGGTAGGTAGGTAGGAGTTGTTTTTTTTTTTTCTTTGTGTGGGCCAAGTTGACATTGTCATAATTTGTGGATTAAGTTGTTAAGCAGCATTTTTATGGACTTCGGCATCGAAGTGAGAAATGAATATTTATCTCAGTATTTGGAATGTGAATTTAAAGTTTGAATCAGAAGTTTATTTTGGGGAGTCATGTTTAAATTAAAATGCACTCATTGCTCGGTTGTGTTTATTTTATTTCTTATTATTCGTTACATTCGATTTTTTTTTGTCAGAGAAGAATGCCGATATTACTTTGTTCTCCGACTTGGTTGGGTTAGGTTTTTGGGTTGGCGAAGCGGAGTGGGCTTTCTTTTGTCATATATAGGTTCTCATGGATCCATTGTGATACTTTTCAGTGAGTTTCAGGGGACCAGGCGGTGTTGTGGCCTCCTAGGTGTTTTTTCTTCCCGCTCGGATAACCATATGTTGGTTAGCCATCCCGATGTCTATATTACAAAGGATAGGTATAGGGTCCGCCATTTAACTTTTTTTTTCAACTAGTGCTTATTTCGCGAATGGTAACACTTAGCTCATGTCTGATTTGACAGATAATTAGTTTTATCCTTCCGCTGAACGAATATGGTTGTGTATACGCTTGAACAACGCTGGGAAATATTGCGACATAGCGACATAGAGAAGATGCCGATTTTGCCAAAAAAATCATCTTTTCAGATGAAGCTCATTTCGATCTTGGCGGGTATGTAAACAACCAAAATTGTCGCATTTGGGGAACAGAAAAGCCGATATACCCAAAACGAGTCACTGTTTGGTGCGGATTTTGGTCCAGAGGCATAATTGGGCCATTTTTCTTCGAAAATGAGCAAGGAGTGGCCGTTACAGTCATTGGCGATCGTTATGTTCACAAAAATTGAAGAGGAGGATATTGGCAACATTTGGTTTCAACGGAACGGCGCTACATGCCACACAGCCGAAGCTACACTCGATGCTTTGCGCCCTGTTTTTAAAGATCGCATTATCAGCCGCAGAGCTGATGTCGTTTGGCCACCGCGGAGCTGCGATTTGACACCGTTGGACTATTATTTGTGGGGTGCCGTAAACGATAAGTGTTACGCCGACATGTCAGAGACAATTGACGCTTTAAAGGACAATATTCGTGAAGCCATTGGTGAAATACAGCTGCACACAATCGATAATGTGCTTAAAAATTGGACCGATCCTGTAGGCAACTGCATGGCCAGCCGAGGCAGCCATTTGAATGAAATTATTTTCCATTATTAACTGGAAGGATTGTACTTTCAAATAAAAATGGTAGAAATTTGAAAAAATATTCAGTAGTTATTTTTATAGCATTTTAAAAAAAAAAAGTTATTTGGCGGACCCTATATTTTTTATATAACTTGGAAGAAGAAATTGCTACGGACTTTGACAGTCACAGAGATAGTAGGGTGTGTTCTCGTGAAACTTCTCGTCTCTGCAGCATTTACAAATGTAGTCATCTTTGAGATTTGAGAACCTGTTAAAGCACATACCAGCTTCCAAAGCCATACTCTGTTGTAATGTTAAGCAAACTTGTTCTGCTTTTATTATACCTCTGGTGGGTAGTTTCCACCCATTATTGAGCATAGCAGAGTGGCGGTTTGATCGACTGAAGTGTCCGGTCATGATCCTTTTCAAATCCCTTTTCTTGCTAGCTCGCCAGCTATCGACATTGCCAGCTATGTTAGCCTTGAACGTTGCATGCATAGAATGGATTAATTGCTTTCCTCACTCATTCGATATGCGCTAAGTCGTACTTTCAAAACACACATATGTTTCTGTTCGTTCTTTGGAGATTATTTGTCATGGGATCTAAAATTTGGCTCTAGCTTGGGTTACCAACAGGGGTATTTTGGTACGGATACTCCGGGAATTTGTTCAAATCTCCGGGCTGCGGACCTAGCCGAAATTTCTCGGGCCGCCAGGTTTTAAATGTTTATAAATTTCTTTAAACCTAAAAATCGTTTATAGCGATAAAAAGTTCGGAAAATGTAAAAAGAACAAAATGGCAAAGGGCGCATTATTTAACCTGAGCTAATACCATTTTCACACCGCATTGAAATCTGAGGTTCTGCAAAATCTCCTGATACCTCCATCTAAATTTAAGAAGTTTCCACAGAAACTGGTTTCAATGGTGAGGTTGTCGAAGCAAATTCACCTTTAACACATACTGCAAGTTCCACAAAGCAGTTGACAAGCGTTTCAAGTCAACTGCAAGTCACCTAAGAGTCAGCTTAACGATTTCTTGAACGATGATCACGCGAACTATATGAGGATATCGGGATTGGTAGCTTACCTATAGTGGTCTTGCAGTGCACTTGCAACTTGAAGGCAATGATATTTTATAAGGTTTTATTTTTCGATGGCTGACTGAAACGTCAAACAAATCCCTAGTAGTGTTCGAATAAATGTTAAGTTAGGATAGTAATAAAACATACGGACGGAATACGCCAATTTCTGACAGTAGTCAGTGATCTGTTTATTTTGCTGAGAGTGCTGTTCTTAATAAATTTCTTTCTATCCGCGACAAATTTTCTGTAAGATTTAAATTAGAAAGCCATATGTAGGAAGTGAAGGTGCAAAACTTTCTGCCAGTTACACTTGCCACTCTATTAACCTACCTTAATTTTTTTAATTTGTTACAAAATAAATTATAATCAAAAATAAATGAAAGAAAAATATATATTTAACATCTTTTTGGAAAAAGGAACTCTTTATATTAAGTTTACATTGTCACAAGCACTTGGCAAGCAAAAAATCTCCGGGCCGGGCCTTTGATATTCAATTTTCAATTTTCAATTTTAAATCCATTTTTTATTTTCTTTCAATAAAGCTTTAAACTAGACCAAACTAAATGATTAAAAAATCAACTTAAAACAAACAGGATACTTATCCTAGATTACTGGTCCTTATGCGGACGCTCTAAACTTAACTATATCACTTAATACTATTACCTTTCGGCCTTAATTAATAATACAATTTTGATTATATAAATATCATTCTTTTTTTTTTCAAGAAAATTTATTTTAAAAAACTCGATTCCTTTATTAGTTTAATTTTTATTTAAAACTAAAAAACTAAAACTACTTACGACTATACATTAAAAACTTAAAATCTAACTAATGCTACTTAAAATTACCAAACTAATACTAAGTATAATCGGGAGTGATGTGCCGCCCAACTCCATTAGCAGCACCCAGCAGCCGCCAACATAGCGCACATGCGCCACCAAGAGTCCGCTGACACCGAAATGCGTCAGTCGACTCTCAGAAACGCCACACCTTGCAGCCGACCTGCAGAGCATCAACTAATCAACTTACCGGGCCTTTGATAGAGCTGATAGCCGTGGCTCTAGCTTAAAACTCTTCGACCTATTAGAAAACTATTTTCATACCTGAGTGAATGGTGCTTAGAAGAGTCTTTAATAAGAATCCTTTAAATTTAATTTTTGTTGCAAGCTCAATATAGTGGCAAACTGGTTAACTGCGTTGGACCACTAAAGTGGTTTCGTATTAGACCTTAATGTTTTTATTCGCTGCCCCATCTCTTGTCTGACAAACACCCAAGAGTGAGAAATGTCATAAAAAGCTTCTCAAAAATAAAATTGCAGTTCGTAATCGGCATTAAACTGTAGGTCCCCTAAATTCGTATCAGAAAATACCTTTTCGCCCAACCAGTGGTTTGAGAAGCTCGGCTTTAGGTCCTGTATGGGCCGTATACGCCTAATATCGGATGACCGTCTGATCGCACCTTTAATCTAAATCGCGGTATAAGCCGCTTGGAAAATTTGAACCTATTTATTCGTAAGGTAATTTGCCTTTAATCGTTGAGGTATAAATCAGGTTCGTTAAAAGCAGCTTAGTTCTTGGTAAAAACAGGCAAGCGCTAAGGCTGAATCCTAACATTTAAAATAAAGAACCTCATCGGTTAGGTAAAGACAAAGAATATACAATTCCCAAGAAGTATTACCTTTAAAAATGAAATTGAACTCAAAATGCTCTTTCATAAATAACTAAAAAAGAAAATAGCCTACGATCCTCATCGTCCTCCATCAGTAACAGGCTATTTTTTTTTTGGTATATGTTAGTTTTACTAACATCAGCAAATGCTGAGAGAGCGGGTAAGGTAAGCCACCCAGTAGTCAGCCCTCAGCCAGTAGTCCGCCATTTCTTGCACTTTTTTCCACCGAATAGTTGTATATGCAAAAATATCAACCACTGACCCTATAAATTCGTTAAATATTGATAGAAAACCAATTGAAAAACAGTGCTTACGTGAACGTGTGCAGATGTGAGGGACCCTCTAGTTTTTTACTAATTACAGTGCTCGAAATACATTGTACGTTTTTATTGATTTTTTTTACTGTTTTAATAATTAGTGTAGGATTTTCTTTATTAAGAAGACTTTTTCTTTGATTTTGTAAAAAAAAAACATTTTTATTTACAAATTCGACAGTCATTGGGGGGCATACTATTGGGATACGTTTTTAGGTGTTTGGTCCAATACTCACTCCCAAATTAGTATATTCGCAAATTTCTCCAATATCATTGAAATTGGTTGTATTTTTTTATAATGTACGCGCACTAAATGGACTTTGGATACCCTTATAATGAAGTGACACAGTGCGGGCATTAGAGAAATGAAGGATTAGAAAAAAGGAGAAACCGATGCACGTTGGTTTTTAATGTCTGTAAACTATAATGCGGGGTAGAGCATTCCACATTCGTATTGTACGGTTAAGAAACGAATCCTTGTATTTCACTGTACGTCCGAATACAGGCTTAATGGTAAACTGATGTGCATTCCTAGCATGGCGAGTATTGCAGTTGAATTGCTGTAGGGGTGGAATGCAACTGGCTATTTCATTTGAGCACTTGTGGTGGAAGTAGCGATAAAACAATGACAGGCAGGAGACATCACGACGATGACTAAGAGAGTCAAATGTTTTCGTGATGTCTCGATCGCCAATAAGTCTTATCGCTCGTTTTTGAATCCTTTCCAGTAGCTCCAAATATGTCATTGGTGCACAAGACCAGATATGAGCATTGTACTCAAGCCTTGTAGATTCTAGCCAGATCAGAAGGGGTGAAATATTTCTTGCATCGCTTAAGGAAGCCTAGACATTTCGCAGCATTCTTGGCTACATCGAATATGTGGTCATTCCAGCGAAGGTTGTCATTAACACACATACCGAGAATGGAAAGTCGTTCGGTTTTAGCGATGCAAGTGTCATTCATGGATAATGGCAGAGAATTAGGGGTTCGCTTTAATGACAGCAGGCAGCATTGCGTTTTGGAAGCATTAAAATCCATTTAAGTATTCTGTCAAGATCGGAATTCAATGAGCTTTACATACGTTGCCGTTCCAGTTCAAAGCCCGAAGATGCGGGGCGTTGCCCAGGAAAAGAATATGTAAAGCTGAGGGTACTGTCATCAGCAAAGGAATGGATTGGATTAGAAGTGACAGACAGGAGGTCATTGATAAAAATGAGAAAGAGAGTCGGAGACAAAACAGAGCCTTGAGGGACACCAGCATTTATATAAGTCAATTCGATTATTTTGAATTGTATAACGCTCTTTTCAGGTCCATTTATTGCAGTTTACCCAGTAGACGGCCTACCTTAGAAGTCGTTGCGTGCAGGAGGGTTCTGAGTTCTGGTAATCCTTGCCCCAGTAGTCAGCCATACGTTGTTTTGGTTCTGACTATTGGTACTTCAACCGGATTTTAAATAAATTAAGCGGTTTTAGTAAAGAATCTTTCGTAAATATTAATTTGTTGTTTGCACAAATACTAACTTTAAAATCTATTTAGATACATTATAACCAATTTTTTATAAATTTTAAGTAAGAAACTCATTGAAAGGATTAAAGGTTATAAGAAAAAATTGATTTTAAATGAGCCAACAAAATGTTTTTTTTAGAGCTATGGGTAAATAAAATCACATGAAATTTTTATCATTTTCTGTGCAATTAATACTTCAATATATTATAAGGGGCTACTTATACCTATCATTGAAATGCATCATTGTTTTGGATTTTAAGAAGACTAAGCCAACAATGTTGGCTTTAAGCGGTATCAAAATAAAGCTAATCACTTATAGAATTTTTCTACAAACAAAATTACTAAATTCTAGTTTAAACTTTTCTTTAAATCTATTCGTTTCTTAAATTTAGAACACAATAATTTCATTGATGTGTTCGATTCTCTTTCTATTCTCATCTGTCCGTTTGTCTTTCAATGATCAACTCTAACCCTATAACCTGTACCAGTGGCCTTACACTGACAGACATTTTTCACTACCATACCAAAGGGACTTGTTGATCGAAAACCATGATCGACTCTTTATATAAAGGATGTTTTTTTTTTTAGAGGTTGGTTTTTCGAACAGAGATAAAACTGAGATTTTGTGGTAAAATATGGCAACTCTAATGTGATTTATGTTCAGTTTGGTTTGCCGTTCCACATAAAGACCCTTGAAACGCCATTACAACCACAAAAACTGACTGTTTGGTGCGCTCTATGGGCTGGTGTAGTCATTGGGCCATACTTCTTCCGAAATGATGCTGGAGAGTCAGTTACCGTTAATGGAGACCGGTATAGAGCATGACCGGTAATTGGATGGCATGAATGTGGATGAGATGTATATATTCTAACAATACGACGCTACATGCCACACAGCGCACGTCACAATCGATTTATTGAAGGAAACATTCGATGAGCGCATAATTTCGCGGAATGGACCTGTCAATTGGTCACCAAGATCCTGTGATTTGACGTCATTGGATTATTTTCTTTGGTGATATGTGAAGTCGCTCGCCTACGCCAACAAACCAGAAACGTTAGGGGACTTGGAAGGCAACATTCGTTGCGTTATTGCCGACATACACCCCCAAATGCTTGAAAAAGTGATTGAAAATTGGACCTCTAGACTTGTCTTTATTCGACCAGCTTAATGGCATAATTCCAATAAAGCCAAATTGATGGACATTAAAACGATTTTCTTGTGTTTAATTTCAATTCGAAGTTCCATACCTCTAAAAAAAAAAACTCTGTGTTAAGCCCTCAAGTTTACCTCCCGTAATAAAAAAAAACACCAGAAACAACGAATTCTAAAAGCCAAATTGTTGGAATATAAGTGGAGCAGTATCTTTTCAAGAATGGAGACAATTTTAAAAACAGATGCTCATATTTTAACATTACAGATGCACAGATTAGAGGCTAAAAACATGCACCGACCTTATGTGCACCGATTTGTTGGAAGAATGTAAATGAAATCCAAAACTTTCCCTTTATAGCCATTGGAAATGTAGGGGTTGACTACTGGGTTTTTGAGACTGAGCACTGGACGAAAGTGAATTCGTCTTCGGGAACTAAAGGAGTAATTTTATTGTTTTTGTTATTTTTTAACATTAGAGTCTAATAAAGACAGATTATATTTTTAAAATAAACTCTCTTTAATGATTTTAAATTCGTGTTCCTTTTATTTATAATTAGGTTCAGGTCTTCAAAGTCAGGATTTGCACTAAAAGACTCACTGCTGGGTAAGATACCCTACCAATGTTGGAACCCGCCATACAAACATCTTCAGTACGAACATTTGTATGAGATGCGTCTTCTTTGTATTTTTATATTTCTTGGTAAAGATACCTTATTCTTGACAAAATACTTTAGAAACTAAGGAATTAAGGTGCATTTTGATGGCGTTGCGGATAGTGTAGCGTCTTGTGACGCGGGCGGTAGGAACAGGAACACCTGACATTAAGCTCTTTTTTTTTGTCTTAAATGAAAATAAAAACAAAAAGTACCATTACCGAGACTTGAGTGCTCCCCAGAAGTTTTTTTTTTGCGAATAAAATTTCATAAATTCCCGCGACTCTTAATCTAGTGTACTTACCTTAAAATTGAAACAATTATTCACATAATTTGATTATTTTATATATAATTAGTATTTACCTTTAAGTTACCCGTTGGGAAACGTTACCTCCCGCGTCACAAGGCCATACACTATCCTTTACGCCATCGCCTCCTTATAACTTACGTATCTCAGAACTAAAACAATTTTACCCATACTGCGAGCATTTCATATAACCATTATTTCCCTTAGAACTAAGGCCATTTTACCCAAGTTTTACGTATATGGGAGAGACAATCAGCTTATAACTTTAACATATATCTTAGATCTAAGACAATCTTACGCAGTTAGCGAGCATTTCATACAATCAGAATTTGCCCTATTGTTAAGGCTTTTTTAGAAATTGGATAGATTGGTTTAAGCAATTTGCATTGGAACATCACGGTTGTATGAAATTTTAACCCATTTCTACGGCAAAATTACAATTAATTTTACAATTGTCTTGCAATATCAACGTAGTTCTAAGACAAAGTAACCTTTCTTTCTAACCTAAATTAACATATTTTATTGGTTAATTCTCCTAAGCATTGTTTTAGTAAACTTAACCTATGTATGTCTATGCATAAAGAGCTTATTTCCAGGCTGCAATTTGCTTGACTGATAATTTCCATACAAAAATGTTTACCTAAGTCGGATAGGGCAATTTTACAAAGTATTTCTTCTCAGTGTATTGTTACATATAAACAAAAGTTCTTTTAAATTACTAAAATACCAAATGGGGTATGAACGATTCCTATAAATGCAGAATTTATTTCTTTACCAGAAATTATATTTTCTAAACACAAAAACCATTAGAGTTCACTTAAAAATAAATGTGCACATGGTATTTGTGGTTCAAATTTTGTGCAAATTTTTGTATACGTAGTTATCTGAATTTTCGCGATTAATTTTTGGTTTGTTAAATATTTTCTGCTATTCGAACGCATTTAACAGCGTGGCCGCCTCATTGTTGATACCTTAACTTGAGGTTGCTCATTGGGGGATAAATGTCAATATAAAAATTTAACGGAACCTTATTTTAGGAGTTCCAAAATATAAGAGGAAGCCTTTACGTTAAAGAGCCCATCTAAATAAAAAAATTGTGCAAGACGCACTCAGTTGCTTTTGTTCATCTGTTCGAACCTACGAACTCCGTCAAAGTGCCAATCGATGTTCCTATAAATGTACACGTGCGAAGGAGAGGCAGGCCTACAAATTCCATTTAACAACACCAGCATTCTATTGGCCTCAGTAATTGGACTAAGTCGAGATTTTTAAGGTCAAATCGGCAATACCCACAAGCGGACAAGTTGAGATGTAGTGATGCAGAAGTGTTATGATCCCAACTATTCTCATCATAATTTCGTTGATAAAAGGAAGGACGAAGGAGAAAAAGACAAATGTGTCAATCTTTTATGACGTTTACGACTTCTATAACTGGCCTTGACCAAAGTCGGTGCTTTTGGAATAAGTGTTTCGTAAGTTCTATTGACAAGTGCTTGTTGTAGGCACTGTATTTATTACAAGACCACGCAAAACTTGTTTTAGTATATTTTAGAGCCAGAATTGCTTCCTAGTTAAATGAAATATATCGCAACAACATTAGTTACAAAAATTATTTTGAGCACTTTTGACCCACCAATACAATGTTTATATTTTATTTGCAAAAACCTTATCATACATAGATATTCATATATGCAGATATAGAGCGTAAGAAAATTATAAAAAAATACGCGTGAGTACGCGAAAGTTCTCCGAAAGGTGTGTTTCATTCATGTGTAAGGAAAAATGTTAAAATTGATGGTTTTAACATTTCTCCTGTATCCTCAGCTGTTTTTGTAAATTCATACAATTTGCAAGTTGGATATTCTTTCGTCTTTCCATTTAACGACGAGATTATGATCAGGATTATAGGGATCATAGCCCCCTCCCACTTCACTGCATTCCTATACTGGTCCGCGGGTGGGGTTCGCCGGTTCGACCTCCATCTGCATGCCTCCCGATTTTGAATCACTTCATCATTGAGGCCAATCAAATGCTGATGTTTCTGCATTTCTGTGATCTAGGAGTTTTTAGGCCTGCCTCTCTTACGCGATTGTAAGGGAACGTTGATTGCCATTACTTTTTTGATGGGGTTCGTAGGATCGCTCCTTTGAACATGACAATACCAACTGAGTCGGTCGTTCTCTAATTTTTTCGGGATGGGTTCTTTGACGTGGAGGCTTCCTCGGATTCTGGAACTTCTTATTCGATCAAGCTTTGTTACTCCTGCTGTCATGCGAAGCATCTTCATCTCATCTGCTGTCAACTTGCCCTCATACTTTTTGTACATTGTCCAGCATTGTGAACCGTATGTGAGCGACGAACGCACAACTGCGGTGTAGAGCCTTCCATTCGGTTTGGGGAACATTTTTCGGTCACAGAAGATGGCAGAGTTTTCCTGCCACTTCATCCACCCTACGCTTACACGATGATTGATGTCGTCATCGCTGTTGATCTTTTCACACTTAGGAACCACCACCTCATTCAAATAAATGTCTGGAATGGGTTGGCTTGGGTCAGAGAATGGCCGGTGCAGATACTCTGTCTTTTTTTGGCTAATACGATACCCATTCCCTTCTAAAACATCTACCCAAACATCAAGTGCTCGTTGCAGGGAAGTCTGATCATCACTTATGATGGCTCCATCGCCAGCAAAGAACAACTGATGCACTTTAGGGTCCGTCTCTTTTCCCTCAAGCCCTGGTGAACACCGATTTTTATTAGAAATTCATCGGTGACTCCTGCGGGACATCTGACTTTTGTCTTCGCTCCCTGGTACATGTCCAGAAAAGCTCTTAATACTTAATTATTTGAAATAATGCAAATACATTTTCTATTAGTTGCATCAAATAGGTAACCTTACCCACTTTTATTTCAGAAGCTGAAATATGAATAAGTAAAGTAGGCAGGCATAACAAACTTCACAAACTCATTAACGCTCTTATCGTATTCAACCCGTATTCATATCCAGTCTAGGTAGGTATAATAACCAACCATTCCATGAACCAACCAACCAATGCCTTCATAACTTTGTTACATAACATTAACTGACTTTATTACAAAGTCTATACAGGCATATGCATCTAAGACTTGCTTTCTAGCTTAATTGTATTCGACTTCATCACAATTAACTCGCGCTAACTACACCAGTTTCAATTTCATAAAATAACACATTCACTCGCTCACATGGGTAGCCACAGTGACACAGCGGGCACGCACATATTAAAACTAATGACCACCAATAAAGCGCTCACCCATTAGATTCTAAATTTAAATTAAGGAATTTAAATTTAACATGGAACGTTAGTCGATATACCGACGAGTGTTATCGTGCCCTACACAAGGCACACAATCTATGTAGATACAAAACACAAACGCAAACGCACTAACATCGTCAGCATTAATTATTTGAAATTGAATTACATCCAATTACACGAGAAAACTTAATTTATTCTTGTCATTTACTCATGACGATTGAAGTGTGTGTTTGTGTTTCTGTTTGTGTTTGCGTCTCATGGACGAGGACAGGACTCCCATTACGATATCACCAAAAACACAATTACGCTAAAATTGACGTTGGAATTCTCATTTAGCTTGAAGAGCCAAATACCAATTAGGAATCGTCGTAGTACAGAAATCCACATCAGGACATGAGTTATTGGACTGTCCCGTTTTGCATCCTGCTTCTCTTGCCACGACGCCAAAGCCAATGCCAATGCCAGAGCCAATGCCAACGAAAGATGGGTACCTACTCGTTGAATTGATGTATCTACAAGAATGAAGCCACCATTGCGGTGCTGCATTACTGTGAAATGATTGGCCGTGCGAACAACGCCCTGGAATGAACAAAGGCGTCGGCTTTGTGTGAGTTCGTTTTGTTTTGTAAGCAGAAAAGAAAAAGAGATTGAGTGAGTGAGCAGGAAAACGTTATTGTTATATCTCTTTCTATTGGTAGTTTGGGTGTGTGTGTCCACACCCTGGCCGTGAAGTTAGGTACAGTCGATAAGGTAGATCAATGTTGTTGCATCATGTTCGAATCAAACATATCAGTAGCAAGTTCATATGTATGCAAATAAATATCGACTTAGCTGCTCTCGGTCGCTTTGACTTATACACATGCATAATGTTTGTATGTGATTTGTTAAGTGAGTTAAATTAAATGATAACTAAACCAATAAACTTGAAATAAGTTAAGATTGATTTATCTAAATGCTATTATGAGCTCATAATTTGCAAGAGATTTATTTTTGGTCTTCAAGACCCGTTTGGGTTTTTTTTTTTAATAGATTTATGGCGATTTTTGGAGAAACAATTAATTATGCAAAATTTGCTGTTTTGTTAGAAATAGGAACTTTGCTATACGAGTTTGTGGCTAAAATAATAGATAGCAATAAAAGTGTCAGTAAGCACTTATCTAGCTCGTGAGTGGTTTTCACTGATTTTTTGACATTTGAGAGGATGACTTGGCTGTTCATTGAAATTGTGCCTGGCTTCTACCTTGGTGAACGTTCCGAAGCTAAGCGGGGTTTTATGCAGTTTCCTTTTTGGTGGTCTTTAAGTGCTTTAACTTTCTTGACTTTGAAGGGGGCGGCTTAGCTGTTGGCTTTCTAAGCATATATATTGCCTGGCTTCCATGGTGATGGAACTTCCGCAGTGCAACCCTCGGATGTTTATTAATTGAGATGAGAAGTCTGTTCCTTAGTCTGTACCGGGAAAGTTATTTCCTTTATCGACATTCATCGGGTTCTTCTCTGCATGATGAATCAATAATAGCCTTGAATATCACTGGTACGAGATGTGACTTATTTCCCTGGATATTCTTGTACTGATTGGCCTTTTTGGTACGACCTCTGCCTCAGCCTAAGAACTTAGCCATCCCGACTTTTTTTTATCTTTCTAAAAACTTAAGGAACACTTAAGTATAACCTTCTCCGGTGTTCTGCCTAAAGGTTTTTATCTTCGTTTGAATGCGGGAGTGTGTCCTTTAAAATTCTATTTCCCGTGGCTGAGTAAATGGATGAACCGAACCGAAGCTAGACTGAACCGCCCGTCGGCCATTGGAGACTCTACCAGGCTTCTAAGGTGATACTTAACGGCGGCACTGAAGTGCCTTCACCAGCAGGGGAGTTTTCCAACACTCTTTGCCTTAGTATTTATCGCCCCAAAATGTTGCTCTTGCTGAATAATTTTGAACTTCAATTGTTTTTTTATACTCTGTCCAACCCTTTTGAGTGTCTGACAAACATTCAAGAGTACGAACTGTCTTCTCGAAAATAAATTACCGTTTGAAGTCGGCATGAAATGTTCGTGTCAAAAAATATATATTTGCAAACTTAAACAATGGTCGGAGAAGCTTGGTTTTAGGCCCTCTATAATCAGACCGTTTGCGCCTAATACCTACTTAATGCACAAGTTGTTTTTGTTTTTACTTCACTACCTAGCCACCATCTGTATTTCAAAATTACCAATTTTAACTGCTCACAGGAATATTGGCCGCAAAAATATCGTCCAATAAATAGGAACTCTATCCTGCATGAATCATCAATCTTTAAAACAGTTTTGACAAAACAAAAATATAAAATCTCCTGTCTGTAAATTATTTTCGAAGTCCCCCTAAATTTAATTTAAGAACTGTCTTATTTATTTTGGCTTCTGGGGCAGTGCCTTAAAGCTCATCGGATGGTCTCTACGTTTCAGAAAGCTTCTGTTAAAAATAAATTCTCAGAATTTATGTCACTTTTACAAGATGCCAATTCTAGGCCCAATTTTTTTCTTAAATGGAAATTGATTTTGAAATGTTAAATTGACTTACTCCTTAATCTAACGAAATGTCCAGCCATTCCTTTTCGAAGCAGGTCTTTTAAGATTTCCGTGTTTAATTATCTGCTATAAAGATTAAGCTGGTTACAACTGCTAAAAGTCTAAGTCATTTATTGTATCATCTCACTACTAAATAAAATACAAATTTTAGTCAGAATGAAGAGTCCGAAGAATGCCAGTAAACATTTTCTGCTATCAGTTTTATTCGATTTGGCATTACGACATGAGTTGAAACGTGTCTCCCATTTTCCTTCAGTTTAAATCGGCGAGTTTATGAAAACTGAACGTAACATTGCCTTTTTGACGGTGCAATGTCATTAAAGCTGGCTGTGCTTCAAATGGTATCTTGAACGAGAACTCTTCTTTGGATCTCTGAACTTGTTATTCGTTCAAGCCTTGTTGCCTCTGCTGTCAATCGTACCTGAGAGCATTGCAAGCCATATGTGAGCTTCTAACGAGCACTTGCATGGAAGATTCTTACAAACAAAATTATTTGATTCTAAGCGCAAACAATGAATGTTAATGTGTATACTTCAACTCAAATTTAAATATCCTTGGTTACAATTATAGCAATAAGATATAACATTTAAATGTATCTTTCAATACTCATAAACGTCTGTTAGTGAACAAACAACATTTGCCTCAGTTTGAGTAGATCTTGACAGAAAACATCAAGCGCAAAGTTTTCTTGTACAAAAAACCTATGTTTGTGCCCAACAAATGAGACCCTAAACAGTGAATCAGTGGTTAGTGCGTTGGATTACTGCGAGCTGTCCCAGGTTTAAATCCGCTCAGTGACAAAAAACAAAGCTAGAAATATCCGGAATATGCATACGACCATAAATCAAGTAAGCCAGTGCATAGTTTAATAATGTAAATAATGTGTATCTGTTTTTTTTTTTTTTGTATATTTGGACCACCACCTTTTCTCACATCATTGCAATTCAGGTGAAAACTCTCTAACTACATGACCATGCTCCTTACACTTACTTCAGTTAAACTTCAGCTGCCGTCGTAAACGTGTTTTTCAGTTACGTGTTTTTTTTTAGGAAATTTGAGTTCCTGATTATTTGTTAAGCGAAACTAGATAAATTTTATTATTTTGGTTAACGGCATTCTCAATTAAAAAAACCAAATGTTAAAAAAATAAACCAAAACAGCTTCGACTGTGGGGTCCATATTACATCGACATATTTTCCTTCGAGTTTTTGTGTTAAACTTGAGTAACCGTTCGCTAGTACCGGGATGGACCCAATATTTTCTTTTACGTTTCTTTTTTTGATTTTAAGCGCAACAAAGAGCCACAACACAACACTTCCACCATGAAATCCTTTTTTATACTGACAAGAGGTTAATTTAATAGTCGCAAGTGCGCGGAGATTCGCCCTAATCCACATGGCCCATTTTAATTTGTGGCAAAACTATCGCAATAAAATAGAGCTTGTTCCATTTATTTAATCGGTGGTGCGATTATTAAGTCGCATATGTGTGCACTTATATTAAGAACCGAATGTCTCATATTTTGCGACTTAATAATTGTGGACAGAAACTACAAGTGCGTGCTTATCAATATCTTGTTGCGACTACGATTTTTTAATTGTTACGATTGAAATCGCAAGTGTGCGGATACACTTACCATTTTAACTTGCGACAATCGCATCGCACGAAAAATGCGACGAATCGCAGACTTTTAATCCATGCGATTGATACTCTGCGAACATAAAAATCGAAAAAAAATGGGAAAAATCTTGAAGACGTGTGCTTTTCGGAGTATCCACTGTAATGGTCAAATGGACGAAAGGGTTGTAGTTTTTCTGAAACAAAAAAAAAAAAAACAAAAAAATTATAAAAATGATGTCCCTCCTAGACAAGGGGCTTAAAAGGCTTAAGTATTTTACTTTTAACATTAAGTAAAAGTTCTTACTAAAGGGTGATCCATTTCGAGGTTCCCTACTTTTTTAAAGAAAAAAACACAGAAAATTCAAATTTAATGGAGAATGTTTATTATCATTTGAAAGAACATTCTTTGGCATTTATTTTTTGAAGATTATGTCTATCAAATGTTGGCCGTTGCTACGTAGCAGATGGTCCATCCGTTGAGTCCAATTTTCGATCACTCGTTCGAGCATTTCGACTGGTAACTGGCGAATGACACGCGTGATGTTTTCCTCCAAGGCCTGAATCGAAGCGGGTTTGTCGGCATAAGCTTTTGACTTTACATATCCCCACAGGAAAAAGTCTAACGGTGTGATATCACACGATCTTGGTGGCCAATCGACCGGCCCAAAACGTGAAATTATGTGCTCACCGAAATGTTCTCTCAATAAGTCCATTGATTGATGCGATGTGTGGGAAGTGGCGCCGTCTTGCCAAATGTCCAAATGTCGCCGAGATCACGAGCTTCAATTTCGGGCATCAATTAGTCGGTTATCATGGCACGATAACGGTCGCCATTGACGGTTACGTCACAATTTTTAAAGAAATATGGACCGATGATTCCACCGGCCCACAAACCACACCAAACCCTTGTTTTTTTCTGGATGAAGTGGCAGTTCTTCAATCTCTTCAGGTTGCTCTTCGTCCCAAATGTGGCAATTTTGTTTGTTTACATAGCCATTGAGCCAGAAATGGGCCTCATCGCTAAACAAAATTTGCCTCGAAAACGTCGGATCTTCTTGGAACTTTTCAAGAGCCCATAGAGCGAAGCGATGTCGCTTGGGAAGGTCGAGCGGCTTCAGTTGTTGCACAAGCTGTATTTTGTACGCTTTCAATTTAAGATCTTGACGTAAAATGCGCCAAGTCGTTCCATACGTCAGTCCGAGTTGCTGCGAACGGCGCCGAATCGACTCTCTACGGTCTTCGTGTACACTCTCAGCTACGGCCGCTATATTTTCTTCACAGCATGCTGGACGTGGTCTATTCGGGCGAATATTATCCAATAATGAATGCTGGGTCTCAAAATGGGTGATGGTGTTGCGAATAGTACGCTCAGTAGGCCGATTATGTTGACCATAAGTTGAGCGAAGTGCACGAAACACATTCCTCACAGAACGTGAATTTTCATAATAAAGTTGAACAATTTGTAAACGTTGTTCACGCGTAAGTCTTTCCATTATGAAATGCCAAACAATACTAAACAAAAATAACATGACAGCATGACACGACTCACACGTGATCTGTCAAAAAAGGCTATTGAAAGAAGTATCTCTACTTGGATCACCCGTTACATACAGTCACACTTTAGCGAAGCAACGATTAAAATTGAACAAATACATACTAAAAGTACGGATTACGCGTCCTTCAAACTATTTTGCTGTTCACATTATTACTTGACAAAAATTTTTGGCCAGATGATATTCTTGTTCATGCATTCGTTAATAAGAGGCATTTGCCACGTAACCCTTTTCGAAGGAGTTTGACAGGACAAACAAATCGTTGCCATCACTTGACATCTTTTACGAAAACTAAAGACTTTTACTTTAATATTTCAAACTGCTCCCACGACGTCATATCTTTGACGGAAACTTGGCTATTCAACAATATTAAAGTGGAGGTGTGCTCATGGCAGTTAAATCGTTTTATGTTGCGTCAGAAATCTACGTCCCATTTGCACTTGACAAGGAATTTTTATGTATTAAATTGACATCATCGTAAATGATAGCCCCATTGGAGTCTACTTGGACGCCTTCAAATACTTGAATTATATTAATGACCTGCTGAATTGTACAGTCGAAATTGTATGCTTAGGTGATTTAAATCTCACCAATGTTTCATGGACTATTTGCTCTGACACTATGGTTATGGTACCAACAGAAAATCTCAGCTCTAATGATTCCCTTGCAGTGGACAATTTTTCATCTCTTGGACTACGCCAGCAAAATCACATTCCTAACTCTTATGGACAAATTCTCGACCTTGTGCTGACTACAATCGAATTTGACATCTGTGTTGAAAAATCACATGAACCACTCGTGACTGAAGATTTGTATCACCCATCGCTGCTGATTTCTTTTGCACTAAACTCTGATATAAATAATTATAGAGATTTTGAATTTAATTTTAAAAAAACCAAAAACAGATTGGTCTAGTATTTTTAACAATTCTGATATTAACTTAAACGTATTTAATTTTTGATTTGATTGTTTTCTAAAGTCTGTTCCAATTATTTCAAAAAAAAAATTAAATATTCTTATCCAGTATGGTACGACAGTGAGTTATGGAGTTTAAAAAACTAAAGAACCAAAAAATGGTCGATCTGTAGGAAAATGCGATCCGAATCGGATTTATCTGATTACATTCATGAAAGAAATGATTTTATAAGAACTTCGGGTTTTAAATAAATAAATAAAAATAAATCCAAAACAATTTTGGAATTTTATGCAGCAAAAAAAAAGACCGCAATTTTTATCCGTCTGTTCTGAAATATAAAAGTATTTCTAGTCATAACCCATCAGTAATAGCCAATTTATTCGCCGACTTCTTTCAAGCAGCATATTCGAACTGTGATACTCCAAACAGTGATAATCTTGACGAAAATGACAAACTCTTTGATCATTTGAATTATTTTACTCACTTGACTGATATAAATTTTGATGTTAGCATCGAAACTATATCAAGCTTTATATCTAACCTTGATGACAAGCATGTATCAGGACCAGATGGCATATCACAAATCCTATCCACAAATCCTATTGCAGACTCCGCAATCAAGTCGTCGCATTGATCAGAACAACAAAAAGGCTTTACTACGAACACAAAGTTGGTCCATTAGTTTCTGGAAAAAGTTATGGCGAAACCTGCGAGAAATCGGTATTGGGAAGCAATCTACGAGGTCTACTGATAACATCGATTGCGATGCTCTCAAAAAAAAGTTCACCAACACGCCACAATCCTTTGATGCTTTTACACCTATTGATTCCCCTATTGAAGAGGAATCAACAGGCGTGAACTGTTCGCTGAGCTTTATAAGAATACAAGAAGAAGACGTAGTTGAGGCAATATTATCTATCAAATCGAATGCTACTGGCCTCGACCTAATGGAACCTAAGTTCGTTAAGTTATTGCTTCCTCATACACTCCGCTTTATAGCTTTTATATTCAATAATATCTTAACTACATCCGAGTTTCCTTCAGAATGGAAGAAGGCTAAAATTATTCCCGTTCCTAAAAAGCAAACTGGTATTGCTACGGAGTTCCGACCCATTGCTATCCTCCCGTTTCTATCAAAGGTGTTTGAAAAAACCATTATGAAGCAGATACAAACATATCTATCGATTAACAACCTGTTAACTACCTGTCGGTCTGGTTTTAGACCAAAGCGCAGCTGCAAATCTGCCCTACTTTTTGTTACTGACGAAATAAGAACCGCAATGGATAAGGATAATATTACACTTCTAACGCTTTTAGACTTTTCAAAGGCTTTTGACACTGTTAACCATTCAATTCTATGTAAAAAACTGTGTAATTTCTTTGGGTTTTCAATAGAGTCCTGTAAGTTGATTCACTCGTACCTTAGCGGAAGGCAACAACGCGTTGTGGCAAATGGTCAATCATCGATCTTTCTCAATGTTTTGAATGGAGTGCCACAGGGATCTATTCTTGGCCCAATTCTCTTCTCACTTTACATAAATGAGCTTCCAAAAGTTGTAAAGCATTGTCTTATTCATCTTTACGCTGATGATGTGCAACTTCTGATAAGTCGACCGTTTGGAGAAAAGAATGATGCCGTTGCATTAATGAATGAGGACCTTTCTTTCATTTCTCGCTGGTCTAAGAGAAATTATCTGTGCCTAAACCCTGCCAAATCAACAGCCCTCCCCATCTATCGCAAAATCTTTGATTTTGCAGTCTTAAGACCACTGAATCTCGAACACGAAGGAATCGAATATGTTAACAGTGCTAGAAACCTTGGAATGGTTTTCAATCGTACCCTCACATGGAACGACCACCTAATTAAAGTAATTGGTAAAATATATGGAAGCCTCCGTGCTCTCCAAGTCACTCGAAGTTTCATCCCCACAAAAACCAAACTTCTTCTTGCCAAAACGCTTTTACTACCTATTATGTTATATGGATGTGAAATTTTTTGCAACTTGGATTCTGCCACTAACCGCAAATTAAACGTTGCATATAACAACATTGCCCGTTACGTCTATAATCTACGTCGGTATGACCACGTTTCCTCTTTTGCTGTTCGTATATCTGGCTGTAGTCTAGACAATTTATTAACTTTTCTCTTTTTAAATTTAGATTTCTTTTCAATAAACATATAATAATGCTGAAAATAGCTTAATAAATAAATTAAATTCAAATCTTAAATTAATTTAAAGGCTTCCAAAAATTTATAAGACTCATGTCTTACTTTGTAAGCGATTTTGAAATAAATAAATACTAAATACTAAATACCACCAATTGTGTTAAAAAAATGTGTTGATAACTTGTCGTTTCCAATATCTATTTTGTTTGGCCATTCTGTGTCTACATGTAAATTTTATGAGGCTTGGAAGATGTGTTATATTATTCCACTTTTAAAGAAAGTTAAAAAAGAAGATATAGAAAATTACCGTCCAATCGCAAGGCTTTCGACAATTCCAAAATTATTTGAAGCTATCATATGTCAATCATTGAATTTTTACATAAAATCAATTGTCGCTGCAAATCAACATGGATTTTGCAAAGGTCGGTCTACGACTACCCTTTTGCTTGAACTTACACAATCATGTATTGACTCATTCCAGATAAAAAAAACAAACAGATTGTGTTCTACAAGACTTTAGCAAAGCGTTTGACAAACTTTCCCATCGCGTCTTACTTTTAAAGTTGAAAAGAATGGGTTTTAAGTTAAATTTCGTATATTGGCTTGAGTCATATTTATTAAACAGATCTTATGCAATCGTATTTAATGGTTGTTCATCGCATTATTTCACAGTCAATTCTGGAGTTCCACAAGGCAGTCATTTGGGTCCGATCTTATTCAGTTTATTTATAAACGACTTAGTGTCTATTTTAAAACATTCGAGCTGCCTAATGTGTGCCGACGATGTTACTATGTCTAAGACTGTTGCCAACTATGATGGTTGTTACATTTGTGGTGTGTCAAAAATTATTTGTACTTAAATATAAGGAAGTGTAAAATTATAACTTTTACACGAAATAGTTCAATAGTGTCCTATGGTTACAACTTAAATAGGGAGTTGCTCCCTAACGCTGACAATGTATCCATCCTGGGTATTTTATTAGATCGTAAGCTCGAGTTTAAAATGCATATAAACTCAATTTGTATAAATTTTGGTTGGATTAAAAGAGAATCCAAGCAATTTAACGACCCTTACGTTGTAAAGCAATTATTTACTACCTTTGTAAGGGCAATAATTGAATAGGCATGCCAAGTATGGTCACCACACTACAAATGCAACATTTATCGCATCGAACAAGTTCAAAAAAGATTTTTAAGATTTGCGTTGAGAGGATTAGGTTGACAAGACCCCTACAACCTTCCCCTTATAACAGGTGGCGCAAAAGTAATCCTCCTATCAGAAAATGCTATAAATTTTGCGATTGGACCCTAATGTCAGTTATGTTTTGACATTTGTGTAATAAACACATGTGAAATACACGTTAATAAACAATGTTACGCTACACTGCTCCAGAACGCGGACTATTGGTGACTATTTATTTGAGCAATAATCGGTCGGTGACTTTGGCACAATGTGAATTTCGTCGCAGATTTCCTAGCCGTCCAACGCCTACTGGTGAAACACTGCGACGTTTAGCCGCTCGCCTCGAAGAGACTGGCACAACACGAGATGCTGCCAGGTGTGGCAGACCCCGGAGTAGCCGTTCTGCAGAGAATATTGCTGCTGTAGCCGAAGATGTCATGGAAGCGCCGTCGACATCGACCAGACGACGTGCCACGCAAATGGGTATCAGTCGACGGTCTTTACAGCGAATTTTGGTACAAGATTTGAAGATGTTTCCGTACAAAGTCCAGACGGTGCATCAGCTGTTAGCTGCTGACCGCCAATCGCGTCTAACATACGCTCAAGCCATCCTTAATCACCACCAAGAGGAAGAGGATTTTTCATCAAAAATAATCATGAGTGAAAATTTACGCTCCTGGGGCACTGAAAATCCGCGTGTAACCCACGAAGAGCCATTACACCCGCTCAAAGTCACTGTATGGTGTGCTGTTTTCGCTGGAGGAGTCATCGGACCTTTTTTCTTCGACGACGTCGCGGACCAAACGGTTACTGTGAATGGTGAGCGCTACAGAGCAATGATCAACGAGTTCTTTTTGCCGCAACTTGATGAATTGGGATTGGAAAACATGTGGTTCCAACAGGACGGTGCAACGGCACACAATGCACGTGCCACAACCGATATGCTGAAGGATGCATTTCCCTGGCGAGTAATCTCCCGTTTTGGCGATTTGCACTGGCCAGCAAGATCGCCTGATTTGACTCCTCCAGACTTCTTTTTGTGGGGCTTTTTGAAGTCGCGGGTTTATGTCAACAAGCCTCAGACTCTTGCAGCTCTTAAAGACAATATCCGTCAAGAATGTGAGGACCTATCGCCGGAAAGTTTGGCCAAAGTGATGGAAAATGCCATAAAAAGGGCCTTTTTCCGTTTAATAATTTGTTGATTTTATTTAATAAATGCTCCAATCTTTTAAATAATAATTGTACAAATACAAATATTTTTAGTAAACCTTTTAAGATACAGTTTTATAGATTTGTAGCCAATAATGTTATGTAAACAATTATGTAAACACTAGTTAATTAGCATTGTAAATAAGTAAATAAATGAAGGGGGCGATATATGCTCACCTAGCAGCCATAGAACTTAGCATCGTGCCTTCCTGTATTATTTATCTCCATTATACCGGGTGATTTTTTAAGAGGTTTAGAACTTTAAAAAAAAAAAAAAAACACAAAAAATTCGAAAAAATGAATGAAATATTTATTTGAACCTTGCAATTTAATGTTTAAAGATAATTTCATGCAAATGTTGACCGCGGCTGCGTCTCATGTAGCCCATCCGCTGAGTCCAATTTTGGCATACTCTTTCACACATATCGGCCGGTATCTCACGAATGAATGCATGGATGTTGGCTTCCAGTGCGTCAATCGAAGCGCGCTTGTCCCTATACACATTAGCCTTGGCATACCCCCACAAAAAATAATCTAATGGTGTCAAATCGCACGATCAGGCGGCCAATTGACCGGCCCGAAACGTGAAATTAACTGTTCACCAAACTCGCCTCGCAATTGCGCCATTGTTTCGCGTGCTGTGTGGCATGTGGCACCGTCTTGTTGAAACCACATATCATGCAAGTCAAGAACTTCCATTTCGGGCAAAAAAAAGTTTGTTATCATCGCTCGGTAGCGTTCACCCTTGACAGTAACGCTGCGATTCGCATCATCTTTGAAGAAATATGGCCCAATAATGCCGCCGGCCCATAAACCGCACCAAACAGTGGCTTTTTCGGGATGCATTGGTAGCTGTTGCAATGCTTCTGGCTGATCTTCACTCCAAATGCGGCAATTTTGCTTATTTACGTACCCATTCAACCAAAAATGAGCCTCATCGCTGAACACAATTTTTCGATAAAAAAGCGGATCCTCGGCCAGCTTTCCAAGAGCCCATTCACCAAAAATTCGGCGGTGTGGTAGGTTGGCTGGCTTTAGTTCTTGCACCAGCTGTATCTTAAAGGCTTTACGCCCAAATCCTTCCGCAAAATTTTCCACGTAGTGCTGTAACAAAGGCCTAACTGCTGGGAACGGCGCCGAATCGACATTTCGCGGTCTTCTGTCACACTAGCTGATACGGCCGCAATATTTTCTTCAATACGCACAGTACGTAAACGTGTTGGTGGTTTAATGTCCAACAAAGTAAATTTGGTGCGAAATTTGGTCACAATCTTCCGAATAGACTGCTCAGAAGGTCGAGAATGCCGATCATAAAATGGAAGCAGCGCGCGATGAACATTTCGAACCGAGCACGAATTTTGATAGTAAAATTCAATAATTTGCAAGCGTTGTTCATTTGTAAGACGATCCATGGTTAAATTGCAAACCAAACTGAAGCTGTTTGACAGTGACACAAGGTACTAAACACACGTCAGCTGTCAAAACCAGTGTTGCCAAAATCAAACCAGCTAAAAAATCACCCTTTAAATAAAACTTAATTTAGCACTTCTAAGAGGTTTTTATTAAATTGAATTCTTTTAGGGGCCCGTTATGCCTCGACTTTCGTTTCACTTTATTTTATTAAGCGTTAGCCAGACTTTTACAATCAGACTTATTTTAGATCTTTTTTCTTATCTAAATTTAAAGAATTCAAAGGATTTCGTTGTTAAGTGATTCTTTTTAATTCCGAGATTGGCCAGATATCTTCCTTAGGGCCTAACCTTCGTCCACTTATGGCTCTTTAGTTGAGCAAGAATATGTACCTCTCTGCGAAAACACATTGTAATGATTTCAGGCCTGCAGCCACACAATATTTCCCGCTGAAGAGGGTTAAGTTAAGCCAGATTTATGGCGTCAAATTGTGTTTAAACAAAGCAGAAATACATCTGACACTTTGAAAGGGAGCTAAAGCATAATTTTAATTAGTTCGAATCGAATTATCCATTTCTATATCGCCTTTCCTCCTTTTCTTTTGGCGTTACATTATTGAGCGCGCTTCAGCGCGCGGTGCCTCCATTTGGTTGGATTTCTAAAATGTTCAATGCATCATATATACACTATCTAAACGTTTTTTTTTCACTGTTCTAACTCTTGCAAAAGTCTGATAATCATCCAAGTTGTCATGGGAAATTTCTTGCCCCTTCCATTCGTGTCAAAAAACATACACCATGGTTGGAAAAGCTAGGCCTTAGCTCCTGTATGGCTTGTTTACGCCTAATTCTGCGTCATTCTATCGTGTTTTCAATGTCGGCATGCTCCTTTCTTGTTATCTTGTGCCTGTCATTGTCATTCGAAGTTTAAGTCAGCGATTGTTTATAATTGCTTTTCTTACTCAAGTGCTCACAAACATTCCCGTCTTCTTTTTGATTCCAACCTGCTTCGGTCAACAAAAGAAATAAGAAAATAAACTACAATCTATCGTCTAAAAGTATGTAATTGACGGAACAGCGCAAGATTAAACCCACCAACTTCCAATGCGCCTAAACAACTCATTACTTTCGCCTACCTAATTGCGATGCGACATTTATTTAGTCGTAATGAGAAATTGCTCTCCAGGCGATACTCGATTGTTTTTTCGCAATTTTCGTTTCAGCCTTGCCCGAAGGATCCTTATTGATGGTATTCTTGTTATTTATTACCCACAAATTCATCATTCCTGCATTAATCTATCGCTCCTGAGGGAATAATTGACTAAATCAATACCAGATCACGGCCCACAAAACGACCCACACAGAATCACATTAACTAAGTCACCCCCATTTGCGAGTCAACAGTCTCCGCGGTCTAATAGGAACAAATTGCTCAATTATTGCGTTTTTGTGTTTATCCCAGAAGCTAAGTCTGAACTGGATTTCAATGTGCGAAAAAAATCTGCGTAGCGAATGAGTCCTTTTCCTTCAGCACGTTCGGATGTAGCTAACTTTGATAGTGATAGTGATTTATTGCTGCCTGCGACAAATAACGAATGTCCTCACTCCAGGTGACACTATAAATCTCATTGCTGCTAGAGGCGTCTTATTTGTTTCACTTACGTTGACTTATTGCGTGGCCCAGTCGGCTCGGCGCGGGACTAAGAACCAAGATTCAATAAATTGCCATGCTGCTTGATGCTTGATGCTCAATGCCCCAGTTCTATTCTCAAACATTTGAGTGACTAAAGTTAGATGGGTCTATTTTGATAAACAAATGAGATGCAGGGGAAAACCGAACAACCGAACAACCGAACGGTTCCCAGGATTCGTTCGGTGCTCTTCCTGTTCAATCAATGGCGCAATAAATTTCACTTTTCACAACTTGTGATCCTGTTTTGAAATTCGAGCTCATCACTTCGAATGACAATTGACAACATGGGGTCGATTCTCTCTATACACACTTTCAAAAGGACTTTATACAATACAGCAATTTCCCAGACACAATGGAAACAAAAAAATCTTGCTGACATCACCTTAGTCAGTCAGCGCGCCAACTCACAATGCGATGCCTTGTTGGTGGTCCTTTTGTATGTGGATATGGAGTCCATTAAAGATTTTCCGACTCCGAGGTAATTGTTCTTCTCGTGCATCTAAATGGATTCCAATTTCTCCATTAGCTAGGATAATCTATCTGTCCACCCTCACATGTGTATCCCACGCACAATAAAAAAATTCGTTACACGTAGTTAAGGATCTGTGAGGCAACCATCAACATCATGATATGATGTACCTGCTGCTGGTGGCTTTAAATATCCTTGCGGATTGCTGCTTTCGGTTAAATTTTAACACCTTACGTGCATACATTCTCTCTCTCTCGGTGTTATATTTGATTGGATTAAGGGGCTAAGAAGGACGCGTGAAACATAAAAATTACTACAAGGACATCAAAGGCAGATTTGCCGGCATATTTGCGCTGGCTTAATGCTCTACAGGTGTCGATGGCAGGAGCAATTCTGCATTGAATGCAAGGACTCGGGGCCAATTTGTTGTGCTATTTGGCGGATATTTTATGGGTATTTAATTTATTGAATTCACTTTTATTGTGCCGCTAAAAGGATATTTCGTAGCACTGGACATGGTGTGAAATTGGCTCTTTTATTTAAAGAAAAAATAATAAATTCTTGCTTAATCATTTAACATTTTTAGTGCAATTAAAGTGTTGGCGGGTGTTTGACGGGTGAATATTTTTTCGGTTGAATTTCTTATTTACGCTGAGGTTAGGTAGTTCGAGCGAAGATCTATTTGCGATTGGTGATGGCTAAATGATCTCAAACGTACTCAGATTTTTGTTATAGTCCATTTTATTTTGTTATGACCTCAATCTTTGCTCTTATGGTGAACACGGCACGGTAGGGTAAACGACGTATTTCCTCCCTTGTGAGTACGTCTTTAGTGGCAGAGTTTCTAACTCCGCATCTTTTCTCCTATCTCTGAGGAGAATCGACTGTAGGCTGCCTGTAGGCGTCCTTTCGGTCCACCAAGCTTTTGCTAAACACTAAAATGTGTTGGGCTTAAGCGACACCACTACCTGTCCTGCTTGCGGTGAGAACACTTTCTCGGCAGTTGTCCGGCCTATGCTTGCATCAAGGATTATATAAGGCGGATTGAGTGCCGAGCATCTAAGCTCTTCATCACTGAAGCTCCTACTCATCTTTCTTTGAAAGACGCGAAAACTAAGTAAATTAACGTAAGGTGTCGTATAATGGACCTGTAGTTGTGTCTGAGCGCAACCACCAACAAAATAAAATGTCTTCTTAACCAATATAGTACCGGGCATTTACAGAGAATAAGTTCGGAGGATTCGTCCTCTTCCAAACCGGACTGACTTGCAGATATATTTTTTTCGGCAACGGCTTTTTAGAAAGCTTTCTACATTTACTGAGAGCCTCGACCATGTTCGCAGCAGACCATTTATTTATTTATTATCTACAAGCAACTTAAAGCTAATAGATATTTAAGGTATTTGAAATGTAATAAAAAAAAGGAATGAATTGTGCTTATTGTCTTAAATCTCTCTCTAAATCATCATAAGTCTATATCACGGCAAGCTTCATTGGAAGCTATAATAGTCATAGATAAAGATTAATTTAAACCGTATTTAGTTCACTTTAAAAAGAGAATAGCTCTAGTTCTTAATGCTATCTATCTACAATTTATTACTCTTTTTTAAAAAATGTGTGTTTTACAATATTTATATAATTGTTTTTCTTAAGTCTAGGATAAATCTAATATTCTGCGAGCACTGATGGGGCTCTGCGTTGTGCAAATGATAGTTTATTATTACATTTTTATTTTAAAAATTATTTTTGAAATTTATTTACATTTTTTTATTGATTATTTGTCGTACAGCGTGAGTGGCGCCGACGGTCATTGGTGTGGTTTGTTGGGGTGGGTTGGAGATTTAGTTCGTTGGCTTGTATTCTTCTTGATGTTAGATGGCGTGTCTGTGTTTCCATTGCTTTCCGGCAGATTGTCAACCACGGTTGTATCGCGTTCCAGCAACCACGTAGAAGTCTTCGAATGAATCTTCTTGGACTATTCCAAGATCTGGTTCAATTAAAGCCATCACGTGGGGATAGTAATCCTGTATTGATGGAGTCTCTGAAATGATATGAATCAAAGGGTTGGGATGGGATAGGATATTGCGCGTCATTTTCGTTGAAAGCGAGCACAGATATTGGTCAATTAGGGTTAAGATTGGCGGCTTCATATAGGACTTCTGTTCTATAATAGTGGTTGTTGTGAGGGTTTCGGTAGAGCGAAGTACAGTGCCGAAGCACTTTTCGCTCGAAGATTTGTATTTTTTTCATGTAACTGGGACTGATAGTGTACCAGATAGGAAAGCAGTAGGTTATTATTGGACGTATCAACTGCTTGTAGAGAAGAAGTTTGGTCCTTGTCTCGAGTCCACCTCTTATTCGCATAAGTGGCAGGACTAACGATAAGGCAAAGTTTGCCTTTTGAAGGGTAAGGGCTACGTGACGGTTGAACTTGAAACGTTCTGAAAAGTTCACCCCTAAATATCTGACCTGTTGTCTTGGCAGTATTATGGAGTTGTCGGGCAGGGTAAGAGTTAGCTTTTTACATTTCGCTACAGTGTTGTTGCGAGCAGTGCCGTAGGGATTTCGAAATGTTGTAAGCTCCGTTTTAGCGGAGTTTATTTTGATTCCCCATTTTTGTGTCTTGACTCTGCGTAATGCAATGTTAGGGCAAGGGGAAGAAGAGTAGGTGATAGAGTCATCTGCGTAAAGCAGAGTCTCTGTTCGAGAATCATTTTGTGGTTGATCACAAGTATAGAGATTAAACAAGGTTGGGCCGAGGCGTGGGCTACCCCTGCTTTGATATCCCTGATACTGGATTTGGAGTTCCCTATTCGCACCAACCGTAAGTTCTGGTCAGAAAGCTGTGAATGATTCTTATGGTATGTGTTGGGAAGTTAAGGGATTTGAGTTTGAAGACTAAGCCTTCATTATATTATCTAACCCAATACTAACATCGGCGTGCAGCTTCAGCAGTGGGTGAAATGTCGAGTGATTGGATTTGAATCCGAATTGGTGGTCTAGTTCTTAATGATCTAGCAGGAGCATAGATAGGTAACGTTGAGAGAATTCGATTCTATTGAATTAAATCCAAGCAATTGATTGACGTCTATCTAAATACTCTAGACGGAAGTTCCATTTTATAAAATAATTCTTGTAAAACGTCTTTGTGTCCTTTCAAGGCGGTCGGAGTGAATTTTAAATAGAGGGTTTCAAAAGACACCGTCATTTTCAAGAAACTATCTTACTAAAGAAATGCATAAAGACAAGAGAGCATAAGGGTCCCTAAATTCCTTTCAATTTGAATTGATAAATCTGGTGGTTGAGTTGGTTTTTAATGACTACATTGTTAAGGACTTTTTAAAGAAAATTTGGAATCAAGAATCAAGATCTCGTCTTCCCGACAAATTTGACCGCAAAGCAGAAGACATTCTTAAAAAAAAATCATAAGACACTTTAGTTTAGTTAAGTTTAGTTTTCTCTTTCATCTGGGTTCCAGGGCATAGGAACATAGAGGGAGCTGGCCAGAATTGACTCCTGCCTTCCGGAATCTTGCGCGGTGAGAGTTCTCTCTTTGTGGATGCTCAGCGTTGGCCAAGACCAGACGCAGGGCGTTTGAAAAACTATTCTTCGACGACCTTTCAGATATCTCAGATATGGGTCTAACTGATATCATAGCCTTTCTCAACTCCACCGGGTGGATTGAGTAAACACAACCAATAACCCCTGCCCTAAGGTCATCATGATTTGTGGCATCAAAACGGCGCTATAGCGCTACTTGCGTTTTTCATGGTAGCAATGAAATCCGCCACTTCACATACCTACCTAGTTTAGTTTAGTTTTAGGGTACTAATACGAAACGGAATTCAGATCTGAATATACTCGATAGCAGTCCTCTAAACTCTTTACTATCGAATTACCAATTTAAGATCGACGCCATATAATAGACACAGGCAGTGCTCAATAAAATTATTAATAACAATGAACCATAGCTGGATAACGCCAAAGATACATTTTATGTATTTTATTTTATTCGATGAGATATTAGCAACTCTAACATAATTAGAGTTTTCTTAGGAAAAACAAAAATTTTAAGCTTTTGCTTTAACATAATCAAAGGCTTTACTAAAGTCAGTATAGGCTGAATTAACCTGCCGTAGATTTGAAACCATCCTGGACTGAAAAGTCGAAAGCATTGAACTCGCTGACAATTTACAAATTGCCCTATAGTTCCTTATGTAATTTTTGAACCTGACTTATGGATGGGAACAAGAAAGTGGAAGTCTTTACACTCTTGAACCCAGGGATGACTTCGAAAAAAATGTCTGAATCACTATACCCCAAAGACAGGACTGGAAATCCCCCAGCACCACCATTAAAGATATATATACAGAAAAAGGTACATTACCTGGCGTATTCTCAGAAAGACTTGCTATCTACCAGTCGTTTCGACTGGCTGATCACTGCAGTGGCTTCCAAGCTGAGATCTATGTGGTTAAGAAAGCAGCACAGTTTATCCTGTTACCAGCAATGGAAATAACCAACTGTGTGGACAGTCAAGCAGCACTTAAAGCAATCGGCTCCAACCTTGTAAATGCGAGGTGCGCTACTGATTGCCTCGTGGCTCCCAGAACTATACGTCATCACTCAGTTCTACTCTGCTGGGTTCCTGGACACGTTGGGGTGGAAGGGACGAAAAAGCGCAAGAATTGGACAGATACGGCTCTGCTATCAACCCTCGATTAGCGGACGAAGAGGTGCTACCGCCTTTCAACACTGCTAAGGCTTTTATTGACGGCACTTTTATTGACGGCTAAGACTTTTATTGGCTAAGGAACAAAGAATCAATACCAACGGTTGCGTCATAACCCGTAGTCTGTGGCCTGCTGTTGACACCAAAAGATCAAAGTCTCTAGTCGCTCCTAATATCGTCGGGGTATTAACCGGACATTGCATCATAGGAAACATGGCTAAGAGGCTAGGGCTCTTTGCAAATGACTTCGGCAGAAGCTGCAGAGACGAGGAGGAACATCTTCTATGGCACTGCCCAGCTTTACAAGGACGCCGCTCATCATGCATTGGAGCAAGGTTCTTTGAAAGTCTGGACGACTTGGCTGGGTACCTCTATCAGACATATAACTATTCCTGAACAGAAGGGCCTTTACGGCCTCTGGGTTAAATTTACGTCTGCTGCAAATCTTCCCTCCTAACCCAACCTAATCTAGACTCTTGCAGATAGATACATTCAGAAAGAGACTGGTTAAAGACAGTAAACAGGAAGAAGCAAAGCAAATTTCAGCAGTATTGACTATGCATTAAGGTTGTTAAGGGTTAAGAAGAAGCATTTTGAACCAGGTCTTTGTAATTCATAATTTTCAATGTACCTAGAGGACAGTACTTTCAAGACCCTTCCAAGAAACATTAATTATACTGAAACTTCCGAGTTACTATTCCCACTAGACAACTGACGTTTTCCTGGAAGATGAACGATTCACTTAACACTGATGGATCGAAGAGATAAGCAGTGATGTTTCCTCTGATAGACTTAAACTGAGTTCCCGTTTTCGTCTACTCAATCACTGCATTTCAGACAGAAGTTGCCTTAAAGCAACGCGATTTCAGACAAACATATTCGCAAATAAAAAAAAATATTTAAAAAAAAAGCCTTCAAAAATTAAAAAACTTTAATACTTTACCATTTCGGAACCGTAGGAAGTACATGTTCCAAATTTCAGCTTCCTAGCATAAATTTAAAGGCCTCAAAAGTTGATACGGACAGACGGTCTTAAATTTGGTCCTGATTATAAATATATACACTTTTAGGCATCTATGAAGAATATTTAGGGGTGTTACAAATAATTTATGTGTCAAAATTAATATACCCTTAGGATAGGGTATAAAGAAGATGATATTGGGAAGAAGACCAACCTATGCTTACCCTTTTTGCATGTATTCATGAATCGCGTTGAGGAAAATACTATACTATTTAGTTTCTGAATATAATACTGCCTCAAATACTTTTAAGCCATTTGGCCATCACATCTACAAGTTTAGTCTGTTCCCATTTCTATCGCGCTGGAAATGAAACCTTGAAGTAATGGGTGAAGGTTCTTACATCGTTGTAGGCGATCCCTGATGAATAAGTAGAAACATCCCTTTAGTTGATGGTATAGGCGATTACCATCGCTATAGCTCAGTAGAACCTCTAACGATCTGCACACGCAGAGTAGCCTGTGTATATTACTTAAGCTATCCCATCCTAAGATGTGCGTCTGAACTAAATACCTTACTTTAAAGTTAGAACTTCAAGTCAAACACTAATTCAACTCTGTCAGAAGACTGTTGGTCTTCAAGACTCCAGTGTTTCCATGACTTCCGCTCAACTTATGGTCAACATAATCGGCCTACTGAGCGTACTATTCGCAACACCATCACCCATTTTGAGACCGAGCATTCATTATTGGATAATATTCGACCGAATAGACCACGTCCAGCACGCTGTGAAGAAAATATAGCGGCCGTAGCTGAGAGTGTACACGAAGACCGTAGAGAGTCGATTCGGCGCCGTTCGCAGCAACTCGGACTGACGTATGGAACGACTTGGCGCATTTTGCGTCAAGATCTTAAATTGAAAGCGTACAAAATACAGCTTGTGCAACAACTGAAGCCGCTCTTGAAAAGTTCCAAGAAGATCCGACGTTTTCGAGGCAAATTTTGTTTAGCGATGAGGCCCATTTCTGGCTCAATGGGTATGTAAACAAACAAAATTGCCGCATTTGGGACGAAGAGCAACCTGAAGAGATTGAAGAACTGCCACTTCATCATGCCGGTGCGAACGTAACCGTCAATGGCGACCGTTACCGTGCCATGATAACCGACTATTTGATGCCTGAAATTGAAGCTCGTGTTCTCGGCGACATTTGGCTTCAGCAAGACGGCGCCACTTCCCACACATCGCATCAATCAATGGACTTATTGAGAGAACATTTCGGTGAGCACATAATTTCACGTTTTGGGCCGGTCGATTGGCCACCAAGATCGTGTGATATCACACCGTTAGACTTTTTCCTGTGGGGATATGTAAAGTCAAAAGCTTATGCCGACAAACCCGCTTCGATTCAGGCCTTGGAGGAAAACATCACGCGTGTCATTCGCCAGTTACCAGTCGAAATGCTCGAACGAGTGATCGAAAATTGGACTCAACGGATGGACCATCTGCGACGTAGCAAAGGCCAACATTTGATCGACATAATCTTCAAAAAATAAGTGCCAAAGAATGTTATTTCAAATGATAATAAACATTTTCCATTAAATTTGAATTTTCTGTGTTTTTTTCTTTAAAAAAGTAGGGAACCTCGAAATGGATCACCCTTTACCTATTTCTACTAACTCTATTCAAGTCTAAGGTTAGCAGTTTAGTTGTTCAGTGGAGAGTGAGCTATGAGTGCCATGTTTTAATCCTTTCCAGTACCAAGCTACGTTTATCGCTGTCCCTCTTGCGAAAGTCTGTCAAACATCAAAAGGCAGATAACTTGTCATGAGGTGCTTCTCAATTTATCGGTGTTGAATTGTAGGTCCCTTATATTGGTGCCAACTATTAAACTCTGACAAACAATGACCTGAGAAGCTGCCCAATTTGGTGGTCAATTTTCTAAATCGTCAACAAAGTAAGCTTCAAACAAATATGTGCCCCAAATTGATTACTTTGACTACCGCCTAACATTGAAACAACTTCGCTCAATTGAAAGAGGTCAACGAATCTTGTTTGCTTCTTACGTTGATTACTTTCACAGCTACTAGCTACACGTACGTGCTGCTTAACCCTCTTTATTTTAATAGAAAATTAATGTTGCTGTTTGCAATTAATACCTCTTCAAGTTAGCCACACAGCAACCCTCCTCCTTCAATAGCTGAACGCCAAGTACCTATGTATATGTATGTCGTCTTCTGCTGTCAGAGCATTAAAGCGTACAACACCATTAAAGTTTGTCGCAGCACATTAGCGCAAAGTAAATTTTCTAATTTGTTCCGGGACAGGTGAGGAGCATACAGTCTTTGCGCACCGCCAAAAGGCTCATCAGCACTACGTAGACAAAGCGTACCTACATATATCCGTCGCATTTAAATTGCGCATGCGCAGCGCGCACCTCTTGCAAAGTGGTGATTAAATGAATTTATAATGCTTGGCAGAGCAAGCGGAGCAGGTGTCTATGGTTAAGGGACCATTATCCAAAAAAAAAAAAAGGAAAACAAAGTGAGAACTAGCGCCCTCGGGATCATCAATCGATAGATCCAAATCGGACATCGAAAGTGGTCGCGCATCAAAGACACATTGAATTGCATTGATGACCACCACACCGGTACTGGGTCCTGGCGAACCTTTAATACGATTGCAATTAAAAGAGTATATGTATTTCTGCTAATGCAACCATGATGGTTGTTTCGATGCCGATGCTGGATGATGCTATACTCTATGGCCAATCTTGTGATGGTCGTTGATGATGATCACAGAGAGTGAGCACATCGTTTCGTTCCACTTGAATACCTGGAGCAAACAATGCAAAAAGAATTTAATTTTGCGGATGGAAGGTGGAAGGGCCCTCGAATTGAGCGCCATCTCGTTTAATGCCTTTAAGGCGTGACCATAGTATTTTATAAAGTGAACCGATCAAAGGATACCGCGTGCTTTTATCTCCAGCCGACGAGCAACTCTTTGGCGGTGGTTTATTTCCACCTCCTTCTCCAGAGGTGAAATTGAAATAAAGTATCCAAATCTGGTGCTCAACAAAATCGCAGAGGTAGAGGACTCTCTTCTCATCCAACTGATCTGACTTTATTGCCCCCCCCCCCCCCCCCCCTCTCCATTCTGGATGTAGGTTTTGGGTTAAAGTGATGCACATTGGTTGCACGTGGGTTTAACTGGCAAACTAAATGACGGACGCAACGCTATACATATGTTTATTCGCCGATATTTGGTTTGAGGTTCAATTAGACGCGATGTCAAATTGAAATTTGAGTGAAGTACCCTTTGATGGGGGCTAATTGAAAAGTACTCTTTGAGGAGGAAGTAGTGTGTGTGTGTGTGTGTGTGTTGTGAGGAATAAGGATTGATGAGGTTTGGCCTTAGGATACGCTGGCGTGGAAATGCAAAAATCGATGTTTGAGTGGCGGATGCGCATAAAATGAGTTGCAATGAACCCGAAGTAACCCCACACCACGTGTCTGACATTGGACGCTATAATAAAGGTCGATTTGGTGTTGACCAAGCTTTTTTAAAGGTATATTCCCATTTCGAGTTGTCCTTCCTGACCGCCTGGAATGGATCAGCAATAGGTTGATCGACATGGTTGCGGGCTGTAGCTCACGGATTGCTTAGATGCTATTGGCCTTAAGTGCTGGAATCGTTTCCGTATTGTTGGCATAACATAGCTGCTTCACGGTACCGCACAAAAAAATATCGCAGTTTCGTGGTGGCCAATTGACATCGCCAAGACGGTTGATAACACGACTTGAGAATTTGGCGTGCAAAAGAGCGATTGTGACATGGGCTGTGTGGCATGGCGAACCATCCTTCATGAACCAGAGGTTGTCCATATCCATATCCATAGGAAGTACGATACTGACTTTCTGTCAAGATTTCGAGCGGGAAACAGCTGTCAGTGTCAAAAGAACCTTTGATTTAAAGGAAACCAATAGATAGTCCACCCTTTGAACGATCTCTATGGAGTCAACGTTACCTATTTTCCGATCAAAGTATCTGAATCCTTAGGTGGTAAATATAGCAGAGGCTATCGCAACTTCTGCGAATATCCTGTTCACAGATGAGTAATTATACAGATAGTCGACTGAGAGGATTTTTGGCTCTCCCGCCTATCGTTTTTTATTTGCTTCAAAAAGGCGCAGTACTGTGTTCGTATATGTTTTTACATGCAAATCAAATTGAGCCAGCTCACGCACACAATAGCAGTTCTGCGCCTAAGAATCCATTTTGGAAAGATCTCATGTTGACATATTAAAAGTCAAAACTGGGCTGTGTCCAATAACATCGTAGTAACATGCGACGATTTATAATGAATTTTCAACAGAATAAAATTTTGTTGAATGTTTTTAATTATTATGTAAATTAAAATACTAGTTTTACCTAACAAGCATATTTTTTGGGTAAACATTTTGTAGCAGTTTCGTAAACATTTTGGCAGTTTCGCAAGTTAAACATAAAATAAGGATTCATAATTTTTTTAAATTGTCAGTAACAATAAAATAATTTTAGTGGTTGACTTATCGAATATCGAGTAAAATAATTTAAATCAAATAATTTTTAAACGAAAGGTTTAATAAATATTTCAGCAGTGAATTAATGAAATATTCTGTAAAATTACTAAAATTGTAGGTAAAATAAATATAGTAATATTCATGCAATAATAAAATAATATATACATTTTATCTCACTCCAATAACCAAAATGGAAAAAAATATAACAACCCAAGTATGTTTATCTTAAGGCAGATAAAAAATTGAGAACTATTTCTTATAAACACAAAAAATATTCGCATTTAATTGCAACAACTTCATTATTTATTATATACCTAACTATTTTTTTTATAAACATTTCCATTAAAATATCTATTAAACTTGAACGACGTTAACTCAATACTTCGCAGCACTTCCCCAACACATCCGCTATAATCAGCTGTGTTTTGTTGCCATTGACATATTTTTGACACATCAACACCTCCATACTTTATTTGGCTGGCTCAAACGTATTCACAGATAGAACATTTGAGAGAGGATTTTTTCTCCATTTTTAAAAAATGTTTGCGGGTTCAAAGGGACGGAGGTATGCTGAGTCGACTATCTGTATAATTACTCATCTGTGATCCTGTTAAAGAAAAAAAAAAAGGGGCTGGAAAGCCTGATCCAATGCTAGGATTACCTCTAAACCTGCAGGGGAGGCCATAAGCAATTTGAACAGGTAGGGCAGATATAGGTCTGCGATCGATCAAGCGAGTATGAAGGAGTAATGAAGGAGCTGACGTTCTTGTCAGGCAGGACTTTTTATCAGCTTTGGTTATCTATCGATTCACAACTATCCGTAGGCATTATCTCACATCAGTAGATCTAAATATCTGCTTGGACTAAAGAGAGGTGACTTAAAATCCTTAGAGTTGGAAACTTGCGCGTCTAAGTGAGTGCTGTCCGGAAGACGACGAAACTGTAATAGTCCGGCTTTTGCCAGAACCATTTGAGTAACTTTGCTGAAGTACAATGGACCACTAAGCACAAGTGCTTTCGGATAACCCCTATAATACAATGCAATAGTATTCATATTGCGTAGAGATTAGAGATTTAATTTTTGTAGGCAGGTAGCACTTTTAATTCTTTAGCATACAATCAGCACTGCTACTATTTGCATTATATGGAATAAGAACCATAACAAGGGTATTTAGTAGTACATTTGAGGACTAAAGACAACAACGATACGATGAATATTTTGAGGTCTATTAGTAGCGGCTTTTTCAATTATTGTTTATTGTTTATTTATTTAAATTGCCTAAAAAAATGTACACTGTTTTGTAGTCGCACAACTTACAGAGACATGATACAATGGATCTTACTACTGAAAAGATGTACTTTTATGAGCAAAATTATTCTTAGTAAATTATTTGATAAGTTTTTATGGGAAAACGCTGAAGAAAAAACCCATATTAAGTACCGTAAAAACTATTGACTAGAACTACAGGCCGACAAAGTCATCGGAAAGCAAACTGCAAATAATAAATAAAAAAAGTTAACAAAAGATATATAGTTTAATGATCAAATAAATAAATTAACAAACAAAATAAATAAACGTTTTGATAAACAAGAACTATATAAATATATTTGCAATATGCATAGAGAAACAATATATGTATAAATGAAAGGAAAGATAAGGGTAGAAAGTAGAACACAACTATAAACGATCAATAAATGAACAGCAAAGGTTATTAACTAGTGGGTTGTCTGACTCGTATAAGTACATTCAAGGGCTACAAACTTTATAATCTTTAAATATTTAATTTTATAACTAATTCCTTAACAAAAACAAAAATTTTACTGAACACAAGAAATTTACAGGGGGGGGGGGGGGGGGGGGCAACTGCCACCCCTTGCATACGCCCATGAGTACATTACTATACTAAAGAGATAGTTATTGCTATCGTGCGGAATTTTCGAACTCAAACTGAGTATGAGGGATGATATTACGATTATAGAGGAGTCCAAAAAAGTGGGTCCACCAATGCCGTCCGTCGGTCTATCGGTCTGTCTGTCTGTCTGTCCGAGCGCCGTATGGCGAAAAGGTTCGACAGATTTGCTTAAAAGTTCGTATATAAGGTTCTTGGGGTTACATCTCGGGGCATCTTTTTATTTTTTTGCTTTTTCTTTTAAAATAAAGGTACCTGCCATACAAATTTTTTTGTGAAAATCACTTATCAATTTTTTTCTCGAAAGTGGTTCCAAGGATTTCGGTCGTTTTTTGTACTGAGGAAGTTTAGGATGGGGTAAAATATTCCACGTACTCAGTTTTTGAAAATAAAAATCGATTAATGGTAATTTATAAAACGGGCAATATCTCGAAAACTAATAAAGGGAACTTACAAAAAAATTACAGTTTTTTTTTTATACTATAAAACTCAAACAAATCTGTATACTTAGATTTTTAATATAATTTTTTTTTCTTATAACGATTTTCTTAAATTTACATTAAATTCGTTTTCTCAAAAACGGCTCTAATTTTTTGTATTTCGAACATTTATGTTAAAAGTGTCCAATGCGCGAAATTACATCAAAAGTGCCTTTTTTGAGAAAATCTAATTTTTAAAAACCTAAAAAGTGATTTCAATAAATTTCTCACAATTTTCGATTAATTTTGCGATTCAAAAACGCATCTCATGTACCGAGAAAGTTTCTTATGACGCAGTCGTGCACTTTATTTAATGTGCGACATGGCAAAATTTCCCCAAACAGGAGAAGCATATGTCAAAATCGCCTGAAAAATCACTTTGAAGACAACTACTTTGGTTAAAGTATTTTTGTCGCAATCTGTACTTTTTTAATGCTGTTTTGCGTGTGAAGCCTAAAAGTGAGCTCTTTGTCCAAATGAACCCCAAGATATTTAATACTATCGGCCTACTCTGTTTCTACATTCAGAATAGAAATGTTTCCCCTAGGTAAGAGGCCTGTCTTTTTTTTTCCTAGAAAAAAAGATAGCCACTGTCTTAGAAGGTTTAATTTTTATTTTGCATTTAAGGAAGTGTTGTGTAAGTAAATGCATTTTGAAGATTAGATTCTACATTAGAACCGATCTCATGCGAAGAATACACGGCCGTATCATCAGCAAACATAGCAAATTCACAATTTTGCAGTTAAGGGAAGTCTGAGACATATATATTAAAAATCAGGGGTCCTAAAACAGATCCTTGGGGAACTCTGGTTGCAAAAAATCGAATGGAAGAGCTGTTATTATTAATAGAAACTCTAAAGCTTCTATCGGACAGAAAACTATTAATTAATTTGATTAGGTACATCGGTAGATTAAAAATATTCATTTTATATAATAGAAGCTTTTTCGATATCGAGAAAAACTATACCCGTTGATTTGCCATAGTTAAAATTTGTTTTGATGTGTTGAGTATGACGTAACACTTGTTGATTGGTGTTATGAAATTTTCTAAATTCGAATTGTTCATTTGGCAAGATATTGCTTAAATCAACGAAACTTTCGAGCCTAATTTTGATTGCCTTTTCCATAACTTTGCTACGAAAACTTAAAAGACTAATTCGTCAATAGCTTTTCGGATCGTTAGCGGCTTTACCAGGTTTTGGAATAGGAATTAGCTTTGCGTCCTTCCACATTTTAGGGAAGTATTGCAATTTAAAGCATGAATTCACAATGAATGCGATGTACTTATAACCGTGTTCTGGAAGATATTTAAGGTAAATATTTTTTAGTTCATCAAAACCTGAGGATTTTTTGTTTTTGATATCTATAATAATGTCTATTATATCTTCTGTTGAAAATAACTCTCCATAATTTTGAGACGGAATATGCAGTTCAATATTTACGACAGATGTCCTGACCCTTCTATCTATTTCATTTAACCCTAAATGTGCTGAGGTTGAATGGTTTTTAAGAAATGTATCTGCAAGGAGATTTGCCTTTTCTTCATAGGAAGTGCAGAATCCGTCAGTGGATTTAAGCGGTGGAATTTCATTTGCTTTTTTTCTTAATACTTTAGCTATATTCCAGAAGGGCTTTGCGTTTTTATCTTAGGATCTTAGTTTCGCATTCCACTCAACATTGCGATATATTAATATCTTCTGTTTTATAATTTTATTAAGTCTGTGCACCGCACATTTAAAGATATCTTGCCTGAAACGGTGCCAGTTTCTCCTACACATGTTTCTAAATGCCCGGAAACTCGACAGAGTAGCTCTGAGTGACCTCGTATTTCTCTGAGTGCCGCTTGACACATATCATGATTTGCAGATCGATTTATGTGCGGATAGTTACATCGCTAGCCCATCGCAAGTAGCCCCCCTTAACGCTACTAACCGCGTCTTAGCTTGGACAATACAACAGTAAATCCTTAGTAACTAAGACTGGTTGATATCTAAAGATTCTAAGAAGACTGTTGTCCTTCTCCATTTTGAACTGCCTAAAAAGATGTTACTCCTAGAGGAATTCCAGTTCCACTTGTCAGGTATTTACGTGCTTTTTCAGGCGTAATAAATATAAAATTAACATTGAAAAGGTACAGGCTGGCAAAGTAGGGATTCAAAACAAAAACCTTGTCCCCTGGTTGACACGACTCCCAACACCTCTGTGAACCGAAATGCAAAATTTTATATAATTCTTAAAGAGTAAGTTTGCCATTTTAGTTTGATGAAAGCGATTTAAGAAAAATTTCATTTTTTCAGTTTTCATAATTTTTTACAAAAATTAAAAAAAAAACAAAATTCTATAAAGCTCTTGTCAAACGAAATCTAAATATTTATATTAAAAAGATCCGTAAAAATTTCAAAGCAATCGGTTCACTAGTACTTGAGATATCATGTCAACCGTCGAGCAAATTAAGGGATATTGCGACGACTGGAAGTGGAAAATCAACTTCCAGAACACAGAAACAATCCTGTTCAGGACCCCATTGGCTAATGCCACTAGGGATACCAGAAAAAACCGGAAAAAATTGGTCATTATTAGACAGAATGGTCAGGCATTGGCGGTCAAAAATGTGGTGAGGTATCTTGGAATCTGGCTCGACCAGTATCTGTATTTAAATAAACATATAGATGCTTGTCATGCTGGGGCTAAGAAGGCTTTTGCTCTGACAAGAAGACTGTTTCATAGCAGTCTTGAGTTAAGGTCATATGTTACGTGGCCCTAATAAGGCCCATCATCGCTTATGGCTGTCCATTGTGGTTCAATATAGCGCCGTTGTGACTCGAAGGCACGTTACGATAATAGCCTGATCTTCGGGGCATACTACCCCAATGAAGCACACATGGGGAGAACGCTCCGATCTGGCTTTGTTCCGCCAGAGGCTTTTCTCCATATTGATAAAAAAGGGCTGGTACAGACGGGGGATGGTATCCGGTCACTATAGCACCGCTACCGCAGAGCGACTGATAAGCGGCTCACCTACGACGGGGACGTTGCTAATGCTCCCGAGCTCCTTCGTTTTAGTACCGCGATAGGGGGAGGGATCAAATTGATACGGACACGCAATTCACCGAATATTGGTGGCTTGCGGAGGGAATAAGAGAAGAGGAAGACATACCTTTTCAGGTCGGTGCGTTACCTTAAGGTAACTCCTCTTAGTTTTAAGTTGTAAGTAGGTTTGCTGTGCTTGGCATGTCGGCTGCAAGGTGTGGTGTTCCTGCGAGTCGACCGACGTATTTCGGTGTCAGTCGGCGCATGTGTGCTATGTTGGCGGCTGCTGGGTGCTGCTAACGGTGTTGGGGGTTTATAATTAGTAATTTTGTATTATAAGTTTTAAATTTTAAGTTGTTCGTTTGTCTATATGTATAGTTTTAAATAGTAGTTTTTAAGTATTTTAAGAAAAAAATAATTATAAGGATTGCAAGTTTTTAAAAATTTTCTTGCAAAAATCATAGTAACAAAATAAAAAGTATTAATAATTAAGACCGAAAGGTAATAGTAATAAGTGATATAGTTAAGTTTGGAGCGTCCGCTTGAGAACCATTAATATAGTAAAGGGTGATCCATTTCGAGGTTCCCTACTTTTTTAAAGAAAAAAAAACAGAAAATTCAAATTTATTATCATTTGAAAGAACATTCTTTGGCATTTATTTTTTGAAGATTATGTCTATCAAATGTTGGCCGTTGCTACGTCGCAGATGGTCCATCCGTTGAGTCCAATTTTCGATCACTCGTTCGAGCATTTCGAATGGTAACTGGCGAATAACACGCGTGATGTTTTCCTCCAAGGCCTGAATCGAATCGGGTTTGTCGGCATAAGCTTTTGACTTTACATATCCCCACAGGAAAAAGTCTAACGGTGTGATATCACACGATCTTGGTGGCCAATCGACCGGCCCAAAACGTGAAATTATGTGCTCACCGAAATGTTCTCTCAATAAGTCCATTGATTGATGCGATGTGTGGGAAGTGGTGCCGTCTTGCTGAAACCAAATGTCGCCGAGCTTCAATTTCAGGCATCAAATAGTCGGTTATCATGGCACGATAACGGTCGCCATTGACGGTTACGTTCGCACCGGCATAATTTTTAAAGAAATATGGACCGATGATTCCACCGGCCCACAAACCACACCAAACCGTTGTTTTTTCTGGATGAAGTGGCAGTTCTTCAATCTCTTCAGGTTGCTCTTCGTCCCAAATGCGGCAATTTTGTTTGTTTACATACCCATTGAGCCAGAAATGGGCCTCATCGCTAAACAAAATTTGCCTCGAAAACGTCGGATCTTCTTGGAACTTTTCAATAGCGGCTTCAGTTGTTGCACAAGCTGTATTTTGTACGCTTTCAATTTAAGATCTTGACGTAAAATGCGCCAAGTCGTTCCATACGTCAGTCCGAGTTGCTGCGAACGGCGCCGGATCGACTCTCTACGGTCTTCGTGTACACTCTCAGATACGGCCGCTATATTTTCTTCACAGCGTGCTGGACGTGGTCTATTCGGTCGAATATTATCCAATAATGAATGCTGGGTCTCAAAATGGGTGATGGTGTTGCGAATAGTACGCTCAGTAGACCGATTATGTTGACCATAAGTTGAGCGAAGTGCACGAAACACATTCCTCACAGATCGTGAATTTTCATAATAAAGTTGAACAATTTGTAAACGTTGTACACGCGTAAGTCTTTCCATTATGAAATGCCAAACAATACTAAACAAAAATAACATGACAGTCAAAAAAAGCTATTGAAAAAAGTATCTCTACTTGGATCACCCGTTATAAGTATTCTGTTCCACCTTTATTTAATCATATTTGTCTAGTATGTAAGATCTTTTGGAAATAATAAAAATGAATTTAAAATATTCAATAACATACCTTCGAGAAAAACGAGTTTAAGGTTTGGAGTCTCGTTTCAGGCAGTCTGAGTCATATGAGTGGCCGTATTATAAGAACAGTTGTTCCGACATGGATGTAATGTTGCTTTTAGATAGAAACTAAGCTGCCACAAATATAAAGGGCAGTATTGGCTAATAGGACTTTACTTAGTATGCCGGAATTAATAACAGAACTACTAGCTTACATCAATGACCGGCAAAGTCTGGAAGTGCTCTAAGTAAAGCAGAGAAGACTAAGCAGCTCGATTTCAATTAGTTTGAACACCTTAAAAAAGGAAGTGCTTCGTTAGGATACCCAGTCGGATTCTGTCAAACTCCGAACAATCGCATATAAGGTGTGATGCTGTTTAGACAGCTTCTAGGCATACTGGCCCGAGCTTGTAATGAGACTTGCCTGACAAAGAGCAGCTTCTTTCTTCTTAAAAAAATATTCACAATGTCAGATCAGTATTTCAGATCCAGATGCCAAACTATAGACTAAGCCCACAGCGACAGTAGGTAGGTAGTTACTATGGGTGCAAGCTCGGACACTAGATTTACCATTGGTAATAAGTCTGATGTCGGAAAATCAACTATAGCGATGAGCAAAGAGCGTCTTCTGTATGAATGCAATATCAGACCGGTAATTTGATGAAATATCTTACCGAAAAGGGCTACAGTCTCTTCAGCCAAGTAAAATGGAGATTGTTGCACTTGTAATTAATTTAAAAGAGTTTGGCATGAAGTTTTTTTTTCCTGCGTTCATCATTTTCCCGCAATACTAGCATCACTTCACCTTAAAGACTTTTTTCGAACGTATACTATCGCCCTGCTTTTCCCCATCGCTTCAGCCTGCAAACTGTTTAAGGCCATCAGTCTAATGCCTCTCTTCTTTTCTTCCTTCTCTCTCTCTCTTCCACTCGTGCTGTGGGTTGCAAACATATGGAAGGTGATCCATAAGCGAAGGATATAACTGAGTCATATATGTTTGTGACTTCCAAAAGTTCATTTAAAGTGTCACCATCATTAAAGGTCGCGTGGTGAATTTTAAGCACTTTGACCGATGGAATATATTATAATCCGCGAGACATGAGTAATATCACCGTCATTGATGGCGTTTACCAAGTTCTTTCAAAGTAAGAACATGCGAGCGCCAAATACGTGGACGTTAACATTTCGCACAACTCACTACACGACAGTGCATCACTCAAATGAAAAAACTTCTTAGCAGAAAGTAGGTTTCCCCAGTCTTATTGAGCACAAACTAAAAATCGAACATTTAATTAACTTCATCATTCAGGTGCACCGAGATAACTAATGACGCAGAATTCCCACCATCAACCCATCATAAATTACAAGATCCGGAAATCAACTATGGCGATAGTGTCCGCAACGCCATCTATTTCACTCCAATCTCTCGCAGCATCACAACTGACAGGCACGCACATCCGATCCGATCGTAACTCAAATGAACAGATGACTCAATAAATTGTGCAGCTTAATCGCGAAAATAAATTTCCCCATCAAATGCATAGTTTTGAAAACTATCTATATTCCCGATATTCGCGCCCAAAACCTATTCAAATGCAACCGCAGATTACTCCTAGTGGCTGTTAATTTATGTTAATTGCTTTGCTACTTTCTGCGCGACGGGCAATTTGCACTTAAGCGAGGTCTTTGGCAAAAGTGCCTATAGGTACCTATTTCGGGTGGCCGGGCGGCTGCCAACCCCACCGTTTGCACCGTTTGCACCGTGCATTCGATCGAAATTAATGGACATGTCAGCCAATTAATAAATTCAGTCTGCATGCAAGTGGAAATCACAAGTATGCATCGAGCAAGTGCGGCATAGTAAAACTGGATACTATGTATCAGTAGGTACCTATACCTACCTATCTGCAGCGTTCAATTAGTTTTACACTAATTGCCATCACCGATGTGTTTGTGTTTGTGTTTGTGTTTGTTGGTCGTGGTATCGGCCACTGTTGCAAATGGCACTAACGACTGCAAAAGCAAAATCTGGGCTGATTGCCAAAAAAAGTGACGAGTTGAGGCTACACAATGCAGCGCCATCTGTGATGCAACAACAACAAACAACAACATGACGAAATGAGACAGCTACCACAAACACTATATAGGTAGGTACCTAGCTACTTTTAAACAGCAATCGTGCAGACCACACCGGCGCAATTAGTGTAATTGCAAATAATTTAAAGGATCTTTGACTGCGGTATGAATTGCATGCCGAATCATTTATTTGCATTTTTAACTCATTCCGCACCACACCGAAGCACGCCTCCTCCTGGTGGCGAACTAGCTATATAGCTGGCTGGCGGTTGTTGGCACGCATTTGGCATGGCAAGACATCACCGCACCGGCCAACGAGTATGTGCAAATATATGCTGAGCAAAAGGAGCAAAATCATTAGGTAATACTTAATGACAGGTGATGTCTGAGATCTGTCGAAGTGAAGTGCCCAGTTTGGAGGAGTACCTAGCACTCGTATCGTAGAGTGCCACCATTTTTTTCAGTATTTTCGTGCAATTGAACATGTTGTTTTTTTTTTTGCAGTTTGTAGTCCATTGTCTTGGGGTAGGTGCTCCTTTCAACGGGTTTGGGGTCTGTTTACAACACTCAGATGAACATGCAATTCACAGTATTGTTGTTAATTTGCAATGTTTTCGCCGGTACTGCTAGCTGATGATGGAAAAGGTGTTTCATATATTTAAAGAAAGGTGCATGCGATTTGGTAGTGCTGTGAATTCGGAACGTGACTTTGGCAGCTCTCAATTTATCAATCATTGTTGAGCTGTCATTTGAAGAAAGTTTGCTTCTTTCTTTTCGTTGTTTTATTGTTAACAACATGCATCGAAGAGGAATTTATGCAAAATTTCATTTTATTACTCTTACATGTAGTGAGACTAGTATGTACTTAAACGACTGCTGTCCTCATTCGTTTAGAGGGTATACCCACAATTAGGAATTTTTCGATGCTTCTAAAGCTTAAGAGCGAATGTTATACAGGGTGCGCCAGAGAAACTTACTTATTTGAAAGGTCAATAAAAAAAAAGTACTTCAGTTATTGTTTTAAATTTTTTTTTTATTTGAGAATACAATATCCCAATTTTTTTTTTTATGCAGTCCTAAAAATGACATCGGATAAATGGCGACCCCCATTGCGCATACACTGATGAAGTCGATTTTTGAAATTCGTATCCACTCTTCGCAGCATATCAATCGGTATGTTGGCAATGGCGTCGCGAATGTTGTTCTTGATGTGTGCTATGGTCCGTGGTCGATCGACATAAACCAGGGATTTCAAATAACCCCATAAAAAGAAATCGCATGGAGTCAAATCTGGAGAGCGTGCCGGCCATTGGAGATCGCCTCTGAGAGAGATGAGGCGGTCGGGGAAATGTTGTCGCAACAAATTCATTGAGTCTCGTGCCGTGTGTGCTGTGGCTCCATCTTGCCTCGTCACTGAAAAAAACGACCGCGTCTTCAGGCAGGTTGTCAATCAGCATTTCACATGCATTTTGACGGGCAACAAAATCGCGTTCAGTTAATTCTTGCACAACAGCCAATTTATGGGGATGAAATTGAAGTACTTTATGGAGAATTCGTCGAACAGTGGTGTCAGAAATTCCCAGAGCAGCTGCGTGTTTGCGAGCCGAACGCCGGGGAGAACGCACAACTGACTGCCTCACTCTTTCGATATTTTCCGGAGTTCTGATGGTCCGTTGAAGTCCATTTCTGGGTTTAGCGACACTTCCACACTCCCGAAATGAGTTAACCCACGACAGAATCGAATTACGGCCAGGAACGAGTCTGTGAGGAGGAATTTCAAAGCGAGCGCGGAAGGCACGTTGCGTAGCAACAAGTGAGCGACCGTTAGAAAAGAAGCTCTCAACTGCGAAGGTCCGCTGCTCTCTAGACCAGAGCATGGTGGCAACTGACTGGAGGGAGAAACAAACTTGGGAACTTCCCCCTCCAGATGCGCCCACTCTTGCCCCTCTACCCGCCCAACTCACCGCGCGGGAATTTTTTCAAATAAGTAAGTTTCTCTGGCGCACCCTGTACTATGTTACGAATGCGGTATAATTTCAAAATCACCTGCAATGGACACTTTTATGGATTTTTTGTCAATCTCCCTGTTAACTAGGGAAGAGGCAATAATCCGTTAATACAGGGTGTTTTTTTTTTAAGAGGTATATAACTTCGAATTGAAATAAAACACAAGAAAATCGTTTTAATGTTTATCAATTTGGCTTTATTGGAAAGATAATTTTATGCCATTAATGTTTAAATATGATTTCGGGCATGTGGTTCCAATAAAGACAAGTCTAGGGGTCCAATTTTCAACCACTTTTACCAATTTTAATGCCACGAATGTTGGCTTCCAAGTCCCCTAACGTTTCTGGTTTGTTGGCGTAGGCGAGCGACTTTGCATATCCCCAAAAAATATAATCCAATGGTGTCAAATCACACGATCTTGGTGGCCAATTGACAGGTCCATTCCGCGAAATTATGCGCTCATCGAATGTTTCCTTCAATAAATCGATTGTGACGTGCGCTGTGTGGCATGTAGCGCGGTCTTGTTGGAACCACATCTCATCCACATTCATGCCATCCAATTCGGGAACTAAATAGTCGGTTATCATGGCTTTATACCGGTCTCCATTAACGGTTACTGACTCTCCAGCATCATTTCGGAAGAAGTTTGGCCCAATGACTCCACCAGCCCAGCCCATAGAGCACACCAAACAGTCAGTTTTTGTGGATGTAATAGCGTTTCAAGGGCCTCATCATGACGTAGCCATTCAACCCAAAATGAGCCTCATCACTGAATAAAATTTTGCGATAAAAATCAGCATCGATATCAATCTCATTTTTCGGCCCATATACCAAAATCACGACGCTTTTCATGGTCTCGTGGCATTAATTCTTTCACAAGCTGGATCTTGTAAGGTCGTAAGAAGAGATCTCTGCGCAAAATCTTCCATAAAGTTGATGGACAAATCGATTCATTTATGTCCTCTTCAACACTTTGCTCTACAGCGGCAATTGTTTCTTCGGTGCGCACTGTTCGACGTCCCTGCGGATGCGTTTTGTCACATAGAATAAACGTAGTGCGAAAACGATCCAGAGCATTTATTTCTCTAATGGACGATTATGCCGACCATAAAATAAACGAAGCTTGCGGTAAACTTCGCGAACTGAACATTTGTCAACCTGTTCATGATGAAATGGCGAACCAAACTGAACATAAATGACATTAGAGTTGCCAGATTTGACCACAAAATGTCAGTTTTATCTTTATTCGAAAAACCAACCTTCAAAATACTCAAGAAAATATAAAAATGTATATGGAATTGCCAGTTGGTATCCGTTATCCGACATATCGGGCCGGTATCCCTTGTAAGTGTACGAAAGTTGAGAAAGAGCATGAAAGCAACGTCCAACGCTTAAATTGGGTAGTCTTATATTTTTGACTATTTTGTCCGGCACCTTTTTCGAACAGTTCAAAATTATCAAAAGCTTCACTTAAACCCAGAATCTGCTCAACAATTCGTTATCTTTTTAAAAACTCTTCAGAGCTTAGGCTTTCCAATTTTTTTTTTTTGGGTAACTTCAAATTCCTTGTAGGTAGTTCCCAGGAAATTTACCTTGAATTTCAGGTCTGGAAGAGTTTCAGTTGATCTGCCGCACATGCAGTGGGAGGTACTTTTTGCTCTTCTTTGCGGGACAAAACATGTGTTTGTGCATCACAATAGGCATTTCGTTTAGCCAGATATCCGCCGGCCGAATATCTGGCTATCCGACATCCGACAAAACTATCCATTACATCTCTAATTTATGCCCACAATTTAATGATTTCAAAGAAAATGATGGTCAAGGAAATTTTAAATCCTGGAACTTAAAAATATATTTTTTATTTGGACTAAATTAACTTATACTTGCTTGTACCAAAAGAGACCTCTGTGTCTGAAAATTTCCGGTAAGATAAGATCTCCGGAATAGCATTTTTCCAGTAAAAAAGTTTTAAGACACACTCCTTGGAACCTATACACAGAGCTGCTCAAATGTTAAACAGAATTACTCTTCATAAATGCATCGATAATCGAGCTGTCGTCACGTTCGAAACTCCTTCTATCAGCAGGGACGTACAGGGAGTTGGTTGAATAATGCGATATAAGTAAAGTGCACGGCTGCGTCATATAAAACTTTCTCGCTACATGAAATTCATTTTTGGACCGAATTTTTTCTGAAAAATGCATTTGAATTTTTTATTTTTTTTTTTATTTCAATTATAATAAACTGCAAGAATTACAAATGTTGTATAAAACGGTGACTAGTTGAATATAACTAACAAGCAGTTGCTTGTGTGATTAGTCCTAGAGTTTTCGGCTGCCTGGCAAGGTCCGACGGTCTTGTACGTAGCAGCCGTCCCACGCCATGTAGGTTTAGAAGACTTGTTGCTTCTTCGTTAACATGCTCCTGGAGTATTTTTTCGGGTGCTTTGGCCCTGCAGTTTATCTCTTCAAGAATGGTAGGAATTCTTAGATCCCAATGGAGGTCATTTCTTCTGATGTACCATGGAGCATTCGCAATACTTCTGAGGACTTTGTTCTTGAAGTGTTGATTGACTGCAATATTGGTTAGGCTGGCACATCCCCAGAGTTCAGCGCCATAGGTTGGGCTAGGTTAAATAGGCGCCATGACAGGTCCATAGCGATCCCTGGTGGAGCCATCTGAATTCAAAATTCAAAACGCAGAAAAACCTAAACAATTTCCCTTGTAAAGCAACCAATTTCCTTGCAGAGACTTCCAGGATGTGGTGGACTTCTTAATAACTAAGAATATCTCCCTATATACTATCAAAGTGGAAAGGGCCGGCTCTCGACTTAGATCATTCATCATTATAACGAAATGAAAATGATCATCTATTCATTACAATGAAGGAGAATAGACCATGACTAGCAAATAAAGTAACTGACTGGAACTATTTGCTAGAAGAATGAATTGAACTATCCGCAATGATCAAAACAGTAGTACAAGCTTTCACCTTCAAAATACAAATGGCTTCATGGGCTGCAACAGCCCAGTTAGACCCAAAAATAAAAACAAATGTTTATCCTAGAGAAATATATAATACAATTTCTTAAAACAGAAAAGCTCGTATACGCAATTATCCATGTGACAAAACGAGGCTTAATAGTCTAATGAATCAGCTCAGAAAAGAAATTAGAGAACTCCAAAATTCGTCAGTGGAAAGATCCCTTAACAATGACGATGCACCTAAACGACACTCAAAGTTAAAAGCAACGAAGAATATGAAAAAACCAACGGTATACTTCAGAAAATGAATTTATTTGCCGAATAGTCTTCCAGCCATATGAAAATAATGAAAATATACAACAATCAGAGGAGCTCTTGAAGACGAGAAAAGGATGCAAAAGAAATTATGAAATTGCCAAAGAAAATATTAACCCAAAACAAGTCCTGGTATTCGATCTTATTTCAGGATAAATTACAAAAGTTCCCAAAAGAGGGATGAAAAGAAGTAGCACAAATGATAAATGCATCGTGCATAGAAATATTTATTTAATTATGAACCGAATCACCCAACGAAATAGAAAAAGTACTAGGAGAATGCACTAAAATTTTCCTCGATGTAACACAGGCACAAGTTAAAAACTTACATGCCACAACATAACTCAGAAATCTTAGAGTCTTACACACATCAGGATAAAACAATTTAACAACAAATAAATTAATAGAAAAATTCCCAATTCGAGCCCTGTCGATTCCATAAACTACCCCCGCTATATCCAAACCTGTAATTGGATAAATGTTAACATTTTATCATACATTTAAATAGTTAATTTATTAATAAAAATATAACACGTCAAGTAATAAAGTTAAATTAACAAATCATCATAAAAATCATCAAAAATTTTGCAGCTATTTCATTCAAAAAAAAAAAAATAAACTTAAATTAAATTAAAGTAAATGCAGAATTAATTGTAAGAAATAACGAAATTTTTCCATAAAATTTGTTTTTTGAACGGCGCGACAGGAGCTTAGCTATTAACCAAAATATAACTAGGGGGCTCGTTACTGGGTAGGGGCTCGTAATTGGGTAATTTACCCAACCGTAATTTCTAACAATAAAGCGAGATGTAACGCCACAAACTTGATATCCGAACTTTGTAGAAAATCCGTCGAACCGTTTCGCCATACGGCGCCCGGACAGACAAACAGACACACCGACGGACGACATTGGCGGACCCACTTTTTAGGACTCTAATTTTTTTTTTTTACGCCCATGCGATTCACAATAAACCAGCTGTTTTGGCACTAAGTGAAACACAGGTCAGCATTGATTCCGATTTAACGGAGTTTAGTCTGCCTGGATATAGCTTAGTGCCATTATTCTTTTCCCATCGTGGTATCGCCGTTTACATACGTAGTGATGTAGCCTACCAACTTCTACCTCAATATGGCCAATGTTCCAATCCGGAATTTAATTTTATTTGGCTAAAATTCCATGTCCGTAGGCAATTAATTCACTACTGTTTTATTTACAGAAGCCCTAACCAGGACAGGCATTCAACTTATAATGAGTTTGATGCACTGTCTGATTCCATCACCAGAATTGTTACCCTTTATCCTCAAACTGACATCGTCATTGCGGGCGATTTCAATATACACAATTCCAGTTGGCTTCGACATTCTGGACAGGCAACACCCGAAGGAAGGTATGTCGAGATCTTAGCTGAGGTTAATAATTTAACCCAGATTGTAAATGAGCCGACACGGACACCGGACATTAGCGGTCAACACGCCAATACTCTGGACTTGTTTCTCACCTCTCACCCAGATAAGTAGACCATAAATACATTATCGCCTCTAGGTTCGTCAGACCATTGTATCATATCGGCGAATTTTTCGTACTCCAGCCACACAATTAAAGAACAAGCTCCTACAAGAACCGTATGGCAATACGAGAAAGCCAATTGGGAAGTTTTAAACGATTTCTTTAGGAGTTTTAACTGGTCGTTGTGCTTCCTCAACAACGACGTGGATGCCGCTGCCGATATGATAACAAATCTAATTCACCTGGGTATGAAACACTTTATCCCTAACAGGATAAAGTGTATCAGACCTAAGGAAAACGCGTGATGTGACTTGAGCAGTAAAGAAGCTATCAGGGCTAAAGAAGCAACTTTTCGCTCATTTAAGGCCACCCCAACTGAGGAAAACCGAAAAAAGTTCAAACGACCCAGAAATGACTGCAATGCCCACATTAATCGTGTCAAATTCCCCTACGACGAAAAGTTGAGGCAAAAAATACAACAAAGTCCCTCCGGTAGTAAGAAACTTTTGGTCGTTTGTCAAGAATATTCAAAATTCGGCCTCGTCATCTATCCCGACACTCATTTGCAATGACACTCCAGCTGTCAGCTCTTCGGATAAAGCCAATCTGCTCGCTGCTTATTTTGCAGCTAGCTCAACGCTGCCAGATTGTACTACTTTGTCTCCTCCTGTACTCGAGCGCGTAGAATCTTCTATGGGACAGATCCATTTTCGCACTCGTACAGTGGCAAGAGTACTTCAAGATCTCAACATTCACAAATACAGATGGTATTTCCCCTATCGTTCTGAAGAGGTGTTCTTCCACGCTGGCAAAACCAATGCGTAAGCTTTTCTATCTGTCATATTCTTCAGGGGTCTTTCCGAGAAGATGGAAAAGAGCAATTGTCCAGCCCGTCCCAAAAAAAGGCGAATCTTCCTCTCCCTCCTCCTACCGACCAATTGCACTTCCGTCCCTTCTTTCCAAGGTCATGACAACGCTGATAAATCGTCAGCTTATGAAATATCTTGAATCGCGGAAACTTCTTAATGACCGGCAGTACGGTTTTCGCGGCAACAGGTCCACTGGTGATTTGATGACATATCTAACCGAAAAGTGGAACCAATCTATTCACCGTGGTGGTGAAAGTAAGGTTGTTGCGCTTGATATTTCGAAGGCATTTGACAGAGTTTGGCATCAAGCTCTTTTGTCGAAAATGCGTGCATTTGGAATCGATGATACCTTTATTCAATGGATTAGAAATTACCCTTCGGACCGTTCAATACAAGTTGTTTTGGACGGTTTCAAGTCTGCAACTCACCAAATAAATGCTGGTGTTCCCCAAGGCTCCGTTTTGTCTCCGACTCTCTTTCTCATTTTTATCAATGACCACCTGTCTGTCACTTCTAATCCAATCCATTCCTTTGCTAATGACAGTACCCTCTTTTACATATTCGGTTCCTGGGCAACGCCCCCATCATCGGCCGTTGAACTGGAAGGGCAACGTATGTTAAGCTCACTGAATTCCAATCTTGACAGCATACTTAAATGGGGTAAAACCAACAGAGTGGAATTTAATGCTTCCAAAACGCAATGCTGTCTGCTGTCATTGAAGCGAACCCCTAATTCTCTGCCATTATCCATTGATGGCACTTGCATCGCCGAAACCGAAAGACTTTCCATCCTCGGTATGTGCGTTAACGACAAACTTCGTTGGAATGACAACATATTCGATGTCGCCAACAACGCTGCGAAATGTCTAGGCTTCCTTAAGCGATGCAGGAAATATTTCACCCCTTCTGATCTGGCTAGAATCTGCAAGGCGTTTATTCGCCCAAAACTTGAGTACAACGCTCATATCTGGTCGCATCGTCGCAACGTCTCCTGCTTATCGTTGCTTTATCGACATTTCCATCGAAAGTGCACGAACGAAATAGCCAGTTGCATTCCATGCTTACAACCGCAATACTCGCCATGCTAGGAATGCACATCAGTTTACCCTTAAGCCTGTATTCGGACGTACAGTGAAATACAAGGATTCGTTTCTTAACTGTACAATACGAATGTGGAATGCTCTACCCTGCATTATAGTTTACAGACATTAAAAACCAACGTGCATCAGTATCTCCTTTTTTCTAATCCTTCACTTCCCTAATGCCCGCACTGTTTTACTTCATTATAAGGGTATCCAAACTGCCTTTAGTGCGCGTACATTATAAAAAAATAAATTATATTCTGATGTGACTTACACATTAATATAAGAAAGGATTCTTCCATTTAAAGCTTCAAGCATTAGGTTTGCTGCGCTTTATTGTTTTACACGAATAAAAGACACCTGTAGGCTTTTCAAATATTTCCATTACTTAGCTTAGCGTCTTAGCGCAAAAAACAAAAAAACCCTAAACACCAGACGCCCCAAGCCAAAACAAAAGAATATTTTTTTTTTATAGATCTTTAGTCGAGGTCCTCATGCCGCTAAGAGCTCTAAGTTTCATTAATTAGTACTAAAACCACTTAAAAAAAAATATTAGCCCAAAACAATAGACAGTCAACTTTAGTCAATAAGTCAGAGAGATGGAAATGATATTTGTCTTTTTAATGATATAAGATACACTCATCGCGAATTAGCATGCGAAGCGTTGCATAAGACCTTAGGCTTTGTTCCAGCGGCACGGCACGCGGATTAATTTCAAATTTGCAAAACTAGGTTCATTAATTAGCGTCAATTAATTACTGTTAATAATCAAAACAACATTCCTACGATTTCACCTGACACCAGCACCAGAAGCCATCAGAAACCCATGATTAATTAGCACCTATTCAATTTGTCCATATAGGTACATATGTATCTTGCGGGTTAAGTGAATTTAACGGATATTTTCATAATTTGTATCCGTTTCGTTTATGACATCTTCTATAAAGAAGTAAAATACTTGGCGGCTTTAATGTGAGCACTGGCCGAGGCAACAACCTCACATGACAAATGGCTACCGAAAAGCTCTGGGAGGTATGAGTCAACGTGGAAGAACAAAATACCTACTACCTACCTACCTACCTTTATCGGGATGTGGAAAAGAAGAAAAACTCATTTGGATCTCTATAATCACATTAGGCATCAGCTTCTGATTGGACCATTGCTATATTGGCGGCTGGGAGATCAAAGGTGCTTCGCGTCATCTTAGCGGTGGGTCTAACTCTTTTGTTCCAAGCCGTGTCGCGTCGTCTTCGTCGTCGTCGTCGTCGTCATTTATACCTCTAATGACCATCGGAATTCTCTCAGGTGGTGTCTTTACCCCGTACCTGGATAACGTTTTAATAGCTGTACCTACCTCCGCCAGGGATAAGTGGATAACTAGCTACCGATTTGAAGGCCTCTTCTCTCCTTTTCTCTCTGCATAAATACACAGAGAGAGAGTCGTATATCTTTTTCAATATCATTGGAGGAGGAGTACTATCAGCATGTGGATATGGATTACTCTTACAAATTGAGATGTTGATCTGATGTTTGTTTGATGTTTCAGTTCACACATTTGACAAGTGCACTTCTGTTCGGTGGTGTCGATAATAAATGTCAATTTGGGCCTACTCCACAAATGCCCACGCCGCCGCCGACAGTGTCCGGTGATTGTTTATTTGTTTTATTTCCTTCTTGTACCCATTTGCGAGGTCATAAAGTTAATAAAGGTCCGACCGAGTTAAGTAGTTGTGTATACATGTGTATCTACATCCTTTGGCGGATGAATAGATTGTTTGTTTTAGATTCAGGCTCCTTAGAGCAATTAGGTGATTAGGCTGAGATATGCTGTGGGAAAGTGTCTTTTGATTGTTTCTATTTCGCTTCCAAAGTGATTGATTGCGGCCCGCCCGCGCATCCGCTGAGTGCGTGGAGCGGAAAAGATACTTTGTCATATTTAAGTCATCATTCTCGATTGCGTCAGATAAATGTGTCCGGGAATCTTTTGGCGCTGGCGTTGGTGTCAAATTTCAAAGGAAATTTTAATGAATTCGCAAAGATTCACACTTGACAGGCGAGACAGATGCCCTCCGCTTCCTTCGCAGTGCCCTGGCGTGAGAAACTGTCTGCGGCGGCATTAATTGAGTGACGTTTTGGCATATTGCGGTCGAATAATATGATGATGATACTTTTTTTTTTTCGTGCACCAAAAACCATGTGTTTGTTCATTTTATTTTGAAATTACTTAATGCAAATTTTTATAATCTTGTTTGGGAAGTGTGTCATGTGAGTCACTGTATCATTTTAATGGTACAGATTTTGGTCAACGTCATTTCAAGGACAGTCGTCTTAAAATTGAATGGAAAAATACATTTTAACCGACTCTACAAGGTAGATGGTCTTAATTCGAAAGTCGTAATGCCAAAAAAATTACTTTAGGTACAGGTAGGCCCGTTTCAGTACTCTCTTGTTGTAGTTCACCCGTGGGTGAGCCCCGCTCTTCAAGGAAAAATAAACTTTTTAATAGCGCCAGTGAAGATAGTAGCTTATTCATTATAACGGGTGATTCAAGTAGAGATACTTTTTCAATAGCCTTTTTTGACAGATCACGTGTGAGTCGTGTCATGCTGTCATGTTATTTTTGTTTAGTATTGTTTGGCATTTCATAATGGAAAGACTTACGCGTGAACAACGTTTACAAATTGTTCAACTTTATTATGAAAATTCACGTTCTGTGAGGAATGTGTTTCGTGCACTTCGCTCAACTTATGGTCAACATAATCGGCCTACTGAGCGTACTATTCGCAACACCATCACCCATTTTGAGACCCAGCATTCATTATTGGATAATATTCGACCGAATAGACCACGTCCAGCACGCTGTGAAGAAAATATAGCGGCCGTAGCTGAGTGTGTACACGAAGACCGTAGAGAGTCGATTCGGCGCCGTTCGCAGCAACTCGGACTGACGTATGGAACAACTTGGCGCATTTTGCGTCAAGATCTTAAATTGAAAGCGTACAAAATACAGCTTGTGCAACAACTGAAGCCGCTCTTGAAAAGTTCCAAGAAGATCCGACGTTTTCGAGGCAAATTTTGTTTAGCGATGAGGCCCATTTCTGGCTCAATGGGTATGTAAACAAACAAAATTGCCGCATTTGGGACGAAGAGCAACCTGAAGAGATTGAAGAACTTCCACTTCATCCAGAAAAAACAACGGTTTGGTGTGGTTTGTGGGCCGGTGGAATCATCGGTCCATATTTCCGTCAATGGCGACCGTTATCGTGCCATGATAACCGACTATTTGATGCCTGAAATTGAAGCTCGTGATCTCGGCGACACATCGCATCAAACAATGGACTTATTGAGAGAACATTTCGGTGAGCACATAATTTCACGTTTTGGGCCGGTCGATTGGCCACCAAGATCGTGTGATATCACACCGTTAGACTTTTTCCTGTGGGGATATGTAAAGTCAAAAGCTTATGCCGACAAACCCGCTTCGATTCAGGCCTTGGAGGAAAACATCACGCGTGTCATTCGCCAGTTACCAGTCGAAATGCTCGAACGAGTGATCGAAAATTGGACTCAACGGATGGACCATCTGCGACGTAGCAACGGCCAACATTTGATAGACATAATCTTCAAAAAATAAATGCCAAAGAATGTTCCTTCAAATGATAATAAACATTCTCCATTAAATTTGAATTTTCTGTGTTTTTTTTTCTTTAAAAAAGTAGGGAACCTCGAAATGGATCACCCTTTATAACGCACAAATATGTTTAGAACCGAAAAAAATGGCAGCCTTCCAATTTTACCTTTGGAGTTAGCTCAAAGAAAACCGTTTCCAAATCAAATGCTGGGAAGTAGGTACCGATTTCTAAACTTAAATTTTTTTTTTCTGTAAAATTAAGTTTTAAAAAAATTATTTTTAAATTTTAAATTAAATTAAATTTTATTATTCGCTGAGAACTTTCGGTGTGTTGTTCCTGATATTTCAAATCGCTTGGATTGTAGACAAACTATCTGTGAAGATAAGGGATTTCCTCTTCTTTGTGGTATCCATAGCTCTCAGGATCGCTACCGCTTCAGTTGTAAAAATAGATGAGAATTCTAACAAATAATTTTTCCCTGATTATCGACTACGACAAAAGGGTTCCAGTTTCTGTTTTATAGCTATTGTTTTAAATTTCTTTAAACAATTGCTTATAGACTACAAAACGTGTTGAGGATTTTGGTTTAGCAATTAGCAAGGTCTGCGATGACAGAATATGTTGGCAGAAGCTAAGGTAGGTACTCTATTTCGAGTCCATTGTTAATGTTAAACATTGTTGATGATGTTTAAATTTGCAATGGACATAGGTATTGTAGTTTTCCTACGAACAATTTGTGTCTGGCTTCGAGAAATACAAACAACAATGGATAAGTAAGTTTCGTTACTATTTTCATTTTTTCGTAAAGCGTTATTCTGCAAACTTTAGATTTTTACGTTTTCGGTGGCCCCTCTTTCACTTAAATAGATCCAGAAAATCTTCAAATGGGATCCTCACTGAACCGAGGGGCATGCAAATATTTGTTAAAGTCAAACCGACGAACCCTACAAGCGGACCAGTGGTGCAATGAAGTAGGAAGCAGTGACCTTAAAGCCGAAAATTTTCTAATGGGCTCCTTTCTGAAATTGAAAAACGACAGCACTGAACCGAGAGGCCTGCAAATATTATAATTATAACAAAACATTTAAAAAACAAATGTTTAAACAAAAAAGTTTGGCACACTTAGACCAGCAAAATTGGTCCATTGTGTTCATTTGGGTATCTTCCTTGAACAAAAACCACTTGAAAATACCGCTGTTAGAGGCTCAAAGTGTCGCTCTCTTAGAACCATCCTGATTTGTACAGAAATCTAAGAATGACTTTTAGCTCAACTTCCTCGAAATTCAGCTCATCATAGAAGTGTCTGGCGAAGGTGCTAAACCTTATACTGTTTGGGGCCGGGATTCGCATAACAGGTGATGAACAGATTCAATTTGTTCAACGTCTCTGCAGCTTCTGCAGTAGTCGTTGTGCATGTGCCGCATGTAAACTCACAGTGCAGTGCCCCGCGAAGACTCCCGTTAATACTCATATATCCTTGCGGTTTAGCCCGCTCATGAATTTTGATCTCCTTTTGCTGGCCATAGCTCTTTGATATGTCTGCACTTGTCGAGTGGTGTCCAGCGTAGGTTAGTTCTACTAAAGGACTTGATTTGATTTTTCGTGCAATAAAACTAGGCCATGTAGCGATGCGTTCATCTTGCAAGCTTATCCGCTTCCTCCTTTCTCGGTATATTAGTGTTCCCAGACACGCACAAGGTTACAGTGTTGTTAGATGTTATCTCAGCCAACGACTTCCTGCTTTGATTTCTCCTGCCCTTGATTTCACCACATCGGATTGCATGGACTTTATCAGAGTGCGATGACTGTGAATTTTCAGTTCCGCGGCAGCTATTTCCGCCTGAAATGCGCTACGGTCGTCATCGATTCTAGAGAATTTGCTTAATCTTAGGGATTTACAGAAGATGCCCGCGCCTGTGCCGACATCCATTTTGGAATCGTGCGTCGGTTTATAGGCAATCTCATCATTTCTTGCAAATGTCTTCTCGCCGCATTAGATTCTTTCTGGTATTCAATACCACAATTCACCTGTTGACAGCGAATGTCGAGGGTGGATAATTCGTAGTTGGGACTCCACTGATGATTCTTCGTATGTCTTTGGTCTTTGAGTCCAGAGTCCACACTCTTTTAATTTGACAGCCATTTTCGAATATGCAAATTTACAGTATAAAAAAAAATTAAACATTTTTGGAGTTCGCTTCGTTAGTTTTTGAGATGTTGGCAATATTGTAAAATAAAAAACTGAGTATTCAGTATTTTGGGCCCTATCTCAAGTATCCTTAGTACAAAAAAAAAACAAAATCCTTGAAATCATTTTCCAGAAAAATAGTGATAAGTGATTTTCACCAAAAAATTGTATGGCAAGTACCGTTTTTTCGAACGATAAAGCAAAATATAAAAAGAATATAAGAAGAACCCCGAAAAACCTTATATACGAACTTTGAAGCAAATCCGTCCAACAGTTTCGCCATACGGCGCCCGGACAGACAGACCGACGGACGGCATTGGTGGACCCACTGTTTTGGACTTCTCCAAATACTCAGTTTGAGTTCAAAATCTCCGCACGATAACAATAACTTTAATTTTAGAATACTAATGTAACCTTATATATGTCTGTTCCCTGTCAGCGTGCAATTTCAAATCTACTAAACTAACGACTCTTGAGTAATAGTGTTTTCCAAAATTATCCAAAAAGGCAGAATATTTGGGGGTGTCCTCCCCCCCCCAAGTATCATAACAATGTGTATATACCATCAGCTGTTTGTCTGTCATTAATTTCGGACAAACTGTTCACAGGTACGTTCTGAGGATCCAGTGCAGAAACGAAAGCTTCCTTCATTTGTCATTTAGTTAAGACAACTTCGATCACCTCCAAAGCACTTCATTACTGCTCTTTGCATAATTTCTTAATATAGCTTGGTTCTGTCGTAAGAGTTACAAAAGTAGATCCCTGCCACAAGTAGGTATATCATATACGATGATAATCGTGTACCCGTATGCATGAATCTTCACTTCTAAAGGGTGTTTTGTTTAGAGGTTGGTTTTTCGAATAGAGATAAAACTGACATTTTGTGGTCAAATCTGGCAACTCTAATGTCATTTATGTTGAGTTTGGTTTGCCATTTCATCATGAACAGGCTGACAAATGAACAACGCTTGCAAATCGTGCAGTTTACCGCAAAATGTGTTCAGTGATGAGGCTCATTTTAGGTTTAATGGCTACGTCAACAAGCAAAATTGCCGCATTTGGATTGAAAAGAATCAACATGAGACCCTTGAAACGCCATTACAACCACAAAAACTGACTGTGTTCTATGTGCCGGTGGAGTCATTGGGCCATACTTCTTCCGAAATGATGCTGGAGAGTCAGTTACCGTTAATGGAGACCGGTATAGAGCCATGATAACCGACTATTTTGTTCCCGAATTGGATGGCATGAATGATGGCGCTACATGCCACACAGCGCACGTCACAGTCGATTTATTGAAGGAAACATTCGATGAGCGCAAAATTTTGCGGAATGGACCTGTCAATTGGCCACGAAGATGGTGTGATTGGACACCATTGGATTATTTTCCTTGGGGATATTGTGAAGTCGCTGGCCTACGCCAACAAACCAGAAACGTTAGGGGACTTGGAAGCCAAAGTGGTTGAAAATTGGAACTCTAGACTTGTCTTTATTCGAACCAGCCGTGGCGGCCACTTGCCCGAAGTCATATTTAAACATTAATGGCATAAAATTATCCTTCCAATAAAGCCAAATTGATGGACAATAAAACGATTTTCTTGTGTTTTATTTCAATTCCAAGTTCTATACCTCTAAAAAAAAACACCCTTTATAATAAAAATACGCTTCCTTCTGACACGTTATTTATTAAAACTCTCTTCATTTTTCATGGCATTCCGCTTTGAACAAACTCGCTAAGAAAATTCCTGTAGGACACTCCTGTCAATGCAAATGTAACTAATAGATATTTTTTTGGCTTTTATGTTGGCAATGGTAGTAAATTATCAACTTTATGGATGCACATATTAACGAAATGAGGACAAGGAAATTATGTTTGCTTGCCTTTCTGCCGCAGGGTTAAAATTAAAAAAAAAAGGATAGGGGTGATTTAACTGCACAAGTGTCCGTGCATAATTCCATTATCTTTAGATGAGTTATTTTTTTTTTAATTACGTACACAATAAATTTCATTGGATTCAACGTGTTTGGTTGAAGAAAACATTTACGTTAGAATTATTTGGAATTCAAATCTTCAATTTAATCCCATTCGAAATTCCTGTGTTTCAAATCTTATCGAAGATCTAAATTCAAAATATTATCGATCTTATTAGATACCTTTTTTTAGGGTGCGACATTGCGAATCCTGTGGCTTTTGTGGTGACACGCCCTTCAGTCCAAGTCCATTGTCCATCTACCTACTATCCAAAGGTAGATAGAATAACAAAATAAAAAAAAAAAAAACCATACAAAACCATTGAGCTCGAGTTTCGTTGGGTACAGCAGTAAAGAACAAAACGGAGCAGAGTACACACAAACACAACAACACAGGGCTGAAAGGAATTAATGTTCTTTTCTCGTTTTGTTCTTTTCCATTGTTTGTTGTTGTTCCGTTTTGTATCCGATCTTGTATCCGATCCGATACTTTGGCGGGCGCACATCACACACAACCGCCTTGTCGGTTGGGTGGCGGCATCTTCTGATCTTTTGCCGACAATGCAATCAATTTTCCTCAGATTCATCAATATTTTCTTTAATCGCTTTAAACGTTTTGCTTCGCACTCGCACTCGCACTCTAGTTGAGAGATGAATGTTAGTTAGCCTCTTTTAGTTTTGTTATTGATTTGTGTGTGGGTTAATGTATCTAAACATGTATCTGGAGGGATCAATTGATGTATCGCGTTTGATCGTATTTATTTTATATTTATCTTTTTTTCCAAGATATTAAAATGCGATTTAATGGGGATTGTTTTGGACGAACGAGTGGGAATACCTACGAATCGGTTCGAACTAGCTTTTGATCTTTGGACATTGTGGACACATGCAGTTATTGATACGAAATGAAATTGTTATTTTATTGGTGTGGTAATTAAAATGCAAACTATGGCTTCCGGCATTACAGAAGTTAGTTAATAAATTTTCTTTATTGATTTTCTATTAACGGACTTTAGGTGTGTGCTGCACACGGAAGTGTGGAGCCAACAAATATGAATGCATTTTCTTCGAATTTATTTGAAGACTTTAAAATGATAAAATGGGGGAAAAAATTATAAATCAGGACTTTTAAATGTGATGTTTTGTACAAAATATGCAACTACTCTGGTTGTTAGAAGACTGAATCAGCTTGACATGAGTACATCCTTATTATGGAGATGTGGTTTAATTCTTACCTATTTGTCTATGAGAATAGGTAATTGAGAGGTGGTACTCCAGGAACAATGTTCGGAAGTTTTACCAAAAGGTAAAAAGAACGTGTCAACGCAACTATACCCGAGCAGATACCTGTAGAGACGAACAAGGAAACCTAGTAGTGGAAACACAGTCGGTGCTGAGGATATGGAAAAACCATTTCTGCAGACTGTTAAACGGCGATGACGACACAAATTCCGCTGTCAGGCAGAATGAACCATTCAACATGGGTGATGAAAGCCAAGACTCCCGCCCACCTGACCAAAATGAAGTGAGGATAGCAATATCCATACTGAAATCCAACAACTGCCGAACTTTTCAAGGCAGCGGGAGATGATTTGGTAGAGAGCATACACCAGCTCGTTTCCAAGATTTGGTCAGAGGAAAGTATGCCTGATGAATGGAACCTCAGCATTGTTTGCCCGATCCACAAGATAGGAGACCCTCTTAACTGCGCCAACTATAGAGGTATAAGTCTCCTCAACATCGCATATAAGATCCTGTCTGCCGTGCTGTGTGAACGCCTGAAACCATTCGTCAACGAACTGATTGGACCCTATCAGTGCGGTTTTAGGCCCAGTAAGTCCACAACTGACCAGATTTTCACCCTTCGGCAGATCCTGGAAAAAACCCAAGAAGTCCAGATTGATACTCACCATCTTTTTATCGATTTTAAGGCCGCATATGACAGCATTTATAGAGACGAGCTATACAGAGCCATGTCTAGTTTTGGCATCCCTGCCAAACTCGTCAGATTGTGCAGGATGACGATGGAGAACTCTCGCTGCTCCATTGAGGTCGGAAACAATCTCACCGAGACCTTTGATGTTAAAAAAAGATTTAGACAAGGCGATGCGCTGTCATGTAACTTCTTCAACATCATACTTGAGACTTTTTCATTGCTTACACCGACGACATCGACATCATTGGCAGAACACAGCCAGCTGTCACTGGTGCGTTTGCAAGTATCAGTACAGAGGCGGCAAAAATGGGTTTAGAAGTGAATGAGGGCAAAACGAAATATATGCTGTCAACAAGAAGGGACGCACAACATCGACGAATCGGACAGAACGTCACGATAGGCAGCTATAACTTCGAGGTAGTTCGGGACTTTATCTACCTCGGCTCCGCTATTAACTCTGACAATGATATATCGTCAGAAGTCAAGCGAAGAATTACACATTACTTTGGCCTAAGGAGGCAATTGATTAGTAAGGCCTTGTCGAGAAACACCAAGGAGACTCTATATAAGACCCTCATCATCCCAGTCCTGCTGTATGGTGCAGAAGCATGGACGTTATCAAAGACGGATGAAGATCTCCTTGGTCGTTTCGAACGCAAAATTCTTCGAGTGATTTTCGGTCCCGTTTGCGTTGACGGGCTTTGGAGGAGGAGATTTAACAGCGAACTCTACGAGCTGTACAGCGACATCAACCTGGTCAGAAAAATACGGATTAGTCGTCTAAGATGGGACATGTAGAGCGAATCGACACCAACGCTCCAGCCCGAAGAGTCTTCGAATCCAACCCGGAGGGACAACGCAGTAGAGGAAGACCTCACCTAAGGTGGCGCGCGCAAGTGGAAGGGGACCTCAACCAACTTGGAGTGCGCAACTGGAGGCAGTTAGCCAAAGATCGTGCTAACTGGAGAGGCGTATTGGTTGAGGCCCAGGTCCACCCCGGACTGTAGCGCCACCTAAGTAAGTAAGTATTTGTCTATGAGATTTATTGAATGGCGTCTCATGTGACGAGGAATTGTACGATGATACGTAAATTCAATTTGTGTGTCTTTTGTGGTAGGAATAATCGGAACGGATAAAAACGATTCAAATAAACATGTCAGAGGAACAGAGTTTTTTTTTCCTTTCTGATCGGTAATAGAAAGCTCTTTTTAAATGTCTCATTAATGAAGAACAAATCCCTCATGGTGTGAATTTGGGGAAATGGAGAAAAACCATTGTGGAGCAAAATTTCCCTCTTCCTTTCAGGGCAATGGTAGAGACCTTTGAATGATATGCTTAAGCACCAGTCAACCATTTTCGACAAACTTGCAAATTATCAATTCAATACCACTGATAGCTTTGTAAATATCATAAAAATGCCCTTTCAATAAGTACACTCAGAAAAAAAAAATACTTTCTTTTGTAACTATTGCCATAGTCATTCTCTAATTTTCAATGAAATTTATCAAATGACTACTTGTGAACAAAAATATGTTGAAAATAGTTAGAAAATAGTTAGTTATATTAGAAAAAGAAAGAAACTCACTAAGTAACTATACAAAATAGTTAATTGTGACTATTTTGATATTTTAGGAGTATCAAATAATAGTCATTTGTAACTACTTAATACTCAATTCTTACTATGCTGTAGTCAACATCTATGCAAGTTGATGCAAACCATAGCAGAATGCATAGTTGAAAATGACTATGTAATAGTAAATTTGCGTGCGTCCCATCACGATCTCGTTGTTCGAATTCGATCATTTTATCGTGAGTATTTGCAGTGATAAGTTCAAAGGAATTAAAGGTAGAAAATAAGTGCTAAATAAATAGTTAAAATGTCAACTACAATGAGTAACAAAAATACAAATTATATTAGTGAACCTCCGGACTTTGAAGTGCTGGACGCAAATGGACAAACAAATTCTCTGGAGTTTCTTGCCTTCGACGGTAATGTAATACAATTGATGAATCAAACCGAAAACAATATCCAGACAACAGCTTCCAGTAAGACGCACTTTGATGAGAAGCTGCATTCTCTTTTACGCAGTTGGAATCTGGATATTCTGTATGAAAACTTTGTTCGTAAGTTTTAATTATTTTATCTTAACAAAATGGTGAATTGTTGTGAACATAAATTATAAAAACCTTGGGTCACGCGAGGGACTGTGTTTATTAGACTTAGTTTTTACGCTGTTTACTATTTATTTAATAAAAAATACATTTTTGGACATTTTTGCCAAATCAGATTCATGTTTCAATAAAAAAAACATAAGGAAAGGCTACAGTCCGCTTGAGGCGAACAGTATGATACCCTATCCATATCCCTATATGCCCCAAAGAAAAAAGCATTAAGAAGATGATGGATAGCATTTTTAGCATTTTATTTCATTCTATTAATTAAAAGAAAAAAAAAAAAGTTTTTATGAAAAACGCCCCCAAAAAGTGGGCGTAGCCAAAAACTTTGTAGGGGCGATATGATGGAAAAAATATTGGGTAAATATTTTGCTAAACATTTTTTTTCGCTTTCTATGAAAATTTTCGAAGAAAACAGCATTTTAGTGAAAAACGCCCACAAAATGTGGCAAAAAACTTTATATAACAAACTTATAAATCAGGGCAGTGCCTACATATCTTGCGAAGGTTGTAACACTCTATCTCTCTAACTTTAGCTTTAAAATGGTTTTTTCTAAATTGTGGGCGTATTCAAAAAAATTTCACACTTAACCATTTCGGAGCCCTAGGGAATATGTGGTCCAAATTTCAGCTTCCTAGCTTAATTTTAAAGGCCTACAAATTGCGTACGGACGGACGGACGGACGGACATTGCTAGATAGTCTTAAGATTTGGTCCTGATCATAAATATGTATACTTTCATGGGTCTACGGCGAATATTAAGGGGTGTTACAAACTATGTGTCAAAATTTATATACCCTTAGGGTATAAAAAATGCGTTTTTGAATCGCCTCAAAAAGAATTGTAACATATGACTACATCTCAAATTTATTTAAATCACTTTCTACGTTATGAAAAATTAGGTTATCTCAAAAGACACCCACGATTTTGATGTAATTTCACATTTTTAATTTCCAAAGAATATAATAATTGTTTTTCAAAATTACAGTTTGGTTTTGTTGATATCGTGCTTGGGTTGAAATTAAATTCAACTGGCACTGTATCAAAAAATCTGTAAGCCACTGCATATAACAATAAACAGGATTTCCATTCTAAATATTTCAGAAACTGAAATCGAAGCTGCGAAACATTTTTGAAGTGCAACCAAGCTGACTGGATAACTGACTGTTTAGCAAAGTGGGAGCGAATTTTTTTGTACAGAAAGTTGGACCTAGTAGTTTATAAATACATAAAAATATATTCCAAATACTTTTAATTTGATGTCTACATTTAATTTTATTTTTTTAAATAGATAAATAAATATTTCTCTCAATATTTTGGGGAAGAAAAATCTATGGGCCTGCTTAATAGGTGGCCAGAATTCATTTCGAAATTTCCATGCTTATTACAAAATATTAAAGGCAAAGACAACAACAAATTCTATGCTGATATTAATGAAAAAACGTTACCAAGTACCTAAAATTATAATATATTTTTAATTCGTGTTTTTGAAGCTTATTTTTCATTTTAGATTCGCGAGATGTTATTTTGGTAATATAACTTCACTATGTCTTACATATAGTTTTAAGTTTAATGAAATAAATGCTCCATTACTTCACATTCATTTTAAATTAAACAAAACATTGGTAAGACTTAAACATTTTTAGTTATTGTCTTTTCGATATAAATTCAGATTATGTATTTATAAACAATGTTTGAAAATCTTTCAGGCAGCTAGTCTTTCTCCTTATTTCGGAGTATACGCCTGAAGCAAACATTTCATATATGCAAAACGGGAAAAGCAGGTGTTTTTGTATTTTGCCATTCTATTTATTTCTAAATTAAGATTTTTTAAATGAACAACAATTTTGCGCTCTTTTAAGTATTTAAGCGTTTTAAATTTTTTTTTAAATATTTATTTGGTATTTACGTCTTAAAGAGATTTATTCAGCAAATTTGTATCTTATCATACTGTAAGCAAATAAATATTTGTAATCATTCAACAATACTGTTTAACATAGTGGAATGTTACAGCTTAATTAGTTGAAATTGACTATTAAAAAGTTGATTGAAAAACAAATTGAATTGCCAATAGAGTTGTCATATTTAACTATTTTCATTTATTACATTGACTATTTAACAGTTAATATTGGAAAACCATTGATTGACATTCGAAATGGTCAAAAATAACTATTTTAGGTAATAAAACTAACTATCGAATAGTTAATTTTGAGAAATAAATAAATTAACAATTAAAATAGTGATATTTAACTATTGTTAACTATTAAAAATAGTGTTCCCGATTCTTATCATGAAAATACCGGGAAAAACCCTATGAATCCCCTTAAGGATTGTCTCTAAAACGGTCAATTGGGCCAAAACCAAAAATTACCGAAGCATGCCTTATTCAACTAGGTATTCATCAGCAGATACAATTTCAGATTATTAAGTTCAGTAGTTTTAGAGTTAAGGGCCGTTAAGCAATATGTATGTTTATTTTGTTATAACTTAGCTCATAAGGGAAAAGGTCCAACGGGCAAAAAAAAATTCTCAAGCACCTCCCAAGGAACAGTTTTACGTCTACATCGTTAGGATAATATACATCGGCAAGTTACGTAGCTACACCATTTGCGGTTTGGGCTTCATTTAATTTTTTTTTTTTTTGTGTCGGAGGTTGCTACTATCCGATGGAGCGCTCAGACACAACTACAGGTCCATTGTACTACCATTCAGAGACCTTACATTAATGTACTTAGTTTTCCCGTCTTTCGAAGAAAAACGAGAAGGAGCTTCAGTGATAAAGAGCTTAGATGGTCGGCACTCACCACGTCAGCCCCGAAGATCCGCCACCTGATGCGAGCATAGCCCGGACAACTGCTGTGTCATCCTCCTCACCGCAAGCAGGACAGGTAGTGGTGTCGCTTAAGCCCAACACATTTAAGTGTTTAGCAAAAGCTTAGTGGCCCGAAAGGACGCCTACAAGCAGGCTACAGTCGATTCTACTCAGAGATAGAAGAAAAGATGCAGACCTTTTGCAAATGTTCGGGCGCAGTAGTTTGGTCTGTCTACATCCACCGCAATCGCGCCACCGAATCTTGTGTTCACGAGAAACCCAAGAATCGATAGACGACATGACTAAAGATGCAGGCAGACCCAACACAGGTTCGGGCCCTGAGAAAACTTCTTCTGAACCTTGCCTAGCAAACTCATTCGAGATCTCATTTCGCTGGATGCCAGTGTGACCTGGTACCCAGACAAGATTCACTGTGTTCAGTCTTCCGACCAAATTCAGAGAAAGCTTGAGTTCTGGCACTAACTTGGACGAGGTAAGAGGGTTTACAAGCGCTTTTAATGCAGCTTGGCTACCACTGCAGATGCAAATACCTCTAGCCCTCCACCTGTTGTTCACAATATAGCGCATAGCCATTAGGATGACAAAAATCTCCGCTTGGAAAACAGATGCATATTTACCCAAGGGGTAGTAAAGTCGTATGTCATCGCATTCCACAAAGACTCCAGCACCAGACCCCTGCCCGGTTTTGGAGCCATCCGTTAAAATACGATGGCATTGAATCCATGGTTCAGAGTCTGACCGAAGCCATTCCGTTACCTGTGGAAAGTTGACGTGGTTGTTTTTTCGCAGAAGGATTTCTGGTGTCATTGCATCAGACGGCGCATGTTTAAGCGAAAGATGGTTTTTAGCGTACACCCCATAATATATAAATCAAGGGGAGGAAGATTCATCAAAGCATCTAGAGCAGAGCCCGGGGTGCTAGGGAAGGCCCCTGTGCAGCCGAGACAAGCCGTTCTTTGGAGTTTGGCAAAAGAAGCAGTAACACGTTTCCGCGAAAGCCTGTTCCACCAAACAACTGATGCGTATGAGAGTAGCGGTCTAATCATGGCCGTATAGATCCAAAGGACCCAAAAGCGCCTTTACACTGCCAGAAAGTCGACAGCGCTTTATCGGTTTTCGATTCGACATGTTTGGACCATAGACGTTTTTTATCGAGGATTACACCCAGATATTTGACTTCATCGGATAAAGGGATTGTTAAACCTTTAAGCACGAGATGGGACAGACCAGTGACGATTCTCCTTCTCGTAAAGAGAACAACCGTGGTTTTAAGAGGATTCACTGAAAGCCCATTACTAGTGCACTAAACATCTTCATATAGCTGCTCAATATTAAGGATTTTTGGAGAAATATTATGTACTCACAAAAGATTACCTCCGCAAGCTAAGGGTTTCCCCCTCGGAACTACTGTCGGGTATTAGTGTACTTTGGATTTGCGGACATGTGGACATGTGTGGATTAGTAAAGTACTTTTGACATTCTCACTAGAGAAGCCTTAGTTTACGCTCAAGAAATCTTGGGCAGTTAAAAACAATATGCTTCGCGCTTACTTCGTATCCATACAGGACATTCAGGCGAATCGTCGACCCAACAGAGTTTAATTCAACTTGTTATTACCTCCTCCATGAATTTTACTTATGCATGGCGTTATCTTACAAGGACAGTATCAAACTTGGGAATGACGACTTGCGTTAATTTTTATATATGTTGTAGGGTAGCATTCCTTCATTCCTTCCCCGTCGTTTTGGAGAAAAATCAATTTAAAGCCTTAATAGTAATTAAATACAAATGATTTTTTTACTAGCCTGCCCGACTACTGAGCGTATGGTAGGCTACTTTACCCTAAAATATATGCAGATAAATTAATTCTCCTCCCCACTGTATATGTACGAACTAAATTTATTCCGGTGTGTTTTGGACAACAATGTATAAGAAAGGAAGTACTTAATTCTATCAAATCTATCAAGCCTATCTTGATGTCTCCAGAAACCTGCAAAGATTAGGAAGTGAGACACCTGACAACTCCACAATGTCTTGGAAGAAGAAACTTCCAATTGTTCTATTCCTCAAGTGAAAGAGACCCGGGCAGTGACAGAGATAGTGACGCTTGAACAGCGATGTTATTTCCTATTGCAGAAGTTTTTTGGTTCGGTTTTTATTAAATTCTGGCCAAAGTTTCCATCATATCTTACAGGATCTTGTATTCCATTCTTTCTCTGAGGTTGCAGAATGATGGTTTGATCGACTGAAGTGCCTGATCACGATCCATTTTGGATCCATTTCTTGCCAGCTCGTCGGCCATCTCATTGCCGATTATGTCCCTGTGTCCAGGAACCCAGCAAAGACATACCTTGTGTTTTGAGCCAAGTGCCTTAAACTCTAAGCGACTTTATACGAAGTAAGTATAGCAATGGATCCCTATCCAAATTGCAGTGATTTTTATAGTTTTCTGGAAAAAAATAGCCAAACATTTATCAGAATTGGATTTTGATAAAAAAAACATTAAACAATATTCCACATTTATTATCTTCCAATGTTAAAAATGCTGAAACCTCTTTTTTGTTATTTGGGAAACTCCTTGATGTGTGGTTAATTTTTTTAAACATACGTGAAAGTATCCACCGATATTCCATATTCCAGCAATTCCAATGGGGTTTTTTTTTCTTTCTTTAAAAATGGTGATATCAATTGCCTGCGACATCACTAACATAATTTAGTTTGTCAAGTATTTTTTTTGCGAATGTTGAATCATGTAAATAAGTAATAAATGGACGAACAGGCTTCTTTTTGATAAAGGGTGATTTTTTAAGAGGTTTAGAACTTTTTTTAAAAAAAAAACACAAAAAATTCGAAAAAATGAATGAAATATTTATTTGAATCGATAGTTTGAACCTTGCAATTTAACGTTTAAAGATAATTTCATGCAAATGTTGACCGCGGCTGCGTCTCAGGTAGCCCATCCGCTGAGTCCAATTTTGGCATACTCTTTCACACATATCGGCCGGTATCTCACGAATAAATGCATGGATGTTGGCTTCCAGTGCGTCAATCGAAGCGGGCTTATCCCTATACACATTAGCCTTGGCATACCCCCACAAAAAATAATCTAATGGTGTCAAATCGCACGATCTAGGCGGCCAATTGACCGGCCCGAAACGTGAAATTAACTGTTCACCAAACTCGCCTCGCAATTGCGCCATTGTTTCGCGTGCTGTGTGGCATGTGGCACCGTCTTGTTGAAACCACATATCATGCAAGTCAAGAACTTTCATTTCAAAAAAAAGCAAAAAAAAGTTTGTTATCATCGCTCGGTAGCGTTCACCATTGACAGTAACGCTGCGATTCGCATCATCTTTGAAGAAATATGGCCCAATAATGCCGCCGGCCCATAAACCGCACCAAACAGTGGCTTTTTCGGGATGCATTGGTAGCTGTTGCAATGCTTCTGGCTGATCTTCACTCCAAATGCGGCAATTTTGCTTATTTACGTACCCATTCAACCAAAAATGAGCATCATCGCTGAACACAATTTTTCGATAAAAAAGCGGATCCTCGGCCAGCTTTCCAAGAGCCCATTCACCAAAAATTCGGCGTCGTGGTAGGTCGGCTGGCTTTAGTTCTTGCACCAGCTGTATCTTAAAAGGCTTTACGCCCAAATCCTTCCGCAAAATTTTCCACGTAGTGCTGTAACAAAGGCCTAACTGCTGGGAACGGCGCCGAATCGACATTTCGCGGTCTTCTGTCACACTAGCTGATACGGCCGCAATAATTTCTTCAATACGCACAGTACGTAAACGTGTTGGTGGTTTAATGTCCAACAAAGTAAATTTGGTGCGAAATTTGGTCACAATCTTCCGAATAGACTGCTCAGAAGGTCGAGAATGCCGATCATAAAATGGAAGCAGCGCGCGATGAACATTTCGAACCGAGCACGAATTTTGATAGTAAAATTCAATAATTTGCAAGCGTTGTTCATTTGTAAGACGATCCATGGTTAAATTGCAAACCAAACTGAAGCTGTTTGACAGTGACACAAGGTACTAAACACACGTCAGCTGTCAAAACCAGTGTTGCCAAAACCAAACCAGCTAAAAAATCACCCTTTAAAAGTTCAACCAAATTTATCAATTTGCCTTTGGTTTCAATTTATATTTTTTTGTTTAAGGTAAATGAAGGTAATTCAAGACTATATACCACGTTGAAATTTGTAAGACCACTTTTTGCTGCGATATATTAGACCGTAGGACTTGCTTTTCCAAATGACCATTTAAGCTTTGCTTGTCATAGAGCTCACGATGGTCTTTCTGACCGTCTGACCGGGAGCAGTATGGAAAAGGCTAGACGGATTGGCTTCAAAGTTCGCATATAAAGGTTTTGGGATAACATCTCGCAACGTTTCTAAAAAAAATATCAATTTTCGCACGCTAAGTTGGTTGGTTAAGACTCCACCTGAGGCGCAGTTTTCCTCTACTGCGCCGTCCCTCGGGTGTGGATTGGAAGATCTTCCAGGGCGGAGCATTCACGTCTAATCTCTTTCCATGACCCAGCCACCTCAGTAATTAGACCTTCACTCTTTTGGCTAAGTAGATGTCGCTGTACAGCCCGTACAGTAAGTCGCTTTATCTCCTCCTCCATTCACCGTAGATGCAGACGGGACCAACAATTACTCCCTAAACAACCAAGAGCGGCTTCATCCGCTTTAAATAGAGTCCAGGACTGGTATTATTAGGATCCTATGAAGGGTCACTTAAGTTGTTCGAGAAAGTTATTTTTCGTTTAATCGCAGCGCTGGTATCATTGCGGAGCCTAGGTAGACAAAGTCCTTGACCACCTCAAAGTTATGTCTTTCTACAGTGATATTCTGTCCGACACGTCGGTATTGGGTGTCCATTGACCGCCAAACCCATTTTTGATTTCATAAATCTATTTACAGTTTCGCTTAACCATAGGCACATACGAACGATAAAATATCCAAGTTCATCCCAAATCAATTGACAACTCAACCGCAATTAGTCACGCTCTACACTCAGCTGTACCTATACGAAGCCAATTAGGGCACATTGCCATCGCCAATTTTAACATAACAAAAGACAAATCTATCTATGAGATTCCAATTTTGATGGTACCTTTTGACTAATGCGAAAAAAATATGATGCGAACACTCGACTCCCAACTCGGACCAGTCAGTCAAGTCTATCGACAATGTATCCCTAATTGCAGTAATAACTGCTTTTCATTGTATTAACATTTTCATTACCCTCGAGATTCGTGACGAATCGTTAGTGCAGATGTGAGACTGATAGAAGGGTGCTTGAGTGCTGCCCTCTTAATTGATTGCGTGGCAAATATCTTCAATATTGTTGATTTTCTATTTCTAAATATATAGTGATGATAAGGGGAAAGTACTCGTAGTTTTATTGATCTTCCTAATGGGCCAGTCGCAAATTTTAATTAGAGGCTATTATTTCAAAGCGAATTATTTCAATATCAATTGTAAGCGGGAGACTTTTTGACTGATGTAAAGTGAATGTGGGTTATTAAAACTGATCACTTTGTTATCCAACATATAGGTCAATAGATTGATGAAGCTCATCAAATAAAATGTTCTAATTATTCATCATCTAATGCAATATTTCTGTAATGTTTTCTGTCAATTTTGGTAAATTTTATGATAAATATTTTTTTTTAAAACTCGGCAGTGGCTCAGGGCTCTGACAAAATATCAACTAAGAAGCATTTGATATGAGTTGCACGGAACCGGAATAAAACCTTTCCGTTCTTGACAATAATATAGTTCAACACACAGCGTGTTTTTTTAGAGGTATAGAACTTCGAATTGAAATAATACACAAGAAAATTGATTTAATGTCCATCAATTAAGTTTTCTTGGAAGGATAATTTTATGTCATTAATGTTTAAATATGATTTCGGGCATGTGGCCGCCGCGGCTGGTTCGAATAAAGACAAGTCTAGAGGTCCAATTTTCAACCACATTTTCAAGCATTCAAGTCCAAGCCTCTGAAAGTTTCTGGTTTGTTGACGTAGACGAGCGACTTCACATATCCCCAAAGAAAATAATCCAATGTTGTCAAATCACACGATTTTGGTGGCCAATTGACAGGTCCATTCCGCGAAGTTATGCGCTCATCGAATGTTTCTTTCAATAAATCGCTTGTGACGTACGCTGTGTGGCATGTAGCGCCGTCTTGTTGGAACCGCATCTCATCCACATTCATGCCAACCAATTTGGGAAGAAAATAGTCGGTTATAATGGCTCTATACCGGTCTCCATTAACGGTAACTTTCTTATTTCGGAAGAAGTATGGCCCATGCCATAGAGCACAGCAAACAGCCAGTCTTTATGGATATAATGGCGTTTCAAGGGTCTCATGTTGATTCTTTTCACTCCAAATGCGGCAATTTTGCTTGTTGACGTAGCCATTCAACCCAAAATGAGCCTCAACACTGAACAAAATTTTGCGGTAAACTTCGCGAACGGAACCCTTATTTTCGAAACGAATTTGCACGATTTGCAAGCGTTGTTCATTTGTCAACCTGTTCATGATAAAATGGCAAACCAAACTGAACATAAATGGCATTAGAGTTGCCCTATTTGACCACAAAATGTCAGTCTTATCTCCATTCAAAAAACCAACCTCTAAAACAAAACACCCTTTAGAAACTTCAAGATGTTTGTAGACCAACTGTGGCTGTGGTGTACGTAACGCTGTTCCTTGCGTAATATACCGGCTCGATTTTTAGCCTGCCATCTCCAATTTGGAACATAAATCAGACGCAGATCTACTTCTACATAGTCGGTCCATCAAAGATGGAATCTACCTTGTTTTCTCATCGCCACTGGTATGGCGTCGAAGATTTAACAGTCTGGGGCGCCAATTTTCATTCAATCTAGATGGCCCAGCCAACGTAAGCGTGGGATACGCATTTTTGTTGATTGTTAAACGGTTATGTCGCTGTACATCACGTATAGATCGTCGGTGGTGGGTACTGATGGTACTAAATTTTTGCGAACATATTTTAAAGTGGAACATTTGCAAAAAGCTCCGCTTGTAGTTTTGTTAAGTTTTAGTCTCACGATGCCTAATTTTGTCTTATATTTTATAAGTGCATGCAGAGTGACTAGTACTTATCTTTCAATGGAGGGATCTTGGCTGTCATCACAGTTAGGCCGCTGTTTTACATCGACTTCGTGTTCCCATTACTATATCTTTGCAGGTCCCTCCACCTACTTCCTTCGCGATGCGGGTAGTCTTTTTCTTCTTCTTCCTCCTGAGCAAGCGTTTCTCATCTTTTCTACAGTCAACTTAGAAATTGTAAGAAGCTCTAAGTTTCTTTGCTAGAGCTACGACCTGTAAGACTCCAGTTTAGCTTCTTTTGTCTGAATATCTTAGGAGTCGAACCAGGGGCTTCTCAGATATTGTTATGAGCAACGTAGCACTTCTCTCGTTGCTTTTACGCGTTCCGCGGTCGTGGAAAGGAAAGCGCACTCGACATAGGCTGTAGAAATCGTCTTAGGTTGAAGTCGTCAAAAGCTAAATTTCCTCGCCATCCAAAGAAGCAATGATAATCATACTTGAAATTCGGCAATAACTAGGTAGTGCACGGACATCCAGTATGCTAGAGGAGTGTCTTCCGTCAATTGCAACATAATCGATTTCCTATGCATGTTTGAAAATCTGCTGAACGCCATGTGGATGCCGAGTAGGAATCGCTTGCTACTAACCACCTAGTTTCTTTCCCACTGCGAAATCGATGAGCCTGATGAGTGTAGGCTCTTTTCCTATCGTCCTACCAAACACGCTCTCTCACCCAATTTTGGTGTTGAAATCCTCTAAGACGAACGGGGCATTGTAGTCTTTTATTTTTTGTGTGGCATGCGCGCTTCTTACGATTTTATTACGGAGTTTGAGGCTTGATACGGATCTTCGTCACTCTTTCGCTGACTTTGCGAGAGCTCAAGACTTTCTGACTTAGTCGTTCTCTGGCGGTAACAAGCTTGTCTTTCTATCGATGTGCCATCGAAGAGGGCTTCTACATCCTTGCGCGGCTCAGTGGATACACGTAAGACATTGTCCTATTTGCGTTTGCAAGAATGGGGGTACCAAGATAATTTTTCATACACGACCTTCTTGTTAGCCTTTTTCAGAGCTTTATATTTTCCTTTTTTCGAACACTTTTAAGAAGGTAACTCCGGTGTATGTAAGCAACGCTCATCATTGGTTGACCTTTCGGCTGTCCAACGGGCACATCGCTGAGGTGAGGTAGCGTTTGTCCCATCAAAATAGAATTCAAAGATTTCATTGATCGTAAAATATAAGTTTAAGCTGAAGACCACAATTGTGATGCCTGAAAATATGCGGAAATCCCCCAAAGAACAAATGCAGTCACGAACAATTTAAGTAGTAGAGACTCTTCTGTAATATTATTTTGACCCTGAGCCTGAGCTGGTATAGAAAACTGAGCAAACGTCAAAGAACGATGCCACAGCGAATGTATGCCACTGTGTTTCTGTCCATAGCATACCATTAAGGGGGCTAGATATGGCCCGACATACGATCGATAAAAGTTCCTCGATGTTGTTTTTACCAATAAGTCCAAATAACCTAGGCTTCTAACCAATCAACTTACTTTACTTCACGGGCTTCCGACCCCTGAAGAGTCCCTGCCTGAGACACGGCAGCCCTCCATCCTCTGCGATCCCGGGCACGCTGCTTCCAGTTGTCCAGACCAAGCGCTCTGGCATCCGCGATGGTTTGGTCTTTAAAACGGAGGTTCGGTCTTCCTTGTCATCTCGAACCTTGGTGCTTCGCTCGATGTGGCCGAGCAAATTTAGTCGATGTTCCTTAGCTGTTTGGACTACATCCACATCTTGGTACAGCTCGTAGAGTTCGCGGTTGTATCTTCTCCTCCATTCGCCCTCCTCGCAAACAGGACCAAATTCTTTCAAAGGATCCCAGTATTAACTCTCCTTTCCTGCTTATCGTCCAGCACACGGCGCCGTATAGCAGAACTGGCAGGATAAGGGTTCTGTAGAGCATGAACTTTGTCCTTCGAGTCAGGAGTTTTGCCAAATTAGCGAAGTAGCAGCGGTTTCCTAGGATAATTCTTCGACGGATCTCCACTAAGATGTCATTTCTGGAGTTGATGTTTACCCCGAGGTAGATGAACTCCTTAACTACCTCGAAGTTGCTGCTATCAACAGTGAAATTTTGTCCTAGTTGGTGGACAGATGATTGTTTGTTTTTTGATAGCATATAACGGGTGATCCAACTAGAGATACTTTTTTCAATAGCCTTTTTTGACAGATCACGTGTGAGTCGTGTCATGCTGTCATGTTATTTTTGTTTAGTATTGTTTGGCATTTCATAATGGAAAGACTTACGCGTGAACAAAGTTGTTCAACTTTATTATGAAAATTCACGTTCTGTGAGGAATGTGTTTCGTGCACTTCGCTCAACTTATGGTCAACATAATCGGCCTACTGAGCGTACTATTCGCAACACCATCACCCTGAGAAGTGTACACGAAGACCGTAGAGAGTCGATTCGGCGCCGTTCGCAGCAACTCGGACTGACGTATGGAACTACTTGGCATTGGCATTTTACGTCAAGATCTTAAATTGAAAGCGTACAAAATACAGCTTGTGCAACAACTGAAGCTGCTCGACCTTCCCAAGCGACATCGCTTCGCTCTATGGGCTCTTGAAAAGTTCCAAGAAGATCCGACGTTTTCGAGGCAAATTTTGTTTAGCGATGAAGCCCATTTCTGGCTCAATGGGTATGTAAACAAACAAAATTGAAGAGATTGAAGAACTGCCACTAATAAACATTCTCCATTAAATTTGAATTTTCTATTTTTTTTTTTCTTTAAAAAAGTAGGGGACCTCGAAATGGATCACCCTTTATTTAGTCTTGTCCTCATTCACTTCAAGGTCAACTAGTTTCGCCTGTTCTTCAATAGCCGTGAAAGCCTCTATCGCACGGCACGACTTACCAATCAAGCATCAGGTGAAAACTATGTTGATGTTGTGCCAAAAACGCTTGCATTTGTTTCCTGTAAATCAAGTCGTCCGTTAGGCCCGACATCACTATATACGAAGTCCACTTCGCAATATAAAATTTTGCAAAATATATATATTTTCTATTAAATCTAAAAGAAAAAAAAAAGTACTATTTGAAAGTCACCCAAATACAGTTTCAATATCACAACGACCCACTTTTTCATTACACTCTCCCGTCGTCGTCGTACAGCTATAAATTAACTGCAACATTTTCCGCCAATTAATATCGATTTTCCACTTAAATTAGCTTCTTTCATCCCATAATGCCATCTTAATTAATCCCCAATGCCACCCACGAAGACCACACTACACCGAAATAACCGGAAACAAGCTAGCGCTATATGTCATTATTTCGTTTGTATCTTAAGTTCGTACGAGTTTTTATTTTAAATCAAGTGAAATCGGATTCGTGCATGACTCGAAATAAATGCAAGTTTCAACAATTAACCCAATTTTAAATGAAATTCCATTGAAACCATGTGTGAGGCTTTTCCCTCTTCCAACAAGGACTTGACCAACTTGTGGTATTTTATTACACAACAATATTTTAAATTCATGGATTCATGGAGTCTATATCTTACCTTAACACTTTGCATCTATTCACGGACATGGCGTTAATTTGTCGGCTAAATAATGTCGGTCTGGTGTAATGAAACGCAAGCACGCGTTCTAGACAAACATCTCGATGTTCACCTCTGGGTAGGTACATATTTATGCGCATCAACTCATTCGAAAAAGTATCTAAATATCAAATAAATTGGGAAAAGCTACCGAAATTCGAAATTCGAGTATTGATTTGTTTATTTTGTTGTTTGGAAGCAAATATTTGTTCTGCGGCGCGGCGAGCTATTTTGATCTGTTATATTTGAGTGCCGCTTCTGTTACATATACATACACGTATATGTGTCATGGAGGTAGTTCATTTTGTTTATCGATTTGTATGACACTGAAGAAAGCGGCTGGTATCTTTAGGTTTTAATTTTAATAAATTCAACCTCTGCCGTATCGGATTATAATTAATTCGAGAGATCAAAGCCCCCATTGAATTCACATCTGCGGCTCCTAATCACAACCCTTATCCAGAGTCCAATTAAAAATGAATTCTCCCATGGATCCCAGGGAAGCCACCACACAACACGTATCAGCATCATTGGAATCCTTGATCCTTTCAGGTGTAAATTACGTTTAACCGGATCGTTCTATCAAACAAAATAAGGATCCTTTTAGAAGGTCCCGCTTACGATAATTAACATCATGATTGTATAAAGATTTTTCTTCAGTTCCCACGCATTCCCTTCTGTGTTTCTAATAGGTTTGGGTATTTATTGAAGTGCCTCTGCGGCATCTCCTCGAAAGTATCTACTATCGCGCCGGCCAAATATTGAAGTCATTTAAGGAAAATCAAAGGCAATCGACAAGAAACCGCTACAGGTGCACAGTAGGTATCCGGTTCGGTGTACACCTACAATGCCGAAAACAGTAGGAGCTGAATCTGTTCGAGGGTGAGTGTTATTAGACGACTTGACGCCTCTGTTTTTCCATTCTCTTGGAAAAAAGATATATATATATATTTATATGTTTATTGCTTTGGGTAGTAGCTGGGTGGATATTTTAGTGGCCAATTAGTTGAATGTTTAAGGTGTTGAATTTGACGAGGCGAAGGCTTGCCTGCGTAAAGTTGCCACTTGTAAGGAGTTGCATTTTTTGATACCTATACAGGATGCCGAAATAGCAGGCAATTAGTTTAGTTGGTAGTATTAAATTATCGATTGATTATTACTTTGCATTGATGAATGGGAGTAGGAGGTTGTAATACAGTTTTAAAATATGCTTTCGATCTGCCGGAATATGTAACTTTTATGTTCCTACGTACTCATGAAGGTGTGTCACTTTTGGAATATGGCAAAAGGTTGTACCAATCAATGGTTATTTAAATAGTTTTTACAATTTGCCTGTACACGTGACATGTTATGATTCCTTGTAGAATTTATTCAGAATTCGTTGAGATCATCAACCAAATGTAGAACGCTAAGAGCACCGAAATGTTTGAAAAATTAAATTCAGCAGACTATTGGCGTACATTTAACATGAATTTAATGGATGAAAGATGTCCTCCCCGATAGACGCCTCGACATTGCATTTGAGCTTTACAAATTCTTCTAATTTCAGAAGCGAATTCGGTATCTTTTTAAAAAGTTTCCGCAGTTTTTTGCTCAGCTGTAGTGCTTCATTTTAATGATGCTGTCGCATTATTTTGTCGTTCAGTCAGGTCTAAATATTACAAGGACTATTTTTCTAGATGGAATGATTCAGAAATGTGTTATTAATAAAGAAAACAATATGAGTTTCTAAAGGGTGATTTTTTAGCTGGTTTGGTTTTGGCAACACTGGTTTTGACAGCTGACGTGTGTTTAGTACCTTGTGTCACTGTCAAACAGCTTCAGTTTGGTTTGCAATTTAACCATGGATCGTCTTACAAATGAACAACGCTTGCAAATTATTGAATTTTACTATCAAAATTCGTGCTCGGTTCGAAATGTTCATCGCGCGCTGCTTCCATTTTATGATCGGCATTCTCGACCTTCTGAGCAGTCTATTCGGAAGATTGTGACCAAATTTCGCACCAAATTTACTTTGTTGGACATTAAACCACCAACACGTTTACGTACTGTGCGTATTGAAGAAAATATTGCGGCCGTATCAGCTAGTGTGACAGAAGACCGCGAAATGTCGATTCGGCGCCGTTCCCAGCAGTTAGGCCTTTGTTACAGCACTACGTGGAAAATTTTGGGCGTAAAGCCTTTTAAGATACAGCTGGTGCAAGAACTAAAGCCAGCCGACCTACCACAACGCCGAATTTTTGGTGAATGGACTCTTGGAAAGCTGGCCGAGGATCCGCTTTTTTATCGAAAAATTGTGTTCAGCGATGAGGCTCATTTTTGGTTGAATGGGTACGTAAATAAGCAAAATTGCCGCATTTGGAGTGAAGATCAGCCAGAAGCATTGCAACAGCTACCAATGCTTTCCGAAAAAGCCACTGTTTGGTGCGGTTTATGGGCCGGCGGCATTATTGGGCCATATTTCTTCAAAGATGATGCGAATCGCAGCGTTACTGTCAATGGTGAACGCTACCGAGCGATGATAACAAACTTTTTTTTGCCCGAAATGGAAGTTCTTGACTTGCATGATATGTGGTTTCAACAAGACGGTGCCACATGCCACACAGCACGCGAAACAATGGCGCAATTGCGAGGCGAGTTTGGTGAACAGTTAATTTCACGTTTCGGGCCGGTCAATTGGCCGCCTAGATCGTGCGATTTGACACCATTAGATTATTTTTTGTGGGGGTATGCCAAGGCTAATGTGTATAGGGACAAGCCCGCTTCGATTGACGCACTGGAAGCCAACATCCATGCATTCATTCGTGAGATACCGGCCGATATGTGTGAAAGAGTATGCCAAAATTAGACTCAGCGGATGGGCTACCTGAGACGCAGCCGCGGTCAACATTTGCATGAAATTATCTTTAAACATTAAATTGCAAGGTTCAAACTATCGATTCAAATAAATATTTCATTCATTTTTTCGAATTTTTTGTGTTTTTTTTTTAAAAAAAGTACTAAACCTCTTAAAAAATCACCCTTTATATCTTCGCATACTCATGGGTTGGAGAATCTAAGCTTTGCAGGCCCAAGTAGGGCCGTTTACGCCTAATATTTTTATTTAATTTTTACTATATAGGATAAATCATTATATAGAATTTCACTACACGTTTACTGGATGTTATTTAAAAATATATATTAAAGCTTACAGACGTTTAAAACCAACGTTCATCGGTATCTTCCTTACATTCTTAATGTCCGCATTGTGTCACTTCATTATCATCTTCTTCTCTCTATTTAACGACGAGATTATAATCAGGATTATAGGGATCATAACCCTCCCATTTTGGATCACTTCATCATTGAGGCCAATCAAATGCTGGTGTTTCTGCATTTGTTTTTATGCCTGCCTCTCTTACGCGATTGTACATGATAATACCAACTGAGTCGAGATGGGTTCTTTGACGTGGAGGCTTCCTCGGATTCTGGAACTTCTAATTCGATCAAGCTTTGTTACTCCTGCAGTCATGCGAAGCATCTTCATCTCAGGTGCTGTCAACTTGCCCTCATACCTTTTGTACATTGTCCAGCATTGTGAACCGTATGTGAGCACCAGATGCACAACTGTGGTGTAGAGCCTTCCTTTCGGTTTGGGGAACATTTTTCAGTCACAGAAGATGGCAGAGTTTTCCTGCCACTTCATCCACCCTACGCTTACACGATGATTGATGTCGTCATCGCTGTTGATCTTTTCACACTTAGGAACCACCACCTCATTCAAATAAATGTCTGGAATGGGTTGGCTTGGGTCAGAGAATGGCCGGTACAGATACTCTGTCTTTTTTTGGCTAATACGATACCCATTCCCTTCTAAAACATCTACCCAAACATCAAGTGCTCGTTGCAGGGAAGTCTGATCATCACTTTGCCATCGTCGGCAAAGAATAACTGATGCACTTTGTCACTTTTTTAGTGCTCGTAAGTAAAAAAAAATGGAGTAACGAACTCGTATTATAGTCTTGTTCCTTCTTGTTCGTTCCCTTGTTCAAAATCAGCCAGCACTCAATCAACTTATATACCTATATTTTAAATTGCATCTGTGCATTTGAACGTTAAATTGAGCATAAAATAGCGTCTTGGAACTTGTCTAAGTCTTTTTTGGAAAAGTAAAATATTTACAACTTCCTCCCACCAAAAAAAAAAAAAGTCAGAAAATTTGCATTCGACACAAATAATGGTGTTGATTGCGGCTTGTTACCTTCTTGAAAAGGAATAATAAAATATTTATAAAATCGCCAGAAGCAACCAGTTAAGCAGAGCCACGTATTTTAACCAGATGAACGTTTTTGACAAATTGTATTCGGTAATTTGAAAACATAGTTTGTGCGCATCCCGTTTCCAATAAAACGAGTGCGGTGATGCATCTTCTTGGATACTTTTATATTAATGTTAAACCTTCTTCCTCGGAGCCAGTGCGTTTTGGTGTTTGGCAAGCATAATTTCCACGTAGATATATGTAGATTTTATTGATAAGAAAAATGGTCTCACAAGAACTACAATCCTTAGACGTTAGCGTTTACTATACTTTCATATCTGGAGCTATTGCTCCATGCAACAATAATACCTGGTTACAAAAAGCCTGCGTTATAATAATCCATTTTTTATTCTTCAAACGTAACTATACTTTTTGCTCTTCGAGAATACGGACGAACGAGTTACAGTAGCCATCCGCCCCCCAACACCCGCCGCCCTAGCAACCCGCTAATCCATACTCCAGAACAACGAACTAATATTTTTTGTAATATAAGATTAAGCTTTGTTATCACAGCAAATTCATTCCCACGAATTCAGGTTTTAAGCGAGAGGTCGCTGGTTCAAATCCCGACCTGTACCACCTGAAAGTTTGTATTCGCTGCCCCACCTCTGGCGAATGTTTTACAAACATCCAAGAGTAACAACTGTCATGAGAAGCTTCTCAAAAATTAATTGCCGTTCGGAATCGGCATTCGCCAACACAGTGGTTGGGGAAGCTAGGCCTTGGGTCCTGTATGGACCGTTTACGACCAATATTTATTTTATTTTTACGGCTTTATTACTAAGAGCAAACATTCCCATTAATTATGGAACACAAAGTTGTTCAAGTGTCACTCCAATTTTCCAAGATAACATGTTGGCATAACATCGGTACTTCACGGTTCCTCACAAAAAGAGGCAAAAAGGGCCAAATTGCAGCTGTGAGGCGGCCAATTGACATCTTCGCGATCTGGGAATTTTGTGCGCCAAATTTCGATTGTGGTATGTGCTGTGTGGAATGGCGCACAATCCTGCATGAACCAGGATCGTGCAAATCCATGTCTTCAATTTAATTAAAAAAAAAATGTCGTTTAACATGGCTTTGTAACACTCATCGTTGACAGAAACGTTGTTCGCAGCCTCAATTTCGAAGAAAAATGTTTCCTGAATTGAGTTTCACATTTTCGACTATAGCAGCCATATTCTCGCAACAGCGCACCGTACTGTTGGGCTACAAGCACTCACTTTGGAAATAAGTTTTCAATATTGCTCAAAGTTGTTTAAGCGCAAGGTGACTCATTTCGTTTCGCGGAGGTATGATACACACTTTCTGTCATACACACGAGCGGGAAACAGCTATCAGTTTCAAAATAGGAGTCTGATATACTCCAGGCAGTTAGGTAGTGAAGGGTTTAAAATTTTGAGATTTTGTATCAAGTTCAAAGTTAAAACTTTTTTGCACGTTTACAGCGTCTTCTATTTCAATATCGTCAATCCCAGAGAGCTTGGTCGATATAAATGGCATTAGCCCAGTATCACAGAGGATGGAATGCAGGGTCTCTTCACTTCATCATCGGGACGCGATGTTAGTGATCCGCATCTGGCCAGAGATCCACTGCTTTGTCATTCCCTTCTACTCCAACGTGTGCAGGAACCCAGCAGCGTGATGACGTATAGTCCTGACCAAGACCTAGTGGCAATCTGAGAAGCATTTCGCGTTTACAAGTTTGGAGGCGATTGCTTAAAGCAAATGGCTATTTCCATCGATAGAATAGTCTTTGCGTCTAAACCGTATCAATAACATGTTGAAAGACACTGCAGTGATTAGTCAGTCGATTAGAATGGTTAATATTTAAGAATAAAAAAAAATTTAAGAATATGAATTTTTAAATCGGTTTTTATACAGGCAATATATCTTGTCTGTGGAATCGTCGATGAAGCGTAATAGCAAATCCTTTTGGAATTACATTCGATTCGAAAAGAAATACCACAGGCTTTCGTAAGGTAATGGAATCCGAAGATGTAAGTTCAACAGATTTGAAAAGTACGTGTAATTTGTTCGCTGATTTCTTTGAGTCAGTGTACAATAAGTCGCATGTGCAGGTAACGGGAAATCATAACATTATGATTCCTGAAGTTCTGGACATCGGTGTGTTGCAATTCTCGGATGACGATTTAATATATAATATATAATTAAATAGCAACCCTGGCCCAGATGGGATTCCTGTGGTAATATTAAAAAAATGTTTATCATCCGTTTTTCATCCACTTAAAATCATTTTTAACCAGTCTCTTGTAACTGGGAACTTCTTAAATGAATGGAAATATTCGTTCATAACACCTATTTATAAAAGCGGTTTAAGGCAAAAAGTAGTAAACTATCGGCCTATATCAAAGCTTTCTGCAATACCAAAATTGTTTGAAAGTATTCTTAAGGACGAACTCTTTTTCGCGGTAAAAGAAATTATTTCAAATAGTCAGCATGGCTTTGTTCGTGGTAGATCATGTTTGACTAATTATATATTTAATAGTTTTGATGAACGATTACAAGTTGATGTACTTTATACTGACTTTACGAAAGCGTTTGACATCACGCACTTCTTTTGGCTAAGCTAAAGTCTTTGGGTTTTCATTCATCAATGCTAAAATGGTTTCGTAATTACCTGACTAATAGAAGGCAAATGGTTAAAGTCGATGGTTTGACTTCTCGCGTTATAGAAGTTACTTCCGGTGTTCCACAGGGCAGTCATTTGGGCCCGTTGCTATTTATATTATTTATAAATGATGTTCACGAAATATTTCAATTTTGTAATGTTTTGACTTTCGCCGATGATTTGAAATTATTTTCGCGGATAAAAAATGTATCTGATTGCATTCGTTTTCAATCAGATATTAATAGATTGTCCGAGTGGTGCAATCGTAATGCTTTGAAACTTAACATTTCTAAATTTAAAGTTTTTTCTGCATATCGTATTAGTACTACAATTTGATGAAGTGAAAGATCTTGGTGTCATATTTGACACTAAGTTAAGTTTCTTTTTTTATTATGATTATGTCATTGCCAAGTCTAACTCATTGTTAGGCTTCCTTAAACGTAATAGTAAAGACTTTAGAGATATAAATAGCCTTAAAATTATTTATTGCTCGTTAGTCAGACCTTATTTAGAATATTGTTCCGTAATTTGGGATTCGCCATATGCAGTTCACGAACTTAGATTCGAAAGAGTCAAACAAAAAAAAACTTCACGAGGTACGCGGTTCGTAAATTAAATATGTTTGATGAGCTTCCTAATTATGGCAGAAGGTGCAATTTAATTGGTCTGCAAACCTTAAGTTTCAGACGCGATGCAACTTCCGTCATGTTTATTCGCGATATTCTTAATTATCATATTAATTCACCAGAATTGATCTTTCTTTTAAATATATATGCTCCCCAAAAGTCACTGCGGGTTAGAAGCTTATTTTATACAGATAGGCATAGAACCAATTATGGTAATAATGAGCCTATTACAAGGTGCATAAGCACATTTAATGAATTCTGCAACGAAATTGATTTTTGCTTGTCGCGAGCAGATTTTAAAAAGTCCATTAATGCATTTACTTTAAATTAATTATATTTGTAATTACTTGAAATAGTCTATAAGCAAGTCTTTGGGCAAGTGCCCAGGGCCCCGCGATCGATAGGGGCCCCCTCACATCAACAAAGTCAATAGTTCCTGTCAGATCACCAAACGATAACCAATATTTATTACAAAAAAACTTATATAATTCGAAGAAATCGAACCTAAATTACTGACTACAATACCAACTTACTAGCTTTTACATGCGCGAAGTTATTCTCCTCTCGCCCAAAAGTTAGGCTTTCCGACTGCAGCATGCTTAGATAAATTTAAATATTATAATGGTATACTAAGCGCACACACATTTTAAAGAAATATCATCAGTAGTACACTCATAAGTCATAAGTGTGTCTCGCTCCATTTAAATTAAGCGAACGAAACGAATCATGAAGCTCCAAGTTGAACGTGACCGAACGTGAACGACTCGGCGGTCGGGAATTCCCCTGAATTTGTATGTGGTGTTGTGACGTTTGTTGTGTTTGTAGTTGTTATTGATTGTGTTCTGAGGTACCTATTCTTTAATTAAATCATCGTTTACTTGTTTCCTTTTGTGTTAGCGACTATTTTCGGTGTAAAAATAAATACCTGCTGAATTATAGTATAATGTCGAAACGCATATATCCTAGTGGATCTGAAAAAACGGAAAAAAACTGTACATCAGAAGGAAGTAATTGAAAAGTTACCAAAATTAACATCATATTTTGCTACTACTACTGGAGGAACTTCTGTAAGTAGCAACCAAATCAAAAATCTTCCAAATGATGAGTCGTGTCGTTCACAAATTGAGGAAATTTCTGAATCCTCATCTTCAACAATTTCCACCAGCTTTGGAAAAGACAAAGAAAGCGACGAAAGAGCAACAAATTCGGTGATTTCACAAATAGCTACAACTGTGTCAGTAGAACAACAACAGTTTTCCAACCCGGAAGAAATATCACACGATCTCGCCGATTATTTTCACGAAAATTTTACAGAAAAAAATCGCGAAATATTGATTCGTAAGGGATCTGCATATTTTCAAAATAAAGATTCTGACTTTTCCGATACATCCAGAGCCTACAAAGATGGTAATAAATCGATAACAAGGTATTTCAACAAAGCATTATTTATTCGCAAATTGAAGAACAATGAAAGCGTCGAAAGAAAATGGTTGTTGTACTCGCCATCCAAAAAGTGTGTATTTTGTTTTTCATGCTCTTTGTTTAACCCATCTGATGTAAATCTATGCTCTTCGAGTGGATGTAATGATTGGAAGCACATTAATCACATAATTTTAGCACATGAAAATAGCCCAGCACATAGGCAATCTATGATGACTTATCTAGCACGAAGTAAAGCGGTTGGTAGAGTAGATGTTGACTTGTTATCTCAACATTACAACAAGAAGTGGATTATTGGAGAAATGTACTTAAACGGATTGTAGCTGTTGTAAAATTTTTGGCATCGAGAGGGCTTTCGTTTCGCGGTGACAATGAAATCCTAGGATCTCCTAATAATGGAAATTATTTGGGATGTGTGGAATTATTGAGTGAATTCGATCCATTTATAGCAGATCACTTAAAAAAATTTGGGAATCCTGGAAAAGGTAACATTTCTTATTTATCAGCGAATATTTGTAACGAGTTTATTGACGTAATGGGAAAACAGGTTCTAAAGAAAATTATAAATGAGGTTAAATTAGCAAAATATTTTTCCATTAGCGTTGATAGTACGCCCGATCTGTCCCATGTTGACCAGCTAACTTTTATAATTCGATACGTGAATGGCAGTGTTCCTGTTGAAAGGTTTCTGAAGTTTATACCTATTATAGAGCATAAATCTGGGTATTTAGCGGAAACCATCTTGAATTTTTTAGATAACCATGATATTCCCATAAAAGATTGCAGAGGACAAAGCTACGACAATGCTTCAAATATGTCGGGGAAGTATACTGGTCTCCAAGTAAGAATCAAGGAGAAATGTGAATTTGCCACTTTTGTACCATGTGCGGGACATTCATTAAACTTAGTAGGTGTACATGCTGCTGGGTGTGTATCGGAGGCAACAAAGTTTTTTGAAATGGTTCAGAAAGTTTACAATTTTTTTTCGGGCTCTACTCGTCGGTGGAATATATTGACAGAACATTTAGGTTCAAAAAAAGTTGTTAAAAGTCTTTCACAAACCTGATGGTCAGCCCGAGCAGATGCAGTAAGCGCCTTGCATGAAGGTCATGAACAAGTTATAGAAGCTTTGATATCCATCGCAAAAGATACAGAACAGGCACGAGAAACTAGAGACGAAGCCCTTAGTCTGTCCAGAAAAATGGGAAAACTAGAATATATTATACTAACGGAAATTTGGAACTGTATATTGGAAAGAATAGACAAAATAAGTAATTATCTTCAGAAAGAAACAATAACACTGGACGTTGCAACTAATATGTTTACTTCACTTGATGGTTTTATTATTAATCTCAGGGATAAATTTGATTACTTCGAATCGTCTGCCAAAGAAAGAAACCCGGAATCTGACTACAAGGACCTATCTCAAAGAATAAAACGCAGAAGTTCTCGCCAGAGTTTTTTTGATGGCTCTGCGCCGTCAGTCCAACTGAATGGAAGAGAGAAATTTAAAATAGAAACCTTTCTTCCCATAATTGATACCCTCAGCGTTCATTTAAAACAGCGATTAAGTTCGTATAAGAATATCAGTAAACGTTTTGATTTATTTTTTTGCTTGGAAACTCTGAGTTCTGAAGAGTTGAGACAAAGTTGCAAAGAATTTGCTGAATTTTATTATGAAGATATTAATGAGAAAGAGTTAGAAATAGAATGTTTGCATTTAACAGAATACTTGAAAATTGTTGACAGTGAAAATAAGGATTGTATATTAAAAATATATCAACTTTTGAATGAAAACAACATTGAAGACACATTTCCAAATGTAGAAATCGCATTGAGAATCTTTTTAAGCATGATGGTAACTAACTGCAGTGGGGAACGTTCCTTCTCCAAATTAAAAAGAATTAAAAATGAATTGAGAAGTACGATGCTTCAAGAAAGATTAACCAGTTTGTCGCTGATGTCCATAGAATCTGATATGCTTAAAAGCATAGATTTTGAAGAAGTGATTAACGATTTTGCCCATCTGAAATCTAGAAGGGTTCCTCTTCAAATAACATAGATTTTTAAACACTAACCTGTAAATGCTAAAAGAGTTGCTTTTGTGGACTATATTACATTTATATCTATTCGTTTCATGTGATTGTTAATAAAAATAAATACTTAAACTTGTTTATCTACTTTCTTTGTCTATTCTAACAAAATAGTGTTCTGTCAAAGTCATAGGGGCCCCATTATCCTAATATGCCCAGGGCCTCCAATAGGTTAAAGACGGCCCTGTCTATAAGATGAAGATCGGTAGATGAAGCTTAGTCGCGCAACAAACAACCGTTGCGTAAAGCGATACTGAGAGCTTACACTTACAATTAGAGAACGTAGTGTTTTGTATTTTGCTCTGTGATGGTATTAAAAATAAAAAAAAAACAAAAACAAAATATTCTCTGAGAAGCCGTGAGCTCCTGTATGTCTTTGAATCAACCAAGTCCCAGTCCTATCTTCCGAGTATAGTGACTCTGAATTTTTTTCAAGGTCATACCTTGGTTCAGTATCAGTAAGTGACATGAGTCCCTTCCGATCAAATTTTTTAAATATGCTTAATTGTGCGCTTTGATCAGACAACTGAAACGTTAGAATAGGTCTCACGACCGCGGTGTACAATGTTCGCTTGTAATTTACAATTTGTTCCCAAACGTTTTTCTGCATGCGAAAAGGCATTTAGCTCCGTTTGCAGTTCAATTTGAAAGTGAATACTACTCCCATGTACTTGTTATCGGTTGAAAGATTAGGACGTTCACCTTTCATCTTAGGTGGGCTCATTTCGGAACCCCCAAGTCAGTCTAAAATCGACCAATTAGACAGCATTTATGAAGACATTAATATAACTTTTCGGTCGATGACGTCCGCTGATGCATAAACAGTCCAAAACCAAAGCTAAAGCTGTAGGTAAATCAATTATTTTCTTTGCTTCAAATTTCCAGTTTTTGACACTTTACCAACTGAACTTGGAATTTTTATCCACAAAATATTGTCTTAACAAAATTCTCTTAGGAGTTTAATATTTTTCAGTTTTCCATCACAAGAAACTTCGATTTCACAACAAATCAATATGTCCGTTTGCGCTAAGAAATTACTTGAACACACCTCTTTATCCGTTCACCATGGTTTTGGATGACTAATGGCAAAATGGCGATGGAGAACGTTCACTGTTTTGACACAATCACTTTTCCGTTTCGTTGGTATAGAGCACTTTGAAGAAGGAGATCTAACAGTGAACTCGATTGCAAAACGGGTGGCGTTGTACTGCACAGAAAAATACGCATAGATCCAGCTCTAACTTTGAGGATATACACTTAAAGGGTACGCCATCTAACGTTTTCTTTTTTAACTAGTGCTTATTTCGCGAATGGTAACACTTAGCTCATGTCTGATTTGACAGATAATTAGCTTATCCTTCCGCTGAACGAATATGGTTGTGTGTATGCTTGAACAACGCTGGGAAATATTGCGACATTACTTTGAAAATCATGGTAATGTTGCAGAATGTGTGCGAAAATTACGTACGGATTTTGGAAGAAGAGAAGCACCGTCAGCTCCGTATGTTCGTTATCTTGTGGAAAAAAGTGAAAGAAACTGGCATCCTCATCGATAAACCAAAGCTTGAAAAGCCAAAAACAGTGCGTACACCCGAGAAGATTGCTGCTGTGGCAGAAAGTGTGCGTGAAGCGCCATCAACATCAAATCACCGTCGTTCTCAACAATTGAACATTTCGGAGACATCATTGAGACGAATTTTGCATAAACACCTTGGTATGACGCCATACAAAGTCCAATTGGTTCAGGAGTTGAAGCCAACTGACCATCCAATGCGTTTTCGCCAAAAAAAAAATCGTCTTTTCAGATGAAGCTCATTTTGATCTTGGCGGGTATGTAAACAAGCAAAATTGTCGCATTTGGGGCACAGAAAACCCGCACGCATACATTGAAAAGCCGATATACCCAAAACGAGTCGCTGTTTGGTTCGGATTTTGGTCCAGAGGCATAATTGGGCCATTTTTCTTCGAAAATGAGCAAGGAGTGGCCGTTACAGTCAATGGCGATCGTTATGTTCACAAAAATTGAAGAGGAGGATATTGGCAACATTTCGTTTCAACAGGACGGCGCTACGTGCTACACTCGATGTTTTGCGCCCTGTTTTTGAAGATTGCATTATCAGCCGCAGAGCTGATGTCGTTTCGCCACCGCGGAGCTGCGATTTGACACCGTTGGACTATTATTTGTGGGGTGCCGTAAAAGATAAGTGTTACGCCGTCATGCCAGAAGACAATTGACGCTTTAAAGGACAATATTCGTGAAGCCATTGGTGAAATACAGCTGCACACGATCGATAATGTGCTTAAAAATTGGACCGATCGTGTAGGCTACTGCAATGTTGAATGAAGTTATTTTGCCATTAGTAACCGGAAGGATTGTACTTTCAAAAAAAAAAAGTTATTTGGCGTGCACTTTATTTTTCGTTTCAAAAAACAATTTCGCAAACAACAAAGTATGTGCTGACATCGACCACACCGACATTAGTTCTTACTAGTTTCACAATAACAATCTGTAACCCTATACCAAGGTCAAACCATAATGCTTATAAAATAATCTAACTACCAACGACACATGATCCCATTGAAATTAATGGATTTATTTAATGAATGCGAACATAAATTCCGCTAATCGAATACAGTATTATCTGCTTTAAACGGCCTATTAGACATTAAATTATTTAAATTCAAACTTCCTGCTTCACTTTCAATGTTAATCATCACAACGATACTCCAGCTAAATCACATTTGCAATTAAAATTGACTTAACGATGTCGCTGATAAGTGAAATACATGTTCATGTCCAAGTGTCCACCTTATTTAACAATTTAATAATAGCAATTAGCATTCACACAAAAACCAGCTCGCCCATCCTTGATGTGACAAATTCTGTTGATTTTTTTTGTTGTTTTCTCTCTAAATAAATTACCAACCACTCAATAAATTTCAGCCTCCCCGCCATTAGTTTGATAGCAAAAATAAAAATACAATTTCCACTTAAACGAATATAATGTCGTAGAAAAGTCATAAAATTTAATTTAATTATCTGCACACACACACACCTACCTACTCAGAGCTTGGCAGATAATAATTCACTATAGGTATACTATATGCATTTTGTGTGTATTAATTAAATAAATTAAGCGCCGCGCACACGTACAAAGATTATGTAGATTGGTATAGGCACCTAGCTACTTATGTGTGGGCCTAAATTGTTAGCTACCAACAAATCTACCCACAAGCAAATAACAACCCACCCATTTAGCCCCCACAATAACGTGTCCAATCAATTCATCAATCACAAAATCACAATTAATTGCTGGGCAACGGGACCCACGACACTCAGTGCGGGGCTAAATTATGGATATCAATTTATTCTTCAACTGGACAGACAAAGATATGATGTGAAATGGAATCCACATCTCGGAGAGGGGATACCTACCACCGACTTGAACAAATATTCAAAACACTTAAAAGTTTATGTTAAACGTAGACGTAGGTATGCGCTTGGGGCGTATTATAGCCGGAATCTTCACTCTTTGCTCCCCCCAAACACCGACCGTAGAACGATTTTCATAGTGAACGCGCCTTCCCCGTGCCGCCGTCGCCTTTGCTTCGAAACAATTGAAGGAACAACTCAAACGGCACCGCATATTGTTACTTCTAATTATCCCAAAACACCGACAATACCAAGGAGTATGAATGAGAAACAAATACTTATATACCTATGTATCTGATGGATAGAAAAAAAAGTATCTACCAGATAATATACCGAGTGGCGTCAATTAACCAACCCACCAAGCAGCATCAGCGCACAAGTTGAAGAAGGACAAACTCATCGTCGTCAGTGGTGGAAAGAAGCTAAACTCTTCTTTGCAACTGTCCTATCTGTATGATGTTGGACTGTGTGGATGGAAATTTTTTAAGGTTAAGCAGTTTCTTGTTACTCATCCAGATTGGTTTTAAGCAAAAAGATACAAAAATATCTATAAGATACAAAAGTATCTTTTAGATAAAAAAAAATTATTTGCGTTCAAATGCTTCTTTTTTATTGTTACTACAGAAGATGGCTGAAATTCCCGATATTTTGGGTAAATTTTTTTCTCCAAAACTTCTTTCCCGGTCTTAATTCGATCAAAAATAAACGTATCTATGTCACCATATCGTTGTAAATTACAAAAAGGCCCAACTCCACCGAAAAGCCCTTAACTGATGATCGCCATAATTACCCAAGCAGAACCACCATTGCGTTTGCGAACGCGTCTGCCATTGGCTGCAACTTTTTCAAATCCAAAAACGCCTATTTACCATTGTTCTTCTCTTCCACACATACACAACCAAGGTCTAACCAGAAAAAAAAGGGGAAGGAATTCTCTTCACAATTAGACCATCTCTGTTTCACGCACACCTTTTGCATTCTACCTCTGACTCTTGCGCCTTAGTACGAAAAACCGGATATATCTGTCGGCTGGTTATGTGAACGAGATGGAATACTAAGTGGGAATCACAGCCTTGTCTAGTTAGCTGTGTTTGCTGCTGCTTAACAATCTTCAATCTAGTTGTGAACAGTTGATTGTGAATCGTCGTGCAGAGAGGTCATATGGATTTTTCAAAAACCTGACGTGTTATAGCGAAAAATAAATTAAAAAAAAAAATCGTAAACACCTAAGAAAAAAAAAAGTATAAATACCCACAGACGGGTTGTTGTGTGAAACAAGAAAAACTTGTGTGTTGTGTTTGTTTTATTCCTGCGGCTAAGTGGAGTAGTTTAGCTAAAGAGGTACTACCTAGTTACTTAGTGACATCTGCTAGATTAATTAAATTAATTGACTTCAGTGACAAGTGAACATTTAGATTTTCTTGTGAATTAAAATTGCAATAACGCATTCGCGATTTGAAGTTAATTTTAATAAAAATTAAGTTAATATATTTGCAATGCTTTGTCCACCGACAATAAGACCACCGAGTCCGGCTGAATCGGAAATTTCAGTCGGCGCTCCAAGTCCCCTTCCCAGCCATCACCATCATCTACATCATTCGCAGCATCATCCGTTGCAAATGGGCGGTCGTGATGAATACTTTCAGCCGTTAAAAAGGCTAAAAATGGTCGAAACTCGGGAACGCTCTGTAAGTCCGCCACCGCCGCAGCCAGCACCAATAGCACTGCAGCCGCCGGCTACGACAACAAATCAAAAGTCAAACATCGAAGGTGTTAAAAGTTTTTCGATCGCCGATATCTTGGGACATGACAAAACTAACAGAAACGCTGCCGCAGCAGCAGCCGCCGCCGCATTTCCACATCCCCAATTGGATGTAGCTGCCGCAGCGGCAGCTGCAGCTCATCATCCAATTCTGATACCAGCCACACAGATTGTTCGTCCTTGGGATCATTTATTGGGGCCCATTCCAGCTGTGAGACCATTCATTCCACCGGCATTGTTGCACTACGAACAGCGTCTCGCTCTGGACTATCATCGTCAGCTGCAGGAGCACTTTAATGCCCAGGCTCAGCTTCTGCGACACATGGGAATGGATATTATTCCGTCGGAAAGTGGCTCAGAACGCTCCAGCTCGGCTGCTAGTGATTGTTGTTCGCCCGAAATTGCGGCAAATCGATTGTCAGGCGATGCTCATTCGCAAAATCATAGCGGACATAATCGTCACTCACCGCCACACGGAAATGGCCAACAGAATGGATCGTCATCGTCCTCATCGTCATCGTCGGCAGCGAACCAGGCTGCAGCCAATGCTGGCAGTGGAAAATCAAAGCCAAACGGAACTCCTCTGGATGCACTATTCCAGATGACAACAAAGGACTTTAGTGAATCTGAAGGTGAGTTGAAACGTAAGTCATAAACCGTAAGAGTTGGTGTATTGTTTGCCTTTAGCTTTGCCGAGAAATACTTTCTTTAGGTACCTCTCTAGAGTAAGCGCCCGAGCATTGAAATGCTTCATGATAGCTACTTTTAAGGGAATTAAATTTCACAGGACCAATTTCACTGAGGGACTTTCAAGAGGACTGACAAAGCCTTTCCTTGTTTTTCAAGTATTCAAGTCAATAAGATTTGATTGATTTCTTTCTCATATCGCATTCAACTGATACACTTAGGGCCATTAGAAATCCAAAAAATAACATTTACCTTTTCATATCAGAAGTTCGCTAGTTCATATTTATTTGTAACTTATTGTGCAAAGCGACGGCATGCTCATCGAAGTCGTATTTTGAATAAAGTACATTTCTTCCATGAATCAGGGTTGTGAAAGCGTTCAACACTCAGAACAAAGTAAATACTCTAAGGCTGTGAACAAGGTGACGCTGCAATATATTTTCAGCAATATTTGAGTCCTGAAGTACTCCACTCATTTACCGTCAAAGTTTCATATTCTATTGGGTGAATCTCGCTAAAGATTCTTTTAAAAAAAATCAAATGTGACTCAAACTCAACTCCTTGTAAGATCAGGATTAGGTCTGCATTTCTAGCACAAATAAATGATGACCTTTGTAGCTGCAAATAAAGAATCCATTTGGCGTGTTTGATAGCTGATTTTATTGGGTTAACTTCTCACGTCTTATTTACATTTTGAACTATTTTTTACTTTGATATCAGCAATTATTTTATATTGTCATTTTTTTCAAAACTAACATAGTTAGAATTGCTACTTGTAAAAAATAAATAAATACATATCAGGCGTAAACGGCCCCAACAGGACCCAGAGCCTAGCTTCCCCAAACATTGTGTGTGCGAAGATGTATTTTTCTGATACCAATGGAAGGGATCTACATTGCTAATTTAAATCCAATTCCGAACGGAAATTTGCGGGTCGGATTTGAGCCGTAGAACCCTCGGTTAGTAGTCCAACACTCTTAACCACTGAAGAAAAATCAATTCTATTAGAGACAACATCCTTCAAGAAAATTTTATTTAAAATGAGCGTATTTAGGCCTAATAAACAAGGCAAACAAAATATTATAAGATTGAAGCTCAGAGCAAGGCGACTGAAGCAATTTTGAACATGTTTAACTAGGAGTCAAAAATATAAAGAACCTCTCTAATCGGGATCTTATAAGATAGCACTAAAGAGTTTTACCCGCAAATAAATCACGAAGATCTTGCGAATATCTTTTAATAAAAGCTAGCAGCGAGGAAGATTTAGAGACGATGTGATCAATACTTAACGTACTATCGAGAGTACTCCAGGAATGAAGCAAGTGACTATGAAACCGAGAATTCATGTGAACTTTCAAATAAGAACCATAAAGCAACAACAAAAACAAAATCCATTTTATGTCGGAAATGTTGGGTACTTAAAAATTAAATTTCGGAATCATCTGCAAAAAAATAGACATTCGCACTTTTTGAAAAGCTAAGTCCTAAGTTGCGGTTCGAGAAAAAAATCTATTCACCAACGTTTGGCTTGATTTCCTATTAATAAGGAGCGATTCATTATCTATAAGGCATTTACGAAGTCAGAGTAGTCATACCGTAACTTTAAGGACGATAGCAGCCAATCTCGTTTTGAATCTGCTTCACGTAATTCTATCGCTATCGATAGACGGAACCTATCATTTTATTCAAACAAAGTCTGAGATTTCCAAACTAAACTGTCAAGACATTCAAGGTACATTCTGGCAAAGAAAATAAGTTTTTATTTTGTTCCGGCGGAGTTAAACTTGGAAAAACCGATTTTAATAGATGATACAATAGTTGGAAGATTCTGAATGAAGGATGAGCTAGATGCCACATACAATTGGCTTGTCAACCAGACAGGACCGTCACTGGATTTATCAATCCCGATGATACATCGAGCAGTTCCGATCCTGACGTCATGTTTCACCACTTATTCTAGAAGCATGGAACTTCGTTTTAGGAATTACGGATGCATGCTCTTGGTTTATCGGACAGCGTTTCAAGAACGTGACTACCTTTTACTGGGCCAAGTATATTGCAAAGCTACGTTTGAAAAATACCGATCCGAAGGAGAATCCAAAGCTATTCGCAAATTACTTTGCGCACTCTTACGATTTGAACACTATTTTGAATGGAATTGAGTTCCAAGTAAAGATCGAAAGATCATAATATCGATGCTAATAAGCTATCGCTCAAAAAACGCAATCGTTCTGTCGATTATTGAGTTACATGAAGCAAATTTTGAATCGTCAAAAAAAATATCGAGCAGGCGATGCGATTTTTAAAGTTACGTGATGTGGGACTATTACCGAGACGATATCGTCTGACGATAATCGACATACGGATGAGTACCCAGTATATAACTAATCAAACAGAACTATCGAATAGAAATAAGATTTTCAAATAAAGGCCTAAGTTAATCAAAGTGTAGAGCGCATGAAATCTTTTTTGTCATTTTTCAGGAGGCATACATACACCTATAAAGTTTTAAATTTCTTTGGTAGCTTGTGCGGCTTGTTATGGTATTTATTCGGCTAAAAATGTGTTTAAGCATTTTACATATCGCAATTAAAATACGAAGGAATATAGATAGCAGATTTGAAAAGTAACATTAACTTAATTCCCACACAAGCCGGCTTCTGATGTTGCGGACACACGATGAGCGATTGAGCGACCATAAAAACGTCGCTCCGTCGTTTAACAAGCCAAAGCCTTATCGTCAGAGATAAAGGGTGATTTTTTAGCTGGTTTGGTTTTGGCAACACTGGTTTTGACAGCTGACGTGTGTTTAGTACCTTGTGTCACTGTCAAACAGCTTCAGTTTGGTTTGCAATTTAACCATGGATCGTCTTACAAATGAACAACGCTTGCAAATTATTGAATTTTACTATCAAAATTCGTGCTCGGTTCGAAATGTTCATCGCGCGCTGCTTCCATTTTATGATCGGCATTCTCGACCTTCTGAGCAGTCTATTCGGAAGATTGTGACCAAATTTCGCACCAAATTTACTTTGTTGGACATTAAACCACCAACACGTTTACGTACTGTGCGTATTGAAGAAAATATTGCGGCCGTATCAGCTAGTGTGACAGAAGACCGCGAAATGTCGATTCGGCGCCGTTCCCAGCAGTTAGGCCTTTGTTACAGCACTACGTGGAAAATTTTGCGGAAGGATTTGGGCGTAAAGCCTTTTAAGATACAGCTGGTGCAAGAACTAAAGCCAGCCGACCTACCACAACGCCGAATTTTTGGTGAATGGGCTCTTGGAAAGCTGGCCGAGGATCCGCTTTTTTATCGAAAAATTGTGTTCAGCGATGAGGCTCATTTTTGGTTGAATGGGTACGTAAATAAGCAAAATTGCCGCATTTGGAGTGAAGATCAGCCAGAAGCATTGCAACAGCTACCAATGCATCCCGAAAAAGCCACTGTTTGGTGCGGTTTATGGGCCGGCGGCATTATTGGGCCATATTTCTTCAAAGATGATGCGAATCGCAGCGTTACTGTCAATGGTGAACGCTACCGAGCGATGATAACAAACTTTTTTTTGCCCGAAATGGAAGTTCTTGACTTGCATGATATGTGGTTTCAACAAGACGGTGCCACATGCCACACAGCACGCGAAACAATGGCGCAATTGCGAGGCGAGTTTGGTGAACAGTTAATTTCACGTTTCGGGCCGGTCAATTGGCCGCCTAGATCATGCGATTTGACACCATTAGATTATTTTTTGTGGGGTATGCCAAGGCTAATGTGTATAGGGACAAGCCCGCTTCGATTGACGCACTGGAAGCCAACATCCATGCATTCATTCGTGAGATACCGGCCGATATGTGTGAAAGAGTATGCCAAAATTTGACTCAGCGGATGGGCTACCTGAGACGCAGCCGCGGTCAACATTTGCATGAAATTATCTTTAAACATTAAATTGCAAGGTTCAAACTATCGATTCAAATAAATATTTCATTCATTTTTTCGAATTTTTTGTGTTTTTTTTTTTAAAAAAGTTCTAAACCTCTTAAAAAATCACCCTTTAATATTATATAAAGTTGGTGTCTGGAGCTTAAACAGCTATTTCGAGACATATTTCTCATGAATTGTGCGCCATTCTGTTCGCTAATTAGATTTTCTAGATCGGAAAATTTCAAATGCATAAACTTGAGTGTTTTGAATTAACATTCACTCATTTGCCTTAAGAAATATTTGCTTTCAAAACGCAAAGAATATACAATTCGCCAGCCCAAAAAACGTAGACAAATTCCATCCTAGATATAAAGTTCATCTTCAAATGGTGAATGGTAAAGGAAAATTCCATCCCTTGTATGTACGAATTTATATCTGAAGGTAAAAGCAACACAATACTAAATACTTTATACACACTACGTATCTTTTTTTGGACCAATCCGCGCATTTCATCGTTTTTTTTTTTATACAATCTACTCATTTTCTAATAAATTTGATAAACTCTCGCCATCATTGTCATTCGTTCTGAAGCGAATTAAGTTTGCCAACCATAATGATCTGATGTGAATAGCTCGATTCGCCAGAGGTTCATTGTTTCAGGTGAGTGAATTTTGACTCAACACAAAGAACTGACATCAGCCAGGCTTACATCCGACCTAACATAACCATTTGAACATTTACATTAATTTATGCGAATTTTTTGTTTATCAATATTGCGTTGCTACCGTTTGCTTAAGTCGCTGATTTCTTTTCAATTTGAAATAATACATGTCAAGACCTCTATGATTGGCAATAATTTGTATTTGTCGGAGACGGAAACCATTTATCCCGGTTCACTTTATCATTGCAGCTTTTTGTAATTGAACAATTGAAATATTATTTCCTATCAAGGTAAACATTTAGGAAAGCTATAGGTACAGGTGATTTTTTAGATTTTTTAATTAGTCTACAATTTTAAATAATTATCATTCAACACCCGTTTAATTAGCCTTCGAACTCATCTGACACAAGGCAAAGTCACTAATTTGTCAACAAGCGCATTAATCGTTCAGACTTCTAATTAAACTAAAAACAATTAAATATGATTAATGAGTATCAAAACCTTGTGCCTTGATCAAATGCTATAACAATCTTGAGAGTAACAAACCCAGTAGGTAGCGCAGCATCGACAAAGCGGCATGACTTGACTTGACTTAACTAACAAGCGACGACGACATTTGCATTCACTTCCTCGTAACATCGTTAGCTATGTATATAAAACTTTGCCACTGTTCAGTCGTGGATGGTGTTCATAAATCAGTTACCTTTATTGTGTGGTTATTAAATTTCCATTTCCAATAATTAGAATCAAGAGTGTAATTTATTACGAGACCACGAGCATCCGCGACAGATTAATCGGCAAACCACCACCGCTCTTAAGCAATTGGTATCTATATGAGTCTTTGTTTGCACGAGCGCGCCGCACAAACAAAAGGCACGTCAATTTGACTTAAAAAAAAAAAAAAAAAATAAATAAACATCTACTGTTTCGCGTAGCTGATTGGTATTAGCAGTCCGTTTGTTAATTAGCAACCGAAACGAATTTTGGATGGTTATTTTGTTTTTTGTTTTTAATCCCGCTTTGTTTTTATGATCATATTTTTGTGTATGATAAATGCGACTACTGACTTCATCTGTGCATACACTTGGGCGGTCACAAAAGTGATTTCAGTGAAATTTTATATGACAAATGCATATTCACTAAATTTTCCATCACATTCATCCATTAAGCGCGCCAAAGTCGTAAAACATTTAATTCATTTGGCAACGAATCGACGTTGTCGTGGTCGTCATCATCATCTCACACCAGTACGTAAATTTCACCTCAATGTGCATTCAGATATACCTACCTCTTGTGGCGCGACAAACATAGGTAGGTAGGTACCTACAGAGCGAGCGATTAATGAACTTTTCACAACTCATAATACACGATAAATGACATCCCGACAAATTAATAGCGCTCACATAATTCCCATTTTCGAATCACATTCGTACACACAAATTCAGTCGCATATGCGGCACATGAACAACATAATATGACAAACAGCATCACAAGAGATCGTTCCATTCAGTTTCGGTTTCAGATTCGGATGTGGATGTGAAGAGAGTGAGAAAGAGAAACGATAAAATATTTGTGGAAATTCCCACAGGGACTAGTCCTGAGTTTTCATTTCATTTTCGAACGAAACATTAGTCAATCAGTGCGCGGATCCCGCCCGGATCATCATTTGCATATTTGTCATCGGGCATCGCGCCGATATATCACACATAATGTTGTTGCACAACATGTAGTTATGTTTTGTTTGTCAACAGGACAATTAGTTTCTCGATTTTATTGCATACCATTTGTTTAATGGATGTGAAAAGAGATATTCATTGAAAGTATCTGTTAGTTGAGTGGTTGGGTGGATTGTAGTTATTGTATCATTTTGACGTCGAGTATGCGGGGGAAATACAACTTAATTAGCAAGACGTCTTTCTTATCAGACTTACCTAAATACCTATGTTGTCATGGTGTTATGAATCTACTTAAACTTAGCTTGAGCACGTGCTGAGGAATATATTATGGATGCAAAGTTAGATGCATTTTCTTAGAAATCTATGTCAAGATAGGTATACTCGGTTAGATTAGAAGAACCCATCGCAATCGCTGGAACACGAAGTATGTTTTAAGATGTCTATTTATTCTAACGTCTTGCGTTTACGTGATATTCCCTCACACTAACACACAGAGTATCTGCTCGATATTCTCCAGGGCTTTAAGGTCGCCACAGAATATGCTGGTATCCGTGTGAGGCAAACCGAGTTTTTTGACGTGTCGTCGTCTTGGAATATTTAGGTAAATCTTTTTCGATCGAAATGTGGCCCACTTTGGGTACTCTATGCGCGCCCAGGTTTGACTATCTTAGATAAGCGTGTGTGATTTGTTGTGACCACTCAGTGGGGTGGTTTGATATTCCTATTTTGTTGCTTCATTCATTCATTCGCTTCGACTTTTAAATACAAAATTATTGCAAAATCCTCGGAATTAAAAAGCCTTAACATAGCCTCTCCTATTATTTTATAAGAACGGAGTTGAACGGAAACCAGTTATATATAACTTGAGACTCATCTATGCTGCTTTCAATAGCTTTTTTCCCCTTAATTCAGTCATTAGCTAGTTTGGAACGGACAAAGCTTAAGGACACACTCTAAGCGAAAAATATACATTTTGAGGTCATTTTAGGGGCAAGATGGGTCATGTTTCCCAATAGTTTTTGTGTATAAAGTCACTGATATCGGTCTTAAAGGCTTGTTAGATCATGCTGCAGTGTTAGCTAGGTGTAACCCTCAACATGTTGATTTTCCTTAAAGTTGGCATTTTAGAGAAGCAACTTTGTCATATTGGTCGCTGCAAGAACCAATTGCTTTTGTGGATCGTTTCCACTTGTCTCCAGCTTCGACAGAAGTCAGAAGTTCCTCACCACTTTTCAATGTAGGTATATCAAATATGTTGAAAATTAATCAATTGTATGTATCCTTTTCGCCATCAACTTTAATTCCTTAAAAATTCCTCTCTAACTCTTCTTCAGTATTTTATGCACTTATTCAGATTATATTTATGGTTAGCTTGGCCTACCCTGCTTCGTCTACTTAAGACACTTTGTGGTGGGGGATAGCCCATGTCTAGGATTCCCAAAATTGTCCAGCCAAACCGACGTCCGCAGAAACTAAATATTGCAAATTTAAACGGGGGAAAGTTCTTCAATATATTGTAAGCAGTAACGTCAAAGTGTCAGAGACTCGGGCATAGTGACAGAAAAAAATTCGTCAGATGTCATCCTTAAATGTTAGTCTTAGTGCATTGCTCTTCAGAACGTAATACCCACTAATGGCATCAGAAGTATTCTCCGGCTTTTATTATATAGCCAGCCATAGCCCCTTTGATATGTCACAGTCTTCACAATGTCTTTCGACTCATATTAGCCTTCATTCAGATATTGCGTTTTACTCATAAGGTCGCAAAGTGTAGCCATCATCGATTGAATTGCCTGTTTTTGGTAAATTGCAGACCACTTTCTTGCCAGATCTTCGGTCCGCTCCTGTCCATGTGTCCAGGAATCCAGCACAGATTTTTATTCAATGGTCCATCGACTCACTTTTATGCCGAACCTTATCCAATTTGTGTCAAGAACAGATTTATAAAAGGAGCAAATCTTTTCTTCAGCCAGGTTAGGTTAGGTATGTGGGTTGGTAGAGCAGGGTAGACCCTACTATACCACACTCAGGTCCTTGTGGACCCATTGTGATTCTCTTTTGTTGGGGGTTGACCGTCGGTGTTGTCGATGATCAGCTTGTGTCATCCTTCTTGCATTTACCCGACTCCGTCAAGCCATCCTGACGTCCTCAAGAACCTGTAAAGTTTAGAAAGTGTAACATCAGAAAGTTCTCGTAAATCATGGAAGTAAAAACTCCCAAGTGTTCTGTTTCTCAAGTGACAGAGGCTCGGGCAGTGACAGAGAAAGTGGACCTCTTCGTCTCCGCAACCTCTGCAAATATCGTCGTCCTTGAGATTTAGTTTCATCATGTGATTTCTTAAGAAGTTATGACCCGTTAGAGCCCCTACCAGCTTAGACAGCGATGGCCTGTCGAACTGTAGAAGTTTGAATGTTCGGCCTTTGTCATATACTGGCCATAGCTTCCGATATACTTCACAGGTAGTTAGTGCTTTCCACCTGTTATTGGTTTTCATACGTAGCCTGTTTTCCACTCGTTCTCTGAGATTACATAGAGGATGCTTGATCGACTGTAGTGCTCTATCTTTATCCATTGCGGACCCCTTTCTCGCCAGTTCATCAGCTATCTCATTGCCGGCTTTGTCACTATGTCCAGGGACCCAACGGAGATTCGTCGAGTGCTGCGAGTGCTGCGAAAGAACCGTAAGCTCTTCGCGACAGCGGTGAACTAGCTTCGATTTAATTTCTATAGCAGAAATTGCCCTTATAGCCGCCTGGCTGTCAATGAAAATGGTAATATCATTACGTGGTATTGCCAGCAATGACACCATTCGGGCCGCTTTCTTCAGCCATCACAATCCTTATTTTTTCTTTCAAAAAGCAACTCATTGTACCTACATATTTTATATATAACATATTGAAAGCAAGCTTAAATTAACCGCCGGCTGTTAAGCCATAAATTTCGCTATGCATCTGCGTCATCTTTATTTCCTACAGATGTGAGAATCCTTCAAGGTTGTATTCTAAAAAAATCACTATTTAAAAGTGGCGTTCCAAGGAAGTACATATTACAATTGCCCAACTTCTGACAGTAGCCACAGACAGTTTGGCATTCAAATACTTTCCCCGAAATATCTCGTCCATCAATATTCAATGGATAAATGTGTTCATTCAAAAATCCATTCTCAGAATCAGAGAAATAAAAATTGAAGTTAACCAGCCGATAGCCACTTGATTATTACTTCATCTAGTATCTACTTAACCATCTCAGGGTTATTCAAAATATTTTTTTTATTTTAAATACAATATCTCAAATTTCCATTGCACAATATTTCTTCAAGTCAAAAACAAAAAAAAAAAAAGGTTCTTTTTTCTCTTTGACATGTGTTTACCAAAACAAACCTCCCCCTCACTAAGTACTAAGTGAGGTCCTTAGAGAACTAAATACAAATTACTTACATGAGTTACTGATCGAGAAGGGTTTTTGTTTTTTTGTTTTTCTTCAAGATAAGAAGTTTTATATTACATGACCAGAAGAAAAAAGAAAAAAGAAAAAGAGAAAATAATCTACTTGAGGTTTGAAACGAGGGCAATATTGTGGGAACATGAAAAACAGGTATCTAGGTATAATGTATTTAATTTCTCACACGAGGCAACGCAACGCAACGCAGCAACGTTAAGAATCAAAATTTATATCCCCTTAAGAGAGACAAGCAAACAAATTAATTATAATAAATTGCCAAGAATGCAAATTAAGTCGCGCACTGTCACTTGTCTCTAATGTTGAAATATATATATACGAAACCGTAAAATACTTTATTATTGCCATTTCACAAAATACGAAATGTGTCCATAAATCACGATTTCAAATGTGTTTCTGTTTCTGTTTCTGTTTGTTCTCTGTGTGTGTTCTATTTGTTTGGCTGTATGGCGGCTAGACAGTCAGAAATTAGAAAATATTTAAAATTCCGTTTCGGTAGCTCAACGCAAGCTAAAGTTTGAAAATTTATCTGTACACTTTCGCCTCATTAGTTGAGTAGGTAGGTAATATACCTAATAACGTTTAATCATTTAAAAGGTCATTAGGCGTTACAAAAGCGCTGCTGCGATACCAACGAAATAATAACTAATTATAACAATGTTTTAGTTAGGTATCTTTTTAATTGTACAACCTGTAGGTGTGTGAATGTTGGGGGCTGATGGGGCGTACCTATGGGAACTCTTGCAGTTAATCGGGTCAATTTGGTTTCGAAATCTAAGCCCCTAACTCCAAATTGGATAACACTATGCTTTGAGGTGTTATTATGACAAATATTTCAACCAACCTTATCTACCTACGAATTGTGAGGCGAGCCTTATCTCTACTGAAGCGTGATTAATGGCATTTTTAATTGGCAGTCAATTATATTCTATGAAGTAATTTCCGTGAGTGAAGTCAGTTTAAGAGCTAGTTAATTAAAATAAAACAACAAAAACTATTCGTAGCTACTTGAAAAAAGTTGTGCTTCGTGGAATACCTTTTAGATACTTTTACCTACCATGTATCTATACAATTTGCAAGAGAATTTTTCTATTAACAGAATATTGATTGGCCGCAAATAGCGTTCGAGTCACGCGAAAAATGAGACAGGTATTCGGTAGGCATTAGGCATTTGGTTGGCAGGTTTCTATAGGTCTTTGAAGTAATTTACAATTTTTTATTTGTTAATTGAATTACCAGCATGAGTGATTGCGGTCGACTGAAGAGGTTAGCTCTGTAGGTAATTGATGGGTGGATTTTTATTGACTTTAAACGAATTAGTGCACGTAGTTAGTTGTAGCACAAGGTAGTGGCTTTATTTTTGTTTTTTTTCAGTTGAAGAACCTACGGGAAGTTAGTTGGCGGATTTAAGCATGATTTTCTGATTAAGTTTTCGCTTCTATTTGGTCTTTTGAAAGACTTTCTTGCTATCTGGTCGTTTGCTGCAGTGAGTGAACAATCCAGCGCCATTTATGCTGCCTTCTCTCAAAATTCTGTACATGTTTTGACTCATCTTACGCCACAGTTTCAGGTTATATAGAACTCTGCAGCTAACGAATCTTTTTTCTTATATCGCGATCAGTGTTTAAAAAAACCTGCAATTCCTCTCTTCTTCTCGCGGCGGTACAAACCTTCACAGGTTAAACTGTTTGACCTCCTCTATTGGCGTATTCTCCTATTATTTTTACCGTACGAATCTGCAGTGGTTGACATCGTGTCTAGCCCGCTGATGGTATTTTTCAATGATTGGCTGAAAGAAGCCTTAATGAAGTATAAAACCTCTAACTACAAGCTTTCTTTAATTTTCGAGCTTGTTATGATTTACCAGAGTGGGATTAAAAAAATTTGCATCTAAATCCCAACAAAATACTCATATTTGCCAGTTTGTCTCGGTTTAATAGTCTTCTGCTTCTTTCCTATTTGCGATGAGGTTCGGATCAAGAACGAGAGATCATAGCTTTCTCATTTGTACGAAGTCTCAACTGGTGCGCCGGTGAGGGTCGCTCATTCGACTTCGAAAAGTTTCGGCAGGCCTATAATTAGGCTATAATCAAAAGCTAAGCGGAAGACTGTCGTTATGCAAATCCAGACTTGCCTTGGTCGATATGCGTGTAAAAACGTTTTCTAATGTCCAAGATATATCAGCTGTTTAGGAAAGAGGTAAAGGGTGTTTTTTTAGAGGTTGGTTTTTCGAATAGAGATAAAACTGACATTTTGTGGTCAAATCTGGCAACGCTAATGTCATATATGTTCAGTTTTGTTTGTCATTTCATCATGAACAGGTTGACAAATGAACAACGCTTGCAAATCGTGCAAATTTATTTCGAAAATAATGGTTCAGTTCGCGAAGTTTACCGCAAAATTTTGTTCAGTGATGAGGCTCATTTTGGGTTGAATGGCTACGCCAATTGAATGGCATAAATGTGGATGAGATGTGGTTCCTTCCAACAAGACAGCGCTGCATGCCACACAGCGCACGTCACAATCGATTTATTGAAGGAAACATTCGATGGGCGCATAATTTCGCGGAATGGACCGGCCAATTGGCCACCACGATCGTGTGATTTGACACCATTGGACTATTTTCTTTGGGGATATGTGAAGTCGCTTGTCTACGCCAACAGACCAGAAACGTTAGGGGACTTGGAAGCCAACATTCGTGGCTTTATTGCCGACATACAGCCCCAAATGCTTGAAAAAGTGGTTGAAAATTGGACCTCTAGACTTCTCTTTATTCGAACCAGCCGCGGAGGCCGCATGCCCGAAAACATATTTAAATATTAATGGTATAAAATTATCCTTCCAACAAAGCCAAATTGATTGACATTAAAACGATTTTCTTGTGTTTTATTTCAATTCGAAGTTCTATACCTCTAAAAAAAAGCACTCTTTAGTAGCAGCGCTGTCTTGTATGTTTTTTTTAAGCTGTATTCCCACTTGATTGACGACATACAGAGAGCGATCACTTCTGCTAATATCGCTATAACTATAACGATAAGAGCCCTGGTGTTTTAGACCTGCCCTTTTTCGCTGCAACATGCTGCTGCTATTTATTTTGTTCATTTGACCCGCATGTACACTAGTAAGGGAGCATTTACTCGCTTCTTAGGACAAGCCTTCTATATTGCGGAGGCACTCCAGGGATGTTCTTATCCCATCTCTGCATCGGAATGCCCCAGTACAAAACGGAAAGCCTTTTCAGCCCAGTCCAATGCTTACGGCAACACTTTTGCAGCAGTACAATATTGAACCGACACTGCGCAATATGTCATTTAATTCAAATATCAAACACATGAGCACCTATTATTTACCGACTTTCGATTGTTGAGAAACCAACGTAGATCCGCTCAGTTGAATAATTTTGCCTATTTTAAAGATCACTCGCGGTGCTTCAATTACACCTCTTTAGTTGCGCCATCTCTTTGTTTCCTGACCCATGATAGATGTCTATGTCTGTCAAGTCTTTCGGTTAACTTCGATTTGCATCTAAATAAGCGCTACTTCTGTTCTTCAAATATACTCAAGGGCGCTTCTTTCTGCAAAGCCGTTTCGGCTACCGATGTGATCATTATTTCTTTTGTTTTAGGTGTCAAAGCACACAAATAGAGGATCTACACATTAGTCAAAAATACCTTTACATGTATTTTTTAAATATTTCAAACTATTTTACGTTAAACCACATGTGTATGTGTTTGACTTTGAGTACCATCAACGTCGGCTACATATTCATTGCTAATCGATTTTTTCATCAATCTCTTGTGCCGCCTGTCATAGAACAATAAATAATCGTTAATTTTTAATAAAACACCTGTCACTTTGAATTTACCTTCATTCCTAATTAATATTATAATTTTATAACTGTGTATGTGTGTGTGTGTGCCAAAAACAAAAATAAACAACACAAGTCGATTTTTTAGCCTCGATTTATCTAAATCCATCTACGCATTAATCCACAGTGAACCGGAGACAACAAACCACCATCGAAGTGGAAGAGAAAACCCATTCGCATTTAATAGATTCAACTCGAATATATGTATGTTTATGGACAGATACTATATTTCACACCTTGTATAAAATATCTTCTTTTCAATTAATTATTTTTTGCCTTCAGTCAAATACAGATACACACACACATCCATAGAGACACGCATTAAGATCAAACAGTATCTGCCGACAATTAATTCGAGATTTCTGTTCCGTTGTTCTCTTCTAACTCGAGAGAAAAAAAAAAACTAAACCTTTCATCTTTATAAATCTGCTTATAATCGAAATATGAGTGTATAAATTGTAATTATGTGGCTACAAGATACAAGATACATTTGTATCTACGTATACGCGCACATAAAATTCGATACGCAATCGCTGCGGATAGCTGCTGTAAACGAATAAAAAGAAGAGAAAAAAAAAAATACATACCTATGTAGGTATATTGTCAACCTCAGTGTTGAAATTGAAAATGAAAATCCGCTTTCATTCACAGCCCCTAAAAGGAAAAATTAAATCTGGTTTTGATGATCTTATGTTCTCATCTAATTTACGCACCCGAAATGGACGATAACAAAAAAAAAAGAAGCCGCGAATGCTTTTAGAACGATTCTCCAATCAATTGGTAATTAATTAATTTTTATAGACATTCTCCTCATATCTATTTCTCGGTCTCTTCGTTAACTCTCCTGGTTGTCGGAATTCCGTATAGATTCAATTCGAAATTAATTTTTTTTTTACCCTCAAAACAGTATTTAGTTTGGTGTCGCGCAAAGTCGTATCTCAAAAAGAAGGCACTTTTTCTCGACCTATGTCGGGATATCACGGTTTTTGTTTTGGATCATTAGCCGCAAAATTGATGGCTTGATTATTTAAATTTATTTTTTTCAATACTTTTTGTACGTTTTGTGGTGATTTTTATCGATTGGCCATTAAGCGAGTGACTTGGCCCAGAGTTAAGTGGCTACTGTCCATTGTTATCTCTGGTTATTTAAATTTTTATTTTTTGTTATTTTAGAGAGAGAGAGAGAGAGGGAGAGTAATGTAGGCAATAAATTTGAATCGATAAGTTTATGGGTGGTAGACGCACCTCTCTATATATGAAATATTTTATTTTTTTTTTTTTAACAAATTATCACACTAAATTTTGAATAATTTCATTTTATTGTAATTTTTTTCTTTCTAGATAAATCCCATTTGGATTTGTTTTCAAATCGCCCACAACCGAAGAAGAAACGAAAGTCTCGCACCGCGTTCACTAATCATCAAATATTTGAACTGGAAAAACGGTTCTTGTATCAAAAGTATCTGTCACCTGCCGACCGTGATGAAATCGCTGCTGCCTTGGGACTATCTAATGCACAGGTGGGTGTCTTTTGAATAATTTCGATTTATAGTGTTTTTCTTTTATTGATTTTGTGGTGTTAAGTGTTATGGATTTTTGATGATCTTGTTTTAAGCAAAGGCGGAATTATGGGCTGGCTTTGTGGCAGTTTCAATCAGATCGCTAGATACAAATTTGACTTCACTTTAAAAACCCTATAAAAATGATTTTTTTTTTTATTATTATTATTAAAAGAGAGCTCTACTTTATGTGTGAAACCGAGGTCTGTCAACAAATTTGATCACTTGGATTTTATTACCTATATTTGATTCCCTTATAAGCCCTAATTGAGTGGACGCTTGACGGTTATGTTGTTGAATTGTGGTTTTTAAGACTAAGTATCTTTTACAAGGTTTAAGCGGCATCATAGAACTTAGAGTTCTTATTTAATCTTCAAACAAAGATCTTTGGAAAGTAAAAAACATGCAGTTACAAAAAGATGCTGCTATTAAAGAAGTTAGATACTCTGGAAGGTTAGGCAAATGTTCTTAAGTATAACATGGCTTTACTATTGCTTAAAGTGCATGAAATCACAGTAAATTCACGATGTGAATACAAACAATTTTGTCCATTTCGAATATCTATATGTTAAAAAAAGTCCTTGAAGTCCATAAGTAAAGTCACTGCACCATGTGCTCTCGTCGATTATGGCATTTGTTTGTACTCCTATTAATGCTGTTCCGCATTCACTGAAGTCATATAATGAAGTCACTTGTGTTTACCAAATTAATCGCAGTCTTCGACACTATACATTGTAGTATCTTTCTAGTCTTTGAGACTACACAGGAAACCATAGAAGTCTTTTAGGCCTTCAGTTGGCTTGAGAGTCAAGTCGGATGTTATAAAATACATATAGTCTTAGGTTACCTACAAAAAGCAACGAAGTCTCAAAATTATTTAAAAATGAGTGTGAAGTCTTTAAGACTTCATAAAACTTCAAGGAAACTGCAATGAAAGTCATAAATTGATTGCAGATGACTTCACGTGAATTTATGTGACTTTACTGCAATAACGAAGACTGACTTGATTTCGTTTTGAACAGAAATCAGTGCTGTAGTAGAAGTCATGGGTTCTAAAACAAACTATACCATGACTTGACAAAATTGACTTAATTTATTTCCGATCAGAAATCAGTGCTGCAAGCAAAGTGTAAGTCACCATACAAGTAGTAGAAGTCATGAATTCTAAAACAAACTATACCATGTCTTGACAAAATTGACTTAATTTCTTTTCGATCAGAAATCAGTGCTGCAAGCAAATTCTAAGTCACCATTCATGTAGTAGAAGTCATGAATTCTAAAACAAACTATACCATGTCTTGACAAAATTGACTTAATTTCTTTTCGATCAGAAATCAGTGCTGCAAGCAAATTCTAAGTCACCATTCAAGTAATTCAAGTAGTAGAAGTCATGAATTCTAAAACACTATACCATGACTTGACAAAATTGACTTAATTTATTTTCGATCAGAAATCAGTGCTGCAAGCAAATTCTAAGTCACCATTCAAGTAGTAGAAGTCATTAATTCTAAAACACTATACCATGACTTGACAAAATTGACTTAATTTATTTTCGATCAGAAATCAGTGCTGCAAGCAAATTCTAAGTCACCATTCAAGTAATTCAAGTAGTAGAAGTCATGAATTCTAAAACACTATACCATGACTTGACAAAATTGACTTAATTTATTTTCGATCAGAAATCAGTGCTGCAAGCAAATTCTAAGTCACCATTCAAGTAATTCAAGTAGTAGAAGTCATGGGTTCTAAAACAAACTATCCCATGACTTGACAAAATTGACTTAATTTATTTTCGATCAGAAATCAGTGCTGCAAGCAAATTCTAAGTCACCATTCAAGTAATTCAAGTAGTAGAAGTCATGAATTCTAAAACACTATACCATGACTTGACAAAATTGACTTAATTTATTTTCGATCAGAAATCAGTGCTGCAAGCAAATTCTAAGTCACCATTCAAGTAATTCAAGTAGTAGAAGTCATGGGTTCTAAAACAAACTATCCCATGACTTGACAAAATTGACTTAATTTATTTTCGATCAGAAATCAGTGCTGCAAGCAAATTCTAAGTCACCATTCAAGTAATTCAAGTAGTAGAAGTCATGAATTCTAAAACACTATACCATGACTTGACAAAATTGACTTAATTTATTTTCGATCAGAAATCAGTGCTGCAAGCAAATTCTAAGTCACCATTCAAGTAGTAGAAGTCATTAATTCTAAAACAAACTATAAATTTTATTGACAGACAATTTTCAATACATTAGTACTCTCTCTCACTTTTCACCATTTCTCCACAAAAACTATTTAGTTTATCCTCTTAAATCACGCTCCACACTTGACTAATTAAAATCTCAAACTTTTTTCTTATCCTTCCAGGTGATAACATGGTTTCAAAATCGTCGAGCAAAACAAAAGCGTGACATCGAAGAACTGAAGAAGGATTTTGATAGCGTTAAGGTCTTTTCGGCTCATAAAAGCTTCCTGGAGAACGTAAACGATTTGAGTATTTTGAAGAAGAAACCCATGCATGATGGCACAGATACATCGCTGCCATCGGCTACGGTCATAAGTCCACAAAAATGAAGCGAAATATGGCGTTCGCTGTAGGTAGCAGGACGCAAGCAAAACAAAATTGTGTCACTGGATTTGGAATTGGAGAAATGAAATTATTGCGCGCGCACAATAATCTTACCGCGTCGAAGGTGTTATTGGATGTTGGATGGTTTTTATTTTTGCTCGCATTTATGTAGATCAGATCGGAAAACTTTCTCGACACATTCGCAAGCGCGCAAAAATGTTTGAACATTTTTCTTTGAATTGATTGAAAACCAATGGACTTGTAAACGGAAATGACACCAAAGAAGCCGACGAGGCATTATGGACGCCTGGCTTTTGTGCTACAATATGCAGTTTGGATGTGATGAAATGACATGTCAATGTCACTGTGTTGTTATAGATGCCGCCGGCTGATTTCTTAGTAATGTCGGACCCTATTAAAAGATGACAACAAAATGGACACGTCCTGTTGACGAACTAGTGCAATCATCAATGCATTACCAATTAGAAAAAAAAAACAAAAACACAAAGCAAAAGTAAAATAAAAACAATAAACACATAGATGGAGAAAATAACAAAAAACTATAAAACAACGGCTCTTTTAAGAGCCGCCAAATCTGTACATTGAGAGATATTATTTGATTTCATATCAAATTTTGTTTTCAGGTTTTATTTTCAGTTTAGGTCTAGGTCTTTCAGGTGAAGTAAAGAGACAGTACAAACTGGAGCTCATCCTTTTCATTGCAGGGGTTTGTGCGTAGCACAATTTTTTTTTCCCGAGGGTAGGTGAAAATCTTCCAAAGACACTATGAGGATAGCAAGCGCGTGCTCATAGTAGTGTCAGATTTTTAGTGACTAAAAACACCACCCTTCTATAGAATGTAAGATACTGCAACTAAGATATAACTTATCAAGCAATTTTTCTATCGCGAAATAAAAAACATTTGACAGGTTACTTTCCACTGAAAGATCCTGCATGTTCCGCAATTAGGACGCGGTTAATCCTTATCTTGCCAAGTCGAAAGGTTTCGTTCTTTGTAGTCGGCGCAATAAATTATTCTCATCCAAAATGTGTCGGACTGTATTGTTGATATGTCCGATAAGTCGGTTTCTATGCTTTTGCGCGATGCTTCTAGTTTCAGCTTCGATTGTAGGAATTCCGAGATCCCTGTGGATATTGTTGTTTCTAATATACCAAGGAGCGTGGACAATTTCTCTAATCACTCTATTTTGAAAAGTTTGTAAAATATTGGCATTTGTTTTCTTGGTACAACCCCAAAGTTGTATACCGTAGGTCCACACCGGCTTTAGCACTTGCTTGTATAAAAGCAGTTTGTTCCCGGTACTGAGCTGGGAATGTTTTCCGAGTAACCAGTACATTTCTCTATATTTGATATCGAGTTGTCTACGTTTTATTTTCACGTGCGAATTCCATTTCAGCTTTGCGTCGAGTGTCATTCCCAAGTATTTGGCCTCGTTTGCAAAATGTATTCGGGCCATGTTTAGAAAAATTGGCAAGTCATTAGTTTTCTTATACGTGAAATTCACGTGAACAGATTTAGTTTCGTTGAGGGCGATCCGCCAGTCCCTCGTCCATTCATTTGCTTTATTCAGTGCGGCTTGCAGTTTTGCAGTCGTTTCTTCGATAGTATTACCGACTGCAAGGATAGCGGTGTCGTCGGCGAACGTAGCGAGGGTAGTGCAATCTTCTCTTGGTATATCGCGAGTATATAACAGATAGAGAAGCGGCCCAAGGACGCTTCCTTGCGGTACGCCAGCCGAAATTTCTTTAAGCTCCGAGTATTCGCTTCCATGCCTAACACGGAAGAGTCTATTCCCGAGATATGATTCTAAAATATCATATAGCCGAACGGGGAGAACTTGTCGTAATTTAAATTTTAAGCCGTCGTGCCACACCTTATCAAAGGCTTGTGAGACGTCAAGGAATACGCTTGAGCATATCTTTTTTTCCTCAAATGCTTTCTCGATTACGTCAGTAATTCTATGCACTTGGTCAATTGTCGAATGCTTGGTTCTGAACCCAAACTGGTGGTCAGGGATGAGATTATTATCTTCTATAACCGGTTGTAGACGCCTTAGTAATATCCTCTCGAAAACTTTGGATATGACTGGGACTGCGTAGCACAATGTGTGTGTGCATATATATTGTAATGACGGGCAAGGAGGTTCGATTGAAGAGCATGTCTGGATTAGACTTAGAAAATAAACACTTGCAATTTACCATAGAACATTTTTCACTTTAATTTAATGAAATAAAATTTTACTTTAAAATGGTTTTTCTTTATTTATTTAAATTTTTTGATAACATCAACAATTTTCTTCACTAGCGCCTTTTCCCTGAATCATAATCAAAGCGAAAGCCTCATTTTTAAGTTATTGTCACTGAACACACTGCAGGCATACATATAAGTATATGTTCAATGAGCACATTGAATGTTCAAGGTCAGTATATGTACACTTGTGTTAAAAAGAAACCAACCGCACCATATCAAAATTATTGACAAATTTTTAATAACTAAGATGATCCAATTTTTGATGGAATTAAGTAAAGAAAGTTTAAAAAAAACATTCCGTAAGTATTTGGCTTTGAGGAAACTTCGTATTTATAAAGTATATATTTTCTGTATAAAACCGGCTTAGCTGGATTGTAGGATATATGTATGACTTTGGGTATTTCCTAAGTGCACAAGTTACTTGCTTACCGCTTAATCGCCGGTTCACTATGGTAGAAAATAAAGCTATTAATGAATGGACGAACGAGGGAACAAGCTTTCAGCTTCAACGAGCTTTTAAAAGCATTTACCAGCTTTACCGGAATTAATTTTTCACTCATACGATTCCATTTTTAACTAAAGAGAAAGTAATTGCGATCGTGCGGAAATTTCGAACTCAAACTGAGTATGAGGGATGGTATTACGATTATAGAGAGGTCCAAAAAAGTGGGTCCGCCAATGCCGTCCGTCGGTCTGTCTGTCTGTCCGAGCGCCGTATGGCGAAACGGTTTGACAGATTTGCGTCAAAGTTTGTATATAAGGTTCTTGGGGTCACATCTCGGGGCATCTTTTTATTTTTTGCTTTATCTTTTGAAATAACGGTACCTGCCATACAAATTTTTTTGTGAAAATCATTTATCAATTTTTTTCTCGAAAGTGGTCCCAAGGATTTCTGTCCTTTTCGGTCTTCCTTGTCGTCTCGAACCTGGGGGCTGGGATTCGAAGATCCTCTTGGCTGGAGCGTTGTTGTCCATTCGCTCGATGTGGCCGAGCCAATGTAGTGGACGAGTTTTGGCTTTTCGGACCACATCCACATCTTTGTACAGCTCATAGAGTTCGCGGGTGTATCTTATCCGCCATTCGCCCTCCTCGCACACAGGACTTAATATCAGTGAAGGATTTTTCTTTCAAAGGATCCTTTGTCCGATGTCCTTCGAGTTAGGAGTTTTGAACCCATTTATTTTGCCAAACCGAAGTAGCAGCGGTTTCCTAGAGTAATTCTTCGACGGATCTCCACTAAGATGTCATTTGTGGAGTTGATGTTTACCCCGAGGTAGATCAACTCCTTAACTACCTCGAAGTTGCTGCTATCAACAGTGACATTTTGTCACTGGACATTTTGTCGGTGGACAGATGATTGTTTGTTTGTTGATAGCATATATTTAGTTTTGTCCTTATTCACTTCAAGGCCAACTAGCTTCGCCTGTTCTTCAATAGCCATGAAAGCGTCTATTACGGCACGCTGGGATCGACCGATGATATCTATATCGTCCGCATACCCCAGCAGTTGGACTGATCTGTTGAAGATAGTGCCTTCCGTTTTGACACCTGCCCTGCGCACTATCTGCTCAAGAACAAGATTGAAGAAGTCTAAAGAGTTCAGATGAGCTGCTACCAAACTGCACATTGCATCGCGTGTTATCTAGTGTCATGCGACACATCTGGATCAGTTTGGACGGGATCCCGAATTCGGCAATCGCCACAAAAAGCTCCTGACGATGAATGCTGTCATATGCGGCTTTAAAGTCGATGAAGAGATGGTGTGTCTCGACTTGAAACTCGTTGGTCTTTTCCAGGATTTGGCTTAGTGTGAAGAAACTGGTACGTACCGATTAGTGTGTTGCAGAAAGGTTTGAGACGTTCACACAGTACGTTGGTTAGGGTCTTATATGCCACATTAAGCAAGGATATGCCTCGATAGTTCTTGCAAGACATATGATCGCCTTTCTTGTAGATGGGACATATGGAGCCGATGGTCCAGTCCTCGGGCATGCTTTCCTCCACCACAATCTTGGTTGATGATTTGGTGCATGAGCCCTATCATAACATCACCTCCGTGATCTGCAGGTAGACCATCAGAGCCGGCGGCCTTGTTGTTCTTTAGCTTTTTTACAGCTAAGCCAACCTCTTCTATACTGGGCGGAGGGACTGGTTCTTCATTGACTGGACGTGAATTCTCTTCTTGCCCCATCACTCTCTCTACATTTTGTCCGTTTAGCAGCTGCTGGAATACGTCTACTATTCCCTGCGCGTCGGTGACTAGGTTTCCATCGCTGTTCCTGCGTTTCGGTCTTAAAGCCTGCAGCCAGTTGCTTGGCTTTCTTATAGAACTAACAGATCCACACCGGACTGTATAAAACTATTTAGTTTAATGGGTTAACCATAACTCACTATAAAATGGTAGTAACAAGTTTTAGCTATTAAGTAGACAACTATAAAAAAAATTAAACAATAAATTATCCACACTCCTCCATAAGACTAAGTATGATTTCCCAAAAGCATTTGTCTATGGAAAGGTGTCTGCACCAACGTTATGGAGTTTATTATTGAAATCAGAGGCAATAACAATTCACCTCATTCGTAATAGTTTTAATAACAATTTAGTCGACTTCACTTAACATCGGAATTGCGGTCGATGCTTCAAAGAAACGTTTCCAAGAATCATACCAATACCAATCGCACCATTAAGTAATCAATTGACTCGTCATAACCACTTTTAAGTTGGAATTCATAACACTTACCGAGACGATTGACTGTTGATTGATGAAAATTCAGAATATTGAACCACAACATGTCATTTTTCATTTTATAAACAATTTTTTTTTTTTTTGATTCAAATTGATACAGAATATTCCCCATTGCGCCGAGCACAACTTAATTAAGAAGAACGTCCAAAGTGGTTACAATTTTTTTTTTTTTTAATTAATGGTCATTGGGACAACAAATAAATTAACACATAACGTATGTCGGTAATTCTCGTTTGTTTGCCAATCATGTCATTCAAAAGCAAATGGATATGGAAATGCAAATGGAACAAAGATTTATTTTATGTTTGGCTCGGTCAAATTTGTTATACAAATTTTCGAAAAGAAAAGTTCTTTGTGTGAAGTTGAAGGATGGAAGTTCGTTCTCAGTGAGGAGAGATCAAAATGTCATAAATCTTGAGGCTTACCAGTGAGTTTAATTAAATCTGAAGAAAATCATCCAAATGATATGTATTTAGTTAAGTGCAGTAGTTGATAATGTCAAATCGATTTTTTTATCTCTGACATGAAATTGACTGTCACTGTCATAACGACAGCGATACGACAGCAATAATCGCCTCCTATCATTGTGCTGTGTGTAGCTTTCTTGTTCGAATCGCTACTTATCTCACACACATGTTTCGCCTCACATTAGGCTCATTTCCTCTTGCAATTAGCACGAAATGGACAAGGGGATGCCAGAACCGGCCGGAGATACATACCGAGAGTGGAAGATGCCAGGCAAAATTTATTCATAAGATAAAAATGCCATTCTATGGTTTTGCACACCTTTAATCACCGCATAAAATTAACCACATGCCGGTGACGGTGAGTGAAACCGACAGCATTCCTCGTGCATATGTACATACATATGTAGATAGGTACTTCGTTTTTATTTTGTTTCTTTTGGGCCCGCCGATACGAGTCGAGACGAGATGAGCTGGCCCGCGCCCCTTGGTCTCTTAGATCACTTCTACTAGTGGATCAGAGTTAATCGGCGATCGGAAAAGGAAATCCTTCTTGGGGCTAATTGGTATTTTGTTGCAACATGATGTTGCATAGAGAACTCACGTTGATCTAGACTCAGTTTCTCTTGTGTTCTTTACATTGTGAATCTTCCTTCAATCGTGCACAGGTCCAAGAGTGAATCACTCGAGCAGAATCATCGTCGTATAGTCGTCATGAATCGATGTATTCTTGCAGTGTCATTCATCTCCGCATCAGGAGGAACCTGCCGACGACTCTAATGGCCACAGTGTTGTTGTTGTTGGTCCATCATCCTGATCGCAAGATACATTATGATGATCCATGCATGCGGTCCCGCATGCCATGCCATCATATGATAGCGAACACAATGAGCACGGGAATTAAAATCCCTTTTTTCGTACCTGCTGCACTGGGAAGGAAGTGCATTAAGCGGCAAAGAGTCGTTGTTGGCTGTGATTTTTTTCTTATGCAGCGTTCTGTGGTGTGGTGTGGTGGTCCAGGCCAACTCAAAGGTACCGACCGCGAGCCTAAGGTGTCGGCTATCAGCTAATTGGATGACGATCAAAGGCACCGCCACCAAATTAAGAATGAGTTACCAATTTTGGGTTTATATCTCTATCACACATGGATCCCCCTGCTCGTGGTCGTAGTTAGATATATTCGTTCAGAAGCAGAAGCTGAGCTATCCACCGTTGTAGTAGGTATAGTATAACATGACTGCGAGATTGAGGCTGATGCATGATTTTTCATTTTCTTTTGGGGTTTGATTTGGTTCTGGTGCACAACCAACCGGGGATGGTTTTGAAAAGCGAGTTTAGACGAAGGAAGATGAAGCGCATAATATGCATTATGACTGGACATAGGAGCTGAAGAGCGGACGTGATTGAGCATTAACTGGAGGAGATACACTTGATTTTGTGTGAATGAAATGAATTGGAATGAGTCAAAGAGTCACTGAGATACGAAATGGCGAGCATAATTGGTTGGTTGAAGTGCAGTCTACCCTTAGCCCTGGGAGTCGGAACTTAAAGGTCTGCGTATTTAGAATATTAAATAGGTATATGTATATGTATTTTTGGATTAAATATTTATACTTTTCTTGGAATACCTAGATATTAAGCCTTTCAGTGAGTAAGTCCCATATATAGGACTAATTAAAAGGCGGGGTTTGAAGTGAAATAACTTTCTTATTGACTGTAACTATTTGAGATTTCAGTTTGTAAATTTACTTTGCTAGTTACTTGTAATTTATCCGATTTTTGAATCGTTAGTAAACAGCCTTTCGCACAAAGAATTTTTACATTTTTTAAAGTTAACCAAATTTTTAATAGTAAGTACGCCACCAAAAATAAAACGATGTCACAGATGTCACAGACATCGATTCACAACGGTCGTAATTATCAAAAACCATGTGCACCAGATATGGGACAAAGGATCGCAACGATTTATTCATTTGCATGAATATGAACGTTTTCTTTACGAAATCTCACAGATAAAGATATGGACTAATGGTTAGCATTTTGTAATGGCAACTGAAATCCTGATAAAATTGACTGCGCCATAATGAACCCCTTGATATTTATATCAGTCCATTTCTCGTTTTAAAACGAGTGGTTTTTGGTAAAACTCGTGCTGAAGGTAGTTTCGATAGCCTTTTGATTCAATGATACCTAACCGGCTGCGTTAAAATTTAAAAATGTTCAAGAATGGTTTCGGGCAAGATCTGAGCCTGGGGAGGGATGTAATTGCATTTTCACAAACAGCTCTTAAACCCTTCAGAGTTGAGGTGCTTTCGTGGAAATCGAATGCATGCATTGCACTTTAGGCCTTGCTTTTAGTTTTTATCACACCAAGTGGCAAAATTATTAATCAGGCTTGAAGAAGAATACTGTCCTCCTGATTGTTGACAGATTTATCAATTTTCATATCATCAACGTACAAGGTGGCTCAAAAGTAATCCTCCTATCAGAAAATGCTATAAATTTTGCGATTGGCCCCTAATGTCAGTTCTGTTTTGACATTTGTGTAGTAAACACATGCGAAATCCACGTTAATAAACAATGTTACGCTACACTGCTCCAGAACGCGGAGTATTTGTGACTATTTATTTGAGCAATAATCGGTCGGTGACTTTGGCACAAGGTGAATTTCGTCGCAGATTTCCTAGCCGTCCAACGCCTACTGGTGAAACACTGCGACGTTTAGCCGCTCGCCTCGAAGAGACTGGCATAACACGAGATGCTGCCAGGCGTGGCAGACCCCGGAGTAGCCGTTCTGCACAGAATATTGCAGACGACGTGCCACGCAAATGGGTATCAGTCGACGGTCTTTACAGCGAATTTTGGTACAAGATTTGAAGATGTTTCCGTACAAAGTCCAGACGGTGTATCAGCTGTTAGCTGCTGACCGCCAATCGCGTCTAACATACGCTCAAGCCATCCTTAATCACCACCAAGAGGAAGATGATTTTTCATCAAAAATAATCATGAGTGATGAGGCCCATTTCCATCTTAGCGGGTACGTAAATAAGCAAAATTTACGCTTCTGGGGCACTGAAAACCCGCGTGTAACCCACGAAGAGCCATTGCACCCGCTCAAAGTCACTGTATGGTGTGCTGTTTTCGCTGGAGGAGTCATCGGACCTTTTTTCTTCGAAGACGTCGCGGGCCAAACGGTTACTGTGAATGGTGAGCGCTACAGAGCAATGATCAACGAGTTCTTTTTGCCGCAACTTGATGAATTGGGATTGGAAAACATGTGGTTCCAACAGGACGGTGCAACGGCACACACAGCACGTGCCACAACCGATATCCTGAAGGATGCATTTCCCGGGCGAGTAATCTCCCGTTTTGGCGATTTGCACTGGCCAGCAAGATCGCCTGACTTGACCGCTCCAGACTTCTTTTTGTGGGGCTTTTTGAAGTCGCGGGTTTATGTCAAAAAGCCTCAGACTCTTGCAGCTCTTAAAGACAATATCCGTCAATAATGTGAGGACCTGTCGCCGGAAGTTTTGGCCAAAGTGATGGAAAATGCCATAAAAAGGGCTCAAATGACAATCAACTGTGGCGGCGGCCATTTGCATGACATCATATTCTCGACTTGATGTAAAAAAAAATTAAAAGACCAAATAAAAATGATCCACAAGAAGAATCAAAGTTTTTCATTTTTTTTTTTAAATTACAGCCAAAAAACATCGGTTATTTAAGGTTATTTTTGCGCCACCTTGTATATTAAAATATTTCTGGATTTCATACATGCTTTTACATCATTAAGTGAGTTCCCTGAGGAACTCCATACACACATTACATACTCATCGTTCCTTAATTGATACATAAGAACTTATTCGGTATACCACAAAATGTTTATAGTCCTGAAGGGTATCTGATTGAATCAGTATGCAGTTTTCTATGATATGCTGCAAGACTTGACCTTTCCTTTCGTCTCGAACTGGGACTGGAAGATCGTTTTGTTAACCAATTAGATTTAACAGACAGAACAGAGGAGGAAAGGACACAACAAGGATGCGTAACATACGGTAACTCGCCCACTACAGAGTATAAGGATGCATTGAAGTAGTGTTTGCTCTGCTCCAACAAACCGACAGTATTACTATCCATAGACCTTGTGGAGTGAATTTATGGACGGAGGGGTTGGTCTCCATGTTCTCCGTTCAGAGAAACAATTATCGTTTTTCTAAACGTATCTTTTCTTTTCTTATTTGTGCCATCCCATCAGAGCCTGGGCAGTTTCACAATTCCGTGATCTCACTGTGACTTCGATATCGGAAGTTCTTCATTCTATTGGATATGTCAGATCTAATGACTAAACATTCGAAATTATACAAACATATTCTTTATATTTCCTAAAAGTCTTCAAAGTTCCTTTGAAAATGTCACAACCAGACAACAAATAATTTTAGTTTCATCTCTACTAATGTGACAAATTACAATTACGGCTAAGAAATAACAAAAAAAAAAAACTTATTTAGAACTGATTTCAATACTAAATGCACTAAGAAAATCACTGGAGAGTACATCCCCTTACACATGAAGACCAATTCACTTTTTTTTAAGCAAAATGTGCATAGGGGAAAGTGGGGCTAAAATGAACAATTTTTACTAAAACCAATGCTCCTCCTACAACTTTGAAAGAAAGTCAGCCAAACCTTTTTTAAATTCAAAATCCAACAAAAAAGATTAGCAAAACCTGTTCGAGATATAGATTTAAAAACAGTAAACTTTCTTACTTAATAAACAAGAATAAAACCTATGATATTTTACAAGTAATAAACAAAACATAACTTCATATCGCTTATTCCAGTAACATAAATTCTTACTCAAAAAAATAATTATTTTAATAAAATCAGCCTTGTGGAAGAGCCTTAGGACGTTACAACTTACCCCGGAAATGTTATTTTAAGCCCCGGTATGAATTTTTTTTTTTTTTTTTTTTTTTGTTTTTTTTTTATTAATACCATCACAGAGCAAAACACAAAACACTACGTTCTCTAAGTGTAAGCTCTCAGTATCGCTTTACGCAACGGTTGTTTGTTGCGCGACTAAGCTTCATCTACCGATCTTCATCTTATAGACTATTTCAAGTAATTACAAATATAATTAATTTAAAGTAAATGCATTAATGGACTTTTTAAAATCTGCTCGCGACAAGCAAAAATCAATTTCGTTGCAGAATTCATTAAATGTGCTTATGCACTTTGTAATAGGCTCATTATTACCATAATTGGTTCTATGCCTATCTGTATGAAATAAGCTTCTAACCCGCAGTGACCTTGAGGGAGCATATACATATTTAAAAGAAATATCAATTCTGGTGAATTAATATGATAATTAAGAATATCGCGAATAAACATGACGGAAGTTGCATCGCGTCTGAAACTTAAGGTTTGCAGACCAATTAAATTGCACCTTCTGCCATAATTAGGAAGCTCATCAAACATATTTAATTTACGAACCGCGTACCTCGTGAAGTTTTTTTGGACTCTTTCGAATCTATGTTCGTGAACTGCATATGGCGAATCCCAAATTACGGAACAATATTCTAAATAAAGTCTGACTAACGAGCAATAAATAATTTTAAGGCTATTTATATCTCTAACAATGAGTTAGACTTGGCAATGACATAATCATAATGAAAAAAGAAACTTAACTTATTGTCAAATATGACACCAAGATCTTTCACTTCATCAAAACGCTGAAGTCTAAGATCATTTATAAAATAATTATGCAAAATTGTAGTACTAATACGATATGCCGAAAAAACTTTACATTTAGAAATGTTAAGTTCCAAAGCATTACGATTGCACCACTCCGACAATCTATTAATATCTGACTGAAAACGAATGCAATCAGATACATTTTTTATCCGCGAAAATAATTTCAAATCATCGGCGAAAAAAAAATTCAAATATTTCATGAACATCATTTATAAATAATATAAATAGCAACGGGCCCAAATGACTGCCCTGTGGAACACCGGAAGTAACTTCTATCACGCGAGAAGTCAAACCATCGACTTTAACCATTTGCCTTCTATTAGTCAGCTAATTACGAAACCATTTTAGCATTGATGAATGAAAACCCAAAGACTTTAGCTTAGCCAAAAGAAGTGCGTGATGTCAAACGCTTTCGTAAAGTCAGTATAAAGTACATCAACTTGTAATCGTTCATCAAAACTATTAAATATATAATTAGTCAAACATGATCTACCACGAACAAAGCCATGCTGACTATTTGAAATAATTTCTTTTACCGCGAAAAAGAGTTCGTCCTTAAGAATACTTTCAAACAATTTTGGTATTGCAGAAAGCTTTGATATAGGCCGATAGTTTACTACTTTTTGCCTTAAACCGCTTTTATAAATAGGTGTTATGAACGAATATTTCCATTCATTTAAGAAGTTCCCAGTTACAAGAGACTGGTTAAAAATAATTTTAAGTGGATGAAAAACGGATGACAAACATTTTTTTAATATTACCACAGGAATCCCATCTGGGCCAGGGTTGCTATTTAAATTTAGTTTGACACAATGAACAAAATTTACAGAAATGCGAAATTCTATACCGATATATCGGCGATATGTTGTGATTTCCGATAAATCGGAATCGGCGATATTTATTTACTAAAACATCGATACATTTTCGATTCCGCCAATAAAAAATACACCTTCAGAAAAAATTAAACACCGCTTCAGTGCAGAAACCAACTAAGAAAACAAACAAACTAGTGACGATAATGGCCCAAAACCTAAGAGATAGGTAACTCTAAGACTGTTGTTTTATAGCAAACGAGTAGTTGAACACGCTGTCGGAGGTAATAGAGCTTGTAAGGTGTTCTATTAAAATTAAGTTGGTTGATGCTTCAGTGTCTCTGTGGTCTTAGTGATTTCGACAACATATCGCAATTTCTTGACGAAGAAGTTTTATTGACAGAAAGAGCAAGTACGGTCTTAATTCTGCAGTGGAGAGAAACATTTAGAAACATTTAAAAAAATCTCCAACCATTCTGTGTGCGAAAATATATTTTTGACACGAAAGCGGGGTACTACAGTTTAATGTGGTGACGTGAAATAACGCCAAACGAAATAAAGCCAAATTCAAAAAATTTTGCATTATTTCCATTACAAAATTTAAATTCTTAGTTTGGCTTTATTTCGTTTTAAAAATCATTATTTCGTTTTTAAAATTCTAATTCTTAATGATTTCGTGATGGTTATAAAATATTTACTTTTTTTAAACCCAACTTCGCACCTACTCCAAATCTAAAAGTGAAACCAAGCATGGAGCTGCAGGGGACATCCAGCCCCCCATATTGCATTCGATTTTTTTGGCTTTATTTTCATTAATTTTTTGGCATTATTTCGCTTTGTAATTAGAAATAAAGCTAATTTGGTCTTATTTAAATTTTGAAAACGAAATAATGCCAAATTTCATTACACTTTAAGTTGGTACGGGCCGGGATTTGAAACAGCGACCCTTCGCTTATTGATCCAATGCACCTGACCTCTAAGCCACAATCACAAATCTACGTTTGTTATGGTCGATACTTTTTGAGAAATATCGGTATTGGTATCGTATCGGCAAAAGTGCGTATCGATGCTTCCAAATTTTTTACAACCTACCATAGATTACTTGCTTTTCTGATAAAAAAAATCTACAATTTAAGTAAAGGGTGATCCATTTCGAGGTTACCTACTTTTTTAAAGAAAAAAAAACACAGAAAATTCAAATTTAATGGAGAATGTTTATTATCATTTGGAAGAACATTCTTTGGCATTTATTTTTTGAAGATTATGTCTATCAAATGTTGGCCGTTGCTACGTCGCAGATGGTCCATCCGTTGAGTCCAAGTTTCGATCACTCGTTCGAGCATTTCGACTGGTAACTGGCGAATGACACGCGTGATGTTTTCCTCGAAGGCCTGAATCGAAGCGGGTTTGTCGGCATAAGCTTTTGACTTTACACACGATCTTGGTGGCCAATCGACCGGCCCAAAACGTGAAATTATGTGCTCACCGAAATGTTCTCTCAATAAGTCCATTGATTGATGCGATGTGTGGGAAGTGGCGCCGTCTTGCTGAAACCAAATGTCGCCGAGATCACGAGCTTCAATTTCAGGCATCAAATAGTCGGTTATCGGAAATATGGTCCGATGATTCCACCGGCCCACAAACCCCACCAAACCGTTGTTTTTTCTGGATGAAGTGGCAGTTCTTCAATCTCTTCAGGTTGCTCTTCGTCCCAAATGCGGCAATTTTGTTTGTTTACATACCCATTGAGCCAGAAATGGGCCTCATCGCTAAACAAAATTTGCCTCGAAAACGTCGGATCTTCTTGGAACTTTTCAAGAGCCCATAGAGCGAAGCGATGTCGCTTGGGAAGGTCGAGTGGCTTCAGTTGTTGCACAAGCTGTATTTTGTACGCTTTCAATTTAAGATCTTGACGTAAAATGCGCCAAGTCGTTCCATACGTCAGTCCGAGTTGCTGCGAACGGCGCCGAATCGACTCCCTACGGTCTTCGTGTACACTCTCAGCTACGGCCGCTGCTGGACGTGGTCTATTCGGTCGAATATTATCCAATAATGAATGCTGGGTCTCAAAATGGGTGATGGTGTTGCGAATAGTACGCTCAGTAGGCCGATTATGTTGACCATAAGTTGAGCGAAGTGCACGAAACACATTCCTCACAGAACGTGAATTTTCATAATAAAGTTGAACAATTTGTAAACGTTGTTCACGCGTAAGTCTTTCCATTATAAAATACCAAACAATACTAAACAAAAATAACATGACAGCATGACACGACTCACACGTAATCTGTCAAAAAAGGCTATTGAAAAAAATATCTCTACTTGGATCACCCGTTATATACGCAGGTAGCTAAGGAGAAGACGCACATTTTTCTCATTCACGCAATCCTTAATTTCAAGAGGAACCATGTTTTTTTTTTTTAGCTCTTACTTACTCTCACCTTCTAGCTCCACTCTCCCCTACATTACACATACGACCTTCGTTTTACACCTCCCTTAAATAATGAACCCATCAAATATGTGTCCAAATTTCTTTTTTTACATAATGAACAAACATATAAAGTTTCTTTTTTTTTATTACTTCTAAAATAAAAAAAAAAAGGAAAAATAACAATTCCTCACTTTTTTTTCCCTCCATATGACCCCTATTTGCCCGAAGCATTTAGTTTGTAAAAGACAAAGCACATAATGTATGTGTACCTATGCTAATTAACCGGGTGGTCGGCCAAGCCTTTTTTTTGTTTAGGGAAGAGCTTTCACCCCGTCGCTGTCACAATTTACCGTGTCACTGTATATGATGTCATTATTAGAGAAACGAAAAGATATACACGATTTCCTGTGACACCTCATTAGGTGGACCTGACTAATGACCTCAACAACGTGTTTCTAATGACAAATGAGAGAAGTGTCATCGCCAAGACATATGACCGTACGTTATTACAACTGAATAACTTAATTATGATGTTTTTTTTTTTCTTCTTCTTTTATTTCTTTAAAACAAACTGCTGAAAGTTAACGTCGTCGTTTACTTTAATAGATAGGTATTTCCGCAAAATATGGATTTAATTTTAATTCAAGATTAACTAAGTAAATGTTTTTTATTTGCCTATTGTGTTGTGTTGCACATAGCAGACATAGGTAACTACATTTAAATTGAAATTTGCGGTAAGTTAGCGGAAATAAATATAAATCAAATTATTGCGTGTTTGAGGTTGGTTTACATAAAGCTTTGTAAACCGCAAAATCTTAATTCAGTGGAGTCATCATTTAATAAGGATTTTTAAAGCTTTTATAGAAATTATCTTTTGTTGCGTCCAAAGGAAATAAAAAAACATTAATTGGTCCCTTTTGGTTTGTTAAGGGTATGAGCATCTGCGACCACAAAATTTTATTTAGGTACATAGTTCCTTGTTCGTTTATAGGCACTACTTGGCGGAACACGAATTTTGGACACATTTTTCAATTATAATAGTACCTAAATTGTTGCAGTTAAAAAGTTTTAAATGACTATACTCTGTCCAACATAAATTGACAGTACAGGGAAGATAGGGATGTTTGCCTCTCATTCGCACTCTTTTCTTTTCCGTAAGGTGCTATTCCAACAAAAGCTCTTACAGGGTTTCCGTACTAAGGATTTTAAATCAGCAAAAAACTGAAAGAATATTATGTTGGGCTACCATGTTTTTTTTTAGATTGTTATGATGTCAGTTCTTTCCAAAAGAACACAATTTCTCTGAAGATGGTAAATTTAAAACCTAGTCTTTTTGTTAAAACCGTATGTAGAGAAGACCTGCTAATTTTAGTGATATTTGCATTGCGTCCTGCCTTCCGCAGTATTTTATTCAGCATCGTAAGTTCGTTAATTGGAAAAAACTGATGTACTATTTGCCTGATGGCACACTTATTGAAATCATCTACTTTTCTTTTAAATCAGTTTGGTTTTTCTTCTTTGGCCTATTTTCGTTAAGAAATCTATAAACTGTTTGTTTACCCAGAAAAAATATCACCTACTTGATTCGCAGTTACTGTTTTATTTTTCAAATTTTGATTAATTTTTTTTGACGCGTCAACAATTTCTTTTTTTTTCGGCACTTAAGTCTTTGGATGAATTTGAAGCAAGCAAGACAAACAAAACAAACGCAAATGATATTTTTCCTTAAAGACAACAGATTACAATTTTGTAACTGCATTTTAAAATATTCTCCAAACATTAAAAGAAATGGCAAAAATCAAAACAAGACCTCCACGATAACACTTATCATTAATAACTTTTTTTCAAAGCTCTAAAACCTAAAGCTCCTCAACAAAAACCCAAGAAAACATAAGGAAAGGCTACAGTCCGCTTGAGGCGAACAGTATGATACCCTATCCATATCCCTATATGCCCCAAAGAAAAAAGCATTAAGAAGATGATGGATAGCATTTTATTCATTCTATAAATTAAAAAAAAAAAAAGGTTTTTTTGAAAAAACGCCCCCAAAAAGTGGGCGTGGCCAAAAACTTTGTATAGGCGATATGTTGGAAAAAATATTGGGTAAATATTTTGTTAAACAGTTTTTTTCGCTTTCTGTGAAAATTTTCGAAGAAAACAGCATTTTAGTCAAAAACGCCCACAAAAAGTAGGCGTGGCAAAAAACTTTATATGACAAACTTATAAAGGAGGGCAGTGCCTACATACCTTGTGAAGGTTGTAACACTCTATCTATCTAACTTTAGCTTTAAAACGGTTTTTTCTAAATTGTGGGCGTGGCAGTGGGCGTATTCAAAAAAATTTTACACTTAACTATTTCGGAGCCCTAGGGAATATGTGGTCAAAATTTAAGCTTCCTAGCTTAATTATAAAGGCCTAAAAATTGCGTACGGACGGACGGACGGACATTGCTAGATAGTCTTAGGATTTGGTCCTGATCATAAATATGTATACTTTTATGGGTCTACGGCGAATATTAAGGGGTGTTACAAACTATGTGTCAAAATTAATATACCCTTAGGATAGGGTATAAAAAAATCTGAAAAAGTTACCAAACGGACATTGGTAACTCTGAATGCACATCAATTAAATGGGCGTTGAATAGCAGCAGCCACAGGCTAGTGCACACTCACATGTGCGCTGAATAAGACGTCAGATGCAGTTGGAAATTTAGCTGAGTAACAAACATTTTCATAATAATGTAGGGTGAACACTTTGGTTAGGTATTTGTGCAATTTTTTAATGGCTTGGAAGAAGTTACTTCAGTGGCAGAGACCCGGGCGCGTATATGGAAAAGCTACTTCAGTGTGTCCCCTCTTAACAACTTAGTTAGCATCTTCATACAGATGTCGATACAACATTTTGATTGTTTTTCGAAAGGCAAAGAGGGAAATGCAACTCTATATGAATCTATGTATACATTTATGTTCATACATTCAGCGTAGCGTACAACCAACTTAATTTTGTTATAGGCGCCTGCCTGGCGAAAGCTCATACCCCGAGCGGAGGATCGATGTAGCGTGAACGTAACCTGCCGCCTGCAGAAAGGGAGTTCAAATCCAATAAACCCGCGAGTATAATAATGAAGATGTTAATTAAGTTCTTTGCCTATTTATCTGGAGGGGACGTGCTGGAGTAGATTTTCCATATACGCGACTCGGGCAGTAGCAGAAATAACAAAGCAGCCTCTATACAAAATTTGTCATCATTGAGGTTAATTTTAATTGAGTGTTTTTTTAAGTGCCCAGTTAAAGCACCTATCAGGTTACACAACGATGCTCTTTCGTACTGTTAATTAGCTCTGTTGTGATAATAATCTGGCCATAATTATATGTGTTATTGGGTTTTATTCTGAGCTTGTACTCCAGTCGATCGACTGAAGTGACCGGCAATGATCTACTTTGGATATTTTTATTGCTTGCTCGTCGGCCATTATACTGTCAGTTATGTCCTTGCGTTCCTGAAACCAGTAGAGGCATACCTTGTGCTTTTAGCCAAGCTTTTAGCTTTAAGCTCTGTACTATAGCGATGAGCCAGCTTGGATGCTTTTATGGCAGTAATATAATTCCGTTAATATGATAATAAATAGTATTGCCAACATTGATACAGTTATCAGAGGTTCCGATGACGATGCGTATTCCTCTGAGAATAGGCCGGCACCTGTTCCACCTTCCATCTTTGATCCATCATTGTATATAGACAGATTTCATTCTTGTTCCATTCGTCCCTGCCCGGGAAAGAGCAGAAGAATAGTCTGTCAGTGACATGTAGTCGAAGCTAACATCGCCTCATGCATACGTTCTCCGAATATGAAAGAGACATGGGTTCCAGTTCACTGTCAGTACACTGGTAATCCTCAAGGCTCTCTTGGCAGCTGATGCATAGCCTAGATCGAAGGGTAGCAATTACTGGTGTACTGGTGCACTGGTGTAACACACTTAATTTAAAAAAATTGTTTGTGTATTCTTAACCCTTGAAAACGCCCAGCCCTATTCACGGTTGCCTTTCATCCTCTGCGATGCCGGGCACGAGTGGCTACGCTTAAGCTATCCCCACCAACAGCTCGGCGTCAACGATGTCATTTAAAATTTTAAGTTCGTCTCAAATCTGGTGGCTGACATTCGAGGTCCCTTTTGGCTGAATCACTATTTTCCATTCGCTCAATGTGGCCAAGCCAATCAAGTCGACGTGTGTTGGCTTTTTTAAACTTTCTGCTATCATTTCAGCACTCGGCGCCGTAAAAACTGGGAGCATAAGGTTTAGTCTTAAGACTTTTAAACCCAAGTAAAGCTGTTTTCCGAGGGTAATTCTTCGCGTGGCTTCTTTTATGGCTTAATAACTGGATTGAACAAATAACAAGAAAACGCATCACATTTCCTAAATCCTGTAGATGTATTGAAGAGTTCAGATGATCTGCCCCGGGTCTTCGTTAAGAATGCTATCATATGCGGCTTAAAAGTCGATAAAGTGATGGTGTGTCTCGACTGAAAAATTTGTTAAATGGTTGAATGAAACAACAACAACTTGTGATTGAACCCACGAACAATGAAGAGGCTGGAATTACAGTTTCCACGTTGCGCCAGGCCGGAAGCCACACTAAATAATTGCGGGAAGGTTTAAGACATTTAGCTTCTATACTACGTAGCAAGCCTGGTTCTATATTGGTTAGACCTGAGTTATGTCTTGCGGTATCTCTCTACATAAAACCCGTTTAAATAAATGCTGCTTAAACACATTGAATCTTCCCTGAGCATAAGTGACTATATTTCTGTCGCTGTTTCGAAGAGCCTTTCTTCCGGTCTTAAAACCAGTACCAGGCGGAGACGTTTTGATATTTCTAAGCTAACTTTCCCCTTTTTCCGCAGGGACATACCTACATACATAAGCCCCTTTGCGAAGGAGGTGAAAATTCGTGTTCAAAAAAACTTGCGGATGTTTCATAAGAATACCAAGGTACCGACTGCAGGCCTTAAACCGAACTAGCCTATAAAAACTCAAAGTGTTTGTCATATTGAGGAACCTTAACTTTAATTTATTCTAAACTAGCTAACCTTTCCGACTTTACCCCATTGTATATAGGATACAAAAAAAAGCAGCTTAGTATTATGGGCCCTCGTTAAAATGCTATGACAACTTAAGCCACCGCTACAAACCATAACATTGGCTACTGCATCCAAATCCAAAACTAGCGGCAACACCTAACTATACATTTGCATGCCATCGAACACCTTCACAGCTAATGTCTGGCAAAAACACTTGCAAATCACTGTCACCAGAGAATGTCCATTCATTTTTGTGGTCCTATATATGTCTGCCATCTGAACATATATATGTTATTGATTCACCTTGATTGAGTGCCAATGTGACATTCCAACACGCACTAGCTCAACACGTCAAAGAACCCAAAAAATACTTTTCAACTGGACACATGTCCAGATGATAAAAGCCTTCAATGCCTCAAATGCGAAAACCTCAACGCGGCAATAAAAGTGTCCGATTTGAAATACCTAAAAGCGTTTGTGAATTGGGAACAAGAATTTGGACAAATAAATCGTGTCGCTGGTCGTTTGATGTGCCCTCAGAGTCCATGTCATTTGTATCACAGACAAAAAAAATTAAGCCACGGAATTCAGAAGCCAAAAGCCACTCATTATCTCCCGAGGCAACAAATGTGTGGGACACAATAGGGTAGCAGAGATTATAAGATTTATCAATTGGAGAGCATGGTCATTAGGAATAAGAGCATTTCCGAACACCTGAAGGGTAATCTTCCTGTCTGTGGCTGTGGTTTCATTTTTCTCACAAAGAAAAGGCTATCTTTTAAACGACGGTAGTCGCATTACAATGGATTTAACAAGATCTGGAGTAAATTGCTGATGCAAATTTGGTTTTAAATTAAATTTAAACGAAATCCGTTAATGCGTTGGAATCGAATGATTTCGGAAATGTGTTCGAATGGGACATAGCCGGAGGCTATCAGGTGCGACTCTCGATCGAGCAAAACCACATGATTGGTAACGATAATATGTGTGTTTGTTGGTTGCGAAAAAATAAAATTGTGGCAATTTGGTAAAGATGGTTTAATGTGATGGGAATTGATTTGAATTTAATTTTCCTTGATAGCGTTTGCTATAAGCTTAAATGCTTCTTAGCTTCTTAATTTATTACATATCATTTTTGTATTACTTTAAACTGCAGGGATACGATTTGTATCACTCCCCACTCTTTATATCTAAAAATATATTTTTCAAAAAAAGTAAAAGTAGAAGCAGGCAAAACCACTGCGTAAGCTTTTCTATCTTTCCTATTCTTCAGGTCTCTTTCCGAGACGATTAAAAACAGCATTTGTCCAGTCCGTCCCAAAAAAAAGGCGAATCTTACTCCCACTCCTGCTTCTTTCCAAGGTCATGGAAACGCTGATAAATCGTCAGTTTATGAAATAACTCGAATCCCGAAAACTTGATAATGACCGGCAGTACGGTTTTCGCAGCAACAGGTCCACTCGTGATTTGATGACTTATCTAACCGAAAAGTGGAACCAATCTATTCACCATGGTAGTGAAAGTAAGGTCGTTGCGCTTGATATTTCAAAGGCATTTGACAGAGCTTGGCATCAAGCTCTCTTGTCGAAAATGCGTGCATTTGGGATCGATGTTACCCTTCTTCAATGGATTAGAAATTACCTTTCGGACCGTTCAATTCAAGTTGTTTTGGATGGTTTCAAGACTGCAACTTACCAAATAAATGCTGGTGTACCCCAAGGCTCCGTTTTTGTCTCCGACTCCTCTCTTTCACATTTTCATCAATGATCTCCTCCCTGTCAGTCCTAATCCAATCCATTCCTTCGCCGATGTTAGTACCCTCAGCTTAACAGGGCGTTGAACTGGAACGGCAACGTATGTTAAGCTCATTGAATTCCGATCTTGACAGCATTCTTTTGTGGGGTAAAACCAACAGAGTGGAATTTAATGCTTCCAAAACGCAAAGCTGTCTGCTGTCATTGAAGCGAACCCCTAATTCTCAGCCATAATCCATGGATGGCACTTGCATCGGTGAAACCGAAAGGCTTTCCATCCTCGGTATGTGCGTTAACGACAAACTTCGTTGGAATGACCACATATTTGATGTCGCCAAGAACGCTGCGAAATGTCTAGGCTTCCTAAAGCGATGCAAGAAATATTTCACCCCTTCTGATCTGGCTAGAATCTACAAGGCGTTTATTCGCCCAAAACTTGAGTACAACGCTCATATCTGGTCTGGTGCACCAATAACATATTTGGAGCTACTTGACAGGATCCAAAAACGTGCGATAAGACTTATTGGCGATCGAGACACCGCAAAATCGCTTGACCCTCTTAGCCATCGTCGCAACGTCTCCTGCTTATCGTTGCTTTATCGACCTTTCCATCGAAAGTGCACGAACGAAATAGCCAGTTGCATTTCACGCTAACAACCGCAATATTCGCCATGATATGAATGCACATCAGTTCACCCTTAAGCCTAAATTCGGACGAATCTACTGCGAAATACAAAGACTCGTTTCTTAACCGTACAATACGAATGTGGAATGCTCTAGGGTCCGACAAATAACGTTTTTTTTCAACTAGTGCTTATTTCGCGAATGGTAACCCTTAGCTCATGTCTGATTTGACAGATAATTAGTTTTATCCTTCCGCTGACCGAATATGGTTGTGTATACGCTTGAACAACGCTGGGAAACGCTGGCCTTAGAGAAGATGCCGATTTTGCCAAAAAAATCATCTTTTCAGATGAAGCTCATTTTGATCTTGGCGGGTATGTAAACAAGCAAAATTGTCGCATTTGGGGCACAGAAAACCCGCACGCATACATTGAAAAGCCGATATACCCAAAACGAGTCACTGTTTGGTTCGGATTTTGGTCCAGAGGCATAATTGGGCCATTTTTCTTCGAAAATGAGCAAGGAGTGGCCGTTACAGTCAATGGCGATCGTTATTGGGCCGTCTTGAACCAATTTTTGTTCACAAAAATTTAAGAGGAGGATATTGGCAACATTTGTTTTCAACAGGACGGCGCTACATGCCACACAGCCGAAACCACACTCGATGCTTTGCGCCCTGTTTTTAAAGATCGCATTATCAGCCGCAGAGCTGATGTCGTTTGGCCACCGCGGAGCTGCGATTTGACACCGTTGGACTATTATTTGTAGGGCGCCGTAAAAGATAAGTGTTACGCCGACATGCCAGAGACAATTGACGCTTTAAAGGACAATATTCGTGAAGCCATTGGTGAAATACAGCTGCACACAATCGATAATGTGCTTAAAAATTAGACCGATCGTGTAGGCTACTGCTTGGCCAGCCGAGGCAGCCATTTGAATGAAATTCTTTTCCATTATTAACCGGAAGGATTGTACTTTCAAATAAAAGAATAAATTTGAGAAAATATTCAGTAGTTTTTTTTTTATAGCATTTTCAAAAAAAAAAAAAAGTTATTTGGCGGACCCTATAGTTAACAGACATTTAAAACCAACGTGCATCGGTATCTCCTTTTTTCTAATGCCCGCACTGCGTTACTTCCATTATAAGGGTATCCAAAATCACTTTAGTGCGCGTAAATTATAAAAAAAAAACATACACAACGCTGATCTACATAGATGTCTAAATATTGAAATAGTTGAAGATGAAGTTAACAAGTTTCTCAAAGGTACAGAAGTAGGCTTCTCAACCATGTTAACTAAGGCGGGTAAAACCCCTTGATCTATAAGAGTTATCTAAGGTTAAGAAATTTTTATCAAAGAATAAAGTTTGGTGATTCGTCAAACGTCGGAGTTAATTTATTGACTAATAAATAGCCGATTAGTCAATTGACTAGGTGCAATCCCATTCTGGGCGACGAAAGTCATTCCACCGGTGAGGCCTTTTAGATCGGGTTAAAGAGCGTCACTATTACACAAAAAAAAATGTTTATATTATATAGCAAATTTCTCTCATTTGGACAATATTCATACAGAGCTTTATTATATGGAACCCCTTGGGTATAAAGCCTAGAGGTCCAAACTCTCCTGAAGTGGATGGTATCGTCGCAGTAATAACATCGTTCTGGCAAAGATTAGATAAGATACCGAAAAGCCTACAAAGTAGTAAATTTAATAATATTTCGCTTAGGACTGTCAGAAGGTTAGGAAAAAATGAGAACACATTGGTTGTGGTTGGCTTAAGGTTCTTATCTCCAAACCGATGAGAAGCAATCCAATGCCAAGTCAGTGCTGGAAAAGTTGTCTTCTTCCTTTTCACAAAGGAAGGAAACTTTGAAAATTGCTGTTCCATCAAGCTGATGTCAAATACCAAAAAGAACACTGAGCGAATATTAGACGGCAGATTGCAACAAACAGTAAGGCTTTCTAATGACCAGTTTGGTCTAAATCAACCACAGAAGCAATATAAAGTAACGTGTGCATCACGTTGCTTCCGATGGAGCCAACTCAAGCGAAGATCAAATTTTCCAGGATGGAGCACTTATTGTTGGAAGTTTAGTGAGGGGAATGGGTAGGTATTAGTTCGAACTATACGACATATTTATTTAAATAAAAAAAATATTACTTAGTGAGGAAAAATAAAATATCTGGTAACTTTGATCAACTAGGAAGCAAGCATGAGTGACGATATCAATAGTCGTGTAAGCTTGGCTTGTTTGAAGTGGGAGCAAAATTCAGTTATTTTATTTCAGCAATATTGGGTAAGACACAAAAAGTATGAGGGCAAATTGACTGGCTCAGTCGTTATTGCCATATCCAAAGGCAAGGAGGAAGTGCCTATAAACATTCCTGTACAGGCTAAAAAGTTACGCTTAAATACAACTGAATCACACACATGCAACATCGATAGCATTTGATTGCGGGAGTTACAAAGTCATACGGAACTGTGGTGCCGGCAGATCGTTTTCGAGCGAACCCCACAAATTGACCTGTAAAGACGCAGTAATGTGGAAGGTTGTCACGATCTACATAATACCTTCGTCGATAGAAAGAAAGAAGAACATTTTAATTAATTTTATAATATTTTGTCGTAAGGATGCTGCTCCCCATACGTACTCATATTTACAGGAGTTCGAAGTGCTTCAGAAACAATTTATTAAATAATGGTCGCTGGTATAAGGTTGGTTTCGGTTAGGTTAGAATTGGGTCCTAGCATGGAACCGACATACCTAAAATAATTAAAGCTCCTGAAGAAAAGGAGAAGACTTTTCATATTAAATAAGTTTAAGTTTTCTTATTTACAACTCAGGAATCAAGGAAGCTAACATCTATATATTCTTGGACAGTCAAGTAGCTATAAACGCCCTTAGCTCACTCATCATTGACTCCAAATCGGTATTACACTGTTTTGACATCCTCCAAAAATTGAGTGTCAAAAACAAAACCTAAATATGGTGGGTTCCCAGACACGAGTTAATTGACGGGAACGAACTATTTTTATAGGACCCGAACCATTCTGTGCAAAAAAAAAACAGATCAGCGGTAAATGTGTTCTTAAAAAATTGGAAACACAACCAGTGTATCTTACAAAGGTCAAAATGCCAAGGTCAAAAAGACAAGGCACGATATAAGAAATCTAATTGGTTACCTAGCACGCCACCACAGACTGCGATATCACCTTCATAAAATGCACATAGCTAAATAACCGAAGTTACGATTTTGTCTTGATGAAGACGAAACTGCTGAGCACATCATGTGTGAATGCCCAGCCAGGAAATCTCTCTTAGGGAAATAAAAAGCTCCGACGATTAAAAGAATTCTTTTGCTGATAGGATCTAATCAGCTACATAAGGAAAGTAGAGACGCTACTCACCTAAGCTATATTTGGAAGGAAGATAACTTGGATCTACATAGAATAAGGCTCCGGAATGCAGCTTGATTTTTTTTTTTTTTTTTGGGAGATCAGGGCATATACAAAAGTTCTACAAATAGCCTCTCTAGGATATCACCAGGAAGATATCCTGCATTTTTGTGGGCAATATATTTCGACATTCGCCAGTAGGTCCATTCAATATTTCGGTCCATAAATATTAGAGAGTTAGAGTACATCAAGACATTATAACGGGTGATCCAAGTAGTGAGTCGTGTCATGCTGTCATGTTATTTTTGTTTAGTATTGTTTGGCATTTCATAATGGAAAGACTTACGCGTGAACAACGTTTACAAATTGTTCAACTTTATTATGAAAATTCACGTTCTGTGAGGAATGTGTTTCGTGCACTTCGCTCAACTTATGGTCAACATAATCGGCCTACTGAGCGTACTATTCGCAACACCATCACCCATTTTGAGACCCAGCATTCATTATTGGATAATATTCGACCGAATAGACCACGTCCAGCACGCTGTGAAGAAAATATAGCGGCCGTAGCTGAGAGTGTACACGAAGACCGTAGAGAGTCGATTCGGCGCCGTTCGCAGCAACTCGGACTGACGTATGGAACGACTTGGCGCATTTTACGTCAAGATCTTAAATTGAAAGCGTACAAAATACAGCTTGTGCAACAACTGAAGCCGCTCTTGAAAAGTTCCAAGAAGATCCGACGTTTTCGAGGCAAATTTTGTTTAGCGATGAGGCCCATTTCTGGCTCAATGGGTATGTAAACAAACAAAATTGCCACATTTGGGACGAAGAGCAACCTGAAGAGATTGAAGAACTGCCACTTCATCCAGAAAAAACAACGGTTTGGTGTGGTTTGTGGGCCGGTGGAATCATCGGTCCATATTTCTTTAAAAATTATGCCGGTGCGAACGTAACCGTCAATGGCGACCGTTATCGTGCCATGATAACCGACTATTTGATGCCACTTCCCACACATCGCATCAATCAATGGACTTATTCAGAGAACATTTCGGTAAGCACATAATTTCACGTTTTGGGCCGATCGATTGGCCACCAAGATCGTGTGATATCACACCGTTAGACTTTTTCCTGTGGGGATATTGTAAAGTCAAAAGCTTATGCCGACAAACCCGCTTCGATTCAGACCTTGGAGGAAAACATCACGCGTGTCATTCGCCAGTTACTAGTCGAAATGCTCGAACGAGTGATCGAAAATTGGACTCAACGGCTGGACCATCTGCGACGTAGCAACGGCCAACATTTGATAGACATAATCTTCAAAAAATAAATAAATGCCAAAGAATGTTCTTTCAAATGATAATAAACATTCTCCATTAAATTTGAATTTTCTGTGTTTTTTTTCTTTAAAAAAGTAGGGAACCTCGAAATGGATCACCCTTTACAACTGGCAGCAATCCTTATTACTTAATCTTTAAATTTTTTTGTTTCCAAATCACGGAGACGGAGAAGAAAAGAGGCTGAAGCCTTTTTTAAGCTCTGGAGGTTAATCCGTACGCGGAATAATCAGGCTATGGGTACAGTGGCTTAGTGGTTAAGGGCGTTGGACCACTAAGCGAGTGGTCACTGGTTCTAATCCCGACCTGTACCACCTGAAAGTTTTTATTCTTGCTAACGTCCGACAATCATCCAAGAGTAACAACTGTAATGAGAAGCTTCTCAAAAATTAATTGCCATTGGGAATCGGCATTTCTGTAGGCAAACTGTAGGTCCCTTTCATTCGTGTCGTCTCCACAGTGGTTGGAGAAGCTAGGCTTTGGATGCAGTATGGGCCATTTACGCCTAATATATCTTTGACGTTAGGCAAAAAGCTCTTAAGTCAGAAACTGCAGTTTTTCGTTAAACCAAATTGAAAATAGTTTAATTATTTGCAAATCGGGAATAAATTTATTTGAAGAAAAATTATGGTATAAAATCTCTGAAATGAAGACCTTATAATAATGTTAATACGTTTTTTCAAATTCATTAGTATTTACCGTTTTTTCGATGACTTAAGTCCTTAGGATCCTCTCATTTTGTTTTATTTGTAAGACTTAAGTCACGAAATAAAATATTTTCATTATGTTATAAAATAGGAAATTGTTTAATTAATCAAAAGTTTACAAAACATAAAGTTAATAACAAAAAAAAAATAAGTTTTTATATTGCTTCTTCTTCTTCTTCATCTACCAAATCTGGATCGTTATTTATTGCGGAGTTAGATGTTGGTAAATTTTTATAAAAGTCGTGAAACACAGGTGGCACTAAGCTTAAAAGAGAGCACAAATCCCTTTTTTTCTCCTCAGATATCGGGACTAAAGTTTTATACTTCGCTTGGAGTGGCTAATCTTTGAGACATCTATTTTTTCCTCTTCTAAAAAAGCTTCAAATCTTGAACTCTTCGGAGTGATTTAAACTGTTTTTGTATTTCACTAAGCCGTTCCTAAGCCTAATGCTCTCCCCAAAAGCCACTAAAACTGCTCATTTATAGTATTTTTTTTTTCTGCTCACCAAAACTGTCTTCAACAAAGCGGCAAAATCAAAGAATTCTTCTTGCTGCATTTCGAGTACCTGGAACTTATTTTTAAGCCTGTTGTTCGTACTAGCTGGTACCAATCGTGGGGGTGGTAAACAGGCGTTTTTTTTTGTTTTTCAATCATGGAATGATCCACGTCACATTCCATATGTGTATGACCTGGAACAAGGAACTTGTGGCTTATGGTTAAATTGGGGAACTTTTGTCCCCCGCATGTGTCTGAATAAATAAAATGTCACCTCAGAAATGCAATCAGGCAGGTTCTTCATATGAGCATATAGGCAGGCAGCTATTTCATTTCCCCCTCTAGCAGGTAGAGCTTCATGCCACTTGTAATGCGTTGAATCTCCGGTAGCATTATCGTGAACAGTAAGGTTATAGGTCCATAGCTGCCTTTTTTTAAAATGCTACCGAAGATCCAACAAACGGTGTTGGCAAGCATTGCTGAAGATCGAAGCTGAAGCATTTCTTTTGCGCGCTGTCTTGTGCTGCTAACTTATCAGCTTTTTTGGCATCATATGCTGCATTAGCCAGCTCCTGGTGGATTTGGAGCTCGTTTTCTGCTTCCTGTTTTTCTTCCTGATTAGCTGCAACTTGAACGCGCATGTGAAGGGTGTCACACTTGTAGCAGGTGTCCACTTTGGGCTTTGAAATTCCCTCTCATAAATTGAACGACCAACAAAACTCCCTCGTCCTTCTTTGTATAAGTCGTACATAATGCGCAAGTTTAAATAGGAAGGTAAAAACTGTTTCTCATTCGTGAAGAATAATGTAGATAAAGTATTATAAAAGTAGTCAAGAGTTAATTAAACTCAGTTTAGAATCTATATTTAAAAAATTATTGTTTCGCTGATATTTATAATGTACACTGTTTTTTATGCATTTTTTAGGCAAGAATTACATTTGTTTATGGTTGTGTTATGCTGGTCGCATATAGGCTTTTCGCAGAAGTTGCATTTTCTGGTTTTCCGCCTGGGCATGCGTTGCTCCGAGCAAACATGGCATGAACCTTGTATTTTAAGACGTCCATCGGGGCCCCTTGGTATTATCCGTGATGTTGATGGATCGTTTGAGTTGCGCGAACGTATGTTATCCCCAAGCATAGCTTCAATGCCATTTCTGGTGTTGAAGTTTCTGTAAATAAGTGGATTTTCGGATCTTTCCAGAATATTTGGCATGCACAACTGCTTTCCTAAATCTTGCAGGAATTTTCGGCGGTTATCCTTTTTTATTGCCGCTCCTTTGTTGTGCTCAGTATAAATAACATAGGCCGCCAATCCACAAACGTCGAGAATATTATAAAACATGGCAACTGGCCATGGTCTAGTAGTTCGTTTTGTTCTAAAATGACTTACCATTTTGTCCATTACATCCACACCGCCTTTTGTACTATTGTAGTATTTTATGATGTCAGGCTTATTTTTATCATCCGATATGGCATTGTTGTGGTGCATTGTAGACAAAAGTATAACGGCCTTATCCTTTTTAGTAGCGTAGGAAACGATTGTCTTATTCTCTACTCTACTACGTGATCTATTTTTCAGCATTTCTTTTGGGATGCAAGCTTTATTAGCACGTAATGTTCCAACCAACGTTAGATTTTTGCTCAAGAGATAATCGGCGAGATCCATAGAAGTGAAAAAGTTGTCCATTGTAATATTACGGCCGGATCCTTTGTAATGACGAACTAACCGTTTGACTACCTTTTCCCCAACTTGTGTTTCACGTGGGCCATTACTCGGTTTTCCGGTATACATTTCCCCTTTTAGAGTATAGAACATCTTTGAATCACAAGCCCACCACACCTTCATGCCATATTTGGCTGGCTTCGATGGTATGTATTGCGTGAATTGTGTTCTACCTCTGTAGGGGAAAAGTTTCTCATCGATTGTTAGGTTTTCTGATGGCATATAGTTCTTCTTGAGACTAGCATTCATTATGTCTATCAGTCGATGCATTCGGGTTAGATAGTTATCAAATCGGATAAATCGATTTATGGCCCAAAATCTATTGATGCTCATTGTAGCTCGATATAATGGCAAGGCTGTAACCTTCCAGAGCTCTACAGAATGTTCATTATTGGAATGATGGGCACCAGCTGTTATAAGTATTCCAAGATAGCCATTAAGCTCCTGAATTGTGAGTTGTTTCCAAACTGTAGGCTCTCGCGAAGGATTATTTGCGTTCATACTACCATAAATACCGGCAGCCTTCCGGTTAGTTTCACGAACTACAATAGTGGACATATCGGTGGTGAAAAATAAACTGAACAGCTTTGATTCCGACAGCAATTGAATCGATTGAAAAGCCCCAGTTCTGCCTCGAACGATGTTATGGCTTGGCGTTCTGGTTGCTTGATTTTGCGGACTCGCAAGCCATATGGTCCGATCTTCATATTTTTTTTCCTTCCTACCTATCAGCTTTCCTGATAACACATCGCTAATCTCAGCCGCCGTTTGGTCATCCTCGTTGGTCTCGCTATGTTCATAATTGTCACCATCATCGTAACCATCAGAATCGGAACTCTCAGCTTGTTCAATCACCTGATTACTGTCGATGCCGTCTATGTCCGAGTACTCACCATCATGTGCTTCATGGTTAGATGGAACATAATTATCATCAGAACCATCACTGAAGTCGTCTGCGTCGGATTCACTGCATTCATCCAGCAAATTACAGATATATTTTTCTTGTCGTTCGAAAGACCGTCTGAAACATTATCAAATATGTTTTCTTAGAAAAGATACATTTATACACAACCAAAACTCCATTGAACACATTTTTGATGTAATGTTATTTACCTATTTACTAGCGATGTTCTCCGCTGAGAATCGCTCATATTTCCACTTTAGCTAAACCAAATAATAAACGTATGAACTCCACAGCAGTAGGATACCAAGTGATGAAATCGTTTAACTTTTCAATAAAAACACAATAAAAAACAGTAACACAAATAGATGTGATGAAAAGTGTTCAATCACGAAAAACACATATGAATCAGAACAATATGAATATGGGTACACGGATGTACTTCCCATATAAAGCCGTATTAGAGTTGAAAAATGTATTTTAGAAAACTTATAAATCGGATCTAATTTAATTGGAATACACCATTCAATGCAGAATTATATTTCAGGAAGGTACTAATTTCCTATGGGCGAAATTATTTTTTTATTGAATCAAAAACCAAATGGATACCCGGGTACCCTCGTATTGACACGAGGGTTAAGACCTTTTTGCCTAACGTCAAAGATATCAGGCATCTCTACCATAAAATGTTATCAAAGGTCTCCGATTCCGAAGATGCCGCAAGGAGTTAGTCCTTACTCAGAAGTTTTCAGACAGTCATCAGTCTTCATATCCGACAAATTGTCATTGAATGACGAAGTATTTCGCCAGATGTCGGATCAATTTCCTCCATGGAAGAGAACGACATTGATATCCCGCGTTCAGTGAGCAGATCGGAATCATAAAACTGCGCTGTCACTGATATGTGACAGTGTGACAAATTCTTCTGAGCTCCACATATGGGTTAACCATTACCTATAATCGGAGTACCTACCCTTATCGATTTGTTTTTAAATTCTAATGGAATGGTTGTTGTGGAGAGCACGCCACATCGAGTCTTTTATAGTTTGGTACTCGGTTTATGTCAGCATTTCAAGAACCCATTCCAAGTGTGAATCCGATGCTTTTGAAAGACTTAGCTCTGTAATGGTTCGCTTTCCACCCCAAGCCGAGATGTCACGTGTATGTCTCTTTATTTACACAGTTATACTGTCTTATATATTTAATAATTGTGTTAACACGATTTTCACCACACCATCCATCATCTCATTGGGAGACATACAAGCGGGATTGGTTCCACACTCACAAGCGGTAGGAGAAAACGGCGTTTTCCTCGCTGGCTCTGGTCTGCAAAAGAAATATGAACATGTAAATATTATATAACAAGATAACGTATGCTATCCAAGCCAGAGAGCGAACCGATTCCTGGTGTTCCAAGCCCGCTCGTGGGTTTCCTAAGGGGGTGATGGTACGACGGAGTAGAGATGGCGATGCTGGCTTTTATAAACTAAAAATCCGCTTAACGCTTTCTATTAGGTGGGTGGCGGGAGGATCACGCAACGGGATAGTGTGGGGGATTTATACGGTTACCCGCGGCGATGACACTCTCTAAATTGGAACGAATAGCCAGTTGAATTTGGCCAGTCAGCGTAAGCGGTTAGCATTCCGGTATTCTTTCGACAGCTTCGTGCTCGGCGTGGAAATATATATATATACATTTTCCCGTTCTCGCAGTGAAATTAAATTTTCCTAAGAAAACGCGCGTGGTTTTACCCAATCAATCAAGCGCATTTTTCCAAAGAAAAAAGAAGGAAAAAAAAAAGAAACCGGTTTCAAATACTCTATACATCGTGTACAGTGTGACGAGTGCGAAAACGCCAGGCATAAAAATTGGGTAATACCATTGACCACGTTGCCTACAATGTCCTTACGCCTGCTTCTCGGGGACGATTCCACCTAAATAAAGTGCCAATCCCAACGAGTGATATCCCCAAGTGATACTATCGCAAGCCACGGCTCGGCTGTAGCATTGCGTCATAAGTGCGACCGTTTAAGCCATCCCGCGTGACCAAGCCACAATCCCAATAAAAATAAACACCTTCCTCCCCATCCCACCACCTCATTGTGGAGAACAATACCAACACGTAACTATTATTCCAAGAGTTTATCCTGGGAAGAACGCCGCCTTTCTCGTCGATATAGAATGGAGGTCTTCAGCAGATAACCTTATTTTTCGCAAAAAATTACTGATTTTTTTCCCTTACTTGCACTAACACCAATAGAACTGACTTGATTATTTATAATCCAAGATACGAGTACAAGGGAAAGAAATTTGTCTGAAAAGTGGTTAATTTTCAATCATAATCTAGAATTAGCAACTAAACACACACAGGATAGCAACATTTTCAAATGATAATGGTTAACTCGCCTTAAGTGCGCCCAAGACCGCTTTCTCCACTGGTTTGACTTACTGCTGACTATTAAGTCTCCATCTCTATGTCGCTTTCAACGGAGTGACCGCAATGGGTGTGTTAATCACGCATGCTAACCAAATCTTAACTTGGTAGCACGTATCTTGTGACAAAGCGACAGGGACGGCAAGTTGATTTCATCCACTTTCTCCGATTTGTCAATTTCCAATAATGTTTTCCTATCTACACTCTAGATATATGTATGCGTTTGTTCGAGGACAACATTATGTCAAAGAAATTATTGTGCGTGTCAGTTCGGTGAAACAAGAAACTCTGGTTAACTTCCTAACCCCTAGCGTATGCCAACTGCGGCAATTCGTACCAAGACATTTGAATAATTTATTCGATCTAGGCTGCGCATAAGGTGATGCAACATCAGATACGCAGATAAAAACCTAGCAAGGCGTGCGCAAAAGTGTTCGAGCAAAATTAATTCAACCCGCCTTCATGGGGCACACGGATCAAATTGGATATCACCTATCCAATTAGATGTTCATACAAATCACCATTCACACCTTGGCATTCCTGATGCGACTGTTGCGGCTGTTGCGGAACTCCACAAAGACAGCGGGCGGTATGCCACTTTGATCAAAGTTTGATCTCCTCGCGCTGCCATAACTATGATGGCAGGGATAAGCCGCTGTGCTAATAGCCACCGAATGAGATGGCGCTGTCCACATTCCTCGACCTTCAGCTTAGCCAGTTGCTGTCGACTCGAAGGTGCGCAGGAAAAACGAAGAACCGCACACTCACCTCGTGTGCAGATTCCCCGGTTGGGAAAGTCATCATCATTAAGTGTGTTGATGGAATTAGCTATTCGGCAAAGTCATGCAAAGGAAGCGATGGATATTAAGTATTTTATGATTCCGCTGAACTATAACCGGATAGGAGGGTGCCGGCCGCCGCTATTGCTCCACAGAAGTCATTTCGTTTGTTTCTTATTCTGCACCCGGACTGTGTATCTTTGTGCGCCAGCTCCCAGCTTGTCGATTCGATTGCCTTCATGTCATAATTGTCATTTATAGAGTGCAGCCCGGGTAGTCAATCGATCAGGCGTCTATTATGTGCTCGATTAGTCACAGGACAGATGCAAATATGATGAGGTCGAACAATCGCCGCTTAATTAAGAACATGAACCACATTTTCATGATCAACAATTTTATGACGAACCACATTTTTAAGGACGTTGCGCATTGATCTTCAATGAGACTGTTCACGGCCATCAAACGATGAATTGACTTACTGACTGACTGACTGAATGATGACACTCTAGGACTTCATTAAAATTGTTCTGATGACATTCTGGCGCATTGTGCGAGGCGGTTTCGTAGGGCGTGACAAATTTTCACACAAAACGACATTATTAGTTGTCACAGATCGGGCCCTTGTCTGAGTATGTATTGAATTGGCAATACATATAGGGACCCTCTTATGAGGATTTAATGAATCATGAATTTCTATGGAACTGGTTGCCATTTGATGGGGTAACTAATTGTGATTGACGGATTTGGGACTTCGAATAGAGATGTAACGACAAACAAATCGTGAAAAACATATGGGCGCGCATGAGTTGTGAGAAAGAGGAGCGTTCTACGGCAATAAATCGTTTCAAGGAGAGGGTAGTCGACAGCGAATTAGCATAATGTGGTGTAAGTAGCCAAATAAAACATGCAACCGGTTTGATAAATTACACTTTTGTATTGGTGGGCCGCGAATTTATTTAAATACTTAAAAGGATTAGTATCTACATATTTTAAACGTTGACAGGAATACAAATGGCTGCAGTGTTATTTATGGCAATGTGTAGAGTTTACATTTTAAATAAATATAGGTATATTGTTTGCACTCACAGAAGTGCAACAGAGCATTTGGAGTGCTAGTAAGAGTGATTTCAATTGACAAGTAGGTGATGGTTGCATTTCGGATGCCTAACTCTGCCGAGCTGTAGCGGAGGTGGTGCTAATGAGGAGAATGGCTGTAGTATCTCTTACGAGACGGGATAAAATCTAAAGGAGGGACATTAGGATATGGGATAAAGGAAAAGGAGGGGAAGAGGAAAACAAGGTAGTCGGTTCTCGGACGCGGGTTGCATGCCTTGCTGGTCTCAGCTGTAGCTCGTCGGAGGGTGGATTCTTGCTCCCGAGATTACCAGAATGTTCACCGCTACAAAAAGTATTGCATGCGTTTGATAAAAAAAAAAGAATAAAAACAAGGAGGCCCGCATTACCACACGAGGAACTGGTATTATTCGTCCTCACAGCGGATCCGTACGATCTGTACCCACCCTTCCATCGCTGAAAAAAAAAAACGTGCACCCATTCAAGAGAAAGCCCTAGGCTTCCTCTACGAACCCTACCACAACACTGCCCTCAAAATGAGACACTAAATTTTTACATCCTTAAAAATTCATTATTATTTCATTTATTGTATATTAAAACTAGAATATGCATAAACAAAAGAAAAACAATGTTTACTTTCATAAAAATGTAGTATAATAGTTATATATAAGATAGTTAGGTTCGTGATTTGTTTTTTTTTTTTTTCTTAGTAGAACACGCTATTTACAACTGTATTTATTTAGAAAAGTTTTATTTCCCTTAATAGGTAACAAAAAAAAATATTTATATGAATTTGTCTTACCTGGTAATCCGCAGCGTCAGGCCTGCCGGATAGGATTCCTTGGTGAAGCTGTTCAAAAAAAAGTATAACTAACAACGTAGCGGGTGGAAATGAAGCCCCAGAGTACAAAGAAAAACCTCTAGACAATCTTTCTCTCACTTGCACAAATAAATATATATAAGCATATAGCAAAAGAAAACTAACACTATAACTAGCACATAAAATAAAATAAATCAAAACTACGGCTGCTGGTGACTCTGCTGCTGATAACCAGTGGGCGAAGGGGGTTATAAAGGGTGATTTTTTAAGAGGTTTAGAACTTTTTTTAAAAAAAAAAAACACAAAAAATTCGAAAAAATGAATGAAATATTTATTTGAATCGATAGTTTGAACCTTGCAATTTAATGTTTAAAGATAATTTCATGCAAATGTTGACCGCGGCTGCGTCTCAGGTAGCCCATCCGCTGAGTCCAATTTTGGCATACTCTTTCACACATATCGGCCGGTATCTCACGAATGAATGCATGGATGTTGGCTTCCAGTGCGTCAATCGAAGCGGGCTTGTCCCTATACACATTAGCCTTGGCATACCCCCACAAAAAATAATCTAATGGTGTCAAATCGCACGATCTAGGCGGCCAATTGACCGGCCCGAAACGTGAAATTAACTGTTCACCAAACTCGCCTCGCAATTGCGCCATTGTTTCGCGTGCTGTGTGGCATGTGGCACCGTCTTGTTGAAACCACATATCATGCAAGTCAAGAACTTCCATTTCGGGCAAAAAAAAGTTTGTTATCATCGCTCGGTAGCGTTCACCATTGACAGTAACGCTGCGATTCGCATCATCTTTGAAGAAATATGGCCCAATAATGCCGCCGGCCCATAAACCGCACCAAACAGTGGCTTTTTCGGGATGCATTGGTAGCTGTTGCAATGCTTCTGGCTGATCTTCACTCCAAATGCGGCAATTTTGCTTATTTACGTACCCATTCAACCAAAAATGAGCCTCATCGCTGAACACAATTTTTCGATAAAAAAGCGGATCCTCGGCCAGCTTTCCAAGAGCGCATTCACCAAAAATTCGGCGTTGTGGTAGGTCGGCTGGCTTTAGTTCTTGCACCAGCTGTATCTTAAAAGGCTTTACGCCCAAATCCTTCCGCAAAATTTTCCACGTAGTGCTGTAACAAAGGCATAACTGCTGGGAACGGCGCCGAATCGACATTTCGCGGTCTTCTGTCACACTAGCTGATACGGCCGCAATATTTTCTTCAATACGCACAGTACGTAAACGTGTTGGTGGTTTAATGTCCAACAAAGTAAATTTGGTGCGAAATTTGGTCACAATCTTCCGAATAGACTGCTCAGAAGGTCGAGAATGCCGATCATAAAATGGAAGCAGCGCGCGATGAACATTTCGAACCGAGCACGAATTTTGATAGTAAAATTCAATAATTTGCAAGCGTTGTTCATTTGTAAGACGATCCATGGTTAAATTGCAAACCAAACTGAAGCTGTTTGACAGTGACACAAGGTACTAAACACACGTCAGCTGTCAAAACCAGTGTTGCCAAAACCAAACCAGCTAAAAAATCACCCTTTATATCCCGAAAATATCTACATTAACATAATTTGTCCGTTTGCTTGCGACGCAGGGTTATCCGCAGAAAAATTGATTCCATTTTTCTGTCATTTGGAAGTTAAGATATTATAAGTCGTGTCACACATAAAACCGAATAGAGTTGTGTCGGCAGGTTAGCAGACTCGGTGTGCCCCGGTGTCGCCTTCAGTGGCAGGAGGTCATCAACAGACTAGTTCAGCAAGACTGCCGAGCAAAATTATTCCAAGATTTTGTGTGAATCTGGAACACAACCAGCCGAGGATCTAACTCCGTTTCCGAGTCTTTTGCAAATGATAATAAACTTGTTATCACAGGTTTACAGGTTGACCCGGGAAGGCAATCACATGTTTTCCGTCATCAGACCTTATTTTTTTAACGGATCTTGTTTCCCAAATCCTAAGTAAGATATATAGATACAGCAACGCCGTTTCAAATCGTCGTTCAATCTCTTTGATAAAAGAAAGTGTTTTAGACCAGGAAAAATTGGTTATGATGGGAAAAACTTAAAAGACAAGTGTGTCGCTAAAATTATTTCCACCAACTTGAGCTAAATGACAAACAAACCCTAGCCCAGATATGCAGAATATTAAGGGAAGTTTTATTTTAAAATAAAGGAAAGCTCTTAAACATGTTCAACGTAAGAGCCAATAAATTTGGGCAATGTTCCACGATCTTCCAAGAAGCTTTAGAATTATAAGCCTACCGTTACGTGCTGCTTAACCAGAATTATATTACAATTTCGTTTTGGTAAGGTAAATCTTCTGTTTTATGCTCTGACTCTGCTCTGACATCTTGCTATAATATAACATCTAGGGCAACAAATATTCCCCAACAAAGTATCGTAGGCGGCAGAAACTGTCGACTTAGTCCCAGATTGGTCCACCGGGTATAAGCGTACATCTTTAGACCTTTCCCTATGCCTGGTACGACTGTTTGGTGGCTGGTTAGTAGCCAAGTCAGGAGGCATCTGACTAGTTACAAAATCTTGCGTGTTTATGCAGGCTGAGATAGCCAAGCTACTAAAGGGTGATCCATTTCGAGCTCCCCTACTTTTTTAAAGACAAAAAAACACAGAAAATTCAAATTTAATGGAAAATGTTATGTTTTATTTTTTGAAGATTATGTCTATCAAATTTTGGCCGTTGCTACGTCGCAGATGGTCCATCCGTTGAGTCCAATTTTCGATCACTCGTTCGAGCATTTCGACTGGTAACTGGCGAATGACACGCGTGATGTTTCCCTCCAAGGCCTGAATCGAAGCGGGTTTGTCGGATATCACACGATCTTGGTGGCCAATCGACCGGGCCAAAACGTGAAATTATGTGCTCACCGAAATGTTCTCTCAATAAGTCCATTGATTGATGCGATGTGTGGGAAGTGGCGCCGTCGTGCTGAAACCAAATGTCGCCGAGATCACGAGCTTCAATTTCAGGCATCAAATAGTCGGTTATCATGGCACGATAACGGTCGCCATTGACGGTTACGTTCGCACCGGCATAATTTTTAAAGAAATATGGACCGATGATTCCACCGGCCCACAAACCACACCAAACCGTTGTTTTTTCTGGATAAAGTGGCAGTTCTTCAATCTCTTCAGGTTGCTCTTCGTCCCAAATGCGGCAATTTTGTTTGTTTACATACCCATTGAGCCAGAAATGGGCCTCATCGCTAAACAAAATTTGCCTCGAAAACGTCGGATCTTCTTGGAACTTTTCAAGAGCCCATAGAGCGAAGCGATGTCGCTTGGGAAGGTCGAGCGGCTTCAGTTGTTGCACAAGATGTATTTTGTACGCTTTCAATTTAAGATCTTGACGTAAAATGCGCCAAGTCGTTCCATACGTCAGTCCGAGTTGCTGCGAACGGCGCCGAATCGACTCTCTACGGTCTTCGTGTACACTCTCAGCTACGGCCGCTATATTTTCTTCACAGCGTGCTGGACGTGGTCTATTAGGTCGAATATTATCCAATAATGAATGCTGGGTCTCAAAATGGGTGATGGTGTTGCGAATAGTACGCTCAGTAGGCCGATTATGTTGACCATAAGTTGAGCGAAGTGCACGAAACACATTCCTCACAGAACGTGAATTTTCATAATAAAGTTGAACAATTTGTAAACGTTGTTCACGCGTAAGTCTTTCCATTATGAAATGCCAAACAATACTAAACAAAAATAACATGACAGCATGACACGACTCACACGTGATCTTTCAAAAAAAGGCTATTCAAAAAAGTATCTCTACTTGGATCACCCATTATCTCAGCCTGCACTGCTCACCTACGAAATTGTGTAGTATGGTCATAGTAAAACTTGGGAAGATGTAGCTTTGTAACACTGACCTGGGCTCCTCGCCTTATGCAGGGTAATGAAACAGCAGACGCTCTTGCCAGGCAAGGCTCATTATCAGCTTTTATTTGCCAACAATAATCGCTATTGCTGATCGTTTGTTCATCAACCAAAAATTGTACGATTATACCAGTTCGGATGTTGGTATAATTTTCCTCAAATAGAGGGCTAAATAACTGCCCGGACACAATAGTAATCCATCGTCCTATGTAAATGATTTTTGGAGGCCAATGAGCTGGAATCGCACTTCTCATACGGATGTCGGTATGTTGTCAGAACCAGACAACAAGTTTAGCTACAAATGTTTTGTTGGATTACTAAGAATATGAAAATACTACCTGAATGCCCGGCCTAGCCCATGTGAAAGGACATTCGTGTTTTTTTTTTTTTTTTTTTTATAATTTGCACGTGCAAAAGGGATTGTTAGCACCCTTATAATGTTATAGTAACACAGCACGGGCGTGAAGGAAATTAGGGATTAGAAGAAAGGATGAGAAACCGATGCACATTGATTTTAAATGTTTGTAAGTTGTAATGGTCAGGAAGAACAGAGTGAGGCAGAGCATTCCACATTCGTGTTGTACGGCAGAGGAACGAATCCTTAAATTTCACTGTTCGACCGAATATAGGCTTTAGGGTGAACTGATGAGCATTCCTCGCGTGGCGAGTATTACGGTTGAATTGTTGGAGGGGGATGAATGCAACTGGCTATTTCGTTTGAGCACTTGTGATGGTAGTATCGATAGAACAACGATAGGCAGGAGACATTACGACGATGACTAAGAGGGTCAAGCGAATTCGCAATATCTCGGTCGCCAATAAGATTTATCGCGCGTTTTTGAATTCTGTTAAGAAGCTCCAAATATGTAATTGGTGCACCGGACCAGATATGAGCGTTGTACTCAAGTTTTGGGCGAATAAACGCCTTGTAGATTCTAGCCAGATCAGAAGGGGTAAAATATTTCTTGCATCGCTTTAGGAAGCCTAGACATTTCGCAGCGTTCTTGGCGACATCGAATATGTGGTCATTCCAACGAAGGTTGTCATTAACACACATACCGAGAATGGAAAGTCTTTCGGATTCAGCGATGCAAGTGCCATTCATGGATAATGGCAGAGAATTAGGGGTTCGCTTTAATGACAGCAGGCAGCATTGCGTTTTGGAAGCATTAAATTTCACTCTGTTGGTTTTACCCCATATAAGTCTGCTGTCAAGATCGGAATTCAATGAGCTTAACATACGTTGCCGTTCTACCTCCACGCCGGAAGATGAGGGACGTGAATCGTAGAACGAATATGCGAAGCTAAGGGTACTGTCATCGCCAAAGGAATGGATTGGATTAGAAGTGACAGACAGGAGGTCATTGATAAAAATGAGAAAGAGAGTCGGAGACAAAACGGAGCCTTGGGGAACACCAGCATTTATTTGGTGAGTTGCAGACCTGAAACCGTCCAAAACGACTTGAATTGAACGGTCCGAAAGGTAATTTCTAATCCATTGAATAAAGGTATCATCGATTCCAAATGCACGCATTTTCGACAAAAGAGCTTGGTGCCAAACTCTGTCAAATGCCTTCGAAATATCAAGCGCAACGACCTTACTTTCACCACCACGGTGAATAGATTGGTTCCACTTTTCGGTTAGATATGTCATCAAATTACCAGTGGACCTGTTGCCGCGAAAACCGTACTGCCGGTCATTAAGAAGTTTCCGCGATTTATCAGCGGTTCCATGACCTTGGAAAGAAGGGTCGTAAGTGCAATTGGTCGGTAGGAGGAGGGAGAGGAAGATTCGCCTTTTTTTGGGACGGGCTGGACAAATGCTGTTTTCCATCTTCTCGGAAAGAGCCCTGAAGAATAGGACAGATAGAAAAGCTTACGCAGTGGTTTTGCCAGCGTGGAAGAACACCTCTTCAGAACGATGGGGGAAATACCATCTAGATTTTTTTACTATCCAGCTAAATATTAACTATTTTAAGTCAGAAAATATGTATATTTTTTTTCAACGGCTTTCTTATTGTTCGCGGATTGAAATGACAAATTGCTTTCATTGCATAGAAAATTTTGAAAATTTTCATACTTTTTTCAAAATTTATTAGTGTAAGTAGTGGATGGAGCTATATAATTCTTCCAAGTCAATTATTCTCATTTGAAGTGAAGTCTTTGAAAGACTGAGCAGTTTTGCAGCCATGTCCGTCCATCCTGCCGCTTCCTCATTTCTGCAAAGATTCGGAATCGTGCCTGGTAGGGAAATGGACCGCGAACCGACTGTTTGCTGACTGCTGGTATAAAACCAAAGGTCCTACAGAATGTAGTTAGAGGCGATTTAGACTGAATTGCAAATTTAAAATATATATAACCATGTTTTTCGTTTCTCCTCTCGCTTTACATATTTTGTTCTAACTTAATACTTCTTCGTCATTATTTAGGTAAAATAATTCTCAAGTAAATTTTTATTTATTACAAACTGATTTTCCACTAATTTGCATTTTCAATTTCTTATTTACTTCCAGCCTTTTACAGGGTGTTTTTAGAGGTATAGAACTTCGAATTGAAATAAAACACAAGAAAATTGTTTAAATGTCCATCAATTTGGCTTTATTGGAGGGATAATTTTATGCCATTAATTTTTAAATATGATTTCATGGGCATGTGGCCGCCGCGGCTGGTTCGAATCAAGACAAGGCTGGAGGTCAAATTTTCAACCACATTTTCAAGCATTTGGGGCTGTATGTCGGCAATAATGCCACGAATGTTGGCGTTTCTGGTCTGTTGGCGTAGGCGCTTTACAAAATGTCGCGTTTCCTTTACAAAATTATAAAAATCAATAATGTCAAGCCGCTTTTGAGGCACTTTTATTCGCGCTGTATTTAGCTTCGTCTGAGTCTAGATGGCGCTATTTTTGATGTATAACTTGCTTTTATATCAATATTATTTTTTATATTGCCAAAATTATCCCATTATATACTTTGCGCAAGCCTTCTGTTAATTACATAGAAAATATAGATGACTTTGGTATGTGTATAAGTAGAGTAACTTCGGGTATTGTGATATACTAGCATATTTTCCGAAACAATTAATTCTCGACAAGAATTTTCTTGCCAACATGACGGCAATAGAGAAGAACACGTGCTGCAGTTTTAGGTGCGCTCGCACTCATTGTGTTGTATGTCAGTGCATTGAAATTGTTTAAGGTGTTTAGTCGACAGTTTTTGTGTGTGATATTTCAGCAAAAATTGGAGATTGCAGATTTAAAAACTGAAGTAATAGTATATTGAGTAAGTTTTTAATTCAGTGAAGTGTATTTTTAAAAAAATTACTTGATTGTTTGAAAAGCCAAATGCGGCTAATGTGATAGAGTAAAAATTGGGTAAAGTGATATACCATATCACATTACGTTACATTACATTATTGGTATACTTTTGGCGTCGAAGACATTTGGAGTTCCATTTACAACACTTCAAAGAGCAGCTCGCAGTGGGAAATCAATTAGCGATATTTTAGCCACGCCTTTGGGACGTAAGCCTGTTTTTAGCCTGAAAATTGAATTGGAACTGGTAAGATACATCCGGGAAATGGAATCACGATTTTGGGGTCTAACTCGCGGTGACATTCGATCACTAGCATTCCAAGTGGCAGAAAGAAACCATATAGCTTGCCCATTTTCAGTAATGAAAGAATGCGCAGGAAAAGATTGGTTGCATGCATTTCTCAAAAGGCACAAATCAGAGATTAGCATCAGGACTCCAACCGGAACCTCAATCGATAGGGCTTTAATGCTGAAATAAATTTTCACCAACTCGTATTTGGAACGTAGATGAGACAGGAGTGTCCATTGTACAAAGTAGGCAACCCAAAATTTTAGCAGCGAAAGGAAAGAGGCAAATAGGTCGTATGACGTCTGCAGAGAGAGGCTCTCTTATAACGGTTGTCAGCTGCTGAGCGCAGGCGGTTCATTTGTTCCGCCGTACTTTATTTTTCCCAGAAAGAACCATTCTCCGGTTTTAATGAAACATGCTCCTCCTGGCTCGGATTCTGCTTGCCACATTTCGGGTTGGATACAAATTTCGATATTTACAAAGTGGTTTGACCATTTCTTGCGGTTCATAAAGCGGTTCAAAGGAGAACCCTTCGCTACTCATTTTAGACGGTCATTACAGTCATACCCGAAATATTGAGGTTCTGGAAAAGGCTCGCAAAAATGGCGTTATTATTATATCTTTGCCGCCGCACTGTACTCACAAAATGCAACTGCTCGATAGAACATTTATGGGACCTCTAAAGACGTATTATAACGACGAAATTAGGCGATTTATGCGACAGCAGGGCCGAAAAATTATACAGTTTGATGTTATTGAACGAAGAATCTGCTGTTTCAGGACAAGAAGTAGAAGAACCAGTTGCCAGCACAAGTAGTGCAGCTGAAGAACCAGTTGCTAGTACTAGCAGGGCAGCTTTGGAAAAGATCGTTACTCCTTGGGATATCACCGCCACCGCCCAAACTTAAACGGGTTATCAGCTCCAGAGGTAAAAGATCAGTTGCAACTGTACTAACAACATCACCGTACAAAACATCTTTGGAGGAGAGCATCAAGAACATTGAAAGACGCAAGAATAAGCCAAAAAGAGCTATAATAGTAAAAAGCAAACGGGCAGAGAAAGCAAAAGAAAGTTCTTCGAGCGATTCAGATGAAAGTTTGCATTTACCGAGCTCAGACGAAGATCCTTGGGCCGAAATTCCACCTAACAAGGACAGTGTCTGTGTCTTTTGTAACACATCTTTCCAAATGGATAAGCAGACAAAGACATCGGTACCATGCTTGCAGTGCGATTTAGTTTGGGCTCACAATGAATGTCTTCCTACGCGGCAAGCAGTTTTTGTATGTGAGTCATGTAAATCGTTTTAAATAGAACATGGAGAAAGTACTATTTTTCAGCTAAATATTGAAGTTTTTAATTTAATTTTTCTCTTGTTTTTCTTATGTACTTAGTAGTTGCTAATGTTCCTACTTTTGTTAAAATAATAAATGAATTCATAATCTGTCGACTTCCTAGTATTTTTATTCGCTTGGAAACTATTCGGGTGATATGGTATTTCACATTATCCGACGGTAGTGTATCACATTATCCCCCAATTTTCATAAGGGGGGTTACAGAGATTTTTTTATTTTTTTTTAAATATCTGCAGATTGGCTTACGCTGCAGAGTTCTGAAGACGAAATATAATTCGCAATGTATCAAAGAGCTATAATGAATAGTGCAGCAAAAGCTATGTAATAAAAACTACGAATAATTGTTAGAAAACAAATACCTATGTATATCACATTACCCGAAGTTACTCTATGGATACTTCAATACTCCAATATAGATGGCGCTGTAAACTTGACATTTTTTATAAGTTGCCAGGGCTTTGAAACTAAAAAAAGAATAGGAGGATATGTATTTTTAGATTTCTCTATTTCTTTTACAACAGGCACTAGTATAAGACTGAGGCAAATATGTAAACATTTGGATCTTATACTCCGCAATAGAAAATTTTGTTTGCAGACAAGTATTTCTGCACTTTTTAAAATTTTACCCATCCTCATTCCAGGGGCAATTTCATGATAATAAAAAAAAAAGTACAATGAGCAAACATTTTTTATCTAGGACACTTATTTCAAGAATCCGAAAGAACGTAAATTAAATTTTGACGTAAAGCAAAATAACTTCACAAATACAAAGAGATACAAAGTAATTGGTTTAAGCAATGTGTAAACAATTAATTTTCAAGAAAATGACTTAGCGATCTACAATTTCAAAAGCGTTTCACCAAGTTTATCAATTTAGGATTATCAGTGGACTTTTCTCTTCGGTATATGGCCGAGCAGGTTTAAAAATAAATAAAAAATAAATATTAGGCGTAAACGGCCCATACAGGACCTAAAGCCTAGCTTCTCTAACCATTGTGTGTGCGAAGTTATATTTTTGACACGAATGGAGGGACCTACAATTTAATGCCGGTTCCGAACGGCAATTTATTTTTGAGAAGCTTCTCATGACAGTATTACTCTTGGATGTTTGTCAAACGTTCGCCAGAGGTGGGGCAGCGAATTAAAACTTTCAGGTGGTATGGTTCGGCATTTGAACCTGCGACCTCTCACTTAGTGGTCCAACGCACTTAACCACTAAGCCACTTCACCTCACGGCCGAGCAGGTTTATGTATTAAAATTCTTGCTTTTGTGAAAATAATTTTATCCGGAAGTTTTAAAATATTTATAGGACACCCTTACCGGTGGAAAGAGTAATTTGTTGCATTCAAATCTCGCAGCGAGAATAAGGACAACAGAATTTTTTTTTTGTAGGTACCGAAGTTGCGAGAAATAATTTGCAAAGATCTCAATACTCTGTTCTTAGCATAAATCCTTTAGAACATGTGAAAGCATATTATCGAATTAATTTGAAGTTTTTTTTTCCGTTGTGTATGTGGGTCGCCTCGTCCTTAAGAAGGCCTAATAGGGATGGACATCATTTGCGTGTGCAGATGATGCGTGTAGCCTTCGGTAAATCTTACTAGTGGTACCCAAACCTCCTACCGCATAGATGTGATACTTCAGTGAGATGACAGATTGGTATCGGCCAGGGTTGGACTTGACTTTGTGTGCAAGATCTTTAAGCGCTGTGGTTATCTTTTCCTTTATTTATGGAAATCATCTGGGTTCACAATTGGAAGTTAATTATGTGCTATCAACACATTATCGGAGTTGGAATGTCGCGGCAATCATTTTCCAGTATCACTCCATTATCCAGGTCTACACAACCACTTTTACATGCGTTTACATTTAGAAACTATACTCTTGCATGATGAACTTGTATAGGTATCACTCAGGACATAAGGTGGTATCCTTTGTAAAGGTTTTTTGGATCTTGGTGTTGAACAAACCCCTGACTTGATTTAAAAGCAGTGGCAATTGCTGTAGTCGGCCCCAAAAGGGCTTACAATACTTAAAATGGAAATAAAGTTTTAATAATGATGAGGATCGTTATGCACTTGGCGTAAGCCCACTCCATCTTCACGACACACTACCTCTATCAACAGCGCAAGCTACAAAATTTTCGACTTCCAGATGACAGCTTTACAATCGGTCTTATTAGTAAGGAAGTTAAGGTAAAACCTGTTCAAAGCAGAGTAAAGAAAGCGACGGCCACACTTTTCCTTTTGGAAAACAAAAGCAAAAGTACGGTATTGCTGTTAGATGAACTGCCTTAGATAAAGCGTTTGTCACATTCTCCCTCATTGACTGGCTGTCAATGCAATGTTTTTTTTTTTGCAACAACTTTACAGTTTTTCCTGAATCAAAATCTTTAGCCAATCAAATCAATATGCCATCCTGTCTATTCGAGAAAGAATCTTGCAGAGAATAGGTAGTCGTCCACTTTTTAGCCAACGGATCAGACACCAAGGATAGTGAGGACTACTGGTGCCAAAGAGAAGAAATTTCGATTAAAAAAGTTTGGTAATAGTCAATAGAAAACATTGATATCAACGAAAGATATTTTTCTGCGTTTTTCCTGACACCTAGCCAAGCTAGAATCCAATCATTAGAATCTGTCTACATATCTCCCACAGAAGCTTAGAAACTAAATAGGTAACTATACATACCCATTAGTTCAATAAGCAACTTTTCGACAGCTGCAGTGCAAGCAGTAGGCGGCTAAAATATAAATCTCAACAAAATACACAGAGCTGCGAGCACTGCCTTAGAGCAGCTGCGGTATGACGCCAGAAACTACCGAAAAATCGATACCTTCTTCTGGACTGCCGATCATATTTAAGGAACATAGCCATAGGCATAGATCCTATCAAATTAACCTGACGGCAAAGGGCGTAGATAGTAGAAATGTAGAAATTACAATTAATTTTTTTATATTCCCGCAAAATTAACAATTCCGTTAAATACTCAACTCGTCGAATGCAACGCGACATTTACATTTGTCTCATAAAGAAGCTGTTCGACTTCTAAAGGGTGATTTTTTAGCTTGTTTGGTTTTGGCAACACTGGTTTTGACAGCTGACGTGTGTTTAGTACCTTGTGTCACTGTCAAACAGCTTCAGTTTGGTTTGCAATTTAACCATGGATCGTCTTACAAATGAACAACGCTTGCAAATTATTGAATTTTACTATCAAAATTCGTGCTCGGTTCGAAATGTTCATCGCGCGCTGCTTCCATTTTATGATCGGCATTCTCGACCTTCTGAGCAGTCTATTCGGAAGATTGTGACCAAATTTCGCACCAAATTTACTTTGTTGGACATTAAACCACCAACACGTTTACGTACTGTGCGTATTGAAGAAAATATTGCGGCCGTATCAGCTAGTGTGACAGAAGACCGCGAAATGTCGATTCGGCGCCGTTCCCAGCAGTTAGGCCTTTGTTACAGCACTACGTGGAAAATTTTGCGGAAGGATTTGGGCGTAAAGCCTTTTAAGATACAGCTGGTGCAAGAACTAAAGCCAGCCGACCTACCACAACGCCGAATTTTTGGTGAATGGGCTCTTGGAAAGCTGGCCGAGGATCCGCTTTTTTATCGAAAAATTGTGTTCAGCGATGAGGCTCATTTTTGGTTGAATGGGTACGTAAATAAGCAAAATTGCCGCATTTGGAGTGAAGATCAGCCAGAAGCATTGCAACAGCTACCAATGCATCCCGAAAAAGCCACTGTTTGGTGCGGTTTATGGGCCGGCGGCATTATTGGGCCATATTTCTTCAAAGATGATGCGAATCGCAGCGTTACTGTCAATGGTGAACGCTACCGAGCGATGATAACAAACTTTTTTTTGCTTTTTTTTGAAATGGAAATTCTTGACTTGCATGATATGTGGTTTCAACAAGACGGTGCCACATGCCACACAGCACGCGAAACAATGGCGCAATTGCGAGGCGAGTTTGGTGAACAGTTAATTTCACGTTTCGGGCCGGTCAATTGGCCGCCTAGATCGTGCGATTTGACACCATTAGATTATTTTTTGTGGGGGTATGCCAAGGCTAATGTGTATAGGGACAAGCCCGCTTCGATTGACGCACTGGAAGCCAACATCCATGCATTCATTCGTGAGATACCGGCCGATATGTGTGAAAGAGTATGCCAAAATTGGACTCAGCGGATGGGCTACCTGAGACGCAGCCGCGGTCAACATTTGCATGAAATTATCTTTAAACATTAAATTGCAAGGTTCAAACTATCGATTCAAATAAATATTTCATTCATTTTTTCGAATTTTTTGTGTTTTTTTTTCAAAAAAAGTTCTAAACCTCTTAAAAAATCACCCTTTACTACTACTCGCAATACCTACAAGGTGGCGCAAAAGTAATCCTCCTATCAGAAAATGCTATAAATTTTGCGATTGGCCCCTAATGTCAGTTCTGTTTTGACATTTGTGTAGTAAGCACATGCGAAATACACGTTAATAAACAATGCTCCAGATCGCGGAATATTGGTGACTATTTATTTGAGCAATAATCGGTCGGTGACTTTGGCACAATGTGAATTTCGTCGCAGATTTCCTAGCCGTCCAACGCCTACTGGTGAAACAGACCCCGGAGTAGCCGTTCTACAGAGAATATTGCTGCTGTAGCCGAAGATGTCATGGAAGCGCCGTCGACATAGACCAGACGACGTGCCACGCAAATGGGTATCAGTCGACGGTCTTTACAGCGAATTTTGGTACAAGATTTGAAGATGTTTCCGTACAAAGTCCAGACGGTGCATCAGCTGTTAGCTGCTGACCGCCAATAGCGTCTAACATACGCTCAAGCCATCCTTAATCATCACCAAGAGCAAGATGATTTTTCATCAAAAATAATCATGAGTGAAAATTTACGCTTCTGGGGCACTGAAAATCCGCGTGTAACCCACGAAGAGCCATTGCACCCGCTCAAAGTCACTGTATGGTGTGCTGTTTTCGCTGGAGGAGTCATCGGACCATTTTTCTTCGAAGACGTCGCGGGCCAAACGGTTACTGTGAATGGTGAGCGCTACAGAGCAATGATCAACGAGTTCTTTTTGCCGCAACTTGATGAATTGGGATTGGAAAACATGGACGGTGCAACGGCACACACTGCACGTGCCACAACCGATATGCTGAAGGATGCATTTCCCGGGCGCCTAATCTCCCGTTTTGGCGATTTGCACTGGCCAGCAAGATCGCCTGATTTGACCGCTCCAGAGTTTTTTTTGTGGGGCTTTTTGAAGTCGCGGGTTTATGTCAACAAGCCTCAGACTCTTGCAGCTCTTAAAGACAATATCCGTCAAGAATGTGAGGACCTATCGCCGGAAGTTTTGGCCAAAGTGATGGAAAATGCCATAAAAAGGGCTCAAATGACAATCAACTCTGGCGGCGGCCATTTACATGACATCATATTCTCGACTTGATGTAAAAAAAATTAAAAGACCAAATAAAAGTAATCCACAAGAAGAATCAAAGTTTTTCATTTTTTTTTTAAATTACAGCCATACATCATCGGAAGGTTATTTTTGCGCCACCTTGTATTTCTGTGTGATTGTCATCATTAAACATTATTATAAGAATCGAATTTAAACTATGCCCTTTTAAAATGCAGCCAGGTTACCCAGGTATCTAGATACCCATGAAAGGTATCTTCTATCATAAGCAGATCAACCGCGCCCCTTTTAATCATTTCCACCATGTTTGTTCTTCAATTGAACAATTGGTATGTCCATAAACGTGTTCGTGCTTATCATCAAGAAAAGAAAAAAATAAACACGAAAACCCTATAGATACCTACCATACCGCCGAATGCTAAACATGAAAACCTTTAACTGTCTCTCATACAGCAAACTCGAACGATTAGGGTTGCTGTTGCTAATCCAACTTCACTCCAATTCTTTGTCAAACTGTCAACAAATTACTCAGAATGCAGTAAAATAGCTTTTTAAAGATACACAATCGGTGTATATAAAAACACACAACCCAACGCACACGAGTGCGTGGCTATTTTTAAGAAAGAGGACGAGTGATTGGCATAACCCCACTCGAATGTGCGCACTCAATGTGACAGCCGCTCACTAATGACAGCTGAGTGCGCACGCATCGCAGCCAACAAACGGAGAAAGACGGATAAATTAATGAAAGCAGTCAACTCGAACAAGTTAAACACCCAACTTTTGTCTGTCTGTCTCTCTCTGGCACCCTTCTTGGTGAAAAAGAAAGAATACAAATAAAATTCAATACGAGATTCTTTCATCTCCCTCATTCCGTATTGGTTACCATTGCCAACGACGCCACGCCTCATTTAGTTTGCTGGAGAAAATTATAAACAAAAAACAAATCCAACCAAACGTACATCCCTTTCTCATTCTAATTGGAAACTCGTTTTGTTTCGCTCCTCAGCGCCTGAGTGAGAGTCTGACAGTAGTTGCCGAATGAAATTCTTCGCGGTTCGGTTGAAAAAAATCGGCTTCGAACGAGTGTGAATAAAATTTCAATTTGCCGTCGTGAAAAACTCGATTTGTTTGTTTACACGCAAATTACCAACGTGGCAATTAGTTCCTCTTTTATTTATTGAGTGATTTCTTTTTGACAGTTCGATTGAGTTATTTAATAATTTTTTTTACTAATTATCTACCTAGTGGAGTGAAAAAGATACATATACCCATAATGTGTTCTAGTCCCCGAGCGGACAGTCCGGCTGGTTCGGAAATTTCCGTAGGATCACCCAGCCCACCTCCACAACGCTATGACTATTTCCAACCATTAAAACGCTTACGTTTAATCGATGCTGTCACAGCTCCTGCCAAAGGCAAAGCCAACGCCACCACTGACCGAGTGAAGAGTTTTTCAATTGCGGATATTCTCGGCAAGAATGACAAGCGAACCGAGAAGGATGAAGCGCAGAATTTAAATTTAATTGTCAGACCATGGGATGCGGTGCGAGGTCCTGTGCCAGTGCGGCCAGCATTTTTTCCACCCGCTCTATTGCAATACGAACAACGGCTGGCTGCTCTGGACTATCATAGACAGTTGCAGGCGCAATTGTTGCGCCAAATGACTGTTGACATGGTAGTTCCAACGTCTGAGAGTGGTTCGGAGAGATCGAGTTCGGCGGAAAGTGATTGTTTTTCACCCGAAACAGGCGCGGGTAGCCGACTGTCGTCTGAGTCTGATAAAAATGCGTTTAGATGTCACAGTGAAATAGAACACCAACAAAAAAATGGCCAAAACATTTCGAATGGCTGTGGCGGTGAGAAGAATAAGTCGAACGGAACACCTTTGGATGCTCTATTTCAGCTAACAAATAAGAATTTCGATGACGCCAATGGTGAGTTAAGAGATTGTATTTGTTTTTTAGGAGAAAATTGTTATAAGGCGCATAAGGATTATAGCTATTCGTTTTGGTCCTGATGCCATCACTGTTCTTATATTAGCCAAAAACTTACCACTCTATTCAAATTATTGTCGTTCTGCACGGAAACGCATTATTAATATTTCGCTGGAGAATTTGGAATTAAATTGTTTTGATAAATGTAATAAATGGGCGGATGCTAGGTTGATTCAATAGAATATGAGGTTCTGCCAGCAAAGTTCCGGGGAAAATTCTCTGAATTAAGTTTTTAGGGAAACACATACAAATATCCGTCTGTTGCATCGTGAGAGGGTGTTGTGCTGGCTAAAGCTTAGTTCGAACTAATGGAAGTCTCTCAAAAAAAATGATCTGACACTTTTCCTGGAAAGGCAGCCTTCTTAGTAGCTACCTACCTACTTCTGTTACCTAAGCCTTGATCCAAGATCTTGCACTTAAATGTTCCATAGATTACTCAATTTTTAAATCATACAAATGTTTATTTTTTAACTTCCCACATCTTGGACGTCTGCAGTATTTGCAGACATTTTCCATGGTAGTCCAGAGTCACGCTGGTATCGGCGCATCACAGATGTGTCAAGTAGTGCTTAATAGTTTATTTGAAAAAAATAATAACAACCGCGAAACAGCAGTGGAAAGCGGCATGCTCTCCAACGAATTGACTTGAGCGATATTCTGTGAAGAATCTTGTCTTTCTTATCATATCATATCTTTTGCACAGCCTTTAGTTTAATGTTTGCTTTGTGGGTGCAGTGGCTGTTGGTTTAGTCTTTTGGAACACTAAGCGAGATGTAGCTGGTTCAAATGCCTCCTCCTGGGTACATCTGACAAACATCCAGGAGTAAAAACTGTCCTGAGAAGCTTTTCAAAAGTTAGCTACCCTTCGGAATCGGCATTTAACTGTAGGGCCCTTCCAATCGTGTCAAAAAATATATCTTTGCACACACAGTGGTTGGAAAAGCTGGGCTTTGGGATCTGTATTTTTGTTTTATGACCGGCGCGGCAGGTATCTAACCGATACTTCAAGATACAGCCGATTTTCTCTGCCTGCAAACCATCTAAAAAGCACACTCTGGACAAGGAGTATTTGCCCTCTATGTCTCCTATTTGAACTCAGTGTCCTGTAACACTGACACAAAAGTTGCAAGTTGAAATGCAGTATATTCTCAATCATAAAACAAAACCTACGAATCTTCTCTAACAGCAACTTCAGATTCTTAAATTATCATTGATAAGGATGATGCATTTAAGACTAAATAAGTTTAATGTTAGTTCTCAGTCATTTCTTAGTCGTAAGCTCACACATTCTATTAACTTTGAGTAAATTAGTTGAAAAGCTTCAACTGACAGTTCCCTTAAAATTAAAGCAGTTTTCAAGTCAAACCCCAAATGACTATTAATCTCTCTACATATCAGAGTTAGGTTCTGACAACAGATTTTTTACGACAAGAGTTCAAGTATAAGAGACTAATTTATAAGAGTTCACTAAAACACCTCTGCATAGTTAAAACATAGTCAAAAAAAATAGAATACCTATCCTGGACATTTGAAACGTGCGAGCACACAAGTAATTTCTGCATTCTTCCAAGTTTTGCAAGTTTTCTGTAAATACGCAGTTTGTGTTGTTTTGACGAGATACGATGGTGTGTAACTGTAACAAGTACAATAAAATAGTCCGTACAATTATGTATAAGGAACGTAAACAAATGGTGGTTAAATTCGACTTCTGAATGGAATCTTACCATCCCACCATTTGAAATTGGGAAAAAGTTGGTAGAAGCAGTTAGTACTTAAGTAGTAGAGGTTCCATTATTTGGCATCATTGCTTGACTGACAATTACATGTTTACATTTCGTACGCTACAGTCAGCAAGGGGCACACTGTTTATATATCTTTTTAGTAAATATCGCCCTAAAAATGCGTTGAATCAACTTTCGAAAACATTTTATTTCATTTTCTGAAAATCATCGAAAAAAGACAATTTTGGTACAAAAAAAAAAACAGCCCTTGCAAGCAGGTTATACTGTTTTGTTATACAATATTTTTTATTTTCAAAGGAGTAAAAAAAAAATACTATATTGCAACTTGTTAAGGGATCAATGCTTAAATATTTTGTGAGAAGACCTTAACTCTTGATTCAATCAACTTTAGTTTCAAAGACATATAATTATTTTTTATTGTGGGTGTAGTAGTTGAGGTATTTTCAAATTTTCTATTTTTACGCCTGAACATTTCGGACCTCTTGAGAATATATCGCCGGTTGAAAGGTAAAACTCATTAAGTTGAAAAATTGTAAAAATGATTTTTTTTAGGAACATAAACATAATTATTCACGTTCATCAAAATTTTCATTTTTACAATCTTTACTTTAATACTCACTAAGTGCAGGCATTTCGACACCTAAAGCTGTTTTTAAATTGAATTATAGCTTTACCTTTGAACAGACGATATGTTCTGAATTTCATTCTTCCAGCCCAAAATTAAAGCCAAAATTAAAGACTGATGGACTTAAAAACCTGGTTTTTTAGACATTCCCATGTAAGATCGGTAATAAACGGTTTTTGGCAGAGAAATTTCTACAACTAGTCAACTGTTTATTAGTACATGATAGTAATTGTGTCAGAAGGCAGGCAGAATGAACCATTCAACATGGGTGATGAAAGCCAAGACTCCCGCCCACCTGACCAAAATGAAGTGAGGATAGCGATATCCAAACTGAAATCCAACAAGGCTGCCGGGCCGGACGGCTTAACTGCCGAACTTTTCAAGGCAGCGGGAGATGATTTGGTAGAGAGCATACACCAGCTCGTCTCCAAGATTTGGTCAGAGGAAAGTATGCCTGATGAATGGAACCTCAGCATTGTTTGCCCGATCCACAAGAAAGGAGACCCTCTTAACTGCGCCAACTATAGAGGAATAAGTCTCCTCAACATCGTATACAAGATCCTGTCTGCCGTGCTGTGTGAACGCCTGAAACCATTCGTCAACGAACTGATTGGACCCTCTCAGTGCGGTTTTAGGCCCAGTAAGTCCACAACTGACCAGATTTTCACCCTTCGGCAGATCCTGGAAAAAACCCAAGAAGTCCAGATTGATACTCACCATCTTTTTATCGATTTTAAGGCCGCATATGACAGCATTTATAGAGACGAGCTATACAGAGCCATGTCTAGTTTTGGCATCCCTGCCAAACTCGTCAGATTGTGCAGGATGACGATGGAGAACTCTCGCTGCTCCATTGAGGTCGGAAACAATCTCACCGAGACCTTTGATGTCAAAAAAGGATTTAGACAAGGCGATGCGCTGTCATGTAACTTCTTCAACATCATACTTGAGAGAATTGTGCGAAATTCGCAAGCCAACACCAGGGGCACAATTTTCCAAAAGTCTGTGCAACTACTTGCTTACCCCGACGACATCGACATCATTGGCAGAACACAGCGAGCTGTCACTGGTGCGTTTGCAAGTATCAGTATAGACACGGCAAAAATGGGCTTAGAAGTGAATGAGGGCAAAACGAAATATATGCTGTCAACAAGAAGGGACGCACAACATCGACGAATCGGACAGAACGTCACGATAGGCAGCTATAACTTTGAGGTAGTTCGGGACTTTATCTACCTCGGCTCCGCTATTAACTCTGACAACGATATATCGTCAGAAATCAAGCGAAGAATTACACTTGCCAACCGCTGTTACTTTGGCCTAAGGAGGCAATTGATTAGTAAGGTCTTGTCGAGAAACACCAAGGAGACTCTATATAAGACCCTCATCATCCCAGTCCTGCTGTATGGCGCAGAAGCATGGACGTTATCAAAGACGGATGAAGATCTCCTTGGTCGTTTCGAACGCAAAATTCTTCGAGTGATTTTCGGTCCCGTTTGCGTTGACGGGCTTTGGAGGAGACGATTTAACAGCGAACTCTACGAGCTGTACAGCGACATCGACCTGGTCAGAAAAATACGGATTAGTCGTCTAAGATGGCTGGACATGTAGAGCAAATGGACACCAACGCTTCGGCCCGAAGAGTCTTTGAATCCAACCCGGAGGGACAACGCAGTAGAGGAAGACCTCGCCTAAGGTGGCGCGCGCAAGTGGAAGGGGACCTCAACCAACTTGCAGTGCGCAACTGGAGGCAGTTAGCCAAAGATCTAACTAACTGACTGGAGAGGCGTATTGGTTGAGGCCCAGGTCCACCCCGGACTGTAGCGCCACCAAAGTAAGTAAGTAAGTAAGTAATTGTGTCTTTGCACTTGTGTTTTGCGTGCACCCAGTACTGCATATTTGCTTTGGGCTATAGGCCTTTGCCACCCGCCCGATGAGCTTCATCAATTTTCCTTAATAGCTCCTGTATGCATCCTTTCCACAAATCTGCGTTGTACTCTGTTAACGGGACAATCTGGACCATTCTTCGAAAAATTGAAGCTGTCTATATATTGGTGGCTTGGTAGCGCCATTGCTTTCAATATTTACTGCATATGAAACCTCATTGTAAAGATGTACAAAGGAGGCAGACATGTTTCTAGATGCAACATATAATTTGGGGTGTTTACTGGAAGTCTGAAGATTTTCTTTATAAAGTATCTTAAGAGTATTTCTACTTCATCATACCAATAGATACCCCAAACTTCTGCAGCGTAATACATAACTGAACGGACGGCCGCTTCAAAAACTTTAAATTTTGTACTCGATGGAACGTTTTGTTTGCCTAGTATTTCCTTCCAATTGCAGTTGATTGCCCTTTTCGATTCTTTAAGTTTTTCTTGAATATGGTACTTGAATGACATTGTAGATGTTAAGGTTACTCCAAGGTACTTGTAAGTCTTAACAATCTCAACTTCCTCATTTTGCCAAAACCATTTTCCTGCTTTGATTACCTCCCAGATCCATTTCGGATCACCATTAGTTTCGATTTTCCAACGTTGACCTTGAGGTTCCACATGGTGCAGTATTGTTGCAGTCTATTCATCATCATTTGCATCATTGTTGGAGTCTCAGCCAGGATGACAATATCATCCGCATAAAGTAGAAGCTTTATACGAATTCCATTAAATTCAATTCCACCCTGTAGGAATGTTGTAAGGTCGTCAAGGAAGATTGAAAAAAGTAGTGGGCTCAGGAGATAGCCTTGCTTAACCCCCATTTCTCATTTAAACCAGTTGGATAGTTGCTTCCCATTTCATACCGCAGCTTTGTATGATTTTTTAGAACTTTCGTCGATACTCCTAAATTGCTAAGCTTGTAAAATAAAGCCTTCCGGTCGATAGTATCGAAAGCTGCCTTAAAATCGACAAAGAATGCATAGAGCTTTTTGCCCTTATCAATGTATGTTCGTGCTTGTCAGAGAGAAAATGTGATCCACTGTTGAGTATCCTTTTCTGAAACCCGCCTGGAATTCGCTCAGTAAATCATATTCCCGCACCCAATCTGTTAGGCGTTTTAAGATAATTCCAGTAAAAATTTTCGTAACGGTGTTCATGAAGGAAATTCCTCTTTAATTGTTCGGATCGTTTGGATTTCCTTTTTTGAACAACGCGTGTATTATACTTCCAAAGCTATCTGGTACCTCACCCACGTCGATGATGTGATTATCGGCAAGTGTTAGTTTTTCAGGGAATCCAGTTGTTGCAAACTTAAAAAAACTCGTAGGGAATGCGATCTTCTCCTGGTGCTTTATTTAAATTACAATTTTGTAATACGTTGCAAACTTCCTGCAGCGAAATTACATTATCTAGTGAGTCCACTGTTACATGTGGGAGAGCATAACTTAGGAATTTAGAATTACATGGCGGGTTCAGAATTTGAATCTTTAAATTGATTGACATGGGAACTATTCGGTTCAGCTCAAGTCTAAGGCAATTACGTGCTTCATATGAGCTTAGAAGTATTAAAATAGAGATGCATTTCAATAGTTTAGAGATCTATCTATGTATATCCACTTTTTTGTATTCCTTTTTATTTTGCCAAGAATTGATTCATTTGACCCCAGTGTGCGTCGCAACGGCCCTCCTTTTGTCCATGGGTTTTTCTTGCCACGCACAGATTAGGACGGCCAACTTTACACCATTGCAACCATTGCAAGGATTTCTTTTGTTTTTTTTTTACAATTTTCTTTTAGTTCAATTTAACGCATAGTGTTATATATATTTCTTTTCTTTTCTAAACATTTGTACACGAAAATACATCTACTTATTTTTTTTTTAAGGTATAAAAGTATGAATATTTTCAATGATTTAAAAAAAAAAAATAAAAATAACTTGCAAGGAAAAATAAACAAAAAAAAATATTATTGTCTTTTAAATAGTTTTTATTAAAAAAAAATTAAAACAAAAAACATAAAATAAAACAAATCATAAAAATTACTTAAAATTAAATGAGATACATTATGTATATTTTTTTAAATGATTGATTGTGCTCATACAATATTTTCTTTTATAGCTTATTTTTTTTTCTTTTTTATATATTACATAAGTTAAGTTTCCGATAAGTAGCGCAAATGATTTATTTGTTGTCCTTTTTTTTTGTTTGTTTGAGGCACCAACCAAACTTTTGAAGGCAGTGATATTCCGAATTCCTTTGTAATTTGACTTTATCAAGAACACACGTCGATTTTTAAAAGGTTTTTTTTAATAATTTAATATATATATGTAGTAGATTTTTTTTTGATTATGAAAAATAAATAAGAAAGTGATTCAAAAACAAACAAAATGAGAAAAAAAACATAAGGAAAGGCTACAGTCCGCTTGGAGCGAACAGTATGATACCCTATCCCTATATGCCCCAAAAAAAACCTTAAGAAGATGATGGATAGCATTTTATTTCATTCTATAAAATTTAGAAAAAAAAACCATTTTTTGAAAAAACGCCCCCAAAAAGTGGGCGTGGCCAAAAACTTTGTATGGGCGATATATTGGAAAAAATATTGGCTAAATATCTTGTATAACAATTTTTTTCGGTTTCTATGAAAATTATCGAAGAAAACAGCATTTTAGTGAAAAACGCCCACTAAAAGTAGGCGTGGCAAAAAACTTTATATGACAAATTTATAAAGGTAGGCAGTACCTACATATCTTGTGAAGGTTTTACAACTTTATCTCTCTAACTTAAGCCTTAAAACGGTTTTTTCTAAATTGTGGGCGTGGCAGTGGGCGGATTTAAAAACTTTTAACACTTTACCATTTCGGGACCCTAGGGAGTATATGCTCCAAATTTCAGCCTCCTAGCATAACTTTAAAGGCCTCAAAAGTTGATACGGACGGACGGACGGACGGACGGACGGACATTGCTAAATAGTCTTAGGATTTGGTCCTGATCATAAATATATATACTTTTATGGGTCTACGACGAATATTAAGGGGTGTTACAAACTATGTGTCAAAATTAATATACCCTTAGGATAGGGTATACAAATTCACAGATACACACTAAAGATATTCACTCGTAACAAAATGAACAAAAATAAATGCAATCAAATAGACAATCAAAAGTAATGATATTCTTAAGTCTATTAGAAATAAAAGTCATAAGAGTAACGATCAGCCAAATATATTGGAATAAAGTGTATTCAGGGTAGGCAGATGGCGGTCCGGGACGATAGTATTGTGATTGTGGTGGAATTGGTCGATAGAATGGTGCAGTGGCTCCTTCGGTTCTCTGCGAAGGAGAATTTATTAATTAATAATAAATTAAAGTGATTGAGAGAAGAAGAGTTAGAGATTTCACACATTACAAATTAGTTTATTAGTAAAAATTAAATACATTCGAAAATGGTTTTCAAATTTGTTTCCAAAAAGACTTAAATGTGTATACCGTAAACGCACAACCTATAAAAATAAAACAAGGACAAGGTTTCAAGTTATAATCGCTCTGATATGAGACAACTACGTACATATGCCAAAACACTCAGCATACTATAGATGTGAAGTTTGAGAACAATATTAATAAACGATAATTAAAGGTGAGTTACCCTTGAGTGTAAAATGTTATTAATAAAACAAATCTGAGACTAACTGACGTTTTTCAACTGTGAGTTAACTTAACTTTCAACATTCTTACCGAAATCTAACCGAAATAACATTAATTTGTTTTGACATTAAATTTGAGAAATGCTCTATAAACAAAGAAAATTTTACTGCTTGTAAAGAATAGTAATAGATTTGCATAAATTTTATTTCTGAACGTCAGGTTTTTTATTATCCATCGCTTAGTTAGCTCATGAGTTAGTAGTGAGTTAAGTGATTTTATTGATAGGGCTGTGTAAATATACGGAGAAAATCACGTTATTTTATTTATTTATTTTTAAATGATGTGACGAACAAATCAACCATTCAGCGTTTAATTCTAAATTTTGAAAATTTTCTTATAAAGGGTGTTTTTTTTAGACGTTGGTTTTTCGAATAGAGATAAAACTGACATTTTGTGGTCAAATCTGGCAACTCTAATGACGTTTATGTTCAGTTTAGTTTGCCATTTCACCATTTCATCATGAACAGGTTGACAAATGAACAAAGCTTGCAAATCGTGCAAATTTGTTTCGAAAATAATGGTTCAGTTCGTGAAGTTACCCGCAAGCTCCGTTCATTTTATGGTCGACATAATTGTCCATAAGAGCAATTAATTCGGTTAATCATGGATCGTTTTCACACTACGTTTACTCTATGTGATAATACGCTCTTTATTGTAGCCTCCTCCATCTTCCTCCTTTTACTTTGGGATGTTCTCTACAGTCGAAACCACATACGATTTTTTGTCAGGTGTCTTCGGAATCGAAATGTTCCTCCAAATCTAAATCTTTTTCCCACTCCGATTCTGAAACTGAAGCTGATGGTGTCTTCCTGCTTTTTGAAGTAACTGACTGCACAAAGTTGGATTCCATTTAAACATTTTGTTTTGAAACTTTTCTTATAAATTATAATACTATTAATTCTTATAATTCTGTTTTTAATTATTTTCAACAATTGTAAATTTTCCCATCTCCAACGTATGGTTTAGGACTAATTGTTTAACTAGTGGTGAGGATAATTGGTGCGCTCTGAGACAAATGAATCAATCTGAACCAAATAAGCCACTTTAGGGCAATAAATAATGTAAAAGCAATTAACTCAAAATTTTAAAATTTAATATTTTTTGCAGAAAAAGGGCCAAAACCATTAAATTTTAAAGGTGATAGAAAAAGTCACAAATTGCGACCAAAGATTTAATTTATTTTCATTTTGTTTGCTTGCTCAATCGCTTATTGCTCTTCGCTCCAAATTATATAAATTCAATTCCAAGTCTATTTGGAAGTCATTTCCTTTCAATGCATTAAAGTCCTTGGACTGCTTTGAAGCTATGTGAGTTCAACAAATCTTTTTACTATTTCAATGTGGCTTGATTGGCTGAAATATTTTGGCTGCCTTAAATCAATAGGTTTCAATAAGGATGCGTGTCCATTTATACAGAAGAAAGTCCAAGTTTTATTGATTGAGAAAGCATATTACAAGATTTTACAGCTTTGCCCCCAGTCAGTTACCCTTAGGTCGGTCGAAACTCCTCCTGTTATGATGAGAATTGACTGGATCTCTGCTGTCATTAATTTGTATCTTTGTCCAACATTGTGAATCCTATATGAGCGCAATTGTAAATAGGACTTTCCTCTCAGCTAAGTTTCCCCAGTTACTCGTGCAACGTTCAAAAAAAAAAAACAAAAACTCGCGGAAAAACGGAAGCTGTTCAACATTCACAGCTCAGTAAACAAATCAAAAACCTAACCGTAATCTCATTACTTAACACAGCAACAATAAGAACAATAACAACAGGTCCACAGCGACCACAGTCCACAGCGCAGCCCTTTTGTCTAACAAGACTCTCCCAATCAGAGTGTATAAATAAATTATGCCATTTCCCAGGTTGGTATGGAATTCAATCCCAGTAGCTGATCGTGGAGTTGCGCCACATCATTATCATTAGTACAGCAACTGATTATTGGCCACAATGATGAATTCTTTTGCGGAATTCCCAACTCTCTTCCATTGGACCATGGCAGTTGCAGCCGCAGCCGCAGCCATAGCCACAGCCGCAATCTTGCGAGCTCTGCATCATCACCATGCCATGCCATGCCATGCACTGAATCGAATCGATAGCCAGACGGATGGACGTCAGTTGAATGAAATTGAAGCCACCTCTGATTATGGAGCGATTTGTGTGTACGTGCCTCGCGCAAATTCAATTTACCCAGAGGAATTACCCCAGCACCACCAGCCGGTATACCACGGTAGCAAAATTGCCACCAGCAGTAGCCACTTGTTTGACCATAATTCGAGGTCTCTCTGGCTTAACAAGCTGGCGAAGATGAATGCGCGCTGGAATCTAAATGCTGATGGCGTCCCCTTTCCACCACTTCGATGCCGAGTCTCTCGAAGCGGATTGATTAAACCACCTTCCAAGTGACCTTACTACTGTTCTTACGCTTGGCCGCATGAATATGATTATGCCATGACATCACGTGATTGCATCAATCCGTTGAGATTCAATCGCATTGGGGCGATGTGTGTGCGGCTAATCAGGAGCGATCCTGACTTTGATTGATTTTCGATCTGCGTGTATGCGTGTGTGTGTGTGTGTGTGTCTGAAGACGCGTCGCTTTGGCTAGTGCGAATCATGACCATGAGTCGCTTGGGGAAACGAAATGGGAACAGGAAATTACCGGAAGACCGCGTGTGTGCTCCAAAAATCCATTGACTTTGTGCTTCAGATAATCGTTATTGCCGCTCTTCTGATGCGAAAGACGACGCTGCGCAACGATCCTTTTGAGAGTGATCCCGATGAATGTGTGTGCCCGCGTCGTATAACAAGAATATCGTTTTTGCGATGAGCATGAGTTTATTAGCCATCATCATGTGAAGGTTATGATGGTATGATTATCTACTACAGGTATGGAGAGGATGCAATTTATGTTTTGCAACATCAGCGGAAGCAATGTCACGTAGGCCAGCAAAATTGTTACTTTGTGTAATGATGGACCTGCCAGCATGGAATATTGACTACGGAGCCATCTAATTAGGGATTTTGGTTTGAAAAGTTATTAGTTTTTGTGGCGCCTACCTAATTGTTTTTGTTTTGTTTGTTTGTTGTTTTTTTGAAGAGATTGGATGTATCTTCATTCTATGCAGAAGTAGAGTATCTGGGGCAATGCGGCGTTTCAAGTTTTATTTCAAAGAGATTTCCAAATTGCTTTTGTTTGAAAGGAGAAACTTTAACATGTGGATACATCCTTAAAATTGGTATCTTATTGAAATTAGTTTCAGATTTAAAGTCTATGTATCTCACTTGTGATGGGTAAAACAGAGCCGTCTCTATTTCGTGTACTTATTTCTTGTGGACTAACCTTAGTGGGGTTAGCCGCATCTTGCAACCGAAGGTTTGTAAACATTAAATAGTGCGACATAGTATGATTGGCTTTAAATGAAAAAATCGCCATCTCTAAGGAGCGGAATTAATTTTTTTGTGAAAATAAAATAATCTCACTTTGTACTAAAAGCACTAAGAATTTGATTTTATTTTTTTAAATTAAATTTTTATTAAATTGTGTTGTTAAAGTTTGGAAAAACGTTTAACAGTCACCATCAGTGTATACACTTTGTATATTTCGACCATTGCATGACATCAGTTCGCTTGACGTCTTGAAAGCAGTAGCTTCCGCAGGTTTTACCCTAGTCCAAGTGACAGAAACTCTGGAAGATCAGGTAGAGTACTCAGGTACTTAAGTGTTTCTCGATTCGGAAAAAGCCTCTACCTTCCATGTTACATCCCCTGCGATTTAGTTTTTACGACCAAGCGCTTCTTCTTCCATTCACCCTGCTTGCACACGGAATCAATTAGACGCAGCGAAGCAATAGCTCTATGAACAGCCTGTCCCAGGCTCTGGGTACTAAAGTGGTAAGTGGTCCAATTAAATATTCTTTTCCTCCATTCTTTCGACAAATATAGCGTCCGCGAAATAACTTTTTTTTTTTTGTGAAAGTACAATCCTTCCGGTTAATAATGGAAAATAATTTCATTCAAATGGCTGCCTCGGCTGGCCATGCAGTAGCCTACACGATCGGTCGAATTTTTAAGCACATTATCGATTGTGTGCAGCTGTATTTCACCAATGGCTTCACGAATATTGTCCTTTAAAGCGTCAATTGTCTCTGGCATGTTGGCGTAACACTTATCTTTTACGGCGCCCCACAAATAATAGTCCAACGGTGTCAAATCGGGTGGCCAAACGACATCAGCTCTGCGGCTGATAATGCGATCTTCAAAAATAGGGCGCAAAACATCGAGTGTAGCTTCGGCTGTGTGGCATGTAGCGCCGTCCTGTTGAAACCAAATGTTGCCAATGTCCTCCTCTTCAATTTTTGTGAACATAACGAACGCCATTGACTGTAACGGCCACTCCTTGCTCATTTTCGAAGAAAAATGGCCCAATTATGCCTCTGGACCAAAATCCGCACCAAACAGTGACTCGTTTTGGGTATATCCAAATGCGACAATTTTGCTTGTTTACATACCCGCCAAGATCAAAATGAGCTTCATCTGAAAAGATGATTTTTTTGGCAAAATCGGCATCTTCTCTAAGTCGATCGCAGGCCCACTTAGCGAAGCGAAAACGCATTGGATGGTCAGTTGGCTTCAACTCCTGAACCAATTGGACTTTGTATGGCGTCATACCAAGGTCTTTATGCAAAATTCGTCTCAATGATGTCTCCGAAATGTTCAATTGTTGAGAACGACGGTGAATTGATGTTGATGGCGCTTCACGCACACTTTCTGCCACAGCAGCAATCTTCTCGGGTGTACGCACTGTTTTTGGCTTTTCACGCTTTGGTTTATCGATGAGGATGCCAGTTTCTTTCACTTTTTTCACAAGAGAACTAACGTACGGAGCTGACGGTGCTTCTCTTCTTCGAAAATCCGTACGCAATTTTCGCACACATTCTGCAACATTACCATGATTTTTAAAGTAATGTCGCAATATTTCCCAGCGTTGTTCAAGCGAACACACAACCATATTCGTTCAGCGGAAGGATAAAACTAATTATCTGTCAAATCAGACATCAGCTAAGTGTTACCATTCGCGAAATAAGCACTAGTTGAGAAAAAAACGTTAGATGGCGGACCCTTTAGCGATTCTCCCGTTTCACAGTAAGGTGTTTGAGACCGCAGTCAGTAAGCAACTTAAGAACAGAAGCACAACTGACGATTTTCGCACTGATATTGACGGTTATCTGATGTCGGTCAACCACTCTCTACTAATCCATAAACTAAAAAGCAGTTAGGATTTGATAACTCAGTGTGTCAACTGATTACGTATTATCTCCATAATCGTCAACCAGAAGTCAATCCATTTGCTTCGGGTGTACCTCAAGGTGCTGTTTCGGGTCCCTTCTTGTTTACACTTTTTATAAATGATATCTCTAATTGTATCACAAATCGCAAGTATCACATTTATGCGGTCAGACTTTCAGCAATTACATTTCGTTCACCATTTAACTAGATTAACGCTGACCTAAACTCAATCTTTTTAGGGTCTCAAAAGATTCGCCTAGGTCTTAATGCCGCCAAGACAAAAACTAATAAATAAATATTGCGCTTAAGCGGCCCATAAAGGATGCAGAGCCTAGCTTCTCCAACCACTGTGCGTGCGAAGATATATTTTTGACACGAATGGAAGGGACCTACAGTTTAATGCCGATTTCGAATGGCAATTAATTTTTTGAGAAGCTTCTCATGACAGTTCTTACTCTTGGATGTTTGTCAGACGTTGCATGCTATTGTAGAGCTGATATTTAGTCTGGTTGGAAGGATCAAGTCCATTAAGTGTTTCAAATACAGATGTGTTTAATCGCTAGATATGTTATTCCACTTGTCTATCGATTGTTCCCTTAGGGCAGACGGCATAGGCAACATCTTACATGTTGCAATTGATATACCTAAATCATATTCTTCAGCCTTGTTCATCCAATAGAGTTGAATGTTCAGCTGCTCCTTCAAAATTCCAAGAAGGAATTGTGATATAGATGGATTTATCGCGCTTGAAAAACCCTAGTCAAGTCGCGTTAGATGTTAACAGTACACAGTAGTACCAATGAATGGCAAACAAAACAGGACCATTTACACTTCATATCATAAAGTTGATGCCATGGTATGCCCTTTAGACCCCTTTGATTTAAAATCCAAACACCATATTTTTACTATTATGTTAAATGGTATTCAGAAGGTCTAACCTAAGTAGCTGCCTCAAAGACAGTTTGATTGATAGATTTTTTCAACTGTTGTTAGTTACCATATAGAGTACCTACAACATACATTTTGTATGACTTGTCGAACTTAAGTGGCAGATATCGTTATGATCCGGCGCCCTGAGAAGGTTTTAAGTCTGAAAAACATTCAGCAGTACAACTTGTCAAATCAGCTTATTGTTGTAATATGGTAAGGACAATGTCAAAAATCAAATATTACGCGTAAACGGTTTTACTCTTCAATGTTTCTCAGACGTTCGCAAGAGGTGAGGCAGGGAATAAAGACTTTCAGGTGGTATAAGTCGGGTTTTGAACCAGCGATTTGAGCCTTAGTGGTCCAACGCACTTAATCACTAAGCCACTGCACCCAATCCGCCAACACAAAAGCGCTTAGTATGTGAAATATTGTCAATGTTCTACATTTCATTTTACAAATATATAACACCCCAATAGAATTTGTAGGTAAAATTAAAATGGTTCTGTGCAGCGAGCGAGGGGTCGCCAGTTCAAACCAAACTTAAATTCAGAGCATCTAAGAAACTTAATGTAGCATTCGAAGACTGTAGCCGATACATGTTTGATCGAGGTCGTCGTGATCACATCTCCGTGTTTAGTCTCATAAAATACCGAACAGCGCTTTCCTTACATAAAATCTTCTGAAAATCGCGTTTTTCATGCTTGATGCTAACGAAAATTACTCCTAGGCACAAGTATTTAGTAATAGGTCGACAGATTTTTGGTTAATGCCTTACCCAATGTTTAAAACGATTGCAGTACAAGCTTCTTATATATTTTGCAGACGGTAATAATAATAATATATAGGGTGTAGACCTTGTGGTCTATTGTGCCCCCTACTTATACCATTGATAGGTTTTGCTCCCTCTTCCAGAGCCCCTCTTCCCCGGAAATTATGTTGTAGAGTTTATGCTCTGGCTTAAGCCTTGGCACATCATCCAGTCCAGTTTCTTTTAAGAATCTGATAATGAGCAGTGGATCCGTGGTTGGTAAATCCTTTCTTGAATTTGGTGTTTTCCCAAACACAGACGGTAACTGTAGCTCCTTTATTCTCATTTTTCTCATACCCACTATCTACAGAAATATCGCTTATCTTGCATAGGGGCAAGGTGTCTTGGAAAGATCGTTCGATTTGGCAAGGGTAGAACTGATTTTGTAAGTCACTTGCGCAACTAGATTCTTCATAATGGGCCTTCATGGTTACTAATTGAAATTGCACTCTGTGCAGTACCATATCTTTCAAGGCAACAAAATCTCGAACAAAAATGTTGGAGGTGTTTAACTTAAAATACTACTGCATGCGAATTTGTTTCGCTTTTTTCCGTTTTTTCAAGCCCGACTTGTTTTATTGCTTTCTTTTTTAATTATTGCTGAAGTATCACCTTTGCTTCTCTTTATAGGTCCTTTCAGATTGCCGATTTCAAGTGTCTGAAGGACCAGGGCATCTAAATTATAGTTTCTCTCAATTCAATAACACTCTTATTTGTAACACCAAATCATAAGTTAAAGACACAGAAGTTCTTCAGAGAGTTTATAAAGTAAACGTTTTAAAATAAACCAAAATTTGAGCTACATAAATTATTAAATATTAGTTAAGGGCGCAATAACATTTCAGTTTTTTTTAGTCGGCGCCAGAGTCCAGAGTGTACCAAATAAGCCTACCTTATTAGTCATATCAAACGCCCAATGTGTAGTTATTTGATTTGATCAGTATATCGCTGTACGGCTCTTAGTTAGTCGCTAAATTGTCCTTTTCGATGCACGTCAACGCATAAGTTACCAAATATCATACAAAGAAACGGTAAGTGTTATTCTTCGTTTAATTTCTGTGCAGATGACACTTTTAGCACCAAAATTTTATGGTCGACGTTGGATGTCTCTGGACAACATATGAATTTTTTAGCCCTTGTTTATCCCTGATTCCATTTTTGCCACTTCTATTCCTATGGCCACAAACTCACTAGTGCCAGCTCGCTATGTTCCACCAATGATATCAATATCGTCGGCGTATGAAAGTAATTGAACAGACTTTTGAAAGATCGTACCTCGTATGTTGGCTTGTTTTGCATAATTCCATCAAACGCGTCGCCTTGTCTGACATCAAAGGTCTCGGTTATTTCGTTACCAACCTTGATGCAACAACGAGCTTTCTCGATCGTCATCCTGCACATACGGACATGGCTCTGAATAGTTCGTCTCAATAAAAAGGTGGAGAGTATCGTTCCGAAATTGAAGAGTTTTCTCCAGGATCTGTCGTTGTGGGAATATTTGGTCAATTGTGGACATACCGCGCCTAATACTGCACTGATTGGGTTTAATCAGGTCGTTTCCAAAGAGTTTTAGGCGCGCGCACAATACGCCAGACGAGGCATCACATGCGATGTTAAGATGACTGATACCTCCATAGTGGACCGGGCAAACGATGCTCGTTCTCCATTTCGTGGTGGTAGGCGGGTAAGACCTAACACATCAGTTGTGGCGTTTCTGATGGCTACAGTTAAGCCACTGGTATTCAGCACTTGCTGTGGGCTACAAAGGACTTCTCGAGAGGTTGGAGGAATGATTTTGGTTAAGAGTTTCATAAATTCTCCTCAGATGGATAGAGTCATAATGTCTTTTGTGCTGTTAATTTTCCTCATGTCGCTGTATTATCTTACACATAAAACCTTTTTTTTTTGTGTTGAAAATAGACGCACCTGCCATTTATTTCGCTCCGAAGCCCCAGCAGTACCTACCTTCAAGAATTTACTTCTTAACTGATACACCCTGATATCCTAAATCTGTTCATACTGACGATATAAATAGAATAAGTGGTCTTGATACTAAAGGGTGATTTTTTAAGAGGTTTAGAACTTTTTTTAAAAAAAAAACACAAAAAATTCGAAAAAATGAATGAAATATTTATTTGAATCGATAGTTTGAACCTTGCAATTTAATGTTTAAAGATAATTTCATGCAAATGTTGACCGCGGCTGCGTCTCAGGTAGCCCATCCGCTGAGTCCAATTTTGGCATACTCTTTCACACATATCGGCCGGTATCTCACGAATGAATGCATGGATGTTGGCTTCCAGTGCGTCAATCGAAGCGGGCTTGTCCCTATACACATTAGCCTTGGCATACCCCCACAAAAAATAATCTAATGGTGTCAAATCGCACGATCTAGGCGGCCAATTGACCGGCCCGAAACGTGAAATTAACTGTTCACCAAACTCGCCTCGCAATTGCGCCATTGTTTCGCGTGCTGTGTGGCATGTGGCACCGTCTTGTTGAAACCACATATCATGCAAGTCAAGAACTTCCATTTCAAAAAAAAGCAAAAAAAAGTTTGTTATCATCGCTCGGTAGCGTTCACCATTGACAGTAACGCTGCGATTCGCATTATCTTTGAAGAAATATGGCCCAATAATGCCGCCGGCCCATAAACCGCACCGAACAGTGGCTTTTTCGGGATGCATTGGTAGCTGTTGCAATGCTTCTGGCTGATCTTCACTCCAAATGCGGCAATTTTGCTTATTTACGTACCCATTCAACCAAAAATGAGCCTCATCGCTGAACACAATTTTTCGATAAAAAAGCGGATCCTCGGCCAGCTTTCCAAGAGCCCATTCACCAAAAATTCGGCGTTGTGGTAGGTCGGCTGGCTTTAGTTCTTGCACCAGCTGTATCTTAAAAGGCTTTACGCCCAAATCCTTCCGCAAAATTTTCCACGTAGTGCTGTAACAAAGGCCTAACTGCTGGGAACGGCTCCGAATCGACATTTCGCGGTCTTCTGTCACACTAGCTGATACGGCCGCAATATTTTCTTCAATACGCACAGTACGTAAACGTGTTGGTGGTTTAATGTCCAACAAAGTAAATTTGGTGCGAAATTTGGTCACAATCTTCCGAATAGACTGCTCAGAAGGTCGAGAATGCCGATCATAAAATGGAAGCAGCGCGCGATGAACATTTCGAACCGAGCACGAATTTTGATAGTAAAATTCAATAATTTGCAAGCGTTGTTCATTTGTAAGACGATCCATGGTTAAATTGCAAACCAGACTGAAGCTGTTTGACAGTGACACAAGGTACTAAACACACGTCAGCTGTCGAAACCAGTGTTGCCAAAACCAAACCAGCTAAAAAATCACCCTTTATTACTTTGTCCATTCACCGCGAACCACGCATCGTCACAAGTATCTCATTAAAGTTGAAATAATCGCTTCGCAATAATAGAGCAACAGCGCCACACAAACAGCACCAATTATTAATAAAATGTAAAATATAAACAAATATGTACATCGGATTGAAAATAATGGTAATTATAATTTTGTATAATTTATGAGCCATAAATAAACAAAAATAAATTGACCAACAGAATGAGTGTTGTGTGTATTTTTTCGAGCAAATGTGATGTCGTTTTCTCAATCGTGTTTATATTGACTTGATAGCCGGCTGACTAAATCGCTAGGCGGTTGAATTTTAAACGCGCAACTTACTCATGTATCGATGCTAACGATTTCGCCTTTCCGTCCACTCACTCACCTGTGGTTTAATTTTTTGCTGCAACAGTGGTTTGTGTCTGTAAGCTGGCTGGTTTTACATTAAGTCGACTTATTTGTGTATATAATTATTTATTTGAATATTTTCGAGCACAATAGTGACTATCATCGATGCCAATTGGTCACGCTATACATAGTGTATTGTATTGTGTTTTTAGCGATTTATAGTCATCGTGCTTAGAGGCCCGGCGGCAACGTGCTTAAGATGATTCATTGCGATTACGTTGCTATTTAACATGACAAAGAATATGAAAACATGGCTTTTAACTAGGTTATTAGTATTATTATGCAAATTTGTTTGAATAGGGCGGGTTTGATTGCCTTAGATTGAAAGAAATAGTCACTCAGATTTAAGCGAATGGCTATGTTGGTTATGTGAGTTTTAAAATTAAATTTTATCGGACCGAGTTCCTTTTTTCTATATTCGCGTTGAGAAAGGTTGTAGTTTTTATACCGTTTAGGTAGGTACTCTTGTTTCAATCCCTTTATCTGTTCGGATTTATCTGTATACGTCAAAATTTGGGGAAGACTTAGTAGTAGCCTCACAAGCTGGTGTATTCTTTGAATTTTTTTGATTCACGCCTGTGTAGACCTCGCAAAAGTTTCTTCTATCAGGTTCTGTCTCTTTAAAAAAAAAATCCTGATGACTATGGCCTTGCACAAGATAATGTATGCAGACTCTGCAGGAACGGTGATCGAAACTGAAACTACTTAATTAGAACACTCTTGTGTTACTTATTTAAATCTTACCTTCAAGTTGATAGCTGCGGAATCATCGAAGGGCATCACAATGGGCCCACCTGTGACCGCGGTGATTTGGGATTATTTATGCCAACTCTACCAACAGTTTGTAATCTGTAAAAGCACTTTTCAGCGGAAAACAGCAATGAAAGAGTACCGTGCTAAGCGAGGAGAGGAGAAAAATATCTTCAGTTTTGAAGAAGTTGGCTTAGCTATAGAACAACAAAAAAAGCTTAAGAACAACAAAGTCGCCGGCTCGGTTGGTCTACCCGCAGAGGTCTTCAAATCCGGAGTCGACGTTTTGGTAGGGCGCATGCACTAAATCATCAATCAAGTTCGGGTCGAGAAAAGCATGCCCGATGACTGGACCATCGGGTTTCATATGCCCCATCTTTAAGAAAGGCGATCCTATATCTTGCAAGAACTATCGAGGCATATCCCCGATAAATGTTGCATATAAGATCCTATCCAACGTACTGTGTGAACATCCCAAACCCTTCTGCAACACACTAATCTGAACGTACCATTGCGACGAAAGCTTTATCAACTTTAAGGACGCATATGATAGTATTCATGGGAAGTTAGTTGGTCTTGAAGTCAATGAGGACAAGACTAAATATATCGACTGACTAGAACAAAATGTCAATGTTTATAGCAGCAATTTCGAGGTATTTAAGGACCTCGATGTGGATATCAATTCCACGAATGACAAGCTGGTGGAGATCCGACGAAAAATTACCCTAGGATACCGCTGCTACTTCGGTTTGGCCTAACTCGAAGGACAAACGGCATGCTGTGGATAACCCTTATTCTGCCAGTTCTGCTATACGGCGCCGAGTGATGGACGATAAGGAGGTACAGAGAGCTAATACTAAGCTCCTTCGGGAGAAAAATTCTTCGGCGAATATTTGGTCCTGTGTGCGAGCAGGGCGAATGGAGGAGAAGATATAACCGCGAAATTAATGAGCTGTACCAAGATGTGGATGTAGTCCAAAAAGCCTTAACTCATCGACTACATTGGCTCGGCCACATCGAGCGAATGGACAACAACGCTCCAGCCAAGAGGATCTTCGAATCCCAGCCCCCAGGTTCGAGACGACAAGGAAGACCGAACCTGCGTTTTAAAGACCAAGCCATCGCGGATTCCAGAGCGTTTGGTCTGAACAACTGGAAGCAGCGTGCTCGGAATCGCAGAGGATGGAAGGCTGCCGTGTCTCAGACAGGGACTCTTCACGGGTCGGGAGACCGTTGGATGGGCTTTTTTTTCGTTTTGAAGTCGCAGTCTGCATTCATAAAGAACAATTGCCTAAAAAAAATTTGCTTAATTTGGCTTCAAAATATACACATCGATGGAATACGATATCTCTTTACCTAGCTAAAAAAATCCAAGTAACGAGAAGAATATTGTAGATAGTCAAAAACTATGTCGAGATTGATAGAGATATTCCAGAGAACTGACGATCACATGGAGCCATACCGCCTTATATTTCAAGTGCTATAGGTTCCTTCGGCATTCCAATCGCTGCATGCAAATATAGTTTAAATTAAAAGCTATTGAGAAAATCAACCTGAAAGTGCGCTTTGGATCTGAGATGCTTTAAGTGTTTGATCTCTCTGATAAATCTGCACGTCGTTTCTGCAATGTGTATCCTCACTGTACACTGTTTTATAGGCTTGGTCGTGGAACGGAGGGGGGAGGGGGAGCGGGATAAGGGAGAGAGACCATCATACACCTTCCTTGCACTTGCCCTGCTCTACGACAACAATTTATTTTAGGCCCACCTTCTTCCATGACGATCTGAAAGACCTATCCACTATTGACCATTAAGGTCTCATTCGCTATATTCAAAGCTCTAAATGGTTAAACGACTTGAATAGTACGGGATAGATCATGAGGACCTTTTTAGTCTGCTTGACTTAGCGACTGCCACTTCAACGTAATCTAACCCAACCTATGTCGACTACCGCCGAATACCGCATGGCTCTAACAAGCTACAATTCGGCTCTCAGAAAATCAAAAAGAAAAACCTAAGGATCGTTCTCCTTGAACCGAGCCCGGAAGGCTTTGTCTGGAGACCATACACGTTAAATGGGCAGTATCATTCCAAAAACCATTCAAATCTTCTGGTGGGGATGGTGTATTCCCTGCCCTAGATTTAAATACCGTTATATCTCTCGCCCTTGGCGTAAGGTTAACATAATATTCATTCCCAAAGCTGACAGAAGGTCTGCCTCAGATCCTAAATCATTCAGGCCAATAAGCTAAACTTCTTTTTTCTTGATAGTTATGGTAAAGATAGTAGACCGTCGTATAGGAAATTCGTTTCTTGTAGAACATGTCAAACCAAGTTTGACTTTGCCGCCGACCTAGTCATCATTAGAAGAGGCTAACATGGTTCTACCATACCAGGTCTCATGCAAATTGCCTTAATAAAGGTATGGAATTGGTGTCAAGACAAAGGTCTCACTGTTCACCGCTCAAAAACAAAAATGTTTCCCTTCACCCGGAAAAGGAATCACATCCTTACAACCTTATCATTGAACAACACCATTCTCAAGGGAAGTAAAATATCTCGGTATAACACTTCATCATAAGCTCACTTGAAATGCTCATCTCGAACATACTTTAAATAAAGCGACTGCTATACTATGGGCATGCTCCAAACTCCTCGGTAAAAAAATGGGGTGTAGGTCCAAAAATAATACATTAGACCATCTCACAAGCTCTAGTGTGGTGGGAAAAGGTTAACCAAAGGTTAGGTCAGATATCAGCGGACACAACTTTAAAATATCAGTTTAGCTAAGAAACACAACATCAATCTTACAAGCAGAAGCTTACGCCATTAAACTATGCGCAAGAGAATGCTGAAGACGTAATCTCAGAAGATCATATATCTGCATTCTCTCAGATAGTCAGGCAGCACTCAAAGCTGAACTCTCCATACTTGTTTGGAACTATTCTAAAACAACTCACTTCCCGTAACGGAATGACTCTATACTGGGTCCCATGACACGAAGGAATTCTTGGTAATGAAGCGACTGACAAGCTAGCACAAAAAGGCTCTACATCCTCTTTCATTGGCCCAGAGCCCTTCTGTGGACCAGTAGTATCAAATTTGAACTCAATACAAGCGCATAGCCCAATGGAACTCTATCCAAGGATTACGCCATGCTAAGAAATCAATTGTCTTTGCCAACAAAAACGCGCTCTTCAGATCCTCTCTATGAGCAAGCGCGATGCTAAGATCGTAACTGACTAACAGGTTACTGCGCCCTAAACCATCATCTCATGACAATAGGAACAGTTATACAGATCTATATAGACTCTGCCTCAAATAACCAGAAACGGCAGTAGAAAACCTATGCGACTGCCCTGGAATCATCAACAAGAGGCTTAAATGCTTCAACGAAACACTCACCGAATCTCAGGATATTGTCAAATCATCGGCCTCAACAATCTTAAAGTTCATCGAAGACTAGGATTGTCGCCAGACCAAAACACTTATTAAACATTCCTAGGGAACACAAAAGATCATTTTCTTGGTCGCCCACATCCTTTAAAAAAAAATGTCGACTGGGCGATTTTTGAAGTTACGTTATGTAACACTGTCGCCGAAGCGATGCCGTCTTGCCGATTAACATCAGATGGTATTGCTTTTGCTAATCCTATGATTTAATGAATACATGATAACTATATGTCACGATGTCGTCGCCTAACTCATGATTTAGGACTCAGTTTCCGCATTCAGCCACGAGGTTTGCTTCATTGCATTTTGTATTATATTTTAAGTTTAATGATTTTTATAGAAATACTTTCAACCCCAAGTCCTAGACAATGCCTAATAAAGGGTGATCCATATCGAGGTTCCCTACTTTTTTAAAGAAAAAAAAAACAGAAAATTTAAATTTAATGGAGAATGTAAATTATCATTTGAAAGAACATTCTTTGGCATTTATTTTTTGAAGATTATGTCTATCAAATGTTGGCCGTTGCTACGTCGCAGATGGTCCATCCGTTGAGTCCAATTTTCGATCACTCGTTCGAGCATTTCGACTGGTAACTGGCGAATGACACGCGTGATGTTTTCCTCCAAGGCCTGAATCGAAGCGGGTTTGTCGGCATAAGCTTTTGACTTTACATATCCCCACAGGAGAAAGTCTAACGGTGTGATATCACACGATCTTGGGGGCCAATCGACCGGCCCAAAACGTGAAATTATGTGCTCACCGAAATGTTCTCTCAATAAGTCCATTGATTGATGCGATGTGTGGGAAGTGGCGCCGTCTTGCTGAAACCAAATGTCGCCGAGATCACGAGCTTCAATTTCAGGCATCAAATAGTCGGTTATCATGGCACGATAACGGTCGCCATTGACGGAAATATGGACCGATGATTCCACTGGCCAACAAACCAAACCAAAACCGTTGTTTTTTCTGGATGAAGTGGCAGTTCTTCAATCTCTTCAGGTTGCTCTTCGTCCCAAATGCGGCAATTTTGTTTGTTTACATACCCATTGAGCCAGAAATGGGCCTCATTGCTAAACAAAATTTGCCTCGAAAACGTCGGATCTTCTTGGAACTTTTCAAGAGCGGCTTCAGTTGTTGCACAAGCTGTATTTTGTACGCTTTCAATTTAAGATCTTGACGTAAAATGCGCCAAGTCGTTCCATAAGTCAGTCCGAGTTGCTGCGAACGGCGCCGAATCGACTCTCTACGGTCTTCGTGTACACTCTCAGCAACGGCCGCTATATTTTCTTCACAGCGCGCTGGACGTGGTCTATTCGGTCGAATATTATCCAATAATGAATGCTGGCTCTCAAAATGGATGATGGTGTTGCGAATAGTACGCTCAGTAGGCCGATTATGTTGACCATAAGTTGAGCGAAGTGCACGAAACACATTCCTCACAGAACGTGAATTTTCATAATAAAGTTGAACAATTTGTAAACGTTGTTCACGCGTAAGTCTTTCCATTATGAAATGCCAAACAATACTAAACAAAAATAACATGACAGCACACGTGATCTGTCAAAAAAGGCTATTGAAAAAAGTATCTCTACTTGGATCACCCGTTAATACAAAGTTTAGTCTGACAAAAAACAAAACTATCATTAAATCCATGTAATCATTTGCATTATATAATTGTTAATGCCGTTTTTATTCAAACTAATAAATCAATAATATGCTCTATCACCCTTACTTGTGCGACGAACTTTTCACAACTTGTAACAACATTTGACCTAATGTATTAATCTTTCATGAAATTGGTACGTCCCTTCGACTGTTAAATTTTATGACTTCGGTAATTAAGTTAATAATAGTAAGTGCCTACAACAAAGTTCCTACTTTAAGTTAATAATTAGCTAACTCAATTAATTTAATCGATTACATCGATACCTATATCAAATTCTTTAATTTATGTAAAAAAAAAATACCTACCTTCAGATGCAGATACTTAATTAGTCACTTAACCTTTGTTTATATTCAATCACTGACTTAGCAATTCATTTTTTCCCATCTTTCTAGTCTCATAGTTAATCATTCATTTAATTAAATTAGAATATAATTATTGAAATAATCGCAGGTATTTAAGTTAACCTTTTTTTTATTCATGTTGACACCTATGGCGATGCGGAAAAAAGCAATTATTGAATACCAACGTTTTTCAGGATATTTTAATTTTATCCCAACCGGAAATTTTAGGATAGCCACCTATGCTCACATTGATGCTGGATGAAAATATTGTGATCGGATTTATTTAAAACTTAGAATGTCACCCCGAATTTTTGGACCCCATCACTAAACAGTGATTTTTTGCAATTTCTCTTAGGACAAAATAACAGTAGTTGTTCTTGAATGGTTTGCTGACATTTTTCAAGATACAGTGCTCTTCACTTGATTAGACGCACCAACTTTTTTTTAAATAAATCAATTTTTTTTCTAAGTGTGGGTAGCAATTATCAAACAATTGCATTTATTTGAAAGCTTATTAAGTTCTTAACAAAAAAAAAAAAAACAAACAAACGGTAGGTGAGTGGAAGCTAAAGATATTTTTTCTCTTTCTTGCCTATGCTGCCAGAAAAAGTGCAGTGTTTTTTGGTTCACTTGATTAGATGCACCTGTAAAATGATCGTAAAAATGAAACATTGACTTTTTAATTTACTTTTTTTCTTTTATTTTTATTTTTTTAGTTATTTTTTTATATTTTCAGTACTTTGTAGGACCACCATGATTTAAAATTACATCAAAAATTCTATTTTCTATTGAAGCATATAACTTTTCTAAATAATTTAATGGAATCCTCTTCCAGGCTTCTTTGATTGCCACAATTAATTCTTCACAGGTCTCATACTGCCTACCTCCTTCATAAACCTTACGTGTGAGCCATCCCCAAACATTTTCAATTATATTGAGGTCAGGTGAATATGGTGGCCAAGGCAAAAGTTCAACATTTTCATCGGCAAGGAAGCTTTTGACTAGACGAGCGTTATGGATTGGCGCATTATCTTGCTGAAAAATCCACTTTAGCGGTCCAAAAAGCTCTTTCATAGCGGGGAAGGCCGATTGTAAAAGAACTTTGTACGAAACTCCCGTCATTTTGTTGGAAACAAAAACCAAATCGAACGCTCCCCAAACCATTACTCCTCCTTGTCTCGAATGGTGGCGTGTCAAAAACTTTTCCTCTTTTCGCAAATCATGGAAGTAGTGATTATATCCATCAGGGCCATCCAAGTTAAATTTTTTTTCGTCTGAAAAAACCACATTTCGCCAATTTAGCTCACTTCCAAGTTTGGTATCCCAGGTCATGTGAAGGCGTGCGAACTCCAACCGCTGTTCTTTTCTTATGGCGTTTAGTGGAGGCTTTTTTTTAAGTTTTTTTAATTTAAGATGGTCCGCACTTAAAATAGCTCGGCGAACAGTTGATGTGCTGGCAGTTATCCCCGCTTTTTCTTTTATTTTGCTGGTGGAGAGAGCTGAATTTGACGCAATTCTTAAAATTTTTCTCTTATCCTGAGGAGTTAAAGCGGTTTTTGTAATTCCTATGCAATTTTTACCATATGCATCACTGTTCTTAATAAAATTTCTCACGACATGGTCACTTCGGCCTATTTTTTTGGCAATACTTCTCATCAAAAAGCCTTCGGAATGCAACGCGTCAATTTTCCCTATTTCTTCAGCAGTTAAAACTTTTTTTTCCCGTTTTGGATTGAAATCTGTGGCAAACACTTTTTGACTGCTTAAACTTTGCAGCTAAATCTAATCCACGTAACAGATCGCTATCAACTAACCGATTTAACATGTGCGTCTAATCAAGTGAACCTAAAAAAACTGCACTTTTTCTGGCAGCATAGGCAAGAAAGAGAAAAAATATCTTTAGCTTCTACTCACCTACCGTTTGTTTGTTTTTTTTTTTTGTTAAGAACTTAATAAGCTTTCAAATAAATGCAATTGTTTGATAATTGCTAGCCACACTTACAAAAAAAATTGATTTATTTAAAAAAAAGTTGGTGCGTCTAATCAAGTGAAGAGCACTGTATATTGGGCCTTACTAATAAACGGACACAAATGTCGACTACTAACTAATTGCAAGGTTATAGTATAGTAGTCAGCTTTAATGGAATCCTACTAATAAACGATTTCACCTATTCATTAAGTAACCTTCGTACTTTCTTTCAATCTACTACAATTTCCATCAAAGTCAATCATAAAATTCCAAATCAAATATTAAAAGTACTTCGAGTAACGAAGGTTTATTTGCCGATTAGGAAATAATGAATGCATCATCATTACTTTGAAATCCCATCATTTTTTAGTTATTTTCGGACGAAAGAATGGATCTAGTCGAGACTGTGGTACAGCTAAGCTGTACATACATCTGTCAAAATCGTTTCCTTCGTAGGTATTACCGTGTGGTAGTACTAGTAGTAGTAGTAGGTATCTTAGCACTAAGTATTATTGCTCTTGATACCCGTGTCAATGCGTTTTTAAAGCGATTTTAGTTTCATTAATTAATTGATTAACAAATAATTCTGTTAATGCAATTCTACATAGAAAGGGTTTAGAATTGAAATAATATGATTTCCAACTAAAGCTCCTCATGTTATACATATCGAACCTTTTCATTCGACGAGTGTACCGAGTATGGGTGCGGAGTGATAATGGCCGAGTCTTGATGGGCTTTGAACTAAAGGGTGATTTTTTAGCTGGTTTGGTTTTGGCAACACTGGTTTTGACAGCTGACGTGTGTTTAGTACCTTTTGTCACTGTCAAACAGCTTCAGTTTGGTTTGCAATTTAACCATGGATCGTCTTACAAATGAACAACGCTTGCAAATTATTGAATTTTACTATCAAAATTCGTGCTCGGTTCGAAATGTTCATCGCTCGCTGCTTCCATTTTATGATCGGCATTCTCGACCTTCTGAGCAGTCTATTCGGAAGATTGTGACCAAATTTCGCACCAAATTTACTTTGTTGGACATTAAACCACCAACACGTTTACGTACTGTGCGTATTGAAGAAAATATTGCGGCCGTATCAGCTAGTGTGACAGAAGACCGCGAAATGTCGATTCGGCGCCGTTCCCAGCAGTTAGGCCTTTGTTACAGCACTACGTGGAAAATTTTGCGGAAGGATTTGGGCGTAAAGCCTTTTAAGATACAGCTGGTGCAAGAACTAAAGCCAGCCGACCTACCACAACGCCGAATTTTTGGTGAATGGGCTCTTGGAAAGCTGGCCGAGGATCCGCTTTTCTATCGAAAAATTGTGTTCAGCGATGAGGCTCATTTTTGGTTGAATGGGTACGTAAATAAGCAAAATTGCCGCATTTGGAGTGAAGATCAGCCAGAAGCATTGCAACAGCTACCAATGCATCCCGAAAAAGCCACTGTTTGGTGCGGTTTATGGGCCGGCGGCATTATTGGGCCATATTTCTTCAAAGATGATGCGAATCGCAGCGTTACTGTCAATGGTGAACGCTACCGAGCGATGATAACAAATTTTTTTTTGCCCGAAATGGAAGTTCTTGACTTGCATGATATGTGGTTTCAACAAGACGGTGCCACATGCCACACAGCACGCGAAACAATGGCGCAATTACGAGGCGAGTTTGGTGAACAGTTAATTTCACGTTTCGGGCCGGTCAATTGGCCGCCTAGATCGTGCGATTTGACACCATTAGATTATTTTTTGTGGGGGTATGCCCAGGCTAATGTGTATAGGGACAAGCCCGCTTCGATTGACGCACTGGAAGCCAACATCCATGCATTCATTCCTGAGATACCGGCCGATATGTGTGAAAGAGTATGCCAAAATTGGACTCAGCGGATGGGCTACCTGAGACGCAGCCGCGGTCAACATTTGCATCAAATTATCTTTAAACATTAAATTGCAAAGTTCAAACTATCGATTCAAATAAATATTTCATTCATTTTTTCGAATTTTTTGTGTTTTTTTTTTTTAAAAAGTTCTAAACCTCTTAAAAAATCACCCTTTACATATCGAACCTTTTCATTCGGTGAGTGTACCGAGTATGGGTGCGGAGTGATAATGACCGAGTCTTGATGGGCTTTGAACTACTACTGAGCTCTTTATTTGCGCATGCGTGCGTGTATTATTTTGCCATATATCGTCAAATTTGTGATCTTTATCGGTAGTATGGACTGCGTCTAGACATGTTCCAATTTATTTATATTTTCTACTTCGATGTTATTTCGTGCGTTGGTGTATTTATTCGTCATCGTTATCGTTATCCGTATTGTTCCTTCCGAATCCTACATGTATTAAAATTTATTGCTTATTAACCTGACACCTTTCAGTACATTTGTGTATTAAACTACCTACTTTAGGTACCATCATATTGTACAACAGGTAACACCTGCTTCGAAATGTCAGTCTATACTTGTGTAGTTACGACTTAAACATGGCTTTCCATACATTAAATTTTATCCTCTCAGTTGTGACTAAGCTGGGCACAAAATTCTTTATTGGTACATGATTTGTTTAAAGTGTGAAGATTTTTATTTAAGCATTCACTAAATGTGATTATTAGTGAGGGCCATTTAATACATCTAACGTAAATGTTGGTGGAAATTATGTGTCTGATATTGATTGTTCGTATTTCTACTGCGAGTTAGAAGAGATAACAAAGCTCTCAGGCTGATTTTAATAAATGTACGCGCACTAAAGGGATTTTGGATACCCTTATAATGAAGTAACACAGTGCGGGCATTAGGAAAGTGAAGGATTAGGAAAAGGGAGATACCGATGCACGTTGGTTTTAAATGTCTGTAAACTATAATGCAAAGGAAAAGCAGAGCGTGGTAGAGCATTCCACATTGGTATTGTACGGTTAAGAAACGAATCCTTGTATTTCACTGTACGTCCGAATACAGGCTTGAGGGTAAACTGATGTGCATTCCTAGCATGGCGAGTATTGCGGTTGAATTGCTGTAGGGGTGGAATGCAACTGGCAATTTCATTTGAGCACTTGTGGTGGAAATACCGATAAAACAATGACAGGCAGGAGACATTACGACGATGACTAAGAGACTCAAGTGATTTCGCGATGTTTTTGAATCCTGTCAAGTAGCCCCAAATATTGGATCACCGGAACAGATATGAGCGTTATGCTCAAGTTTGGGGCGAATAAACGCCTTATAAATTTTTGCGGGATCAGAAGGGGTGAAATATTTCTTGCATCGCTTAAGGAAGCCTAGACATTTCGCAGCGTTCTTGGCGACATCGAATATGTGGTCATTCCGAAGTTTGTCGTTAACGCACATACCGAGGATGGAAAGTCTTTCGGTTTCGGCGATGCAAGTGCCATCAATGGATTATGGCTTAGAATTAGGGGTTCGCTTCAATGACAGCAGACAGCATTGCGTTTTGGAAGCATTAAATTCCACTCTGTTGGTTTTACCCCATTTAAGTATGCTGTCAAGATCGGAATTCAATGAGCTTAACATACGTTGCCGTTCCAGTTCAACGCCCGAAGATGAGGGGCGTTGCCCAGGAAACGAATATGTAAAGCTGAGGGTACTGTCATCAGCAAAGGAATGGATTGGATTAGAAGTGACAGACAGGAGGTCATTGATAGAAATGAGAAAGAGAGTCGGAGACAAAACAGAGCCTTGAGGGGCACCAGCATTTATTTGGTGAGTTGCAGACTTGAAACCGTCCAAAACAACTTGTATTCAACGGTCCGAAAGTAGTCCATTGAAGAAGGGTAACATCGATCCCAAATGCACGCATTTTCGACAAGAGAGCTTGATGCCAAACTCTGTCAAATGCCTTTGAAATTTCAAGCGCAACGATCTTACTTTCATCACTATGGTGAATAGATTGGTTCCACTTTTCGGTTAGATATGTCATCAAATCACCAGTGGACCTGTTGCTGCGAAAACCGTACTGCTGGTCATTAAGAAGTTTTAGGGATTAAAATATTTCATAAGCTGACCGTTTATCAGCATTTCCATGACCTTGGAAAGAAATTGTAAATTGTTTTTAAATTATTGCTCCCAGTCTTTAAGTTTTCCTCTTCAATTTCTGTTCAATCAGTTATTTTCAAAAATATAGATAAATATTAGGCGTAAACGGCCCATAAAGGACCCAAAGCTTAGCTTCTCCAGCTACTGTATGTGCGAAGATATATTTTTTGACACGAATGGAAGGGACCAACCGTTTAATGCCGATTCCGAACGGCAGTTTCATAATGTTTGTCGGACGTTTCCAAGAAAATAAAATTTTTTTCTTCAAATGTTTGCTTTTTAACAATATATGCACCTGAAACTATAAAAGGCTGAATATTTTATATTCTCATTAGTATTCCCCTTATTAGTAAAATAGACATCATTTAAATTTTTTTAATTTTATTTTATTACTATTTTTTACTATTGGGCATTTGGACACCAAAAAAAATTATTTTATTTATAAATTTTTTTTTCCGATGACTCTAGACGAGCATATTGCAGAACAAAGCTGTTTTACAATTTTAACTTTCTCGTATACATTAGTATACTAAAGAGAAAGTTATTGCGATCGTGCGGAAATTTCGAACGCGAACTGAATCTGACTTGGGATAACCACATAAATGTTTGGTAATTTTCAAACCTACGCTCTTACACCCTTAAAAATACGTCTCATGCTCGCCAAGACGTTAGTAATACCAACATTAATGTATAGGGTCCGCCAAATAACTTTTTTTTTTGTAAATGCTATAAAAAAAAACTACTGAATATTTTCTCAAATTTATTTTTTTATTTGAAAGTACAATCCTTTCGGTTAATAATGGAAAATAATTTCATTCAAATGGCTGCCTCCACTGGGCCATGCAGTAGCCTACACGATCGGTCCAATTTGCAAGTACATTATCGATTGTGTGCAGCTGTATATCACCAATGGCTTCACGAATTTTGCCCTTTAAAGCGTCAATTGTCTCTGGCATGTCGGCGCAACACTTATCTTTTACGGCACCCCACAAATAATATTCCAACGGTGTCAAATCGCAGCTCCGCGGTGGCCAAACGACATCAGCTCTGCGGCTGATAATGCGATCTTCAAAAACAGGGCGCAAAACATCGAGTGTAGCTTCGGCTGTGTGGCACGCAGCACCGTCCTGTTGAAACCAAATGTTGCCAATATCCTTCTCTTCAATTTTTGTTAACAAAAATTCGTTCAACATGGCCCGATAACGATCGCCATTGACTGTAACGGCCACTCCTTGCTCATTTAGAAAAAAATGAACAATGGCCCAATTATGCCGCAATATTTCCCAGCGTTGTTCAAGCGTATACACAACCTTATTAGTTCAGCGGAAGGATAAAACTATTTATCTGTCAAATCAGACATCAGCTAAGTGTTACCATTCGCGAAATAAGCACTAGTTGAAAAAAAAAAAACGTTAGATGGCGGACCCTATACATGTGCGAAGTTTTGACCAATTGCAGCTTTGTCAGCGAAGGAGAACTCAAGGTCGCTTGGACTTGGAAGGTACGATCGCCTTTTTGATGATAATGTTTGGCATTCTACTTCACTTCCGCACTTCAACCTTTTTTTCAAACATATATGAAAAATTTCAAAGCAAAAAAAAAAAACAAAAAAACCAGAACTATAGAACATACTTCTTATTTCTTAGATTTTGAGGCCGACTTCTGGGCAGTCTTCTTTTGGGTGCGGCAACAGCTTTGACAACCTTTACGGCGGCTTTCACCGGCTTAACAGACTCCCGCTGACTCTTAAGGGCCTTGACAATCTTTTGTTCCTCAATGAGGAAGGCACGAATAATACGCTCGCGTAAGCATCCGTAAGCATCCATACAATAACCTTGCGGTTTGTATGAGAAACTGATGAGAAGTAGATTCCTCCTTACCACTGAGCATCCATTTTTTTATTAACTCCATTCGTATACGTTCTAACCGCCTATTGGAAGAATAATTATCACAAGAAAGTTTTAAGAAAGCATTTGGTTTCTGGCTGTCTGCTCTCTCTGTTCAAATGGTGCTTAAAGGTGTCACCATTCCGTCATGTCAGATATCTTGAAGTAATTCCCGATGAAAAAAAATTCTTTGGTTATTTTAAATCTAAAACGGATAAAGCAATGTCGACTTTGCAAGACATGGGGCTTATCTCAAAGAAGGGTCCTTTGGATCTATACGGTCATGATTAGACCATTCCTCATATACGCATCTGTTGCTTGGTGGAACAGTTTTTCGCGGAAACCTGTTACTGCCAATCTCCAATGAACGGTCTGTCTCGGCTGCACAGTTACCTTCGCTTGCATGCCGGCCTCTACTCTAGATGCTTTGATGAACTTTCCCACCCCCACCTAATTTGATATATATATTTTGGGATGTACGCTAAAAACCATCTCCCGCTTAAAGAGAGGTCGCTTTTGGTACACTGGAATTTTGAAGAACTTCATATGGATATGCCGTCCGATGCAATGACACCAGAAATCCTTCTGCAACAAAACTACCTCGTCAACTTTCCTTTGGTCGGACTCTGTACCAGGAAACGAATGCCATCGTTTTTTCACAGATGCAAATGCAAACCGGAGTGAGGTCTGGTCCTGGAGTCTTTGTGGACTTCATTACGCCTTGGGTAAACATGCGTCTGTTTTCCAAGCGGAGGTTTTCCCATCCTAATGGCTATGCGCTATATTGTGACAATGGCTAGAAGCATTTGCATTTGGATTTGCAGGGGCAGGCAAGCAGCGCCGTAAAAGCGCTGCTCAACCCTCTCACCTCGTCCAAGTTAGTGCTCGAACTCAAGCTTTCTCTGACTTTGGTTGGGCAGTTGAAGACAGTGAGTCCTGTCCGGGTCCCAGCTCACACTGGCATCTAGGTAAATGAAATCTCCAGGCAGGTTCAGAAGAAATTTTCCAGGATCCTAAATTTCATTCTCTCATCAAATAAAAGGGTGCCATAAATTGGTTCCAAAAATATAACGGTTGAATTCATCATTCTATGGAGCTACATCTATTTTTTTTTTTTTTGAAAAATTTATTTACTTAAACTGTTTTACAATTAACAAAATTTTTTTTCTGCAAAGCCTAGGTGGCTTGTCTGCAGAAGATTGGATATTTTGTTGTTATTTTTGAATTTTTGAGTTCTATTAACATTTTTTATTAATTTTACTTTATTAAATTTAAGAAAAAATAATAAATTGACAAAAATTAAGACTAAAAGTATTGAAAGAATTTATATAAATTACAAGGCATTGATATTAAGATACATTTTTTAAATTTTTTCAAAAATACTGTTTAGGCAGATCAAGAAAATATGTTGGCAATTCATTGAACGTAGCTGGGACAGTTATTGCGTAGCGTCTACGTCCATTCTCGTTCCAATACATCGGGACCATATATTTGTTTTGTTGTCGTCGTCTTGTATTTACTGTTTGTTGGGTCGGTGTTTTATAAGTGCTGTCATCTTTGAATGTTGAGAATATCTCCATTTTATGCAGTTGATTGATCGATAGGTATGATTTCACGCTGTCACCTTGTTGTCGTTGTGTTCTCATCATCATCATCTGAATGCTCCTGTGCAGCATATTGAGTTTTTGGAGCTGCGGCGCATTTCCCCAAGCCATAATGCCATATCTCAAATGCGACTCTACCAGGCCGAAGTAGCACTGCCGAAGGACTTCTGACGGGCATCTACTACTTAGATGAAAGAGAGCGTAGGCGGATTGCCTAAGTTTTTTTGTCAACGTGGTTATGTGATAGCTCCATTTAAAGTTATAGTCAACCATAACTCCCAAGTATCTGTACGTTGATACGTTATCAAGTACGGTCGAGCATTCGTCATCGTCTTGAAGTAGTCCGAAGTTTTGAACCTTGTGCAGACATTCCACGTTGTGAATTTTTATTTCTATTTTCTGCTTAAGAATATGTGGTGGACGGATGTGCATGACTTTGGTTTTTTTGGCGTTAATGATGAGTCCATTGTCATGACACCATGACGATATTGCGTTGAATTCTTTTTGCATAATTTTCTCCGCAGTTTCAAAGGATTTGTGATTGACCACAATTGCCGTATCATCTGCATAAGCATACACAGTGCTTTGCCTGAGGGCTAGTAGCAAGTCGTTCATATAAATGATGAAAAGCAGAGGACCCAGCTTTGACCCTTGCGGCACGCTTACGCTATTTTTGATTTTTACTCGGAATCTTCTATCTTTTAAGTAACTTTTAAACCATGAAAGTAACGAACCTCTTACGCCTACTTTTTCCAGCTGATTTAAAATGTTTTCATGGGATAAGGTATCGAAAGCTTTTTTAAAATCAATAAAAAGTACAATTGTGTGATGGTTTTTCTCTTGATGTGTATTTATTTTATTTGCGAAGTCTCCCAATAGTCGATTTATACTTTTATTTGGCCTAAAACCAAATTGATTGCTTGCCAGAATATTATATTTCTCAAGATATTGGTATAGTCTTTTGGCAACAATATCTTCTATTATCTTGTCCATTACCGAAAGTATTGATATCGGCCGATAGTTTCCGATATCGTTTTTTGTTCCATCTTTATATATAGGACGAACAATTGATGTTTTAAGACCTTCAGGGACGGTTGATTGCTCAAAGCTCATATTAACCAGTTTTGCTAGTACTGGAGCCAAAACGTTCGCATTATATTTGAGGTCTTTCGGCCGTATGGCATCTTCACCAGGTGATCTATTGTTGAATACCAATAATTTTTGACTTCAGTCTTGAATAAATGCAAAGTACCCAATCTAGTTTTGAGTTATCGTATATTCCAAAAATACTCAATTACTCAAATTGTCAGTCAGGACAAACTACTTCATAGGTATACCTAGCGAGATTAAGCTACTATTTCAGTCGCAGACCACATGTGTTTTGTTGCTCGACTCTAAGTGTTCCTCCGAGCTTACACCCAGCTCCTTTCTACACAATTCTGTTTTTCAAAATGGAAACTATCCCTCCCGACCCTAATAATAGCTCAACTGAAAAGAACAGAGAATTAAAAGATGGCTGGCTCATTAGACAATTGTCTTAGGAAGAAAAAAAAATGCCAATCATATCCGTCCCCTCACCATATCGACTATGGGAAATGACTTCTCCCCGATTGTATGTTACACTGTTCCTTTTCATATTCCACGACTAATTGAAGCATATGTACTCTCGTATCTGCTGCATACACTCATACATAATCGTAATTATGTACACCGAAGTGCCTCATTAGTCCGTAATTAGTTATTTAATACAATCTCAATGTATATCCGGTACAAACGACTTACATCCGTTTTTCATTTCTTCCATCAAACGTGCAGTTACACATTTTACCCTTCTGAACTTTGTATCTAGATAGATAGATAGATAGATACATAATGTATGTATTGGGAAAATAGTGGAACACAGTTTAAATGACAAACCTCAAGTATTGCCCATTTAAACTAATTACAGCATTTGTTTTCAAAACACCCAACCAAATAATGTATAGCTAACTACTTTTTGTTTTTTGTGTTTTTTTTTTTTTTTGTTTATGACTTTCAAATGTTGATTGATACAATCAAGGGGAAGGGGGTATGTAAATAGCTGCAGCTACGTGCGATAATGATGTGGAACAAATTAAGCTGTGTATAGGCAAACTCGCGCAAACTTTCTGCATTGTTAAACTAATTAAGTGACTTGTTTTGTGATTACGTACGCAGCTACATTGTATGGGTAACTTTTGTTGTTTTATTTGTGCGAAGGGGGTTTTCATTTTCGAGAGATGAGAGTGATGATTGAGAATCATACTTCCGTGGTCACACGTACGCATGCATCACCAACAAACCAACCACCTGCTGAATACATCGCAATGACTGATTCTCATACGAACTGTAAACGGGAAAGAAGTTTGGTAATTATATTGTAATTAGGGATGCATAGGCATACCCAAGCGAACTACTTGCAGGCTCTGCAAATATTGCGAATACATTGTTTGACTGCGGCAAGAATCAGACAAGACAAAGCAAAAAAAAAATAAACAAAATACAAAGTGGAAACTCTCTAAAACCAGTTAATTATGTGATTTCATTGTATGGCGGTAATTGTGAAGTGCTCTTATCGATGTTGCCAATCAAGTGGGTTTCCACAAATTGGTCGGTAGTTTTCTCCTCTTGTTCAAGTAGGTGGGCTGCACCTCAAGTAGTTAACTATAATGTGGTGACATTTAGCTTTCAACTCAACCGGGTGACTTGGTTTCGAGAGCTGAAGCGACTATAATTTGCATAACTACTTTGGTTTTCTTGTTTGGTATTTTTTTTTTTTTAGCCTTGCGATGCACAATTAGGCACAGGGTGCTCTGTATGATGCTGACCTAACAAGAATGAAAGTGGTAGGTACTATAGATAGGAATTTGAAGCTTACAAATGAAGTAATGCCTCATTAACTTTCTGGCGAATGTCGTTTCATTGTCACGTTTCTGCTGAATTTTGTATTAACGTGGTAGTTAGTTAATGCCGCAATATTACTAATTGAGGTAGCCCGCAAAGAAATTCTGATAAAGAGGAAGATATCACATAGCTCCTAATGTGCGGGTAAAGAGCTAAAGATCAGCGGTGTCCCAGAAGGAAGAATAATAAACGAAACTTTCTCGGTACATGAGATGCGTTCTGCAATCGCCTTAAAAGAGTGAGAAAAAGTGATTTAAGTTTTTGGTTTTGAAAAATTTGGATTTTTTCAAAAACGGCACATACGATTTTAATGTAATTTCGGAAGTTGGACACTTTTAACATAATTGTTCGAAATACCAAAAATTATCAAAATCGTTAAAGCCGTTTATGAAAAAACCAATTTAATTAAAATTTAAGAAAATCGTTATATGAAAAAAAAATTATTTTAAAAATCGAGGTATGCAATTCGACTTAATAGCATTAGAAAAAACATAAGGAAAGGCTACAGTCCTACAGCTTGGGGCGAACAGTATGAAACCCTATCCTTATCCCTATGTACCCCAAGGAAAAAATTCATAAGGATGATGATAGATGGCATTTTATTTCATTCTATGAAATTTATAGGAAAAAAAATATTTTTTTCAAAAAACGCCCCCAAAAAGTGGGTGTGGCCAAAAACTTTGTATGGGCGATATATTGGAAAAAATATTGGCTAAATATATTGTTAAACATTTTTTTTCGATTTCTATGAAAATTTTCAAAGAAAACAGCATTTTAGTGAAAAACGCCCACAAAAAGTAGGCGTGGCAAAAAACTTTATATTACAAATTTATAAAGGTAGGCAGTACCTACATATCTTGTGAAGGTTTTACAACTTTATCGGCATTAAAAACTTTTAACACTTTACTATTTCGGGACCCTAGGAAGTATATGCTCCAAATTTCAGCCTCCTAGCATAACTTTAAAGGCCTCAAAAGTTGATACAGACGGACATTGCTAAATAGTCTTAGGATTTGGTCCTGATCATAAATATATATACTTTTATGGGTCTACGACGAATATTAAGGGGTGTTACAAACTATGTGTCAAAATTAATATACCCTTACGATAGGGTATAATCAGTAAACGTTTTTGGAGTTGGCTTTGTTGATTTTTGTGGTTTATATAACTGAGTATGTTCAATTTTGGACCCCATCCCAAGTACCCTTTGTACAAAAAAAAAAAACAAAATCCTTAGAAGCATTTTCTAGAAAAATAGTAATAAGTGGTTTTCACCAAAGAAATTGTATGGCAGGTACCGTTGTTTCAAGCAAAAAACAAAAAAAAAAAACATGCGCCGAGATGTAACCCCTAGAACCTTATATACGAACTTTGAAGCAAATCCGTCGAACCGTTTGGCCATACGGCGCCCACTTTTTGGACTTCTCAATAGTCGTAATATCATTCCTCATACTCAGTTTGAGTTCAAAATTTATACTAGTATATTTATATACTAGTGTCAGAGAAAGTTGATAAAAAATAACCAACATTGGGAACGTGCGTATTCAACACATTTAAGTGTTTAGCAAAAGCTTGGTGGCCCGAAAGAACGCCTACAGTCGATTCTCCTCAGAGATAGAAGAAAAGATGCTGACATTTTGCAAATGTCCGGGCGCAGTAGTTTGGTCTGTTTACATGCACCGCAAACGCGCCACCGAATCTTGTGTTCACGAGAAACCCAAGAATCGATAGATGACATGACTAAAGATGCAGGCAGATCCAACACAGGTTCGGGCCCTGAGAAAACTTCTTCTGAACCTTGCCTAGCAAGCTCATCCGAGATCTCATTTCCCTGGATGCCAGTGTAACCTGGTACCCAGACAAGATTCACTGTGTTCAGTCTTCCGACCAAATTCAGAGAAAGCTTGAGTTCTGGCACTAACTTGGACGAGGTAAGAGGGTTTAGAAGCGCTTTTAATGCAGCTTGGCTATCACTGAAGATGCAAATGCCTCTAGCCCTCCACCTGTTGTTCACAATATAGCGCATTGCCATTAGGAGGCAAAAATCTGCGCTTGGAAAACAGATGCATGTTTACCCAAGGATAAAGTCGTATGTCTTCGCATTCCACAAAGACTCCAGCACCAGACCCCTGCCCGGTTTTGGAGCCATCCGTGAAAATACGATGGCATTGAATCCATGGTTCAGAGTCTGACCGAAGCCATTCCATTACCTGTGGAAAGTTGAGGTGGTAAATTCGGTGCTTGGTCATTTAAATGGAGTTCGTTCGAATAGAGATAAAACTGACATTTTGTGGTCAAATCTGGCAACTCTAATGTCATTTTTGTTCAATTTGGTTTGCCATTGCATCATGAACAGGTTGACAAATGAACAACGCTTGCATGATGATGCTCATGTTGGGTCGAATGGCTACTTCAACAAGCAAAATTGCCGCATTTGGAGTGATGGGAATCCACATGAGACCCCTGAAACGCCATTACATCCACAAAAACTGAGTGTTTGGTGTGCTCTATGGGCTGGTGGAGTCATTGGGCCATACTACTTCCGAAATGATGCTGGAGAGTCAGTTTCCGTTAATGGAGACCGGTATAGAGCCATGATAACCGACTATTTTGTTCTCGAATTGGATGGCATGAATGTGGATGAGATGTGGTTCCAACAAGACGGCACTACATGCCACACGGCGCACGTCACAATCGATTTATGCAAGGAAACATTAGATGAACACATAATTTCGCGGAATGGACCTGTCAATTGGCCACCAAGATCGTGTGATTTGACACATTTGGATTATCTTCTTTGGGGATATGTGAAGTCGCTTGCCTACGCCAACAAACCAGAAATATTAGGAGACTTGGATGCCAACATACATGACATACAGCCCCAAATGCTTGAAAAAGTGGTTGAAAATTGGACCTCTAGACTTGTCTTTATTCGAACCAGCTGCGGCGAAACCATATTTAAACATCAATGGCATAAAATTATCCTTCCAACAAAGCCAAATTGATGGACAATAAAACGATTTTCTTGTGTTTTATTTCAATTCAAAGTTCTATACCTCTAAAAAAAATACCCTTTACCTTCACCTCCATTCGCTACCTCGCACTTTTCAAAATTCCTTCGAAGAATTTTTTATTCGAAAGAGCACTCATATTTTGGCTGACTACTTAGAGTGAGGAAGGGTTCCTAGGGTAATTCTTTGAAAGATCGTCTTTAAGATGTCATTGGTAGAGTGAATATTTATCCCGAAGGAAATGGATAATTTGACTAACATAAAGTTGCCAATATCGACAGTTACGTTTTGTCCTAGACGGTGGACAGATATTTGTATGTTGTTAGCATATATTTCGCTTTGTCCGCATTTTTTTAAAACTAGTTTCATTTGTTCTTCAAAAGCTGTCAAAGCTCCTTTCACTGTACGCTGGGAGCATCCGATTATGTCAATATCGTCCGCATATTCAATAAGCCGAATTGATCTATTGAAGGTAGTGTTCACCGTGTTGAACTGACCCGTGCCTACGCACAATCTGCTCAAAAACAAGATTAAAAAAGACATACATGATAGCGCATCTTCTTGCAAAACTCCAGTGCAGTTGGCAGGATACTGAATTAGGCCATGGCCATAGAGAGAGTTCTGATGAACTATGGTATCATATGCGGCTTTAAAGTCGACGAGAAGTTGACCTATTCTAGGACTAGTCTAAGTGTTCAGATTTGATCTACGTGTCGATCAGTGTATTGCATATAAATATTAAGAACAAAATATTTTGTGCATTTGTATGGCGCAAATACTTAGCAACTAGTTAACTTAAGTGAATGGGTTACGAGTCCGTTGGCCTTAATAATAACCCAGCCGATTTAAGGGAAAAATTCAGGCCTTAAATTTCAATAGTTCAAAGTATCGTAGATAAACTTCCTAATAAAATATTTTACATAAGGACCTTACGTCCATAAGTTCGAATAGTTAAGCCTTTGGCGTAGATTGTGCATTTTTTCGTCGCTAACCTTTGAGTCTTTATTTGTGTCTTCTTTAGGACAACTTTTTACCTGCAGTTCTAGCGTTAGAGTCTGCTCATCCGCTTCTGTGGAAACGAGAACTGCCGATCGCGAGATAGTTTTTGAGTTAATTTTTGTCAGTTGGTTGGCATTCATGGTTGGTTCTTAAATGCTAACTCTGTTTGTACCGTCTTTTCCAGTTAGCCATTACAATTTTACAAGGAATAAGAAATATTACTATCAGGTCCCTATAGACCGCTCCTTTCTCAGCTGTAGTTACTATTTTCAGCTTTTTCAAATTGAACGTCAGGCAGTTCTTCATACAATTGTTTCACATTTTACTTGAACTTGTGAGCTCTTTCTCTTCGCGAAATATTTAAAAAATTCCAGTTCCAGCCAAACCGTTTCTCATTTCTTTACCAAGCTTGGTATGCTTACGATGATAATAACGGGTGATCCAAGTAGAGATACTTTTTTCAATAGCCTTTTTTGACAGATCACGTGTGAGTCGTGTCATGCTGTCATGTTATTTTTGTTTAGTATTGTTTGGCATTTCATAATGGAAAGACTTACGCGTGAACAACGTTTACAAATTGTTCAACTTTATTATGAAAATTCACGTTCTGTGAGGAATGTGTTTCGTGCACTTCGCTCAACTTATGGTCAACATAATCGGCCTACTGAGCGTACTATTCGCAACACCATCACCCATTTTGAGACCCAGCATTCATTATTGGATAATATTCGACCTACGCTGTGAAGAAAATATAGCGGCCGTAGCTGAGAGTGTACACGAAGACCGTAGAGAGTCGATTCGGCGCCGTTCGCAGCAACTCGGACTGACGTATGGAACGTCTTGGCATTGGCATTTTACGTCAAGATCTTAAATTGAAAGCGTACAAAATACAGCTTGTGCAACAACTGGAGCCGCTCGACCTTCCCAAGCGACATCGCTTCGCTCTATGGGCTCTTGAAAAGTTCCAAGAAGATCCGACGTTTTCGAGGCAAATTTTGTTTAGCAATGAGGCCCATTTCTGGCTCAATGGGTATGTAAACAAACAAAATTGCCGCATTTGGGACAAAGAGCAACTGCCACTTCATCCAGAAAAAACAACGGTTTGGTGTGGTTTGTGGGCCGGTGGAATCATCGGTCCATATTTCTTTAAAAATTATGCCGGTGCGAACGTAACAGTCAATGGCGACCGTTATCGTGCCATGATAACCGACTATTTGATGCCCGAAATTGAAGCTCGTGATCTCGGCGACATTTGGGTTCAGCAAGACGGCGCAACTTCCCACACATCGCATCAATCAATGGACTTATTGAGAGAACATTTCGGTGAGCACATAATTTCACGTTTTGGGCCGGTCGATTGGCCACCAAGATCGTGTGATATCACACCGTTCGACTTTTTCCTGTGGGGATATGTAAAGTCAAAAGCTTATGCCAACAAACCCGCTTCGATTCAGGCCTTGGAGGAAAACATCACGCGTGTCATTCGCCAGTTACCAGTCGAAATGCTCGAACGAGTGATCGAAAATTGGACTCAACGGATGGACCATCTGCGACGTAGCAACGGCCAACATTTGATAGACATAATCTTCAAAAATTAAATGCCAAAGAATGTTCTTTCAAATGATAACTAACATTCTCAATTAAATTTGAATTTTCTGTGATTTTTTCTTTAAAAAAGTAGGGAACCTCGAAATGGATCACCCTTTATTTATCACTTTTCAGTTGTTAGCCGTCAGTCATCATAAGTAAACAATGTGTTAAGCTCATATTTATGTAGGATGTCCGCCTCAGGAAGTGGCTGATTCCGAATCTCAGTACTGCATGTAAAAGGCTTTGAATTTCCGGAGAATAGGTACGTTCCAATCTCCAACAACAAACGAAAGCTCCTCCAGTGGGATATATGTATTTTCATGAGATTTTAAAATCCAACCAGCTTGAAGGATATCAAATGTGTGTGAATGCACCAGAACTATTCTAATATTATTTCTATGATCAATAAAAATGCATTCGAAAAATAATATAAGAATAAAAATTGCTCTAGTCGCATACAATTAAAAACCACCTCACTAAATTTCTAAAGTTAAACTTCAACCAAACTGATGGGCACATAAACAATTTGTATGCGCGCTTTTATTATTTCGTATCTATGTAGATGTCTACTCATTCATTTTTCATCACAACACAACCGAGGAACAAGAACGAAAAACATAAGATAAGACCATACGATCAAGACCCATAACCAATGTAAAGACCCCGATCCTACATCCTACATGTCCCATTCAGATAGTGGTCTGTGTAGGCACATTCAACTAAGGGGCACATATAATAATGTATGTCCGCAACTTCAGCTCCCTCTCCGGCAAAGTCATGCGCAGCACTAGCACTATAAGCAACGACGTCGCTGTGTCCGCCGCTCCCTTCGGCCTCCCATATCGATGATGATAGAGTTATTACAAAATTGTTACCCTGTTCTTAATTTGTTGGCGGCTGCTTTGAAGGGGTCTTCCAATTAGCTTGGCCGACACCTTAGGCGGCGGCGGTATCTTTGTCCATTTGTATGGAGAGTGGTGGACCACCACCATGTTGTATCCGTCCTATTCTTCTTTTCCTTCTGCATGTTCTCTTCATGTTCGCTTCCTTTCGCGTTGTCCTTTTACTAGTGCATTTGTATTCATTTTAGTGTGTCGTTTGTTGTTGCTGCATTTGTGCAGCTTTTATCTGATTCATTTGCTTGACGCACCATTTAAATTTTTGCATTCAAGTGGAATACACTGCAACACATACACACACATATGTATGTGCAGTTTTGTTTTTTAATTCTCTTGGACAGTTTGATGGAGTTTGGAGAATTGGAACTTTTAGCGCTTTTTATTGTGGCCTTTTTGTGTGGTCATAAAGAGAAGATGACAGGATGGACATTTATGAGCGTTTTATAGGATCGGGCCTGTCAAGGATAAACACGTTTGGGGTACATTGTTTAAATTTAGCCTATAATAAGATACATGACAGAGTTGGGTGATTTTTGTCGAAAAGTGGCGATGTACGACAGATGTTACGTCGATGAGGAAGGTATGTTCGATTGGCTTGGTTAGTTTTAGTAGATTTAAAATCCCTGTCAGTTTTTGCTATTTAATTTAATTTGTCAAATGTAATATGAATGAAAAACCAATGTTAAAAATATGTACTTGGAATGCAAACGGACTTTTGCAAAAACTTGACGAATTGGAAGTATTCATGCGCGAAAAAGATATTGACATTTGCTTGATTACTGAAACCCGCGTAAAAGAGCGATCAATTTTGAAAATAAAAGGCTATAATGATTTCCACGCTTGTCACCCATCGGGAAACGCGAGAGGTGGATCATCATTGTTTATTAAAGACTGTATTGAACAATACGAAGACTTGAAGATAGAGCTTGAAACTATGCAACTATGCACGATTCGAGTAAAAAACAATCAGCGTACTCTTAGAATTTCATCTATCTACTGTCCACCACGCTCCGCGCTTGAAAAAAGTGATTATACTAACTTGCTTAAATCGCTCAAACCAAATTTCATTATTGGCGGCGATTTTAATGCGAAACACACGTTCTGGGGTTCTAGATACATCTCGCGAAAAGGCAGAATGCTCTATGGGGCAGGTATGGAGTACAGTTGTGATTTCCACTCGACGGGCAAACCGACCTACTGGCCAACTGATACATGATCTGATAGATTTTTTCGTCGTGAAAGGAATATCTACCAACCACATTAAAGTTGAAGAGAGCTTTGATCTGTCATCTGATCATTCACCGGTTATTTTAACATTGAGTGTAAAACTAGTCAACAACCTAGAGCCAGCGAGATTAACTGGTAAAACAACTAACTGGGAAGGCTTTAGGAACGAAATTGAACTGAGCGTTCCACTTACGACACCTTATGAACTTGAAGCTGAAGTTGATCGCTTCGCTGAGGTCGTTCAGCTCGCTTCCTGGAATAATACGTCTAACCCAAGGAAAACGCCGGCCAAATACGGTTTACGATATCCGCCCGAAATAAAAGAATTGGTCAACGAAAAACGGAAGGCGCGTAAAAAATAGCAACAGAGTCGCGCTCCGCAACATAAAGCACATTTTAATTATTTGTGCAATTTGTTGAAGACAGTTATTAAGGATTTTAAAAATCGTGCGATAGGTTCTTACCTTGAAAGTCTAACAGCGAAAAAAGATTCCAATTATTCACTTTGGAAAGCTGTAAAAGGCGCCAAAAGGCCTAAAATGAATGGGCAAGGGAAGACAAAGAAAAAGCGGACGTTTTTGCAGCCCATCTCGAAGAAACCTTTAAACCGTATGATGGTCAAGCGGCTCACGACAGTACCAATAGTGGGACGGAATTACTATTTGACGAATTTACACTCACGAATGCAACACTAAGGGAACTAAAACGTGAAATCGAATCTCTAAAACCTAAGAAAGCTCCTGGTTATGATTTGATCACCGTAGAAGTTCTCAAAGTTCTGCCTAGAAAAGCATTAATTAAGCTTCTATATATTATAAATGCTGCGCTCAGATTAAAACACGTGCCGAGCCAATGGAAAGTTGCGGAAGTCATTATGGTTTTAAAACCAGGAAAACCGCCAAATGAAGTAAAATCGTATAGACCAATTTCGCTTCTCCCAGTCATATCCAAAGTTTTCGAGAGGATATTACTAAGGCGTCTACAACCGGTTATAGAAGATAATAATCTCATCCCTGACCACCAGTTTGCGTTCAGAACCAAGCATTCGACAATTGACCAAGTGCATAGAATTACTGACGTAATCGAGAAAGCATTTGAGGAAAAAAAGATATGCTCAAGCGTATTCCTTGACGTCTCACAAGCCTTTGATAAGGTGTGGCACGACGGCTTAAAATTTAAATTACGACAAGTTCTCCCCGTTCGGCTATATGATATTTTAGAATCATATCTCGGGAATAGACTCTTCCGTGTTAGGCATGAAAGCGAATACTCGGAGCTTAAAGAAACTTCGGCTGGCGTACCGCAAGGAAGCGTCCTTGGGCCGCTTCTATATCTGTTATATACTCGCGATATACCAAGAGAAGATTGCACTACCCTCGCTACGTTCGCCGACGACACCGCTATCCTTGCAGTCGGTAATACTATCGAAGAAACGACGGCAAAACTGCAAACCGCACTGAATAAAGTAAATGAATGGACAAGGGACTGGCGGATCGCCCTCAACGAAACTAAATCTGTTCACGTGAATTTCACGTATAAGAAAACTAATGACTTGCCAATTTTTCTAAACATGGCCCGAATACCCTTTGCAAACGAGGCCAAATACTTGGGAATGACACTCGACGCAAAGCTGAAATGGAATTCGCACGTGAAAATAAAACGTAAAGAACTCGATATCAAATATAGAGAAATGTACTGGTTACTCGGAAAACATTCCCAGCTCAGTACCGAGAACAAACCTACGTTTGTGGACCTACGGTATACAACTTTGGGGTTGTTCCAAGAAAACAAATGCCAATATTTTACAAACTTTTCAAAATAGAGTGATTAGAGAAATTGTCCACGCTCCGTGGTATATTAGAAACAACGATATCCACAGGGATCTCGGAATTCCTACAATCGAAGCTGAAACTAGAAGCATCGCGCGAAAGCATAGAAACCGACTAATCGGACATATCAATAATACAGTCCGACACATTTTGGATGAGAATAATTTATTGCGCCGACTACAAAGAACGAAACCTTTCGACTTGGCGAAATAAGGATTAACCGCGTCCTAATTGTTGTTTTTTATTTCGCGATAGAAAAATTGCTTGATAAGTTATATCTTAGTTGCAGTATCTAACATTCTATAGCAGGGTGGTGTTTTTAGTCAGTAAAAATCTGAAACTACTATGAGCACGCGCTTGCTATCCTCATAGTGTCTTTGGAAGATTTTCACCTACCCTCGGGGAAAAAAAAAAAAATTAGCAACATTATCCACGATGTCTTTTTATCTTCGCATGTTTTGACTTATTTTTTACATTTGTAATATTTTTTTTTTGTTCTTTGCTTTTTTGCTGTATCTTTCTGATAATAACACAGGAGGCTCTATTTTATTGGTCTAACCCAACTGACTTACTAACCGCGGGGCCTTTTCGAACTTGCTAACTATAAACTAACGAATATGTGATTTCGCTTTCAGCTGCTCTATATCAGCAGATACGAAAGTATTTATCTATCTTTTCGGTGCTCTTTGAGGGGAAAAGGTAATAAAATCAGCGCCCACAAAAAATAATTCTTGGTGAACAATTTATTAAAATAGATGCAAAGGAACTAAAGTTTTCTCCTATTGCCAGAAAGGATTTATGTTAATTGTGTTTATGGGACGCAAAATAACATACTAAACTCTACAACATCGTCACACCCACAACCAGCAGTACTAAAGGATGTTTTTTTTAGAGGTTGGTTTTTCGAATAGAGACAAAACAGACATTTTGTGGTCAAATCTGGCAACTCTAATGTCATTTATGTTCAGTTTGGTTTGCCATTTCATAATGAACAGGCTGACAAATGAACAACGCATGCAAATCGTGCAAATTTATTTCGAAAATAATGGTTCAGCTCGCGAAGTTTACCGCAAGCTCATTTTGGGTTGAATGTCTACGTCAACAAGCAAAATTGCCGCATTTGGAGTGAAGAGAATCCACATGAGGCCCTTGAAACGCCATTACATCCACAAAAACTGACTGTTTGGTGCGCTCTATGGGCTGGTGGAATCATTGGGCCATACTTCTTCCGAAATGATGCTGGAGAGTCAGTTACCGTTAATAGAGACCGGTATAGAGCCATGATAACCCGAATTGGATGGCATAAATGTGGATGAGATGTGGTTCCTTCCAACAAGACGGCGCTACATGCCACACAGCGCACGTCACAATCGATTTATTGAAGGAAACATTCGATGAGCGCATAATTTTGCGGAATGGGCCTGTCATTTGGCCACCAAGATCATGTGATTTGACACCATTGGATTATCTTCTTTGGGGATATGTGAAGTCAACAAACCAGAAACGTTAGGGGACTAGGAAGCCAACACTCGTGGCGTTATTGCCGACATACAGCCTGAAATGCTTGAAAAAGGGGTTAAAAATTGGACCTCTAGACTTGTCTTTTTTCGATCTATCCGTGGCGGACACATGCCCGGAATCATATTTAAACATTAATGGCATAAAATTATCCTTCCAACAAAGCCAAATTGATGGACATTAAAACGATTTTCTTGTGTTTTATTTCAATTCGAAGTTCTATACCGCTACCCTGTAGAACCAGTAGTGTCTTGAATTCACTCAATTTTACATTCTTTTAGCTCTCAATTACCATTAGAGCGGGGTTAAAAGAAACTTCCCTTTGCACCGTGTTAAGGAGAATCGGGAGCATTCGGACACTTTACGCTATTTCTATGAAATCTTTGACTGATTTTTTGTAGGTATCGGATAAATAAATTTATGAATTTATTTTCTTTTTATTATATCTTCATGAGATTTTATATTAAACTCTCTGGAGCATGGATATGTGAGTTACAGACGGCAAGTTTCCCTAAAAATGTTTGGATTTTCTTATACCCAGCCCGACAGACTTATTCAGATTCAGTTTGAACTGGGGCTACATGCGACCTATTTATTTAGGAAAAGGCAACAAGCAAAATAAACTACCTTCTATATCAGAGACTGCTTAAAAAATAGCTTGCTTCGGCACCATTGTCATTGTACGCTTACCAGAAATGCAAACCAACAGAAGGTGCCCTGGCAAAGGTGGCAACTGAAAAAAAGAGCGTTCAGCTACAAAGAGGTTTTGGTCCGCGACTTTATTTTGATCAGGGGGCTTTCGAAAGTACTGTATATGAATACATTTTAAATATAGACCAACTTTTATAAATAGGCGAGTATGATACTTTAAAGTCGTATGATTACAGCTATATCAGGGCTGACTTTAGTATTAGTATCAGTATTAAGGGACTGACAACAGAAAGGAGGCCTATCACTCATCTTGTAATCACTATCTGGTTTTGGAGTGAGGCTAACGAAATCACTACACATTTGCAACAGTCCATTATCTAGAAAGGTGGGCACTCACGAAGTCAAATATTTAGTATGGTGGACTTATGACCGACTTATGCCAATTCAAACGAGTACAGCGTCTTACATGTCTGTATATTTTCAGGCCTGCCCCACTGCTGCTATATCTAGTGGATTTTACGCAGACTAGCAAGGCTTATTAAAGTTAAGGACATATGTCTTAGCGATCAGCCAGACCTCTAAGCCGGATCCCCGTAACAGAACGCTTCGACAAAGCTTTTTTAACGGCGACCCTCAGTAAAGAGGTGTGAGTTGGCAACAATTCCACCAAATAAACAAGACGGCATAAAGTTGTATACCTGTCCTTTGTCCTTTTTTATGAACGATATAGAGTCTGGCGACTCGCTAATGGCGGTATCACTCCTTTTCTGTTGTGTCGTTGTGTTGTTTTGTTTCTAGTTGTCATCTAGGGGTCAGTATTTAACCGGGGATAGGATGGAATGCGTTACTCTAAACCCACCTCCTTCACACGGGCTTGAGGACGACATAGAAAACTATGGCGGAGTTAAAACCACTTACGCTCAAGCTCTGTTAGCACTTGAACTAAGTGATGGCTTGTAGGATCACTTATTTTCTTGTGTTTTATTCCCTTAGCATTACTTCTGTCAGCTGTCAAAATTGCATAAACGCAGCTTTAACAGGGCATATTTCGGGTGTTTTTGAATATTTCTTTAAATCGGGAGTGAAAGCTGGTACATTCGGACAAAACCTTCTGAAAGAAGATCTTATAATATCCATATATTCACCATGCACACCAGGCTCTGGTCTATATGCTCTGCTTCATCACTTCAAAAGAAACTAAGCTCTATGAACATGGAAAAACTATAGTGTCACTTTGCAGCTTAATATCTTAAAATAATTATCGATAGCGTGCTTGTTTATAACAAGCTTTTTGGTCAGAAAAAACCCATAATAGAGACAATAGACGAAAGAAAACAGAAATGGTTTGAACATGTTCTACGAACGGACCAGCTAAGAAAAGCAAAACAAATAGCTGACGTAGAGGTTGTAGGAACTGCACCAAGAGGTAGTTCACGCAATACTTGAGATGGCCAGATCCAAGTGATAGGAAGAAAGAGGAGAAATGTCTGGGACCGGAGTCAGTGGAAGGATTGGATAATCATAGGTTACTCCAACGCCTAACAGCATATGAGGCATGAAGAAGAAAAAGAAGAAGAAACTAAACTCCAAAGAACGATATGGTTAGGATTGCATTGGGGCTCTGCTCTATATTCTCCGTAAGAAACTTCCACTTATCTAATAGCTAAAGGCGATTTCTCGTTTAAAAAAATGTTGTGTTTGGTAGAACCGGAGTTTTGATGAGACTGCGCCAGAATTATACCACAACCCGTGTCTAAAGGATACGTCATCTTATTTTATGCACTCTTATTTTTAGAGCTGCGTAAGCGTTTGATGCTGACCGCCCCTAAGTTCAAGAATGGCGTCGGCCAGAATCTGGATTTTCAACCAAGATACACTTAAGGCCTCACTTAATCCCTTAAATACTTCTAAGTTTGTGCTTCAACTGAGGAACTCTTCGATATCTATCGGAAGACTGAATACTCCGGGTCTTTTTTGGGCTCCTAGTCATACTGAAAAAAATTGATTAGATCAGACAAACTTGTGCGTAAAAGTTCGCAGGAAGATTTTACTTACTTTACTTAACGGGCTCCAGACCCGTGAAGTAAACAATGCCTGAGATACGGCTGCCTTCCACCCTCTGCGATCCCAAGCACGCTGCTTCCAGTTGCCCAGACCAAGCGCGCTGGCATCCACGATGGCTTGGACTTTAAAACGGAGGTTCGGGGGCTGGGATCCGAAGATCCTCTTGGCTGGAGCGTTGTTGTCCATTCGCTCGATGTGGCCGAGCCAATGTAGTCGACGAGTTTTAGCTTTTCGGACTACATCCACATCTTGATAGAGCTCATATAGTTCGCGGTTGTATCTCCTCCTCCATTCGCCCTCCTCGCACACAGGACCCAGAAAGGTTTTGCAGGATCTAAACCCATCCATCCCTAGTAAGGGTATCCATTGATGAATGGGTCTCCTAAAGACACAATAACCGATTCGGATCGAGCAGGATTCTTCAGCAGCCCCAACTAGTTCGACTGGATGTCTGTGGAAAGTCTGCGGCATTTTTGTTATTACTAGCAAGAAAAGATGGCGAGCGTCTAGCTTCGCAGCGGAGATTTTACTCAGAATATGTTTATTCCAATTCAAGTTCGATAAAAAAATCACTCACAAATTTCTGTACTCTCACACTGCCTCTAAGTGCTCATTGTTAAGAGTCCAGTGGTTACTTTCAGCTCTTTTTTAGAAGGATTTCTTATTAAGACAATTAAGACCATTTGGCAGCGTTTATTTGAAGTTCCCACATTCTGCAGTTTGTTAATCATGAATTAGTATGTTTTCATTGCATCTGGAAAAATTACTATCTCGCCTGCACTCAGACCGCACTCCGCCCGATAGGTATTCAACAAAATAGTGGGACATGAAATGCAACCCTGAGGTACGCCTGTTGTTTCCCTATTTATGAGGTAGGTGGGCCTCCATAAACCACTGCACTAGTTCCAGTCGAAAGTTATGCCTACATCCTAATAAATTTAGAAGACAATCCGATCCTTGTTGACAGCTAATAATTGAGACTATTTCTATTAACTTAGAGTGGGCACAATGTCTGCTTTTTTTTCTTAACGAAGATTTTATCAATTGTTGAGACCTACTAAGTTTTTCATTTCTATTAAGCTTATCTTCTGTGAAATTGAGTCAAATGCAATCATCTGTTTATGAGCAGATATAACAAACGTCACAAAGATCGCTATTGGCGACAATTACTAGCGCTATTTTTCCAGAATATCCATTGGATGTATTTCAGGAAAAACACGCCTTTTAAACGAAGCGACACGATATCAATCACTGGCAAAGTGAATACCTAAACACGCAATGTTTACATTTTTCGCAATAACATTGATTTTCTTGGTGCGTTTTATGCAAACGCAATTACGCAGTCCGATTTAATACGCAACCGTTAGAAATATTAATTATTTTCATAAAGGGTGATCCATTTCGAGGTTCCCTACTTTTTTTAAAGAAAAAAACACAGAAAATTCAAATTTAATGGAGAATGTTAATTATCATTTGAAAGAACAATCTTTGGCATTTATTTTTTGAAGATTATGTCTATCAAATGTTGGCCGTTGCTACGTCGCAGATGGTCCATCCGTTGAGTCCAATTTTCGATCACTCGTTCGAGCATTTCGACTGGTAACTGGCGAATGACACGCGTGATGTTTTCCTCCAAGGCCTGAATCGAAGCGGGTTTGTCGGCATAAGCTTTTGACTTTACATATCCCCACAGGAAAAAGTCTAACGTTGTGATATCACACGATCTTGGTGGCCAATCGACCGGCCCAAAACGTGAAATTATGTGCTCACCGAAATGTTCTCTCAATAAGTCCATTGATTGATGCGATGTGTGGGAAGTGGCGCCGTCTTGCTGAAACCAAATGTCGCCGAGATCACGAGCTTCAATTTCAGGCATCAAATAGTCGGTTATCATGGCACGATAACGGTCGCCATTGACGGTTACGTTCGCACCGGCATAATTTTTAAAGAAATATGGACCGATGATTCCACCGGCCCACCGGCCCACCGGCCCACAAACCACACCAAACCGTTGTTTTTTCTGGATGAAGTGGCAGTTCTTCAATCTCTTCGGGTTGCTCTTCGTCCCAAATGCGGCAATTTTGTTTGTTTACATACCCATTGAGCCAGAAATGGGCCTCATCGCTAAACAAAATTTGCCTCGAAAACGTCGGATCATCTTGGAACTTTTCAAGAGCGGCTTCAGTTGTTGCACAAGCTGTATATTGTACGCTTTCAATTTAAGATCTTGACGTAAAATGCCAATGCCAAGTCGTTCCATACGTCAGTCCGAGTTGCTGCGAACGGCGCCGAATCGACTCTCTACGGTCTTCGTGTACACTCTCAGCTACGGCCGCTATATTTTCTTCACAGCGTGCTGGACGTGGTCTATTCGGTCGAATATTATCCAATAATGAATGCTGGGTCTCAAAATGGGTGATGGTGTTGCGAATAGTACGCTCAGTAGGCCGATTATGTTGACCATAAGTTGAGCGAAGTGCACGAAACACATTCCTCACAGAACGTGAATTTTCATAATGAAGTTGAACAATTTGTAAACGTTGTTCACGCGTAAGTCTTTCCATTATGAAATGCCAAACAATACTAAACAAAAATAACATGACAGCATGACACGACTCACACGTGATCTGTCAAAAAAGGCTATTGAAAAAAGTATCTCTACTTGAATCACCCGTTATAAGGTCCTTCAAAAAACAAAGCAGAAAGATATAGACACATCCATTGCACTTTGTTTTGTTTTGGTTTATTTGCAATGTCATTTTAAATCAACCGGCATTTTCCAAAACACCCTTTAGCAAGCTGCAATGGAATTGGCTCCGCTTTCGGATGGCATCATGCACATTCCGAGGAATTATCATAATGTGGAACAAATTCATCACACATTTTACCATCCGCTGATGAATGAACCAAATTAAAGCGTTCAAATCGTTAGCGCGATGAACCGCAGCCGAATGCTAGCGGAAGGCCGCACATAAGACGCGTTGCCTTCTCGACATTTCGAACGAAAATTATGCACCGATTGCACCGACAAGTGCATTCGTTTCGCAGCAGGTGGATACGTGTCGCCTGTTATGTGAGTACCACGGAGTGATATAAAATACAAGACGACGATGGTTTTCCAAGCCATAAAAGTTTTCATTTTTATGAGACACAAACCACATGTATCCAGCCGATTAGATTCATGTTGATACACTATTCAATTTCCCGGTTAATCGTTTAGAAAAGCAACCTTTCCACCACTTGCATATGCCTCTGGCTATATGGAATGGTTGAAAACTAGTTGAGAAGGAGGCTTAGATCAAAGGCCTTGTTCCAGGCGACATACACGATACACATGCCATGTTGACAAGTGCCACAAACAACGATGATGACGACGGAAAAGGCTCAGTGGGTTTCATTGGGCAATGAATTCGAAGAGAAAACTACACACAACTTGGACACTGACTGAGCACACGTAGACGTTCTTCTTCTTTATCGTAGTTAGCAGGATGAGAACAGGAATACGAAGGAGAAGGAGGAGGTGTGGTTCCCCACAAGGGATGTATACTTATAGGCATGCATCTACGTACGTATGAGCTTGGCCTTTGGCATTTTGTTTAACACTGAAATGTTTGCGATTACATCGCGACCGCCACATATCCGTAAGTCCTGCACAGCACTGCACTGGCAGTTCACCTAAGTGAATTTGGTTCGTCTTGGCCTGGCCAAGCTGGTGTACTGCGCTAAGGATAGATGGATGATGGTGGCGGCGCGGCGGCCAGCCGGTGATGATGGTGTGTGAGGAAACGAAATCAGTCAGAGAGTCGGTCGTTGGTGCATGTTGCACTCACTCACAGGTACTTATCAGGGAATTACCTGCACGATTGACAGGAAAATTCGCTATTAATTACATATACGATATGCGAGAGTATTTATGTGTTTTTGTTCTTGCAGATACATAGCTGCGGGTCAGCACGCAAATGCGAACCTCGTCAACTATGACGATGTAGTTGACGTTAGTTGACGTTGCACTTGGAATGAGTAGTGTCAACGTACTTATTTTAGAAATATGTAACCTGGTTGAGGCTGTGTAAGGCATTCTTGTTTTATTATTTGCTTACGAATAAAGTGGATACAAATAAGTAGGTATGTCTTTGGAAGAGTGGATTGTAGGGAATCTAAAAGACTATAAAATAGCACTTTGTAGAGATTTCTACAAAGCCATAAAATTGAATTTCAGCAATTTTAGGTAATTGTTCCATTTTGTAATGCTGATCCCATCATTTCCATCGCCGGCGTTTCCATAGTTTATAACAACAATAATAATCAAAAGGCTTTTATTATTCTCGATGTAATTTGTGAGGAACATAACATCCAAACTCCTTCAACTTCTAAGTATGTAATCGGCGGATATGCTAAAGCGTTTGCAAACCCAGAATCCTGGTCTCGACACAAAAGCCTGGGTTGTCCTTTCATACAAGAAGAGTAAAAACCGCCACAATGAAGGTGGTAGTTCTCTTGTTGTGAGTATAGACAAGGCTGCTGCCGAGATCATCAAATCTAAGTAAACATGCGTCCCTATCTGCATCTTGACAGGATCCATTCCCATTTCAATGTCAAATAGTGGACGTTACCCAGAGTATTCATCCACCTTGTTTACTCAAATCAATCTACAGCACTGCAAGGCTGCTACCGCCCTTTTAAGCAGCAGGCTTGTGGCTTGTAAAGGGTGATTTTTTAAGAGGTTTAGAACTTTTTTAAAAAAAAAAACACAAAAAATTCGAAAAAATGAATGAAATATTTATTTGAATCGATAGTTTGAACCTTGCAATTTAATGTTTAAAGATAATTTGATGCAAATGTTGACCGCGGCTGCGTCTCAGGTAGCCCATCCGCTGAGTCCAATTTTGGCATACTCTTTCACACATATCGGCCGGTATCTCACGAATGAATGCATGGATGTTGGCTTCCAGTGCGTCAATCGAAGCGGGCTTGTCCCTATACACATTAGCCTTGGCATACCCCCAGAAAAAATAATCTAATGGTGTCAAATCGCACGATCTAGGCGGCCAATTGACCGGCCCGAAACGTGAAATTAACTGTTCACCAAACTCGCCTCGCAATTGCGCCATTGTTTCGCGTGCTGTGTGGCATGTGGCACCGTCTTGTTGAAACCACATATCATGCAAGTCAAGAACTTCCATTTCGGGCAAAAAAAAGTTTGTTATCATCGCTCGGTAGCGTTCACCATTGACAGTAACGCTGCGATTCGCATCATCTTTGAAGAAATATGGCCCAATAATGCCGCCGGCCCATAAACCGCACCAAACAGTGGCTTTTTCGGGATGCATTGGTAGCTGTTGCAATGCTTCTGGCTGATCTTCACTCCAAATGCGGCAATTTTGCTTATTTACGTACCCATTCAACCAAAAATGAGCCTCATCGCCGAACACAATTTTTCGATAAAAAAGCGGATCCTCGGCCAGCTTTCCAAGAGCCCATTCACCAAAAATTCGGCGTTGTGGTAGGTCGGCTGACTTTAGTTCTTGCACCAGCTGTATCTTAAAAGGCTTTACGCCCAAATCCTTCCGCAAAATTTTCCACGTAGTGCTGTAACAAAGGCCTAACTGCTGGGAACGGCGCCGAATCGACATTTCGCGGTCTTCTGTCACACTAGCTGATACGGCCGCAATATTTTCTTCAATACGCACAGTATTTGGTGCGAAATTTGGTCACAATCTTCCGAATAGACTGCTCAGAAGGTCGAGAATGCCGATCATAAAATGGAAGCAGCGCGCGATGAACATTTCGAACCGAGCACGAATTTTGATAGTAAAATTCAATAATTTGCAAGCGTTGTTCATTTGTAAGACGATCCATGGTTAAATTGCAAACCAAACTGAAGCTGTTTGACAGTGACACAAGGTACTAAACACACGTCAGCTGTCAAAACCAGTGTTGCCAAAACCAAACCAGCTAAAAAATCACCCTTAAGAACAAAATCACACAAAATATGAGTGTGGAAAAATCGCATCTGTGTCCTTGGTTGCTTGAGTGATTTATACCACGTTCTTTAAGATGAGCAATCCGAAAGACCTAGGACATGTCTTATTGTATCGAAACCTTTTACAGCTTCTATGATCAAAAGCTTTTGTAGCCAAGATTTGGTAGCTGTTTCTATAACTTACCATGCAAATGATAATTGGGAAACCTTAGTCGCTGCATCGGCTTATTTCCCCTATGACTCTCTAACCCTTCCTCCGCCAAAGGCTGTTGTAGAGCTCGTAGACTATTGTGAATCCAAAAGGTTGGATCTTGTCTTGTGCTGTGATGGTAATGCAGCAGCAAATGCAACATAAGGGGAAATCGACTCTTGGACTTCATTTCATCGTCTGATATTACCATCAACCTACCTACATTAGGTCATCAACCTACCTTTGTTACAGCCATAAGACAGCAAATAATTGATGTTACCCTGTCAAACAGGCATTTGAAGTCTATCATAAATTGGAAAGTATCGCCAGATTGCACCTCATCAGATCACAGACAACATAGGAGAGATCCGAGAAAAACGAACTGGCCACGGTTTAGAGAGGAGCTTGCCAACTCTGTCAAAGTTCCACTCAAACTTAGATCAAGACAGGGAGTGGAGAGGTCTGCTCAGGATCTGAACAACGTCCTCACCCGCTGCTTTGAACTTTCGTGCCCTGTTTCTAAACCCCCCCGCAGAAAATCGGTACCCTGGTGGAACTCCGAACTGCAGTGTCTTCGTAAAGAAACTAGGAAGCTACTAAATCGGTCTTAAAAAACCTACTTAGTGGAAGACTGGAATCTTTATCGATCGAAACAAAAAAGTTTTTAAGACTCTATAAGACTCTATAAAAAGTTTTGTGAAGAGGTCGAATCTCTAAGTGCAACTAGTAGGCTTGTTAAAGTCCTCCAAAGGAACAGACCAAGTAAACTGGATGCAATCCTTAAACCTGATGGCACGTACACTGAGACAAAGGCGGAGACTTCCACTCTTCTACTTGAAACTCACTTTCCGGGAAATCAGGTTACTACGTGTTCTTCAGCCCTTCCAACGACGGTGTCTGACTGATGATGCTATCAAATATGCCATTGCATCTTTTGAGAGTTTCAAGTCACCTGGTCCGGATGGAATTTATCCAGTTTTGCTGAAACAAGGTTTAAGTCAGGTTTTGCCAATGTTGAAAAGAATTTTCACCGCGAGCTTGGCCTTGGCCTATATACCTTCCCCATGGCGAATGGTTAAAGTGGTTTTCATACCAAAAATTGGAAGATCTGACTACAGTCTAGCCAAAAGCTTTAGACCCATAAGTCTGTCTTCCTTCTTACTGAAAAGTTTGGAAAGACTGGTTGAGCTGCATGTGCGCAAAGTTGCTCTTCGATCACACCCTCTCTCTGAGATGCAACATGCCTATCAGCGCGGAAAATCCTGCGAGACTGCGCTTCAAAACGTTGTTGGTATGATTGATAATGCTCTTGACCGGAAGGAGTACGCGTTGGGCATATTCGTCGATATTGAGGGTGCTTTTGATAATGCGACCTTTGACAGTATGTGTAACTCAACCAGACAGCATGGTGTAGATGAAACTTTGGTGTTGTGGATTAAAGCAATGCTAATATACAGGACGTTGGTAGCCGATGCAGATTGTGGCAAGTGCGTCATAACAGGGGTAAATAGGGGCTGCCCTCAAGGTTGTGTTCCGTCTCCCCTCCTATGGTGTATGGTGGTAGACTCTCTGCTTACAGCTCTCAACTTTCCTGGAAACTACACTCAAGCTTATGCGGATGTGGTCGCCGTTCTTTCTGTCGGTTCAAATCTAGGGACTGTCTGCTCTCAAGCGCAGAGATCCCTGGATTTGATCGATGTCTGGTGCACTAGTAATGGGCTTTCAGTGAATCCCCTTAAAACCACGGTTATTCTCTTTACTAGAAGGAGAATCGTCACTGGTCTGCCCTATCTCGTGCTTAAAGGTGTCACCATCCCTATATCCGATGAAGTCAAATATCTGGGTGTAATCCTCGATAAAAACATCTATGGTCCAAATAAGTCGAATCGACAGCCGATAAAGCGCTGTCGACTTTCTGGCAGTGTAATGGCGCTTTTGGTAAGTCATGGGGCTTGTCTCCGAAACGGGTCCTTTGGATCTATAGGTCCATGATTAGACCGCTACTCTCATACGCATCAGTTGTTTGGTGGAACAGTCTTTCGCGGAAACGTGTCACTGCTTCTTTTGCCAAACTCCAAAGAACGGCATGTCTCGGATTTTCGGGGCTGACGTGGTGAGTGCCGAACATCTAAGCTCTTTATCACTGAAGCTCCTTCTCGTTTTTCTTCGAAAGACGGGAAAACTATGTACATTAATGTAAGGTGTCTGAATGGTAGTACAATGGACCTGTAGTGTTTGCACTTTTTCTAACTATTTCGGGAATATAGATAGTATGTGTTCCAAATGTCGGTATTTTTAGATCAAATTTAACGACTGGCAGTATAACGTCCCACTTACTAAATATGGAGCGGACTTCCTAATTTACATATTTCCTCCTTATCCCCATGGCAACAGGTGTTCTCTCTTCATGCAGTAAAATGGTAATATCTCTTAAAAGGGACGACCACTTAAAAATAATTGACTAATTTGCGATGACTGTGCTCGGACCCAGAACTTTTCCAACCATATTTGTGCGGAGATGGTTCATTTCCAGAAAGGAAACGCTAAGCTATCAAACGTAACCTAATCCGATAGAGGTGAAATTATCAAGCGGCCTTTAGCCTTTATGATCCTATGGGCTGGATCCCACCATGCAGCGATAAGGCGAATGATGCCGAATCTATGGGGAAAGGGACTTTATTGGGACAAGCCGATACGATGCCACCTGAGTTGGAGCGAGAGTGGACAGATTTTCGTCATGCTTTGGCAGCAATCCAAAGGATTCAGATTCGTCGTTGGTCAAACACTGACAAACATGTCAAGAAACTGGCTTAAATGACGCTTCGGAGAAGGCATATGCAGCAGCAGCGACTTATTTACGTGTTCTAGGTCGAGATGATCAGATCCACATACACCTGCTGATGTCAGAGATGAAGGTTGTTCCTTTCGAAACCATCGGTACCGCCCTGTCTAGGTTAGAACTGTGCGGTACTGTACCATTGTCAAAGTTGCTGCACTTAACTGACTAAGATCCTGAATTTGAAAGCAGCAGATGTTTATGCGTGGATCCGTTCAGTCATCACGTTATGCTGGAGAGCTCCTCAAATAACAAAATCCTACTAAGACCGAGCTGAACTTGTGGCTCGGGTGGCGTTGTGCATAGTGTGTGTGCTTGCTTGACGAGATCGCTGGTCTAAGTAAAGGTTCGATTCCTAACGGGGGAAAGTGTTTTTCGAATTAATGACCAACATATAGACCAGCACCAGGGAAAGGAATCTGATGATAAGCCGTGGCGCAAGCCGTGAAATAGCTGTAATTCCAGCCTTCTTCATTGTTCGTGGTGGCAACCACAAGTTGTTGTTGGTTCATTCAACCATTCAATATGTAATTGACGGAAAGCTTGGCAGCTAAAAATAGCCGCGTATATACCTACACGAAAAACAAATAGAAAATACTTAACTACTTACAACCGGGTTTTTCAGATAAAGAATTTCACTTATAATTCCAACTACCTACATGTTCCCTCGGAGTTAAGCCCAGCTGATGTAGCATCCCGTGGTATTTTCCCATGAATGATCGGCGTGAATGAAAGACAACAATGGAAGGCCAAATTTCCGGAGCAACCAGCTTGCTTGGAGACTCATCAAGAAAATTATTCAAAATTGCTTCACTCTCTGAGTCATCACCGCATTGTTTCCTGTCGATCGTTGTCTTATCGAGTTTTCCATCATAATTGATTCAATGGCAGCTGGATTTCTGCAGTAGACCGCTTTACCAAAAATGCACATCAGTTCACCCTGAAGCCTGTATTGAGACCCTTAGCCGAACAACACTAATGCGGAACGTTTTGTCAAAATTAAAAACTTAGTGGGGTATACAGTCGAACCCGCATAATATCACATCAAACGGGCGACAAAATAATGTGACTTTAAGCGGGTTGTGACTTTTATACATTCAGGTATTTTTAAAATAAGAAAAAAATACTAATACAACGGTTTTATTGTTTTAAAAACGTTTATTTAGTTAAACAATAGAAAACTGGTCAGCAAAATTTAAAAGTATGCATTCATTGCACACATTAATTAAAAAAACAGTAATATAATACAGCCTTACTTTGAATCTCAAAATAAGGCTGATAATGTATATAGGTACATAGTTCAATGTTTTAGAAAACAACTTAATTCTGTTTCTCGTAGTAATCGCTTATTTTTGTTTGGATGCCATTGGAAAAAAGGCGTTTTATTACCAGCTCTTCAATATTTTCGATATATCTCGTATCTTCATTTTTGGCTTCCAAATAATTGCGCAAAATGTTTTTAGAGGGTCACTAGAAGATTGGATCACTTCCTGTATAATCTCCTCATTTGTGAGGTCACCATAGCAGTCAATATTAATATCACAATCCACGAACTGTTCAAACTGCTCGGAAGCTATTGGTAAATCAATAATTATTTCCTCTGGTTCACTTTGTGAGTTTGAAGCTTTATCAAAGCCAGCTTTCCTAAAACAGTTCTGGATTGTTGTTGGGGTTACCAACCACCAAGCGCGTTTGGATATGTTTAGAGCATCAAAAAGGAGTAATATCCTTTAATAATGTAGATTAGATAACAAATAAAATACTGACCGATTTTGAAAACTCGCGCGCTGTTAGACCCTTTTCTAAAGCGAGAAGCTTCCGCCTTACGATGCTTTGTCTGTAATAGACCTTAAAGCAACGATGGCACCGTCTTGTTGAAACCACATATCATGCAAGTCAAGAACTTCCATTTCGGGCAAAAAAAAGTTTGTTATCATCGCTCGGTAGCGTTCACCATTGACAGTAACGCTGCGATTCGCATCATCTTTGAAGAAATATGGCCCAATAATGCCGCCGGCCCATAAACCGCACCAAACAGTGGCTTTTTCGGGATGCATTGGTAGCTGTTGCAATGCTTCTGGCTGATCTTCACTCCAAATGCGGCAATTTTGCTTATTTACGTACCCATTCAACCAAAAATGAGCCTCATCGCTGAACACAATTTTTCGATAAAAAAGCGGATCCTCGGCCAGCTTTCCAAGAGCCCATTCACCAAAAATTCGGCGTTGTGGTAGGTCGGCTGGCTTTAGTTCTTGCACCAGCTGTATCTTAAAAGGCTTTACGCCCAAATCCTTCCGCAAAATTTTCCACGTAGTGCTGTAACAAAGGCCTAACTGCTGGGAACGGCGCCGAATCGACATTTCGCGGTCTTCTGTCACACTAGCTGATACGGCCGCAATATTTTCTTCAATACGCACAGTACGTAAACGTGTTGGTGGTTTAATGTCCAACAAAGTAAATTTGGTGCGAAATTTGGTCACAATCTTCCGAATAGACTGCTCAGAAGGTCGAGAATGCCGATCATAAAATGGAAGCAGCGCGCAATGAACATTTCGAACCGAGCACGAATTTTGATAGTAAAATTCAATAATTTGCAAGCGTTGTTCATTTGTAAGACGTACCATGGTTAAATTGCAACCCAAACTGAAGCTGTTTGACAGTGACACAAGGTACTAAACACACGTCAGCTGTCAAAACCAGTGTTGCCAAAACCAAACCAGCTAAAAAATCACCCTTTATAAGCGAGCAAAATTGCATGCAGATTTTCTTTGTAAGCATATTTTTTGTGTGATATTAAACGAGTTGTGCTATTAAGCGATGTGACATTATCCGGGTTCAACTGTACTACAAAATCCCTTTATGTGAATTTTGTTCAGTTCGGCGATCGGCACTATCAAACAGCCCACTCTAAGAATTTTTTCAAAAGAGGCAACAATCGGTCCTGTCTTGTTCACGGACATAATGTCTTAGATTTTGTTTATCTACTACTGGTTTGAGAACCGGTTACCCGGGTAACCGGCACCGTTATTGGTAAGCAGGTCACTGGGAGTGTATGAAATGAGACTAAGGTCTCTGATCACAGTAACGGCAGAAGCTGTCTGCTTTGTAGTTTCCCACCGCTTGACGACTTTTCCGTATTTTATTATATCGCAGATTTGCAGAGTCCTGGCTTGCAATGTACGGTCACTCTGTTCTGACTAGTAATGCCTTCAGCAGAGCGTGACAGTTCTAAAAGAATTCAAAATACATTTCAGTATCTTGAGCGCAGTCTCGCTTGTTAGAATTGGTATGGTCTAGAGAACGTACTAACACTAATCTACAGGCAAGATTCCAGAAGCAGTTCTCTGTGATTTGTTGGAGCCATTCGTGGGTATTAGGATTAAATTTCCGGAACTAATTCTAGCATTTAGGGAAAATTCGATCATGGGAGAAATTAAAACCCCTAATAAAGGTAGTTATTTTCTATATAAAGGGTGATTTTTTAAGAGGTTTAGAACTTTTTTTAAAAAAAAAAACACAAAAAATTCGAAAAAATGAATGAAATATTTATTTGAATCGATAGTTTGAACCTTGCAATTTAATGTTTAAAGATAATTTCATGCAAATGTTGACCGCGGCTGCGTCTCAGGTAGCCCATCCGCTGAGTCCAATTTTGGCATACTCTTTCACACATATCGGCCGGTATCTCACGAATGAAATTGAAATTGAAATTGAATTGAATGAATGCATGGATGTTGGCTTCCAGTGCGTCAATCGAAGCGGGCTTGTCCCTATACACATTAGCCTTGGCATACCCCCACAAAAAATAATCTAATGGTGTCAAATCGCACGATCTAGGCGGCCAATTGACCGGCCCGAAACGTGAAATTAACTGTTCACCAAACTCGCCTCGCAATTGCGCCATTGTTTCGCGTGCTGTGTGGCATGTGGCACCGTCTTGTTGAAACCACATATCATGCAAGTCAAGAACTTCCATTTCAAAAAAAAGCAAAAAAAGTTTGTTATCATCGCTCGGTAGCGTTCACCATTGACAGTAACGCTGCGATTCGCATCATCTTTGAAGAAATATGGCCCAATAATGCCGCCGGCCCATAAACCGCACCAAACAGTGGCTTTTTCGGGATGCATTGGTAGCTGTTGCAATGCTTCTGGCTGATCTTCACTCCAAATGCGGCAATTTTGCTTATTTACGTACCCATTCAACCAAAAATGAGCCTCATCGCTGAACACAATTTTTCGATAAAAAAGCGGATCCTCGGCCAGCTTTCCAAGAGCCCATTCACCAAAAATTCGGCGTTGTGGTAGGTCGGCTGGCTTTAGTTCTTGCACCAGCTGTATCTTAAAAGGCTTTACGCCCAAATCCTTCCGCAAAATTTTCCACGTAGTGCTGTAACAAAGGCCTAACTGCTGGGAACGGCGCCGAATCGACATTTCGCGGTCTTCTGTCACACTAGCTGATACGGCCGCAATATTTTCTTCAATACGCACAGTACGTAAACGTGTTGGTGGTTTAATGTCCAACAAAGTAAATTTGGTGCGAAATTTGGTCACAATCTTCCGAATAGACTGCTCAGAAGGTCGAGAATGCCGATCATAAAATGGAAGCAGCGCGCGATGAACATTTCGAACCGAGCACGAATTTTGATAGTAAAATTCAATAATTTGCAAGCGTTGTTCATTTGTAAGACGGTCCATGGTTAAATTGCAAACCAAACTGAAGCTGTTTGACAGTGACACAAGGTACTAAACACACGTCAGCTGTCAAAACCAGTGTTGCCAAAACCAAACCAGCTAAAAAATCACCCTTTAGAATCGTGAAGCACCCAAGCAAAGTTGCAAAGTTCTAGGGGGGCCTAAATTAGTGAGCAGTAAATAATTATTTTCAGCATCTAAATAGTTGAGTTTGTTAAGAAAATAACTTACCCTTTAGATCCCCTCAACATTCTACTTAAAGTTTGTTAACAAGTGGGACTCCTTACATCAATATCGGATAATTTTATGTAGGTCTAGCGCCGAGTTCGCTAGCTACGGATGATGTTGGAAATTTAACAGCTAGATACCCGAAAATTACATGCAATATTCCCATCGAAGCAGGTGTTTTTCATCAGCCATTTGTGTTCTTTTTTATTTTACCTCTATCTATCAGTTGCTTTAAAATAAAATAAAAATTTATTTAAAAATACTGCCTCTAAGCCAAAGTAGTAGCTTCCTGATCGGTTTACTAGCAAAGACTTTCTTTAAATAATCAGCTTAAGTTCATTAAACTTATTATATTTTAAAACAATTTAATTTAAGCCTTTTGAAGAAAAACATCATACGAAGCATGTTAACATTCTCATTAGTGCGCTTCCGATTACAATTTTTAATCTCCTCAGACCTAAGCATATTTTACCAATCAGATATGCTGCGTGTAAATTTTTTGTCAACAACTTGAATAATATTTGTATACATAAAAACTTAAATGTCATAACCACCAGCTGGTGACTGAACCGCTACAGTAAAGCCTACAAGATATGGGTTTAGGTAGGTATACACGTGTGTGTGCATTTTAATAACATGCGAATTTATTGAATTGCATATAGTGCGTTAGTATGATCAGCCTATGTGCTTTTGAAGAGACCTATCATCGGCATTCCTGTGGCTTTGACCACTTTCAAATAAACTAGATACTTTATGCTTGGGCTTACAATTACTTCGATCCAGTATGACTAAGTGACAGACTCTGACAGAACACGACTCGTAATTGCGTGGTCTCATTTAAATAATCGAGCGATGGTTTTTTCTGTGACTAATATCGCAAGATATGCACGGATGCTTGGTGCTGGTCTGGTGCCGGGAATGGTTTAGGTAATAGCAGCGGTAGTTGTTGGCTAGTTAACGCCGTGCGATGGCAAGTTTTATTGCTTTAGTTTTGTAAATTTACGCCGATTTTGCTGCACCAGTACAACACTATTTTGAAACTAACGGGTGATCCAAGTAGAGATACTTTTTTCAATAGCCTTTTTTGACAGATCACGTGTGAGTCGTGTCATGCTGTCATGTTATTTTTGTTTAGTATTGTTTGGCATTTCATAATGGAAAGACTTACGCGTGAACAACGTTTACAAATTGTTCAACTTTATTATGAAAATTCACGTTCTGTGAGGAATGTGTTTCGTGCACTTCGCTCAACTTATGGTCAACATAATCGGCCTACTGAGCGTACTATTCGCAACACCATCACCCATTTTGAGACCCAGCATTCATTATTGGATAATATTCGACCGAATAGACCACGTCCAGCACGCTGTGAAGAAAATATAGCGGCCGTAGCTGAGAGTGTACACGAAGACCGTAGAGAGTGGATTCGGCGCCGTTCGCAGCAACTCGGACTGACGTATGGAACGTGGAATCATCGGTCCATATTTCTTAAATTGAAAGCGTACAAAATACAGCTTGTGCAACAACTGAAGCCGCTTCGCTCTATGGGCTCTTGAAAAGTTCCAAGAAGATCCGACGTTTTCGAGGCAAATTTTGTTTAGCGATGAGGCCCATTTCTGGCTCAATGGGTATGTAAACAAATAAAATTGCCGCATTTGGGACGAAGAGCAACCTGAAGAGATTGAAGAACTGCCACTTCATCCAGAAAAAACAACGGTTTGGTGTGGTTTGTGGGCCGGTGGAATCATCGGTCCATATTTCTTTAAAAATTATGCCGGTGCGAACGTAACCGTCAATGGCGACCGTTATCGTGCCATGATAACCGACTATTTGATGCCTGAAATTGAAGCTCGTGATCTCGGCGACATTTGGTTTCAGCAAGACGGCGCCACTTCCCACACATCGCATCAATCAATGGACTTATTGAGAGAACATTTCGGTGAGCACATAATTTCACGTTTTGGGCCGGTCGATTGGCCACCAACATCGTGTGATATCACACCGTTAGACTTTTTCCTGTGGGGATATGTAAAGTCAAAAGCTTATGCCGACAAACCCGCTTCGATTCAGGCCTTGGAGGAAAACATCACGCGTGTCATTCGCCAGTTACCACTCGAAATGCTCGAACGAGTGATCGAAAATTGGACTCAACGGATGGACCATCTGCGACGTAGCAACGGCCAACATTTGATAGACATAATCTTCAAAAAATAAATGCCAAAGAATGTTCTTTCAAATGATAATAAACATTCTCCATTAAATTTGAATTTTCTGTGTTTTTCTCTTTAAAAAAGTAGGGAACCTCGAGATGGATCACCCTTTATGATGATGGTGTCTTGTATAGTTTTTAAAGTTATAATCACTAAGCTTATGGAATGGTTTTTTGATATTATCTAGCTATCCAAAGTAAAATAAAAAAAAAAAATAAACGAAATATGCGTGGGTTAAAATGGAATGCGTGAATCAAATGAGTCTTTATTTTTCATAAATTAGGCCAAGCTGATATACTTACCTTTTTACCTGCTTCTAAAGTGGAGAATGTATTTGCGAATTACACATTTTTTAAACAAGAAGTCAATTTAAATTGCAGCTTTAGATATTCAAGCATGCAAATGAGCTCGCAATGGGGACAAACTGGTTTGGGTGCTGTACAGCTTGTAATTCGGCTGTTATACAAAAGGACTTATGTCCAAATAAATATTTTTTTTTGATAGGCTTAGAGAATTTTCAATGAAGAAGGCTATATAGCCAGTCATATCAGCTTTTGGCTCAATTTTTAATTGGAAATAAGGCCTTATGAGTTATGTGGTCAACTACGTGACAACTGCGAAATAAGGTCCGCCGGGCTTTATTTCGTTTGTGAAAATTGTTATTGATTTTGAGATGGTTATGCAACTTCCCTGCTTGGTTTCACTGTTAGATGCTTTGCATATACCCAACCTCGCGCCTACCCCAAATCTAACAGTGATTCCATTTGACGATTCCTAATAATTGGAATAACTGTCAATGAAAAATAGTGGTCTTATTTCTCTGTTGAAGTGGAAATAATACCATGCTTCTGTTTTTATCTATATATTATATACATATATACAAGATATTATATACAAGAAAACCGGCATAACTCAAAAAACTTGATTTTTCAGGAGAGCTGTTCAAAGTTTCTGAGTTGCAGAAATTTTCTCACACTTTTAATTTTTTCAAGTGACTATCAATCTTCTTTTTAAAAACTTCATTTGACATGGCCAGCTCCATTATTTTATCTAATGGAAACTAAAAAAAAAAATTGAAATAATATTATATTTGGTATTAAAATTTTAGCGTTTTTGCATCCCTTTCCAACTTAGGTCACTGTTCCCGAAAAAAAATGTTGTATATAGTAAACTTTTTTATTGAATTGTATTTAGTTCATCTTGGATCGGACAAAGAAAAACAAGAACACAAACAGTTAAAACGAAATAAAATCATAATTTATTCTCAAAAAAAAAGGTATTACAAAGATATATTATTAAAAAGTTGAAAAACTGTCCGATTTTATTCTTAAAACTTTGGAAGTGAATCAAAACTATTTTATAAGTAAGCTTAATAGTTCACAGTCTTTGCTTTTTTGTACTTTCTGGTAACATCAGTTTTTTTTTCTTTTCTTGACCAATCTTTTTCTAGTAAATGAGCGTCGTATTTTTCCCGCAGAATCTCTTTAGCTTGAGTGTCTCCATTGTCGAATGCCACACAATCCTCACATTGGTCCTTTATGGGCCGGAAAAATGAAATATTCAACTCCTTTTTGAAGATCTTTCGGTAGAGTTGGTAATTTGCGAATGGACGGTTTTAAGTTTCACGATATAAGCAGTAGTCACGATGTAAATCAGCAAGGCTTTTGGAACCTTCAATTCTAGGTATATTGGCAATGTGATCTTGGACACTGTGCTTGACTTCATCATCTATCTGAGTATGATTAGGATATTTACCCCGTTTTTCATGTCCAAATATGCCCCCAACCAGTGCTGTGTCAATTTTTTCTACAACAGTTCGTATTGCACGCGCCGTCACCGCCAGTGTATTTTGGAAAAACAATTTGCAAACCCGAATTTCTTTATCTATAACTTTAAAAAAGAAGCACTGGTTTTTCTTTCGCGGTACTCGCTTTGGCTCTTCCCTGATGTATCTGTATTTTGGTGATAAGGGTTTCATACTTCGAGCGAGAAATTCTCGTTGTTTTTGAAGGTCTCCCACACCCCAGTAAGCTGAGAAAATTGATGCTCTGTCGTCTTCAGTAATTTCTTCGAAACATCGTAGTCTGCATTTATTGCCACAGGGAGGGCCAATTTGTTTTGCCTGATCAATTTTCTGTGACTTTGAAGTAGACGTATAAGACTTACCGGAATTTCTGAAGCTTTTTGCCAGGTTTTTTCTTCATTGGCTCGGATTAGCAATTCGCCTTTTTTTCTTGGAAACCAAAACATCTGCAGATATATCTACTGGCACATCCTCATTAGAGCTTGAGCTGCTCGCTAAATGTTCCTCAACATAGTTGGGATCGGTTTCACAATCGTCTGCTCAGAAGTCTCCCGATGTATTCGACGAGGTTTCATTCTCCAAATCTGCAGCTCTAGAACAATATGCAGCAGGCGCATCCTCTTCTTGCAATGTGTACATTTTGGAGCCCTGAGAAGGATCTTCTGCCGAATCGGCAGCATCAGATACACAAATATTCGGCGCACCATTAATATACAAAACAAAACAAAATAGGGCAGCAAAGCTTACCGATTAGGGGATCGTTATCACAAATGACCTTAAACCATTTTTCTTTCGGACAAGTCGTTTCTTTATTTGCCTTGTTTTCCTTGTCCTTTTCTCTTGCTAATTTAAGTAGTAGCTGCGTACGCTGTGACATGACCTTAGCTTATGTATCTACATTATAAGTGAATCGTTATGAGTAAACGGTCGAAAATCATACATACTAAAGGGTGATTTTTTAGCTGGTTTGGTTTTGGAAACACTGGTTTTGACAGCTGACGTGTGTTTAGTACCTTGTGTCACTGTCAAACAGCTTCAGTTTGGTTTGCAATTTAACCATGGATCGTCTTACAAATGAACAACACTTGCAAATTATTGAATTTTACTATCAAAATTCGTGCTCGGTTCGAAATGTTCATCGCGCGCTGCTTCCATTTTATGATCGGCATTCTCGACCTTCTGAGCAGTCTATTCGGAAGATTGTGACCAAATTTCGCACCAAATTTACTTTGTTGGACATTAAACCACCAACACGTTTACGTACTGTGCGTATTGAAGAAAATATTGCGGCCGTATCAGCTAGTGTGACAGAAGACCGCGAAATGTCGATTCGGCGCCGTTCCCAGCAGTTAGGCCTTTGTTACAGCACTACGTGGAAAATTTTGCAGAAGGATTTGGGCGTAAAGCCTTTTAAGATACAGCTGGTGCAAGAACTAAAGCCAGCCGACCTACCACAACGCCGAATTTTTGGTGAATGGGCTCTTGGAAAGCTGGCCGAGGATCCGCTTTTTTATCGAAAAATTGTGTTCAGCGATGAGGCTCATTTTTGGTTGAATGGGTACGTAAATAAGCAAAATTGCCGCATTTGGAGTGAAGATCAGCCAGAAGCATTGCAACAGCTACCAATGCATCCCGAAAAAGCCACTGTTTGGTGCGGTTTATGGGCCGGCGGCATTATTGGGCCATATTTCTTCAAAGATGATGCGAATCGCAGCGTTACTGTCAATGGTGAACGCTACCGAGCGATGATAACAAACTTTTTTTTGCTTTTTTTTGAAATGGAAGTTCTTGACTTGCATGATATGTGGTTTCAACAAGACGGTGCCAAATGCCACACAGCACGCGAAACAATGGCGCAATTGCGAGGCGAGTTTGGTGAACAGTTAATTTCACGTTTCGGGCCGGTCAATTGGCCGCCTAGATCGTGCGATTTGACACCATTAGATTATTTTTTGTGGGGGTATGCCAAGGCTAATGTGTATAGGGACAAGCCCGCTTCGATTGACGCACTGGAAGCCAACATCCATGCATTCATTCGTGAGATACCCGCCGATATGTGTGAAAGAGTATGCCAAAATTGGACTCAGCGGATGGGCTACCTGAGACGCAGCCGCGGTCAACATTTGCATGAAATTATCTTTAAACATTAAATTGCAAGGTTCAAACTATCGATTCAAATAAATATTTCATTCATTTTTTCGAATTTTTTGTGTTTTTTTTTAAAAAAAGTTCTAAACCTCTTAAAAAATCACCCTTTAAGATTATAACTGTAGGTGCACAAAAGTGTTCAAATGGTCTAATTCAAAAGCCGAAAAAGAGTTAATACGTTTTAACAAAAGTTTTATATGGAAAATCGATTTAACTCAAAAATAAAAATTATCAAAAATTATTTCTCTAAGAATTGTGAAAAATTATTTTATGGAAAAATGACATAAATCATTAAAGTGTCACTGCAGAAAACAAAAGTTTAGATTATTTCAGGAAAAGTGGGACAATTCGTTTTAGTGCAGAAAAGAAAGATTAAAATCATACTTACTTTTTCTTGAATAGCAGTCTAACAAAAAAAAAATTCAGTTTTTCTCTAAACTTTGAAGCAAATCAACACGCACAACTCAAAATATGTCGATTTTCCGCACAAAACACTGGTCCAACCACTTTGAACATCTGCACGCTACTGAGTTATACCTTTATTGCACATAAAATAGGAGAGAAAAGAAGTGAACAAAAATTGAGAGATTTTGAAGAGCTACAGTTATGCCGATTTTACAGAAAGATAGAGAATTTTTTTCTCATTCGAGTGGCATTATTAACTCAAAGTTCGTATTTTTTGAGTTATGCCGGTTTTCTTAAACAGCGACGATATATTTCCGCTCAGAAAATTTGGGACTTATGTCCCATCTTCGACAAGTGAAACATAAGTCCAAAATCGAATGGGGAATCGAAAGTTGGGACTTATGTCCCTGCTCCTCCAAAATGACCTATCATCATTCCTTCAAAAAACAAAACCTAGAACGACTGATCGATATCTGCACTCAGAGAAAAACTTGTGTAATTTTAGCATAAGTGCGGTACAAGCCATCGAAGGCCTAAAGAAAATTCAAACCTGCTAATGCAACTTTCCTTTAATAGCTAAGTTAAATTATTTTCGGCAAAATCATTCTAACATTTAAAATAAAGATCCTGATCGACTGCGCAAAGTTACCTTATTCCCGAAGAATTACCTTAGAAACTAACGTAAGCAGAATATTTGTTAACCTGCCATCTGTGTAAATTCTGCTTATATTTGACAAATTTCGTTAGGAACTGAGGAGCTAAGGTTATTTTATATCGTAGTCGGTGGCTGAGTTATTCGCAAGATGCGCAGCTAGTAAAGCAACCTCACAAACCGACCTTCTTCTCTAGTGAGGCAGCTCAGTGTGATCTGGATATCAACCCTCGCACAACTGAGCTGGTAGATGGCGGCCTTGTTGTTCTTGTCTTTATTTTGTATAGCTTAGCCAACTTCTCTTTTACTGAGAAACTCAGTGGTGGGACTCGTTCTTCATTGACTGGACGTGGACTCTCTTCTTGCCCAATTACTGTCCCTATATGATGTCCCTTAAGCAGCCATGCGTCGGTTCTTTCTCTATTTTTTGGTCTTAAAGCTGTACATAGTTTCGACTGCGAAACTCTTCGATTTCCTTGAACACGATTTTGGATTTTATTCTCTTGTTTTCCGATACAGCGTTTTCATGTCTGCATTTTCTGTCACCTTTTTCTGTATTCGGAATACACCATCATGCCGTGGGCCTTTCTCAGGGGTGTCTGGGAATCTAATGTGATTTCAATTACCTCTTTGGTAATGTCGCGATATTGAGACCACTGGTTGTTGGCATCTGTGATATTCGCATAAAGGCTTTTTAAATCCTCCCACTGTCTGGTAATTTTTTGTAAAAAAGATGAGTTTATTGCTGACGAAAGTAAGTGTTTTTTTTTGTCGGAGGTTGCTGCTATCCGATGGAGCGCTCAGACACAACTACAGGTCCATTGTGCTATCATTCAGATACCTTACATTAATGTACTTAGTGTTCCCGTCTTTCGAAGAAAAACGAGAAGGAGCTTCAGTGATAAAGAGCTTAGATGTTCGGCACTCACCATCTCAGCCCCGAAGATCCGCCACCTGATGCGAGCATAGGCCGGACAACTGCAGAGAAAGTGTTCTGCTGTGTCATCCTCCAAACCGCAAGCATGATAGGTAGTGGTTTAGCTTAAGCCCAACACATTTAACACATTGACTGCCATGACTATCATAGTTAATGGCTATCATAGACAATGATAGTTCCGAAGGTGCCATGGCTATAAAATATGATAGCCATGTATAGTTTCACTTCTGGCTCTGGCATTCGAATATGCACGCCAGTACGAACAAATCCAATATACCTTGAATTCCTAGATGTTTTTGGTTTGAGGAAATCGTATAAACTTAATATTTTATGACCACTTTTGTAGGAAAAAAATAAATATAGTTATAATGTTGCAAAAAAAACTTTATTATAGTATAAGACAGTATGCAATTCATTTTGTAAACCTTAATTTAAAGAAAATAATAATAATAATTCACAAGTATAAGTAAGCTTATTAGTGTTGTGAGTTAAAGCATTCCCTACACATTTGAGGCTTATCGGGACAACTATCGCAGAAGGTGAAAACTTGCTTAGCTTCTTTGCGGGCTGCTTCACGTCCTTTATTTTTGGTTACCCTAGTGTAGCAGATGGTGCATTTTCTTCTTAGCTTTTTCCCATCAGTGGACGTTCGATCCAAGAGGTGATGGGTTTTCGTGCGCGTTTCTGCTACACGAATCGGTTCTTTATGTATATCCAGAAGTTCAGCAACTAACATTTCCCTGAATTTGCGGATCTGAATTTTTGTTTTTTTTTTACATGTTTGTATATAACCCATGCGTTAACAACTCCAACTCCTAATAAGAGCTCGACGCCAAGTTTCCGATACCACTTTATTCCTTTTCTTAGGGTAGTGGCGTATGAACCCATCTGATCCGATAGATCTATTCCAGATTTTCCCTTGTTGTACGCAAGTATAGCAGCTGGTTTGAACGTAGCTCCTCGTCGTTTTGGCATTGAGACTAAAGAAGAGAACGTCTTTGGGTATATTTTTTTTGTTGTTTGCCCTCAAAGTGCCAACGACATGGGTCTGTTTCTGCAACAATTCCTGGGCCAATTCGTAGCTCGTATAGAAGTTGTCTACGTATAAGCATCTACCCTCGTTCAGAAGTTCTTTAGACAGTTCCATGCAAACATTTTTGGCAAGTCCAACCTCGCGTTCACCTGTAGCTGACTTTCCAGCATAGATTTTTAGAGCCCATGTATACCCATCTATTGAGCATAGTTTGAAAAGCTTAACTCCATAGCGAAGTGTCTTGTTAGGGATGTATTGCCTGAATTTCGTTTCGTCGATGACAAAGTCTTCTCCCGGGAAAAAAATATCTTTAAATTTCTTTTGCAAGATCTCAATTAGTCCACTTATTTTTCTCAATCGGTCAGATGGGTCAGCTGTCTCGTTGTTACTAAAGTACAGCATAGACAGCAATGACTGGAATCTATTTCGGGGCATAACTGAACGGGGGATTTTTAAATCCTAAATGCCATTCGTTTCCCAATAGTTTTCTATGCGCCGAAGTGGCAAAAGTCCCATCCACATCATCAATCCAAAAAATTTTTTTATTTCTTCGGGATTTGTGTCACTCCATCGATTCATTCGGCTGTATTTTGATCTGTGGTTAGCTGTAGTAAACTGTTGTGCGTATCGATTGGTTTCAGTTGATATTATATTGAAAACCTCTTGGTCAACAATTTTAGTATAAATCTGAAGAGGCGTCATATCAGGTGAAATTTCTACCTGCAAACCATGCTTACCGACAAATTCGAAGTGTTTGTGTCTTCCCCTGTATTCTGTCCACTTAGGTGTTCCCTCGGGAATATCTTCTATATTTTCCTCCTCAGTATCAAGAAGTAATGCATTTAGGTCCTCGTGTTCTTCTGTCATTGCCATAGCTTCAATGACGTCCGACACGTTGTCCGCCTCAGACTCATCAATATCATCGTCATAACCCAAATCTTCAGGATACCATGCTGGGTCAGCTTCAGAGTCATCCGAGCCAAAATCAGATTCGCTATCCGAAGCAGCGGTCATTGCTTCAATTTCTTCAAATGTAAGTCTCCTTTTACTCATTATTATTATAAAGGGTGATCCATTTCGAGGTTCCCTACTTTTTTAAAAAAAAAACACAAAAAATTCGAAAAAATGAATGAAATATTTATTTGAATCGATAGTTTGAACCTTGCAATTTAATGTTTAAAGATAATTTCATGCAAATGTTGACCGCGGCTGCGTCTCAGGTAGCCCATCCGCTGAGTCGAATTTTGGCATACTCTTTCACACATATCGGCCGGTATCTCACGAATGAATGCATGGATGTTGGCTTCCAGTGCGTCAATCGAAGCGGGCTTGTCCCTATACACATTAGCCTTGGCATACCCCCACAAAAAATAATCTAATGGTGTCAAATCGCACGATCTAGGCGGCCAATTGACCGGCCCGAAACGTGAAATTAACTGTTCACCAAACTCGCCTCGCAATTGCGCCATTGTTTCGCGTGCTGTGTGGCATGTGGCACCGTCTTGTTGAAACCACGCTCGGTAGCGTTCACCATTGACAGTAACAATGCGATTCGCATCATCTTTGAAGAAATATGGCCCAATAATGCCGCCGGCCCATAAACCGCACCAAACAGTGGCTTTTTCGGGATGCATTGGTAGCTGTTGCAATGCTTCTGGCTGATCTTCACTCCAAATGCGGTAATTTTGCTTATTTACGTACCCATTCAACCAAAAATGAGCCTCATCGCTGAACACAATTTTTCGATAAAAAAGCGGATCCTCGGCCAGCTTTCCAAGAGCCCATTCACCAAAAATTCGGCGTTGTGGTAGGTCGCCTGACTTTAGTTCTTGCACCAGCTGTATCTTAAAAGGCTTTACGCCCAAATCCTTCCGCAAAATTTTCCACGTAGTGCTGTAACAAAGGCCTAACTGCTGGGAACGGCGCCGAATCGACATTTCGCGGTCTTCTGTCACACTAGCTGATACGGCCGCAATATTTTCTTCAATACGCACAGTATTTGGTGCGAAATTTGGTCACAATCTTCCGAATAGACTGCTCAGAAGGTCGAGAATGCCGATCATAAAATGGAAGCAGCGCGCGATGAACATTTCGAACCGAGCACGAATTTTGATAGTAAAATTCAATAATTTGCAAGCGTTGTTCATTTGTAAGACGATCCATGGTTAAATTGCAAACCAAACTGAAGCTGTTTGACAGTGACACAAGGTACTAAACACACGTCAGCTGTCAAAACCAGTGTTGCCAAAACCAAACCAGCTAAAAAATCACCCTTTATAATATAGGTAAGCATAGAAATTACGCATGTAATCTGGCTATCAGTTATGATAGCCATGGCGCCTAATGAGCAAATTTGCATTAACATTTGATTACAGTCGATTCTCCTCAGAGATAGAAGAAAAGATGCTGATTTTTTGCAAAGTAAGTGTTACTCTTGTTCTTCGGGGGAATAACGATTTTAGGCAATTTATCCAGATTTGAGTAGGTACGCATTTAACGAAAGTTTTCTATGTCTAAAAGTTCACATAGCCATTTGATACATCCTCTATGTGTAGCAACATGTTCTTTACCGAGACGATGATCCATATAAGTCTCTTACAGGTTTTTGTTCAAACTTTAATTGACTATTAATACAAACGACTGCATATCTCAAAATATATCTACCAGGCCTATCGCCCAATATTAAGCTACCACAATGTCTTGTTAATGATCTAGTCCCACCGCTATGCTTCGACTTGTTCCCAATCTGCCTTTTATAATACTAAATTATGAAACACTTAAAAAAAAAAAACACCAGATAATTAAAAATGAAGTTATTAATAAGCTCTTAAACGGTTCACGTAGCACGCAACATTGTCTCTCAAATCCGCCTCAAAAAAGTGCACTTATTTCTGCGATAAAAATAAAAAAAAATAAAACCGAAGTAGCCTTTTGCAATAAACTCCGTAAATCACCATCAATTATTCGATTTCAAAGTGGAATCAAATCAATAAAACTTCAACTACTATACAATCGCATTTAGTTTGCAACAAAGAAGCTACAGCTTAGTGCAGCAACTGCACGTCCATTAAATTCACAAGCGCACTGAAAGCGCCTTCCCTACACCTGATTACCTTGCAGCTCGCGATGTCTATAAACCAAGTCGGTAAGTTTTCTCTCATCGCCAGCGGCCTAATTAATGAGCTGTTTAAGCGCTGGATTGTCGCAGCTATAAAATGCAAGCACATATTTTTTTTTTTTTGCTAAAATGTTGTTAACCACCATTTGGCTGTAAAATTAATATGCTCCTATCGACCATGTGAAATAAAAAAAAACCCGCAGCCGTGAATTTCCCAACTGAGATCGTAAAATTTAGCGCAATTTGTTGTGTCGTTAAATTATTCACATCAAAATTAAGAGGAAATTACGATACCAATGGAAAAACGGTCGCCATTAACCTGTTTTGGTGTCAAATTTGACATTTGCCAGCACCCAGTTTGCCAGTTTGTTCTGTCATTGTCCCAGTTTTGGGTAGCATAAAAAAATGCCATTTTAAAGAAGTAAACAAAAACAATCTAACCAAGTTTAAGGAACCTCTAGGTTAGGTTAGGTTAGGTTGAAGTGGCAGTCAGATAGAAGTCCGACTCACTTAGACCAATATAAGGTCCATTGTGATACCACGTGGATCTGAAGTTCCTGCCTACACGTTGAACCATTTTGAGGTGCTAATAAAGCGTGAGAGACATTTTGGGTCGGTTGAGTTTAGATCATTAAGATCATTATAGAAGAAGGTCCCCATATGGAGGTTTCGCTTTCGAGAGAGAGCAGGGCATGCGCAGAGAAGGTGTAGAGTAGTCTCCTCCTCCTCCTCATCCAAACAGCTCCTACAGAAGTCGTTGGAATAGGCACCAAGCCTTGTTGAATGCCTGCCTAACAAACAGTGTCCAGTTATGACACCAACTGTAGCACCAATGTGCGATCGATTAAGGGTAATCAAGCTCCTTGAGCGTCTTAGATCCAGCCTAGGCCAAATCTGCTTCGTTGTCAGACAAGTAGTACCATTTGTCCATCTGTCGTTAGTTTTTTCTATTGCATCCAGTTTAAAAAAAGAGCTTGCACGTGGAAACTGGTGTGCCTAAGGAGCCCTTTTCAGGCAAGATTGAGAGGGTAGTTCCAAGTTTGGCGAGTTCGTCGGCTTTGCAGTTACCCGGAATGTCCCTATGCCCCGGCACCCAACAAAGGTGAATGTTGAACTGCTCAGCCATCTCCTTTAGAGATGATCGGCAATCTAGGGCTACTAAAGAGTTAATAGAGACAGAGTCCAGACACTTGATGGCGGCCTGACTGTCCGAAAAGATTCGAATATCCTTTACGGATACCACATTCTTTTTTAGCCAGGACAAGACTTCCTTTATCGCCATAACTTCCGCCTGGAAAACAATACAATGATTAGGAAGACGGAAGGAGAGACTGAGATTGAGCCTGTCTGAGAAGACACCTCCACCCACTCCATCATTTGTTTTTGAACCGTCCGTGTAAAAATGGATTGATTCTTCTTCCGGCAAGGCATCCTCCCAAAAGGATCTAGGGGGGATGGATATCTGGAAGTTTTTGTCGAACAGCAGTTGGGGTGTGGTGTAGTCTATATTCCTAGAAGGGATTCTGAGTATGTTCAGAATTGCAGAGTGGCCGATTTCACTATCGGCCCATTGAGAAGTTGCTTTGAGGCGAGTGGCCGTGGTAGCAGCCGTCTGTCTGCTAAAGATGTCAAGGGGTATTAAATAGTGCAGCTGAGGGAGTGGTGCGAAGCGCTCCGCCTATGCATAAACATGCTGATCTCTGGACTCTGCCTAGTTTATCGCGATTTATCGCTTTCTCCAAGGCAGTCCACCAGACAATTGTTCCATACGTTAGTATCGGTCTTACAACCGAGATATATAGCCAGTGAGTAATTCGGGGTTGTAGTCCCCACTTGTTACCAATAGCTTTTTTGCAAGAAAAGAGTGCCACCGTAGCTTTCCGGACTCTTTCTTGTATATTAGATTTCCAGTTGAGCTTCCTATCCAGGATGAGACCTAGGTATTTGGCCTCGTCAGAGAAGACTAAGCTGGTACCCCTGATTGAAGGGGGGTCGACTCGTGGGATTTTGACTCGTTTCGAACGAAGTAATGAACCTCTAAAATCAGACACAAACTGAAGTAGAAAATTTCCAGTCTAAGGGTGATTTCACCGAGACGCCATCTTCTTTCACTTTCATCACCTCTCGAATCCGATAGTTCTTCTTTCTGATTTTATGACTCCTCGATACACAAAGACTTTTCCGGCTGAAAATTAATGATGTCGTCGTCCCCCATTTCGTTGTTCCCATTTGATTTTGGAATTCCTTCCCCATTTGGGTAAATTGCTTTCTAAACGATCTGCCACCACCCGCAACATTGCTACTGGCCGTCTCTGTAATAGGTGTGATGACATACGTGGGTTCCAAAAAAAAGGGGGTGCGCAAAACAAATTGAAAACGGAGTCAGTGATACGGAAAATTCACAAGTAATAAATTTATCCATGGGATGTCATTTGGGTGGCTGGACAGAGTTTCAGTTTCGGTTTCGCTTTCTGTTTGTTTTGTTTGGATACATGTTGCCAGGGAGGATAGAATTATTATATATGTGGGGGTACTGCAATAGAGCTAAGGTTGAGTGATTCAGCAATAAATTCTTCAGAAATACGCTTTACTATTTGGTGTAGTGGTTGGAGAAGGATGAAAGGCGGGGAGGGTGGAAATACGCCGACAAGATTAATAATGCCTGAGGGACATGTAATTATTTTTCACACCCGCAACATGTTTCGCGCTTGAGGCGATGCTGTTTGTCTATATCTGTCATCGAACAATAAAATCAATTTGAAAGTCATTAAGAAACTTTGAGTTATTTATTTGTGGTGGGTATAAATGTTGGATAGATAATAATTTGTTGAAATTGATTTATAAAGTCAAATTTGTAGATGTGTATCTATCAACTGGGTTTTAAGTGCACTGAGGAAAATAACTTGTTGTCGAAATATTGTTTGATCAGTTGATATTTTTGAAATGAGGAAAGTAGTTTTTTATTCTATCTTTTTTAAAAAAGTCAAGTGGAAGGTTAAAAAAAGAGAATGGATCTGTCGAAGTAGATTCATTGCAGATTACTGTTCTTTGAATTTTTTTGGACACAGCCATTTTGTTCGGGGGGCCATACAAACAACCAAATTGCCCCTAGTTCTCGATGAACTAGGCATTCCATAGAGGTTGTTTGATGTCCACTTGGATTCATATTCATAGTGATGTTCCGGTGGTGGGCTGAAGGAACCGGATGATCTAGCAAAACTAGTCACTGGGCAGTATCTAGCCGAGGTTCTGTCTGTTTAAACCGAATAAAACATATTCGAATGTACACATGTAAAGGGTGATCCATTTCGACGTTCCCTACTTTTTTAAAGAAAAAAAAACAGAAAATTCAAATTTAATGGAGAATGTTTATTATCATTTGAAAGAACATTCTTTGGCATTTATTTTTTGAAGATTATGTCTATCAAATGTTGGCCGTTGCTACGTCGCAGATGGTCCATCCGTTGAGTCCAATTTTCGATCACTCGTTCGAGCATTTCGACTGGTAACTAGCGAATGACACGCGTGATGTTTTCCTCCAAGGCCTGAATCGAAGCGGGTTTGTCGGCATAAGCTTTTGACTTTACACACGATCTTGGTGGCCAATCGACCGGCCCAAAACGTGAAATTATGTGCTCACCGAAATGTTCTCTCAATAAGTCCATTGATTGATGCGATGTGTGGGAAGTGGCGCCGTCTTGCTGAAACCAAATGTCGCCGAGATCACGAGCTTCAATTTCAGGCATCAAATAGTCGGTTATCATGGCACGATAACGGTCGCCATTGACGGTTACGTTCGCACCGGCATAATTTTTAAAGAAATATGGACCGATGATTCCACCGGCCCACAAACCACACCAAACCGTTGTTTTTTCTGGATGAAGTGGCAGTTCTTCAATCTCTTCAGGTTGCTCTTCGTCCCAAATGCGGCAATTTTGTTTGTTTACATACCCATTGAGCCAGAAATGGGCCTCATCGCTAAACAAAATTTGCCTCGAAAACGTCGGATCTTCTTGGAACTTTTCAAGAGCCCATAGAGCGAAGCGATGTCGCTTGGGAAGGTCGAGCGGCTTCAGTTGTTGCACAAGCTGTATTTTGTACGCTTTCAATTTAAGATCTTGACGTAAAATGCGCCAAGTCGTTCAGTCCGAGTTGCTGCGAACGGCGCCGAATCGACTCTCTACGGTCTTCGTGTACACTCTCAGCTACGGCCGCTATATTTTCTTCACAGCGTGCTGGACGTGGTCTATTCGGTCGAATATTATCCAATAATGAATGCTGGGTCTCAAAATGGGTGATGGTGTTGCGAATAGTACGCTCAGTAGGCCGATTATGTTGACCATAAGTTGAGCGAAGTGCACGAAACACATTCCTCACAGAACGTGAATTTTCATAATAAAGTTGAACAATTTGTAAACGTTGTTCACGCGTAAGTCTTTCCATTATGAAATGCCAAACAATACTAAACAAAAATAACATGACAGCATGACACGACTCACACGTGATCTGTCAAAAAAGGCTACTGAAAAAAGTATCTCTACTTGGATCAACCGTTACATCAAAACTAATTTTCGGCAAACATCTTCAGTTTATATCCCACAAATATTTGCCTTGGGGCACCATTTTCTAGTAACACAAAAAATAAAACAGAAAATCCAACTAAATGTCCAGTTATCTCCCCTTATTTCGAATTCGATTTCATAATCCAATGCACCATTTGGCTCCCACTTGGCATTCCCAATTTAGGGCATCTACATTACAGTAAAAACTCCTGTCCCGCAATCGGCTCCTCTGACATAAGCAGATACGTAAGTTGCTTGTTATTCACGGAACCAATAAACACAAATTGAATTCCCCTGCCGCCGATTGTGCGGCCATTTAGCGATTTCCAATTTGCTCCTAACGCGTTCCATGCGTAGGTACCTACACCGATATCGACGCCACTATAAACAGCCACGCAAAATCGCGCGGCCGCCGCCACAATCACAGATCGAACTGTCAGGTTAAATATACTTTATCGGTAGGCGACAACCCGCCAACAGGTTTCACTCAGCTGCTTTAGCTGCAATTTAAATGCAAAACTAATTTGTAATCGAATTTACGATATAGGCCGTGCAGCGTGCAGTCCGTCCTGGTCCTGGCTGGACTTAGCATCACCACAACTGCACAGCAGGGCGCACGTCTGGCTATGGAGTATCGTTCCAAATTGTCACCATTCAATGCGAAATTATATCAGCTTGGATCGTTGCGTTGCTTAAACATGTCCTGCACCCCGTTGATCCTCGTGTCTGTCCCATTGATTCCCATTATAATAGAAATCGTTTGCAAAAATCGAATAACACAATATATATAAAAAAAAAATCAATCGCACTTTTTTATGCCAAACGATCGTTGTCGGCAGTTTATCGGTTTTAATTAAAAACGTTCTGCAGGTCATTATGTTCGGAGCTAATGATATGATTGGGAGCACGGCCCAAACTAAACCGCACAATGGTCCGCTTCTAATGGTCGATCGGACATCGGATTTCATGATTCCGATTCCGAAAAACCAATGATGATTATAATCGGAGGAATTTCTTTGATCTCTGTCATAATCGTCATGGAAATTGGTCCGTAACACCGCAAGAAGAAGCCCGAATAAGTGGATCTGGTCAGAGTAAAATCCAATGTGAGAGAGGGAGGTGTGGTCCCGCAACGTTTGCTTTGATGTTGCATGTTGAAGGTGTAAAATAGAGGCGATCAGCTACTCCGGACCGGAGCTCAGGTAGTTCTTCTATATGCGATGCGGATGCGGTCGTCATATAGCAGTGGCAGGTTGGCTTCTTTTAATTGGGATCAATTCGGTTTTGGGTATTATAGAGTGCGCGGGAGAAGTGAATTCAACTGATCAGGTGTGTTATTCATTCAAACAAATTGCTTGTCGATTACGGCGTTTGTCCATTTGCGTTCGAGTTTGCGTTTACGTTTGCCTACACAGGTAATTTGACAGGTTTGTCAAAATAATACATCGACTGTGCTCATGACCTTCTTTTGAAAACGTTTTCATCGAATCGATGTCAGGTAGGTGCTCGCGATTCATGTAGGTAGGAATAGGTACCTACCTACCGTACGAAGTCAATTACCGAGGCGTTGTATTATGCGTCGCACTACTCGGACTATCAGACTCGCATGTGGGAAGCAAGTAAATTGGATGTGATTTCTTATAAGTCCATTGTCGCATCGGGCTTTGTTCAGATGCAAAGAAGCCGCCAATTGGATCAATTGTCGTTCGTTCTTGTTATGGGAAAATACCTGTTGATGGTAACTTATTAATTTTTACTTGTGGCAAGCGAGCTGGAGTTTTCTTTGTTGGCTTGTCTTGTCATTCATTGTCGACTGAAAAGCGTTAATTGGGTATTACAACGTAGTTATCTCTTTGGAGATTTCGAGATGCTGGGGTAATGAATATGTTGATGGATTGTAATGCGCGAGTTTACATTTACATGGAAAGAGAAAAAAATTATCGATGAGTTTTTTATAGTTTTTTTTTATTGTGTTCAAGATTTCGATTAAAAATTCATTTAAATTATTAGGGTAGAGACAAGTTGTATACCTTTTATGATAGAGACCGATACACCGGAAGGTATGGTTGAATTTCGAATGTCCCTAAGGTGTTATCCGAACAATTGAATACATTCGGACTTCCTTCAATTGCAGCACCGTAAATCATACAGCTGACAGTAAAATGTTTTTATCAAAGTCTCAAATGTTAGATAGAAAACAGATCGTATAAGTAAATAAAGTGGTTATGCATTAGATGATGCTTGAGATATTGCAGGATTTATGAAAATTTACGTCTCTATTGTCATAACAAACATAATTCAATTTACGTCGATGGCACACCACTAATTTCTTCAACTAATGTTCAAATCGACCTTACAGTACTGTCCAGACATGTTACCTCTAAATATCTCTCTGTTGCTCTGATGCTATGTAATAGTAAACACCTCTCCCGTTTGTGGGAATGTCTCCCAGTCTTGTTCGGCTTGTGATAATCGCAACAATCCTATAGAACGGATTATCTTTTCATTAAATAAGACATGGATATGTGACCTACTCAGGCTTACCCTCAGAGGTAACAATAATAATAATAAAAATTATTATAATAGGTTGTAGTACACGGCGACCTTGTGGTCTATTGTGCCTTCTACTTATAAAGGGTGATTTTTTAGCTGGTTTGGTTTTGGCAACACTGGTTTTGACAGCTGACGTGTGTTTAGTACCTTGTGTCACTGTCAAACAGCTTCAGTTTGGTTTGCAATTTAACCATGGATCGTCTTACAAATGAACAACGCTTGCAAATTATTGAATTTTACTATCAAAATTCGTGCTCGGTTCGAAATGTTCATCGCGCGCTGCTTCCATTTTATGATCGGCATTCTCGACCTTCTGAGCAGTCTATTCGGAAGATTGTGACCAAATTTCGCACCAAATTTACTTTGTTGGACATTAAACCACCAACACGTTTACGTACTGTGCGTATTGAAGAAAATATTGCAGCCCTATCAGCTAGTGTGACAGAAGACCGCGAAATGTCGATTCGGCGCCGTTCCCAGCAGTTAGGCCTTTGTTACAGCACTACGTGGAAAATTTTGCGGAAGGATTTGGGCGTAAAGCCTTTTAAGATACAGCTGGTGCAAGAACTAAAGCCAGGCGACCTACCACAACGCCGAATTTTTGGTGAATGGGCTCTTGGAAAGCTGGCCGAGGATCCGCTTTTTTATCGAAAAATTGTGTTCAGCGATGAGGCTCATTTTTGGTTGAATGGGTACGTAAATAAGCAAAATTGCCGCATTTGGAGTGAAGATCAGCCAGAAGCATTGCAACAGCTACCAATGCATCCCGAAAAAGCCACTGTTTGGTGCGGTTTATGGGCCGGCGGCATTATTGGGCCATATTTCTTCAAAGATGATGCGAATCGCAGCGTTACTGTCAATGGTGAACGCTACCGAGCGATGATAACAAACTTTTTTTTGCTTTTTTTTGAAATGGAAGTTCTTGACTTGCATGATATGTGTCACATGCCACACAGCACGCGAAACAATGGCGCAATTGCGAGGCGAGTTTGGTGAACAGTTAATTTCACGTTTCGGGCCGGTCAATTGGCCGCCTAGATCGTGCGATTTGACACCATTAGATTATTTTTTGTGGGGGTATGCCAAGGCTAATGTGTATAGGGACAAGCCCGCTTCGATTGACGCACTGGAAGCCAACATCCATGCATTCATTCGTACCGGCCGATATGTGTGAAAGAGTATGCCAAAATTTGACTCAGCGGATGGGCTACCTGAGACGCAGCCGCGGTCAACATTTGCATGAAATTATCTTTAAACATTAAATTGCAAGGTTCAAACTATCGATTCAAATAAATATTTCATTCATTTTTTCGAATTTTTTGTGTTTTTTTTTTAAAAAAAGTTCTAAACCTCTTAAAAAATCACCCTTTACCTTGGAGATATTTGTTCGACACTGAAGAGCCATGTGGGTGCAGTGGCTTAGTGGTTAAGTGGGTTGGACCACTAAGTGGGTTGGTCGCCGGCTCAAACCTCGACTTGTACCACCTGAAAGTTTTTATTTGCTGCCCCACCTCTTGCGAACGTCTGACAAACATCCAAGAGTAAGAAATGTCATGAGAAGCTTCTCAAAAATAAATTGCCGTTCGGAATTGGCATTAAACTGTAGGTCCCGCCGTTCGTGTCAAAAATATAACTTCGCACACACAATGGTTAGAGAAGCTAGGCTTTAGGTCCTGTATGGGCCGTTTACGTCTAATATTTATTTATTTATTTTATTTTTTCTTATACCTCGGAGATATATTTCCCCTCTTCCAGAGACCCCTCACGGGGTTATTCACCAGGAATTATGTTTGAGTGTCTATGCTCTGACTTCGGCCTTGGCAAGGAACTCCCTGTCAATTACTCTGGAAATTCCATTCCAGTTTCTTTAATGAATCTGAGAATGAGTAGTGAATCCATGGTTGGTAGATTCTTATCTTGAATTTGGTGCTTTCTCAAATATTTAAACCATTTTTAACTTTCTCGTATACATGAGTATACTAAAGAGAAAGTTATTGCGATCGTGCGGAAATTTCGAACTCAAACTGAGTATGAGGGATGATATTACAAAAAATTGGGTCCGCCAATGCCGTCCGTCAGTCTGCCTGTCTATCTGTCTGTCTGTCCGGGCGTCGTATGGCGAAACGGTTCGACGGATTTGCTTCAAAGTTCGTATATAAGGTTCTCAGGGTTAAATCTCGGGGCATCTTTTTAGTTTTTGCTTTATCGTTTGAATTAACGGTACCTGCCATACAATTTTTTTTTTTTTTTGCGAAAATCACTTATCACTATTTTGCTCAAAAGCGGTTTCAAGGATTTCGGTGTTTTTTCGTACTAAAGTTGTTTAGGATGGGGTCAAAAATTCTGCGTACTCAGTTTTTGGAAAAAAATCGATTAACGGTAATTTATAAAACTGGCAATATCTCGAAAACTAATAAATGGAATTTAAAAAAATTGTACAGTTATTTTTTTTTTACTATAAAGATGAACAAATTTGCATACTTCGATTTTTGGAATAATTTTTTTTTTCATATAACGATTTTCTTAAATTTAAATTAAATTCGTTTTTTCAAAAACGGCTCTAAAGATTTTGATAATTTTTTTTTGTATTTCGAACAATTATGTTAAAAGTGTCCAATGTGCGAAATTACATAAATTTCGTAGGTGCCGTTTTTGAGAAAATCAAATTTTTCAAAACCTAAAAAGTGATTTAAAAGAATTTCTCTCCAAAAATTTTCGATTAATTTTGCGATTCAAAAACGCATTTCATGTATCGAGAAAGTTTCTTATGACGCAGTCGTGCACTTTATTTGGATCAGTGGACCGTGGGATTCCAGTATGTGATCTGGAGTTTCTTAGGTCTCATTACAGAGACCCTTATTTGAAATACCGATTTCCCTTAGGTTAAAATTACAATTAGGATTCGTAAGTTGTTTTTGGTAAGACTGATGCATGCCTTAAGTCTCTTAAGATTATAGTCTCCTAAAAGTTTCTTGACTTGTCTTAGACCTTGGAGATTCTGAAAGTTTCTGTCCCTTTTTTGCTTTTCCGATTTCCTGAATCCTTGTTCGCTATCTCATTTCCAATAATGCCCACATGGCCTGAAATTCAGCAGACAGATACCCTACTTTTCTTGCCTAGTTTATTAAGGCTTTGTAGGCTCTCCCATACAAGTTGGAATTTAATGACAAAAGAGTCCAATGCCTTAATGGCTGCTTGACTATCTGACACTATTGCCATATTACAGTTTCTTTAGTTCTTTTTGGGGTTGAATCTAACTCATATTTCTATGGCACACATTTCCGCCTGCAAGATGTTGATACTTTTGCCAATGGATTCGTGGTGTTTTGTTCTTGGTCTTGGCTTCCTTCCTCATCGAACCGTCGTCAGTATAACACTTTATCGTGTGGTTATGCTCAGTCCATAAATTGTGGATTCATCGCTCCATTATTTTCTATGTTATCATCTCTGAGAATAGCTGAGAGTGGAAGCTTTCCGAGTAATGCGTGTCAATTCGAGAAACTCTCCCGTTGCTGCAGTTGGGAATGTACGCCAGTCTTTGCACCTTATGGTCTTGTTTTGACCAGATTTTTTCGTTATGCTCGCGCTACTGCGCCGCATGTGATCATTGGTCTTAATGATCCATTGCTTAATATTAGGGGTGCATCCCCCCTAGGCTCTTACATTTCATAAGGACATGGGTTGCCTTTCTGGTAGTTTCCGCGGTGTGTTTTTTTCCAGACGTACAGGGCCCAAATACTTTACTTCATTGAACTTTCTGAAGTTTTCTTTTTCTTACTATCGTAGTCTTAGCCGGATTGATATTGAGCGCAGTGGGGTATATATTCCTGAGTTGCTCTCAGACTCCGTTGTATGGTGTCGCAGAGAGTTTCTTTGAACTTTCCTCTGGCAATTAATACTATGTCATCGGCATATGCCTGACAACTGATGCCAAGAGTGGTTAACTTTTCCACTTTTCCAGAACTAGGCTCCACATTAAGGGTGATAGTACCCCTCCGTGTGGACATCCTCTTATAGTGTCCAAATTAAAAGTTCCAGTCGCTGTTTGTGTCTATGCTGATTGTAATCAAAGTTGAAAGCGTGCAATGCAATTCATTGAAAAAAAAAAGACTAATCAGGGCTGATGAAGAGCAAGTTTTTATTTTTGTTGCTGAACAAAAGGTTCTAGCAGAACTTCTAGAGATAGTATTTACAAATTTCAAGATTGAAAGTGCATCTAGGAAGACTTAAGACTTAGAAAATGCACGCAATTTAAGAGGAATTGTTTGAGAATCACAATAAAATAATGGAAAAAGTTAAACACATTAGGATATCATCGAGCTTTTAACTTTGCTCCGAAATGTAACACCCTCAACTCCGGCGAAAGTGTCAACCAACTCACCAATTCATCGGGAAATACTCTTCATACTCCACAGTTTAGGAAGCTGAACGTAAAAATAGAAGCGGTAATCGGAAACATGGAAGAGTTTTAGGAATTTTAATTTTAATTTTAAATTCATTTTTATTATTTTTTTCAATAAAAACTTACAGACTAGACAAAAATGATTAAATCTAACATAAAATTAACAGGATACTTATTCTAGGTTACTGGTCCTTATGCGGACGCTCTAAACTTAACTATATCACTTAATACTACTACCTTTCGGCCTTAATTAATAATAAATTTTATTGTTTTTTTCCATATATATTTTTTTTAACAAGAAAATTTTTTTAAAAAACTTGACATCTTTATTTTATTTTTAATTTTTGATTAAAACTAAAAACTAAAAACTACTTAAGACTATACATTAAAAACTTAAAATCTAACTTATGTTACTTAAAATTACAAAACTAATACTAAGTATAGTCGGAGGTTATGTGCACTCGCCGCCTCTTCGACAGAGACACCGAGTGCCCACCCCCAACACCGTTAGCAGCACCCAGCAGCCGCCAACAAAGCACACATGCGCCACTGAGAGCCGACTGACACCGAAATGCATCGGTCGACTCTCAAGAACACCACCCCTTGCAGCCGACATGCCCAGCACGGCAAACCTACTTAAAACTTAAATCTACTTAAAACTAAGAGGAGTTACCTTAAGGTAACGCACCGACCTGGAAAGGCATTCCTACCTCTTCCAATATTTCCTCCGCAAGCCACCAATATTTGGTGAATTGCATGTCCGTATCAATTAGAGTTTTAGGAATCCTATCCTGAGTATTCCTCACAGACATGTGAATACCAACATATAATATTGTTGGAGCTACTACAGTATATGACAGAGCTACGGGCAGATTTTGTGTCAATTGCAACGGAACAAGACATGAAATCCGCATACGTTATAAATAAGAAGTACATTTCCATCAAGAGAGATCTTAAGTCATCTGCATTAGGTAAGACCAGTGAAACATGAGAAACGAATCATTCAGAAACCAAATTGACACCCCTAAAGCTATCAAGTTTTAAGAGCTATATTTTGCTGATATAATTTCTACCACAACAAGCCACCGAAATATTAGAACATCTGAGTACTCAATTTGAAAATGATCTAATGACATTATTTCAACATCTATAATTATATTTGCGCCTGAGAGATAATAAGGACACGATATAACAATGAGAGAATGATTGAGTCAGAAGGAACCCAGTTAACAGCGAACTTTATAAAGGCAATCTCATAGACACAACGAAAGAAGGATTGTCATCGGACCATACTGAACCTAAAGCCTAGCTTCGTCAACCGCTGTGTGTGAATGCGGCAGCGAATAAACACTTTTAGGTTGCACGGATCGGATCTGAACTACTTTGTAGTCCAACGCACTTAACCACTAAACCCCTGCTTTCACAATATATAGAAGATCGCAACCTATTAAATATTTCCCCAAGAGTCTTAAATTTACAAATGTGCTACCAAATATGTAGGTACAACTTAAGGACCTTAGGATCTACATTCAACTCGTACAAGCTTCCCCACCAAACACCACCATCATTAGTGCTGGCTGCTGGCATGGACGTTTTTACTCAAACACACACACACACATGTATGACGACTAAGCTCCTATTTTGCTTCCCCTTATAATTTAATAATGAACACAAAAGGAGAACTTTATACACGAAACATTTTTAACAAAGTGTCGGTGTTGTACAAAGTGGCGGCATCCTTTGATCAGAACATATAAAATACTGTAGCCACGCCTCAAAAGGTAGATTAAACGAGATGGCGCTCAATACGCTATTCAACCTCCGTGTACACAACCCGCGCGCTCCAACGAAATAGCACCTAATGACCGCAATGCCCACTCTGCCATTGATGAGGAGCACACACATACCTATGCACACGCACATGTATGTTTGTTGGTGAGAATGCGCGCAATGCTTTTGGCTGCGCGCAGAGTGAACTACAAACAGTTTGGACCGGTATATTATTCTCTACTTCATCATCTTAATGTGCTATGGTCTTTTGGACTCTCTGCGTTGATCCGCCAGCATTTGTGGGGACATGCAGTGGGGCAGAGCAAAAGTAAAACCAAAAGCAAAGCACAACAAAAAAAAAAAAAAAACACACACACACAAAATCGAATCCAACAATAATGGTCATCATCATTAAAATGTGATCAAAGCAGTTCCAGGTCCGCGGAATCGTGTTCTTGAAGATTTACATTTTAAAGGATGAAAATAAAAAGGAACAGTTTTGTGTCGGCTAAGGAGTTTGGCTTTATTGCCGACATTTCTTATGTGTATTAACATGTGTCTTGTAAATTTTTGAATAAAAAAAAAAATTCGGGAAAGGACGTTTTATGACATATAGATAGGTAGGTACCTACCTACAGTTTAGTAGAACAGCAGCTCTGTTTAACGTTTTCATGGCTTTTAAAGATATGTTGGAAGTTTACAATGCAATTTACTTAGCGCACAGCTAGGTCTGCAATTAAATTTAAATACTTTATGAAGCCACTTTGGGAATAAGAGTAGGCAGTATGTATTTAGTAAAAATTTTAATAAACCCAAAAACATCTTTAGCGAGCTCGAATATAAGACAACAAATTTTATTTAACAATTCTACTAAAATTTCTGCAATTCTGAACATACTCAGAATCCCTTCTAGGAATATAATATATCTAGACTACACCACACCCCAACTGCTGTTCGACAAAAACTTCCAGATATCCATCCCCCCTAGATCCTTTTGGGAGGATGCCTTGCCGGAAGAAGAATCAATCCATTTTTACACGGACGGTTCAAAAACAAATGATGGAGTGGGTGGGGGTGTCTTCTCAGACAGGCTCAATCTCAGTCTCTCCTTCCGTCTTCCTAATCATTGTAGTGTTTTCCAGGCGGAAGTTATGGCGATAAAGGAAGTCTTGTCCTCGCTAAGAAAGAATGTGGTATCCGTAAAGGATATTCGTATCTTTTCGGACAGTCAGGCTGCCATCAAGTGTCTGGACTCTGTCTCTATTAACTCTTTAGTAGCCCTAGATTGCCGTTCATCTCTAAAGGAGATGGCTGAGCAGTTCAACATTCACCTTTGTTGGGTGCCGGGGCATAGGGACATTCCGGGTAACTGCAAGGCCGACGAACTCGCCAAACTTGGAACTACCCTCTCAATCTTGCCTGAAAAGGGCTCCTTAGGCACACCAGTTTCCACGTGCAAGCTCTTGTTTAAACTGGATGCATTAGAAAAAACTAATCACAGATGGACAAATGGTACTACTTGTCTGACAACGAAGCAGATTTGGCCTAGGCTGGATCTAAGACGCTCAAGGAGCTTGATTACCCTTAATCGATCGCACATTGGTGCTACAATTGGTGTCATAACTGGACACTGTTTGTTAGGCAGGCATGCAACAAGGCTTGGTGCCTATTCCAACGACTTCTGTAGGAGCTGTTTGGATGAGGAAGAGGAGGAGACTACTCTACACCTTCTCTGCGCATGCCCTGCTCTCTCTCGAAAGCGAAACCTCCATATGGGGGCCTTCTTCTATAATGATCTTAATGATCTAAACTCAACCGACCCAAAATGTCTCTCACGCTTTATTAGCACCTCAAAATGGTTCAACGTGTAGACAGGAATTTCAGATCCACGTGGTATCACAATGGACCTTATATTGGTCTAAGTGAGTCGGACTTCTATCTGACTGCCACTTCAACCTAACCTAACCTACTAAAATTTTGTTGGATTGTCAGTACTTGTTTTGCTTTTGGGTTTCCGTGCAAAAACCAAGAAGACCTTTGAAGTTCGTGCTGACTTTCTCCCTACGTGGTCGGAAAATATTTCCCTAAAAATGTCCGAAACACGCGATACTGCCTCACAATCACACAGTACGTCCTTAAATGCTTGCAGATCACGAGAGACAGCGTTTCCTGTGATGATTCCTTTTTTGTCCTATGCTTAATTTAATAACCGCCTAAATCTATAACGTCGAAAAACGGCTAGAGAGCCTTAGATACCCTTAAAGCTTTAACACTTTAGTTTGGCTATAGTACCCTTTATTATGCAGGTTTGATGTCAGCAACCTCACCATTTTCGAGGGGCCCTCCTCTTCTTACAAGCTAGTCCGTCGGTTCATTTCCATCAATATAGTAGTATCCTGTACTCAGCACAGTCTCACCCACTGTGAGACAGCCCCTGACTATATCAGAACAGTTGTTTGTTTATTCCATCGCTTTAAGTGTGCCATGGAACCCTGGCTATCGATGTAGATGGGGCGATATCTCTTTCGGATACATTGCATTAGCTCAGTAGTCTTTTAGGCACTCTTAGTCCTGGATCTTCTGCAAAGATACCAGAAGCTGTTCCTCCCTCTGTTTTCGAACCATCTGCAAAACTACCAATTTCGTTCGGCCTGATTATTGCCAATCCTCCCTCTCCGGATGTATTATATTATATACGGAATATCGAAGTCGACCAAGGAAGGCATTTCATCGGTTAAAATTAGACCATTTCGCGTCCGAAACTGCGGCTCTTGAAGTGACCCGCACCAGCAAGCTTTTTAATCTGTAAATCAAGCGTTTTTGGTTGCAGAAAGGTATTTAATGCTCTCGTTGGGGTTCGGAGAGCACCGGTAGTTGCTATACAAGTCGTTCTATAAAACGCCGCTAATTTTCAGTAGAACTTTCTTTTTTGTTGCTTTCCACCATCTTAGGGGAAAATAGCAGAATTTAGGCCGCTTCAGTAATTTCCAATTCAGTTCAGATTCTAATTCAGTTTTTGGTTTCGAATTACGCCCAGATACTTCGAACTCCGTTAAGTTTTGTGAGTTTGATCTTATATTTTCTGGTAAAAAAGAACCAGTTCAGTTTTCGAAGCGTTGGCATTGAGACCGTAGCCTTTTCCCCAGGTGCTACTCGTCTTCAGAGCGAGATTCCATAAATCTCGATTAAAATATTTAAGTATTTTTCCTGCCGGATTATGACCACGTCATCTGCAAAATGTCCTTTCCCTTATACTCTTTGTCACTGGAATATCACAACGGACAAAGTATCAGAGTTTAGTGAAAGAGAGTCGTTCGCTGAAAGACGGTGTGCTCGCAGACGCTTCTATCTAACCAAACCTAAAGGTGCGATCAGACAGTCATCCAAACTTGTCATCCGGATGACATGCTGACGTCAGAAAACTTCTTTTTTTTTCAGACGGGATAACGACTTTAGGATAAATTCTACGTCATAATGACGTCAGGCTGTCATCCGGATGACAAGTTTGGATGACCGCATGATCGCACCTTAACAAAACATTTTCATTCTTTCAGCGCTGCATAGAATTTATTAATAACGTTGGCCTCGTCTTTGATGACTATTTTCTACTTAATACCTCATAAGCTATATTTAATTGAAACCGGTTTAAGTAAAGCGGGACAATGCAAAAAATGAGTACCACGCACTGTTAGAAGAAAAAATGCCGTAAAAAAAAAACTAAAAATTTCTTGTGAACTTAATTGAACTTATTGAGCTCCTAAAATCTATGTATTTGATGTGACACTAATCAATGCGATATCAGGGGTGAAGTGTGTTCTATATTTACTTAAGTCTCTTAAGGGAATATTTTAATACCTGTAATATTTCATCACCTTTTGCTTTCCTACAACAACATTAGGTTTATGTTCCGGCGAACTAGAGTTGTCTCTTCCTCTTGCCACTAACATACGTCCCTTTCGACACGTTGTGATTGACATTATTACATAGCAGTTAGTACTTTGACCACGAAGTCTTCGATTTGAGTGAAAAGTTGTTTGCTGTCATTGCGAGAGTAGGACAAACCTACAAGAATTTAGAATCAGCAAAGCAGCTTCATCATTTGGTGTGCTCAAGAACATATTCAAAACTTACTATGCATCACAATATGGAGACCATACTTCACCGTTTAAACTGAATTGGGGTAGACTCCATAACATTACAACTTTCTAAAGTCTGAAATTGCAAAGATTGTTGTTGATTTTGAAACAGCTTCTTTCAAAACATTAATTGACTGCCAAAGTTTTCTCAGAATTATTTTCATACTATGTTTGGGAGAATTTTCCCAGTTTTGTAAATACCCCAATGTTAATACCCTCTACTAATACATAGGTAAAAAGGAATCAAAGTAACTAAATTCTGTACTTTTGCTTAACTATCTCATTTAGTCAAGCCGAAGCCTTAAGCTTTCAATGTAAATAAGTCTTTTATTTCCCAGTCAACACAACTTGCTTAAAATTAGGTCGTTCACTTTCTCAGCCTTACATAATTGCAATTAAGTCGATATTATTTAAACTGAATTTAGTGAAGCATAAGAACAAATTTCTCATAAATTAATTGGCATGGAAGCATGTAGGAATATACTTCTGTTCATTTTCGTCCTCTCTGTTACTTTCTTGCCCACCTCTAGTATTCCTCAAGGCAGCTTTCTAGGTCCCGTTCTTTTCACTCCCTATCTCGTAAAGGTCATTGCATTTTTCTCCCTGTCACACTACGCAGACGATATTTCTTAACCCTCACACGTTCTCTATTAACCAGGATTAATATGAGCATTGGGACCTAGTGCCTAAATATTTGATACATTTTGAAACACTGAAAAAAATAAAATTTATTTTTCCCATGATTAATGGGATTTTTTTTTAAATTTCCCCATACTAATGGGGGATTCCCCTTGAAGTGTTAAATAGTAGATAAGAATTAAGCAGTAGGCAGGAAGTAAGAATTTCGTTTTTGTAAACAGAAATCCCATAAAAACACAAATGGAATAATAATATTAACCGGGTTTGATAAGGTAGTGATTAAGGGGCAAGAATTGTCGCCCATGTGAGGGTTAAGGAATAATTAAACTGCTTGCCAAGTGTTGTGACAGATTTCAATGTCAATATAGGATCATATGACAGCGAAATGGTCATTTTACGTTCACTTGGCATGCATACAACCCAACCTTTCTTCATCCCTAACTTTTACAAGGTTAATAGCTACCATTATATGAGCAGAGACTTCTTCTTTTCTAACGGGTGATCCAAGTAGAGATACTTTTTTCAATAGTATTTTTTGACAGATCACGTGTGAGTCGTGTCATGCTGTCATGTTATTTTTGTTTAGTATTGTTTGGCATTTTATAATGGAAAGACTTACGCGTGAACAACGTTTACAAATTGTTCAACTTTATTATGAAAATTCACGTTCTGTGAGGAATGTGTTTCGTGCACTTCGCTCAACTTATGGTCAACATAATCGGCCTCCTGAGCATACTATTCGCAACACCATCACCCATTTTGAGACCCAGCATTCATTATTGGATAATATTCGACCGAATAGACCATGTAGCTGAGAGTGTACACAAAGACCGTAGAGAGTCGATTCGGCGCCGTTCGCAGCAACTCGGACTGACGTATGGAACGACTTGGCGCTTAAATTGAAAGCGTACAATATACAGCTTGTGCAACAACTGAAGCCGCTCGACCTTCCCAAGCGACATCGCTTCGCTCTATGGGCTCTTGAAAAGTTCCAAGAAGATCCGACGTTTTCGAGGCAAATTTTGTTTAGCGATGAGGCCCATTTCTGGCTCAATGGGTATGCAAACAAACAAAATTGCCGCATTTGGGACGAAGAGCAACCTGAAGAGATTGAAGAACTGCCACTTCATCCAGAAAAAACAACGGTTTGGTGTGGTTTGTGGGCCGGTGGAATCATCGGTCCATATTTCTTTAAAAATTATGCCGGTGCGAACGTAACCGTCAATGGCGACCGTTATCGTGCCATGATAACCGACTATTTGATGCATGAAATTAAAGCTCGTGATCTCGGCGACATTTGGTTTCAGTAAGACGGCGCCACTTCCCACACATCGCATCAATCAATGGACTTATTGAGAGAACATTTCGGTGAGCACATAATTTCACGTTTTGGGCCGGTCGATTGGCCACCAAGATCGTGTGATATCAGCATCCGTTAGACTTTTTCCTGTGGGGATATGTAAAGTCAAAAGCTTATGCCGACAAACCCGCTTCGATTCAGGCCTTGGAGGAAAACATCACGCGTGTCACGCTCGAACGAGTGATCGAAAATTGGACTCAACGGATGGACCGTCTGCGACGTAGCAACGGCCAACATTTGATAGACATAATCTTCAAAAAATAAATGCCAAAGAATGTTCTTTTAAATGATAATAAACATTCTCCATTAAATTTAAATTTTCTGTGTTTTTTTCTTTAAAAAAGTAGGGAACACCGAAATGGATCACCCTTTAGTTCCAACAAAGCCATCCTCTGTAAGCTATTGATGGCTAACGCTTACCTCGCCGCTTTTGATTACTACTGTAGCAATCCTCGCCCGTTCACCTTTACCCAATTTCTTAAATTATAGTAGTTTAGCCTTACACTCTGAATAAGGAGAGAGAAATATCCTCACGTCGGATTTACTTAAAATACGTTTTTGGAAAAATAGAATTTAATGAATCATTCATCTTTTTTATCTAAAACTGCTGGCAGCATATAAGTAATATAAAATAAAATTAAGATAATTTAAGAGCAGTGATATCACTTGTTCTCAGGTACCCATCAAAACATTTTCTAAGACGTTGTGGGACAGCGATTGAGTTCGGTTCCTTTACAACAATTTTTTTCAAATCAACCCTTTCCAGGGACGAAAAAAGGTGTACATTAGGATACCATAAGATCACAAAATAAAGTGCACGATCTCGCAACATGAAATGCATTTTTAAATTGCCTCAAAAAAAAACAAAAAAAAAAAACCGGCAGAGCCGTTTTTAGAAAACGAATTTAATTCAAATTTAAGAAAATCGTTATAAGAAAAAATTAAAAAAAAATTATTTTAAAAACCGAAGTATGTATGCAAATTTGTTCAACTTTATAGTATCAGAAAAACAGTTATTTTTTTTAGAGTTCCCTTTATTAGTTTTCGAGATATCGGCAGTTTTCTAAATTAAACCGTTAATCAATTTTATTTAAAAAACTGAGTAGGCAGTATTTTTGATCCCATCCCAAGTATCCTTAGTACAATAAATTACAAAAATCTTCGAAATCATTTTTTAGGAAAATAGAAAGATTTTTACAAAAAAAATTGTATAGCAGGTACCGTTGTTTTAAACAATAAAACAAAAAATAAAAAGCTGCCCAAATATAGAACCCCAACAGTCTTCTATACGAACTTTGAATCAAATTCGTCGAACCGTTTCGCCACATGCCGCCCGCCGGACATACAGACAGACCGACGGACGGCTTTGGCGGACCCACTTTTTTGGACATCTCTAGCGTTTTCCAGGCGGAGATAGCTGCCATTATCCAGGCTGCAGCCAAACTGAGAAGGCACTGCATTGCAAAACAGGACGATCACCATCTACTCTGATAGTCAAGCGGCCATAAAAGCCATGAAATCAGATCAAGTCGCTAAACGAGTTATCAGCTGTCAACACATTAACCCTGTGCTGGGTGCCAGGACACACTGACATCCCGGGAAACGAGGAAGCGGACAAGCTTGCAAGAACAGGGTCAGAAATGAATGCATCACTGGCACTTGACTCAGTAAGAACACCGCTTAGCACCATCGCACGCAAAATCGACACCGAGTCCTTGAGTAGAACTAACCCACGTTGGGCACAACTCGATACGTTCAGACATACAAAAGAGCTATGGCCAGCTGTCAACAAAATGAGATCAAAATGCGTGATCGGGTTAAACCGCAAGGATATCCGAGTACTTACAGGAGTCCTTACGGGTCACTGCGCTGTGGGTCTGCATGCGGAAAGGTTGGGCATACTGCACAACGACTACTGCAGAAGCTGCAGGGACGTTGAAGAAATAGAGTCTGTTCGTCACCTGCTTTGCCCAGCCTTAAATATAATAAGGCTTACGACCCTAGGCAGATAATTTTATGATGACCTGGAGGATGTGGGCAAAGCCGAGCTAAAGACCTACTCAGATTTTTTTTTTTTTTTTATTTTATTAAATTAATCTACAAACCGCTTAAAGCTAACAGATATTTGAGGTATAAAAATGAATTAAATAAAGTAAATATCCAAAAGCATTGCCTTAAATTTATCTCTAGATACACATAAGTCAATATTACTGCAAGCTTCATTGAAAGATATAATTGCTCTAGATAAAGGTTCGTTACTCCCATATTTAGTTCTGTGCGCGTTTTGAAAAAGAAAATCTCTAGATCTTAGTAATCTAGCAGGTACATAGATAGGTATCATTGAAAGAATGGGTGGACATTTGATATTATAACTTAATATATCTCTTACAAACATTACATCATGAATAGTTCGCCTCGATTTCAATGATTTAATTCCAAGTAATTGGCATCTGGCTGAATATTCTGGGCGGAAATTCCAACGCATTTTGAAAAATATTAGTCTCGTAAAACGTCTTTGAATTCTTTCGGTGCGATCGGAGTGAGTATTAAACGCAGGATTCCAAATGACATCGGCATACTCAAGAAGCGATCATACCAAGGAGAAATATAAAAATAAGAGGGCATATGGATCTTTAAAATCTTTACAGTTCCTGTTAATAAAACCGATGGCAGAATTCGCTTTCAAGACAATATAGTCAATATGATTTTTGAAACAAAATTTTGAATCGAGAACAACGCCTAAATCTTTGATTTTATCAACCCTACAAAGTAGATTAGAGTCAATGACGTAATCAAATTGCGAAATCGAGATCAATTTTGTAGAAGGTTATCACATTACACTTCTTTATGTTAAGCTTTAAATCATTGAGGTTACACCATTCTGAAATAGAATTTAGATCTGACTGAACTAGGCGGCAGTCATCCATGCTTTAAATTTTTAGATACAGTTTTAGATCATCGGCGTATAATAGACATTGGCAGTGCTTGATAGCCAAAGTTATATCATTGATAAAAATTGTGAAGAGCAATGGACCTAAGTGGCTGCCTTGGGGAACCCCAGATGTGCATTGAATCGATCTGGAGCAAACAGTGCCTATGCGTACTTTTTGTGTTCTCCCAACAAGATAAGACGATAACCATGATAAAATCTTCGAGTGAAAACCAAAAAGTTCAAGCTTTTTCAATAATGTTGCATGATTTACTGAATCAAAGGCTTTACTGAAGTCGGTATAAACTGTATCGACTTGATATTTGTTCTCAATAGCGTTGATAACATACGATGAGAAAAGTGCCAAGTTAGTGGTAGTAGACCTACCGGAAATGAAACCGTGTTGAGCAACTGATAAGAAGAACTCTTTGGTGAGGAACTCAAGTTTGTTTTTGATAATGCTTTCAAAAACCTTAGGAATTGCGGATAACTTGCAAATTCCCCTATAGTTTTCGACATTATTTTTAGGTCCAGACTTAAAGATAGGAACAAGGAATGAAGTCTTCCATTCTTGAAGGAAGATACCCTCAGAAAGTGAATGGTTAGAAATATTAAGCAAAGGGAAGCAGAGAGAGTCACAACAGTAACTAAGAATTATAGTTGGGATGCCATCAGCATTTACTGTTATATGTGACGTTACTTTCAATATTCATGATGTAAACCTTGTAAAGAAATTGTATACAATTTGTACACAAATCGGGTTGGATTTAAGAGAGCGTCACTTTGTGCACATACCAGCGGGTGTCTTCTTATATATTTTCAGGTGTTTTTCAAGTTCGGGGAGAGGTACCCAGATGGACACAATGGACACAATGGACCCAACTGGACATCCACCAACCTACCCTACCCTTGGACTTCTCTATAGTCGTAACTCCCTGCAGTTAGGAATTCAGCCTTTGTATTGGCACATGAATAAGGTTGCTCCCCTTGATCATATACGAGAAAGTTACAAAATGTCGCGGGTAACTCACCGAAACCTTCCACAAACAAATACACTCATTAAATTCCCACTGTTCAGTTTTTAATAGAAACAAAAATTTGAATTATTTAAATGATCCTTCATCAGATTAACCAAACTTAGTCTACCATCACTCTTCAAACTAGTAAATGCCATTCCTAAGGAGGCAGCATGCAATTCGCATCAATCACCGCTTAATGGCTCTTTTGGAATTTTTCAACGCATATCACAAGAGCTTGTAGGTAGGTATACCTAGGTGTGCTAAAACTAGCAGCCCACACTTCAGCCATTCTGCCACCTGCAGGTGATGATTGCTCTTCTCCCTTTCAATTCCATTCACACCACGCACGATATAAAATATTTCTTCTCCGAGACACACATTTCATCTTGATCTCACATTTCTGTCACGGTCACCTCACTCGCCATTGTGATGATATAAAAGTGTGAAAAACATCACTCCTCGGTCTCTTCTCTTCGCTGGTGGCACTACCGGTCTGATTCCATGGTGTTCATAATAATAGTTGGCTCATTGTCGTGGGACAATAGCTGACGTCTGGCTAACAGCCTATTCATTGTTGTTGCACTGCACGCATATGCATTGTTCAGAAGTTTTTGTTGTTTTTTTTTTTTTTTGTTTTTTGTTGCCCACTCAAGTCACACAAAAGCCTAAATGATGACCGGACTGCGCGAACACAATGATGATGATGATGTATTCGATGGAAATTAGTCCTTCGGTGTGCTGCTGCTGCTGCTGCTGCTGCTCCAGCAAATGATCTGGATGCTAAGTCGAACAAAGTCTTCAAATTGAGTGGAACTAATCAATTGTGAGTAGAAATGTAACCGAAAATCTCTATCCACGAGATGGAAGATGCATTAAATTTTTGGGTGTGGAGATCACTCTATTACTCTAGATTAGTGCCTGTGCCTGTCTATGGCTAGACACTTGGAATGCAGGTGCTTAGCGATATGCGTGGTTCCATATTTTAGCGACTCATAAATCCTTGGCTTCCGTCCGTCATCATCGTCGTCGTCGTTTTTGCCGTCGTCATCAGAGGTTAGCTATAAGTGCGGTAACCGACTCTAGCTACTGCAGTACTCAGTCGTTAGTAGTCAGTGCTCAAAATTTGGTTTACGACTGGCACTTCTCAAGTGCAGGCCGAGTGCTGGCGTCTGTCTCGATCGTCAATTGAAGTCATCCGCCGACGAAATCTCATTAAATCATATCGCGGCACATTGCACTCGATCTAATTGTGTTTTATGATGTTTATTTACCCAAATCGGCTGTGTTTGGATGTAATTAAGGATAATTAGGACTAAAGTACTTGAGATGCGACTCTTTATGATGTTGCGGGATTTGTTTGATGGTAATGCGCGGCTGATAGGATTTAAATGTTTCCTAGATGCAACTGAAGAGCTAATCTGCGTGGCTTTCATTCAATGAATATAAATTGCTTAGCCATTAGCTCGTTAAATCTGAAGTTGATATGGTGCATATGGTTATTGAAATTGAATTGCAAAGGATGCGTTTAGTTCTCGGCACATTGAATTAACTTTAACGACGTTAGAATGTGCTTGTTGGCCACTTATTGATGGAATTATGCTGATGTCAGAAATGTGTACGTCTTTCGCTGCAGTTCAACAGATGTAATTGTAATTAGGTTCTCTAGATATATAGTTTGCCGCAGTAACAACCTGTATGGACAGTAATTAATATAAGAAATATAAGCGGGTCTGCGATAGAGATTGCTCGTAGACGCATGGAATATGGAAAACTTGTTATTATTATTGGGAGTTTTTGTAATTTTTTTTGTTTATTTAAATACAAATTAAATAAATCTGACTTTCCAGAATGACTTATTACCCTATTTCGATTAGCTTACAGGCAAAAGTCCTCCGAAATCAATAGCGAGTGACTGCAGAATATCAAACCATCTTCTACAGCTTTACCGTTTTTATTTTTGACATCGCCACCAACATTTTGACGTGTCAGCTTATTTTGTTAATTAAATGTTAATTAAGTGAAGGATCTTGTCAACAGTTAATATGTGGATGTGATACGGATGTGAACAAATAAAAATGCATTTTGGCGGATTTCCCTAAGTGCCTATTGTGTTATATCGTGATAAAGTACAACGTATCTTCTTCTTACCGGCTCCACCGGTAAGTAACATTCGTGGCTTAAGAGCGAATCTTTTTTCTCTGTACGCCCATGTTTCCCAAAACAAACCAGCTGTTTTGGCACTGAGTGAAACTCAAGTTAGCGTTGATTCTGATTCATCGGAATTTAGTCTACCTGGTTACAACTTAGTGCCATTATTCTTTCCCCATCGTGGTCTCGCCGTTTTTATACGTAGTGATATAGCCTACCAACTTCAACCACAATACGGCCAATGTTCCAATCCGGAATTTAATTTTATTTGGCTATAATTCCACGTCCGTAGGCAATTAATCCACTACTGTTTCATTTATAGAAGCCCAAACTTGGACCGTAATCTTACTTTTAACGAGTTTGATGAGTTGTCCGATTCCATTACACGAATTGTAACCCTTTATCCTCACACTGAAATCGTTGTTGCGGGCGATTTCAATGTTCACAATTCGAGCCGACACGAATTCCGGACATTAGTAGTCAAACCGCCAACACACTGGACTTGTTTCTCACCTCTCACCCAGATAAGTACACCATAAATGTATTATCGCCTCTAGGTTCGTCAGACCACTGTGTTATATCGGCCAATTTCTCGTACTCCAATCACAAAGTTAAAGAACAAGCTCCTAAAAGAACCGTATGGCAATACGAGTAAGCCAAATGGGAAGAATTAAACGGTTTCTTTACGAATTTTAACTGGTCGCTATGCTTCCTCGATGGCGATGTGGTGAACGCATGGTGTGACTTGAGCTGCAAAGAGGCTGTCAGGTTAAAAGAGGTGAGCTTTCGGTCTTATAAGGCCAACCCAACTGAGGAAAACCGAACAAAGTTTAAACGAGCGAGAAATGACTGCAATGCCCACATTAATCGTGTGAAATTCTCCTACGACCAAAAGTTGAGGCAAAAAATACTACAAAGTCGCACCGGTAGTAAAAACTTTTGGTCGTTTGTTAGGAATATTAAAAATTCGGCCTCGTCATCTATCCCGACACTCATTTACAATGGCACTCCAGCTGTCAGCTCTTCGGATAAAGCCAATCTGCTTGCTGCTCATTTTGCAGCTAGCTCAACGCTACCAGATTGTGCTTTATCTCCCCCTGTACTCGAGCGCGTAGAATATACTATGGGACCAATTCATTTTCGCACTCGTACAGTGGCAAGAGTTCTTCGAGATCTCAACGTACATAAATCCGCTGGTCCAGATGGTGTTTCCTGGTATTTCGCCTATCGTTCTGAAGAGGTGTTCTTCCACGCTGGCAAAACCACTGCGTAAGCTTTTCTATCTGTCCTATTCTTCAGGGCTCTTTCCGAGAAGATGGAAAACAGCATTTGTCCAGCTTGTCCCAAAAAAAGGCGAATCTTCCTCTCCCTCCTCCTACCGACCAATTGCACTTACGTCCCTTCTTTCCAAGGTCATGGAAACGCTGATAAACCGTCAGCTTATGAAATATCTCGAATCCCGAAAACTTCTTTATGACTGGCAGTACGGTTTTCGCAGCAACAGGTCCACTGGTGATTTGATGACATATCTAACCGAAAAGTGGAACCAATCTATTCACCGTGGTGGTGAAAGTAAGGTCGTTGCGCTTGATATTTCGAAGGCATTTGACAGAGTTTGGCACCAAGCTCTTTTGTCGAAAATGCGTGCATTTGGAATCGATGATACTTTTATTCAATGGATTAGAAATTACCTTTCGGACCGTTCAATTCAAGTTGTTTTGGACGGTTTCAAGTCTGCAACTTACCAAATAAATGCTGGTGTTCCCCAAGGCTCCGTTTTGTCTCTGACTCTCTTTCTCATTTTTATGAATGACCCCCTGTCTGTCGCTTTTAATCCAATCCATTCCTTTGCTGATGACAGTACCCTCAGCTTTACATATTCGTTTCCTGGGCAACGCCCCTCATCTTTGGGCATGGAACTAAAACGGAAACGTATGTTAAGCTCATTAAATTCCGATCTTGACAGCATTCTTATGTGGGGTAAAACCAATAGAGTGGAATTTAATGCTTCCAAAACACAATGTTGTCTTCTGTCATTAAAGCGAAACCTCAATACTTTGCCATTATCCATGAATGGCACTTGCATCGCTGAATCCGAAAGACTTTCTATTCTCGGTATGTGTGTTAATGACAACCTTCGTTGGAATGACCACATATTCGATGTCGCCAAGAACGCTTCGAAGTGTCTAGGCTTCCTAAAGCGATGCAAGAAATATTTTACCCCTTCTGATCTGGCTAGAATCTAAAAGGCGTTTATTCGCCCAAAACTTGAGTGCAACGCTCATATCTTGTCCGGGGAACCAATTACATATTTGGAGCTACTTGACAGGATTCAAAAACGCGCGATAAATCTTATTGGCGACCGAGATATTGCGAATTCGCTTGACCCTCTTAGTCATCGTCGTAATGTTTCCTGCCTATCGTTGTTCTATCGATACTACCATCACAAGTGCTCAAACGAAATAGCCAGTTGCATTCATCCCCCTCCAACACTTCAACCGTAATACTCGCCACGCGAGGAATGCTCATCAGTTCACCCTAAAGCCTATATTCGGTCGAACAGTGAAATTTAAGGATTCGTTCCTCTGCCGTACAACACGAATGTGGAATGCTCTGCCTCACTCTGTTCTTCCTGACCATTACAACTTACAAACATTTAAAATCAATGTGCATCGGTTTCTCATCCTTTCTTCTAATCCCTAATTTCCTTCACGCCCGTGCTGTGTTACTATAACATTATAAGGGTGCTAACAATCCCTTTTGCACGTGCAAATTATTAAAAAAAAAAAAAAGGTTTGAAACGGTTTGAAAGCTCTCCCGCCGTTAATTTCAAAGATAAGGACGATTCTTACCTTTAGCCGAGTAACTGCTTGTTGTTAATGAATGAACTTGAAATAGTAAGCTAGCTAGGTTTTGGGATTACTGAGCTGCATTAATAAATTTTATATAAAATCTGTAACTAATTTTCATTGAAATATATACTTTATATCTTGTTGAAGCCTGCTGATAGGTTTGGTAAGGCTCCACCGGCAGAATAAGGCCAACACACTTCGACCAAAATAAGGTTTGTGATACCATACTGATCTAAAATGGCTTATATCCTACTCCTTGAACCGGTAGAAGCTTTTTATGTGGCGAGAGGACTACCAATTTGAACATTTGAAAGATTTTCAATATTATTATTCATCATGGCAAAAAGTTAGTGCAGAGAATTTGCGAAGAAGAGAGATAGGTTACTCATCTTTCTCGTCTAATGAGTTTATGCACAAATCGTTTGAGTATTCGCTTAAATCTTGTTGCTGTGACTGTCCAAGAAGACACTCATATCTCTCTCCGATGTAAAGTTTCTTTTAAGCCAAGACAAGACTACTTTTAGTACCTACCATAACTTTCGTCTGAAATGCACGGATTATGGTGCTTTAGCTTTTTATCTAAAATCCCACCTTCACCTATCGTCGATCTATAAGTGTAAAAGTGGATCGCTCCATCCTTCAGGACGACACCTTCTCTAAAAGTGATCTAGAGGGAATGGTGCCCTGAAAGCTTCTGCCGAACTGAGGTGGTGGTACATTTTAGTGGATGTTTTTTTGGCAAGGTCCCTGAATGTCTTTAGTATGGCGAAGTTATTAAAATCTTTCTGGGGCCAATGGAAGATTGCATTGAGGCAAGTACCCGTACCAGCAAGGTAAGAAAGAAGCTATATGTAGGTCCTTCCGTCAAGCCTTTTGATCAGACATAGTTTATTTTAGTTTTAAGCTTCGCTCCCAGCGTGCCTTAGTGGATTCTTTCACGGCTATGGAAGAACAGGCGAAACTAATTGACGTTGAAGTCAATGAGCACAAGACAAAATATATGCTATCAACAAACAAACAATCATCTGTTCACCGGACTAGCACAAAATGTCACTATTGATAGCAGCAACTTCGAGGCAGTTAAGGAGTCCAGCTTTCTCGTTGTAAACATCAACTACACGAATGTCATCTTGGTGGAGATCCGGCGATGAATTAGCCTAGGAAACAAACAAATGGGTTCAAAACTCCTAACTCGAAGGACAAAGTGCATGCTTTACAGAACCCTTATTCTGCCGGTTCTGCTATATGGCGCCGAGTGCTGGACGGTAAGCAGAAAAGGAGAGGTAATACTGGGCTTCTTCGAAAGAAAAATTCTGCGGCGAAACTATTTGGTCCTGTGTGCGAGGAGGTCGAATGGAGGAGAAGATATAACCGCGAGCTCCATGAGCTGTACCAAGATGTGGATGTAGTCCGAAAAGCCAAAAACCGTGGACTACACTGTCTCGGCCACATCAAGCGAATGGACAACAATGCACCGGACAAGAGGATCTTCGAAATTCTGCTACCAGTTTCGAGATGACAAGAAGACCGAACCTCCATTTTAAAGACCAAGCCATCGCGGATGCCTGAGCGCTTGGTTTGGACAACTGGAAGCAGAGGATGAAAGCCAGCCGTGTCTCAGACAGGGACCCTTCACGGGTCGGAAGCTGGATTCCCTCGTGTACGTGAACCCACAATATTTTAGTTATTTGTTTTGGCACTCAGATTTTGGAGTCAATGAATTGACTAGCCGTGAGTATATATATATTAGCGCCTTTTATGCATGAGTTATATTTATATGGGGTTTGCGCATTCTTCTATGGAATGGAGCTCGGCCTGGAATACGAAGGAATTTTTTCCCATAGGTATTGGCCCCTTCAAGCACTAGTGCTAGATAAAGATCACTGCCATCGAAAATCTACGAAGCTATTAAAATACGGTGACGTGAAATAACGCCAATCGAAATAAAGCTAAATTCAAAATTGGGCAATATTTCTCTTTCAGAAACGAAATAGAACCAATTTGAATTTATTTCACTATGCAAAACCAAATAAGGCCAACAAAAATTGTAATCTAAAATTTTTCAATACTTCGTTTTCGACATGAAAATAATCATGGCAATCATGCCAAATATTTGGGCTCTAGGAAATAAAGCACTAAGAAATAAAGCCCCGAAGTAAGAACGAAATAAGACCACAACATTTTAAAATGGAAATAATAGAAAAATGAAATAACGGCCCAAAAGTTGGTATTATTTCCACATCAACATTCCACATCCCATTGAAAGTTATTTAAATTATTATGAATCGTCGGTCGCCGTGCGAAGTTGGGTATATGCAAACAAATTATAAACAAAGTTTGCATATAGCCAACTTCGCGCCTACTCCAATTATAACAGTGAAACGAAGATGGTAGGACACATCTTTTTTATTTTCCTAACTTTCAGATATATTCTATTATTCTGTACGAAAATTAAAACGAAATAAAGCCAAACTAGGAATTTGGCCTTATATCGATTTTGTAATGGAAATAATGCCAAATTTTTTGGGGTTATTTCACGTCACCTTAAAATATATGCTGGAAACTTAAAAAAGGGCAACTAATTTTGACAAAGGCACAGCTCTTTTAAAAATTGATTAAAAAACTATAAAAATTGACAGTTCCTTTATTTATTCTGCGCGTAGTCTAATTCTACTGAGCTCTATTCCACTTCTCCTAATAACTTCACTTACCTATGTCATGTAGAATTACCAGTAATGGCTTGCGTTTTATGGACCTTTCCGAGTTTGTTGTACTAAATTTAAAGAAAAGAGATAACGCTGAATCAAGCCCCGAACACAGACAATTAGTGGTAGGAATGCATAAAACCGATGTAACGGTTGATCCAAGTAGAGATACTTTTTTCAATAGCCTTTTTTGACAGATCACGTGTGAGTCGTGTCATGCTGTCATGTTATTTTTGTTTAGTATTGTTTGGCATTTCATAATGGAAAGACTTACGCGTGAACAACGTTTACAAATTGTTCAACTTTATTATGAAAATTCACGTTCTGTGAGGAATGTGTTTCGAGCACTTCGCTCAACTTATGGTCAACATAATCGGCCTACTGAGCGTACTATTCGCAACACCATCACCCATTTTGAGACTCAGCATTCATTATTGGATAATATTCAACCGAATAGACCACGTCCAGCACGCTGTGAAGAGTGTACACGAAGACCGTAGAGAGTCGATTCGGCACTGTTCGCAGCAACTCGGACTGACGTATGGAACGACTTGCCGCGTTTTACGTCAAGATCTTAATTTGAAAGCGTACAAAATACAGCATGTGCAACAACTGAAGCCGCTCGACCTTCCCAAGCGACATCGCTTCGCTCTATGGGCTCTTGAAAAGTTCCAAGAAGATCCGACGTTTTCGAGGCAAATTTTGTTTAGCGATGAGGCCCATTTCTGGCTCAATGGGTATGTAAACAAACAAAATTGCCGCATTTGGGGCGAAGAGCAACCTGAAGAGATTGAAGAACTGCCACTCATCCAGAAAAAACAACGGTTTGGTGTGGTTTGTGGGCCGGTGGAATCATCGGTCCATATTTCTTTAAAAATTATGCCGGTGCGAACGTAACCGTCAATGGCGACCGTTATCGTGCCATGATAACCGACTATTTGATGCCTGAAATTGAAGCTCGTGATCTCGGCGACATTTGGTTTCAGCAAGACGGCGCCACTTCCCACACATCGCATCAATCAATGGACTTATTGAGAGAACATTTCGGTGAGCACATAATTTCACCAAGATCGTGTGATATCACACCGTTAGACTTTTTCCTGTGGGGATATGTAAAGTCAAAAGCTTATGCTGACAAACCCGCTTCGATTCAGGCCTTGGAGGAAAACATCACGCGTGTCATTCGCTAGTTACCAGTCTTAAATGCTCGAACGAGTGATCGAAAATTGGACTCAACGGATGGACCATATGCGACGTAGCAACGGCCAACATTTGATAGACATAATCTTCAAAAAATAAATGCCAAAGAATGTTCTTTCAAATGATAATAAACATTCTCCATTAAATTTGAATTTTCTGTGTTTTTTTCTTTAAAAAAGTAGGGAACCTCGAAATGGATCACCCTTTACTTCCACTTTTCTAGATTAGAGTACCGGCCACCTCCATCTCTAAACATCATTATTTTGGATTTCTGCAGGTTGACTGTTAGATTCCAACTTCTACAGTAAACGTCGAGTCTGTTAATCATTAGTTGAAGACCGTTCACAGAATCACTTAGGAAGACGATGTCGTCTGCCTACATCAAAGCTGGAATTATTACTCCGTTATAGTTTATCCCACCGCGTACAGCATCAGTGATATCATTCATATACAGAATGAAGAGTAATTCCCATTAATGTCTCAAATTCTTCAGAAATTAGATCTACATCCCACACAAGTGCAACTTTCATACAGTGCTTTCAAAATACGAATGATTTTGGTTGATACTCCAATTCTGAACATCTTGAGATATCGTGTCGAATGCTGCACGAAAATCAACAAAAAAGGCATACAGTTTCTTGTGTTTTTCTTTATATGAGGCAGCGATGTTGGTAAGTGCAAATATTTGGTCGATCGTGGAGTAACCATTTCTAAACCCAGCTTAGAATTCTGTAAGAATTTCCTTTCTTTTACCCATTCACTCAGCCTTTTGTATATTAAAGCCGAAAACAACTTGGCTGAAGTGTTCAAAAACGAAATACTCCTGAAGTTTGCTGGGTCTTTGTAGTCACCCTTTTTGTGCAGCGGAACAATTATAGATTTTTTGAACATATCTGGAACCTGAACGGTGTCGAAGATCCGGTTGAATTCTACTGTAAGTGATAGGAGAGACTCGTTAGTGGAGTTTTTATCGAACTCAAATGGAATTCGATCATTTCCTGGCGCTTTATTTCTTTTTAAGTTGTTTATAGAAAGATTAGATTAAGATAAAACTTCTTATCCTAAAATATTTCTAAAATATTCATCAATCGCCTATTGTCCTGTCTAGTCTATTGTTGTCGCTCAAAAAGCACCTACTATGTCTGGCCATGAAGACCGCCAATTATTTTCCTGCAACAGCAAATTTTCTGATCGCAATTTAAAATGTGCTTCTGTATTTATACTGCAAAAGATGAATGAAGTACAAAAATAAAAATAACAATTCATGCTCTACAATACAAAGTGTTTACCTGAGCACACATACACTTTAATGGGATATCTGCCGTTTGGCAACAACAACACATCAAAACAGCGGCATAAACGTGTTCTAATTTACGATCGTGTAATAAAATTTAACAAAAAAAAAAATAAACACATGTAGGTATTTTACCTGTACCGACATAATATTTTTGATGATGGAAGTCAGTTCCACTGTCCCATGTCCGCATGTGCCTTCGAGGGTGTTACGTTTTTTTTAATGATCGATATTTCTGCTCACGTAGATGGTAGAATGAACTAACGACGGATTACATGCCTAAGGTGATTCTTTTATTTATGTCGTTTCAAAATGTTTTTGGCAATAATGGACATTTAAATCAATTACCATTGAGAGTAGGTAATCGATTAAAAGTGCATCATAAAATTTATTGAATCGGCCAAATGTGTGCGGGCGTCGAAGCATTTTATGCGAGGTAAATAATAAATTTTATTGGATTGATTTTATAGAACGAGTAAGTAGCTTGGAAAATGAGCAGAAAGCAGAGAGCAATATTTAAGTTGGGGGTTTATTAACCCAGATCGATACCTTGACAAAGCTAAGAGATCATAGCAAAGATGTACTGTTCTTTCTGTCGGATCAGGCTTACCGAATGTTTCGGTGGCGTCGAACATGATCGATGATTGGTGTACTAGACTAGTGTTGCCACTGAAAAATTTCATAAAGGGGCTTAAAAAGGGGCTTAAGAAGGGGCTTTCAGCTAAAATATTAATAATAAAATCAAAAAAACCGCAGTAGCAAAAACGTATCAGTAATTATTTAGTAATATAAAACAAAGTTGTAGTTCTTTTGACTGGACCTACGGAACGACTGGATGAATGGATTTTAGCATTTTTATGATTAGATACGCACAAGAAGCAGGTTCGTGCATTTAAAAATATTTAACTTTGAGTTCGAAAGACCAAGTAATTTAATAATTAGACTTTGAACCAAAAAAAAAAAAATTAATTTCGCCTCGCCTAATTCCGTAAAATAAATTTGAGTCCCCAGAGCTTTGAAAAATGCATATCTCAAGTCCAACACTATACTTCTACATGCTACTCTATTTCTACTCTTAATGCTTAGTAATTTTAGTAACATCTTTGCAAAACTCATTTTTGTAGTAATATCTTAATTGACCAAGATTTTCAAATCGATCTCAGTGATGTAACGCTGGATCGTTTATCAACTCTCAGAGAAAACGGGCAACGCTCAGTACATTTTATTTTATGTAGAAATTTATTAGTTTTTCGTTTTGCATGTTTCGTTCAGAAAAGAATAAAATCTGACTTCAACTGAAAAAGGGCCCATTTTAATAATATTTTAAAAACTGAGGGCCAGGGGTCCCGTGCCTTAAAAAGGGGCAATGTAGCCCCTAAAGGGGCCAAACGGCAACGCTGGTTCTCGGTGAATGCTCTTAAAACCGAGTTTGTTCTCTGAGGGGATCGTCTCATTTTTTTACTGAAATGCATTCTAGTCGATATAGCATGCTCCTATGTACGAAGGTCCTGGAGACAGAGAAATCAAAGGCGTTTTGGCTTTCTGGTAATGAAAGGGTGCCTTTGGCGATGGTTGTTTGGTGGAATGATCTATCACGCAAATACATATTGCTCATTTAATTAAACTCCAGAGAACGGTATGTCTCGGGTGCATTGTGGCCTTCCCTAGCACACATGGCTCTCCTCTAGTCTAATAAGTCTTGCACCCCTCAGTATTGATATCATGGAAGCAACCCTGAAGACCATTTCTGTTTAAAAAAAAGTATTATACAACTGGAGTTTAAGTGACACTGCTAGAGAATTTTTCTACGATCCCTGTCAAATGAATATTCAACCTGACCCAATGATACCGGAACTTCGGTGCTTAAAAATGTGAAGGTTGACTTTTTCCAAGTTCAAGAAGGGTTTTGGCTAGAATATGACCCCGGGAAGGAATGTAATCGCATTTTAATGGATGGTTCCGAAAAATGTCAGGGTTCAGGTGCTGGTGCGTTCGGGAAATGTGACAACGTAAAGCCTTTCCCTTTGTTAGGCATATAGATCTATAATAGCCTGGTGACCATGTTATATGTATCTGTAGTTTCAGCCAAGCTGCACTTAAGGCAAGGCACACTCCTTAAAGTGTGTGCTCCAACTGAGGAACTCCTCGAATTCGTTCGGAATATTGATCAGTCTGAGTTGGGTTCCGGGTCATACTGGAATCACGGAAAATGAGATCTTCAACCAACTTGCGGCGTTTTTGCTATCAATTGCTCGGAGAAAAGACTGTGAGCGCTTAGTAGGTATTCTGAGAGTCCTGACTTTGCTCGAACCATGTTGAAGGCTCTAGGCGCTGACGTGATGAGTGCTGAAGCTATAAGCTTGATGGAGCTGTTGATGCTTTATAAAAAAAAAACGCCAAAACAAGAGAACTACATTTTTCCCAAAAATAAAAACCCAAACCAAGGAAGGCTTTCACTTTTAAGAACAGATGAAATTGTACCTATTATCATGTAAAAAGTAGGTAAGAGTTCAAAGTTAATAGTACTATCGATCAACTGGAATAAGATGTATTGTTCAGGATACGGAAAGCGGATTTTGAGGCCTACAGGTGCGGAGAAAGTCTATGGAATTATTCATCGAATGGCTTCTATCCGTCCTTATTCTCTATAATTTGGCACGATTATGGCAAGTTCAAGAATATTTGCTTGCATACGAATTCTATAGCAAGTAGGCTATAGATTCATGTAGAGAGGAGCAACATGTGGTTAATTCTTCCTCTCCCGTCTATGTTTTGAAGCAACTAGCACAGATTACAGCTTTTATGCAGTCGGAATCTTCTTTCAATGATGATGTCAAAGAAGTCAGATGGAAGCGTATTCCTATATTTACATCAAAGGTCTCGGTTACAAACGGACGAGCTTGCCCGGGATGCCTAAAACTCGGCATGGCTTCCTATAGCTCATGACTATAGTTGCTGTCATGAACTTTTTTCGGTTTCCTTCAGAACCGTAAATAGTTGCTCAATTGTTAACTTATCCGGATGCCTCTTTTAAAGCAAGTTCTAGAGTAAATTAGACGTCTCCATAATTTCCAAAACGTTTGTCCAGAAAATGCTGAATGAAATTAAGACTGGAATGATTAAAGCTATCATCAAAAGCAGTGCGCTCTCTTTTTACAGGTCATTTTTGAATCATTTTGCTACACTTACTGACTAATAGTACGGTTTGAATATGAACCAGTAATATTCTCTAAGCCGCTGCACCAAACAGTAACTTTGAAGTTCTATGGACTGGTTGCGCAGAGGAAGCGGATTTTAAAAGCCTCAAAAGCGACAATTTTTTTCCAAACAGAATCACAATGACATTTTTAGTTTTGCGGAAAGTTTTTGGAGGGATTTCTCGTTATATAAACTTGATTAGCTCTATGCGGGCATCTTGAATTAGTACACCCAAAACATCGCTTTCAAAACCGACCATTAATATTTATTGTGTGGCGCGGTGTCTTGCCCGTTATGCTGCCGGCCCATGTTAGCTACTTTTCCGTGATGTCTCTGTTTTATTAAAGCAATTGGCTGAACTCTCCATTGTTTGCCCAAGACAAATATGTGTCCTAAAGTTAAGCGGAATAACAAAATATCTAATGGAACAAATGCTATAACTTGGAAAGTATAGGCAACAGCTAAGTTTATAGTTTACATATTCTGCAGCGAAAATATTATAACTTAAGTTAAGGCAATGAGCACTGTAAGAAATTAGCAGTTGTTTATATTTCCAGTTCATAAATCAAAAGCAACACATTTAAATGTTAGTCCGATGAACCCGCCCCTTGTGTACATGTAGTACACCTGTTATATTCAGGTTTCTGCGTTTATTGTGCTTAAAATTTTCAAATCTAAAGGGTGATCTATTTCGAGGTTCCCTACTTTTTTAAAGAAAAAAACACAGAAAATTCAAATTTAATGGAGAATGTCGAATGAGAAGCGGGTTTGTCGGCATAAGCTTTTGACTTTACATATCCCCACAGGAAAAAGTCTAACGGTGTGATATCACACGATCTTGGTGGCCAATCGACCGGCCCAAAACGTGAAATTATGTGCTCACCGAAATGTTCTCTCAATAAGTCCATTGATTGATGCGATGTGTGGAAAGTGGCGCCGTCTTGCTGAAACCAAATGTCGCCGAGATCACGAGCTTCAATTTCAGGCATCAAATAGTCGGTTATCATGGCACGATAACGGTCGCCATTGACGGTTACGTTCGCACCGGCATAATTTTTAAAGAAATATGGACCGATGATTCCACCGGCCCACAAACCACACCAAACCGTTGTTTTTTCTGGATGAAGTGGCAGTTCTTCAATCTCTTCAGGTTGCTCTTCGTCCCAAATGCGGCAATTTTGTTTGTTTACATACCCATTGAGCCAGAAATGGGCCTCATCGCTAAGCAAAATTTGCCTCGAAAATGTCGGATCTTCTTGGAACTTTTCAAGAGCCCATAGAGCGAAGCGATGTCGCTTGGAAAGGTCGAGCGGCTTCAGTTGTTGCACAAGCTGTATTTTGTACGCTTTCAATTTAAGATCTTGACGTAAAATGCGCCAAGTCGTTCCATACGTCAGTCCGAGTTGCTGCGAACGGCGCCGAATCGACTCTCTACGGTCTTCGTGTACACTCTCAGCTACGGCCGCTGCTGGACGTGGTCTATTTGGTCGAATATTATCCAATAATGAATGCTGGGTCTCAAAATGGGTGATGGTGTTGCGAATAGTACGCTCAGTAGGCCGATTATGTTGACCATAAGTTGAGCGAAGTGCACGAAACACATTCCTCACAGAACGTGAATTTTCATAATAAAGTTGAACAATTTGTAAACGTTGTTCACGCGTAAGTCTTTCCATTATAAAATGCCAAACAATACTAAACAAAAATAACATGACAGCATGACACGACTCACACGTGATCTGTCAAAAAAGGCTATTGAAAAAAGTATCTCTACTTGGATCACCCGTTATTTAACAGCCTGAACGAAAGTTCGTGAAATTCACTTTGCCGCCAACAAATAATAATTTAACTTAGTTAATCGCAGGACTTTTCAAATCTCCTTTGTTTCATGCAAAAGCACCTAAATTCACTAAAATTCTTCATAGATTCGGTATATTGCGCATGTCATGTTTGCATAGCGAATTTGTATTCTATTTCGAAACACTTAGCGAATATTCCCCCAAACCCAATTTTCATACCAACATCAAGCTCAAGGTATACATCCATTAAGCCTTTACTGTTCCCAAAATCCGACTCCACCAGTTGGTTTTTTTTTTGCCTCTTTTGTGATAATTTAAATCCCATCGCGTTGTCCAGAAGCTCAAAAGTATAATCAAAAACTAATTTTAATCCTGTATCCGTAATGCCGTCCGGTCCGGTCCGGACCCGCATGAGATGGGTGAGTTCACCAGCAGTATCCCCATCGAAGTCAAAGTCATATACTTCCAATGGTTTGACTCGTAATTCACATCAATATCTTGGGAGTCTCCCGCGCTTACCAGTTTACCACATCAAAGCACGAAGCCGAATTTGTGTTTCGTTTTTTTATTTTATTTAATTTTTATTTTTATTCCGAAATTCTAAATCTGACTGCGTCGTCGCGTCGCCACCCGTCTGATGGCCAAGTGCAGCAGCGGTATCCCTTGTTGTTGCGGGCATCTTGTAGCCGATAGCTATATACGGAAAGTGAAACAAAATTAAAAACAAAGAGGAGCGCGAACAAGATGAATGAGGAATGAGGAATGGGTAGTAGCACCTTCCGTAGCTGTTAGCTCATCTGTGGTCCGCAGCTATCAAAAGTTAATTAGGGAGATGTAAATTCAGACCGAAGAAGTGGACGTAGACTTGAGTCGAGTTTGGTTTCGTTTCGTTTCGTTTCGTTTCTGTTGCCGCTGCTGTCGAACATTTTTGTTTAATGCTTAATCCGGTTGGGAGCTCGCTCGAGCTGCGGCATTTGATGAGAGTGGAGGAGCCCAGACAGATCGACTGGCCATATATCGCCCTGGGAATTAGTGTCGTGCCGCACTCATCCAGAAGCTAAAACAGACTGTTGTGTGATTAGAGCATTCCTGGTGGGCTCAATCAAATTCCCATTTGGAGTGACCGCAGTGTGATAATTGAGTCTTAAAATGGACTCCCGAACTACTAACACCGGAGCAGCGACAACAATTCAAAGACAACGATGATGATGAACTTCATGATGATGATGATGATGCACACATAGGAACGAGTAGGTGCCTCTAGTCAAAGGCAATGCCGCATCAATTGTGTGAATCAGATCCCGCACAGATTAGATCAAAGAGACAGAAAGCGAGAGCGAGAACGAGATAGACCTTTTTAAATTAGACGCTTCGCCTCGGAGTCAGCAGAGTATCTGTGGGGCAAATCCGTAAGCGAATCAACCATGGCTAATTACCATAATTGATTCCATTGATCGGAGCACAGATTGACGCTCTGCAGATACGCTCTCAACAAGATGAGTGGATATATGTAGCTACACTGGACAAAAGAGACGCGCTGTCAAGGATGATGTTGCTAATGTTGATGGCCCCCGATAGAATCTCAATTAATTACAATTTATTTATTCTCCTTTGTACTTTCCTCGCCCGCTTTATGTGTCTAGTATGGTGATGGTGAAGCGCTTTATGCTGTTCCTTTTTGTTATTATGACTTCTATTTTTTTTTTTGAGGCTTTTCTAGTTCTGGAAGCGGCAGCCATCGCAGTGATGAATATTCAATTGGTCTGCTTTATTGGTTCGCCTATTTTGTTGTCAACACTGTCACACTGATGTTCGGTTAATGATTTTGCACCTAAATGGGAAATTTATGTAGAACTACTTTGAGTGGGCATTTAATAGAGGGTAACTAATTAAGGTGGCTGCCGATCAGACCTGACAGACCTGAGCTCCTCTATTTTCTAGTGTTCGAAGTATATAAAGTAGCCCCGGTCCCAAGCGGGTTAATTAGAAAGCTTGTTAAGAAATTAGCGCATATATCGTGAACTTAATTGATTCGATCATGGCTACTCAACTGTCAGCTATAAATTTTTAATCGGATTTTATTTGCCTGCCTGCCACAGAAGGGGTCATTTCTATAACGAAGTCTGATGTAAGTCCGGTGGCGGCTGTTTGAATTATTGAAAAGCGAATAAAAAAAATAAAACTGTTATCCCTCTATAATGTGCCGTAGGTATTGTCTGTGAATTATAATTTTTTTAACGACTCCACATGGCTTTGAAATTTGCTACCAAATTGGAACAGAAGAAAGATTCTCATCAAAGTTGTTGTTGTTGTTGTGCCATGTGAATGTGTTCTAGGAAGGTCGTTGTTTTGTATCTTGTAGGTAGAAGTATTGATGGCAAAGTAACCAGATACTAAGCGAATATTAACGCATTTACGTAGAAGGAACAATGTGTTATACATATACAGTGATTAGGAGCATTAGACGAGGTGACTTTTACAAGGGATGATAGTTCAGACATAGTCAAATAGTTTCGAGTTAACTTCGGCTCAACTGCTTTGGACGCGAAATGACACACAGTGGCGTCAACTGTTTTACTTTGAAATTATAAAATAGCGGAATCGGCGAACGTGACTTTTTTGGGGAACACAGGGATTTTTTCACTTAATTTTGAGCCTGTGTCGTAAGTTGGAAAGAAATATTATCAGTTACCCACGAGCTGCGACACCGACAATAAAACCCAAACTAGGGTATTGCCATCTTTATTATAACTTAAATCAATTAATAATGATAATGGCTAACTGGGGATGACACAGGCTTCTAAACAAAACGTTTCTCATTTCCAGAAGCCACTTATAACTGTAAAGCGGATGGGTTACATAATTTCACCCTCCTCTACCATTTCAATTTTTAGATCCCTATGTAGATCAGCGTTACGTACGTACCACGGCGCATTAACAATATTGCGTAATACTTTGTTTTGGAAGCATTGTATGCTTTGAAGGTTGGACTTAATTGTGTGGACATAATTGGAGGCCATATGTCCAAATTGGGTTTTATTATTTGCTTATAGAGAAGCAGTTTATTGTGGATTGAGAGGCATGAATACCTCCCTATGAGCCAATATATTTTAATATATCGTAAATTTAGTTCATCACGTTTTTTCTTGACATGAGTTTTCCAGCGCAACTTTGCGTCCAAAGTCAAGCCTAAGTACTTAGCTGAGTTCGAATGCTGAACCATTTTATTATTTATATACACAGGTATGTGTTGTACGTGTTTATTTGTAAAGTTAACATGAACCGACTTCAGTTCATTTAATTTTATTTGCCATTTGTTGGTCCAATTAGATATATCATTTACTGTCCTTTGCAGTTTTTCGGTAACTTCCTGCAAGGTTTTTCCTACTGCAAGTACAGCAGTATCGTCTGCAAAAGTGGCAACAGTAGTTTCTTCATTTTGTGGTAGGTCGTTCGTGTATAGGAGAAATATTACAGGTCCCAGCACACTTCCTTGCGGTACTCCAGCTTTAATGTGTTTCGATGCTGAGTATTCATCTTCTTGTTTAATTCTAAATAATCGTTGCATTATATAGGACTCCAGTATTTCAGAGTACTGTTTTGGAAGATATTTTTGTAGCTTACGGACTAATCCTTTGTGCCAGACTCGAGGGGGAAGTAATCAATATTTTTGCGTGGTCCTAGACTACAGAATACACAAAAATACACGGAATACTGTATTCAATGTGAGATTACATAATGAATACATGTGAATACACGAGAATACATGCGAATACGCGTAAATTAACTAGAATACATCAGAATACACGTGAATACACGTGAATACACGTGACTACACTTGAATACATTTGAATACAAATGCACAAATTTAAACACACTTGTTTTGAAATCTTCATTTTTTAGCAATGCATGTCGGTTATCCAGTTATCGAGCCATTTATTTCATGCAGAAGATCGTTTATTAATCGTCAGCAAAACTTGATGATATGGCATACAGACAACTTAAACTGTACAAATGATAACAACTGACTTTATAATCTTAATTCCCATCGCCATTATTATACATTAGATGGGACCATTCTCACAATAGATCCAAACAACAAATCAAATTCAATCAGCACATCCTTTTAAAATTGAATCGAAGACCACTGAGTAAGCTTAAGGCGAAGAATATATCTTAACACATAATCAATTTTTTTTTATATCTCTCAGAAAAACTTCGGCTCAAGATCGAATATACGTGAGAAATAATGAGAAGGCTACAATCCGCTGTGCGGATCGTTTAATACCCTATCCCATAACATCCTTAAAATTAATATCCCAAAAATGTGGTCTTTATGTCCATAAAGTATTGAAAATGACGTTGGCACAACATATTGTTCAGAAGGTTTATCAAAATCTTTTATGGTTCGACAAAAACCAATGTTTTTCTATTGCATATGCCTTGGGGTAGGGTATAGATATGGTTTTTGTAGGAAAACGCACACAAAAAGTGGACTTGGGTTAAAATGATCAAGGGACAAAATGTTTATTATATCATTGTGGAAATATTTGCATCAAAAGTTTTTTTTTCGAACTTTTTAAAATTTGGACAAAAACCGTTTTTTGCTAAAAATATATTTAACATATTTCTCTCGATTTTAAAAGATTTAATAAATTATAAAAGTTAATGTAATAAAATTATTTTAAATAATTTATTAGAAATAAGGTTTGTCTAAATATGTAGCTCAGACACTATTTTGAAATTCCTTACGGTTTGGCCTAAAACAACGTTTTTCTACAAGGGGGCGTGGCAGTGGGCGGATTTCAAAAATGTTTACACTTGTTTTGCTTCGTCGGCCCGAGAGTCTTTATACCAAATTTCAACACTCTAGATCAAAATTTAAGGCCCAAAAATCGGTGACACACAGACGGACGGACGGACGGGCGGACAGACAGACATGGCTTAATCGACTCAGCTAGCGATTCTGAGTCGATCCATATACTTTGAGGTATATGTATCGAAATTATTTCTCTATGTTACAAACTTAATGTCAAAACTAATACACCCCTATGGGATAGGGTATAAAAACTTGCATCATTAACGAACGAACGAACACTTACATTTCAGGTTTCGTTGCAAACGCTCCAACACAAACCGAATATTCTTCCTCCGATAGAATGGTCCGGAAAACAGTGCGCACCGAGTTTTCCATCTCGCTTATGTCTTCGGATGTGATTTGTGCGATTGTAATTGTGCTTTCAAAACCATTTAGTTTGAAAATTAATTTAATGTTCTCTGGTAAACACCCAATTTATTTTTCTATGTCATCCCAGACATTTTTTTTTTCTTTTCCATATGTCACTTATCACTGATATTTTTAGGTAGACTTAGATAGGTACTATCCACAAATTAAATTGATTTAAATCGTTTTTCAAATAACTCGTACGGCTACGCGCAATAAGCGAATAAGGGAATATACTTGACATTTGTTTATTTGCGATATTAATACGAACGCACAGTTCTGACGTCATTGCGACCTTAATAAAGAGACATAAAAATTAATATGCGAATACGTGATTACACTAAAAATACGCTGACTACACATTAAATACGCGTGAATACTTGTGAATACGTAAGAATACACGTGAATACATATGAATACGTGAGAATACATGCGAATACGTTTGAATACACATGAATACGTACAGAAAAGTTCCTTGAATACACTGATTACTTCCCCCTCGGCCAGACTTTATCAAAAGCCTGTGTTACATCAAGGAAGATGGTAGAGCATATTTGTTTTTCTTCTAAAGCCTTTTCTATTATATTAGTTATTCTGTGGTTCTAAACTGTGATCTATAGTTGAATATTTATTTCTAAATCCGAACTGATGGTTTGGGATCAGTGTTTTTCCTTCTAGAATCGGATGGAGTCGTTTTAGAAGGATTTTTTCGAATAGCTTAGAAAGGATTGGCAGCAATGATATCGGCCGATATGACGTTACTTCACTGGGCAATTTGCCCGGCTTAGGTACCATAATAACTTCCGCGACCTTCCACATACGTGGAACATACCTTAGTCTGAACGCTGCATTTATTATCTGTGCCATTTTTTTCATACCTTTTTTAGGCAGTTTTTTCAGAATTTCACCCGTTATTTTTTTCTTTTATTTCTTTGGCTATTTCCCTAGAGGTTACTGCTGGAATCGATCTCTCGTCTTCACACATTTCTTCCATTTGTTGGGAATTATCATTATCGTCATATGGCTGGAAGACATTTTCAAGGTGTTCCGCGAATAGATCCGCCTTTTGTTTGTTTGTTTTAGCCCAGTTACCACTGCTGTTTTTCACTGGCGGAATGTATGCCGTTGGTCTTTTCATTTTTTTTGTAGCCTTCCACAGTGAGTATTGTGTACTAGCATCGTTTGTCAGATTTGTAAGGTATCTTTCCATCGATGCATTTTTAAATTCTGCTATCTTTTTTCTGAGTTTATTGTTTAAACTATTAAGTCTATTTTTATCACTCGGAGCTCTTGTCAGTTGCCATCGATTGCGAGCTCTTCTCTTTTCTGATATAATGTCGCAGACTTCTTTGGGATACACGTTTCTTTTTACTTTGCTATTTAGTTCAGGCGTTGCAGCCCATGCAGCCTTTTGTATAGCTAAGGTGAAGGACTGTACTTCGCTTTCTAATTGCTCTATTGTATTAATTGTTGTGGATAGTTCGATGCATTCATCTATTAGGTATCTGAAATATATCCAGTCAGTTAGTTTGTTTACTGGACGTGGGTTGTGTTCCTTCATTATAATTTTATTACCAAGTGTAAGCAGCACAGATGAGTGATCTGAGTCAAGATCTGGCCCTTCCTTAACTTGGGTAGTATTTGAAGAAATATTCTTAGTTATGAAAAAGTCGACAACATTCCGGGATCTGTTGGCCAGTAAGTAGGATTTCCCGTTGAATGGTAGTTAGCATTGGTTTTTTTAATAGATTCAAGGAGTTCTCTTCCTCTTGTATTTGTTAATCTTGATCCCCAAGATTTGTTCTTAGCGTTGAAATCTCCACCTATTATGAATTTATTTGCGAATTTGCGTAAGAGGCATTCAAAATTGTTTTGTTTCAGTCTGTAGCTAGGAGAACAATATGCCGCTGTTACCGTTATCTGCCCGGTGCTTGTTTTTATGTTTACGGATTTGGCTTGTATTTCACACGACTGGTATTCTTCATCGTCATCGTTCAAAATAAAAATAAAAATGTAAGATCGACCTGTGAAATTCACCAAACCTTCTATTTTGTATACCAGGATTTGCCGTCGAACACCCGCAATGACGTCACTCGCAGCTGTTAAACCAACTTTGTTGTTTTTTTACCATGGAATTAACCGACATTACAGTCGAAGAAGTGTGAAAAGTAGTCAAATACTCCAAAAACCACAAGCGGCCGATATAGCCCCTGAGTTTTGGAAAAAGATGGAGATAATTTCTTAACCCATATGTAACGGCTGGTCGATATATCGACCAGCAATTTTGTCATTTTCCGTAGGCAAGGGGGAAAATCGATCTACCTTGTAGAATATGAGTTTCGATAGTTTGGTTTAATATCTAATCGACCTGTTTTTGCGTTTTTCTCGATTTAGATTTTTTCGTGGTCTTTTACGGAAAACTGCAAAACACCTTTTTGGACAATAAAAAGAAATATTCCGGAAAAATAGGAAAATTACAGCAGCGGAATGACCGCCCGCAAACAATAGCTATTCCATGCCTGTTTTACAAAAAAAAAATGTTTGGGCACGAATCGCGATCTTTCGTCATGGGCTAGTTGGGCGGAGAAGGTAGCTCGTCGAGATATCGACCAATAGTACTATGCGATATACAAAAATGCACTGTAAATTTATTTCGGTTTGTAATCGGATCAAACTTTATAGCCAAGACTTTTCCGCTATTTCTCAGTGCAGAGATTCGTCGATTCCTCGGAATTCTGTTCGCCACCGGATACAATACCCGTCCGAAAGTCTACAACTATTGGTCATCGAACGTAACCTTGCAATTTCCATTGGTTTGTGCCACGATGCCTCGCGATCGCTTCCTCCGCCTAAAACGTCATTTGCACGTGTGCGACAATCTTAAATTGGACATCAACGACAAATTTGCAAACAATTTGCTGAATAAGAAATGTATGCAGTTTGGTGTGCTTACGCACAATCTCATCAATTGATGAGCAGATGATTGCATACTATGGTCGTCATTCGTGCAAAATGTTCATCAAGGGAAAGCCGATTCGCTTTGGATTTAAATATTGGAATTTGTGCTCTTCGGACGGGTATTTGTACGCATTCATGCCATACGGCGGTGCCACGGCGTCTGTAGATCCAGAATATGCAGACTGTGGATTGGGAGAAACCGTGGTTCTGAAGCTGATGAGCAATGTGGCGAATCCATTGCAACATTGCGTTGCATTCGACAATTTTTTCACATCGCATAAATTGATGTGTCGGCTGTCTTCGCTTCATTATTTCGCCACCGGTACTATTCGGGAAAATCGAACCAACGGTGCCACACTTAGGGAAGCTTGAACAATGAAAAAGAAATACCGCGGTTCATTGGACTACTTCTTTGATAAGACGAATGAGATTTTGATGGCTCGATGGAACGACAACTCTGTCGTCACTGTCGCATCCAACCACGAAGCGATCGAGCCAATGCAAAAAGTAAAGCGTTGGGACCGAAAAACTCGAAAAATGACGACCGTGGAGGAAATGCCTAAAATTCTCAAGGCATACAACAAGCGCATGGGTGGTGTCGATCTTTTCGACAATGCAATAAATAATTATCGCATCCGCGTTCGTGGCAAGAAATGGTACTGGCCATTGTTGACCAATGCATTTGATGCAGCAATGGTAAATGCATGGAAAATTCATTGTATGCTGCGCAGACACGAAGACCACATAAATCAAGACACGATGAAGAAAAAATGTGTCATCATGAGCCAACTAGACTTCCGTGTTTACGTAACCGAATGCTTGCTGCGCCAAGAGAGAAGTGGAATCCCGAAGACTCCGAATGCAACCAAAATAAGCGAAAAGGTCGCGTTGAACCATATTCGCCGCGATAGAACCGACCATGTAATCATTCACAGCGCAAAAAAACTTCGTTGTCGTGTCTGCCACAAACATGCCTCATTCAAGTGCAGCAAATGCGATGTTGCATTACACACAAAATGTTTTAATTCATTCCACAGCATATAAAATAACGATTTTCCATTACCATATTTATTTAATTATTCTATAATCGAATCTATTTATCTAATAAAATATTAAAAAAATTATTTCTGAATTTTTGGTTCACTTTTGCATTTTTGTATATCGTATGGTACTATTGGTCGAGATCTCGACCACCACCTCCACGGTACCCCTGGTCAGGTACGACTCCAATTTTTTTTTTGCGGGTATTCTGACCCAAAATTGGCTCGCACACAAAGTTTCAACAATTTTGAATGGACAGTTTTCGAGCCGTTACATATGGGTTAAAGGATTTGCATATAGTGTTGGTTGGTTTTAAATAAATCAAAATCGATAAACAAAACAAACAAGGGATTTGATATTGCTGGCGCTAAGACAAGGAGGTGTTCCTAAAACCTACGTACTTACATATGATATTTACGAGCTGGCAAAAGCAAGGATAATATGCTCGACTGGAGTCACCGAAGGGTATCCAATCAAAATCGGTGGGCACCAAGCAAGCGTCTTAAGTCCTTCGCTTTTAATCTCTGCACTTAATTATCTGCTTGAAGGAAAAGTGACGGACTCCAAGGCACATCAGTTATTATTTGCAAAAGATGGAACAACCACAAGTGAGTAGGAAACGTTCCTTGCAACGAAATTTGCTTCGCATGTAAACTAGAGTAACAAAGCTTGATCGAATTGGATGTTCAAATATCCGAGGAAGCTTTAAACTCAAAGTACCCATTTTTTAAAAAAAAACAGGTCAGTTGGTATTGTTCTGCTCTTTTACAAACGCAGATATTTTTTGAGTTCAAACCAGAGAACACCGCAAGCGTACAGTGGGACGCAAGGTAAATTAGGAGGTCTATGATTCCAATAAATCTGATCATCAAAGCTTCGGCGACTGCCACGTTTTTCCAAACGCTGACGCTGCTTTTGGTTGAAAGCCAGCTAGAACCTGTCCGAAATATTGTCTGGAACGAAAAACGTCAACATTTTGGTCAAATACCCAAAGCGTTTTTATTTCTTCTTATTTAGACTTCAGCCATATCTGGTCACAATTTGTTCTCATAAACTTCAGAATAAAGTTGAATTGTTTATAATTAGGATGTGGGTGCAGTGGCTTAGTGGTTAAGTGCATTGGACCACTAATCGAGAGGTCGCTGGTTCGAATCCCGGCCTGTACCACCTGAAAGTTTTTATTCGCTGCCCCACCTCTTGCGAACGCCTGACAAACACCCAAAGTAAGAAATGTCATGAGAAGCTTCTCAAAAATAAATTGCCGTTCGTTATCGGCATTAAACTGTAGGTTTCTCCATTCGTGTCAAAAATATAACTTCGCACACATAATGATTGGGGAAGCTAGGTTTTGGGTCCTGTATGGGCCATTTACGCCTAATATTTATTTTTATTTATAGTTAGGATAGGGGCTTTTTATTTCACTGGAAATACTTAAGAAATTTTCCAACACGATACACAACATCGACAAAAGGAGATTTAAGGAAGCTATTCATGGGTCAGGGCAAACCAAACTGAGGCTTTTCTTTTAATCGTAAGAATACATCCAACAGTGCTAGACATATCAAAGTAAAAATGTACGTGATAATTGGAAATATAAAATACTTGGATGCCTCAAGGTATTCTTCACATTATATTGAGGGTACGTTCATCTGATTAACTTTTTCATCATAAAACCTCAAAATAAGAAGAAAAACTTTTTATACATAATTTCGATATTTCTCTCAGCTTACGAGGGATGGTACCTATTCTGAGTGTTTGTAAATCTTAGTTTATTTTATAAAAGAGAATTTTACTTGGAAAATTAGTACAATGAAAGAAATGTAACGGTTGTGAGTGTTAGCAACCATTGGACAGGTCTAACATTGGTAAGGTCTAACAATATACGTTACTATATAAAACGAGTGAACCAGTATGGATCTAAGACCGCTGGTTCTGCTAAACATTTTACGGCGCAGCCAGAGAATGATGTTAGTGGCCTTAGAGGTTCTAGCTTCTGTGTTTTTCTTTAGAAAATAAAAGTTTCGTGTCAAAGGTGATACACAAATACTTCGGTGCTTCTTCTCCGAGCTTGTTCTCAGCACAAACCCAAGACTGTATTAAGCACTGATTCCAAGATTGATGCAAGATACAGGGTGTTTTTTTTTAGAGGTATAGAACTTCGAGTTGAAATAAAACACAAGAAAATCGTTTTAATGTCCTTCAATTTGGCTTTATTGGAAGGATAATTTTATGCCATTAATGTCTGAGTGTGATTTCGGGCATGTAGCCGCCGCGGCTGGTTCGAATAAAGACAAGTCTAGAGGTCCAATTTTCAACCACTTTTTCAAGCATTTGGGGCTATATGTCTGCAATAACGCCACGACTGTTGGCTACCAAGTCCCCTAACGTTTCTGGTTTGTTGGCGTAGGCGAGCGACTTCACATATCCCCAAAGAAAATAATCCAATGGTGTCAAATCACACGATCTTGGTGGCCAATTGACAGGTCCATTCAGCGAATTTATGCTGTCATCGAATGTTTCCTTGCATAAATCGATTGTGACGTGCGCCGTGTGGCATGTAGCGCCGTCTTGTTGGAACCACATCTCATCCACATTCATGCCATCCAATTCGGGAACAAAATATTCGATTATCATGGCTCTATACGGGTCTCCATTAAGGGTAACTGACTCTCCAGCATCATTTCGGAAGAAGTATGGCCCAATGACTCCACCAGCTCCTAGAGCACACCAAACATTCAGTTTTTGTGGAAGTAATGGCGTTTCAAGGGTCTCATGTGGATTCTCTTCACTCTAAATGCGGTAATTTTGCTTGTTGACGTAGCTATTCAACCCAAAATGAGCTTGCGGTAAACTTCGCGAACTGAACCATTATTTTCGAAATAAATTTGCACGATTTGCATGCGTTGTTCATTTGTCAACCTGTTCATGATGAAATGGAAAACCAAACTCAACATAAATGACATTAAAGTTGCCAGAAAATGCCAGTTTTATCTCTATTCGAAAAACCAACCTCTAAAAAAAATACCCTTTACATTTAGCGTATGCACTAGCACCAGAAATCAACCAGAAAGTTCCATAAGGTGGCGTAGAGAACACTCCCCTAATTATCAAATGCTCCCTTAATATCAACGAAGCAAGGGAACAGAACTTGCGGTCAAGTACTTGGTACCTCAACTCTCGGTGGATTTCCCTTTTTGTTATTACCACATTCATGCCATCTAATTCGGGAATAAAATAGTCGGTTATCATGGCTCTATACCGGTAACTGACTCTCTGTCATAAATACCCAATGTAAAGGGTGATTTTTTAGCTGGTTTGGTTTTGGCAACACTGGTTTTGACAGCTGACGTGTGTTTAGTACCTTGTGTCACTGTCAAACAGCATCAGTTTGGTTTGCAATTTAACCATGGATCGTCTTACAAATGAACAACGCTTGCAAATTATTGAATTTTACTATCAAAATTCGTGCTCGGTTCGAAATGTTCATCGCGCGCTGCTTCCATTTTATGATCGGCATTCTCGACCTTCTGAGCAGTCTATTCGGAAGATTGTGACCAAATTTCGCACCAAATACTGTGCGTATTGAAGAAAATATTGCGGCCGTATCAGCTAGTGTGACAGAAGACCGCGAAATGTCGATTCGGCGCCGTTCCCAGCAGTTAGGCCTTTGTTACAGCACTACGTGGAAAATTTTGCGGAAGGATTTGGGCGTAAAGCCTTTTAAGATACAGCTGGTGCAAGAACTAAAGCCAGCCGACCTACCACAACGCCGAATTTTTGGTGAATGGGCTCTTGGAAAGCTGGCCGAGGATCCGCTTTTTTATCGAAAAATTGTGTTCAGCGATGAGGCTCATTTTTGGTTGAATGGGTACGTAAATAAGCAAAATTGCCGCATTTGGAGTGAAGATCAGCCAGAAGCATTGCAACAGCTACCAATGCATCCCGAAAAAGCCACTGTTTGGTGCGGTTTATGGGCCGGCGGCATTATTGGGCCATATTTCTTCAAAGATGATGCGAATCGCAGCGTTACTGTCAACGGTGAACGCTGCCGAGCGATGATAACAAACTTTTTTTTGCTTTTTTTTGAAATGGAAGTTCTTGACTTGCATGATATGTGGTTTCAACAAGACGGTGCCACATGCAACACAGCACGCGAAACAATGGCGCAATTGCGAGGCGAGTTTGGTGAACAGTTAATTTCACGTTTCGGGCCGGTCAATTGGCCGCCTAGATCGTGCGATTTGACACCATTAGATTATTTTTTGTGGGGGTATGCCAAGGCTAATGTGTATAGAGACAAGCCCGCTTCGATTGACGCACTGGAAGCCAACATCCATGCATTCATTCGTGAGATACCGGCCGATATGTGTGAAAGAGTATGCCAAAATTGGACTCAGCGGATGGGCTACCTGAGACGCAGCCGCGGTCAACATTTGCATGAAATTATCTTTAAACATTAAATTGCAAGGTTCAAACTATCGATTCAAATAAATATTTCATTCATTTTTTCGAATTTTTTGTGTTTTTTTTTAAAAAAAAAGTTCTAAACCTCTTAAAAAATCACCCGATAGGTGGAATTCTAGGATTAAGCTGCATGCCAATCAATTTTTCATGGCCGTTAAGCCATGAGTTGATGAAAGGCTTGTAATATTTTAACATATTCTAAAATTTATCCATAAAGCTTTTATATTATTTAAAGAACATTTTCATTTCTTTGGTTTTTAATTTTTATATTAAGATTGCTATTTCAAAAATTATTACCTCAAACGTTTCTTTTTTTGCGAGGGTAGTATTGTAGTATTTATTTTATAAATATATGGGGATGTAACTCTCGAGTCGCTATACTGTGCCCAATAGAAGTGTTCTGAAACTTTTTCGAAAATTGTATTGTTTCCATTTTAGGGTAAAAGGTTATAATTTGTCCCGAAAGGACAAAGAAGCTAGTTAAGAGGCCAAATGTTCATATGTATCAGGTTCCCGTTTATAAATATTTAGACAAATTATTTTCTTAACCATGCTTTGGGTAGGGGCTTATCAGTATTTCAGAAATATTTCTGAGTCATTACAATTCACTTTTAACTCATGCTGTGAGTTTGTGTAAATCCGATCCCTAACTATAAACTGAGTTTATTTTAATCCTTTTAGAATTTCTTGCACTCTTGCACTTTTTTACATTAACTCTGTGAGATATTAAACAAAAATTGTATCTGAATACCAAATCAGAAAATAAATCCGTTCATATATGATATAAAAAGACAGACAGAAGGATCAACGCGATGCGACAGACGAAGTTGTAAAAACATTCTCCAATTAAGTGTTTCTAAATATTTCTTCAACTAAGTCTCCGACTTCCTACCTTTACAGACTTTCCGATTTCTAATGTTTAAGAAATCATTTAATATTTTTTTTTTTAAACCAAGAAACCGCATAACGAATTGATCCATTTAACCTTAACAGAAACATCTTATTGAGAACTGTGGGATGGAATATCTATATCTATCTCACCGCAGAAATAAGTTGCTTGAAACCTCCCTTTAGACACTTCACCCTATTCACACATCTGCGCACGCATGCCATTGTATCCTTGAGACACACAACATAATCATGATCCAAGAGTGTTTTGTCGGGCCTAATGATTGTGTTTATATAACAAATGATACGAAATTAGGGTGTTTTAGATTAATCCATTTCCGGAGCGAAAGTAACTTTGCAGGGGTTAGTTTTATGGTTTTGAAAATGGGAGAGCAAAGATGTCACAACTGCTTTACTGGTATTAGGTATGCTGTTGTTATATATGTTAGGAGGGTGTTTTTTTTAATAGTGTAGGTAGGAATGTCTTATGAGACACTATTAGGTTCGGTTGCACGGGCTCTAGCACATAAGAGTTTAAGATTATTGGAAGGGTAGGTACCTCCGTCATCATTGCCGATCGGAAGCAACATTAAACTGTAGATCCCTTCCATTCCTATCAAAATAAAGTGCACGATTGCGTCATACGAAACTTTCTCGGTACATAAGATGCGTTTTTGAATCGCAAAATGAATCGAAAATTAATGGTGAGCAATTTATTTAAATCATCATCAATAAAATTGTTCGAAATACAAAAAAAATATCAAAATCGTTTGAACCGTTTTTGAGAAAACTAATTTAATTTAAATTTAAGAAAATCGTTATAAGAAAAAAAAATTTAAAACAAATTATTTAAAAAATCTAAGTATGCGGATTTGTTCAAATTTATAGTATAGAAAAAACACTAAATGTTTTTGAAGTTCTTTTCATTAGTTTTCGAGATATTGCCCGTTTTATAATTTACCGTTAATCGATTTTGTTTTCAAAAACTGAGTATGCAGAATTTTTGACCCCATCACAATTATCCTTAGTAGAAAAAGAAAACCAAATCCTTGAAACCACTTTCGAGAAAAATAGTGATAAGTGATTTTCACAAAAAAAAATTGTATGGCAGGTCCCGTTTATCAGAAGATAAAGCAAAAAAAAAAGATGCCCCGAGATGTAACCCCATGGAACTTATATACGAACTTTGAAGCAAATTATTCAAACCGTTTCGCCATACAGTGCTCGGACAGACAGACAGACCTACGGACGGCATTGGCGGACCCACTTTTTTGGACTTCTCTATAGTCGTAATATCATCCCTCATACTCAGTTTGAGTTAGAAATATCCGCACGATCGCAATAACTTTCTCTTTAGTATACTAATGTATACGAGAAAGCTAAAAATATATCTTCGCGCTCACAATGGTTGGAGAAGCCAGGCGTAATGTCCTTTAGGCTTTTACGTCTAATACTCCTATCAATTCCAAGATTTTCTACTCGTAAATTGTCGTCACTGTCTACTCGTTTGTTTTTGCTCCAACTCGTAAATTGACGAAGTGGCTACATATACATTTTTTCATTGAGACTAAAAGTCAGGATGTTGTTATCGTTGTACCCAAGGGACGATGTATTGATAAGGTCCAAATGACTTCTTAGTATACAAAGTTTTATAATTCTACTATCAGCGGTTTGGGCTGGTGCTGCTGAGCCTGTCTAACTATACAGAAGCCGTCTTAATCTTTTTCTGTATTTTGCACAATATTTGAGCAAATACATTTTTTAAAAACTCTCACAAAGTTTCATGTTTTCGAAATATTTTTGCATAATGCGATTCAAAAACGGATCTCATGTTACTTCGGGTGTTCCACAGTGCAGTCATATAGGCCCGTTGCTATTTATATTATTTATAAATGATGTTCATGAAATTTTTAAATTTTTGACTTTCGCGGATGAATTGAAATTATTCTCTCGGATAAAAAAATTCAACTGATTGCATTCGTTTTCAATCAGGTATTAATAGATTGTCAGAATGGTGCAATCGTAATGCTTTGAAACTTAACATTTCTATAGGTAAAGTTTTTTCGGCAATATCGTATTAGTACTTCAATTTTGCATAATTATTTTAAAAATTATCTTAGACATCAACGTTTTGATGAAGTGAAAGAACTTGGTGTCATATTTGGCAATAAGTTAAGTTTCTTTTTGCATTTATTCGCGATATTCTTAGTTATTATATTAATTCACCAGAATGGATCTTTCTTTTAAATATATGTGGCTCCCCAAAGGTCACTGGGGGTTAGAAGCTTATTGTATACAGATAGGCATAGAACCATAATGCATTTTGCAACGAAATTGATTTTAAAATGTACTTTAATTTAAATTAACTTTAAATTAATTAAATTTGCATTTATTTAAGTCTATAAGAAAAAAATCGGTAGATGAAGCTTAGTCCAGCAACAAACAAACGTTGCGTAAAGCGATACTGAGAACTTGCACTTAGAGAACGAAGTATTCTGCTCTGTGATGGAATTTATAAAAAATAAAGCTTATACCTCGAACAGCGTGTTTTAGCATTTTGGGTGTTAACTTTGTACCCACTATGAGTGATTAAAATAACAGATACACAAATATTATTGTTGGTAAGTACGGTAGAAACTTAGCAGAAAAAATAGAACAGATAGGTATGAAAATGTTTATAAGTAGTTATTTATAGAACCTATAGGTACCTACCTATAAGCGGATTTAACATTATTTATTTATTTCATCTATTTTATGAGTAGGGCAAATAATACTCTTTTAGAGTAATAACAATTGAAAACATAGAGTTAAACAAACAAAGATAAAACAATAAAGATATACAAGGTGGCGCAAAAGAAATTCTCCTATCAGAAAATGCTATAAATTTTGCGATTGGCCCCTAATGTCAGTTCTGTTTTGACATTTGTGTAGTAAACACATGCGAAATACACGTTAATAAACAATGTTACGCTACGCTGTAGCCGAAGATGTCATGGAAGCGCCGTCGACATCGACCAGACGACGTGCCACGCAAATGGGTATCAGTCGACGGTCTTTACAGCGAATTTTGGTTCAAGATTTGAAGATGTTTCCGTACAAAGTCCAGACGGTGCATCAGCTGTTAGCTGCTGACCGCCAATCGCGTCTAACATACGCTCAAGCCATCCTTAATCACCACCAAGAGGAAGATGATTTTTCATCAAAAATAATCATGAGTGATGAGGCCCCTTTCCAGCTTAGCGGGTACGTAAATAAGCAAAATTTACGCTTCTGGGGCACTGAAAATCCGCGTGTAACCCACGAAGAGCCATTACACCCGCTCAAAGTCACTGTATGGTGTGCTGTTTTCGCTGGAGGAGTCATCGGACCTTTTTTCTTCGAAGACGTCGCGGGCCAAACGGTTACTGTGAATGGTGAGCGCTACAGAGCAATGCGCAACGAGTTCTTTTTGCCGCAACTTGACGAATTGGGATTGGACAACATGTGGTTCCAACAGGATGGTGCAACGGCACACACTGCACGTGCCACAACCGATATGCGGAAGGATCCCGGGCGCCTAATCTCCCGTTTTGGCGATTTGCACTGGCCAGCAAGATCGCCTGATTTGGCCTCTCCAGACTTCTTTTTGTGGGGTTTTTGAAGTCGCGGGTTTATGTCAACAAGCCTCAGACTCTTGCAGCTCTTAAAGACAATATGTGAGGACCTGTCGCCGGAAGTTTTGGCCAAAGTGATGGAAAATGCCATAAAAAGGGCTCAAATGACAATCAACTGTGGCGGCGGCCATTTACATGACATTATATTCTCGACTTGATGTAAAAAAAATTAAAAGACCAAATAAAAATATTTCACAAGAAGAATCAAAGTTTTTCATTTTTTTTCTTTTGGAATGAGTTTCATAGTGCGGATTCTATATTATGCTACAGTACTTAACATGAGGTCTAAGTTATGGTACGTAGAGCGATTTTAATGTATAAAGATCTGTAAAATCCTTTGAATTTGTTTTAACGAAACCTAGCATCGAATTAGCTTTGGATACAATATAGTTCGCATATGGACTTTAAAGGTTAGGCGTGTGTCAAGTAAAACACTTATGTATATCTTTATTTGAGACTACTCTGTCCAGTAAGCAGCGTTCCAACAACGATACAATTCTATCCATTTTGATTCATTTTTGCTTCCGGTAAAAAAATTGATATATAAAATCGATTTGATACGTTTTTAAAATTCATCAAAACTCGGCAAATTCTATCTCTTGTCATATATTTTTTAAATCTGGCTATATCAAGTGTTCGATTTCATAACACTCACAATATTTCATTTCACCACTTAATCTGAAGTTGTATTTCTTTAAGTCAAGTTCGTTGCTGCAGTTGCAGTGCTTCCTGCATGTTACTGTTAACAAATCGTCATTGATTGATAAGAATTAGTAGGTATGTAAGTACAATTTTAAAATTCTGATATCGACTATAAAATAAAAGTCATTTGGTAGATTTGTCAGATCAATAACTCGACCCGGATAATATCCGGATCCTCCAACCACGAAGGAAACATTAGTTTCGAAATTGATGATTATCACCATGCCTATGAAGCTCTAGTACGTTATTATAATTCAAAGCAGATAATTGGATTGAAATTGTGGTTCCAAGAACAAGCATTTGTATATATTGCAAGAAACTCTAGTAATCCTTATTATCCATTTAAAGCGTCATGAAACGTCGGTCCTCATTCAAAAAACTGACAAGTTGATACATTTAACAATCTGAAATAAAGATAAATTTGATACATTTTCCGAAAAGTTCGATTTTAAAGAGTTTGTATAGTGTACTGGTACCGTCGATCTGGAAAGAGTAAAACATTGGTTCGTTGAGATTTTGAGCTGACACCAATCTACCACGGCGTTAACATCCTCTTAAAGTAGACAACAGTCATTATTTGATTTAATAGTGCTGAATAATTAGACGGCGTCAGCAAATAGAGTATCTAATTACATTAAGTAGGTCATTTATAAAAAGTAGAAACAAACGTGGGTCAAGATGGCTACCCTGTGGAACCCCTAATGAAACAAAGTGATTATCAATATTTACTAATTGAATAAGGTAGAACTCGAACCAACTGAGTAGATTGGAGTGAAATCCTGAGACAGATAACATATTTATTAGTGTCCTTTGACAAACTTTGTCAAAAGCAACAAAAATTGAAAAAAAAAGTGCAAAATTAGTTGTGGTAGATTAGGGTACATTGCCATGACACAAGGCAATTTTTTTTTTTTTTGCGAAATTAAAAACGCATACCCTTCATTTTTTGTCCATTTAGTCCTATTAACTCAATTATGAAATATTATAGCTCTAAAATAACAGGAAGTTGTGCCGACTTGATGATATAGTTACTATATGGGTATTTGCACTGTTTAAAAAAAAAAAAAAATCCAACCTGTTCAAATCGTATATTATATTTTATTACGACGCTTTTTATTTAACAATATTTTCTTTTTAACGTTTCGTTTTTACAGTCAGGGTAGATCTTCCTGTGTTCTTGTACACAACGTAACATAAATTGTTTTTGTTCCTCCTGAACCGTCAATAAACCATCAAAATCTTGCATTAGTTTAACAGCCCTTTCTGCTGTGTCGTTAACCACTCTGAGCATTGAAACCGTATTTTTGGCGTCTAGAAAAGATGCGTTTGTTTCCCATATTGAAGGACACTCACGAAGAAAACTGTCATCAATTCTGAGACGAGGGAACAAATCCTTACTCTTCATTGAAATAAAATCATTTATGTTTTTCTCTGAAATAAAAAAAATTTAGAATAAGTTAGAGTGAAATAACATTAGATATAGACACATAACTAAAGAAAGAACTTTATAATATCTTCAATGAACCGCAAAGTTCTTTATTCGATGGGATGTATCGTTTGCCAAAAGTTGATATATTTTCTTTCGACAAATTCTTCATAATGTTAATTTTCAGTTTTTGGTCTACCTCATCGTGACAAGAGTGACAAGATCGCTACTTCATCAGTCAAATACCATAAGTGTTGGCTGCTTTCGAAATGCTTTTGTCGATATATTCGTAAGACTTCAATGCCTTCAGAAAGCACAAATCCTGGTAAGGTGCTTTTACTGCCAAAATACATTGCAGCCATGGCTTGACATAGGCTATCACAATAAACAAGCAAACGTCTACCAGAGCTGCCTTGTCTTTGCTGGTTAATTTTAACTGAGAACTCAGCAACGCTATTTTCAGTGAATAGATCGCTCTTGCCATCCATCGGCCTTGGTGCATAGCACCTGGAGGCCTAATTTTGAATTTTCGCTCTTTATCTCCGTTTAAAAATATGATTGAGAGTTCTATCAACTCTCGATAGTCATCCCTCACTAATTTTTTTGTCAGTTCAATGCGATAGAATTCAAGCAGTGCTTCAATTTTGGAAGCAGTTAGGTATTTTTCCACGTTCTCTCTATAGCACTGGATCTTATTTGTGTCGACGATTTTCCAATTTTCTCTGAACTTTTTCAATATTGGGCTATCAGGGCTTGTGGTCACTTGACTGATTTTAGCTTCAAAAACACTTTTTAGTACCAGTTCGTAAATGTGGTGTCGACAAACAAAAACAAGAACCTCCCTGTCAAGTTTTTGCTCAAGGAGAACACAGGCACCATTTATACGACCAGTATTTGAGGCCGTAGTATCACAGCAGAGAATCTGTACTTGATCTTCAAGATTCCAATCATGAATTGCATTCCACACAGCCTGCATCTGTTCTTTGCCACTCGAACTCTCCAATTTCGGCACAGCTATTAGTTGTTCCTTATTTCCATACGAAATTACTATAGGAATACGTTCTTCTTTACATTTTCGGGCATCCAGAGCAGGCAATAGTTTTCCGTCCCAGTGAACAGTTACAAAGCCTAATGCAGCTACTAATTTTGGAGTTATTAAATCATTCTGCTTTACCAATTTAGTAGAAATAGTAGCAGAAGTAGTAGTCTCGGGTTGCGTATTCTCGATCACAAATGACAAATCTTCCTGTGAACCAATATTTTCGCTTGAACTGGAAGATAAATCATCTTGTAAAGGTTCATGTGACGTAGCCGCTGTAGAAGTTGATGCCGAAAAACATTTCATTCGCCAGTTTCTTTAATAGCCCTAAGTCGCGCCCTTTCCTCTTTGTTTGCCAGTTTTCTATCCACTCCAGCAAAGTAACCGGGTCGACCTGGCTCTCTTTGGCGCTCCAAGAAAGTTTTATCTTCTTCAATGTTCATCAATTGAAGCGCATCGGCGTGTGCAATGTCAAACAAATTATCTAAATTGTTTGTAAAATCTTGTTGACGCCGCTTGAACACGTCCTGTGTTTTGTTTGCATTTTTTTGTAAGTCTCTCCAAACTTGATATAACTTATTAAGCTTTGTAACACAATTAGGAGTCACACACTCCCGAATAACTAGATTTGCACTTTCATTAACACTTAGTTTTACTTCGCGAATGTTATAAAAAAAAACTCGGAGAACTTGTCCGTTGGAGGGAAGTTTTGAACCCGATATTTGATGGATTACATCTCCTACCAAAAATATGACCTTTTTAGCACTGCGTAATTCCACTGACATGTTTCTTGACTAAAAACAATACGCTCACTGACAAAAAAACAAGAAATTAATAATGAACATAGACGACTAGGCGCGTGCTCGCCCTATATATGCAAGTACTGTTATGTTTTTGCAAGTCGGCACGGGTTGCTGTGATCGAAAAAAAATTACTTTGAATTTGTTGGGACACTCTAATGTACATACTTGATAAAAACCCATATTGATGATCTCAAATCACATTTTGAATGAAAAAAGTTATTTTATTGCGTAACATTTTTTGGAATACTTTTGGGATTGAAGATATTTTACTTCAATCCCAATACCATTTTTATGAATAGGTGTTATATGGAATAGTTTCCAAAAATCTAAAAATACCCCAGAGACAATGAGCTGTTTAAAAATAATTAAAAGAGGCAAAGACAGCTCTTTAGAGCAGTTTTTTGAATAGCATCAGGACCTTCACTTTTGCTATTACTAAGACTTAATAGAGAATCTTCAACTTTAGATCCTTTTATGTTTACAACTTCAATGTTAAATATAAGAATGGGTGACGCTATTTATTACAATAGGAGAATACACTGATTTAAAAAAGGAGCAAAATAATTGCATAACGTTTCATTGTTAAGATGAAGAATTTAATTAGTACAATTGGAATAGGAAGGCCAATTGTGTTTCTCCTTGAGTTAATGAACTTCCAGATATACCTGCTGTTCGACTTCAGACTTGCTTTAGCCGTCAATATACAGTATTGTGCAAAACCTAAGCAACTTTTCCTACTCTCATGTAATGTGTCCTCAAAATCACCCAAACAAAGTTTTTAATTTTCATTTATTATACAGTAAATAAAAAAAAATAAATCAAAATCAGTTCAAAAAACAGCTGTGCAAAACCTAAGCAACTCTTTTAATATTTTGTATAATATCCGTTATTTTTTATGATTTCAGCACATCTACGAGGCATCGACTCAATTAAATTAGAAAGAATAGGTGCTGGTATGTTTCCCCACTATATTTTCAATAAATTTATCAACTCCCTTTGGTTTTTGCAACGTATTGTTCCAACGCGACGTTTAAGAATCCCAAATAAATTTTCAATCGGATTCAAATCCGGCGACTGTCCAGGCCAATCAAGAACTTCAATCCGATGGTCTATTAGCCACTCCTTGGCCATTTTTGAAGTATGCTTCGGGTCGTTGTCATGTTGGAATACCCAAGAAAGTGGAATATTCATTCGGCATACGGCAGTATCACATTTTCCAAAATATCCTTGTAAACAAAGCGATCCCTATTTCATGAAAAGGACCAACACCATAACCAGAAAAGCATGTCCATATCATAACACTTCCAGCCCCATGCTTCAGTGTACTTTTACAGAAGCGTGGATTAAGTCTTTGCTTGGGCGTACGCCTAACGTATTGTATGCCATCAGTGTTCCACAGGTTAAATTTACATTCATCACTGAATAACACACTTTTCCACTTGCCGACTGACCAATTAATATACATTTTTTAGCAAAATTCAACCTATAAAGTGTTTTAAAGAAAAGATTCAAATTCAATTCAAAAAACAATTTTATCAAAAAACATTTTCTGTACATGCTTCTTCGTAAGCATAGGTTTCTTCAACACTGAATAACTTTTAAGATCAGCTTCAAGAGCCCGTCTACGAACCGTACTGGAGTCAACGTTCAAATTCAAAGTCGACAATATTTCCCGAGAGGAAATAAAGGGATTTGATTTGATTAATCTCGTTATTTTCCTATCCTCCCGAACAGTGAGTTGTTTTACGCGGCCTTCTTCCTACATTATTATTTTCTAAGCTACCGGTAGCTTTATATTTTTTAATCAAACGTGAAACTATAGATTTATTAGTTCCGAATATTTTTGCAATTTTTGACTGTGATACACTTTGTTTATGTGATGAACTGTTTCAGCAAACTCGAAGTTGCTTAGGTTTTGCACAATACTGTAACGGGTGATCCAAGTAGAGATACTTTTTTCAATAGCCTTTTTTGACAGACCACGTGTGAGTCGTGTCATGCTGTCATGTTATTTTTGTTTAGTATTGTTTGGCATTTCATAATGGAAAGACTTACGCGTGAACAACGTTTACAAATTGTTCAACTTTATTATGAAAATTCACGTTCTGTGAGGAATGTGTTTCGTGCACTTCGCTCAACTTATGGTCCACATAATCGGCCTACTGAGCGTACTATTCGCAACACCATCACCCATTTTGAGACCCAGCATTCATTATTGGATAATATTCGACCGAATAGACCACGTCCAGCACGCTGTGAAGAAAATATAGCGGCCGTAGCTGAGAGTGTACACGAAGACCGTAGAGAGTCGATTCGGCGCCGTTCGCAGAAACTCGGACTGACGTATGGAACGACTTGGCGCATTTTACGTCAAGATCTTAAATTGAAAGCGTACAAAATACATCTTGTGCAACAACTGAAGCCGCTCGACCTTCCCAAGCGACATCGCTTCGCTCTATGGGCTCTTGAAAAGTTCCAAGAAGATCCGACGTTTTCGAGGCAAATTTTGTTTAGCGATGAGGCCCATTTCTGGCTCAATGGGTATGTACGAAGAGCAACCTGAAGAGATTGAACAACTGCCACTTCATCCAGAAAAAAACAACGGTTTGGTGTGGTTTGTGGGCCGGTGAAATCATCGGTCCATATTTCTTTAAAAATTATGCCGGTGCGAACGTAACCGTCAATGGCGACCGTTATCGTGCCATGATAACCGGACTATTTGATGCCTGAAAATGAAGCTCGTGATCTCGGCGAGATTTGGTTTCAGCAAGACGGCGCCACTTCCCACACATCGCATCAATCAATGGACTTATTGAGAGAACATTTCGGTGAGCACATAATTTCACGTTTTGGTCCGGTCGATTGGCCACCAAGATCGTGTGATATCACACCGTTAGACTTTTTCCTGTGGGGATATGTAAAGTCAAAAGCTTATGCCGACAAACCCGCTTCGATTCAGGCCTTGGAGGAAAACATCACGCGTGTCATTCGCCAGTTACCAGTCGAAATGCTCGAACGAGTGATCGAAAATTGGACTCAACGGATGGACCATCTGCGACGTAGCAACGGCCAACATTTGATAGACATAATCTTCAAAAAATAGATGCCAAAGAATGTTCTTTCAAATAATAATAAACATTCTCCATTAAATTTGAATTTTCTGTGTTTTTTTCTTTAAAAAAGTAGGGAACACCGAAATGGATCACCCTTTACATATACGACTGGTATAAGAACTAATTCAAAATATTAAATTCCCGTTCACGGTGGAGATACAATGACTTTAACTCCAGATTTGATTTATTTGATCTTTACCGTTTATCAGCTTTATTCTTTTTATTCTTAAGATTGGTTAAACGTAAGTTAAGCCAGGGGGGTTTCGAATTATTTTTAACATATTTTTTTTAGAAAGATGAAGGCAAATAGAGTTCATTTATATCATAAACATTGTTGAAACTTAAGTCTACGCAATCTGACCTTCCTATTAGATTTTCCCAACAAACTTATTCCCAAATGCACGATTCCATATTTTCACCTTAAGCACATTAAGTTTCCCACATTGCATACAATAAAATAGACACCTGCCCCCAAGCCCAGACATTGCATCGGATTTCGTCTGGCGCTGATAAGTAAATTCCCAATTTTCCCAACTCTAAAATTGTATTCCCACGATCTAGGTGTAAGAAAAATAGTATTTAAGCTTTTGAAATTTGTCTTTGTTTATAGATCAAAACAGATCTATTCAAACATTATATACTTCTTTGCAGAGGTAGGTCTCTGATATTGAAAAATTGAAAATTCAGAAATAATAGAAATGTGGTGCAACGAATTGTTGAAAATGGGAAAAACGGGAACGTCAATTTTATTAACAAACTTCTTGTCAGCAACTACGAGATCTAGGCTACGATTAAGACTATTTGTAAAATTATTAATTTGGATAGTAAATAATATTTCAATATCGGTTGATACATTAAATGGTTGTCATCAACATCAAAACACATATCTGGACAGTTAAGTGAAAGTATCTACCGAACTAGTTTCACATTGGAATTGTACCGCCATTCGAAAAGCCATCTGCTTGACCTTGTTTCCAATTCGCGCCCACATGACTATTTAAGTTACCAACTAACCTGGCTCCACCAGCACCATTTTTCAATTAATTTTACGATGAATGGCATTTTGCAACCACCCACTCGTACTAGTACTAGTCTGGGTAGGTATCCACCTTTCACAAATTCGTGCTAATTAATGCGCGTACATGGTCAGAAACATATCGGGCAAACTCAACACTTTACGATCTCACGGTGATAGAGCACGCAATACACGAACTTCTGCTTCTTCGACGCAGAATTGCATGTACATTGTACAGCATGGGAGCTTCCCTTCACAGTTGAATGCACTCACACCTCTATGATTAGATTCGCTGACGACATTATTATTACATTCATTTCCATTTCCCTATTCTTGTCCAAGAACGAAGAGCGGCAGTCGACTTCCATTTGTCCGATTCAAATGGCCATTGCGGCCATGCGTCCGTCGTCGTCGGTGCTGTTGTTAGCCATCATTGTACATAAGCTGGCGGTCAATCCATTTATCTTGTTAGAGCCGGAGACCGCGCGACCCACCGTTGCATGACAACTACACCACCACGAACCATGGCAAAGCCGTCATACCTCCAACAACAATAGACACAAAAGAATCCGAAAAATGGCGCGCATTGTGCTCGCAACATGCTCTCGTGCTTCGGGCAAATTTGTTTTAATTAATTAATTAATAAATTCAACAACTCATTGTACGGTCGCATTCAGTGCTGAAGCGTTGCGTGCGCGGCTCTGCTTCTGCCGCTGACACAATTCTATCAGATTCCAAGTTCCAAATGGCTTTCGATTGTGTTGTTGCCGGTCAGATTAATGGCAAATATGTGTAGATATACAGACCCAAACTGGTTGGTAAAGAGGCTTGTTAAAGAATGAGAAGATCGCGCGCATTGACAACGCGACGGCAACACTGGGCTGGCGGCAACGTCAAGTGTGCGTCTAATTGGCCGCATAGGCACATACATATTATTTTCTAATTACGCTCCATAATCCATCACGTTCCACAGCAACTTGATGGGGGCTGATAGGTGGGCTGGTTCTCCATATCCATCCATTAGGCCATTTATCCATTTTAATCTATGCAGCTCCATACAGCCAGCGCACCCACTCTCAGAGTGTTCGATATGTGTGTGTCTGTGAGTGTGTCGTGTACATGGTTGGCTCTTAATTTTGAGAAATTAATTAGGACATGAACCATCGCGAGTCACGTTTGCCCCAGGTGAAAATTTATTCCTGAATTATGCAATTTTAATTGAGATTCAGTGCTACTGTTGGACACGAGAGGTGTGTTTGTGCAAACACAATTGCGCGGGAGAATTACATATTCGAAATTAATTATGAGACGTGGATTTGGGTAATAATTGACAATAATTCCACGGAACTATACCATACTAGCCTGGCTATATGTGGAAAGTGGTGATTAATTCAGCTTTTGTATTTTTGTTTCTGTTTTTGTTTTTGTTTCATTTCCGGCGGCGTATTTGGAAACGGTGTGAGTAGGTAGCTGAGCATTTGCATTTCTAACAAAAACACACTTAGTCATGTTAAAGGTACGATGTTGAAAATAGAACGTCAGCAATCGAAAAATTTACCGTCGTTCAAAAACTTGCTCAAATTGAGGTAGTTTTACGCAATTTGTAGGTTGTAGGTGTTGCACATAAGTTTGTAGGTACATCTTGAGGTGTGTCCAAGCCAACGGAAAAATTTCAAAAAAAATTTCCTAAGAAAACGGTACCCGATTGTTTCCAATTTGATTCTGAATTATTTTTAAACTTTTTTAGAAATGCTTCATTCGCGCCCACACTACTTCAGCACTTGGTGATAGGCTCAGCGTGGATGGGGTCGTTTTATTTTTATATTGTTCCTATTTTGGATCCCACAAAACACATTGAATCAATGAATAACGAATGTAAATATATGATCTATGATATGATACAAGGATAATGGTCTACCAGCTGTAGACTACGATTCAAAATATATCTCCATTGCTTTACCACTGAGGGCAATTAAATGGTGGTGTTGTTGCATTTTTGTTATTTAGAAGTTTTTAGGCCTGCCTTTCTTTTGTGCCGATATTGTTAATTGACAATCCTTCTCTGACAGGGTTGGTAGAGTCCCTCCATTAAACATGATAAAATATAAACTTACCCGGTTGTAAAGGGTGATTTTTTAAGAGGTTTAGAACTTTTTTTAAAAAAAAAAACACAAAAAATTCGAAAAAATGAATGAAATATTTATTTGAATCGATAGTTTGAACCTTGCAATTTAATGTTTAAAGATAATTTCATGCAAATGTTGACCGCGGCTGCGTCTCAGGTAGCCCATCCGCTGAGTCCAATTTTGGCATACTCTTTCACACATATCGGCCGGTATCTCACGAATGAATGCATGGATGTTGGCTTCCAGTGCGTCAATCGAAGCGGGCTTGTCCCTATACACATTAGCCTTGGCATACCCCCACAAAAAATAATCTAATGGTGTCAAATCGCACGATCTAGGCGGCCAATTGACCGGCCCGAAACGTGAAATTAACTGTTCACCAAACTCGCCTCGCAATTGCGCCATTGTTTCGCGTGCTGTGTGGCATGTGGCACCGTCTTGTTGAAACCACATATCATGCAAGTCAAGAACTTCCATTTCGGGCAAAAAAAAGTTTGTTATCATCGCTCGGTAGCGTTCACCATTGACAGTAACGCTGCGATTCGCATCATCTTTGAAGAAATATGGCCCAATAATGCCGCCGGCCCATAAACCGCACCAAACAGTGGCTTTTTCGGGATGCATTGGTAGCTGTTGCAATGCTTCTGGCTGATCTTCACTCCAAATGCGGCAATTTTGCTTATTTACGTACCCATTCAACCAAAAATGAGCCTCATCGCTGAACACAATTTTTCGATAAAAAAGCGGATCCTCGGCCAGCTTTCCAAGAGCCCATTCACCAAAAATTCGGCGTTGTGGTAGGTCGGCTGGCTTTAGTTCTTGCACCAGCTGTATCTTAAAAGGCTTTACGCCCAAATCCTTCCGCAAAATTTTCCACGTAGTGCTGTAACAAAGGCCTAACTGCTGGGAACGGCGCCGAATCGACATTTCGCGGTCTTCTGTCACACTAGCTGATACGGCCGCAATATTTTCTTGGTGTAAACGTGTTGGTGTAAACGTGTTGGTGGTTTAATGTCCAACAAAGTAAATTTGGTGCGAAATTTGGTCACAATCTTCCGAATAGACTGCTCAGAAGGTCGAGAATGCCGATCTTAAATGGAAGCAGCGCGCGATGAACATTTCGAACCGAGCACGAATTTTGATAGTAAAATTCAATAATTTGCAAGCGTTGTTCATTTGTAAGACGATCCATGGTTAAATTGCAAACCAAACTGAAGCTGTTTGACAGTGACACAAGGTACTAAACACACGTCAGCTGTCAAAACCAGTGTTGCCAAAACCAAACCAGCTAAAAAATCACCCTTTATTTTACTTTTAAAGAAATAGATTCTTTGACATAATAGCTTTCGTGGATCTTCAGACCTTAAATTCGATTAAACTTTATTACTCCCGCTGTCATGCTAAGCATCTTCACCATAAGCCTATATGGCAGTTTGCGGTCGCAGAAGAGGCCCGATGGGTTCAAAAGCTGACCCATCAAAAGCAAAAAAAAAAAAACATCCTTGCAATGAGCGGTTATTGTTTTGGTGAATGTTTTGAAGGCAAATTGGTATCGTAGTAGCCCAAAAAAGGGTAGACAAATCGTTTTTAATGGAAAAATTATTCAAATAAAGTGCACGACTGCATCATACGGAATTTTCTCGGTTTTTCAGTTGCAAAATGAATCGAGAATTAATCGCGAGAAATTTATTTAAATTACATTTTTAAAAAATATAAAAAATAAAAAATATAAATATAAATATAAAAAAATTGATTTTCTTAAAAACGGCACCTACGATTTTGATGTAATTTCGCACATTGGACAATTTTTACATAATTGTTCGAAATACAAAAAATTATTAAAATCGTTAGAGCAGTTTTTGAGAAAACGAATTTAATTTAAATTTAACAAAATCGTTATATAAACAAAAAAAAATTATTTAAAAAATCTAAGTATGCAGATTTGTTTGAGTTTATAGTAGAAAAAAAAACTGTTAATTTTTTTAAAGTTCCCTTTATTAGTTATTTTTTGAGATATTGCCCGTTTTATAAATTACCGTTAATCGATTTTTTTTCCAAGAAACTGAGTATGCAAAATTTTCCCCCCCCCCATTTACCCCATCATGTTTAGTACAAAAACAGACCGAACCACTTTTGAGATGAAAAGTAGTGACAAGTGATTTTCACAAAAAAAATATTATGGCAGGTACCGTTATTTCAAAAGATAAAGCAAAAAATAAAAAGATGCCACGAGATACAACCCCAAGAACCTTATATACGAACTTTGAAGCAAATCTGTGGAACCGTTTCGCCATACGGCGCCCAGACAGACAGACAGACAGACTCAGTTTGAGTTCGAAATTTCCGCACGATCGCAATAACTTTCCCTTTAGTATACGAGTATACGAGAAAGTTAAAACAAAATAAAAACAAACAAACAAGAACAAAGGTTTGAAGAGGCAAATATAAAAACGACCACGCCTTGTAGGTCGAATGGATAGTTTGTTAATGATGCTCTTTAAAACTGAAGTCTACCACGACGCAGTAGTAACTGAAATAAAACCACATGACTCCTGAGGTCTTATTTCCACTTAAAAATTGAAGTAACGCTATATATTGTCTTATTTCGTAGGGCGATATTTCACGTCACCCAATATTTTTTTTGGATCTTATTATATAGAACGCTCTTATTGAAAGGTCATATGGCACAAAATCTATTGTTCTATGACGTAAATCGTTTGGTTCAAACAGGAAGCTTTAGTAGGCTTGTCAAATTATACCCACAACGTTGATCTTCTTCATGAAAGTGATAGAAAAAAAGAGAGTTAAGTACATGATCGGAGCTTCTCATTCTCTGCAACCTCGATCTAGTTTTTTTCAAGATAACCAGACCAATGGCATTAGTTTTCGCTCGAACGAGAGTACATTTTTTATAGTACAGTCGATTCTCGTTAATTCGAAACTTTATTTACCCTGCAGCGTTTTCACGGCACATCTTCTGGCATCCGTTTTTTTTTTTGGGTTTCAGTAATAATCTGTTTGAGTTATTGTAGACAGTTAATGTCTATTAATCATTACTTGGCTACTCGAATGTGGACCCCGGAATTTCTCCTTCTGCACGGGTTGAAGCTTCTTCTCGAACCATCAAAATAGAGAACATTCAAGATGCTATATAGGCGCCTTATTTTGATAACACACAAGCACCAATTGTTTGAGCAAATTGCTGTGCGGATCAGAAAACTTACAGAACTACTTATCCTCGCTACAGTATTTCTTTTCTGATTTGTCAGTTTGTATTTCAAATTTGGTGTAAAGTAGGGTTAGGTTAGGTAGAAGTGGCTCATACTAGGTCAGTTGTAATATCACAGGGATCTGGAAAAAAATTGAAGCTTCTGACGAAGCGAAGGAGACATCTAATATCAATTTTAGCGAGATCACTTGGATCTTTATAAAAAAAATCAGGTCATACAAAGGAGGCACAAGGAGAAATTCTGGGCCTTGTTGCATGCTTGCCTTTGAGACAGTGTTACTGGGCACAAGACCTATTGTAGAGCTGATATTCAGTCTGGTTGGAAGGATGAAGTTCATTTAACATTTCAAATACAGCTTTGACCAGATTTCTTTAATCGCTAGATATGTTATTACACTTGTCTACCTAAGGTTTGTTCTCTTAGGGCAGACAGCCTAAGCAACATCTTACATGTTGCGATTGATATACCTAAATGTGAATGTTCAACTGCTCTTCCAAAATTCCAACAGGGGATGGTGATATAGATGGATTTACCAAGCAGAAGTTGGAATAAAAAAGCTAATTTTCGGACTTTGCTTAGCTTGACCCGATTAATCGGGGAGTTTCTGTTAGGTAGTTAATAATGCTTTTCTATATGTCCTCTTAATAATATACACGCCGTTAAATAACGCTGGTCAAGTCGCGTTAGACGTTAACAGTACCTAGTAGTACCAAGGAGTGATAAACAACACAGGACCATTTACACTTCATGTCATGAAGTTGCTGCCAGAGTATGCCCTTTATAACCCTTTGACTTAAAACCCAAACACCATATTTTTACTATTATTTTAAATGGTATTTAGAAGCCTAGGTCTAAGCTAAGAAGCTGCCTCAAGGACAATTTGATTGATATTTTTTTCAACTGTTCTTAGTTACCCTATAGAGTACATAAAACATAAATCTTGTATGACTTGTCGAACTTAAATGGCAGATATCGTTATGATCTGCCGCCCTGAGAAGGTTTAAAGTCTGAGAAATATTCAACAGTACATCTGTCAAATGTGGTTACAGTTGTGACATAGTGACATGCTAAATAAAAACTGATCCGGTTGGGATCAAACTGCTGCGTCCGGACATTTCCGAAAAGTCTGCGACTTTCCTTCTATCTCTCAGGAGAATCGACTGCAGGCTGCTGACACCTGTCCTGCTTGTGGTGAGGTGGATGACACAGCGGAACTTTTGAGTGCCTCTGCAGTTATCCCGGTTTTGTTCGCATCAGGTTGCTGATTTTCGGTGCGGCCGTGATGACTGCTGAACATCCATGCTCTTCTTCACTGAAACTCGCTCTTATCTTTCTCCGAAAGACGGGAATACTAAGCACTTTAATGCAAGTTGTAGCACAATGGACCAGTAGTTGTCTCAGAGCTGTTAGGCTGTTGCGATTAATACAGTCATGAATGATGGTCTTCCAGATCCAGCGGGTCTTCCAGTTACCCGAACCACCCAACTTAACCCATTACCTACTATTTAGTTGCGCATACCAATCTGTCTTTTGAATTAGCATTCTCCTTCAAAAACCACAACAATCAATTCCATCCAAATCAAACTTTATTCTCATTGATCAGCTGTCCAAACAAGCAAACAACAATGCAACATTTCTGTCGGCTTTTTGATTCGTTGAAAAGCAATTAAAAGAGCTCTTTTGATCTGTGTGTGTCGATTGCGGTGTGCGCGGACGGCACCTTTGATTATCTTGATTTACACTCCAAAAAAAAAAAAAAAAATTTAATGAACGACATAAAAGATCATCAAAATCCTGATTTGTGTTTCGTTAACTCGTTCCGTTGGATTTTTGGTATCCATAAAACCAAAATCGGTTCCGTTCGGTTCGGTTTTCATATAAATAAATATAACCTTAATTAGCACCTTTGATGTGCGGGATTTCAAATGATGATTTTGATGATTCCCAGCGCAAATGCAAAACAAATATCCTGGCTTTGTTCTTTGAGGATTAACACGAAACGATCGCCGCTTTTGTTTTCCCCTTTCAGATCAAACACATGTGAATCTGTTCTCCAATCGACCACAGCCGAAGAAGAAACGAAAATCTCGTACAGCATTCTCAAATCATCAGATATTCGAGCTGGAGAAACGATTCCTTTATCAAAAGTATTTGTCGCCAGCGGATCGTGATGAAATTGCCGCTTCCCTAGGACTCTCAAATGCACAGGTGAGTATTTTAATCGCTGCATCTGCACGTTTACCATGCTATAACAGGTTGTTGTTTGTGTTCTTTTTTTTTTGCATCTCGTCCCAACTATATTAGGTCATTACTTGGTTCCAGAATCGCAGGGCAAAGCTGAAGCGCGACATGGAAGAACTAAAGAAGGACGTGGAAAGCGCAAAATCACTGTCAGGACATAATTGTTTTTTAGAGAATGTTAATGACTTGAATATTTTAAAGAGACGACCCGATCGAGAGGAGGATGACACAAGGCGGACGCCAAGATCAGCGCACGAAGGAGGCCAAGAGTGACCTGGCCATGCTAAAGCGGATGACATTGATGTACTACAGCAATAGCAATAAGGAACTTGGATAGGATGGCAACAAAATTATGTTTATTTTTTGATTTTGTAAATAATGTTTATTTTAAAGAAAATTTGTAAATATTTATTCATTTTCTGATGAATCTATTTAAATTATGTGATTTATTTTTTAAGTTATTTTTAGCCCCATTACTTATTATTATTTTAGTTGTATATTTAAATACTTATAAATTAGCTATAAGCAATTATATTGTCTTAATAAAATTTAAGTGTGCATTTTAGTGAAAAGAAGGAAATCCAGGTTAATGTGTTGTTGTTTTTTCTCGTTTGTAAACCGTTAAATGTGAGTGGTTGAACGTTATAGCAACATGTGTATATTTAAGACGTCTCGTCAGATCAGTAACGATTAGTGTAGGTTACGAAACACAATGCCGTGGAAGGTACATACCAGAGATGTAACGGATATCCGGTTAGTATCCGTTATCCGGCTATCCGGCCACTTTTTTTCTATCTGGCCGGATTGCCGGATAGAGAGTATGTATTCGGCGAATACCGGATAGTTAAAATAAAACATAAACACAAGAAGTCGATTGAAAGTTTTTTTTTTATTAACAGTAGGTACTTAAGTAAGTAACAAAATTAGTACTTATAATTAATTAAAGGTAGATTATGATGAATAAAAATAATTTTTTCTGCATTAACCGGTAAAAGACGGTTGCGTTTATTTTCATATACTAAGTCAGCTTCAGAAAACAGTCTCTCGCTGTATACGCTGCTACTTGGTGATGAAAGATAGACCTTTGCAAATTTTGCTAGAATTGGGAACTGTTGATGATTAACTGACCACCATGCGTAAGGGTCGATATTCCGGTCAGTCCGAACTGTTTTTAAAAAAAGTTCAAGCTCAGTCGCAGTATCATTTTTTTCGGAAACCTCATATTTTTTATCATTCGCCACTTCATCGAAACAGTCCCAAAATGCTACATGCGTATCGCCAGTTATATTATTAACTTCGCTTTCATTTTTTTTTTCTTGCTGGGTGGAGAATCTCCTTCACTTTCAGTGGAATCGTCGTCGCAGCTCATTTGCAAAACTTGCAACAGAATTTTCTGGCGGGCTCTCTCGATTTGAATCGGTCCTAAGAAACTTGCCTTGAATCTCGGGTCCAGTAGAGTTGCTACTAGGTAGTTTGGTTTTTCATCAAGGTCGAAACGATGTTTTAATTCAGTAGCTAATGAAGTCCTTATGCTCAATAAATTAGGTGTTCTTCGTACCGTTTCTTCTTTTTGTATGTACCTTATTAATGTGGTAACATTTGGTATAACTTCCGAGATACATGAAAGCCCAGAAGTGGTTATTTTTGTTATTTCTTCGAAAGGTTTGAGCAGTCTTATGCACTGTTCCATTATGTCCCACTGGTAGGGTGTCAAATTGTTTACTGTGTCGTGGTCAGTGATATACTCGTGATATGGCTGGTTTCTGTTCTAACAATCGCTCCAGCAAGTAATACGTTGAATTCCAACGTGCACAGATGTCTTGGACTAGTCGATGTTGTGGTATATTCAATTCTTTTTGTTTCATCGTCAGTTTTTCTTGAGCCAAGCTCGAATGATTAAAGTGCGTAACAATTCGTGCTTCAGGTTGAGACTTCAACGTTTCATTCACTGCCAGTTGAAGCGAATGAATAAAACATCTGGCAGAATCATACCCGGCAACTCTTACACCTTTCACCATGTTGGCCCCGCTATCATGAATAAGCAAATGTATTTTGTATTGGGGAATATTCCAGCGAGTCGCGATTGCATTCAGTTCTTTTGCAATGTTTTCCCCTGTGTGAGATCCTGCAAAGGGTTTCATTGCCTGTATGGCATGTTCCAGTTTAAATTCAGAGGACAACCAATGAACTGTTATTGCTGTGCAAACAGGTCCACATGTCTGATTGCAGTAGCTTTTGAGATACATTCATCAATTTTAGAATATATTCGATCATATATGTCAGGAATAATTTTATAACGAGGCAGTGCTTTCTCCAAAAGCCTCTTAAAACCAACTCGTTCCACAATAGATAGTGGTTCATTGTCCAAAGCAATCATTTCCGCGATTAAATAGTGGTATTCTTTCGATTTTGAATCGTCAATGTATCAAAGCATTTTATTTTTCCAAAGTTTCTGCCAAAGTTAATTGTTTCTGCTCCTTTTTTTGTGACAGAAATGATGCACTTGTAGACGGATTGGCATCGATTTCAGAAAGCTTCTCCGCATGTTTGAATTTAATGTGATTTTTCATAGCTGTCGTACCGCCACGAGAAATCTTCGACTTGCACAGCAAACATACAGCAAACTTACAGTCATTCTCACAGATTTCAAAATGATTCCAAATTGGGGATCTTTTGCTCAGCGGTTCCATTTCACTTTATTTCCTACAGGAAAGTTGAATAAGTATGTACCAGTAGCTATCGTAATATTTATTCATTATTAATAACTTACGTAATAAACAAGGAATACAAAAATGTAAATAACACAAAAATCTCGCAAACGTACAATCAATAAGTACCTTATTTCGACCAGTAATTTATGCCAACTGTGTGTTCTACTGATTTTCCGTAGCACTCTCCATATTCAACACACGAGCCGTACAAACAAATAACGGAGCCAAACAAGTTACAACTTGTACACGTATCGTGTTTGAACTAGAATGCATCGCTATGAATGTATACTGCTCTCGAAAGTATATTAAATATTCGGCCGCCGGATATTCGGCTATCCGGCCAAAGTGTATGCCGAATATCCGGTATCCGGTATTTTGCAAAATCACTATCCGTTACATCTCTAGTACATACACCAATGATGTAAATGATTACGCAATTGAAGTAAGTAATCATATATACTAAAGGGTCTGCCATCTAACGTTTTTTTTTTCCAACTATTGCTTATTTCGCGAATGGTAACACTTGGCTCATGTCTGATTTGACAGATAATTAGTTTTATCCTTCCGCTGAACGAATATGGTTGTGTATGCGCTTGAAAAATGCTGGGAAATATTGCGACATTACTTTGAAAATCATGGTAATGTTGCAGAATGTGTGCGAAAGTTGCGTACGGATTTTGGAAGAAGAGAAGCACCGTCAGCTCCGTATGTTGGTTATCTTGTGAAAAAATTGAAAGAAACTGGCATCCTCATCGATAAATCAAAGCGTGAAAAGCTAAAAACATTGAGAGATGAACCATGACAGGTTTTGGAAACATCTGGGAAAATACGACAACATCCTTCCTATGGCTGATAGTCTGGTCGATACCATTATTGAACTTGGAAAATTTTTACGCAGTCAAAGTTCCAGTATCATTGCATCAGATGGCATATCCATTAAAAATCAGAGATTGCAGAATAGTTCAAGCACCAAGCATCGATCACAAACAACACCGCCTGCGCTTTCGCACAAACATTCACTGGGTCTGATCCAACAGGAAGAACAGCGATATCATCAGCAGTGGGGACGGAATAAAAGGATAGGAAGGCCCTACTTATCCTATCCACGAGACAACTGATTCTTCTATACTGTGTCTTCTAGCGGAGCTGCACGTGCTGTCAAAAGTCGCATTGTCAAACGCACTCTCTTCCATCTTATGTTAGCTCTATAATTCCCATCAGTATCAAGCCACTTAAAAGATGCGGCAGCACATTTGATAGCAACAATCGAAGCAATATAACAGCATATCATTGCTCTTCCATGTTGATAGCTCCGTAAGGGTAAATTTTATAAACATGGTTGGAAACATGGATAAGCAGAAGACTGGCAGTCTACGCAAACAAGATAAAATATTTGTAGTAAACGTGATTTTATCGAATACAGCAGTTGGCAGTTTATGCCTTTGTTCACATGCCGGCCAGTGAGTAGACAGTTTATGGACCGAAAGTCCTGATGATCTGACTTGGCAAAACTACTCACTTACGGAACAAGTTAACATTCCATTGTTAAGACAAGAAAAAACTCGTTCTTTTCTAACGTTAGCCAATCTCAGATGCAGAAGACTAAAAAAAATGACAAAAAGCTCAGCGGGTAGATCTGTTTTGTTTTTTTTGTAGATCCATACAGGTGTCATCCCAGAACAGCCAAAAAGCTTGCATACTAAGAAACGTGCCAAAGGGTCAAATCGTACAAAGAAGTATACATTTTCTCTTAAGTAAATTAATCAGTCACTTGAATCACTCTATTTCGGATTCTCCATTGACTCGTAAGTCCAAAATGCAACAGACACACACTGTAAGCTATAAGATTTGTGTTATTAAAGGGTTAGAGGTATTTGTAGCCCACAGCATTCAACACACTCGATGAGTAACCTAAAACAAGGAAAAGATCATAACTAGGTCCATGATTGATGCTACCTACTCAGTAGTACCATCAAAAGGAGTTTTTTTTTAAAGAGTAGGGCTGATCAGTACTGCGACCAGGATAGATCTTTTGTGCACCCTATAAGGTTAGTAATTTATTTGGTCTGGTGACAATCCCAGGTCTTTGATGAACCTTACGATTGTTGATGCCGGTGATTTGGCAATATCCTGAGGTTCGGTGAATCCTTTGTTGAAGTATTTGAGTCTCTTTTGGATAATTGCAGGGCATTCGCACAAGATGTCTTTTGCCGTTTCTGGTTGTTCTAGGCAGAGTCGACACACACTGTAGAGCTTTTACCCATTTTCATGAGACGATGGTTCAGGGCGCAGTGACCAGTTGGCATCAAGTTTGCTCATAGAGAGGATCTGAAGAACTCGTTTTTTTTTGGCGAGGCCAATAAATTTTTTTAGCGTGGCGTAATCCTTGGATGCAGTTCCATTGGGATGAACGCATTTGATGTTCCCATGTGTTGACTACAAATTTGATATTACTGGTGGGTATTCCACAGAAGGGCTCTTGGCCGATGAAAGGGAGTGCTGAGACTTTTCGAGCTAGCTCGTCAGCCTTTTAATTACCAAGAATTCCTTCGTGTCCTGGAATCCAACAAAGAGTCACTCCGTTGTGGGACGTGAGTTGTTTTAGAATGGTTAGACAGTTCCAGACAAGTTGAGAGTTGAACTGTCTGAGAGGATGTAAATGTCCGTTCTTATGAGATTACGCCTTAAGCATTCTCTTGCGCATAGTTCAATGGCATATCAAAAGGAATTAGGACAGGAAAATAAACAAGATCAAGCGTTTGACACTGAACTGACTGTGATGCCAGTATTACCACTACAACCAACAGATAATGACCCGATATTTGGATTTAGCTGAGCCTAATCGGTTACCTTCGTGGGCTTTTTGGGGTCATTTTAACGCTTGGACTCCGTGACTCATCTTTCTGAAAATCAACAAATTTGGACTCCGACCTAAAACGCTTTTTTCTATAATTCGAGCAGACGATTTTAAATTTTCTTGGCCCTATACTGCATTCGTCGAACACCTACTGTCAAAAATTCTACGGATTAAATACTTTTAATTGAATTACTCTTTATGTAACATCTACGTCATCTATTTATCCATCTCGCTAAGTGGGCCTGCGATCGACTTAGAGAAGATGCCGATTTTGCCAAAAAAAATCATCTTTTCAGATGAAGCTCATTTTGATCTTGGCGGGTGTGTAAACAATCAAAATTGTCGCATTTGGGCCACAGAAAACCCGCACGCATACATTGAAAAGCCGATATAGCCAAAACGAGTCACTGTTTGGTGCGGATTTTGGTCCAGAGGCATAATTGGGCCATTTTTCTTCGAAAATGAGCAAGGAGTGGCCGTTACAGTCAATGGCGATCGCTATCGGGCCATGTTGAACGAATTTTTGTTCACAAAAATTGAAGAGGAGAACATTGGCAACATTTTGTTTCAACAGGACGGCGCTACGTGCCACCCAGCCGAAGCTACACTCGATGTTTTGCGCCCTGTTTTTGAAGATCGCATTATCAGCCGCAGAAGTGATGTCGTTTGGCCACCGCGGAGCTGCGATTTGACACCGTTGAACTATTATTTGTGGGGTTGCCGTAAAAGATAAGTGTTACGCCGACATGCCAGACACAATTGACGCCTTAAAGGACAATATTCGTGAAGCCATTGGTGAAGTACAGCTGCACACAATCGATAATGTGCTTAAAAATTGGACCGATCGTGTAGGCTACTGCATGGCCAGCCGAGGCAGCCATTTGAATGAAATTATTTTCCATTATTAACCGGAAGGATTGTACTTTCAAATAAAACAAGAGATTTGAGAAAATATTCAGTAGTTTTTTTTTATAGCATTTTCAAAAAAAAAAAGTTATTTGGCGGACCCTTTATTTAGGCAAGGAAATGTTGCAGTCAAACAAAAAAGTACAGCACTAACGCTTACCAAAATATGAACCAAAACTAAAATTGTACTTTTTTTGGCAACCACTTGGGTTTACGAAATTCAAAGTTGTAGTATTTATTTGGGTAACCATTGCCTAAACATGACACCTCTCAGAGGTTGCTTAGTTAAACAACGCGTAAGTATTTACGCAACCTTTAGGCATCTTTGCTTAAATTCTGATTTATAAACGATTTTCTTCTGTGTTTTAACTAAACGAGGTTTGTGTCTAAATAAGTTAGGACTCTTCAAAAAACATAAGATTCTACTACATTTTGCTTTAAAGGTACAGAAGCTCAGCTGCTTTTGGCAGATTTTTGTTTATTTACATTAAAATATTTTGCGTAGCATCATGGACTTCAAAAAATAAAGGAAATATGAAATATGTTACAAATGCACACATATACATATATAATCAATTATACGATTTGCATTGATCCAGTGGGCATGTGGGCAGGGCCAAAAACTTTGTAAATGTTAATTGTTAAGGAGAATATTCTCTAAATCATATGTTAAACAAATTTTTTTTATTAAAAAAAAACGCCCTCAACGGTGGACGTGGCTAAAAACTTTTTTTGAAAGAGTTTTTTCAAAAACTTGTTTTATATGATTTTGTTGAGGAATGCAGCAGACGCATATCGTGTTCTTTATTATTTTTGTATTTTCTTATAATTTCTTGTAATTTCTTAAAATTATTATTTTAATTTTCATTTATATTTGGTATTTACCTTTTTGTTTTTTTGCCAAACATTTTGTTAACTACCCTATTGCTTATACATATTCCCTATGTTTCTTTGTTCTTTGTTAACCGTTTATGTAATACTTGTGGTCATCACCACTGCAATGACACATATACTTGCGGCGACCGTTTTACATTTACAGCAACTCTCATGCAGATCATTGGACCATCGATGACGTCAAAAATAATGGTTTTGCAAGAAGAGTGTGGCTAACTGCTGCCTGCTGACATTCGGCAAAGCGATCTGAAATCACTTTTGTAGCAACCACCACACCAGACGGTCGAACCTTCCCTTTAATTGTAGTCTTGATTTAAGTCAATAAAATTATTATAACGTTGTTTGAAGTTCGTGAGTTTTATTGAATCGTTCTTAATCAGATTTTATTATTAAAAAAAAAACGCCGCCTAAAAGTACGCGTGGCAACAAACTTTGTATTGAAAATTTGTTAAGGAGACCTGGGTCCACATATTTTGGGAAGGTCTTAGTCGGGAGGGATGTGGATAAGGTATTATTTTATTATTGGATAAGCGGACTGCAGCCTTTCAATACGTTTTGGTCTGAAACTAATTTCGTAAATAAAAACAATAATTTATTTCCCCGCCAATAATGAAAATATAATTTGCATAATTTGTATAATATAAACACTGCCGTCGTTGCTGTGCTCATTGTTGATATATCACTTGCATAACAAATCGAGCTTGCTTTCTTAATTAGGTCTCTAACAATAACCCTCTCCAATAAGCACGGTCTTTAGCCTTTGGTCTCTAGGAGGCATTAATTGTTGCGCACTTCAAATTGGGTTAGGTTCCTTCGACTTGTTCGCGCCAACTTATCTAGCTGGAGCATTTGCTATACATGTCAATGTCACTATACAGCTCATTGAGTTTATCGTGTAATCGCCTCCTCCAGAACCCGTCAATGTGTTCCGGACATACTCTTGCATATGTTTGGTACCATCTTACGAAAACAATCTCTCAAAACGACAAGGAATGCCTTCATCAGCTTTAGAAAGGGTCTTTACTTCGGGTTCTTGTATAGAGTTTCCTTAGTTGTTCTGAGGCTACGTAGTTGGAAGAAAAAAACCGCTTTTTGCAACGTTATTCTTCGTTGATGTCGTTTTCAGATGTGACAGCATAGCCGAGATAGAACAAATTCCTTTACCCTGCTGTCATATGCGGCTTTAAAATGGATAAAAAGGTCTTGAGTTTATCGTGTTGAACTTCTTGGATTTTCTTCAGGATCTTCAGTAGTGTGAATATTTGGTCAATTGTGGACTTACCGGGTCCTAAGACCGTACTGATAGGGTCGGATCAGGTTATTCAGGTCTTTGACAAATGATTTCAGGCGCTTGCACAGTACGGCAAGCAAGTTCTTATACGCGATGCTTAGGAGATTCATAACTCTATATGGCGAAGCTTAGAATGTTTCATTTCTTATGGACAAACAATGCTGAGGTTCCATTTATATATACATTTAGCCGACCAAATATTGGAAATGAGTTGATGTATGCTCGCCTGAGTCATCTACTGCTGTCATAAAAAGTTCAGCGGGTAGACTGCCCGGCCCAGCAGCCTTGTTGAACTCCAGTTAAGATATTGATATCCTTCCCTTCCTCGGGTGGACGGAATTTAACAAACCACCTTCACAGCAAAAACATTCCAACGCAACCTCGTATATCTTTTATATAACTAAATCCTTATCCAGTAGAATTCCTTTATGAATTCAAAAAATTTAGATTTAAGGGCCATTTCGAGTTGCCCCAAAGCCAAGGTCGAAAACGCTATACAGAGGTCCAAATGGCCCTACGGGCACTTTTTGGCAGACAACAGGTCCTGTGAAAACTCCTTCCGAACCTTCCTTGACTAGCAAATTCGTCAGAGATATTATTTTTAGTTATTCTAGTATGACCCCATAATCTATAAAGAAGACTCAGAGTGTTCAATAGTCCACCCGAATTCAAAGAGTTCTTGATATGAAAGTGGTTAAAAGATTGAGTAAGGCGTTAAGTGCAGTTTGTCTTTCCAACTGCTCTCTAAAAAGCATGGTCATTAGGATAGCATAGATATCTGCCTGGCGACCGTAAGTATTTAAAACCGCCACCCTATCTACTATTGGGGAGTCATGCCTAATAAAATGTACCTAATCAAATAACGGATGATCCAAGTGGAGATACTTTTTTCAATAGCCTTTTTTGACAGATCACGTGTGAGGCGTGTCATGCTGTCATGTTATTTTTGTTTAGTATTGTTTGGCATTTCATAATGGAAAGACTTACGCGTGAACAACGTTTACAAATTGTTCAACTTTATTATGAAAATTCACGTTCTGTGAGGAATGTGTTTCGTGCACTTCGCTCAACTTATGGTCAACATAATCGGCCTACTGAGCGTACTATTCGCAACACCATCACACATAATATTCGCCCGAATAGACCACGTCCAGCACGCTGTGAAGAAAATACAGCGGCCGTAGCTGAGAGTGTACACGAAGACCGTAGAGAGTCGATTCGGCGCCGTTCGCAGCAACTCGGACTGACGTATGGAACGACTTGGCGCGTTTTACGTCAAGATCTTAATTTGAAAGCGTACAAAATACAGCTTGTGCAACAACTGAAGCCGCTCGACCTTCCCAAGCGACATCGCTTCGCTCTAGTAAGTTCGCTTCGCTCTTAAAAAGTTCCAGGAAGATCCGACGTTTTCGAGGCAAATTTTGTTTAGCGATGAGGCCCATTTCTGGCTCAATGGGTATGTAAACAAACAAAATTGCCGCATTTGGGACGAAGAGCAACCTGAAGAGATTGAAGAACTGCCACTTCATCCAGAAAAAACAACGGTTTGGTGTGGTTTGTGGCCGGTGGAATCATCGGTCCATATTTCTTTAAAAATTATGCCGGTGCGAACGTAACCGTCAATGGCGACCGTTATCGTGCCATGATAACCGACTATTTGATGCCTGAAATTGAAGCTCGTGATCTCGGCGACATTTGGTTTCAGCAAGACGGCGCCACTTCCCACACATCGCATCAATCAATGGACGGACTTATTGAGAGAACATTTCGGTGAGCACATAATTTCACGTTTTGGGCCGGTCGATTGGCCACCAAGATCGTGTGATATCACACCGTTAGACTTTTTCCTGTGGGGATATGTAAAGTCAAAAGCTTATGCCGACAAACCCGCTTCGATTCAGGCCTTGGAGGAAAACATCACGCGTGTCATTCGCCAGTTACCAGTCGAAATGCTCGAACGAGTGATCGAAAATTGGACTCAACGGATGGACCATCTGCGACGTAGCAACGGCCAACATTTTATAGACATAATCTTCAAAAAATAAATGCCAAAGAATGTTCTTTCAAATGATAATTAACATTCTCCATTAAATTTAAATTTTCTGTGTTTTTTTCTTTAAAAAAGTAGGGAACCTCGAAATGGATCACCCTTTATAAAAATCACGCGACCTATAAGAATCTGAACAGCGTTTGATTTGAATCATTCAATATTTTCATGACAAAAACTAATCGTCATTACTGTCTTAGATATCTTAAGAGCCTCACAAATTATGAGATGAACAAATAAATGTTCAAAAATCTATATTCCTTGCTCATTGTACCTAATTTGCTTGTCGTTGATTGATTGAAAAACATGTTTTCTTTTACTGTTCCATTTCCCCATCACAACATCTCACATAACTATCTACTAAATCAGCATGAACGTTATCTCATTTTAGTTAAACAATTTTTATTGATTTTGATTAATTCGTCTAATCGAAACTAGGAAATTAAATTCTTTCAACTACTCGTAATCAAGTGGAATAGTATCAATGTGTTTTATTATAAAATTCAAAAAAAACACAACACTGTCTGGACATGGATTTGAACAACTATCCGCTTGTTGATTTATATTTTTTAATTAGGTAGATGCTGCTACATTTAAGATAAATTTGCTAATCATTTTTATTCGACATAAATTCGGCTGTTAATAGCTTCAACATAAATTCAACTTGTTTTTTTTTTTTTCTCTTCATTAGCTAATTTTGATTCTTGCTATTTTTTGGTTATTAACGGATACATTCATGTTTTTTTTGTTTTGTTGAAATCGTGTCGGGTGACATCTCTTGCATATGCTGGGTACCATTTATTATACAGAGATACTACATTCTATGTAGATGAGTTAGGTCTGGGGTTTAAGTAAGCAGAAAATGCTCATACAACTAGTAGCAGGTAGGTGGTGCATGAATCGGTTGATGGAATATTAGATTGAGCTACCATATTCCTAAACCGGAATAAGTTTGTGGGTTATTTGTAATGTTCCCTTTTCCGTTTCAGTCTCATGACTTGTTTTAAAATCATTCCAAACTAGGGTGGTGCAGGAGGGCCTTGGCAATTCACAAATGATGTGTATTTGCTCAACTCAAAAATAACGACTCAAATGTTCACTAAGCCTTCTGCAATCGAATTAAGGGGTTACATGGTTTTATTCGGGGGAAAAAAGATCTATTTTCAAGATATATAAAAAATAAAATATTTTATTCAAACTTTTTACTGAAAAAGAATTTCTGAAGATAGATAGATAGATTTATTTTGCTTAATAGATAAATATTTACATTCTTTTTGTAGCACAGCTTGCTCAGAGATATGGTGAATACCTTACTACTTACTACTTTCTGAAAAAATTACTAAGAAGCTTCGAAGGAAAACTATAGGAAAAGCCTTCATATAAGAATTTCTGAAAGAAATTCCAAAGAAAAATATTCAAAATTTCGTCATTGTGACGCTATTTCCGGTGATCCTGTTGCACTTAATTTCGGGGTGGGTTAGAAAAAAAATTAACCGAGTTTAAACGCGCAAAAAGAAAATAAAACGCGAGAAGATTACGGCCGCCGCTGCGCCGGTGGTAAACAATCGAATACTGGCGGATAGGGAAACGTCAACAGGAATTCGCCGAAAGAGAAGTGCAACAGGTAGCCTGTTGAATGCTACCGTCCCGGTTGCTCAGCTGGGGTGGGTTCGGAGATGGAGATAATTTTAGGGAAGGAGAAAATGCTGAAACGAAAAGGTATGAAGAAAAGGTAAAGTGATGGTGGGTAAAACGGGAGCCACACAATCTTTGAAAAAAAAAAGGAATTGTGAAACCTTTTTAAGAAGAAGTCGATGATTGATTGCTAAAAAAAAGGAATTAAATAAAAAAAGGCAAGGTTTTCAAAACGTTACAAAGCTCGAATGAGCAACGGTCAATTTATTGAAGTGACGTTAGATTGCGGAACAACAAAAGAAAATATCGCCGTTTGAAATAGCCCGCTATCGCTATTTCCCGAAAGTTAATAAAAACAAAATGAAGGGGGCGCGTGTCCCGTGATTTCCGGGATTTTACCGTGACAAAAGCCTACCGGGTTCTTAAAATAAAATGTAAAAACTAAACGAAACTTTTTTTTTACCAAAGCACTATATTTAGCTTTTACAAAAAAATCTGCTCCTCTATGAATCCTGATAATTGTACACCTGGGAATCAGCTGCCTGTCCTGCCGCTATATCCTTTGTCGGCCGTCTTCTTTCTTTTTCTCCTCTTTTTTTTTGTGTGGGATTCTGATCTCGATCAGAAATCCCAGATAAAAATATATATATAAAATCAAACAAGCGCAGAACGCAAAACTATATTTAAAAAAAACTTCCTCGATTCTCTCCAAAACTACTACAACCTTTGATGGTCAACCAAGAAGTGTCGGTTTGTCCACTTCCAGGTTTCTTTGTCCGTGATGGACCATTCACTCTCTCTTTCATACCCCCACATTCAGCAATTACGGAATCCACTGCGGCTTTTTCTAGCATGCACTCTGTCACTTTACTGGAGTGTGCCACCGCCACCGCCTCCGTCTCATACTCTCTTTCGAATTCGCTGCAACTCTGGGGCTGAGCGAATCGATGACCACATTCACACAAGTTTCCCCAAGAGGACGTGTTCACAAACACTTAAACAATTCGACAAGAAAAAAGATTGAAAGAATCGAGAAATGTTTGAAACGCGAAAATGTCCCCAACGAATAAAAGTTAATAGCAAAACAATACCGAAGTAAACCAAAAATGAAAAAGAAAGAAGAAACGAAGACGGATTTTAGTTTTGGGACAATATTTGCTGGTGTCCCAATTTAGTACCACCCCAGGAGTCTTTGAGGAGGAGTGTAAAATCAATGACCGAAAAACTATTCTAACCCGGTGGACTTTCGCGCAGATTTGGGGGAAGGGAAATCTGTATAGCGTGCTATTTCTTACATACATGTTTAATTGTTGGGCTCTTGGCCATGGAAGTCTTCGTTAGGTTTTCTTATGTGAGTGGTTGGTAAATGTTGTTGAAGTTAATGTGTGGGCCATCTGCCAGATCGATTTGTTTCGTTGGGGGAGAGATCATTATTTCTCATCTTCCCCCACCCATCGTTGTATAGGCAAACAGTCTGTCTGGCTCTAACGGGGTCTTCATCCCGACCCGTTTGGAATCACGTTGGGGTGTGCTAAGGGATCGTCCTCCCCCACCCATCGTTGTCGAGATGCCAACACGCCGTTGGGCTCCATACCTGCTTTTGTCATCCTCCGGGTCTCATGGAAACGAGCCAGCTTGATTGGGATTAAAGGTCAATCAGAGGCGGCCAGTTAACCATTCTCCCAGCAGGATGACGGAAATAAAAATGAGAGGATAGGGCGCAAAAGTGGATTGGGTATGGGAGTGGAAGGGTTGGAGGGGAAACAAATTTTTGTGGCGTTTTTTAACGCAACAATCCCTCGGAAAAAAAGTGCGTCCGCGTTGACAGTAGAACTCGTGACAGGAACATCAGAAGTGAAAAAAAAAAAAAAATCTTGTTGTATTTAACCCTCTACCGCATACGAAGGCATTTATGGCTTTGCATCTTCCCCTGTAATTCGAAATGAACAAGTTGCAACGCGATTTGTTAGCGTAACCTATCTATCACACACAACGATAAATATTCTAGGTATCTGCCAAACAACGACGACAGGACTATTCGTGTTTGCAATTCAGTCTACCGATCGAGTGCTTGCAATAGAGTGCAGGAATAATTATTATTTTAAGTGCTAGTTAGAGTGATTAATTGGTAAGTAAATTGAATAAAGAAACACATTTTGTGAAAAGTGTTGAGTTCTGATTGTTACTAATGCATTTTGAAAGAAAAAAATATATTAGTATAGATTTGTGAGCGTTTTTATTACTAACGCCATATATGGCTTCGTATGCATTGGTGGCTGTTTCTTTCTATTAATTTCTATCCTTTTGGTGTCGTGTTCAATATTTTTTTGTCTGCTTCAGCAATGGATCCTCTTCAATTCTATGATAAATCGTTGCATGTAAATTGCATACTTGGGGATGGAACAATAAGTGATGACGATCTAGCACCAGGTTCTGATATGGAATTTGAAGACCAACTAAATCCTGTAAATGGTGATAGTGATTGCTTTACAGTAGATGACACAGAGTCTGAACTCGACAATGAAGCCTTAACATCAAAGCAAAAAAAAAGTAAACAAAACAAGTATGAAGAAAACTAAAGTTTTTTGGAAAAAAGGACACTTGGACCCATTCGACGAACACAACTTCAAATTTATGGGAGTTACTGAATTGCCGGAAACTGTAAAAGCCTTGAAGACACCAGCAGATTTTTTTTCGTTCTTCTTTACTGATGATGTGATTACATTTATTGTAGAGCAATCAAATATTAAAGCACTTCAAGACGACATAAATAAGCCTGTAAATATTAAAAAAAATTCGAAATGGAGCAATTTATCGGCATTGTAATTTATATGTCATGTGTCCAGCTACCTTCATCGAGGCATCACTGGGGCAAGGCTGTTGGCCAGCGGAATGTTTTCGAGACGATGACATGCAATAGATGGGAAACCATTAAAAGATTCCTTCATCTCAACAACAATAACGATTTTAAGCCATTTGGGACAGAGGGATATGACAAACTTTTTAAGGAAGACCCCTTTTGGACAAATTAAGGGAACGAATGCTGCTCATTCCAAAGGAGGAGTTCCTAGCCGTGGATGAACAAATAATACCCACTAAGTGCCGCCACGAACTTAAGCAATACAATCCAGCCAAGCCTCATAAGTGGGGTTACAAAAACCGAGTTCTCAGTGGGGTATCTGAATTCAGTTACGACTTCGATATATTTGCTGGAGAACAGAGCAATACATTATTACACTTTTATCTTCGCGAACAAACTACTTTTATTAATTTTCTTTTATTTGGCGGAACAAACGAATTAAAAAAAAACAAACAAAATTTGCGGACGCCACCGCCCGTAAGGAAAGTCGAATTGAAATGTCAACAAGATCGCGAAAATGTAATGGCAGCACACAGGGATGCTGCTTTCCTGGCTGCTCAGCTAGGGTCGGGTTCAGTAGGTGATTATAATACCTAAGTACTTAGGTGAAAATAAACGAAATGGATTGAAGTTGTATTGGGTTTAGAAAATTTGTGAGGAATGCCTTTTTTTTGTACTTGAGATAGAATTCCTGATATTTCTAGTGAACTATGGGCGCCACACAATTTTTCTTTGGGGAAATTGTGAAACCTAGGTGGAAAAAGAAAACCGATCGAGGGAATAAAAAAACAAAAAAAAATCTGAAAAAAAACAATTTAGAATAGTCGACCCGATGACAGAATCTGAAGCAGAGAAAAAAAAGACCTTTTTTCTTTGTTTTCACGTTATAAATGCCCCGTTGGGGCACGGCAGAATTTATTGACCGTTGTAAGAACAGTTTTCGGTTCTATTTATTATAAGATATATGGAAAAGAAATATGAATGCCGTTTGAAATAGCCCAGGATCCTGCTATCCCGAAAGTTGAAAATCTTCAATTAACTAGGGGTCGCGTGTCCCTTTTTAATTCCAGGGATTTTGCGGGACGCAAGCCTACCGAGATCTATTTTCTTTCACTTTAAAATCCTAGCTACACACAAGAAACTCTACTTATCTTTTTTTTTCTGGTTTTCCTGTCCTACCCACTTGTCCCTTGGGTTTTGGTCCGCCTGACTTATACCTTCCTCCTCGAGATGTGATCTTCCCTTTTTCCTTATTGCTTTCGCTTCTTCCCTTCTCGATGCTTCCTTTTTTTTTTTCTTTTTTTTTTTTTGAGTATATATATATATTACTCCGCTTTAAAACTTTTTTGTTAATCGCACAAAATAATTCGTCTATACTTTAGGCTAGTCAACCAAGAAGTGGTTTCCAACAAAATATGCCTTTGTCCATTCGACCGGCCGTTTTTTTTTTTCCCCTCTTTTTACACACACATACTCAGGCATTGCAGGGGAGGCAGAACCAACTACCGCTCCACATGACGATTAAGCTTATGTGCTTAACTTGTCAGCCGTAATCTGCTCCCCTACACTCACTCATACATGGGTGATAGGATAACAGTTCCAACTCGATAATTCAGCTGTCGCTCTGAGATTATCAACTGTCACCTACACCCCTCCCATTCACGCATTTAGCTGGGTCATATCATTTTCAGCTACTCAAGTGTGCTGACATGATCCCGCTAATGTTCTCTCATTTTCCAATCTTCGGATTCGCCCATTGTTGGAAGTGACCAATCAATGACGACCCTCCGGCCGACCCTGGACTTATCTCAATGTTTTACCCGTCTGACAGTTCGCGAAAAAGAAAGAAAAAAAAAGGAAGACAAATCGAGAATGGACAATTCTCCATTTAATTAAAAGTTTTTGCCCCGTGTTTGGGGCAAAATTAACAAAGTCCCCACACGTTACCACAACTGAAGATCACACCTGGAGGAGTAGGATTACGAAAACCCCTAGGACCAGGCACCAAGCAACTAGTAGGAGGGCCAGTCAACCCACCAGAGGAGGCAAGTAAATTCATTTTTCTTATCGTGTTACTTTTCCCTAGCTATCTCGGTGGACTTCCGCGCAGAATTGGGGGGTAAGGGATGAATAGATCCTGCGCTATTCCTTACAGTGTGTTATTTATTATAGGAGTTGCGTTCCTTTTGCCGTGGTGTTATTATACTTCGGCTTCCGAGTTTTGATGAAGTTATTGAAGTTTTCGTTTGACTCGGTATACTTCGTGTTAGTGTTGTCGGCTTCCGCTTCGGTCTTCGTACCACCTGTTTAAGGTTGGTGATTCGGGTTCTGGTGTGAGTACCGTGGTTATACATTTATAAAATTGTTCGGTGTTATGAGGTGCGTATATGTGGCCGTCCGCCCGCAATCCTCTGCTGCTCCTCCGGTGCTCCCCATGGTGGAGTTGGACAAAAGGGATCGTCGCCCCTTCCCTCATCGAACGTGACTCCCTACCGTGTTGGTGGTAGTTCTGGTGCAATTGTCGTCGGAGCTTTTCTTTTACTCTGGGCCGTCCACCCGTGCTCCCTAATTGCTGGTATGTGCCTCTCGGGTCTTTTTAATTAGGTAACGGTGTTTTATTTATGACTCGGGCCGTCCACCCACACCCGTTACTGTTATTGTGGAGTGTTTTGTTTTACACTCTACAATTTAGAACGTCCGTCCTCATTTTGTAACTTGCCTTGGGTGGCATTTGGTCGTTGCGGACGGTCCGTCCGATTTGACTCGCTGGTCCGTTGGGAGTCTCCAGGCCGTCCGCCCGGCTCACCTTCGGATAGGCTGCATCTCTTCATTAGGGAGTAGACCGTCCGTCTATCCCGGTTACACCCTGTTTCACCTGTAGTGGTTGCTGCCCCAAGGTTCTAATGAAGTGGGCCATTGGCTGATGAGACCATGGCTGCCCTTCCACTTCTTAAGAACTTGAGCGCGCGGACCAAAAGAGAGAGAGGGAAAAAGGTCGGGGGAAGAGAGGACCGAAGGGTGCTTCTTGTCGCAGTAAATTTTACCGCGACAACATTTCCTGAAGATGCGCCGGACTTAGTACGGAATGTAAATCATAAAATATTTTTTGATAATTGATACAATAGTCCAAATTTAGAAGTTCATCTATTTAAAAATGGACTGCTACCTTTGGGTACAGTTAGGCTCAATCGAGTTCCCAATTCTAAAATGCCATCAGAAAAGGAAATGAAGAAACAGGGACGGGGAAGTATGACTGAAAAAGTGGCAACCGTCGAGGGTGTTAAACTTAGTTTGGTAACTTGGTTTGACAACGAACTTGTAAACATGCTGTCGCCTTATTTTGGAAGTGAACCGGTTACCAGCAAACGCCGATACTTCAGAAAGGATAAGCAATATAAAACAGTTCCTGCTCCCCAAGCTGTAGAAATCTACAATAAATATATGGGTGGTATGGATTTACTGGATTCGATGCTTGAACTGTATAGAATCCCACTGAGATCTAAAAAATGGTACAAAAGGATATTTTTCCATATAATAGATCTGTGTGTAATAAACGCTTGGAATCTTTGGCGCCGCGAGAACGATTTCCATATGCCTATGACTCTATGACTTCAAATTGGCAATATCTGAGCATTTACGCAAAGCAGACAAAGCACCTAGAAAACGTGGACGGCCACCTACTGGATCTATTACAGGAACGTCAACATCAGTCTGCAGTAGATCCGATCGAGGAACGGATACGGAATCGATTAGTACGCCAAAACGAAAGCGTCCCGCAAGACATCACGATCTTCCCCTGCAATCCGTAAGAAGGGATAATTTGGGCCATTTTCCCAAATGGCAGAAGAATCGGCAAATATGCCAAAATAATTGTCCAATTTTTTATGTGATATTTACTTGAATTGAGTTGTTTTTGTGTACCTACTTTCTTTTTAATTTATTATGCTTTCGAATAGCTTTAATTTTTTCTTTAATTTCTTTTTTCAGAACTTTTTTCTTTATAATTATAAAATGAACTATTGCGTTTTTGTTTTTTATTTAATGTTATGTAATTGGATGCATGTTTTCAATCATCGAAGGTGCCAAAAAATGATACTAATGAAGTCTTAATATTCCTATTTTCAGTTAATCAATGTAACCCTTAATGCATACGAAGCCATATATGGCTTAGTTTTTTATTTTTTAAACAAAATAATTTTTTTAAGTTTTTTCAATAAAAATTGTTTGAGAATAGCAGAATAAATCTAAAACAATCGATTAGTAATTTTTTTTTCTATTCGGGAAGTTTCATGCAGTAGAGGGTTAAGAATATAAACTAGAATTTGTGAAAGTTGGATTTTTGGCAGACCTTTTTACAAAAAAATGCTAATTTTGGTAAAATTTGCCCAACATTTTTAACTTTCTCGTTTACATTAGTCTACTAAAGAGAAAGTTATTGCGATCGTGCTAAAATTTCGAACTCACACTGAGTATGTGGGATGTACGACTATAGAGAAGTCCAAAAAAGTGGGTCCACCAATGCGGTCCGTCGGTCTGTCTGTCTGTCTGTCCGGGCGTCGTATAGCGAAACGGTTCGACGGATTTGCTTCAATGTTCGTATATAAGGCTCTTGGGGTTACATCTCGGGGCGCCTTCTTATTTTTTGCTTTATCTTTTGAAATAACGGTATCTGCCATACATTTTTTTTTTGTGAAAATCACTAATCACTATTTTGCTCAAAAGTGGTTCCAAGGATTTCGTTCTGTTTTTGTACTAAGGATATTTGGGATGGGGTCAAAAATTCCGCATACTCAGTTTTTGGAAAAAAAAAACGATTGACGGTAATTTATAAAACTGGAAATATTTCGAAAACTAATAAAGGGAAATTAAAAAAATTTTACAGTTTTTTTTTTACTACATAATACTTCGATTTTTGAAATAATTTTTTTAAAATTTTTTTTTTCATATAACGATTTTGTTAAATATAAATTAAATTCGTTTTCTCAAAAACGGATCTAACGATTTTGATAATTTTTTGTATTTCCAACAATTATGTTAAAAGTGTCCAATGTGCAATATTACATTTAAATACATTTTCGATTCATTTTGCTGTTCAAAAACGCATCTCATGTATCGAGAAAGTTTCGTATGACGCATTCGTGCACTTTATTTTATATAAAAAATCAAATATTTTATTCAAACTTTTTACTGTCTTAAAGATATACATTTGAAAAAGAATTTATGAAATTTTCAAGGGAAAATATTCAAAACTCCTTTATTGTGAAGCCATTTGCGGTGATCCCTCAGAAAAAAGGTGCGTCCGCGTTGACAGTAAAACTCGTGATTGTCACAGGACCGTGACAGGCAGTCCTTTTTACAAAAAAATGCTAATTTTGATAAAATTTGCTCAAGATTTTTTTGTTTTTAAAATAGTTGTGATTGAAAAAAAAATAATCCTTCGTCCAAGTCCTCGTGATTTGTATCTCAAAAACCTGTGCAAGATTTTATCAAGATCGGTCGAGTGGTTTTCGAGAACTTTTGACAACCAACTTTGAAAACACAGTTCCGAGACAAACGCGTTTAAAGTTTGGATAACCTCAAATAAATCTCGTGATTCAATTGAGTGCGCACCTTCCCAACGCTGTATCTCCGAAACTTTTGTTCGCAATGTGTTGAAATTTTAAGATAATATTCTCGAGATGATGGAGAAATTAATAAGACAATAAAAAAAACCCCTTAATTCAACAGAAACTAAATGGTAACCGTAGGTTATAATAAGCAGGTAAGTAAAGAGTTTTAGTTGCATTATTGCACATATCTACATTTCAAAAGACGTTCGCACAAGACATTACTTGTTAGCTACTTCCAACGAGCTGGTGATATGTTCTTCCCTTGGGTTGCGCAAAAAGTATAGCGAGAACTCGATGCGATACGAGAAGCCATAAAACTGCTTTCTCTCTCTCTCTTTACTGTGCGCGAAACCTTAGGTTATGTAAAGGGGGTGATCTTCTTCTAGGTGGAGGAACCTGACGAATTGCTTCATTTCTAGGAATAAAGTTTAACCATTTCGAAGCAATTATGTGTGATCCAGTTCAAAGAAAACCTACAGAAATGGTATTTATGAAATTTCTGGAAATGGTGTTAAATCTTCTACCAATAATTTGTTAGTCTTTAGTAAATTATGATCCTTAAAGCCTTCTATAGAATGGATCATATAAAATTCTAGTGAATACATTAAATGCCCTTGAAGTCCATTCAAATTTAAATTAATGCATTGCCTCATAAATTGTGCTTAAAAAATCAACCGGGCCATTACCCTTTCTTAAACTGAGATTTTAATGTGTTTTCCAAAACTTAATTCGCTGGAGTGAATCACTCGTTAACATTGAACGTAAAAAAATGTAAGATTTAAAGCCTGAAAGTTATGCAGTTGTTCGGCAAGTAGTTAGATATACATGGTGTTTTTTTAGAGGTTCGAATTAAAATAAAACACAAGAAAATCGTTTTAATGTCCATCAATTTGGCTTTATTGAAAGGATAATTTTATGCCATTAATGTTTAAATATGGTTTCGCCGCGGCTGGTTCGAATAAAGACAAGTCTAGAGGTCCAATTTTCAACCACTTTTTCAAGCATTTGGGGATGTATGTCGGCAATAATGCCACGAATGTTGGCTTCCAAGTCTCCTAACGTTTTTGGTTTGTTGGCGAAGGCGAGCGACTTTACATATCCCCAAAGAAAATAATCCAATTGTGTCAAATCACAAGATCTTGGTGGCCAATTGACAGGTCCATTCCGCGAAATTATGCGCTCATCGAATGTTTCCTTCAATAAATCGATTGTGACGTGCGCTGTGTGGCATGTAGCGTAGGCTTGTTGGAGCCACATCTCATCCATATTCATGCCATTCAGTTGGGGAACAAAATAGTCGGTTGTCATGGCTCTATACCGGTCTCCATTAATGGTAACTGACTCTCCAGCATCATTTCGGAAGAAGTATGGCCCAATGACTCCAGCAGCCCATAGAGCACACCAAACAGTCAGTTTTTTTGGATGTAATGGCGTTTCAAGGGTCTCATGTGGATTCTCTTCACTCCAAATGCGGCAATGTTGCTTGTTGACGTAGCCATTCAACCCAAAATGAGCCTCATCACTGAACAAAATTTTGCGATGAAAATCAGCATCGATATCAATCTCATTTTCGGCCAATACACCAAAATCACGACGCATTGCATGGTCTCGCGGCTTTAAGTCTTGCACAAGCTGGATATTGTAAGGTCGTAAGCCATAAAGTTGATGGACAAAGCTCCAATTGCCGTGCACGGTGGCGAATCGATTCATTCGGATCCTCTTCAACACTTTGCTCAACAGCGGCAATTGTTTCTTCGGTGCGCACTGTTCGACATCTCTGCGGATGCGTATTGTCACATAGAGTAAACGTAGAGCGAAAACGATCCATGGTTAACCGAATTAATTGCTCTGATGGACGATTATGTCGACCATAAAATGAACGGAGCTTGCGGTAAACTTCGCGAACTGAACCATTAGCGAGAACTCGATGCGATACGAGAAGCCATAAAACTGCTTTCTCTATCTCTCTTTACTGTGCGCGAAGCCTTAGGTTATGTAAAGGGGATGATCTTCTTTTAGGTGGAGGAACCTGACGAATTGCGTCATTTCTAGGAATATTTGGCCCAAATACAATAAACCTAGGATCCTTAACCTCGCACACAGAGGTGCGACGTGCGGACGTCGCTAGTCTGGTGGCCTTAAGTACGGGCCACTGGGCAGTAGGCACCCACGCTGCCAAGCTCGGCATACGTAACAACTCGGCATACGTAACCAACACCATCATTATTTTCGAAATAAATTTGCACGATTTGCAAGCGTTGTTCATTTGTCAACCTGTTCATGATGAAATGGCAAACCAAACTGAACATAAATGACATTAGAGTAGCCAGATTTGACCATAAAATGTCAGTTTTATCTCTATTCGAAAAACTAACCAAGAGAAACATTTACATTAATTAGGCTACGGTTACAGTGGATGCGCAAACAACAGCTCCATAAGAACCTAATGCTCTGACGTACACTTGAGAACAAAGAAAACTGTAGTAGCTCACTGATTGCTTGGGCTTAAGTGCTTAAATAGTTTTCGGATTGTTGGCATAACATCGGTCTTTCGTGGTTCCCCACAAAAGGGGTCAAATTGCAGCTCCGAGGCGACCAATTGACATCGCCATGACTGCTGATGTGGCATGGCATGGCACGTCATCCTGCATGAGATAGAGTTCGTCCAAATCCAATCGTCCAATTTCAGTAAAAAACCGTCTGTAATGCCCACCGTCCATCTAAACGTTGTTCCCAGCCTTTCAAAGAAAAATGGTCCAATTATGTCACCACTCCACAGTTCGCACACTCTCGGCTACAGGAGTGATATTCTCGTCTGTGCGCACCGTTCGACGACGGTTACAATGAGTGTTGTCCACTAGCATACCAGTCTCACGAACTATTTGCTTTATTTCGGCCAAAACTTATTTTTAAAAAATGCACTGTTGGGCTACACAGCACTCACTTTGGAAATAGGTTTTCAATATTTCCCAACGTTGTTCAGGCGTAAAGCGACTCATTTCATTAGACGGGGGTATGATACTGACTTTCTGTAAAAATTTCGAGCGGGAAACAGCTGGCAGTGTTGAAATAACCCATGTTTTAAAAAGAAACCACTAGATGGCCCACCCTGTATAATAACCTCTTCGAACATTCGTCCATGGCATTTATTCAAATTTATTAAAAGCAAAAATGTAAGATGTGAGATGGTATTACCTAAGATTTATTAAAAAAAAACTAACACATTCTCATATATTCGTATTACTCCGTTGTATACAAGAAGCAACAATATGCACCAGGCCAACGTTAGATTATTTAAACTTAAAATACTCTGTATTTGTTTGCTGCAGCTCTTGTGCTGCTATATCCAACATACTCAGTGAACGTCTGAGACCTTTCTGCCACACACTAGTCGGCACTTATGTACCAGACAGATTGGACGAAACCTTCACCTTCATACTTTTTTATTAGTTGTTTAAAAGACGCGTATAGTAGCATTCATTGTCAGGAGCTCGAGCCGAATTCGGGATGCCGACAAAACTAATCGAACTATGTCGCATGCCACTTTATAACACGCGATGCAACGTGCAATAGAGCAGCTCATCTGAACTTTTTTCAACATGTACAAAGTTTTGCAGATGTGTTAACCAGAAATGCAATATTTTCAACTGATCCGATCAGCTACGGCAACGTATGTTGAGCTCATTGAATTCCGATCTTGACAACATACTTAAATGGGGTAAAACCAATAGAGTACAATTCAATGCTTCCAAAACGCAATGCTGTCTGCTGTCATTGAAGCGAACCCCTAATTCTCTGCCATTATCCATGGATGGCACTTGCATCGCTGAAACCGAAAAACTTTCCATCCTCGGTATGTGCGTTAACGACAAACTTCGTTGGAATGACCACATATTCGATGTCGCCAAGAACGCTGCGAAATGTCTAGGCTTCCTTAAGCGATGCAATAAATATTTCACCCCTTCTGATCTGGCTAGAATCTAGAAGGCGTTTATTCGCCCAAAACTTGAGTACAACTCTGGTGCACCAATGACATATTTAGAGCTACTTGACAGGATTCAAAAACGTGCAGTAAAACTTATTGGCGATCGAGACATCGCGAAATCACTTGACTCTCTTAGTCATCGGCGTAAGGTCTCCTGCCTGTCCTTGTTTTATCGGTATCTCCACCACAAGTGCTCAAATGAAATGGCCAGTTGCATTCCACCCTTACAGCAATTCAACCGCAATACTCGCCAAAGCTAGGAATGCACATCAGTTTACCCTTAAGCCTGTTTTCGGACGTACTGTGAAATATAAGGATTCGTTTCCTAACCGTACAATAAGACTGTGTAATGCTCTACCCAGCTTTGTTTTTCCTTTGCGTTATAATTTACAAACATTTAAAACCAACGTGCATCGGTTTCTCCCTTTCTCTAATCCTTCCTTTGCCTAATGCCCGCACTGTGTCACTTCATTATAAGGGTATCCAAAGTCCCCTTAGTGCGCGTACATTATAAAAAAAAAACGGGAAAACTGTGAGCTATACCAAGAGGATTTATTCTTCGAATCTCAGGCCCAGGTTTGGGACGACTTGAAATACGCACCACTCGAATGGGATAACATCAAACTGCATTTAGAGAAACTGCAAAGATAACGTAGGTAAACTCATGAATTACGCTCCTCTAAAACGAATATCTTAGTCTTTAAGAAATTTACTTACTTACTTAGGTGGCGCTACAGTCCGGGGTGGACCTGGGCCTCAACCAATACGCCTCTCCAGTTAGCACGATCTTTGGCTAACTGCCTTCAGTTGCGCACTCCAAGTTGGTTGAGGTCCCCTTCCACTTGCGCGCGCCACCTTAGGCGAGGTCTTCCTCTACTGCGTTGTCCCTCCGGGTTGGATTCGAAGACTCTTCGGCCGGAGCGTTCGTGTCCATTCGCTCTACATGTCCCAGCCATCTTAGACGACTAATCCGTATTTTTCTGACCAGGTCGATGTCGCTGTACAGCTCGTAGAGTTCGCTGTTAAATCTCCTCCTTCAAAGCCCGTCAACGCAAACGGGAGCGAAAATCCCTCGAAGAAATTTGCAAGGAGATCTTCATCCGCCTTCGCTAATGTCCATGCTGCTGCGCCATACAGCAGGACTGGGATGATGAGGGTCTTATATAATAAAGTCTCCTTGGTGTTTCTCGACAAGGCCTTACTAATCAATTCACTCCTTAGGCCAAAGTAACAGCGGTTGGCAAGTGTAATTCTTCGCTTGATTTCTGACGATATATCGTTGTCAGAGTTAATAGCGGAGCCGAGTCCGATTCGTCGATGTTGTGTGTCCCTTCTTGTTGACAGCATATATTTCTTTTTGCCCTCATTCACTTCTAAACCCATTTTTGCCGCCTCTGTACTGATACTTGCAAACGCACCAGTGACAGCTCGCTGTGTTCTGCCAATGATGTCGATGTCGTCGGCGTAAGCAAGTAGTTGCACAGACTTTTGGAAAATTGTGCCCCTTGCGTTGGCTTGCGAGTTTCGCACAATTCTCTCAAGTATGATGTTGAAGAAGTTACATGACAGCGCATCGCCTTGTCTAAATCCTTTTTTGACATCAAAGGTCTCGGTGAGATTGTTTCCCACCTCAATGGAGCAGCGAGAGTTCTCCATCGTCATCCTGCACAATCTGACGAGTTTGGCAGGGATGCCAAAACTAGACATGGCTCTGTATAGCTCGTCTCTATAAATGCTGTCATATGCGGCCTTAAAATCAATAAAAAGATGGTGAGTATCGATCTGGACTTCTTGGGTTTTTTCCAGGATCTGCCGAAGTGTGAAAATCTGGTCAGTTGTGGACTTACTGGGCCTAAAACCGCACTGATAGGGTCCAATCAGTTCGTTGACGAATGGTTTCAGGCGTTCACACAGCACGGCAGACAACAACAATAACAATTAAAGTGTCCAAATCTTCCTTATGAACTCTAATCGGATAAGTACTAAATAAACTGGGAAAACTTTAGGCTTTTATATTGCAAGCAAATATTGACTGAGCTACTATCAATATTATTACCAGAACGCACGCATAACTGCAATCTCAGTGCTCCAAACAGAAAAATTAAAAACCAAAGAGCCGCAACGACCAGAATTGCAAATTAAGAAAACTAATATCTACTATGCTTTATTTGGTTTCCACAAACGAACACTCTTACTGTCGATTCATCCAAGTCCAAATGCCACTTTTAATATGCAAATAATTTCCTAACAGTATCAATGAAAATGTAAACAGTACAGCAGTTTCCAAATGCATGTTTTCCCTCGGTAGCTACATAATTACATAGCATTTAGATATCCGGCCGCAAGTTAAGTTTCCCAAAAACACCACAACTAAGCTATTAAAAATTTTAATCTTCGTAAATTACAATTTGAGTTGCGTAAATTGGTCTGCAGATACTTACATTACTGCTTCCGAAATTACATCAGAACCAAGGCCCGCCCTACGTTCCATTGGCCACCCAAGTCGATCGAAAGCCTTTCATATTAAAACATCCACTGGCGGTTAATTAAACCGCCCAAAAACCATCAACAACTGATTGAGTTTGAGAAAACATCGATAGGTGTAAACAGTTGCACCCCGAACCCACCCCCGCTCGAAAGAAAAAGAAAAACACCTATCCACTGTCCGTCCCATCAAATGCCACACACATTTCGCCCGAATCGCTTTTTCTTGGATGATAATTTTCCTAATTTTCCGGAGATTTTCACTTTTTATTTGCTTTCACCCGCTCCGCTGGAAAAACAAAAACAAAACCAAAAACATCAACATAACTCATATCAAATACAGAGAGCTCCCTCTGCACCCTCTGGACATGGATCGGAAAGGAATTCGTGATCGTGATCTCTATAGCATCGCAGTCCTCTAGTCTCATTGCCACCGCCAAGAATTTGTTTAGTTGATAGAACGTTAAATATTTACAACTCTAGTGCGGTATTTATGGCGGCGGTGATGGTGGTGGGTGATTCCATCATCATCATCATCATCAGAAGAAGCAGCAATAGCAGCAGCCATCATAATCTTTGTTGTTAAGCAGATCAAAAAGCAATCGGTCGCAACAAGATCCTATAAGGACGGGAATGGTAAGTAGCAAGTAATATACCGCCCCTGACCTGCTGGCCGCAGATCTAGAGCGGCAAGTATGAGACTTGTGAAGTAAGCAGCGCAGCGGCACGGTGCGGCGCCTTAACACTGTTAGTTGGAGTTGCTTCTTTTCCCCCCTTTAAATTTCAATATTCAAAGTTTCCTTTGTGGTTAGCACACATGTGCGCGAATGTTTACAATGGAACTGTGCAGTGGTTTGTTATTTGTTCGCTCTTAGAAAACATACACAAATGTTATTCCATCAAATGCAATGCTTCGTAAGACATAAGCGTTAACAAGGAGTAGACAAATTTTAAACTCGTAATGAGTGTCGTTTGTGGGATTGCAAGAAGCATAAATCATAAACAGAAGAACATCTGCGTTAAGTGCGGTTTCCTAACAGAAGCAAAGTTAAAAGATTTTTGGTTTAAGAACTTTTAAACTATTTTTCTTTTTCTTTTTTGCCAATTGTCAACTAGGGTATTATCGTCACGAATCAATGGACGGAGTGTTTTTTGCGAGTATTGTAAATTCTTTTTGCCAGAAGCTTTTTACATCCTCTAAGGCACTCAGACCAGAACGTGATCCATTTCACCCTCAGGCTTAAGTAATTTACCCGAGTTTTTCAGAAAGCCGAGATAAGGAGTTTAGATATTCAGCACTTACGATGTCAAAACCAACAAAACAAAATGGGCAAATTTCCCAGTAACATACAGTCGAACTAGTTTGGCCCGAAGAATCGTGCAATCGAATATTCCCTTAAATATCTTTATCTCAACATGCTTGGTCCAAAGGAGCTTCCTATCGAGGATTACACGAAGATATTCACCTTACCTTGATAGCTGTAATAACTTTCAGTACCCACGTTAAGTGTGGTCAGCAGAGAGTCCGAACACCATGCACTATAACAGTGGAGACAGATTGTGGCACGGTGGGGTGGGATTGGTATTAATCTGTAGTTTTAGCTGGGCGACTAATTATAGACACAAAAGCGTTTGTTCGGAAACTATGGTACTGGCTGCGCTTTTGGGGTACTCCCCAGGTTAAGGACAAAATATAGTCAAAGGCATTTGACAGAGTTTGGCATCAAGCTCTCTAGTCAAAAATGCGTGCATTTGAGATCGGTGATACCTTTCTTCAATGGATTAGAAATTACCTTTCGGACCGTTCAATTCAAGTCGTTTTGGACGGTTTCAAGTCTGCAAATTACCAAATAAGGCTCCGTTTTGTCTCCGACTTTCTTTCTCATTTTTATCAATAACCTCCTGTCTGTCACTTCTAATCCAATCTATTCCTTTGCTGATGACAGTACCCTCAGCTTTACATATTCGTTTTCTGGGCAACGCCGCTCATCTTCGGGCGTTGAACTGGAAAGGCAACGTATGTTAAGCTCATTGAATTCCGATCTTGACAGCATACTTAAATGGGGTAAAACCGACAGAGAGGAATTTAATGCTTCCAAAACGCAATGCTGTCTGCTGTCATTGAAGCGAACCCCTAATTCTCTGCCATTATCCATGAATGGCACTTGCATCGCTGAATCCGAAAGACTTTCCATTCTCGGTATGTGTGTTAATGACAACCTTCGTTGGAATGACCATATATTTGATGTCACCAAGAACGCTGCGAAAGGTCTGGGCTTCCTCAAGCGATGTAAAAATATTTCACCCCTTCTGATACAACTCTGGTACACCAATGGCATATTTGGAGCTACTTGACAGGATTCAAAAACGTGCGGTAAAATTTATTGGCGATCGAGACATCACGAAAACATTTGACTCTCTTAGTCATCGTCGTGATGTCTCCTACCTGTCATTGTTTTATCGGTACTTCCACCAAAAGTATTCAAATTAAATTGCCAGTTGCATTCCACCCCAATACTCGCCGCTTTATTTAATTTAATAGTTTTTCAAAAAACTGAGTACGCAGCATTCTTGATCCCACTCCAATTATTTCAAATTAAAAAGAGAGACTAATATTAGCTGAGCTATTTTTTAAAAAAATTTGGTGCTTAGGAGTTATAGCTATCATTCAAAATTTTGATTTCGTATTTTAAGACGACTATGCAAACCTTATTGGCTTTAAGCTATATCAAAATAAAACTAATCACTTACAGAATTTTTCTACAAACAAAATTACTTCCAGAAAATGTTCAATCATTGCTATAACCGACTTGTCAAAAAAATTAAACAACTATTCCACTGATTTGTTCCAAGGATGAATTTCAATGATAGCTATAACCAGCGCCCTAAGCACTAATATTTTAAAAAATGGCTCAGCTAATATTAGTCTTTTTTTAATTTTAAGTAAAAAATCGTACGTTGATACCGTTTTCTCAAATGGAAAAGCAAATCAAAGGACAATGTTGCGAAATGTATTTAAGCGTTTTGCCAAACGGCGCGTAATCAGACAGCCAGACCGACGGACGGGATTGCGGGACCCATTTTCTTTGGACTTTCCTATAATCATAATATCATACCTCATTCACAGTTTGAGTTAGAAATTTCAGTACGATTGCAATAACTTTCTTCTCAGTACCTATGTTTACAAAAGTATACGAGAAACAAAACTTAAAAACAATTTAAAAAGCGGCCAATTCAAAAATTCTATCTTGGACGGTTTGGGAACATAAAAAATCCTCCATTGTATAGTCATGTATTCTACGGTTAAGGAGAAAATCAATATAATAATTATTATTGGTATAGCACAAACCTTTAGACACCCTTTCCATTTCAAAAATTGTTTAGTAAATTTATTTAAATAAAAAATTCCCTGCGATAGAGTTTAATTTATTTCATCTTATTACTGCAAACCATTATAAATACCTACTTGCAATAACACTCAACTTTACAATGTCGCTGGTACCAATTTATTTGAGAAATTGACATATTCGGCCCTAGCGAGGTATCCGTCGGAACGGAAAATTCTCCGATTTCCTACGATTCGGAGGATTTTTGCTTCGAGGTATTCATCGGAACATCTGTTCGGAACATTGTTCCGACAGCAAAAAACGCACAACTAATGATTTGCGTTGCAGTGCGATGAAATGCATTAGCAGTGACATTTGTGACAGTTTCACACCATTTTTGTCCGATATCCGCCGACAACAAGTGATTGCGGAATTTTCTTCCGATTTTCAGCTGAGTAGTAAAAAGTGTAAACAGTAGAAATAAAAAAAATTGGAAAAGTACTATTTTGCATTTATTGCTTAACTTTGTTTTCAGGGCAAAAACAAATAAAAAAACAAGCAACAGGCTAGGCTATATGAACTTCTGGTGAACTTTGAACTCATTATGTAGGTGACACCAGAAGCTTTTGCTGTATTTTTCGATGAAGTTGCTGACCAATCAGTGTTTTTTAGTAACTAGGTGCTTTGAATTGCTTGAGCTTATTGGCATACTTTCTTGTATTATTAGTATGAAATGACTCACTCATCTAAGTTTAAAGTACTGGAAATACAAATATGCGTCGATATTATATCGGCTTTTCGATATATCTGTAAATTTTGTACATTCCTATCAGAATCTAACATTTGTCACATGTCAAATCAAAGCGTCGTCGCATTTTATTTATTCTTTTCCGAAATCGGATACCTCGAATGTAATTAGGGTCTCCGTCAGAGTATGTGTTGCGGAAAATTTTCCGTTCCGACGGATACCTCGCTAGGGCTGATTGTTATGCTACGTTATTTCTCTTGAGGTATGCATTTGGTATTCTGAATAACTGCACGAAAAAGCAAAAATGTATGCTATGCTTGACGGTCAAATACACCTGCCCTTGTTTTTTTATAATGTACGCGCACTAAAGGGATTTTGGATACCCTTATAATGAAGTAACACAGTGCGGCCATTAGGGAAGAGAAGGGTTAAAAAAAGGAGATACCGATGCACGTTGGTTTTAAATGTCTGTAAACTATAATGCGTAGGAAAAACAGAGCGGGGTAGAGCATTTCACATTCGTATTGTACGGTTAAGAAACGAATCCTTGTATTTCACTGTACGTCCGAATACAGGCTTGAGGGTAAACTGACGTGCATTCCTAGCATGGCGAATATTGCGGTTGAATTGCTGTAGGGGTGGAATGCAACTGGCTATTTCATTTAAGCACTTGTGGTGGAAGAACCGATAAAACAATGACAGGCAGGAGACATCGCGACGATGACTAAGAGAGTCAAATGATTTCGTGATGTCTCGATCGCCAATAAGTTTTACCGCACGTTTTTGAATCCTGTCAAGTAGCTCCAAATATGTTATTGGCGCACCAGACCAGACCAGATGAGCGTTGTACTCAAGTTTTGGGCGAATAAACGCCTTGTAGATTCCAGCCAGATCAGAAGGGGTGAAATATTTCTTGCATCGCTTAAGGAAGCCTAGACATTTCGCAGAATTCTTGGCGACATCGAATATGTGGTCCAACGAAGTTTGTCATTAACACACATACCGAGAATGGAAAGTCGTTCGGTTTCAGCGATGCAAGTGCCATTCATGGATAATGGCAGAGAATTGGGCTTTCGCTTTAATGAAAGAAGACAGCATTGTGTTTTGGAAGCATTAAATTCCACTCCGTTGGTTTTACCCCATTTAAGTATGCTGTAAAGATCGGAATTCAATGAGCAGTTCAACGCCCGATAAAAATTGATAAAAATGAGAAAGAGAGTCGGAGACAAAACGAAGCCTTGAGGGACACCAGCATTTATTTTGTGAGTTGCAGACTTGAAACCGTCCAAAACGACTTGAATTGAACGGTCCGAAAGGTAATTTCTAATTCAGTGAAGAAAGGTATCATCCATCCCAAATGCACGCATTTTCGACAAGAGAGATTGATGCCAAACTCTGTCAAATGCCTTTGAAATATCAAGCGCAACGACCTTACTTTCACCACCACGGTGAATAGATTGGTTCCACTTTTCGGTTAGATATGTCATCAAATCACCAGTGGATCTGTTGCTGCGAAAACCGTACTGCCGGTGATTAAGAAGTTTTCGGGATTCGAGACATTTCATAAGATGGCGGTTTATCAGCGTTTCGATGACCTTGGAAAGAAGGGACGTAAGTGCAATTGGTCGGTAGGAGGAGACAGAGGAAGATTCGCCTTTTTTTGGGACGGGCTGGACAAATGCTGTTTTCCATCTTCTCGGAAAGAGCCCTGAAGAATAGGACAGATAGAAAAGCTTACGCATTGGTTTTGCCAGCGTGGAAGAACACCTCTTCAGAACGATAGGGTAAAATACCATCTGGACCAGCGGATTTATGTATGTTGAGATCTCGACGAACTATTGCCACTGTACGAGTTCGAAAATGGGTGGGTCCCATAGAAGATTCTACGCGCTCGAGTACTGGGGGAGATAAAGCACAATCTGGCAGCGTTGAGCTAGCTGCAAAATGAGCAGCGAGCAGATTGGCTTCATCCAAAGGGGTGTCATTGCAAATGAGATGACGAGGCCGAAATTTTAATATTCTTACATATCAGCCGCGCACTCAATATCAATGGAAATACCTAGCGCGTAGCCCTTCCCATCGTACCCATTTTACTCGCTTTTGCATGCAGCAAGTAGTTGGGCCCTCAAAGCCATTACACGCACGTAAAGCTCAATCAGTAGCCAAAATGGAAGTCGAGTTACTTTTTCTTTTTCCTTCGCTAAGCGTAGGCACCTTATCATGCGCGCCTTTTTGTAGGCTCCTGGTGCGGAAGCCTCACATCGCAATGACTCAACGAACTATCCTTTCGGCCAGATAAGGCTCTATTTATTGTTACTTGTGTAAACGTCTGCTGATTTTAAATTTAAACTTGGATTTATTATAAAACGTTTGCTTCGACAAGTAATCTGTTACTTCTCTAAAGACAAGTGTTTGGAACCTTGTTACAAGTAAGTACACCTCTGAGGCATTACCTTTTGGTGGTGCAAATATTCAACTTAATTCTAGTTCATTGCACTTGAAATAAAAATTTTGGGATCTTAAATGAGCCAAACACCACGCAAAGTTATGAATTGCTAAACATTTTTTTCCGCTTCCAGTAGGTTTGTTGTGATTAACCATTGGTGAAATACTAGCAGATAACAGCAAGATATAGTAAGTTAAAGCTTAGATCCGCCCTGGACTGAAGCGCCATCAAAGAAAGTAAGTAAATGGAACCAGCATTAAAAAATAAGAGCAAATTCTTGAATACATAGAATCCCTTTCTATTTTGACTCATTTATTTATTCCCGAAAACTTAAATAGTATCTACGTCAACAAGACAACGAAAGAAAAAAAAAAAAACTCTTTCAGCAAAGCAAACAATCTCAAAATAAAATCAACCAATCACCTGATCAACTCACTTGCCGACTCGTCGGCATACTTTCCCGCCCAAAATTCAATAAAACTCACCGTTTACTACCGAATGCTTATTATACCTACGCCGAAAAATACCCATCCACACCCACTTCGCTTCCGCCGAGTTAATCACAATCAATCAATTAACAATCCAACTCAATTAAAACTTCACTTGGGAACGATTAGTAGCGTTTAATGGCCCAGAAGAATGCATCTTCAGATGCACATGGCTGTTTACACATCGATTCCGATAAACAAATCCGTTGCGCTGCCTGGTGTGTTAAAACAACACCATAATATACCCATTCGCAGCTATTACTACTATTATGCTACATCATCCGCCGAGAGATGAATCGTAAAACAAGTGCACCAGCAGATACGACTATGCGAGTAGTACTCGTACTTGTACCCGTTCTCGAAGCGCTACAGCAACAGCATCAGCATCAGCATCGGCCATCCCGCAGGGTGACAGCATCCTGGAGATGAAGAACTGTGTGTACGCGTCTCCGCTTTTATTGTAAATAAACAAGGAGTACGGGATTGTAACCCGAAGCCGGTTCATGAATCCCAAATGAGTGGCAGTCTGCGCCCGCATAAGAGTGCTGCACTGCACGCAGTTGAAAGATCCTTCGTCGCCAAGTGATTCTTGGGTCGGTGTGTTGCCACTGCCATGCCGCACTGATGCCGCTCAGTTTTTCAAAATTCAAATAAACAATGGCGCTGATGACTGAGACCAAGGAAAAGGAAGTGCTGTCCATGGGTAATAATAATTGTCGTGTAGTGCGCCACCATCATCACCACCACATTCTGTTCGTTCGCCTACGCATATATTTTTTCCGTTTCGTAAGCGAAAAATTTAATGGACCATGGTTGTGTACCATTTAGTTTGAGATTGTCTAAAATTGCTAAAGATAATCTGTGTGTTTTTTTTTGTTTTGTTTTGTTTTTTACGATCAATCAATTTAATCGACGCTCATGGCGTTCGTGGGATGGATATGGTGTTTAATTGCTTTTAATGCTCAACGTGTTATAACGGATATTTTGCTAAGTTACTCGCAATTGTTCCCGTAAAATTTTAGGTAATTGGAATTCATTTCGAAAAATGTACGTCGAATAAAATGCGTTTAAACAAGTAGTGCGGTTTCGAAACTTTGTAAGTAAAAAAATATTATTTGGTAAATCGAGCTACTACAGGACACAATTTATAAATTCAAAGAACGATCCCAGGAAAACGTGGAATGTTGTCAACGAAGTTCTTGGGAGGAGGAAAAAGTCGATAGATGACATAATTATCAACAACTTTGATGGGAAAAAGGAGCTAGTGACAATTGTGAATGAGTTTGCCGAGCACTTCACAACACAAGTACCTAGAATTTTGCACATCTGTAACGTAATTACATCCAAACATCAAAAACGGAATATTGTCCACTCTATGTTCCTCAAGGAAGCAAGTGAAGAGGAAGTGTATAGCATGTTGTGTTGTCTAAAACCGAATAAAGGTCCTGGAGCAGACAATATTAGACAAATTGACCTGAAATGTAACGCTCTAACTCTGACTCCGATTGTGAAGCAAATCATTAATCAAAGTTTTGATCAGGGTTTCATACCAAAGGCGCTTAAAACAGCAATTCTACGGCCTATTTACAAAGGAGGAGTTAAGACAGAAATTGTAAACTACAGACCAATTTCGATCTTATCTGTGATCGAAAAATGTATGGAGGAGATTTTTGTTGATCCCTTAAAGAAATTTATAAGTAAACACAATGTTTTGCAACCAAACCAAAATGCTTTTCAAAAAGGCAAGAGTACTGGGAGACTATTGGGAGAGATGTCGAACGTTATTACCACCGGCTTGAATAAAAACCACCACGTACTAGTTATGTTTGTGGATTTAAGTAAAGCCTTTGACACGCTGGTGCACGACAAGCTGCTAGATTGCCTAAGTCAGATCGGAATTAGAGGAAAGGTGGAAAAGTGGCTAAATAACTATTTATCTGATAGAACATTTAGGGTGAAGATTGCAAACATAGTCAGCGAGGAGAAGAAGAGCATCTATGGCGTTCCACAAGGGTCCAAACTGGGCCCTATATTGTTTGTTCTGTTCACAAACGAACTTCTTCGTGTTTTTGAGCAATCGACTGCATTTGCATACGCAGATGACATTGCTATAGTGGTCAAACTTCAACAACTCGAAACGGCGATTGCAATAATGCAGAAGGAATTCGACAAAGTGTCAAGATGGTGCCACGATCACAACTTGGTGATAAACTCGGAGAAGACAAAGCTCATGCACATACGCACACCGAATCATAGAACGGCAGATATAAATATCTTTCATCAAAATGAAAGCTGTCCAACCACACATAGGAGAGAAGCAATTGAGGTCGTCACATCAATCAAGTATTTAGGTATAATCATCGATGAGCATTTCATTTGGCACGAACACATTCAGCGTTTGCGCCTGCAGTTAAAAAGTGCTGTTTTTGCGATGGTTTATCTGAAAAAGTACACAACAACAGATGTCCAAAGGCAAGTGTACTACTCACTGGCTGAATCGAGAATTCGGTACGGCATTTTGGCTTGGGGAAATGCATCGAAAACGCACTTGGACATAATACATAACCTCCAACGACGTCTGGTAAAAATTATAGAAAATAACAATAACCCATTTCAATTTCTAGACGTCAAGAGAATATTTAAGATGACGGCAGCTCTGGAGTACTACAATGACTCACGTTTCCAACAACCCATTCGTCATAATCAGAACACTAGAAGACGTGCACAACAACTTCTCGAAATACCGGGAGTATTTAACAAATATGGACGAAGACAATTAGCTCACAGTATTCCAACATTGATTAACTCACTACCAGCTAACCTAAAAAATATAGTTAATTTCAAAAAACGCAAAAAAGATCTTAAAGTATATTTCCTTAACTCTAATTAATTTTTTGTTTTAAATAATTAATACTTTAACATACAATTTTAGATTTTTAAAACAGTATTAACATTTAAACTCAACTTTTATTGTAATACTTCCAAACATGAAAATATTCGAAACGCAATCACCTGCAGATAAGCCTTGAGCTTCGCAGGTAACATATTTATTTATAACGTTTTTAAAAGAAAGAAATAAAGAATAAATAAAATAAAAAAAAAAAAAAAAAAAAAAATCCTAATCGTATCTTTTCTTTTGAAAATTTGCTGATTTTGGTTCTACGCTTCCACGAATTAATGTAGAAAATGTGTGCCTTTAAATTTGGAAGAAAAAGCCAATACTCGACTTCCTTTCCAACACCCTTGTCCTCTTTGTAATTTCGTAAAGCGTTACCATTTTATTTAGCTTTTTTTTAATATAAAATAAAACAGTTCTATTCTCGTTGACTATGTTTCGTTCCAGTCCACGAGAAAACAAATCTACGGGGGCTATTAACTTGATCATACCAATTTGGTATTTTTAAAGGTTTTCTCATTCCGACGCGTTTAGGCGCTTCCAAGTCGACAGCTCCAAGGAAGGCGAGAAAGATGATACTGACAGGCGAGTGACATTTTAAAGACGCAACGGGGATGTCCACTGAATCTTAAAGTCCTTTTCGATCGAATGAACGAAATTTAATCATTCAGAAGATATTTATGGGGCCAACGAGTAGTTATTCCTTAAATTCATAGAACCAAGCTCCTTCACTCAAACTATCCTGGAAAAGTCTTCATGCGTGAACTTTACCCAGAAGCTACGTTTGGTGACCAAAATTGGTAAGGCCTGCCAACAGATGCCTTTTTGATAATTCCTCTATCAAGGGGAGTACCGCACAGGACGAGAAATATCCTTCAACATAGATTTGGTGGGTCAATTTAAAGGAAGTCTTTTATTTTTGGTGGTAGACTTTTACTGCAAATGGCTGAAGGTTCATCCAGTTTCCTCCATTTTCGTCTCCACAGTATACCTGATGTCATAGTTTTGGACAATGGAAAAGCATTCACATCCCAGGACTTTAGAAAATGTTGTGAAAATACTTTTTTTTTCGGAGGTTGCTACTATTCGATGGAGCACTCAGACACAACTACTGGCGCATAGATACAATGTTTGATGAACCACATCTTTTCAGCTCTATTTCATCCATCTAACGGGTGATCCAAGTAGAGATACTTTTTTCAATAGCCTTTTTGAAAGATTACGTGTGAGTCGTGTCATGCTATTTTTGTTTAATATTGTTTGGCATTTCATAATGGAAAGACTTACGCGTGAACAACGTTTACAAATTGTTCAACTTTATTATGAAAATTCACGTTCTGTGAGGAATGTGTTTCGTGCACTTCGCTCAACTTATGGTCAACAAAATCGGCCTACTGAGCGTACTATTCGCAACACCATCACCCATTTTGAGACCCAGCATTCATTATTGGATAATATTCGACCGAATAGACCATGTCCAGCACGCTGTGAAGAAAATATAGCGGCCGTAGCTGAGAGTGTACACGAAGACCGTAGAGAGTCAATTCGGCGCCGTTCGCAGCAACTCGGACTGACGTATGGAACGACTTGGCGCATTTTACGTCAAGATCTTAAATTGAAAGCGTACAAAATACAGCTTGTGCAACAACTGAAGCCGCTCGACCTTCCCAAGCGACATCGCTTCGCTCTATGGGCTCTTGAAAAGTTCCAAGAAGATCCGATGTTTTCGAGGCAAATTTTGTTTAGCGATGAGGCCCATTTCTGGCTCAAGGGGTATGTAAACAAACAAAATTGCCGCATTTGGGACGAAGAGCAACCTGAAGAGATTGAAGAACTGCCACTTCATCCAGAAAAAACAACGGTTTGGTGTGGTTTGTGGGCCGGTGGAATCATCGGTCCATATTTTCGTCAATGGCGACCGTTATCGTCCCATGATAACCGACTATTTGATGACTGAAATTGAAGCTCGTGATCTCGGCGACATTTGGTTTCAGCAAGACGGCGCCACTTCCCACACATCGCATCAATCAATGGACTTATTGAGAGAACATTTCAGTGAGCATTGTCATTCGCCAGTTACCAGTCGAAATGCTCGAACGAGTGATCGAAAATTTGACTCAACGGATGGACCATCTGCGACGTAGCAACGGCCAACATTTGATAGACATAATCTTCAAAAAATAAATGCCAAAAAATGTTCTTTCAAATGATAATAAACATTCTCCATTAAATTTGAATTTTCTGTGTTTTTTTCTTTAAAAAAGTAGGGACCCTCGAAATGGATCACCCTTTACAAATCCATCGCCAATTAGAGCGCATCATTCGCGATGAAATATTTCAGATGGCGATATCCGATTTAGGTTAGCTCGATTCTTGTTGGATCAAAACTTTATTTTTATCGACCGTGCACCTATTTCATCATCAGATATCGATGACTTTTCAAGAGGACAGCAACAGGTTAGGTTAGGACAGGAATTGTGTGGAAGAACTTAGATGAGTGTCTGGTGGTAAAGCGAAAGTCAAGGGCTCGGTTTCGGTTATCATTAAGTCCGAATGCGGTCAAGAAGTGCTTAGTCATGTAGATCAGGTTCATCGTAGATCAGTATTGCATATTGGTACAAATCCTGTTAGCAACCCTCCCTTTTTCCTTAACCCTTTGATGCCACAAAGTGTCATAACTAAGTTCGGATCACTTTAAGCCCTTCACCTCGCATCCTTGCACTATAACACCATGAGAATATTCATGATATTCATCAGCGCACTCAAATCGTAATTAAACTACTTACCCGCCTAATGATACAAAACAAAGCATTCATTTATGATAACCCCTCCCCCCTTCCCCAAACAGTGGTTCTCACTAAATCAACATTTTGTTTGCGTTCCAAATGCCTACTCCATTACGATTTCACTGCCATGCAATTGAAAAAGGATCAGATAATACCCTGTATCAATTAACACTCCTAAAAATCACTAAATATCCCCAGAGATCCAAAAAAACTTGGACCTCTTGACTTGACTCTTGGAACCACTCGAATCGACTAAAATATATTCGACCTTTCACCAAACCAAACGTGTACACTTTTTTATACAAAGTAACAGAAAAAAAAAAAAAAACATTTCCATAAAACAATTCTGATTATGAAGTACTTGAAATTTGTTGAAATGGAATTATTATTTTACACACTGTATCTGTGTCTGGTGGAAAAGATAGAGAAATGGTTCTACATTTAACCTGTCAGTCATTTGTGACGTAAACAAAAGATTTTCGTTCGTTCTTTCTTTCTTTCTTATAATAATAATTTTTTTTTTTTTTTATTTTGAAATAACAAAAGTAGCTCCTTGCGAGTGCGAAATTTTTTAAAACGGTATGCATGGAATTTAAAAAAAAAACATAGGGTACTGTCGAAGAAATTCGGATTTGGACTTGGTGTTGGTCAAACAAAAAGCTTTGATTCGAAATACTTAAGTTTTCTTTCAAAATTTGAAAAGATCGAACATGTTTCGATTGCATGAAAGGGTTCGTTATCGAAAAGTTCATTCATGAAATAATGGTTTTCAGGTAAAATACAGCTTAAAATGCGAATATATAACTTCTCCAACAATTGTGTGTGCGAAAATATATTATTTGACACGAATGGAAATTGCTGTTCCGTAAGGCAATTTATTTTTGAGAAGTTTCTCACGACATTTTAACTTCCTCGTATACTACCTCGTATACTAAAGAAAAAATTATTGCGATCGAGCGGAAATTATGAACTCAAACTGAGTATGAGGGATGATATTACGTCTGTCCGGGCACCGTATGGCGAAACGGTTCGACGGATTTGCATCAAAGTTCGTATATAAGGTTTTTGGGGTTACATCTCTTTTTACTTTTTGCTTTTCCGTTTGAAATAACGGTACCTGCCATGCAAAATTTTTTTGCGAAAATCACTTATCACTATTTTTCTAGAAAATTGTTCCAAGGATTTCGGTCGTTTGTACTAAGAATACTTGGGATGGGGTCACCAATACTGCATACTCAGTTTTTTGAAAAAAAAAAATCGATCAACGGTAATTTATAAAACCGCCAATATCTCGAAAACTAACAAAGGGAACCCAAAACATTTTTACTGTTTTTTTAATACTATAAAGTCCAACAAATTTGCATACTTCGATTTTTGAAATAATTTTTAAAATTTTTTTTTTTTTCATATAACGATTTTCTTAAATTTAAATTAAATTCGTTTTCTCAAAAACGGCTTTAACGATTTTGATAATTTTTTGTATTTCGAACAATTATATTAATGATGTCTAATGTACGAAATTATATAAAAATCGTTGCTGCCGTTTTTTAGAAAATCTGATTTTTCAAAACCTAAGAAGTGATTTTAATAAATTTGTGACCATTCATTTTCGATGCATTTTCTTTCGATCCATGTACAGAGAAAGTTTCGTATGACGCAGTCGTGCACTTTATTTTTTTTGGATGCTTGTTAGACTACCGCAGAGTTATTTTTCACGCCAGCGATATCGTCAGACAATCACACACGTCACACACTATCTACAACCCCATCGAAGCTCCATCTAAGTTTCTTTGAGCGTAATGTAGTTGTTGGTCTGTCTAAGTTCGTGTCCGGTGTAGGAAAAATATCGTAATGAAAAAAAATTAAATCGTCATATAACAAAAGCTTACAAATAGATCAACACTACATAAGTTGGGAACACTTTCGTTGCAGTTTAATGTAGTGGAAGACGATAGATCAGGGCTTTAAGCTGCTGTAAGAAAACTAAATCACTTTTGAGTCTACGTTGTGAGTTGGGAAGGAAGGTTATCCTACACGAGTTTTCACAATATATGTTGCCTGCAATATTTAAACCAGTGTTGTCAGTGAAAATATGCTAATTAAAAATCTGTATCTTCCTTTTTAACTTTCTCGTATAGAGAAAGGCGGTCTACTAAAGAGAAAGTTATTGCGATCGTGCGGAAATTTCGAACTTTATACTCAGTACTGTGGGATGATATTACGACTATAGAGATGTCCAAATGCCGTCGGTCTGTCTGCCTGTCTGTCCGGGCGCCGTATGGCGAAACGGTTCGACGGATTTGCTTCAAAGTTCGTACATAAGATCCTTGGGGTTACATCTCGGGGCATCTTTTTATTTTTTGTTTTATCTTTTGAAATTACGGTTGCTGCCATAAATTGTGAAAATCACTTATCACTATTTTTCTCAAAAATTGTTCAAAGGATTTTGGTCTTTTTTTTGTACTAAGGATGTTTAGGATAGGGTGAAAAATTCTGCATACTCAGTTTTTGGAAAAAATATCGATTAACGGTAATTTATAGAACGGGCAATATCTCGAAAAACTAATAAAGGGAACTTCAAAAAAAATTACAGTTTTTTTATACCACAAACTCAAGCAGATCGACATACTTACATTTTTTAAGTATTTTTTTTTTTTAATTTTTTTTCGTATAGCAATTATGTTAAAAATGTCTAATGTGCGAAATTATATCAAAATCGTAGGAGCCGTTTTTGAGAAAATCAAATTTTTTAAATCCTAAAAAAAATCCTTTAAATAAATTTCTCACCAATAATTTTCGATTCATTGTGCGACTCAAAAACGCATCTCATGTACCGAGAAAGTTTCGTATGACGCAGTCGTGCACTTTATTTTTATCAGACCTAGTATTCCAGTTAGGGGAGAGTGGGGCTAGTCTTTCCATAGCTACCCGCGTGTTGTCGATACATCATCAGGAACGAAGTTACAAACTGGGTAAGTTGAAACAATTTTTTTTTTAAAATATATATCTTGACACATTTGTAGTTGAAACATGGCTTTTCAATATAAAAAAAGGTTTGGCTGACTTATTTTCAAAATTGTATGAGGAGCAAAAGTTTTAGTAAAAAGTGTTACTCTTAGCCCCACTGTCCCCTACAGGTGATGTTAAGCTAAAAAGAAAAGCATAACAAATTTATTACAAATAATACTTAATAATTTAAGTCCCAAAAAAACTAGTCTTATTTGAAGACTTAGAAAAATGACTCATCAATAACAGTCAGACATCATACGCTTATCCCAGAAATGATGATTCATGACGCGTTAATCCTGATGAAAACTTTCTCCTTTCTTCTCGCTAAGATGTCATAGATTTCCAGGGAACTTGTCAATGGAAAAGGTAGAGTTTAATACTCAAATTACCTACATCACATGTTCTTTAATTAAAACAGAAGATGTTCTCCTACAAAGCTAGTTCAATATAATTGTCTGACTTTAGATTTCCAATAAGGTTTTACATCACTGAGACAAAAGCTGTCCAATTACAATATTTAAACTCTACACGAATCTTAAAAGATCTAGATCTTTCGGAAGATCTCTGCTTTGATTTGGGGGCCATCAATAACAAATGCTTTAATCGCTCCCATTGTTAGCTGAAAAATGTTTCGAGAAATGTAAGAAAAGATGTTTTAATTTTTTAAAAGAAATTTTTTTTATAATATACGCGCTAAAGGGATTTTGGATACCCTTATAATAAGGTAACACAGTGCAGGCATTAGGAAAGTGAAAAATTAGGAAAAGGGAGATACCGATACACGTTGGTTTTAAATGTCTGTAAACTGTAATGTGAGGGAAAAACAGAGCGTGGTAGAGCATTCCACATTCGTATTGTACGGTTGAGAAAGTACGTCCGAAAACAGGCTTAAAGGTAAACTGATGTGCATTCCTAGCTTTGGCGAGTAATGCGGTTGAATTGATGTAGGGGTGGAATGCAACTGGCAATTTCATTTGAGCACTTGTGGTGGAAGTACCGATAAAACAATGACAGGCAGGAGACATTACGACGATGGCTAAGAGAGTCAAGTGATTTCGTGATGTCTCGATCGCCAATAAGTTTTACCGCACGTTTTTCAATCCTGTCAAGTAACTCCAAATATGTAATTGGCGAATAAACGCCTTATAAATTTTTGCCAGATCAGAAGGGTGAAATATTTAATATTTCATTTAATATTTAATAAACTGTTTCTTTGCCAATTTCATATGTAATAGCTGTAATATCATTTTGTCCCGAGCCAATGTTCTTGGCTAGCTCCGCTTTCCCAGAGCCATACAAAACAGGGTAACTCAATGTAAACACTTTTTGTTGCCCTAGAAAAATGCTCAAAATATTTTAATTTTTTCCAAAACTTATGAGATTTTAGAATGTTCTTTACTGTGAGCAATAGGTCTCCCGGTTTATTTATATTGTTTTTATGTAACAAAATAAATTTAAGACTTGAATTTTTAGTGAATAAGCGCCATTCCCTGGGTTGATATTGCGTCACACCCATTTTAATCAACAAGAAGATATTAACTGAGAAAAAAATAGCCTTATGATATTTTTATATCATAATATTTTAGGTAAGAAGAAGAGATGTTATAAATATTAATTGAAAAAACAATAAAAGTGGTATGTGGTGGGTATGGAACCAAGCTGTTAAGTTTTTTTGAAACGTTTATTGTTCTTTTGCCTGGGCCTATGGAATGGCAGTACAAATATTATTAGCTTCATTTAATTTCTGGTGTGTTGAAATCTTAGAAATATTTACGTGTGTGCCTGGGATTTTTGCATGTTATGCAAATGCAGGTTGGACACAAGTTAATCGGTTTCTCTTTTTAATATCGGGTGATTTTTTAAGAGGTTTAGAACTTTTTTTAAAAAAAAAAACACAAAAAATTCGAAAAAATTAATGAATAAATATTATTTGAATCGATAGTTTGAACCTTGCAATTTAATCTTTAAAGATAATTTCATGCAAATGTTGACCGCGGCTGCGTCTCAGGTAGCCCACTCAGCTTCCAATTTTGGCATACTCTTTCACACATATCGGCCGGTATCTCACGAATGAATGCATGGATGTTGGCTTCCAGTGCGTCAATGCCCGAAGCGGGCTTGTCCCTATACACATTAGCCTTGGCATACCCCCACAAAAAATAATCTAATGGTGTCAAATCGCACGATCTAGGCGGCCAATTGACCGGCCCGAAACGTGAAATTAACTGTTCACCAAACTCGCCTCGCAATTGCGCCATTGTTTCGCGTGCTGTGTGGCATGTGGCACCGTCTTGTTGAAACCACATATCATGCAAGTCAAGAACTTCCATTTCGGGCAAAAAAAAGTTTGTTATCATCGCTCGGTAGCGTTCACCATTGACAGTAACGCTGCTATTCGCATCATCTTTGAAGAAATATGGCCCAATAATGCCGCCGGCCCATAAACCGCACCAAACAGTGGCTTTTTCGGGATGCATTGGTAGCTGTTGCAATGCTTCTGGCTGATCTTCACTCCAAATGCGGCAACTTTGCTTATTTACGTACCCATTCAACCAAAAATGAGCATCATCGCTGAATACAATTTTTCGATAAAAAAGCGGATCCTCGGCCAGCTTTCCAAGAGCCCATTCACCAAAAATTCGGCGTTGTGGTAGGTCGGCTGGCTTTAGTTCTTGCACCAGCTGTATCTTAAAAGGCTTTACGCCCAAATCCTTCCGCAAAATTTTCCACGTAGTGCTGTAACAAAGGCCTAACTGCTGGGAACGGCGCCGAATCGACATTTCGCGGTCTTCTGTCACACTAGCTGATACGGCCGCAATATTTTCTTCAATACGCACAGTACGTAAACGTGTTGGTGGTTTAATGTCCAACAAAGTAAATTTGGTGCGAAATTTGGTCACAATCTTCCGAATAGACTGCTCAGAAGGTCGAGAATGCCGATCATAAAATGGAAGCAGCGCGCGATGAACATTTCGAACCGAGCACGAATTTTGATAGTAAAATTCAATAATTTGCAAGCGTTGTTCATTTGTAAGACGATCCATGGTTAAATTGCAAACCAAAATGAAGCTGTTTGACAGTGACACAAGGTACTAAACACACGTCAGCTGTCAAAATCAGTGTTGCCAAAACCAAACCAGCTAAAAAATCACCCTTTAAAGTAATATATTAAATAGTATTGGGTTTTATCACAAGAAATTAGTATTGACCAATGCCAACTGTCAACATTTAGTGAATTTAGAATTGATGATTCTGTTGGTATCAAAATATATTGAAGATGTTAAGAAGTTTGTATGTAATTTGCCAGCTTCCCATGAATATAATATGTGTATATTTTATTTGTTTATTTGAACAGTGATTAGGATTCAGGAGACACGGTGAGCTTACTTTCAACAAGCATCCTATAAGCTAGATGCACTAGAAATTCATTGTGCCTAGCTTAGAAGTGTCGGTGCTGTATTCATTGATGAACTCCATCCCACTCTATGTAATGCGTGGTTTATAAGCTCTAACATAGCCTTAGTTAGTATTTCACAAGTCACCAGAAGGTGTACAAGCCGAGATTTAAATACGGTGAACAATCCTGTTCGCCGTAATCACGTCATTGAGAATAGGCCCCTTGTGAGTCACTTTTATCTTCGCACTGAGCTCGAGAAGTGGCGATCTGAGAATAACAGTTTTACTGTTTTCAGTGATGAAAACCATGCGAATGCCGTTGTCGCCAATATGCGAGAAGCACCTCATTTGTTCGTTACGACAGATGATTTCTTGGGGATTTTTGATTCTCTTAAGAACAAAAAATCGGCGGGAGTTGATGGTATCCCAAATGTCGTATTGAGACACCTGCCCCTAGAGGCTGTGGAGATTTTCATAACGCTGTTTAACAATGCGCTGAATAATGCATATTATCCGGCGCATTGGAAAATGGCAGTGGTACATCCAATCCCGGAAAAGGGAAACCCTGCTAATCTTCGGTCAATTAGTTTGCTTCCGAATATTAGCAAGGTGTTTGAGAAGGTTGTTAATAGAGCTCTGCTGAAATGGGTCGAGGAAAACAAAATAATCCCGGGCAACCAATTCGGTTTCAGGGCGAGGCATGACACTATTCATGCCGCGTCAAAACTGGTTTCCGACATTCAATGGAATAAATGCAAGAACCAATGCACGGGTGCTTGTCTGGTTGACTTTGAGAAGGCCTTCGACACCGTATGGTTAGAGGGGCTTTTCTACATGTTGATCAGACTGGGAATGCACAAACCCTTGCTATATATAATTTATAATATGCTTATGGAAAAGAAGTTCGTGGTCAAATGTGGCAACGTAACTTCGAGCAGAGTCTATAATATCAAACGCGGTTTGCAACAGGGTGCGGTGAATTCTCCGATCCTGTTTAATATTTACACGAGTGATCTGGTACGTTCACTCAGTCATGCTATAGCGTAGGCCGACGATTTGGTCGCATACAGATCAGGTCCTAAGATCGAGGTCATCAACATCCTTCTGCAGCGTGACTTCGAGCAAATTAAGGGATATTGCGACGACTGGAAGTTGAAAATCAATTTCCAGAAGACGGAAACAATCCTGTTCAGGACCCCATTGGCTAATGCCACTAGGGATACCAGAAAAAACTTGAAAAAAATTGGCCATTATTGGACAGAATAGGCAGGCATTGGCGGTGAAAAACGTGGTCAGATATCTTGGAATCTGGCTCGACCAGTAACTGTATTTTAAAAAACATATAGAAGCTTGTCTTGCTGAAGCTAAGAAGGCTTTTGCTCTGACAAGAAGACTGTTTCATAGCAGTCAACTTGCTTCTAGAGTTAAGGTCATATGCTACGTGGCCCTAATAAGTCCATTGTGGTTCAATATACCGCCATCGTATATGGAAAGGATTCGGGTTTTCGAGAGACAATGTCTTAGGACATGTCTCGGGTTGTTTCGAACACCTGAATCTGAGTACATAAAATATTATCCCAACACGGTATTATATGATGGGTCTCACTTGAATAGGATTGACAATTTCCTCATTAAGGTGACTCGAAGGCACGTTGCGATCTGGCTTTGTTCCGCCAGAGGCTTTTCTCCATATTGATAAAAAAAGGGCTGGTACAGACGAGGGATGGTATCCCGGTACTATACCACCGCTACCGCAGAGCGACTGATAAGCGGCTCAACTACGACGGGGACGTCGCTAATGCTCCCGAGCTCCTTCGTTTTAGTACCGTGATAGGGGGGAGGGATCAAATTGATACGGACACGCCATTCACCGAATATTGGTGGCTTGCGGAGGGAATAAGGGAAGAGGTAGACATACCTTTCCAGGTCGGTGCGTTAGCTTAAGGTAACTCCTCTTAGATTTAAGTAGTTTTAAGTTGTAAGTAGGTTTGCTGTGCTGGGCATGTCGGCTGCAAGGTGTGGTGTTCCTGAGAGTCCGACGCATTTCGGTGTCAGTCGGCCCTCAGTGGCGCATGTGCGCTTTGTTGGCGGCTGCTGAGTGCTGCTAACGGTGTTGGGGGGTAGGCACTCGGTGCCTCTGTCGAAGAGGCGGCGAGTGCACATCACCCCCGCTGCTTTTTAGAGCTCACATGACATTTAAGATAATGCGGCAAGTTTCTTCTTGAATTTGAATTATCAGATGTCTCACTCTCTAATCTTTGCACGTTTATGGAAACATCATGATGGCTTGATAGAACCACAACATCGGCGTATCCTCCACTGAAGGGTATCACAGTAAGTCCACAAGGACTTGAGTGTGGCAGGAACGAAACTATTCTTCCATGTCAATCCATCTAATATAATCGTTTAGGTTCGGTTATGAGGAATATGTTGTCCAACACCAAAAACATGAGGCTATTTTATTTAAAATCCGGATGGAACATTTGAGAAGGTTCTCATGACACATTATACTGTTGATTGCTCAACTTGTACTTGCCACTTCTCCTTGACAGTACAACACACTAGCCAGTGAGCCACTGCGCTACTCTCAGCTATAGATAATAGAAGATATAACCGAACTCATGACTTTAAAGGGCGATCAGACGGTCATCCAAACTTGTCATCCGGATGACCACTTTACGTCATAGTGACGTAAGGGTGTCACGTCTGAAAAAAAAACAAGTTTTCTGTCTTGTCATCCGGATGACAATTTTGGATGACCGTCTAATCAGACCTTTAGAATAAAGTCCTGGATTTTTTCATGAACGTCTAAAAGCTTATGACGTGAGTACGAAAATGTGTGCATTTCCCATTTTATTCTAAATGCAAAGCATTAAAAGTTTGATGAATTTACAAAAAATATGACCGGTGCACCATCTACCCTACAACAGATAACTAAGACAACAGACACGCACGCGTTTGTTTAATTCCCTTCACAATCTTTAAGCATAATAATAATGTGTTCATCTAGCATGGAAATTTTCGAATTTGATTAGCTAATGTCAGCTGCCATGCACCATCGATCAGCGTATCCACAGAATCTTAAGTAAAACAATCAATGGCTGCAACACCAACAAACCAATGACCAATTGAAAATAATCATCAAACGCCTTCGGATAACAATTCACCAGCAACTCATCGCCGGATCATCACCCATCCGTCAGTTTGGTGCACTGCAACGAGTCCCAGAGTGGTAAGAAAATCAAACGTTCGCGGGATTAAGCAAATAAACAGATCTGCAACATGTGTCTAAAGCGAATGTTGCAGAAATTTTCAAATTCCAAGAGAAAAAAAAAGACTCCTCTTTCCTCCATCCGTGCGTCGTCGTCGGCCAAATATTTGGATGTCTTGCTTAGAGAAGTCGTTGTAACGCAGAAGTAAAAAAAAAAAATCGATTGATTTTTCTTTTTTTGGTTCCACGTGAAAATCGCTTCCTTGCTAACGTAAGAAAGCAAAAATAACGTTTTTAAGTGCTAATTGTGAAATGTAAACAAAAGTTTTAATGATTGATTGTTTTTTGGAAAATTTAGTTCATTCATGAAACATGAACTGGTCCTCCTAACTACACCTACTCTATCGGCTAACTGCGTGTTTTTTTGTTTTTTGTTTTGTTTTGTTTTTCACTTTTGAAGGAACAACAATTGAGTCAACTGTTGTTTTTAGTTGATGATGTGGTACCTATAGGCAGACACAAAATGTATCTCAAGGTTTTCACCCATAAAAATGTTAAGTATTGATAAACAAACAAGAAATATAATTTTTCTTAATGGATTCCCCTTATACTTAGCGTAAGTTAAACGTTTTTGTTTAATGTCAAGCGGCTAGCGAGTAATATAAACAATGAAGCTTTTCCAATGCCGAACTGCTTAAGATGTGTTAGGGGCCGAAAATCAATCGAACGTGAAAGTTTACACAAACATTGCGTTCACTCTAATGCAATTTGGACGAGTTTTCTGGGCATGGCTAGGAATTTGTAGATAGGGATTTTCTTTTATTTAAATAAAGCTGTTTCCTTTGGAATATTAAAAAAAAAATAGAATCAAAAGAAGGCGCGCAATCAGATGAGGTAAGCAACTCCGAATGTTTACATGGAAAGACGCTGGATGTTGGAGGCAGATAACACTCTCTAAAGCAGGTTGACCGATCAGAGAAATTTTTTCATCGCATTTCAGTGCATTTTAAGCGAAATTATTCCTACAAATGCAGCTTTACAGGTAAAGAGAGAGCGAGAGAGTGAGATGTTATATTTTCATTTGTAAAAAATTAAGTAATAAGTGAAGAACTATTTTTCTAAACACACCCTCTTTAGTTCCTAGTTGCATTGCCGCAGTTAAATTTAATCCGGTTTTAGACATCAATTTCTAATAATTAAGGTACTTGCAACTAACTTGATGTAGTTGATAGAAATCCAAAAATTACGTACCTACTCAAATTTACTAAACAAAAAAACATATACAAACAAAAATATGGAACAAAAACATTTTCCTATACATAACGATGAACTATCTCATAATCGGACTCTGATGGTAGAAAGTTAACTAAATAAATGACATTTTGTAGACATTACCAAAGCTTTTGACATGGTCAACCACAGAGTTCTACTTAACAAACTGCACTATGCAGGATTTCGTGGATTTATGCACAACTGGTTTGAGTCCTACCTAAAGGATAGAACTCAAAAAGTTGTAATAGGTAACTTTGTTAGCAGACCAAAAACTATGAACTTAGGTGTACCCCAGGGATCAGTGCTTGGTCCAATACTGTTTCTTATTTACATCAACTCATTATTTAGTCAACCGTTTAAAGGGAATGTTACAGCTTTTGCAGATGATCTGGGCATTGCATACCGCTCGGATAGTCCTCTTAACTTAAGCGCGGACATAAACCATGACGTTCACCTCCTGGGATTGTGGTTTTCGGAACACAAACTAGTTGTCAGCAATAAAACGAAATTACTTCACTTCAGTCTTAATGTGCAAGAGTCCCTAAACTTCGAAATTTTCTTTCATGCAAACAATTGCGAATGGTCAAATTCGTCAAATTGTGTCTGTACTGAAGAAGCCACAAGGACAATGTTGTTTGAGCAGGCATCTTGTAACACATGCTGTTTTAAAATTGAAACAATTAATCAGATTAAATATTTAGGCATCACTTTTGAACAAAATATGAGTTGGTCCAAACATATTTCGATTCTGAAACAATATTTACGATCTTCAGTACGAAGCTTTTATCGCCTTAGACAATTCTGTGACAAAAATACTTTGAAAACAGTATATTATGGAATATTTCAATCAAAACTACAATAAGGAATAAGTTGCTGGGGTGGCGCTTACCAAACGAAGATTGAGCAATTGATTGTTTTGCAAAAATGTGCTATAAGAAAAGTATGTGGGGTAAATCGTTTAGCTCCTTCTATAGTTTTGTTCAGAGCATTGAAAATTCTGCCACTAAAACATTTGTACTATTTCAAAGTTTTAAAAATTTTTTTTATGAGAGGTGGCTATTTACAGAGCCCTATTTCAAACAATCGCAATTTGCGAAGCAATTCAACTAATGCTGTCATTATTCCTCCTTTCCGTACTACTCTATTCAAAAACTTTTACTCGATCGTGTCGTGCAAACTATTTAATCAACTTCCTATAAATATCCGAGGAATAAGATCATTGTTCCTATTCCTAAAATACGTAAAGATATGGCTTCTTGATTTTGATCACGAGGAAATTAAAGTTTTGCTGCCCTATGTTGTCTAAACATGTACGTTACATTGTTCTATTGCTGTTTTATGTACAAATTAATGTTCTTTTAAATTTACGTTTTCTTTCTTTTTTATTGTTAATTTTCTGTAAAAATATGTATAAATTCATAAAATGTTTTTCTTTTAAAATTAATTAATCAATTCACCCCACACTTCCAAGATATTTTTTCTGAAGTGACATTATCACCATTTGTTAATACACAAATACAAATGTCACTACCTATTCTTGTACTTAATATTGTTATGGTAGATTAAGTATATACAAAGTTTGTTAAGTCAAGAATCATGAAAAATAAAATAAATAAAATAAATAATAAGTTCTTAAATTACTTAAGCTACAGTTCGTTCAGGTCGAGCAGTATTATATCCAATCAGTATTATAAAAAAAAAACCCCTCAACAAGTGGGCGTGGGTAAAGACCACAAATGAGGAATTAACCAGATAGTCAACCCGAGAGCGAATCTCTCACCTTGCCTACAAGCTAAGTCGAACTGATAAGCCCCACATAATTTGCACTTATATGGGCTTTTACGTGCAAATCAAATGGGAATCACGCACACATGAATCGAATTATATGGGGCTAATGGCCGCAGCCATGAAATGTCATTTTTTACACCAAGAAGTTGGGAAGAGTTGATGAATTTCAGCAGATTACACCTCACAATTTGGGTGTGTAAAATAAACATGCACAATATGTGGTAAATATGTATTTATAAAAACATTCTTGCCACACAACTAATAACATAATAAAATATTATAATATTGAGAGTAAAGCTATGTTTTAAGCAATTTATTCTATTTTTAAATGAAAAATAGTCAAAATAATATTGATTAACGTGATCATACATTTTCGGTTTACAATAAATTTTAAGTATATTGAAGCACTTAAGTACTTTAATGCTACGTTTCCACCAAAAAATAAACCGAGATTAAGCACAAAAAATTAAAAATTAATCTTTCAGCGTTTCCACCGAAGAAAATAGATTAATCTGACGTTTGGCTCTCTTTATCGCATTTTTGCTTTAAAATTGAGCACGTAATTGACATTTCAAAAGAGAACAGATGTTTTGTCTTGAACGTCAAACAAAGCGAAAATAAAATTAAAATTGCTTGCTATAGTTTAATGAGTTGAAAAAGAATGAGAATATTATTAGCACACACCATTTTGTTCTTCAAACATTTTGTTCAAAGAAGTCGCATATACAGCAAATACCGCCGTCAGTGCTTAATGAATATTGGGGTAGCTAGAAGGAACAAAAGGTATGAGACATGTTGAGAGTAGTATAGAGTGTGTTCGCAACCCGAATTTTCATGCAAACGAAGTTTATTACATTGATTTATTTTTAATCTTGTGTTTAGCAGTTTAAAATTTGTATGGTTAATCTTCAGATTTAAAGTGGATTAAGGACAGATTAACCTTAATCTCGGTTTAGTGCTCGGTGGAAACGTTGCACTACACAATTGGGCACTGATTTAAAACGCTTTTTAATATAACGTGATCCAAATACTTACAAATATTATTTTTGCTACGTGAAAACACTTTTTTAACAACATTTACAATCACTTACTAGTAGTATAGGGCCCGCCGCTGCTGCTGAATATTTTCTCAAATAACTTTTTTTTTTTGAAAGTACAATCCTTCCGGTTAATAATGGAAAATAATTTTATTCAAATGGCTGCCTCGGCTGGCCATGCAGTAGCCTACACGATCGGTCCAATTTTTAGCACATTGTCGATTGTGTGCAGCTGTATTTCACCAATGGCTTCACGAATATTGTCCTTTAAAGCGTCAATTGTCTCTGGCATGTCGGCGTAAGACTCACCTTTTACGGCACTCCACAAATAATAGTCCAAAGGCGTCAAATCGCAGCTCTGCAGTGGCCAAACGACATCAGCTCTGCGACTGATAATGCGATCTTCAAAAACAGGGCGCAAAACATCGATTGTAGCTTCGGCTGTGTGGCACGTAGCGCCGTCCTGTTGAAACCAAATGTTGCCAATATCCTCCTCTTCAATTTTTGTGAACAAATATTTGTTCAACATGGCCCGATAACGATTGCCATTGACTGTAACGGCCACTCCTTGCTCATTTTCAAAGAAAAATGGCCCAATTATGGCTCTGGACCAAAATCCGCACCAAACAGTGACTCGTTTTGGGTATATCGGCTTTGCAATGTATGCGTGCGGGTTTTCTGTGCCCCAAATGCGACAATTTTGCTTGTTTACATACCCGCCAAGATGAGCTTCATCTAAAAAGATGATTTTTTCGGCAAAATCGGCATCTTCTCTATGTCGCTATGTCGCAATATTTTCCAGCGTTGTTCAAGCGTACACACAACCATATTCGTTCAGCGGAAGGATAAAGCTAATTATCTGTTAGATATGAGCTAAGTGTTACCATTCGCGAAATAAGCACTAGTTGAAAAAAAAAAAAAAACGTTAAATGGCGGTTTTGTTTATTTTAAAAAAAAATTTTAAAAAATTACAAAACATTATAACTTGACAAATAAAGCCGTCTGTTAAAAAGAGTGGCTAATTAATTCAATATATATATGTAACATAATGTGCATGTTTATTTATGAGTTGTAGAGAATTTTCCCTAAAAAAATTGATTGACTTAACGTACAAATCTTGTAACACAACATAATTTAAAAAGGATTAAAAATAACTCTTTTTCACTGTTTTTTTATCGATGCACGGAACCCGAATATGTACATATATTCATTAAACTTTCATATGTTGAATAAAAACAATCAAATAATAAATAAATAATAAAACAATCAAAGAATTTAATATATATATAAAAAACCATTGCTAACTATTTATTACAAATATTTTACACCCAAACATTACTAATTTAGTAATATTTATGCATTGCATTTTATTTCATTTTATTAACCAAAATGGAAAAAGTATAACAACCCAAGAATGTTTATTTTAAGGCAGATAAAAAAATATTCCAAATAAATTGTAACAACTTAATTGAGTAACTAATTTTTTGTTTCTTTATTAACATTTACATTAAAATAGTACTAAAAGTTCCATCACATAAACTCAACACTTCACAGCTTTTCCTATTGCCCAACACATCCGCCGTGACCAGCTGTTTTGTTGTTGCGATTTGGCATTGTTGCAAAACTCCCCACAATTATTTTTGGCGGGCAATCTAGTAAATTAGATCAAACTTCATGTGTCTGGCTCACACGTATTCACAGATGGGAAAATTGAGAGAGGATTTTGCGGCCGTTATTAAATATTTTTTGCGGGTTGAAAGTGATAGGGGATTGCAGAGTTGACTATCTGGTTAATTCCTCATCTGTGGTAAAGACTTTGTACATTTAAGCATTTCGTGACCCGAGGGAGTATTTATGTTCAAAATTTCAGCTTTCAAGCTCTAAATAAGTTGGCTTTTAAGTAGCGCAAAATATAGAACAAACTATGCTCCAGTTATAAAGGGTATTTTTTTAGAGGTTGGTTTTTCGAAAAGAGATAAAACTGACATTTTGTGGTCAAATCTGGCAACTCTAATGTCATTTATGTTCAGTTTGTTTTGCCATTTCATCATGAACAGGTTGACAAATGAACAGCGCTTGCAAATCGTGCAAATTTATTTCGAAAATAATGGTTCAGTTCGCGAAGTTTACCGCAAGCTCCGTTCATTTTATGGTCGATTAACCATGGATCGTTTTCGCACTACGTTTACTCTATGTGATAATACGCATCCGCAGAGACGTCGAACAGTGCGCACCGAAGAAACAATTGCGGCTGTAGAGCAAAGTGTTGAAGAGGACATAAATGAATCGATTTGTCCATCAACTTTATGGAAGATTTTACACAAAGATCTCTTCTTACGACCTTACAAGATCCAGCTGGTGCAAGAATTAAAGCCGAGAGACCATGCAATGCGTCGTGATTTTGGTGTATGGGCCGAAAATGAGATTGATATCGATGCTGATTTTCAAGGCAAAATTTTGTTCAGCGGTGAGGCTCATTTTGGGTTGAATGGCTACGTCAACAAGCAAAATTGCCGCATTTGGAGTGGAGAGAATCCACATGAGACCCTTGAAACGCCATTACATCCACAAAAACTGACGTTTGGTGTTCTCTATAGGCTGGTGGAGTCATTGGGGCATACTTTTCCGAAATGATACTGGAGAGTCAGTTACCGTTAATAGAGACCGGTATAGAGCCATGATAACTGACTATTTTGTTTCTGAATTGGAGGCATGAATGTGGTTCCAACAAGACGGCGCTACATGCCACACGGCGCACGTCACAATCGATTTATGCAAGGAAACATTCGATGAACGCATAATTTCGCGGAATGGACCTGTCAATTGGCCAACAAGATCGTGTGATTTGACACCATTGGATTATTTTCTTTGGGGATATGTGGTATCGCTTGCTTACGCCAACAAACCAGAAATGTTAGGGGACTTGGAAGCCAACAGTCGTGGCGTTATTGCCGACATACAGCCCCAAATGCTTGAAAAAGTGGTTGAAAATTGCACCTCTAGACTTGTCTTTATTCGAACCAGCCGCGGCGAAACCATATTTAAACATCAATGGCATAAAATTATCCTTCCAATAAAGCCAAACTGATGGACCTTAAAACGATTTTCTTGTGTTTTATTTCAATTCGAAGTTCTACACCTCTAAAAAAAAACACCCTTTATATTATCTGCTTGAGAGAGAACGAAAATCTCCCGCGGTTATGAAATGCTGCGTTCGCGTCCGATTATTATGGAGACCGCATGTGGGACCATTTATACGGAAAAACACTCATTTCTGTACGTTATTTGAAATCTGTCCGTCTATGAGAGGTGTCCATAAGGAGAGAATTCACTGTAGTAGGTAAAAAAGAAAAACCGAAAAGAAACCTGCCATGAGACTTTAAAAAAAAAAAACACTAATTTTCTGAAAAATGGTTCCCAGGATTTTGGTTTTGGGTATTTTGGATAGTTGGGATGAGATCATATTCCGCATACACCGTGCCAAATTCCGGAAAAATTAATATAGGGAATTCCAAAACAGATTGCTATTAAGTTGAACTGCACACTTCATTATACCCTTTCCTAAGGGTATATTCAATTTGACACATTGTTTGTAACACCCCTTAATATTTGTCTTAGACCCACAAAAGTATATATATTTATGATCAGGACTAAAATCTAAGACTATCTAGCAATGTCCGTCCGTCCGTCCGTCCGTCCAACACCAATTTATAGGCCTTTAAATTAAAGCTAGAAAGCTGAGATTTGGAACATATACTCCCTAGGGTCCCGAAATGGTACAGTGTGCCCACAATTTTGAAAAAACTGTTTTAAAGCTAAAGTTAGAGAAATAGAGTGCTGTAATCTGAACAAGATATGTAGGTACTGCCCACCTTAACAAGTTTTTCATATAAAGTTTGTTGCCACGCCTACATTTTTTCACTAAAATGCTGTTTTATTCGAAAATTTTCACAGAAACCGAAAAAAAAAGTTTAACAAGATATTTAGCCAATATTTTTTCCAACATATCGCCCATACAAAGTTTTTGGCCACGCCCACTTTGGGGCGTTTTTTCAAATAATATGTTTTTTTTTTTATATATTTTATAGAATGAAATAAAATGCTATCCATCATCTTCTTAACGCTTTTTTCTTTGGGGTATAAACTGATAAGGATAGGGTATCATACTGTTCGCCCAAGGGGACTGTAGCCTTTCCTTATGTTTTTTCTCAAATTTATATCAAATTCGTTTCCTCAAGAACGACTCAAACGATTTTGATCTGTTTTTGTATTTTAGACAATAATGTTAAAAGTGTCAAATATGCAAAATTAGATCTAAATCGTTATAGTCAATTTTCAGAAAATTTAATATTACAAAACTTGATAACTGATTTAAGTACGTAAATTTTGTATTTTATCAAATATTTCCATTCTCTTTCAAAAAAGCATCTCATGTACCTGTGTTTGACGCAGTAGTGGACTTAATTTCCTACGCCATTGAGTCGTTCACAAGTTTTTTGTTATGAAAATACTTTACTTGCAATATATATGTATGCAACTGTGTTACTCTCTTTTCACAAATGGTGATTTGTTCGAAAACATGATGTTGATTTAGACCTTGAGCAATGTTGGTGCCGGCAACGATGGAGATTTTGTATCAGCAATTTACGGTCATGTGGCAATTCAACTATAGTGCCAGACTTATTCCTTTGTGGCTATTTGAAATCTCGCGCCAACAAAATGTCGTAAAACGAGCACAAATGTGTATCAAATCCGATCTAATTTTTTCAACTTAATGCTATCAATTTTACACCTTCAAATAAAATTTCCGTAAAAAGACAACTCAAGTTTTTTAATTTCAAAGAATATAGCAGTCAATTTAAAGAATGACACCCTACGAAATAACGCCACATATGAAATGCGGTTGTATTTACATTTTTGGTTCTTTGTATAGAGAAGTAGAACAAACAAAAAATGTATCCCGTCCGCCTGTCTGCTCAAAGCGTCTTGTTGAAATTGGTGGATGAAATTTTCGAATATTATTTTCAGTGGGCTAACACTTCGCATGTTCTTAAAGTTATATTAATCACATTTAAATGTACAGTGACTCCATCGCATAATCGGACACGTACTTTTATAAGCTAAGAATGCCTTAAAACTAAACAAAATAGGTTAAATCTATCGCTTTTTTGCTTTTGAATTTGCCCATCGAATAATCGTACAAAACCGATATGAACGCAAAGTACCGTTTCTGTTCTTGGAACTTGCTGCAACCTTTAAGTTTCTGGCATTGCGATTTGTTTATAGTTAAGATCATGTGCAGAAACCATTATTTTATAAACAAAAAGTGCCAAAATGGCTTCAAACGGAACTTTGACAGTTGATTGCTAAAAACAATTTCGAAGGAAAAACAATTAGAGAAATTGCAAAATTGCGTCGGAAGAAGCAAGTCTACTGTACACGACATTATTAAGAGGTTCCGGGATGAGTTTACATAGGTTCCGCCATTTAAGGCTTTTTTTTTCAACTAGTTCTTATTTCTCATGTCTGATTTGACAGATAATTAGTTTTATTCTTCCCCTGAACGAATATGTTGTGTATACGCTTGAACAACGCTGGGAAATATTGCGACATTACTTTGAAAATCATGGTAATGTTGCAGAATGTATGCGAAAGTAGCGTACGGATTTTGGAAGAAGAGAAGCACCGTCAGCTCCGTATGTTCGTTATCTTGTGGAAAAAAGTGAAAGAAACTGGCATCCTCATCGATAAACCAAAGCGTGAAAAGCCAAAAACCGTGCGTACACCCGAGAAGATTGCTGCTGTGGCAGAAAGTGTGCGTGAAGCGCCATCAACATCAAATCACCGTCGTTCTCAACAATTGAACATTTCGGAGACATCATTGAGATGAATTTTGCATAAAGACCTTGGTATGACGCCATACAAAGTCCAATTGGTTCAGGAGTTAAAGCCAACTGACCATCCAATGCGTTTTCGCTTCGCTAAGTGGGCCTGCGATCGACTTAGAGAAGATGCCGATTTTGCCATTTCAAGGAGTGGCCGTTACAGTCAATGGCGATCGTTATCGTTGAAGAGGACGATATTGGCAACATTTGGTTTCAACAGGACGGCGCTACGTGCCACACAGCCGAAGCTACACTTTATGCTTTGCGCCCTGTTTTTGAAGATCGCATTATCAGCCGCAGAGCTGATGTCGTTTGGCCACCGCGGAGCTGCGATTTGACACCGTTGGACTATTATTTGTGGGGTGCCGTAAAAGATAAGTGTTCGCCGACATGCCAGAGACAATTGACGCTGTAAAGGATAATATTCGTGATGCCATTGGTGAAATACAGCTGCACACTATCGATAATGTGCTTAAAAATTGGATTGATCGTGTAGGCTACTGCATGGCCAGCCGAGGCAGCCATTTGAATGTTATTATTTTCCATTATTAACCGGAAGGATTGTACTTTCAAATAAAAAAAGAAATTTGAGAAAATATTCAATAGTTTTTTTTATAGCATTTTCAAAAAAAAAAGTTATTTGGCGGTTCCTATATTTGCTAATAAAAGCGGGGAAGGCCAAAACAAAATTTTAAATGACAGAGAAGAGCGATCGGTTGGAAAAGAAATAAAACAATATCCCTTTAAAACAGGCAAGGAACTCAAAATTTCTTTGCAAACCCGAACTGGGAAAGATGTGTGCCTTAAAACTGTGCGTAATACTTTGCACAAGTTTGATTACCACGGAAGAGTTGCGCGGAAAAAACCCCTAATAAGCTCCGAGAACAAAAAGAGTAGGGCCAAGGAATATTTGATGAAATCAGAGGAATTTTGGAAGACATTAATTTAGTAGTAAATGGTCTCAGATAATTTTTTTAAAATTTTGAGAGTAAATTTAATTTACATGGATCCGATGGGAAGATGTTTGTTTGGCGTAAGCCAAATAGCGAATTTGATCCCAAAAATGCAAAGGCCACAGTAAAGCATGGAGGTGGGTCTGTGATGGTTTGGAGCTGCATGTCCAGTGCTGGAGTGGGCCAATTACATTTTATTGATGGCGTTATGGACAAGTTTGGCTACCTCAACGTTTTGAAGCAAAATGTCAAGCAAAGTGCTGCGAAATTGGGGATCGCGAGCAACTTTGCCTTTTACCAGGACAACGATCCGAAGGTGTTGCAAAGCTTTGGCTGGCCTATAACTGTTCAAAATCGGTACGTGGCGTTCGACCTTAACATCTCTGGGAAGAATTGGCCAGGAGAGTTTACCAAAAGAAGTACAACACCATAATTGAGCTCAAGGCCGGGTTATTGGAAGCGTGGAACTCTATTGAGCCGGAAGTGTGCGCAAACTTTGTGAAATCGATTCCTAGCTGTCATAGACAACAAAGGATTCGCAATCAAGTATTAAATTTTACATTTTTTTCTTAATGCTCTCCGCTGTCCGATTATTCGTTGAACACCACAGGAAACTAAGAGTTTTCTTTGGAAAAATGTGAACAATGTACTTGTAGGATTATGCGATGGAGTCACTGTATCTATCTACAGTTTGATTTAACCATTATTTCAAGATACTTTAATTTCACCTTACCTGATGGATAAAAATATAACTTTATAACCATAGAAGAGAATATTGAATACTCAATTGAATACAAAAGCTTACCCCGACTAGAAAAAGCATTCTGAATTTTCGAAATGCCATCAATTTGCACGTCAATCACACATAAATTATACACCTTCACTCCAAATACAATGTGGATGAACTAAATAAAAATAAATAACGACCATAGAAATTCGATGTTGTTGCCTTTTGAAGACGTTGTGCTTTTTTTCTGTTCTTTTTCTTTTCCTCAACAAATTGACGGCCATTCAGTAAGGAGACACTCGGAGTAGTACCTAGCACGAAAAGGAAAGAAGCCAATTACGGATTCTGCCTCGAAGCTCTCTGCCATCTTTCCTCAGACTTCTCTATACAACCAACTAAAAGGATAATGGCCACTGTTGTTGCTACAGTTTTTTTTCTTTAACCAGGATAAAATCATCGAAAAAAAAAATATATATATATTTTGAAAAGAATTCCATTTTCTAAGAAGGCCAATCAAGGACGTGCAAGAATTTTCTAACAGCAACAAGAAAAAAAAAAAACCTTCCTTCTCTCCAAAACCACACCACAATTTTCTTCGTTTTCTTTCAAGATGAAAAACGTGTCAGAAGCGACAACTGCGCTGGTTGTTGGTAAATCCTTAAGACGAGGTAAGATGAAGAAAATTGCAGATCTTAAACGAATCACTGGGCGGGAAGGACTTTTGTGTAACGCGAATTTAAAAAAAAAAAAAAAAAACCAAAATCTATACAGCTGAAAGGACATCGACGGGGGTGAATTTTTTTTTTTTTTTTTTTTTATTCTCATTTCTTTTTGTCGCGCCAATTTTTGTGTCAGTAAAATAAGGTATAATTTAGAGCTTAGGAAAAGTCGAGAATAAAAGGAGAAGATAATTTTAAAAAGTGAAAGAGCAGACTAACGAGCTCTGGACGATTAGAGGTGGCAATTATGATTAAGCTGCTACAATAAATTGCATAGCAATAGCGTGACGAACTTAAGAAAGGGAAGCAAAGTCAATTGGGGTCATTAAATTCGTCCTCAATTCAATTGAAGACACAAAAGGAATCAATTGGAGTGTAATAGATAAATGTTGTACCTAGACATGTGTGTGGATGTGCGAAAGAGATGTTAATATGTGGGTTATTTTTTAGTATTTAGAGCACGTGTGATTTTGTTAAATTGGAAAAAAGTTTGGTCCGCTATAGGTGTATTAAATTAGCATAAACTAACCAAGAACCAACATATTGAAACATACGTTCAGGAACTCAACAATGCTATGTAACAACAAAACAATTCTCCATCTTGCTGCGTTTCAGATAATTTGAGTTTGTGTTTGTTTGTGCCCAAAACTTCGAGCTTAAATGCTTTTAAGCATATTTAAGATTTTTTGCGAATCTTTGGCTTATATAACATCGGAAGTTTGAAGGGTATGCCCTAACCTATCTAAACCTATCCAGTTTTGCTGAAACAAGGTTTAAGTCAGGTTTTGCCAATGTTGAAAAGAATTTTCACCGCGAGCTTGACACCAGAAATCCTTCTGCGAAAAAACTACCACGTCAACTTTCCACAGGTAACGGAATGGCTTCGGTAAGACTCTGAACCATGGATTGAATGCCATCGTATTTTCAAGGATGGCTCCAAAACCGGGCAGGAACCGGGCATCTGTAGTGATAGCCGAGCTGCATTAAAAGCGCTGCTAAGCCCTCTTACCTCATCCAAGTTAGTGCTAGAACTCAAGCTTTCTCTGAATTTGGTCGGAAGACTGAACACAGTGAATCTTATCTGGGTACCAGGTCACACTGGCATCCAGGTAAATGAAATCTCGGATGAGCTTGCTAGGCAAGGTTCAGAAGAAGTTTTCTCAGGGCCCGAACCTGTGTTGGGTCTGCCTGCATCTTTAGTCATGTCGTCTATCGATTCTTGGGTTTCTCGTGAACACAAGATTCGGTGGCGCGATTGCGGTGGATGTAGACAGACCAAACTACTGCGCCCGAACATTTGCAAAAGGTCAGCATCTTTTCTTCTATCTCTGAGGAGAATCGACTGTAGGCTGCTTGTAGGCGTTCTTTCGGTCCACCAAGCTTTTGCTAAACACTTAAATGTGTTGGGCTTAAGCGACACCACTACCTGTCCTGCTTGCGGTGAGGAAGATGACACAGTAGAACAATTTCTCTGCAGTTGTTCGGCCTATGCTCGCATCAGGTGGCGGATCTTCGGGGCTGACGTGGTGAGTGCCGAACATCTAAGCTCTTTATCACTGAAGCTCCTTCTCAATTTTCTTCGAATGACGCGAAAACTAAGTACATTAATGTAAGGTGTCTGAATGGTAGTACAATGGACCTGTAGTTGTGTCTGAGCGCTCCATCGGATAGCAGCAAACTCCGACAAAAAAAAAAAAAAATGCCCTAACCTGTAGATGTTTAGTTACTTATCTCTAAGTGTACGTCAGTTGTGAATGACAGGAGACGTTATTTAGAACAATAATTTCGAACAATGAAGCAGGAACAGTATGATACCCTATCCATATCCCTATATGCCCCCAAAGAAAAAAGCATTAAGAAGATGATGGATAGCATTTTATTTCATTCTATTATTAAAAAAAACGCACCCAAAAAGTGGGCGTGGCCAAAAACTTTGTATGGGCGATATGTTGCAAAAAATATTGGCTAAATATCTTGTTAAACATTTTTTTTCGTTTTCTATGAAAATTTTTGAAGAAAACAGCATTTTAGTAAAAAAAAACGCCCACAAAAAGTAGGCGTGGCAAAAAAATGATATGACAAATTTATAAAGGAGGGCAGTGCCTACATATCTTGTGAAGGTTTTAACACTCTATCGCTTTAACTTTAGCTTTAAAACGGTTTTTTCTAAATTGTGGGCGTGGCAGTGGGCGTATTAAAATTTTGTTTATATTTAACCATTAACCAGGGAATATGTGATCCAAATTTAAGCTTCCTAGCTTAATTTTAAAGGCCTAAAAATTGCGTACGGACGGACGGACGGACATTGCTAGATAGTCTTAGGATTTGGTCCTGATTATAAATGTATCAAAAAGTCTACAAAAGTCAAACCGAAATTTAGAATTAAAACTACGGCGAATATAGAATATAAGTTTTACCACACGGTAACAAATTACTGCATGAGCGAAGGAAGCAAGGAATTTCATTGATTTGAGGAAAACCAACATTTAGTCAACAAAAACACAGATATTTATGAGTGAACAAAGTTTGGTGATTCAATCACTAAAATGCATAGATAAACGGAAGGAAAAGATGCTTACAGATTTAATTTTTCGCTGTCCCACCTCTCTCAAAATTCTGACAAACATCTAAAGGTACGTGCAAGTTTTCATGAAAAGCTTCTCAAATTTGCTGCTCCTATTTGGCGTTAAATTGTAGGTTCCTGTTAGCTCGGTTGATTGACGAACGAAATACGCTAAATAATGAATAAAATTTATTATTTAATGAACAAGTTCATTAATTGTTTAACAACGATTCATTGTTCATTGATTCAGGAAAGTGCATTGGCGAAATTAACTCTTCCAAAATCTGGCCCGACTAAGTTTCAGATTTCGAGCGCAAACTGGATATGAAAAAATTAAAATAAAAATACATTCACTGTACCACTTTCTATAGAACGAAAACAATAATGTGTAAGGAGGGGATGTTCCCAATCTTACTTATGTAAGTCCCTAGTGGTCCGAGAACCGTACGCACTGATATGGATTAGTAGAATTGGTGGGTATTTCCAACCAATTTCCAAATTTGCTTGACTTAACTTCTTCCCGCTGAGGACCACTGAGGATTTACATAAGTAAGATTGGGAACATCCCCCCCCCTTCCACATTGGCGACCCAACGTTTGGCCAAGAGCCAAGTATAAGCGCGACGACCGGACCAGTTTCGTACACGAAACAAACAAGTGGGATTTGGATTAAGTCCTGCGCCGCTGTTTCAGGGGATTATCATCAACGGCTGGACCTGAGTCGTTTTGACGAAAAATTGAAATTGGCGCCTTAACGTTAAGGTACGACTCAAGGGAATGATGTTCGGTGATGCCACCGAAACAAGTCAAGGTGAAGACAACAGCCAAACCTGAAGAAAGTCTGCGGTAATTCTACGGTATCGGCCAGCAATTCATCTGTTTTCCGGAAACATTCGTCAAGAAAGTGCTAATATTTAGAAGACGACGGGAGATATCCGACAGTGATGCGCTTACAGAGCTTTCAATGCTCCTCACAGACTCCGCAAGTGTATAGTGGAAAGGAGTATGCCATGAAGCGGACACTTGGAACGAAGTTCTTGAGATGCTTAAGGAACGATATGCTCCCAACAGCCCGGCAAACGTAATCTTCGGCCTGATAATCGATACAAGACAAAGAAAAGATGAAGCAGCTGCAAATTTCATCAGTGCTAAAAGAGAACTTTTTGCAGAACTCCCGCTTCCAGGTGATGAATGACATACACTGCCTAGACATGGTATGCCATCTTTTACATAATGAAGTGAAGAGAAAAGTTAAAAGGATGGAATTCAGGACATTTTCCGAGCTCAACGAGCTAGTCTGTACGCATGTTCAAAGAAATGTACAACGTTGTAGTTTCTGCCGATTGAAAGGTCACAGCGTGGAAGAGTGCAGGAAGTTCAAGGCATCACAAGAATCGCCAAAACCAAAAGAAACCACAATAGTATGTTTCGGCTGTGGACAACAAGGTTTGTATTAGCGCAGTGCGTACAGTCCCCGTACCAGTGAGGATTTACATACATAAGTAAGATTGAGAACAAATGTAAGAAAATCACAAAAAATCCTATTTGTTTCTATCCAGTCCCAGGCTGTCAAATTCTATTTACCCGAATGTTTATAAAATTATTCACTGCACTGTCAGTGTCACATCGTAAAGAAATCCTTCTTCGATAATCGACATTAGGTAGTCTTTTGCGTCACTGCTCATCAAAATCAGAGTCTGCGACATCTGTTAGTTAGCTACTGCGACTTTTGCACCCATCTATATACTCCATATGTACCTAGATAAAAAAAAAATATACTAACAGACCACGACAAGTGTTTAGATTAGACACCTCAATACACCTCTTTGCTGAATTCGCTGATTTCCCAATGGTAATCTCGATTCGATTAACAATTTCTCCTAATCCATTAAAATCTCGCCCAACATTTTCATTTCCCATTGATGAGCATCATCAGCATCACTCGTCTAAACAATTCTCATTTGGTAACCAAAAAACAAACATCAGCATCAACACAGCACAACAACTTTGCGCCACCCACCGCGTCGCGTCTGCGATACTTTTACTTGGGCAACGGCACAAGGTATCTAATCGAATTCGATTCTATTCACAAAAATACAAATTTCTGAAATAATTAATCTCATCCAGCCCGCCTACTTTCGGCAATGTGTAGTTTATATATGTATGAGTATTAGGTGTGTTTACGTTACGCTGCGCGAAGGCAGACGTTCTCTAACTCTTCGTTGGTTTTTTTTCTTTTTCGATTCGACTTTGGTGTTTGGTGGCATGGCAGAGTTGAAGTTCCTAGAAAAGGATTCAATGATGCACCTAATTGACGGATCAGCGTTCACCAGCAAACTGTTATGAAAACAACTTAACAGGGAGTTCAGTTGTCAGTATCGTGCGTGCCAGTCAGCCAGCCAGCCAGCCAGCCACTCCCGTGAATCCGAAAGAACAACAAACGAAGCATTTATTTTAAGTGAACTTGAAGACCTGATAAACCAAAGGCCGACCATATAATCCTAAAGAACAAAGTGAATTACTACTGAATTACTAAAATAATAAAGCGGGGGACCAAGCAGTACAACATGTGTGCAACAGACCTTAGATGCTGCTCTCTCATGATCATGAAGATCATGATCTGCCGTGAAAAGGGCGCAGAGTGGTGCATAGTGCATAGGACGTACGCGCTTGTGGCATGTGTCTGGAGTTTCACCAATTTAATGGTCTTGTAAGTTTAATTGCCTAAACAGTAACAGTAACTATTTAGTACCTAAACTGGAATCGTAATTAAATTTATGAGTCCTTAAAATGATTCCTTGTAAGAAGATGCTCCTTCTAAACTAAAACCGTACCGATGTTGCACTATTCAATTTAAGGAAGAGTCCTGAATTTAACATCACAACGGAAGCTAACAACATAATGACAGCTCTCTGATTTTTGCCACAGCCTCGGAGAGATTATTCTTAATTTGCCATTAATTGGCATATTGTTCCTTCATCATCATGTACATTGTTCGTAAAGTCCTTTGCACAATGAAAAAGTCCAACAAACAAAAGAGAAAAGAATGTCTAATAAAATTTACGGTCAACGAATTAAGGGATGCAGAAATATTTTCTTGAAGATATTCCCTTTGGCTGTATAAATACTACAAGCGTTGAAGATTACCCTAAACAACTCGCAATGGACGTGCGAGGGCGGGTAATTTGTGGTCAACGAAACGGAAATAAATCCTTTTGCATAAAGTCGAGGAAAAAGTTCAAGCACGACCTGCTGAAACAACCCTGAGTAATATTGAGTAATATTGTACTTATGGTGAATGTTAGTTGGGTGAACAATCACTCGATTGGATACATATTCTTTTGTCATAAGGGTGACACCTTTTTGCTGTGACAATATTATACAGTTTTATGTGTTCAAAAGGATATGACTGGCGGTAGGTGTTTTGAATTTTATTGTGAAGTGCAGAATTTTACCCGCATGAACACACATGAAGTGGAGATGATTGAGCAGTCGTTTTGGCAAAGTGGAATCTAATAAGGTAGGGCTGAAGTTGACTGAGTTGCAAATATTGTTTTCAAGGTCGCGTTTCATTTGAACTAAGGATGTATAATTTTGCATACTTAATTTTGTTCATACCAACAGCTATGGCCAAAATAATAGCAACGCCTTTGACTTTTCAATAAAAGGGTTTGTTATTCCTGGTTTATTCGTATCTTAAAAATTATTTGTATGCAAATGTGACCAAGTAATCTAATAATTAGACTTTGAACCAAAAAAAAAATTAACTTCTCCTCGCCTAATTCCATAAAATAAATTTGAGTCCGCAGAGCTTTGAAAAATGCATATCTCAAGTCCAACACTATGCTTCTATAAAGTGATTTTTTAGCTGGTTTGGTTTTGGCAACACTGGTTTTGACAGCTGACGTGTGTTTAGTACCTTGTGTCACTGTCAAACAGCTTCAGTTTGGTTTGCAATTTAACCATGGATCGTCTTACAAATGAACAACGCTTGCAAATTATTGAATTTTACTTCCAAAATTCGTGCTCGGTTCGAAATGTTCATCGCGCGCTGCTTCCATTTTATGATCGGCATTCTCGACCTTCTGAGCAGTCTATTCGGAAGATTGTGACCAAATTTCGCACCAAATTTACTTTGTTGGACATTAAACCACCAACACGTTTACGTACTGTGCGTATTGAAGAAAATATTGCGGCCGTATCAGCTAGTGTGACAGAAGACCGCGAAATGTCGATTCGGCGCCGTTCCCAGCAGTTAGGCCTTTGTTACAGCACTACGTGGAAAATTTTGCGGAAGGATTTGGGCGTAAAGCCTTTTAAGATACAGCTGGTGCAAGAACTAAAGCCAGCCGACCTACCACAACGCCGAATTTTTGGTGAATGGGCTCTTGGAAAGCTGGCCGAGGATCCGCTTTTTTATCGAAAAATTGTGTTCAGCGATGAGGCTCATTTTTGGTTGAATGGGTACGTAAATAAGCAAAATTGCCGCATTTGGAGTGAAGATCAGCCAGAAGCATTGCAACAGCTACCAATGCATCCCGAAAAAGCCACTGTTTGGTGCGGTTTATGGGCCGGCGGCATTATTGGGCCATATTTCTTCAAAGATGATGCGAATCGCAGCGTTACTGTCAATGGTGAACGCTACCGAGCGATGATAACAAACTTTTTTTTGCTTTTTTTTGAAATGGAAGTTCTTGACTTGCATGATATGTGGTTTCAACAAGACGGTGCCACATGCCACACAGCACGCGAAACAATGGCGCAATTGCGAGGCGAGTTCGGTGAACAGTTAATTTCACGTTTCGGGCCGGTCAATTGGCCGCCTAGATCGTGCGATTTGACACCATTAGATTATTTTTTGTGGGGGTATGCCAAGGCTAATGTGTATAGGGACAAGCCTGCTTCGATTGACGCACTGGAAGCCAACATCCATGCATTCATTCGTGAGATGCCGGCCGATATGTGTGAAAGAGTATGCCAAAATTGGACTCAGCGGATGGGCTACCTGAGACGCAGCCGCGGTCAACATTTGCATGAAATTATCTTTAAACATTAAATTGCAAGGTTCAAACTATCGATTCAAATAAATATTTCATTCATTTTTTCGAATTTTTTGTGTTTTTTTTTTAAAAAAAGTTCTAAACCTCTTAAAAAATCACCCTTTACATGTTTCTTTATTTCTACTCTTAATGCTTAGTAATTTTAGTAACATCTTTGCACAACTAATTTTTTATAGTAACATCTTAATTGACCAAGATTTTCAAATCGATCTCAGTGATGTAACGCTGGTGCGTTTATCAACTCTAAGAGAAAACGGGCTAATCAGTACATTTTATTTTTATTAGTGTTTCGTTTTGCATTTTTCGTTCAATAAAGAATAAAATCTCACTTCAACTGAAAAAGAGCCCATTTTAATAATATTTTAAAAACTGAGGGCCAGGGGTCCCGTGCCTTAAAAAGGGGCAATGTAGCCCCTAAAGGGGCCAAACGGCAACGCTGGTTCTCGGTGAATGCTCTTAAAACCGAGTTTGTTCTCTGAGAGGATCGTCTCATTTTTTTACTGAAATGCATTCTAGTCGATATAGCATGCTCCTATGTACGAAGGTCCTGGAGACAGAGAAATCAAAGGCGTTTTGGCTTTCTGGTAATGAAAGGGTGCCTTTGGCGATGGTTGTTTGGTGGAATGATCTATCACGCAAATACATATTGCTCATTTAATTAAACTCCAGCATTGGGACCTTCCCTAGCACACATGGCTCTCTTCTAGATAGTCTAATAAGTCTTGCACCCCTCAGTATTGATATCATGGAAGCAACCCTGAAGACCATTTCTCTTTTAAAAAAAAGTATGGTAAAGGGTGATCCATTTCGAGGTTCCCTACTTTTTTAAAGAAAAAAAACACAGAAAATTCAAATTTAATGGAGAATGTTTATTATCATTTGAAAGAACATTCTTTGGCATTTATTTTTTGAAGATTATGTCGATCAAATGTTGGCCGTTGCTACGTCGCAGATGGTCCATCCGTTGAGTCCAATTTTCGATCACTCGTTCGAGCATTTCGACTGGTAACTGGCGAATGACACGCGTGATGTTTTCCTCCAAGGCCTGAATCGAAGCGGGTTTGTCGGATATCACACGATCTTGGTGGCCAATCGACCGGCCCAAAACGTGAAATTATGTGCTCACCGAAATGTTCTCTCAATAAGTCCATTGATTGATGCGATGTGTGGGAAGTGGCGCCGTCGAAGAACGTCGGATCTTCTTGGAACTTTTCAAGAGCCCATAGAGCCAAGCGATGTCGCTTGGGAAGGTCGAGCGGCTTCAGTTGTTGCACAAGCTGTATTTTGTACGCTTTCAATTTAAGATCTTGACGTAAAATGCGCCAAGTCGTTCAGTCCGAGTTGCTGCGAACGGCGCCGAATCGACTCTCTACGGTCTTCGTGTACACTCTCAGCTACGGCCGCTGTATTTTCTTCACAGCGTGCTGGACGTGGTCTATTCGGGCGAATATTATGTGTGATGGTGTTGCGAATAGTACGCTCAGTAGGCCGATTATGTTGACCATAAGTTGAGCGAAGTGCACGAAACACATTCCTCACAGAACGTGAATTTTCATAATAAAGTTGAACAATTTGTAAACGTTGTTCACGCGTAAGTCTTTCCATTATGAAATGCCAAACAATACTAAACAAAAATAACATGACAGCATGACACGACTCACACGTGATCTGTCAAAAAAGGCTATTGAAAAAAGTATCTCTACTTGGATCACCCGTTACATAGCTAGGTAAGTACTTACCATGGTTCCTCGTTTTAAATTTTGCCACACAACGTCACGAAGGTATTTCCAGTCTTTGTGATTTAAAATGCCTTGAGACGTTAGGGAGTTTAAGATACTTGTCCACTCTTTCATTTTTATATCGTGGGTTAAAGTATTTGAAAACTTCCCAAACAAAATGTCTTTTTTATCTCTAATTAGAGACGCAACAAAGATCTTATTTTGTTTATTCATTGCCACGACCGACGCACGCACGTACAACAAACTTGTGAAGAAACAGTTGTACATTACAAGTCAATCACAAATCCGGTGCAACGGTTATTTTGAGCACTTCTAATCAACAATTTGCTTTCCACAATTTTTTTTCCATTCTACTCACAAATTTGTGGATTATATATTTGTAATTTGTGAAACAAAAAACTTGATTACAAGTTTGTAGTTGTGATTCACAAGTACAAATTTATGGTTATAATTTGTAGTTTGGTGAGATAGGCCACAGTATTTTAGCCATTGTAATATGTTTGAAGTATTATTAAATGCATTAGCAACACATATGACACTTATCGCTTTGACGTTTATGGTAGTTGAATGTGACAATGAATTCAAAGTCAAATCAATTTTATTTCCAGGAGAGGAACTTTCATTTAAGAACTAAACGACCACTTTCAGAAGGGTCGGAAAGTCTTCCGGATTCTCAACCAAAAACGACATGACATTTTGCACTCTGACAATTGATTTGAGAGATATTACTCTCTAAAGTTAAGCCTGGGCTAAAAAAAAACACCTCTTACATTTGGAATAATGTAAAACGCCAACTGCACATTTAATTATAAATTTTCGTTTTCTTTCCAGTTTAACTGCTTCAAAGTAGAGATGTAACGGATAGTGATTTTGCAAAATACCGAATACCGGAGATTCGGCATACAATTTGGCCGGATAGCCGAATATCCGGCGGCCGAATATTTAATATACTTTCGAGAGCAGTATACATTCATAGCGATGCATTCTAGTTCAAACACGATACGTGTACAAGTTGTGACTTGTTTGGCTCCGTTATTTGTTAGTACGGCTCGTGTGTTGAATATGGAGAGTGCTACGGAAAATCAGTAGAACACACAGTTGGTATAAATTACTGGTCGAAATAAGGTACTTATTGATTGTACGTTTGCGAGATTTTTGTGTTATTTACAGTTTTGTATTCCTTGTTTATTACGTAAGTTATTAATAATGAATAAATATTACGATAGCTACTGGTACATACTTATTCAACTTTCCTGTAGGAAATAAAGTGAAATGGAACCGCTGAGCAAAAGATCCCCAATTTGGAATCATTTTGAAATCTGTGAGAATGACTGTAAGTTTGCTGTATGTTTGCTGTGCAAGTCGAAGATTTCTCGTGGCGGAACAGGAAAAAAAGCCGGTACGACAGCTATGAAAAATCACATTAAATTCAAACATGCGGAGAAGCTTTCTGAAATCGATGCCAATCCGTCTACAAGTGCATCATTTCTGTCACCAAAAAAGGAGCAGAAACAATTAACTTTGGCAGAAACTTTGGAAAAAAGAAAATGCTTTGATACATTGACGATTCAAAATCGAAAGAATACCACTATTTAATCGCGGAAATGATTGCTTTGGACAATGAACCACTATCTATTGTGGAACGAGTTGGTTTTAAGAGGCTTATGGAGAAAGCACTGCCTCGTTATAAAATTATTCCTGACATATATGATCGAATATATTCTAAAATTGATGAATGTATCTCAAAAGCTACTGCAATCAGACATGTGGACCTGTTTGCACAGCAATAACAGTTCATTGGTTGTCCTCTGAATTTAAACTGGAACATGCCATACAGGCAATGAAACCCTTTGCAGGATCTCACACAGGGGAAAACATTGCAAAAGAACTGAATGCAATCGCGACTCGCTGGAATATTCCCCAATACAAAATACATTTGCTTATTCATGATAGCGGGGCCAACATGGTGAAAGGTGTAAGAGTTGCCGGGTATGATTCTGCCAGATGTTTTATTCATTCGCTTCAACTGGCAGTGAATGAAACGTTGAAGTCTCAACCTGAAGCATTGGAGATGGTTTCTGCTGCAAGACGAATTGTTACGCACTTTAATCATTCGAGCTTGGCTCAAGAAAAACTGACGATGAAACAAAAAGAATTGAATATACCACAACATCGACTAGTCCAAGACATCTGTACACGTTGGAATTCAACGTATTACTTGCTGGAGCGATTGTTAGAACAGAAACGAGCCATTTCTCTGTATATCACTGACCACGACACAGTAAACAATTTGACACCCTACCAGTGGGACATAATGGAACAGTGCATAAGACTGCTCAAACCTTTCGAAGAAATAACAAAAATAACCACTTCTGGGCTTTCATGTATCTCGGAAGTTATACCAAATGTTACCACATTAATAAGGTACATACAAAAAGAAGAAACGGTACGAAGAACACCTAATTTATTGAGCATAAGGACTTCATTAGCTACTGAATTAAAACATCGTTTCGACCTTGATGAAAAACCAAACTACCTAGTAGCAACTCTACTGGACCCGAGATTCAAGGCAAGTTTCTTAGGACCGATTCAAATCGAGAGAGCCCGCCAGAAAATTCTGTTGCAAGTTTTGCAAATGAGCTGCGACGACGATTCCACTGAAAGTGAAGGGGATTCTCCACCCAGCAAGAAAAAAAAAATGAAAGCGAAGTTAATAATATAACTGGCGATACGCATGCAGCATTTTGGGACTGTTTCGATGAAGTGGCGAATGATAAAAAATATGAGGTTTCCGAAAAAAATGATACTGCGACTGAGCTTGAACTTTTTTTAAACACTGTTCGGACTGACCGGAATATCGACCCTTACGCATGGTGGTCAGTTAATCATCAACAGTTCCCAATTCTAGCAAAATTTGCAAAGGTCTATCTTTCATCACCAAGTAGCAGCGTATACAGCGAGAGACTGTTTTCTGAAGCTGACTTAGTATATGAAAATAAACGCAACCGTCTTTTACCGGTTAATGCAGAAAAAATTATTTTTATTCATCATAATCTACCTTTAATTAATTATAAGTACTAATTTTGTTACTTACTTATGTACCTACTGTTAATAAAAAAAAAACTTTCAATCGACTTCTTGTGTTTATGTTTTATTTTAACTATCCGGTATTCGCCGAATACATACTCTCTATCCGGCAATCCGACCAGATAGAAAAAAAGTGGCCGGATAGCCGGATAACAGATACTAACCGGATATCCGTTACATCTCTGCTTCAAACTCACTTTTCTCGATAAAAAAGAATTTAAAAAAATCTACCTTCCATCGAAATTCTTTTTAATACTTAAACAAACAAATAGTGTCATAGAACTTTGACCTGTTTTCGGAAAACTTTCCATCTATCTTCAACTAGTAAAAATTACAGAAAAAACACATACTCTACTTAAGTAAAAACATTTTCATTGCAAATTCCTAAACAGTGCTAGAACGTCTGCCTGCGAAGGAAACACGCTGTGTTGAGTACTAATACAAACATGTCTGTGCACCAAATTTTCAATTCGCAACTATGACACCCTTCGACACACTGTCAAACGGAGAAAAACAAATCTTTTAAAATGTTGTTTCTGTTGAGTCAAACCTGCATGTGTTAAAACAGGGCAGCCTACCCAAAACCAGAAGGAGACCAACAATTAAGGAATTTGGTACAAACTTTGAGTGCTGTTCTTAAAAACAGCGAAAGTGAGTGATTGCTTTCAAAATAAAATTAAAATAAGCGCAATCGACACGACTGTCGAAAACAAATAAATATATTAGCAGGGTGGAGGTTTATGAGTTCTTCTTTTTTATTTTTAAAAATGAAATGATCTACTTTACACGCGGCGGCGGCGGAACAGTGCAATGCACCCTTGTTACATATGTAGGCAGGTACCTTACTTACAACACTGTCGTACTGCTACTGCACTTGTTGCAGCATTAATTTGACCTTTTGTGCGTGCCGACATCACTGATTTAATGGAGTAGCTGCATTTTGTTTATTTGGATAAACTGAAAAACCGAACTTAAATAATTTCTTTCTCTAAATGGACATCTGAAGCATCAGAAGCCATTAAATGATGCTTGAACGGCGGTCTCGAGTTCACCGTATAAGTATTAAATTTCTCGATGAAGTGTTTATGTGAACTGATTTAGGGGTTAATATTTACCACATCTACTTGTCTGATATATGTATAATAATTTTTATTAGAGAAAAATGCCAAAAATGTGTTTGTTCCTATTCCAAAAATAGACATTTTTTTGTAGTTTCACATCGGAAACGACTCCTAAACATCCTACTTACTTAATTCACCACGTAGATAGCCATATCCTCTGTGCCTCGATTTATTTATGCCAGATCACAAGCTGGGCGTAATGTAAACTAAAAACTAATTGCAAGCCCAACACCCAACACCCAACACCCATTATGTTGCCGCAAATAATATTCTGGATTCCACTTAGCGCCGATAAAACCAGTCAGCGCAGCATTTCTACATGCATTTTCCGCAATTGCAATTTTTGAATTGAAAATGTTTTCAAAAAATTCCAAAAATTTGTGATAGCTCTTTAGCGTTCTTAAAATTCGCTAAGACGATGACGGCGACAGCATTCGATTGTTTATGCGATCACTACAATTTTAGACAGCAAACATTAATTGGAATTAATGGCGCAAAGGCGTTAATGCTTTTCGCATTTGGGCTTGCAAAGGCAGACTCTTATTAGCTGATATATATTCTCAGCAATGTAAACTTGGTCGATTTGGTATCGCTAAACGAACCGGCCAATTGTGTGGACTGCACTTGAAATAATTAGAACATTTTGCGTCAGAGACACTAATGGTGTAGCGCGCAGTAGGAAGTGTTCTTATAAATTCTAAATTTATCTAAAGCCATTTGCAATCGACTTGCAGTAGATATTTGTGTCGGTTATACATTGTATTATTTTTCCTAGTGAATTATTTAAAATTCAATATAGTAAGTCTTATAAGGTTTTTCCAGGCGAGAATTTGTATGATTTATTCAGATTTTTAAACAGTTTCTGTATTTATTCCAAAAACTGCTTAAAATATGAGTGAATCTCCAAATCCATTTGGATAAAGTTATTTCAAAATTAAATCATTTCACAATTATTATTTTGAGCTTTTACATTTCGCTTTTATTAGGAAATATTTTTCTGATCATATCGTAAATATCATTGGCAATTTGTTGATTGGTTTTATTTCTTTGTTAGGTATCGCAGTGAAAAATTTCGCATTTCGACTATTTCGCAGATTTATTGTTTCGCCGATTTATTGTTCAGCAGATGGATGGTTTCACCGTTCTCAGGCACTGGCTTCTCTTTCCAAAAAACAACGTCTAACAAATAGAGGTTTTGCCAATAATGAAAACCCTCTTAAATTTAAATATATTTCGTTATGGCAACTGTAGCGCCTGACGAACGTAAAGTAGAAGTAAAAGTGTACAAGAAGCAATGACGTTCATTGGGTGGTAGCAGACGCTGGCAGAGAGAGGGTTGAAAACTACCTTTTCCGCAGGGCGGGTTGACCGCACTGGAACTATACGCCACTCAAATAAAACAATAAACTTTTACATCTCTGCCTTGCAGTGGTATAATCAAAGACTCAGTCCTTATAAAACAAAAGAAATAAGCTATGGGAATCTCGGTCCCCACCCTTCTCTTTGAAAATTAATTCTCACAATCTTTTTGTGACATTCACAATCTTTTGTGTGCAACTCTTTCATCCCAGATCTAGTTACTTTTCACTCTCAAACCTTTGATCCTACTACATATTATTGAGATAAAGTAACTAAAACTTATAACGATGAATACATACCCGGACATAAACGGCTGTGTCATACAAAACTTTCTCGATACATGAGATGCGTTTTTGAACCGCAAAATGAATCGAAAATGTAAATCACTTTTTAGGTTTTGGAAAATTAGATTTTCTCAAAAATGGCACATACGATTTTGATGTAATTTAGCACATTAAACGAAATACAAAAAATTATAAAAATCGTTAGAGCCGTTTTGAGAAAACGAATTTAATTTAAATTTGAGAAAATCGTTATATGAAAAAAAAATTTAAAAAAAATTATTATAAAAATCCAAGTATGCAAATTTGTTCATCTTTATAGTAAAAAGAAAACTGTTAATTTTTAAATTTCCTTTATTAGTTTTCGAGATATTGCCAGTTTTATAAATTACCGTTAACCCATTTTTTTTCAAAAACTGAGTATGCAGAATTTTTGACCACATCCTAAACATTCCAGACCAAATCCTTTTCACCACTTTTGAGAAAAATAGTGATAAGTGATTTTCACAAAAAAATTTGTATGGCAGGTACCGTTATTTCAAAAGATAAAGGAAAAAAAAAAGATGCCCCGAGATGTGACCTTATATACGAACTTTGAAGCAAATCCGTCGAACCGTTTCGCCATACGACGCCCGGACAGACAGACAGACTGACGGACCCACTTTTTTGGACTTCTCTATAGTCGTAATATCATCCCTCATACTCAGTTTAAGTTCGAAATTTCCGCACGATCGCAATAACTTTCTCTCTAGTATACAAATGTATACAAGAAAGTTAAAAAATATTATTTGAATCTTACACTCTTATGTCTTTCCCTGTCAATAGTTGAATTTCCAGAAATTTGAAAGACCTTATATCATAAAAAATGATTTAAGATTGAAGTGGCCAACTATCGCCCCATTGCTAAACTCTATCATATTCCTAAAGTCTTTGAAAATCAGTGTAAATGGTGCTTTGAGCATTCAATGAAAGTCTCTAATTCCTCCTAGCCTGGCTAGTTGTAAAATCTAATTTAATTCAGATCATTCGCTCTCTTAGCCCTGGAAAATGGCAAGTAATTCGATGTTATGGCGACTAATATATTCTTCCCTGGAAAACCGTTAATAAAATGTTCGCTTTAGGTTTGTCCTTTTTGGCCACTTCTGGCGTTCCACAAAGCAGCCATTTGGGCTGCTCTGTCTTGAACGGATTATTAGACACTCCTTCCTGTCCCTATATGCCGACGATTTTTTAAAGTTATATCCTCACAACCAAACCCAAGTCTTCTTCAACAAGAATTTTATTAAAATTTTTTTTCTTTTGGTATCCGAATAATTATTTAGATCGCAACATAGCCGAGTGTCAAACTGTAACCCGTATCGCGTAAGTGCATCCAATCCATTCCCAGAAGAATTTATCTTCTCAACGGCCAAGCTGTATCCATCGTTCAATCACTTCTCGACCTAGGCATTGGCTCAGTATGACAGGGAGTATTTCGTTCTCATATTGATGAGATAATCCTTAACCCTTAAACGGGCAGCGTAACATATATGAATCGTCTTTAAAATTTATCATTATATAAAAATTCCTTCCTTTTATGTACTGAATATGCACTAATTCACTCTGTTGCTACTTCTAAACATTCAACCCTATTTAAAGAAAAAAGAAAAAAACAATGACAACATTTGATTTATAATATAAATATAATAAAAAATCACGCATTTAAGGGTTAAAGCCAACTCATCGAACGAATTCTCCAACCCTTACATGTCCAGATCGGTACACATTGCCTTAGTGCGCCTCCTACTTGAGTATGACAGGCAAGCATGATGTCTCTTCCAACGTCTCTTCGAAGTATACCTTTGAGGGACCAATTTTTTACCTCCTTTTATAAACTCATTAACTTGAAAACCCTTCAAGTATACTGCGATGTATCTGACATCCCTTAGTCGACTACTATTTAGTTTTGTTTCGATTTCCACGCCTCTTTTACACCTCGAGCCACCGCTCTTCTCGAATGGTGCGTGTTCATTTAAGGGTAAAAGGATTCCTAACTCGCTAACGAGAGCAGGGAAATCTAGCGAGTTGAGAGTGGTCTTACTATCATATGCGTACGCACCATAACGAACCAATATCTGGTATGTTGCGGAGGGTTTACTTTAAAGTTGTCATGTTCGATTTCAACTTCAGTACTTCCCGCCAGTGTTCAAAAAAAGCAGTCCGATAACAAGTTAAAGAAAAACAACATTATTTATTAACGCTAAACTAGTATATTAAATTCAAGTAGGAAAACAAACGTAACGTCTATTTGAGACTAAATAAAAATATAGGTAAATTATTTTATACAGGGTGATTTTTTAAGAGGTTTAGAACTTTTTTTAAAAAAAAAACACAAAAAATTCGAAAAAATGAATGAAATATTTATTTGAATCGATAGTTTGAACCTTGCAATTTAATGTTTAAAGATAATTTCATGCAAATGTTGACCGCGGCTGCGTCTCAGGTAGCCCATCCGCTGAGTCCAATTTTGGCATACTCTTTCACACATATCGGCCGGTATCTCACGAATGAATGCATGGATGTTGGCTTCCAGTGCGTCAATCGAAGCAGGCTTGTCCCTATACACATTAGCCTTGGCATACCCCCACAAAAAATAATCTAATGGTGTCAAATCGCACGATCTAGGCGGCCAATTGACCGGCCCGAAACGTGAAATTAACTGTTCACCAAACTCGCCTCGCAATTGCGCCATTGTTTCGCATGCTGTGTGGCATGTGGCACCGTCTTGTTGAAAGCACATATCATGCAAGTCAAGAACTTCCATTTCAAAAAAAAGCAAAAAAAAGTTTGTTATCATCGCTCGGTAGCGTTCACCATTGACAGTAACGCTGCGATTCGCATCATCTTTGAAGAAATATGGCCCAATAATGCCGCCGGCCCATAAACCGCACCAAATAGTGGCTTTTTCGGGATGCATTGGTAGCTGTTGCAATGCTTCTGGCTGATCTTCACTCCAAATGCGGCAATTTTGCTTATTTACGTACCCATTCAACCAAAAATGAGCCTCATCGCTGAACACAATTTTTCGATAAAAAAGCGGATCCTCGGCCAGCTTTCCAAGAGCCCATTCACCAAAAATTCGGCGTTGTGGTAGGTCGGCTGGCTTTAGTTCTTGCACCAGCTGTATCTTAAAAGGCTTTACGCCCAAAATTTTCCACGTAGTGCTGTAACAAAGGCCTAACTGCTGGGAACGGCGCCGAATCGACATTTCGCGGTCTTCTGTCACACTAGCTGATACGGCCGCAATATTTTCTTCAATACGCACAGTACGTAAACGTGTTGGTGGTTTAATGTCCAACAAAGTAAATTTGGTGCGAAATTTGGTCACAATCTTCCGAATAGACTGCTCAGAAGGTCGAGAATGCCGATCATAAAATGGAAGCAGCGCGCGATGAACATTTCGAACCGAGCACGAATTTTGATAGTAAAATTCAATAATTTGCAAGCGTTGTTCATTTGTAAGACGATCCATGGTTAAATTGCAAACCAAACTGAAGCTGTTTGACAGTGACACAAGGTACTAAACACACGTCAGCTGTCAAAACCAGTGTTGCCAAAACCAATCCAGCTAAAAAATCACCCTTTACATACTTAACAAAAATCAGTTAATTTGCGAGTTAAAATTAAGTAACAAAAATATACAAGCTAAATGTGCTACCGAGTTATTAGCAATAATGTTTCTGTACTGCTTAATTAGATTCGAGTCAGGAAGCCAGTCTTCTAGTAGCTTATCATTTAGTAAATTTAGTGCAAACAACATTGACTATTTTTGGTCAAAGCTAATTTCTTTAACACGAGGTAAAGTTTAATTTTTAAAGGGAGATCAAAATTGGCTACCATTTGCTGTTATCAGCTCGTTTCTAGCAATGCTCTAAGTCGATTTTAAAATCTTACAGATAATTTATCCACATTTAAAATTAAATTATTATTACAAAACCTAATATTAAAATACCGAAACGTATATTGAAACAATTCAATTTTATATTTGTCTTTAATTTTAAAATTACTTTTAAAACAGCAATCTAGCGCTTGCGCTTTCATTTCTAGTGATTTGTTCAACAAATTTTTCGTGAAAATAGTTAAGATCTGTTGACATTTTAGTTACATTTGGATATAAATAAATGGTAATCCATTTCGAGGTTCCCTACTTTTTTAAGGAAAAAAACACAGAAAATTCGAATTTAATGGAGAATGTTTATTATCATTTGAAAGAACATTCTTTGGCATTTATTTTTAGAAGTTTATGTCTATCAAATGTTGGCCGTTGCGACGTAGCGCAGATGGTCCATCCGTTGAGTCCAATTTTCGATCACTCGTTCGAGCATTTCGACTGGTAACCAAGGCCTGAATCGAAGCGGGTTTGTCGGCATAAGCTTTTGACTTTACAATATCCCCACAGGAAAAAGTCTAACGGTGTGATATCACACGATCTTGGTGGCCAATCGACCGGCCCAAAACGTGAAATTATGGGCTCACCGAAATGTTCTCTCAATAAGTCCATTGATTGATGCGATGTGTGGGAAGTGGCATCAAATAGTCGGTTATCATGGCACGATAACGGTCGCCATTGACGGCTACGTTCGCACCGGCATAATTTTTAAAGAAATATGGACCGATGATTCCACCGGCCACAAACCACACCAAACCGTTGTTTTTTCTGGATGAAGTGGCAGTTCTTCAATCTCTTCAGGCTGCTCTTCATCCCAAATGCGGCAATTTTGTTTGTTTACATACCCATTGAGCCAGAAATGGGCCTCATCGCTAAACAAAATTTGCCTCGAAAACGTCGGATCTTCTTGGAACTTTTCAAGAGCGGCTTCAGTTGCTGCACAAGCTGTATTTTGTACGCTTTCAATTTAAGATCTTGACGTAAATGCGCCAAGTCGTTTCATACGTCAGTCCGAGTTGCTGCGAACGGCGCCGAATCGACTGTCTACGGTCTTCGTGTACACTCTCAGCTACGGCCGCTATATTTTCTTCACTGCGTGCTGGACGTGGTCTATTCGGTACTTAAGCAGTGAAATCTGCTCAGATGAAATCTCACAGAGATGGACATAGTTTGCAGTGTGCTTCTAGGTGAAGTAGATGTTTCCATAAAGAGTTCAATTAGGTTCAATTCACTTAAAAGAATGCACTATAAACTCAAGAAAATTAAAACTGTGTGGTCGAATTATAGGAAAAAGGATCGTATATTTTTAATATGAGTCCATATCGTTGATTTTCAGAAAGATGAGCCACGGAGTCGGGGCTATTAAAAAGATTCAAAAGGTAATGGTATAGTTAAACCAAACAAAAACATTCACATGAGCATCGAAGTGTTGAATAGAAACCGCGCAAGAGTGTCAGGTCTAAAAACCTTTGGACCACATAAATGTTCACGATTATTTTGAGATTCGAATGAGTAGACTAATCGTTCGAATGTCTCTACTCATTCGAATGAACTTTTTGTATTTTGAGATTTGAACGAATAATGTTCATTGTCAAAGAAATTAATTGAATTAAATTTTCAAAATCGTTTGACATTTTAGCCATCATACAGGGTGGCAACATTACTTTATTTTGTTATGATTGTTTTTTTTTTGTAAATGAATAAAAATTTAAATAAATATTAATATTAAAATGTCGCAATCGTCAATACCTGATGGTTAAATTCTTTTTTTTACGAAGAGGAGCTATCCTAGTTCACTAATCAAATTGGGCATCTAACGCAAAAAGCTCAGTGGCATTCATTTTAGAAGTTCATTCATCTTACAAAAATGTCAAGCTGCGTTTTTGATTCCGCATTTCTGACGGGCAACAGCGCTGTTTGTGGTTCAAACGTATTTCCAGATAAATAAATTTGAGCGAATTCGGCCGATCTGTATAATTTCAGTTCTGAGAATTTAACTTGCTCTGATTTACCACTTTGGAGCACTAGAGGAGAAAAAAATGTATTCTAGCGTTTTCCTTGACGTCTCTCAGGCCTTCGACAAAGTATGGCACACGGGATTAAAATATAAACTAAACAAAGCTCTCCAAAAGCAATTATATGAGATCCTAAACTCTTATTTAGATGACAGACTCTTTCGTGTTAAACACGGGAACGAGTACCACAAGGAAGTGTTCTGGGACCGATTTTATTCCTATTATACACTCGCGATATCTCGCAAGAAGAGGATACTATCGTAGCAACTTTCGCGGATGATACGGCTATTCTAGCTGTAGACTATTCGATTCAGTCCGCGACAAATAAGCTTCAACGATCTATCGCCAGAATGTGCTTGTGGACAAAAACTTGGCAAATCCACGCACGTTAATTTTACTTACAGAAATGTAAGAAATCTAACCATTTATATTGACTCGGTACAAATTCCGTACGCAAACGAGGCTAAATACTTGGGAAATGATGTTGGATGCTAAATTAAAATGGAAATCGCATGTTAAGAAGAAACGCGAGGAGCGCATTATCAGATTAAATCAAATGCATTGGCTGATTGGAAGATTTTCTTCCAACAACAAGCTGCAAGCTGCTTTTGTACAAGCAAGTTCTAAAACGAGTTTGGACGTACGGTATACAACTTTGGGGTTGTACCAAACCAAGTAATGTTAACAATTTGCAAACCTTCCAAAATAAAGTCCTAAGACAAATCGTAAATGCTCCGTGGCATCTCAGAAACGTCGATATCCACAGAGATCTTAGTATAACTACCGTTGAAGACGAAATATGAAATTTCGCGCGTAAACAACACACTCGCCTAATTGGCCACTGCAATGAAGCTGTACTACAGATTCTAGATCAGAGAAATCTTGTGCGCCTATTACAAAGAATAAAACCTTTTGAATTAGCGCAATAAAATGTAACCGCATGTTATTGTCGGTATAAGCAGGTGCTTCCGCTGGGAGGTTTCCTGCAAAACGTAATTAAATATTTAAATTAAAACTGCTTGATAGGCATTTAGCCTAGTTGTAGTACAAAAGTATTTGTAGGAAGGTGTTTTTAGTGAGTAAGAATCTCACACTATTATGAGCACGCGCAGCCTGTCCTTATAGGGTCTCATGGAAGATTTTCCACCTACCCTCGGGGGGAAAAAAAAACTTTGGGTTTAATATCCCTCTTAATATTTTTTCAAAATCAAAAACTGAACATGTTAAGAAGAACACAATTGCATGTCCTTTAAATAAATACACATACAAAATTTCAGCACCAAAAGTAGATGACCCAAGAACTTTCGTGAAATGACGAAGGATCTACTACAATAAAACTTCCATATTTTCATACAATTTGCATGCAGTATTATGCTTTTAACTTAAACAATTGATGGGTATGCCAACTGCTGGGGTATGCGGACGATATAGATATGATCGGTCGATCCCAGCGTGACGTGATAGAGGCTTTCACGGCTCTTGAAGAACAGGCGAAACTAGTTGGCCTTGAAGTGAATGAGGACAAGACTAAATATATGCTATCAACAAACAAACAATCATCTGTCCACCGACTAGGACAAAATGTCACTGTTCGAGGTAGTTAAGGAGTTCATCTACCTCGGGGTAAACATCAACTCCACAAATGACATCTTAGTGGGGATCCGTCGAAGAATTACTCTACGAAACAAAAAAAAGGGTTCAAAGTGCATGCTCTACAGAACCCTTATCCTGCCAGTTCTGCTATACGGCGCCGGGTGCTGAACGATAAGCAGGAAAGCAGAGTTAATACTGGGATCCTTTTAAAGAAAAAACCTTCGACGGATATTTGGTCCTGTGTGCGAGGAGGGCAAATGGAGGATAAGATACAACCGCGAACTCTATGAGCCGTACCAAGATGTGGATGTAGTCCGAAAAGCCAAAACTCGTCGACTACATTGGCTCGGCCACATCGAGCGAATGGACAAAAACGCTTCAGCCAAGAGGATCTTCGAATCCCAGCCCCCAGGTTCGAGACGACAAGGAAGACCGAACTTGGTCTGGACAACTGGAAGCAGCAGGCAGGGACCCTTCACGGGTCGGAAGACCGTTAAGTAAGTAAGTTATGCTTTAATATTCCATAATGTTATCACAATTAAAACCAAAATTAAAATGTTTTTCTCTTTCATTTACTCGACACAAACATGGTCACCCTGCATTTCAATTTTAGAGAAACAAAACATATGTTTCGGTTGGTTGGTTTGTTTACCTTGTGAATTTTGTGCAACAGTGAAAAGTAGATTGCTAAATTCATCAAATGTAGGTATCAATTTTTAGTGTCCAAAATTGTGCTCCATTTGTTATGTAATAGTGTTTGTAAAAGAAAACAGTTTTAATTTCAGCATCACTCGTTTCTTCTTTTTATGAGCTATAGAGTAGAAATGAAATAAACGTAGTTCAATGCATATTTGTTCACCGAAAACCAATTCTAATTAATAAAGTATTCAATAAAATTTTCAAACAAAATAAATCAAGTTTTTGTTATATGAATGTATTCGAGTAAATTTTGACATTTGTGTCGAATTATTCGAATCTCGAAATGGACTCAACATTCGAATGTGTAGCGGAGGTGGTGCTGATGAGGAGAATGGGTATAGTATCTCTTACGAGACGGGATAAAATCTAAAGGAGGGACATTAGGATATGGGATAGAGGAAAAGGAGGGGAAGAGGAAAACAAGGTAGTCGGTTCTCGGACGCGGGTTGCATGCCTTGCTGGTCTCAGCTGTAGCTCGTCGGAGGGTGGATTCTTGCTCCCGAGATTACCAAACTATTCACCACTACAAAGAGTATTGCATGCGTTTGATAAAAAGAAAATAATAAAAACAAGGAGGCCCGCATTACCACACGAGGAACTGGTGTTATTTGTCCTCACAGCGGATCCGTACGATCTGTACCCACCCTTCCATGTGCAAGTACCGCTGAGAAAAAAAAACTTGCACCCATTTAAGAGAAAGCCCTATGCTTCCTCTACGAACCCTACCACAACTCTGCCCTCAAAATGAGACACTAAATTTTTACATCCTTAAAAATTCATTATTATTTCATTTATTGTATATTAAAACTAGAATAAGAGTTGCATAAACAAAAAAAAAGCGAATGCTTACTTTCATAAAAATGTAGTATCATAGTTATTTATAAGATAGTTAGGTTCGTGATTTGTATTTTTGTTTTTATTTCTTAGCAGAACACGCTATTTACAAACTGCATTTATTTAGATAAGTTTTATTTCCCTTAATAGGCAACAAAAAAAAAATATTTAGCTGATTAACAATGTAATATACATATTTGAAATTTAAGTTGGAGAAATATGAAGACTAGTTGGAAACTCTGTGTAAAGTTGTGCGTAAGCGTGAGAAAGTAACAAAAATAAATATTTATATGTATTTGTCTTACCTGGTGATCCGCCGCGTCAGGCCTGCCGGATAGGATTCCTTGGTGAAGCTGTTAAAAAAAAAAACAAGTATAACTAACCACGTAGCGGGTGGAAATGAAGACTCAGAGTACAAAAAAAAACCTCTAGATAATCTTTCTCTCACTTGCACAAACTCGGAATAAAAATAAATATATATAAGCATATAGCAAAAGAAAACTAACACTATAACTAACACTATAACTAGCACATAAAAAAAAATAAATCAAAACTACGGCTGCTGGTGACTCCGCTGCTGTTAACCACTGGGCGAAGGGGGTTATAGTTACGTGTTGGTATTGTTCTCCGCAATGAGGTGGTGGGATGGGGAGGAAGGTGTTTATTTTTTTGTTTTATGCATCCGACTGGGGGGATCTGAACTGGAGTTTAAGATTGTACCTTGAGTCCAGAGCCTCTTGCACGCGTCCGGAAGATGCGGGGACACTAATGCGAGGCTTTACGTGTCTCTCTATACTGATTCACAATGGTAGCACCGGTGTTTGGGTTCACGGGGTTATACGGTGGCACAGTCGCGGTTTATTTGATAGCTTTGCGCTGACGATTGGTATTGGGATTGTGGCTTGGTCACGCGGGATGGCTTACACGGTCGCACTTATGACGCAATGCTATAGCCGAGCCGTGGCTTGCGATAGTATCACTTGGGGATATCACTCGTTGGGATTGGCACTTTATTTAGGTGGAATCGTCCCCGAGAAGCAGGCGTAAGGACATTGTAGGCAACGTGGTCAATGGTATTACCCAATTTTTATGCCTGGCGCTTTCGCACTCGTCACACTGTACACGATGTATAGAGTATTTGAAACCGGTTTCTTTTTTTTTTTCCTTCTTTTTTCTTTGGAAAAATGCGCTTGATTGATTGGGTAAAACCACGCGCGTTTTCTTAGGAAAATTTAATTTCACTGCGAGAACGGGAAAATGTATATATATATTTCCACGCCGAGCACGAAGCTGTCGAAAGAATACCGGAATGCTAACCGCTTACGCTGACTGGCCAAATTCAACTGGCTATTCGTTCCAATTTAGAGAGTGTCATCGCCGCGGGTAACCGTATAAATCCCCCACACTATCCCGTAGCGTGATCCTCCCGCCACCCACCTAATAGAAAGCGTTAAGCGGATTTTTAGTTTATAAAAGCCAGCATCGCCATCTCTACTCCGTCGTACCATCACCCCCTTAGGAAACCCACGAGCGGGCTTGGAACACCAGGAATCGGTTCGCTCTCTGGCTTGGATAGCATACGTTATCTTGTTATATAATATTTACATGTTCATATTTCTTTTGCAGACCAAAGCCAGCGAGGAAAACGCCGTTTTCTCCTGCCGCTTGTGAGTGTGGAACCAATCCCGCTCGTATGTCTCCCAATGAGATGATGGTGTGGTGAAAATCGTGTTAACACAATTATTAAATATATAAGACAGTATAGTTACATAATATATGTAAACTGTGTAAATAAAGAGACATACACGTGACATCTCGGCTTGGGGTGGAAAGCGAACCATTACAAATGATAAATGAACTTTCGATGGATGGAGTGAATTTTCCTTTCGTTCGAATGTCAAAATACAAACTCTTCCAGTTCGACTAACTTTCGAACGAATTCGAATATCAAAATTAGGCTGTACCTCGTTGACAATGGAAAGAAAGAAGATGCGACTGAAAAGTAAAACAAAAGATGGCGTTATTGGTTTTTTTTTTACATTTTTGTCCAAGACTTTTACGAATCCAATTGAAGCATGCCACTTTGAAACTTATTCTATAATCCAATCTGAATTGAGGTAGGCAAACTATTTTTTCTGTTTTTGATTCCGTCGAGTAGACAACACTCTTTGGCTTAAGTATTACGATTCTAAAGCTTGACTCAACATTCGAATGATAAATGAACTTTCGATGGATAGAGTGAATTTTCCTTTCGTTCGAATGTCAAAATACAAACACTTCCAGTTCGACTAACTTTCGAACGAATTCGAATGTCAAAATAAGGCTGTACCTCGTTGACAATGGAACGAAAGAAGATGCGACTGAAGCGTAAACAAAGGATGGCGTTATTGGTTTTTTTTTTACATTTCTGTCCAAGACTTTTACGAATCCAATTGAAGCATGCCACTTTGAAACTAATTCTATAATCCAATCTGAGGAATTGAGGTAGGCAAACTATTTTTTCTATTTTTGAGTCCGTCGAGTAGACAACACTCTTCGGCTTAAGTATTACGATTCTAAGGCTTGACTCAACATTCGAACGATAAATTAACTTGGATAGAGATGGATAGAGTGAATTTTCCTTTCGTCCGAATGTCAAAATACAAACTCTTCCAGTTCGACTAACTTTCGAACGAATTCGAATGTCAAAATTAGCCTGTACCTCGTTGACAATGGAAAGAAAGCAGATGCGACTGACGCGTAAAAAAAGGATGGCGTTATTGGTTTTTTTTTACATTTCTGTCCAAGACTTTTACGAATCCAATTGAAGCATGCCACTTTGAAACTTATTCTATAATCCAATCTGAATTGAGGTAGGCAAACTATTTTTTCTGTTTTTGATTCCGTCGAGTAGACAACACTCTTTGGCTTAAGTATTACGATTCTAAAGCTTGTTTTTGCTGTAAAATCACTTAAATTATTTCCCTACCCTTCAAATGTATTTTCAATTATGATGCAATCCACTTTCCCCGCACATACATTCACTTTATTTGCGCGATTGCATTGATTCAAAACAATCGAATTCGATCTAAAATCGAAAAATCGGAAAATCAAAATCAAAAATGTTCAATTAAGATTTCCACTCAAAATTTACTTTAAATCCACTTCAGCGAATCCTACCTCAACGGGTGCCACTTAACCTTGACCCGGAACCACCACACCCCTACGACGACGACGACGACGACGATGACTATGATACTCGGTGGAAATCTAAGCAGACTGCCATAATTATCGTCTGCGAAAAAAAAAAAATAAGTTCCACAAATGCATCCTCTCCATGGGCTTTGGCAATAATTATAAATAATTTCGACCATCGAACTGTAATTGCAGAGTCTGACAATCACTGCAATTAATCTAAACATTTATGGGTTTAAATTGCCCACCGTATGTCTATTGCGTACGCAGTGGATTGATACAAGTGATTTGGTCTAATTCGTAGAATCTGAATCCGATTGCCATTGTAATGGGAATGGGAATGGGAATGGAAATGAAAATAAAAATGGAAATGGAAATCCACTTTGCGGGCACTTTATATTGGCGCAACGCAACCTCGGTGTGAGTATTGTTGTTTTGGTTTGTTGCACTACCACTTAAGTGGGACCGGAAAATGTCGCAATAGCCGTGGCGGTCCAGTCTAGACATAGTTTCAGTTTGTCAACTTATTGGCACAATAATCATTGTTGTTACGACAGTTCAAGTACTTGAGAAGAGTCATAACTAACTAGAATTGGCAGTCTAGTCGAATATTCCCACAGCCACTCAAGAGACCACACGCACAGTGTACGAAAAGACTGGTCGCAACGAGCGATACGATATCATGTTGCGAAGCAGAATGAAGATTCGCAACACATGTTCCTCACATCCTTCTGCCTTCCTGCAGCAGCAAGGCAAAGCAACTTCCTCGATGTGTGATCGTGTGATGCGTCGCCTGCGCCAAGGTAATGAGACCTCCAAACTGTAACAACTGTCAAGTGCCACCGACGCACCGTATGTGGTTGGTGACGACGCCGATGACACGACTGCTCTGTCAAGTGTTGCTGCTGGTTGTTATTGTTTGGGTGTCGCGACATTCACAGTTTATAAACATTGTGGTCCTTCAAATCTATAAATTTTAGGATCAGGCGACGACCTCAAGTAGCTACTAATGAATGTAAACACGATCGCGATTCGAGACCTCCCCTATTAACTATATCCAGAGGAGTAGAGTAAGTTGATTGTTTTGAAATGTATTCCTTGTCAAGGGTTGCAATTAGAGAGGGTTGCTGCAGACAGGAGGAACGGCTCCTTGATAAGTCTACAAAATGACAAGTGTGTTCCTTTTTTTTTTTTTTTGACACGACTGGCCGTTGTTAAATGAATAATCGGTTTTCAAATGGACCACACAACATAAACAATGTCAAGTAGCTATGTAGTTTCAAATTTTTTGAGATGAAGAAATGGTTGGTCGTCTGCAAAATGACCGCATATGGTTGTACGGAAATATTTTGCAATTCGAATGATTCTTGCAGGCGAATTAAGTTCTTTTTGTTTAATAAAATTTATGATCAATTCAAGTGGTTTTGCTGGGCGGTTATGAATGGCTGTTCATGCAAAGTGCCACTTTAATGTTGATGTACTTGCTTTTGCCTTCTGTTGATGGAAGGAGGAATTTTTATTGCGAACTGAAGATTTCGCTTCAATTTGTAGAGTGTTTCGACTGAAGTGGATCAAAGTGGAATTAATTCGATGCACTGTTTTGGTATTCTTTTTGAATTGGAGGTCATGGGTTTTTCTATTCTGTAAATTCATTGATAACTATTTTTGTTTGTTTTAATTCCACTTACTATAGCTTATAGCGTATAGATTCCAATTCTACATTTTTGTTATACCTAATTTATTCAATCTCATTATAATTCATTTATAATTAGCAACATGTCGAAAGCGTGGATGGGAAAGAAGAGAGAACGCTTCCAGTCAATGTAGAAGAAATGCCACCTCTCAGTTTAAAAGAGCTCGTTACGTCTATTAAAAAGCTGAAAAACAACGAATCTGCAGGCTCTGATGGCTTGGCGATGTTTTGGTAGGATGCATGCACCAAATCATGGGTAGAAGAAACAATATCCGATGACTGGAACGTTCTACATAAGAAGGCGATCCTTTACATCATGCAAGAACTACTCAAGCCGTTCCGGCCGAAGATTATAAAATATGTAACACTAAGACATAACCTGGAAAAGACCAAAGAATTTAAAGTCGCATGTGACATGAATGAGTCTGAGTCGTATATGATAACTTTCATCGTCAGCAGCTCTTCATGACGATGAAGATCTTGCGATGCAATGTGCATTTTGGCAACATCTCATCCTAAACTGTTCAAAATATGTGCCGGATTCCGGCAAGGGTGCATCTCCTTGTCATGCGGCTTTATGTTCGAGAAGCAGTTAAAGAGCAGGGTAAGCCTAAATACGGAAGACACTATCTTTAGCCGCACAGCTACTGCTGGCGATATTAACATCACCGTCCGCTCTCAACGTGCCGTGATAAAGGCTTTTACAGCAATTGAAGAACAGGCGAATTAAATTGGTCTTAAAGTTATCGAGGAAAAAAAAAAACAAACTGGCTAAGACAAACTGTACCCATTGCCAGCAGAAACTTCGAGAAATGAAAAACGAAACCTTGGCAGAGATTTTACGAATTAATACCTTAGGAAACAGATGCTACTTCGGTTTGGCAAAACAAATGGGTTTAAAGCTCCTAACTGAACGAAGTGTAGGCTCTATGGAGGTGATTGCTTGACGATAAGCAGGAAAGGTGAGCAGATACTAAACTCATTTAAAAGATAGAAGAAGATGGAGAAGAAGATAAAGGGTGATCCATTTCGAGGTTTCCTACTTTTTTAAAGAAAAAAACACAGAAAATTCAAATTTAATGGAGAATGTTTATTATCATTTGAAAGAACATTCTTTGGCATTTATTTTTTGAAGAATATGTCTATCAAATGTTCGCCGTTGCTACATCGCAGATGGTCCATCCGTTGAGTCCAAATTTTCGATAACTCGTTCGAGCATTTCGACTGGTAACTGGCGAATGGGTTTGTCTGCATAAGCTTTTGACTTTACATATTCCCACAGGAAAAAGTCTAACGGTGTGATATCACACGATCTTGGTGGCCAATCGAACGGCCCAAAACGTGAAATTATGTGCTCACCGAAATGTTCTCTCAATAAGTCCATTGATTGATGCGATGTGTGGGAAGTGGCGCCGTCTTGCTGAAACAAAATGTCGCCGAGATCACGAGCTTCAATTTCAGGCATCAAATAGTCGGTTATCATGGCACGATAACGGTCGCCATTGACGGTTACGTTCGCACCGGCATAATTTTTAAAGAAATATGGACCGATGATTCCATCGGCCCACAAACCACACCAAACCGTTGTTTTTTCTGGATGAAGTGGCAGTTCTTCAATCTCTTCAGGTTGCTCTTCGTATATACCCATGGAGCCAGAAATGGGCCTCATCGCTAAACAAAATTTGCCTCGAAAACGTCGGATCTTCTTGGAACTTTTCAAGAGCCCATAGAGCGAAGCGATGTCGCTTGGGAAGGTCGAGCGGCTTCAGTTGTTGCACAAGCTGTATTTTGTACGCTTTCAATTTAAGATCTTGACGTAAAATTCGCCAAGTCGTTCCATACGTCAGTCCGAGTTGCTGCGAACGGCGCCGAATCGACTCTCTACGGTCTTCGTGTACACTCTCAGCTACGGCCGCTATATTTTCTTCACAGCGTGCTGGACGTGGTCTATTCGGTCGAATATTATCCAATAATGAATGCTGGGTCTCAAAATGGGTGATGGTGTTGCGAATAGTACGCTCAGTAGGCCGATTATGTTGACCATAAGTTGAGCGAAGTGCACGAAACACATTCCTCACAGAACGTGAATTTTCATAATAAAGTTGAACAAATTGTAAACGTTGTTCACGCGTAAGTCTTTCCATTATGAAATGCCAAACAATACTAAACAAAAATAACATGACAGCATGACACGACTCACACGTGATCTGTCAAAAAAGGCTATTGAAAAATGTATCTCTACTTGGACCACCCGTTACAACCGCAAACTCTATGAGCCTTACCAAGATGTGGATCTAGTTCGAAAAGCCAAAACACGTCGATAACATTGGCTCGGAAACATCTAGCGAATGAACAATTGGCTCTAACCAAGGGAATCTTCGAATTCCAGCCCCCAAGTTCTAGACGACAAGGAAGACCGAAAATTGGTTTCAAAGACCAACCCATTATGGATGCCAGAGCACTTTGCCTGCAAAATTGTCTCAAGCGTGGACTTTTCACGGATCGGAACTCGTCAAGTAAATACTTCTAAGACATATTTGAAATTTCCGCATTATTGCAATAACTTTCTCTAATGTATACGAGAAAATTTAAAATAAAATTTCACTAAAATTCATTCATTTCTCATTATGCAAGAAACGGAGTTACCCTATTTGTTTTTTTTTTGTTATATCAATCTTTTAATTTATGGGTTTACGGTGGATCATTGCAGAGTCCGAATGTTCTAGGTTTTGGGTTGCCTTTACAAAAAGATATGTTTTTCTTTATTAATTCGAATTCTTCTAAAAGTAGATATAATCCTTCATGCACCCTTCTTGTGATTACCTAAATTCGGCGTTGCCACTGTTCCAAATTATTAATTATTTAACTTCTTGAAAAGCTGTTTAATCAAAATAACAGTTGAAATTTTCTGGAAAACCTCTACAGTCTGGCTTAGAGCTTATATTAGAATATCTTATTATTTAAAATGGCATTACTCACTTATACTAAGGTATCAGTCTCCTTAACAGAGAATATAGGATCTTGTCTGCCGTACAGTGAGAGCGCCTGAAACCATTTGTCAACGAACTGATGGTACCCTTTCAGTTCGGTTATGGACACGGCAGGTCCACCACAGATCCTGGAGAAAACCAAAGAACTTCAGATCGATACTCACGACCTTTTTATTGATTTTAAAGACGCATATAACCGCATCTATAGAGGGATTAGATATACAGAGGCAAGTCATCTATTTGTGCAGGATGACGACGGAAAAATTTCGTTGCTGCACCAATTATGGTGTCTACCTACCCTGCGACGTATTGTCATGTGACTTTTTGTAAACAAAGACTCACAAAGCCAACACCCCAGGTACCTACGATCTTTCAGAAAAACTATTCAAAGGCAGATTTAGCTTCAAAAATCATGAATTCCATTTCTTAGTTCGATAAAAGCAAAAATAAATTCAGAAAATTTAAATATTATAAAAAAATAGGACTTAAGCTCAATATTCTGCTCGAGGAAGCCTTCGCGTCAAAAAAACCATCTCGAAAAAATTGGAGCACGACCGACTCAGTTGGTATTGTCATGTTCAAAGGGATCCTAGGGATCCTACGAACCCCGTCAAGACGGCAATGGCAATCAACGTTCCCTTACAATCGCGTAAGAGAGGCAGGCCTAAAAACTCCTGAATCACACAAATGCAGACACATCAGCATTTGATTGGCCTCAAGTGATCCAAAATCGGGAGGTCTGCAGATATTTTTTCAGGTCGAACCGGCGAACCCCACAGGCGGACCAGTAGGAATGCAGTGAAGTGGTAGAATTATGATCCCTATAATCCTGATCATAATCTCGTCGTTAAATGGAGAGACGATTTTGCTGACGCTAAATTTTAGCTCACCACTTAGTTTCTCCACACTAAAAATAAATGGTCGCTAAATTTTTGTAAAACCATCTGTCAGTAAATATCTTCTTTATTATTGGACAGAGCAATGAATCAGAATCAAAATTAAGGAATTTTTTGCATTTTTTGAATAAAAACAAATGCGTTAAAGTTGGTGATTTTCTCAGCTCTTGCAATGCCTGCCGATGAAACATAAGGCCTAACTCTCGTTTTCTGCGAGCTGCTTCATTATTCTATCGAGGTTGGCAAAAATTTCAAAGTTGGTTACCACTGGCTGCATAGCAATAGCCTCTTCCTACAAAATACAAAAAAAGCATGACTTTGGACCCGACAAACTTTAAAACATATTTTGAGTCCAAAAGCATGAAAATAATGTGAAATCATGATTGATGGCAGCCCTGGCATACGCCAATAAATACAAACGAAGAATAACGCTTGCCAATCACTGTTTTTTTGGGGCTGAGAAGGCAACTCAGCAACTCCAGATCCTGCTCTATGGATCTGAAGCATGGACCCTTTTCTAAAAATTCTTCGTAAGATATTTGGTCCCGTATGCGTTGACGGATTGAGGAGGAGGCGATTCAACGAAGAACTCTTCGACTTGTTTAGGGACTTCAACGTAGTTGAAAAAAACATGAGCGTTTAAGATGGCTTGGACATGTGAAGCGCATGAAGACTAATGCTCCAGCCCGTTGAATCTTCGACTCTAATCCAGAAGAACAACGCAGTCGAGGAAGGCCCCGTCTTGGGTGGCGTGCACCTCAACCAACTTGCAAAGCGCAACTGGAAGCAACTAGCTAAAGACCACTCTAGTTGGAGAGGCCCAGGTCCACCCCGGACTGTTGCGCTGCCTAAGTAAGTAAACTAATACCCATATCTCAAAATCGAATGTTTTCTTAAATAGATTCTTCTTTCCAATTATATCAGGAAAAAGTCCTACTTTTGGCGGCGTAATTTACTGAAATATTTTTAAGTTGAAAGAGCAATGTGATTTGTTAGAATATGGACAAAGATCTAATCCCTTACCTGCTTTTGGTGATAGGAATAGCTTTTTCTTACGATTGAGAGAAACTACATTGGAGAAACTTTTGTTTAAATATAAGTCACTTTTTAAGTGCATTAAAAATAATTGTTCTAGTAGAAACAAACATAGAAGATGATGAAAAGGATTTTTATCAAATAGATGGTTTTGAGCCAGAATTTCTTAACAGGAACAAAAAGAGAGGTGGAGCAATTTTGATGTTTATCCGGAAAAATTTAGGCCATAAACTAATACCTTCAGAAACTGTATCATATGAGAACATAAAAATTAGATTTACGGAGAGAAATATTACAACATACGTTGTTGGAGTTTATAGACCACCAGGTTTTAGTAAAAAAGCATTTATTGATGAACTTCAAAATAATTTGGGACAAATGGGAAAAAATTAAGAAATGATTGTGATGGGGGATATGAATATCAATATTCGTGATTCAAACTCAAACTATGTGAAAGATTATTTGGAAATGTTAGCATCGCTAAGACTGTTAAATGTTATTACTGAATATACAAGGGTAGATCCTAAGAAGGGGACGAAATCAGTAATTGATCACATCCTTGTAAGAAGAGTAGACAAACAAATTAGTTCCGCTGTGATCGAGAGTGGTATCACCGATCATTACACAACTTTATACACCTCAGATGCGCTGACATCATCAGATAATCACGTAGTCAGTTCACGGTATATATGTAACGCCAAAGTGAATGAGCTTATTTGTCAAGTAGACTGGGAAGACGCCGTAAAAGAGGATGATGCTGATATGCTATATAATAAACTGGACTGCAACTTAGATGAAATCTATAAAAAATCAACTTTCACAAAAACATTACAAAACAAACGAAAAAATAGCCCCTGGGCGACCCCTTATCTTATCGCCGCTGAATGCAAAAAAAGGGATGAACTATACAGAAGGTGGAAAAATAATAGAGGTAACAAAAGTTATGAAATGGAGTATAAAAGTTTCAGGAACAAGATCAATAAAATGATAGCAGCCCAAAAATCAAACTTCTACAAGAACCAATTCATCCAATTTAAGACCGCTCCTCGAAAAGCATGGGGATTAATTAACCAAATATTAGGAAGGAAAAAATCGAATATTGACGAAACGATGATAAAAAATTTTTCGACAGAAATCATAACACTATCCAATGAATGTGCACATCATCACTGTAGCTCTATCACGTCGAACCATAGGAATGCAAGTGTAGAAAACTCAATCTTTGCTAAAGCTACAAATATTCAGGAGATGCGTAGGAAATTCAGGAAATTCCATCAACGCTGAAAACTGCTGTTGTTAGGCCAATCTATAAGGGTGGCGTTAAAAATCACCTGAGCAATTATAGACCGATTTCGATACTTCCAGTAGTAGAAAAGTGCTTGGAAGGCGTAATTTCGGTAAGATTACAAAGTTTTATCGACAAACACTCTCTTATACACAAAAGTCAATACGGATTCCAGAAAAACAAAAATGTGTCAATAAAAGCTTAAACAAAAGCCATCATGTCCTAGTCCTGTTCATGGACTTCAGTAAAGCTTTCGACACTCTTAATCATGAGAATCATTATTAGAAGCGCTACGAAGGATTGGTATACGAGGAGTAATGGCTGATTGGCTTAGAAATTATCTTCACAACAGGAAGTTTTGCGTCAAGATCAAGGACGTAATGAGTGAGAAAAAGGAAGTGCAATATGGAGTTCCGCAGGGATCAAAACTAGGCCCGATTCTCTTCATACTTTACACGAACGAGCTACTTCGCATCTTCAAGCAGAGCATTCCATTTGCCTTTGCTGACGACACAGCGATTGTGGTCCCTCATAGGTCTCTGGACATGGCGACGAGGATAATGCAAGAAGAGTTCAATGCTGCTGTAAAATGGTGCCACGTAAAATGGTAACGGCTTGGTTATCAACGCTTCAAAAACCAAAATGATGCACATTCGTAGTCCACAATTCAAAACCACACAGATCAGAATATATTTAAGTAATGACAACTGCCCTAGCACTCCAAACGAGACTATTGAATTAGTAGAAAGCTATAAATATCTGGGAGTAATTATCGATTGTCATTTTCTATGGGACAAACACGTCGATAAACTACGGATGGACCTAAAGAAGGCTTTATATGCACTATCTCACTTGCGGCACCATGCCACTGAACCTGTTTTAAAGCAAGTTTACTATGCCCTAGTGGAGTCTAAGCTTAGGTATGGTATACTTGCTTGGGGAAACGCAGCTGCAACCCACATCCAAAGGCTACAGAGACTTAAAAATGCAGCACTTAATCAATTAAAAAGCACTTACCAGCAAAATAACGAAAGGAGTGTCAAATTTCTTCATGTTGAACACCAGACGACGGGCCCAAGGTATGCTTCAAATACCTAGAAACTACAACAATTACGGTGTAGACGACAACTAGAAGTTAGCGTTCCTTCAATATTCAATGAATTACCTAGAAATCTAATAAATATACAAAATTTTAAAACTAGAAAAAAACAAATAAAACAATTCTTTTTGGATCGTAATAATTAATTTTTTACTCATATACATAGCTTTGAATTATATAATCTTTTACTCTTAAGCTTACTCTTACTTTTGTATTTACAAATTGTTAAAACATAATCTCCTGCAGACAAGCCACGGCTTCGAAGGTACTAATACAAATTGTTAAAACATAATCATAAATAAAAAAAAAAAAAAAACAAAATCACATCCGAATATTAATTGCTCGCGTAGACTAAGAACGTTTAGTTACTGAAACATTGTAAAATACTATGATTTCTTTGTAGGTTCACGTGGCATTCTAGATTTTGTTATAACAACTACCAAGGAATATTTCCTGCTTCTGGCATTTTATCTTCCGTAAGTGTTTTTATTTAAACTATACATCCTTCTTTAAAGGGGTGTATGCACTTCATTTCTATTAGAGCATAAAACACGTTTTAGTTCATATTTGTAGCGCATGCATCCCTAGGCTCCGCGTATAAGCAATTGAACCCGCAAAGTGATTGTGCAAATTGGAGTCTATTTTTTTTTTTTTTTTTTTGCTTTTCTGCAAATTCTGCAAAATTACTTTATTTACTTAAACTGTTTTACAATTAACAAAAATTTTTTTCTGCAAAGCCTAGGTGGCTTGTCTGCAGAAGATTGGATATTTTGTTGTTATTTTTGAGTTCTATTAACATTTTTTATTAATTTTACTTTATTGAACTTAAGAAAAAAATAATAAATTGACACAAATTAAGACTAAAAGTATTGAAAGATTTATATTAATTACAAGGCATTGATATTAAGATACATTTTTTTAATTTTTTTCAAAAATACTGTTTTAGGCAGATCAAGAAAATATGTTGGCAATTCATTGAACGTAGCTGGGACAGTTATTGCGTAGCGTCTACGTCCATACTCGTTCCAATACATCGGGAGCATATATTTGTTTTGTTGTCGTCGTCTTGTATTTACTGTTTGTTGGGTCGGTGTTCTATAAGTGCTGTCATCTTTGAATGTTGAGAATATCTCCATTTTATGCAGTTGATTGATCGATAGGTATGATTTCACGCTGTCACCTTGTTGTCGTTGTGTTCTCATCATCATCATCTGAATGCTCCTGTGCAGCATATTGAGTTTTTGGAGCTGCGGCGCATTTCCCCAAGCCATAATGCCATATCTCAAATGCGACTCTACCAGGCCGAAGTAGCACTGCCGAAGGACTTCTGACGGGCATCTACTACTTAGATGAAAGAGAGCGTAGGCGGATTGCCTAAGTTTTTTTGTCAACGTGGTTATGTGATAGCTCCATTTAAAGTTATAGTCAACCATAACTCCCAAGTATCTGTACGTTGATACGTTATCAAGTACGGTCGAGCATTCGTCATCGTCTTGAAGTAGTCCGAAGTTTTGAACCTTGTGCAGACATTCCACGTTGTGAATTTTTATTTCTATTTTCTGCTTAAGAATATGTGGTGGACGGATGTGCATGACTTTGGTTTTTTTGGCGTTAATGATGAGTCCATTGTCATGACACCATGACGAGATTGCGTTGAATTCTTTTTGCATAATTTTCTCCGCAGTTTCAAAGGATTTGTGATTAACCACAATTGCCGTATCATCTGCATAAGCATACACAGTGCTTTGCCTGAGGGCTAGTAGCAAGTCGTTCATATAAATGATGAAAAGCAGAGGACCCAGCTTTGACCCTTGCGGCACTCCATAGTATGAGAACTTTTCCACGCTTACGCTATTTTTGATTTTTACTCGGAATCTTCTATCTTTTAAGTAACTTTTAAACCATGAAAGTAACGAACCTCTTACGCCTACTTTTTCCAGCTGATTTAAAATGTTTTCTTGGGATAAGGTATCGAAAGCTTTTTTAAAATCAATAAAAAGTACAATTGTGTGATGGTTTTTCTCTTGATGTGTATTTATTTTATTTGCGAAGTCTCCCAATAGTCGATTTATACTTTTATTTGGCCTAAAACCAAATTGATTGCTTGCCAGAATATTATATTTCTCAAGATATTGGTATAGTCTTTTGGCAACAATATCTTCTATTATCTTGTCCATTACCGAAAGTATTGATATCGGCCGATAGTTTCCGATATCGTTTTTTGTTCCATCTTTATATATAGGACGAACAATTGATTTTTTTTTGAGACCTTCAGGGACGGTTGATTGCTCAAAGCTCATATTAACAAGTTTTGCTACTACTGGAGCCAAAACGTTCGCATTATATTTTAGGTCTTTCGGCCGTATGGCATCTTCACCAGGTGACTTATTATCTTTCAGTGAGAGGATAATCTTAAAGATTTCGTCCGTACTGACTTCACAGAAAAACATTGATCGCTAGACATTGCCTGATGGACCGGAATATGACTTGTTGCTACATGCATGTACTGTGTTTGTGATTTCAGTAACTAATTTTTCAGCAAACTGATAGGCTAAACCATCAAAATTGTCTGTTTTAAAGTTTTTTGCTAGGACATTATCCAAATTTTCCACCTTTTTGCCAAGTAAAGGGTGATTTTTTAAGAGGTTTAGAACTTTTTTAAAAAAAAAAACACAAAAAATTCGAAAAAATGAATGAAATATTTATTTGAATCGATAGTTTGAACCTTGCAATTTAATGTTTAAAGATAATTTCATGCAAATGTTGACCGCGGCTGCGTCTCAGGTAGCCCATCCGCTGAGTCCAATTTTGGCATACTCTTTCACACATATCGGCCGGTATCTCACGAATGAATGCATGGATGTTGGCTTCCAGTGCGTCAATGCCCGAAGCGGGCTTGTCCCTATACACATTAGCCTTGGCATACCCCCACAAAAAATAATCCAATGGTGTCAAATCGCACGATCTAGGCGGCCAATTGACCGGCCGGAAACGTGAAATTAACTGTTCACCAAACGCGCCTCGCAATTGCGCCATTGTTTCGCGTGCTGTGTGGCATGTGGCACCGTCTTGTTGAAACCACATATCATGCAAGTCAAGAACTTCCATTTCGGGCAAAAAAAAGTTTGTTATCATCGCTCGGTAGCGTTCACCATTGACAGTAACGCTGCGATTCGCATCATCTTTGAAGAAATATGGCCCAATAATGCCGCCGGCCCATAAACCGCACCAAACAGTGGCTTTTTCGGGATGCATTGGTAGCTGTTGCAATGCTTCTGGCTGATCTTCACTCCAAATGCGGCAATTTTGCTTATTTACGTACCCATTCAACCAAAAATGAGCCTCATCGCTGAACACAATTTTTCGATAAAAAAGCGGATCCTCGGACAGCTTTCCAAGAGCCCATTCACCAAAAATTCGGCGTTGTGGTAGGTCGGCTGGCTTTAGTTCTTGCACCAGCTGTATCTTAAAAGGCTTTACGCCCAAATCCTTCCGCAAAATTTTCCACGTAGTGCTGTAACAAAGGCCTAACTGCTGGGAACGGCGCCGAATCGACATTTCGCGGTCTTCTGTCACACTAGCTGATACGGCCGCAATATTTTCTTCAATACGCACAGTACGTAAACGTGTTGGTGGTTTAATGTCCAACAAAGTAAATTTGGTGCGAAATTTGGTCACAATCTTCCGAATAGACTGCTCAGAAGGTCGAGAATGCCGATCATAAAATGGAAGCAGCGCGCGATGAACATTTCGAACCGAGCACGAATTTTGATAGTAAAATTCAATAATTTGCAAGCGTTGTTCATTTGTAAGACGATCCATGGTTAAATTGCAAACCAAACTGAAGCTGTTTGACAGTGACACAAGGTACTAAACACACGTCAGCTGTCAAAACCAGTGTTGCCAAAACCAAACCAGCTAAAAAATCACCCTTTATATTGTTTACAATTTTCCAACTTTCCCTTGGCTTGTTCCTTACTTTTAAAAATTGTTCCATGAAATATCTTGATTTTTCGTTGTTTATTTGTTTATTTAGATTATTTCGATACCGTTTATATTCGTTTTTGTATTCTTCGTTCCTGCGGTTGTTCTTATATCTGCGGTATAGTCGATCTCTCTCCAAACATGCATTTCGTAACTCGTTGGTAATCCAACTATGCTCATTTGATCTTCTTTTTCTCGTTCTTATTTTAGTTGAGGATTTGACAATTTGATTGAAGTGAGATTTGAAGTTTGCATAATATTCGTTTACCTCAGTAAACTCATTTAATACTTCCCAATTGAATAGGTTGACTTTTCTCGATATATCGTAACTGCTGATACATTCCTCAATTTGGTTTCCCTCAACTTCACTCTTTTCATTTGTATTAATAGCGCAATATATTGCGTAATGGTCCGAAAAGTTGAACTCGACTACTGCTGATTTTGCTTCGGTGTATTTAAAAGAAAGCCCACCGATTCCTATAATTATTGAATTTTTAACAAATCACAGACAAACTGAGAAGGCATATTTGTTGTAGATTTACACATGTTCGATGATTTTTAACAAAATATTTTTCTAATACTGGAGTAAGTTTGTAGCCCTCGCAAAAAGACAGAGGACTTACAGAAGTCACCCAAACTCATGGTAGGTCGCATATCTCATAACAATTATAAGCGATTTTTTTTTGGGATGAAATGGGGATCCTAAATACCAGCGTTTTGTATCTTAAACTTTTTTCCGCTAATGCAACTATTTAACATTTAGGTCACTTTTCTCAAGACATGAGTTACTAGCTGTTAACCGACCGCTTCGACAGAACTTCATGTCCTATTATGGTAGAATTTGTGAAACTGGTTTTTGGAGAGTAATAACACTCCACTCCAAGACCATAGAAAACCATTTCCTAAACTTTTGACTTGCATTTAGAGTTTGCTCGAAAACATATTCTACCTTCTCCAGTCGGTAGAGCACTTCGTAGACATTTTAACCAAAAAAAAAATTAAACACAAAACCCAAAAATGAATTTTCTTTCTTATATTATTTATTTATAACATTTTAACCAACTAAATTATTTTCCACTTTTACACTTAAAGCATTTTCTTCTTACGTAGTTTTGGTATACAAGTTCTCCGACATATCTCACTTACGTCATTATTTCTAGTTAATTTTCACAATTTCTATTTACAATCACAAGCTCTCGTATTCGTACGTACGTCATCCTCATCAAATAGCACTCTTAATCAATTTCTACATTTTCACATTCTTCCTCTTCCATGGTTTCACTGTCAGCGCCACTTTCGGTGGTTGCCGTTGAAATTCCCGTCGTATTTGGGGACAAACAACCGCCTACGATATCTAACCGCCGCCTCACTGTGTGATCATCGCAGGACGACTGCATCGGACTGGAGTCCCGACTATGCGCGGGGGATGAATCCGTGAAACGGAGTCCATCATCATTCTTTGAGAAATTGATTGGCGCCCCCTTCAAATGAGACAGGAAGTTTTGCGGCGGAAGCTGACTGGCGGTGGTCGGATGTGCTCCATTAGTTGATGGTGGTGGAATGGCAGTGGGTATTTTCGTCTGATAGAAATACGGGAATGGAACCTGTGGTAGGGGAACTCCATAGGCCATTTGAATCTGGAAATAATAAAAAAAAAACAATTAGATGTAAGTTACATGACGGCATCATGCGGAACACCTACCTGATGGCGATAGATATTCAGAAGAGCTGGATCCAATCCACCCGGGTATGGTCCTTGTGGGAACATGTGCGCGTAAGGACTGTCGTCTCTTACAAGTACTTGAACTGGAACCCGCTTAGTTGCGTTGAGAAGAGCGGCTTCGTGCTGCTGGATCTGTTTCCTTTTGGTCTTGTAGCGACGATTCTGGAACCAAATCTTCACCTGAGTCTCTGTCAGTCGCAGACTCTTGGCCATTTCAGATCGTTCCGGTCCGGAGAGGTATCTCTGTTGGGCGAATCTTCGCTCCAGTTCAAAGACCTGTGCATGACTGAAGGCAGCCCGTGACCTCTTCTTGCGACTACTGCCGCTCATGCTGTCATCATGCAGGTGAGATTGTTGTCCTGCCTGGTATAATGGCGGTGGTGAATCGCAGTCTGGAAGAGAACACAAAAGAACTATTGTAGAATGCATTTAAGGAACACAAAAGGTGAATAGTGTCAACTTGTGCCAGGAGAAGCCTTTCAAAAATATTTTACGTAATTGCTTTGCTTACCTGAGTCGTTACTCGCACACCGTCGCATGTCGATTGGATGCATCCTGCCGCCGCCGCCGCCACCCTCAGAAGAAGACGGTGGTGAGTGGAATAGCTTCATTTGGGCCGACCGACTGAGGTATCCTTCCCCACGGTTGTTATTGTTGTAGTAATGAAAGTAATCCGAGTGCAGGTTGTCCCTATCGCAGGTGGGACTGGGGTTTGATGCAGTCTCTGGAGTATGTCTGGCGTTGAGCTTGTAGATGCTCAGCTCATGCTGCCCCAACATCGGCCCGGATTCTAGCGATTTCCGTCGTGAAAGGTGCGGTGTAATTGTAGTGTTATTGCGGGTTAAAATGTCGTTTATCGAGAACGGTGTCGTTAGACTCTTATTGCTGCTAAGCGTATCCATGGCAAACCGATAAAAAGAATTTAATAAATTTTCCTTAAAAATGCGACAACTGACGTGGTTCGAAGTCCGCAACCGAATGAATACTTTAGCGTGCCCGCAAGTGCTCAAATAGTCCTCCTCGATCGGTCCACAATGAGTACTGAGTACTGAGTGCGCTGAACGAATCTACCCTCTGCTCTCTGTAAGCAGCGCTAAGTGCCCATAATCGAAGTCTATTTTTAACCCCCTGACATTTGATTTTGAGAGTGTGCGTACATGTGAATCCTGCACGAGTGTGTTGGTTTGTGGCTACGGCAACTTAAGCATCCAGCAAGTGCCTGTGATTTACGATGGGTGTGCTATGCTGTCTCGTTTCTTCGTTCGCTGGATGCGGTGATTTCTATTCTGGTCTCCTCAGTCCTAATCGGGGGTGAGTTTGCTCTGGGCTGAAGAAAATCTTCTTAAAAGTATCTGGCAGATAGTAAAAGTGCTTTCCCATTGGCTGTCGCCTCTGGCAATTCGCCGTTTCCCATTGGAAGATGGTCGAAGGAGTCGGTCTTTTTTTTTTTCTCATCGTCATCGCTTGGTTTGGTCTATTACCGCACACTTTGGGGGTGATTTGGATGAATTCAATCGATGTGTGTAGCTACAATTGATTTGTGCTCGAGTGTGATTAGAGGATAATTAGGTTGGAAACAGTGGGAAATCTGCACCTCAGGCGATAATCCCATTTACTTGTTCATTGAATTGGATTTTTATTGTCATCCCACAATAGGAAGGGTGGTTTCATGGAACATATTGATATGATTACTCGGTTTGAATGAATGAGTTGCACACTTGTGTGATGTCGACGCGACGACACACGGTGCTGGTAAAGTTTTGGTTATTGGCACTTTCGTTTGGATGAGTTTGAATAAGGAGCGCGTAATTAATAAGCGGTTTTGTGTACAAGCGGAAGGATATGATACATATGTATGTACGTGCGTGTGAGGATCTATTATCCGATAATTGTCTTTTTTTTTAATTTGCTAATGTGAATAATTGCCGTTCTTATACAGAGCTAATTGAAGTTGGTTTTCAGATGGCGCTGCATGGACAATTGTACATTTTTAGTTTAAAATTAAAATCAAATAAATATTAAGTTAAGTAATTAAGGCCCGGTTTCTCTAACGATTACGAATATACAGGAATGGAAGGGAGCTACAGCTTAATGCCCAAATGGCAATTTGTTTTAGAAGCAGTGCTTACTGTAAGATGTTAGTCAGACAATCGCAAGAGTTGGGGCACCAAAAAAAATGTTTTGGGTGTTACGGAGTGGCTTCGAACCTGGGGGAGTATAGGCACTATCTGGGAGCGTTGAGCTAGCTGCAAAATGAGCAGTAAGCAGATTGGCTTTATCCGAAGAGCTGACAGCTGGAGTGCCATTGTAATTGAGTGTCGGGATAGATGTCGAGGCCGAATTTTTAATATTCTTAACAAAAGACAAAAAGTTTTTACTACCGGAGGGACTTTGTAGTATTTTTTGCCTCAACTTTTGGTCGTAGGAGAATTTGACAGGATTAATGTGGGCATTGCAGTAATTTCTGGCTCGTTTGAACTTTTTTCGGTTTTCCTCAGTTAGGTTGGTCTTAAATGACCGAAAACTTACCTCTTTAGCCCTGATAGCTTCTTTATAGCTCAAGTCACACCACGCGTTTTCCTTAGGTCTGATATACTTTATACTTACTGACACATGTTAGAAACGAAACCCCTCATATCAATAACGGGTAAAAATTTGTGTTTCTAAATTTGAAGAGGAGGATATTGGCAACATTTGATTTCAACAGGACGGCGCTTTGTGCCACACAGCCGAAGTTACAATCGCTGTTTTGCGCCCTGTTTATAAAAAAAAAAAATTATTTGGCGGACCTTATATAACTGGAGCAATTAAAAAGCAGAAAACTTAAACCGCAACTTTAACCAAAACTTTAGCCAATACGCAAATCATTCACTGATTAGATTAGAGGCCTTTAATTTTGAGCTAGGAAGCTTAAATTTGAAACTTTTTTAGGCCTAGACTCCCGAAATAGTTAACGAAGTAAAATTGCATCGATACGAAATTGTTTTCGGTACCATCAGTGTCCGCTTATGAGACATTTCGCTGTATATTAGCAGTATCCGAGCCGTTTTATATTTTACGACTACGAATTCATTTAAGTCAAATGCATACTTGCGAATTTCATAATGCAGTTTCATTACAGTGCTAGTTCTCAAAGTCTGCAGCTAAAAAACTTGCAGAATTATCTATCTGTTTGTAGACTACGTAAACAACTCTATCGATAATGGAGTAATTTTATGACATTTCGGATCAGAAAGTCAAACCCAAAGTGCTGAATAAAATAGAAAACAGTTTAGTGTTTCAGTTCGTGTAAACGTAAGGTTTCGTCCTGAATTGACGTACATGATTTTTATGCTCAAACAAGGCAATAGTGAACGTACCATAACGTTTAGTTAGTTCACTTTCACAAAATCATAGAACAACTCATCGATGTCAATATTTGGGAAAGATTAGATTTATTCAGCCCTCTGCACTCGAGTTCAATATGCGCACAGAAAAGTCAAATTCACGGCAGTTGCTCTTCACTACCTCGTTAAAAAGATTGAAGGTACCAATGTCCTCCCAGGTAATAGCCTCACCCATTTCATATTTCATGGTTGTTGAAGTTTTTTTTGGGTTTTGTTTGTTGCATTTTTTCTCCTCTATTTTCAAGTAAACGTAGTTTTTCACGTCCGGTCCTCTTATTTCCTTGGCTTTTGAGTCCAATATTCTTCTTTCCATTGCCATTACGATTATTCAGGAAAAAGGGATCATAACTTTCTCACTTTGACTGCATCCCTACTGGTTCGCCGGTTCGACTTCAACAAATTTAAATTTTTGTCAAGGAATGTTTTGAATGTGGGTGCAGTGGCTTAGTGGTTAAGTGCGTTGGACCGCTAAGCGAAAGGTCGCTTGTTCAAATCCCGACCTGTACCACCTGATAGTTTTTATTCGCTGCCCCAGCTCTTGCGAACGTTTGAAAAATATCCAAGAGTAAGAACTGTCATGAGAAGCTTCTCAAAAATTAATTGCCGTTCGGAATCGGCATTAAACTGTAGGTCCCTTCCATTTGTGTCAAAAAATATATCTTCGCACACACAGTGGTTGGAGAAGCTAGGCTTTGGGTCCTGTATGGACCGTTTACGCCCAATATTTATTTATTTTTATGTTTTGAATAAATCACTGAGGCCAATCAAATTATGGTGTTACATTTTTTGTGTGATCCAGGAGTTCTTAAACCTGCTACTATTCTTATTCAACACTTGCATGCTTTTGTTTTCTTGTTTCTTTGTTCGATTATTCTTTTAGTTAGTCGTGTCTACCCGCAGACATGCAGGGTAGCATTGCGATTTAAAAATTGTGCTGATGTAAAGTTTCATCTGTCTCCTTATACGTCAAGCGACGTTTATTCGAAGTGTCGCTGACAATTCTTATCAATCCCGTCTCTACACGGTAAGTGCCGTATTTTATTGTACCATTCGCGGACCTATAAAGGAGTAATTCAACCCGACTGCCTGCTATGTTCCTATTGACTGTGATGCGTACATTTTACGTCGCGACGTCAAATGAAACAAAAAGGGGCAACAGGTCTAGGTCTATGAGCACCACTAGCTCGCCCTAGTAGTACTAATGTATAGTGAAGTGTACGAAAATATAACTTTAAGACATTTAGTTTGGGAGGATACATCATCCACAAAATATGCTCAGCAGAACATATTTAATACATATTTATGTATATTTTAGCCAGTTAGACATCTCTTCAACATCAACATTCTGATTTTTTTTTTTGTCGGAGGTTGCTGCTATCCGATGGAGCGCTCAGACACAACTAAGGGTCCATCGTACTACCATTCAGACACCTTACATGAATGTACTTAGTTTTCCCGTCTTTCGAAGAAAAACGAGAAGGAGCTTCAGTGATAAAGCGCTTAGATGTTCGGCACTCACCACGTCAGCCCCGAAGATCCGCCACCTGATGCGAGCATAGGCCGGACAACTGCAGAGAAAGTGTTCTGCTGTGTCATCCTCCTCACCGCAAGCAGGACAGGTAGTGGTGTCGCTTAAGCCCAACACATTTAAGTGTTTAGCAAAAGCTTGGTGGCCCGAAAGAACGCCTACAAGCAGCCTACAGTCGATTCTCCTCAGAGATAGAAGAAAAGATGCTGACCTTTTGCAAATGTCCGGGCGCAGTAGTTTGGTCTGTCTACATCCACCGCAATCGCGCCACCGAATCTTGTGTTCACGAGAAACCCAAGAATCGATAGACGACATGACTAAAGATGTAGGCGGACCCAATACAGGTTCGGGTCCTGAGAAAATTCTTCTGAACCTTGCCTAGCAAGCTCATCCGAGATCTCATTTCCCTAGATGCCAGTGTGACCTGGTACCCAGACAAGATTCACTGTGTTCAGTCTTCCGACCAAATTCAGAGAAAGCTTGACTTCTAGCACTAACTTGGACGAGGTAAGAGGGTTTAGAAGCGCTTTTAATGCAGCTTGGCTATCACTGCAGATGCAAATGCCTCTAGCCCTGCACTTGTTGGTCACAATATAGCGCATTGCCATTAGGATGGCAAAAGTCTCCGCTTGGAAAACAGATGCATGTTTACCCAAGGGGTAGTAAAGTCGTATATCATCGCATTCCACAAAGACACCAGCACCAGACCCCTGCCCGGTTTTGGAGCCATCCGTGAAAATACGATGGCATTCAATCATCCATGGTTCAGAGTCTGACCGAAGCCATTCCGTTACCTGTGGAAAGTTGACGTGGCAGTTTTTTCGCAGAAGGATTTCTGGTGTCATTGCATCAGACGGCATATCCATAAGACAGGGGTCAAAGGATAATTCTCGAGCAAGTTCTTCAAAATTTCAGTGCGCATGGTACCAAAAACCACCTCTCTTTAAGCGAAAGATGGTTTTTGGCGTACACCCCATGATATAAAAATCAAGAGAAGGAAGATTCATCAAAGCATCTAGAGCAGAGCCCGAGGTGCTAGGAAAGGCCCCTGTGCAGCCGAGACATGCCGTTCTTTGGAGTTTGGCAAAAGAAGCAGTGACACGTTTTCGCGAAAACCTGTTCCACCAAACAAATGATGCGCATGAGAGTAGCCGTCTAATCATGGCCGTATAGATCCAAAGGACCCGTTTCGGAGACAAGCCTCATGTCTTACCAAAAGCGCCTATACACTGTCAGAAAGTCGACAGTTTGGACCATAGAATTTTTGTTATCGAGGATTACACCCAGATATTTGACTTCATCGGATATATGGATGGTGACACCTTTAAGTACGAGATGGGACAGACCAGTGATGATTCTCCTTCTCGTAAAGAGAACAACCGTGGTTTTAAGAGGATTCACTGAAAGCCCATTACTGATGCACCAGACATCGATCAAATCCAGGGATATCTGCGCTTGAGAGCAGACAGCCCCTAGATTTGAACCGACAGAAAGAACGGCGACATCATCCGCATAAGCTTGAGTGTAGTTTCCAGGAAAGTTGAGAGCCGTAAGCAGACAGTCTACCACCATACACCATAGAAGGGGAGACAGAACACAACCTTGAGGGCAAACCCTATTTACCCCTGTTATGACGCACTTGCCACAATCTGCATCCGCTACCAACGTCCTGTACATTAGCATTGCTTTAATCCACACCATTCTGTCTGGCTGAGTTACACATACTGTCAAAGGTCGCATTATCAAAAGCACCCTCAATATCGACGAATATGCCCAACGCGTACTCCTTCCGGTCAAGAGCACTATCAATCCTACCAACAAGGTTTTGAATCGCAGTCTCGCAGGATTTTCCGCGCTGATAGGCATGTTGCATCTCAGAGAGAGGATGTGATCGAAGAGCAACTTTGCGCACATGCAGCTCAACCAGTCTTTCCAAACTTTTCAGAAAGAAGGAAGACAGACTTATGGGTCTAAAGCTTTTGGCTAGAGTGTAGTCAGACTTACCAATTTTTGGTATGAAAACCACTTTAACCTTTCGCCATGGGGAAGGTATATAGGCCAAGGCCAAGCTCGCGGTGAAAATTCTTTTCAACATTGGCAAAACCTGACTTAAACCTTGTTTCAGCAAAACTGGATAAATTCCATCCGGACCAGGTGACTTGTAACTCTCAAAAGATGCAATGGCATATTTGATAGCCGGTAGTCGGTTCAAATGAAGCCACAGTCGTTTGAAGGGCTGAAGAACACGAAGTAACCTGATTTCCCGGAAAGTGAGTCTCAAGTAGAAGACTGAAAGTCTCCGCCTTTGTCTCAGTGTACGTGCCATCAGGTTTAAGGATTGCATCCAGTTTACTTGGTCTGTTCCTTTGGAGGACTTTAACAAGCCTACTAGTTGCACTTAGAGATTCGACCTCTTCACAAAACTTTTTATAGAGTTTTAAAAACTTTTTGTTTCGATCGATAAAGATTCCAGTCTTCCACTAAGTAGGTTTTTCAAGACCGATTTAGTAGCTTCCTAGTTTCTTTACGAAGACACTGCAGTTCGGAGTTCCACCAGGGTACCGATTTTCTGCGGGGGGGTTTAGAAACAGTGCACGAAAGTTCAAACCTCTCCACTCCCTGTCTTGATCTAAGTTTGCGTGGAACTTTGACAGAATTGGCAAGCTCCTCTCTAAACCGTGGACAGATCGTTTTTCTTGGATTTCTCCTCTCTTGCGGAGGTAAGAGTTCGCTGTAGATTTGAAATTCGATGTATCTGTGATCTGATAAGGTACTATCTGGCGATTGACAGGGTAACATCAACATTCTGATAGTATTATGCATAATTTTTTCTATAAAAAAATAAACATTTTGCGAATTACGAAAGAATTATTTCCTGAACATCATCTCATCGATTTCCACCCACAAATGATATGCGAATGCGACCGACCGACCACCACCCTATTGTTAAGGGTGCTCGCAATCAAAGTGTATGTACTACAACAAAATCATTGTAAACATTGAGCACTCTGCTCCCCCTCTGTCAGAATCGCTTTAATGGATTATCAAAATCCACTTCAACTGTTTGCCCATCGCATTATGTCTGACCGCATAATAAGCTAAGCTAACTGGGTGGTACGAGTAGCATGGGAAATTGAATACTCTCTGGAGCATATCAATTAACAAGTGATTCACAAACGAAAGTGATACATCATGAATGTTAAATGTATTAAAAGTGAATAATGTTTACTCGGAAGAATATTTTATGTGGATGTTATTATTAGGACGAATTTTGTAAGAGGGCGAGATGGAAGAAGATAGGATGCGTTGTAATTTTTAAAATTTCAAAAAATTCATCTTCTCTCTATTTAACGACGAGATTATGATCAGGATTACATGGATCATAACCCTCTCACTTCACTGCATTCCTACTGGTCCGCCTGTGGGGTTCGACGGTTGTAGCTCAAAAGATATCTGCAGGCATCCCGATTTCGGATCACTTCATCATTGAGGCCAATCAAATGCTGATGTTTCTGCATTTGAGTGATCCACGAGTTTTTAGGCCTGTCTCTCTTACGCGATTGTAAGGGAACGTTGATTGCCATTGCCTTTTTGACGGGGTTCGTGGGATCCCTCCTTTGAACATGACAATACCAACTGAGTCGGTCGTGCTCCAATTTCAAGATGGCTTCTTTGGTTCTTTGGTTCTTTGAGGTGAAGGCTTCCGCGGATTCTGGAACTTCTAATTCGATCAAGCGTTGTTACTCCTGCTGTCATGCGAAGCCTCTTTATCTCAGCTGCTGGTCAACTTGTTCTCATACTTTTTGTACATTGTCCAGCATTATGAACTGTATGTGAGCGCCAGACGCGCAAATGCGGTGTAGAGCCTTCCTTTCAGCTTAGGGGGCATTTTTTGGTCACAGAAGATGGCAGAGTTTTCCTGCCACTTCATCCACCCTACGCTTACACGATGATTGATATCGTCATCAACGGTTGCTTCGCTGTTGATCATTCGTCCCATTGATAAAAATTCATAAAAAATACTTTTAATATGTACGCAGTAAACTTTATTTAACAAAGTTTGTAGTAACAGACATGGATGTTGATGTTTGTTTGTGGAGAGACTCAAGATACAACTTGTGAAGGTTAAAAAAGTTACTATACTCTGTCCATCATAAATTAGCAGTACACGTCTTATGGGGAAGCTTTTTATAAATTAGTAGCGTGCCATATTTTTCTACCATACTAAATTGAAAGAAACCCCCCATAAAGTGTTTACCTTCGAGTAAATTTCCAATTGCATCTGACATAGATCCACCACGTCTTATTCAGCGCATATGTCAGTGTGCACTGGCCTGTGGCTGCTGCTAATCAACGCCCATTTAATTGATGTGCATTCAGAGTTACCAATGTCCGTTTGGTAACTTGTTCAGATTTTTATTCTTGGGTTTCTGTTGAGGAGCTTTAGGTTTTAGAGCTTTGAAAAAAAGTTCTTAATGATAAGTGTTATCGTGGAGGTCTTGTTTTGATCTTTGACATTTTTTTTAATGTGTGGAGAATATGTTAAAATGCAGTTACAAAATTTTAATCTGTTGTCTTTAAGGAAAAATATTATTTGCGTTTGTTTTGCTTGTTAGAAATGGCTTTAAATTCATCGAAAGACAAGAAATTGTTGACGCGACAAAAAAAAAATTAATCAAAATTTGAAAAATAAAACAGTAACTGCGAATCAAGTAGGTTATATTTGTTCTGGGTAAACAAACAGTTTATTGATTTCTTAACGAAAATAGGCCACAACTTGCCACCAGAGAAGAAAAACCAAACCGATTTAAAAGAAAAGTAGATGATTTCAATAAGTGTGCATCAGGCAAATTGTGCATCAGTTTTTTTCCAATTAATGAATTTGCGACGCGGCATAAAATACTGCAGAAGGTATGACGCAATGCAAACATCACTTAAAATAGCAGGTCTTCTCTGCATACGGTTTTAACAAAAAAACTGGGTTTAAAATTTACCATCGTCAGCGAAAGAGTGTTCTTTTGGAAAGAACTTCCATCATAATAAAGGGTGATCCATTTCGAGGTTCCCTACTTTTTTAAAGAAAAAAAAACACAGAAAATTCAAATTTAATGGAGAATGTTTATTATCATTTGAAAGAACATTCTTTGGCATTTATTTTTTGAAGATTATGTCTATCAAATGTTGGCCGTTTGCTACGTCGCAGATGGTCCATCCGTTGAGTCCAATTTTCGATCACTCGTTCGAGCATTTCGACTGGTAACTGGCGAATGACACGCGTGATGTTTTCCTCCAAGGCCTGAATCGAAGCGGGTTTGTCGGCATAAGCTTTTGACTTTACATATCCCCACAGGAAAAAGTCTAACGGTGTGATATCACACGATCTTGGTGGCCAATCGACCGGCCCAAAACGTGAAATTATGTGCTCACCGAAATGTTCTCTCAATAAGTCCATTGATTGATGCGATGTGTGGGAAGTGGCGCCGTCTTGCTGAAACCAAATGTCGCCGAGATCACGAGCTTCAATTTCAGGCATTAAATAGTCGGTTATCATGGCACGATAACGGTCGCCATTGACGGTTACGTTCGCACCGGCATAATTTTTAAAGAAATATGGACCGATGATTCCACCGGCCCACAAACCACACCAAACCGTTGTTTTTTCTGGACGAAGTGGCAGTTCTTCAATCTCTTCAGGTTGCTCTTCGTCCCAAATGCGGCAATTTTGTTTGTTTACATACCCATTGAGCCAGAAATGGGCCTCATCGCTAAACAAAATTTGCCTCGAAAACGTCGGATCTTCTTGGAACTTTTCAAGAGCCCATAGAGCGAAGCGATGTCGCTTGGGAAGGTCGAGCGGCTTTAGTTGTTGCACAAGCTGTATTTTGTACGCTTTCAATTTAAGATCTTGACGTAAAATGCGCCAAGTCGTTCCATACGTCAGTCCGAGTTGCTGCGAACGGCGCCGAATCGACTCTCTACGGTCTTCGTGTACACTCTCAGCTACGGCCGCTATATTTTCTTCACAGCGTGCTGGACGTGGTCTATTCGCTCGAATATTATCCAATAATGAATGCTGGGTCTCAAAATGGGTGTTGGTGTTGCGAATAGTACGCTCAGTAGGCCGATTATGTTGACCATAAGTTGAGCGAAGTGCACGAAACACATTCCTCACAGAACGTGAATTTTCATAATAAAGTTGAACAATTTGTAAACGTTCTTCACGCGTAAGTCTTTCCATTATGAAATGCCAAACAATACTAAACAAAAATAACATGACAGCATGACACGACTCACACGTGATCTGTCAAAAAAGGCTATTGAAAAAAGTATCTCTACTTGGATCACCCGTTAAATAAAACGATTAAAATGAAAATTTCAATCTAAAAAAAAAACATGGTAACCCAACATAATATTCTTTCAGGTTTTTGCTGATTTGAAATCCTTAGTACGGAAACCCTGTAGGAGCTTTTGTTAGAATAGCACCTTACGGAAAAGAAAAGAGTGCGAATGAGAGGCAAACATCCCTATCTTTCCTGTATTGCCAATTTATGTTGGACAGAGTATAGTACCTATGTCTGTGCCTACTTAGTGGTGGAAAGGCGGCGAATAGGAGTTTCTTTTTCGGTTGCAATATTGCATTGCCTCCATCACCTATAATAAGCAAGTGACTTGTATCAATCGCTGTGTGTTATTCTGGCCATAATTCTTCGTGATCTGATGTTCTCTTTCAAATACTGTAGTTTGACCACATTCTTCGCAATATTTTGTCAGCCTTCTCCATCTGAAATTGGGTTTCAGTAGAAATTCAGAAGAAATTGTGGCCATAATTGACACCAGTCATTGGTATAAATATTAGATATTGCATTCCTTGCACAATATCTTAAGTAGGCAAACCTTAAATCGAAAATGTTCCCTTTAACTGGATATAACCTACATTGAGGTCCATAAGTAGACCCCACTACCATACCAGTTTCTTTTTATCCGATTTTCATACATTTCGCCTTGGGCGACATATATGTAGGGGAAACCGGGGCATAACGGGCCTCTTAAGGATTTTTTTTTTAAATAAAAACTTCATAAACGAGTTTTTTATCTCCAAAATAATTTTATTAGAAAAAGGATTTATTAAAAGATTATTAAACAAAAGAAAGAAAAATAAATATAAATAATTCAGCACGTGTTATGGATTTAAATAAATGATTGAGTTAGCCCATTGTGCCTCCGTGCTGGGGCATGGGTCGGACATAATGGGCACAGGGGGTAACTCGGTTGCAACGCAAGCTAATGTGGCTGGATTCATCGTCAACATCATCCTTCCACATCGCAAGAACAATGCGTCCACTTCCCACAGGCTCTGCAGGAAACCTATCCTTCTGTAGACTGAGAGTAAAGATACCCACAATATAGACACTTTTTTATCCTGCTCGCTTTCGAAAGATTCTTCGTTCCTGCTCTTTTTCTTTTTTGGAGTGCTTTTTTTTTCTTTTTTATAGTGAGGGGCTTGGAATTGTTGGATTCACTTTCAAACTGCGCCTTGTAAGGAGAGCCTGCTTTACTGCGGTCTTTTCTCGGCGCTTAGAACTTTTTGGGAACTGGTAAAATATGAGATGGAAACAACTTTTGAAAAGAAGTTGAAGATGTTGGCGCATCGTTATCTGTCTAAACGGGCTTTGGGGAAAATATCAGTGCATCAGTTGTTCTCAGTTTAACAGGATTATATTGGGACATTGTGGTTGAATTATTAATTTTCGAAACAGGGTTTTCAGATAACATCAATGGATCGGTGGGTGTTGATGAGCCTAGTGGCAGCACTTCTGGTTGCGAATATGCGTCAACTAAAGGGCCTTCTCATTTGGCATGTCCGTGGTTTCAAATGGGAAAAATTTCCCATTTTTGATTTGATTTTTTTATGAATCTCTGTAAAGTAATAGTTCGAGGGGAGCTGCCTTACAGCTCATTTTGTTTTCAATTTGACGTCTTCAATAGCTCGTCGCATATTGTTTACGCTCCATGCTTGCCATTCTCACATAATTGCGATCCATCTAAAACATGAAATATGAATACAAAATGATTGGGGCATAATGGGCACCCATGCCCAAAAAGAACAAAAAGAAAGTCGAAATTTTAACACGAAAAATGCACAGGTTTGAGGCTTCAAACATAGGATGCGACGGTTGTGCGATATGTCGTCACTTAAAAAACAACGATTTTGTTGACAGAATGTATGACGAATTGAGTCGTTTATTTCGCAATCCCAGAATTGGAAATTTACCTAAGGTTTTTCATGCATTCAATCTTTCAATCACTATGAGATTACCACTGGGCGTTTTTATATTTTACAAATTGCAATAATTTTCTTGTTTGGTGTTGTGAGTTTCGCAAAAATAGTACCCAATTATAAGAGTACAATTCGGGTTAATACAGCTCAAAATATTGATAAAACTCACTCAATAAACTTTAGTCAGATTGCATGCATGCAGTTTGTTCTAGATAGCTGGTAGCAAAAATGACGCAAGAGCCAAAAGTTTGGTATTACGGCAGCCCGAAGAATCGTGTCATCCAATATTATGTCTTTTACAGTCTGTACAGGTCCAGGTCCTTGGACAAAGAAGTTCGTGGAGATCTTATTTGCCGTGATTCCAGTAACGTGACACCCAAACAAGACTCAGAGTTGTCAGTCTTCCGAGTTCCGACCGAATTCAAAGAGTTCTTGAGTTAGTTTAAGTACTAAGCAACGCGTTACGCGCAGCTTGGCTGACACTACAGACACATATAATTCGATCTCTTCACCTGTTCTTTACAATAAAATGCATGGCCATCAGGATACCATAGACCACCGCCTGGAAGACCGATGCCTAACAAAGAGAAAAGTCTTACGTTGTCACATTTCACAAAAGCACCATCATCTGAACCCTCACATATTTTGGAACCAATCGTGTAAGTGCGATTAGATCCCTTCCCGGGGTTATATTCTGGTCGAAGCCATTCATCAGCTTGAGAAAAGACTAATTTGAAATTCTGTAGGCAGCTAGGGCTACCTATAGTGATATTTTGGCCCGGAGACGTTGTCACATTTCACAAAAGCACCATCATCTAAACCCTCACATATTTTGGAACCAATCGTGTAAGTGCGATTAGATCCCTTCCCGGGGTTATATCCTGGTCGAAGCCATTCATCAACTTGGGGAAAGACTAATTTGAAATTCTGTACGCAGCTAGGGCTACCTATAGTGATATTTTGGCCCGGAGACGTTGTCACATTTCACAAAAGCACCATCATCTAAACCCTCACATATTTTGGAACCAATCGTGTAAGTGCGATTAGATCCCTTCCCGGGGTTATATCCTGGTCGAAGCCATTCATCAACTTGGGGAAAGACTAATTTGAAATTCTGTACGCAGCTAGGGCTACCTATAGTGATATTTTGGCCCGGAGACGTTGTCACATTTCACAAAAGCACTAGCACCAACCTGAACCCTCACATATTTTGGAACCAATCGTGTAAGTGCGATTAGATCCCTTCCCGGGGTTATATCCTGGTCGAAGCCATTCATCAGCTTGAGAAAAGACTAATTTGAAATTCTGTAGGCAGCTAGGGCTACCTATAGTGATATTTTTGCCCGGAGACGTTGTCACATTTCACAAAAGCAACTTCATCTGAACCCTCACATATTTTGGAACCAATCGTGTAAGTGCGATTAGATCCCTTCCCGGGGTTAAATCCTGGTCGAAGCCATTCATCAACTTGGGGAAAGACTAATTTGAAATTCTGTACGCAGCTAGGGCTACCTATAGTGATATTTTGGCCCGGAGACGTTGTCACATTTCACAAAAGCACTAGCACCAACCTGAACCCTCACATATTTTGGAACCAATCGTGTAAGTGCGATTAGATCCCTTCCCGGGGTTAAATCCTGGTCGAAGCCATTCATCAACTTGGGGAAAGACTAATTTGAAATTCTGTACGCAGCTAGGGCTACCTATAGTGATATTTTGGCCCGGAGACGTTGTCACATTTCACAAAAGCACTAGCACCAACCTGAACCCTCACATATTTTGGAACCAATCGTGTAAGTGCGATTAGATCCCTTCCCGGGGTTATATCCTGGTCGAAGACATTCATCAACTTGGGGAAAGACTAATTTGAAATTCTGTAGGCAGCTAGGGCTACCTATAGTGATATTTTGGCCCGGAGACGTTGTCACATTTCACAAAAGCACTAGCACCAACCTGAACCCTCACATATTTTGGAACCAATCGTGTAAGTGCGATTAGATCCCTTCCCGGGTTTATATCCTGGTCGAAGCCATTCATCAACTTGGGGAAAGACTAATTTGAAATTCTGTACGCAGCTAGGGCTACCTATAGTGATATTTTGGCACGGAGAGGTTGTCACATTTCACAAAAGCACCATCATCTAAACCCTCACATATTTTGGAACCAATCGTGTAAGTGCGATTAGATCCCTTCCCGGGGTTAAATCCTGGTCGAAGCCATTCATCAACTTGGGGAAAGACTAATTTGAAATTCTGTACGCAGCTAGGGCTATCTATAGGGATATTTTGGCCCGGAGACGTTGTCACATTTCACAAAAGCACTAGCACCAACCTGAACCCTCACATATTTTGGAACCAATCGTGTAAGTGCGATTAGATCCCTTCCCGGGGTTATATCCTGGTCGAAGCCATTCATCAACTTGGGGAAAGACTAATTTGAAATTCTGTACGCAGCTAGGGCTACCTATAGTGATATTTTGGCCCGGAGACGTTGTCACATTTCACAAAAGCACTAGCACCAACCTGAACCCTCACATATTTTGGAACCAATCGTGTAAGTGCGATTAGATCCCTTCCCGGGGTTATATCCTGGTCGAAGCCATTCATCAACTTGGGGAAAGACTAATTTGAAATTCTGCACGCAGCTAGGGCTACCTATAGTGATATTTTGGCCCGGAGACGTTGTCACATTTCACAAAAGCACTAGCACCAACCTGAACCCTCACATATTTTGGAACCAATCGTGTAAGTGCGATTAGATCCCTTCCCGGGGTTATATCCTGGTCGAAGCCATTCATCAACTTGGGGAAAAACTAATTTGAAATTCTGTACGCAGCTAGGGCTACCTATAGGGATATTTTGGCCCGGAGACGTTGTCACATTTCACAAAAGCACCATCATCTAAACACTCCCATATTTTGGAACCAATCGTGTAAGTGCGATTAGATCCCTTCCCGGGTTTATATCCTGGTCGAAGCCATTCATCAACTTGGGGAAAAACTAATTTGAAATTCTGTACGCAGCTAGGGATATGTTGGCCCGGAGACTCTGGGAATTTGGAGTTTAACAATTTAATTCTTAAGGAATTTTTGGTAAAGCTATTAAAAATATTGACATAGAAAATCACAAATTTTAGAAATAAACTACACGCAATTCCAGAGTTCCCACTAAGTGTTTGCAAACAAAATTAGCTGCGGCATAAAAACACTAGTCAACAAAATCCACGAAGCAAGGACTTGTTTCGGATATTTTAACCTCAATTGCAAAGGCAACTCGATAGCTTAGCCAGAGGAATAATGTCATTACTTTATAGCATGTCATAAAAGGGTATGTTTTGTAACAAGGCGAAGACGCTATAAAGCCATATAGTAATAATTAGTAATCCGTCCGTTCTGTTCAAATACTTTATTAAAACTCAAATAATACAATCAGAGTAATACATTTTCTTACACTAGCTTAAACCTAATGCGAAGTTCAGATTCTCTTATCTCAATCTTCCCACAGAGATCGAGACGAGAAAAATAATTCGCGTGGGCAATTTCCTGGCAAACTCGGAATATGATTCCGAGTAAACACACAGGAATGTGCCCAGTAAGTATTATGGGGAGTATCGCTGGTTACAGAATGTGACACCTCCCCAAATAAGTTTTTGGTCCACCAAAAATATCAAATTGAAAAATAGCAAAAATTGATTTTTAAATTTTAAATGGATCTACCATAGATTGTGTTTTAATAACAATTTTATTCTGTTTTGTTTTACATTTCACAACTACGATCAAAAGGCTAACTATAATTATTAAAGTTATACATGATAAAGACGTGTACCTATTAATTTTGGATTCAAACTCAATGTATCTAATAGTTTCTGTATTGTTAATTGTTTGAAGGTGCACTTCTTGTAGATTTACATTATTTATTTTTGAAATATTTAATTTTAATGAAGGCAGGATAATAATTTCCTTAAACTCTTGGATTTTATTGGAAAATTGATGGTGGTTTATACTTATATTACAATTTTTGAATTTGATTACATTGTTTCCCTTGATAAATACATCATTATTATTACAATTTTGGAACATTTTCTTTTTTTGCATATTTTTTATTAAAATTACATTTTCATTTATTTGCATTACCGATTCTTCTTTGTTTATGTTATAAGCACAGATATTGTTTATTGACAACAAATTTTTAATACACTGGTTATCGTGGATTTTTAGGTTATTTTTCTTTATAGTTAACTCATTTATGGTTTTGAAAATAACATTGTCTTTGATAATGACTTCCTGAGTATCAATATCTAGCTCTTCGAATGCAGAATTAGGAGATGGTATAACCATTGCCCTTGAAAATTGTTCATCCGTAAACGTCGGTATGAGTAAAACGAATATCAAATTATTATCTCTAAATATTATGCTATTTCTTAGATACGGCATCATACTAACTGTTATATTATAACTATATATCTCATCGTCGGTCAGTATGTCATGTGCCAGTACGTCCAGTTTGCTTAAAAGTATTATGTCTTTTATTCTTTCTATTTGTCTATCGGTTGCTGTTATATCTGCAAACATTTGCAGTATATATTCGAACTGGTGTGCCCGAAATACGTTTTTTTCGGTCATGTTGTTAATTTCGTATAGGTATTTACTGATCTCATTTTGTTGTGTATTAATATGTTCAGAGATGTCATTCATATTTTTAATGAGGTTGTTATTAATTAAAACTTGTTTATTGGACTGGTCAGTGATTTGTTTCATGTTTTTGTCTAAATTATCTAAGTGATTGTATATATCTTCAGCGTCATCGTTATCCATAGTCCCTGTTATGAATTTCAGCCCTTTACCTACAATGTTTACTAAGCCACGTTTATTACGCCTCTCTTTGTATACATGGGGTACTAAAATGTTAAAATGGTTATGTAGTGTAGAAATTTCCCTATGCAGCATTTGGTAGCTAACATCATCGTTGTTTAATTTGAGTTGGTTAAGATTATTGTATAGTTTATCTATTACGTCAATTCCTCTTTTTCTCCTTCTCCTTCTCCGTCAATTCCTTCTTCTTCATCATATACCCGTTTTCGGTAAGAATTGGCAGTACTTGCAGGTTTTGCCCAAAGACCCTTGCGATCAGCAGGTATAGCATTATTAACTTCATTTTCTGCAAGAAATGTTCAAAAATCAGAGAAGAGTTATCGATATTTGTAACGGCGTTTTAGTTGTTTTTTGCAGTACTTGGTTTGTCTTTTATTGCTATCATCGATCAAATAATTCGCATCGTAAGTATTATGGGGAGTATCGCTGGTTACAGAATGTGACAATATCGAAACGAAATCAGAAATCGAGTACGATCAAGTCAGTCATGATAAGAAATAATACGTTTTGGTTTGAATTATTTCAGCTCTAGATTTAAACAAGTTCGGGAACAGTTCGAAAAAGCCATAAGCGATATATCAGACTATGAGGCGGATATATCGAAAAAATAAAACAATCAAAGAATAATTGTCAAGAAGCCTCTTTCCACAACGGGTTACTATTTTGTGCGGTCTTAAAGCAATCTGGATCACAGCGACTTATTTCCTCAATATTAAATTTAAGTTTAATTCCTACTACAGATGGTTTGTGCTATCAGAACAGTTATTTGATATACATATAGGATAGGTTTTATGGTCAATAATTTTGACACATAGCTTGTCATACCCTTTAATATTTGACGTAGACCTTTAATGTTATGACGATTTAGCAATGTCTGTCTGTCTGCCAATCGTTTTTTGACTTAAAATATTGACCTTGAAAGCTAAAATTCGGAACGCATACTCCCCAGTGTCCGAAATGTTTAAGTGTAAGTATTTTAATACGTCCACTGCCACTCAAAAAATTTAAATAAAATTATTTTTATTGTTGAGGGGATAAGGTTAAGATATTCACAAAGTCTGACCTCCTAAACCATTTTGTCACGGAGGGTCCTTGTGGGCATTTTATAATAAAATATCGTTCGCTGGGAAAAATCCCCTAAATAACTAAAAACTTGGCGTTCATATTTTTTCTTTAACTAATTTTCAAGGCATGGAACATTTAACTATGTTAGAGTGATTAAATTTCGAAAAAATTAATAAAGTCCTTCGTATTTATAAAACCGAAGAACCGAAGTCGTTTTAAAATGATGAAGTTACCACTTTTAAATAAAAAACGAAAAAGGTAAATGTCCAGGCTTAGCCCTTACTGCAGTTGGTAATCCTATACGCGGCCGAAGTTCGGGCTTACAAATCCACATCTCTTTGGACGAGGTCCACCTACTCCCAGGATATAAATATCAGTACGTGGAAGGTTCATCAGAGCATATAAACCGGCGCCAGGTGTGCAATGGAGTTTAGTGAAATTAGTAACTACGTATTTGCGTGAAGGGTTATTCCCCTAAGCATATGACAGGATTGGTCTTAACATTGCCGTAAGACTCGTTTATGTTTTCTCAAAGGCACCCCTGAACTGTCAGAAAGATGTCATTTGCCTTCGTCTCGACTTGCTTGGTCCAAAGATGATTTCTCCAAGATATTTAGCTTTACTTTCAGTATAACACAAAACAAACCCGTTAATCGCCCATTTCTATCGCCGACTGCGCTTTCGCACTGGTCTGATCCGACAGAAAGAACAACACCGTCATCAGTATAAGCTTGCGTGTGAAGACTTTGATTATGGTCAACAAGTCAGGAAATAGTCGACCATAACAGTAGGGGCAGAACGCCGCCTTGTGGGCAGCCCCTGTTTATACATATTGGTCACAATCTGCTTCTGTATATTTACCACTTGATCTAGAAGACAAGAAACTACGCTTAATAAGAAACTTTCTCGTTTTTTGTTCAAATTCGATTTGAAGTTCGTTAAAATCATATTTTTAAAATTTAAAACAAAAAAAATTAAAGGAAGCGCTACAGTCCCCTTCGACGAACAGTATGATACCATATTCACTTTTCACCTTTTACCCATTTGATTTCAATTTCTATGAAATTTATAAAAATAAATAGACATTTAAAAAAAAAAAAAAAGGCCCCAAAAGTTTGGCATGGCTAAAAACATTGTATGGGTAAAATGTTAGGAACACTATTATTTTCAAAATGATGTAACATTAAGATGCTTTGCATGATAGCAGGAGTAACAAAGCTTGATCTAATTAGAAGTTCCAGAATCCGCGGCAGCCTTCACGTCAAGGAACCCATCACGAAAAAATTGGAGCACGACCGACTGAGTTGGTATTGTCATGTTCAAAGGAGGGACCCTACGAACCCCGTCAAAAAGGCAATAGCAATCAACGTAAGAGAGGTAGGCCTAAAAACTCCTGGATCACACAAATGCAGAAACACCAGCATTTAATTGGTCTTAATGATGAAGTGATCCAAAATCGGGAGGCCTGCAGATATTTTTTGAGGTTGAACCGGCGAAACCCACAGGCGGACCAGTAGGAATGCAGTGAAGTGGGAGGGTTATGATCCCTGTAATCCTGATCATAATCTCGTCGTTAAATGGAGAGAAGAAAAAGAAGAAAGATAGACAAACTTTGTATGGCAAAGTTGTTAAAGAGTTTAGTGTCTACATAGAATGTAATGTTTTATTCCGTCAACTTTAGCTCAACAATGTTTTTTGTTTTTCAAATTGTGGACATATTAAAAATTCGTTTACACTCTATTATTTCGGGACTCTAAAGAGTTAAAGTCCCCCTCATGGCAGAAGAATAAATGTACAAATTTCCAATTTTGAGCTCGTTTGGTTCTTTGATTAACCTTTTGGTAGTTCTATGTTATACCAAAATGTAGAATGCCATTTGTATAATTAAAACATAATATTTTACAGAGTTTCAGAAACAAAACAGGATATGTTTCAAATTTTAAGTTCCCAGCTCAAAATTCAAGTTCTTTAAACTATGACTGACGGAATTGGCTAAATCATCACAACTTTAAATGTTGTTAATCATAAAAACATCCTGATGGGGGAAAGTGTTTTTCGACATATAGACCAGCACCACACAAAGGAATCTGATGATCGGCCGTGGCAAGCCGTGAAACAGCTGTAATTTCAGCCTATTCATTGTTCGTGGTGGCAATCACAAGTTGTCGTTGTTTCATTCAACCATTCAAGATATTATATCTTTTAGAGAATCTACGATGAATATTAATTTAATAATTTGCTTAATACATTACTTAATCTTTCGCATATTTACCTTACTTTTATGGATATCATTAAATTGCCATAGAGTAGTAGAGCAGACGCACCTTTTGCGAACCTTTGTATAGAACCCGAACCCGCCATTATCTGTCAAATCGTATGAAAATTTGTGTGTTTGGAAAGTAAACATCTCAAACTTTATAAGTATGCAATTTATTTACTAAATTTGGATTATTGTGGATTATTTTTATTTGGTCTTTTAATTTTTTTTTTACATCAAGTCGAGAATATGATGTCATGTAAATGGCCGCCGCCACAGTTGATTGTCATCTGAGCCCTTTTTATGGCATTTTCCATCACTTTGGCCAAAACTTCCGGCGATAGGTCCTCACATTCTTGACGCATATTGTCTTTAAGAGCTGCAAGAGTCTGAGGCTTGTTGACATAAACCCGCGACTTCAAAAAGCCCCACAAAAAAAACTCTGGAGCGGTCAAATCAGGCGATCTTGCTGAGATTAGGCGCCCGGGAAATGCATCCTTCAGCATATCGATTGTGGCACGTGCAGTGTGTGCCGTTGCACCGTCCTGTTGGAACCACATGTTTTCCAATCCCAATTCATCAAGTTGCGGCAAAAAGAACTCGTTGATCATTGCTCTGTAGCGCTCTCACCATTCAAAGTAACCGCTTGGCCCGCGACGTCTACGAAGAAAAAAGGTCCGATGACTCCTCCAGCGAAAACAGCACACCATACAGTGACTTTGAGCGGGTGTAATGGCTCTTCGTGGGTTACACGCGGATTTTCAGTGCCCCAGAAGCGTAAATTTTGCTTATTTACGTACCCGCTAAGATGGAAATGGGCCTCATCACTCATGATGATTTTTGATGAAAAATCATCTTCCTCTTGGTGGTGATTAAGGATGGCTTGAGCGTATGTTAGACGCGATTGGCGGTCAGCAGCTAACAGCTGATGCACCGTCTGGACTTTGTACCGAAACATCTTCAAATCTTGTACCAAAATTCGCTGTAAAGACCGTCGACTGATACCCATTTGCGTGGCACGTCGTCTGGTCGATGTCGACAGCGCTTCCATGACATCTTCGGCTACAGCAGCAATATTCTCTGCAGAACGGCTACTCCGGGGTCTGCCACGCCTGGCAGCATCTCATGTTGTGCCAGTCTCTTCGAGGCGAGCGGCTAAACGTTGCCGTGTTTCAGTAATTCACGACGAAATTCACGTTGTGCCAAAGTCACCGACCGATTATTGCTCAAATAAATAGTCACCAATATTCCGCGTTCTGGAGCAGTGTAGCGTAACATTGTTTATTAACGTGTATTTCGCATGTGTTTACTACACAAATGTCAAAACAGAACTGACATTAGGGGCCAATCGCAAAATTTATAGCATTTTCTGATAGGAGGATTACTTTTGCGCCACCTTGTATTTAGAGAAGAAATAATAAAGAGTAAATAAATACCAAAAAGCAGTTTTAAAAATACGTTGATTCTTTTATATAGTTTGCGGTCTAAGAATTTGAATTGTGCTTTTACCTTGTGAAAACAAGTACGTGGCAATTGAAATTTAATACGTTAAAGTTAATTTGTTGTTATATTGTCAAGTGAGAGAATAATGGGAGAACAAACTGGATTAAAATACCTTGGAAGGAATACTCCACTTTGAAGATCGTACAGAAAGGCAAACATTTTAATTGAAATAGATATTACCTATGAATGGAGATTAGACAAGCGGCTATATGTTTGCATTTCCATTTAGTCACTTCCAAAGACAGGTTTATTAGTTTAATCTCATGAGGCCTTTCGTTAATTTTTGACGTTTGAATTACATATCCCAGAACTTCCTGTTTGGACGTTAATGAGGAAATGCCTAAAGAACAAACCCAACACGCATCCCCTAATTGTTGTTAATTAAAATATTCTACTATGTTATCCAGATAAATCTTAAACAGAATCCCACCATCCTGGCGTTAGTTGTCTTATATTATTTCACCTAGATAACCCAACAAAAAAAAATCGGTTACGTACTTCGAGTGCTTTATTTACAATATTATAAGGTAGGACTTTAGTCACATCTTTTGGGTTTTCCCAAATATTTTGTTTGTTTCATATACTTACCCTTTTTTTCGCGGCTTTCATATATCAAAGTAACTAATACCTAAACTTAAAATTGACAGAGTGAATGTTTTACGCGCACTTCCAATTTCAAATTTAAATACGAATTTGTGTGATGGCAAACAGCTGACACAAGTCTTATCCTGGAATTCCGGAGCGTACAAATCGTGGTAGGTGGGGCGGAAATTAATTTACCGAGTGTCAATTAACCAATTTATTAAAATGGTGGGATTGTGACAGGAAACTGCATGCATTCATGGTCGTTGCCATACCAACATCCAGCAAAAATGTATTTCATTTTATCTTCGAACCATTAAAAGTTTCGTTTCGGACTGTACAAGGAGTCGGGTAAATTATTGGATGTTAAACACAAATCCTCCACAATTCATTTTCTTTTTGGTTCTTGTATGTGCTATATTCATTTCGATGGAATTAATTGTGGAATGAACAGATTTATGTTTCTGTAAATTTTGTTGGATGGCTGCAAACGTCTTGTTACAAAAAATTTTATCATGGTATATAATTAGATTAGAATGTTGCTAACGGGTGATCCAATAGATTTCAATAGCCTTTTTTGACATATCACGTGTGAGTCGTGTCATGCTGTCATGTTATTTTTGTGTTTAGTATTGTTTGGCATTTCATAATGGAAAGACTTACGCGTGAACAACGTTTACAAATTGTTCAACTTTATTATGAAAATTCACGTTCTGTGAGGAATGTGTTTCGTGCACTTCGCTCAACTTATGGTCAACATAATCGGCCTACTGAGCGTACTATTCGCAACACCATCACCCATTTTGAGACCCAGCATTCATTATTGGACAATATTCGACCGAATAGACCACGTCCAGCACGCTGTGAAGAAAATATAGCGGCCGTAGCTGAGAGTGAAGACCGTAGAGAGTCGATTCGGCGCCGTTCGCAGCAACTCGGACTGACGTATGGAACGACTTGGCGCATTTTACGTCAAGATCTTCATACATTCAGCCGCTCGGCCTTCCCAAGCGACATCGCTTCGCTCTATGGGCTCTTGAAAAGTTCCAAGAAGATCCGACGTTTTCGAGGCAAATTTTGTTTAGCGATGAGGCCCATTTCTGGCTCAATGGGTATGTAAACAAACAAAATTGCCGCATTTGGGACGAAGAGCAACCTGAAGAGATTGAAGAACTGCCACTTCATCCAGAAAAAAAAAACGGTTTCGTGTGGTTTGTGGGTTTGTGGTGGAATCATCGGTCCATATTTCTTTAAAAATTATGCCGGTGCGAACGTAACCGTCAATGGCGACCGTTATCGTGCCATGATAACCGACTATTTGATGCCTGAAATTGAAGCTCGTGATCTCGGCGACATTTGGTTTCAGCAAGACGGCGCCACTTCCCACACATCGCATCAATCAATGGACTTATTGAGAGAACATTTCGGTGATATCACACCGTTAGACTCTTTCCTGTGGGGATATGTAAAGTCAAAAGCTTATGCCGACAAACCCGCTTCGATTCAGGCCTTGGTTACCTGTCGAAATGCTCGAACGAGTGATCGAAAATTGGACTCAACGGATGGACCATCAGCGACGTAGCAACGGACAACATTTGATAGACATAATCTTCAAAAAATAAATGCCAAAGAATGTTCATTCAAATGATAATAAACATTCTCCATTAAATTTGAATTTTCTGTGTTTTTTTCTTTAAAAAAGTAGGGAGCCTCGAAATGGATCACTCTTTATAACCGAAGGTAACAGAAGAGCGAAACGAATTTATTCTTCGCGAAGATTTTTTTAAGTCAGATATGAGAAATTTAAATGTTCTACATACATAGCTGACTTTAGGAAATAAAGCATAGCAGGTGAAACGATGGTTCTTCGATGTTAAACTTCATTACTTAGCATCGGACACCTCTATCAATTGTGGAGTGTATGAAATGTGATGGTATACATTTTCTCTAAAATTAGGACTCTAAATGATTCGTTTTTTCTCAACCGCAATAGGCCTTACTAATAAACACATTAAGTTAAAAAATATTCACACTTTATAAATTTAAACGCATGTACGATTCGGAAGGCACGATGAGGATAACGATAACGACAACATGGACGAACAAACATACCAACGCACAAAATACTATCGAAGAAGAAAATATAAAAAATTACAGCATGTCTAGACGCAGACCAAACTACCGATGAAGATCATAGGTACCTCTGGTCTGACTTCGGATCTTGAATGCGCGACACTCAGGCATTGTCACTCCACACCCATAGCTATTAAAATTCTTTGCGTTTATATTTATTTTTCTACTTTTAAATTCATTTGAACTTAACATAATTGCGATATTGAATCTGAGGTGTTTTATTTATTTTAAAAAATAACCTCCCTCACACATGTAGGTCCCTATAAAATATATTAATAGCTCCTACTCGGAATCTATGAAATGAAAAGGTTCGACAAGTTGGAAATCAAAATGCAAAAACGTTTTTAGCGACGTTATGACGAAATAACCTTACTTAGTGTTTTATTTTAGAAACCATTTCAACTTCAACTCAACATAATAAAATAGGAGGCAGGCGGGACATCAATAAATGTTTATAAATTGTAAGTGATTTAGTCTTAGAAGGGTTTAAAAGAAACTTTTTATCTGAAGACCATTGGACTTCAGAAGTTCCTCATTCCTCATTCATTTTTTCAACAGCATTTAGAACAACTCCCCAGCACACAACAATTAACATTTAAGAGCGTCGAATAAATGGACAGACTGAGCTCTATTTGTAAGATAAGACGAGATTAGCTTTACGGAAAGGTGAGAAAAATTAATATAAGATACAAGCTTAATACAAAGAATATCACAATGCTACTGTCAATAGCTACCCGCGTTTCATCCGAGGCTTTAATCAACGCAGTTATGCAATTGTGACCAGAACGAAAGCCTGACTGCATTGGAGTCAGCAAATATTTTAACTCAATGTACTGCTTAATTTGAGCACATATAATTAAATTCTACTCGTCAAACCCTTTCATTTGATGCCCATGTTAATGGTGTCACGTAGACATCTTATTAATTGCCAGCAAGATTTTATTGTTAATCAATTAATTAAATAATTAGACTACAACGAAATTAAAAATGCTTTAAAAACGCATTAAAATGGCACCCGGGTATCAAGAGCAACAATACATAATGCTAAAATACCTACTACTACTACCACACGGTAGTACCCACTGATAACCGAAGGAATCTATATAATTTTGACAGCTGTATATTATTGCCAATGCCGATATGATTACAAATATAATTCACCTGGATATGAAACGCTTTATCCCATCCAGGTTAAAGAGTATCAAACGCGTGGTGTGACTTGAGCTGTTAAGAAGCTATCAGGGTTAAAGAGGTCAATTTTCGGTCATTTAAGGCCAACCTAACTGAGGAAAACCGAAAGAAGTTAATCGTGTCAAATTCTCCTACGAACAAAAGTTGAGGCAAAAAATACTACAAAGTCCCTCCGGTAGTAAAAACGTTTGGACGGTTATGAAAAACGCCAAAAACTCGGCCTCTTCATCTGTTCCGACACTCATTTACAATGAAATTCCAGCTGTCAGCTCTTTTATTAAAGCTAATCTGTTTGATGCTCATTTTGCAGCTAGCTCAACGTTCCCAGATTGTGCATTATCTCCATACCCGTACTCGAGCGCTTTGCATATTCTATGGGAACAATTCATTTTCACACTCGTACAGTGGCAAAAGTTCTTCAAGATCTTCCACGCTAGCAAAACCACTGCGTAAGCTGCCCTTTTCGGAAAACCGCCAGTGTCAAAAAAGGCGAATCTTTTTCCCCATCCTCCTACCGACCAATTGCAAGGAAGTCCCTTCTTTCCAAGGTCATGGAAACGCTGGTAAATCGTAAGCATATGAAATATCTTGAATTGAGTTTGGTATCAAGCTCTCTTGTCGAAAATGCGTGCATCTGGAATCGATGATACCCTTCTTTAATGGATGACCTCCGGTCTGTCACTTCTAATCCAATCCATTCCTTTGCTGATGACAGTACCCTTAGCTTCGCATATTCGTTCTACGATTCACGTCCCTGATCTTCGGGCGTGGAGCCAGAACGGCAACGTATGTTAAGCTCATTAAATTCCGATCTTGACAGCATTCTTAAGTGGGGCAAAATTTAAAGCTTCCAAAACGCAATGCTTTCTTCTTTCATTAAAGCGAAACCCCAATACTCTGCCATTACCCATGGATGGCACTTGCATCGCCGAAACCGACAGACTTTCCATCCACGGGATGTGCGTTAACGACAAACTTCGTTGGAACGACCACATATTCGATGTCGCCAAGAACTCTGAGAAATGTCTAGGCTTTCTCAAGCGATGTAAGAAATATTTCACCCCTTCTGATCTGACTAGAATTTATAAGGCAAAGTTTGGGACTTGATTAGATATCTGGTCCGGAATTCAAAAATATGCCATAAAACTTTTTGGCGATAGAGATATCGCGAAGTCGCTTGACTTTCTTAGTCATCGCGCATCCTGCCTTTCGTCGTTATAGCGTTACTTCTACCGTAAGTGCTCGAACGAACTACATCGCATCAGTTAACTATTAAGCCTATATTCCGATGTACTGTGAAATATAAAGATTCCTTTCTTAACCGTACAATACGAATGTGGAATGCTCTACCCCGCTCTGTTTTTCCGACACATTACAGTTTACAGACATTTAAAACCAACGTGCATCGGTTTCTCCCTTTCTCTAGTCCTTCATTTCGCTTATGCCCGCACTGTGTCACTTCATTATAAGGGTATCCACCAAAATCCCTTTAGTGCACGTATATTATACATTTTTTTTTAAAAACTACTTAAGTGATTTTGACATTTATTGTTGTTTAATAATAACTTTGATGAAAATTGTAGTTTATTGAAAGAAAATACGAAATGTAGGTGGGTCTATTTAAGGTCACTACTATACTTCAACCTTGGAAGTAGCTGGTAGTCGACATTTGTGTCTCATTTATAGTAAGGCCCAATAAATGACCGAATGTATGTGTTCAAAATCAAACTCAGATGATCTGAAACGTAAAATAAAAAAAAATTCCTAGTGGGATTGTAGATACCTACCTTGATTATCCTTCCCAAAAATTGGAACATTCAGCAATCTGAATAAAGCAAATTTTCATATTCCCAGCAGCCATGTTTTAAGGAGGCGTCAATCACACAATCACTTCTCTCATCTCATCTCAACCCCAGCAAGGCGATCACAAAGATTCCATCAATTTGTTATCTCAACGAAACGTCGCAATGCAGCTATAGCCCATGACTGCGCTTCATGTGAAAGTCAGTATAGTACATTTCAAATTACCCCGTCGTGTCGGTCGTATGACATCAACTCCCCAGTTCCCGCAGTCTTTAAGGCGATACATTCAATCAACCCCTACAAACGCCACATTACAAGTACTTGATGCCTGTCACAGCGCAGCAGTCAAATATAGTATGAGCTCATTCGAACCAAACTGATGTGGATGCCTTAAAATATGACGAAACAATTTGTCGGGAGATAAAACTAATGCATATAAGAGGATGACGGTTCGTGATCTGCCACTGCGCACAGATGCCAGAGGCCAGCGCCATGTACAAAAGATACTATTTTTTTTTTTACCCTCGCATGCGGTTGCCCGAATATTGTCTGAACTTTGGCGCAATTAAAGCATATTAATTGCTTGTATTTTGATACACTGAGTGCTCCCGGGCACGTTTTCATCTTTAGCTATTGGTAGTCCGCATCGAATGGAATCTCCCCTTTTTCCATACGCAATCGTTGTCTTTCAATTTTAATTGATATGGCGAGATAGATGGAGCAATGAAGTCATTGAAATGGAGTCATTAGTGTCAGTGGCGAGTGGCGGGGGTGGGTAACGGTATGCATGAAATACTTACTCATTGGGAGATGTGTGTTGTCGGAGATTTGTTGGTGGATTTGCTGGAGGGAACACTCTCCTTTGAACTATGACTAAAGATTAAAGCTCAAAGGTGTTTATAATAACTGAGTAGCTATTCCGTTATGAGGAGAGCACCTAAATGCTCCATTTTTTGGGTTTGGGTGATTTAGAGAAAAATCAGAAATTGGTCTTTTGACTAGACTGATCCGCAATTTATAATTCGCAAAACCCACTTTTTGTAAATTCCTTTTTTGTTTTTTATAATTTGCATGTGTACGTCCGAAAATAGGCTTTATTGTGAACTAAAAAGAATTCCCTGCATCGCGAGTAATACGCTTGAAGTGTTGAAGGGGGGCTGGCTAATTCGTTCGAGCACTTACAATGGAAGTATCGATGAAACAACGACAGGCAGGAGATATTGCGACTATGACTAAGATCGACAAGCGAATAAAGTCCTCATAAATTCCAGAAGAGAAGGGGTGAAATATTTCCTGCATTGCTTGAGGAGGCTTAGACATTTGGCTGTGTCCTGCGCGACATCGAATATGTGGTCACTACAGCGAATTTAGTATTTATTCATTCAACTTAACATCATTTATGATGAAATTAATAAATAAATAAATATAATACATTTATTACAATTACCTTTCATGGATATTGGCCTTCGCTTCAATGACAGAAGATAGCATTGTGTTTCGGAAGCATTAAGTTCGTGTCTATTGGTTTTACCTCGTTCTCAGTGCTCAAAAATTTGGCATACTTCGAATTAAAAAAAAGTATGTCCATTCCAATGGACGAGGGGTTAAACTCGTATTGTTCAAAATAAACTTCTAAGCATTTCAAACAGACCACAAACGAGGAAAAAATTTATGTCATAACGATTGGCAATAAGACACTAGTGTCGATACCTGCTTGAGAAACTGCTCTCTCAGTTCAAAATTTACGTTCATTCCCATTTTTTTTTCCTTCTTAAAATTGAAATCGCTGCAGAAAATTTATAAAATTTTGAAAAACAACTAAAATAAAAAGCTAGGTATATGATAATGATAGCTAGGACTTAAATTTGTCACTGAATTATAAAATAAAATAAATGTTAGGCATACAAGGCCCATACGGGACCTAAAGCCTAGCTTCTCCACCAATTGTGAGTGCGAAGATATATTTTTGACACGAATGGAGGGGCCTACAGTTCTAAGCTTCTCATGATATTTTTTACTCTTGGCTATTTGTCAGACTTTCGCAAGAGGCGGAGCAGCGAATAAAAACTTGACTGTGATACGGTCGGGATTTGAACCTACGCTTAGTGGTCTAACGCACTTAACCACTAAGCCACTGTACCACACTGAATTAAGCTAAACGAAAAGTATCTAATTAGCATTTCGGAGCATTTGTCTCAAGGTCCAGTTAAAGGGGTGTCCAAGATACAAATATTCATATAATAATAACCAAGTCAATTTTCTGTCCTCTGCACGGCTTTTCTCTCTTCTTTTAGATCATGGCCTTAAAAGGTGCAGAAATATATTTTTTTTCTTAGTTCCAAGGTTGAAGCTACTAATAAGAACTTTTAGTTTACAGCGTCATCTAGACTGGAAAATGGATAACACAGAAAAAACAAAAGCTGTGTCATAAATCGAAGTTAAACATGCAATATAGAGCCATCTAGATCGGAGAAGATGACAGTTAATATATAATTCAATACCGCAACCGCAATTATAATAGAGTATCGAGGCTTAATAAAGGGTGATTTTATAGCTGGTTTGGTTTTGGCAACACTGGTTTTGACAGCTGTGTGTTTAGTACCTTGTGTCACTGTCAAACAGCTTCAGTTTGGTTTGCTATTTAACCATGGATCGTCTTACAAATGAACAACGCTTGCAAATTATTGAATTTTACTATAAAAATTCGTGCTCGGTTCGAAATGTTCATCGCGCGCTGCTTCCATTTTATGATCGGCATTCTCGACCTTCTGAGCAGTCTATTCGGAAGATTGTGACCAAATTTCGCACCAAATTTACTTTGTTGGACATTAAACCACCAACACGTTTACGTACTGTGCGTATTGAAGAAAATATTGCGGCCGTATCAGCTAGTGTGACAGAAGACCGCGAAATGTCGATTCGGCGCCGTTCCCAGCAGTTAGGCCTTTGTTACAGCACTACGTGGAAAATTTTGCGGAAGGATTTGGGCGTAAAGCCTTTTAAGATACAGCTGGTGCAAGAACTAAAGCCAGCCGACCTACCACAACGCCGAATTTTTGGTGAATGGGCTCTTGGAAAGCTGGCCGAGGATCCGCTTTTTTATCGAAAAATTGTGTTCAGCGATGAGGCTCATTTTTGGTTGAATGGGTACGTAAATAAGCAAAATTGCCGCATTTGGAGTGAAGATCAGCCAGAAGCATTGCAACAGCTACCAATGCATCCCGAAAAAGCCACTGTTTGGTGCGGTTTATGGGCCGGCGGCATTATTGGGCCATATTTCTTCAAAGATGATGCGAATCGCAGCGTTACTGTCAATGGTGAACGCTACCGAGCGATGATAACAAACTTTTTTTTTCCCGAAATGGAAGTTCTTGACTTGCATGATATGTGGTTTCAACAAGACGGTGCCACATGCCACACAGCACGCGAAACAATGGCGCAATTGCGAGGCGAGTTTGGTGAACAGTTAATTTCACGTTTTGGGCCGGTCAATTGGCCGCCTAGATCGTGCGATTTGACACCATTAGATTATTTTTTGTGGGGGTATGCCAAGGCTAATGTGTATAGGGACAAGCCCGCTTCGATTGACGCACTGGAAGCCAACATCCATGCATTCATTCGTGAGATACCGGCCGATATGTGTGAAAGAGTATGCCAAAATTGGACTCAGCGGATGGGCTACCTGAGACGCAGCCGCGGTCAACATTTGCATGAAATTATCTTTAAACATTAAATTGCAAGGTTCAAACTATCGATTCAAATAAATATTTCATTCATTTTTTCGAATTTTTTGTGTCTTTTTTTTTATAAAAGTTCTAAACCTCTTAAAAAATCACCCTTTATATAGCGAGAGTAAAGACGCCTCAAAAGCGGCACGACATTATTGATTTTCTTACACTAAAAAATAAACTGCGACATTGTGTAATAGGTTGGGGATCAGTTTGTCAAATTACTTTTGAACAATTAATGTGGAAGAGATTTGTGTTACATTGCAAGTAAATAGTTACAATATTCGAGAGTAAAATTAAGCCAAATTAGTAAGTAAAGTGTATGATATTCATCCCCAAAAATGGCAATAGGCCAATAGAACTACCAAAATCATATAGACCTATCAGTCTGACATCTTTTGTTCCTAAAATTACAAAAAAACTCATAGATGTTTATATCAGAAGCAAGTAAGATATAAAACGGATACGAGGTGATTGCCAGGGCAATCAGTGGTAAAGGCATTGAAGATTCTACGAACCAATGGATTAGAGTCATGTTGGAAAGTCGAATCATATCCTCCTCCTCAGGAGGAGTGTCAGTATCTGTGATGGCAGTTAAAGGCTGCCAATAAGGAGGGGTACTCTCAACACTCCTATGGTCACTAGTCATTGACAATCTGCTAGTCAGCCTAGATAGACTAGGCTAAGCGCCATTGGTTATGCTGATGACCTGGATATTATTATTAATGGTAAGCTTAATTTAACCATTACTAGTAGTAAGCACTAGCAAGAAGCATTACTTAGAATGGTGCGAACAGGAAGGACTTTCGATAAATTCTAGAGCCTTTCACTAGAAAGGCCAAGATTGGTCAATCTCCAATCCATTAGTATAAAATGCACCGTGATGAGTGAATGAATGAATGAAGCTAAATATCTTCGAATTACCCATGATAATTCTCATTGTAAAGTCCGCTACCGAACGCGTAACTAGAGCCATGTGGGCCAGTAGACGCTTGTATGGCAGGACTTGAATGACAGAATGATTTTCTGGCTGTATACAATGATGGTCAGACTCATCATATCCGTCGTCTGGTGGCCCAAAGCACTCGAAAGAACAACGGCAAATAAGCTGCAGAAGCTGCAACGTATTGCCTGCCTCAACAACCGCACTTGAGGCCATTGTTGGGCTTTCTCCCATACAGATCTTCATTAAGACGACAGCTGCCATAAGCGCTATAAAGCTGCAATTTAAATCAAATTTTAATCCGGTAGACCATGTGGGTCACCTGAAAATACTTCAAGAAATCCCTAGCCAAACGTTACAAAGTTAAACTCGGATGGGTCCCTGGTCACCAGGGTATTGCAGGCAACGAATCTGCAGATGAGCTGGCTAGAGCCGGATCAGAATCTGCGTTCTTTGGAGCAGAACCCTATTGCAGAGTTAATTGGTCTGCTGCTTTAGGCCTGATTAACGATTAGGAACAAAAAACTTCGTCTGAATCAGTGGGAAAGTGTCCCGGGCTTAAGACAATCCAAAAGTTTAATTAAGCCCTACTTCATTTGTATGGAGGTTTTTCCCATCAGCTTTTCCTCCAGTATTCATTATATAAAATTGAATTATATATTAGTTAAGAACAATATACATTTTCAGTAGTTCGATAATAATAACCATATCTCTGTAAATTGTGCAATAGTAGTTTGCTGAAAATAAAGATATCTATCTATCTATCTATTAAGCCCTACTTAAGGGCGATCCATTTCGAGGTTCCCTACTTTTTTAAAGAAAAAAACACAGAAAATTCAAATTTAATGGAGAATGTTTATTATCATTTGAAAGAACATTCTTTGGCATTTATTTTTTGAAGATTATGTCTATCAAATGTTGGCCGTTGCTACGTCGCAGATGGTCCATGCGTTGAGTCCAATTTTCGATCACTCGTTCGAGCATTTCGACTGGTAACTGGCGAATGACACGCGTGATGTTTTCCTCCAAGGCCTGAATCGAAGCGGGTTTGTCGGCATAAGCTTTTGACTTTACATATTCCCACAGGAAAAAGTCTAACGGTGTGATATCACACGATCTTGGTGGCCAATCGACCGGCCCAAAACGTGAAATTATGTGCTCACCGAAATGTTCTCTCAATAAGTCCATTGATTGATGCGATGTGTGGGAAGTGGCGCCGTCTTGCTGAAACCAAATGTCGCCGAGACCACGAGCTTCAATTTCAGGCATCAAATAGTCGGTTATCATGGCACGATAACGGTCGCCATTGACGGTTAAAGAAATATGGACCGATGATTCCACCGGCCCACAAACCACACCAAACCGTTGTTTTTTCTGGATGAAGTGGCAGTTCTTCAATCTCTTCAGGTTGCTCTTCGTCCCAAATGCGGCAATTTCGTTTGTTTACATACCGATTGAGCCAGAAATGGGCCTCATCGCTAAACAAAATTTGCCTCGTAAACGTCGGATCTATCTTCTTGGAACTTTTCAAGAGCCCATAGAGCGAAGCGATGTCGCTTGGGAAGGTCGAGCGGCTTCAGTTGTTGCACAAGCTGTATTTTGTACGCTTTCAATTTAAGATCTTGACGTAAAATGCTCCAAGTCGTTCCATACGTCAGTCCGAGTTGCTGCGAACGGCGCCGAATCGACTCTCTACGGTCTTCGTGAACACTCTCAGCTGCGGCCGCTATATTTTCTTCACAGCGTGCTGGACGTGGTCTATTCGGTCGAATATTATCCAATAATGAATGCTGGGTCTCAAAATGGGTGATGGTGTTGCGAATAGTACGCTCAGTAGGCCGATTATGTTGACCATAAGTTGAGCGAAGTGCACGAAACACATTCCTCACAGAACGTGAATTTTCATAATAAAGTTGAACAATTTGTAAACGTTGTTCACGCGTAAGTCTTTCCATTATGAAATGCCAAACAATACTAAACAAAAATAACATGACAGCATGACACGACTCACACGTGATCTGTCAAAAAAGGCTATTGAAAAAAGTATCTCTACTTGGATCACCCGTTACAAGGAAACTCTACTGTTAAGTAAGGAGAATATTAGGAAGCTGGTGGGCTTACTCACAGGCCATTACGGCCTCATCTTCATTTTAACAATATGAACTTGTGCCCAGAAACTGAACATATCCTCTGTGAGTGTCAGGCCCTTCATTGGTTAAGGCGAATGAATTCATTAATGTATGAACTCGTCCATAAAGAGTTCCATACATCAGCAGAATTCCGAAACTCTGCAACTAAGGACATTGTGGGTTTCGATAGTGAAGTCACTCGTCTCTTAAGCTAACTTTCCCTTGAGATACAATAGAATAACAAAAACAAAAGTAAAGGGTAGTTAGTTTAACTGTTAAATAGAATAACTTTTCTTGATTCAAAATACGAGTCAAATAGTAACAATATGTTCCTATGTGTTTTTATCGACGATTAGCATTCATTACAAAATTGTTGGTCTGAGTAATTTTCCCATTAATCAAAATTAATTTTTTTGTTCAATGAGAAAGAGGAACAAATGCAATGCAATGCCTTTGGTTTATTACGATCAAATTCGTAGGTCTCAACTGAGCTAACATCGATGTAAATCTATCGTGCAATACAAGAGATTTGCCATTTCCATCCGAGTATAATAAAGAAGCCGCTAATATTGAGCTGGATTATAAAATTAGTTTCCACTAAAACAGGCTAGACAGGACATTCAGCTAGTATTAATATACTTTAAACTATTCATCACCCATTTGTTTTCAACGTTTCTTTATTTACAAACTTTTTATATATACAAACATTTCATAAATCTATAAGTAGATACAAAAAAAAAAACAAAAAATATTCTCTCCTATTTTAAACATAAAAATCAATATAAGACTAAAGCCAATAAGCCTTTGGTGTTTCATAGGCATTTACATAATGCACGTTACCATCATGATCAGCAGGTATGTCATACTTCAATGCTCCATTGGAAGGGTATGGTGGCGGTGGTGGTGGTGCGGACGATACAATCCCGACTGCTCCATGCATGTGCATGGTCATGCCATCCATTGGCGACTTTTCCGAGTCGTTATAAACCCCAATTGGGTACTTTTTCCACTCCAGACCGCATTTGTTAGCTGCATCTGAACATGGATTATGCGATTGATTTGTAGATGCCGAGTCGACTTCCATCCGTTTCGACTTGTAACGTCGATTTTGAAACCAAATTTTCACCTGTGTGGCAGACAGATTCAATTTGTGGGCGATGACTTCACGTTCGGCACCGGTTAGATATTTCTGCTGACGAAATCGACGCTCCAATTCGAGAACTTGCGCCTGAGAGAATAGTACGCGAGGCTTTCGTTTTGCACGGGGTTTTCCATTTTTACGTAGCTCAGAGCGGGAAGAGGTCACTTGGGTGGTATCTTCTGTGAAAAGAAAGAATTGTTGAAAGAATTCTCTGCGTAGTGTTAAATTTGAACTTACTTTGGTGCGTTCCATCGGTGTCATCGGTATCCTCGAAATCACATATCGACTCCAAGTCCTTGACGTGCTGTGATGTTATACTCTCCTGTGGACTTACGATTTGTGTAGGTGCTGCTTCCTTCTCCGCACTGGGACACGACGATCGACTAGCACAAACGTCAACTTCCGCAGAGCTGTTCAGATCTAAGGTAGGCGAAGGTGTTACATACGAATCGGGCAATGGTTCCTGCTTCATAAAGCTGCCATCACTCAACTGCATATGACTGCTGTGCGGAGCTATATCCGCATAAGGATAACTGTATCCTTGTGGAGTACTCGGCGGGTAATACTGTGGAGTATATTGATATGCTTGCAGAGGTGGATGATGACTATGCGGATGTGGATGCGAATGCGAATGCGAATGCGTATGGTGATGACTTGGGTTGTATTCATAGCTTGAGTAGATGTGACTTGGTGCTATGTAGCCGTGTGGCACGATCGTTGGGTCTTGATATCGATCATAGTCCGGAAACATATTACTGGGATGGCTTGAGCTGCAAAAAGAAAAGAAAACACATGATTTGTTGGTTACTACAACACGTGTGGGTATGGAGAAGGACAAATTTCGCAACATAAATTTTCTGCTCGTCGTTATGGACATTCAAAATAGAAGCAGTGCGCACAGTAGGGGTCGCGTGACATCGTTTCATGCATCCTCACTTAAAAACGTAACGAATGTGAAGGATACGGAACAATGGGTATGCAATATGCCAACACATGTGTTGACCAGGATGTGAATTTGAGAGGATTGTCCTTTGAATTTCCGTTTTTGCCCTTTGGTGACACACTGATTCCATTTATGTCTTATATTTAACTATTGGGTTTTGTTTTGTTTTGCTTTTGGGTGAGCAATGTTTGTTTTTCGGTTGATTGCGGAATAGGGATGGAACGAAGATTTAAAAATGGATTAATGAGACCGACTCGGGTTAGACCCTTAACTTATGAATTAAGATGACAGTAGCTATGAGTTATTTTAATCTTAATGTTAATTCATTGACAGTTTAAATTTATCACGGAATTTTGGCGCGGAAAACGTATTAAGATGTACAGATGCTTCGCATGACAGCAGGAGTAACAAAGCTTAATCGAATTTGAAGTTCCAGAATCTGAGGAAGCCTTCACGTCCAAGAACCCATCTGGTATTGTCATGTTCAAAGGAGGGATCCTACGAACCCCGTCAAAAAGGCAATGGCAATCAACGTTCCCTCACAATCGCGTAAAAGAGGCAGGCCTAAGAACTCCTGGATCGCACAAATGCAATGATGAAGTGATTCAAAATCGGGAGGACTGCGTGGGCCAGTAGAAATGCAGTTCAATGGGAGGGTTATGATCCCTATAATCCTGATCGTAATCTCGTCGTTAAATGGAGAGAAGAAGAAGAATTGAGACTTCAGATACGAAAAATCTAAAATTGCCTTTAATTTTAAAGTCATGATTTAAGGAAAAATGGTCGGCTGTATAAATTTAGAGCTTCCAATGAATGCATTCGCTTTGATGGCTCTGCAGTCAGTAAAGATACTTAAAGGAATTCGTTTGATTCTATAAAGACTTTTGAAGTCTTTAAACTCACTGAAGATATTCAATTCGTTAACATCAGAGCCATACGAATTGTTAGATGCATTCGGTCTTTAGAATTTGAAAAAGAGTGTTGTGAATTCCAGTGACTTCACTGAATGCAAGGGAATCTAAAACGCCGTCGGTCTTAAGGACTTTAGCATTTTAAGTTGCAAAATCTTATGTTTCTAAATATGATTTTAAAATTAATGGCGATTTATTTTTGACCTTCATCTGATGTCTTAATAGTTGAGCTTAGTTTAAAACTCAAAAAAACTATTTAACTTTGTTAAAAGACTTAGAGCTTAGAGACTTAGAGGGCTTACTATCACAATCACACTACCGGTAATTGTAGATATTTCGTGATTTAAGATACTTTATAGGCTCTTGGTTTGAAAGAGATACAACTCGTGTATGGAAGTATGGATACTAACTCAGTAAATAGGAAATTCAGGAATTTTTTTTGCAATATTACTGCAACTTGAAGGGAGGAGTAAGTTTAGGATAAGCAGGAGTTGCTGGTAGCAAACCGACAAATAGACTAACGCTTGGTTCACAATGGACCAAGATACCGCAAGGATTCCTCCCTACTTGTTATACCCCTGACGCCAATGTTAGTGAGATCACTTAGATCTTCAAAGAAGAAGGCTTCGAGATAGAGCAGTAGCGCAGTCCACAAAGAAAAATCGAGTCAATGGAACTTTTAGGATCCACCCCGGTCAGATCTGTTCAATAGACTAGACAAAAATAATTGAGGGGACAAACCTCAAATAAACTTTGCAACTGTTTCAAGTAGCGATTGGAATACCTAAATCTCTTATATGAGAGAGGTTAAGTGGTTCGAAGTGTTTGTCGAAGTGATACATAGTGTTGTATGAAAAAAGAAAAAGATATTAAATTTATTTATAAGCGCGAAGCCTTTATCTGACGACAAATTGTGAAAAGTTCTCTCTCAAGGTCCAAATGGATTTCACAGAAGACATTTGTTTGTATTGGGAAAGAATGATCGACCATCGACTCGGTCAGATCATCTACATCATCGATTGAAATTATTTGGTCATGTCGAGCGTATGGACTTCAAATCACCAAGTTTTTAAGTCCACATCATAGTGCCAACTCTGCATAGGACGAAGATAAACAAGAGAAGCAACAAGCTAGCTATGAATCGAGTTGGCGGAAGAAATTTCTTCCCTAAAGCCAACTGTGCACTGCGAGCGACAGGAGTTAGTGTTGAAAAATGAAAAAAAAATGAAGAAATTTCTAAGCCCCAGCTTAGATGCAGATGCAAAACATTTAGCTGTAAAGGGTATAACCACTTAAGGATAAATTCGACGTCATAATGACGTCAGGGTGTCATCCGGATACAAGTTTGGAAAACCAGCTTAAGTCTGGTGAACCAGCGTTTAAGGAAAGAATACAGATGAGATAACTGCTGCATGAAGGTACTTGTTGACTTGGTAAATACTATTTTTGCGCGCGGATGCAATCACAATTTTTTATCTGACTCTAAAGCAGCTTCCAAAAGCTAAAATATGGAACACCAGTACATCAAATTTGTTTAAGCCTTACAAGCTGTCAATATAAAGGGTCCGCCATTTAACGTTTTTTTTTCAACTAGTGCTTATTTCGCGAACGGTAACACTTAGCTCATGTCTGATTTGACAGATAATTAGTATTATTTTGGTTGTGTATACGCTTGAACAACCATGGGAAATCTTGCGACATAGTGATATAGGGAAGATGCCGATTTTGCCAAAAAAAATCATCTTTTTAGATGAAGCTCATTTTGATCTTGGCGGGTATGTAAACAAGCAAAGCTGTCGCATTTGGGGCACAGAAAACCAGCACGCATACATTGAAAAGCCGATATACCCAAAACGAGTCACTGTTTGGTGCGGATTTTGGTCCAGAGCCATAATTGGGCCATTTTTCTTCGAAAATGAGCAAGGAGTGGCAGTTAGAGTCAATGGCGATCGTTATCCTTGAAGAGGAGGATATTGACAACATTTTATTTCAACAGAACTACGTGCCACCCAGCCGAAGCTACACTCGATGTTTTGCGCCCTGTTTTTGAAGATCGCATTATCAGACGCAGAGCTGATGTCGTTTGGCCACCGTGGAGCTGCGATTTGACACCGTTGGACTATTACTTGTAGGGTGCCGCAAAAGATAAGTGTTACGCCGACATGCCAGAGACAATTGACGCTTTAAAGGACAATATTCGTGAAGCCTTCGGGGAAATACAGCTGCACACAATCGATAAAGTGCTTAAGAATTCGACCGATCGTGTAGGCTACTGCAGGGCCAGCCGAGGCAGCCATTTGAATGAAATTATTTTTTTTATAATATTCCATTATTAACCGGAAGGATTGTACTTTAAAATAAAAAAAGAAATTTGAGAAAATATTCAGTAGTTTTTTTTTATAGCATTTTCAAAAAAAAAGTTATTTGGCGGAGCCTATATAATTTAGTGCCCTACAAGGTCCCAAACTAATTATCAAAAAATAGAATAAGTTACCTCTCCATATGACATCCAGGATACGACTCGTTTTGATTGACTAAATTCAGAATGTCCTTCACTGAGAATGGTGTTGTATTGCAGGAATCCGAATTAGTCAAACTCCCTGGACTCGGATGATTGTATTCGTAGTATGCCTGTTGAGATGACTGTTGTTGATGTTGTAGCATTGTTTATGTGTTTCTGTTTTTCAATTCAATTTTTTCGTAAATAAATTTCACTTAAAAACAATTATTTTTCACTTCAAAAAAAAAAAAAAAATCCCGCATTTTTCGCCACGACACTCTTGCAAAGGAATGCTTACACAATCCGTTCAATTTTTTAGCACTTTGCAACTTTTCTTACGTCTTTCATTTGTTAATGTTGATGCTTAACTGACCGACCCAACTGATGTGGAAAATTCAGTTTTCCATTTGAATAAAATTTCCTCATCATTCCGTTGAAATAAAATGAAATTTTGAACACACACGCATTACTCACTGCCACGCTCACACTCTCCTTTTGCGTTGAGTCAGTCACCCACGCAATCATCTCATCATCATCATCATCCCTTATATTTTTAGAATCATCCATAGCCAGACATATGGAACCATTGTTGGCGCGACGAGTTCCGCCTTTAAAAATGGCAGAATGAAGAACCAATTGGATTCGTTCTCTTCGGTTCCACAATGTTCCTGGTTTGATGGTGATGGTGGTGGAATGCAGTGCATCGAAATATCTATACGAAAAGAAAAGTCTATATTTGTCGTTGGCAAATATTTATAGGTACTTTTTTTTTTTTGTGCAGTTGTTTTCGTTTTAACGAGAAAATTTTATCGATTTTTGCACAAACTTGGTGTAATTGTCAATTGATGGGTTTTATGGTACTTAGATACCAATTCAGCGGACCGAGCCACTTGTAGTGCTTGGGAGAGCTCTTCACTGCGATTTGTGTGGAATTATCACTCTTCAAGTAGCCAACACACAATTGAGTGAATTGAAGTGTTTTAGAGAGCTAAAAAGAGGTAAACAAAGCGTATGCTACGCATACTTGAAGAAGAGCTAAAGTAAGAATACCTACAGGTGATTGAAGTGACATATTTAATAAATTTTTTTAGTTTTAGACGTCAGAGGACATCTTCATTATTAATTGATGTAAGTATCTTAGCTTAAGTATCTACAATATCGGTCTTATATTTAAACTTCAAATAGGAGCAAATTAACTCAAAATAGCTTTAAAGAGTGAAAGAGGCTTACCGCCTCATTCAATTCATCTCTCCGTTTAAAGACGAGACTATGATCAGGATTACTGGGATCGTAACCCTCCCACTTCACTGCATTCCTACTGATCCGCCTGTGGGGTTCGCCGGTTCGACCTCAAAAAATATCTGCAGGCATCCCGATTTTGGATCACTTCATCATTAAGGCCAATCAAATGCTGGTGTTTCTGCATCTGATCCAGGAGTTTTTAGGCCTGCCTCTTTTACGCGATCGTAAGGGAACGTTGATTGCCATTGCCTTTTTGACGGCATTCGTAGGATTAATTCTTTGAACATGACAATACCAACTGAGTCGGTCGTGCTCCAATGGGTTCTTGGTTCTTTGACGTGAAGGCTTCCGCGGATTCTGGAACTTCTAATTCGATCAAGCTTTGTTACTTCTGCTGTCAAGCGAAGCATCTTCATCTCAGCTGCTGTAAACTTGCCCTCATACTTTTTGTGCATTGTCCAGCATTGTGAACGTATCTGCGCGCCGGATGCACAACTGCGGTGTAGAGCCTTCCTTTCAGCTTAGGGGACATTTTTCGGTCACAGAAGATGGCAGAGTTATCCTGCCACTTTATCCACCCTACGCTTACACGATGATTGATGTCGTCATCAACGGTTGCTTCGCTTTTGATCATTGAACCAAGATATTTGAACTTTTTATACTTGGGAACCACCACCCCATTCAAATAAATGTCTGGAATGGGTTGACTTGGGTCAGATACTCTGTCTTTTTTTGACTAAAGCATCTTCCCAAACATCAAGTCCTCGTTGCAGGGAAGTCTTATCATTACTTATGATGGCTCCGTCGTCAGCAAAGAATAACTGATGCACTTTAGGGTCCGTCACTTTTCCCTCAAGCAGATAATATAGGACCGTAATAAAGAGCAAAGGACTTAAGACAGCACTTCCCTGGTGAACACTGATTTTTATTGGAAATTCATCGGTGACTCCTGCAGGACATCTGACTTTTGTACATGTGTACATGATCCATATGTAGGTTTCAGGAACTCCTTGTTGTCTTAGCGCTACCCATATCAGATCTTTTTGTTGTCTATCGAATGCTTTTTCAAAATCAACCAGTATCATATGCAAATCCTTTAAGGAATCACTATACTTTTCCATTATGATCCTTATACTTTGGATACAGCGATATACAGACGATATCGACAGAAAAATAGATGAAGCTGTCTTGAAGGCCAAGTTTGCTGTCAACAAACAATCAAACCACAGCATAGAACAAGATGTGACTGTTGATAGCAGCAACTTCTAGGTGGTTAGGGTATCCATTTATCGCGGGGTAAACATCAACTCAAGGATTGATAATTTAGTGCACGACGCAAATGGGTTCAAAACTCCTGTCTTTGAAGGACAAAATTCATGCTCTTCTTTATCCTGACATTTCCGCTATATAAGACGCTGAGTGCACGACGAAAAGCAGGAAAGGAGAATAAAAATTGAGGTCAATTGACCTCCGTCTTCGACGGATAGTTGGTCCGATGTGCGAAGAGGGAGGGTGGAGCTCTACCGCGAACTCTATGAGCTGTATCAAGATGTGGAAGTAGTCCAAGGAGCCAAAACTCGTTGGCGACCGAATAAACAATAGTCCTGTCGAGATGATCTATAATCCCATCTCCCAGGTTCGAGACGACAAATGAAGCTCCGTGGAAAAGATCTCGGATGCTCCCCTAAATTAAGTAGAGTGGCATGTCTGAATTTTGAAATTCTGTCCTTTGAGGTAAGAGTGCACAGCGGGTAAGAGTTGGCAGTGGCATTTTCTCCATCTGCGTCTGTTAACATAAGGTCCAAAAAAGTGGGTCCGCCAATGCCGTTAGTTAGTCTATCTGTCTGTCTGTCCAGGCGCCGTATGACGAAACGGTTCAACGGATTTGCATTAAAGTTCGTATATAAGATTTTTGGAGTTACATTTCGCGGCGTTTATTTTTAATTTTTTGTCTTAGGGTTTGAAATAATAGTATCTGCCATATTTTAGTTTCAAGGATTTTGGTCTTTTTTTTATATCAAGAACTAATAAAGGGAATTCTCAAAAACTTTACGACTTTTTTTAAAATCTTAAGTTGAAAAAATCTGCGTACTTCGATTTTTGAAATAATTTTTTTAATGTTAAATTTAAATGAAATTGGTTTTCTTAAAAACGGCTCCAACGATTTTGAACAATTTCCGTATTTTGAACAGTTGTGTTAAATGTTTTCAATGTGCAAAATTACATTAAAATCGTTAAACCTAAAGAAGTGGTTTAAATAAATTTGGTTTGCGATCAAATGTTATCGAGAAAGGTTCGTCTGACGCAGTCGTGCACTTTATTTCTTTTGTTTACCTTCAAAAGATCTTAAAAATGATTTGATTAATATTTTGAAATGTAACTTTAGTTATTTAAAATTTTAAAAATTGTTTTATTGAAATTACCAAAACATACACTTTGGATTTTTTTCTTTTTGTTGTTGTTTGCGGAAGAATCAAAGTCTACATGAATGTGAATTAAAAGTTTTAATAAAAATGCCTGCGCACACTTACCCACATTTTGTAGTAAGAATGCACTGTTTTTTTTTATAAAAACGTGCGAAATATAAAAAAAATCACTATTTTGCTACCATCCAAATAATTTCAACTTTTTTTAAATCTATATAGTAACTTTTTCAGAATTTGAGCTCAAATTCCAAAATGCGTAATGATACCCTTATAATGAAGTAACACAGTACCGGCATTAGGGAAGTGAAGGAAAAGAATAAAGGAGATACCGATGCACGTTGGTTTTAAATGTCTGTAAACTATAATGCGTAGGAAAAACAGAGCGGGGTAGAGCATTCCACATTCGTATTGTACGGTTAAAAAAGGAATCTTTATATTTCACGTCCGAAAACAGGCTTAAGGGTAAACTGATGTGCATTCCTAGCATGGCGAGTATTGTGGTTGAATTGCTGTAAGGATAGAATGCAACTGCCTATTTCATTTGAGCACTTGTGGTGGAAGTATCGATAAAACAATGACATTCAGGAGACATCATGACGATGACTAAGAGAGTCAAATGATTTCGTGATGTCTCGATCGCCAATATATTTTACCGCACGTTTTTGAATACTGTCAAGTAGCTCCAAACACGTCAGTGGTGCACCAGACCAGATATGAGTTGTACTCAAGTTTTGGGTGAATAAACGCCTTATAGATTCTAGCCAGATCAGAAGGGGAAGCCTAAACATTTCGCAGCGTTCTTGGTGACTTCGAATATGTGGTCATTCCAACGAAGTTTGTCGTTAACGCACATACCGAGGATGGAAAGTTTTTCGGTTTCAGCGATGCAAGTGCCATTCATGGATAATGGCAGAGAATTAGGGGTTCGCTTTAATGACAGCAGACAGCATTGCGTTTTGGAAGCATTAAATTCCACTCTGTTGGTTTTACCCCATTTAAGTATGCTGTCAAGATCGGAATTCAATGAGCTTAACATACGTTGCCGTTCCAGTTCAACGCCCGATAAAAATTGATAAAAATGAGAAAGAGAGTCGGAGACAAAACAGAGCCTTGAGGGACACCAGCATTTATTTGGTAAGTTGCAGACTTGAAACCGTCCAAAACAACTTGTATTGAACGGTCATTCTAATCCATTGAAGAAGGGTAACATCGATCCCAAATGCACGCATTTTCGACAAGAGAGCTTGATGCCAAATTCTGCCAAATGCCTTTGAAATATCAAGCGCAACGACTTAACTTTCACCACCACGGTGAATAGATTGGTTCCACTTTTCGGTTAGATTTGTTTTGATGAATTTTCTTAGCGTTCTTTGTGCAATCTTATATTCGCTTACTAAAAAAAAACACAGCTAATATAGGCTCTACAATAGAAATTATGAAAAATATTTTGCTCTGTCGTGTCCCTATGATCTCAATCTAGAGGTCTAGATAAGACAATGTCACATTAAATCTCCATCGTCCAAAGAAGACAGCTGTGGAGCAACTTAAGCATCTCGTATGAATGACATACCCATAGCAGAAAAGATCCTGGGACTTTATTCGTGTACAGCATCTGAAAGCGATGGTTGCCCCACAGCGTCCAATTTCTGTTATCAGCATAAGGCTGGCCACTTCTAAAATGGCAGGGCGCACAAATTTTCTATTAGCCAAAGTCTTTTTTAGACCGACTCGAAAACTGCGCTGTCCTGACTGAAAGTAGACCCTCGAAAATTCCAGCAATATGTTATGTTTCGCGTGGGGAAAGTTCTGGTATCAACTCATATTTCCGAATGGAGATGGATTTCAACGAAACTAAACATAACCGACTAAGCCACCAAATGGAATTCCGAGGCCGATTATCACAACTTCTTGATGACATCAGATGTGGAAAGGCCACAAACGTTATTAGCAATCACGAACTTAGATGTCCGCAAATGGACACTTATTTACAGTTCTTTATTCTATTTATAGATATGAAGATAAAAAAACAGCCGTTTATTAACATCCCTGGTCATCATCTTGAAGAAAAATCAAACTCAGAAAACTCCTAGTAAGTTGCCGAGAAGCAGACCTTTAGTGAAACTATCAGTATTTATGGACGAGCGATTCCTAGAATATGCATGGTCGAACCCTTTTTTTACGGGTATGTTGACCAAGACAGTAAGACACCTATAATTCTTCCAAAACATCACCGTATTACATTTCTGATTATCGATTCGTATCGTCGCAAGTTCCATCATTGTAATCATGAGACTACACTTAACGACTACACTAATCTTCGATCAATTCTTAAGGCCGTTCGGAGATACTGTCAACTATATAAGATCAAAAGTGCCCATCCTGTCGTTCCAGAAATGGCTAATTTACCTGTTGCATGGTTGTGAGATCAGTCAAGCCAGTTTTTTACAACATCCTCCCGTCAAAGAAAGTCGGTGAAGAAACTCTACGAAGCGCGCTTACAGAAGTCGAGAGCATCAATTTTAGGTCTCTTACATTTTTTTTAGGGAAACAGCACTACCGTCTTGGAGCCTCAAATGAAGGCAAACCGCCCTGCGATCTCAAAGTAATGGACCTCAGAAAAAAGTGGAAGCACTCGCAGATGTTAGATGATCTATTCTGGAAAAAATGGGTGAAAGCCTATTTGCCTAACATCAACAGACGATAGAAATGGTTCGTAAAGTTGAAGCCAATTGAAAAGGTCGATAATAGTCGACGAATACCGTGTTCGGTGATCGACACTGTGGTGGCCATCAGTGGATAGATGAGAAGAGCGACTGTACAAACCACAGGATGAGTTTTCAAACGGCCTGCTGCTAAGCTCCCTGTTCTAGATGTAGGATCGAGTTTCGGCAAAGGGAGATGACTTTAGACCTCCTTACTGGGGGAAGTATGTTGTCGCCCCCTTTACATACATTAAGCGACATCTGAGCCATTTTGTCCGCGAGCAAAATATGCCGCCCATATCGACGTTGTGTAAAACAAAAGAAACCATATGCAGATCAGACCGTCCTTGACTCTTTCTTTTCACTTTTCATTTTGGTTTGTTAAGACGTTAAAACGAGGATTTTAAATAAAACTTTTTTTTTTTAAGCTCTTTAGCTATTAAGGATGAGTTTTCTTCTTTGTACCGTTTGAAGACTGCAGGTTACAGGCGCGGTAACAGCTCTAATAAATAAAGAGAAAGAAGGATGATGGAGAGCTTTAACATTTGGAAAAAGGCTTATGTCGCGAAATGTTAACAAATTTGCAAGTGCATTTTAAGAACTTGGCAGCAAGTAAAAAGAAAACAAAACTGTGTATCTACATATGTATATCTGAATTTTTTTTAATAAAAATTGCATTTACAAATCAATTAAAGTTTGGCCATTTGATTTTGTGTTTGTTCTAATTAATTTGATTAATTTTTTGTTTTCCTATAAAAATTAAAGTAAAAATCACCCCCATGTGTTTTTTGAATGTCCCTTATATAGATAGATGAGTTTCTTACAATCCGTGACTCCAACAATTATTCGTTAAATTATTTTAACATCATATATCCTTTTTGTATGGATCACGTCCGGATATCACAGTACAAATATTAGATCTTTTATAATAGGATTTATGGAATTTAATGAATGGTATTGTAGGTGGGTATATCGTATTCCCATTCAAGTTATCAGCCTTAAAAGTGGAAATTTCTGACTCTTAGGGATATATCTGTAGAGATACTCAATATATTTTGTAGACCTAATTTAATAGAACTTAAAATGTTAATAGCGTCCTGTTGATTTTTAAAGCCTAGAAAGAAGTTATGACGCCTTAAGTAAAAATTAAAATACTACATACATTTTTCAGGTTTCCACTTAAAATGCATTTTCATCCAAACATTTACTTTCCCTACACAAATTTTGTGTGTTTTTTTTTAAAAAAATATAGTTTTACTGTTAAAACATTCCAAAACTTTCAATTCATTTTAAATGCAGCTAAAATTGTCCTTTTGGGTGCAGTGGCTGGCTACATGAATTTTGGCCCCAATGGCCCCAAACTAAAAATGAAAAATGGGCCCAAAAATTTATATGGGAAACAACAACACGAAAATTTCTGTGATTTGCGGCCATATTGCATTTTTCTGTTTGGGGCCAAAATTGATTATGCAAAATGGCTTACCCAACCTCATACTTCTAATCTAAGAGTGAAACCAAGCGGGGGGTTGCATATTCCATTCGACTATTCCTTATAATTTAAATAACTTTCATTGGGAAAAGTGGTATTTTTTCCCAAAGATTGGGCTTATTTTTCATAATGAAGTTTGGCCCCAAACTAAAAAATGCAACATGGCCCCAAATGACAGAAATTTTCGTGTTGTTGTTTCCCATAAAAAATTTTGGGAACAAAATTCATGTAGCCGCAGTGGCTTAATGGTTAAGTGCGTTGGACAACTAAGAGAGGGTTCGCTGGTTTAAATCCCGCCCGTACCACCTTAAAGTTTTTATTCACTGTCTCACATCTAGCGAAAGTCTGACAAACATTCAAGAGCCGGTTGGAAACATAAATTTTACGTCCATCCATTCGTGTCCAACAAAATATATCTTCGCACACACAACGGTTGGAGAAGCTATGCTTTAGTTTGTTTATGGGCCTTTGGTGCCTAATATTTATTTATAAAGTAGATAGTGCTATATAAATCGACAGCCAGGCCCAGATGGAGGCAATGAAGTCAACAAACATCAATTCTGATATAGTCAGGAACTGGGTGCCAAGGCACTGTGATATTGAAGGCAATGGGCAGTCGGATGAGCTTGCATGGGAAGGCTGCTCAATAGTGGTGAGGTTGCTGACATAAAGCCTACCCTCTGCATAATAGAGGGTTCTATTGAGGATATAACCCTAAGGACTACCAACCTAAGGTGGTCATGTCTTGGGGTCACTCGGTGACAGAAAGCTCTTTGGCCACTTCTTGACTGTAAGAGTTTCAGGAAGTTTATAAAATTTAGCAGGGATAGGGTAAGAATGTTGACAGGGCATTACTTCATTCGAAAACATACAAAGAGACTCGGACTGTCAGATACAGACATCTACAGATTCAGTGGTGATCTGCAGGCTGTTAAGGATATACTGCACATACTGTGTGAATGCGAGGAAATCTCACGTCGTCGTAGAAAATCCTTAAAGAGAAGCTTTGGAGGAAATTGACGGTTCAAACTTCAAAGGCCTTCTTGGCTTTCAATTCAATTTCAATTTCAATTTTATTTTAACTACAGGTTTGTACAGTAAGATTTTTATCTTTTATAGTACTTAGTACTTCACAATTAGTTGAAAAATTTCAAAAGTAACCTTCAAACTAATAAAACAATAAATTTAAAAAGGAGGATAAATGATAGGCAATAAAATAACGATAAAGGATGAATAGATAAGGAATTAATGGATGCTAAAATCGAGGAGAAATGGTGAAGGACTGCACTTTTAAATCTAGTACTGCTACGGATGGTTTTGATTCTCAAAGGAAGAGAGTTCCATAACTTGACAGCATGAACAAAAAACAAACGAGACGAATTCAAATAGCGATAGTGAGGTAAGTTAATCTTAAAGGTCCTTTCAGAGCTAGAAAAGTTAAGTCTGTTAAATAGATTAAACTGTTATAATTTTATGTAAGAATCTACATATTGTTGGAGGAGCAACCAAGGAGGCTTCTGGAATATTGAGAGATATGATCGTATCTACAAATGCCATATATATAACGCACTGCGTCATAACGTCCGCTGAGATAAGGAGTCAAGGGAGCAATAGACTACTTAAGCGTACGTTATAATTGGCAGCACCAAAGTAAGTAAATATTAGCCTCCGCCGCGTCTCAGTGGGGGTAAAGCTAGCGCTTAGCCAAAGTTTACGAAGACATCCGTAGATTCGACCAATCACCGTGTTAGTGTGATTATACCCGGATAAATTACGATAGATCACGTAACCCAGACTAGCGACATTCTCCGCGGATTTAGGTTTAATGTTAGATAGAAATAAATCCGATAACATGTTGACGTCAAAGGATTTATTAGAGATCGCAATAAGCTGCGACTTAGCTGGGTTCAGTGAGAGGCCATTAACCTGAGACCAACAGTGGATCACTTTAAGATCTTCATTGATCAGAGAAGCAAGTTTAGTAACGACATAACGAAGCTGAACGTCATCAGCATAGAGATGCAGAGCTCAATGTTTACATACAGACAGGCAGATCATTAATAAATAGACAAAACAAAATCGGCCCTAAAATCGATCCCTGAGGAACACCTTGATTCGCAGGTTTAAGATCAGCAAGTTTTTCATCTGCAAAAATACGTTGCAATCTCCCCGAGAGAAAGCTATAAACAAGTTTTAGGGCTCTGTCACTAAAACCAAACAGATTCTTCAGGCCTTCGAGAAGGCAAGCAGACACAAAATGGTGACGTATCCCTTATCATAATCTTGTCTTATTTCATCATTGAGATGTTGACCATTGCTGTCGAGCAACTGTGATTAGCCCGAAAGCCAGATTGGTGTGGGCTTTTGTAGGGTAATTGGTTGCTTCAGAAGGGAATGTGTTTAGGTTTTTCGTCTACTGTTTTGCTTACAAATTCAGCCAGTTCCCCTTGGATTGCGAGGCCCCAATAACAAATTTCCAACATTGGAGGTAGGGACTTATTTCACATGAAATAAACGCCCAAAATTGGGGCTCTTGACGCACACCCCTATCTTAACCTAACCTAACCTTTCCCCAATCTGGTGCCAATCCCAGTGGGATGGGTGCCACCGTGTCGGACGAGCTTTTACCTTTGCCGATGTTATCACCACAAAAGTTGAGTTTTGATCTCAATATATGCCCAAAATTGATAATTAAAACATATACTGAACTGCTTTGGTTCTGATCTTAATACCTTATTCAAAGGATTTAAAGAGCAAACCTTTCAGGACACCAATAAATTAGTGACATGAACAACATCCTTCCATAACAACTATGTATATGTATCTACCTACTTACTTAAATAATATTTCTCAAAGATGCCGCACAAGTACTTACCTATCTATATGTGCAAGATGAAATGCACATGCGCTTCGCTTGCTATTAGCCGCCAAATGCATTTTTCAACATTTCTCCTGTATACTGTGTATATCCACTTCAGAAAACAGTTCCCATAAATTCATTAGCTAAATGCATAATTCAGACAAACTGCTATTAACCGGGAAACCGCGCGCAGTCACAACCTGAGCACCAGTGAGTCGTCTTAGTATTGAAAGGGGGAAAACCAAATAGTATCTATGTAGATACAAAAACGAATACAAAAATTATTAAAAAAAATCTTCAATGTCTTCTTTGAGATAACAGTATCGCAGACACATGGCCTTTTAATTCTACTTCTGTTCAACTCTCAGATCGAAGAAAATTTTCTTAAAAAAGAAGTGGGTGGCAAGGGCGATCGAGCAATGGGATCATCGTCAGTCTAACAAATTGTATATCCCGTCCGCGTCCGCAGGCATAGGGGATCGATTAATTACGCGATATCTTCGACTAATTGATCGTTATTTTTAAAGATGCACACCCAAGGCTGCTTCTGTTTTCTGTTCTTGAAACGTACGACGAGTTCCGTGAAAGAGGAGTCAAACGTCATTCGCATGCTGCCATGCACGATGATGAATGTTCGCAAATAAAATGTTATTGGGGAAAACAAAAATATGCTCATATTTTATTATTTCCGATACATTTTTTTTTTTGTTTTTTTTGTTCGTTCAATTCAATATGATGCTCGCACATTGGAATGATCTCATGTGTGATGATGTCTTTCCTGGTTAACATATGGATTTTGCTTGATATTGTGTACATGTGATGACCACCTACAGTGGTGAGTCAATGGCGCCCGACTTTTCTGTCCGAAAGGAATTTTGCCATTTTCGAAAACAATAGTGATTCGTGCCTCTAATATGCGTAAGAGACGAGTACAACTACAACAACAACTGAGGAGGAAACAATTGTCAAAGTGAATGTGAATCTTTGTTTTGTTTGTTTTTTTGACAATGGCATGAAAGTTGTCTAGTCTTTCGAAGAGTCATCGGCGACATTGTGCAGCTCTGAATGGAATAGAAAATTAGTTACATATGGCAACCATTAGAACATTGAATTCGATTGGAAATGGGTGTTAGTAACATTGAAACGTATTAGTTTTAATTGAATATTTTCACAATCAACTAACCTTCAAATTTACTGGTGCTCATTTCTTTGAACGCAACACTAAAGTTTCGATACCTATGGAAATGGTATTTCAGGCAAAAATCCATACTTTTGAGATCTGTGCAAATTTAATTTATCGAAAGGGAATTAAAAGTGAAAGACTGCATGTCGTCAATTATTAGAAAAGCAACAGCATTCCTGTAACTAAAAAAATAGTTGATGAAAGATATTTCAGCTTTGGTTAAGAAATAAAGTACACGACTGCGTCATACGAAACTTTCTCGGTACATAAGATGCGTTTTTGAATCGCAAAATGAATCGAAAGTTATTGATGAGAAATTTATTTAAATCCCGTTTTAGGTTTTAAAAAATTTGATTTCAAAATACAACGAAGTTGTTTTTAATCCTTAAATCCACTTCCTATAACAAGTGCGAGCCTCAACAAAGAACCCTTTATATTTAGTACAAGCATGAAGTGCACCATGCGCGATGGGCATGAATTACAAAGTAAACACGAAAACGACTCTCATCTCATCCCGACTCAATCTCACACGGACATTGGATAGATTCAATTTCGCTGCCAATCAATCATGCGTTAAATTTTCAGGAAGAAAGTGTCAGCATAGGCTTTCGGCATCAGTTACAGATTCAACCGTTTCTATGCACAGAGAAAACAAACCGCCTCACCGTCCTGTCCTCTTGTCCGCCTCAGTTCTCGTCGACCGTTCTCAAATTTCACATGCATACCTACTATCTCTATAGCGATTTGTGTTTGCGTAAAATTCCCGTATCCTTTGAATAGATTTTTTCCGTTCTAATTTCGTTAAAATATAAAATATATCCTTACTCATTGCGGACAACAAAAACAAACACACTCACACAGAGGGTTGCGTCGCGAACTAAACATAGAAATTAATAATTTAGTCGGTGACATTCAGCACAAAAATGTCTAGACGCCAGACTAGGAGCCAATTATCCTGGAGCGTACCACACAGCATTATCCTTGTTTATCATATCATTACGTTCGACTGAATGCGGCTAACGCAGGTTTCACTTGCGCACTTGCTGCAGATTTTGTTTATTTGACTTGGGAACCAATCTCAAGTGGTGGAATGGAAATGTTTCACAACCTATATTTGTCAATTTGAAATATCGCGCGTTGTATGACATTCTTGTGGCCGCTGTCAACGTTGCATGTTGCACCATTGATTTCATCACAGAGAGAGGGTGTGCGGTTAAATAATGTATTTGTTTTTCTCTCTCTCTCTCTCTCTTTATCGGTGAAATCGAGTGAAATATTAAATAAACAAATGAAAGGGATCAGCTGCACTGTGTAGAGAGCTATTTAGGCTAACAAATTTCCCTAAAGGAGAAGAAAAATTAGTGAAAGGATTTTATGATGGAATCTCAAGTGGACGGTGATTGAGCGGTTACACTAAAGGAATTTTACTGCACAAAGTGATGGGCCAATTAATTTATTGCTTTTTGTTGGTCAATTATTATGGAAATTTATGGGTACTTTTATTTTGTGAAGGATCAAGGGATTTAGCCTTTAGTTGTGTTACAAAAAGTATACTTCGTTAGTTGTAATACGATTTGAGTTAAGAGAAAATGAGTAAGAAACTTGACTTATGATCAAAACAAAAATATAGAAATGATAAACAAACTCAAATTTGTAACGTAACAGTGCAAAGCACATAAAATGCAGAACTTTATTGTCAGCAAATAAAACCCCAATGATTGTTTGGGGGTAAGTAAAATCTCGGTTATCCACATTGGCAGTTCCGAGTAAACAAAGATTAGACAAAGGATTTAGACAAGGCGATGCGCTGTCATGTAACTTCTTCAACATCATACTTGAGAGAATTGTGCGAAACTCGTAAGCCAACGCAAGGGGCACAATTTTTCAAAAGTCTGTGCAACTACTTGCTTACGCCGACGACATCGACATCATTGGCAGAACACAGCGGTCTGTCACTGGTGCGTTTGCAAGTATCAGTACAGAGGCGGCAAAAATGGGCTTAGAAGTGAATGAGGGCAAAACGAAATATATGCTGTCAACAAGAAGGGACACACAACATTGACGAATCGAACAGAACGTCGCGATAGACAGCTACAACTTTGAGGTAGTTCGGGACTTTATCTACCTCGGCTCCGCTATTAACTCTGACAATGATATATCGTCAGAAATCAAGCGAAGAATTACACTTGCCAACCGCTGTTACTTTGGCTTAAGGAGGCAATTGATTAGTAAGGCCTTGTCGAGAAACACCAACGAGACTCTATATAAGACCCTCATCATTCCAGTCCTGCTGTATGGCGCAGAAGCATGGACGTTATCAAAGGCGGATGAAGATCTCCTTGGTCGTTTCGAACGCAAAATTCTTCGAGTGATTTTCGGTCCCGTTTGCGTTGATGGGCTTTGGAGGAGGAGATTTAACAGCGAACTCTACGAGCTGTACAGCGACATCGACCTGGTCAGAAAAATACGGATTAGTCGTCTAAGATGGCTGGGACATGTAGAGCAAATGGACACCAACGCTTCGGCCCGAAGAGTCTTTGAATCCAACCCGGAGGGACAACGCAGTAGAGGAAGACCTCGCCTAAGGTGGCGCGCGCAAGTGGAAGGGGACCTCAACCAACTTGGAGTGCGCAACTGGAGGCAGTTAGCCAAAGATCGTGCTAACTGGAGAGGCGTATTGGTTGAGGCCCAGGTCCACCCCGGACTGTAGCGCCACCTAAGTAAGTAAGTAAGTTCCGAGTAAACCACCTTTTTGCTGTCGATTTGCAGGTAAATATGGACCATTCGGGTACCACCACCTTTTCTATCAACACATCATTGCAATCAAGGAGAAAGCTCTCTAAATTTATACCCATGCTCCTTAAACTTACCTCAGTTGACCTTAACCCGCGGCGAAAACGTATTTGAAAGTTATTTGTGTTTTTTTCTTAAATCTGATCAATAGACTCAATTTTTTTAAAACTCTATAATAGACCTAGCCTGCCGATCTTCTCTTAGAGATTTACATTTCCAGCAGTTCAACATTTACTTATGCTGGGTATCGGGACTAAACTGCCATTCCTGGAAACTACAGGTCCGATGAACTCGCAAAACATGGAATCTAACCTGATTAAGTTCCCGCATGCATTCCAATTTCAATCGCAGACGAGTAACCAATGGCGCTCTCGCCCTCCTTTTTTTATTTGCTTGAAAAAGGCGTAGAACCGTTTCTGTATAAGTTTTTATATGCAAATTAAATTGAGCCAGCTCACGCATACAATTGCAGTACAGCGCCATGGAAACCGTTTTGGAAAAAATGTCATTTAGGCATCAGTAATGTCAAACGGGGCTTCAAAATTCAACGGTCAACAGCAACAGCACCCTCTGTGGTTTACACGTATTCACATTTCACAGATACAAAATTCTACAGCCATTATTAAGAATTGTTGCGGTTTTAATGGGACAGGGGCACAGATGAGTAATTATACAGATAGTCGACTCAGCATACCTCTGTCCCTTTAAACCCGCAAAAAATTTTTAAAAATGGAGAAAAAATCCTCTCTCAAATGTTCTATCTGTGAATACGTGTGAGCCAGCCAAAAAAAGTATGGAGGGATTGATGTGTCAAAAATATGTCATTAGCGCGGGCAGTTTTGCAAGAATTCCAAATGGCAACAAAAACCAGCTGATTATAGCGGAAGTGTTGGTGAAGTGCTGCGAAGTATTGAGTTAACGTAGTTCAAGCTTAATTGATATTTTAATGTTTATAAAAAAAAAATAGTTAGGTATATAATAAATAATGAAGTTGTTGCAATTAAATGCGAATATTTTTTTGTTTATAAGAAATAGTTCTCAATTTTCTATCTGCCTTAAAACAACCCAAGTATTGTTATATTTTTCCCATTATGGTTATTAGAGTGAGATAAAATGTATATATTATTTTATAATTGCATGAATATTACTAAATTAGTAATGTTTGGGTGTAAAATGTTTATAGTTAATAGTTTTGGATTAGTGTTTCATGTTTATTAAATTCTTTAGTTGTTTTACAACATATGAACGTTTAATATATTTATACACATATTCGGAACGTTCATATGAGAGCGAGCGAATTAACAAACTGCGACGAAATAGCTTTAAATGCATTTTTAAACACAAAATATAGACTTGACTATTTCAATTCCAAGATAATAAAATTATTAAATTTATTTCATCATGCTGAACAAATTTAATAACGTTATTATCTTTGAATTAGAATAGTGAATAGCGGTGAATAAAATAGCAGTGAATTTATGAAATACTATGTTAAATTATTGAAATGGTCAGTTAACTAATCACGCGTTACTCATTCTTATAAAATAAATAAAAGTATTTTATCTAAAATTTTAGTAACTGCTGAAATATTTATTAAACCTTCCGTTTAAAAATTATTTGATTTTAATTATTTTACTCGACATTCGATAAGTCAACCACCAACATTATTTTATTATTACTGACAATTTAAAACTGCTAAATTAATTCAACTAGTGGCAAACAAATTATGATAACCCTTATTTTATGTTTAACTTGCGCAACTGCTTAAAAATTTTTACCCAAAAAATATATAAAAATATTATTTTAGTTTACATAAGAATTCAACAACATTTTATTCTGTTGCAAATTCATCATAAATCGTCGCATGTTATTTCGATATTATTGGACACAGCCCAGTTTTGACGTTTAATATGTCAACATGAGATCTTTTTCAAAATGGATTCTTAGGCGCAGAACTGCTATTGTGTGTGTGAGCTGGCTCAATTTGATTTGCATGTAAAAACTTATACAGAAACGGTTCTACGCCTTTTTCAAGCAAATAAAAAACGATAGGCGGGAGAGCCAAAAATCCTCTCAGTCGACTATCTGTATAATTACTCATCTGTGATTCTAGTCGCTACTCTCAAAAACGAAAGGCCCACATACTTTTTCGTCCTGCGTGTTGTAAGGAATAATTGAGGAAAATTTACAACCGCTAACTCTGTAAGATTGGATGTGGACATGCCAAAAAAAATATATGATGCATCGAGAGAATATTCGAATCCCAGTCACCTTACGATACGATAGAAGACCGAAACTTCGTTTTTATACCCTATCCTAAGGGTATATTAATTTTGACACATAGTTTGTAACAACCCGTTAATAATCGTCGCAGACGAATATATATATATATTTATGGTCAGGACCAAATCCTTAGACTATTGAGCAATGTCCGTCCGTCCGCCCGTCCGTACGAAATTTTTAGGCCTTTAAAATTAATCTAGGAAGCTGAAATTTGGACAACATATTCCCTAGGGCTCCGAAATGGTTAAGTGTAAAATTTTTGTGAAAGCGCCCACTGCCACGCCCACAATTTAGAATAAACTGTTTTAAAGCTTAAGTTAGATAGATAGAGTGTTTCAACCTTGACAAGAAATGTAGGAGCTGCACTCCTTTATAAGTTTGTCATATAAAGTTTTTTGCCATGCCTACCCTTTGTGGGCGTTTCTCACTTAAATGCTGTTTCTTCTAAAATTTTCATAGAAACGGAAAAAAAATGTTTAACGTTTTTGGCCATGCCCACTTTTTGGGGGCTGTTTTTCCAACAACTTTTTTTTTTCAATTTAATAGAATGAAATAAAAAGCTATCTATCATCGTCTTTGGGGCATATAGGGATATGCATAGGGTATCATACTGTTCGCCCCAAGCGAACTGTTCTTTTGTTTTTTTTTTGTGTGAGGAAAGCAATTAACCCGGGATCCATGATCGCAGAGAAATGTTGAGAAAATAGTTTTCACGAATCGGTATCAGGAGTCAAGTCCGCAACAGTCCGCTTGTGGCAAACATTATGAAATTTATAAAATAAAACATGTTGTACCTATATGTGATATATGTAACGGGTGATCCAAGTAGAGATACTTTTTTCAATAGCCTTTTTTGACAGATCACGTGTGAGTCGTGTCATGCTGTCATGTTATTTTTGTTTAGTATTGTTTGGCATTTCATAATGGAAAGACTTACGCGTGAACAACGTTTACAAATTGTTCAACTTTATTATGAAAATTCACGTTCTGTGAGGAATGTGTTTCGTGCACTTCGCTCAACTTATGGTCAACATAATCGGCCTACTGAGCGTACTATTCGCAACACCATCACCCATTTTGAGACCCAGCATTCATTATTGGATAATATTCGACCGAATAGACCACGTCCAGCAGCGGCCGTAGCTGAGAGTGTACACGAAGACCGTAGAGAGTCGATTCGGCGCCGTTCGCAGCAACTCGGACTGACGTATGGAACGATTTGGCATTGGCATTTTACGTCACGATCTCAAATGGAAAGCGTACAAAATACAGCTTGTGCAACAACTGAAGCCGCTCGACCTTCCCAAGCGACATCGCTTCGCTCCATGGGCTCTTGAAAAGTTCCAAGAAGATACGACGTTTTCGAGGCAAATTTTGTTTAGCGATGAGGCCCATTTCTGGCTCAATGGGTATGTAAACAAACAAAATTGCCGCATTTGGGACTAGGAGCAACCTGAAGAGATTGAAGAACTGCCACTTCATCCAGAAAAAACAACGGTTTGGTGTGGTTTGTGGGCCGGTGGAATCATCGGTCCATATTTCTTTAACCGTCAATGGCGACCGTTATCGTGCCATGATAACCGACTATTTGATGCCTGAAATTGAAGCTCGTGATCTCGGCGACATTTGGTTTCAGCAAGACGGCGCCACTTCCCACACATCGCATCAATCAATGGACTTATTGAGAGAACATTTCGGTGAGCACATAATTTCACGTTTTGGGCCGGTCGATTGGCCACCAAGATCGTGTGATATCACACCGTTAGACTTTTTCCTGTGGAAATATGTAAAGTCAAAAGCTTATGCTGACAAACCCGCTTCGATTCAGGCCTTGTAGGAAAACATCACGCGTGTCATTCGCCAGTTACCAGTCGAAATGCTCGAACAAGTGATCGAAAATTGGACTCAACGGATGGACCATCTGCGACGTAGCAACGGCTAACATCTGATAGACATAATCTTCAAAAAATAAATGCCAAAGAATGTTCTTTCAAATGATAATAAACATTCTCCATTAAATTTGAATTTTTTGTGTTTTTTTCTTTAAAAAAGTAGGGAACCTCGAAATGGATCACCCTTTATGTATTAGAGAGAATGTTGGCTAAATATCTTGTTTTTAAATTTCTTTTCTATGGAAATTTTCCAAGAAAACGCAATTTTAGTAAAAAAAAAAAAACTTTATATGACAAACTTGTATCCATACCTACATATTATTGTACATATCATTTTCATGTTCACCTCTTCAAAATTAGCTTTAAAACGGTTTTTTCCACATTGTGGACGTATTTAAATGTTAAACTTGACCATTTCGGGACCCTATATGCTCCAACTTTGGTTTTAAATTTGAATTATAGGAATTGGCTGATTTATTGACTTCCGACCTTACTAATAATGAAACACTAATGTCGACTATTAGTTGACTGCCAGTTTAAATTAAAATGTACAGCATATTTGAAATGGTACCAATAAATAATTTGACCTCCACCTTTACTAGTGCGAGGACTTTTTTTTTTTAATCTATTACATTTGCTGTCAAATCGATTTGTCAAAACATCTGATATTGTTTTCAAACAGAGGTACTTTGAAGATATGGTGAAGAAATTAAGTAATTTAACATGAATTCAAGTCGGGACAAAGATATTTTTATGGATCTGATGCTAGTTGACGAATCGGCAACCTCTCGAAAAGGGAAAATTATAAAAAAAAAAACAATTGACCCATTTTTAACAGAATTGCACAATTTCCCCAATGTGTAGGAGCAGTTGATGGCACACACATCAAAATAAAAAATCCTGGTGGAGAGTTTGGTGCTCGGCATAGGGGTAGCTAAAAAATGAAGCAACAAATCGGTTCTGTGTGTCAGGATTTGAGTTCTGTCAATGTGACTTGTGTTGCCATCGTGCTTTAAGTGAAATAATTTTGTTCATACCTTTAGTGCTTTTAATTTTTTCGAAATATATGTGACACTGTGCTTGGCCTACCAGAAGTTCTAATCGCATAAAGTATGTTAAGAAATATCTTAGAAAATTTGGAACCCATTCGGAAAGGAAAATGTATCTATACTAAAGTAAATGTGGATGCTTTGATGAATCTTCCTCCCCTTGACTTATATATCATGGGATGTACGCTAAAAACCATCTTTCGCTTAAAGAGAGGTGGATTTTGGTACCATGCGCACTGGAATTTTGAAGAACTTGCTCGAGAATTATCCTTTGACCCCTGTCTTATGGATATGCCGTCTGATGCAATGACACCAGATATCCTTCTGCGAAAAAACTACCACGTCAACTTTCCACAGGTAACGGAATGGCTTCGGTCAGACTCTGAACCATGGATTGAATGCCATCGTATTTTCACGGATGGCTCCAAAACCGGGCAGGGGTCTGGTGCTGGTGTCTTTGTGGAATGCGATGATATACCACTTTACTACCCCTTGGGTAAACATGCATCTGTTTTCCAAGCGGAGATTTTTGCCATCCTAATGGCAATGCGCTATATTGTGAACAACAGGTGGAGGGCTAGAGGCATTTGCATCTGCAGTGATAGCCAAGCTGCATTAAAAGCGCTTCTAAACCCTCTTACCTCGTCCAAGTTAGTGCTAGAACTCAAGCTTTCTCTGAATTTGGTCGGAAGACTGAACACAGTGAATCTTGTCTGGGTACCAGGTCACACTGGCATCTAGGGAAATGAGATCTCGGATGAGCTTGCTAGGCAAGGTTCAGAAGAAGTTTTCTCAGGACCCGAACCTGTGTTGGGTCTGCCTGCATCTTGAGTCATATCTACCATCGATTTTTGGGTTTCTCGAGAACACAAGATTCGGTGGCGCGATTGTGGTGGATGTAGACAGACCAAACTACTGCGCCCGGACATTTGCAAAAGGTCAGCATCTTTTCTCCTATCTCTGAGGAGAATCGACTGTAGGCTGCTTGTAGGCGTTCTTTCGGGCCACCAAGCTTTTGCTAAACACTTAAGTGTGTTGGGCTTAAGCGACACCACTACCTGTCCTGCTTGCGGTGAGGAGGATTACACAGCATAACATTTTCTCTACAGTTGTCCGGCCTATGCTCGCATCAGGTGGCGGATCTTCGGGACTGACGTGGTGAGTGCCGAACATCTAAGCTCTTTATCACTGAAGCTCCTTCTCAATTTTCTTCGAAAGACGCGAAAACTAAGTACATTAACGTAAGGTGTCTGAATGGTAGTACAATGGACCTGTAGTTGTGTCTGAGCGCTCCATCGGATAGCAGCAACCTCCGACACACACTTCAAATTACTTCGATATACGATCAGTTAAACACTAATTTGTACAAAAGGAAACTGTTTGAATTTGTTGCATCCTTTTCCTGAGCTAATTGGAATATTTCTTCATGCTTTGTATTTTTCATATACATTTTTATTTGATAAAGCCGAACAACAAAAATCGTACCTAGTTGCTTCGACTAACACTATTTACTCCAAAATATATTACTATACATTTATTTGATACAAAAATAAATGCACGGCAACATTCCGTTGCAGGATGAATTATGACAGAATGAAAATTAGAGTTAATGTTAGACATAAACATGCCTTTCTGATCATTAACATTTAACCCTACAGTTAACGACTATCCGAAAACTAAATTTGTTTATTGGTACAGGGATTTAAGAAAGCGTACAGACTTTATGTTAACTGCCAGACTAAATTTGATTATTAGTACGGCCGTTCGAGTGTAGAGTGAGTATGGTTATACGGTTGAGTGTTTCGAGGTTGGGTTAGATCAAAAATGTTTGAAGTTGCCAATAGTGTTTTAAGATTAGGGAAAAAATATCCAGTTTACGGACAAATCGAACTGATTTAGCAAATACAACATGAAAGTGCTTTTACAAAGTCCTTATAAATAGAAGGATTTAACCAATTGTCACAGCATATAATTGAAATTGTAAAATTATATTATGTATTGACGTATGTACTGTGCACACTCAACACTCAACACCCAACTCTAACAGATCAAGGATTGTAATTTTGTCTTATTTAAGAATAAGTCCATTTCCCGATTGAATGCTAATTTCGTGCTAAGGGTCTTAATTTGTGGGTATACATTTTTTTTTTTGTAAATCTTCCTTGCCGATTTGGCTGACACTACGACCTACAATATCTATTGCATCAATTAAGGGATGGGTGACTTCTTAGGTGAAAGCCGCCAGTTCCTTAGTTAGTGAGTTTCTTAAGTCTGCAGATGAACGGAAGTCATTTTGGAAGATCCGTCGAATTAGGTGACGTGAAATAGCGCCCTACGAAAATAACGGTTTTATTTCCTCGAAAAAATGCGCACTATGCTCATTTCATTTCTTTACGGAAGTGTTAGCTATGACCTTCAGGCCAAATCTTGTGATGGCTTTGAGGTACGAATTGATCTAATTTTGCTCCACAAGGTTTCGATGTCCATAGACCATTGACCTGGTACTTATAAAGTTTTCCAACAGTAACCTTTTAGCCTGAATGGATTCTCTTCCAAGTATTGCGCAAGTTTTCCTATGATGAATGCAGTTCTCGGTTGTCAGGCTTTAACGTACTTTATCCCTGGCTATGTTTTTCAACTTTCTCGTATACATATCATCGTATGAGGGAGAAGTAAAAAAAGAGGGTCCGCCAATGCCGTCCCTCGGTCTGTCTGTCTGTCCGAGCACCGTATGGCGAAACGGTTTGACGGATTTGCTTCAAAACTTGTATATGAGGTTCTTGGGGTTACATCTCGGGGCATCTTTTTATTTTTTTGCTTTATCTTTTGAAATAACGGTACCTGCCATACAAATTTTTTTGTGAAAATCACTTATAACTATTTTTTTCGAAATTGGTTCCAAAGATTTTGGTTTTTTTTGTACTAAGGATGTTTGGGATGGAGTCAAAAATTCTGCGTTCTCAGTTCTTGGAACAAAAATCGATTAACGGTAATTTATAAAACGGGCAATATCTCGCAAACTAATCAAAGAAACTTAAAAAAAAATTTAATGCTTTTTCTATACTATAAATTTAAACAAATCCGAAGATACAAATACTTTGATTTTTTAAATAATTTGTTTTAAATTTTTTTTTCTTATAACGATTTTTTTAAATTTAAATTAAATTAGTTTTCTCAAAAACGGCTCAAACGATTTTGATAATTTTTTGTATTTCCAACAATTATGTTAAAAGCGTCCAATGTACGAAATTACATAAAAATCGTAGGTGCCGTTTTTTGAGAAAATCTAATTTTCAAAATCCTAAAAAGTGATTTAAATACATTTGCGATTCATTTTGCGGTTCAAAAACGCATTTCATTGTACCGTGCACTTTATTTTTTTAGTTAAAGCAGTTATTGTATTATCAAGCTTTGTGGTTATAAAAAACACTGTATCGATTGCTTAGGGGCAACAGTATCAGCGTTCTCTCGAAATTGATTGTTGTAGTAAATGCTGAAAAATTCTAAGCTGGGTTTGATGATTGCTTACTTGGCCGCTGCTGTAAAAAGTGGCCAAATACAAGTTTCTGTTTTAATTAAATGGACAAAATTAATTTTTTTTCCATTTAGTGTGGCTTTATTAGTAAGAGCAAACATTCCCAATAATAATCGAACAGGACGTCGTTCAAGTGGCTGCGCCGTAGGGCATTCTGTCTTTCAAATTTTCCAAAACCTTGTTGATGATTTAGGGATATAGCTCACGGATTGCTTGGCTGATTTCGCCTAAAATGCTTGAATCGTTTCCGGATTGTTATATAACATCGCTCCTTTACGGTCTCCACAAAAAATAAGTCCCGAGGCGTCAAAACGCAGCTCCAAGGTTCCCAATTGACATCGCCAAGACGGCTGATAACACGATTTGGGAATTAGGTGCGCAAAAGATTGTGGCAGGGGCTGTGTGGCATGCCGCGCCATCCTTTATTAACCAGAGGTCGTCCAAATACATGTACTCAACTTCAGTAAAAAAAAAGTCGGCTAACGTGGCTCTGATGTTCGTGAATTGAGTCTCACACTCTCGGCTACAGCAGCCACATGCTCGTCTGTGCGCACCGTACGACGACGGGCGCTATGGATGTTCTCCACTAGCTTGACAGTCTCACAAAATTTTTTTTTGCTTTTTTTTTGGGTGCTTCATATCGGGCAAAATTTCTATTAAAAAAACGCTCTGTTTGGGCTACAAAGCGCTCACTTTGTTTCAATATTTCCCAACGTTGTTTAAGCGTAAAGCGACTTCATTTCGTTCCGCAGAGGTGTTTTTTTTTGCGCCAATGGATGTGGTAATCTTCTAAAGATGCGGTAGCCCGTGCTACCAACATGCACGATTCGCAGCACCCGAATGTTCGATGCCAGGAGTGCGCCTTCGTACTTATCCACACCACTACGCCCTTCAACCACTCTCCCCGCGCAACTGCCGTTGGGCACTACTTCGCGGGGCTGGTTAGCAATTATGCTCTATTCTCCGAAGCCGCCTCTTGAGCTCTTCTTAGGGCTTCTGCTCTTCGCATCGCGTATTGCACACGTACTATAAATGAACAGACCTCGATCCACTTGTCCTCCGACTGCGTCATGTTACTTATGAGGTTTTCTGGACTGGACAGATTTACTCGTTCTTCCGAAAAGCGTCCACAGTAGAACACTGCATGCAGCGCGTCCTCTTCCTCATTTTGACATTCAGACAGTCCCCAGACAGGAACTGTGTGATGTGGTAGTTACAGTTCCCCCATGGTCTCTTTGTCCATATTTCTATGATGGGAATGAGGTTTGTGGAGCGGTCCCACCTATATTGTCACAGCATTGTTGATTCTGCTCTTTCTTCTTTTTTAATCCTCCTTGGCTCTTGCTGGTTCGACGGTCGCCTTAGATACACCCTCTTCATCTCATCCGCGAGGATGTCTATGGGGATCATTCCAGCTAAAACGCAGGCTGCATCATCGGAGATTGTACGGAAACCGCTGATTACTCTGATTGCACAGAGCCTGTGAGCTGATGCTAACTCTTTCCTACACTCATTCATTTGAACACTCTGGACAGCAGGATCCTTCTGGCGTACCCGGGTCCACCGATGTTCGGTAGCATTCGGGAGAGCGCCGCCTGCATCTGAGATGCTTTCTTGCTCAAATACTCGACGTGGGTTTTAAAGCGCAGTCGATTGTCGATCATGACTCCTGCAATTCCTTTATCCTTACAACTGCCTCATCCGTGGCAGACTCCACTTCGTGAATGTGTTTAGCTACTGTGACCACTGCTATGTCGTCAGCGAAGCCAATAACCTTGACTCCCTCAGGCAGGTTTAGTCGCAGAACTCCATCGCACATAATATTGCACAGGAGAGGTCCGAGGACCGACCCTTGCGGGAGTCTCGCGGAAACACTGTAGGGATTGGCACCATCGTCAGTATGATACCTTAATCTTCGGTTACTGAAGTAGTCCGTGACTTAAAGATTCTTTGGACCTTATTGTCTCGTTTCCAACGCAGAAGTTGGCGTATTCCACCGCCTTGCGGCTGGTTATTGAGATAGCTTTCGTCTCGTGCGTAGCTAATTCCAGGCCCGTAGACTCCAGCAATTCCTTTATCCTTACAACTGCCTCATCCGTGGCAGACTCCACTTCGTAAATGTGTTTGGCTACTGTGACCACTGCTATGTCATCAGCGAAGCCAATAACCTTGACTCCTTCAGGCAGGTTTAGTCGCAGAACTCCATCGTACATAATATTCCACAGGAGGGGTCCGAGGACCGACCCTTGCGGGAGTCTCGCGGAAACACTGTAGGAATTGGCACCATCGTCAGTATGATACCTTAATCTTCGGTTACTGAAGTAGTCCGTGACTATCCTCAGAAGATAGTATGGTATGTCCATCCTGGACAGGGACCACCTCGTAGAGTTGAACGCGTTTTTTAAGTCAAGCGTTACTACTACGCTGTATCTTTTAGTTCCCCATCTTCATCTTTCTCCTTGTATAGCATCAGTTGCTATAGCTACTACCGCCTTTATTGCATCGCTGGTAGAACGGGATTTTCTGAAGCCGTACTGGTGATCTGACAGAGCTCCATTTTCCTCCGCCACCGCAAGCAGTTTGTCGTATATAATACGCTCTAGGATCTTACCCAGAGTATCCAGCAGACATATCGCGCGATACGATGATGGTTCTCCAGGTCGCTTATTGCCGCGGAGGTGAAATACTGACTTTCTGTCAAGATTTCGAGCGGGAAACAGCTGGCAGTGTAAAAATAATAAGACGACAGAAAAAACGTTGCCATAGCTGGTGCTGGAATCACGAATCCACCAAAATTTCCATTCCATATTAATCCGGTTTAGAAAGCACGTATTGGCGGGATAATACCTTTAAAGGGTACTAGGTGTTCTCTTATTGACGCGAATTTATCTTGTGTTCAGCAAGTTGATCGTGTAAATTTGTCATCAAAACACAAATCTATTTTTCGGCATACAATATCCTTCTTCCAAGGAAACCCAAATTATTTATAGGATGGGCCACCTTGTCTCCGTAATCCAGCACCGATTTATAATGCAGTCCAATGAACTAGAAGTCTTATCTTGACTAAAGAGGAACGTGTTATCCTTGAAGGAACGGCAATCAAGTCCATGGAATCAGTCTCTATAAACTCTATAGTTGGTATACTATTCGCTACTTGTAGATTATCGCTAAGGCTGGCTGCTACAAAGGAAACAAACTTTGAGTAGACAAGTGGTACCACATGTCTAGCGACAAAACGGCCTAACCTTGATCTGAAACGCTCTAAAAATGTTATCTCTCTAAGTGCTCAACTGCACTGTCGGATCTAAAAGTGGATGACACACTTGGCGAGTTCATTAATCAACTACTAACCAGTAGGATTATTAACTCAAAGCTGGGTATGACCTCCGCCAGAAGATCTGTCAGCAGGGGAACCCCGCAAGGAGGAGTCCTATTCCCACTTCTTTGGAATCTTGTGGTGAACAAACTGCTTGTTATCCTGGAAGGAGAGGGCTGCAAAGTGATTGCCTATGCAGATGACGTTGCTATTGCCGTGTCGGGGAAGCACCCTAACACCTTAAAAGAACTCCTACAAAATGCTCTTAACAAGCTAATAAGATGGGCTGACAGCTGTGGTCTAGGTGTCAATCCCCACAAAACCGAAATTGTCCTCTTTACTAGGAAATACAAAATCCCACGAGTCGACCCCCCTTCAAACAGGGGTACCAGCTTAGTCTTTTCTGACGAGGCCAAATACCTAGGTCTCATCCTGGATAGGAAGCTCAACTGGAAATCTAATATACAAGAAAGAGTCCGGAAAGTTACGGTGGCACTCTTTTCTTGCAAAAAAGCTATTGGTAACAAGTGGGGACTGCAACCTCGAATCACTCACTGGCTATATATCTCGGTTGTAAGACTGATACTAACATATGGAACGATTGTCTGTTGGACTGCCTTAGAGAAAGCGATAAATCGCGATAAACTAGGCAGAGTCCAGAGATCAGCATGTTTATGCATGGGTGGAGCGCTTCGCACCACTCCCTCAGCTGCACTGGACATTCTGTTCCATTTGATACCCCTTGACATCTTTAGCAGACAGACGGCTGCTACCACGGCCACTCGCCTCAAAGCAACTTCTCAATGGACCGATAGTGAAATCGGCCACTCTGCAATTCTGAACATTCTCAGAATCCCTTCTAGGAATATAGACTACACCACACCCCAACTGCTGTTCGATTAAAACTTCCAGCTATCCATCCCCCCTAGATCCTTTTGGGAGGATGCCTTGCCGGAGGAAGAATCAATCCATTTTTACACGGACGGTTCAAAAACAAATGATGGAGTGGGTGGAGGTGTCTTCTCAGACAGGCTCAATCTCCGTATCTCCTTCCGTCTTCCTAATCATTGTAGTGTTTTCCAGGCGGAAATTATGGCGATAAAGGAAGTCTTGTCCTGGCTAAAAAAGAATGTGGTATCCGTAAAGAATATTCGAATCTTTTCGGACAGTCAGGCCGCCATCAAGTGTCTGGACTCTGGCTCTATTAACTCTTTAGTAGCCCTAGATTGCCGATCATCTCCAAAGGAGATGGCTGAGCAGTTCAACATTCACCTTTGCTGGGAGCCGGGGCATAGGGACATTCTGGGTAACTGCAAGGCTGACGAACTCGCCAAACTTGGTACTACCCTCTCAATCTTGCCTGAAAAGGGCTCCTTAAGCATACCAGTTTCCACATTCAAACTCTTCTTTAAACTGGATGCAATAGAAAAAACTAACCACAGATGGACAAATGGTACTACTTGGCTCAACGAGCTTAATCAATCGCACATTTGTGCTACAATTGGTGTCATAACTGGACACTGTTTGTTAGGCAGGCATTCAACAAGGCTTGGTGCCTATTCCAACGACTTCTGTAGGAGCTGTTTGGATGAGGAGGAGGAGGAGACTACTCTACACCTTCTCTGCGCATGCCCTGCTCTCTCTCGAAAGCGAAACCTCCATATGGGGGCCTTGTTCTATAATGATCTTAATGATCTAAACTCAACCGACACAAAATGTTTCTCACGCTTTATTAGCACCTCAAAATGGTTCAACGTGTAGGCAGGAACTTCAGATCCACGTGGTATCACAATGGACCTTATAAATGTCTAAGTGAGTCGGACTTCTATCCGACTGCCACTTCAACCTTACCTAACCTAACCTAAGGGGCTAGTTATAGCTATCATTAAAAATGCATCAATATAAAAATGAATAAAAAATGGAATCTAAAATTTAAGATCCATCGTTCATGCGTCTAATACTTAAACCCCCTGAATACTGGTTTGTAGCATTGCTATTATCGAAGACACGTGCATAACTGTCATTCCACATTCATCTTCTTTCTCATGTTGAAACCATTTAGTTGTCTTATTTTTACATATTTCCAATAGGTGGCAGGTGCTCTTAATTTTTTATGAAACATTTTCTGATTGGATTTTCGTGAGATTCATTCCAATGTCCTATCACAAAGATGCGCTTCATGTGTCGAAAACAAGAATACCATAATTGAAGTCTGAAAAAGAGTAAAAAGAATTAAGGCCCCAAAAATATGAACGCGAAACAACAACAACATTTTTTTTTAAAATTGGGGTCTTATTTCGTTCTTTTGGGGTCTTATTTCATTTTTGTATTTCAATTTTCGTTTTTAAAATTCTTTATGATTTCGTGGTTGATTTAATAGTTACGTAATGGAAAATGGGGGGCCATGCCGGCCCCCTGCAACCCCCTGCTTAGTTTCCATGTTAGAAGACGTCAAACCAAAAACAAAATGAACTCTAAGGCAACTGCCCTCGAACTACTTTACAGAGATTCATAAAAAAATCAAATCAAAACCCCAACCTTCCACTTGTTATAACAAAAGTGGGGAATTTTTGCCATGTGAAACCACGCACATGCCAAATGAGAAGGTCCTTTAGTTGATGCATTTTCGCAACCAGAAGTGCTGCCACTAGGCTCCATTGATGTTATCTGAAAACCCTGTTTCGAAAATTAATAATTCAACCACAATGTCCCAATATAATCCTGTTAAACTGAGAACAACTGATGCACTGATACTTTCCCCAAAGCCCGTTTAGACAGATAACGATGCGCCAACATCTTCAATTTCTTTCCAAAAGTTGTTTTCATCTCATATTTTAACAGTTCCCAAAAAGTTTAGCAAAGTAAATAAAAAATTCTAAGCGCCGAGGAAAGACCGCAGTAAAGCAGGCTCTACTTACAAGGTGCAGTTTGGAAGTGAATCCAACAATTCCAAGCCACTCACTATAAAAAAGAAAAAGAGCAGGAAGGAAGAATCTTTCGAAAGCGAGCGGGATAAAAAGTGTCTATATTGTGGGTATCTTTACTCTCAGTCTACAGAAGGATAGGTTTCCTGCAGAGCCTGTGGGAAGTAGGCGCATTGTTCTTGTAATGTGGAAGGATGATGCTGACGATGAATCCAGCCACGTTAGCTAACGTTGCAACCGAGTTACCCCTGTGCCCATTATGCCCCACCAATGTTCATTGTGCCCCAACCCGGTTTCCCCTACTGATTGGCTATAATACTATTCGACCCTTGCAGATTGTAGCTCAAGTAATTTATGAACTTTTTTGAATGTCATTTATTTGTCACAAGCGGACACCTCTCATAAGCAGACAAATTTTCCGGTACCTTCAGTCTCAGCTTATGACAGAGTTCACTCTATTTATTACTTAATATGAATGAATTTGTTTTTCATAGCAAGAAACATTTTAACAAGATTTTAATATGCTTTTTCGTTTGGTGATACTTTTAGGGACAATATGTACATATCTAAATCTAACAGCTGCAGAGCTGGTAATGATCAAAAAGAGAGACTTTGTGTCCGTCTTGTGAAATTGATACCATCTCCCACGGGGTAGACATGCACTTTACCAACCAGGAGATTTGTCGGAAAAATAAAGATCAAAGCGCTCGATCACGATAGCTTGAAACCAGAGTAAAGATGCATCTTTCTTAAATTCGCTTAACTATCTTTAGAATTTAGGAAATTTTAATGTCAAGAAGCGTAAACTCTTCTGACTTTCGTTTAATATAGTTAAGCGCTAAATTCCTTAATAAATGTACTTTTGTTATATTAACCTTACTATTGTTGTTAATTTTGACAGAATCCAATCCCACCTTGCTATCTAGCTTGCGGCTTGCTGGTCAAGTTGCTGAAATAGTAGTTGAACACATCGAAGAAGAATCACAGACTCTAGTAGTTATTTGCCAAATTTAACTTTTCTTTTCTATAGGTTAGGTGGGTAAGTGGTTAGATAAAGGTTTTCATCTTAAGCAATTGTTTCCTAAGAAAGCGAGCGTTTATTTAGTGGCCTTAACCCTCCGACGATCGTATGGGTCCGGCCAGACCAAACCGGGTTTGAAAATGTGCTTAAATCTGTTTCTTGGTATTTTTTAGTAGCAGCAGTCCAGGACTTCTTCAAATATGCTAAGGTGAACACGAAGTAACGGTAAACAATACGTTTTCCATTTATTTATATTTATTGTTGAAAATTTTAGTTTTAAGCGACTTTTGTGAATCACACACATATGGGTCTGAGAAGACGTTTAATTCATAGTGCGAATATCGAAAGTAAATTAGCTCATGATTTGATATTAAATTATATTCAAGTGTTATTGAGTTTTCTATTGACAAAAAGTTCAGGTTTCTGGTTCAATGAATTTTATGTTAGTTCACGTGTTTTACTCGAAACGAAATTGTGTATATTTTTTTGTGTTGTCCGTGTAAAACGGAGCAAAAAGGCAGTGAGGATGATATTATGACAAATTTGGTTAGTAAACTTAATGCACCAAATTTGAATCCGGAATAACGAGAGCGACTTGAAATGTCGACGAAATTGAACAAATTATGGGGTCGTAATACGACGCATTTGAATCAGGTGTCGACTTGGACGATGGAGACTAAGTGCCAGAAGAAGATGAAAATGTGGAAGAGGCGTCCGATATTGAACAAGAGATTGAGTTAGAGGCCGCGGAGGAATAGTACAATTCCGTACCAAGCCATCTTCAAATTGTTGTTGTCACCCGAAATCGTAAACATTATCGTGCGAAAAACTAATCAAAAAGCCTTAGAATCCTTTCGACTATGAAACGAAGAACATCACAATAAAAAACAGCGAGTTTGGATGATGACCAAGAAGGACGAAATATATGCCTTCTTTGGAAAGTTGATGTTTGCTGGTGTGTTTCATGCCAGCAAAAGATTTGTGGGCGAGTTACAAAGCTACCATGTCCTTCCACCGGTTCAAGCACTTGACGACATACATCCGCTTCGATAACGGTATGTGCGGAGTGGCTTCACCAGAAAATCTGCGGCAATAGACGATGTATGGCTCATGCTGATGGCTTATTTAGAAAGAGCATACACACCGGACTGCCAAGTGACCGTCGATAATCCAGGTTTATTCAATGTATTCAAAGTAAGTCCGCGAAATACGGAATAAGGGTGGGTCTGCGGTTTCGTGTTAAATTATCCACTGAAAGAAATAATTTATTCGGGAAAACCACAAGGTGGCCAACGAGAGACGAACCTAGGCGAGCGGGTTTTCATGAAATTGATTGAAAAATATATTGCCAGCGGCAGAACACTTTACGCTGACAACTTATTTTCGTCATATAATTTGGCAGCGATATTGATGGATCGAAATGTGGCGTTTGTGGGCACTGTTAGAAAAAACAAGACCTTCTTCCCTCCTCAATTCTCATCATAATAAAGATTCCGCCAAACAACTTTTCTTTTTTGAAACAGGGCGCAAAACATCGAATGTAGCTTCGGCTGTGTGGCACGTAGCGCCGTCCTGTTGAAACCAAATGTTGCCAATATCCTCCTCTTCAATTTTTGTGAACAAAAATTCGTTCAACATGGCCCGATAACGATCGCCATTGACTGTAATGTAAAAAAAAATGAAAAATGGCCCAATTATGCCGCAATATTTTCCAGCGTTGTAAAGCTACGGTAAAATGAACGTTTCGCAAGAAAATATACACTGGAAATTCTGTCGCCGATGATGATTAACAACTGCCGCCTATAGTTGGGAAGGGACACATTTTTTCCTTTCCTGGAGCCACTCCTTCCTAACTATGTAGAAGCGACCGACCTAACAGTCGAAGAAGTTGGGCGAAAATACTCTAAAAAGCGGAAAGCATTCGGGCCGGACGACATGATACTTTTTTTATCAGCACAATTCGTTCCATTGTCGTGGAACGTATAATAACCTAAACGAAGCATTTATGAGATAAACAAACATAGTAAGTGCTTTTAGGACCTGTCACGTAATTAAATCGTATCCAGGAGCTTTGTTTAGTTTCAATTTTTGTATTTCATAGCACAGTTCATAGCACAGTTCCCCCCCAAGGCCATATCTTCGATTAGCTCTTGACCGTCAAAGGGCTTAATCGTTTCTTCTAAGTGATCGGCCAAAATGTCGGCTTTTTCTTTGTCTCATTTCGCCCATTCGCCATTACTTTTTTCTGATAGGAGGCGCTTGCGATTTTGGCTTTTTGATGCTTTTTATAGCTTTCCACAACGAGTAGTTCGAACTCTTGTCCGCGGTGAGACCTTCAAGGTATGAAGAAACTTCGCGATTTTTAAAGTCCTGAATCTTTTTTTTTAAATATCGTTTTATGCTGCGGAGCGCGAGATTGTTGCCATTTTTTACGCGCTTTTCTTTTCTCCTTAACCAATTCGGTTATTTCCTGGGGATATTTTATTTCGATTTTGTTGATTTTGTTATCCGTTTATAAGGAGTATTATACCAGGCTGAACTTTGTATGACTCCGATAAATTGATCGACTTCGAGTTCAAGTTCAAATGGCGTTTGAAGAGACACTTTTAGATCGATTTTATTTTCGCAGGAGTCCCACTTAGTTGATACGCTAGTAAGTCTGGGTGGGGCCTCCTTTTTCAATAAGCAGCCGCTAATTGTCAGAATGATAGGCGAGTGATCAGAAGACAGATCGAAACGTTCTTCAATTTCAACAAAGCTTTCGGAAATCCCTTTTAAAATGTAAAAATCTATAAGGAGTTTTTGCCATATCCGTAGGCCAATACGTCGGTTTGCCTGACGAGTAAAAGTCTACTCCAAATTGCATAGCGGATTCATAGAGAATTTTTCCTTTTGGTGAAATGCATCGTGAACCCCAGAAGGTGTGTTTTGCATTAAAATCACCACCGACAACAAAGTTCCGTGTGAGTGAGTTAAAAATACTCGTGAAATCAATTTTTTCTATCTTTTCCCTTGGAGGGATATATTTTTTTGTGATTATTGAATGCTCAATGCTGTCTTTTATAAACAAAGACCCTCCGCCTCTAGCCCTTTTCGAAGGGTGATGTGCATGATAGGCACTATATCCTTTAATTTTTACACTTGATTCCTTCGTAAGATGCGTTTCAGAAATCAAGCATATGTCGATAATATTTGTACGAGTAAAAACTTCAAGTCGTCGATCTCTTTAGTTTTAGTATGCGATGAAGTGAGCCCCGAAGTTTATGGTCAAGCTCGTCAAACTTTTCAAATATGCTTTTATTAATACGACTTAGTAATAGATACCTATCTGGAGTCACTTAAACATTACCAATCGGGGTTGCGTCTTAATTCTTGTGCTTTTAGTTGCGCCATTTGATTATCAGCTTGAAGGAAAAGTAACTGACCCCATTGTAACTACCTACATGAATTATTCTTTGCTGGCGAAGTAGCCATATTAAGCGAGAATCAAACTATCGTGCAATGAGCACTTCATGTTTGGGTTGATGTTTTGTATAAGAAATGGATAATGGAGCTCGCTTTAATGAAAGAAGACCGCATTATGTTTTGGAAGCATTAAATTCCACTCTGTTGGTTATACCCCATTTAAGAATGATGTCAAGATCGGAATTTAATGAGCTCAACATACGTTGCCGTTCCAGTTCAACGCCCGAAGATGAGGGGTACTAAGGGTACTGTCATCGGCGAAGGAATGAATAGGATAAGAAGTAACAGAGAGTTGATCATTTATAAAAAAGAGAAAGAAAGTCGGAGACAAAACGGAGCCTTGGGGGACACCAGCATTTATTTGTTAAGTTGTAGACTTGAAACCGTCCAAAACAACTTAAATTGAACTTTTCGGGGTTCGATATAAGTCATAAGCTGACGTTTTATCAGCGTTTCCATTACCTTGAAAAGAATAGACCTAAGTGCAATTGTTCGGTAGGAGGAGAGGGCGGAATATTCGCCTTTTTTGGGACTGGCGGTTTTACGTCTTCCCGGAAAGAGCCCTGAAGAAAAGGACAACTTACGCAGTGGTTTTGCTAGCGTGGAAGAACACGTCTTCAGAACGATAGGTGAAATACCATCTGGACCAACAGATTTATGTTTGTTGACATCTTGAAGAACTTTTGCCACTGTACGGGTGCGGAAGTGGATTTGTCCCATGGAGTGTTCTACGCGCTCGAGTACAGGGGGATATAAGGCACAATCTGGCAGCGTTGAGCTAACTGCAAAATGGGCAGCGAGCAGATTGGCTTTATCCGAAGAGCTGACAGCTGGAGTGCCATTGTAAATGAGTGTCAGGATAGATGAAGAGGCCGAATTCTTGATAATCTTTACGAACGACCAAACGTTTTTACTGCCGGTGGGACTTTGCAGAATTTTTTGCCTCAACTTTTGATCGTAGGAGAATTTGACACGATTTATATTTGAACTTTATTCGGTTTTCCTCAGTTGGGTTGGCCTTGTAAGGCCGAAAGCTCACCTCATTTAACCTGCAGCTCAAGACACACCACGCGTTCACCGCGGCTTTGATGCATTTAATCCTGTTATGGATGAAACGTTTTATACCCCAGTGAATTATGTTTGTTATCATATTGGCAGCAGCATCCACATCGCCATCGAGGGTAGCATGGCGACCATTTAAAACTCCGTTTAATTCTTCCTCTTTAGCTTTCTCGTTGGAGTTTGTTCTAAACTTTTTTAGTTGGAGTACGAGAAATTCGCCGATATGGCACAATGGTCTGACGAACCTAGAGGCTATAATACATTCATTGTGAGGAGGTGCGAAACATGTCCTGTGTGTTGGCGGTTTAACTACTAATGTCCGGAACTCGTGTCGGCTCATTTCCAAGGTGGGTGCAGTTGTTTAACTCAGCAAAGACTGTCCACAATATCGAAGTTAACTCGAATTAGGGTATCTGTATGATCGTATTCACGCATTTAAAGGGTGTTTTGTTTAGAGTTGGTTTTTCGAATAGAGATAAAACTGACATTTTGGGGTCAAATCTGGCAACTCTAATGTCATTTATGTCCAGTTTGGTTTGCCATTTCATTGTGAACAGGTTGACAAATGAACAACGCTTGCAAATCGTGCAAATTTATTTCGAAAATAATGGTTCAGTTCGCGAAGTTTACCGCAAGCTCCGTTCATTTATAGTTATTGATCGGTTAACCATGGATCGTTTTCGCACTACGTTTACTCTATGTGATAATGCGCATCCGCAGATACGTCGAACAGTGCGCACCGAAGAAACAATTGCCGCTGTAGAGCAAAGTGTTGAAGAGGACCCGAATGAATCGATTCGCCACCGTGCACTGCAATTGGAGCTTTGTCCATCAACTTTATGGCGTACGACCTTACAAGATCCCGCTTGTACAATAATTAAATGCGTCGTGATTTTAGTGTATGGGTCGAAAATGAGCTTGATTTGCTTTGATTCTCTTGAAGAGAATCCACATGAGACCCTTGAAACGCCGTTACTTTCACAAAAACTGATTGTTTGGTGTGCTCTATGGGCTGGTGGAGTCATTGGGCCATTCTTCTTCCGAAATGATGCTGGAGAGTCAGTTACCGTTAATGGAGACTGGTATAGAGTCATGATAACCCACTATTGTTTTCCCCAATTGAATGGGATGAACATGGATGAGATGTGGTTCAAACAAGACGGCGCTACATGCCACACAGCGCACGTCACAATCGATTTATTGAAGGAAACATTCGATGAGCGCATAATTTCGCGGAATGGACCTGTCAATTGGCCACCAAAGATCGTGTGATTTGACACCATTGGATTATCTTCTTTGGGGATATGTGAAGTCGCTCGCCTACGCCAACAAACCAGAAACGTTAGGGGACTTGGAAGCCAACATTCGTGGCGTTAAAATTGGTAAAAGTGGTTGAAAATTGGACCTCTAGACTTGTCTTTATTCGAAGTAGCCGCGGCGGTCACATGCCCGAAATACTATGTATAAGGAACGAAGCGTCTGATGTTTGATGATAGTCCGTTAGCCTCCGTCACATCAAACATGAAACATGAATCTTCAAACAGCAAAAGTAAGAGAAGCAATTTAGTGCAGTCACCCTTAACCTTAAATGTCGTCCCCATTGTCAACCACACATAGAAATCATAAAACATAAATCAGAATAAGGTCAACTGCTCACAAGGCAACAAATCTATTATTATCTATCACTTGTGGATGAGAAAATGGCTCACAAGTCCGTGTCCGAATCTGCATTTGAATCCGTTAAGACCCAATAAGCCAACATTCACTCTATTGATTTATAAGGAACGAAATTTCATTTGATGTCACAATTATTTATAAGTAGATACCTACATGCTTGCCTGCTTGGTCACAGCGATTCACTGTGCATCGTTTGGCAGTTTAAGCCCCCCTTTGATTGGTATGTTGTATAGAGTATACCTCAAACCTCACACAACAACAAGCAACAATGAACTTTTACGGCGCTGCCGACATTTAGTTTTCGTTTTCGAGTTTTTCATTCAATAAATTTTTCCGAAAAGAAGAAGAAAATTGTTCAGCTACGGCTAAGAAAAGTTCCAAAATAAGAAATCCCCGATTGAAGAGCTTATGACAGATCTGCACTAGGTATAGCGGCATTGCACCTCACAGAAGACCATGAAGGCAACGGCGACGGCGACGGCGACGACGACGACGACCACAAAGGCAAAGGGAGGGTAAGCGAATGTAAATATGTTTTATTGCCAATCGACTACATACAACGCGCGGACAATTGGCAAAAGGCAGCCATTCCGCCAATCCAATCCGGCGTTCTCTTGCTTGAAGAAGTTGGCTTTATTTTTATTTTATCTTTGCCGATCGTTAAAGTTGGATCAAACAAATTTTGCATCCACTCGCTCGAGCGCAGTGGGCTCAAATAAAGACGTGAAATCGGCCTAGACCTCCGCGTGCCGCACCAACCACCGACCGACAGCCCGTGTGGTGTGGAATGGCGGAAATATTATTGATGGCAATAAATGTTTATTTTTCGGTTCAGATACTCGCTTATGAGGTTGTTTGGACCATCATCACCCTCGCAAGGATCCTCATCACAGAATCGATATTGTACGCGAATACGGCCCGCTCGCGTCTCCCCCTTTCCACCCAAAGAATGGGAATAGAGACATAATGGCCTGACACTAGTTGTGCTATTAAATAAATCGCATCCGAAGCGGAGTATCTTTGTATCTTTACATCTCCGCAAGCAAAGTATCTTGTATGAGATACGATTGCTGTGATTGCCTCAATTCGCCGTGTGTACACTCGATGAATGAACGATTGTCATATCATGGTGGTTGTGGTGATGGTGGGGAATGTATCCATGCACCTCCCCCTGCGGAGCACACCATACTGCTAAACATGTTTATTATGAGGTACACGAACAAACAGATAAAATAATAATTGTATCTGAATCGGATCGAAGCATTATGTTAAACATCGGCGCAAGTAACAAGCGGAGATTTGCAAATGGAATCGCCGCGCCGCACTGCATTGCATTGAATCGACATTGTGATTGCACTCCCCGAACTGTCTCGCTCACTCTCTGTCTCACAGAGATATGTACGTACGACGCGACGCGACGGACGGTACGGATAGAGATACGTGACGGTTGATGGTGATGGTGATACCGCGAGATTGGGTGCGCACGGTCGCATTGATCCTGGGACTGTGAACGCCTCAGCAAATTATGGTTCGATGTTTGGGTAATTTATGAGCGTGTTTTGCAGTTTTACAGACAAAATTTTCGGCTCATTGGTTTGTGTAGCTTGCGCACTCTATGATGCAGCGTGAATATAGAGGCGGACTTGCAGTTGACAAAGTCGTTATGAAACGAGCGTGGGTTTAATTATGTCGTTAGACATGTCGGGGCGTACAGGTAATGGAAATTAAATTAATTGAGTGATTTTCGCTTGTATCATTTATCAAATATTTGGGAGGCGAGGAAAACTTACTATGGATATTATGGTTTTGTTTTTTTAAAAAAAGATTTGATTGAAATATAGTGACAGGAATCTACATTGAGTTGATTTCACGTCAGAGGTAGGTATAGAAAAGTCACGAAATAAAAGAAACTAGGTACATTGACAGAGGAGGGTACTTAATCCACTCAAACATTTCGATATATACTTTTTTAAAGTAAGTTAAGTACCTTGGTCGATACTACCAGACTACCAGATTGATTGATGTAGCACTCAGATACAACCACAGTTCCATTGTACTACCATTCAGACACCTAACAATAATGTACTAAGTTTTCTCGTCATTCGAAGAAAAATGAGAAGGAGCTTCAGTGATGAAGATGTTCGGCACTCCCCACGTCAGCCCCGAAAATCCACCACCTGATGCAAGCATAGGCCTAACAACTGCAGAGAAATTGTTCTACTGTGTCGTCTTCCTCACCGCAAGCAGGACAGATAGTGGTGTCGCTTAAGCCCAACACATTTAAGTGTTTAGCAAAAGCTTGGTGGCCCGAAAGAACGCCTACAAGCAGGCTACAGTCGATTCTACTCAGAGATAGAAGAAAAGATGCTGACCTTTTGCAAATGTCCGGGCGCAGTAGTTTGGTCCGTCTACACCACAATCGCGCCACCGAATCTTGTGTTCTCGAGAAACCCAAGAATCAGAGGTAGACATCACCTAGCAAGCATCTCAATGGATGCCAGTGTGACCTGGCACCCAGACAAGATTTACTGTCTTCCGACCAAATTCAGAGAAAGCCTGAGTTCTAGCACTAACTTGGACGAGGTAAGAGGGTTTAGAAGCGCTTTTAATGCAGCTTCGCTATCACTGCAGATGCAAATGCCTCTAGCCCTCCAACTGTTGTTCACAGCGCATGGTTAGGATGGCAAAAATCCCCGCTTGGAAAACGGATGCATGTTTACCCAAGGGGTGGTAGTAAAGTCGTATATCATCGCATTCCACAAAGACACCAGCACCAGACCCCTGCCCGGTTTTGGAGCTATCCGTGAAAATACGATGGCATTCAATCCATGGTTCAGAGTCTGACCGAAGCCATTCCGTTACCTGTGGAAAGTTGACGTGGTAGTTTTTTCGCAGAAGGATATCTGGTGTCATTGCATCAGACGGCATATCCATAAGACAGGGGTCAAAGGATAATTCTCGAGCAAGTTCTTCAAAACTCCAGTGCGCATGGTACCAAAAACCACCTCTCTTTAAGCGAAAGATGGTTTTTAGCGTACATCCCATGATATATAAGTCAAGGGGAGGAAGATTCATCAAAGCATCTAGAGCAGAGCCCGGGGTGCTAGGGAAGGCCCCTGTGCAGCCGAGACAAGCCGTTCTTTGGAGTTTGGCAAAATAAGCAGTAACACGTTTCCGCGAAAGCCTGTTCCACCAAACAACTGATGCGTATGAGAGTAGCGGTCTAATCATGGCCGTATAGATCCAAAGGACCCGTTTCGGAGACAAGCCCCATGTCTTACCAAAAGCGCCATTACACTGCCAGAAAGTCGACAGCGCTTTATCGGTTGTCGATTGAGGATTACACCCAGATATTTGACTTCATCGGATATAGGGATGGTGACACCTTTAAGCACGAGATGGGACAGACCAGTGACGATTCCCCTTCTCGTAAAGAGAATAACCATCGTTTTAAGAGGATTCACTTTTAAGAGGATGCCTGGTGCCCATTACTAGTGCACCAGACATCGATCAAATCCAGGAATCTCTGCGCTTGAGAGCAGAGAGCCCTTCGACAGAAAGAACGGCGACATCATCCGCATAAGCTTGAGTGTAGTTTACAGGAAAATTGAGAGCCGTAATCAAAGAGTCTACCACCATACACCATAAGAGGGGAGACAGAACACCACCTTGAGGGCAGCCCCAATATACTCCTGTTAGGATACCATTGCCACAATCTGCATCGGTACAACAATTATTTATTTAAGGACATGAAAAGGGGATTCCACTAGCTATAACATATCGAAACATGTAAATAAAAGAACAAATCTTGAATATCTGAGTCGGTCACATTCTCTATAGATTTTTTTTCTTCAAACAAACAGTAGACCTGGAAATAGAAACAAATTTTTATAGAAAATGCATTTCTATTTCATGTTTAACCGAAAAATATTTCTAAACTTCTTAAATAAACAGTTTTGTTATGTTTGATTTGTCTTAATTTTCTGGTTTGGTTTCCATAAGATATTGGTTGCGAATATATTATTTTCATATTTAACGAAAAAGAGGCCAATATTTTTGTTTTCTTTTTTTGGTTTGGTTTTTAGTGGGGAGGTGTGAGGATAATTATTTTTACTACTAAGTTGTTTGTGAATATAAAAACCCTGAGAGTAATATTTTAATTAATTGACAGATGCAAAAGTAAAACCTTAAATTTAATAGAGCTGGGTATTAAATCCCTATTAACGATCTGTCAAAGACTGACGTTAAAGATCCAGAGCTGGTGATGGTTTAATGTATAGAGTAGTAAAAGTTTGGCCTAAGTGAGTCGGACCCACCGACTAACCTAACCTAAATATGTATGCAGTTGGTGTTCCCACGTATTGAGTTCTAATTTGATATTACAGGTGTGTAGTCCACGGAAGGGCTCTGGACCAATGAAAGGGAATGCAGAGCCTTTACGTGCTTGCTCGTCAGCCGCTTCATTACCAAGAATTCCATCATGTTCCGGGACCCAGTAGAGGAGTCACTCTGTTGTGAGGTGAGTCATTTTAGAATAGTAAGACAGTTCCAAGCAATTAAAGAGTTTGACTTGTATTAGTTAAGAGCTTTGAGTGCTGTTTGATCGTCTGAAAGAATGTAGATATAGAATCATAGATCACATACATAAATCAGATCGATTATTCAGAATAAAATAAAAGTCAGAGCACTTAGAAAATCTAAAGCACAAGGCACTAGCACACGTTCTACTTACTCTTAGAACAACTGTCAACGTAGTTACAAAACAGCTTCAAAGGGATATTATTATTTTTTTTTTTATACCATCACCGAGCAAAACACAAAACACTACGTTCTCTAAGTGTAAGCTCTCAGTATTGCTTTACGCAACGGTTGTTTGTTGCGCGACTAGGCTTCATCTACCGATCTTCATCTTATACCTAGACTATTTCAAGTAATTACAAATATAATTAATTTAAAGTTAATGCATTAATGGACTTTTTAAAATCTGCTCGCGACAAGCAAAAATCAATTTCGTTGCAGAATTCATTAAATGTGCTTATGCACCTTGTAATAGGCTCATTATTACCGTAATTGGTTCTATGCCTATCTGTATGAAATAAGCTTCTAACCCCCAGTGACCTTGAGGGAGCATATACATATATTTAAAAGAAAGAATATTCTGTTAAGAATATCGCGAATAAACATGACGGAAGTTGCATCACGTCTGAAACTTAGGGTTTGCAGACCAGCTAACATGCACCTTCTGCCATAATTAGGAAGCTCATCAAACATATTTAATTTACGAGCCGCGTACCTCGTGAAGTTTTTTTGGACTCTTTCGAATCTAAGTTCGTGAACTGCATATGGCGAATCCCAAATTACGGAACAATATTCCAAATAAGGTCTGACTAACGAGCAATAAATAATTTTAAGGCTATTTATATCTCTAAAGTCTTTATACTATTACGTTTAAGGAAGCCTAACAATGAGTTAGACTTGGCAATGACAGAATCATAATGAAAAAAGAAACTTAACTTATTGTCAAATATGACACCAAGATCTTTCACTTCATCAAATTGTAGTACTAATACGATATGCCGAAAAAACTTTACATTTAGAAATGCTCAGTTCCAAAGCATTACGATTGCACCACTCCGACAATCTATTAATATCTGACTGAAAACGAATGCAATCAGATACATTTTTTATCCGCGAAAATAATTTCAAATCATCGGCGAAAGTCAAAACATTACAAAATTGAAATATTTCATGAACATCATTTATAAATAATATAAATAGCAACGGGCCCAAATGACTGCCCTGTGGAACACCCGAAGTAACTTCTATAACACGAGAAGTCAAACCATCGACTTTAACCATTTGCCTTCTAAAGGGTGATTTTTTAGCTGGTTTGGTTTTGGCAACACTGGTTTTGACAGCTGACGTGTGTTTAGTACCTTGTGTCACTGTCAAACAGCTTCAGTTTGGTTTGCAATTTAACCATGGATCGTCTTACAAATGAACAACGCTTGCAAATTATTGAATTTTACTATCAAAATTCGTGCTCGGTTCGAAATGTTCATCGCGCTCTGCTTCCATTTTATGATCGGCATTCTCGACCTTCTGAGCAGTCTATTCGGAAGATTGTGACCAAATTTCGCACCAAATTTACTTTGTTGGACATTAAACCACCAACACGTTTACGTACTGTGCGTATTGAAGAAAATATTGCGGCCGTATCAGCTAGTGTGACAGAAGACCGCGAAATGTCGATTCGGCGCCGTTCCCAGCAGTTAGGCCTTTGTTACAGCACTACGTGGAAAATTTTGCGGAAGGATTTGGGCGTAAAGCCTTTTAAGATACAGCTGGTGCAAGAACTAAAGCCAGCCGACCTACCACAACGCCGAATTTTTGGTGAATGGGCTCTTGGAAAGCTGGCCGAGGATCCGCTTTTTTATCGAAAAATTGTGTTCAGCGATGAGGCTCATTTTTGGTTGAATGGGTACGTAAATAAGCAAAATTGCCGCATTTGGAGTGAAGATCAGCCAGAAGCATTGCAACAGTTACCAATGCATCCCGAAAAAGCCACTGTTTGGTGCGGTTTATGGGCCGGCGGCATTATTGGGCCATATTTCTTCGAAGATGATGCGAATCGCAGCGTTACTGTCAATGGTGAACGCTACCGAGAGATGATAACAAACTTTTTTTTGCCCGAAATGGAAGTTCTTGACTTGCATGATATGTGGTTTCAACAAGACGGTGCCACATGCCACACAGCACGCGAAACAATGGCGCAATTGCGAGGCGAGTTTGGTGAACAGTTAATTTCACGTTTCGGGCCGGTCAATTGGCCGCCTAGATCGTGCGATTTGACACCATTAGATTATTTTTTGTGGGGGTATGCCAAGGCTTATGTGTATAGGGACAAGCCCGCTTCGATTGACGCACTGGAAGCCAACATCCATGCATTCATTCGTGAGATACCGGCCGATATGTGTGAAAGAGTATGCCAAAATTGGACTCAGCGGATGGGCTACCTGAGACGCAGCCGCGGTCAACATTGGCATGAAATTATCTTTAAACATTAAATTGCAAGGTTCAAACTATCGATTCAAATAAATATTTCATTCATTTTTTCGAATTTTTTGTGTTTTTTTTTTTTAAAAAAGTTCTAAACCTCTTAAAAAATCACCCTTTATAACGAGAATAAGCTTTCCTTTTTACGTTACGTAAATGAACTAATCATTTATTTGACCAAGGAATTTTAAACCTTTTGTTAAGACGCGTTTTTGGTACAAAGAATTCAAAACCAGATTTGATCTTATCCAAAAATATATCATAGTTACCTTTTAAATTGGGGGATTTCAGCAGTTCATCCCAATCAAAACCACACAAATATTCCTGTAAAGCAACGAAATTGGTTTTCGAAAAGTTATAAGATAACGCGGAATTAATATTATTTAAATCACGGGAGTAATTAATTGGTGATGCATTTTATTGGAATCTATAAGATCCAGAGCTTCACTTATAGTATAATTAATTTCATTATTAAGAAAAACTAAGTCCAATATTCTATTAATAGAGTTCGGAAAATGGTTTACTTGAAATAAATCCAAAGAAAGAAGACCATCGACAACTATTTGACGTTAAATGGTATTAAATTCTTGTCACCATCCACATTCCTCCAATATACATTACAAAAGTACCGAGGAACATTGCACCTTGGTACAAACGCAGAGAACTAAATATTGAAATGGTTGAATATGAAGTTAAAAGAGTCACAGAAGTAGGCTTCTTGACCATCTATAAACAACAGAATTATTTAATACTGACAATGTTATCAGGAGACTTCGACGGGTACAATCTCTAGATCGGAAATATTCTCAAATAAAAAAGTTTTGACATCTGACAAACGGAGGATTTTTTTTTTCCAATTTTCAAAATATTTTAAAAATAAATTGCTGATTAGCCCAACGACTGTGTGCAATCTCAATCGGGATGAATAAAGTTCTTCATTAATACAGAAGCATCCTTTCGTTGAATTTTCCTTCCATCGAACCTTCTGAAGATTGGTTTAATTTGCTCAATATGGTTCCACTTATGAAGAGAGCGCCTTTCTTTTCAAAGCACCTAGAAATAACTTTTTGTGACCATAGGGGTCGATTTTTTGACCTCTTCTTTTCAGTAGGTTAAAATAAAAAAATAAAATAAAATTCCCCCAATAGTATTATCGTCTTCCTCTATCCGTAAATGTGGTGGTGATGTCTAACTAAACTAAAAATACAGATTGCTCCTATTCTTGGTTACTTACTTACTTAGGCGGCGCTGCAGCCGCAGGGTCTAAGCGCGATCTTTGGCTAATTTACTACAGTTGTGCACTCCAAGTTAGTTAATGTTCCTTCCACTTTTGCGTGCCACCTAAGGCGAAGACTTCGTTTACTGCATTGCTCTAATCGCTCTATATGTCCCAGCCATCTCCAACGCCCAATTCGCGGTATTTTTTACCAGTTCGATATTACTGTACAGCTATTAGAGTTCATCTTCTATTCCAAAACTTGTCAACGCATACATGACAAAATATCTTATGAAGGATTTGCGCTATAAACGACAGAGGATATCTTCAGAAAAAGTGCATTCTTCGGATCTATAGAGCAGAACTGGGATTATAAAGACTATCCTGAGTTGTTGGGAAGAGGGACTTATTACATATTTTTGACTTCGCCCAATCGGCCGGATAAGATCTTCTAAGCGATGTTTATGAGAATGATGACTCTACAGCTGGCACCGTTAAAAGATTTTCCTTTCTTGTGAAAACTGCAAAAGATGCCTCATCTGACCAAATCTTGGAAATCTTTCTGCCGCTTTCGTAGCAGAATCCGCACTCAAATAACCTGCGTTCATTCTGATATTTTAATTGGGTTGACTTTCTTTAAGGCATAAGCACGTGTTAAGGTCGGATTGTGAAAAAGCTTTAAACATTTGCAAATCAAGCATAAAATGTACAGTTACATGGTATTTGTTTCACATCAAGAAAATGCACTGATTTATTCCCTTTTGCATTATTTCCAGGATATCCTCTATATATACAAAAGTACGACAGAAAAAACCCGCCAAAAAGTCTTCAATCGAGCGTGAAATCAATCACACTCTCATCAGCATCGATCCTTAAATTGAATTCGGCAATAAATTTCCGCCTCGCAATCGAGAAACAATGGGAATTTGTAGTTTTTGGTTCCAGGAAAAATATAATGAAACTCTCTCTCTCTCTCTTCATACGATGAGTATCCTTTCGAAATGTTGATACTGACCGATGATGATGACGGCGACAACCATTGGCCGCATTGACATTGACGGGAACGACAAACGAAATGGTTTGTAAATTGAAATTCCATTTTACGGACCTTTTTGACAAATTCATAGCCTGCTAGCACGAATATCAAAATATTATCTCTCGATCTCAATAGCTACACACAGCAGAAAGTTGCAAGGAGTCTGCCTGGACACACGGCGAGATGATAAATCTGAGGATAATTAATTCTTTTAAGACAATCAGGCAGGCAGTCATCGATCGAATATAGCCAACTGCGAGCGATGTCCTCTGATATTTTGATTTCTCGTACAAAAATATTTCGGTTAGCTTCTTGACATGATTTATGATGGCAAAGTTGACAAGGCGCATGCATGTTCCTACGATACACGGTCTTGTGAGGGGTAATCGTTGCATGATCGGCTCATAAGTATGTGGTAACGTATTGGGTTGTAAGTTCAGTTGTTAAATTTGCGGATAGCGAGTATGTGATTCTTCGTCGACGCGCAAATATTTGCGTTCTACAAATGTTGTGAGGTACGGCTTCACTTACCATCAGCTGGGTCTATTATGTCCGATTTCGGGAGCAATAAGTTGACGACACACTTATTCTGTGCACACATGATCCTGTTGTCCGCAAACTTTCCACAGAACTAGTTTCGCCTTCTGCAACATCCTGTTAACATCCTATACATCCTGTACTCATGCCAAAAATTATTGTGTAGAAGACCCAGTCATCAGTCAAAGCCCTTCCTAGGGATGCCGGCAGACCCAAAAAACGTCATGAGAAAACTTCTACCAAACTTTGACCAACAAGTTTTTTTGAGATCTTATTTTTCGTATGACCCTAAACCTAAACAAGATTCTGGGTGGTAAATATTCCGACAAAGTTCGAATATTTCTTGAGTTAAAACACTGACCTCAAGGGCAGCTTAGTTGTCACTACAGACACAGCGTAGGCTACCAGTCATCTCAGAAAAAGAGTCCATGGTGCTATGATAAATATGTCGACCGAAAAATGGAGAAAGGGCATTCTTAAGGGCATTTCTGCAGAGTAAAGTCAGAGCAGCTAGAAAGGATTATAGAGCCAATCGCCCAGCTCAAGGAAAGTGAAGAGTACTGTACAGCGGCATTGGACACGTTTCTGAACATAACACCGCTTGGCCTACATTGGGTCACTTTAAGAGGAATAGCTTTGGACATAGTACGGTCCTTTCAAAGCTACTACCTATGAAATCCAATCATAACGGATGAAATCCCCTCTTAGTCGCCTTCGACATTCCGTATGATGTAATAAATATATCCGGAAAGGGAGGATTGGCAAAGAAAATTAAATTGCAATCTTTACAGATAGTTCGAAAACGCCAGAGGGAACAGTGTCTGGACATATGGGAGACATGGACCCAGAGGGTCTGGGATCTTTGCAAAAGGTCCAAAACTGAGGGAATCAATAAGACTTGTTGCACCTTAAATTATTGTAAAAAAACAGAAAGAAACGCGAAACAAACTACTAAAGAAAACAATTACCGGCGGAATAAACGAAAAGGAAATAGAAAGAAATTGCGGCCGCCACCGCCCGAAAGTCAAATTCGATTGTCACACTCCACAGATCAGATGCAACGAAAGCAAAGATCCGAATGCAAATGAAGGAAACTGAGTGGAAGGTGTGGGTTCGTTCAATAGAAAACTTAGGCAAAGGTATCAGAAGAATTTGTTTCGACTGAAAATCGAAATGGGCGCCACACAATTTTTTTTTGGGGAACTGTGAAACCTTGAAGTCACAAATTATCCGAATGCAAACGAAGGAAACTGAAAATCGAAAGAAAAGAAAAATATAAAACGAAACGACAGTTTTACCACGTTATAATTCTCCGTTGGAGTACGGTCTTTTATTTTCGGCGACGCCTCTTCGAATTGATGACTTGCAGTACAACACAAGTTGGGGTGACCCGCTATCACTTATCCCGAAATTAAAGCAAAGGAAAAGGAGTTATTGGGGTCGCATGTCCCGTCTTTTTTCGGGAATTATAAAACCGAAAACAAAACGCAACCAAACCAAAATCTCATGTATGGCGTGCCATGGACTTCCACCTCTGTGTGGGTGGTTGTCCGCCATATATTCCCTTACCCACTCATTCAAACTAGCGAACCAACGGGCGGCACTTTCCAGCTACTCCAAAGCAATTTTTGCAGTGGCGTGCCAATGCTCTCCGTTACCCCTTCGCTTTCAACTTCCACTCGCTTTTATATTACTATTCACCGCAACTGAAAAGTCCGGTTGCAGTGAATTCTCTGACCAACCTGGAACAACCTTTCCAATCCATTCCGATTGGCTTACCCGATTTATGAAAACAAAGCGCTAAGGAAATTTCCATGAAAAGTTAGCTATGCGTTAATGTCCCCACTGGACGAAGTTAAATTTGTAACAAACCACCTACTAAGTGGAGGCCAAGATGTGGAGAGAAACCCCAAAACATTCGGATGAGGACGTTACTCACTCAATGTGATGAGTCATACCTCAGCTACGAGAGGAGGATAAGGACTTATGGTTTGGTGGAATTTTGCGCAGATTTGGGGAATGGGGAATTGCCGATAGCGTGTCATACCTTACATGTAAGAAAATATATTTATGTAGGGGTCTCGGCTTTACTGGATGGATTATTCGTCGGGACGGTGTCCACTTGACGGCCACTCGTGTTCGTTCGTTGGCCAAACTTGGCGTATGACAGCTGGGTCCGGTGGTGTGTGTCCACGCTTTGTTCTGACCCCATTTGACAGTTGGGGCCGGTGGTGCGTTAAGTGTCACGCAATTCAGCTTTTGGGTAATATGAGTGTGCGCAATGTTTCGGCCGTCCGCCCGCACTCCTCTGCTGCTCCTCCGGTGCTCTCCATGGTGGAGTTGGACAGAAGGGATCGTCTCCCCTTCCCCCATCGAACCTGACTCCCTACCGTTTTGGTGGTAGTTCTTTTGCAATTGTCGTTGGAGCTTATTTACTCTGGGCCGTCCGCCCGTGCTCCACAATTGCTGATGTGTGCCTCTAGGGCGTTATGAAATGTGTTAGGGTGGTTTCATGACAAGGGCCGTCCGCCCACACCCTTTTACACGCGTTGGAGTGCTTTGGCTTTGCACCCAGACCGTCCGTCTTGCCTTTTATTGTGCCTTGTTGGGTGGCACTCGACCGTTGCGGACCGTCCGTCCGATTGGACTCGCTGATCCGTTGGGAGTCTCCAGGCCGTCCGCCCGGCTCAACTTCGGATAGGCTCCATCTCTTTATTTAGGCGAGTAGACCGTCCGTCTTTCTTGGGCCGTCCTGAGTCCCCCGGGTTCACCTGTGGTGGTTGCTCTCCCCTGGTTCGAACGAAGTGGGCCATGGCTGTCCTTCCACTTCTTACGGCCTTGGGGCGCGAACCGACAAAGAGAGGGATAAGGGTCGGGAAAAGAAAGGGACCGAAGGGTGCTTCTTGTCGTGGTAAATTCTCGACTGTAAGAGGTCCAGGAAGCTTAAAAAAATTAGCAGGGATAAGCTAAGAATACTAGTAGAAGTCCTGACAGGGCATTGCCTGTTTCGAAAACATGCAAAAAGACTCGGGCTATCAGATACAGGCGTCTGCAGATTCTGTGGCAATCTTCAGGCTGTTGAGGATATACCGCACATCTTGTGTGCATGCGAGGCAATTTCACGGAAAGGTAGAAAATTCTTAGGAAAATACTCCTTTGTAACTTTAGAGGAAATAGACGGTAAAAAATTCAAAGGCCTTTCTGGCTTTTGTAGGGCAATTGGTGTGTTTTAGGGAAATTTTTTAGGTGTTTTTGTGTACCGTTTCAATTTTTAAAATTCAGCCGGTTCCCCAGGGATCGCGATGGACCCACCTCGGTGCCTAGTGTTGTGTGATGGTTTTACATCACACCCCTGTTTTAACCTGCTATGAAAACCAAGTCACTGAAGCGCAAGGAAATGTAGAAATGTTCAAGCCGTATTGCCATCAAAAATCAAGGTTATGAATAGAAGAAACCATGCCTGATGACTGCACTCAATATGCTCCAAATCGTAACAAAAAACGCGAAATATCTTGCAAGAGCCTTCGAGGTATATCTGTTCTTCATGTTCAATATAATATCTGACTCATGATATATGAACGACTCACGCTGTTTTCCAGTACACTCACTGGGGCGTAATAGTGTGGCTTTAAGCTTGGCAAATCTGTAATAGAGCAGACCGAGTTTAACAGGCGAATTTAGTTGGTGTCAAAGTAAACGATAATTTAACCATGCACATGCTTTAAAGAAACACAAAAAGATAAACTTCTGATAGCTAGGAGGCTTCCAAAAATAAGTATAACCCCGACAAACGACAGAAGAATTTCTCTAGAAACGTTAAAATCCTAACCGCAAGAAGAAGGACAAGCTCGATAAAACTCTAATGCTGGCATTTCTGTTTTATGGTGCAGAGTACAAGACGGTGAACTGAAAAGGGGAACAGTCTGTTGAGAGAAAATTTCGTCGATAAATACTATATGTGGCTGTGTAAAAGGAGGGCGACTTGAGGAGATTACACCGCCCGGACTTAACGAACAAGACATCGAAACAGCCCAAGAACAAGCCATCGCGGATGCCAGAGTCTGGCCTGGAGCACTGGAAAAAGCTCCCGAACCGTAGAGGATGATGTCTCTCAGGCAGCAACTCTCCGCAGGTAGGAATCTTATAATGTGTGGGTTTAGCCGCAAATCAATCATAGCGCAAGTTGCGCGCGAACTTCAAAAATATTTGAGTGTTGCAAGAAAAATGAACACATTTATGGGTCTCTCGCTGATGTTGATGTGTGTGTGTGGCTGTCAAAGTTGCCCTGTTGATCTGATTCTATATCACAACTATATTGAAGTACTTAATGAAAGGCTGCCATAGCTTAACTTATTTCCAAGTCAAAATCATTTGTACGACTGCGACACAGTTCCCGCAGCAAATTAAATCTGGTATACCTGAATATTAATTCCGGCGTGCCTCAGCGCGCATCACCACTCCATTACTATGGAGATGAGCCATGTCTCCACCCATGTTTACACATCACCATCAATGGGCAACATGGGCACGCAGGCGCACACTAATTACGTCCAATCAATTATTTAAGCAAGACAAATTTTTCCAGCCAACATTTTAGACCATAACGAACGCGACGGGAACTCAACTTGGTTTTTATTACATTTTTTCTTGTAGGTTATCCTGCTGCGAAAAGATTTGTTCGAACTTTCATGTTCGTGAACCGCGTCCGCGTCCGCGCACCCAGGTGAGTGGTACTTAAATGAACGGGGAAATTATGATTTCTAATTAACCCCTAAGAGTGCCTACGATGCTTAGTAACTATGAGCACCAGCTAGCCGCCACAGATTGTTATCCGAAAAAAAAAAGATAAATAAATTGGAACAAGAGCAGCGGCACTCGCTGCACCCCTTCGTCGCGCCAGTGGACATTTAATTCGGAAACCTTTAACTACCTCCGCGTTAATTAACGACCTAATAAATTATTTGTACCTTTTTGTTAGTTGTAGGCACTCTGTCATCGGTTGTATCATAGTTAGTGCACGAATGAGTTGTAAGTAATATTGATCCTAATCGGAGTCAGAAGAAGGATCCCTGTCAGTTCTAGGAATGTTTCGGCTTTGGCTACTGGTCGGTGGCTATAAATTTCTTTGACCCACACAGCGTTTTGGGACTTTCTCGTTGGGAAAAACTAGTGTGGCAGGACCGTTTTTCCGCATGCGCATGCGCTAGGTACCTGGTGAAAGTGTGTTCGACCATAATTCGGTAAATGTCTTCATAATATCTAATATTTTCTGAGCATTACATCGGTTCGGTAGTTCGAGAAGGTGTATCCATCTTAATTAAGACGTTGAAAGAGACAGAAATGGGGCGTGCGGTAGCCCAGTCTCAGGAGATGGTTATCGCATTGTGCAAACGTTTGTAACGATTACTCGGAATTTAAGTTCTACAGATTGTCCTAAGGCGATACGAGGGTCATTACATTTTATACGACACGAATTTCCCAGCTGCAGGTGGAAAATTATTCTGTTATGAGTTCGTATTAGCGCAGTGACATTGAATTAGATTGATGCGATTGGGTGAGGCGCCTAGTTTTGTTTTTTTTGTGATGTTAATCTTTATTCTGAATTCGAAGATTGAACGCCATAAATACATAAAATGAAGGGAGACATGAAATTGGAAGCAGCATTTTTATGAATTCGGTAAACAAATATTTACACTAGAGCTGTAAACATGTCGTCCAACGAAATTTGGTGACATGATCGAATCGATTACGGATGATTTGTGTCAGCTCCTATTGTGACAGAGTTAGGTACAGTTCAATGCTGCAGGTGGAATTTAGATTAGATGTACTTACACGAATTTTATGTATTGCAGGACAGATGCACCACGTGATTGATGTTGAGTGTCTTAAAGTAGTACGGATAGAAACTATCATTAAATCGTATCTACGAATACACACATAAAGAGTGTTTGTTTAGAGGTTGGTTTGTCGAATAGAGATAAAACTGACATTTTGGGGTCAAATCTGGCAACTCTAATGTCGTTTATGTTCAGTTTGGTTTGCCATTTCATCATAAACAACAACGCTTGCAAATGAGATTAATATCGATGCTGATTTTCATTGCCACATTTTGTTCAGTGATGAGGTTCATTTTGGGTTGAATGGCTAAGTCAACAAGCAAAATTGCCGCATTTGGAATAAAGAGAATCCACATGAGATCCTTGAAACGCCATTACATCCACAAAAAATTACTGTTTGGTGTGCACTATACGCTGTTGGAGTATACTTCTTCCGAAATGATGCTGGAGAGTCAGTTACCGTTAATGGAGACCGGTATAGAGCCATGATAACCGACTATTTTGTTGCCGAATTGGATGGCATGAATGTGGATGGAATGTGGTTCCAACACGACGGCGCTACATGCCACACAGCGTACGTCACAATCGATTTATTGAAGGAAACATTCTATGAGCGCATAATTTCGCGGAATGGACCTGCCAATTGGCCATTAAGATCGTGTGATTACCATTGGATTATTTTCTTTGGTGATATGTGAAGTCGCTCGCCTACGCCAACAAACCAGAAACTTTAGGGGACTTGGAAGCCAACTTCCTCAACAACGACGCGGATGCCGCTGCCGATATGATTACAAATTTAATTTACCTGGGTATGAAACGCTTTATCCCTAACAGGATAAAGTGTATCAGACCTAAGGAAAACGCATGGTGTGACTTGAGCTGTAAAGAAGCTATCAGGGCTAAAGAGGTAACTTTTCGGTCATTTAAGGCCAACCCAACCGAACCGGAAAGCCGAAAAAAGTTCAAACGACCCAGAAATGACTGCAATGCCCTCATTAATGGTGTCAAATTCTCCTACGACCAAAAGTTGTGGCAAAAAATACTACAAAGTCCTTCCGGTAGTAAAAACTTTTGGTCGTTTGGTAAGAATATTCAAAATTCGGCCTCATCATCTATCCCGACACTCATTTGCAATGACACTCTCGGATAAAGCCAATCTGCTCGCTGCTCATTTTGCAGCTAGCTCAACGCTCCTAGATTGTGCTTTATCTCCCCCAGTACTCGAGCGCATAGAACACTCCATGGGACAAATCTACTTTCCACTGCGTCATCTTTTCTATCTGTCCTATTCTTCAGGGCTCTTTCCGAGAAGATGGAAAACAGCATTTGTCCAGCCCGTCCCCAAAAAAGGCGAATCTTTCTCTCCCTCCTCCTACCGACCAATTGCACTTACGTCCCTTCTTACCAAGGTCATGGAAACGCTGATAAACCGTCAGCTTATGATATATCTCGAATCCCGAAAACTTCTTAATGACCGGCAGTACGGTTTTCGCAGCAACAGGTCCACTGGTGATTTGATGACATATCTAACCGAAAAGTGGAACCAATCTATTCACCATGGTGGTGAAAGCAAGGTCGTTGCGCTTGATATTTCAAAGGCATTTGACAGAGTTTGGCATCAAGCTCTCTTGTCGAAAATGCGTGCACTTGGGATCGATGTTACCCTTCTTCAATGGATTAGAAATTACCTTTCGGACCGTTCAATACAAGTTGTTTTGGACGGTTTCAAGTCTGCAACTCACCAAATAAATGCTGGTGTCCCTCAAGGCTCTGTTTTGTCTCCGACTCTCTTTCTCATTTTTATCAATGACCTCCTGTCTGTCACTTCTAATCCTTTTCATTCCTTTGCTGATGACAGTAGCCTCAGCTTTACATATTCGTTTTCTGGGCAACGCCCCCCATCTTCGGGCGTTGAACTGGAACGGCAACGTATGTTAAGCTCATTGAATTCCGATCTTGACAGCATACTTTAATGGGGTAACACCAACAGAAGGGAATTTAATGCTTCCAAAACGCAATGCTGTCTGCTGTCATTGAAGCGAACCCCTAATTCTCTGCCATTATCTATGAATGGCACTTGCATCGCTGAAACCGAACGACTTTTCATTCTCGGTATATGCGTTAACGACAACCTTCCTTGGAATGACCACATATTTGATGTCGCTGTCGATGCAAGAAATATTTCACCCCTTCTGATCTGGCTGCAATTTATGAGGCATTTATTCGCCCAAAACTTGAGTACAACGCTCATATCTGGTCTGGTGCACCACTGACATATTTGGAGCTACTTGACAGGACTCAAAAACGTGCGGTAAAATTTATTGGCGATCGAGACATTGCGAAATCATTTGACTCTCTTAGAAATCGTGGTGATGTCTCCTGCCTGTCATTGTTTTATCGGTACTTCCACCAAAAGTGCTCAAATGAAATAATGCAATTGGTCGGCTGGAGGAGGGTAAGGAAGATTATTTTTTGGGACAAACTTTGAGGTCTTAAAGTACTCTTGAAAGAATACAAATGCGGAAGGGGATTTCTCCAATACACGAGAATATAACGCACAGTCCGGGAGCGCTGACCCAGCTGCAAAATTAGCATCAAGCAGATTGGACGAGGATGAGTTTTTAATATTTTCCACAAGCGAGCAAAAGTTTTTACTTCCGGTGGGTCCTTGTAGCATTTTTTTGCTTCAACTTTTGGTCGTAGTAGAATTTGACATGGTAAATATTGGCATTGCTGGCTCGTTTAAACTTTTTTCGGTTTTCCCGGCGCCGAAAACTTCCCGCTTTAACCCTGACAGCTTCTTTTGCAGCTCAAATTTTCCCTTGATACCTACTCTCTCATCTCCACGTGAATTATATTCGTAATCACATAGTCCACTCCATCCAAGCTTAAAACATAATGTCTTAACAACTGTAATGCAATCTGCATATATTCAAACCTGTAGCACTACACAAAGTAGAATAATCAGCTCATAACACGCAATCGCTCGATTTCATTGAAAATATGCAATATCCGGCAAAACGTGTTAACTAAATCTAACTGATTAATAAGCCAGCGGGTGTCCCAAAAAATATTTCAATATTAATGAGCCTCGCGAATCGATTGGCACCTTGAAAAATTAGCAAAAGTTGATGCCTGCATGCAGTTCCTGAATCGCATATGCTAATCCAACGGCACAGCACTCTTCATCATATCCATTAGGAGACGAAGATAAACAAACATCCTGCGATTGGAGTCCTGTTTGTCGGCCGCTCCAGCTGTGGGAACAACAAAGTAAAATGTTTCTCCTGTATGTTTGTGCCAAATCCTTGTGTCGTTGTCATCGTCATGGTCCCTCATTCCTCATTTCCAGCGTGTACGAGGACATCATGGAGGTATGCGAAGTGAAGCACCTACATCGCAGGTACTTAAAGTTGAAGGTATCACTGATCGGAATATTTATGACCGATTATCGGTACATTTTGTTTCGGAATCCTTTGTTCCTTCAACACTTTGCAGGACACCGCTTGTTGTATGGGTCCTTTTTTTTCGCAAATAGACCGCACTTGTGTTTACATGTATCAGCACTTTTCGCAACTTTTGATGTCCTTTTTGAACTCACACCAGCCGCTGCGGTAGTGTATGCGAAGGCAAATGCGATTTTATCAAGTGTACGCTGATAGTTTTGAAGGATTGTCATATGTAAAAATTTGTTTTTGGATATTTGCACAATTTTGGAAATGTTATTTGCTATTGGAATATTTATCGGATGTTTACATTGTAGCCACAGCAGCATGAAGGATTTTCCCACATTACACATTCAAAAGATGTGAAGAGTGTGCAGTTGGTCTAACGGAATAGGAATTAAAATTAAAAAAAAAAGGTCGGCGCTCATTTCAAATGACTAAATTTGTACAAGCGGAACAAACAAATCTGCTCATAAACAAAAATAGAATTTGACATGATTCAATGCCAAATTTGGCAAGATTTACAACTTCATTGATATTCACTAATTGGGGCAAGTTTCCGAAAATCAATTAAGCATCCTAAAAGCAATTTAATTGACCAAATTAATAACCCAACAGCAAATTGTGTTAATGCATTCATCGGAAGAACCGCAAATCGCGAAACATTAATTTTGCATTTTAGCCTCAATCGCTTGTCACGGCAGCATCGTAGATGGACAAATTTAAATCGTCCATAACATGGTCAAGTCATAGGAGAACACACTCAATACGACGATAAATGGAAATAAGATACTTAAGGCCTTTCGTCCGCAGCAGCTTCCATTCATTCCAAGATTCGAATCGAAAAAAATTTGTCAAAGATTTCCCACAGATAAGCAGAACGGCCATCAACGGGAAATATGTAGATACGCACACACACACACAGCGACAAAATCTCAAGAATACCAGAGACAATATTGAAAACATGATTCCGGGAATCGAGAACGATTGGTAACGATTTATGGACGAAATTGAGACAAAGGCCGGTCGACCGTCGATGACATCTTCGAATATCGAAACAATTAATTTAACTTCAAATTAATGACAGAGGTATGCGTTGCGTTGCGCATGTGCCCCTGAACGCAGAGGTAAACTCAAACGTGTTCGATCTCAGTTGGAGTAGGTTAGGTAGGTATCACTGCGCGCAACGCATACCTATTGCGAGCAATCACTGGTGAAACCTGCTGTGATTGGAAATTGTATTTAAATGTACAAAATTCATTGATTTAGCTTTCGGATCAAGGCATAATATAATCAGAACAATTTGCATTCAATGAGACTAGACAGTATTTAGATTTATATGCGTTTTTCTAAAAACTAACTTACTCTTCCCATTTTTGGCCTCGACATTAGGGTAGAGCTATTTGGAGCCCGTAGTACATAGGTAGTAAATAACGGGTGATCCAAGTAGAGATACTTTTTTCAATAGCCTTTTTTGACAGATCACGTGTGAGTCGTGTCATGCTGTCATGTTATTTTTGTTTAGTATTGTTTGGCATTTCATAATGGAAAGACTTACGCGTGAACAACGTTTACAAATTGTTCAACTTTATTATGAAAATTCACGTTCTGTGAGGAATGTGTTTCGTGCACTTCGCTCAACTTACGGTCAACATAATCGGCCTACTGAGCGTACTATTCGCAACACCATCACCCATTTTGAGACCCAGCATTCATTATTGGATAATATTCGAGCGAATAGACCACGTCCAGCACGCTGTGAAGAAAATATAGCGACCGTAGCTGAGAGTGTACACGAAGACCGTAGAGAGTCGATTCGGCGCCGTTCGCAGCAACTCGGACTGACGTATGGAACGACTTGGCGCATTTTACGTCAAGATCTTAAATTGAAAGCGTACCAAATATAGCTTGTGCAACAACTGAAGCCGCTCGACCTTCCCAAGCGACATCGCTTCGCTCTATGGGCTCTTGAAAAGTTCCAAGAAGATCCGACGTTTTCGAGGCAAATTTTGTTTAGCGATGAGGCCCATTTCTGGCTCAATGGGTATGTACGAAGAGCAACCTGAAGAGATTGAAGAACTGCCACTTCATCCAGAAAAAACAAGGGTTTGGTGTGGTTTGTGGGCCGGTGGAATCATCGGTCCATATTTCTTTAACCGTCAATGGCGACCGTTATCGTGCCATGATAACCGACTATTTGATGCCTGAAATTGAAGCTCGTGATCTCGGCGACATTTGGTTTCAGCACGACGGCGCCACTTCCCACACATCGCATCAATCAATGGACTTATTGAGAGAACATTTCGGTGAGCACATAATTTCACGTTTTGGCCCGGTCGATTGGCCACCAAGATCGTGTGATATCCGACAAACCCGCTTCGATTCAGGCCTTGGAGGAAAACATGTCATGCGTGTTATTCGCCAGTTACCAGTCGAAATGCTCGAACGAGTGATCGAAAATTGGACTCAACGGATGGACCATCTGCGACGTAGCAACGGCCAACATTTGATAGACATAATCTTCAAAAAATAGGAGCCAAAGAATGTTCTTTCAAATTATAATAAACATTCTCCATTAAATTTGAATTTTCTGTGTTTTTTTTCTTTAAAAAAGTTGAGAACCTCGAAATGGATCACCCTTTATGTACTTGTTTTCAATTATGACCGCTACACAAAATCTTCACTTCGAAGACAATGACCGATTTTTTTAAAAAAGTTTTATTGAAACGGAACAAACAGCAAACACAAACAAATATTAAAAAATATTTTATAATTCAGTAATACGAAATCACAGCGGTACAACTCGTGAATAAATAAAAATACAATACAAGAAAAAAAAACAGAACAAGCAAATGTAGCGAGTGAACAAAAAGATTGCATTTAAGGATTCGCGTATATTTTATTTCTTTTTTAGTTTTCACATGTTACTATAGAAAAATTGTTAGGATTATGAGTTGGAATGAGGTAACGATAAGGAATATTTGATTACTTTTATTAAATGTGAAAAACATTTAGACCCATCATGTTTTTTAATTTTTGAAATCTTACTCCAAAAACCTTCTACTTTTTAGGTTTTCAACAACAATTTCTTAAAATTGATGCAACTAATTCTCGCCATTCATTGTCAACTTCAAACTTGTAGGTAACAATCTTCTACCTTTTCTGCCAAATCATACATGGAACTGCAGTTCTTTCTTTTTGTAAAATTGGTGGCTATAACCGAATTTAGATGGGCTCAATTCCTTAAAATAGGATAACGTAGTAGAAATTTCATTAAATACACATACATATAAGTTTAAAAGATGAAAAAAAAGGTTGGGAAAATGGAATTTCCCACATAAATTCATTTTGGAAGTAATTTTTCCCTTTTTACCACGAGACGGTGTTTAACCATCAAAATTCCCACAAAAAGGTAAATTTCCCACGACTTACTAACACTGCTCAAGACCTATTCAAGTTACAGTTATTACGCATTCTCAAATGTTATGACTAGAAACAAATGACGTGTCTCTTTCTTCCATATAAAAATGTTTACAAGGGTAAAAAGGGGGTAAGTAGACAAGCTGGATTGTGTCTACAGTTGATTTAATTTCAATATTTTAGTTATGTGAAGACCGAGCAAAAGGGTTAGAAAATGAAATAGATAGTTATTGCATAGAGAAATACTCCAAGGTAGTATTTTTAAATGTGAGGTTCCGATTATTTCTTTTACCCTAGTAGGCAGAGAATTCCCTCACCAGTATGCTGGTGTTCTGGTCTGAATGATTTTGTGAAGCAAAACACAGCACCTGACTTGCAAGAACTGTTGAAGGGAACAACCAAGGACGTATAATGACGAAGCTCGTACACATACCTTACCATGTCATTGAATGCTGATGCATAATAAATGTAGGGAACTAGTAAGCCTTGAGCTGGTCTCAGTCTCGTATTTACAGGAATAAAACTTTCGAATAACCAAAGTGTGCGAAGACCACCATAAATGTGGCTTACTGGGGATAGAAAGCGACTAATCTTAAAACCTCGGTTAGTTGATGTGTCCGCGAACTGCAATTGTGTAACATTGAGGTAAATAGGCGGCATAACTTCAGTATTGTGAAGTTTCTTAGATATATAAATCAGACGGGATTTAGCTGGACTGAGAGTCAGGCAATTGTTATATTGATAGATGGCAGATAGATCCTCAACTGGGCCTATGGGTCTCGAGAAATATATCTGTGCATCCGCATAAAAATAAAGGCTTGAGCTCAAGCACACTTTGGGAAGGCCATTAATGAATACCATGAACCCCATCTTCACCAACAGCATCAGACTTGAGAGACCGAATGTTTTTGACTACGTCAGCTTCCGAGAGAACACAAATTCAAAGACAGGTAGCGGTACAGAAGAATGTTGAAGGATGGGTAGAGGAGTTGTACTTTCTATAGAGTTGCTTAGGAACGCTCATATCTGGTCTGGTGCACCAATGACATATTTGGAGCTACTTGACAGAATTCAAAAACGTGCGCTAAAACTTATTGGTGATCGAGACATCACGAAATCACTTGACTCTCTTAGCCATCGTCGCGATGTCTCCTATCTGTCAAGTGCTCAAATGAAATAGCCAGTTGCATTCCACCCCTACAGCAATTCAACCGCAATACTCGCCATACTAGGAATGCACATTAGTTTACCCTCAAGCCTGTATTCGGACGTACAGTGAAATACAAGGATTGGTTTATAGTTTACAGACATTTAAAAGAAACGTGCATCGGTATCTCCTTTTTTCTAATCGTTTACTTCCCTAATGCCCGCACTGTGTTACTTCATTATAACGGTATCCAAAATCCCTTTAGTGCGCGTACATTATATAAAAAAATGCTAGGCAATGATACATAAATGTATCTTTCAAATTAAATTAGATTTAATTCTCTCACAGGAGTTCGGTTGTCGTATTTTTTCTTCTTCTATATTTCCGACGATGATACGCTCAAAAATGAGAGACCATTACTTCCCACTTTTTTGACTGCATCTCTACTAATCCCTCTGTGGGATAGACTTGTTCTACTTCAACAAATGTCGTCAGGCTTCCTATTTTTATTAAGGAGGTTGTATGCCATTAAAAAGATATTCAAAAATGTTTGCAAGGTCTTGTAAACCAATGAAAAATATAACCAAAGTTTCTATCTTTATTCTTAACAGCGATCATTTGATGGCAATGCGCTTTAGAATTTTTGCGCGGATAGGATATAAAAGGCACGGGGTGAACAAGCAACCTAAGAGTGAGAGGTATAGGAAAATCTTTATGTCTTTCCTAGAAATTGTGGTGCCACACTTTACTGCGTATTTCACTCCATTTGTTGAGTACCTTTTCTAGAAAGAACGAAACTTTAAAGTTTAAACGCTGCTTTCCTCTCTACATTATAGTACGAGAGAGGCGCGAAAAAAACACATACCTATTTCGTTTAATATATTGGAGTAATTTGGAGTTAAGTTAAGCACCGGTCCGCCTCAACAACGTTTTTATTGCGCGGCCTTTCGGTCCAGCAATGGATCTTATTCAATCGCCCTCTGCTCTTCCTTTGCCTCTCCGGTTGCCGCTTCTCACTCCAATTTTCACATTATCAGTCTAAATGAACTCTCCCTTCGCCGCAAGGAGATCGATAAGGATCACGCTCGCAATCAGTGATATGAGATTGCACTCGTAAAGCTCTATTTCTTAGTCTCTTAAGCATCTGTACTTAAGTAGTATACTTCCTGTTTATCTCTTGTCCGTCAGCTAATGTGTCGCACTTAAATATGAGTATGGCATTTTGTTAAGTACCTTTGTAGCAGCTACTAGCCTATATAGAGGGTTCATAATCTTTGGTGCTTCTCCAGATACAAATGCCAAAAAGTGATCGTCCCTTTTATTGCACATTTCAAGTTTGCTACACTGGCAATAGATCGTCCCTCAAGATTTAGTCGACATTATAGAAGTGACGGATATCATAGGCCAGGGCCTTCAGAATGTAGCTCGCCTGACCCAACCGATCTTCGTTATTTGGGAGTATTTAAACGTAATTTCAAATATTTATTAGATTTGCTTTTCGGCAACTCTTGTCAATGAAATATTTCGTTTGAATGGCCTTGTCAATACTGTTGTCACTTAAAAGCTTCTAGAAGTTGCTGGGCTTAAGCATGGCTAACCAGTTATCTTTTTACTTACTTAGGCGGCTGTATAGTCCAAGGCGGACCTGAGCCTCAACCAATAAGCCTCTCCAATTGGAGCGATCTTTGGCTAATTGCCCTAAGTTGGGCACTCCAAGTTGGTTGAGGCACGCTACCACTTCTGCGCGCCACCTAAGTTGAGGTTTTTATTGTGTTGTCTCTCCGGTTTGCAGCCGTGGTGTTACCATGGCTAACCAGTTATCTTTTTACTTACTTAGGCGGCTGTACAGTCCAAGGCGGACCTGAGCCCCAACCAATAAGCCTCTCCAATTGGCGCGATCTTTGGCTAATTGCCCTAAGTTGGGCACTCCAAGTTGGTTGAGGCACGCTACCACTTCTGCGCGCCACCTAAGTTGAGGTTTTTATTGTGTTGTCTCTCCGGTTTGCAGCCGTGGTGTTACCATGGCTAACCAGTTATCTTTTTACTTACTTAGGCGGCTGTACAGTCCAAGGCGGACCTGAGCCCCAACCAATAAGCCTCTCCAATTGGCACGATCTTTGGCTAATTGCCCTAAGTTGGGCACTCCAAGTTGGTTGAGGCACGCTACCACTTCTGCGCGCCACCTAAGTCGAGGTTTTTATTGTGTTGTCTCTCCGGTTTGCAGCCGTGGTGTTACCATGGCTAACCAGTTATCTTTTTACTTACTTAGGCGGCTGTACAGTCCAAGGCGGACCTGAGCCCCAACCAATAAGCCTCTCCAATTGGCGCGATCTTTGGCTAATTGCCCTAAGTTGGGCACTCCAAATTGGTTGAGACACGCTACCACTTCTGCGCGCCACCTAAGTTGAGGTTTTTATTGTGTTGTCTCTCCGGTTTGCAGCCGTGGTGTTACCATGGCTAACCAGTTATCTTTTTACTTACTTAGGCGGCTGTACAGTCCAAGGCGGACCTGAGCCCCAACCAATAAGCCTCTCCAATTGGCACGATCTTTGGCTAATTGCCCTAAGTGGGGCACTCCAAGTTGGTTGAGGCACGCTACCACTTCTGCGCGCCACCTAAGTTGAGGTTTTTATTGTGTTGTCTCTCCGGTTTGCAGCCGTGGTGTTACCATGGCTAACCAGTTATCTTTTTACTTACTTAGGCGGCTGTATAGTCCAAGGCGGACCTGAGCCTCAACCAATAAGCCTCTCCAATTGACGCGATATTTGGCTTATTTCCCTAAGTTGGGCACTCCAAGTTGGTTGAGGCACGCTAACACTTGTGCGCGCCACCTAAGTCGAGGTTTTTACTGCGTTGTCTCTCCGGTTAGCAGCCGTGGTGTTCATTCGCTCTACATGTCTTGGCCATCTCAAACTTCCAACGCACAGTTTTTTACCACTGTCAATGTCTTCGTTGAATCGTATCCTCCATAACTTGTGAACGCATAAAGAAACAAATATCTTACGAAGAATTTTTCTCACGCAACGACCAATCTGCTTTAAAAAGGGCCCATGCTTCTATTTAGAATTACCTTAGTTATACTGGAGAGGGATCTACTACACATTTGCCTTCTTAGCACAAAGAAAAAGCGATTGGCAAGCGTTAACCTCTTATTACCTCAAAGTTATAGCTGTCGATTGTGACATTCTGGCCGATTCGTCGATGTTGGGTGTTCCTTTTTGTAGACAGCATATACTTTGTTTTGGACAAAATTACAACTGAACAAATTTTCGCCGCTTCTGATCCTCTACTATACTTGTCAACGCACGAGTGACAGCTCGCTGCGATCTGCAAATAAGTTCGCAGACTTTTGATATATCGTACCTCTTGTATTGGCTTCTGAGTTTTGCACAATTCTTTCAAGTTTACTTTACTGACCTTTACGCAGCATCGAGCTTTCTCCACAAACTGAAGTCCAGTTTTGAGATGCCACAACGAGACATGGCTCCGTATAGCTCGTCACTATAGATGCTGTCATATGCGGCTTTTTAATCGATGAAAAGGTGGTGGATAAGGATTTGCTGAAGTGTGAATATCTGGTCAATCGTGGACTTACCGGGCCTTAGACCGCACTGATAGTTGGTAGAATCCAAATAGTTTCAGGCACTTGCACATTACGGCAGATAAGATCATATGCGATGTTTTGGACTCTTATATACCTCTACAGTTGGCGCAGGATACTATGAAAGGATACTTTAAAATAATTGTGCAGTTCGTGAATAGTCTGGTTGAAGCCTTTGGTATTTCAATATTTCAACCAATTTACCTCATCCAGCTTAGCTTATTTCCACCATCATCTTTCTCTGTGGTCTCCGTTTGAGGTGGTCTTAAACTGTGCTACTGCTTTCTAATTATGTATTGTTCACAATTTTAAACGGTTCTTGGGACATTATTTTCGGTCTCCCTAACAAGCATGAAATCATAAATGTCAATAGATTGATCCTCTTTAAGATTAAACTGTCAACAGCTACCGCTGTTTGAGCTGAAAGGACCACCTGCATTTTTTTACCAACCGTTTAAGAAAAGAAGATGATTATGAAAACAGGTAAACAGCACTTTAAATTGCAGCCGGAATTTAGACGAGATAGCCTTCGTTGGTGTTCCTGACATGATAATCATCGTCGGCTCGGCACGTGACGAACCAAATGCGGTTAATGTAGGTATTTGAAAGGAGATGTTAAACTTGATTGAGATGATGTTAACTCTATTGGGAAGATGTTCTGGACAAAAATTCTACAGATCTGACTCTTTTTGTTGTTGCGTTATTTTAATTTAACCCTCATACGTTCTTTATTAACCCAAATTGGTTTTAGGACCTAAATATTTGATACATTTTGAAAACTAAAAAAATTAATTTGCCCATAGTTATCCAACAAATGGGGGATTCCCCCTCTACCGCATACAGTGCCATATATGGCTTTTCATTTTTAATGTTTTTTTTTTTATTTAAAACGGTACTTAAGCGAAATCGATTGTTATCGGTCATCTTTTTTGCACTATTTTCTATTTGGGATGCCATGTGAAGAATTTTTTTTGTGTTGCTTTATTTCGTGTTTCAATGTGTTTTGTTCAAGCGTCTCACGTGGGTGCATGAAAGTGAATTTTGCTCAATTTAGAATTAAATTTGCACCACAAAAAAACATTTTTTTTTTTTCAATAATAATTTTTTTCCGAAAGAAAATAAAGTTATTTTTCATAAAAAAATATAATTTGACTGTAAGGTAAGCATTATAAAGGGTGATTTTTTAGCTGGTTTGGTTTTGGCAACACTGGTTTTGACAGCTGACGTGTGTTTAGTACCTTGTGTCACTGTCAAACAGCTTCAGTTTGGTTTGCAATTTAACCATGGATCGTCTTACAAATGAACAACGCTTGCAAATTATTGAATTTTACTATCAAAATTCGTGCTCGGTTCGAAATGTTCATCGCGCGCTGCTTCCATTTTATGATCGGCATTCTCGACCTTCTGAGCAGTCTATTCGGAAGATTGTGACCAAATTTCGCACCAAATTTACTTTGTTGGACATTAAACCACCAACACGTTTACGTACTGTGCGTATTGAAGAAAATATTGCGGCCGTATCAGCTAGTGTGACAGAAGACCGCGAAATGTCGATTCGGCGCCGTTCCCAGCAGTTAGGCCTTTGTTACAGCACTACGTGGAAAATTTTGCGGAAGGATTTGGGCGTAAAGCCTTTTAAGATACAGCTGGTGCAAGAACTAAAGCCAGCCGACCTACCACAACGCCGAATTTTTGGTGAATGGGCTCTTGGAAAGCTGGCCGAGGATCCGCTTTTTTATCGAAAAATTGTGTTCAGCGATGAGGCTCATTTTTGGTTGAATGGGTACGTAAATAAGCAAAATTGCCGCATTTGGAGTGAAGATCAGCCAGAAGCATTGCAACAGCTACCAATGCATCCCGAAAAAGCCACTGTTTGGTGCGGTTTATGGGCCGGCGGCATTATTGGGCCATATTTCTTTAAAGATGATGCGAATCGCAGCGTTACTGTCAATGGTGAACGCTACCGAGCGATGGTAACAAACTTTTTTTTGCCCGAAATGGAAGTTCTTGACTTGCATGATATGTGGTTTCAACAAGACGGTGCCACATGCCACACAGCACGCGAAACAATGGCGCAATAGCGAGGCGAGTTTGGTGAACAGTTAATTTCACGTTTCGGGCCGGTCAATTGGCCGCCTAGATCGTGCGATTTGACACCATTAGATTATTTTTTGTGGGGGTATGCCAAGGCTAATGTGTATAGGGACAAGCCCGCTTCGATTGACGCACTGGAAGCCAACATCCATGCATTCATTCGTGAGATACCGGCCGATATGTGTGAAAGAGTATGCCAAAATTGGACTCAGCGGATGGGCTACCTGAGACGCAGCCGCGGTCAACATTTGCATGAAATTATCTTTAAACATTAAATTGCAAGGTTCAAACTATCGATTCAAATAAATATTTCATTCATTTTTTCGAATTTTTTGTGTTTTTTTTTTAAAAAAAGTTCTAAACCTCTTAAAAAATCACCCGTTACATGTCGTTGGTACAATTACCATCTTCAAGACACTATTGGAATACGACTGTTGGTCAAGAATTTGTACGTGGCACCATGACTTGCAATAGATTGGGAAACTATAAAACGTTTTTTGCACTTCAACAATAACGACGATATGAAGTCGCCAGGTGAAGCCGGGTTTGACAAGCTATTCAAGATTCGACCGCTGCTAAGCAAGATCCGTGATCAATTATTGCTCGTACCTAAAGAGGAACATTTGGTCGTTGATGAGCAAATTATTCCCACGAAGTGCCGGCACCACTTAAAACAATATAATCCGGCTAAGCCTCACAAATGGGGTTTCAAAAATTTCGTGTGTTGAGTGGAGTATCAGGTTTTAGCTACGATTTCGACATTTTTGCTGGAGCCCAAAGTGATACGTATCCGGAAGGAGCACCTAATTTGGGAGTAAGTGGAAATGTTGTAACAAGACTAGCGGCTACTGTACCAAAACGGAAAAACTACAAAATATTTTTTGACAATTGGTTCAACAGCCCCAATCTTGAAGTCCACCTTATGAAAAATGGTTTATTGCCTTTGGGTACGGTAAGGATTAATCGAGTCCCTAATTCAAAGATGCCACCTGAAAAAGAATTGAAAAAGCTGGGACGTGGAAGCATGGTCGAAAAAGTAGCTAATATCGATGGAATTGAAGTTGGCCTCGTCTCTTGGTTTGACAATAAAGTTGTCAATATTCTTTCCACTTACGTGGGAAGCGATCCTGTTTCAACCAAAACGCGTTTTACTAAGAAGGACAAAAAGTACATCGAAATCAAGTCGCCGAAAGCAGTTGACGTTTAAGTTTTTTTTGATTTACTCGATTCATTACTTGGACTTTATAGAATTCAATTGCGTACAAAAAAATGGTATAAAAAAATTTTTTTCCACATGATAGATATGTGTATTGTCAACTCGTGGATTTTATGGCGTCGTAAGTCAGAGGAATATATGTCACTGTTTGACTTCAAGCTTATAATAGCTGAGCACCTCTGCAAGGCAGGAAAACCTAAAAAACGAGGACGTCCTATGACCACTCCGACTTCATCTCCGACTACAAGCAGAGAAGGTACTCCTTCTAGCAGTAAAAGAATGAAGCGCCAAGATTTTCCACTGAATTCTGTTCGAGCGGACAATATTGGACATTTTCCCAAATGGCTGCAGAATAGACAACTTTGTCAAAATGATTGTCCTTTCCGTTCCTACACTTTTTGTGAGAAATGTAATGTAATTTTGTGCTACAATGACAAAAGAAACTGTTTCACAAGCTTTCACACAAAGTAAGCTATATGCATAGAGAGCCATATATGGCTTAATTTTTTTTTTTTCTAAACTATATAACGGGTGATCCAAGTAGAGATACTTTTTTCAATAGCCTTTTTTGACAGATCACGTGTGAGTCGTGTCATGCTATTTTTGTTTAATATTGTTTGGCATTTCATAATGGAAAGACTTACGCGTGAACAATGTTTAAAAATTGTTCAACTTTATTATGAAAATTCACGTTCTGTGAGGAATGTGTTTCGTGCACTTCGCTCAACTTATGGTCAACATAATCGGCCTACTGAGCGTACTATTCGCAACACCATCAGCCATTTTGAGACCCAGCATTCATTATTGGATAATATTCGACCGAATAGACCACGTCCAGCACGCTGTGAAGAAAATATAGCGGCCGTAGCTGAGAGTCTACACGAAGACCGTAGAGAGTCGATTCGGCGCCGTTCGCAGCAACTCGGACTGACGTATGGAACGACTTGGCGCATTTTACGTCAAGATCTTAAATTGAAAGCGTACAAAATACAGCTTGTGCAACAACTGAAGCCGCTCGACCTTCCCAAGCGACATCGCTTCGCTCTATGGGCTCTTGAAAAGTTCCAAGAAGATCCGACGTTTTCGAGGCAAATTTTGTTTAGCGATGAGGCCCATTTCTGGCTCAATGGGTATGTAAACAAACAAAATTGCCGCATTTGGGACGAAGAGCAACCTGAAGAGATTGAAGAACTGACACTTCATCCAGAAAAAACAACGGTTTGGTGTGGTTTGTGGGCCGGTGGAATCATCGGTCCATATTTCTTTAAAAATTATGCCGGTGCGAACGTAACCGTCAATGGCGACCGTTATCGTGCCATGATAACCGACTATTTGATGCCTGAAATTGAAGCTCGTGATCTCGGCGACATTTGGTTTCAGCAAGACGGCGCCACTTCCCACACATCGCATCAATCAATGGACTTATTGAGAGAACATTTCGGTGAGCACATAATTTCACGTTTTGGGCCGGTCGATTGGCCACCAAGATCGTGTGATATCACACCGTTCGACTTTTTTCTGTGGGGATATGTAAAGTCAAAAGCTTATGCCGACAAACCCGCTTCGATTCAGGCCTTGGAGGAAAACATCACGCGTGTCATTCGCCAGTTACCAGTCGAAATGCTCGAACGAGTGATCGAAAATTGGACTCAACGGATGGACCATCTGCGACGTAGCAACGGCCAACATTTGATAGACATAATCTTCAAAAAATAAATGCCAAAGAATGTTCTTTTAAATGATAATAAACATTCTCCATTAAATTTGAATTTTCTGAGTTTTTTTCTTTAAAAAAGTTGGGAACCTCAAAATGGATCACCCTTTACAAAAAAAAAAAAAATGTTTCCAAATATATATTATAATAGCCCAAATAAACACATATTTGCAATATTATATTAACCTGAGTTAATAAGGTACAAGAATTGTCGCCCATGTGAGGGTTAACCACAACTGTTGCACCGACCAGACAGCAGTCGAATTCATCTCTTATCTCTCAGTTATAATCACTAAAATACAAAATAAAGTTATAAATTGATTTTTAATATCGAGAAAACCAACCAACCCATAATTAATGTGCTCTAAAAAACATTAAATTTAATAACCACAAAAAAAAATGCATTCTTTTGAATATCAACTTCGTCAAGAGCTACCTGCAGTGTTTTGACAATTAACCAAGTCCTACGCACTGGCAACACTTAATCCAATCGATTTTAGTTTATACGAATGCCCTCCTCCTTGGCATAATAAAAATATATCATGTTTTCAAAACAACAAAATTTAAATTCGAATTTTTAATTCTAATAAACTCATAAAATTTTAATTTTTCAATTTTTCAATTTTTCTTCGTAAATAAATTCCGTTGATTTGATGCTGCCGCCGTCGCCGCCGCCGGCCGCTGCGCTGATTAAAATATGCGCCCGGTGTGAAGTGTTCAACAAATCATAGCTGGATCACGGTTCCCGCCCTGGGACGATGCTCATGCCTCGAAGCCTTCAACAAACTTATTAATATGATAATTTGTTGGCTATAAAATCGATTCACACAACCCATTGTTGGTTTTTGTCTGTTGATCTGGATCTGTATCTTTAATTTTATTTTGTGAAAATCCAATGTGATTCGGATCAATATTCACACTGGAGACAAACATTATAAATGATGATGCGGCGCTCATTATCACTCTTGGCCGCAAATGATCGGGGCGGTACCCGGAGACACAGTGGAGACTCACAAATGGGACCGTGAAATTAACAAGTATGTATATGGGGAACGGTAAAGCCAATAAGCCGCCCAAAAAGATCCACAAGCGGTCTAAATATTGTTTCTTTTTTTTTTTTTTTTTTGTGAGTTGGTTTTTGTTTTTTATTTTATTTTGTTGAATATTTAATTGCAATCGAGAGTAGTTTACTTTAAAATTTATGGCATCAGCCTCTAACGAGGGGGGCGATCCGTTTTTATAGTTTGTGATGGTGATTAAAAATCAGTCTTTGACTGAAAGCCTATTATTATGGCAGAATGGCTAGGGTATAACAATGATGGTTAATTGGTTTTGTCACCAATCAGAGGATTGAATTAAGGGCGTTTTTTTTTGTATTGTTTTTTGTTAATTTTTATTTTATGAGTTTTTATGTCTACAGAGCTGCGATCGATGATTTAGGAAAACATTTGCATAAAAATGTCACAATGAGAACATAATTCTTTGTCGCATTAATTCAGATCGTCGATTATATTTTCGGACTAAGATTGGTTTGAGTTCTATATTAAATGTTGCATGCATCTTCTCTGCCAAGCCTGGAGTCTTCAATTCTTCCAAATATTCCTTTTTTGGCTGACCTCTCGGCAATTAGCGGTCAAACGCCGTTTCGACTACTTCTTATGAGACGTGTGAAGACAGAGGACAAAGAAGGTAAATCCAGTTTGTGGACCTTAGAAATTTGATGAGGATAATAAAATTCAAACCTGAGATGTCCGACAGACGATCAAAGAACGGCTTTCCTAGAGTTTGAAGTCTGATATAGGCTAAGGCCGTATATCCTGTTGTAGGGCATGCTTGAGTTCCTTTCAGCCAGTAGCTCTTACTGTCGGCCGCCAGTCTAGCAACGTTTGACCATATTATCCTAAAAATTACAGAGTTTGTCTTATTCGTTCACCTAGACTCAGCCCTTGAGGTAAAGTGCACGAAGATTCGACTCTCTATTAAAGCCTCCGTTCTGACTATCTAAATAGAGAGCTATTTGTATTTAAGCCGATTTTTTACGAGTAATTTACATGCATCCTGATTTAGAAACTCCCCACCAAGCATTCACCTACCACAGACGCCAACAACTAGTGGTCTCAGTATCGCGACATCATCAAGGAGGTTGCCGAAACTACCCTAGGATACCAGCCACCCCAGAGAAAAAGCCCGTGGTATGATGATGTATGCGTATACCGGAAAAAGGTGACAGAAGATGCACACATTAGAACGCTGCATAGGAAAACAAGGGCAGCAAGGGATGAGTACCGAGTCAGGAGAAGTTAGGAGAAGAAGATCCTGCGTAGAAAGAAAAGAGAACACGCAGTCTCCCAGCTCAAGGAGATCGAAGAGTCCCGCGACCGAAACAACATCCGGAAGTTCTATTAGACAGCCAAGCAACTGGCTGCTGGCTTTAAGACCGGAACGCAGGCTCTTCGTAACAGCGATGGAAACCTAGTCACCGATGCGCAGGGAATAGTAGATGTATTCCAGCAGCTGCTAAACGGACAAAATGTAGAGAGAGTGATGGGGCAAGCAGCGAACTCACGTCCAGTCAATGAAGAACCAGTCCCTCCGCCCGGATATAGAAGAGGTTGGCTTAGCTATAAAAAAGCTAAAGAACAACAAGGCCGCCCGCTCTGATGGTCTACCTGCGGTGATGTTATGGTAGGGCGCATGCACCAAATTATCAACCAAGTTTGGGTGGAGGAAAGCATGCCCGATGACTGGACCATCAGCTCCATATGTCCCATCTACAAAAAAGGCGATCCTATGCCTTGCAAGAACTATCAAGGCATATCCCTGCTTAATGTCGAATATGAGATCCTATCCAACGTACTGTGTGAACGTCTCAAACCTTTCTGCAACACACTAATCGGCACGTACCAGTGTGGCTTCCGGCCCGGCAGATCTACTGTAGACCAAATCTTCACACTAACAATAAGGCAAATCCAGGAAAAGACCAACGAGACACACCATCTCTTCATCGACTTTAAATCCGCATATGACAGCATTCATCGTCAGGAGCTTTTTGTGACGATGGCCGAATTCGGGTTCCTGTCAAAACTGATCCAAATGTGTCGCATGACACTTGATAACACGCGATGCAATGTGCAGTTTGGCAGCAGCTCATACGAACTCTTTCAAACATGCACGGGATTTCGGCAAGGAGATGCGCTGTCGTGTGATTCCTTCAATCTTGTTCTTGAGCAGATAGTGCACAGGGCAGGTGTCAACACGGAAGGCACTATCTTCAACAGATCAGTCCAACTGCTGGGGTATACGGACGATATAGACATCATCGGTCGATCCCAGCGTGCTGTGATAGAGGCTTTCACAGCTATTGAAGAACAGGCGAAACTAGTTGGCCTTGAAGTGAATGAGGACAAGACTAAGTATATGCTATCAACAAACAAACAATCATCTGTCCACCGACTAGGACAAAATGTCACTGTTGATAGCAGCAACTTCGAGGTAGTTAAGGAGTTCATCTACCTTGGGGTAAACATCAACTCCACAAATGACATCTTAGTGGAGATCCGTCGAAGAATTACCCTAGGAAACCGCTGCCACTTCGGTTTGGCAAAACAAATGGATTCAAAACTCATGACTCGAAGGACAATGTGCATGCTCTACAGAACCCAGTTATGCTATACGGCGCCGAGTGCTGGACGATAAGCAGGAAAGGAGAGTTAATACTGGGATCCTTTGAAAGAAAAATCCTTCGACGGATATTTGGTCCTGTGTGCGAGGAGGGCGAATGGAGAAGAAGATACAACCGTGAACTCTATGAGGCGTACCAAGATGTGGATGTAGTCCGAAAAGCCAAAACTCGTCGACTACATTGGCTCGGCCACATCGAGCGAATGGACAACAACGCTCCAGACAAGAGGATCTTCGAATCCCAGAATCACCCAGGTTCGAGACAACAGAGAAGACCTAACCTCCGTTTAAAAGACCAAGCCATTGCGGATGCCAGAGCGCTTGGTCTGGACAACTAGGAGCAGCGTGTCAGCAGAGGGTGGAAGGCTGCCGTATTTTAGGCAGGGACTCTTCACGGGTCGGAAGCCCGTTAAGTAAGTAAGTAATTTACATGCATCTCTAATTCCCAGGATAGATTTTGTACTGGCGAAAATTCCCCCGCTCCCACTCCACAGTCCATAATAGAACTGTCTGTGGAGAAGGAGTAATATATTTAATTTATAGCATGGTCAGAATTTAAATGACAAAAAGGATTTGATTAAAATGGTTAATTTTGAGTCACTTGTAGTCAGTGGAATTTGGTCAAAAGCTAGTGAGAATAGGACTTTACTATGTCCAATGGGCTTTTGGATCAGACGCCAGATTCCACATGTCTCATTGCACTACATGAAACAAAGGCTTTAGTTTCATAGTTCCGAGACCTTCTGTTCTTTAAACTCTGCTCAAGTTGATAATATTGTAGGCTCTGCTGAAGGCGGGCCATCACTATGGTATCTTGATATACAGGGGGGGTGGGCAAATAGCTTGCGTTAATACAAACGAGGTTTCTCTATTCGCCCGTAATTTATCTAAGTGCACCAATACCTCATCTTCGCTATAACATCAAGTTTTTTCACTGTTCTAATTTCTGTGAGAGTTTTAACCAACGAGCTCCTCCAGCCGCAGCTCGGTTTCCAGCTAGCTACCTCCAGGTACTGACACCAAGTTGGTAAAGTGGTGCGCGCCACCTAATGTTTGATCTTCCTCTGCTACGTTGTCCCTTCGAAATGGACTCAAAGCCTTGTTGGGCCCCAGCCATCTCTGCCATTGTATCGTCAGCTTTTTGACCAAGTCAGCGTCCCTGTATAGCCATAAAAGTTCGTCGTTAAATCTTCTCAATAGATACAAACTGGACCAAAAATCGATAAAAGAATCTGTGTCAATTTTGACAGAGTCCATGCTTCGGCACCATACATCAGAACCAGGATTGGTATAATTTTTCCAATCGCTGATGTCAAGTGAAAGTAGAGCTCAAGTAGACAAAGTACTTTCCATCGCAATGTTTTGTCCGAGTCGTCGATGCTGAGAGTCCTTGCTTGATGACAGCATATAGTTTGTTTTCTCTTCATTAGCAGCCTTATTTGCTGCGATCGTCCGATAAGGTCAATATGGTCAGCATATGCAAACAGTCGAACAGACTTTTGGAACCTACCTGTACCTCTAATGTAGGCTTGTGAGTTTCGTATAATTAATTGCTTCAAGGATGATGTTAAAGTGGTTATGATTAAACGATAGCGGGTCGTCCTATCTTAAATCTTCTTCGACATCAAAGGGTTCGGTGATGGTCGTGTCGATTTTGAAGGAGCAGAGAGATTTCTTTATCGTCTTCCTGAATTACGTTATTTTCATAGTTTTTCGTCATAGTCTTGACCGAACTATCTCTCCGCACTTCTTGAATGGCGTAATGCCCGCTTAACAGCAGTCCACGCACTATACACTATGTTCGGCTGCACGCGCCCTGCTTAGGGTTCAAATATACCCCACGTGCAGACATGAAAGTCGTAGACCTATTGCAGGGACTTTCAAATTAAATTCTTCCTTTTCCGAGGCCATCGATCGCTCTTGTGTTTGACATCGTTGGGCAGTACCCCCGGATTGAAGAACCAGACTTCCAAGGACTCTTTGGATAGAAGGTGTAAGTAACCATCTTTGCGGATATAAATTATGCTGTTGTCCATTTGAGTTTTCATGAACCACCAAGTTGTTAAACAAGCTGTTACACCTATTTTTCGCTGACAAACTACTTAATTAAGATTATTTGGCGGAACAAACGTTTTAAAAAAAAGAAACCCAAAAGAAATTTTGCGGCCGCCACCGCCCGGAAGAAAAAAAGTCGAATTGAAATGTCAAAGCCGAAAGGTGTAAGCGCGGCTGCACAGGGATGCTGCTTCCTGGTAGCTCAGTGAGGGATGGGTTCAACGTTCGACTGGTTATAATTGGGGTTGGGTTGAAATTCGTTTTTCGACTCAAGTTGGGGTGATGGTACTCGTAAACCGATTATGGTGAATATCTATTATTCCAAATGTTACTTTACAACAACAAAATATGGGCGTTGGAGCACGGCAATTTTTATTTGTTTTATTTTATTAATTAGGGTGTTCCGTTTGAGGAACAAAAAGAATAAAAAGAACGGTTTGCCGTTTGAGGTACCGCAAGATCGCGTAATTCCCGAAAGTTGAAAATATGTTTTGTTAATATTGGTCGCGTGTCCCTTACTTTTCCGGGATTTTACGGGGCACTACCCCACCGAGATTTGTGTTCTAAAAATGTATGCCACACTAATTTAATGCACTCTACTTATCTCTTTTCCTGTTTCCTCCTAATTCCTCGATTTTCCACGGATTTAGTTGGATTCTGGTCTCTGCTTCGTTTTCGTCTTTTTTTTTTTTATTTCCACTCGGTACTACCCCTCGAACTTATTCTTTATACTGCTATCCAATATCCCCTCTTTGATACCAAAAAAAAAACCTCCAGTAAACTTGCTGGTCAACCAAGAAGTGGTTTTTAGAATCTCTTTGTCCATTCGGTCAGTCGGTTTTTTTTCCATACACACACTCATTCGTTGTAGGGGAAGCAGAATCAACTACAGCTCCACATGACGATTCAGCTATTGTGCTAGAATTGTCAGCCGCAATCCGCTCCCCTGCACTCACTCATACGTAGACGATAGGAATAACAGCTCCAACTCGATAATTCAGCTGTCGCTCTGATATTATCAACTGTATCCTACGCCTCACACATTTACGCATTTAATGGGTCATGCCTTCCCCTGCTACCCAAAGGGTGCTGACATGATCCCGCTAATGCTCTCACATTTTCCAATTCTTGAATTCGCCCATTATTGGAATTAGCCAATAATAGATAAATCCTCCAGCCGAACCTGGACCTCTGTTGTTTCTATGTCGATTTCCGTGACTCGTGTCGTGACCAAAATCGTTTGTTGTGTGGTCGGTATTTAGACTTTGTGTGTTTGTGGTCGATGTTGAGGGTGCGAATTGGTGGCCGTCCGCCCACACTCCTCTGTTGCTCCTCCGGTGCTCCCCAAGATGGAGTTGGATCAAAAGGGATCGTCGCCCCTTCCCTCATCGAACTTGGCTCCCTACCGTGTCGGTGGTGCAATTTTCGTTGGAGCTTATTAACTCTGGGCCGTCCGCCCGCGCTCCCTAATTGCGAATGTTTGCCTCTCGGCACCATCAAATGTATCGGAAGTGTTTTAATAATAAGGACCGTCCGCCTACCCCCTTTTATGTTAAGTTGGAGTGCTTTTCGTTCTGTTTTGCACTCTTTTCCATTCAGACCGTCCGTCTTACTCTCAATTGTGTCTTGGGTAGCATTTGAACATTGCGGACCGTCCATCCGATTGGGCTTGCTGGTCCGTTGGGAGTCTCCAGGCCGTCCGCCCGGCTCACCTTCGGATAGGCTGCACATCATTTTGTCCCGTAGGCCGTCCGTTCATACTAAGCCTTCCAGCTTACACTCGGGTTAGTCTGTAGTGGCTGTTTTCCCCGAAGTTCTAGCGAAGTGGGCCAATGGTTGATGGTACCTTGGCTGCCCCTCCACTTCTCTAGACCGTAGGTGCGCAGCCGAATAAAAGAGGGAAGTGGATGGGAGAGCTGAGGAATATGTAGGCGTTCCTTGTCGCTGTAAATTCTTACCGCGACAAACCTATTATCCTGCGATTCGTATACGTCAAAACATCTCAATTTGGTATGTATAACATTAAATCTATAGTATGTGTGCAATACAATAAAAGTCAGCGATAAGTCGGTATTCTACGGTCTGACCTGCCTGCCTCTGAATGTTGTTGAGTAGATTCGAATTAAGTTCTAACATGGAGTTGAATAAAAAACACAAACTGAGGAAATGTTTGTCTCGCCATTTTTTCAACAAACCAACAACTTTTTCAAGGCAGAAATTTTGTTGACATGTACAAATTGTTTTCTTTGTGCAGTCGTCTTAGCCCCCATGGAAGTTATTAGCTTTGCGTGTGTAAACCACGGGCAAAGACGGGTTCCCATAGATACAATTTAAAACCTTAAAGCGGTATAGAGATATCATGAACGGAATATTGAAAACTGTGTACGTTTAGTTTGTGGAGTTAGAAGAAAACTTCAATCAAATCTTGATGTGTTGGCATGGCAGTTGGTACCCAGCAAGCAGCTTACAAGAAGTCAACTAAAGTCAAAAAAAAAGTAGGGGAAAGTCATGTACCTTGGAACGATTGTACCTCGGAACGATTGCTGTTTTTTAAATTTTTATCTTATTCTTAGAAAAAGGTTCCACAACGTCTGAAGGGCATTCATGTTGCAGCTTGTTTCATTCTGTCATCATACTCGGTTAGCGACGGACGTGCAAAAAAAAACAAGAAAATCCGGTTTTCGCACACTGAAAGTTTTTTTTCAACCATTTTTGTGAAACGTTTAGTTCAGCTGAGAGCAGCTGGAATCGAATTATTGCACTTTTAGTGAATAAGGCATAGTATTGTGTTGGTGAATAAGAAACGGTAAGCCCGATTTAGAGCGAATTTAAAAGATTAAAGTGATTAAAGAAGAAATATCGATGTTTTGTACCTTGGAACGGCACTTGAATTGTACCTTGGACCGTTCCAAGGTACAATCACATTACTAAAAACAAAATGAGATTTTATTTCGCCATGACTCATCTACGTTTTATCTTTCATTGCCGCAGTCTGAATATGCCTCGCAGCAAGGAAGGTGTTAAAAGAACTCCTTTGGATGAAAATGCCATACAGGAAGCTATCAACAATGTTCTCTACAATAAGGAAACAATCGGCAGAGCTGCAAAAGACCACGGTATTTCCAAAACAACTTTGTTTCGTCATCTTCAAATGCATCGGAAATCTGGCGATGCAACGTTCAAATACCATTCAGAAATTGCACACAAAAAAGTGCTTAATGATGAAGAAGAACTTGCCTTGGTTGAATACCTTACCACAGCAGCAAAGCTGCAGTATGGGTTAACGAAAATTGATACAACCAAATTGGCCTTTAGTTTTGCAAAAGCAAATGGAACAATTCTTCCGGAGTCGTGGATAAAGAACGAAGCAGCTGGCAAAGAGTGGATGATTGGCTTTCTTAAACGGCACCAAACCTTATCACTCAGAAAGCCAGAGTCGACCAACCTTTCCAGATCAACCAGTTTTAACCGCTGCAATGTGGGACAATTTTTTACCAATTTGGAAGATTGCTATTCCCGTTTTAAATTTTACCAAAGTAGAATTTACAATCTTGACGAAACTGGAAATTCAACGGTTCACGTCCCACCGAAAGTTTTAGCTGCCAAAGGTGAAAAACAAATAGGAAGCATGACCTCGGGAGAAAGAGGAATAAATGCCACTATGGTCGCGGCTATTAATGCAATAGGAAATCATGTTCCGCCGATGTTGATATTCCCCAGAGTTCATTTCAAGGAAAATATGCTTAACGGTGCTCCAGCAGGGTGTATGGGTGGTGCTAATACTTCCGGCTGGTCAAACGAGCAACTGTTCATTGAGTTCTTCGTACATTTTATAGCACATTCAAAGCCAACACCAGATGAAAAAGTTTTGCTTATAATGGACAACCATGATAGCCACATATCTCTGCAGGCCATTGATCTCGCCAGAAAACATGGAGTTGTTCTTTTGACTCTGCAGCCGCATACTTCCCACAAAATGCAGCCTCTGCATAGAACGGTATTTGGACCGTACAAAACTTACTACAACAAAGCCGCAAGTGAATGGATGCTGAACAACCCAGGAAAACCAATGTCAATTTACAATGTAGCACAAATTGTCGGCCAGGCTTATCCGAAAGCATTCAATCAGCAAAACATCGTTAAAGGATTTAAAGTAACAGGAATATATCCCTTCAATCACGATATTTTCAATGAAGATGAATTCCTTAGTAGCTTCGTAACGGATCGACCATGTCCTGAAAAACCAGCTGCTATGCCCACCGAAAAAGGCAAATGACCTTATAATTGCAGATGAACAAAGACCAGGAACATCCACAGCGACCTCTGCAGTATTGGTTCCTTCGATAAATTTCGTATCACCAGAGCAAATAAGGCCATTTCCAAAAGCTGCACCAAGAAAGGATCCTATTGCACGTGGAAGAAAGAGGGGAAGAACTAGGATTCTTACGGACACTCCTGAGAAGGAAGAAATTACTACAGGAAGCTCGAAAGTCAAGACCACTAAAAAGCCAAATTCAGCGAAGAAAAAAGTTTTAAACGAGTCCTCAGACGATGATGAAACTTTTGAGCTGCCGGTGATTCCACGAATTCCTAAATTCAGACATGTGAAAGCAAATACCACGCCAATAGAAAATAGGAGCGACGAGGACTTCAGCGGTGATAATGAAATGACTATCGAAGAAATTTTCCAGTTAGCAAGAGGCAAGAAGGTTTAAGAACGAAATTTTCTTGCGTAAGTCAACCTGAATTTCTACAATTTATTTTTACTAATTTTTTATTTTTTGTTGTTTTGTTTTTAACTTAATTTTAAATAATAAAGCTGGAGTTATGTTTGTTTTCTAAAGATCTGAGACTTTTATCTTAACCGTACCAAGGTACACTACCACGATGGCAAACTTAATTAATTTTAATGTTTTACTTAAAAACTATGCACTTCAACAATAAGTTCAAACCTTTTTTAGGGAGATAAAATGTTTTTGTTGCTGCGTGAATTCATTTTTTTTAGCACAGGTTAAGAAGAAAAAGAGAAGGCTTTCGAGTTAATTATAAGCGCTCAAATTAAGCAATACATTGAGTTTAATAATTTGCTGACTCCAATGCAGTCAGGCTTTCAATCAGGTCACAGTTGCATAACTGCCCTGATTAAAGTCACGGATGATATACGGGTAGCTATTGACAGAGATGAAGTCACTTTGGTTACATTATTGGATTTTTCTAAGGCTTTCGACTCTGTCCGTCCTGATATTCTCTGTAACAAGCTTGTAACTTACTTCAATTTTTCTCATATTTCCGTCATCTTTCTCGTCTTATCTTACAAATAGAGCTCAGTCTGTCTTTTGCAATCAATCCTATTCGTCGCTCTTAAATGTTAATTGTGGTGTGCCTCAAGGTTCAATAATTGGTCCTATGTTCATTAATGATTTACCACTTGTTATACATAATTGTCTTTTTCATATTTATGCTGACGATGTACAAATTTATTTTCACTTTCCTGTTGGATTGATGGAAGATGCTGTTGAAAAAATGAACGAGGATCTAACTTCAATAGTTAAATGGTCGTCAGAAAACCAGCTTCTTATCTATAAACATTTATTAATGTCCCGTCTGCCTCCTATTTTATTATGTGGAGTTGAAGTTGAAATGGTTTCTAAAATAAAATATCTTGGTATTGTTAGTAATAGTAACCTCACTTGGAGCGATCATATTAATTCGGTGGTTTCTAAAATCTATGGAGCTTTGCGGGGTCTTTCAGTATGCCAAGACACTTTACCAATTGCCGTTAAACTGAAATTGGCAAAGGCTCTGATTGTACCCTTAATAATGTATGGATGTGAGTTATTTGCCTGCACTGATGCTATCTCAAGGCGAAAACTAAACGTTGCATTCAATTCTGTGGCTAGATTTGTGTTTAACTTGCGTAGATCATCGCGACGATCATCGCGAAAGCTTAGTAGTTGGATGTGTTTTTTTAATTCTTCTTAAATTAAATCAGTTTTGTTGCCTTTTTTTAAAAGTGTATATATATTTGAAGTACAGATTCACACAAATAATAAGACATTAACTGTTTTTAAACAAGTTTGAAAGCATAAAAGTGTTTTAATTCTGTTTTATCAATTCAAATTGTATTTGATTTTATATATATATTTCTATTGCCCTTGTCATCTGTTCGTGCAACATGTTTGATTGTGGTCATTGCAACGATAAACTTCCCGTTGATGGCGATTTAGCTGTGTGCATGATGTGCAACCGCAAGCTCCATTTCGAGTGCACTACGGTCACTGAGAGATCTTGGAGAAACATGGGAGCAAGAAGGGATGCTTGGAGGTGTCAGACGTGCAGAAACCCCGTAAACGACCAAAATGCTGCTGGATCTGGTAATGTGGTAGTGTCTGCAGCAGCTGCTGTGCAAGAAATTCCATCGGCAAAAAGAGTGCGAACGGTAAACAGCCCAGTCAAAACAAAAGAAGGCACGGTTGATAACAGCTCAGCTGTTCTGTCTGAGATTCGTCAAATGAGAGCTGAAATGAAGGAAATAACAGCAAGTTGCGATTTCCTAGCAGCAAAATACGACGAAATCAACACACACATGAAAAAAAACAACAGCCTCATGGAAAGCATCACAAAAGAAATCCATGAACTAAAGGAAAACAACAAAAAGAGAGACGAAATAATCGAAAATATGCAGTCACAAATAAACAACATGGAACAACAACTAATTAAAAACAATGTTGACATCAAAAATATTCCTCCAACTCCGCACGAAAATTTATTGGAAATTGTAAAAGGAATAGGCAAAACAATTGAACATGAAATAAAGGACACTGACATCACTGACATTTTCCGCACAAAAAATAAAAATCCAGAAAAGTCTGTAATTGTTGCCACTTTTGCTTCAAACATTGATAAAACCAACTTTGTTAGGCGCGCAAGAGCAACTCGACCCATCAAACTGAGCTCTGTAATGAAGAATGCAAACAATAACAACGCAGGGCTCAACTGCCATAGCGACCGATAACACGGTGTATATTAACAACAAGCTGACGAAACAAAACAGACAGCTGCTGTGGATGGCAAAAGAAAAGGCAAAACAAGAAAATTGGAAATTTGTGTGGGAGAGTGCGGGAAAGGTTTTGGCAAGAAGAATCGAGAGCGCACAAGCATAGCGAGCTATTCTCGCCAAATACTAGGATGCAGTCTGGACCAATTTCTTAACTATAGAGCTTGCGCTTTATTTTCCAAAATTTTAAGTGATAAACAACCTGTTTATCTTTATAGTAAAATAGTTTTTTCACACTCGCTTCGTTCTTACGGTATCAGACCCTTCGTATGCACTTGTACGGTATCACGTAGGCAATTTTTCATTTTTGTCATTCGCCTTTATAACCAACTTCCCCTCAGTATAAGAACTATGGTCGAGCACAGACGTTTTTTGTCGTTAGTTTTTTTCCCATTTTAGTACGCGTCATTGATGTTAGCCCAATTTTACTTTTAATTTTTTTTTTTTTTTTATAATTAAGAGTTTACAAAACTTAATTTAATCGTGTTTTTAATTTTCCTTTGCTGTTAGTTTAACTTTAATTATCCTATTTTTTCTTTTTTTTTCCTTACTGAATGTTTTATTATTATTATTATTATTATTTAACTTTTAATTACTTTAAAAACCTTATTTAAACTGTGCACTCTTAAAGAATTTATTTTTTTATTGTACAGAAAATTTCAAAAATAAATACAAATACAAATACAAAAATCCTAGATTATTGAAATCGTTCCGAGGAACACGACCTTCCCCTATATACTCTCTGCTTTTCAATATGTCAAAACATATAAAATATCTAATCAATTTTATAAAAATAAATCTAAATAGGTCGACATTTACTACAGTTATGCCATAGCAGAAACACTAAATCATTAACTGCGCTATCTGTGTATCTCTATGGCAAGTAAATTAATTGCCACATCAGTCAGATTAATCAGAAAATAAATAAAAAAAACAAAACTATAGATATATTATCATTTTGCAATCGTTAGCAAATCAAATCCCATAAATCAATTGCAATTAAATTAAAAATTAACTGCGGCTCACACGCCAATCGCCGTGCTGTCATTAAGCCAACAAACATCAATTATCATCGAAAGCTCTTCAGCCGAATCAAATCCAAACAAACATCTATCCGAGTGTTCATTATCGGATCAAAAAAATAGAAAAAAAGATATATCTTACCGCCACCCGCTTCTAACCAACCATCAGCGCATCAGAGAGACATAACCTCACTATGACGATGATTGAACCGCTCATTGAACGCTCATAACAATTTAACTATCGATGATCGTCGATCAACGATCGGCAAGAGCCAGCCACATTACCGTCACATTAAAACCGACTCAGCTCGCCCAAATTAACCCACCACCATTGGTAATTATAAAAATAAACAAAAATATATCAAAATTGCTGGCTGGCTGTATTGACCAGGCAAAGTGTAAATTGATAATCGCTTGGGTCAACAGCATAGTGCGGCGACGACAGCATATACATACATTTACCTGGGCCAGATAGCTGGAGCTAAGCTATGTTGTCGGTCAGACGGTGCCATCTTCAAAGGTGATTCTCTGTTTGCGCGGTGAGTGGCAGTGGCGGTGGTGTTACTTGCTGCGCTGTGCTGGCCACTTCAACCAACAGCAAACCAACCTTGAGTGGCGATTTTTTGGGCAGTACGAATCCCAAATTAACGAAGCAAACACTAAGCAAATGGACAAATATGCACGTTCGGGCGGATGGTGTGTGTGTCGGCGATGTATTGATGTTCTCCATGGGATAACTTGGTGTGGATGGACACCGCTCTTCCACTCAATTTGTCGGAAGATGGTAAATCCGATGGGTAAATATCGGTGTTCGGCTCTGAAGGCGGCAGCAGCAACATCAATATAACTTCTGCAGCAGCCTGCTACGTTGTAGGTCAAACAGGGAAAATTTGTTTACTCGGGACGGCCGAAATTTGATGAAGAAGACGACGATGACGACGAGGCCGGAGGTACCTATTACCTATCTAACCTACAGAAAAGGCGTTAAGTAGCTTTTTGGTATTGAATTGAAAAGAAGTGGTCGGAGTTGGGGTACATAAACAAATTTTGAGCTTGAGTTAAGCCGATATAATGAAAAGTTTGCCAGATCAATTTTGGAGATGGTGTTGGAAAGTGCTCGTAATTAGTGGCAGCTTTAACGTTTCTCATAATCACTATAGAAGTCAATATTATTTGGACTCAAGTATGTATTTAAAGATGAGAAACGTGACTTTGCTATGACATCACTTTAGTTAGAGGCTTATCTTAGGGAAACTGGAAGACTTTATTCGGTAGTCGTATGATAATGGTACAAATTTGGACTCAGGGCGTACGCCTCAATCTCGTAATCGAAGCCAAGGACCTTCGTCTAATATTCAAGAAAGGCCTTTTTCGCCTACAGTAAAACTTTTGGGAAGAAATGGGTCTTACATCAGGAAATACCTGTACACCGCGATTGTTAGTTTTTATCTTAAGAATCTGAACAAGGTACCAAGAATTGCTTGTCTGGGTATAACAGGTTCAATAAAATCATGCAACATACAACCATACAAGTGCGCTTAGACTGATAGAGAGCAAAATGTAGGTGGCCGGTCTTCCTGCCTTCGCGCGTGCGAAGAGACTTGCGTTACTTACTGATTCCAAGATAAACCTCTGTACGACTTTGACAAATATTCAAACAGAACTAGAACTTGCCCGGCAAAATTGTTTACCAATTTTTGTTGATTGTTCAAATTCAATGACGTGGTGAGGAACAGGAGTACAAGTCTTCACAGTAGCAATGGGTATCAGCAAGTGCTACTGACTGCTCAGCCTTCCTTACAATGGAACCACCAACAATGAAAACAACTATTTGTGTGGACAGTCAGGCAGCTCTCAAAGCGATCAATAATATAAAGTTGATATGCTTTAATTTTATTAACTCAGAGATATCTGCTATCTCTCAGTATTACTCTGCTGAGTTCCCGGTCACGTGAGACTAGATGCGGCTCTGGATTCACATGCCTTCCATACAGCAAAAACCGCTGAAGTCACGGCGAGTTCGGCTAAGTAATAATCGAACAACATCAGCAGTTGCGCCTTCCGTTGAATGTGGGCCGCCATCGACAGTAAAATATCAAAGACCCTATTTTCCAGAAAAGCTATTTGGAAAAAACAAAGTGAAATATTGATTCGGAATATAATGACGATCCTTTTTCTTTGCGCAATGGAAAACCAAATAATATTACATCGAATACTTGAAGAATGGTGGTACCAAAGTGTTGTATTTTGAAAATTTATTCATTTAACAGTCAAAACATAACTTGCATAGAGCGGGAACCGTAGTTCCCGCTGTTAATTTAGCTGGTGATTTAGTCTAGACGGCCAATTTTATGTGTCCTTTACACATTTTTCATATCGATGTCTTATTAGTCTTTTTGGTCAACATTTAAAATTTAAATAAAAACATAAGTAAAGGCTACAGTCCGCTTGGGGCGAACAGTATGATACCCTATCCTCATCCCTATGTACCCCAAAGAAAAACAGCATTAAGAAGATGATGGATAGCATTTTATTTCATTCTATGAAATTTATAGAAGAAAAAATTTATATTGAAAAAACGCCCCCAAAAAGTGGGCGAAAACTTTGTATGGGCGATATATTGAAAAAAGTATTGGGTAAATATATGGTTAAACATTTTTTTTCTGATTTGTATGAAAATTTTCGAAGAAAACAGCATTTTAGTGAAAAACGCCCACAAAAAGTAGGCGTGGGAAAAAACTTTATACGACAGATATATAAAGGTGGGCAGTACCTACATATCTTGTGGAGGTTGTAAAACTTTATCTCTCTAACTTAAGCTTCAAAACGTTTTTTTTAGAAATTGTGGGCATGGCAGTGGGTGTATATATTTAAAATTTTAACACTTTACCATTTCAAAACCGTAGGGAATTCCGTTCCGAATTTCAGCTTCATAGCAAAAATGTAGGGGCCTCAAAAGTTGATACGGACGGCCGGACGGACATTGCTAAATAGTCTTAGGATTAGGATTTTTTGACAGATCACGTGTGAGTCGTGTCATGCTGTCATATTATTTTTGTTTAGTATTGTTTGGCATTTCATAATGGAAAGACTTACGCGTGAACAACGTTTACAAATTGTTCAACTTTATTATGAAAATTCACGTTCTGTGAGGAATGTGTTTCGTGCACTTCGCTCAACTTATGGTCAACATAATCGGCCTACTGAGCGTACTATTCGCAACACCATCACCCATTTTGAGACCCAGCATTCATTATTGAAAGCGTACAAAATACAGCTTGTGCAACAACTGAAGCCGCTCGACCTTCCCAAGCGACATCGCTTCGCTCTATGGGCTCTTGAAAAGTTCCAAGAAGATCCGACTTTTTCGAGGCAAATTTTGTTTAGCGATGAGGCCCATTTCTGGCTCAATGGGTATGTAAACAAACAAAATTGCCGCATTTGGGACGAAGAGCAACCTGAAGAGATTGAAGAACTGCCACTTCATCCAGAAAAAACAACGGTTTGGTGTGGTTTGTGGGCCGGTGGAATCATCGGTCCATATTTCTTTAAAAATTATGCCGGTGCGAACGTAATCTTCAATGGCGACCGTTATCGTGCCATGATAACCGACTATTTGATGCCTGAAATTGAAGCTCGTGATCTCGGCGACATTTGGTTTCAGCAAGACGGCGCCACTTCCCACACATCGCATCAATCAATGGACTTATTGAGAGAACATTTCGGTGAGCACATAATTTCACGTTTTGGGCCGGTCGATTGGCCACCAAGATCGTGTGGAGGAAAACAGCACGCGTGTCATTCGCCAGTTACCAGTCGAAATGCTCGAACGAGTGATCGAAAATTGGACTCAACGGATGGACCATCTGCGACGTAGCAACGGCCAACATTTGATAGACATAATCTTCAAAAAACAAATGCCAAAGAATGTTCTTTCAAATGATAATAAACATTCTCCATTAAATTTGAATTTTCTGTGTTTTTTTCTTTAAAAAAGTAGGGAACCTCAAAATGGATCACCCTTTATAAGTCACGCAAAATTTGACCTTCCGAATGAATAATTTCAAACGGAGCCGCGGACAAGATTTAGATGAAGTTGTCTTTGGAACGTAAATGGCAAAGGCCTATTTTTCGATTACAATAAAAATTTTGAATATTTAATGCGGATTTGAGTGTTTTATTCGTTTAAAAAAAAACTACGGCTTAAAAAATCACCCTTTATATGCACAGTTTTTTTTACTTATTTGGGTGTACCGCCTTTCAATGTATTTAACCACATGGAACTTTCTGAAGATGTCATTCTGATTCAACTTAACAGTTTGACACTTAATTCCAATTCCGGGCATGATGGCATTCCATCTGACTTTTGAAAAACCTGTGCAAGTCCGTTACATTCCATACCTAGCCACATATTCTGTTAGGTTCTCATGTTTGCCGATAATTTTAAAATCTTCTCTTCATGCACTGATTCTTACATTTTTCAAAGTTTGAATGCATATCTTCAAAAGTTTGTTTTGTGGTGTTCTAAGAACTACTTGCCTCTAAATGTTAGGTTATTACCTTTTCCCGCTGTACTTCACCCTGCCTTAATGCGTATTCCTTTGATGGTAGTGCTATCCCACGCCTATCTTGTAAAGGGTGTTTGTTTTTCAGAGGTTGGTTTTTCGAATAGAGATGAAACTGACATTTTGTGGTCAAATCTGGCAACTCTAATGTCATTTATGTTCAGCTTAGTTTGCCATTTCATCATGAACAGGTTGACAAATGAACAACGCTTGCAAATTGTGCAAATTTATTTCGAAAATAATGGTTCAGTTCGCGAAGTTTATCGCAAGCTCAATTTGGGTTCAATAGCTACATCAACAAGCAAAATTGCCGTATTTGGAGTGAAGAGAATCCACATGAGACCCTTGAAACGCCATTACATCCACAAAAACTGACTGTTTGATGTGCACTATAGGCTGTTGGAGTCATTGGGCCATACTTCTTCCGAAATGATGCTGGAGAGTCAGTTACCGTAAATGGAGACCGGTATAGAGCCATGATAACCGACTATTTTGTTCCCGAATTGGATGGGATGAATGTGGATGAGATGTGGTTTCAACAAGACGGCGCTACATGCCACACACCGCACGTCACAATCGATTTATTGAAGGAAACATTCGATGAGCGCATAATTTCGCGGAATGGACCTGCCAACTGGCCACCAAAATGGTGTGACATGACAAAATTTGATTATTTTCTTTGGGGATAGGTGAAGTCGCTCGCATTCGCCAACGAACCAGAAATTTTAGGGGACTTGCAAGCCAACATTCGTAGCGTTATTGCCGACATACAGCCCCAAATGCTGGAAAAAGTGGTTGAAAATTGGACCTCTAGACATGCCCGAAATAATATTTAAACATTAATGGCCTTCCAATAAAGCCAAATTGATGAACAATAAAACTGTGTTTCTTGTGTTTTATTTCAATTCGAAGTTCTATGCCTCTAAAAAAAAAAAACTTTTATAATTTTGCAAAAAGCAAAAATATAATTTTTATTTTGATGAGATTGTTTTTAGTAAGCTTCAAGCTGCTTGTGTCAATAGTGTTTCATGTTTATTTTAAAAATGTGGTCAAAACCAATTTATTTTAAGTATTGAAACATAAACCAACGAAATCTTATAAAAACTTACAAAATTTCTATTAGAAAAACAAAATAAACCATGCAGTAACATTTGTTACTATTTTTATTGTGTAAATAAATTATTAATTAACGCAAATTTAATTTTAATTTTAATTCATTAACAAATTTTAATACTTATTCTCGAAAAGAAAAATCACTTTCAACTCACTTACTCTTCTAAAACTGATGAAGTGAAGAACAAAACACAGGTATAAAATCCTGCCAGGACGTGCCGGCAAAACCAAATAAACAAATAGATAGATAAATATATCATAGTGCGTGCATGCACTTTGAGTGTTGTTGCGGCTTGTTCCAGTCATGGATAATCTTTAAATATGTTTTGTTCTTAATTTGTGCTTAAATGAAAAATTTTAAGATTGTTCCGGCTTATTTTAAGAAAACACTCACTTAATTTAGGAACATTAAGATTTAAATAAAAATTTAATTAAAATCAAGCCCGATTATCCACTAAGCGAGAGGTCGCTGGTTCAAATCCCGACCTGTACCAACTGAAAGATTTTATTTGCTACCCCACCTCTTGCGAACGTCTGACGGTGTAAGAACCGTCATAAGAAGCTTCTCAAAAATTAAATGCCGTTCGGAATCGGCATTAAACTGTAGGTCCCTTCCATTCGTGTCCAAAAATGCATCTTCACACACACAGTGGTTGGAGAAGCTGGGCTCTGGGTCCTATATGGGCCGTTTACGCCTAATATTTATTTATTTTTTGATTATAACCAGCGCTAATTATGTACACCATCTTTAATGTCCTGAATTTCTGATGGTCCTGAATGAATGGCCTAAAAACCAAATCCATTAATTTTCTCCATCCAATTGATTACGCGCACCTTATCAACTCTCACCAGTCTGTGTAATCAGCTTGTGTGGAAACACATTCAAAGTCAGTCGCAAACACGGGCATTTAGATTACATCGACGCTGGCTTGAGGTGAAAATGTGGATCACGTGAGTAGCTGCATCGCGTAGGTTTCGATTGGAATTTCAAATCAGTTAATATGCATCGGCACGATAATTAACTAGGCGTCCGGACTGCTCTGCATCCCAACATCGTCAGTGCTGATGGTCAACCAGCATCAGTCGTCCCGTGCGTCGTCGTGTCGCACAACTGCATTCGTATCTATTTCAGAGTGAAACAAACGCTCAATTAACTATAAATTAAATTAAGAAAGCAGAAGAAGTAGGAATGTCCGACATGATGTCGTCTCCCATTTTATCTCTGGCAACACGATAAAAACATGACATCAACGAAACACGCAACTGTCGTCCGTCCGTCCACCCAAACCTACGCCAGCCACGCCGCCACTCGCTGGCCTGTTTCGAAAGTCGAATTAAACATTTTGTGCGTGGTTTTTGTGTCTTTGAAAAATGGGCCGAGTTATAATTTCAATCTTTAAGTTAAAAACAAAAAAAAAAAAGGTTCATCCTGGCTGACGATGAATTTATGACTCTGGACCACCGTTGATGGGCGACGAAGATGATAACAAAGATTTTCCACACACAATTTTGGTTGTGTCATTTTTCTCCGTTCGATTGATCGTCCTTTTGTCATTTTTTTTTTATGGATTACCGTGTTTGTCGGAATATGCGGCGGCGGCGCGACGCTTTGTCTTCCATCGACAGTTGATGTGGCGAATTTAATTTCACGCGCGACATTGCGTTGTTAGTTATGTTGTGCGCCGCGCGTGTTTAAAGACATTTTTGTTTAATTTTTTTGTGCCAGATGAATGGTTGACAGATCGTTTGTCACTGTCGTTCAATCAATTTGTCCCCAAAGCGGGAATCAATCAGAAAAGCTGTGTTTAATATGAAAGGATTCGCTGAAGGTAGGTGCTGTGAATGACCCACTGACACAGAGATACAAATATGAGATCTTAAAATCAGTTCACTGCGCTGTAAATATGCAAACAAGTTCATCATTGTTAACTCGTTTAGATGATCAGTACAAATTACCACCCAATCATCGTTTGAATGCTTAGAATTGCCCGAATAGTGAAGGCGGTATTGGTAATTCCATTGGCGGCGGTTAAAGATCAAAGCATCCCTCCAGTATCTGTACATTTAATTATCTCTCAATTAGATGGCAGTCGATGTGAGGCTCAATACCGCGCCGACGCTGTAAGATGAAAGCCGACGCGATGATATGCCGAAAATCACAGGCTCGTTAAGTAAATAGCAATTAACACCTTGGACGAGAATTTATTAGATGCGATGTGTGGATGCAATCATTGGTGTAAATGACGCAAGTCAACATGAAGCGCTGCTGCGGAGATGAAGGTGGTCCACAGAGGAGCTGCAGCTCATCGCGGAGCTTGTTTGACTGGATTATTTAAAGAAAATCATAATTGGGCTATTAGGGATATACATATAAGTATGAGTAAGTAAGATGCTTGGGCATGCGATGTTGGAAATGAATGGGAGATGTACACTTTGGCCATAACTAAATGCTAATTGACATTTTGATAAGTGGCAAGTGAGATTTAGATGCTCAAGTGGCATTTTCATTTTATATGACTTGATTTGTTGAAGGCATGTTTTGAAATTTGAAATTTGGAAGATTTTGAAGTTGAAGTCATTCGTGCTTCTGACCTTAGAAGCAGGCAATATTTTTGTACCATAACTGTTAGCAGACATCTACTCACTTACTTACTTAGAGTGCTATAATAAAGGGTGATTTTTTAGCTGGTTTGGTTTTGGCAACACTGGTTTTGACAGCTGACGTGTGTTTAGTACCTTGTGTCACTGTCAAACAGCTTCAGTTTGGTTTGCAATTTAACCATGGATCGTCTTACAAATGAACAACGCTTGCAAATTCGAAATGTTCATCGCGCGCTGCTTCCATTTTATGATCGGCATTCTCGACCTTCTGAGCAGTCTATTCGGAAGATTGTGACCAAATTTCGCACCAAATTTACTTTGTTGGACATTAAACCACCAACACGTTTACGTACTGTGCGTATTGAAGAAAATATTGCGGCCGTATCAGCTAGTGTGACAGAAGACCGCGAAATGTCGATTCGGCGCCGTTCCCAGCAGTTAGGCCTTTGTTACAGCACTACGTGGAAAATTTTGCGGAAGGATTTGGGCGTAAAGCCTTTTAAGATACAGCTGGTGCAAGAACTAAAGCCAGCCGACCTACCACAACGCCGAATTTTTGGTGAATGGGCTCTTGGAAAGCTGGCCGAGGATCCGCTTTTTTATCGAAAAATTGTGTTCAGCGATGAGGCTCATTTTTGGTTGAATGGGTACGTAAATAAGCAAAATTGCCGCATTTGGAGTGAAGATCAGCCAGAAGCATTGCAACAGCTACCAATGCATCCCGAAAAAGCCACTGTTTGGTGCGGTTTATGGGCCGGCGGCATTATTGGGCCATATTTCTTCAAAGATGATGCGAATCGCAGCGTTACTGTCAATGGTGAACGCTACCGAGCGATGATAACAAACTTTTTTTTACCCGAAATGGAAGTTCTTGACTTGCATGATATGTGGTTTCAACAAGACGGTGCCACATGCCACACAGCACGCGAAACAATGGCGCAATTGCGAGGCGAGTTTGGTGAACAGTTAATTTCACGTTTCGGGCCGGTCAATTGGCCGCCTAGATCGTGCGATTTGACACCATTAGATTATTTTTTGTGGGGGTATGCCAAGGCTAATGTGTATAGGGACAAACCCGCTTCGATTGACGCACTGGAAGCCAACATCCATGCATTCATTCGTGAGATACCGGCCGATATGTGTGAAAGAGTATGCCAAAATTGGACTCAGCGGATGGGCTACCTGAGACGCAGCCGCGGTCAACATTTGCATGAAATTATCTTTAAACATTAAATTGCAAGGTTCAAACTATCGATTCAAATAAATATTTCATTCATTTTTTCGAATTTTTTGTGTTTTTTTTTTAAAAAAAGTTCTAAACCTCTTAAAAAATCACCCGGTAGTATCTAATAATTCAAATTCTACCAAGAAAAACAAGATCAATAAAGAAGTTTTCATTTGGTTTTTGCATCTACCTTTGACGGCATAAAAGTGGTTAAACTGGTATCAGTCGGGGAAGTTTCCTGACGTGATAAGTGAAATCAGGGAAAGGGCGCTAGGTAAGTCTAGCGCTTGGGGCGCTTGCCGTAAAAGCAAGCAAAACGGAACTGATGCTCTTCACCACCAAAATAAAAATACCAACTTTCCGACTTCCCTAAACTCTCTCACTATTCTCCAGTGGTAGTTACTAGGGTGTCACTTTAGGACCTAAAATCAACTGGAAGCTGAACATCGAACACTGAGTGCGGAAAGCTAACATCGCTTTCGACGTATGTAGCAAAACTTTCGGTAAAATGTGCGGTCTCAAACCTAAAATGGTTCTATGGATGTACACAGCTGTGGCACGTCTAATTCTCCAATTTTACCAGGGATAATGGTATGGTGGCCTGCCCTAAGCGAAGCGGCTGCAATAAGGACCACGGGAATCCTACGGTCATGCCCAAAGGAGGCACTCAATGTGTGATTCTGGGCATCCTACCACTGGATCTGTATATCAACTCAATCGTATCTTGTAGCGAAGTAAGAGTATTCGCCTGTTGATCCACAAGACCTTACGGGTATTGCAATATCCTTGATTAACTACCCAGGAGCGTAGAATCAATATCTAATGACACCACCAGACCCAAATTTAACTTCCAGAAAACTTTCTCTGCAGTATTCCCGTCCAGATCGGAATGGGAGGCAGACATTCTTATCAAAGAGTTTGCTCTAACCATCTTTAGTAACGGGTCCAAAATGGACTGCGGAGTGGATGCGGGCGTTTTTTCAGTTTACAAACCTCCATATCTTTTCGGCTCCCAAAATCATCCAGCCTATTCCAGGCGGAGGGCCTGACGATACGTGAATTAGGAAAATTACTGCAACGCACAACAATACAGCTATCTTCCCCGACAGCAAAGGGAAGACACTGGCCAGGGCGAGCCTCCGGAGCCTGGGTTTCTTGAAACATAGGAACACAGATGGGAATGAGAGAGCCGACGAGCTGGCCAGACATGGATCAACCCTTCCTGAGTCCTGTGCCGAGGGAGCTTATCATCAGTCTCAATGACATCATAACATTCTTCAATTCCACCGGGTGGATCTGAGGCCACTGACACCACCAACCCGGTATTCCAAAGACCATACTAATGGTGGTAACAAAACGAAAATTAATATAATGCGCGTTAATTTTTCCGCTCTCCACGGTACTGCAAAAGGCCCTTCAACTTGGTGAAGAAACGAAGGGTCAGCCAATTAGATTTTCAAGATAAGCCATCGAATTCAACGTTTCTCCAAGCTCCAAAGCTGCCTCCACAGTCTGTCATTTGCCCGTACAACCATTTTCTCAAGCTGATGTCACAAACTATAAATATCGTTGAGAGGTTAAGTTAACATCCAAGAGGTTGACCAACCGAAGCCCAGTTCATTTAACTTCCGCTCAACCTCAGTAAGTAAGCTACTCGTACATATAAGCTTATAGTGCATGTTATTTCCTTGTTCACCACCAAACCAAAAAATCGAGAACTGTTCGCAAGACACCTGTGTTAACACTTTGAAATTCCTGGAAAACATAGATTTGTAGTAACTGTTTATGTTTGCCTTCGATTATCTGCTTGAAGGTGAAAGTGACGGCACCTCAAGTTCATCAGTTTTTCTTTGCTGATTCCGAAGAGTGAAAAGTTCATACATGTATCTGGGATCTATGATCAACAACGAGGAAAGCGTCAATGTGGCGAGTAACCCTCCCTTTTTGCTACCGAAAAATTTAACCCAAGTTGAACTCCTTTTCCTACTGTGACCAAATTTGTGACCAATTCGAAGCCAACTACGTCTAATTTGAATGGCGGATTTGGGAACCTATATCCAAGCCGATAATAATCGTAACTGTTCGAAGCTAGGTTGAACTTGGAACTTGAACTTTTTCTTATATACAAGGTGGCGCAAAAGTAATCCTCCTATCAGAAAATGCTATAAATTTTGCGATTGGCCCCTAATGTCAGTTCTGTTTTGACATTTGTGTAGTAAACACATGCGAAATACACGTTAATAAACAATGTTACGCTACACTGCTCCAGAACGCGGAATATTGGTGACTATTTATTTGAGCAATAATCGGTCGGTGACTTTGGCACAACGTGAATTTCGTCGTGAATTACTGGTGAAACACTGCGACGTTTAGCCGCTCGCCTCGAAGAGACTGGCACAACACGAGATGCTGCCAGGCGTGGCAGACCCCGGAGTAGCCGTTCTGCAGAGAATATTGCTGCTGTAGCCGAAGATGTCATGGAAGCGCCGTCGACATCGACCAGACAAATGGGTATCAGTCGACGGTCTTTACAGCGAATTTTGGTACAAGATTTGAAGATGTTTCCGTACAAAGTCCAGACGGTGCATCAGCTGTTAGCTGCTGACCGCCAATCGCGTCTAACATACGCTCAAGCCATCCTTAATCACCACCAAGAGGAAGATGATTTTTCATCATAAATAATCATGAGTGATGAGGCCCATATCCATCTTAGCGAGTACGTAAATAAGCAAATTTCCGCGTGTAACCCACGAAAGTCACTGTATGGTGGGCTGTTTTCGATGGAGGAGTCATCGGACCTTTTTTCTTCGAAGACGTCGCGGGCCAAACGGTTACTGTGAATGGTGAGCGCTACAGAGCAATGATCAACGAGTTCTTTTTGCCGCAACTTGATGAATTGGGATTGGAAAACATGTGGTTCCAACAGGACGGTGCAACGGCACACACTGCACGTGCCACAACCGATATGCTGAAGGATGCATTTCCCGGGCGCCTAATCTCCCGTTTTGGCGATTTGCACTGGCCAGCAAGATCGCCTGATTTGACCGCTCCAGACATCTTTTTGTGGGGCTTTTTGAAGTCGCGGGTTTATGTCAACAAGCCTCAGACTCTTGCAGCTCCTAAAGACAATATCCGTCAAGAATGTGAGGACCTATCGCCGGAAGTTTTGGCCAAAGTGATGGAAAATGCCATAAAAAGGGCTCAGATGACAATCAACTGTGGCGGCGGCCATTTACATGACATCATATTCTCGACTTGATGTAAAAAAAAATTAAAAGACCAAATAAAAATAATCCACGAGAAGAATCAAAGTTTTTAATTTTTTTTTAAATTACAGCCAAAAAACATCGGAAGGTTATTTTTGCGCCACCTTGTATAATGCACTCTTAAGCTTGAGAACCAAATGTAATTATATGTTTACAACGGGTTCACGATCATTGAAGGTTCTTTGCTAAGCCACAGAAGCCGTCCATCCTCTATGGTCCATGGAACTCAGCTTTCAATTAGCCAGACCATGCGAACATTATTATTTTGGTTTAAGAACCAAGCTCGAGACCCTATTGTATCTTCTTTGCTTTCCTTTTCCTGAACCACCTATTTACTAATATGCTTACTGAATATAGCTTAGTGAACTTAGTCCACCAAAGTTATGGTATTCCTTGGTACAGGCGATCATAGGCAAGGTCTTTCTTTTACGTCTACAACATTTACGCTAGTATTTTCTCTAATAAGATTGATTGTCGGCTTACCTATAGCAAAGGTCTTTGATGTGGCTGCTTCCTTAAGCGTAGGTGTTATGAGCTAAAAGCTAGTCAAAGATAAGGAGCTTTCATGAAAATAAAAATGTCGGATTTCTTGTAGAATTGTAGATACCGCGAGGATATGGTCAATATTTTCAGGTTCCTTTCTGTTGCATAAGTTGCAAGTTTGCTGAAGTTCAGGCCTGTGGGGTATGCACTTTAGATGCAGCATGTCGAGCCTAGCTTTAAAGATGGTGCTTGTAGCTATGTAGCTGAGTAATTAATATTAAAATAGTTTTCATCCGTTTTCTTGTTTAGGTTTCTGTAGATTTACATGGAGGTTGATGATAATGCTCTCGACATTTCATCAATTTTCGCCATGACATTCTCAAAAGATCTATAGGAGATAAGACAGATTCCACATAGCTTAGGCCGGTGTAGTATTCGGTCTTTTCTGCTTTGTTTCCTTTGCATGTTTGAGGTACTTAAATTCACCCTCCACAGTTATCCGCTGGCTATTTAGTTGTCACGTTTCTTCACGCAGCTGCCTTTCCCATGGATGTCTGCCTTTATTCGGCGATTCAACAAGTTCTGTTCATGCAACGTGATGATATCAATTTGCAGAAAGACTCTCTCTCGACTTTTCGAACTATTTAATAAAATTTCGTTTGCACCGTCTGTCAAGTCAAGCATCTTTATCGCAGCTGCTTGTTCAATAGATAAAGAAGTAAACGGTTCGAGACTTAACAAGAACAGACGATGCCTTAAAGGCAGCTATAAAAGGCGAGTAATTAAATGAAGTAGTAATCATTTTAACGGTGAATATTTGAATAGTTGGCAAATGGATCTTACCCCATTTGTGATCTCGAATTCCTCGGAGAACTTTCCTCTTTCGATGCATCATAAGCATGGTGCAGGGAAATAAGTTCCCGAACACTAAGTCCACTAGTTCCCATGTAAAGTGGGAAATAAATTCCGAAAACTCTGAGTGGTTTTAGTTCCCTTTTAATGTGAAGTAAATTCTCACTGTCGACTAAGAACAAAATTAAATTAAAAAGTCAAGTAGGTACTTTGCAATTTTTATTAACAAGAATCGTCAAATTCAATATGGGGGGAGCATGCTGCCCTCTGCAACCCCCCTGCACGGTTGCACTGTTAGATTTGGAGTAGGCGCAAGGATTGGTATATGCCAAAGATTTATTGGGTATAAATTTCAAATGTAACAGTAAAATCAAGCAGGCGGTTGCAGGGAGGCAGCATACCCCCATAATTCATTACCGGGCTTTATTTCGCAGTAGTCATTGAAATAAAACCACACAAAATGGAGACAAAATTATTTCCACTTAAAAATGGAGCCCACTTAAGTGAGACATAAGTCCCAAATAATTCGGGACTTATGTCCCTGCGCTGTTTTCGACAACTAAACTGTATTCAGTTTCTTCATTTTCTGACCGCGAATCTTCTTGCTCACTCAATTTCAATTCCATGTCAATCCTTGTATAGGGTTCGCCAAATAACTTTTTTTTTTTCGAAAATGCTATAAAAAAAAAACTACTGAATATTTTCTCAAATTTCTTTTTTTATTTGAAAGTACAATCCTTCCGGTTAATAATGGAATATTATAAAAAAAATAATTTCATTCAAATGGCTGCCTCGGCTGGCCATGCAGTAGCCTACAGGATCGGTCCAATTTTTAAGCACATTATCGATTGTGTGCAGCTGTATTTCCCCAATGGCTTCACGAATATTGTCCTTTAAAACATCAATTGTGTCTGGCATGTCGGCGTAACACTTATCTTTTACGGCACCCCACAAATAATAGTCCAACGGTGTCAAATCGCAGCTCCGCGGCGGTCAAACGACATCAGCTCTGCGGCTGTTAATGCGATCTTCAAAAACAGGGCACAAAACATCGAGTGTAGCTTCGGCTGTGTGGCACGTAGCGCCGTCCTGTTGAAACCAAATGTTGCCAATATCCTCCTCTTCAATTTTTGTGAACAAAAATTCGTTCAATATGGCCCGATAATGATCGCCATTGACTTTAACGGGCACTCTTTGCTCATTTTCGAAGAAAAATTACCCAATTATGCCTCTGGACCAAAATCCGCACCAAACAGTGACTCGTTTTGGGTATATCGGCTTTGCAATGTATGCGTGCGGGTTTTCTGTTCCCCAAATGCGACAATTTTGCTTGTTTACATACCCGCCAAGATCAAAATGAACTTTATCTGAAAAGATGATTTTTTTGGCAAAATCGGCATCTTCTCTAAGTTGATCGCAGGCCAGCATATCCCGGCGTTCTTCAAGCGTATACACAACCATATTCGTTCAGCGGAAGGATAAAACTAATTATCTGTCATATCAGACATGAGCTAAGTGTTACCATTCGCGAAATAAGCACTAGTTGAAAAAAAACGTTAGATGGCGGACCCTTTAGTTAGCTAAATGCATTCAGATGGGCTTTTTGGTTAGTTTTCGTTAAAGCATGGATAGGAAAAAGCGGTTTAAATTAGTTTGAGATTGGACAAATATGTAGATAAATTGGTAGGTAAATCTACCATATTGAGGTAGATGTGACAACACTGCATCTACCGAAGACACAGTGGTTGGAGAAGCTATGGGACGCTCACGCCTAATATTTATTTATTTATTTTACATAGGTATTTGCTAAGATCAAACACTTGTGTGTTTATGATTATAGAAAGGGTGTATTAGTTTCACCATTTTATTTAAACGTTTTAATGGAAATTCTTAACCAGACGTCAGTTCGCGTATTGTGGCCGAGGGATTGCTGTTTTAGTTTTCTTTCTTTTAAGTAGTTGTAGCCTTTAGTTAACATTGAGTGAGTGAGTGAGATGTTCTATTCGTCACCAGTGAGTTGGTTAGTAAAGGGTTATCCATTTCGAGGTTCCCAACCTTTTTAAAGAAAAAAAACACAGAAAATTCAAATTTAATGGAGAATGTTTATTATCATTTGAAAGAACATTCTTTGGCATTAATATTTTGAAGATTATGTCTATCAAATGTTGACCGTTGCTACGTCGCAGATGGTCCATCCGTTGAGTCCAATTTCGACTGGTAACTGGCGAATGACACGCGTGATGTTTTCCTCCAAGGCCTGAATCGAAGCGGGTTTGTCGGCATAAGCTTTTGACTTTACATATCCCCACAGGAAAAAGTCTAACGGTGTGATATCACACGATCTTGGTGGCCAATCGACCGGCCCAAAACGTGAAATTATGTGCTCACCGAAATGTTCTCTCAATAAGTCCATTGATCGATGCGATGTGTGGGAAGTGGCGCCGTTTTGCTGAAACCAAATGTCGCCGAGATCACGAGCTTCAATTTCAGGCATCAAATAGTCGGTTATCATGGCACGATAACGGTCGCCATTGACGGTTACGTTCGCACCGGCATAATTTTTAAAGAAATATGGACCGATGATTCCACCGGCCCCCAAACCACACCAAACCGTTGTTTTTTCTGGATGAAGTGGCAGTTCTTCAATCTCTTCAGGTTGCTCTTCGTCCCAAATGCGGCAATTTAGTTTGTTTACATACCCATTGAGCCAGAAATGGGCCTCATCGCTAAACAAAATTTGCCTCGAAAACATCGGATCTTCTTGGAACTTTTCAAGAGCCCATAGAGCGAAGCGATGTCGCTTGGGAAGGTCGAGCGGCTTCAGTTGTTGCACAAGCTGTATTTTGTACGCTTTCAATTTAAGATCTTGACGTAAAATGCGCCAAGTCGATCCATACGTCAGTCCGAGTTGCTGCGATCATCGTGTACACTCTCAGCTACGGCCGCTATATTTTCTTCACAGCGTGCTGGACGTGGTCTAAGGCTATTGAAAAAAGTATCTCTACTTGGATCACCCGTTATTTTATTTGTTTCGTTCTTAGCCCTCTAACATTTTGATAGATGAAGGCAAGCTCGTCAAGTTTTTTGGCTTCCTGATAGAGTTGCCTTGGCGATTGGTAAAATCCTTAACAATAATATTTTTTGGGCCAAAATTTAGGTTTAACTAAAACCTTTCGAATATCAGAGGGAACTAGTAGCTAAATTAGGTTAATATTCGGTCCGAGATCGAGACAATGCTCCCAAATTTTAGAAAATGATCTTCTTACATATTGAGGTTGTTCCAATGCTGATAGCTTTACCCTTGGCCGTTTTCATTTTCAGCCAGACAACCCCTCTCCATATCTGCTATCCGTTGGACGACCTCCTTAATCGCACCTTAAATTATATACATCGTCAGCGTTCATCAAAATCCTCCGTTTTACCGACGACAAAACTACACGAACCAGTTCACTAATCACCGAAAGGAAAAGAGTACCTGCTCATCGTCAGTAGCCTTTTAAATTCCTTTTAAATTCATTGCATGCCCAAATATCAATAAATTACATTTAATGCGTTTTTCCAACTAAACGGACTAGCTAACATCCACCAAATTATCACCAACGAGCCTTGTCTCAATTAAAAGTCCAATCAATGTCAGTAAATAAAAATTCCAATAAAATATATCTCATTGATTAGATTTTAGGATACGTGGTACCTTCATCATCTTTACTTTACCCCTTGATCGGGTCTTCTTAAAGGAAACGCATAACGATGCGCTGACTCCGATCTCGATCTCGATCTCTCAATTCCAAAATAATCTCGGGACGCGTGGGAACATGGACCTCTTTATCTCGAACGGTGCCTCCGAATTTCTTTGTACCTGTTAATGTTCAGCTATGTCCTTTGTGATCTATTAATTGCCCGGAAAATTTGTCCTTTTTTATTGTTGTAGCAAGATTCTTCGTCCAAGTTAAAACTTCGGTAGTTATGCAATTACCAAAGTCCCTTGTAAAAATGACCTGTAAGTCAGGTGCAATAAATCAATTAGTTGCACATAGCACATATCTATTGGAACCACTTGAGGGACGGTTAAGGTCCGACGGTTGTGATCGAGAGGGTAAGAGAGAGAGAGTGGCGGCACTATGTGTGGGAATCTCATGGTCGCCCGATTTGAAGAGACATTTTATTCATCTTTAATTTCTTTGGAAATTCAAAAGACCTCAGAGTTGCTTATTGTTAAATAATTTTTATTTATTGGAATAGTATTTTGGATATGAAGTTATCAATGAAAGATTTGTTTCATTCATAAAAAAATAAAAACAGATCTGATTTCAAGGGTCATCTATCGTATGGTCAAATGAGGTTTTAGATTTATTTGGCTATTTGAAGTGTCAACAAGGTAATTTAGTAAATCATCCAACAAAAGAAACATTCATTGAAATATCGCCCTCGGTTCAAGGTGAAAGTTTTCTCTATTTGGTATGTGAAATAAATAAGATATAAATATTAGGCGTAAACGGCCCATACAGGACCCAAAGCCTAACTTCTCCAACCACTGCGTGTGCGAATGGACCTACAGTTCAATGCCGATTCCGAACGGCAATTAATTTTTGAGAAGCTTCTTATGACGGTTCTTACTCTTTGATGTTTGTCAGACGTTCACATGAGGTGATGCAGTAAACAAAAACGTTCAGTTGGTACAGGGCTGGATTTGAACAAGCGACCTCGCGCTCAGTGGTCCAACGCATTTAACCACCAAGCCACTGCACCCCTTGATATGTGAGGCAAATGCATATTTTTGTTTCTTTGTAAAGACTTGGTCGTTCTGTTGATACTAACGGGTGATCCAAGTAGAGGTACTTTTTTCAATAGCCTTTTTTGACAGATCACGTGTGAGTCGTGTCATGCTGTCATGTTATTTTTGTTTAGTATTGTTTGGCATTTCATAATGGAAAGACTTACGCGTGAACAACGTTTACAAATTGTTCAACTTTATTATGAAAATTCACGTTCTGTGAGGAATGTGTTTCGTGCACTTCGCTCAACTTATGGTCAACATAATCGGCCTACTGAGCGTACTATTCGCAACACCATCACCCATTTTGAGACCCAGCATTCATTATTGGATAATATTCGACCGAATAGACCACGTCCAGCATGCTGTGAAGAAAATATAGCGACCGTAGCTGAGAGTGTACACGAAGACCGTAGAGAGTCGACTTGGCGCATTTTACGTCAAGATCTTAAATTGAAAGCGTACAAAATACAGCTTGTGCAACAACTGAAGCCGCTCTTGAAAAGTTCCAAGAAGATCCGACGTTTTCGAGGCAAATTTTGTTTAGCGATGAGGCCCATTTCTGGCTCAATGGGTATGTAAACAAATAAAATTGCCGCATTTGGGACGAAGAGCAACCTGAAGAGATTGAAGAACTGCCACTTCATCCAGAAAAAACAATGGTTTGGTGTGGTTTGGGGGCCGGTGGAATCATCGGTCCATATTTCTTTAAAAATTATGCCGGTGCGAACGTAACCGTCAATGGCGCCCGTTATCGTGCCATGATAACCGACTATTTGATGCCTGAAATTGAAGCTCGTGATCTCGGCGACATTTGGTTTCAGCAAAACGGCGCCACTTCCCACACATCGCATCGATCAATGGACTTATTGAGAGAACATTTCGGTGAGCACATAATTTCACGTTTTGGGCCGGTCGATTGGCCACCAAGATCGTGTGATATCACACCGTTAGACTTTTTCCTGTGGGAATATGTAAAGTCAAAAGCTTATGCCGACAAACCCATTCGCCAGTTACCAGTCGAAATGCTCGAACGAGTGATCGAAAATTGGACTCAACGGATGGACCATCTGCGACGTAGCAACGGCCAACATTTGATAGACATAATCTTCAAAAAATAAATGCCAAAGAATGTTCTTTCAAATGATAATAAACATTCTCCATTAAATTTGAATTTTCTGTGTTTTTTTCTTTAAAAAAGTAGGGAACCTCGAAATGGATCACCCTTTATTAGTCTTAAGTGCCCATACAGGACCTAAAGCCTAGCTTCTCCAACCATTGTGTGTGCGAAGTTACATTTTTGACACGAATGGCGGGACCTAGAGTTTAATGCCGATTCCGAACGGCAATTTATTTTTGAGAAGCCTCTCATGACATTTCTTACTCTTGGATGTTTGTCAGACGTTCGCAAGAGGTGGGGTAGCAAATAAAAAACTTTCACTTGGTACAGGTCGGGATTTGAACCGGCGACCTCTCGCTTAGTGGTCCAACGCACTTAACCACTAAGCCACTGCACCCACGGGCTAAGAACTAAATGCAGAAACTTTTTGTTAAATGTCTACAGCTCTTTCTGATATTATAATCACCACAGAAACTGGATTAGATGAATCTTTTTCGGATGCTGCTAATTTTCCTAACGACTTCTCGGTTAACCGATGTGATCGATCAATCGCAAATAGCTCATTTTAACGTTTTGGCGGTGTTCTAATTGCGATTAAAAAAGAATAAAGTTCGAAAGAACTTAATCTTGACAATTTCTCGGATATTGAAATCTGTAGCAGTTATTTTGCGATCGCTTTATCAGAAGAATAACTCGCATCTTGACGTAGTGACTAGATATTTTGATGCTAATCGCTATGTTGAAAATCTATTATCCGATTTGGATAAGCTTTATATCTTTGGCGACTTCAACCAACTTTAAATTGAATGAATTGCTGGTGATATTGATCGTACTTATCTTACACTTGCAAGCAACTTGTCACCTATCGGGGCGGAATTTATCGACTCCTTTCAATCAATTGACCTACTTCAGCTGAACTCTAAATCATTCGTTGGACCTTATAGTTTCTAACTACAACGATGAAAGCTATGTCACAAAGTCAAACTCCGCTAGTACGGGAAGACCTCTATCATCTTTCATTATTTGGATTTTAATGTTATTAATTCTTCTTACACTTCTTACAAATTTGATTTTAAAAATGCTAATTACAATCACATTTGTAGTAAGCTATGCAATTTTGACTGAAAGCCATTTTTAGCAATTGAAATTGATTATCTCTGCTCCGTATTTCATAGGGTTTTAAGGAACTTTAGAGCAAAAAATGTTTGGAGTTTTGTTGATTCTTAAAAAAATAGTGATGGCTTTCCTGCTTCCACTTCTTATGGAAGTCAGACTGTTGATGATGCACAGAATATCTGTAACAGTTTTGGTGTATTTTTCCAATTAGTGTATTCGAAGGGGGGTTCCTTTATAAAGGGTGATTTTTTAAGAATTATGTTTTTCAGGTTGTCAGCACTGGTTAGTAATGGCTTCCAATCGTCATCTGTCAAAGTGGAAAATTTTCAGTATACTCTGCCATTTAATCATGGAAAGACTTACAAACGAGCAACGATTGCAAATTATTAAAATTTGTTATCAAAATTCGTGCTCTGTGAAAAATGTGAAAATCCGCTGTTTTATCGAAAAATTGTCTTAAGCGATGAGGCTCATTTCTGGTTCAACGGATACGTAAATACGTAAGACTGTTGCATCTGGGATGAACAGCCAGCCACATGCCATACAAGAATTGCCGATGCATCGCGAAAAAACGAAAGTGTGGTGTGGTTTATGGGATGGTGGCATCATCGATTCCGACCGTGGAAGAAACGTTACCGTCAACGGCGAACGATATCGAGCCATGATCGGCGATTTTTTTTGCCCCAGTTGGCTGAAAAACCCAAGAAGTCCAGATCGATACTAATCATCTTGTTATCGATTTCAAGGCCGCATATGACAGCATTTATAGAGACGAGCTATACAGAGCCATGTCTAGTTTTGGCATACCTGCCAAACTCGTCAGATTGTGCAGGATGACGATGGAGAACTCTCGCTGCTCCATTGAGGTCGGAAACAATCTCACCGAGACCTTTGATGTCAAAAAAGGATTTAGACAAGGCGATGCGCTGTCATGTAACTTCTTCAACATCATACTTGAGAGAATTGTGCGAAACTCGCAAGCCAACGCAAGGGGCACAATTTTCCAAAAGTCTGTGCAACTACTTGCTTACGCCGACGACATCGACATCATTGGCAGAACACAGCGAGCTGTCACTGGTGCGTTTGCAAGTATCAGTACAGAGGCGGCAAAAATGGGTTTAGAAGTGAATGAGGGCAAAACGAAATATATGCTGTCAACAAGAAGGGACGCACAACATCGACGAATCGGACAGAACGTCACGATAGACAGCTATAACTTTGAGGTAGTTCGGGACTTTATCTACCTCGGCTCCGCTATTAACTCTGACAACAATGTATCGTCAGAAATCAAGCGAAGAATTACACTTGCCAACCGCTGTTACTTTGGCTTAAGGAGGCAATTGATTAGTAAGGCCTTGTCGAGAAACACCAAGGAGACTATATATAAGACCCTCATCATCCCAGTCCTGCTGTATGCGGCAGATGCATGGACGTTATCAAAGGCGGATGAAGATCTCCTTGGTCGTTTCGAACGCAAATTTCTTCGAGTGATTTTTGGTCCCATTTGCGTTGACGGGCTTTGGAGGAGGAGATTTAACAGCGAATTCTATGAGCTGTACAGCGACATCGACCTGGTCAGAAAAATACGGATTAGGCGTCTAAGATGGCTGAGACATGTAGAGCGAATGGGCACTAACGCTCCGGCCTGAAGAGTCTTCGAATCCAACCCGGAGGGACAACGCAGTAGAGGAAGACCTCGCCTAAGGTGGCGCGCGCAAGTGGAAGGGGACCTCAACCAACTTGGAGTGCGCAACTGGAGGCAGTTAGCCAAAGATCGTGCTTACTGGAGAGGCGTATTGGTTGAGGCCCAGGTCCACCCCGGACTGTAGCGCCACCTAAGTAAGTAAGTAAGTAAGTTGGCTATGTTGAACTTGGTTTCATCAAGACGGTGCCACATGTCACACAGCTCTTGAAACAATGGAAATGTTGAAGGATGAATTTGGTGAGTAGCTTATCTCTCGAAATGGCCCTGTGAGTTGGCCGCCAAGATCATGCGATTTAACGCCTCTTGATTATTTCTTGTGGGGTTATGTAAAGTCGTTCATCTATGTGGACAAGCCGAGCACGATTGAAGCCTTACAGTATAACATAACACGCGTTGTTTAGACCAAAAATAGAATTTCATGCGCAAATGTACACGGTCCTTAGGACCAACCTAATTGCCACTAGATGGCTCTACGCAGCTCGGAAATCGCCATATTGCCATGTAAATTTCGATCTGTCAAATATACTAGAGAAATCTTTCTCTTTCGTTTTTGTAAGCCCGATGTGAGCAGGTCGACCAGCCTGAAAAATAAAAGTATTTTTTAATCAAACAAAAAAGTTTTTAAGTTCTTTTGTTTTCATCAGCGCACACCAACCGCTTATCCCAACACGCGTAATTCATGGAATACGAAATGCTCTAAAAAATTGGACCTTCCAAATGAATAATTTGAAACGGAGCCGCGGACAAGATTTACATGAAGTTGTCTTTAGAACGTAAATGGCAAAGGCCTATTTTTCGATTACAATAAAAATTTTGAATATTTAATGCGGATTTGAGTGTTGTATTCGATTTTTAGTTTTCTACCAATTTGGGTGTACCGCATTCCACTGTATTCAACCACATGGAAGTTTCTGAAGATGTCATTCTGAGTCAACTTAACAGTTTGACACTTAATTCCAATTCCGGGCATGATGGCATTCCATCTGGCTTTTGAAAAACCTGTGCAAGTCCGTTACATTCCATACCTAGCCACATATCCTGTTAGGGTCTCATGTTTGCCGATAATTTGAAAATCTTTTCTTCATGCAATGATTCTTACATTTTTCAACGTTTGAATGCAAATCTTCAAAAGTTTGTTTTGTGATGTTCTAAGAACTACTTGCCTCTAAATGTTAGGTTATTACCTTTTCCCGCTGTACTTCACCCTATCCCACGCCTATCTTGTAAAGGGTGTTTTTTTTCAGAGGTTGGTTTTTTGAATAGAGATAAAACTGACATTTTGTGGTCAAATCTGGCAACTCTAATGTCATTTATGTTCAGTTTGGTTTGCCATTTCATCATGAACAGGTTGACAAATGAACAACGCTTGCAAATCGTGCAAATCTATTTCGGAAACAATGGTTCAGTTCGCGAAGTTTCGTCGCAAAATTTTGTTCAGTGATGAGGCTCAAGCATACAGCTCCGTCAACAAGCAAAATTGCCGCATTTGGAGTCAAGAGAATCCACATGAGACCCTTGAAACGCCATTACATCCACAAAAACTGACTGTTTGGTGTGCTCTATGGGCTGGTGGAGTCATTGGGCCATTCTTCTTCCGAAATGATGCTGGAGAGTCAGTTACCGGTATAGAGCCATGATAGCCAACTATTTTGTTCCCTAATTGGATGGCATGAATGCGGATGAGATGTGGTTCCAACAAGACGGCGCTACATGCCAGACAGCGCACGTCACAGTCGATTTATTGAACGAAACATTCGATGAGCGCATAATTTCGCGGAATAGACCTGACAAGTGGCCACCAATATCGTGTAATTTGACACCATTGATTTTTTTTCTTTGGGGATATGTGAAGTCGCTCGCCTACGTCAACAAACCAGAAACGTTAGGGGACTTGGAAGCCAACATTCTTGGCGTTATTGCCGACATACAGCCCCAAATGCTTGAAAAAGTGGTTGAAAATGGGACCTCTCGACTTCTCTTTATTCGAACCATCCCCGGCCGCCACATTCCCGAAATCATACCTAAACAATAATGATATAAAATTATCCTTTCAATATAGTTTAAAAGATTTACGTATTATGTTGGATAGTAAACTATCTTTCAATTGCCATACTGAATATATCACTAACAAAGTTAGCAGAGCATGGGGAGGGTTGTAGCGTAGTATTCACCGACCCCTATGCGATAAAAACTTTTTATGTATCGTTTGTTCGATCTTTATTGGAATATGGATCAGTCGTTTGGTGTCCATAATATTGTTCACATGTTCACCCAAAAAGATTTCTAAGGTCTGCCCTCAGAGAACTCTAATGGTCTGATTTTTAAAACTTACTCAGATTGATTTTAATATGACAATACCTTTAATAAAAACCATATTGATTAATTATTTCCAGTCACAATTGCTTGCTCAATTTTAATTGCAACAGCATTCTCTACAACCTTTTCAAAATTGTTGTGTCTTATTTAATTAATATTATTGTACGATTCTTATTTGCTCTTAATTTTTAATTCTCAATCCAAATGCCGTAGAAAGGTTTTGTATGTATGCTCCCGACCCGTGAAGAGTCCTTGCCTGAGATACGGCAGCCTTCCACCCTCTGCGATCCCAAGCCCGCTGCTTCCAGTTGTCCAGATCAAGCGCTCTGGCATCCGCGATGGCTTGGTATTTAAAACGGAGGTTCGGTCTTCCTTGTCGTCTCGAATCTGGGGGCTGGGACTCAAGTTTTTGATTAGCACCTGGAGTTTAGAGTGTCCGCACATTCCAGGTACCCACTCGCATGTCCGTTAACGTTCCGGGTCTAGTTTGCCTTTGAGGTATATTTATATCCGAGGCCGCCATAGTCTCTCCCATAACTAGATGTTTTTGACGTGGTCGGGAAGTTACCCCGACGGCACAACCCCCAACCTGGAGGGCCAGGCCCTGTGCCTGTAACACACTTCGGGGATGTAAGTGCTGCCGTTGACCCATCAAGGGCTCATCCGCCATTAGCTCTTTTCCAACACCCTGGCTTAGTGTTGCATATCCCTATAGACCTGGGCTTCAAATAAGTCGAAGCAGCTCATATAGCAAGATCACTTGTTCCACCTAACTGGAACCGTGAACGCCGCCGTTGATCCATCCGTAGAATAGAATTCGTCCGCCGCCGTCCGGAAACAGGAGAAGTGCCTTAGTGGGCTGGCACCCCCCCTCTCCTCGTCAGCTGCCACCAACGACCTTCCACAGGGGTTGGTTACCCCATCTCCTGTCGAGGTACTAGTCACCACGGGGAGGTGAGAAGTAGGAGTTGATGGTGTTATGCTACGGTGAGAACGCTTGTGTTCTCATATTTATTTTATTTTATTATTTATTTATTCTTTATTTCTTTCTTTTAAAAACGTTATAAATAAATATGTTACCTGCGAAGCTCAAGGCTTATCTGCAGGTGATTGCGTTTCAAATATTTTCATGTTTGGAAGTATTACAATAAAAGTTGAGTTTAAATGTTAATACTGTTTTAAAAATCTAAAATTGTATGTTAAAGTATTAATTATTTAAAACAAAAAATTAATTAGAGTTAAGGAAATATACTTTAAGATCTTTTTTGCGTTTTTTGAAATTAACTATATTTTTTAGGTTAGCTGGTAGTGAGTTCATCAATGTTGGAATACTGTGAGCTAATTGTCTTCGTCCATATTTGTTAAATACTCCCGGTATTTCGAGAAGTTGTTGTGCACGTCTTCTAGTGTTCTGATTATGACGAATGGGTTGTTGGAAACGTGAGTCATTGTAGTACTCCAGAGCTGCCGTCATCTTTAATATTCTCTTGGCGTCTAGAAATTGAAATGGGTTATTGTTATTTTCTATAATTTTTACCAGACGTCGTTGGAGGTTATGTATTTTGTCCAAGTGCGTTTTCGATGCATTTCCCCAAGCCAAAATGCCGTACCGAATTCTCGATTCAGCCAGTGAGTAGTACACTTGCCTTTGGACATCTGTTGTTGTGTACTTTTTCAGATAAACCATCGCAAAAACAGCACTTTTTAACTGCAGGCGCAAACGCTGAATGTGTTCGTGCCAAATGAAATGCTCATCGATGATTATACCTAAATACTTGATTGATGTGACAATCTCAATTGCTTCGCTCCTATGTGTGGTTGGACAGTTTGGACCCTTGTGGAATGCCATAGATGCTCTTCTTCTCCTCGCTGACTATGTTTGCAATCTTCACCCTAAATGTTCTATCAGATAAATAGTTATTTAGCCACTTTTCCACCTTTCCTCTAATTCCGATCTGACTTAGGCAATCTAGCAGCTTGTCGTGCACCAGCGTGTCAAAGGCTTTACTGAAATCCACAAACATAACTAGTACGTGGTGGTTTTTATTCAAGCCGGTGGTAATAACGTTCGACATCTCTCCCAATAGTCTCCCAGTACTCTTGCCTTTTTGAAAAGCATATTGGTTTGGTTGCAAAACATTGTGTTTACTTATAAATTTCTTTAAGCGATCAACAAAAATCTCCTCCATACATTTTTCGATCACAGGTAAGATCGAAATTGGTCTGTAGTTTACAATTTCTGTCTTAACTCCTCCTTTGTAAATAGGCCGTAGAATTGCTGTTTTAAGCGCCTTTGGTATGAAACCCTGATCAAAACTTTGATTAATGATTTGCTTCACAATCGGAGTCAGAGTTAGAGCGTTACATTTCAGGTCAATTTGTCTAATATTGTCTGCTCCAGGACCTTTATTCGGTTTTAGACAACACAACATGCTATACACTTCCTCTTCACTTGCATAGAGTGGACAATATTCCGTTTTTGATGTTTGGATGTAATTACGTTACAGATGTGCAAAATTCTAGGTACTTGTGTTGTGAAGTGCTCGGCAAACTCATTCACAATTGTCACTAGCTCCTTTTTCCCATCAAAGTTGTTGATAATTATGTCATCTATCGACTTTTTCCTCCTCCCAAGAACTTCGTTGACAACATTCCACGTTTTCCTGGGATCGTTCTTTGAATTTATAAATTGTGTCCTGTAGTAGCTCGATTTACCAAATAATATTTTTTTACTTACAAAGTTTCGATAGTGCTTATATTCACTTTGGAAATCTTGATTTCGCGGATTGTTCTTCCACCTTCTATACAATTCGTCTCTTCTTTTGCACATTTGGACCATATCGGAGGTGATCCAAGGTTTGTACTGACGTTTCTTTTTGTATTTGCTTGTATTTGTTGATTGCGTATATATGTGGTTAATTTCATCTACAAGTTTGCTATAAAGGCACCCTAGGTTGGTTTCCTCACAGCGTTGCTGCCAGTCAGTCTGTTCAATCAGAAGATTAACCCTCTGTTGGTCGATTCGTCCGCGCACTTCTTGTACACCTTCATTGCCGGTATCCTTCAGTGTGGCATACATCAGTGCGTAGTGATCTGATATGTCTGTTTCAATGACCGCTGACATAATTTCGCTGTTTGTAATGCTGACCGGAACAACACGAGTACTTTGTTTTATAACGTTTGTTAATCCCTTTGTTGCCATCATTTCCATGTATCCAATTACCTGTGAGTCACTTATATTATGTAAGTTTAAATTCATATCTCCCAAGACTATAAGCTCGTTTCTAACCTGAATATTCCCCTCAAGTTCTTTTATGAAGTCTCCTATATTTCGTTTCGGTGGTCTGTAGATTGCATGAATGTGCTTTGTTGTACTTTTTTCTATTATTTCTATGTCTATACTTTCATAAGACACGGTATTTGTTTCGAATCTTTCATATTTAATATTGTTTTTTATAAATAATGCTATTCCCCCTCCTCTGGAATTTTTTCGGTTAAGAAATTCTGGTTCGAAACCATCTATATAATATAATTCATTTTCCTTCTTTTTTATATTAATTTCGTTTAAGATAATAAGATCTATATAGCTTAAAACATGTTCTATTTCTGCAAGAAAAATGTTCCAATTTTTCCTCATGGACCGAATATTAAAACACACACAGCAAAAAGTTATATAATCGCAATCACCATCCTTTTGACAGTTTTATAAATAGTTTTATTCCTCAAGGAGAACACGGTGCAAAACAATGGAGCTGGAAGCGCGGCAGTTGGGTAAAAGCTGCGAAGAACTAAAGCACATTTCCAGAAAACGTCAACAAGCAAATACACGACATAAATAAAGCAATTGTGGAATTATGAGAATGTAAACTACTTCTGACTCATCCGAGACCCGCCAGAGGCAGCACCTTCCATATAATATTCTTTTTAAAGCTAAACACCCCGTCACTGTCCAAAAAGCGAACGCTATTACCTGTGTGTGAATTCAAATGCACAAACAAAAGTTAAGATACTCAAAATAGATAGAATTGTGTTTTGAATGATTCCAACTGGACATAAATATAAATTTTACGAAATGGCAGGTGTATACAAGAATACTTCTGCTTGAATAAAAGTCTCAATAAATAAATATGAAAAAAAAAGAAAGGTATTTCCTACCATTTAGCAATCTTCTCCCCATAAACAAGATACAAATGCGTCAACAGTGATTCAATAAATCCTCCAGCAAAGATTATACATATCTACATACGGATATATACGAATGAACATCTTCAACATCGAACGCGGCAAACTTCTGTGATAATTCAAAAACTAATGCATTCATGAAGCCCCTCAAAACCGCTGCTCCAAAATACCCGAAAGCGCTATGTTATGTACATTATTTGTACCAAACGAATCCCGAATCCTTTGTCCAACAGCGACACTGGCCGGCGCACTGACCCAAAGATGTTTTCTCCATCATCATCGTCCGTCGTCGAGCATAGAACATAACGCATAACTGACCGCCAAATATCCATCCCAAAAGAGAGAGAGACAGAGAGAGATGGAGAGGAAAAAAAGCTACTCCTCGTTGAGATTGGGAGAAATTAATGTTTTCCTCGATCGAATGATAAGAATCTAGGGAGAGATTGAAAACTTTTAGAACACTACCGACGACGCGCCGCAATACACGCACCAAGGGTAGTCCGCAGCGCGATGAGATTCAAATGTGCCTATAAATCTCATCGATTGGGAATTATGTTTATTATTAACTTTTATGTTGTAATGTTTCCTTCCTCGGGGTCGGTCCCTCTGCATATGTGTGTGCTTGGTCGACGACACGATTGCGATGAGGCAGTTCACAGCAGCGGTCGGTGTCTGCGCACTCGGGCAACCGCAGTGGGGGACTCCCTTTCTTCCAGCGGCTGCGGGGAGACTCCAGATACCCATCAGGCCGCGTCACTATCATCGATATAAATCTAATATCCGATTTACGAATGTTTAAATGTGATTCTCTTTGATTTTTGTCGACGCTCTGCATGATGGCGGGTGGAAGTCATAAAGTTAAGATACATACTGACCGGCATTTTGGGGAATTAGCTATTTGGCGGGATGTAATCATGTTCAGTTCCTGATGCGGTTGAGGCAAGATGTCAATTGTTGATTATTGCCCAAGTTAATTTGTTGATTTGGAAGTGGTCATGGGAAACAATTAAAATGGGTAGTCAGTTCAATGTGGTGGGGAAGGAGAGCTATTGAGAAGCAAGCAATACATGTTAGACTGACAGCGAAGACGGAGCCTTAAGTCTAACTATTTTTTGTTGTGTGCAAAGCTATATTTGTGTGTTCTACAAAATGTATGCAGATTTCGAAGGATAAGCTTAAGAAGCACTCTATCCACAAAAGTTAATGACTGAAGAGGCGTGACTTAAGATTTTTCATTGGCCTTGCAAGCTTCCTGCAGTATTTTCAACGAGCATCTCCAAACCATCAGGGTTATCAGCTCAAGCAAGTGTGCAAGTGTATGAAGCCGTATCACACTTTGTCCGTGCGATTGTCCAGCTCTTGTCCAAACGAGACTCATAGTTAAGCGGCTAATTTATGCAGCCTTGCTAAGGTACAATTGAATACCATGTCTAAGTGCTTGTTATCTGAAGACGAAGCCCCAGACTTTGTTCCTTTGATACAACAGTAACGCGCGATGAACAGTTTCTTGAGGCCTTTCAGAGAATTCATTTTTAAAAGTTTTTTACAGCTGTTTTTGTACCAAGTCACACATTTTATCACTGATGCATAACGGCTTTTCGAATATTGAACGAATGACTTTGAATATTTCAGAATCTCGCCATAACAAGTTTCTGGATGTTTGTAACGGGTGATCCAAGTAGAGATACTTTTTTCAATAGCCGTTTTTTGACAGATCACGTGTGAGTCGTGTCATGCTGTCATGTTATTTTTGTTTAGTATTGTTTGGCATTTCATAATGGAAAGACTTACGCGTGAACAACGTTTACAAATTGTTCAACTTTATTATGAAAATTCACGTTCTGTGAGGAATGTGTTTCGTGCACTTCGCTCAACTTATGGTCAACATAATCGGCCTACTGAGCGTACTATTCGCAACACCATCACCCATTTTGAGACCCAGCATTCATTATTGGATAATATTCGACCGAATAGACCACGTCCAGCACGCTGTGACGTAGCTGAGAGTGTACACGAAGACCGTAGCGAGTCGATTCGGCGCCGTTCGCAGCAACTCGGACTGACGTATGGAACGACTTGGCGCATTTTACGTCAAGCTCTTAAATTGAAAGCGTACAAAATACAGCTTGTGCAACAACTGAAGCCGCTCGACCTTCCCAAGCGACATCGCTTCGCTCTATGGGCTCTTGAAAAGTTCCAAGAAGATCCGACGTTTTCGAGGCGATGAGGCCCATTTCTGGCTCAATGGGTATGTAAACAAACGAAATTGCCGCATTTGGGACGAAGAGCAACCTGAAGAGATTGAAGAACTGCCACTTCATCCAGAAAAAACAACGGTTTGGTGTGGTTTGTGGGCCGGTGGAATCATCGGTCCACATTTCTTTAACCGTCAATGGCGACCGTTATCGTGCCATGATAACCGACTATTTGATGCCTGAAATTGAAGCTCGTGATCTCGGCGACATTTGGTTTCAGCAAGACGGCGCCACTTCCCACACATCGCATCAATCAATGGACTTATTGAGAGAACATTTCGGTGAGCACATAATTTCACGTTTTGGGCCGGTCGATTGGCCACCAAGATCGTGTGATATCACACCGTTAGACTTTTTCCTGTGGGGATATGTAAAGTCAAAAGCTTATGCCGACAAACCCGCTTCGATTCAGGCCTTGGTTACCAGTCGAAATGCTCGAACGAGTGATCGAAAATTGGACTCAACGGATGGACCATCTGCGACGTAGCAACGGCCAACATTTGATAGACATAATCTTCAAAAAATAAATGCCAAAGAATGTTCTTTCAAATGATAATATACATTCTCCATTAAATTTGAATTTTCTGTGTTTTTTTCTTTAAAAAAGTAGGGAACCTCGAAATGGATCACCCTTTAGTATTGCTTAGAACAATCTGTAAGTTTTGATGGATAATTTACATATAACTTTGCCATCAAAAGTTGGAATCGATTTCTATTTAAAGAATTTTTGATTGCCATATTACCGAGAGATGGATTCATGCTCCAATAATCCTGCATTTTTGGAAAAAAGCAAGAATTTCATACTGATCAGTTTGCTTTGCCAGAATTCCAATTCTTTTGTTTGTGCATTCTTCTTGAAATACGAACAAGCTTTTAGGAAGAAACTTATAGAAAACATCTATCTTAGAAGTTGCTTTATTGATGTTCGTTGTTATTCCAGGTTGACGATCAAAGTGAACTTTTTTGCGTTGAACAGTTTGGGCAGTTTGATAGTTTGGAACTGGGATAGACCAGACAATAAAATCCTTTCTTTCTTCAGTACTTCCAGCAAAATGCTTTCCCCCATATCTGCCTGCTGAGGTTGTTCAGGTTCTACATCCATGTCTTCAGACATTGAATCCTCGTCATCTAAATGATCTTAGAAGGATTGTATTCAGACTCAGAAGCACTGATGTCACTTGAATCAGAGTTGTCTTCCTCCAAAAAACGTTATAAGTCTTCAGGTAGTTCAGCCATTCAAAGGCTGTTTATGTATTAGAAAAACTACTGATTCTTCTTCTGAACTACTGATTTATAACAAGTCAATTTCTATAAGACCAGACTCTCTTTTTCGCGCTTGTACAGGCACATTGATTGAGATTGCCTTTCTGACTGTGTTCGTATGGTCCCTCTTGCACCCATTTCTTTGAGATGGGTTCTTTGAAATGAAGGCTTTCTTGGATTTTTTAACTCCTAATTCAATCGAACGTCGTTACTCTCTGTCAAAGTGCTCTTATGAGCGCTGGACGAAAAACTGCGCTGAAGAGCCTTCCCTTCAACTTAGGCGAAATATTTCCGCCACAAAACATGTATTCCTGACATTTTATCGACGGTTGCTTCTCTGCTTATCATAGATACCAGATATTTGAACTTTCAGACTTGCGAATCACTAACAAAGTAAATCTCCAGAACCAAAAAGTGGTCTTTGCGTTTACCCCAGCAAAACTGAGCTGATGTTTCACAATTTCATCCTTATTTGCGACATAAGCAGCACAATCACTCTCCATATCTTCCAGGGCAAGGGTCTGGGTGATCTGAGTGAATCTCTGAAATATTCAAGATTCAAGGCTCAACTGTCAAGAAAACTCTTACCGCCATCAACGTACGTAAATGTTTTGCGGTCAAAGTTAAAATCTCCTCAGAGTTTCTGTGGCATGTGCCAAAACAGCCGACTTTTCGAAAGAACGCGAAAAGAACAATTTAGAACACGAAAAGAACAACAGCGATTAAATTGAGGAGGCCATGCGATCAGATCCACGTCATACGTAATGCCAAAGTTGTAATGTCGCAACCGAAAAAATAATTCTCATTCACCATCTAGACTTGCCATTAGTCGGGCCTTGTTAGGACCAGGCAGCGAGCTCTTTGAAAACCATTTTTCGACTCCCTTGAGGAAATCTTGAAGAATTGCATTAAATATCTGATAACCCTTGAATACCACAAGTGGGATCTGGACTTCCCTCTTCTACAGTCTTCAATAACCAGCTCAAATGAATTGTGGTCACAAAACGACATGGGTTTGTTCTCTTAGCTGACACACCTACCTTCCTAGATATCTACCACCTTGAAGTTATTTTATTCCTCAACTCTAACGAGAGTAATAAAGGGTGATCCATTACGAAGTTCCCTACTTATTTAAAGAAAAAAACACAGAAAATTCAAATTTAATGGAGAATGTTTATTATCATTTGAAAGAACATTCTTTGGCATTTATTTTTGGAAGATTATGTCTATCAAATGTTGGCCGTTGCTACGTCGCAGATGGTCCATCCGTTGAGTCCAATTTTCGATCACTCGTTCGAGCATTTCGACTGGTAACCAAGGCCTGAATCGAAGCGGGTTTGTCGGCATAAGCTTTTGACTTTACATATCCCCACAGGAAAAAGTCTAACGGTGTTGATGGCCAATCGACCGGCCCAAAACGTGAAATTATGTGCTCACCGAAATGTTCTCTCAATAAGTCCATTGATTGATGCGATGTGTGGGAAGTGGCGCCGTCTTGCTGAAACCAAATGTCGCCGAGATCACGAGCTTCAATTTCAGGCATCAAATAGTCGGTTATCATGGCACGATAACGGTCGCCATTGACGGTTACCTTCGCACCGGCATAATTTTTAAAGAAATATGGACCGATGATCGTCCACCGGCCCACAAACCACACCAAACCGTTGTTTTTTCTGGATGAAGTGGCAGTTCTTCAACCTCTTCAGGTTTCTCTTCGTCCCAAATGCGGCAATTTCGTTTGTTTACATACCCATTGAGCCAGAAATGGGCCTCATCGCCTCGAAAACGTCGGATCTTCTTGGAACTTTTCAAGAGCCCATAGAGCGAAGCGATGTCGCTCGGGAAGGTCGAGCGGCTTCAGTTGTTGCACAAGCTGTATTTTGTACGCTTTCAATTTAAGATCTTGACGTAAAATGCGCCAAGTCGTTCCATACGTCAGTCCGAGTTGCTGCGACTCTCTACAGTCTTCGTGTACACTCTCAGCTACGGTCGCTATATTTTCTTCACAGCGTGCTGGACGTGGTCTATTCGGTCGAATATTATCCAATAATGAATGCTGGGTCTCAAAATGGGTGATGGTGTTGCGAATAGTACGCTCAGTAGGCCGATTATGTTGACCATAAGTTGAGCGAAGTGCACGAAACACATTCCTCACAGAACGTGAATTTTCATAATAAAGTTGAACAATTTGTAAACGTTGTTCACGCGTAAGTCTTTCCATTATGAAATGCCAAACAATACTAAACAAAAATAACATGACAGCATGACACGACTCAGACGTGATCTGTCAAAAAAGGCTATTGAAAAAAGTATCTCTACTTGGATCACCCGTTACATTGAAGAGTTAGTGAATTGTGTAAAGACCACTCTACCTCAAAGAACAGATTCACCCTTTCAGTCTATAGATTCAAAAGGCAGATCATCTTTGAAACAGTATCAACCCTTAAAACCAATAAAGGGGGGATTAAAATTTGGGTGCGATGTGACGCGAAAACAGGATACACTTATGACTTGAATATATATGCCTCAAACCGAATTGAAGAACCGCACTGAAACTATTTGCGCTAGCTGCAAGGTCGCTTTGTGCGTAATATGTTTAGCTCTTTACCAAAACTAATAAGATTTTGATAGTGCTTTTTTTCTAATACACTTATTTTTTCTAAAAAAGTTGAATTCTTGAAAAGAGAGTTTTTTTTTCTTGAGTCCCAATGGGACAATATATCCCGCCCTAAAATTCTAAAAAACGGCCTAGTTAGCATTATTACAGTTAGCAAAGATTTACACAAATATTCCACTAATGTAGAAATTAAAAATTGGAAGCGAAAGGGTTAATTTAAATATCGAATGGTTGAATGAAGCAGCAACAACAGGTAGCAAGGTAGGTGAAGTGGCTAATTTCATGGCAACCGTAAAAACGCATGTAGCGCTATAGCGTCGTTTTGATGCCACCGCTTATGATGAGGGGGTATCTGTAGTATATACTCAAAGCCACCAGGTGGAGTTGAGAAAGGCTATGATATTATTTAGATCCATGTCTGAGATATCTGAAAGGTCGTCGAAGAATGGTTTTCCAAACGCCCTGCGTCTGGTCTTGGCTAACGTCGGGCATCCGCAAAGAAGGTGAAAACCCGTTTCTTTCTCACTGGCATCTTTACAGCTGCGGCAGTGGGTACTATGGGGTATGCCCAGCCTGGCAGCGTGGGTGCCTACTGCCCAGTGGCCTGTGCCTACGGCTAGTCCTGTTAATGACATATTGGGTTCTAGGTTTGTCGTATCTGGGCCAAGTCTTCCTAGAAGTGGCGCAGTTCGTCAGATTCCTCCACCTGTACTCTGTCCTCGCCCTGACGTATGTGGTGATTCCCTTCACGAAGCCCAACAGGGGAGAACTCTCACCGCGCGTATTCCAATTCTAGACAGCTCGTCTGCTCTCTCATTCCCCTCTATGTTCCTATGCCCTGAACCCAAATGAGAGAGACCTTAAAGAGATGACCCGCCCTGGAAAGTAATTCCCCACATTCCTCTACGAGCTTAGACGTAGTCCTGGTTGAGGTGCGGGCCTTGATTGCCCTGACTGTCGACGAAAATGGATATGTTTTGATTTGTTGTCGTGCTATTTAGAAGCATCCTGCGCAACAACAACAACTTCTGATAGCCACCATGAACAGCAAAGGATGGAACTAGAGCTCTTTCACAGTTTGTCATGGCCGGTCATCAGCATTGTGTAATGCTGCTCCATTTATTCTTGATTAAATTGGAACCTAGACTAGACCAGACATCTCTAGGAGAGACGAGAAGACACCCCTACCCGACCCATCATAACTTTTTGATACAAGTGGAATGAGGTAACTTCCAAGAAAGAGCCCCACACGAAGAGACTTATAAAACTCTAGTTGGGGTACCACGAAGACGGTGTTTCTTGGAAGGTTACCAAATTCAATAGAATGGAAGCGTTTCGTTGGATCAATGTGAAGTTTGCCGCAGTTGGCAGATCAAACTTAATGTACACTGTAATGTGCAGGGAGTCTTACGAAGTTGCTCAGCTGATAAAAAAGCTGGTCCTTGCACTTTGCTTAGATTATCGCAATTAGTCGCCAAATCTTATCCAGTTCACCGGGCAACCATGCCATACGTTAGTATCAGTCAGCCGATTTTGGTGAGTCATGAATTTTGATTGGTTCTACGGAAATCATTTGATCCCTTCATATTTATTAAACACAAAAAAAAGAAACCATCCAAACAAAACCACAAATTAAAATAATAATAATTTTGTTTAGTAAAAACTAAAATGTCTTAGTCGCGTGTTTCAGTGAAATCCATAATCCTCCACAGAGCTGCACTCGCCGCAGTATTACCACAAAGCTCACCTTCCCGCTGCTGAATCGCTTAATAAAATTACAATTCTCAAAACAACATTCCATTGCCCCAACGACACTTCATTAAATTATCCTTAATTCGTTTGCCGCATGCAGAACTGCTGCCGAAAGCATTCCAAAACAATTTCAAACTTTGCAATTACGCTCAGACGAATGGCAGTCAGCAATAGTCTGACTCCGTAACTATTTCCAAATGTTCGAGGAATAACGACACAAAATTTCATAAAACTGAAATCACACAGTCTCATATCCATTTTGAATCCCTGCTTTGGGTAACTTTATTCCAGGATTGTTATGATTATTATGTTCCTGAAGTCCTATTTGAGCTGACGACGATGATGAAGACGATGACGACGACAGCGATGACGACGATGAAGGTTCGCATAAAATTTCAATAAAGCCCAGAAGGTGAGAGGAGGCGACATGGAAGCCTGCCACTCGTGCATATGCCACACGATATTAGATTTTTTTCTTTCATCGTAAAAAATAACAAAAAGAAAAGTTTGCGCGACTACGCAAACGGCCGGGGGAAAATATATTAAATAAAAGTATAAAATCCCGAGAGAGTCTAAGGACAGGCGAAAGGACCCACGATGTCCTCCTCACTGTGTATGCAATGCATGGGCCGAGGAACGTCTTAACCGCATGGCCTTCTCTTTGCATAATTTTAGTGGTAGCTGCGACAGTGGCGGCGGCGTCTTCTCTTACCTACATATGTATATGATGGGATCTCTCGGTGTGTGCTTGGAGTGTTATGGCACATAACGTTGCAAAATGTCGTCTTAAAAAATTATTTATTACCATGAAGGGATTTTTCACTCGCCTCCATACAAGAATGGGGCTCACGCAGTGCGAAACAATTGTCAGCCATTTCTTCTTCTTCTTCTTTTTTTTTCGGTTAAACACTTTACAACAAACAATATGTGTAGATGGAAGCTCCATAAAAATGAATGGAAACAGGTAAGTTACTGGTGACCGTACCATTGAGGCGTTCAACCCTTCTTTCCTAATGTTTTTTTTTTTTTTTTTTTAGAACAATATTGTGGTCGTTTTTATCTCGTGTGAGCGTTAAGTTAAGAACAGAAGATGCACAGATTCACGTGACTAGCTTAGTCCCGTCGGAGAATGTTTAAATAAAAAAAGTCATTTGACAAATAAACGATGCACGTGTGGGCGGCAGTAAAATTTATGCATTTATTTAGTTAAAATATTATTTGCTGAAAAAGGATAAAAGGGAATTAAATACGTTTTATCCTGGATGGGAATTCCAATAATTCCATTTGTTTGAGTTGCTGTAAAATCAAATTAAAGGGTGTTTTTTTAGAGGTTGGGTTTTTCAGTTTTTGGTTTGCCATTTCATCATGAACAGGTTGGCAAATCTATTTCGAAAATAATGGTTCAGTTCGCGAAGTTTACCGCAAGCTCCGTTCGTTTATAGTTATTGATAATCGTCCGTCAGAGCAATTAATTCGGTTAACCATGGATCGTTTTCGCACTACGTTTACTCTATGTGATAATGCGCATCCGCAGAGACGTCGAACAGTGCGCACCGAAGAAACAATTGCCGCTGTAGAGCAAAGTGTTGAAGAGGACCCGAATGAATCGATTCGCCACCGTGCACGGCAATTGGAGCTTTGTCCATCAACTTTATGGCTTACTACCTTACAAGATCCAGCTTGTGCAATAATTAAAGCCGCGAGACCATGCAATGCGCCGTGATTTTGGTGTATGGGCCGAAAATGAGCTTGATTTGCTGATTTTCATCGCAAAATTTTGTTCAGTGATGAGGCCCATTTTGGGTTGAATGGCTACGTCAACAAGAATAATTGCCGCATTTGGAGTGAAGAGAATCCACATGAGGCCCTTGAAACGCCATTACATCCACAAAAACTGATTGTTTGGGCTGGTGGAGTCATTAGGCCGTACTTCTTCCGAAATGATGCTGGAGAGTCAGTTACCGTTAATGGAGACCGGTATAGAGCCATGATAACGGACTATTTTGTTCCCGAAGTGGATGGCATGAATGTGGATGAGATGTGCTTCCAACAAGACGGCGCTGCATGCCACACAGCGCACGTCACAATCGATTTATTGAAGGAAACATTCGATTAGCGCATAATTTCGCGGAATGGACCTTTCAATTGGCCACCAAGATCGTGTGATTTGACACCATTGGATTATTTTCTTTGGGGATATGTGAAGTCGCTCGCCTACGCCGACAAACCAGAAACGTTACGGGACTTGGAAGCCAACATTATTGGCGTTATTGCCGACATACAGCCCCAAATGCTTGAAAAAGTGGTTGAAAATTGGACCTCTAGACCTTTCCTTATCGGATGGTTCGGCGGCCATATAATAATAAAGCCAAATATGGACATTAAAACGATTTCCTTGTGATTTATTTCAATTCGAAGTTGTGTATCTGTAAACAAAAGACCCTGTACTTCGATTAGTCAATCATCGAAATATTATCGCTATAAGGCTCGATTGTACTTCAGATGAGCTGTAGGCAGAGTTATATTTAATATTAAGAATTAGCACAAGACCCTCTCCTATGCTTCATTTGTTATGAAGAGATGTCTCTAAAGTGACGGACTATTTATGATTAAGGCCTCTTTAACTTCAGGGCAGTAGTTGTTGAATAATAACTCCTTGAACCAGACACTTTTTAATGATAAACCAAATCCGAATCTTAGGAATTCGTATGAGATTTATGAGAGTCAAATAAATTAAATTCCTCATCTCTCTGACAGTAATAATTTGAAGAAAAATTAAGTATTATGGCCCGCTTCCTTGCTTTGACCACGTCTTGGCCATAGGAGTACACTAACTGCCATTGACGTGAACGTGAAGTCGACGGCATGACAGTAGAATTCTTCTGCTACGTGACTTCGACAAGATTCAGCGATATTGTGATGGCTGGAAGTTACCGGTATGAAAACTGAAAGGACTCTCTTTAGGACTGTATATAGGGCGTCGAATGAACTAGCGCAAATTGGTGATCGTTGGGCCATTGCCGAGTAAAGTTGGATCTGTGTATTGCTATAAGCAGAGCTGCAGAAGCTTTTGCCCTGACGAAACGGATGTTTTATAGAAGCCGGCTGGACACGACGCTGGTAGGTATCTACATAATTACTTGCGTACTTTGTATGTAAGTTTTGTATTACGATACCAAGTTTTTCGTTTTTTTTAAAATATACTTTGCGCGTGGGTGAAGTGGCTAGGGGGCGCTGGTTCAAATCCCGGCCCATACCTCCTTAAAGTTTTCATTCACTGCCCCTCCTCTTGCGAACGTCTGACAAACATCCACGAGTAAGAAATGTCATGAGAAGCTTCTCAACAATAAATTGCCGGCATTAAACTGTAGGTCCCTCCATTCGTGTCAAAAATATAACTTCGCACACACAATGGTTGGAGAAGCTGGGCTTTAGGTCCTGTATGGGCCACTTATGCCCCAAATTGTTTCTTTATTTTATATTTTCAGCTTATTGTTCTGCTTCCAAGTCGCCATACTTCGATGCACGGCATTTTCTATCCCGCAAAATTCTTTGCCGTTTCCGTTTCTGGCTCTTCTTTCGTAGATGTATTTTTTAAGAAGCATGTGATGGGTGCAGGTTGATATGAAAATCCTATTAATTTTTAAACGTGGCTTTTCGTTAGCTCAACAAAAAAGTTCATTGGCTGAATGAAAACACACAAAATAAATAGGTAGGAGAAGGTAGTGTACCTCGGAATAAATGAATTTTTCACATTTCTTCCTATTGACCTGTGGTAATAGTGAGAAGGCTCGCAGCAAAAGTGTAATAATTAAAAAAAAAAATATCTAAAGGGTGATTTTTTAGCTGGTTTGGTTTTGGCAACACTGGTTTTGACAGCTGACGTGTGTTTAGTACCTTGTGTCACTGTCAAACAGCTTCAGTTTGGTTTGCAATTTAACCATGGATCGTCTTACAAATGAACAACGCTTGCAAATTATTGAATTTTACTATCAAAACTCGTGCTCGGTTCGAAATGTTCATCGCGCGCTGCTTCCATTTTATGATCGGCATTCTCGACCTTCTGAGCAGTCTATTCGGAAGATTGTGACCAAATTTCGCACCAAATTTACTTTGCTGGACATTAAACCACCAACAAGAAGAAGAAAATATTGCGGCCGTATCAGCTAGTGTGACAGAAGACCGCGAAATGTCGATTCGGCGCCGTTCCCAGCAGTTAGGCCTTTGTTACAGCACTACGTGGAAAATTTTGCGGAAGGATTTGGGCGTAAAGCCTTTTAAGATACAGCTGGTGCAAGAACTAAAGCCAGCCGACCTACCACAACGCCGAATTTTTGGTGAATGGGCTCTTGGAAAGCTGGCCGAGGATCCGCTTTTTTATCGAAAAATTGTGTTCAGCGATGAGGCTCATTTTTGGTTGAATGGGTACGTTAATAAGCAAAATTGCCGCATTTGGAGTGAAGATCAGCCAGAAGCATTGCAACAGCTACCAATGCATCCCGAAAAAGCCACTGTTTGGTGCGGTTTATGGGCCGGCGGCATTATTGGGCCATATTTCTTCAAAGATGATGCGAATCGCAGCGTTACTGGCAATGGTGAACGCTACCGAGCGATGATAACAAACTTTTTTTTGCCCGAAATGGAAGTTCTTGACTTGCATGATATGTGGTTTCAACAAGACGGTGCCACATGCCACACAGCACGCGAAACAATGGCGCAATTGCGAGGCGAGTTTGGTGAACAGTTAATTTCACGTTTCGGGCCGGTCAATTGGCCGCCTAGATCGTGGGATTTGACACCATTAGATTATTTTTTGTGGGGGTATGCCAAGGCTAATGTGTATAGGGACAAGCCCGCTTCGATTGACGCACTGGAAGCCAACATCCATGCATTCATTCGTGAGATACCGGCCGATATGTGTGAAAGAGTATGCCAAAATTGGACTCAGCGGATGGGCTACCTGAGACGCAGCCGCGGTCAACATTTGCATGAAATTATCTTTAAACATTAAATTGCAAGGTTCAAACTATCGATTCAAATAAATATTTCATTCATTTTTTCGAATTTTTTGTGTTTTTTTTTAAAAAAAGTTCTAAACCTCTTAAAAAATCACCCTTTATAATGTCAGTACCTATTTAATAGGTTTAAACAGCGAATATGATGGGTCGTCGCAAGGTACACGAAGGTAGTGACGTGTACCTTGGAACATAAACCTTGGTACAAATTGTGTGATAAATAGTTACTTCTGGAAAGACATCAGCAAGGATAGAAAAATTACCATCTACAAGCCGGTAGCCTTTATGGAATTCAAACTTAGATATGCAAATAGTTTAAAATAATTAATAATAGAGTAGACAATTCGGACGAAGAAGAGAATATTAAGAAAGAACGAAACTTTCGCCAAGAGTGGGTATCCGCTTTCCCTTGGATGACAATAAATGCTACTGCAATGCTTGCGATAAAGCATTAGTTAACCACTTAAGACACATAAAATCACACGAAAAAGCCGAGTCACACATTCGGAAGTCCGCCTAGCTGAGCTAACTCTGGTGTTCTTTATAATTAACCACAACTTGCCAATTTTACTTATGGATTTTTTGCCGAATTTGCTAAAAGAATGTTGTCCAGATTCGAAAATAGCCAAGTCCATAAAGTGTTGCAGAACGAAGGCGAAGAACGAAGCCAAAGAAAATATTGTTTCGGATATCCAAACTGCAAAATTCTCCCTACGACAGATTTGTCAACAAAATCTTACGCTTGCAAAAAACTTCCGGTAGAAGTCGAAAAATTTTGCCGAAATATATACAAGTTTTTTGCATATGAGTTTAAGGTTCAAGATTACTGCAGCATGAAGCCTCATAAGATACGTGGGATTTCTCTGAATAGGTGGCTAGCTCTTGAAAACGTTATAAACCGAATCATCGAAAAATGGGACGCCTCAAATTGTATTTCATTTCTCGTTTTTTAGAAATAGGTGGGATTCATTCAAACGAGTTGGCCAACTTATTGGATAGTCCCGACACTGAAGTTTATTTTTTGTTCTTATTATATATTTTAAAAACTGTAAATAATTTAAACAAGGATTTTCAATCCGAAAAAGTTCGCCTGCCGTATTTATATGGGCATTTAGAATCAAGTGTCAAATTAGTATTGAGTAATTTTCTAAATAACGTCCATTTACGAAACACTTCTATTCAAGAAATTATTTATAGGGACACTAATAATTATTTGCCAATTGAGCAGGTTTTTGTTGGAAGCAAAGCTGAAGAGTACATTACGAATAGCGAAATAACAAATTCAAACAAAATGGCAATAAAGAAAAATATTTTAAATTTTTATATCGAAATCCTGGATCAGTTCATCTTGAGATTTGATTTTAACGACATGAACTTATCCATTATAACTCGTCAAAAAGTTTTATCGGATCAGGAAGTTTCCATTTCACTTTTAATATCCGCTTTTTTGTAAAGGGGGATTTTTTAAGAGGTTTAGAACTTTTTTAAAAAAAAAAACACAAAAAATTCGAAAAAATGAATGAAATATTTATTTGAATCGATAGTTTGAACCTTGCGTCTCAGGTAGCCCATCCGCTGAGTCCAATTTTGGCATACTCTTTCACACATATCGGCCGGTATCTCACGAATGAATGCATGGATGTTGGCTTCCAGTGCGTCAATCGAAGCGGGCTTGTCCCTATACACATTAGCCTTGGCATACCCCCACAAAAAATAATCTAATGGTGTCAAATCGCACGATCTAGGCGGCCAATTGACCGGCCCGAAACGTGAAATTAACTGTTCACCAAACTCGCCTCGCAATTGCGCCATTGTTTCGCGTGCTGTGTGGCATGTGGCACCGTCTTGTTGAAACCACATATCATGCAAGTCAAGAACTTCCATTTCGGGCAAAAAAAAGTTTGTTATCATCGCTCGGTAGCGTTCACCATTGACAGTAACGCTGCGATTCGCATCATCTTTGAAGAAATATGGCCCAATAATGCCGCCGGCCCATAAACCGCACCAAACAGTGGCTTTTTCGGGATGCATTGGTAGCTGTTGCAATGCTTCTGGCTGATCTTCACTCCAAATGCGGCAATTTTGCTTATTTACGTACCCATTCAACCAAAAATGAGCCTCATCGCTGAACACAATTTTTCGATAAAAAAGCGGATCCTCGGCCAGCTTTCCAAGAGCCCATTCACCAAAAATTCGGCGTTGTGGTAGGTCGGCTGGCTTTAGTTCTTGCACCAGCTGTATCTTAAAAGGCTTTACGCCCAAATCCTTCCGCAAAATTTTCCACGTAGTGCTGTAACAAAGGCCTAACTGCTGGGAACGGCGCCGAATCGACATTTCGCGGTCTTCTGTCACACTAGCTGATACGGCCGCAATATTTTCTTCAATACGCACAGTACGTAAACGTGTTGGTGGTTTAATGTCCAACAAAGTAAATTTGGTGCGAAATTTGGTCACAATCTTCCGAATAGACTGCTCAGAAGGTCGAGAATGCCGATCATAAAATGGAAGCAGCGCGCGATGAACATTTCGAACCGAGCACGAATTTTTATAGTAAAATTCAATAATTTGCAAGCGTTGTTCATTTGTAAGACGATCCATGGTTAAATTGCAAACCAAACTGAAGCTGTTTGACAGTGACACAAGGTACTAAACACACGTCAGCTGTCAAAACCAGTGTTGCCAAAACCAAACCAGCTAAAAAATCACCCTTTATTTGGTCGAATGTGATCCCGAAAATATCGGGATACAATGGAAGCTCCTACGATTTTCGAAAACCAAGTTGAACGCTACTATGGACATAAATCAGTTTTGGGAAAAAGTTGGTCGAATTCAAAACGGGATGAATGAACTATGCTTTAAGGATTTGACAATTTATTAACCCTACCTCACAGTTCAGCAGCAGCGGAAAGGAACAAAATGCAACACACAGTATTGATAACCAACTTGTAAATTTCTTCATAAGTCAACTCTGCGCTTCTTTATCACAATCATGACAAAAACAGGGCTCAATGTTTTTTTTTGGACAACATTTTGGTGTTCGATGTATTTTATGCTGGCCAATGGTCACATTGGAACTCGTGGAACTAGCTAACGTGGTAAAGCCTATGGAAACGGTAGAATTTGGATGGTCGAATTTTATGGGAGAAGCTACCACCTGTCTTGTGGATGGTGCTTGTGTTGGCAATGTCCTTTACTGCCTTCTCCAACGATGTTTCGTTAATTGGGCATTATTAAGCTTAAAAAACAAAATATTAGGCACAGTACCTAAATCAAATGACATATCGTTGACAAAATTTATGATATTTGAGACTATTACACCATTAGAAAGGTCAAATGAAGACGCATCGTTTGATATAAAGATCAAAAGATGGCACGCTGAGTAAGACGGTTGAGTCCTTAACTTTCAAATTTGCCCTATTAAAACTAGGGAGAGCATACACAAAAATTTTATGTAAAAGGCTTAGTTAGGCTTTTACCTCCTCCTGTAAAATTGTCATTTAGTAGGTTAACACTCAGTCGACGATCCTTCCAAGGAACAAGAACGTTGCCACTTTTTGCTTTAGCACTAAAAGCTGTCTTTTTTTTTTAGCAAAATAAACTTACTCTTTGTACTGCAATGCGTCAACGTATCGCTTTCTCGAAAAATAAAGTGCACGACTGCGTCATACGAAACCTCCTCGGTACATGAGATGCGTTTTTGATCGCAAAATGAATCGAAAATGAATGGTTACAAATTTAATTAAATCACTTTTTAGGTTTTGAAAAATCCGATTTCCTCAAAAACGGCACCTACGATTTTGATATAATTTCGCACATTGGACACTTTTAACATAATTGTTCCAAGTACAAAAAATTATCAGAATCGTTTGAGCCGTGTTTGAGAAATCGAATTTAATTTAAATTTAAGAAAATCGTTATATGAAAAAAAAATATTTCAAAAATCTAAGTATGCCGATTTGTTCGACTTTATAGTATAAAAAAAACTGTAAATTTTTTTTCAAGTTCCCTTTATTAGTTTTCGAGATATTACCGGTTTCATAAATCACCGTTAATCGAATTTTTTCCAAAAACTGAGTATGCAGAATTTTTGACCACATCCCAAACATTCTTATAGTACAAAAAAAAAAAACAGAAATCTTTGCAACCACTTTCGAGAAAAAAAAGTGTTAAGTGATTTTCACAAAACAAATTGTATGGCAGGTAGCGTTATTTCATATGATAAAGCAAAATAAAAAGGTGTCCCGAGATGTGACCCCAAAAACTTTATATACGAACTTTGAAGCATATCAGTCGAACCGTTTCGCCATACGGCGCCCGGACAGACAGACAGACCGACGGACGATACTCTGTTTGAGTTTGAAATTTCCGCACGATCGGAATAACTTTCTCTTTGGTATACTAATGTACACAAGAAAGTTAAAAAAACTGTAATACGTACTAAATTGAGGTATATGCTATATTAAGAAAAAATAAATTTGAAGATTAAAAAATAGGATTTGGCGAATTTTTGTCCATCTGTAGCTGTATAGATACGCTTGCAAACTTAAAATAAGTGCAGTGAAATATCGCTTAAATTGTAGCGGTGGGACTTCATATCTTGAGTGAATCTAAAATGGCAAAAACAGCCTTTCATTCCAAGGTTACACTTATTCGTAGATTCATGTTGTTGTTTTAATAACATTTGTCTATGAACACGCATTAATTTCCTATTTTTATGGCGTCTACTCTTTTTGAACAACAAAAACTTGTGATTGCCACCACGAACAATGAAAAGGCTGGAATTACAGCTGTTTCACTGCTTGCCCCAACGCATATTTCTATATTTTTTAAGTCTTGAAATTTATTTATTCGGTACCGATCCCCCATCTGATCGTGATACTTGATTCCTTATTTCCTTATTTTCAAATTAAGTTGCAACGAAAATCGGTAAATAAATAAAGGGTCCGCCAAATAACTTTTTTTTTTTTGAAAATGCTATAAAAAAAAAACTACTGAATATTTTCTCAAATTTAATTTTTTATTTGAAAGTGCAATCCTTCCGGTTAATAATGGAAAATAATTTCATTCAAATGGCTGCCTCGGCTTGCCATGCAGTAGCCTACACCATCGGTCCAATTTTTAAGCACATTATCGATTGTGTGCAGCTGTATTTCACCAATGGCTTCACGAATATTGTCCTTTAAAGCGTCAATTGTCTCTGGCATGTCGGCGTAACACTTATCTTTAACGGCACCCCACAAATAATAGTCCAACGGTGTCAAATCGCAGCTCCGCGGTGACCAAACGACATCAGTTCTGCGGCTGATAATGCGATCTTCAAAAACAGGGCGCAAAACATCGAGTGTAGCTTCGGCTGTGTGGCACGTAGCGCCGTCCTGTTGAAACCAAATGTTGCCAATATCGTCCTCTTCAATTTTTGTGAACAAAAATTCGTTCAACATGACCCGATAAAGATCGCCATTGACTGTAACGGGCACTCTTTGCTCATTTTCGAAGAAAAATGGCCCAATTATGCCTCTGGACCAGAATCCGCACCAAACAGTGACTCGTTTTGGCTATATCGGCTTTTCAATGCGTGCGGGTTTTCTGTGCCCCAAATGCGACAATTTTGCTTGTTTACATACCCGCCAAGATCAAAATGAACTTTATCTGAAAAGATGATTTTTTTGGCAAAATCGGCATCTTCTCTAAGTCGATCGCAGGCCCACTTAGCGAAGCGAAAACGCATGGGATGGTCAGTTGGCTTCAACTCCTGAACCAATTGGACTTTGTATGGCGTCATACCAAGGTCTTTATGCAAAATTCGTCTCAATGTCTCCGAAATGTTCAATTGTTGGGAACGACGGTGATTTGATGTTGATGGCGCTTCACGCACACTTTCTGGTTTTGGCTTTTCACGCTTTGGTTTATCGATGAGGATGCCAGTTTCTTTCGCTTTTTTCACAAGATAACGAACATACGGAGCTGACGGTGCTTCTCTTCTTCCAAAATCCGTACGCAACTTTCGCACACATTCTGCAACATTACCATGATTTTCAAAGTAATGTCGCAATATTTCCCAGCGTTGTTCAAGCGTATACACAACCATATTCGTTCAGCGGAAGGATAAAACTAATTTTTTGTCAAATCAAACATGAGCTTAGTGTTACAATTCGCGAAATAAGCACTAGTTGAAAAAAAAACGTTAGATGGTGGACCCTTTAGTTGAAATATAAACACTTAAAACCGACAATAGGGAAAAAATCAAAATATTCTGTAACACGTTTCCAATTATTTTGTATTTCATCAGCATTTTAAATTTCAAATTATTGTGCCTTTTGATAGGATGCTGCTATATGTTGCTGTTAGGCGCCGGTTTTATAAGTCGTAGATTGACAACTATGTACCACCTAATAGATTCTGGCAAACTATTGCCTTAATCATTTCGAAAATCGTCTTCAAGTTGACTGTGTCTGCACTGATTTTTCAAAGACATTTGACCGCGTTCAACACAACGCGTTCTTTGAAAAAAAAATTGAAAAGTTTGGATTTAATTCCAATATTTTATGTTGCAATACACTATCTGATAAATCGTATACAATACGTAAAAATTGGGTCAGTTCTTTCTAGGGAAATTCTGAACCACTCAGGCGTTGCCCACGAAAGTCATCTCTTAAATCTAAATCTGAATGCCTTTTATATGCGGATGATTTAAAAGTATTTACATCCGTTAGTTTTGCAACTGTTAGTGATCTAAAAAAGGGGTGAAATTGCAACATCAATAAATGCTCGGTTATAAAGTTTTACCGAAAAAGTCTAATCTTGCTTTTGATTGCAGTATCCAAAGAACAGTATTTAAATGAGTTCCTGAACAAAAAGAAATATGTCATATGAAATCAGAGTCAGGTAAGTCGCAGTCATTTGACTGCAATTTTGAATGTAAGTTAATACTTTGCTTAAGAACTTTAACTGCAAAATTACATTCACCAGTCATTGTTAGGATTCATGACTTATAAGTTAATACAAGTTGGCGCAAAAATAACCTTCCGATGTTTTTTGGCTGTAATTTAAAAATTGGCTGTAATGAAAAACTTTGATTCTTCTTGTGGATTATTTTTATTTGGTCTTTTAATTTTTTTTTTACATCAAGTCGAGAATATGATGTCATGTAAATGGCCGCCGCCACAGTTGATTATCATTTGAGCCCTTTTTATGGCATTTTCCATCACTTTGGCCAAAACTTCCGGCGATAGGTCCTCACATTCTTGACGGATATTGTCTTTAGGAGCTGCAAGAGTCTGAGGCTTGTTGACATAAACCCGCGACTTCAAAAAGCCCCACAAAAAAATGTCTGTAGCGGTCAAATCAGGCGATCTTGCTGGCCAGTACAAATCGCCAAAACGGGAGATTAGGCGCCCGGGAAATGCATCCTTCAGCATATCGATTGTGGCACGTGCAGTGTGTGCCGTTGCACCGTCCTGTTGGAACCACATGTTTTCCAATCCCAATTCATCAAGTTGCGGCAAAAAGAACTCGTTGTAGGGCTCTGTAGGGCTCACCATTCACAGTAACCGATTGGCCCGCGACGTCTTCGAAGAAACAGCGAAAACAGCACACCATACAGTGACTCTTAGCGGGTGTAATGGCTCTTCTTGGGTTACACGCGGATTTTCAGTGCCCCAGAAGCGTAAATTTTGCTTATTTACGTACCAGCTAAGATGGGAATAGGCCTCATCACTCATGATTATTTTTGATGAAAAATCATCTTCCTCTTGGTGGTGATTAAGGATGGCTTGAGCGTATGTTAGACGCGATTGGCGGTCAGCAGCTAACAGCTGACTTTGTACGGAAACATGTTCAAATCTTGTACCAAAATTCGCTGTAAAGACCGTCGACTGATACCCATTTGCGTGGCACGTCGTCTGGTCGATGTCGACGGCGCTTCCATGACATCTTCGGCTACAGCAGCAATATTCTCTGCAGAACGGCTACTCCGGGGTCTGCCACGCCTGGCAGCATCTCGTGTTGTGTCAGTCTCTTCGAGGCGAGCGGCTAAACGTCGCAGTGTTTCACCAGTAATTCACGACGAAATTCACGTTGTGCCAAAGTCACCGACCGATTATTGCTCAAATAAATAGTCACCAATATTCCGCGTTCTCGAGCAGTGTAACGTAACATTGTTTATTAACGTGTATTTCGCATGTGTTTACTACACAAATGTCAAAACAGAACTGACATTAGGGGCCAATCGCAAAATTTATAGCATTTTCTGATAGGAGGATTACTTTTGCGCCACCTGTACAAGCAGTCAATTAGCTGCAAGTTAAAAGACTGCAGTACTTTGTGACTGGTAACATTCTTTAAGTCAGCTGTAAGTCTTCTATATTTTGTAATTCTTTTTTGCAGTCAGTAAGTCTTTTGACTGCATTCATTTAACTGTAAGTCTTTTAACTGCTTTTGAGTCATTTGACTGCTTGTAAGTCTTTTCAATTAGACTGAACAAAAAAAAAAGACGATTTTATTTCTGCGACATAAGCGCTGTTCATGACTTTTTGGGTTTTTAAGTAATTATATATTGTTTTTCTGTTTCCATTGCAACTCTAATATCGTAGTAACTTTATCGACAAAGCCATTACTTGAGAAACACATGACATATATACGTACATGAGAGTTTCAATGAGAAACTAGAGACAATTTCAACTTTGAAATCTGTGGTTAAAAATACTTAAAAGCAGTTGGAAGAGGTTTTTTTTTTTTTGTCGGAGGTTGCTGCTATCCGATGGAGCGCTCAGACACAACTACAGGTCCATTGTACTACCATTCAGACACCTTACATTAATGTACTTAGTTTTCCCGTCTTTCGAAGAACGAGAAGGAGCTTCAGTGATAAAGCGCTTAGATGTTCGGCACTCACCACGTCAGCCCCGAAGATCCGCCACCTGATGCGAGCATAGGCCGGACAACTGCAGAGAAAGTGTTCTGCTGTGTCATCCTCCTCACCGCAAGCAGGACAGGTAGTGGTGTCGCTTAAGCCCAACACATTTAAGTGTTTAGCAAAAGCTTGGTGGCCCGAAAGAACGCCTACAAGCAGCCTACAGTCGATTCTCCTCAGAGATAGAAGAAAAGATGCTGACCTTTTACAAATGTCCGGGCGCAGTAGTTTGGTCTGTCTACATCCACCGCAATCGCGCCACCGAATCTTGTGTTCACGAGAAACCCAAGAATCGATAGACGCCATTCCGTTACCTGTGGAAAGTTGACGTGGTAGTTTTTTCGCAGAAGGATTTCTGGTGTCATTGCATCAGACGGCATATCCATAAGACATTAGCATGGTACCAAAAACCACCTCTCTTTAAGCGAAAGATGGTTTTTAGCGTACATCCCATGATATATAAGTCAAGTGGAGGAAGATTCATCAAAGCATCTAGAGCAGAGCCCGGGGTGCTAGGGAAGGCCCCTGTGCAGCCGAGACAAGCCGTCCTTTGGAGTTTGGCAAAAACTACAGGAGACTTATTCATGACCGTTCTTATCTTATGTTTATCATAATAACTGGAGTCAATTAAAACAACAGAACTCCTTGCGAATTTGACTACTAACGCTAATGTCGCAGAAATAAAATCGTTTTTTTTTTTGTTCAGTCTAATTGAAAAGACTTACAAGCAGTCAAATGAATGAAAAGCAGTTAAAAGACTTACAGTTAAATGAATGCAGTCAAAAGACTTACTGACTGCAAAAAAGAATTACAAAATATAGAAGACTTACAGCTGACTTAAAGAATGTAACCAGTCACAAAGTACTGCAGTCTTTTAACTTGCAGCTAATTGACTACTTGTATTAGCTTACAAGTCACGAATGTTAAAAATGACTGGTGAATGTAGTCTGTTATTTAAAGTCATTTAGTGAGTTAAAAGGCTTACATAATAAGTCGTTTCGGAAAAAAGGCCATTATAATACTTTTGGAAAAAAGCCCAAAATTAAATAAAAAAAAAAACACGCCAGAAAATTAGGGAATTATGCCAAATTTTGGGAAAAAGAACCAAAAAGTATGGAAATTGAGCCCAAAACTCGTTGTAGAATAAATTACCTGTACACAATAGGGTACAACTTTTTGACGTTTTTTTCCTTTTTGAAAAAAAAAACACCAAACATTTTTTTTGTGTTTTTTGCTAGGAAAAAATGACACAATTTTGTTTGGAGATTTTTGGACTCTTTTCGCATTTTAATTTTTTGGTGTAATTTCAGGGAGCCGTCATATTTGATGCTGAATAAAACTTTTCGTCACAAATAGATTACATAATTGGCAAAGGCATAATTGCATTCTGGGCTTTTTATTTTATAATTCAAAAGATTTCCATGATCCTTCCTTATACCTTAAGTTCTTAGTTCGTTCTATATTAGAGTATAGTTGTGTTGTTTGGAGTCCTTATTATCGTAATGAAAAAATACAAAATCGTTTGTACTTCGAAGAATGAATTGGATTAATAACACATGCCTTCATATGTGCGCTCATATATTTAAAATTCTTTGGCTAAAAGAAATAAATATTACTCGATACTTTTCGCTTATATCACTTCACGCATCCTTCGACCTAGAGAAGAGTATTTATACCCTGTCCTCAGTGTATATTAATGGTAGTGTTAAATTTTTTTAAATACGCCTACTGCCACGCCCACAATTTAGTAAAAACAGATAGAATGAAGTAAAACAAACCAGGTTCTTAACGCTTTTTTCGGGCTTATAGGGATATGGGTAGGGTATCATACTGTTCCCCAAGCATACTGTAGCCCTTCCTTATTTTTTTTTCATGTTTCTAATCATAGATCTAACTATGGACGAAATGATCCTATTACTACGGCTTGTGTTAATTACAGTTAACAAATTTGAAATTATGGAATCAATAAAATGTTAATCTTTAAACTATAAATCCTGTAAAATAATATAAATTTACGCAATTTTCTTGAAATTTCCATGTCCTTAAACATTATCCAAATATTATTTCCCTTGAAAAATTACAAAAGAAATAAAACACAAAAAGTAAATAAATTCCAAAACACAATAAAGTGCGCAGCATGAATAATTGCAAATTAATGTAAATCGCTCGGTAACATGAAACATTTTATTTATTCGTCCCGTCCTTGCCAGCATTATATACAGTTTTTTTTTCTTCTCCTTTCTTTCTTCGTTTTTATAGCAATTATGTACCTACAGTGAAAGACGTCGCGCCGATAAAAAAAAGGCAAACTCTTGGTGCTGATTTGGGGGTGGTGCTGAAATGAAAATAAAAACATAATTTCTCTTAGTAATGTTTTTTTTTTTTTTGTTTTATTTATTTATAAACGCAGCATTAAGGGATGAGGTCTTGACGTAATTTCAATTAATTTTGATATACGAGCTAGCTGTTGTAGGTACCGCTCCATTTTCCAGCAGGAATCATTACAAACACTTGAGGAGGAGTTCGTGGGGTGCGGGTTGTCGGTTCTTTTTATTTTATTACTTTATTACTTAACATCAGCAGGAGATTTATTTTTTTATTTATTTACTTTTTAGATTGTGTTGAAGCAACATAATATTATTGTGCTTCATTTTTTTAAATGCAAATTAAATGTGTGCGCAGAAAGTTTTTATATAAAGTGCACAAAAATGAGCAATATCTCATTGTGGGAATTTTAAAAAAGAATTTTGATTGCGAAATTAGGTTAATGTGGATGTGGAATTGTACGATGAAGTCGAAGTCGGGGAATGCACTTCAACGTCGCTTGACATTTGACACTTACAACGATTTTTCATATGATTAAGATGAAGTATTTGTGTCAATGTACCTTTGCTGCGCTTTATATTAGTCCTATTTCAACCACAAGATTATAAATACCTAATGGAGAGTTAAGTTTTTCAGGTTGTCAGCACTATTTAGTAATGGCGTCCAAACGTCATCTGTGAAAAGTTTTCAGTATCCATTTAATCATGGAAAGACTTACAAACGAGCAACCATTTCTAGCTCAACGGATACGTAAATAAGCAAAACTGTTGCATCTGCAGTGATAAATAGCCACATGCCATACAAGAATTACCGATGCATCGCGAAAAAACGACAGTTTGGTGTGGTTTATGAGCTGGTGGCATCATCGATCCCGACCGTGGAAGAAACGTTACCGTCAACGGCGAACGATATCGAGCCATGATCTGCGACTTTTTTTTGCCCCAGTTGGCTGAAAAACCCAAGAAGTGCAGATCGATACTCATCATCTTTTTATCGATTTTAAGGCCGCATATGACAGCATTTATAGAGACGAGCTATACAGAGCCATGTCTAGTTTTGGCATCCCTGCCAAACTCGTCAGATTGTGCAGGATGACGATGGAGAACTCTCGCTACTCCATTGAGGTCGGAAACAAACTCACCGAGACCTTTGATGTCAAAAAAGGATTTAGACAAGGCGATGCGCTGTCATGTAACATCTTCAAGGGGCACAATTTTCCAAAAGTCTGTGCAACTACTTGCTTACGCCGACGACATCGACATCATTGGCAGAACACAGCGAGCTGTCACTGGTGCGTTTGCAAGTATCAGTACAGAGGCGGAAAAAATGGGCTTAGAAGTGAATGAGGGCAAAACGAAATATATGCTGTCAACAAGAAGGGACACACAACATCGACGAATCGGACAGAACGTCGCGATAGACAGCTACAACTTTGAGGTAGTTCGGGACTTTATCTACCTCGGCTCCGCTATTAACTCTGACAATGATATATCGTCAGAAATCAAGCGAAGAATTACACTTGCCAAGGCCTTGTCGAGAAACACCAATGAGACTCTATATAAGACCCTCATCATCCCAGTCCTGCTGTATGGCGCAGAAGCATGGACGTTATCAAAGGCGGATGAAGATCTCCTTGGTCGTTTCGAACGCAAAATTCTTCGAGTGATTTTCGGTCCCGTTTGCGTTGACGGGCTTTGAAGGAGGAGATTTAACAGCGAACTCTACGAGCTGTACAGCGACATCGACCTGGTCAGAAAAATACGGATTAGTCGTCTAAGATGGCTGAGACATGTAGAGCGAATGGACACTAACGCTCCGGCCTGAAGAGTCTTCGAATTCAACCCAGAGGGACAACGCAGTAGAGGAAGACCTCGCCTAAGGTGGCGCCCGCAAGTGGAAGGGGACCTCAACCAACTTGGAGTGCACAACTAGAGGCAGTTAGATAAAGATCGTGCTAACTGGAGAGGCGTAATGGTTGAGGCCCAGGTCCACCCCGGACTGTAGCGCCACCTAAGAAAGTAAGTAAGTAAGTTGGCTGAGTTGAACTTGGTTTCATCAAGACGGTGCCACATGCCACACAGCTCTTCAAACAATGGAAATATTGAAGGATGAATTTGGTGAGTAGCTTATCTCTCGAAATGGCCCTGTGAGTTGGTCGCGAAGATCTTGCGATTTAACGCCTCTTGATTACTTTTTGTGGGTTATTTGAAGTTGTTAGTCTATGTGGACAAGCCGAACACGAGTGAACATAACAAGCGTAAATCGTGGAATAAAGGCCGAATTGCTTGTCTTTAAAACGTAAATGGCAAAGGCCTATTTATCGATTACAATAAAAATTTTAAATATTTGATGCAATTTTGAGTGTTTTGTGAATGAGCACTTAATATTTTGTTGGCTTAAAAATTGCCCACCGATAATTAATTTAATTTACACTAATCAATTGGTTAAATTGTCACCAATTATTTGCTGACTGTCTTCGAAGTGGTTCCAATGCAATAGTAGGTCCGAAAAATTAATTTAATGTGGACCGTTAAAAGGGAGTACCCATGCTGTGGAACGAAAATATTTTTAATTTCCACGAATATATTCGTATACTAAAGACAGAGTTATTGCCTTCATGCTACATCTTCAAAAAAAAGATCTTTTTTGTCGTAGGGAAATTTAATCCAAGAGACGTATTACCTCTCTTATGAAGGTATGTACATCCTTGTTGGGAAAGTTGTTCACCTCCGCTGATAAACCTATGTCTTTGTTGGAAATACAGCTTCTTAACCAATGTAGTGCCGGACATTCGCATAGAATATGTTCAGAGGATTCGTCTTCTGCCATGCATAACCTACATTCTGTCTCCGGGCACAGATTCATTCTGTAAAGATGATATCTCAGGTCACAATGGCCTGTGAGAAAGCCAGAAAGCTTTCTTAAACTTTCCTTATCCAGCATATCCATAAGTACTTCCTGATATGAGTAAAGCTTGATGAGTCGTTTCGATTGTCTAAGCCCCGGAACATTTTCCCAGTAGGCTAGACGAAGTTTATCCTCCCAACAGTCAATGTGTCTTGAGCAAGCAGCCCAATTGACTATACTCGTCGAAAGAACACGTACTCGGAACCAGCTCTTGCCAAGTCGTCCGCCACTTCGTTGCCTGCAATTCCTTTGCGGCCACACCCACGCAAGTGTGACTTTGTTGAGTTTGGCCAGAAACTGCAGAGCATTTAACTATCATCGAGCCCTGTGTTTTGGACGACAGTGCTTGGAGAGCCGCTTGACTATCTGAAAAGATACAGATTTTAGCACCATTTATACCTTTAGCAAAGTTTAATCTAGCGCAGACCTCAATGGCTTCGATTTCAGCTTGAAATTCAGTGAGACACATTCCCATTGGTATAGAAACTTTGGTGTTGGGTCCAAAGACGCCAGCTCCAACTCCAGAAACCATTTTTAATCCATCGGTGTGCCAAACCAGACCTTTTAGGTCCACGTTTGGGAAACCATTGAGCTAGTTTTCAATATTCCCAATCCATAGTGTCCGGAATTGTACTGAACATATCTGTTTTCGGAAGAGAATTGAGTATTTGCAGATGTCCCACAAGGTCATCTTGCTCAAACTTGTATTCTAGTTGTAGGTTTAGTGCACTTCTAGCAGCTGTCTTTCTGATAAAGATGTGTATCGGCGACAGCCCATCAATAGCTTCATGTGCTGCAGTTGGGCAGAAATGCCTAGAAAGGCAATTCCTTGAAGCTTCTATAGCTTCGTCGCCGTTGTCAGTTTAAGAACTTTCGGCCACCATACTATGGCCGCGTGCGTGATAATGGGTCTGACCATCAGGGCATACAACTAGTATATCATTTGTGGACTAAGACCTCAAGTTCTGCCGTATATACGTCTACTGGCCCACATGACTGTGGTAGCTCGTTTAGTGGCAGACTTGAAATGTGCGAACGAGTTAAGTCGTTTATCAAGAATTACTCCCAAATATTTACCCTCACTAGAGTACACTAGGGACCTAACTAAGTTCCTTTACTTTTTCAAGTAACTTCATAAATTTCGGGGCGTGGGGATAAAATCTCTCAAATTCTCTCAGAAAATGCTTAAGTTACGACAAACAATGGAAAGTTAGTAAATAATTGTAATAAGTTGTACCTAGTAACTTTACTACTTGGCAGAAATAATAATAATAAATAGAAGCGATTAACAGGAGAAACAACGATTTCCGTTTTATTATGGTATGCAGGGGTGGCTAAGGTACATACAAGAAATGATAGGTGACTGGACCAACGGCGAGATGTGCTGCCTCTCGTGATGAGTAGCTTACAACCCAAAAAATCTGGTGCCATCCCAGCTAAGGTCACGTCTTGAGCTGAACCCATACCTGGGGATTTCTAGTTTTAATTAAATTCCCCTTGTCTACATACAGCAGGTAAGTGCAGAACGACATCTTCGTCCCCCTTAGACTAAGGCCACGCACTGAACGGCAGAGCGGCAAAAAAAATTAACACGTATGAAATTTGTTGGTTGGCTGAGAGGCAAGAAACATTTTTAAACAGCAAGCGCCGTCACTCAATTTTCAATTCTGCTCTATAATTTTGGTGTAATGCTGAGCAGCAAGAAATTCACATAGCAAACATTAAAATGGAAATTTTAAATTTAGAAAATTAAAGCCATCTTTCATTAATGCAGGATAAGTTCAAAGAATCGTTGGAGTTTCATTTACGTCACTTGCTGCTTGAGCTTGTCGCTCGGTGCGTGGCCTTAGCCTTACTCGTGGGTCCAAAACACTACTGACTTTTTGTGAAATCAGTCTTTGAACAGAGACGAGCCATGTTCTATTACTTCTTCTAAAGAACAGAAAACTTGGAAGTTTCTTCTTCGTTTCTGAGTTCAACCCGATTTTCTGCAAAATTGATTACTTAAAAATGGCTACATGAATTTTGGTTCCAATGAACAATGCCCCAAACCAAAAATGAACAATGAACCCAAAAATTAAAATTCTTTTTTAAAATGAAAAATGGCCCCAAAGAAAATCTTATTTGATTAACTATAGCAAAATAAAGACCGCCAAGCTTTATTATTTTTTTTTCAAATTCTTAATGATTTCGTGAAGGAATTGGGATTTTGGGGGGGGCATGCTGGCCTCCTGCAACCCCCTGCTTGGTTTCACTGTTAGATTTGAAATAGACGCGAGGTTGGGTATATGCAAACTTTGTTTTAACAGTGAAACCCAGCAGGGGGTTGCAGGGGGCCAGCATGCCCAAATACTCCATTCGAATATTCTTTATAATTGAAATTACTTTAAATGGTAAAAGTGGTATTTTTTCCCAAAGTTTGGGGTCATTTTTCATAATGAATTTTGGCCCCAAACTAAAAAATGATAAATGGCCCCCACAAATATAAGAAATGGCCCCAAATCACAGAAATTTTCATGTTGTTGTTTCCCATATAAATTTTTGGAGCCATTTTTCATTTTTGGTTTGACGCATTGTTCATTGGGGCCAAAATTCATGTTGCCCTTAAAAATATTTAAAAATAACTAAAAATAATCCTGTTTCAAATACAATGTCACAAAAATTAAAGCACTGATAGAAACAGTGATTAAATCATTAATCTGCATTCAGTACACTAGAGATTGTAACTAAATGTATAAGAAAGCAAGTGAAGCGAGAGGTGCAGGTTCAATACCCAACGGGGAATAACGATGCATGACCAATAATATATATTCATAAATAGATTGCCTTAACAAATGGCGGTGCTCATCATAAATATACGCATATGCGCATGCAAATTTGGGAAGACATTCTCATAGAAGTTATTTGGAAGCAATAGGTTTTTTAGAAAAATATTCTCTGTGATGTATTGACGATGCATTCAGAAGAAATCGCTGACTTACCCTTAAAGTTAAATCAAAAGAATTCCCTGTAATGAGTTTTTGATGTCTACGGAATTTTTTGGACATGTAGAATTTTTGCTAACGCATATTATTATCTGTCGCGTACTTGGCGCAACCGGTTTATGCCTGCATTCTAAAGGGCGATCCATTTCGAGGTTCCCTACTTTTTTAAAGAAAAAAGCACAGAAAATTCAAATTTAATGGAGAATGTTTATTATCATTTGAAAGAACATTCTTTGGCATTTATCTTTTGAAGATTATGTCTATCAAATGTTGGCCGTTGCTACGTCGCAGATGGTCCATCCGTTGAGTCCAATTTTCGATCACTCGTTCGAGCATTTCGACTGGTAACCAAGGCCTGAATCGAAGCGGGTTTGTCGGCATAAGCTTTTGACTTTACATATCCCCACAGGAAAAAGTCTAACGGTGTGATATCACACGATCTTGGTGGCCAATCGACCGGCCCAAAACGTGAAATTATGTGATCACCGAAATGTTCTCTCAATAAGTCCATTGATTGATGCGATGTGTGGGAAGTGGCGCCGTTTTGCTGAAACCAAATGTCGCCGAGATCACGAGCTTCAATTTCAGGCATCAAAAAGTCGGTTATCATGGCACGATAACGGTCGCCATTGACGGTTACGTTCGCACAGGCATCATTTTTAAAGAAATATGGACCGATGATTCCACCGGCCCACAAACCACACCAAACCGTTGTTTTTTCTGGATGAAGTGGCAGTTCTTCAATCTCTTCAGGTTGCTCTTCGTCCCAAATGCGGCAATTTTGTTTGTTTACATACCCATTGAGCCAGAAATGGGCCTCATCGCTAAACAAAATTTGCCTCGAAAACATCGGATCTTCTTGGAACTTTTCAAGAGCGGCTTCAGTTGTTGCACAAGCTGTATTTTGTACGCTTTCAATTTAAGATCTTGACGTAAAATGCGCCAAGTCGTTCCATACTGCAGTCCGAGTTGCTGTGAACGGCGCCGAATCGACTCTCTACGGTCTTCGTGTACACTCTCAGCTACAGCCGCTATATTTTCTTCACAGCGTGCTGGACGTGGTCTATTCGGTCGAATATTATCCAATAATGAATGCTGGGTCTCAAAATGGGTGATGGTGTTGCGAATAGTACGCTCAGTAGGCCGATTATGTTGACCATAAGTTGAGCGAAGTGCACGAAACACATTCCTCACAGAACGTGAATTTTCATAATAAAGTTGAACAATTTGTAAACGTTGTTCACGCGTAAGTCTTTCCATTATGAAATGCCAAACAGTACTAAACAAAAATAACATGACAGCATGACACGACTCACACGTGATCTGTCAAAAAAGGCTATTGAAAAAAGTATCTCTACTTGGATCACCCGTTATTACTGAATAAAATGCGTTTGTTAGTCACTGTATTTCGCTGTTTTATTTCTCTTGAATTTTTTTCTAAGTTCATCCTCACAATACATTCTGGATTACCTTTGGATGCATTCTAAATACGTCTGCCAGATTCATTCTGGATTGATTCTTGTGATGCATTCAAGAAACATTCCGAGTCAGGTGTTCTAGATATTTTGAAAACCAGTTTTGTATTGCTTCCGTCCGCGGACATGCCTTAACAAAAAGGAAATTATAGGCGCAACCTAGGGGAATGTATTCTCTGCTTCCTAGGATTGCTTCAGAATGCATATCGGACGAATCTTTTTCCCGCTGGGATTGTACACTCAACGTATGTATGTATCATATGATTCGCAATCCTTACAACCAGCAGGTGTAATTAGGGAATAACAATCCCACCACTTGAATCAACTAATCTCAATCGCACACGCAGACAATAAACGCCAGATTGTTTTCTTTAATCCGATTTTAAAAGAACACCGCCCTCTGTTTTCTCTGATTTTATTTGAAAAGAAAAAAAAAATCATACATACATATCTGTCACCATACTGGAAGCGAACATCAAACGCACCTTAACAAATATTTACCATCACCCGGAACATCTGTCAATCAGTCGCATCAACTGAAAACACTCTCCAAACACCGATTAAGGACTATACACGTATTTGGAATTTCCACAAAAGAATAAAATCCACTCAGTGAAATATGCTTTTTTTTTTTCACTGCGCCTTTTATTTAATCAATTGCTCTCAACTGCGCAAATAGAATTCTTAAATTTCATTTCATTCCCGGATCATTGTCAAATATCCGAATTGAATATCCTGCCATTAAATGCGAGAGCAGTCCTTTGCGAGGCAAGAGAGTATATTCAAATCTAAAGCAAAGATTTAAATCTAAATCACTCAATTTGAGTGAAAATACATTTTATCCTTTTTCGATTTTATTATTCACCTCAGAGCTCACTCCCTGTGAGCTTTCATTCTTCATTCTTCACTTCACACCCACCACTTCGGATTCGGAAGTATTCATATGCAAATTTTTTTTTTTTTTTTTTTTGTAAAGGACCAATAGCAGCGAATTTCTTCAATTTTCCAATTTTCAATTTCGAAAGAAATGGCGCGATATCACGTACATTGCCACTTTATTATAGTCCTCTTGTTGGGAATGGCAGCTATCCGTTTTCTGTTTTCTTCTTCCATAATCCCCCCGCCCCCCCCCCCCCCCCCCGCATGTCTTGTCCTCATCCCTGTGTCGAGGGAGAATGATTTTGCATATAAACTGTTTGATTGTCAGTTGAGTAAACGCAATGTGCAATTTTGAAGAGAAAAAAAAAAACAAACACAACGAAACCAACAACAAACGTTCAATTTCAAACGAAAAAGGACATTTAAATTGGAATTTGCTGGGGATGAGAATAAAGAGTGTTGCAAGGCGGCCATAAAATGGCGCCTTCATATAGACGAGTGGCTCCTGCATCACATTCATCCTATTGAGACGCGAACAATTGCGATTGGAGCCAGGGAGCGGATATGTCAATTTCCATTTAGATGTTTCTTTTATTGGTTTCGCTCGCTGATATGTCCTTTCGAGATTTTGACATCATTGTCGAAATCGCAGAACGTAAAATAAAAGAGTTCCCAGATAAGGATCGCTGAACAATTCGGCAGCGGGCCAGTGATGTTCTGAATTTGCATACGTGATTGTTAAAGAAATGAGTTCAGATAGGGATTTTGACGTTTTTCCAAAGAAAGCACTGCGCTGCCAGTTTGGTGGTGTTGGTTTTTTGGGTGTTTTCTGATTTATGCAAATGCCATGCAGATGTATTCAATCTGCTGAGCGATCGTTGATTGTGTAAGATAGAAAATTTTACGATGGCGCATGTATAATAACAGGGATTTGTTGCACATAACAAAGGGATGTTGTATTTTGTGCAACTTGACTTGAGCTGAACTTTAAATAGTGAACACACAATATTTGTAAAGGTTTTGTTGAAGTGGCAGTCGGATAGAAGTCCGACTCACTTAGACCTATATAAGGTCCATTGTGATACCACGTGGATCTGAAGTTCCTGCCTACACGTTGAACCATTTTGAGGTGCTAATAAAGCGTGAGAGACATTTTGGGTCGGTTGAGCTTAGATCACTAAGATCATTATAGAAGAAGGCCCCCATATGGAGGTTTCGCTTTCGAAAGAGAGCAGGGCATGCGCAGAGAAGGTGTAGAGTAGTCTCCTCCTCCTCCTCATCCAAACAGCTCCTACAGAAGTCGTTGGAATAGGCACCAAGCCTTGTTGCATACCTGCCTAACCGACAGTGTCCAGTTATAAACACTATCAGATCTGTGTCGTGAAGTGCTTATTACAAGCAGCTGTTACGAGCAGAAATTTGCCAGCACAAAAGTGCACCACAGGCTCATCATTTAGTGCTGGTGTTAGTAAATACGTACACAAAGCAAACATATATTAATAACGCAAACACAAAAGATATAAAAATTATCTAACACTAAGACACTAGAATATGATTACGCAAACACATTTTCAGTTTAAATTTACTGACATGCAAATCAATCACATGATTGTTTAAGTTATAAATTCTACTTCTGGTCCTATGATAACCACTTATTAAAAGATCAACACTACTTTTAACTTCAAAGCTATCTATCTACAATTTATTACTCTTTTTTTAAAAAATGTGTGTTTACAATATTTATACAATTGTTTTTCTTAAGTCTAGGATAAATCTAATATTCTGCGAGCACTGATGGGGCTCTGCGTTGTGCAAATGATAGTTTATTATTACATTTTTATTTTAAAAATTATTTTTGAAATTTATTTACATTTTTTGATTGATTATTTGTCGTACAGCGTGAGTGGCGCCGACGGTCATTGGTGTGGTTTGTTGGGGTGGGTTGGAGATTTAGTTCGTTGGCTTGTATTCTTCTTCGTGTTAGATGGCTTGTCTGTGTTTCCATTGCTTCCCGGCAGATCGTTAACCACGGTTGTATCGCGTTCCAGCAACCACGTAGAAGTCTTCGAATGAATCTTCTTGGACTATTCCAAGATCTGGTTCAATTAAAGCCATCACGTGGGGATAGTAATCCTGTATTGATGGAGTCTCTGAAATGATATGAATCAAAGGGTTGGGATGGGATAGGATATTGCGCGTCATTTTCGTTGAAAGCGAGCACAGATATTGGTCAATGGGGATAAGATTGGCGGCTTCATATAGGACTTCTGTTCTATAATAGTGGTTGTTGTGAGGGTTTCGGTAGAGCGAAGTACAGTGCCGAAGCACTTTTCGCTCGAAGATTTGTATTTTTTTCATGTAACTGGGACTGATAGTGTACCAGATGGGAAAGCAGTAGGTTATTATTGGACGTATCAACTGCTTGTAGAGAAGAAGTTTGGTCCTTGTCTCGAGTCCGCCTCTTATTCGCATAAGTGGCAGGACTAACGATAAGGCAAAGTTTGCCTTTTGAAGGGTAAGGGCTACGTGACGGTTGAACTTGAAACGTTCTGAAAAGTTCACCCCTAAATATCTGACCTGTTGTTTTGGCAGTATTATGGAGTTGTCGGGCAGGGTAAGAGTTAGCTTTTTACATTTCGCTACAGTGTTGTTGCGAGCAGTGCCGTAGGGATTTCGAAATGTTATAAGCTCCCCATTTTGATTATTTTTTGTTATTTTGATTCCCCATTTTTGGTAGTATTCCCAAAGTTTGAGGATGTGTGTCTTGACTCTGCGTAATGCAATGTTAGGGCAAGGGGAAGAAGAGTAGGTGATAGAGTCATCTGCGTAAAGTAGAGTCTCTGTTCTAGAATCATTTTGTGGTTGATCACAAGTATAGAGATTAAACAAGGTGGGGCCGAGGCGTGAGCCCTGGGCTACCCCTGCTTTGATATCCCTGATACTGGATTTGGAGTTCCCTATTCGCACATAGAACTTACGGTTGGTCAGAAAGCTGTGTATGATTCTTATGGTATGTGTTGGGAAGTTAAGGGACTTGAGCTTGAAGACTAAGCCTTCAATCCAAACGGAATCAAATGCCTTTTCAATGTCAAGAAGACAAGCAACGGTGGTCTCTATCTTATTTAACCCAATACTAACATCGGCGTGCAGCTTCAGCAGTGGGTGAAATGTCGAGTGATTGGATTTGAATCCGAATTGGTTGTTTTGTGCTATTTCTAGTTCGGTGCAGACCGAGTTGATTTTGTTTAAAATCAACATTTCTAGAAGTTTGCTTATATTTGAGAGCAGAGAGATGGGTCTAAATTTTGAAATGCAATTTGCAGATAATTTTTTTGGGATTGGAAAAACTTCCGCAATTTTCCATTTGGTTGGAAAATAGCAGTTGTTAATACAATTATTGAGAATAATTGTGAGAAAAATTATTGCTGATGGGGGAAGTCTTTTCATGACAAAGTTGGAAATTTTGTCCGGACCTGAAGACTTTTTCGCGTTACTGGTATAAATTGCTGCCGATAGGTTAGTAGGGCTGGTGAAAGACTCATCAACTAGAGTGTAGACTGATGAGTTTGTTTCTGAAAACTGGGTAATTGGGCTGGGAATTTCAGCCGTTAGTCCAGTTACTTCACCTCGAACGTTGTTCAAAAACTGCGGAAGGTGGTGTGGGGGACTAGGTTGAAAATTATTTTCAAAATGCTCTGCAAATGCATTTGATTTTTCGGCATCTGATGAAACCAATGAACCGTTTGATAGAAGGGGTTCAGTGACTAGGGACTTTTTTCCAACAATTTGGTTTATTTTCTTAAAGGTGTCTGGGCCTGGTTTGATAAGGTTCAGTCTCTTTTTGAATTGAGAATTCACAAAGGATTTTGTGTTCTCACTAATCAGCGTGCTTAGACAATTTAATTGTGAAAGAACACTCTGATATTCAGCGCAGTGTGTATTAAGCGTGCGGTGGAATATTCGTTGCAGAATTTTCCGAAGCTTTTGCCTGTGTTTATACATATTCTGAATGTGTACAGGAAGGTCTTTGTATTTGGACGGAATGTTGTTGCAAGTTGGTTGCTCTGCAATGCTTTCAGAAATTGAGTTTTCAATTTTTAAGATTGCTGAATCAATTTGGTGGTTGATCAACACTACGTAAATTGTGAGCACCACCACGTCAGTTGAATGCAATGGAGGACAACAGATCAGGAGCATCTATATTACCAGCTATAAGTTGCTGTAGGAAAACTATATCATTATTCAGTCTACGTTGAGATAGGGGTAACATTTGAAGAAGTTTGATACGTTGACCGTAGGAGGGAAGGTTGTATGGATCATCCCATGGAAAACCTCTAAAGGCGAAACGAATAAAGCTACGTTGAATACCTTCAATTCGAATTGAGTGAATATTGTAGTACGGAGTCCAAACTTGTGAAGCATATTCTAGATGCGGACGGACGAAACAATTGTACAAAGATTGAATAACATAGGGGTCGTCAAATTCTTTAGACCACCTCTTAAAAAAGCCCAGCATTGAGTTTGATTTATTAACAATAAAATTAATGTGACCAACAATATTTGGTTTGGGGTCAAAGAAAACTCCGAGATCTTTAAAACTATCAACATGACAAAGCATATGATCGGATAAAGAATAATGAAAAATAGAATGTCATATGCTGACATTTAGATGGGTTCAATGTTAACCCATTTTTAGCACACCAAGTGGCAAGACTATCTATGTCTGCTTGGAGAAGATTTCTGTCATACTGATTGTTAACAGATTTAAAAATTTTCATATCATCTGCGTATATTAAAATATTGCTGGATTTTATGCATGATTTAACATCATTTATAGCAAGTATGAACAAAATAGGGCCTAAGTGACTTCCCTGAGGAACTCCAGACCGAGCAGAAAAAGATTCAGAAAACGAACCTCTAAATTTGACACGATAATCCCTACCCATAAGGTATGAATTAATCCGTTTTATAAAAACAAGTGGCAAACCATACGCCCTAAGTTTAAATCTGATTATATCATGGGACAGCTGATCGAAAGCCTTAGAGAAGTCGGTGTATATGCAATCGACTTCATTATTATTATTATTTTCTATGGAACTAGAGCATGCACGCAGAAAACATAACAAATTTGTAACAGTGGACCTGTTTCTTACATATCCATGTTGTAGACTATTTGCTCAAAAAGCTTAGGAATACACGAAAGCTTAGAAATTGGTCTGTAATTCGTGATATCACCACGTTCACCCTTTTTAAATACAGGCGTGATAAAGGCACTTTTCCATAGCTTAGGGAATTTCCCAGTACTAATGGATAAATCGAACAAATACTTAAGATAAGGACTAAGGGCTTGGCTGCATTTTTTAAGAACAATCGGTGCAATGCCATCACGTCCAAATAACTTTCAATAGGGAAACAAATTTCGAAATAGTTTCCAAATCGAAAGAAAAATTACTGAAAGTAATCTGGGAACAGCTATTTAAATAGCTAAAATAATTACCATCGATGAAAAGAGGAGAGTCCCTGAATGATCTACTAAAATAGTCAGCAACTAAAATTTGCTCCGTTTTTTTCTTCGAGTTAACAAACTTCCAAAAATGTTTAGAATCACTTTTTAGTGAAAATTCCATATTTTTGACATAATCCCTAAATCGAGAGTTCGATTTTAATAGTTTTTTTATACAGCTTGTTTGCTGTAAGTCAAAAGATAAAATGTTGTCAAGTAGCGATAGCTCTTGTTGTGCAGAGTCGATGGTGGGGATAAAGTGAGATTCATCCTCAGAAGGCTCCCATTTAATATGAGGCAAGTTGAAATCGCCAAGAAGTAGAATTGTACTGTCACAACAAGATATGTCAAATACGTGGTCGAGTGCCGTGGACAGTTCAGAATATAACGAACAAAGGCGGTATGTATGCGTTAACAATAAACAAATATTTATTCCCAAATGTTATTGGAAGTCGATCTTTCGGGACTCAATGTGAGTACGAACAGCTATCAGGACACCCCCTTCAAGAGCTTTAACATCATTTTTATGACGATCGTTTCTATAAACTGAGAACTCGCGAGTAAAGAGTTCCGTGTCCAAAATATTGAAATTAAGACAAGTTTCGGTCAAGGAGAAGATGTCATGTGAAAGAGCTTGTGAATTAATGTAGAAATCCGAGGTTTTTGAGCGGAGTCCCCGTATATTCTGGTAATAGAGGGACAGCCTGCCTAGTTTTTTTAGTGCAGATGGACAATTCAGACTAGGTTTTTTAGCGGCACGAGGTTTAAATTCCTTAACGAGGGTATTTTGAGGCCAAACGTTGCGATCGGATAGTAATCCGTAAAAAGAAGAAGGAGCAACAATCTTAAAAGACGCAACAAAACTATCATCCTTGCTGATTTTAGAACATTTAATGGAATCCTTATTCCTTATGAACCAATTGTAGCACTAATGTGCGATAGATTAAGCTTCTTGAGCCAAGTATTACCATTTGTCCATCTGTGGTTAGGTTTTTCTATTGCATCCAGTTTAAACAAGAGTTTGCATGTGGAAACTGGTATGCCTAAGGAGCCCTTTTCAGGCATGATTGAGAGGGTAGTTCAAAGTTTGGCGAGTTCGTCGGCCTTGCAGTTACCCGGAATGTCCCTATGCTCCGGCACCCAGCAAAGGTGAATGTTGAACTGCTCAGCCATCTCCATCTAGGGCTACTAAAGAGTTAATAGAGACAGATTCCAGACACTTGATGGCGGCCTGACTGTCCGAAAAGATTCGAATATCCTTTACGGATACCACGTTCTTTTTTAGCCAGGACAAGACTTCCTTTATCGCCACAATTTCCGCCTGGAAAACACTACAATGATTAGGAAGACGGAAGGAGAGACTGAGATTTAGTCTGTCTGAGAAGACACCTCCACCCACTCCATCAATTGAACCGTCCGTGTAAAAATGGATTGAATCTCCCTCCGGCAAGGCATCCTCCCATAAAAACCTCCAGTGCAGCTGAGGGAGTGGTGCGAAGCGCTCCACCCATGCATAAACATGCTGATCTCTGGACCCTGCCTCGTTTATCGCGATTTATCGCTTTCTCTAAGGCAGTCCACCAGACAATTGTTAGTATCAGTCTAACAACCGAGATATATAGCCAGTGAGTAATTCGAGGTTGTAGTCCCCACTTGTTACCAATAGCTTTTTTGCAAGAAAAGAGTGCCACCGTAGCTTTCCGGACTCTTTCTTGTATATAAGACTTCCAGTTGAGCTTCCTATCCAGGATGAGACCTAGGTATTTATATAAAAAAAAGGGGGGAAAACACAGGGAAGACACAGGGAAGAACGTCCTTTGGTTTCAGGACTCATCTAGAGAAAAACTTCTCGAGAATCATTGACCCTACTCAGCCCCTACAACTCGGCAAGTTCGACGCTCGGAATAGGGGTTAGGTAGGTAGGCGTCAGTGTATAGGTACGACTAAATCAGAAGGCGGTTATGGTAGTGTGAATGGTAAGATCAGTCTAAGTAGGCTTATAACAACGTTTGACCTATAATAAGTCAACATCATCCTAAGCCATTTTCTTTGAAATTCTCAAGTCGCTATTATTTTCAACAGTGCTCCTTCTGTGGTATGCATATCGGAAAGGGTGCAGAAGTATGCCATTATTTAAGCATTCTCTGATATGAAAGTCTATTATTCTGTCCATCGTTTTTAGGAAAAACGACGTCAAGCTAATTGGACGGTATGATTTAGGTAGTTCCCTGGGTTTACCTGGTTTGGGGAAATATACCACAAACCTGGAGGGAGATAAACGTCTAAAACTAAAGGCAATAATGGTAGGCAGTGGCAGATCCAGGCCTTTTTGAATGAGGGCCGGAAAAATTCCATCTGTACCTGGTGCCTTGTTCGGTTTGAACGAATTTATCGCCCATTTATAACCTTATACGGATTGAAGAGTTTGCCGGATAAACTTTTGATTCTGCTAAGATGTTTTGGGGGTGAGACTTTGGTAACGTGTTCATTGGTCACCCCTAGAATTTTGGAGCCAGGGAAATGAACCTTTAGAAGGTATGTCAAAGTTTCTTCCCGGTTTCTTCCCGGTGTGGTGGTGCCATACAGTTTGATTGTTCTTTTGAGAGTGTCCTTTGGAGACGAGCCACTGCTGGAATCTGTTCGAGCTTTTCACAGAGGCACCGCCATGAGGCTCTCTTAGATCTATGCAATTCCTGGTTGTATTGGGTAAGAAGGGATCCTTATTGGTCAAACTTACCGGTACGTTTAGCGCTATTGCAAAGTTTTCTAACTCTTTTACGGGTGCTCTCTAGGTTCTCGTTCAACCATGGTACGCACCTTTTTACCACAGTGCGTTTAACCTTGCAGCTATTTGTAAAAGATGAAATGATAATGTCATTTAACTGACATTGTGCATCTTCCGCATCGTTTATTTGTGATGGGTTTTCTGGAAGCATGTCACATTTGATCTCTAGGTTTTTCCTATTTGTTGGGCGCATGTTGGGTGTTGCACCTCAATTTGAATCTTATATGGATATGATCCGTTCTCAATGAGATCACCGGTGTGATAAAAGAAAAATCAATGAATAAAAGGAGCGTTCCAACAAAAATTATAAGAAACATGGATAAACACAATCTTCGGATTGGTGAGAGTGTAAACTTTAACCAAACAGGCTGACGTTAACATTTAAGGTTATAAGCTCGTGGGCAATGGAGGGGATCCCTGAAATTAAGCCATAGAATATTACGCCAAAAGGTTTTCTGCAAAGTCTCAAGTCCTGTATACTTAGGTTCGTGGCTTTCAGTGGGTTTATCTTCCATGCCAAAATTTAAGTCTTTCCGAAAACACTCGAAACCTTTATCAAATTAATTTCGAAATATTTTAATACCCGTATATCTGCTTGCAATTGGAATTGTTTAAAACTGGTGGATTGATGGTACTATGGCCAGTAAAATCTTGTTCTTTTATGCGTAGGAAACGAACACGAAAGGCTCTTTCTTTAACAGATTAGTAACTACCTACAACTAATGTGGTATGTCTTGATACTGAAGAAATAAGTGCCTATCGTGAACTCTGAGCTGAACACAAATGTGGATGTAGTCCAAAAAGCCATTACACGTCGATCGCTATATTCTTTTTCTTTTTGCGTAATTCGTAATTCGTTAGTGAAAATGAGTTGAAGTTTTTCACGTTAGTAGAAAAGAAGGAAGGTTTCAATTTAGTTCCTTGTGTTGTATGGTATTTAGGTAGGGGTTATCCGAAGACAACAAGCACTCAGACCTGGTCGTCCATTGTGCATCAGAAAAAGCTGCCTAAATTTACCACACAACTGAAAGAAATATGTTTACTTAACCCAGCGCTGTTGGCAAAGCGAAGCCATTTCTGTTTTGAACCAGAGTCAAGCCACTGGGACAACTTCGGTATAGATGAGGAGAACGCGGTATTCTTGTGCTCAACAAAGTTTTATCCATGCCAAATGGTAAAGAGAAAATTAAATATACCAATACTGGAGCAAGTTACTTTACGTAACCTCGGACGGACTAATAAGAAAAGTGAAAGAGAGAATACCTAGTAAAAGGGTTGAAAATGAAAATGTCCACGGACTTAAGCCAATGCCCAAGATAGAGAACGGAAAGACACCACAAAGCTAGCCTAAGCTTATTCTAACCTAATCTAAATGGTAAATCTAACCCCTAGCTATACATATTCTAACTTAATTCTATCCCAAAACTATCTTACCCTAAACGAAATGTGATTTCCCTACATCCATCTTAGATGCCGGTTCGTTATGAACCTTAGACATGCCAGATGTTATTGGCTACTCCCGGTTTTAACGTTCCCCGAAGTCCTGGTACCGGCACGAAAGAGGTCCGATATTTTGTTGAGCCAATTCGGCCTTTACGCGCACAAAAAATAATATTAAGACAGAACTCTTCACACAGAATTGGCTACTTTAATCTGCTTCAGATCAGCATCTTGAAGGAGTGCTTGCCATGGAAAGCTGGTCTAGTAGACAGCCCTCACAAAAGCTGCTCACAAAAGGCTGAGTTTCCAACCCTAATAGTTTAAAGGTGTTTGTTGAGATGACTTAAACCGGTGACAATCGCAGTTATGGAGTCACATAGCCAACATCTATTCACCCGCTAGGATTAACTGTTGAAATCAGAAATTTTGAGGTGTCTAAGTCTACCTACCTCGGAGTTTAAAGCTTCTTACTCGACGGTCGAACTGCAAACTCTATATAAAAGAAGATTCAAGCCAGTTCTGCTCTATGGTGCTAAGTAGGCATGTGAACTTTGATAACTTTTGAGTAACGAATGATTACAGATTACTTATTCAAAACATCAAGTTCGCCCACAAACATAGATTAAGTATTCAAATGAAAGTATGGAGGGGGAAACAAACGGAACAAAAAAAATTATGAGTAGAGTTAGGTAACGAACGTAAAAAAAGAGAAAACACAACACATTCCCACAGCGGTGCTCCCTTTGCGTAAATTCTGCATGTATGTGTGTTTATTTACATTCGATTAGAATGAAATACTTTACACAATAAACCGCGTAGTTATTGTGTTGAGCGAGAAGCCAACAATACCGAATACTTCCGAGAATGAGTATTCGGTATCGATACTCGATTGAAGTAACGAGCACTAAATACCGAATGATTACTTGCATTGTATCTCTAGTGCTGAGTGCTAGACGACAAGCAGGAAAGGATAGAACACACACAAAACTTCTTTGAAGTTGCCCATGTATAGGATCCGCCAAATAACTTTTTTTTTTGAAACAGGGCGCAAAACATCGAGCGTAGCTTCGGCTGTGTGGCACGTAGCGCCGTCCTGTTGAAACCAAATGTTGCCAATATCCTCCTCTTCAATTTTTGTGAACAAAAATTCGTTCAACATGGCCCGATAACGATCGCCATTGACTGTAACGGCCACTCCTTACTCAGTTTCGAAGAAAAATGGCCCAATTATGCCTCTGGACCAAAATCCGCACCAAACAGTGACTCGTTTTGGCTATATCGGCTTTGCAATGTATGCGTGCGGGTTTTCTGTGCTACAAATGCGACAATTTTGCTTGTTTACATACCCGCCAAGATCAAAATGAGCTTCATCTGAAGAGATGACTTTTTTGGCAAAATCGGCATCTTCTCTATGTCTCTATGTCGCAATATTTCCAAGCGTTGTTCAAGCGTACACACAACCATATTCGTTCAGCGGAAGGATAAAGCTAATTATCTGTCAAATCAGACATGAGCTAAGTGTTACCATTCGCGAAATAAGCACTAGTTGAAAAAAAAAAACGTTAAATGGCGGTTTTGTTTATTTTAAAAAAAATTTTAAAAAATTACAAATCATTATAACTTGACAAATAAAGTCGTCTGTTGAAAAGAGTGGCTAATTAATTCAATATATATATGTAACATAATGTGCATGCTTAATTTAAAAAGGATTAAAAATACCTCTTTTCCACTTTTTTTTATCGATGCACGGAACCCGAATATATACATATATCAAAGAATTTAATATATATAAAAAACCATTGCCAACTATTTACTACAAATATTTTACACCCAAACATTACTAATTAGTAATATCTATGCAATAATACAATAAAATATGCATTTTATCTCATTTTATTAACCAAAATGGAATAAGTATAAGTATTTCTTATAACCGCAAAAAATATTCCAACTAAATTGTAACAACTTTATTGAGTAACTCATTTTTTGTTCCTTTAACATTTATATTTAAATAGCTATAAAACTCAACACTTCGCAGAATTTCCTATTTCCCAACACATCCGCCGTGACCAGCTGTTTTGTTGTTGCGATTTGGCATTGTTGCAAAACTCCCCACAATTATTTTTGGCGGGCAATCTAGTAAATTAGATCTAACTTCATGTGTCTGGCTCACACGTATTCACAGATGTGAACATTGAGAGAGGATTTTGCGGTCGTTATTAAATATTTTTTGCGGGTTGAAAGTGATAGGGGATTGCAGAGTTGACTATCTGGTTAATTCCTCATCTGTGCCTATAACTACCTATAACCGCAACCAAATAGAGAAAAAAAAGCTTGCCACCATTTTGGTTCCTCATTTATAAGACATGTGCTCAAATTTTCCCGAAGACGCTCTCTAACCATGACGCCATCTAACGTTTTTTTTCAACTAGTGCTTATTTCGCGAATGGTAACACTTAGCTCATGTCTGATTTGACAGATAATTAGTTTTATCCTTCCGCTGAACGAATATGGTTGTGTATACGCTTGAACAACGAACAATAACAAGGAGTGGCCGTTACAGTCAATGGCGATCATTATCGGGCCATGTTGAACGAATTTTTGTTCACAAAAATTGAAGAGGAGGATATTGGCAACATTTGGTTTCAACAGGACGGCGCTACGTGCCACACAGCCGAAGCTACACTCGATGTTTTGCGCCCTGTTTCAAAAAAAAAAAGTTATTTGGAAATGTAGGTACTACTCCCCGAGCACATTTTGTTAGTTTTGAAGCGCTGTTTAATATCTGAGTCAGAAACTAAAACAGAGCCAGCGAATTTTTGGAGAAAACAGACAGATTGGTTGATGATTCGTTGAACACAAATAAAATTCCTACAGCAGCCTCCCACATATTATTTCCTCTTTCGAAATGTTGACAATCTGAACCGTTCCTATTAAGGTTCCAGCGACATGTCATAAACCGTTTAACCCGTCAGACCCCATATAAAATCGCAACTTACCAAAAACAGAGGACAAAAAAATATGTATATAAATATATATTACAAATCCATTCGCAATTTCAATTCATAACAAATTGGAATTAATTTTCCTCCGCATCCTTTTTTTTATTATCCTCATTTATGGCGGTGATGGTGATCTGCGCCCTATAAAATATTCCCAGCCCAGTTGTAGATGTCTAACCAAACCATGCGAAGCAGTTATAGCAGAATGTCATGGATCCTGCATCCGTGAGTTCCTACCTAAGAAGAAAATTAAATATTTATTAAATTTTGATTGGGATTGGAACGCATCTTGATTCCCAGAACAAGTCAGAGAATATTGTTACCATCCACTTTATGTGGCATGACATTCCGCATTCGCGCACAAAATTACCATTTAAACTGCAATCAGACATCCCAGCGCAGCGCAATCGTTCTCCATCCAAGTCCCAATCATCATCTGTGAAAGGATCATTTGCAGAGCAAGCGAGAGCACAATATATGTACCTATGCTGACAACGAAATGCGAAATGCGGAATGGCGGATAGCTTCGCATCGCATTTGATTTCAATGCAACAATTCAATCCCGCGGAAAATTTAATAGTACGATTGCGAGAAATGAGGTTCGTAAATGCGCGAGTATACATTTAGGTAGCGTCGTCTACAATATGAAGCAGGCCCACTCCCAGTCGTCGTCGTCGTACGGGGGAAAATCGCGTTCATTACAGAAATAACGAACTCCTTTTTTAGCGTTATTTTGTGCTGCACGGATATCAATTGGGCATGTTGCATGCCGCTGACGGATTCTGTCCCATTGCAGCGACTTTGAGCGACGAGTGAGTCACGCAGGATCGTTATGAAGACATCAACAACCAGTCGAAGCAATGAATGGTAATTTCTGCGGGTAGAGGGGCCTTCAACGTACATATACGCCTGTCATGTGGCCACCTTGGAGTGTGGTAAAGGAATTCCAATTTAGGAGCTCTCGAGCATCGAGAATTTCCTAATAAGTATCGATGGAATAATTTTTTAAAATTTTCACTCTCATCGCCTCATGAGACGTGGTCACAGTCAGCTTTTTAACAGGCGGGACACAACTTGTGTGTTTTTTGTTCAATTTTCGGCTAATGATGGAAAAATGTGGAAAATCAATTTGGAAATTGGGTTCGTTCGTTCGTTCGCTGAACTGATATTCAAATTCGATTCAATTGAAGTGCTGACTGACAGGTAAAATGCTGCAAAGTCAGGCATCACATCAGACATCAGACTTCACATCACATCACATCAATCGTGTCAATCAGATGAGCTGGTTGACATTTTGGGTAGGTTGAAGACGATATCTGGTTGTTTTGGGCCATCTGCATGCGCGCGCTAGACGGATTTATAAAGTCTCTCTTTCTCTCGTCCAGGTATTCGCTGGGAAGTAGGTACCTACCTTTACCTTGGTTAAGGGTTGTATTCGTTATATTTTTTTTTTTTTTTGTATATCTACATGTTCACCTGGAGTGATGGATGAATTTATGACTGCATGCAAATGTTCGTATTATTATAAACCAGCCGCAGAATAAATTGTTGCTATGACATTTGGAGGCACGGATCGTTTTCAAAGTCGAGTAAATGGTATTTGCATATTGCATCTGAGTTATGTTGTTAGTTTGGTTTTAATTTGACATGTCAATTTGTGCTGCATTAAATGGCTGTAGGTAGATACTTACTAAATACTACTAAATGGGGAATTGTTTGTTGACATTTTGGATGCAATTAAAATTGCTGCTACAGGAGAAACGTGAACGTTTAGTTGATTTGCCTTTCATTCTGTTTTCTTTCTCTTCCGGATTAATTAAATATATGATGAAGGAGCTGCCTTGGTCTTCTCCGCGGTTCCTTTAAAAAAAATTGATTTATTTTGGTACTGAATCTTGGATGTGGTTGATATGATATAACGGGTGATCTAAGTGGAGATACTTTTTTCAATCGCCTTTTTTGACAGATCACGTGTGAGTCGTGTCATGCTGTCATGTTATTTTTGTTTAGCATTGTTTGGCATTTCATAATGGAAAGACTTACGCGTGAACAACGTTTACAAATTGTTCAACTTTATTATGAAAATTCACGTTCTGTGAGGAATGTGTTTCGTGCACTTCGCTCAACTTATGGTCAACATAATCGGCCTACTGAGCGTACTATTCGCAACACCATCACCCATTTTGAGACCCAGCATTCATTATTGGATAATATTCGACCGAATAGACCACGTCCAGCACGCTGTGAAGAAAATATAGCGGCCGTAGCTGAGAGTGTACACGAAGACCGTAGAGAGTCAATTCGGTAACTCGGACTGACGTATGGAACGACTTGGCGCATTTTACGTCAAGATCTTAAATTGAAAGCGTACAAAATACAGCTTGTGCAACAACTGAAGCCGCTCGACCTTCCCAAGCGACATCGCTTCGCTCTATGGGATCTTGAAAAGTTCCAAGAAGATCCGACGTTTTCGAGGCAAAACGATGCGATGAGGCCCATTTCTGGCTCAATGGGTATGTAAACAAACAAAATTGCCGCATTTGGGACGAAGAGCAACCTAAAGAGATTGAAGAACTGCCACTTCATCCAGAAAAAACAACGGTTTGGTGTGGTTTGTGGGCCGATGGAATCATCGGTCCATATTTCTTTAAAAATTATGCCGGTGCGAACGTAACCGTCAATGGCGACCGTTATCGTGCCATGATAACCGACTATTTGATGCCTGAAATTGAAGCTCGTGATCTCGGCGACATTTGGTTTCAGCAAAACGGCGCCACTTCCCACACATCGCATCAATCAATGGACTTATTGAGAGAACATTTCGGTGAGCACATAATTTCACGTTTTGGGCCGGTCGATTGGCCACCAAGATCGTGTGATATCACACCGTTAGACTTTTTCCTGTGGGGATATGTAAAGTCAAAAGCTTATGCCGACAAACCCGCTTCGATTCAGGCCTTGGAGGAAAACATCACGCGTGTCATTCGCCAGTTACCAGTCGAAATGCTCGAACGAGTGATCGAAAATTGGACTCAACGGATGGACCATCTGCGACGTAGCAACGGCCAACATTTGATAGACATAATCTTCAAAAAATAAATGCCAAAGAATGTTCTTTCAAATGATAATAAACATTCTCCATTAAATTTGAATTTTCTGAGTTTTTTTCTTTAAAAAAGTAGGGAACCTCGAAATGGATCACCCTTTATAATTTGGCCTATGACAATACCTATACCTTTGATGTCCTGCCTCGGATCTATGTCTATCTCAGCGCCATGTGAACTTCGGAAGCACAGCTGTTCTTTTAGGGTTTGAAATATTTTTTGTTCACAGAAGGAAACAATGTCCTTATTTCTTCATTATTTACAACTATGAGGCTCCTACTCAAATGTCTGGGGTAGGTTAAGTAGGATTGGATTAGATAATGATCATAGATTTTTTGTTTAATACGATTCTCATTGCGTCCAAAAAGAACCTTAATTTTACAGTAACGATTGATCCGCGCTCCATTCGTCATTGTGCTTTTTCTGGAAGTAGAGAACTGCAGTTAATAAATTTGATAGACTTCGAAGAAGCATCTTATTCCCTTATTTGCTTCTGCCGACCATAGTTGACTTTTTCATTGGTAGATGGTGGTATATTTAAGAAAGTTAAAGTTGGGCATCATATAGAAGGCGTGGGATAATCCAAGAAAGAAACCCACACCCAAACAATGAAGATCCGGTCTCTCTACTTTGTACAGAAGAGGTGTACCGAGCTAGAAAAAATTTAAGAACAAAAGGCCACAGGCAAATACCTACAAATGTGATGAGTGCAATAAAGCATGCAAGATGGCTGTAGTATTAGCTCCATATGCCTCTGTGGTTCTATGCCTTGCAAGAACTATCGAACATATCCTTACTGAAAGTCGCATTCAAAATTCCTCTCAATATTTTCAAACTATTCAGCAACACAATAATAGACATTATCAGTGTTGTTTGCAGATCGACAAAATCAATAAACTTCAAATAGAGTCAAATATTTTAAACCATTTTTTCACCCACTTTATGAAAACGTTCATCTCCAGGATGATGTAAAACTGCACGAATTCGATGGCAGAGATATACACATTTTAGGCCAATACATAAGCATCAAGGCTATTTCCCAGAATCAAGGGAGTAAAACTCAGATCAAATATAATCTTCATTAAATTGCAGCAGCACATTGCCGAGTTATATTAATCGCCTTCCCTTACGAAGTTTGATTAAAAATATGACGCAAACATATCGAATATTACATATACTAAATATCACGGGAACAATTATTAGCAAGGAAAGGGGATGCGTGAATAAACTCTGTTTAACAAAAAATGTCAGTACATTGGAGATAATATGTTTGCATTTCAGTCTGGTGCAATGAATTGCATAAATCGGTCTCTCTTTAAAGCTCCCACAGGGTTACCGTAGCTTATATGATAAATTGTCACAAATCAGAGAGCAATACCATAAGGGTTAAGATTCTTTGATCTAAAATAAAACTATTGTTAAACAAAGTAAATTGCATTTATATTTTTGCTCACTATAAATTCGAAAGATAAAAGGGAATTTTTTAAGGATATCCCTAGTAGGCGTTATCAGTTTTTCGAACAAAAATTAAAAACATAATCAACCCTTCATTTAACGTTTGTCGTCTTCTTGGAATCGTTGGGCTGATCTAAATTTGCTCTCGAGTGTGCCCCCGTTAAGGCAGGCCTCATTAATAAATTATTTTGTTTTCTATTCTCAAATATGTGTATGAAAAACACATTCAAAACATAAGTAGTGTCGTTAGTAATCTTGCTGCCACTCAAATACCTTGAGTATTGGGTGACTTCAATATTGGTAATGTATATTGGAGGAATGTGGATGGTGATAAGAATTTAATACCATTTAACGTCAAATGTTTAACGTAGTTGTCGATGGTCTTCTTTCTTTGGATTTATTTCAAGTAAACCATTTTCCGAACTCTATTAATAGAATATTGGACTTAGTTTTTCTTAATAATGAAATTAATTATACTATAAGTGAAGCTCTGGATCTTATAGATTCCAATAAAATGCATCACCAATTAATTACTCCCGTGATTTAAATAATATTAATTCCGCGTTATCTTATAACTTTTCGAAAACCAATTTCGTTGCTTTACAGGAATATTTGTGTGGTTTTGATTGGGATGAACTGCTGAAATCCCCCAATTTAAAAGGTAACTATGATATATTTTTGGATAAGATCAAATCTGGTTTTGAATTCTTTGTACCAAAAACGCGTCTTAACAAAAGGTTTAAAATTCCTTGGTCAAATAAATGATTAGTTCATTTACGTAACGTAAAAAGGAAAGCTTATTCTCGTTATAAAGGGTGATTTTTTAAGAGGTTTAGAACTTTTTAAAAAAAAAAAAAACACAAAAAATTCGAAAAAATGAATGAAATATTTATTTGAATCGATAGTTTGAACCTTGCAATTTAATGTTTAAAGATAATTTCATGCAAATGTTGACCGCGGCTGCGTCTCAGGTAGCCCATCCGCTGAGTCCAATTTTGGCATACTCTTTCACACATATCGGCCGGTATCTCACGAATGAATGCATGGATGTTGGCTTCCAGTGCGTCAATCGAAGCGGGCTTGTCCCTATACACATTAGCCTTGGCATACCCCCACAAAAAATAATCTAATGGTGTCAAATCGCACGATCTAGGCGGCCAATTGACCGGCCCGAAACGTGAAATTAACTGTTCACCAAACTCGCCTCGCAATTGCGCCATTGTTTCGCGTGCTGTGTGGCATGTGGCACCGTCTTGTTGAAACCACATATCATGCAAGTCAAGAACTTCCATTTCGGGCAAAAAAAAGTTTGTTACCATCGCTCGGTAGCGTTCACCATTGACAGTAACGCTGCGATTCGCATCATCTTTGAAGAAATATGGCCCAATAATGCCGCCGGCCCATAAACCGCACCAAACAGTGGCTTTTTCGGGATGCATTGGTAGCTGTTGCAATGCTTCTGGCTGATCTTCACTCCAAATGCGGCAATTTTGCTTATTTACGTACCCATTCAACCAAAAATGAGCCTCATCGCTGAACACAATTTTTCGATAAAAAAGCGGATCCTCGGCCAGCTTTCCAAGAGCCCATTCACCAAAAATTCGGCGTTGTGGTAGGTCGGATGGCTTTAGTTCTTGCACCAGCTGTATCTTAAAAGGCTTTACGCCCAAATCCTTCCGCAAAATTTTCCACGTAGTGCTGTAACAAAGGCCTAACTGCTGGGAACGGCGCCGAATCGACATTTCGCGGTCTTCTGTCACACTAGCTGATACGGCCGCAATATTTTCTTCAATACGCACAGTACGTAAACGTGTTGGTGGTTTAATGTCCAACAAAGTAAATTTGGTGCGAAATTTGGTCACAATCTTCCGAATAGACTGCTCAGAAGGTCGAGAATGCCGATCATAAAATGGAAGCAGCGCGCGATGAACATTTCGAACCGAGCACGAATTTTGATAGTAAAATTCAATAATTTGCAAGCGTTGTTCATTTGTAATACGATCCACGGTTAAATTGCAAACCAAACTGAAGCTGTTTGACTTGTGTCACTTTCAAACAGCTACTAAACACACGTCAGCTGTCAAAACCAGTGTTGCCAAAACCAAACCAGCTAAAAAATCACCCTTTATATCAAATAAAACTAATTCTAACCGTGAACTTTTTTTGAGATTCAGGAAAGAATATGAATTTTTAAATCGGTTTTTATACAGGCAATATATCTTGTCTATAGAATCGTCGGTGAATTAATCGGTTTTGGAATTACATTAATTCGAAAAGAAATACCACAGGCTTTCCTAAGGTAATGGAATCGGAAGATGTAAGTTCAACAGATTTGAAAAGTACGTGTAATTTGTTCGCTGATTTCTTTGAGTCAGTGTACAATAAGTCGCATGTGCAGGTAACGGGAAATCATAACATTATGATTCCTGAAGTTCTGGACATCGGTGTGTTGCCATTCTCGGATGACGATTTAATAAACGCGTTAGAAAAACTAAATTTAAATAGCAACCCTGGCCCAGATGGGATTCCTGTGGTAATATTAAAAAAATGTTTATCGTCCGTTTTTCATCCACTTAAAATTATTTTTAACCAGTCTCTTGTAACTGGGAACTTCTTAAATGAATGGAAATATTCGTTCATAACTCCTATTTATAAAAGCGGTTTAAGGCAAAAAGTAGTAAACTATCGGCCTATATCAAAGCTTTCTGCAATACCAAAATTGTTTGAAAGTATTCTTAAGGACAAACTCTTTTTCGCGGTAAAGGAAATTATTTCAAATAGTCAGCATGGCTTTGTTCGTGGTAGATCATGTTTGACTAATTATATATTTAATAGTTTTGATGAACGATTACAAGTTGATGTACTTTATACTGACTTTACGAAAGCGTTTGACATCACGCACTTCTTTTGGCTAAGCTAAAGTCTTTGGGTTTTCATTCATCAATGCTAAAATGGTTTCGTAATTACCTGACTAATAGAAGGCAAATGGTTAAAGTCGATGGTTTGACTTCTCGCGTGATAGAAGTTACTTCCGGTGTTCCACAGGGCAGTCATTTGGGCCCGTTGCTATTTATATTATTTATAAATGATGGTCATGAAATATTTCAATTTTGTAATGTTTTGACTTTCGCCGATGATTTGAAATTATTTTCGCGGATAAAAAATGTATCTGATTGCATTCGTTTTCAATCAGATATTAATAGATTGTCGGAGTGGTGCAATCGTAATGCTTTGGAACTGAACATTTCTAAATGTAAAGTTTTTTCGGCATTTTGCATAATTATTTTATAAATGATCTTAGACTTCAGCGTTTTGATGAAGTGAAAGATCGTGGTGTCATATTTGACAATAAGTTAAGTTTCTTTTTTCATTATGATTCTGTCATTGCCAAGTCTAACTCATTGTTAGGCTTCCTTAAACGTAATAGTATAAAGACTTTAGAGATATAAATAGCCTTAAAATTATTTATTGCTCGTTAGTCAGACCTTATTTAGAATATTGTTCCGTAATTTGGGATTCGCCATATGCAGTTCACGAACTTAGATTCGAAAGAGTCCAAAAAAAACTTCACGAGGTACGCGGTTCGTAAATTAAATATGTTTGATGAGCTTCCGAATTATGGCAGAAGGTGCATGTTAGCTGGTCTGCAAACCCTAAGTTTCAGACGTGATGCAACTTCCGTCATGTTTATTCGCGATATTCTTAACAGAATATTCTTTCTTTTAAATATATGTATATGCTCCCTCAAGGTCACTGGGGGTTAGAAGCTTATTTCATACAGATAGGCATAGAACCAATTACGGTAATAATGAGCCTATTACAAGGTGCATATGCACATTTAATGAATTCTGCAACGAAATTGATTTTTGCTTGTCGCGAGCAGATTTTAAAAAGTCCATCAATGCATTAACTTTAAATTAATTATATTTGTAATTACTTGAAATAGTCTATAAGATGAAGATCGGTAGATGAAGCTTAGTCGCGCAACAAACAACCGTTGCGTAAAGCGATACTGAGAGCTTACACTTAGAGAACGTAGTGTTTTGTGTAAATATTATAAAATATTCTCTAATTTGTATTTAATTTTTACTTCACCTAAATATTTTTGTCTACCCCTTCGGCTACGGGTTAAAATCTACCCGAGATAGGCATGCCTGTCGTAAGAGGCGACTAAAATCCATCTCCGTATACCGAGTGTAATAGCGTATACAAAATAATGAAATGGACAAAACTGTATAAGATGTACTACCCAAGGTGGCAGACTAGTTCTACTGGAAAATCCACACTCTTCGGAAGCAGGCTCTACGTATTCTGGGGTGAGCCATTTATTGCAATCGTTTGACCCTTTAAAGGGTAGCAAAAGGCTATCTATATCATCACCATCGGGATCTATGCCACAATTAAAATCAAAAAGGAGTCCTACGACGCCTAATGTCTTTGTTATCGAAAAAAACGGACTATGGCAAGATTTATAAATTTCTTAAGGATATCCTCAAGTCCATATTCAAAATAACATATTTAAACAATAATGTGTGGAAAATCAATGTTAGCGACCACGACAGTTACCGCGCGGTTTCTCAAAAAATAAATACTAAGAAAATCCAATGGTACACTTACCAAAATAAGTCAGAAAGGCCACACGGAGTAGTGGCCAGAGGACTTCATTCTTCGTGCTGCAAAGACGACGTTTTGCAAGACTTTAAATCCAAAGGCTTCAAAATTATCGACGCAGTTTATCTAATTACAAAAGAGAAGCGAAAAACTGATAAAGATGTGGAAACTTTGGTTAAGCGCGGACTTCCGCTATTCATGCTAAGCTTCGAAAGTCAGAAGACATTGAAAAAAAATTGCAATATAAAAAGCGATGCGTAAGACGACTAGACTCATCCCTCACTGCAAGCGTTGCCAAGGGTATAACCACACAAACGCATATTGTCAAAAAGAACTGCGTTGCATTAAATGCATAAACTGAAAGGGAAATCATCCGGCAAACTATTGCGGTTGGGCAGTAGCTAAACAACTTCAAAGCAGGCGCGATATAGTAAAGAAATATTCGTTACCCGTTGGAATTAATGACAACCCCAAAAGTGGTGAAACGTCTAAGCTGCCGAGAAAAAGACATTTAAAAAAAAAAGTCGTCGACTCGCGGACCGAAGGCTAAGGAAATGTCCAAACCAAGCGAGAAAACATAATTAATAGTAAAATGTTGTCAAAACCTCGGCCACAGACATACGCTGAAGCGACGTTCCAAGCTAATGAGCAAATCGATACAGCGGCTGACCCAGTCGAATAAGTCTTTTCTGCAATTCTTGCTAGACTGGAAGAACAAAGACGTATTAATAAACGCATATTTGAAAAGTTTGACGAGTTTGACCATAAACTTCGGGGCTCACTTCATCGGATATAAATATGAATATGAATATTAACGAAATATATTTTGGCTTTAGGCGATTGTAACGTGGGGGATTGTTCGCACAGCCAGCAGATTCCACTACTGTACTATTGGTTTTTTCGCTTGAGCCATAGGAACATCAATCCCCTTAGGTATTTTTATATTAAAGAGAAAGTTATTGCGATCGTGCGGAAATTTCGAACTCAAACTGAGTATGAGGGATGATATTACGACTATAGCGAAATTCAAAAAAATGGTTCCGCCAATGCCGTCCGTCGGTCTGTCCGTCGGTTTGTCTGTCTGTCCGGGCACCGTATGGCGAAACGGTTCGACGGATTTGCCTCAAAGTTCGTATATAAGGTCGTTGGGGTTACATCTCAGGGCATCTTTTTAGTTTTTGCTTTATCTTTTGAAATAACGGTACCTGCCATACAATTTCTTTTGTATGAAAATCACTTATCACTATTTTTCTCGAAAGTGGTTTCAAGGATTTCCGTCATTTTTGTTTTTGGAAAAAAAATCGATTAACGGTAATTTTTAAAACCAGCAATATCTCGAAAACGAACAAAGGGAATTTAAAAAAATTTTACTGATTTTTTTTTATTAAATAAAGTCGAACAAATTTTGCATAATTGGTTTCTGAAATAATTTTTTTTTCATATAACGATTTTCTTAAATTTAAATTAAATTCGTTTTCTCAAAAACGGCTCTAACGATTTTAATAATTTTTTTAAAACCTAAAAAGTTTTTTTTTTTTTTTTGCGTGTAGCTAGGTGAAAATCGTTGAAAGACATCGCATGCGAGCTTTGCGATAGTGTGGGACTGGAAACACCCACTAAAAACACCCAGGGAAGGCATGGTGTTACCATCCTTCCAATAATCGCACCTAGTCGTCAGACTAATCAGCAATTTTGTTCTAATATGTACTAATGTACTTACGTACAGTTTTAAGGAACTAACTTTGGTTTGTTGCCTTTTGTTTTTTAATTCATTATCACTTTGTTAGTGTGATTATGTTGTTACATATTTCTTTTCTTTTCACCTAGTTACTAGTTCAAAAGGTTTTACTCTACGTAATCTTCTAACTAAATTAGTATTATTAAGTAGTTGGACTACTTCTAAATTAGCATGGTTGCGAAGCCTAACTTCATGTCTTCTAGCGACCTTCCGAACCTCGTCCTCTACCATTTCAATTTTTAGATCCCTATGTAGATCAGCGTTACGTACGTACGCTCGGCGCATTAACAATATTGCGTAATACTTTGTTTTGGAAGCATTGTATGCTTTGAAGGTTGGACTTACTTGTGCACCCCCATAATTGGAGGCCATATGTCCAAATTGGTTTTAATATTTGCTTATAGAGAAGCAGTTTATTGTGGATTGAGAGGCTTGAATACCTCCCTATGAGCCAATATATTTTAATATATCGTAAATTTAGTTCATCACGTTTTTTCTTGACATGAGTTTTCCAGCGCAACTTTGCGTCCAAAGTCAAGCCTAAGTACTTAGCTGAGTTCGAATTCTGAATACACAGGTATGTGTTGTACGTGTTTATTTGTAAAGTTAACATGAACCGACTTCAGTTCATTTAATTTTATTTGCCATTTGTTGGTCCAATTAGATATATCATTTACTGTCCTTTGCAGTTTTTCGGTAACTTCCTGCAAGGTTTTTCCTACTGCAAGTACAGCAGTATCGTCTGCAAAAGTGGCAACAGTAGTTTCTTCATTTTGTGGTAGGTCGTTCGTGTATAGGAGAAATAGTACAGGTCCCAGCACACTTCCTTGCGGTACTCCAGCTTTAATGTGTTTCGATGCTGAGTATTCATCTTCTTGTTTAATTCTAAATAATCGTTGCATTATATAGGACTCCAGTATTTCAGAGTACTGTTTTGGAAGATATTTTTTTTGTAGCTTACAGACTAATCCTTTGTGCCAGACTTTATCAAAAGCCTGTGTTACATCAAGGAAGATGGTAGAGCATATTTGTTTTTCTTCTAAAGCCTTTTCTATTATATTAATTATTCTGTGGACTTGATCTATAATTGGATATTTATTTCTAAATCCGAACTCATGGTTTGGGATCAGTGTTTTTTCTTCTAGAATCGGATGGAGTCGTTTTAGAAGGATTTTTTCGAATAGCTTAGAAAGGATTGGCAGCAATGATATCGGCCGATATGACGTTACTTCACTGGGCAATTTGCCCGGCTTAGGTACCATAATAACTTCCGCGACCTTCCACATACGTGGAACATACCTTAGTCTGAACGCTGCATTTATTATCTGTGCCATTTTTTTCATACCTTTTTTAGGCAGTTTTTTCAGAATTTCACCCGTTATTAGATCAAATCCCGGAGCTTTTTTCGGGTTGATCTTTTCTTTTATTTCTTTGGCTATTTCCCTAGAGGTTACTGCTGGAATCGATCTCTCGTCTTCACACATTTCTTCCATTTGTTGGGAATTATCATTACCGTCGTATGGCTGGAAGACATTTTCAAGGTGTTCCGCGACTAGATCCGCCTTTTGTTTGTTTGTTTTAGCCCAGTTACCACTGCTGTTTTTCACTGGCGGAATGTATGCCGTTGGTCTTTTCATTTTTGTTTGTAGCCTTCCACAGTGAGTATTGTGTACTAGCATCGTTTGTCAGATTTGTAAGGTATCTTTCCATCGATGCATTTTTAAATTCTGCTATCTTTTTTCTGAGTTTATTGTTTAAACTATTAAGTCTATTGTTATCACTCGGAGCTCTTGTCAGTTGCCATCGTTTGCGAGCTCTTCTCTTTTCTGATATAATGTCGCAGACTTCTTTGGGATACACGTTTCTTTTTACTTTGCTATTTAGTTCAGGCTAGTTCAAACCTAAAAAGTGATTTAAATAAATTTGTCAGCATTCATTTTCGATTCATTTTGCGATTGAAAAACGCATCTCATGTGCCGAGAAAGTTTCGTATGACGCAGTCGTGCACTTTATTTTGTCTTGACGTACAGTCGACGAGTTTTGGCTTTTTGGACTACATCCACATAGAGTACGCGGTTGTATTTATTTTCTCCTCTATTCGTCCTCTTCGCACAAAACATCCGCCGAAGAATTTTTCTTTCGAAGGAGCCAAGCATTAACACTTTTAAATGCTTATTGTCCTGCACTCGGCGCCGTATAACAGAACTCGCAGAATAATTTATCCTCCGAGCTGAGCCCATTTGGTTTCCCAATCCGAAGTAGCAGCGGTTACCTAGGGTATATACACCGAGGTAGATAAACTTCTTAACTTCATCGAAGTTTCATTAATAGTGACATTTTGTCTTACTCGGCTGACAGATGCATGTATATCAGTTACGGTACAGAGAAAAATGTCGAAATGTCAAGATGTTTCCCGATCGCTTTCACTTTACGTGATCGCTTGTGCCTATGGGTCAACATCACAATACAAAAATGGCACTGTATAGTTATGGGTCCTCGAGTAGTATATTGACACCATCAGGTCTGGATTTTAGGAGTAGGTGCTGCAATATGTTCCCTCTAAAAAAATTTATTATAATACTTCAACAGCAATCCTAACAAATCCACCTTTAGATACACCTCTAACCAAAATTTAATAACCATAACGATAGGGCCAACAACATGCACGCGTTGCCTGCCAAATCGCATAGAAAAACCAATTAACCCATGTGAAGCGAAAAGCACACACACAGATGATAATAATATGTCCCTGATGCTTATTATTAAAACGAGTGCGGGCGCACAATAGGATTATGATTAAGTCATTGTAATAGGAGGATGATGTTTGTTCGCGTACGCATGTAATGCGATACCAGCCGAAGAAGTCGCCCAGATATCAAATGTATAAACAATTGACACGAACAATCTGTGCAAGGGTGATGTTAGCCATGCATCATAGCCACCCTCAGCTAATAGAGCGGATAACAGATTGATGCTGCCAGAGAGGAAATTTCCTCCCTTTTTTTTCGGCAGATATTATTCTGCCGCACAAGGATAGAATTTTGATTGGAGCCGCAAAACGAATCACAATCACTTGCTACAGCCGGAAGTAAGTGAAGAAAAAAAAAAATTGCCATTCCATAGAAAGTTTCAAATCCCAAAAAGCAACCCTTAAGGTTAGATAGATGGAATTGAAGGAATGGGAAAAGTCAAAAACCGTTTGACGAGTTAATCTGTTTTCATATTGTTATTGTGTTTTATGATGGGGGGTGGTGGCGGCAGGCGCCGCCGTCTTTGGTGGTGTAATGTATCGTATCTGGGTGTGATAAAGGGTGCAAAGTGAAATAAATATTTTATATTTATATTTTTTTTTATTTATGTCGTTGTTTGTAGCATTGGTCTATTGTATGTTGCTTTTTTCTTTGAGAAGGGACTTAATAGAGTGACATGGGAAATTGCAAAAATTAACAATTTGGACAGGGAAAGGACTGCAGGAAATTGTCCAAATGTGATTTGTTGTTTTATTCATGGGGAATAAATGGTGATCGAATGGTTTCTACACAAGTTATGAATTTTAATTCAGTTTTTTTTCTTCTGTATGATTTAGCAGAATAGATTTTTTTTTTTGTCCGTAGGTACATACCTACTTCGTATTGACAATTATTAATGGATACGGTTTTTATTTTTTTGAAATTTATTTAAAAGGAACGTGTTGTAGGTTATAGATGTCTTATATTTGAAATTAAGAAACATTCCAAGGAGAAATCGTAAACAATTATTCAGAAAAGATTTATCCAAGGTCCTCGAAAAATCAATAAATCCTCCAGAGAGACCAACAATTTGCACTTCTAAGCGATTCTTAAAGTCTACGGCACTCTTCTAAATGGAACATTAAAACGATCTACGGGCAATCTCCCTAACGAACTACTGTTTGACTGTCACCTGTCAAGGAGTACACAATAATAGCATTTCTCGATATAGAAGGTGCTTTTAGCAATGTTAAAACATCTGCGATTGTAGCAGCTCTGAAGGTATCACTTAGTGAGTTGATTAATCTGCTACTAAATAGTACGGTTATAGACTCAAAGCTATGTGCGACCTCTGCCAGTGTCAGCAAAGGTAGAGCTCTTGTAATGTTCGTCGTTTCGGAGCCTACCGCCTTAAGCTATTTAAGCGCAGCTCGCTGTAAAGGAGGCAAATTAATGCCGCAATTAAGTGTGAGTCAACACAGTGGGTTCAGCGAATGAAAGTGTAAGCAATAATAATAACAAACACATGAGCTCAAGTAAACCATCACGTAGCTTGAATTACTGTCGGTCGATACCCATCGAAGGCCATGTGACACCTTCAGGTATGCTTACTCACGTTCTGTGTGCGAAATGTTCTCTCAATAAGTCCATTGATTGATGCGATGTGTGGGAAGTGGCGCCGTCTTGCTGAAACCAAATGTCGCCGAGATCACGAGCTTCAATTTCAGGCATCAAATAGTCGGTTATGGCACGATAACGGTCGCCATTGACGGTTACGTTCGCACCGGCATAATTTTTAAAGAAATATGGACCGATGATTCCACCGGCCCACAAACCACACCAAACCGTTGTTTTTTCTGGATGAAGTGGCAGTTCTTCAATCTCTTCAGGTTGCTTTTCGTCCCAAATGCGGCAATTTCGTTTGTTTACATACCCATTGAGCCAGAAATGGGCCTCATCGCTAAACAAAATTTGCCTCGAAAACGTCGGATCTTCTTGGAACTTTTCAAGAGCCAATAGAGCGAAGCGATGTCGCTTGGGAAGGTCGAGCGGCTTCAGTTGTTGCTACGCTTTCAATTTAAGATCTTGACGTAAAATGCGCCAAGTCGTTCCATACGTCAGTCCGAGTTGCTGCGACTCTCTACGGTCTTCGTGAACACTCTCAGCTACGGCCGCTATATTTGGTGGTCTATTCGGTCGAATATTATCCAATAATGAATGCTGGGTCTCAAAATGGGTGATGGTGTTGCGAATAGTAGGCTCAGTAGGCCGATTATGTTGACCATAAGTTGAGCGAAGTGCACGAAACACATACCTCACAGAACGTGAATTTTCATAATAAAGTTGAACATTTTGTAAACGTTGTTCACGCGTAAGTCTTTCCATTATGAAATGCCAAACAATACTAAACAAAAATAACATGACAGCATGACACGACTCACACGTGATCTGTCGAAAAAGGCTATTGAAAAAAGTATCTCTACTTGGATCACCCGTTACTTTCTTGAGGATCGGAAAAATGCACGAAATATTTTACAAATGAGTTGGCGCATGCTCCTACCAAAGTCATAGCCTGCCGCTTTGAATAGCTCGGCGGATAGGCCATCTGCTCCAGCCGATTTGTTGGACTTAAGCTTAGATAGTTTAAAAAAATAATCCCACTCCTAAGCTTAGATAAGGCTATCTTCAATTCGTCGAGGTCGGGTGGACGGAATTGTTGAATGGTGCTTGAATGGTGCATTCTGCCTGACAGCGGGATTTAGTTCGTCATCGCCGTTTGTCGCGGTAAGATTTACCACGATAAGAAATACCCTCCTGTCCCCTCTTATTCCTACCTAGTCCTTTTTTTTATTGGTTCGCGCGCCCAAGGTCGTAAGAAGTGGAAGGGCAGCCATGGCCTCGTCAACCAATGACCCACTTCTTTCGAACCATGGGAATGCAACCACTACAGGCACCCGGGTGGAAAAGGCACAATACAGACGGACGGTCTACGTGCATAAAACGATGAGCAGCCTATCCGAAGGTGAGCCGGGCGGACGGCCTGGAGTCTCCCAACGGACCAGCGAGTCTAATCGGACGGGTTCAACGTTCAAGTGCGCCAAGCCAATTCTCGAAGCGCAACACCACAAACAGACAGTCTGCATCGAGGGGGGTACCAACCAATGAAGGACACCCCAACACTTGGTACGGAGATGGGCGGGCGGCCCTGAAAACTAACAAATCCGTACATTAGATATCGCTGGGTGCGCAAAAGACCCAAGAGCGAAATATCACGCAATGAAGGAGTAAGGGTGGACGACCCGAAGTCCAGATCTCCAAAATAAATTGCGCCGGAACTACAATCGACACGGTAGGGAGCCACGCTCGATGAGGGAAGGGGAGACGATCCCTTTTGATCCAACTCCACCTTGGGGAGCACCGGAGGAGCAACAAGGAGTGCGGGCGGACGGCCACATATTCGCACCCTCAACACCAAACACAAAGACACACTGTACAAGATCCGGCCATCCAACAAACCTGATATGCCCCACTGATCAAGAAACAAAACAAAAACGAAATAAGCCGACATACAGCGAGGAATAACACCAACTTCCATAACCAAATATCCCGAGGTCAAGGGTTATCAAAAGCAACGCGAACAATAAACCACACATATGAAGGATCGAAACCAAAACACGACAAAACATAAAAGGAAACACTTGTAAGGGATAGCACAAGAAACGCAAGTCCCTACTCCCCCAAATCTGCGCACGACTCCACCGAGATAGGTCGCGGTAACGTAAACGGGAATGGTACTCACTGTCCCTCCTGATTTCCTGTCTTCGTTGTAGTGTTGGTGCCGGACAAAAATGATTTGCAGTAGTGGGTTGGGGAACTTAAAAATTTAACCCATAGAAGGATAGTTCATTAATTTTATAGAAACAACCTTAAATTGTAAAATAAAGTAAATATCTCTTCTCTAATGATTTTTTTTTATTTTTGTTTTGCCGCGAGTTGTCAAATGGGAAACGCTGTCTTATGTCCAGGGTCGGCCGGAGGGTTCGTCTCTTATTGGCTAATTCCAATAATGGACGAATTCAAAGATTGGGAAATGTGAGAGCATTAGCGGGATGATGTCAGCACACTTTGCGTAGCTGAAAAAGACATGACCCAGTTAAATAAGTGAAAGTGGGGGTGTAGGTAATAGTTGATAATTTCAGAGCGACAGCTGAATTATCGAGTTGGAGCTGTTAACCTATGTCCCATGTATGAGTGAGTGTAGAGGAGCAGATTACAGCTGACAATATAAGCGCAAAAGCTGAATCGTCATGTGGAGCTATAGTTGGTTCGGCTTCCCCTTCAATGCATGCGTGTGTTCGGCCGGCCGAATGGACATAGGGATTTTTAAAACAACTTCTTGGTTGACCAGCAAGTTTTTCGGAAGTGTTCTCATAATTGAGTAAATCGAAAAAAGGGGCCTTTGATCGGGAAAATACAAGAAATAGGAAAAGGTCAGATCGAAAAGGAATATTTACCAGAATATTACCATTGAGGATAAAGTGAAAAATAACGAGGATATAGAGGTCCGGGGCGAGAAACCAACTTACAGCAACGGGGAAGCAGGGAACTAACGGGTGATCCAAGTAGAAGACCAGAAGACCAAGAATAGACCACGTCCTCCAGCACGCTGTGAAGAAAATATAGCGGCCGTAGCTGAGAGTGTACACGAAGACCGTAGAGAGTCGATTCGGCGCCGTTCGCAGCAACTCGGACTGACGTATGGAACGACTTGGTGCATTTTACGTCAAGATCTTAAATTGAAAGCGTAGCAACAACTGAAGCCGCTCTTGAAAAGTTCCAAGAAGATCCGATGTTTTCGAGGCAAATTTTGTTTAGCGATGAGGCCCATTTCTGGCTCAATGGGTATGTAAACAAACAAAATTGCCGCATTTGGGACGAAGAGCAACCTGAAGAGATTGAAGAACTGCCACTTCATCCAGAAAAAACAACGGTTTGGTGTGGTTTGTGGGCCGGTGGAATCATCGGTCCATATTTCTTTAAAAATTATGCCGGTGCGAACGTAACCGTCAATGGCGACCATTATAGTGCCATGATAACCGACTATTTGATGCCTGAAATTGAAGCTCGTGATCTCGGCGACATTTGGTTTCAGCAAGACGGCGCCACTTCCCACACATCGCATCAATCAATGGACTTATTGAGAGAACATTTCGGTGAGCACATAATTTCACGTTTTGGGCCGGTCGATTGGCCAGCAAGATCGTGTGATATCAGCATCCGTTAGACTTTTTCCTGTGGGGATATGTAAAGTCAAAAGCTTATGCCGACAAACCCGCTTCGATTCAGGCCTTGGAGGAAAACATCACGCGTGTCATTCGCCAGTTACCAGTCGAAATGCTCGAACGAGTGATCGAAAATTGGACTCAACGGATGGACCATCTGCGACGTAGCAACGGCCAACATTTGATAGACATAATCTTCAAAAAATAAATGCCAAAGAATGTACTTTCAAATGATAATAAACATTCTCCATTAAATTTGAATTTTCTGTGTTTTTTTCTTTAAAAAAGTAGGGAACCTCGAAATGGATCACCCTTTAGGAGGAAGTAACAAAAAAAAACAGATAAGTAAAGAGAATTTTGTTTGAGAGAATTCGTTGGGACTTTGAAAGATTGAAAAGATTTTGGTAGGGTAGTGCTCCGAAAAATCCTAGAAAAATTGAGGGACACGCGACCCTTCGTATCCAGAAATTATCTTGCTGCGACCTGTTGAATGCACCCTTAGCCGAGCAGCCGGGAAATCAGCACTGTAGATGGCTGAACGTTGCGCTTGAGTACTTGATTTGACAGTTCAAATAAAACCGAATTTTTCTCTCGGGCGGTGGCGGCCGCAAATTTTTTTTATATATATATATTTATTCGCTTGTGCTGCCAGTAATTTTAATAAAGTATTTGCATCGCGTTTATTCTGGTTAACAAAGAGTGCAACACGTTAAACAGTCTGCAGAAGTAGTTCTTCCATATCCTCAGCATCGACTGTGATTCTACTATGAGGTTTCCATGTTCTAATTCTTCTCAAAACTACCGCGCACTATGATATGATTTTGGCCAGACCTTCACAGTGCTTAAATTTCAACTGCACCTGGGAGGACTCGTAGCTTAATGCACTTTACTCTGAGCTGTGAGCTGCTGCTAATCAATTATAATAACGTCATTGGCCATCAAACGTTGACACAAAACGACTCATAATCGATACCGCCAACCGATCATTAACCTCGAGTCTCATATCACAATTTTGTTTAAACTCACCCTTCTTCGACGAACTCATAGCATAATAAAATCCTTACGACGACGTAACATCCTAATCGGATAAAATGTAGTATAAAGCAAAACATTTCAGAAATTCGTTTATATCCACATGGTGGTTGGTGACGGTACTGTCAACTGCGGTTGCACGGCAGAGCTACAATGCTGCAATTCCTTGCTAGCTATTCACAGTCACAATCACCAGTGCTGCAGAAGATCAAGAAGCAACAACAGCAAACCTCATCAGCCTGGTGCACAGTGTTTGCTGTCGGAGGCGACAACCATGTATTGTTCGTTGCAAATAGGCTTAATTTCCTCCAGAGATTATCTTGACGAATGATCGAGCGACGGTGTGTCACGTGGCTTCGCAAGTTTTTATCGTCGAGCTAAAGAGCAAAAAAGGATAACGTCATTTATGATTAACAAAAACCTATTAGTTGTCCTTTCATAACGCAAAGATTATATTTCGGCGTTGCGCAGTTTTTAACCATGCCTTTGTCCTATAATGAGATTTTAAAATTTATTTCATTGTTCAATTTCATGTTCTTGTGGGTTTTAAAACTTTTTTAGCGCCTGATAAATGCGGAATTATTATTCGGCAATATGAGCGGGGGGGAAATCCTTTTACAGGAGTATCAATATCCGCTTTAGCAATGTGCACGTTTTTGAATTGCAAAACTTCCGATTGGAACGTGTGGTTAACTTGCCGATACAAATATTACCATCCGATAGTAATGCAGAAGATACACCATCTCATACCTACAGATATTACGAGTATAACACCCGCTACTGACTCTGACGACTCATATGGTAATGTGTCGGACTCGCAAATGACATCAAGTCATGGCGCGTTGAAGCTTGGGAAAAGTTTTCGCCACGACACAATTGCTGATTCGACAGCTCCGACAATGACAGTACTAGTACGAGTATGTAGTACACATTGTCGACAGGAACATCACGAACTACATGATTCTCGATGGCAGCGAATAAATAATAAAAATCTCATGATAGATTCATGATGATGTCGTTGTTGCCAATGATGATGATAATGGTGATGCTGATGGTGATGGTGATGGTGATGGTGGAGGTGATGTCGCTGGCAATGATGATGATGACTGTGAAGTGCGATGTTGAAAACTTTTGATGATGGCACCAGCAGCAGTTTATTGATTTGAACAACGTTATATCGGTTTGGTATTATGTATGGTTAAGTCATTTGCTTTAATGTCTAAAATTACTGATAACAAAACGGTACTCATATCTACGTTCACATACTGGCTAAGGTATATGATGACGATGTGAGGGTGTCGGAGGGTTTATGAATTTTATTTAAATATTTTCATTTATTATTATTAAGTGGTGAAGTCGAATATAACCAGGTTCCGGAGATACGTTCAGGTTGGCAGAAAGACGAACATGCTGTCCTAAAAGGATGCGGATGCTTCAGGGGAAATTGTCTACGATCAAAATAAACTGATTTTAGACGATCGCATAGCTGTTGTCCGCTGAAAACCCGATCAAGGAAGAATTTTATAAGATCGACTGTCTAACAAAAAGGAGCTCAACAGGCCAGAAAAAAAAGTGTTATGTGCGGCGATTCAGCAAGATTGGATAAGCCATAATCTATAGAGAGCGTCTGAGCGAGAAACACTCCGCTGGGTCTTAAGCCATCATTAAGGAGGTAGCTAAGACCATCGTAGGTTACCAAACACTTTAGAAAAACAGTCCCCGCTTTGATGATGATTAAATCCACTGTATAATGGTGACAGAATATGCACACTTACAGGCCCTGAAGCAGAGAACTAAAACTTCCAAGGAAAACTGTCGATCCAGCGGAGGGGCGTGGAGAAGAAAATCTTTCGCATACGCAGTTCCACAACTCCACAACACAAAAAAAATCGAAGGGTCCCTCGATCGAAACAATATCTAAATGTTCTACAAGAAAGCCAACCAACTGGTAGCTAGCTTCGAGCACGGAAAGTAGGAAACCTAGAAACCTAGAAACCTGCTCACAAAGAGCTTCAAAGAGCAAGAAGAGAATCCAGTCCAATGTAGAAAAAATTTCACCTCCCAGCTTAGAGAACGTCGAGTAGCACCGCTAAGGCATTTTCAAAATACGGAAAATAACAAGCCTGCTGGGTTTCTGATCTTGAAGTAGGGCGCATGTATCAAATCGATCAGAATAGTTTTAGATTGATTAGACAGTCTGTCTGTCTGTCCAGCCGTCGTATGGCGAAACGGTTCGACGGAATTGCTTCAAAATTCGTATATAAGGTTCTTGGGGTCTCGGGGCATCTTTTTATTTTTTGCTTTATCTTTTGAAATAACTGTACCTGCCATACAAATTTTTTGTTGTGAAAATCACTTAACACTATTTTTCTCGAAAGTGGTTCCAAGGAATTCGTTATTTGTTTGTACTAACGATATTTGGGATAGGGTCAAAAATTCAGAATTCTAAGTTTTTGGAAAAAAAAAATCAAATAAAAGTGGCAGTATCTCGAAAGCTAATAAAGGGAAAAAAATTTACAATTTACAATTTTTTTTTACTATAAAGGTGAGCAAATTTGCATACTTCGTTTTTTGAAACAATTTTTTTTTTAAAATTTTTTTTTCATACAACGATTTTGTTAAATTTAAATTAAATTCGTTTTCCCAAAAACGACTCCAACGATTTTGATAATATTTTTGTATTTCGAACAATGTTAAAAGCGTCCAATGTGTGAAATTACATCAAAATCGTAGGTGCCGTTTTTGAGAAAATCTAATTTTCCAAAATCTAGAAAGTGATTTAAATACATTTTCGATTCATTTTGCGGTTCAAAAACGCATTTCATGTACCGAGAAAGTTTCGTATGACGCAGTCGTGCACTTTATTTATACGTACATTTATGTGCATTATCTATCTATCTTTTTTAGTTTATTTATACTTTAATATGTTTTTTATATAAGTATGGTCTTGCATTAAAAATAGTGCAATATAGTGTAAAAGCAATTTACATGTCGTCGATAAATATTTTTAAGAAAACTAGCAAACCTTCTTCGTAAAATGCGTTTTTAGTTCAATTTCCTTAAGAAACGATTTCTTAATTGGAATGGACACCGTAATAGGAGCGAATAACTCTGTAACTCATTCATAATTCTCGATCGGCTGTGAAACTCTAGATTTTGTTTTTATTTAGAGTTCTCTTAAAGAGAGCACCACATTTACAAGAGAAGGAAACACACACGAGGAGGATGGGCTTGATGAAAGTTGCAACTAGCAAGTTGCTTTGGTTTGTCGCGGTAAAATTTGCTGCGACAAGAAGCACCCTTCGGTCCTCTCTTCCCCCGACCTTTTTCCCTCTCTCTCTTTTGGTCCGCGCGCTCAAGTTCTTAAGAAGTGGAAGGGCAGCCATGGTCTCATCAGCCAATGGCCCACTTCATTAGAACCTTGGGGCAGCAACCACTACTGGTGGAACAGGTCGTAACCGGGATAGACGGACGGTCTACTCCCTAATGAAGAGATGCAGCCTATCCGAAGGTGAGCCGGGCGGACGGCCTGGAGACTCCCAACGGACCAGCGAGTCAAATCGGACGGACCGTCCGCAACGACCAAATGCCACCCAAGACAAGTTACAAAAATGAGGACGGACGTTCTAAATGGTAGAGTGTAAAACAAAACACTCCACAATAACAGTAACGGGTGTGGGCGGACGGCCCGAGTCATAAATAAAACACCGTTACCTAATTAAAAAGACCCGAGAGGCACATACCAGCAATTAGGGAGCACGGGTGGACGGCCCAGAGTAAAAGAAAAGCTCCGACGACAATTGCACCAGAACTACCACCAACACGGTAGGGAGTCACGTTCGATGAGGGAAGGGGCGACGATCCCTTTTGTCCAACTCCACCATGGGGAGCACCGGAGGAGCAGCAGAGGATTGCGGGCGGACGGCCACATATACGCACCTCATAACACCGAACAACTTTATAAATGTATAACCACGTTTCACCACGGTACTCACACCAGAACCCGAATTACCAACCTTAAACAGGTGGTACGAAGACCGAAGCGGAAGCCGACAACACTAACACGAAGTATACCGAGTCAAACGAAAACTTCAATAACTTCATCAAAACTCGGAAGCCGAAGATGTACAAATAACACCAGGGCAAAAGGAACGCAACTCCTATAGATACGGAGCCCGTTGTGAAACCAGTGACTTAATAACACACTGTAAGGAATAGCGCAGGATCTATTCATCCCTTACCCCCCCAATTCTGCGCGGAAGTCCACCGAGATAGCTAGGGAAAAGAAACACGATAAGAAAAATGAATTTACTTGCCTCCTCTGGTGGGTTGACTGGCCCTCCTACTAGTTGCTTGGTGCCTGGTCCTAGGGGTTTTCGTAATCCTACCCCTCCAGGTGTGATCTTCAGTGGTGGTAACGTGTGGGGACTTTGTTAATTTTGCCCCAAACACGGGGCAAAAACTTTTAATTAAATGGAGAATTGTCCATTCTCGATTGTTTTCTTTTTTTCTTTTTCGCGAACTGTCAGACGGGTAAAACATTGAGATAAGTCCAGGGTCGGCCGGAGGGTCGTCATTGATTGGTCACTTCCAACAATGGGCGAATCCGAAGATTGGAAAATGAGAGAACATTAGCGGGATCATGTCAGCACACTTGAGTAGCTGAAAATGATATGACCCAGCTAAATGCGTGAATGGGAGGGGTGTAGGTGACAGTTGATAATCTCAGAGCGACAGCTGAATTATCGAGTTGGAACTGTTATCCTATCACCCATGTATGAGTGAGTGTAGGGGAGCAGATTACGGCTGACAAGTTAAGCACATAAGCTTAATCGTCATGTGGAGCGGTAGTTGGTTCTGCCTCCCCTGCAATGCCTGAGTATGTGTGTGTAAAAAGAGAAAAAAAAAAAACGGCCGGTCGAATGGACAAAGGCATATTTTGTTGGAAACCACTTCTTGGTTGACTAGCCTAAAGTATAGACGAATTATTCTGTGCGATTAACAAAAAAGTTTTAAAGCGGAGTAATATATATATATATTCAAAAAAAAAAAAAAAAGGAAAAAAAAAAGGAAGCATCGAGAAGGGAAGAAGCGAAAGCAATAAGGAAAAAGGGAAGATCACATCTCGAGGAGGAAGGTATAAGTCAGGCGGACCAAAACCCAAGGGACAAGTGGGTAGGACAGGAAAACCAGAAAAAAAGATAAGTAGAGTTTCTTGTATGTAGCTATGATTTTAAAGTGAAAGAAAATAGATCTCGGTAGGCTTGCGTCCCGCAAAATCCCTGGAATTAAAAAGGGACACGCGACCCCTAGTTAATTGAAGATTTTCAACTTTCGGGATAGCAGGATCCTGGGCTATTTCAAACGGCATTCATATTTCTTTTCCATATATCTTGTCATAAATAAAGGGTGATTTTTTAAGAGGTTTAGAATTTTTTTAAAAAAAAAAAAACACAAAAAATTCCAAAAAAATGAATGAAATATTTATTTGAATCGATAGTTTGAACCTTGCAATTTAATGTTTAAAGATAATTTCATGCAAATGTTGACCGCGGCTGCGTCTCAGGTAGCCCATCCGCTGAGTCCAATTTTGGCATACTCTTTCACACATATCGGCCGGTATCTCACGAATGAATGCATGGATGTTGGCTTCCAGTGCGTCAATCGAAGCGGGCTTGTCCCTATACACATTAGCCTTGGCATACCCCCACAAAAAATAATCTAATGGTGTCAAATCGCACGATCTAGGCGGCCAATTGACCGACCCGAAACGTGAAATTAACTGTTCACCAAACTCGCCTCGCAATTGCGCCATTGTTTCGCGTGCTGTGTGGCATGTGGCACCGTCTTGTTGAAACCACATATCATGCAAGTCAAGAACTTCCATTTCGGGCAAAAAAAAGTTTGTTATCATCGCTCGGTAGCGTTCACCATTGACAGTAACGCTGCGATTCGCATCATCTTTGAAGAAATATGGCCCAATAATGCCGCCGGCCCATAAACCGCACCAAACAGTGGCTTTTTCGGGATGCATTGGTAGCTGTTGCAATGCTTCTGGCTGATCTTCACTCCAAATGCGGCAATTTTGCTTATTTACGTACCCATTCAACCAAAAATGAGCCTCATCGCTGAACACAATTTTTCGATAAAAAAGCGGATCCTCGGCCAGCTTTCCAAGAGCCCATTCACCAAAAATTCGGCGTTGTGTTAGGTCGGCTGGCTTTAGTTCTTGCACCAGCTGTATCTTAAAAGGCTTTACGCCCAAATCCTTCCGCAAAATTTTCCACGTAGTGCTGTAACAAAGGCCTAACTGCTGGGAACGGCGCCGAATCGACATTTCGCGGTCTTCTGTCACACTAGCTGATACGGCTGCAATATTTTCTTCAATACGCACAGTACGTAAACGTGTTGGTGGTTTAATGTCCAACAAAGTAAATTTGGTGCGAAATTTGGTCACAATCTTCCGAATAGACTGCTCAGAAGGTCGAGAATGCCGATCATAAAATGGAAGCAGCGCGCGATGAACATTTCGAACCGAGCACGAATTTTGATAGTAAAATTCAATAATTTGCAAGCGTTGTTCATTTGTAAGACGATCCATGGTTAAATTGCAAACCAAACTGAAGCTGTTTGACAGTGACACAAGGTACTAAACACACGTCAGCTGTCAAAAAGTGTTGCCAAAACCAAACCAGCTAAAAAATCACCCTTTAGAACAGAAAACCGTTCTTACAACGGTCAATAAATTCTGCCGTGCCCCAACGGGGCATTTATAACGTGGTTAAAACAAAGAAAAAAGGTCTTTTTTTTCTCTGCTTCAGATTCTGTCATTTTTTTTCAGTTTTTTTATTCTCTCTATCGGTTTTCTTTTCCCCCTAGGTTTCACAATTTCCCCAAAGAAAAATTGTGTTGCGCCCATAGTTCACTAGAAATATCAGGAATTCTATCTCAAGTACAAAAAAAAAGGCATTCCTCACAAATTTTCTAAACCCAATACAACTTCAATCCATTTCGTTTATTTTCACCTAAGCCCTTAGGTATAATCACCTACTGAACCCGACCCTAGCTGAGCAGCCAGGAAAGCAGCATCCCTGTGTGCTGCCATTACATTTTCGCGATCTTGTTGACATTTCAATTCGACTTTCCTTACGGGCGGTGGCGGCCGCAAATTTTGTTTGTTTTTTTTTTTTTAATTCGTTTGTTCCGCCAACTAAAAGAAAATTAATAAAAGTAGTTTGTTCGCGAAAATAAAAGTGTAATAGGTTGGTAATTAGGTCTAATGAATTTTTGTCCGACAAATTACCGCAGCGAGGTGCGCTTGATGAAGGAGAACACCAAGCCATGTATGAACACGAGTAATGCGTTCATTTTTTTTTAAATGTTTGGTATGAAGATTTTCTTATAAATTGATGCGCTAAAGCAAGGAGAACATCCTAATGAGTAATATGTTTGACATGTTTACTGAAAATACATTTTTCGATTGGGGTCGGTTCGATGGTATAGATGTAAGAGAATGAGCGTTGCGATCTTTTTTTAAAATATTTCGAATGCCGATTTTCTTATTCTTGGTAGAAGCAACCATCTATTTAACCACTAGGAACAGCGCAACTTCAGCAATTAGAAATTGGTTAAGGAAATGGGAAATTTACTTTTAAGCTTTTGCGATTTAAGTCACGTCACACCTCACCACTTAGTCCACAGTAAATTGGAAGATATTGATCTGTTGAAACTATAAACAGGTTTAAAACCGTCTTAGGTCTAAGCTTATTTAAATGACGCGACGCGATTTATTTAAACTTTACATTTGGTTTTTATGAAAATAATTATTGCAGCCCCAGGGTTGGAAATCTGATACCACTGGATTATATTCCAGAAAAATTATTAGCTGCTATAAATCAGATGCTGAAAAGATAAAGAGAGGGAAACTTGGTAGAAATCTATAGAAATCTGGTCATTAAATCTGTTAGAACTCATCTAAGTAAATACCGCTGCGCAATATATACTTATATACTTACTTACTTAACAGCTTCCCAACTCGTGAAGAGTATCTGACTGAGATAAGGCAGCCTTCCTAGGCACGCGGCTTCCAGTCTTCCTGATCAAGTGTTCTGGCATCCACGATGGCTTGGTCATTGGAACCGAGGTTCGGTCCAATTGATCTATGGCCGATCTACTGGGCTGGAAGCCACACTGGTACGTGCCGATTAGTGTGTTGCAGGAGGGTTTTGGAAGTTCTCACTGTACGTTGGATAGAATTTTATATGCGACATTTAGCAGCATATGGATCTCATGGCCCAGCCACCGGGTATGCTTTTCTTCACTCAAACTTGATTGATAATTTTGTGCATGCGCCATCAGAGCCTTGTTTTTCTTATACCTAATTGTTTTATAGCTCATCTCATACTTGGTTGGGGGACTGATTTTTCATTGACTGGAAGTGATTTCTCTTCTTGCCCCATCACTCTATCCACATGTTGCCCGAATCTATAAGAAGAATAGATCTAGAAATATGAAAGCAAAGCACAAGAGGAAGCTCTGGGCAACAGCTAAAAATCGTATTCACCTAAGGTCCAATGCCAAGAATGTTAGGACTGCAAAGGGAGATCGGCTAATAAATTTCGATGGCAATGGCATGCTAGCACGTGGATCACCGTAGACCGAGAAGAAACTGTGGACTCTGCCGAAAAACATTGGCTATATAATATCGCAGCTATAAAGTTTGACAGAATCTTCCAAGTCACCATAGATTACTCGTTGGGGAATGCGCATTCTTGAGATTGAAAGATAAATTGAATTGATGTATTAAAATCTCTTAAACGGTTGGTATTTTCTCTGACAGTCTTAAGCCAAGCCTCTTTTTTTTTTTTTTTGTCTTTCCAATTACTGCAGTGTGTTTCAGAACCAGAAATATAAGAATTTCGTCGGACAGTCAGGCGGCGCGGCGTCAAAACAGCACGAATCTGTTTCTATAAATTAGAAAGTAACTAGACCCAAATCATTTTGTGATTGGTAATAACGAAATAGGTTGGCGTGTTCGCTTGTCACCCGCAAAGTGTAGGTTCAATCCTTAGCGGGCAATAGCATTTCACGTCACCTTATAGATAAATATCAAACAACACCCAGTTTTTCTCTAACCCCTACACTAAAAGAGGATTTCTGTCGGGCAGTAGGTCAGGGTGTTTTTTTTTTAGAGGTATAGAACTTCGAATTGAAATCAAATACAAGAAAATGGTTTTAATGTCCATCTATTTGGCTTTATTGGAAGGATAATTTTATGCCATTAATGTTTAAATATGATTTCGGGCATGTGGCCGCCGCGGCTGGTTCGAATAAAGACAAGTCTAGAGGTCCAATTTTCAACCACTTTTTCAAGCATTTGGAGCTGTATGTTGGCAATAACTCCACGAATGTTGGCTTCCAAGTCCTCTAACGTTTCTGGATTGTTGGCGTAGGCGAGCGACTTCACATATCCCCAAAGAAAATAATCCAATGGTATCAAATCACACGATCTTGGTGGCCAACTGACAGGTCCATTCCGCGAAAATATGCGCTCATCGAATGTTTCCTTCAATAAATCGATTGTGACGTGCGCTGTGTGGCATGTAGCGCCGTCTCGTTGGAACCACATCTCATCCACATTCATGCCATCCAATTCGAGAACAAAATAGTCGGTGATCATGGCTCTATAGCGGTCCCCATTAATGGTAACTGACTCTCCAGCATCATTTCGGAAGAAGTATGGCCCAATGACTCCACCAGCCCAAAAAAATCAGTTTTTGGCGATGTAATGACGTTTCAAGGGTCTCATGTGGATTCTCTTCACTCCAAATGCGGCAATTTTGCTTGTTGACGTAGCCATTCAACCCAAAATGAGCCTCATCACCGAACAAAATTTTAAATCTTAAACTTTTTTAAACTTCGCGAACTGAACCATTATTTTCGAAATAAATTTGCACGATTTGCAAGCGTTGTTCATTTGTCAACCTGTTCATGATTAAATGGCAAACCAAACTGAACATAAGTGACATTAGAGTTGCCAGATTTGACCCCAAAATGTCAGTTTTATCTCTATTCGAAGAACCAACCTCTAAAAAAAAGCACCCTTTACAATTGATCGAATCCTAGGGGTCTAATTTTGAAATAACAAATGAAGCAATAACCCTGGAAGATCGTCTTTTGAGGAGATTTAGAATTAGTTCAACTTTTGCATCTGATGATCTTTGTTAAAAAAGTTAATTTCGTTATATGGAAAGTAAAGTTCAAATAAAGTTCAAGTTCTTCAAGATCCACAATAATGTTGATCTAAGCTATTTGAAGCCTTAACGAACCCAATCTAATATCTAATATCTAAGCAAAACAGTATCAATAAACTCATGGGATTGCTATCTTACTTCGTGTATTTTATAAGGTCAAGAGATAAAAGTTTTGTGCTTGAACTCAACCTTTTGTAAACCTCGACATGCACACAGTCTATGCCGTATAGCTCATCTGAGAAGGCAATTCGCTCCTTCTCAATAGTGTATTAGTAAACCATTGGACTACACATGCAGTTTGCCAAGTGTGAGAGACGAAATGAGTTCAGTTCCCAGATCGTATCTACTCATCAAGGGCGCTGAGTTGTCCCGGATGTGTCCTGTGATAGCATAGTTTGGTACAATAAATACTTATAACATAACAAGCTATATTGCGTCTTAAAGAAGGTAGAGCCACATCTTAGGTTGAAATATTTTTGACTCCGTTCAAACAAGAGAATGTTCATATTTAAGATTAATTTGCAGCAACAAAAACATCTGTGTAGGTACATATACCAAATAGCAAATCTCTACTCGTTTCCCTTTTACTGCACTCCATTGGCTAAAGTTAATATATCAAGATTCTCTTCATTATTTCATCGACAATATGCCAGCTAATAGCACACCTTACTCCATTTTCTACTAATCACATCACCTACGGGTTGTCCGTGTCTATAGATACACTTTGTCTACAACAATTCAAGCGTAATAAACGGAAAAATTACCCCTCAAACACAATGGATGTTAACTTTTCCACCCCTCACCCCTCACCCCGCACAAGGAGAAATCTCTCTATCTAAACAGCACATCCTAACAGCCTCGCATGCTCCAATCAAGATTCTATGCTCGTCACAGCCAGTGCACGTATCTACATACATGTATGGATTTCAACCCCAACAAACTTACCTTTTTGGCAATTCCAACCCCATTAGCTACGGAGGAACACCGACATCACCAGTGGGCCTTATCTCTGCACACTTAATTACGTTTAAACGCTTTTTCCCGTGCTCATTCGTCCGTTATGAGAATTACACTCCATTATGAAGCCATTTTGGAAGAGGCAGGCATCGCCACCACCCATCACCGCACAGATAACATGCTGTGTGGAAGTTTTCCCCATGAATTACAGCTGCACAACCCTTAATAAAGTAATTAAGATGAAATTTCGTATATGAATGAAATTGCAATTGCGCTCCAACACGAAATGTGACTACTATCGGCCGAGGGGTGTAGGCAAAATAGGCAGGCAGTGGCGGCACTCGCTTCGCTTTGGGGTGTTGATGATAGCAACAATTGCTCCGGGGGTAATTAATTCATTGTTTCGTTTCTTTTCGTTGTTTCATTCTCGCAGCGGCAAGGTGTCAGAATTAATGGGGTGTTAAAGTTAATTGCCGTGCCATGGATATTTCCTACCCAGAAAATTTTAATTGCGCTTGGAGCCATTAAAGTTGTAGTTGTACACACGCTGACGGCGACGGAGGAGTTGGTGCGAAAAATAAATTTCAAATTGTTGCTTGCTCCGGGGGGGGGGGGTGGGGGGTGTAAAATATTGTTTCACAAGCGCGTTCCTATCTAGCTGGAGTGAATTTTAAATTAGGTGGAATGGATCAACCCCAAAATGGTAGTGGCATCATCATCAAGAGCAACCATTTTTGTGCCACGAACCTCCCCCACTGCCCTTCTTCCACATTCAGGATAGCCGATGTGGGGTATGCAATTTATTTGATTTACCACCCTGGTGTCGGTTTCTCTCAACCAGCGGCGGTCTTAATACGATAAAACGAATAAAAATAAATTTATTCGCAGATAAGACGACGAATGAGGCGGCATCTTGAGTGGAAATGGCGGCAGGAAGGACCTGCTTAGTGGAATGGCTAAGGATTTAAACGAATTTCTTGGCACAGCACAAGGGAATGTTCTATATGAATGTCGAGATCATCAAAAAGAGGGATGAGCAGAGTGCGCGTATTCATTTATCTTAATGGTTTCCGGCTGAGTTTTATTGAAATATAATGATCCACTTGGGGTGTGGGGCCGCCAGCACCAGTTCTTAGGGGATGAGCAGTGAAGCCAACGATGACGATGTGATAAGTGAGAGCTATTTATTTTCTTGAACTTGCTTGTAATTTTATGGGTGGTTGTCGACTTTTAGAAGCGTACTATACCCTACATAGTTATAGAGTAAATCATTTATGTAAATATTGTGGAAATTCAAACGGATTCGCCGTACGAATAGTTGTACCTTGAATTTAGGAAAAGATAACGAAAGATAATTCCATCGATGAGTGTCAGTGCTTCCAAGAAAAGAGGGTAAATTCTAGACGGACAGCGTTTGGTCAACTTGCAATATTTCGATGAAATAGATTTAGCTTTGCGTTCACAGTAATGTATCTGGGTATTGCACTGGAACACAAACTAAATTGAAACTTCTATAAGGTTCTATTCTTCAGTCCGTCAATACTTCAAAAAGGCTGCAAAAACGTATAGTACAGGTACTTTGCGTTCCTTCCCAACTGCAACTTGATAGAAACTTTTCAGTATTCTCCAACGACCAAAGAAGACTGCAAAAAAAGCACTTTACTTAATAATTATTATAAAAACGGGTGAGACATGAATTTACTTTACTTGTTTTTTTGTAAGGAATATAAAATGTTTTCATTTACAGGCGGAAGGAAGGAGTAACAAAAAATATTGCAAAATCTCAGTGGGTCAAACGATATCTATTTTCCGAACCAAAGTTAAATAAAGAGTGCTCAAAAGAATATTGTTGAGTTCCAAGTCACTAGGGATCCCAGCCAATAAGCTAGTACTCACGTCCAATTAACTAGCCACCATGTTTTTTTTTTTTTTTTTTATAATGTACGCGCACTAAAAGGACTTTGGATACCCTTATAATGAAGTGACACAGTGCGGGCATTAGGGAAATGAAGGATTAAAGAAAGGGAGAAACCGATGCACGTTGGTTTTAAATGTTTGTAAATTATAATGCAAAGGAAAAACAGAGCGTGGTAGAGCATTCCACATTCGTATTGTACGGTTGAGAAAGGAATCTTTATATTTCACAGTACGTCCGAAAACAGGCATGAGGGTAAACTGATGTCCATTCCTAGCATGGCGAGTATTGCGGTTGAATTGCTGTAGGGGTGGAATGCAACTGGCTATTTCATTTGAGCACTTGTGGTGGAAGTACCGATAAAACAATGACAAGCAGGAGACATTACGACGATGACTAAGAGAGTCAAGTGATTTCGCGATGTCTTGATCGCCAATAAGTTTTACCGCACGTTTTTGGATCCTGTCAAGTAGCTCCAAATATGTTATTGGTGCACCAGACCAGATATGAGCGTTGTACTCAAGTTTTGGGCGAATAAACGCCTTGTAGATTCTAGCCAGATCAGAAGGGGTGAAATATTTCTTGCATCGCTTTAGGAAGCCTAGACATTTCGCAGCGTTCTTGGCGACATCAAATATGTGGTCATTCCAACGAAGGTTGTCATTAACACACATACCGAGAATGGAAAGTCTTTCGGTTTCAGCGATGCAAGTGCCATTCATGGATAATAACATAGTATTGGGCTTTCGCTTAAATGAAAGAAGACAGCATTGCGTTTTGGAAGCATTAAATTCCACTCTGTTGGTTATACCCCATTTAAGTATGCTGTCAAGATAGGAATTCAATGAGCTTAACATACGTTGCCGTTCCATTTCAACGCCCGAAGATAGGGGGGTACTGAGGGTACTGTCATCGGCAAAGGAATGGATTGGATTAGAAGTAACAGACAGGAGGTCATTGATAAAAATGAGAAAGAGAGTCGGAGACAAAACGGAGCCTTGAGGGAGACCAGCATTTATTTGGTAAGTTGTAGACTTGAAACCGTCCAAAACAACTTGTATTGAACGGTCCGAAAGGTAATTTCTAATCCATTGAAGAAAGGTATCATCGATCCCAAATGTACGCATTTTCGACAAAAGAGCTTTATGCCAAACTCTGTCAAATGCCTTTGAAATATCAAGCGCAACGACCTTGCTTTCACCACCATGGTGAATAGATTGGTTCCACTTTTCGGTTAGATATGTCATCAAATCACCAGTGGATCTGTTGCTGCGAAAACCGTACTGCCGGTCATTAAAAAGTTTTCGTGATACGAGATATTTCATAAGCTGACGGTTTATTAGCGTTTCCATGACCTTGGGAAGAAGGGACGTAAGTGCAATTGGTCGGTAGGAGGAGGGAGAGGAATATTCGCCTTTTTTGGGACGGGCTGGACAAATGCTGTTTTCCATCTTCTCGGAAAGAGCCCTGAAGAATAGGACAGATAGAAAAGCTTGACTGGTACTCTATCCAGGGGCTCAATTTACCATTAGGACCCACTTAGACTCTACTTGAACTTTTCTTGACTACTGGCACCCAAAAGAGCGCCTTTTCAAAAATTATGGTAACCGGACGCCCTTTTTAAAACAAAGGGTTAGGTATTAGAGGTATAGAACTTCGAATTGAAATAAAACACAAGAAAATCGTTTTAATGTGCATCAATCTGGCTTTATTGGAAGGATAATTTGATGCCATTAATGTTTCAATATGACTTCGGGCATGTGGCCGCCGTGGCTAGTTCAATAAAGACAGGTCTAGAGGCCCAATTTTCAACCACTTTTTCAAGCATTTGGTGCTTTTTGTCGGCAATAACGCCACGAATGTTGCCTTCCAAGTCCCCTAACGTTTTTGGTTTGTTAACGTAGGCGAGCGACTTCACATATCACCAAAGAAAATAATCCAATGGTGTCAAATCACACGATCTTGGTGATGGCCAATTGACAGGTCCATTCCGCGAAATTATGCGCTCATCGAATGTTTCCTTCAATAAATCGATTGTGACGTTCGCTGTGTGGCATGTAGCGTCGTCTTGTTGGAACAACACACCAAACAGTCAGTTTTTGTGGATGTAATGGCGTTCCAAGGGTCTCATGTGGATTCTCTTCACTTCAAATGCGGCAATTTTGCTTGTTGACGTAGCTATTCAACCCAAAATGAGCCTCATCACAAAATTTTGCGGTAAGCTTCACTATTTTCTTCTGATCGATTTAGAAGAAATCAGAAGTTTCATTCGAGTTTAGAGTTTATATTAAGTTGTAAAATATATAATCAACTTATCAATAGTTGAAGTGGCATTTGGATAAATGTCCGAAACACACTAAGTAAGGTATATTTTTATGTTAATTATTAATTTTATTTTATGTAATTTGATAGCAAAAATAATGCAAGTAGTCTTATTTCTTATATTGAAAATGTCCACGGCCACCAATAAATAAATATTAGTTCAGAAAATGAACATCACTTATGAACATCATAATGAACAAATGTTCAGCAAGGACCAGTACGAAGTTTACCGCAAAAACCGCTGTCCTGTTCTTACCAACTGTGAAAGGGGTGGAGGTGTTTTGGTTTCAGTGAGGAAATCTTTGCACAGTGTCGAAGTAGTTATACCCCCTATAACTCTTGATGTGGACCAAGTAGCAGTAAAAATCAAATGTATTCTAGGTAATGAAATTATTGTTATTGTAAGTTATATACCACCTAGGAGTTCCTATCGTTTGTATAAAGCGCATATCCACAATTGTACTTTAATCTTAAATAATTTGGAGGATCATCAGCATGTCATCCTGCTTGGTGATTTTAATTTGCCTAATTTAATTTGGTCTTTTGATTATGAAGAGTCCAGACTTTTCCCTTTTAATGTAAATTTAGACTATGAGCGTGAAGTTGTTGATACGCTTGCCCAGCTAGATCTAAGGCAGATCAATCATTTTGCTAATGAGTTTAATCATGTTCTTGATTTGGTTTTTGTAGATTCTGAGCTTAGTATTAGTATCGGCAACTCTATGATTCCACTTTTTCCTAATTCTATCTTTCATGTAGCTTTATCTATGGAATTTGAGTTTTATGAGTATTGTAGACCGAGTCCCTGTGTTACTAATCTTAATTTTAGGTATAATTTTGCTAAAACTAACTTCATGAATTTATCTAATTATTTAGAAGGTATTGATTGGATTGCCCTTTTTAATAACGGCAATCTGAATTGTATAATGTATTTATTAAAACAGTCAAAGTGGCAATCGATATGTTTACGCCTAAAGATAAGATTGCATCGTCAGCTAAACCTATTTGGTTTAACAATAGGATCGTTAATCTAAATAATGGGAAGAATAAGATGTATAAGCTGTTCCGAAAAAGGAACGATCCTGAACTTTTGTTAGCTTATAGAAGGCTGCAAAAAGAATTTGACGTTTTAAACAAATTTCTTTATAAACAGTATGTTCTTTCTGTGGAATCAAATTTAAAAACCAACAGTAAACGTTTTTGGAGCTTTATCAATAGCAAAAAACAATCTAACGGTATTCCTAGTTGCATGCGTCATAATAATGTATCGTCTTCCGACCTTTTAACCATTTGTAATATGTTTGCTAACCACTTTCAATCTGTTTATTCAAGCGGTTCTTCCCCACCCTTAAATGCAATTGAAAACTTTGTGCCAAACAATTTTTTAAACGTCGGTATCCTAGAGTGCTCCATCCAGGAAGTTCAAATTGCTCTTTCTTTATTGAATTTAGATAAAAATCCTGACTTTGAGGGCATCCCACCAATTTTACTTCAAAAGTGTTCACATGCCTTTTCTGTGCCTCTATGTTTAGTGTTTAATTTGTCTCTGCAGACTGGTCAGTTTTTGAAGGTTTGGAAGAATTCATTTTTAACACCTATTTTTAAATCCGGATCAAGGCATGAAATTTGTAACTATCGTCCAATTTGCAAAATTTCGACCATACCAAAGTTGTTTGAAAAAATTATTTATGAGAAACTTACTCCTCTCTTAAAAAGATACATCTCTCCGTTTCAACATGGATTTGTGGCTGGTAGATCTACCACCACAAATCTCTCAATATTTTGTAACACGGTTTTGAAAGGCCTTGAGAAAGGCTTACAGTGTGACGTAATTTATACGGATTTTGCTAAGGCTTTTGACAGTGTAAACCACGTCTTACTAATTTCCAAACTTAAAAGGTTTGGATTTCATTCCAATGTTCTTGAGTGGATTCGCTCATATCTGACCGATCGTATTCAATATGTTCGCATTAATGACGTACTTTCATCACCAGTGTATGTTACGTCTGGAGTCCCACAGGGGAGCCACCTAGGTCCTTTGCTTTTTCTTCTGTTTATTAATGAAATTCCTGATTTATTTATGAACTCCCATTGCTTAATGTTTGCCGATGATTTGAAAGTGTTCCGAACTATTCAGTCTGACTATGATTGCATCCTTTTACAGGAAGATCTTGAAAGAGTGGTGTCAAAATAATGATCTTCGGCTAAATGTTTCAAAGTGTCAAAGCCTTTCCTTTTGTCGCAACCTCTCCCCTGTTTCATTTACGTACGCGATTAATAACTCACCTTTATCCATTATTCCCTCAAAAAAAGACCTGGGAGTCATATTTGACAAAAAACTTGATTTCTGTAAGCATATTGACTTCTTGGTTGCTAAAGGTAATTCAATGTTGGGTTTTATATTACGGAATTCTAAGGACTTTCGGGATCCTCATACACTTAAATGCCTGTTCCTTGCATTTGTCAGGACTAATCTTGAATATTGTAGTATTGTATGGAATCCTTGTTATGAGGTACATTCTATTAGAATTGAAAAATTTTGTAATTAGGTAATCTAACGAGAACAGTGAATGTTCTCATTTGATGGAAAATAAATAAAAATAAAATAAAATAAAATAAAATGGTTGAAACATTTAATTTTATTTATTTTGCTTTTTATCATTCACTCATAAATTACTTTTGTCTACAAACTTGACATATTTGGCTGTTTTTTCTTGCCATTCAGGAATAATACGTTTTTACAGAGTTCAATGATCTTAGTTATTCGCCGATTTGTTATGGCTATTTTGACTGAATTGGTGTTTCAGAATTTGCATTCATCAGTTGTTAAATTTGTAGGACATCCTCATAAGAATTCTACTACATTCTTACCGAATTTGTGTAGATGTTAGTCGACGGCTTGTTGGAAATCAAATAGAGTCGCATATGGTTTTTGATTATTCCGTCGTAAGAGAAAGTGAAAGAAAATGAAAAAATATTTTCTATTGACTAATCAAAAACTTCTCGATGGTCACGATAGCAGAGCACATAAGCTCTGACCATACTTTTGAACAGAGTTTTGGAAAACAACTTCCGCTAGACAATCAACAACAGAAACAGCAAACGAAAAACAACACCTTAAAATAAACCGCAGATGCCACATCAGAAAAGGGCACTTCGGTCTAATTCCTATTCTATTCAACACTTCTGCTTTACCTTCATTGACAACCCATCCACTTCGGCTGCATTCCTCAAGGAGTCTCAAAAAGAGTCACTATCAAAATCAGTACTACAAACTAGAGTCGAGTAGAACAGACTGATTCTATCAAATTGGTCATAATTCCCCAAATTCCTCATAACTCCATTTTTATCTCCAGACTTGCATCTGCTACAACGTCTCAAGATGTTATGAAATACATTGAATCCAAAATGGATGTTAAAAAAGGCTTGAGATTCTACAAATATAGTTTTCTTGCTCTACGAGAAATTTCACCTCTTAAATTAAATGTTCCTAAGAACTACCTTCACGTCCTGCTCACTCCGGATCCTCTGGCCTAAAGGGATATTGGTCCATGAGTATAAGCCACGGCCAAAAAGGACCCTTGAAACACTATTTGAAAAGTCCTCCACTAACCTGCTGTCGTCAAAAAACGATTGAGTCCTGAAGTTTCTGTAAAATCAAGTTAAAAATTTGTCAGCTGTAAAAATGACTTAATACCGGGTGATTTTTTAAGAGGTTTAGAACTTTTTTAAAAAAAAAAACACAAAAAATTCGAAAAAATGAATGAAATATTTATTTGAATCGATAGTTTGAACCTTGCAATTTAATGTTTAAAGATAATTTCATGCAAATGTTGACCGCGGCTGCGTCTCAGGTAGCCCATCCGCTGAGTCCAATTTTGGCATACTCTTTCACACATATCGGCCGGTATCTCACGAATGAATGCATGGATGTTGGCTTCCAGTGCGTCAATCGAAGCGGGCTTGTCCCTATACACATTAGCCTTGGAATACCCCCACAAAAAATAATCGAATGGTGTCAAATCGCACGATCTAGGCGGCCAATTGACCGGCCCGAAACGTGAAATTAACTGTTCACCAAACTCGCCTCGCAATTGCGCCATTGTTTCGCGTGCTGTGTGGCATGTGGCACCGTCTTGTTGAAACCACATATCATGCAAGTCAAGAACTTCCATTTCAAAAAAAGCAAAAAAAAGTTTGTTATCATCGCTCGGTAGCGTTCACCATTGACAGTAACGCTGCGATTCGCATCATCTTTGAAGAAATATGGCCCAATAATGCCGCCGGCCCATAAACCGCACCAAACAGTGGCTTTTTCGGGATGCATTGGTAGCTGTTGCAATGCTTCTGGCTGATCTTCACTCCAAATGCGGCAATTTTGCTTATTTACGTACCCATTCAACCAAAAATGAGCCTCATCGCTGAACACAATTTTTCGATAAAAAAGCGGATCCTCGGCCAGCTTTCCAAGAGCCCATTCACCAAAAATTCGGCGTTGTGGTAGGTCGGCTGGCTTTAGTTCTTGCACCAGCTGTATCTTAAAAGGCTTTACGCCCAAATCCTTCCGCAAAATTTTCCACGTAGTGCTGTAACAAAGGCCTAACTGCTGGGAACGGCGCCGAATCGACATTTCGCGGTCTTTTGTCACACTAGCTGATACGGCCGCAATATTTTCTTCAATACGCACAGTACGTAAACGTGTTGGTGGTTTAATGTCCAACAAAGTAAAATTGGTGCGAAATTTGGTCACAATCTTCCGAATAGACTGCTCAGAAGGTCGAGAATGCCGATCATAAAATGGAAGCAGCGCGCGATGAACATTTCGAACCGAGCACGAATTTTGATAGTAAAATTCAATAATTTGCAAGCGTTGTTCATTTGTAAGACGATCCATGGTTAAATTGCAAACCAAACTGAAGCTGTTTGACAGTGACACAAGGTACTAAACACACGTCAGCTGTCAAAACCAGTGTTGCCAAAACCAAACCAGCTAAAAAATCACCCTTTACAAACGAATGGTACATAGATTCTGGTGCATCAGCGCGTATGACTTCGAATTTCAAGGACTTAATAAATATAAGGACCTACGAAACAAGTTGTAATTGCTGACAGTTCGTTACCGTTGAAGTTACAGCTATTAGTGATTTGCTAATGACGCTGGTCATCGGAAAAAAGGAACGTGTCGTCATGGTAAAAGACGTGTTATGTCTTCCCACGCTTTGTACGAACTTACTATCTGTGAGTCGAATTATTTCTAATGGTAATACTTAACGTAAGAGGATGCTCTATTTTCGATAAAAAAGGTAAAATAGTTGCCATTGCACTACGCATAGGCAATATATACCGACTTAATGTAAAAGATATTGAGCTTAGTCACATCAGCAAGAGATGATTTTGATTTGTGGCACCGTCGAATGGGGCTTATGAGTGAGAAAAATATGAAAATGATGAGAGATAAACTGTCTGCAGGATTAGAATTTTCTGGTAGAATGGAACATCTGTGCATTGTTTGTATTAAAGGGAAACAAAGAAGACTTCCGTTCAAAAATTCTGCATCTCGAATAACAGTGGCTCTGAAAATTATTCATTCAGACTTGTGTGGACCAACAAAATCACTCGGTGGTGTTAGATATTTTCTAACATTTGTGGATGACATGTCGAGGTATGTTTTTGTATATTTTTTAATGTTTAAGAATGAAGCCGTCGAAAAGTTTAAGAACTTCATGAATCTTGTGGATAATCAGATGGATAAACGAATAAAAACAGTACGAACAGATAATGGGACTGGAATATTGTAATAAGGAATTTTTTGATTGTCTAGTTAGCAAAGGTATCAGACATCAAACAACGAACGAACGCCGAAAGGATGAATAGAACAATAGTCGAGCGTACAAGATGCTTATTGTTTGATGCATCTTTACCTATGGACAGAAGCAGTTTCTACCTCTGTATATCTAATCAATCGTTCCCCATCTCGCAGTATAGTGGACAAGACACCATATGAACTTTGGATGGGTATTAAACCAAGCGTTATACATTTAAAGGTTTTTGTTTCAAAAGCTATGGTTTACATTCCGAAGGAGAAAATAAAGAAATTATATTCGAAAAGTGAGGAACTAATTTTTATGGGATATTGCCAAGATACAAAAGGCTATCGTTTAGTTCGATTAAGAACCAACACAATTGTAAGGTCCTGAGATGCAATATTTTTGGAAGATCGTCAGAAAGTCAACAATATAAGCAAGGACAATACTTATGATTTCATATTTTTGCCAAATCAACTTAAATCAAGTTCAGAGGGAGAAAGTCAGCAAACTGAGTTAATCAGAGAAGAATTTTCAAGTCAACCTGAGGACATAATAGCAGAAGAGCCTTCATTATCAGAAAGCGATTATTATTCTGAAAGTTCTGATTCTTTTGTAGAAATTCCCGAGGCTGTAGTGACTAAAGAAGAACCAGCAAACGGATCAACCAAAACAATAGATGATCCTACCTGCTTAAAGGATAGCAGATATATGACCAGACAGGGCTTCCTATCCAGAACTAAGGCGTTCCATAAGTGGTAATATATTTTAACATCAAGGAGATGCTGTAACTTGGGGAACCGAACGTCAACCAACTATAGAACTCTCAACAACTGAAGCTGAATATATGTCGTTGAGTAATGCAGCTCACGAAGCAATGTGGTTTAAGCAACTGCAGCAACAGCTTGAAGTCAACAAGTCATCAACTATTACCGTTTATTGTGATAACAAGAGTGCCCTTTGTTTGTCATCAGCAAACACTTTCCATGCAAGGACAAAACACATAGATGTCCGTCATCACTTTATTAGAGAACTTATAGCAAAAGGTTCATTAAAACTACTACATGTTTCAACTAAGAGGATGATTGCCGATGTGTTAACAAAAGCAGTTAACAAAGACATCCTCAACAACTGTTCCAAGTCTATGGGCTTACACAATTTCGTATTGGCAATGGCGATCTTTAAGGAAATGTTTTGTACTCCTCCTTTGGATACTGGCGAATATGATCATGCGATAGATACAGATCTTGAATGAAACTAATACCGCAACGAAACTTGAATTTTCGCGAAAACTCCTGAAATCACCATCAAAATTCAGAATAATTGTAATTTTTTTTTCAGATTTTTTACCCTCGTTTGTTGTGTGAGGTTTCGATGAAACCTCCTCAAAATTTGATTGCAATGAGGATATTGTCCAAGCAAACGCACCTTCTAACACATTCTACAACTTCTACAAAGCAGTTGACAGATTTTCAAGTCACCTCACCGTTCCCTTGAACCGTGATCATGTGAATTATTCGGACATAAATACGCATTGTTAGCTTACAGTGGATTGGCTTTATTCGCTTTTTCGATGGCTCGCTACACATCAAACATAACTCAGGTAGGGTTCGGTATGAATGCCTTTCTGGAAACCACAGATTTTAGTGCGGTGTGAAGAGGATATTAAATGTAAACTAATCGAAAGCGGTTTTCCTATACAGTTTTGTTTGTTTTCGATGTAACCTCCTCGAAAACTAGTTGCAGTCGTAAGGAGAAAAGGTTAGGTTAGGTTGAAGTGGCAGTCGGATAGAAGTCCGACTCACTTAGGCCTATATAAGGTCCATTGTGATACCACGTGGATCTGAAGTTCCTGCCTACACGTTGAACCATTTTAAGGTGCTAATAAAGCGTGAGAGACATTTTGTGTCGGTTGAGTTTAGATCATTAAGATCATTATAGAACAAGGCCCCCATATGGAGGTTTCGCTTTCGAGAGAGAGCAGGGCATGCGCAGAGAAGGTGTAGAGTAGTCTCCTCCTCCTCCTCATCCAAACAGCTCCTACAGAAGTCGTTGGAATAGGCGCCAAGCCTTGTTGCATACCTGCCTAACAAACAGTGTCCAGTTATGACACCAATTGTAGCACAAATGTGCGATCGATTAAGCTCGTTGAGCCAAGTAGTACCATTTGTCCATATGTGGTTAGTTTTTTCTATTGCATCCAGTTTCAAGTTTGGCGAGCTCGTCAGCCTTGTAGTTACCCGGAATGTCCCTATGCCCCGGCACCCACCAAAGGTGAATGTTGAACTGCTCAGCCATCTCCTTTAGAGATGATCGGCAATCTAGGGCTACTAAAGAGTTAATAGAGCCAGAGTCCAGACACTTGATGGCGGCCTGACTGTCCGAAAAGATTCGAATATCCTTTACGGATACCACGTCATAATTTCCGCCTGGAAAACACTACAATGATTAGGAAGACGGAAGGAGAGACTGAGATTTAGTCTGTTTGAGAAGACACCTCCACCCACTCCATCATTTGTTTTTGAACCGTCCGTGTAATAATGGATTGATTCTTCCTCCGGCAAGGCATCCTCCCAAAAGGATCTAGGGGGGATGGATAGCTGGTAGTTTTTGTCGAACAGCAGTTGGGGTGTGGTGTAGTCTATATTCCTAGAAGGGAGGAAGTTGCCATTGAGAAGTTGCTTTGAGGCGAGTGGTAGCAGCCGTCTGCTAAAAATGTCAAGGGGTATTAAATGGAACAGAATGTCCAGTGCAGCTGAGGGAGTAGTGCGAAGCGCTCCACCCATGCTTAAACATGCTGATCTCTGGACCCTGCCTAGTTTATCGCGATTTATCACTTTCTCTAATGCAGTCCACCAGACAATTGTTAGTATCGGTCTTACAACCGAGATATATAGCCAGTGAGTAATTCGAGGTTGTAGTCCCCACTTGTTACCAATAGCTTTTTTGCGAGAAAAGAGTGCCACCGTAGCTTTCCGGACTCTTTCTTGTAAAGGGTGATTTTTTAGCTGGTTTGGTTTTGGCAACACTGGTTTTGACAGCTGACGTGTGTTTAGTACCTTGTGTCACTGTCAAACAGCTTCAGTTTGGTTTGCAATTTAACCATGGATCGTCTTACAAATGAACAACGCTTGCAAATTATTGAATTTTACTATCAAAATTCGTGCTCGGTTCGAAATGTTCATCGCGCGCTGCTTCCATTTTATGATCGGCATTCTCGACCTTCTGAGCAGTCTATTCGGAAGATTGTGACCAAATTTCGCACCAAATTTACTTTGTTGGACATTAAACCACCAACACGTTTACGTACTGTGCGTATTGAAGAAAATATTGCGGCCGTATCAGCTAGTGTGACAGAAGACCGCGAAATGTCGATTCGGCGCCGTTCCCAGCAGTTAGGCCTTTGTTACAGCACTACGTGGAAAATTTTGCGGAAGGATTTGGGCGTAAAGCCTTTTAAGATACAGCTGGTGCAAGAACTAAAGCCAGCCGACCTACCACAACGCCGAATTTTTGGTGAATGGGCTCTTGGAAAGCTGGCCGAGGATCCGCTTTTTTATCGAAAAATTGTGTTCAGCGATGAGGCTAATTTTTGGTTGAATGGGTACGTAAATAAGCAAAATTGCCGCATTTGGAGTGAAGATCAGCCAGAAGCATTGCAACAGCTACCAATGCATCCCGAAAAAGCCACTGTTTGGTGCGGTTTATGGGCCGGCGGCATTATTGGGCCATATTTCTTCAAAGATGATGCGAATCGCAGCGTTACTGTCAATGGTGAACGCTACCGAGCGATGATAACAAACTTTTTTTTGCTTTTTTTGAAATGGAAGTTCTTGACTTGCATGATATGTGGTTTCAACAAGACGGTGCCACATGCCACACAGCACGCGAAACAATGGCGCAATTGCGAGGCGAGTTCGGTGAACAGTTAATTTCACGTTTCGGGCCGGTCAATTGGCCGCCTAGATCGTGCGATTTGACACCATTAGATTATTTTTTGTGGGGGTATGCCAAGGCTAATGTGTATAGGGACAAGCCCGCTTCGATTGACGCACTGGAAGCCAACATCCATGCATTCATTCGTGAGATACCGGCCGATATGTGTGAAAGAGTATGCCAAAATTGGACTCAGCGGATGGGCTACCTGAGACGCAGCCGCGGTCAACATTTGCATGATATTATCTTTAAACATTAAATTGCAAGGTTCAAACTATCGATTCAAATAAATATTTCATTCATTTTTTCGAATTTTTTGTGTTTTTGTTTTAAAAAAAGTTCTAAACCTCTTAAAAAATCACCCTTTACTTAAGCTTTTGGCTACGAAAGACGTATACAGAGTAGAATTTGAATGTCCTTTGTTTACATTTGAGTTTCCTTTATTTTTAGGACAATCCCGTGAGTAATGACCAAATTTGTGGCATGTATGCCAACGAACTGATTTGCCATTATGTGATATTTTCGGGACAGTGTTTCGTCTCCCAGATTGTTCTACTATAGTCGGACGACCCATACAGATCATAAGCCATTCTAGGGACACAATCAAAGCATCAAAATTTTACACCGCGTGGGAATATTGTAACCTACAGATAGTCACTTTTAATGGACATCTCATCGGTAATACTTATTTGCTTTTCTCACAAGTATTCCACTAATTCTATAATTTCCAAGCAAATAACGAATAAAAAACAATCAAACAACAAGTAAATCCACCCCGAAGCACTATCCGCGCAAATATTGCATACAGAAAGTAAAAAAAAAAAAACAAATACTCTGCTCTCTTCATGTGAAAGTCAACAGGATACAAGACTAATCGGCTTAAAACGTTCAGTAATCGTGCAAGTCTACCGATGCCATGATGGTGGGTATCAACCCCCGATTGATTGTCCTCAGGATCTATAATATGCTCACCTAATAACGTGCACACGCATTTCAGATTTTTTGTGTAAATATTTGAATGCCCTCAGATATTTGGCAAATGATCTTAGCATGTTAAGCGACGCGACGGCGACGGCGACGGCGACTGCAATTCCATCCCTCGGGGATGAAAATTGAAATAATACATTTAGATGGTAATTTTTCTTAATTACCCAATTCTGTTCTGACATTCAGTTGAAGTCGAGCATGTTTGCTGTTTTTCTGTTTGTGAATTATTTATTTGGAATTGCGATTGTATACTCACAGTCATTGAATTGTGCACGGCACACCGCATTTGCATTGAAGAGCTGTTTAGAGTGCATCGCGTCTTTTGTATTCGCTTTGTTAACTTAAGTGCTGGCATGCGTTAGTTATTTAATTTTGACGGGCCTTAAGTACAGAGTTAGCGATATGACTATACATTTTTATTTTTTAGAAAAGAATTACCCGCGGCACATCATTTTCCACTCAAAATTTAATTAAATATCATTTTTAAACTTTATTAAATTTACACAACTAAAGGTACTTTGGGCATTAAGGCAATTTTGCGATAAGAAGACGGGAAGGACGGCAGGCTGGTTTTGAAGGTCTGTTAACTTTAGTTTAAAGCAAAAATTCGAAATCAGTTCGAGTTTAACAAACTTTTTTCATGAAACCATACAAATCCTGTAGTGTCCCTGCAAACCAAAATTCAGTACCCTGCAAACCAAAATTCAGTAGTTTCCTCGAAAGCACTACCACAAAGAAATTTGTTTTGTGAATGTGTTTGCGTTCTCTTTCAGTATTAGTATGTTCAGCCAATCTACTTCCGTGGAAGTACGGATATAACCGGTGAAATATGTACTCCGAGGAAGTAGTTTTTTGACCCTAATAAAACTCAGTAAGATCACTTTTAATTGCCCACATTTTTTCTTTTGTTTTTTCCTTATCACCCTCAAAACAAAATCCATGTGCAAACAAAAAGCAAAAACTTATCGATGTCTAGACAAGTAGAATCGACCGTGACAATATTTAAAATATCAAAGCGATTTTGAAAAGGATTCGAGTCAGTTGAAATTTTGTATTCGGTTAGTGAAGTTTGAACTATAATCGGTAAGTGAAATTTAAAAAAAATGAATAATAAGACATTTTTTCCAAATCAAATGAGTAAAGAATCGCGAATTTTTAGAAATAATGTATCGCGTTATAAACAATTAGACAAGTTTTTCTGTGGTGCAGAAAGTGTAGATAATGAAGAGGCGAGTTGTAGCGGTGGCAGTATAGAGCAGGGCGTGCCACTTTTGGAGACAGAAGCAAATGCTTTAATTGACGTTGAAATGTCATCAAGTTCAGGGAAGAAATCGCTAAATGCTTTGTATCTGTACAAAAAGATACTGTTTGGTATGTAGTTAAATTTTTGAAACCAAAAAGAACTATTTTCTAATTCCTAAATTTCATTTCAGATGCTTGTGGTAGACTTCTCGGGCAAGAGAGATTTGAAAGGGAAATACGCAAATGCATTCTAAATGCCCACAATCGCTTCTATAAAAGAAGAAAGCAATAAAATATTATATTAATTTTATTATTATTATTTATATTGTAATGCTTATTTTTTTTTTACTATGTTAGTTTGCAAAATTTAATTAATTATATGAATTTAATGAAAATTTCTTTGTTTTATTACGTATTGCTTTTATGAAGGTGCCTATTTTTTTCAGTGGAAACAAATTACTTGTTCTTACGTGGAGTAGCTCTACAGCACTACTGCTAAACTACTTCCACAGCAGTACTCCTGGAGTAGTTCTACAGCACTACTGCTAAAGTACTTCCACAGCAGTACTTTAGAAGTACTTCTTAGTAGTACAAATATTGGTACTTCTAGGCAGTAGTTTTTTCCAATATGTGTGCTTCACGCATTCTTATGTACAGCAGGTATATAGCTGAATTTTATCCCAGCTGCCTATACCTTTTCAGGGGAAAGAAAGTACTTCTATTACGTACATATTTCACCGGTTATTTCCGTACTTTTGCGTTTGCTGGGGTGGTATCCCATTTAGTTTCAAATAATCTGGTTCCGAAAAATGATTTAAATAAATGATCTAAAATCAGAAGGCTGATAGTTTTGTTGTGTCTTTTAAAATTGTTGTTGTGACGTTTGGCCTGTAAATACCCTCGTTAAGGAATGTAAACCTAGTTCCGCCTAAAAATCTAGTCTCAATCGTTCATCTGCATTAAAAAACTAGGCAGTCTGTTCCCCTATTACGAGAATGTATTTGACATATCTTGTTGTGACAGTACAATTATACTTCTTACTTACTTACTTAAAGGTCTCCCGACCCGTGAAGAGTCCCTGCCTGAGATACGGCTGCCTTCCACCCTCTGCGATCCCAAGCACGCTGCTTCCAGTTGTCCAGACTGGCATCCTCGATGGCTTGGTCTTTAAAACGGAGGTTCGGTCTTCCTTGTCGTCTCGAACCTGGGGGCTGGGATTCGAAGATCCTCTTGGCTGGAGCGTTGTGGCCGAGCCAATGTAGTTGACGAGTTTTAGCTTTTCGGACTACATCCACATCTTGGTACAGCTCATAGAGTTCGCGGTTGTATCTCCTCCTCCATTCGCCCTCCTCGCACACAGGACCAAATATCCGTCGAACGATTTTCCTTTCAAAGGACTCTCCTTTCCTGCTTATCGTCCAGCACTCGGCGCCGTATAGCAGAACTGGCATAAGCGTTCTATAGAGTATGCACTTTGTCCTTCGAGTTAGGAGTTTTGAACGTATTTGTTTTGCCAAACCAAAGTAGCAGCGGTTTCCTAGGGTAATTCTTTGTGGAGTTGATGTTTACCCCGAGGTAGATGAACTCCTTAACTACCTCGAAGTTTCTGCTATCAACAGTGACATTTTGTTCTAGTCGATGGACAGATGGTTGTTTGTTTGTTGGTAGCATATATTTAGTCTTGTCCTCATTCACTTCAAGGCCAATTAGTTTCGCCTGTTCTTCAATAGCCGTGAAAGCCTTTGGGATTGACCGATGATATCTATATCGTCCGCATACCCCAGCATTTGGACTGATCTGTTGAAGATAGTGCCTTCCGTGTTGACACCTGCCCTGCGCACTATCTGCTCAAGAACAAGATTGAAGAAATCACACGACAGCGCATCTCCTTGCCGAAATGCGGTGCATGTTTGAAAGAGTTCAGATGAGCTGCTGCCAAACTACACATTGCATCGCGTGTTATCTAGTTATGCAGGTAGACCATCAGAGCCGGCGGCCTTGTTGTTCTTTAGCTTTTTTATAGGTAAGCCAACCTCTTCTATACTGGGCGGAGGGACTGGAACTTCATTCACTGGACGTGAGTTCTCTTCTTGCCCCATCACTCTCTCTACATTTTGTCCGTTTAGCAGCTGCTGGAATACATCTACTATTCCCTGCGCATCGGTGACTAGGTTTCCATCGCTGTTACGAAGAGCCTGCGTTCCGATCTTAAAGCCAGCAGCCAGTTGCTTGGCTGTCTAATAGAACTTCCGGATGTTGTTTCGGTCGCGGGACTCTTCGATCTCCTTGAGCTGGGAGACTGCGTACTCTCTTTTCTTTCTACGTAGGATCTTCTTCTCCTCCCGTCTCCTGGCTCGGTACTCATCCCTTTCTGCCCTTGTTTTCCTCTGCAGCGTTCTAATATGTGCAATTTCGTCGAATTTCTTCTTTTGGGCAGTTCGCAGCTTCTTCACGTTGGACAGTCGAGCTCTGAATCTAGCTGCAACGAGAAAATGGTCAGAGTCGACGTTTGCCCCTCGGTAAGTGTGCGCGTTGCGGATCACAGCCAGGCGAGACTCAGCTGTCTCATGAGATCATCAGATTTAAACTCAGGACGTATATCATTCATACCTTATGGGTAGAGATTATCGTGTCAAATTTGGGGGTGCATTTTCAGAATCTTTTCCTGCTGCGTCTAGAGTTCCTCAGGATAGTCACTTAGGTCCTATTTAGTTCGTAATTAATATATTTTCTGATATTGAATGCTCATGTCTATTTGAAATATGACGTCACAGGTACTTATTCAAATATTTTTTTAAGAGAAGTCTTCGTTCACACAACGAACCCGAGCGAATAAAGTCGATGTAGGTCTTTCTTATTTTTTAAGCTACAAGCTCATCTTGCTACAATTACTTTTTGACCAAAAATATTTTTTGCTATGAGCACGCAGTTCCTGTTTCATATTCAGCACTTGGCATCATGAATTGGAAGCATCAGCATAAAATTGGTTCAGTTTATATGGTTTTAGCGAAATAGGTCTTAGCTATCTATCTAGGTCTATCTTAGAGTGAATTAACGGGGTGCACAGAGAGCCGAATTTCCCCCTATTCCAACATAGCTCAAAAGCGTGGCTTGCCTTGTCAAAAAACTTTTAAGATTTTATTCTTAAAAGTTTTAAAACTATATTACTCATTCGAGCTGTTTAAAAGTTGGTGGTCTTATTGTAATATTACTTTTGCGTTAATTTACAAATTACAACAATTCTGGATTCATATATATCAGATCAATTCTTAAGAATTTAACATACTCAACATTGAGAGAAATTAAAGCTGGTGTACCACAAGGCAGTGTGCTAGGTCCAGTGCTATACCTCTTATTAACTAGCGACCTGCCTGAAAGTGGAGAGATCACTATAGCAACTGTTGCAGATGACACTGCTGTTCTTGCTGTATTAGCAACTGTTGGAATAGCAAAAAAAAAACAAAGCTGCAAAAGGCGAAAGGCAAAAGGTATCTCAGAAGGAACTAAAAGGTGGCAGGTAGAGATCTAAATATTGAAATGGTTGCAGAGGAAGTTAAAAAAGTAGCTTTAAGACACAGAAGTAGGATTCTCAACCATGTTAACATAGAAATAATAGAACTGTTCAATGTAATTAGGAGATCAAGGCGGAAACCTCTTGATCTATATGAGTAAGCTAAGGCCAAGAAATTATTTTCAAACAATAAAGTTTAGAGATCCGTCAAAAGACGGCTTAGCTTAGTAGGTACATATGCATCTTTACAATGCACATGATCGGAAAGTACTGCTTTACATGGCCATGCACAGCAACAGAAACTACCCCTTTTCCGCATGTCTGCTCAAGCTGAAGCCTAACGACGTCTATGTTATTCCCGAAATGAGGTCATGGAAACTCTTCAGATAATTACCAATGACTGAAATGATGCTTTCTACGCTTTTGGAAGCCCTAGGTCTTCTGAATTCATTAGACTCGATGGAGACTTGATTTTTGCCACTTCTCTGTGGAATGACACCTTGGAAGGGTTCAACGAAGCAAACAAGTCTCGTCAATCTGTCAACATCCACCTGAAGTTCTATCGCCGTTTGTTAACGTATCCAAAGGTCCTAAGATATCCCTTATTAGTCGAAATCTGTTGAAAAATTATGTGGAAATAACTATGCATTCGACATGCAGAGGAAACGTAATCGTTAAGTTAAGTAGGTACGACATTCAGAGTTACCATTTAACGGGTGATCCAAGTAGAGATACTTTTTTCAATAGCCTTTTTTGACAGATCACGTGTGAGTCGTGTCATGCTGTCATGTTATTTTTGTTTAGTATTGTTTGGCATTTCATAATGGAAAGACTTACGCGTGAACAACGTTTACAAATTGTTCAACTTTATTATGAAAATTCACGTTACGTTCTGTGAGGAATGTGTTTCGTGCACTTCGCTCAACTTATGGTCAACATAATCGGCCTACTGAGCGTACTATTCGCAACACCATCACCCATTTTGAGACCCAGCATTCAATATTGGATAATATTCGACCGAATAGACCACGTCCAGCACGCTGTGAAGAAAATATAGCGGCCGTAGCTGAGAGTGTACACGAAGACCGTAGAGAGTCGATTCGGCAACTCGGACTGACGTATGGAACGACTTGGCGCATTTTACGTCAAGATCTTAAATTGAAAGCGTACAAAATACAGCTTGTGCAACAACTGAAGCCGCTCGACCTTCCCAAGCGACATCGCTTCGCTCTATGGGCTCTTGAAAAGTTCCAAGAAGATCCGACGTTTTCGAGGCAAATTTTGTTTAGCGATGAGGCCCATTTCTGGCTCAATGGGTATGTAAACAAACAAAATTGCCGCATTTGGGACGAAGAGCAACCTGAAGAGATTGAAGAACTGCCACTTCATCCAGAAAAAACAACGGTTTGGTGTGGTTTGTGGGCCGGTGGAATCATCGGTCCATATTTCTTTAAAAATTATGCCGGTGCGAACGCAACCGTCAATGGCGACCGTTATCGTTCCATGATAACCGACTATTTGATGCTCGTGATCTCGGCGACATTTGGTTTCAGCAAGACGGCGCCACTTCCCACACATCGCATCAATCAATGGACTTATTGAGAGAACATTTCGGTGAGCACATACTTTCACGTTTTGGGCCGGTCGATTGGCCATCAAGACTTTTTCCAGGTCAAAAGCTTATGCCGACAAACCCGCTTCGATTCAGGCCTTGGAGGAAAACATCAGTTACCAGTCGAAATGCGAGCTCATTTGTGATCTAATAATGAAGTTATAGAGCTATCGTTACTAAAGCTGAACAAATATTTACCAGAAAAATACTTTTTGGCTATTGATCAGAAACTACGCTCTGGATGCTACTGTGTGCACCAGCGTCAAACTTATCAACAGAATGGTCGTTTTCAACGCTAAAGAATCTACCATCGAAGAGAACAAGCTAAGTTCACTGCCTGTAATATAAATCGAGTCAGAAATAATGCAGTCAATTGACTATAATAATGTCATTCGTATTTTTTTTTTTTTTTGCTCAGAAGAAAGCTCGCCCGCCGTATAAATATAAAATAAATACACGGAACTCCAGTAACATAGACTAAATGGACAACAACAATCCAGCCAAGAGGATCTTCGAATCCCAGCCCCCAGGTTCGAGACGACAGGGAAGACCGAACCTCTGTTTTAAAGACCAAGCTTTCGTGGATGCCAGAGCGCTTGGTCTTGACAACTGGAAGCAGCGTGCCCGGGATGGAAGGCTGCCGTGTCCGGAGCCCGGTAAGTAAGTAGGTAAGTAGCATAGCCTTCGTAATTCTGATGTTTATTAAAGTAATTAAAGTCCATTGAAACTTTTTTGTTCCCTACTAGTGCATTTTATTTTCTAAACCAAAATTAATTGATTTTGAAAGGGGTTAGGGCGTCCTAAATGAAAAGTGCCCAGGGGCCTGAGACCAGTACTGAGTTCGCAGAGTCGCTTCTTTACTCCTGCTGTCAATTTACTCTCATGCTTTTTCTTTGTATGAGTCCTGCGGATGAACACTGCAGGGCAGAGCCTTCTTTTAAGCTAAGCAGACATTTTCGGTCATAAAGATGGCGAAGTTTTCCTGCAACTTCATCAACCCTCCACTTACATGATGACAGATGTCGCCATCCACGGTTGCTTCGACGAAGATCATTGAACTTTTCACACTTGGTAATCATTTTTCCCTTTAAATAAATTTCTACAATTGGCCGGAGTTGGTCAGAGAATGGGAAAAACAGATATTCTATCTTTTCTTTGGTAAAACAATACCCATTCCCATGGCTCCATCGTCAGCAAATAATGAAAGCAAATAGTCAAGGACAGCAATAGCAGCAAAGGACTTAAGACGCTTCCTTGGCTTACACCGACTTTGATTGGGAACTCCCCGAGGGCCACTTGCATACTTGTCTATGATCATCTTTAAGTCGGTTTCAGGATCTCCTCGTTGTCTTAGCTTTTTCAAAATAAGCCAACACCATTATGCAGATCCTTTTAGCAATCACGATGTGTATTTTCATAAACGTCGGAAACCTGCGCTAGTACAATCGCATATCTTTTCTCATGCGTATTTGAACACACACACTCTGCAGAATGTCTGCAAGCCTGCTTTAGTATAATTGTCATCAATCATTGTGTTCATAAACGTCAGAAATGGCTGCGAAACAAATAAGGAGTTTGGTTTTTGAGTTACTGTCGGGGAAAAAAAAAACAAAATACAATAATTGCAAAAAAAAACATTTCTTGAACAAAAAAGGGGAGTTTGTGAGTCATAGAAAATATCGAGTGTTTCCGAAAAATCCATTCTTTATAAATATAATTCAAAAGTATCACGACGATGTTTTTCGAAGCCACTTTAGGATGTCCAGATCTACATTCAATGTAAGTTCTTTTCTATGCCAAATACAGAACAAATAGGTTAAAAGATTGCATTTTTTGGGAAACAAAAACCACCGGCCGAAAAAAAAATGTTATTCAATTAAATATATTTCTAAAATAATTTAAGGTGAAATGTTTCTTTGGAATCGTGCTCTTTTGCAGTCAAAATATAATGGCTGCACAATCTGCCCGACATCTATGACAGAACAGTCGGTACTGCAGTTTATCTAAGTTAGTATGATCGCAAATTTGGATTAATGAACATAGACAACGCAGGTCTTTCTTAGTCTGACGATTATAAAAACACACGATATTTTGCCATTACGATCTTTAGGCTTTGGATTTGAATTTGTGGTTTATTTACTGATGAGCTACCTGGACCTGATGTCGTCCATCTTCTCTCAAAACTGAAGGGGTTGCGCCGGACGAGATGCCGCTTATCGCTCCTTCGACTTTAAAGTGGGTTACTCCTTTATAGTTAGGAGTGGCTTATGAAAAGTACCGCTGCTGCCTTTGCCTTTGCACAACTTGTTTGTCATCCAAAAGGAGTACTTCAGTATTGTTAATGAACTTCGTCGAAATTTCCTGAGCATTTTCTTTGCGGCTATCTTAAAGATGATTTTGGATACTCTTATGATGAAGTAACACAGTGCGGGTATTAGGGAAGTGAAGGATTAGAAAAAGGAGATACCGATGCACGTTGATTTTAAATGTCTGTAAACTATAATGTGCAGGAAAAACAGAGCGTGGTAGAGCATTCCACATTCGCGTTGTACGGTTAAGAAACGAATCCTTGTATTTCACTGTACGTCCGTATACAGGCTTGATGGTAAACTGATGTGCATTCTTAGCATGGCGAGTATTGCGGTTGAATTGCTGTAGGGGTGGAATGCAACAGGCTATTTCATTTGAGCACTTGTGGTGGAAATACCGATAAAACAATGATAGACAGGAGACATCGCGACGATGACTCAGAGGGTCAAGCGAATTCGCAATATCTTGGTCGCCAATAAGTTTTATCGCACGTTTTTGAATTCTGTCAAGTAGCTCCAAATATGCAATTGGTGCACCAGACCAGATATGAGCGTTGCACTCAAGTTTCGGGCGAATGAACGCCTTGTAGATTGTAGCAAGATCAGAAGGGGTGAAATATTTCTTGCATCGCTTAAGGAAGCCTAGACATTTCGTAGCGTTCCTGGCGACATCAAATATGTGGTCATTCCAACGACGGTAGTCGTTAACGCACATACCGAGGATGGAAAGTCTTTCGGTTTCGGCGATGCAAGTGCCATCCATGGATAATGGCAGAGACTTAGGGATTCGCTTCAATGACAGCAGACAGCATTGCGTTTGGAAGCATTAAATTCCACTCTGTTGGTTTTACCCTATTTAAGTATGCTGTCAAGATCGGAATTCAATGAGCTTAACATACGTTGCCGTTCCAGTTCAACGCCCGATAAAAATTGATAAAAATGAGAAAGAGAGTCGGAGACAAAACAGAGCCTTGAGGGACACCAGCATTTATTTGGTGAGTTGCAGACTTGAAACCGTCCAAAACAACTTGTATTGAACGGTCCGAAAGGTAATTTCTAATCCATTGAAGAAGGGTATCATCGATCCCAAATGTACGCATTTTCGACAAAAGAGCTTGATGCCAAACTCTGTCAAATGCCTTTGAAATATCAAGCGCAACGACTTGGTTCAACTTTTCGGTTAGCTATGTCATCAAATCACCAGTGGATCTGTTGCTGCGAAAACCGTACTACCGGTTATTAAGAAGTTTTCGGGATTCGAGATATTTCATAAGCTGACGGTTTATCAGCGTTTCCATGTCCTTGGAAAGAAGGGACGTTAGTGCAATTGGTCGGTAGGAGGATCAGAGTGCGGGTATTAGGGAAGACAGAGGAAGATTCGCCTTTTTTTTGGGACGGGCTGGCCAAATGCTGTTTTCCATCTTCTCGGAAAGAGCCCTCAAGAATAGGACAGATAGAAAAGCTTACGCATTTGTGTCCTTGTTCAATTTTTTTTTTCGTAGCTCGCGGTAAGCCCGGTTCATATCAGCCGAAGAAGATATTCTCTAGAAAATCGAATCTTGATGGTACCGCTGGATGTTGTTTCATTTCTACTAACAGCTCTAGCTGTCGCAATAACGCGTGCTAAAAAAAAAATCCGCAAAAGCCAGTCAAAATAAAAAAAAAATAAAAAATAAAAAATCAATAAAACAAACATCAGTTTGTTGTTGATGAAATTAACTTCAACCAAATCGTATTTCCACCCTCAATAGGCTTATAAAACAATAATCACGACCCATCCTTCCATATCATTGAAATATTAATAACACACCATGATGGGACTTAACTAGTCAAACGGTGGTAATCTCTTGAGTCCACCCTCGTGCCAATTTAGCGTCCCTTTTTACTGGAAACATTACAGCAAAACGCTGTTAAAAAAATCATCTCTAAATATTATTTTGTGGTTTTGAAATCTTCCCCTAGGGATGCTGTGAACCAACATATCCTGAGAAGGGGTGCGCAGCGCAAAACATATTGCACAAATGAAAAGGATGCGGCGGGATGTTTACGGCATGTCCACATTCGATAATAACAGAACAGGGGGTTGGTTGCTTTATACTGTCATTATCCATAGACAAAAAACACATACACACACCGTTTCCTTATGATCAGGATAAGAGGGAGTGGAAAAAAAAAAAAACAACAACCTTCCCAACGATTATTACCCGAACATGATGTAATCCCGGGCGCATTCCAAAATTTATTCATTGCAACAAAATCTCATCGTCTCGTCCTTGTTTGCTTTCTCATGTGCTGCTTAGCGAGCGTCGTCGACATCGTCATCGTCATCGTCATCGTCATTGCCAAACTATATTGTCACACGACTTCGTGAACGAAGCACGAAATTTGCATACATATTGCACAGGATAACGCAACGACACGGGTACTGCTACATCGGGTGTACGGGTTTTTAATTAAAAATTTATCACTGTACCTCGATGAGGAGAGGATGCCCCGGTCTGTGTTCCGTTAACTGGATGGCACCCCGAAAGTATTATAATTTAATAACCGGCGATGACGAGAGTGCGGCGCAATGATAAATGGGTTTCGACACAACAAAGTGCCATCGAGGATCTCTGTCGCTTTTATGGGACTAATTTTAATTTGATTCGGTTTTTATTGCAAAGGATATTTGCATATTATTACGATTTTATTACTCCGTCCTCGGGCTGGTATGGTTGTATGTTTTGGTGTATGTTCCTATATTTTATGTGTGTGGGAAGCGACCTTTCACCTCGCGCGTATTCCACGGTATTTACGCCGTGGTAAGAGCCATTATCAAAATTTAATTTTAATTTCACGTTTATTGCCACTCTCACCTGGAGGTGGTGATGGTGGAGGAGGGTTGTTGCGCTCCTCGACCTGGTCATAGAAAGTGAATGACACTGCGGAAAATTTCCTTTGCTCGTAAAATTGTTGATGAAATTGCCTGCGGTAACTGCGCGATGTTGTCGGATACTCGTGATCTAATGAGCGCGCACTTATGAGCGAGATGATCACCTGTGCGTGTCTGATTGTGGCTGCTGGGGTTTGCGCTTTATGAGCGCCTTCGTGGAATCGGAGACTTCAATGCTTCTGCATGAAACTATTAACAGGTCGTTGGATTTGTGGGTTTTAATTGCAATTGCGGTTGGTTTCGCTTCTTGGTAAAATTGAAGTCGCCGTGTGTGGGTCGAACGAAACGCTGATGAATATGCAGTCGTTCATTTCATTTAGCATTTTAATTTCATCATTTTGCTTGGTAATTGCTTTCAATTAACACATAAAATGGGCACTGACCAATCCGATTAGTTGCGTGAGAAAGCTACAAAAAATAAGTTGAATTTGGTCTAAATTTGAAATTTGCTGGTGGAACGAAGTGGTTTCCTAAGAACTGGCAAGAAGATAAGTAGAAAGTGGTTCTCGCCCATTGGTCCATAAATTCATTGTTAAATCATTTAGAAGTGGTATCCTTATCCTTGTTGAGGAGCCATCTATATCGGTTGTAATATGTGAACCTGTAGAAGAGATTCCATTTGTTAGAAACCTGCCAGTAAGCATAGCTCATTGCCAATCTTCGCGAAGGAGACGAAGACGGTGCTTGCTTAGCATAACCATTAATGAGGGAATTCACCGACAAAGAGCAGGTGGCCAGTACCCAGCGTTACTTAAGTAAACAGTGCCCGTCTGCTTCTTTTTGAAGCCAATATTCTAACAAGATCCACGGACTTGGAGGGAAACCCTGGGGCCAAGAGCCATTGGTTCACTTTCCCGGATACTTGTAAAATCATCCGTCACAGTATGATAGGATATAGAGAAGAGACCCAGTGAAAAAGACTACATACGGGAATACTTAGGACTATCAAAATAACTTTCTAAGACGAGTGGGTAATCTGAGATAAATGGTCCGAGGTAAAAAATTTGACAGGTTGTAAAACTTGCAGTCGCCAAAGGACTAGTATCAGCATATACAGCGATGTGCAAAAATAACCTTCCGATGTTTTTTGGCTGTAATTTAAAAAATAAAATGAAAAACTTTGATTCTTCTTGTGGATTATTTGTATTTGGTCTTTTAATTTTGTTTACATCAAGTCGAGAATATGATGTCATGCAAATGGCCGCCGCCACAGTTGATTGTCATTTGAGCCCTTTTTATGGCATTTTCCATCACTTTGGCCAAAATATCCGGCGATAGGTCCTCACATTCTTGACGGATATTGTCTTTCTCTAAGAGCTGCAAGAGTCTGAGGCTTGTTGATATAAACCCGCGACTTCAAAAAGCCCCACAAAAAGAAGTCTGGAGCGGTCAAATCAGGCGATCTTGCTGGCCAGTGCAAATCGCCAAAACGGGAGATTAGGCGCCCGGGAAATGCATCCTTCAGCATATCGGTTGTGGCACGTGCAGTGTGTGCCGTTGCACCGTCCTATTGGAACCACATGTTTTCCAATTCCAATTCATCAAGTTGCGGCAAAAAGAACTCGTTGATCATTGCTCTGTAGCGCTCACCATTCACAGTAACCGTTTGGCCCGCGACGTCTTCGAAGAAAAAAGGTCCGATGACTCCTCCAGCGAAAACAGCACACCATACAGTGACTTTGAGCGGGTGTAATGGCTCTTCGTGGGTTACACGCGGATTTTCAGTGCCCCAGAAGCGTAAATTTTGCTTATTTACGTACCCGCTAAGATGGAAATGGGCCTCATCACTCATGATTATTTTTGATGAAAAATCATCTTCCTCTTGGTGGTGATTAAGGATGGCTTGAGCGTATGTTAGACGCGATTGGCGGTCAGCAGCTAACATCTGATGCACCGTCTGGACTTTGTACGGAAACATCTTCAAATCTTGTACCAAAATTCGCTGTAAAGACCGTCGACTGATACCCATTTGCGTGGCACGTCGTCTGGTCGATGTCGACGGCGCTTCCATGACATCTTCGGAACGGCTACTCCGGGGTCTGCCACGCCTGGCAGCATCTCGTGTTGTGACAGTCTCTTCGAGGCGAGCGGCTTAACGTCGCAGTGTTTCACCAGTAGGCGGTGGACGGTTTGAAAATCTGCGACGAAATTCACGTTGTGCCAAAGTCACCGACCGATTATTGCTCAAATAAATAGTCACCAATATTCCGTGTTCTCGAGCAGTGTAACGTAACATTGTTTATTAACGTGTATTTCGCATGTGTTTACTACACAAATGTCAAAACAGAACTGACATTAGAGGCCAATCGCAAAATTTATAGCATTTTCTGATAGGAGGATTACTTTTGCGCCACCTGTTATGTCTAACTTTCAAGAAAGTCACTTTGTGAAAAGTTGAGTGAAAAATACAAATTGCAAACGGTGTGGAAAGAGAAAAAACATTTTCGTGTGTGTACTTCACTTTTTGCCGAATGTAGTTAAGCCTTAACACGTGTACGATTTCTGCATTATCAAAAGATTCGTCTTGCAATTAATTTCTCTTCGATCATACAAACGTATCAACACAAGTTTTGGATTAGTCTGGATATGATTTTTATTGTTAAATAGACGAAACAATAGACGGACCAATAGTAATGCAGTAAATTAGAACGTTTCTTGGACAGGTTGCCACACTGTTCCGTGAAATTATGCGCTCATCGAATGTTTCCTTCAATAAATCGATTGTGACGTGTGCTGTGTGGCATGTAGCGTCGTCTTGTTGGAACATTCATGCCATCCAATTCGGGAACAAAATAGACTCCACCAGCCCATAGAGCACACCAAACATTAATTTTTTGTGGATTTAATGGCGTTTTAAGGGTTTCGTGTGGATTCTCTTCACTTCAAATGCGGCAATTTTGCTTGTGGACGTAGCCATTCAACCCAAAATGAGCCTCATCACTGAACAAAATTTTGCGATGAAAATCAGCATCGATATCAATCTCATTTCGGCCCATACACCAAAATCACGACGCATTGCATGGTCTCGCGGTTTTAATTCTTGCACAAGCTGGATCTTGTAAGGTCGTAAAAGAGATCTTTGCGCAAAATCTTCCATAAAGTTGATGGACAGAGCTCCAATTGCTGTGCACGGTGGCGAATCGATTCATTCGGGTCCTCTTCAACGCTTTGCTCTACAGCGGCAATTGTTTGTTCGGTGCGCACTGTTCGCAGATATGCGGTAAACTTCGCGAACTGAACCATTAAACTGTTGCTTTTCGATATGCTATTGTTATAGTAAAGGGATCAAGCAGCGCAGGATATGTCACCTAGAAACTTGGACTAGTAGGTACGCATGACTTACATTGAGCCCATAAAAGAGTTTACCTAGTAACGTAGAGTCTTTTGTAGATATCCTCAAACCGCGATATTGCTATTTCGAAGGCTAGAACGCAACGCAACTTCTACATACATAGAAGCTGATAACAATTAATAACTCCACTTGCTGTCTCCTTGAGCTCCATATGCGCTTCTAAAATTATGAAACTTTTGCTGGGGAAAAAAAAACTTACAATGATGACCACTCTGTTCCATACAAGTTGCAAGCTGCCTACTAATCCCCAAACATAATATTGAGATGTCTAACCACTAAGCCCCCTTTACAAATCATAATAAAATATGTAGACGTAATCTATCTGTTCGCATTTTAATCCTTTAATGTTTCAATAGAAATAACCAAAAACAACATTTAAAACGGATTAGTTGCCACACAAATGGAATTAATTGAAAATCCCCAACATAGATCCCATAACAAACAATCACTCTGGTCCTTCGAGCAGCATTTGGATCATTCAAACAAACACATTCAAAGGAAACAATTTCCAGTCCGAATAAATTAATTTAAATGATAAAAATGAGGAGAAATTACAATACCTGTTGTTGTCGTTGTCAGAATTACACTTAAAATTCATAATTGAATTTTATAACAACCTCATTCTTGGGATAAACAATATGCAAACATGTCAAACTATCCCGCACCATTGTCAGCTGGAATTTCAATTTAAAATTTACATAACCAGAGCCATTTTACAAATCAATTTGTGCGCCACAATAGACAAAAGGGATACGTTCGTTCGTTTGTCGTTTGTCGCGTTGCAAATGCCTCCTGTCTGTCTGTGATGTGAACGGAGCAGTAGTGGCAGGATCCGCTACCACAGCAAATGATGGGGAAAAGGATTTCTTTGTTTCTCTCTATATCGTTGTTCTTTACCTTTTTTTTCTGTTTTGTTTATGAAAAATTGATTTCCGTTTTTTCTTGTTTGGTTTTGTTTTTGACAACAACTACACATGCACACGCACACATAGGTAGGTAGATACGACAATTTTTGCAACATCATGTTTCAAATGTCATCCAATTATTTTTCCACTGTGAGTCGGCGATAGGAATGGGAAGTTAAGTTAACCATTCAAATGGGACTCGGTACTATACATACAAATGTACAAGGAGGTGGTTAAAGGACAACAACCTCGAATTGGGTATCCATATACCAAGCCAGCTAGCTTACCATTGGATGTGAGTGGCATGGCATGAAAGGTACCTTTACCTACAACTGAGGTGCTCTCGTTTTTTTTTTGTATTTTTTTGTTGCCGCGCGCTCCCGGCTGAGTATAAAAATCCAACTAACAAGCCAACTAAAGTGGTACAGGAAAGTAAACAAAGCAGAATGGATAAAATATAATAAAAACATAAATGTCAATTTAGCATACGCGCGCCAATCCATTACCGTAGCATAATTTATGGATTTACCAAGTTTGTTTGGATGATGTTGCACAATTTGATCGCATGAGAGCAGCAGGAGTGTCGGTCGTAGCGCAATTTGCACGACTAAAGTACACACGGTCGGCTGGAGCGGACGGCGCTGAAATGTGCACTAATGTATATCTAGTTGGGCAGGTATTCAAATGAGATACAAAATGATTGTGTGGATACGAAGCTCAGCCCACTTTGAAGGGGGTTGGGTTGGGTTGGCGTTGGAGCAGGCCGATGAAAAGTGGTGGGAAGTTGTAACACCTATTAGCTAGCTGAACTAACTGATCTAAGTTTCAAAAGGGGGTGTGTGCAGCAGGCCTTAAAGCATGTAATGCATGTGAAAATAAGAGGCTTATGGAAATTTTTTATATCCTAAGAAAAGTTATAAGTTCCGAGCAATCTCAAAAGTTCAAAAGAGAAATTCTGCAAACTACAAAATAAACAATTTCGATTAAATAATATGAAATACGATCAAATTAAAAAGCTGACTCAAAATCCCAAACTGCTATCGATACTTTTTGAGATTGATTGAACCGACCTTCCGAAAAGAAGTGAAGACTAATCTTGAACAACTGAGGACGGACTAACTAAACTTGTCAGTAAGAAAGATTAAACTGAATCAGAAGAGATTCAAATCGAAATTTGAGGGTCAGGGTCAGGGTCATTTGACACCTGTCAAACTTAGCTGGCTGTCATTTGAAATGTCGTATAAAACTAAATCAGAAGAGATTCAAATTTCGATGCAAACAGAATGCTTCATTTACTTTTTTAACAAAGTTCAGGGTCATTTGACACCTGTCAAACTCAGCTGTCATTTGAAATGTCATATTATTAGTTGAATGTTTGCCATTGCCATGGAATCGAACGTTAAAGTTATAAAAATTTACTACAAAAGTGGTGATTCATACGTAGTCGCTTTTCGCGCATTACGCGATGACAATGACACGTAACAATGACGTAAACAATCTTTAAAATTGTGAAGAAATTTGAAGAGAGTGACGCAAATTTTTGTCCATTAAATCGAACAAATTATATTGGCTAAGTGCACAACTCTCATGCGGAGAATCGATAACCATTCCGGCCCGAATACTTCCAGCAATAGGTCGTCGCATTCTTTACGGATATTTCTATGAGGGCTTCATTTCTTCTGAGGTTTGCTAACATATACTCCTGCCTTAAAAAAAACCCACAAAAAGAATTCTGAAATGCTTAATTTAGGCGATTTAGTTAGCGCAATTCGCCAAACGAAATATTGGGCCTCGAAGAAAAGTTGTCTCCCATGCATTCTTTATTAATATAGCGATTTTTGTCTTGTTGAGTGAATTTTCTATCTTTAACTTCACACATATCAAAGTAGAATTTGATATTTGCCACTATTTGAGAAAATAAAAGCATCTTCCGATAGGGGGATAATTTTTGGGTCACCTTGGAAGGGTGTCCCATCACCCAACAACGTTGAATCGGCGGGTATGTCACATTCGAAACTTTCAATTAGTAAGAAACTTTGTCTACCTCGGCTCTGCTATCATTTTTGAAACCGACATCTTTTCAGAAATCAAACGAACGCTTGCCAATAGCTGTTTCTTTCGACTGAGAAAGCAACTATGTAAGTATGGCCATCCTCCGTACAACTAGGAAACTCTAGGCATATAAAATGCTGCGCATTCATTTTGGACGCTTTTTAAAGAGGATGAAGATGTCGTTCGTCGTCATAAGAGACAAATTCTTTGTAAGCTATTTGGTCTCGCTTGCTTTCATGGGTTCTGAAGGAGACAATTCAACATGAACTCTACGAGCTTTTTGGTGAGTGACATTGACATAGTTAAAAAAACTATGCGCATTTGGCGTTTGAGATGACTGAGACAGGTAAAGCAGAATCGCCGACTCTAAATCCGGAGGGACAACGCAGTCAAGGACATGTGGAAATGGTTCTAAACCAACTTGGAGTGCGCAACTAGAAGCAGTTTCCCAAAAAACCGCGATAATTGGAAGGGTTAATTGGTTGAGCCACAGGTCCAAGCAGGACTATAGCATGTCCAGATTGACTGACTGATAGTTTCGAACATTGACACTTTAAGTTTAGGTTTTGCCAGTTATTCTCTGTACAATGACAAAGAAAGTTTTTGATATAGCCACCCCTGCCATTTTAGTGGGACTCCTTGCGTAATTTTGGAAAACATAATAACTGACGAGAAGTGAAATTTTACACCCTGACAGAGAAGGAAAAATTATTGGATAGGTGTTTGATCTTTTTTTTTTGCAGAGCCACCCTTACACTTTTGAGGGGGTCATACTACCCAAACACAAAGTTGTTGGTTTATTTTTCGATCAACAGATTAATAACGGGTGATCCAAGTAGAGATACTTTTTTCAATAGCCTTTTTTGACAGATCACGTGTGAGTCGTGTCATGCTGTCATGTTATTTTTGTTTAGTATTGTTTGGCATTTCATAATGGAAAGACTTACGCGTGAACAACGTTTACAAATTGTTCAACTTTATTATGAAAATTCAAGTTCTGTGAGGAATGTGTTTCGTGCACTTCGCTCAACTTATGGTCAACATAATTGGCCTACTGAGCGTACTATCACCCATTTTGAGACCCAGCATTCATTATTGGATAATATTCGACCGAATAGACCACGTCCAGCACGCTGTGAAGAAAATATAGCGGCCGTAGCTGAGAGTGTACACGAAGACCGTAGAGAGTCAATTCGGCAACTCGGACTGACGTATGGAACGACTTGGCGCATTTTACGTCAAGATCTTAAATTGAAAGCGTACAAAATACAGCTTGTGCAACAACTGAAGCCGCTCGACCTTCCCAAGCGACATCGCTTCGCTCTATGGGCTCTTGAAAAGTTCCAAGAAGATCCGACGTTTTCGAGGCAAATTTTGTTTAGCGATGAGGCCCATTTCTGGCTCAATGGGTATGTAAACAAACGAAATTGCCGCATTTGGGACGAAGAGCAACCTGAAGAGATTGAAGAACTGCCACTTCATCCAGAAAAAACAACGGTTTGGTGTGGTTTGTGGGCCGGTGGAATCATCGGTCCATATTTCTTTAAAAATTATGCCGGTGCGAACGTAACCGTCAATGGCGACCGTGAAATAGAAGCTCGTGATCTCGGCGACATTTGGTTTCAGCAAGACGGCGCCACTTCACACACATCGCATCAATCAATGGACTTATTGAGAGAACATTTCGGTGAGCACATAATTTCACGTTTTGGGCCGGTCGATTGGCCACCAAGATCGTGTGATATCAGATATCACACCGTTAGACTTTTTCCTGTGGGGATATGTAAAGTCAAAAGCTTATGCCGACAAACCCGCTTCGATTCAGGCCTTGGAGGAAAACATCACGCGTGTCATTCGCCAGTTACCAGTCAAAATGCTCGAACGAGTGATCGAAAATTGGACTCAACGGATGGACCATCTGCGACGTAGCAACGGCCAACATTTGATAGACATAATCTTCAAAAAATAAATGCCAAAGAATGTTCTTTCAAATGATAATAAACATTCTCCATTAAATTTGAATTTTCTTTGTTTTTTTCTTTAAAAAAGTAGGGAACCTCGAAATGGATCACCCTTTATTTTTTGGATGGCCCCACCGATAGCAAAACCCTGTGATTGCTGCAGCAATCTGAACTTTTGTTATTCCTTTTTTGTTAATATTTCTCTGAATTTTATTTATTTACATCATGACAGTCGTTACTGAGATGAGATATCCCACTGTGTTTATGAAATTTGAGACATTTGGGTCTGATCATTGATATCTCAACAAATAAATAATTTTAAGGACATTTTTTTTAAACTTAATAAAATTAGTAAAATTTAACAACCGAAACGATTTCAGTAGGTAGATACATTTGACACTTAGAGAGTATCTAGGTATAGTAATATTGAACAACTCTTTGCTTGTTATATTCCAAAAATGCAATTGCAATCGCTTCTTTAAATTGTATTGATTTCATAAAAGAAAAATAAAATCATTTGAAGCAAAGTGTCAATTAGCATCTGCCAATTGTCTCCACTCGAACTTAGCACAATCAACATTCCGCAGACCCTTTCGTACACAACCACCGAACAGGGCAACATCGACTATCGAGCGCATACAGCGCTTAAGTATGCGCGACGACACCAAAGCCAACGACTCCAAGCAACTCCAACTACGGTGATGACATCGGTGAATTAATTTGTTTATAAGTCCATTTCGATGTCAGTCAGAAATTTCCACGAAATAAAGTATCGCCAGTCGACATGTCGATGCATCCCATTAGCTGTGCACCATCACCAGGCTCGGCAGGCGGAGTGAGAGCGCAAAGCGCCCAATAGAAGTCACATTGTAGTACTCGCAACATCGCTCGCTCTAGCTATGCCGCAACTGAGCACTGCATCGTGCTGCTGCCACAACAAACGAAGACGGCAAAAACCACATTCTATGCCACTCCCCCCCCCCCCCCCCCATCCACAGCGCCCTTCGACATTGAGATTGTGGTATGGAAATTCGCGAATGCACGACGAGCAAGCACATACCGCATTCGGGATTCTCGCGCGATCGCGGATTGAGACATCAACGACAGTCAGGCCAGCCAACGCGGGACCATTTTGGACGAGCTAGGGTCACCTCTTCTTGGAAATCCAGAAATCCAGCGGATGCATATTGTTAATTTGCATATTTACATCCGTCGTTTGCATGGTCATTGTGCAGCGGCCCCTACAACAGCGATTGTGTTGTGGGCTAGCGCCTATAAAGATGCTCCAAATTGACAAACAATTCCCTATGTCATCGTCCGCCTTCCAGCAGCGACTAGCTTCAACCAACCACAATGCAACACAAAGGCCCCTAGATCGGACGAATTGAATTTGTGGTATGATGATGTCCATGATGCTGATGATGATGATGATGCATGATGGTATACGCGAAAAGGTTCGAAATATTCATTGGACGCCCATATTCGTGATGATGTGCTCCCGCGTAACGTCGCGCCGCGTCGCATCGCCTTCGTTTATCCAATCCAATCATCGTTTCTCACTATCGGTGCGCAAGTGGAACATAATTTCTATCCTTGCTGCAGCCATAGACGGACCACGGACGGCGAGGACTGTACATCGGAATGGAGTAGAATGTAGGTATTCGGAGGCCCATCGACTGGACAATTGTTTTCGCTGATCTTCCATGGAAGTGAAGCTGAGGCATGTGAGTTGGATGTTGGAGCGCTTGACTATGTCCGAACGGTTTAACGAACAAGAAATTGCGAGAATTTTAGCATTTCAACCGAAACAAACGAGCGACACGCCACAACAGAATTTTAAATTAAAATTTTTCAAATTTTTCTCTTTTAGATGCGCACATTGGGGAAGGATTTCTATTTACATTTTGGGATCGAGAACATCGACTTGGTATAGGGTTTTGTTTTGAATTGTTCTTTGCAGATTTTTAAGTCGCTGCGGTTCACAAGTATTTATAATTATTCCAGAGAGTCGTGAATCGAGTTTATTTGTAATAGAAATGACAGTCTTTGGGAGCATCTGTAGAGGAAGCTCACAACCATTTAGGAAGTTGGAAGTGATATTTTCGAAATAAGTAGAGAACGCTTATAATCACACGACAAAGTTTATCATTTTATAAGTAAAACTGTTAATATTCGAATGATTCCCAAACTTTATTTTAGCCTTTTACCCATGAGAATTACCGTTCAGTTGTGTACCATCGAACAACAGAGGTTTTATTCCGATTTATCAAAACCAAAAGTATTTTGTTATGAGATCCTGTTGTGAACGTCTAGCTTTCTGCCCAACTTAATTTGACATTTTTTTGTTGCAGAGGTTCACAATTGAGCAGTGCGTTAAGATTGTTAAAGCCTTTTACGAAAATGGGCGTTCAAATGAAAATGCATTTCGTGCACTTCGCGATTTTTTTGGTCAGCATAATCGACAAAATGTGTCAACAATCGGCAGAATTGTTCACAAATTTCAGCAAACTGGGTCAGCACGATATGTGAAAACATCCGAGCATGCTCGCTCGGTTCATTCTGCGGTTTATGAGTTTACGGCGTCATCGGGCTTCGAAATGAGGTCGCCCAAGCAGTTACCTTGAATGCTCTTCACTATCGATAGATGATAACGGACTTCTTGTAGCCAGAAATTAAGGATATGAACCTGCACGATATGTGCTTCCAACATAATGATGCCACTTGCAACACAGCCAACGAAACAATGGCTCTTTTGAGCGAGAAATTCAATGGCCGTGTTATCTCACGTCATGGCGATGTTAATTGGCTGCCACGATCATGTGATTTGACACCATTGGACTTCTTTCTTTGCGGATATTTAGAAGAAAAAGTGTACGCCAATAAGCCAAGAACAATTCAAGAGCCAAAGGATGAGATAATTCGGCACATTTACGACATTGTACCTCAAATTATGTCTCAGAATCATTGAAAATATGAACCATCGGATAGAGGTATGCCACCCAAACCGTGGCAAGCATTTGATCGATATTTAGTTTCACACATAATTGTCAAAGATCCTTCTTTCATAATAAAAAATATTAAGATAATTCGCTGAAAACTTTTTGTTTTATAAGATCCTATCCAACGTAACTGTGTGAACGTCTAAAACCTTTTTGCAATACACTACTTGGCACGTACCAGTGTGGCTTCCGGCCCGGCAGATCAACTGTAGACCAAATCTTCACACTAAGGCAAATCCTGGAAAAGACCAGCGAGTTTCAAGTCGAGACACACAATATCTTCATCGACTTTAAAGCCGCATATGACAGCATTCATCGTCAGGAGCTTTTTGTGGCGATGGCCGAATTCGGGATCCCGTCAAAACTGATCCAGATGTGTCGCATGACACTAGATAACACGCGATGCAATTTGGCAGTAGCTCATCTGAACTCTTTGTGCCATCCATGGATAATGGCAGAGAATTAGGGGTTCGCTTCAATGACAGCAGACAGCATTGCGTTTTGGAAGCATTAAATTCCACTCTGTTGGTTTTACCCCATTTAAGTATGCTGTCAAGATAGGAATTCAATGAGCTTAACATACGTTGCCGTTCCATTTCAACGCCCGAAGATGAGGGGCGTGTGTATATTGAAATCGCCCGCAATGACGACTTCAGTACGAGGATAATGGGTTACAATTCTGGTGATGGAATCAGACAGTGCATCAAACTCATTATAAGTTGAATGCCTGTCTTGGTTAGGGCTTCTATAAATAAAACAGTAGTGGATTAATTGCCTACGGACATGGAATTTTAGCCAAATATAGTTAAATTCCGGATTGGAACAAGTTATATCCAGGCAGACTAAACTCCGTTAAATCGGAGTCTATGCTGACCTGTGTTTCACTTAGTGCTGGTTTATTGTGAATCGCATGGGCTTACAATGAAAAAAAATTGGATTTCAACCCACGAATGTTACTCACGTCCACTCTAAAATTCCCACGCATAACAAAAAAACAAACACAAAAAACTCAACTCCGACGCAGACTAAGCTAGGCCGTACCGTGTAGATCCTGACGTCAGCTTTCCAAAACAAATCACTGCAGGTGTTATGCCCATACAATGAATTGCTTTGGTCTGCCAACAAAATCTACACAACGCGACCCGCCATTCGCCAAATGATACTCTACCCAGCCATAGCAAGTGCACGCAAAAACGTACGGCACTTGCTATAGCCAAGCAAAGCAGCAGCAAACGATAGTGAGTGGGACCAGATTGAGTGCCCAAATACAATACACCTTTTTTTTCACTGCACTGTACACTGCACTGTTTTTGTTTTTGCAAATTATGACAATTGTGGACTTATGACCCACTCTAGTAAGCCATAAGACCATAATCAGTGAGTTAAAAGTCCACAAGAATTTTGTGTGTACTTTTGGCTCATGTAGGTGGGTTGTAAGTCCACAAATCAATTGGGTGGGTCAAAACTCCATTGTGGACTTATGGCCTGTGCTATATTTTTCAGGGCTTAGATCAATGGTGTCAAAAATGTATCCTAAATAGGTATCTGCGAACCACAAAGCTTTGAAACCGAAATCATTGCAGAAAAAATCTCGGATGCTTGCTAAACGTCCACTAAATATGGAGCAGTAAAAAAGACCTACGTACGATACTAATTACAGCGCATCCTTTGCATTGTGACGACGATGGTTTTTCCTCTTCAGATTTCAAGTTTCTGAATTATAATTTTCAAGATATTTTTTCTATAACTGACACACCTCTTAATGACAGTTTAGTTCTCTCGAATTCCTCGCATATAACACAACTTATAGTTACATATATGCCACCGATTGTCAACGTCCACCCACGTATTGGAAAACCCCCCATAGAAAAATACATAGGTATGGGTACCTAACACATTATAACACATTACTATCTCTATTTGCACATGTGACAGAAAAAAAAACAGAAGTCGAATACATTTTTCCACATATCCTTTTCGAGATTTGAATTTCTCCTTCAAATATCCACCCGCCCTTCTTCGCATGACTTGCCTTGAAGTGGTAGTGTGGAATAAATTTCATGCGCTCTTCATTTGATCCTTCATTTTATTAGACCACATTTGCATTCACTCACACTTAATAGAACTCCCTGCTCTATGTGTGCGTGTACAATATGCTTCGTTTCAAGGATGCTTAATTTCCATTTTTAAAAAATATAAAAAAAAAAAAAATAAAATTTCAGTTTGACATCCCTCTATGTACCTACCGCTTCTACATTCAATCTTTGGCGGGGGATATGTGTGAAAAAAAAGGACCATCACACCATAATAATAATATAGTGAACGAAGCATAGTCCTGGCATCCTGGCATACCAGCCACCAGCAGCATATTCTCCGCTTCAATAGAACACAATGGGGTCCAATTTTCTCTTGAGTCTGCACAAAACGGCGACAATCCCTTAATCTCCAAGATCAAATATCCGGCCTATTTTCGCCGCAATATCGTAGATACTTTTTTAAGTATCTTTTGTTAGCATAAAAACCGTTTAGATTTTATTTTCTCTTTCTGACTTGGTTGGGTGTTGGGTTTTTTTTTCTCCCTCGTTGGAATGGGGTCTACTGATGGATGATGGTTGGCAGGGAGTTGGATTGGGTTGGGTTGGTTGTTGGACCGACCGATGCCGAGCATAATAATGCAATATAATAAAAGTAATAATAACGCTGATATGATGTTGCGAAAATCGGATGAGATAGATGAACGATGGACTGCGCGGGTGAGAGGAAGTGACTCTGGGCATACGAATGGGGATGATGAGGGGGGGGGGGGGGATGAGAATATATGGACTTGTGTGTTGCTTGCAGCCGCCGCTAGCGTTGTTGATTGTTATTGTGATATTTTGTGGAGTATGTGGTTTTTATTTTCTGCTTCAGGCTGATGAGGGTGGATAAATTTTTGTTTGAATTTTTTTTATTTTGCGAAAAGGCGTTGTGTGGTGAAAATCTCATGCTGTCATATTATAAATTCGAATTTAGTGTAAATCCGAGTCGTTGCTGTTGGGAATTTTATTATTATGATTATTTTCTGCCGCACAGAACTATCTTTAATACCTCAGTGTGGTTGGTTTGCATATAAGTACAATAATATTTGTATAATTTTTCAACTTAGGAGAAGGATAAGAGCCTTTTAGAACTGTCTGTAAAAAATCGGAATATCATTGAGACATTAAGCTGGCAACTTTGGCATTGCAAACAATCTTTCAAACTATCTATCCGCTATGAATACACCACAATTCTTCTTTCCTTTTGCTTAAGGGTCTATCAAAGACGGATATGTAAAGGGTGATCCCTTTCGAGGTTCCCTACTTTTTTAAAGAAAAAAACCCAGAAAATTCAAATTTAATGGAGAATGTTTATTATCATTTGAAAGAACATTCTTTGGCATTTATTTTTTGAAGATTATGTCTATCAAATGTTGGCCGTTGCTACGTCGCAGATGGTCCATCCGTTGAGTCCAATTTTCGATCACTCGTTCGAGCATTTCGACTGGTAACTGGCGATTGACACGCGTGATGTTTTCCTCCAAGGCCTGAATCGAAGCGGGTTTGTCGGCATAAGCTTTTGACTTTACATATCCCCACAGGAAAAAGTCTAACGGTGTGATATCTGATATCACACGATCTTGGTGGCCAATCGACAGGCCCAAAACGTGAAATTATGTGCTCACCGAAATGTTCTCTCAATAAGTCCATTGATTGATGCGATGTGTGGGAAGTGGCGCCGTCTTGCTGAAACCAAATGTCGCCGAGATCACGAGCTTCAATTTCAGGCGGTTACGTTCGCACCGGCATAATTTTTAAAGAAATATGGACCGATGATTCCACCCGCCCACAAACCACACCAAACCGTTGTTTTTTCTGGATGAAGTGGCAGTTCTTCAACCTCTTCAGGTTTCTCTTCGTCCCAAATGCGGCAATTTTGTTTGTTTACATACCCATTGAGCCAGAAATGGGCCTCATCGCCTCGAAAACGTCGGATCTTCTTGGAACTTTTCAAGAGCCCATAGAGCCAAGCGATGTCGCTTGGGAAGGTCGAGCGGCTTCAGTTGTTGCACAAGCTGTATTTTGTACGCTTTCAATTTAAGATCTTGACGTAAAATGCGCCAAGTCGTTCCATACGTCAGTCCGAGTTGCTGCGAACGGCGCCGAATCGACTCGCTACGGTCTTCGTGTACACTCTCAGCTACGTCACAGCGTGCTGGACGTGGTCTATTCGGTCGAATATTATCCAATAATGAATGCTGGGTCTCAAAATGGGTGATGGTGTTGCGAATAGTACGCTCAGTAGGCCGATTATGTTGACCATAAGTTGAGCGAAGTGCACGAAACACATTCCTCACAGAACGTGAATTTTCATAATAAAGTTGAACAATTTGTAAACGTTGTTCACGCGTAAGTCTTTCCATTATGAAATGCCAAACAATACTAAACAAAAATAACATGACAGCATGACACGACTCACACGTGATCTGTCAAAAAAGGCTATCGAAAAAAGTATCTCTACTTGGATCACCCGTTATATCCTGCAGTGATTTTGAGAGGAAATATAATCATTCAAATTTTACCCAAATCCAAAGGGGAGCTTGAATCGAAAGAACGAGGTCCCTACGGACCAATCCCTTATCAGCTTTGGAGGTAATGCTTAACATCGGCCTTTTGGAGCAACTAGGCGGTTAAAATTGTAATCAAAGTTAGAGAGTCCGGACTGTGTTCATTTAAATGGAACGCTTCAATAGAACCATCGAACACTGAATACCTTCGCTCAACCTTCGTCTTTAAAATAATTAAATTTTCCTATAGATTCAAATGGATGCACAACTAATGAAGTCGCAGGAGAGCGAGAGACAGCACTCTAAATCGGTAGAGGCGTGGGCATCTACTGTGAAACGCTGGGACTAAGAAAATCTTCTGCTGCGCCTTTCCAGCAGAGGTAGCCGCTATAACTCCAGCACCTCTAAATAGGTAAAAGGATGTAGTTTCACCGGCAAAAACGTAACCGTATATTCTCACAGCCAAGCAGCTATAAAAACCATAGGGTCAGTTGTGCTTAAGTTTAGAGCGGTTAATCGGTACAAGGAATATTTAGAAGAGATATTAGCTATGTAAATACAGTGACCTTCTGCTGGATGCCTAAGTATCTCTAGCTTTAACCTCTATAAGAACTCTATTTAGCACACTTACATTGAGTTCATGGCACCTGCAGGCAAGCAAACTTGCTGTGGCACAGTGATAGGCAAAAGGAGATCAAAATTATTGCTCGAATAAATTCGTACACTCATACAAGGCCTCACCTCATACCGCACAATAACATACTGCAGAAGCTGCAGGGGCGTTGAGGAAATAGCATCCTTTTCTCACCTGCTATACGGCTGTTCAGCCCTTACAAACAGCATTCGGATGGGCCTCACCAGTTACCTTTTTGATGAAATGCAGGATCTGATATGAGCTTTAGGAACTCCCTAGTTTCGTACATAAATCTAGATGAAATCTAGAAAGCGGTTTATTTCTTATACCCAACAGGTTCGTCAAGGTATGGTTTCCGAAATTAGACCCAGCAGATGGTCTAAGTGAAGCCGTGGCATCGCCACAGGGGACCCAATTTACATAACTTAACCTTCTCCTGTACAACTCCAAGCAAAACGGTCTTTTTTTCCGAAACCTATTGTGGATGAAATTTTGATGACAAACCTACCCAACTGAATAGTTAGCCACTCATGTCTCAAGTAGTCCACTCAAAATCACAATAGCAGTCCCAATAAACACCTTTTGCTTCTTTAAATGTCTCTTTTCGAAAAAAAACAAAAAAAAATGCCTACACGCTCATTTTCAAATCCATCATAGTCAAACCCGAACAATCAGATTAAAAAATTATCAGCTCATAATCTAAATCCTCCAAGGAGTCAAATGTGCTTAACCAAACAAACCATTAAATTGTAATTTCTCATTCTCATTGAAAACGAAAAAAGAAAAAATTGAGAAAAAAAAACACTTTTATGTTAAATAATTTTCGCACCTAGGGGTCAATGGCAACCAAGCAAAGGATCAAAATCTCGTTTCATCCTTTCAAAGCTAAACAGAACAAAATAAAAATACAAATCCCATAATCGATTGTTTGGAAGATCAAAATCCTTTTTGCAACCGAGGAGGGTCTTTTTGACTTATAAAATTGCAATCCGTCAATCGGAAAATGTGACATGTGTCAGGATCTTAATCCGTGTATACAAAACTGGTATTTCCATTCTCGCACATAGCAGCAGTGCTGGTGAACTCATTGACCATGGGCATACACACGTTCTATTATACGATGAGCCATTGTTGTTTTTCGTCCTTAATTTGTGTCAACTTGACTTGACTTGTTTTTTTTTTTTTTTTTTTTTTTTTTTTTAAATAAAACATGAAAATCTCAAAAAGGATAACAAACATGGCGTTTTTGATGAGTTTGTAGTCCTTATGTGGTAAAGCGATTATCTCTGTCTTTTGTTGATGTGTTGATTACCCATATATGTATGTAGGTATGGATGGCAACCTACCTGCTGCTTGACGAGGGTGTTCATCAAAACTATATTTGCATGATAGTTCGGATGAATAGCATGCCATTTGGTGGGAGAGATTTTTTGAGGACTTCATAAAAACTCTAACCTCAGCGATAGACAGTAATTGCAATTTGAGATAGTGGTGCATTGTTCGACTGACAACGGATGACAATTTAATTGACTGATCAGAGTGAGAGTCGAAAGTTGGGTTAAGACACATTGTGTGAATTTAGTTGACCTTTCATGTGGTGTGAAACCTTACAAAAAATATTTCTGTGATTGGTGGAAAGTTACGAGTAGGCTTGGTGTCTGTTTCGAGCAAAATTAAATGCAATATGAGGCAAATTAAAATATTTCACGATCATTGAGGGAAGAACCAGGGTAGAAGTACAAAGCTACAAATTTGAGGAACAAAGTTTTCTAAATAATTTTATAAAAATGGACCATATTCGAAATTAGCGGAATCTGGCTATTATTATAATCAACGATGACTTTTCGGTAAGTTGAAAGATGTATTCGGCGGGTAGCCTGCGGGAAGTTCCAACCAAAACCCGTCTCTCCCTTAGGTTACCTGTGCAAGGAAGACAACTGATGGGCAGCTAGACTTTGGATCTGCTCCTTGGAACCCACTTTTCGTGTTGCACAAGCCCAGAGATGATGATACTTCCAACAATACAAGTCGGCAGGAATAAGTGGAATCGAACAAAAGAACAGTGAATGGCTTGTTTCATGACTCCAGGCAGTCTTTGGAGGATACTTGATACTGGTACATTTTGGTGATAGCTGAAAAGAGGTACGGGTGGCTTTCTTTCCCAAAACTATGAAACCAAACACTCCTCAATTAGCCTTTCACCAAAGGCACATTCTCGAAACCACCGGTGCTATGTGTAGTGCACGCATATGTCGAGGACAGATCTGTAAAAACAGCGATCGAGAAATCTCTTAATAAAAAGGAATTCATGTTGACTGCCTTTCAGGACATAGAAGGTGCTTCAACTACCTAAACACAAGAACCACTACCTCCTCACTTGAGGATCTAACTTTGTCACAGTTTTAGACAAAATGGATTAAGACAACAGCAGAGTCATTAACAGCGATTTTTGGGATTGCATTATCAAGAAAAAACGCAAATTATGGAACATCGCAAGGTGGAGTTCTCTTTCCTCTTCTGTGGAACATATCTATTTACAAAATTCTTAAATCACTTGTCAGCAGAAGTATTAAGATAGTCGCCTATCATTATTGAATCTTTGCTATCAGAACTATCCAAATGGATGGATAAAAATGATCTTGCGAATTACCAGAAACGGACCGAACTTTTTCTATTCACCAGAAAATATAAGGTACCAAAATGGGACCCACCGAAGCATAGAGGTGTCCACCCAAGTACATGGATGTGAACTAAAGAAAGCAATAAATATCTTTTAGGCATGCTTACAACCGAACATTGTGCACTACTTTTGAAAGACCCATTCTAATCTACGGTTCAGTTGTTTGGTGAGAGGCGGTGAATAACGAAAATAATCTCATGAATCTGAACAAGGAGCAGAGAATTTCTTGGCTGGATATAACAAATTCAATTAAATCCACACCGCAAATAGGTCTGTAAACACTACTAAACTTTCAACCCATTGAGCTCTTCACAAAGAACGGACAGCTAGAGCCGACCTCAGAAAGAAAAAAAATTAGAAGCCTGTTTATTTCGGACACTCAAGCTTTGATCGGAAGGGATTCATGCCACTTAATGATTACAGGAAACCCAAGTATGACAGGAACCGTTTACGGAACGAAGTGGAACGAAAAAGCGGATAAACTGGCCATATACTGCACAGATGATGTACCCAATATATTATACATCAAAAGATCAAAGTTCGTAATCTCAATAGCTAGAAGCCAAAATTATGGTGCTCGCTGGAAACTTTATTATTGGAAACATGGCTAAAAGGTTACGAGTCTTCGCCAATGATTTTTGCAGAAGCTACAGAGAGATGCAGAAGAACTCAGACCTGTAATAAAGTAAGACATAAAATAAGTCTTTCCAACGCAACTATATGATATCCTTAGGTTCTTAACTGCCGACATATGTAGTTTTCCATGTTGCGCACGGAAAGAAATACTCAGAATTCAAATAAATAGCAGAAGGAGTTCCACAAGGAGGCGTTCTTGCAGCGATTCTATTTCTATTCTAGACACGTGATATTTCGTAACAAGAAGGCACAACTCTAGCTATAAGACTTGGCGTATTGTCCTCAATGAAAATGCTATCAACCTACACATATTTCTTGAACCTCTTCGAATATAAGGCTATATATTTAGGAATGACATCAGATGCGAACCTGAAATGGAAATTATACAAGGTGGCGCAAAAATAACCTTCCGATGTTTTTTGGCTGTAATTTAAAAAAAAAATGAAAAACTTTGATTCTTCTTGTGGATTATTTGTATTTGGTCTTTTAATTTTTTTTTATATCAAGTCGAGAATATGATGTCATGCAAATGGCCGCCGCCACAGTTGATTGTCATTTGAGCCCTTTTTATGGCATTTTCCATCACTTTGGCCAAAACTTCCGGCGATAGGTCCTCACATTTTTGACGGATATTGTCTTTAAGAGCTGCAAGAGTCTGAGGCTTGTTGACATAAACCCGCGACTTCAAAAAGCCCCACAAAAAGAAGTCTGGAGCGGTCAAATCAGGCGATCTTGCTGGCCAGTGCAAATCGCCAAAACGGGAGATTAGGCGCCCGGGAAATGCATCCTTCAGCATATCGGTTGTGGCACGTGCAGTGTGTGCCGTTGCACCGTCCTGTTGGAACCACATGTTTTCCAATTCGTTGATCATTGCTCTGTAGCGCTCACCATTCACAGTAACCGTTTGGCCCGCGACGTCTTCGAAGAAAAAAGGTCCGATGACTCCTCCAGCGAAAACAGCACACCATACAGTGACTTTGAGCGGGTGTAATGGCTCTTCGTGGGTTACACGCGGATTTTCAGTGCCCTCATCACTCATGATTATTTTTGATGAAAAATCATCTTCCTCTTGGTGGTGATTAAGGATGGCTTGAGCGTATGTTAGACGCGATTGGCGGTCAGCAGCTAACAGCTGACTTTGTACGGAAACATCTTCAAATCTTGTACCAAAATTCGCTGTAAAGACCGTCGACTGATACCCATTTGCGTGGCACGTCGTCTGGTCGATGTCGACGGCGCTTCCATGACATCTTCGGCTACAGCAGCAATATTCTCTGCAGAACGGCTACTCCGGGGTCTGCCACGCCTGGCAGCATCTCGTGTTGTGCCAGTCTCTTCGAGGCGAGCGGCTAAACGTTGCAGTGTTTCACCAGTAGGCGTTGGACGGCTAGGAAATCTGCGACGAAATTCACGTTGTGCCAAAGTCACCGACCGATTATTGCTCAAATAAATAGTCACCAATATTCCGCGTTCTGGAGCAGTGTAGCGTAACATTGTTTATTAACGTGTATTTCGCATGTGTTTACTACACAAATGTCAAAACAGAACTGACATTAGGGGCCAATCGCAAAATGTATAGCATTTTCTGATAGGAGGATTACTTTTGCGCCACCTGTTATGTCTAACTTTCAAGAAAGTCACTTTGTGAAAAGTTGAGTGAAAAATACAAATTGCAAACGGTGTGGAAAGAGAAAAAACATTTTCGTGTCTGTACTTCACTTTTTGCCGAATGTAGTTAAGCCTTAACACGTGTACGATTTCTGCATTATCAAAAGATTCGTCTTGCAATTAATTTCTCTTCGATCATACAAACGTATCAACACAAGTTTTGGATTAGTCTGGATATGATTTTTATTGTTTTTTTATGTGTGATTTTATTGATTTTTACGTTTCTTGGACATTTTGCCACACTGTTCCGTGAAATTATGCGCTCATCGAATGTTTCCTTCAATAAATCGATTGTGACGTGCGCTGTGTGGCATGTAGCGTCGTCTTGTTGGAACATTCATGCCATCCACATTCATGCCATCCAATTCGGGAACTAAATAGTCGGTTATTATGGCTCTATACCGGTCTCAATTAACGGTAACTGACTCTCCAGCATCATTTCAGAAGAGGTATGGCCCAATGACTCCACCAGCCCAAACAGTCAGTTTTTGTGGATGTAATGGCGTTTCAATTGTCTCACATGGATTCTCTTCACTCCAAATGCGGCAATTTTGCTTGTTGACGTAGCCATTCAACCCAAAATGAGCTTCATCACTGAACAAAATTTTAAATTTTAAACTTTTTTAAACTTCGCGAACTTATTGGTTCAGTTTTTCCACGAGAGTGGGTATTCACAAGTCGTTAATACGTGATTAAAAACCTGTGTGATATGTTTAAGAATGAAAGGAAGAAGTCGTTTTAAAAATGTCGGATTAATTTTATCCAAACCGATCGCATTAGATTTAACCGATAGCACGGCTTCAACTACATCTTCATCCGTCAATCGAATGAAGTTAAAATTTGCTGTGTTGCTAAAATGATTCGTAAACTGTGCGGAGTCCTGATTTTGTGTTGTCGATGCAGAGACCAACACAAACTGCGAATTGAGAACATTACAATCGGCGCTTACATTTACATTTGAACGCTGTCTCCCATTGCCTAGTTTGCGCAGGCTCTGCCAGATAACCTTTTCAGGCTGAATTTCAGGGTTAAGGAAATGTTCGTAGTGGTGCCGCTTTGCAGCCCTTATACGAAGGGCTTCTTTATTTAGTATCAAACATAACATCAAATTGATAAATATTTGCATTAAATAGCAAAATTAGGATAGTAATTTTTATTACTTCTGATCGCTTGATCGATAATACAAAGTCTTGACTCATGACTTTCAAGTATCAATTTCATCAATTGGCACAGTTTTTAAAATTGCGAACAAAAAGTTACGAATTAGCTAGCGTAAAAATCTGAATAAACTTTTCGTGAATTGCAGTTGATTTCTTTTGATTTGATTTTAAAATTCTTTCCGTGCACTTATGGGCTGATGAGGCCTTAATTTTGAACTATGAGATCTGAAGCACAACACAGCATTGAATAAAATAAAATTAGTTAAAGATTTAACGCAGAAAGGGAACGGTATATGTATCCTTTCTTCCTGCTGTCATACAAATAAATAAATAGATAATCATAATCATTTATAAATAAAATTGGTGCTCTCTTCGGCATTTCTTGAATTTGACTTTCTGTCTCTAAATAAAAAAATCTAAAAAAAATACTGATCCGGTCAAAGTCAGAAGCTAAAACAATGATTTTAAAACTTATAAAGGGAGTTTTTTTAGAGGTTGGTTTTTCGAATAGAGATAAAACTGACATTTTGTTGTCAAATCTGGCAACTCTAATGTCATTTATGTTAAGTTCAGTTCGCCATTTAATCATGAAAAGGTTGACAAATAAACAACGCTTGCAAATCGTGAAAATTTATTTCGAAAACCAAATAATTATACCGATACCTAAGTCGCAAAGCCGGACTGAGTATAGACCAATTGCAATTTTAATTAAAAAAGGAGCTGCAAAACTGCGCTCTTACTTGTTATAGACGACATCCGCAATGGCCTGGATACCAACTTACCCACGTTCTTGACGTTGTTTGACTTGTCGAAAGCATTCGACTCTGTCCTCTGTACGAAGTTGCAGTACAAGTTTGGATTTCTGACTCTGGCAGTTAAACTCTTGCAGTCATGCTTACTGGGACGTCAACAATGCGTAGCAGTGGGAAATCAAATGTCTTCGTTTTTTTTGAGGTTTCCACGGGAGTTCCGCAGGGTTAGATCCTCGGGCCGATATTATTTTCTCTTTACGTGAACGAACTCCCACACCTTGTTAAGCATTGTACTGTCCATATGATTGCCGCTGGATGTGATTAGTAAGGCCATTGATATGATTAATGAAGATCTAGAGATCATACAACAGTGGGCCCTTAAACACTCTGTATTTATAAGCAGTTTTTTGATACATCTACATTTCCGCCAATAAAATAAGGTCAGTCATACATTGAATACGTCACAAAGTCTCGAAACTTGGGAGTAATTTTCAATGCTGCAACTACAATCGGAAAAGTATATAATGGTCTCCGATTGATATGGGCCACTCAAAATTCGTTACCGGCCAAATCTAAGATTAACAAGTTCACATAGACAACAAACTGAGCGCTTATTCTTCGTCCACGCCACTCTCCAATGGAACTTATTACCCGTTACACTAAGGAGAATCACAAACACAAACACTTTCAAAACCTATCTTTTTAAATACTCGGCTAGTGATAATTAAATACAAATTCGGTTCATTTAGTTTTATATATTGTTATTGCTATTGTCTTTAATTCGTTTTCGTTTTGCCTATGTAAGTTTTCAACTAAATCATCCTCATAACTATTTATAATGTTAAATTCGCTTTTGAACCCTAAATCTTTGTCAAGCCTTCAGAAACTACAAGATGTAATCTTACTGCGAAACTATTCTTTATAATAATAATAATAATAACAAATTGCAAATGGCCGTCATATATGCTGTATAAGTCATATACATATATAACGGGTGATCCAAGTAGAGATACTTTTTTCAATAGCCTTTTTTGACAGATCACGTGTGAGTCGTGTCATGCTGTCATGTTATTTTTGTTTAGTATTGTTTGGCATTTCATAATGGAAAGACTTACGCGTGAACAACGTTTACAAATTGTTCAACTTTATTATGAAAATTCACGTTCTGTGAGGAATGTGTTTCGTGCACTTCGCTCAACTTATGGTCAACATAATGGGCCTACTGAGCGTACTATCACCCATTTTGAGACCCAGCATTCATTATTGGATAATATTTGACCGAATAGACCACGTCCAGCACGCTGTGAAGAAAATATAGCGGCCGTAGCTGAGAGTGTACACGAAGACTGTAGAGAGTCGCAGCAACTCGGACTGACGTATGGAACGACTTGGCATTGGCATTTTACGTCAAGATCTTAAATTGAAAGCGTACAAAATACAGCTTGTGCAACAACTGAAGCCGCTCGACCTTCCCAAGCGACATCGCTTCGCTCTATGGGCTCTTGAAAAGTTCCAAGAAGATCCGACGTTTTCGAGGCAAATTTTGTTTAGCGATGAGGCCCATTTCTGGCTCAATGGGTATGTACGAAGAGCAACCTGAAGAGATTGAAGAACTGCCACTTCATCCAGAAAAAACAACGGTTTGGTGTGGTTTTTGGGCCGGTGGAATCATCGGTCCATATTTCTTTAAAAATTATGCCGGTGCGAACGTAACCGTCAATGGCGACCGTTATCGTGCCATGATAACCGACTATTTGATGCTCGTGATCTCGGCGACATTTGGTTTCAGCAAGACGGCGCCACTTCCCACACATCGCATCAATCAATGGACTTATTGAGAGAACATTTCGGTGAGCACATAATTTCACGTTTCGGGCCGGTCGATTGGCCACCAAGATCGTGTGATATCACACCGTTAGACTTTTTCCTGTGGGGATATGTAAAGTCAAAAGCTTATGCCGACAAACCCGCTTCGATTCAGGCCTTGGAGGAAAACATCACGCGTGTCAATCGCCAGTTACCAGTCGAAATGCTCGAACGAGTGATCGAAAATTGGACTCAACGGATGGACCATCTGCGACGTAGCAACGCCCAACATTTGATAGACATAATCTTCAAAAAATAAATGCCAAAGAATGTTCTTTCAAATGTTAATAAACATTCTCCATTAAATTTGAATTTTCTGTGTTTTTTTTCTTTAAAAAAGTAGGAAACCTCGAAATGAATCACCCTTTACATTCAATTTTCCAGCCAACCTTGGCAATTCGACAAAAAATACAATTAACTTCAGTGAATTATGAGTTGTTTTAATGAAATCCGTTCATTGCTTCAATGCATCGTAAATTAAGCTAGGAACGGCGGCCATAGCTTATTTTGTGACTTAATAATTAAATTAAATACTGTACAATATATTCTTGAAAAAACTTCCTAAAAATGCTTATGGCAAGTTTTTCCTGTTTTGAAACCATATAACAGGACGTTTTTCCAGATCAATTATAAATAAATAATTGGTAAGAATAGAAATATATATAAATTTTAATGTATAGTTCTTTAAAGAAAGAAACTGTTCATTTGAACAATGTTAAAATATTAAAGAACATACATTCATTGAATTAACGAACTGTTCATTTAACAACATTTTTTTTCATGAATTTTTATATTGAGCCAAAGAATTTGTTCATTGAAACAATGAATTTTACTTAATGAACGAAAATTCATAATATTATGAAGAATATTATTTTCAGTGCAGCATAGGCCTGGGGAAGAGACCAGCTTGGTTCGCCTTCAACTGTCCCACTTTCAGTCAGAACATATTTAGAGTTTCCTAAATATTGTTTTTGGTCTTCCCATTATCCGCCATGTTAATTTTTCGATAGATGGAGAAATCCAACAATCTCTTACGTCTCTCACCATTTTTACGGATTGTATAGGGATGAGACTGACATTTTAGTCCTGTAGCGTCGATCGATTTGTCCAATTTTCTCCACAACAAAACCTTTCCATTGGCAGCACTTAACTCAACCGAATAATTCTCATTCCCATAAGAACTATGAGTCTGAACAAAAGGCTCCTGCCCACTACCGCTCCTGCTCAACACCCATTGACCTTTCTACCCGAGTGCAAATGTATGCCTGCCTTGTTGTCCTTAATTAAATAATTTTTTAATTATCGTTAATATAGTTCTAATTGTAGCATCGTACCCTTTTCACCCATGAAACTCCAATTCACACGCACACATTGCAGCCACCCCTCCCGATGGTCATCCAAACAAGCATTCTGTTTCTGATTCTGATTCCTTTCAACCCTTTTCTTTTTGTGGGTCCTTTAGGTCATTTGTTCGTATTCACGAGAAGAAAATTGACCGACAAAACGATAACTACCCCAGCATCCCTAACTAACTACATAGTTGCCTCTCTATACTAATTTCTCATTTATGACGAGAAAAAAAGAAAAAGAAATGAACTGAAACCCCTCTGACGAAGGACTATCGAATCGATAACAACCCCTTGCGTAAAGTTAGATACCTGCGGCGGGGAACTTTGGCCGAGGCCTGCAATTGGTGTGTTCCTTTCAAGGGGAGCAGCATGCGCTGTGTCAGCCACCACACCACCGAGGTGTCGTCGTCGGCAAGTAAATAAGGCACTCTCTCAAGCGTATACAAGTGTTAAAGCTGACAGAATTGCGAGGGTGAAACTGCTGATATGTGGTTGTAGTTGTGTACACCAACCATTACCCCCATCGGATCCTTTTTTAATGGAAACCATATCAATATGTCCAATTGTGGAAAATAATTACATTGTAACAAATTTCTCTCTTTGGGTAGTTTTTTTTTTTCATTTTTTCATTTTTTAGTGCTTCGCTTCTTTTTATTAAGGATCTTGTGTTGAATGAAAGGAGGTGGTAGTCAGTCGGTCGGTTGGTCGGTTGGTCGGTGGGCGGGCGAGCTAGCGGATGAATGGAAAGGATTGTTTTGGGGGTGGTGCAGTGTAACACATGAAATAGATGAGATATACGTGCCCCCTTTCGATATGGACTTTGTTCGTTCGCTTGAGTGCCTCTGACCTCTTGCGAAAGGGATCACATAAATAACGGTCCATTTGAATGGGAAAAAGTTCAAAATGGCGTCATCGTCGTTGTAGTCCCTGTTGCCATTGTGCTCATCGTCGTGTCGGTTTGGTTGGTAGGTACCAACCCAGCTACAGTTAAAAGTGTTTGAGTTGCAACAAAAGTGACAACGATTCCATTCCAGGGTGAGTGGGGATCAATGATTTGGGTGGCTGTATGTGTGCGTGTAATTAAATGCTCATCGTTGAATAAAATTACCAATCATTAGCACAGCTTCACCGTAACGCAAGAGAGTGGCCATAGTAATCGGCAATAAAAATTAAAACTTTATTGATTTTCTCTTACCTAGCAGGAGGAGGATTTTCCGTGCTTGCGACGCCGCCATTATGAATTAAATGTGGAGGCTCCATCTACCTCTGAGGCTGTTTGCGACCGTAGTCAACTTGTTCGGGCATTAATGTAGCATCACCGAAAATTGATTTTAATCATTAGCGCCCTACTATCGAACCGTTATACAAGGTGAAGTGTAATTGCGTAATTTTTGTTGCTCCCTGTTTGGCGCACGCGGAGGGGTGGCCTTAATTAATTTTTGGGTTTGGCGAAAAGGTCCTTTTTCAGTTAATTGCTGACAATGGCTGTAAGAGTGAATTTATTTGACGGCGCGCGGTTCTGAAAACGAAAGCAACATCCTTGAGTAGGATGGGGAAAATTTCTAAAGAAAATTAGTTTTTTCTTCATTTATTTCTTTTTTTTTATTAGCAACAGTTACCTATCTAGGTACAAAGATGTGGGTTGGCTTATCAGTTATAATATTGGACTCTTCAATGTATTGGAATTTTACAATGTAATAATTGTTTGGGTGATTTTCAGATGATTTAGAGAGTGAGTTTTGTATTTTGGATACAACATCGGGTGGGTGCTTTTATTGATTTTTCGTTTAAAGGTGTTTTCTTCATAGTTAAAGATAAGGAAAATGTAGAAGTTTTGTGGGGCATTTTTTTTTTTAGTTGTAAGTTTGTGGAGCCGGTTGAGGTTTGATTTTACTCAAATTGAGATAAAAATATTAAAAAATAAGTTTAAACTAAAACTGGTTAACACATTGACTGCCAAATCAAATCTGGTAAAATTGCATGGTGCGCCAACACAAATTTGTATGTTATTTCCATTTTTTGACATATAAAACAGTGAACGTACGTTGTAAAGGGTGATCCATTTCGAGGTTCCCTACTTTTTTAAAAAAAAAAACACAGAAAATTCAAATTTATTGGAACATTCATTTAGAACATTCTTTGGCATTTATTTTTTGAAGATTATGTCTATCAAATGTTGGTCGTTGCTACGTCGCAGATGGTCCATCCGTTGAGTCCAATTTTCGCTTACTAGTTCGAGCATTTCGACTGGTAACTGGCGATTGACACGCGTGATGTTTTCCTCCAAGGCCTGAATCAAAGCGGATTTGTCGGCATAATCTTTTGACTTTACATATCCCCACAGAAAAAAGTCTAACGGTGTGATATCACACGATCTTGGTGGCCAATCGACCGGCCCAAAACGTGAAATTATGTGCTCACCGAAATGTTCTCTCAATAAGTCCATTGATTGATGCGATGTGTGGGAAGTGGCGCCGTCTTGCTGAAACCAAATGTCGCCGAGATCACGAGCTTCAATTTCAGACATCAAATAGTCGGTTATCATGGCACGATAACGGTCGCCATTGACGGTTACGTTCGCACCGGCATAATTTTTAAGGAAATATGGACCGATGATTCCACCGGCCCACAAACCACACCAAACCGTTGTTTTTTCTGGATGAAGTGGCAGTTCTTCAATCTCTTCAGGTTGCTCTTCGTCCCAAATGCGGCAATTTTGTTTGTTTACATATACCCATTGAGCCAGAAATGGGCCTCATCGCTAAACAAAATTTGCCTCGAAAACGTCGGATCTTCTTGGAACTTTTCAAGAGCCCATAGAGCGAAGCGATGTCGCTTGGGAAGGTCGAGCGGCTTCAGTTGTTGCACAAGCTGTATTTTGTACGCTTTCAATTTAAGATCTTGAGTCCGAGTTGCTGCGAACGGCGCCGAATCGACCCTCTACGGTCTTCGTGTACACTCTCAGCTACGGCCGCTATATTTTCTTCACAGCGTGCTGGACGTGGTCTATTCGGTCGAATATTATCCAATAATGAATGCTGGGTCTCAAAATGGGTGATGGTGTTGCGAATAGTACGCTCAGTAGGCCGATTATTTTGACCATAAGTTGAGCGAAGTGCACGAAACAGATTCCTCACAGAACGTGAATTTTCATAATAAAGTTGAACAATTTGTAAACGTTGTTCACGCGTAAGTCTTTCCATTATGAAATGCCAAACAATACTAAACAAAAATAACATGACAGCATGACACGACTCACACGTGATCTGTCAAAAAAGGCTATTGTAAAAAGTATCTCTACTTGGATCACCCGTTACTTTGTCAGAGGATGTGATTACTGGTAGACAATAAATGCAAGATTCTAGGAATAATTGCATCCTGTTCCCATCTTCAACATCTTCTACATCATGTATGCAATGGCGACAAAAGCCAGCGATAAGTCGGTGTTCAATGGTCTGATCTGCCTGCCTCTGAGTAGATTATTTTGAGAAGATTTGAATTAAGTCCTAACCCCAATACTATGCCATTATCCATGAATGGCACTTGCAGCAATGAAACAGAAAGGCTTTCCATCCTCGGTATGTTCGTCAATGACAACATCCGTTGGAATGACCACATATTCGACGCCGCCAAAAACGCCGCGAAATGTCTAGGCTTCCTAAAGCGATGCAAGAAATATTTTACCCCTTCTGATCTGGGAAGAATTTACAAAGCGTTTATTCGCCCGAAACTTGAGTGTAACGCTCATATCTTGTCCGGGGAACCAATTACATATTTGGAGCTACTTGACAGAATTCAAAAACGTGCGATAAAACTAATTGGCGACCAAGATATTGCGAATTCGCTTGACCTTCTTAGTCATCGTCGCAATGTCTCCTGCCTATCGTTGTTCTATCGATACTACCACCATAAGTGCTCAAACGAAATAGCCAGTTGCATTCCACCCCTTCAACACTTCAACCGTAATACCCGCCATGCCAGGAATGCTCATCAGTTCACCCTAAAGCCTATATTCGGTCGAACTGTGAAATTTAAGGATTCATTCCTCTGCCGTACAACACGAATGTGTAATGCTCTACCTCGCTCTGTTTTTCCTGACCATTACAATTTACAAACATTTAAAATCAATGTGCATCGGTTTCTCATCCTTTCGTCTAATCCCTCATTTCCTTAACGACCGTCCTGTGTTACTAAAACATTATAAGGGTGCTAACAATCCCTTCCCTTCCTTCGTAAGAAGAAGTTGAGTTTTGCAAAGCTTTGTACAAGCCCCACAGCAGGCTTGAATGGTCTTCAACCTTATATTTTGTATGTGCTTCAACTGAACAACTCACTTTATATAAAAAATCACAAATTTCGCTGAGTAATTGTAACTGTCCGCACTGATAACCTCCCTCTACGAATAAACGCCACGCCAATATTATCACTAAAACTTTTCTCACTTCAAGTGAATAAATGCCATCTAATTATATTTGATTTACGTAATGTTCCAATGGAATACATTATAGAAATTCACGACTAAAAGTGTGACTAAACAGTATTTGATCTTGATCTGTACCTCAGTTTCTAATTATTGTTTACTTGCATTTGCAAGTGTCACTGCGATTTCACCTCGTTATCTTCATCCCATACAATTAACACACAGTATCGCTAAGCTATTCGGGAAATTTGTTTATTCGACTTCGTGCTGCGACTCTCTCATCCTGAGTTGTTGATAAGTTTTCATCTGATTTGTAATTAAATTAATTGGGCTTTAATTTTAACTGATTAGCAGAGTTGACCCAACAGCTGACATTAACACAAAAAAAATTCTCTGAAATTAATTATGAACAAATAATATATTAATATTTTTTTTTTTTGAATTTGTTTATTTCTGCGTAAAAAAATAAAGCAATAAAATATTTATTATTTTTTTTTTTATTTATTTGCTTCTGATAACATTTGAAGCTTATTATGAGGTTACTTGTTCTTTTCGAATACAATGTCTGTCGGCAGATAGTAATTTGGTATTGAGTTCATGGAGTGCAATAAAAAAAAGTATTTACTTGGAATTGTTTGTTGCTGTTGGCTTTGTATTGTATTGTACTTTGAACTATGTAGGTACTAGCAAATCTGGGCTAATAAATAATCACAATGTGACTTTTCTTCATGGGAAATGTATTTCTCTGTTGGAAAAGATGTGGATACAGGTATTCCTCAAGGAAATGTAGGTTAGTAAATTTTCCAATTGCCTTTAGGCAGAATTTAATGTTTTGCGGAACGTTGTTGCAACCAATGTGTGTGCGAAGATATATATGTTTTGACACGAATGGAGGGTCCTACAGTTTAATGCCGATTCCAAACATTCTTACTCTGGATGTTTGTCAGACTTTCGGAAGAGGTGGAGCAGCGACAAAAAAACTTTAAGGTAGAACGGCCCGGGATTTGAACCAAGGATCTCTGGCCTTGTAGTCCAACGCACAGAGTTAGATTTTATTTTATTTTATTTTTTATGTACACACGCATTTTATTTGGGTAACAAACTATAATGTTAGTCACTTTTAATAGCTAGTTAAAGCAGTGCTGGTAGTAAAGAATGGATGACGACCTGCCGTTAAAACCATTGGACGTTTATTTGTCATCAATATGGAAATAGCACCAAACGATGTCTAAGAACACAACGACTTCTGATTGTGTAGAGAAAATCTGCAAGACGTAACCCAACGCTGATTAACCCTTCGATGAGCGGTGTCATATTAGGCGGTAAATGGATCATAAATGGTCTGCCTAGACCCATACCTATTAAATGCGTATATTTAAGGACAGGGAACGGGAGATGACCAGAACATATGATAAAACGAATGTTTTAGTCCGTTTGGAAAGATTGGGTTCCTTAGTATATTACCAAATATTGGGTCCGCCATCTAACGTTTTTTTTTTCAACTAGTGCTTATTTCGCGAATGGTAACACTTAGCTCATGTCTGATTTGACAGATAATTAGTTTTATCCTTCCGCTGAACGAATATAGTTGTGTATACGCTTGAACTACGCTGGGAAATATTGCGGCATAATTGGGCCATTTTTCATTTTTTTTTAAATGAGCAAGGAGTGGCCGTTAGAGTCAATGGCGATCGTTATCGGGCCATGTTGAACGAATTTTTGTTCACAAAAATTGAAGAGGAGGATATTGACAACATTTGGTTTCAACAGGACGGAGCTACGTGCCACACAGCCGAAGCTACACTCGATGTTTTGCGCCCTGTTTTTGAAAATCGCATTACCAGCCGCAGTGCTGATGTCGTTTGGCCACTGCGGAGCTGCGATTTGACACCGTTGGACTATTATTTCTGGGGTGCCGTAAAAGATAAGTGTTACGCCGACATGCCAGAGACAATTGACGCTTTAAAGGACAATATTCGTTAAGCCATTGGTGAAATACAGCTGCACACAATCGATAATGTGCTTAAAAATTGGACCGATCGTGTAGGCTACTGCATGGCCAGCCGAGGTAGCCATTTAAATGAAATTATTTTCCATTATTAACCGGAAGGATTGTACTTTCAAATAAAAAAAGAAATTTTAGTAAATATGCAGTAGTTTTTTTTATAGCATTTTCAAAAAAAAAGTTATTTGGCGGACCCTTTATTATGATGAGAATCGAGGAGGGAAGAAGATCTTCTTTTTTCTAACAGTGCCCACAAACGCCACATTTCGATCCATCAATATCGCTGCCAAATTGTATGACGAAAGTAAGTTGTCAGCGTAAAGTTTTCTGCGCTATTCTGGCCATATATATTTCCATCAATTTCATCAAAACCCGCTCGCCTATGTTCGTCTCTCGTTGGCCACCTTGTGGTTTTCCCGTATAAATTATTTCTTTCAGGGGATAATTTGACTCGGAATCACAGACCCACCCTTATTCCGTATTTCGCGGACTTACTTTGAATAGATTGAATAAACCTGGATTATCGACGGTCACTTGGCAGTCCGGGGTGTATGCACTCTCTAAGTTAGCCATCAGTATGAGCCATACATCGTCTATTGCCGCAAATTTTTTTGGTGAAGCCACTCCGCACGAGTGTTACCGTTATCGAAGCTGATGTATTGAAGGACGATTGAAGGGCTTGGTGGCTTTGTAACTCGCCCACAATTCTTTTGCTGGCATGAAACACACCAGCAAACATCAACTTTCCAAAGAAGGCATATATTTCGTCCTTGTTGGTCATCATCCAAACTCGCTGTTTTTTATTGTGATGCACTTCGTTTCATAGTCGTAAGAATTCTAAGGCTTTTTGATTAGTTTCCCGCACGATAATGTTCACGATTTCGGGTGACAACAACAATTTGAAGATGGCTTGATGGTACGGCCAAGCATAATCAACATCGTTATCCATCCATCCATAACGGCCTCTAACTCAATCTCTTGTTCAATATCGGACGCCTCATCCACATTTTCATCTTCTTCTGGCACGTAATCTCCATCGTCCAAGTCGATACCTGATTCGAATTGGTCGTATTCCAACCCCATAATTTGTTCAATTTCGTCGACGTTTCAAGTCGCTCTCGTTTTTCCGGATTCAAATTTGGTGCATTAAGTTTACGAACCAAATTTGTGATAATAAAGGGTGATCCATTTCGAGGTTCCCTACTTTTTTAAAGAAAAAAAAAAACACAGAAAAATCAAATTTAATGGAGAATGTTTATTATCATTTGAAAGAACATTCTTTGGCATTTATTTTTTGAAGATTATGTCTATCAGATGTTGGCCGTTGCTACGTCGCAGATGGTCCATCCGTTGAGTCCAATTTTCGATCACTCGTTCGAGCATTTCGACTGGCAACTGGCGAATGACACGCGTGATGTTTTCCTCCAAGGCCTGAATCGAAGCGGGTTTGTCGGCATAAGCTTTGGACTTTACATATCCCCACAGGAAAAAGTCTAACGGTGTGATATCACACGATCTTGGTGGCCAATCGACCGGCCCAAAACGTGAAATTATGTGCTCACCGAAATGTTCTCTCAATAAGTCCATTGATTGATGCGATGTGTGGGAAGTGGCGCCGTCTTGCTGAAACCAAATGTCGCCGAGATCACGAGCATCAAATAGTCGGTTATCATGGCACGATAACGGTCGCCATTGACGGTTACGTTCGCACCGTGATAATTTTTAAAGAAATATGGACCGATGATTCCATCGGCCCACAAACCACACCAAACCGTTGTTTTTTCTGGATGAAGTGGCAGTTCTTCAATCTCTTCAGGTTGCTCTTCGTCCCAAATGCGGCAATTTTGTTTGTTTACATACCCATTGAGCCAGAAATGGGCCTCATCGCTAAACAAAATTTGCCTCGAAAACGTCGGATCTTCTTGGAACTTTTCAAGAGCCCATAGAGCGAAGCGATGTCGCTTGGGAAGGTCGAGCGTCTTCAGTTGTTGCACAAGCTGTATTTTGTACGCTTTCAATTTAAGATCTTGACGTAAAATGCGCCAAGTCGTTCCGTACGTCAGTCCGAGTTGCCGAATTGACTCTCTACGGTCTTCGTGTACACTCTCAGCTACGGCCGCTATATTTTCTTCACAGCGTGCTGGACGTGGTCTATTCGGTCGAATATTATCCAATAATGAATGCTGGGTCTCAAAATGGGTGATGGTGTTGCGAATAGTACGCTCAGTAGGCCGATTATGTTGACCATAAGTTGAGCGAAGTGCACGAAACACATTCCTCACAGAACGTGAATTTTCATAATAAAGTTGAACAATTTGTAAACGTTGTTCACGCGTAAGTCTTTCCATGACACGACTCACACGTGATCTGTCAAAAAAGGCTATTGAAAAAAGTATCTCTACTTGGATCACCCTATATCGTCCTCACCGCCTTTTTGCTCCATTTTTCACGGAAAACACAAAAAAAAATTCACAAGAGCCAAACACTTCTCACAACCAGCGGAAAAATATCTCCTAAAATAATCATAAAACACGTGAACTAACATAAAATTCATTGAACCAGAAACCTGAACTTTTTGTCAATAGAAAACTCAATAACACGTGAAAATAATTTAACATCAAATCATGAGATAATTTACTTTCGATATTCGCACTATGAATTAAACGTCTTCTCAGACCCATATGTGTGTGATCCACGAAAGTCGCTTAAAACTAAAATTTTCAACTATAAATATAAATAAATGGAAAACGTATTGTTTACCGTTACTTCGTGTTCACCTTAGCATATTTGAAGAAGTCCTGGACTGCTGCTACTCAAAAATACCAAGAAAAAGATTTAAGCACATTTTCAAACCCGGTTTGGTCTAGCCCAGACCCATACGCTCGTCGGAGGGTTAAGGCCACTAAATAAACGCTCGCTTTCTTAGGAAACAATTGCTTAAGATGAAAACCTTTACCAAACCACTTAACCACCTAACCTATAGAAAAGAAAAGTCAAATTTGGCAAATAACTACTAGAGTCTGTGATTCTTCTTCGATGTGTTCAAGTTCTATATTTTCAAAAAAATCAATTTTTTGCATTTGCATTATTCCTACATTTTTTAAAAATTTAAAAAAATCCGACCTTACTTTTCCCGTTATTGAGTAATGAACAGCGGCGTCTCTGACGCTCGAGAAAGTGGAGTGTAAAACTTTAAACCGGTTCTTTTTTTAAATTATGTTATTAAGGTCGGTGACCACTGTCATTCAAAAACCGGTCGGTGGATTTGAATGAAATGATTACATTAATATCGGTCTAACTCTAAATTGGCAGTGCAGGGAAGATGGGGATGTTTGTCTCTCATTTGGTGCCTTAAAAAGACTAATCTAAGACGCGTACTGCCAATTTATTTTGGATAGTGTATTTTTTTGGTTTTCAAAACTTTGATTTTTTTAAACAATTTACTTTTTTTTCTCAAAATTCGAAAATAAATTAGCCGAAGCCAATGGAGGGCTCTGGTCACGTAAGGATTGTAGAATTCTTTGGACCACCGCTTAACAAAACTAAGTGAAGAGTTGCGTTTAGGAATTATCTCATCAATATGCGAATGAAAATGTAGCCTCTTAGTACACAGTATACCAAGGTCGTGAAGAGATTTTACGAGGGAACTGGTAGCGCTAACGATGAAAGGTAATAGATTGACAATTAGCGAAGTTAAGCTCTCAGCAATTTTTAAGGCACCAAATCGAAAAGTCTTTTTGAAGAAGAGCAGAGTCTTGGAGTATACAAATTTGGTATCTTAAGCGTAGTCTCCCTCTCAAGTTCATTTATGAAAAGAAGCGGACTTAGATGACTGCTTTGTGGGACACCACAGGTTGCCATGAAAGGAGCCGAGAGGAAGGATTTGAAGCGAACACTATAAGAATGGTTTTCTTGTTAAGAGGATACCCACTTTACAATTAGTTTTCAAAGCCTAGGGCAAAATGTCAATTGCCTTACTAAATTCGGTTGCAATTACATCGACTTCGTTGAGGTTTTCTCGATGATGTTTGTAGAAGTTGATCTGTCTTTCAGGATGCCAAGTTGGCAAGGGGAGATAATGGGTAGCTTAAGTCTTCTTATAAAATAATTTCGAAGAGTTGGGGCATGTGTGGAAATTCTCCTTGTGAAAGAGATAGACGAAATAGGTTAGAAAGGGAGAGAAAATGGTTGTTTTCGAAACTTTTCTAATTGATTTTCCAAGGAGCATTGTCGAATACGACACGAGAAGAATCTGTATTCCGCGCGGAGGAAGAATTTCGAAGAATATCAATGGAAACAGCATGGCCAGTGAAAGGACTATCAACTTCATATACCGCATCTACAATAAAGGCGATCGTATGTCATGCTAGAAATATGGTATATCATTTCTACTTCAATGATGTACTATTTATCAATTCAAAATGAAGTTAAGTGCACAAACTGGTAAGTAGATTTCTGCAAGCTGTCAACTCGAACGAATTCTACAACTCTGGCATCCCACACTTTTACGCGTTGTGAATTTAATTTCTCTAAGGAAGATGATGTCTTATTCCGTCGTCACTAACTTGACATCTCCCAAGTCGTTCGCAAACGAACGGAATCCACGCAAATATCTTCTTGTTTCTTGGAATTGTGACTGCTCGAGCGCATTTCATGTCTGAAGATTTTTATCGCACATTTTGTATAGATGCCTCCAACAATACACTCGACCTGCACTGCACCACTGGCACAACTCCTCATACCCAACATTCTGAATTGTGAATTCTGAATAACCGAAAACCCAACTCAATGCAACAGAAAATTAAGTAGCAGGCAATAACTAATTACATTCGCAATTATTTCATGTTTCGGCCAATTTACTGGGACAAATTTATCAGTGCGGTGTCATCTACTTAGAATTGATTGCGTCCGACCTACGCGTGCTGTATTCTCCTGACGAACTGAGCTGAATGGATGCTCGCGCTCGGTATTCCTGCGTTTTGTTCTGCATGGCACGGTGCCATGTTGGCCACAAAAACTGAAACTGAAATATGAATCGTGTATCTGGGCTGTGTGTGCACTCGATGTGAACAAATGAAAATTTCAGCTTCAAATTTATTCAAAAAAAAAAAAAAAAAAAATTCATTCTGCGCGGATTCAGATGAATTACAAAATGGGAACAATTAAGATTCGTAATTTGATTGTGATAGCGGAGAGCCAACTCTGTTGTATCTATCAGTGGAGTCTGTCACAGATGGGGAATACATTCGTCGTCATTCTCATCTCATCGTAGACAAAGGATCCTCTTTGTTTTGTTTCACAGTGCAGATGTGTTTAAATTAATTTATTTTCACACAAAGCAGGCACCAATCCACCTACCTAGCTACAAACAGAAAATTGAATTGGGACAATCACTTCCCCGAGTTGCAATTAAAAATCCGGCAAATTAACCTCGTTCCACAATCTCGCTCTCGATACGCACCGTTTTTAATTGCGCTAATTAAAATATTGCTTCTGAATAAGTATGGTGCACGGTGGTGGTGTTGGTGGTGGTGGCGGCAATTAAGACCACTCTTTCTACATCCTGCGTTGAGTAATTTTTAAATTGCAAATAAAAATGAATAGAATTATCATTTTTATTAGCCCAGTCGCAGTCCCAGAAGATGCATTTCGATACGTTTATTAATTTTTCTCCGAAATGAGCACACGCACACACCTTTGAGTTTTCTGGTGGTGATTTATTTATCCCAACACCCACCAGCGAGGCATATCTTTCATATTTCAGCTATTGGCTGGCAGGCAATAGCAGTGCGGGTGGGCCATTTAAGCAACTAGCTGCCATTGTTGTAGCAATAGCTCAATTAAGTCGATTTTAAATAGTATTCTCTTTCTAATTGGGTATAATACAGTTTGAGCTCAGTGTAATATTTTCCCATTTAATGGCTCCGAATTAATGAGTCGACTGTGAGGAGTCTATGCACAGATATAGCTGATACCTTACAGAGGCCGATGGGCTTTTGTTGCAAATTCATTGTTGTAATTCTTCGTGTTATCTAAAATTGATAAGTGCAGTGCGTAGGCACTTATAACGACTAAGATTTGCATTTTGTGCGTGCATTGCGTATATATTAAAAATTCAGCACGCACCGTCAAAGTTTATGGGAAAAGTGGCAAATTACAACATAATGCGTTCATGCGTTCTTGCATTAATAAGAACAATGACTAATAGCTAAGTACTCTGACGCGGTACATTTTATCTGCGGAAAAACGCAATTTTCTTCTGAACTTTATAATATTTTAATTTGAACCCTATGACTGACTCCCTGCAGGAGGGGAATGAGACACACTTTGGTGGCGCTTTTTTTTCAAAAGGAAGCCAAGTAAGCCAAGTTCAGTATTGTCTTTAAGTTATGCATTATCTCTAAGCACTATTGGTCATTTGTGATACCACAGGGATCTGACGAAGCGAAGTATACATTTGATTTCAATGTTTGTGAGATCACATGTGTCTTCATAGAAGAAGGAGATCCGAGATGGAGATTCCTTTTCCTACAGAGAGCAGGGCATGTACAAAGCAGGTGAGGTCTCATTTCCTCCTCCTCCTCTTCATCCATAAAACTTCTGCAAAAGTCTTGACTTGTTCCATGTTTTGTCTTTTAGAGCTCGGCTCTGAGCAAATTGCAACAAACAAACGGCACTCAATCTCAATTGCAGCACTATGCAATTTAAGAATACAATTTATATTTTTGCTAGTCGCTGGGAGAATATAGTTGACAGTTTTGACAACGTCTGGCAGTGTGCATGGATGTTGAGCTGAAAATTCATCGAAACCCTCATCATAGTGGACACTAAATTTTTCGTGCCAACCATGAAATGAATTAAGCTGAGGAATACTCTACAGAGTATCTAGGTATTTGCGAGAAAGATTCCAACGTGAAGCCTTATGTGAAACCTTTGATGTGTTTCAGCAAACACTTTTTATTCCAGAAAATCCTGATAATCCTGATTCCAGCTGAGCAAGATTGAATTGTGTTTTTTTTTTTCTATTAAAAGACAAACTGGTGCTGTGGCGGGAAAAATGGTTGAAAGAAAAATAGGAGCAGAACAAGCTTCGCATAACTGCTCTGGATGTAAAGGGTATTTTTTTTAGAGGTATAGAACTTCGAATTGAAATAAAACACAAGAAAGTCGTTGTAATGTCCAACAATTAGGTCCAATTTTCAACGACTTTTTCAAGCATTTGCGGCTGTATGTCGGCAATAACGCCACGATTGTTGGCTTCCAAGTTCCCTAACGTTTCTGTTTTGTTTGCGTAGGCGAGCGACTTCACATATCCCCAAAGAAAATAATCCAATGGTGTCAAATCACACGATCTTGGTGGCCAACTGACAGGTCCAATCCTCGAAATTATGCGCTCATCGAATATTTCCTTCAATAAATCGGTTGTTACGTGCGCTGTGTGGCATGTAGCGCCGTCTTGTTGGAACCACATCTCATCCACATTCATGCCATCCAATTCGGGAACAAAATAGTCGGTTATCATGGCTCTATACCGGTCTCCATTAACAGTAACTGACTCTCCAGCATCATTTCGGAAGAAGTATGGCCCAATGACTCCACCAGTCCATAGAGCACACCAAACAGTCAGTTGTTGTGAATGTAATGGCGTTTCAATTGTCTCATGTGGATTCTCTTCACTCCAAATGCGGCAATTTTGCTTGTTGACGTAGCCATTCAATCCAAAATGAGCCTCATCACTGAACAAAATTTTGCGATGAAAATCAGCATCGATATCAATCTCATTTTCGGCCCATACACCAATATCACGACGCATTGCATTGTCTCGCGGCTTTAATTCTTGCACAAGCTGGATCTTGTAAGGTCGTAAGATGAGATCTTTGCCCAAAATCTTCCATAAAGTTGATGGACAAAGCTCCAATTGCCGTGCACGGTGGCGAATCGATTCATTCGGGTCCTCTTCAACGCTTTGCTCTACAGCGGCAATTGTTTCTTCGGTGCGCACTGTTCGAAGTCTCTCCGGATGCGTATTGTCACATAGACTAAACGTAGTGCAAAACTGTCCATGGTTAACCGAATTAATTGCTCTGATGGACGATTATGTCCACGATAAAATGAACGGAGCATTGAATTCGAAATAAATTTGCACGATTTGCAAGCGTTGTTCATTTGTCGAACTTTTCATGATGAAAGGGCCAACCAAACTGAACATAAAGTAAACTAGAGTTGCCAGATTTGACCACAAAATGTCAGTTTTATCTCTATTTCGAAAAACCAATCTCTAAAAAAAATACCCTTTACTTTACTTTTACTGAATTTATTAAATAAAATTGAAATGTAAACAACAAACCCATTTAAAATGCATTATTGCACAAATTATGCTAAGCAGAATGGTTCCAAACAAACGAACTGCTCAGCCGAGAACTAATCAACTCAAAAGAGTGCTTGATTCTTTGGCAATTCATATAGAAATCGTGCAGCTATCATTTGTATTTGTAAATTATTTTCTTGATGCGCTTTTGCCTTTTCTTTATTTTATTGATTTGATTTTTTTTTATTCATAAAAATTTCAGCGATCGATGAGTAATACCCTTTTACAGAGACACATAAGCTTTGTGGTAGATTTTAACTTTCTTTAGCTTAGCTTTTGCTTAGCTTGCTATTGTGGCTCTTTTTCAAGGTTCCTACATACAGCTACAATTTATAAGTGGACAAAGTGTGGTAACTAATATGTCACCCAGTTTCTGAGCGGAGAATTTCAATGTAATGGCAAAAGGAGGAGATTTTCAGTATGGCGCCTCTGAAATGGACAGCGCCAATCGTAATGCATGCAAGTCTAGCATATTTTGTCTAGCAATTTTTTTTAGAAAGCAAACTTCGTTCGGGTTGTTGTATTAAAACTAATTTAAAGCTATTACTTCTGAACTGGAAGAGCTACAATCTACGATTTCGTGAATACAATTATATAACACGAATAATGCTGAATATTCGAAAAGATGTGGAAAAATGGCTACAGCATTTTCTCAAACCTTTACTTTTCGAAAATAAAATCTAAAGTTAGAGAAATACTTTTATTAAGTAAAATTGAGGTGCAATCAATTGTAAAGATTCACTTTAGTTGTCTTATGAATCTGAACAAGGTTCAAAGAATTGCTTGTCTGGGTATATCAGGTTCAATAAAATCAATACCCCAACTATATTTGGAAACTCTGTTGAACAAAGTACCCATTGAGATCTTAACGAAGTATGAAATTTAGATGCGCGACTCTTTGGAACATTCGCCTCTCCTTACCATCTTTAATCAAAAGGGACTTATGCAACTTACCGATTACGAGAAATCCAGGTATGACTTTGTCAAATGTTGGACCTCCAAGCTGAGATCTATATGATGTTAAGAGGTCTGCTCAGACCTTTCTAACTGGGTTCAGTAATTGAACTTTCAGTTTGTGTGGACACTCAGGCCGCACTTGAAACGATCAACTCCAATATTCAATACGCAAAATGTGTTAAGGTATGCCTTTCGGCTGAGATATACTTAGTATGTTAGGTTCACGGATAGCCAGATACGGCTCTGATTTAGACTTGTAATCAGACTGATTCGGCGGCCATGCAGGTTCTACCGGCCTGCAACAACGTCTGGATTTGTGCCATAATTCGTTGTCTGTGATCAAATACCATATATAAAGGGTGATCCATTTCGAGGTTCCCTACTTTTTTAAAGAAAAAAAAAACACAGAAAATGACACGCGTGATGATTTCCTCCAAGGCCTGAATCGAAGCGGGTTTGTCGGCATAAGCTTTGGACTTTACATATCCCCACAGGAAAAAGTCTAACGGATGCTGATATCACACGATCTTGGTGGCCAATCGACCGGCCCAAAACGTGAAATTATGTGCTCACCGAAATGTTCTCTCAATAAGTCCATTGATTGATGCGATGTGTGGGAAGTGGCGCCGTCTTGCTGAAACCAAATGTGGCCGAGATCACGAGCATCAAATAGTCGGTTATCATGGCACGATAACGGTCGCCATTGACGGTTACGTTCGCACCGGCATAATTTTTAAAGAAATATGGACCGATGATTCCACCGGCCCACAAACCACACCAAACCTTTGTTTTTTCTGGATGAAGTGGCAGTTCTTCAATCTCTTCAGGTTGCTCTTCGTACATACCCATTGAGCCAGAAATGGGCCTCATCGCTAAACAAAATTTGCCTCGAAAACGTCGGATCTTCTTGGAACTTTTCAAGAGCCCATAGAGCTAAGCGAAGTCGCTTGGGAAGGTCGAGCGGCTTCAGTTGTTGCTACGCTTTCAATTTAAGATCTTGACGTAAAATGCGCCAAGTCGTTCCATACTTCAGTCCGAGTTGCTGCGACTCTCTACGGTCTTCGTGTACACTCTCAGCTACGGCCGCTATATTTTCTTCACAGCGTGCTGGATGTGGTCTATTCGGTCGATTATCCAATAATGAATGCTGGGTCTCAAAATGGGTGATGGTGTTGCGAATAGTACGCTCAGTAGGCCGATTATGTTGACCATAAGTTGAGCGAAGTAAACGAAACACATTCCTCACAGAACGTGAATTTTCATAATAAAGTTGAACAATGTTGTAAGTTGTAAACGTTGTTCACGCGTAAGTCTTTCCATTATGAAATGCCAAACAATACTAAACAAAAATAACATGACAGCATGACACGACTCACACGTGATCTGTCAAAAAAAGGCTATTGAAAAAAGTATACTAAATAGGGTATTAAAAATGGGCTTTTATTTTGCTTACAACTACAAACAATTTCACAAATTGTCGTTGGAATCAAAGCCCTATGTTTACAAAATTTCCCTTAACAAATCGAAGTGATTAGATTATAAGGTTTTTAACCAACAAATCCTTGCAATTAAAGGGATATTCTTTTATACTATTATTCGAAACATTTTCTAAAAACTAAGAATACATTATTCTCGGCCCCATCCAGGTATCGAAAGTACAAAAGTAGACCAAACGCCTTGGAAGTATTTTTGAAAAAAATAGTTATAAGAGTCATCAGCTGCCCTACAGACAGACAATTTTTTTGGACTGATCTAGAGTCTTAATATAATCCCTCATACTCAACTTGAGTTTGAAATTTCTGCACGACTGCAATCTATTTAGTATAGGTAGGTATACTAATTTATACGGGTTCTATATATTTTCGGCGTAATATAACTTCATTAAGCAGACTCGGAGTTTTGCTTTAGCAATTACTTTGAGAAAAAAGTCGGTTCCACCGCTGTTCGAATATGGCAAGCATTTGATCTTTGCATCAGTGTGTCGTGTTTCCGAGATGCTTAAGGCTATGTCGCTCATTGCCAGAACTAACTACTAGACATATTCTTCATATCGGTAAATTTTATTTCCAAAGTAGGTAACATGTGAATGCCTGAAGTCCCTTGGACACTTTGCACGTATCGGTGTAACTTTTGACATAAAAAACAGAACAGAATTGTTGTATAGAAACCGGCCCTAAGGTATGTGATATCCTCTAAGGATATCGGTATTTTCTCTGATGTTGCAGTTAAATTAGTAACTACCATATCTCGCTGACCTGAAAAAGAAGAGTTCGGTATACCAATCGCGGCTTGTAAACTGTCGCTAAGGCTGGCTGCTACTGAAAAAACAAATATTGGTGGATAAGTGGATTCACGATCTCTGATTTTATCTATCTAAGCAGACGTCACTTAAGTACTGCAATAGGTATGTCATTACTGGCTACTGTCTTATTATTATATTTTTTTTTTTTGTTGCGCCTGGAGGTGAGTAATCTTCAGAAGATACCAATGGCCCGTACCATTGGTTATGCCCGATTCAGATATATCTAGTCTGCCTACGGTCTAAACCTCACCCCTCAGAGAGGCACTATGAGATCCGGTCGCGCGCGCTCATAGTAGTAAAAAATTTGTTCCTTTCATTTTTTCATTTTAGTGAAGACTACGACTAAGTTACCTTAGCAAGTAGTTTACTCTTCTGTAGTGCGCACCTACTAATACCGTCATTACATGCGGTTTTTCCTTATGGCGCTAGGTCGAACGGTCTTGTTCTTTGTAGTCGGCGCTCAAGGTATGTCACGTCCAGAGTACGAATTATTTTATTATTGCAGTGACCATGAATGCGAGTACAAAGTTTGCGAGCAAAATTTGTTACTTCGTTACTCACGGTAGCAATTCCTAGATCTCTGTGAATATCACTATTCCTTATATACCATGGAGCATTCACGATTGCTCTTAGCGTTTTGCTTTGGAATGTTTGTATTGTAGCCATATTGCTTGGTTTGGTACAACCCCAAAGTTGTATACCGTATGTCCAAGAAGGTTTCAGCACTTGCTTATACAGGAGCAGTTTGTTGTATACGCTTGTCTTCGAATATCTTCCGAGTAGCCAATACATTTCCCTAAGTCTGATTGCGAGCTCGTCGCGCTTTTTCTTAACGTGTGGCTTCCACTTAAGTTTTGCGTCCAGGGTCATTCCTAGATACTTCGCCTCGTTTGCGTATGGTATTTGTGCCGAGTTAATAAAGACAGGTAAGTTGTTTATTCTCTTGTACGTGAAATTGACATGCGTCGACTTGGTCTCGTTAAGGGCAATTCGCCAGGTCTTTGTCCACTCGCATACTTTATTAAGAGCCCGTTGGAGTTTTCCAGTTGATGATTCCACTACCAACGTTGCTACGATGGTCCCTTCATCTTGTAGTATATCTCTTGTTTAGAGCAGGAATAATATTGGGCCGAGAACGCTTCCTTGCGGAACACCGGCGTGGATTTCCTTGAATTCCGAGAATTCAGTATCATGTCTAACACGAAATAGTCTGCTTTCAAGGTAGGATTTCAATATTTTGTATAATTTTTCCGGTAGGATTGTCCTTAGCTTATACATTAGGCCTTCATGCCATACCTTGTCGAAGGCTTGCGATACGTCGAGAAAAGCGCTAGAGCAAATCTTTTTGCATTCTAGAGCTTTTTCAATTTCATTTGTTATTCGATACACCTGATCGATTGTGGAATGTTTGACCCGGAAGCCAAGTTGATGATCTGGTATCAAGCGTCTTTCTTCAATTATTGGTTGTAATCGTTTTAGCAGAAATTTCCCATAAACCTTAGATATTATCGGCAGTAGCGGAATGGGTCTATATGATTTCTTATCATTTGTATTCTTCGCTGGCTTCGGAACCATAATGACTTCGGCTACTTTCCATTGTCTTGGAACATATGAAAGTCTCCGAGAAGCATTTATAATGTACAGCAGCTTAACTAGGACTGTCTTATGAGCAAGCATGCAATAAGGCTTGGCGCATTCTCAAACGACTTTTGCAGAAGCTGAACAGTGGAAAATATCCCCTTTCCAGAAAAAGAAAGCTTCATATTGGAGCCTCCTTCTAAAGGGTGATTTTTTAGCTGGTTTGGTTTTGGCAACACTGGTTTTGACAGCTGACGTGTGTTTAGTACCTTGTGTCACTGTCAAACAGCTTCAGTTTGGTTTGCAATTTAACCATGGATCGTCTTACAAATGAACAACGCTTGCAAATTATTGAATTTTACTATCAAAATTCGTGCTCGGTTCGAAATGTTCATCGCGCGCTGCTTCCATTTTATGATCGGCATTCTCGACCTTCTGAGCAGTCTATTCGGAAGATTGTGACCAAATTTCGCACCAAATTTACTTTGTTGGACATTAAACCACCAACACGTTTGTGTGTGTGACAGAAGACCGCGAAATGTCGATTCGGCGCCGTTCCCAGCAGTTAGGCCTTTGTTACAGCACTACGTGGAAAATTTTGCGGAAGGATTTGGGCGTAAAGCCTTTTAAGATACAGCTGGTGCAAGAACTAAAGCCAGCCGACCTACCACAACGCCGAATTTTTGGTGAATGGGCTCTTGGAAAGCTGGCCGAGGATCCGCTTTATTATCGAAAAATTGTGTTCAGCGATGAGGCTCATTTTTGGTTGAATGGGTACGTAAATAAGCAAAATTGCCGCATTTGGAGTGAAGATCAGCCAGAAGCATTGCAACAGCTACCAATGCATCCCGAAAAAGCCACTGTTTGGTGCGGTTTATGGGCCGGCGGCATTATTGGGCCATATTTCTTCAAATATGATGCGAATCGCAGCGTTACTGTCAATGGTGAACGCTACCGAGCGATGATAACAAACTTTTTTTTGCCCGAAATGGAAGTTCTTGACTTGCATGATATGTGGTTTCAACAAGACGGTGCCACATGCCACACAGCACGCGAAACAATGGCGCAATTGCGAGGCGAGTTTGGTGAACAGTTAATTTCACGTTTCGGGCCGGTCAATTGGCCGCCTAGATCGTGCGATTTGACACCATTAGATTATTTTTTGTGGGGGTATGCCAAGGCTAATGTGTATAGAGACAAGCCCGCTTCGATTGACGCACTGGAAGCCAACATCCATGCATTCATTCGTGAGATACCGGCCAATATGTGTGAAAGAGTATGCCAAAATTGGACTCAGCGGATGGGCTAATTGAGACGCAGCCGCGGTCAACATTTGCATGAAATTATCTTTAAACATTAAATTGCAAGGTTCAAACTATCGATTCAAATAAACATTTCATTCATTTTTTCGAATTTTTTGTGTTTTTTTTTTAAAAAAAAGTTCTAAACCTCTTAAAAAATCACCCTTTATGAAGATCGAATGCCCTTCGCTTTGTCAGAAGCTACAAACGGTAGGTTTCTCCTAATTCCCTGTGAATTTGACAAATATTAGTCTAAGTCTGTCGGGCTTAGCCGGCAACCACAATTCAACCTTCAAACTTCTAACATTTGAGGCAATCCACTGACGATTCTTTACATCACCACATCTGAGTCAAACGCCTTTAACCCTAAGGTCGCGTAATTAATGTATTGATAGCTTTTTTTCTGCTTGCTGACAATAAGCTGATGAACTTCTGTAACTCTCTTCGACAGCACAGATTTTCATGTCGCTAGCTCCGCCAAACGCCTCACCTATATTTAAGTTTTTGAATACCAAACCTACACCCATACGTATATTTCATGTTCTCAAAAGGATAATTTTATACATCATAACTCCGTCGCAACTTTCAATTGCATCGGCCACCCGCAAGGGTATTAATCCGGTTATGTCATCTCCTAATCCGTTGCAGTTTAAACGACCGCAATCTGATTATCGAAATGAATACCAGAACACACACTCGTACCATAAATATTTAATTATTATCAGAATATTAATTAGACCCCAATAATCCGCCGTTCAATTGTCCAAAATCCACAAAGTTATTTGAACCGTTTTATTAAAATTTCTCTTCTCATGGGGGCCCCCCCATAATCGTTCGTGCAGCTAGCTCAGCCTCCTGCAGTGTGTTTGGGAAGCAATTAAACGATATTTCCGCCTAATGGAGTGGTGATTGCGGCCACTCGACAGCTTTTGTCCAGTCCCGCGTCGATTTATAACGCATCTGTGTATAGAGCCATCTTCGCGCCACAGGATACCATCACCCCAACAGGAGGGAGGCTGCTATCAAAAAGAATCTCGCTGTCGATTGTTTTCACATATTATTACTCAGACGCAATCACTGGGCCCGCCATATAAGTGTCAGTCAGTTCGACGTCGCCATGCTATAGCCGACAGCAGAATGGGAGCATTACATTTGTATGCATCGATTTTTCGCTCCATGGGGCGCGCCTGCCAAATGAATGAATATGAAGTGGGGTGGCGCACTTGTTGTATATGTGTGTGTGGGTGTGTGTCGCCTCCTGTGGATTATCCCCAGCCTTATATAATACAGAACGATTATCCGATAACAAAACTTTTTTGATTACTAAATACATAAAGTCTGTAGCTATCTGCGGATGATGAGAACATATATTTCATTCTTAAGGACCTTGAAGTGTTATTGCGCTAAATTGCTTCGCCACCACAAACACAAACACGAACGCATCTATAGTTATACTTCAAATCTATGAATGTATCGTCGAGTCGTCGAAACAAGGAGAATATGGAGACACCTCAGCTGAAATAATGGATAATTTCTGGCACAAAGTGGATGTGTTCACTGCCAATGCCAGCGCTTTGACATACAGCAACTGTCATCCAAAGACAAGTTATACGAGTTTAACTTAAAATGAAACAGAATTCACAATTGAAATTGACACATTACAACGTCAAACTTCAGCGCGCACATAATTGAGTTCCAAGCGAGCAGCAGCGCTTTTCCACACAAGCGATTTCTCAACGCCCGGGATGTCCCAATAATAGATTCAGCCAGCCAACTTTTCCTCCATACCAGTGGGATCGCGCAAAGCGCAAAATTTATGCGAAAATTTATACACATAGCCAAACACACATACATACATACATAATGCAATTGAGAGTGAACAAAGGAAATGATTGACCCCAGGCAAAGGCTGTTGTCAGATTGATGTCTCAATCTGTACCTGCTGTATCACAGGAGTGCATCAATGGACCAAGCCTCTGAAATAAATAAACACACTTTCAGTATAGAAAATATTGTTAACAATTTTTCATTGAAATTATACAATTGTTCGCGATTGCATTCGGTTGTGATGTTCGGTCGACCCTGCCCATAGGTGGACGACGACAACGACAACGACGTGAGGTACTCTCTGACTCTGAGGTGTCATGAATTATTCCACAGGGTTTTTTGCGCGGCCGGGGCAGTAGCGGCGCGGCGCGTTGAGGCCCATAAAAAGGCGAGAAAATTGAATTCCTCTCGACGCCAGTACTTAAGTTGAGTTCGAGAAAAAAAGTGTAAATAAAAAGGAAAACCAAAAGGAAAACCAAGACAATTCGCAAGTGATGACAGCTGATTACAAAGTGAGCTGAAGTGGGAATAATCGAGATGCATCCAAACAAAAGATTTTACTGCCGGTCAAGATTTTTATTTCGATTTGACTTTTAATGAGAGTGGAGTGAATAATATCACTTCGCTGTGTCTTCTTACATAATGTGTACGTAGGTATTCCTTGAATATTGCCCTGGGAATCTGCGAGCGATCAGTTAGGTGGTTGTGAAGAATTCATTAGATGCTACATTTGCGATTGCGATTTGTTTAGACAAGCATTTCTGGATGGAGACAAAACTACTGTTTTATGTGAAAATTTTGAATAAATAAAAGAAAATTAAGGTGTTAAGGACAAAAATCCCCGAATGAAAAATTCTTTCGAACATAGCCTTAAAATTGACAAATCTTGCTGGTAACATTTACAAAACAGATTCGCGGGTATCTGCGACCAAAAAAAGTTCTCATGTGAAAGAAATGTCAGAATATTCGCCGGTTCGGTCTCATGTGAATGATCCCTTAAGCAAATTTGAATCCAACCTTCATGTAAATCTTTTACCTCTCTGTGTAGATATTTGAGTCTTCTGCATTAAAAATCTTTGAGGGCACGAGTAGGTACGATAACTTTGGCGTCGAAAATTGAAAACAGTTTTTAAGGAATTAAATACAAGCTTTTTTTTTGTATGGGAGAGGGGGTCTGACCCGTTTCGACGCGAGGGGTAATTTAAAAAAAAAAATGTCACATCATTTCGGAAGAAGTATGTAGCGGAGGTGGTGCTGATGAGGAGAATGGGTGTAGTATCTCTTACGAGACGGGATAAAATCTAAAGGAGGGACATTAGGATATGGGATAGAGGAAAAGGAGGGGAAGAGGAAAACAAGGTAGTCGGTTCTCGGGCGCGGGTTGCATGCCTTGCTGGTCTCAGCTGTAGCTCGTCGGAGGGTGGATTCTTGCTCCCGAGATTACCAAACTGTTCACCACTACAAAAAGTATTGCATGCGTTTGATCAAAGAAAAGAATAAAAACAAGGAGGCCCGCATTACCACACGAGGAACTGGTGTTATTCATCCTCACAGCGGATCCGTACGATCTGTACCCACCCTTCCATGTGCAAGTACCGCTGAAAAAAAAAAACTTGCACCCATTTAAGAGAAAGCCCTATGCTTCCTCTACGAACCCTACCACAACTCTGCCCTCAAAATGAGACACTAAATTTTTACATCCTTAAAAATTCATTATTATTTCATTTATTGTATATTAAAACTAGAATAAGAGTTGCATAAACAAAAAAAAAGCGAAAGCTTACTTTCATAAAAATGTAGTATCATAGTTATTTATAAGATAGTTAGGTTCGTGATTTGTATTTTTGTTTTTATTTCTTAGCAGAACACGCTATTTACAAACTGTATTTATTTAGATAAGTTTTATTTCCCTTAATAGGCAACAAAAAAAAATATTTAGCTGATTAACAATGTAATATACATAGTTGAAATTTAAGTTGGAGAAATATGAAGACTAGTTGGAAACTCTGTGTAAAGTTGTGCGTAAGCGTGAGAAAGTAACAAAAATAAATATTTATATGTATTTGTCTTACCTGGTGATCCGCCGCGTCAGGCCTGCCGGATAGGATTCCTTGGTGAAGCTGTTAAAAAAAAACAAGTATAACTAACCACGTAGCGGGTGGAAATGAAGACTCAGAGTACAAAAAAAAACCTCTAGATAATCTTTCTCTCACTTGCACAAACTCGGAATAAAATTAAATATATATAAGCATATAGCAAAAGAAAACTAACACTATAACTAACACATAACTAGCACATAAAAAAAAATAAATCAAAACTACGGCTGCTGGTGACTCCGCTGCTGTTAACCACTGGGCGAAGGGGGTTATAGTTACGTGTTGGTATTGTTCTCCGCAATGAGGTGGTGGGATGGGGAGGAAGGTGTTTATTTTTTTGTTTTATGCATCCGACTGGGGGGATCTGAACTGGAGTTTAAGATTGTACCTTGAGTCCAGAGCCTCTTGCACGCGTCCGGAAGATGCGGGGACACTAATGCGAGGCTTTACGTGTCTCTCTATACTGATTCACAATGGTAGCACCGGTGTTTGGGTTCACGGGGTTATACGGTGGCACAGTCGCGGTTTATTTGATAGCTTTGCGCTGACGATTGGTATTGGGATTGTGGCTTGGTCACGGGGGATGGCTTACACGGTCGCACTTATGACGCAATGCTATAGCCGAGCCGTGGCTTGCGATAGAATCACTTGGGGATATCACTCGGTGGGATTGGCACTTTATTTAGGTGGAATCGTCCCAGAGAAGCAGGCGTAAGGACATTGTAGGCAACGTGGTCAATGGTATTACCCAATTTTTATGCCTGGCGTTTTCGCACTCGTCACACTGTACACGATGTATAGAGTATTTGAAACCGGTTTCTTTTTTTTTTTCCTTCTTTTTTCTTTGGAAAAATGCGATTGAGGTTTGGGTAAAACCACGCGCGTTTTCTTAGGAAAATTTAATTTCACTGCGAGAACAGGAAAATGTATATATATATTTCCACGCCGAGCACGAAGCTGTCGAAAGAATACCGGAATGCTAACCGCTTACGCTGACTGGCCAAATTCAACTGGCTATTCGTTCCAATTTAGAGAGTGTCATCGCCGCGGGTAACCGTATAAATCCCCCACACTATCCCGTAGCGTGATCCTCCCGCCACCCACCTAATAGAAAGCGTTAAGCGGATTTTTAGTTGATAAAAGCCAGCATCGCCATCTCTACTCCGTCGTACCATCACCCCCTTAGGAAACCCACGAGCAGGCTTGAAACACAAGGAATCGGTTCGCTCTCTGGCTTGGATAGCATATGTTATCTTGTTAAAAAATATTTACATGTTCATATTTCTTTTGCAGACCAGAGCCAGCGAGGAAAACGCCGTTTTCTCCTACCGCTTGTGAGTGTGGAACCAATCCCGCTCGTATGTCTCCCAATAAGATGATGGTGTGGTGAAAATCGTGTTAACACAATTATTAAATATATAAGACAGTATAGTTACATAATATATGTAAACTGTGTAAATAAAGAGATATACACCGAGATGTCGGCTTGGGGTGGAAAGCGAACCATTACAAGTATGGCCCAATGACTCCACCAGCCCATAGAGCACGCCAAACAGTCAGTTGTTGTGAATGTAATGGCGTTTCAATTGTCTCATGTGGAATCTCTCACTCCAAATGCGGCAATTTTGCTTGTTGACGTAGCCATTCAACCCAAAATGAGCCTCATTACTGAACAAAATTTTTCGATGAAACTTCGCGAACTGAACCATTAGTTTCGAAATAAATTTGCACGATTTGCAAGCGTTGTTCATTTGTCAACCTGTTCATGATGAAATGCCAAACCAAACTGAACATAAATGACATTAGAGTTGCCAGATTTGACTACAAAATGTCAGTTCCATCTCTATTCGAAAACCCAACCTCTAAAAAAACACATTTTGTATAGAAGTTTCTGACCGACTTGGAATTGGAAAAGTAACACTTAGCAGAATATTTAGGCGAACTACACTGGCAAAATTGAAATTGAAAGCGAAAATCATCAATGTCTCGATGCAATGCATTTTAAAATTAGCTATTAGAAAAGAAAAGGAACATGATGCTGCAGTTTGGCGCGATCCTTTACGTAGGGCTATAGAAAAAATAAAAATACCACCAGACTATCACTTACTTGGTGTCTCTTAGATATCCATTACAATAGACCCATGCAATAGCTACATAAGCCCAGAACAAAAACGTTTCAACTGTGTCATAGCTCAACAAGAGTATTTATTGAGCAAGCATTTCGAGTCTTTAAAAATAAATTTAAACTACATCCACAGTCCACAGTGTTGTGCATGCAAAACAAATCGTGATGGCTTGTGTAAGTCTGCATAATTGTAAAGGGTGATCCCTTTCGAGGTTCCCTACTTTTTTAAAGAAAAAAACACAGAAAATTCAAATTTAATGGAGAATTTTTATTATCATTTGAAAGAACATTCTTTGGCATTTATTTTTTGAAGATTATGTCTATCAAATGTTGGCCGTTGCTACGTCGCAGATGGTCCATCCGTTGAGTCCAATTTTCGATTACTAGTTCGAGCATTTCGACTGGTAACTGGCGAATTACACGCGTGATGTTTTCCCCCAAGGCCTGAATCGAAGCGGGTTTGTCGGCATAAGCTTTTGACTTTACATATCCCCACAGGAAAAAGTCTAACGGTGTGATATCACACGATCTTGGTGGCCAATCGACCGGCCCAAAACGTGAATTTATGTGCTCACCGAAATGTTCTCTCAATAAGTCCATTGATTGATGCGATGTGTGGGAAGTGGCGCCGTCTTGCTGAAACCAAATGAGCTTCAATTTCAGACATCAAATAGTCGGTTATCATGGCACGATAACGGTCGCCATTGACGGTTACGTTCGCACCGGCATAATTTTTAAAGAAATATGGACCGATGATTCCACCGGCCAACAAACCACACCAAACCGTTGTTTTTTCTGGATGAAGTGGCAGTTCTTCAATCTCTTCAGGTTGCTCTTCGTCCCAAATGCGGCAATTTTGTTTGTTTACATACCCATTGAGCCAGAAATGGGCCTCATCGCTGAACAAAATTTGCCTCGAAAACGTCGGATCTTCTTGGAACTTTTCAAGAGCCCATAGAGCGAAGCGATGTCGCTTGGGAAGGTCGAGCGGCTTCAGTTGTTGCACAAGCTGTATTTTGTACGCTTTCAATTTAAGATCTTGACGTAAAATGCGCCAAGTCGTTCCATACGTCAGTCCGAGTTGCCGAATCGACTCTCTACGGTCTTCGTGTACACTCTCAGCTACGGCCGCTATATTTTCTTCACAGCGTGCTGGACGTGGTCTATTCGGTCGAATATTATCCAATAATGAATGCTGGGTCTCAAAATGGGTGATGGTGTTGCGAATAGTATGCTCAGTAGGCCGATTATGTTGACCATAAGTTGAGCGAAGTGCACGAAACACATTCCTCACAGAACGTGAATTTTCATAATAAAGTTGAACAATTTGTAAACGTTGTTCACGCGTAAGTCTTTCCATTATGAAATGCCAAACAATACTTAACAAAAATAACATGACAGCATGACACGACTCACACGTGATCTGTCAAAAAAGGCTATTGAAAAAAGTATCTCTACTTGGATCACCCTTTATTAGTTATAATGCACGAATCACCGAAAAGTTACCGACAGATGACATATCACATACAACGTATCCGTCGCAACGGATGGATACCTCGCTAGGGCCGATTAATTAGCACCATTAGCAGTCACCCAACTCCAAACGCAGTAAAGTTTTAAGTTCTCTCAACTCTTACAGTCATTCCTGTTCCACCTGAAGATTGGAGGTTTCTATTTCAATAAGATTACTAAAATGTTGCCTATCTTGCTCGGATTCCGTCTTAGAAATTGTAAGACTTCATTTATTCTTTTGTACGCTACCATCACGTTCATGACATTTCTCATTGTTTCCTCCACGGTGAACCGAAATTCTGCATCGTTTAATGTTATTTGTTGAAGTACTTAGCGCCATAGTACAGCTGTTTTTTTTCTGACACAAAATTCTTCTTCAAGTTGAAGTCTTGTCCACAATTAAACATTTTTATATTTTGGTGTCTCCATTTTCCGTCCCTATAACTTTTATCTTAATTTCAAAAATACAATATAAAATAAACAAAAATTCCTTACAAGCTCTGCGGCTCTTCCATTTATTTTTAGAAGCAACGAAGCAAGAAGTTTTTATAATGTATCACTACATTAATGTTGCGTTAAGAAACGCTTGACGCAACATTGCAACGTCTTAGACCAAGTTTTTTCTGAAAGCTCTAGGCTTACAGAAAAATAAAACTCTCGTCGTATTCCACTTCAATGTACGTATTCTACTAAGCCTCTAAATGACTTCATTCGTGAGTTCGATCTCTGGATTGGCTCTTCAAATTGCGTTTCCTCAGCTTACGCCAGTCCATAGTACTTCTCTGACTTTTAATCAAATTTGCGAGTGAATTTACTTAAAAAAAAACATTTCCTAGGAAACTGATGACGGAATAAAATAAAACCTTAGAATCGATGCTAATAAAATAATTTACCTAATCAAGAAAAGGATATTTTGGACTGCTTCAAATGAAACCATATGACGTGTTGTTTTAGCAGCACATAATAGCAGCGTGTATTTGCACGAAAACCAAATCCAAACCATATTACATTTTCATGTCAACGTTAAACTCGAGAGCAGCCTTATATAAGCATACCTAAGGTGACGATCTGTACCGAAATGACCGGTACGGTACCAAAATTAGGCACTGTGTACCGGTGTACCAACGCTAAGAGTCTTTACACATAATTTTCACACATTTTCCCAAGCCAATAGAATAAAAAAGAAAGAAATAAGTGAAACCATATTGGGACTTTATTATATCGATCGTCAATATTCTTCAGTGGCGAAACTAGTGGACATTCAGTCGATGTCAAATAAAAAAAATTGTATCCGCGATCACGTAGCTAAATACAGGGTTTTTTTTAAACAGGGACGCTACAAAAGTAGAGCGACAGGGACAGCAAACGACGCCATATTTCTTGCCGCTCTTTTGACATTTCCCTTCAGTAAGGTTTGCCAAATTTACTACCGAAATTCGGAGTCAGTGGCCTCAACGTTAAGAGCGCTACGTCCAATTTATGGTCGTCATAATCGTCCTAGCAGATCAACAATTGAGCGTCTAGTGGAAAAATTTGAATCCACAGGCACAGTTCAAAATGTCCTCGTGCCAGTGAGACAAAGAAGTGCTCGTAGTGTCGAGAATATTGCTGCCGCTGAGGCTTCAGTTGAAGAAAGCCCAAATGTATCGTTCTCAAGCGTTGGGCATCTCTGTGACGTCGTTGTGGCGAATTTTGCGAAAAGATCTTGGCCTACATCATTACAAGATTAAATTGACGCAAGAACTGAAGCCGCTGGACCACCAGAAGCGTCGTATGTTCGTGAATTGGGCTGAGCAACAACTTGAAAATGATTCGCGGATTTTCATCGAAAAATCATCTTCAGCGATGAGGCTCATTTCTGGCTGAATGGCTTCGTCAATAAACAAAATATGCGGTATTGGTCAGGCAGCAATCCACACGTACTCCATGAGTCATCATTGCATCCCGACAAAAATTACGGTTTGGTGTGGTTTATGGGCCGGTAGTGTCATTCGGCCGTACTACTTCCGTGATGATCAAGACCGGCACTTTACTGTGAATGGGAATCGCTACCGTTCAATGATAACCGTGCGAATGCACGATAACACATAGCGAATGTCACAATCAATTTATTGGAAACCAAGTTCGGAGAACGTGTTATCTCACGAAATGGTCCAGTCGCTTGGCCGCCTCGGTCGTGCGATTTGACGCCGTCAGACTATTTCCTGTGGGGCTACGTCAAGTCTATGGTCAATGCCAACAAGCCAGCGACGATTGATGAACATCGTACGAATATCGACCGATTTATGCTTGAAAACCGTCGAAAATTGGGTTCAGCGTCTGGACTTCTGCAAGCGTGCCCGTCGTGGCCATGCAAAAGAAATCGAGTTCCATACATAACGGCATCGAACGTGGTTTCACAGGAATAAAGAATATCATTGATATCCAAAATATTTATTATATTTAGATCTAGTTCATACTGCGATAACAAATTTTTTATTGTACATCAGAATGTGAGAAGTTTGAGAGAAAACTTTGCGTCTCTTGTTACGCACCTTGATTCGTTCGCGTGCATACCAAATATTGTTTTTGTTTCTGAAATATGGATTTACAATTTTGAAAAGAGTGATTACGTTATTCCCGGCTTTAATTTCTTTGCTAATACGAATGAAAACGGGTGGTGCTGGGTGCTTTATAAAAGAGGGTTACCAGATTCAAGAAGTTTTGTGTGTCGATTTTGTTAGTGCGGATGTCTTAAAAGTTTCTATTGTAGTAAACAATGAAGTGTTCGTTTTTTTGTGTGTCTATAGGCTGCATATGTTTAATGTTTCGATGTTTATGAAAGAATTTTCTGATCTTCTAATTAAAGAAAAAGCAAAAAATTTAATTGTTGTTGGGGATTTCAACATTGACAATTTGGAGAGTAGCGAAACTGTTTCAACATATCTAGCCTTATTAGCTGTGCACGGACTTATTTCATTTATTAATGAGCCTACTAGGATTGTGTCAGGTAGATGCTTGGATCACATTTATGGGCGATTTAAATGTGCTTCTTCTAATAAATTTTAGAAATTTGTTCTTGATTTGATGATCACTGACCATTGTATGACAGGACTATCCAAAACCACTGAACAATATGAAAATTAACTTCAGCAGACTCAGAAACAATCTGCTTTATGAGTTTTGGGATGACGTCTATTCGTGTAGTAATGTTTCGAATTCCTACGCAATATTTATTGATTGCCTTAAGAAGCATATTTATAAGTGTTACTCTTTTTTATCTCCAAAAAATCAAGAAAAAGACTCAAGCCCTGGATCTCTAGGAACTTAGTGAATAAAGTCAATGCTAAAAATAAACTTAGATTGAAATGTAATCGGTACCCTAGTAATATGAGCTTAAAAGGTAAATACACTAAATTGTGCGTTGAACTGAAAAATAAGATTCCAATTTGTCGTGATTTCGAAATTGTTTTAATTTTGCCAGAGGAAACCTTAGAAAGGAATGGAAAATAGTGAACAGCTTACTTAAAAAATCTTCTTCCTCAAAAAATCCTTCATCTTTGCGTATCAATAACTGTTTAGTCTCCGACAAATACGAAATCGCTGAAGCTTTTAATGACTACTACACAAATATTGCTAGTAGCCTACAACCCTATCCAGTCATTTCATCCTATTCTCGCTGTCTGTGTGCTGATCCATTTCAAAGTAGTAGCTTTGTTTATCAGCCCATAACATCTTTTGAAATGTTTAAAGCAATTCGCAGCTTAAAAAATACTAATTCAAGTGGCGCAGATGGTATCTCAAGTCTGATTCTAAAAAAAATTGCTTGGTCATAGTGGATGTTTTAACGGACATCTTCAATGGCTGCGTTTTTGCGGGGGTTTTTCCTGAAGAACTCAAATGTGCTGATGTTATACCTTTGTTCAAAAAAGGTTCTGATGTAGAACTGTGTAACTACAGGCCTATTTCTCTCCTCCCTGTGCTAAGTAAGATATTTGAAAAACTTATAAAAGACAGAATAGTACACTTTTTAGACATTAACAATTACTTTAGTCCTAAACAGTTTGGCTTTCGGAAAGGCAAATCTACTGAAGATGCTCTACTTCAGTTCTGTTCCCAAACAATGTCTAATCTTGATGGCAAAAAGTGTTCAGCTGGATTGTTCATTGATATTACCAAAGCCTTTGACATGGTCAATCACGATATTTTGATTGGAAAACTGGATAAAGCTGGATTTCGTAGTTTTATGCTTGATTGGTTTAAGGCTTACCTAAAAAATAGGTCTCAAAGTGTGAAAATTGGTGAGATGAGGAGCGAAATAAAAATGTTTAACCTGGGCGTACCCCAAGGCACTGTCTTGGGGCCAATTCTATTTCTCATTTACATCAACTCACTCTTTGCAATTGACTTCAAAGGCTCACCAACTGCTTTCGCGGACGACATTGGTTTTTCATATGGTCAGACTAATCCTTTGGAACTCGTTGCTGATATTAATTGGGATTTGAATTTGTTGCGAATCTGGTTTGAGAACCATAAGTTGTTAATTAGCCCTAAAACAAAAATAATGTATTTCTCTCTGTCATCTGCACACAGTTTAGGAGCAAATATCCACTATCATGCACCTGAGTGTCATAAATTCAGACTTACCAATTGCAATTGTACGCATAAACCTACTACTCCCACTTTTTGTAGTACTCTTAGTTGTAATGATAACTGTTTTCTTATCGAGGAAGTAGATGAATATAAGTATCTAGGACTTGTTATTGATTCCAATATGAGCTTTTCGAATCATACGGAATCTTTGAGGAAGTATTTACGTTCCACTCTGAGATACTTCTATTATTTGCCTAATGTCTGCTCTACAATGCTCCTAAAGAAAATCTACTACACGGTATTTTTCACTCCAAACTGCAATACGGAATTTCTTGTTGGGGAGGTGTTTATCTTAATAAAATACAAACTCTATTAGTGTTACAGAAGCATATATTAAGAAAATTATGTCAAAAACCTGTTAGATATCCTAGTTTTCCTTTGTTCTGTGAACTAAAGATACTTCCTGTTCGTCATCTGTATTGTTTTAAAGTATTGAAGTCATTTTTTATGAAATCTGGTAATCGAAATTTTCGATTAATTTCTAATTACAATTTACGTGGAAACTTTTCGTACTTGATATCTGTTCCATTTGCTCGTACTACTGCATACCGTAATTTTTATTCCGTTTTGTCTTTTCGCCTTTTTAATAAACTGCCACAGTCTATCAGGGCAATTACAATACCTGGAATGTTTTTAAAATGTGTAAAAAATTGGCTTTTGAACTTCAACTACGCTAGTTTAGAATCTGTTACTCTTGACATCCTGATTAAACTTCTTCTTAAATTTCTTAGTTTTCTTTATTTTTATTTATGACTGTAATTGAGTTTCTTTTTCTTCATCCTGCATTTTTCTGTCAATTTAAATTCTATTATGAATGAACTTTGTTGTTAAGTGCCACCCCATCATAAACTTTTTAAGATTCAATAACTGTTTGAAGTGGCATTCAATACTATTTTCACTACTTTTGTTAGTAAAATACAGAATGTCTCAACTTTTCATATAATTTCCATTTGTGCGTTAAATTTTTAAAATAATATTTTAATGAATTATACTTGAATTATACTTGAAATTTATATGAAATAAAATATCTATCTATCTAGCTATCTAAACCGTTTTTGTTTTATTTAAAAAATACTTTTGTAGCGCTCTTATTGAAAAACCCGATAGTTTGCTTAATAATGCAAATAATGTACCTACTACATATGCATCGAAGCATTGACTCTTTGAACTTATTTGTGTAGACAGGACTCGTTAATCGTACAGCTGAATTAACTGAAAGCGTCTGCATCTCGGAAAACTCAATCAATTGACTCAATGAGAAAAGATCTTTTGTCCACAGCCATCCAGAATGCAACTGAACGAAAGAACGTGTACTAACTGATAATAGCTCGACCATTTTACGGTTCGTATTAACACTTTAAATATTACTAATTTATAGAGTGTTAGCTATTTCTGATGTTTTTTATATATGTTTATCTGCGGAGTGCGTCAATTAGACCATCTTTCGATCTTCGTTTGGTCTGAGAATTTGGAACATGTTGAAGGCTCAGCAAAGTTCATTGTATCGAAGAACCGTTTTGACATTGAATCATCCCATACTACAATTTTCAATCAATAAATCTGTTTGTCCTCGGTAATCCTTGGAAAAATTCAGATAGATGCAGATAGATAGATTCGGCTCTGACCGAAAGTTCGCATTCAAAAATTGCGCCAATTAAAACTTTAACAAGTAATTTTTAGGTATAGTTAGGTATGTATGTATGAACTTTTAAAAATACTAAATATATGAATAAAACTTTTCATTGTGAAATATTATTTTTGTGTACTGAAAATTTGCTTCGCAATAAGAGGTCACGTTAAGCCTACCTTCACTTGACGGCTAAATTGATTATTTTGACAATTCACTGATGTTCCTTGGCAACAACATCTGGATCGCTAAGACATTCAACTCAATTGTTAGGACTTCATTCAAATTTCCTCAAAATCATCTGCTCAGAGGCAGGCAAATCAGAGCATTGAACACCGACTTATCGCTGGCCTTTGTCGCCATTGCATACATGATGTAGAAGATGTTGAAGATGGGAACAGGATGAAATTATTCCTAGAATCTTGCATTTATTGTCTACCAGTAATCACATCCTTTGACAAAGTAACGGGTGATCCAAGTAGAGATACTTTTTTCAATAGCCTTTTTTGACAGATCACGTGTGAGTCGTGTCATGCTGTCATGTTACTTTTGTTAAGTATTGTTTGGCATTTCATAATGGAAAGACTTACGCGTGAACAACGTTTACAAATTGTTCAACTTTATTATGAAAATTCACGTTCTGTGAGGAATGTGTTTCGTGCACTTCGCTCAACTTATGGTCAACATAATGGGCCTACTGAGCGTACTATTCGCAACACCATCACCCATTTTGAGACCCAGCATTCATTATTGGATAATATTCGACCGAATAGACCACGTCCAGCACGCTGTGAAGAAAATATAGCGGCCGTAGCTGAGAGTGTACACGAAGACCGTAGAGAGTCAATTCGGCAACTCTGACTGACGTATGGAACGACTTGGCATTGGCATTTTACGTCAAGATCTTAAATTGAAAGCGTACAAAATACAGCTTGTGCAACAACTGAAGCCGCTCGACCTTCCCAAGCGACATCGCTTCGCTCTATGGGCTCTTGAAAAGTTCCAAGAAGATACGACGTTTTCGAGGCAAATTTTGTTTAGCGATGAGGCCCATTTCTGGCTCAATGGGTATGTAAACAAACAAAATTGCCGCATTTGGGACGAAGAGCAACCTGAAGAGATTGAAGAACTGCCACTGCATCCAGAAAAAACAACGGTTTGGTGTGGTTTGTGGGCCGGTGGAATCATCGGTCCATATTTCTTTAAAAATTATGCCGGTGCGAACGTAACCGTCAATGGCTACCGTTACCGTGCCATGATAACCGACTATTTGATGCCTGAAATTGAAGCTCGTGATCTCGGCGACATTTGGTTTCAGCAAGACGGCGCCACTTCCCACACATCGCATCAATCAATGGACTTATTGAGAGAACATTTCGGTGAGCTCATAATTACACGTTTTGGGCCGGTCGATTGGCCATCAACACCGTTCGACTTTTTCCTGTGGGGATATGTAAAGTCAAAAGCTTATGCCGACAAACCCGCTTCGATTCAGGCCTTGGAGGAAAACATCACGCGTGTCATTCGCCAGTTACCAATCGAAATGCTCGAACGAGTGATCGAAATTTGGACTCAACGGATGGACCATCTGCGACGTAGCAACGGCCAACATTTGATAGACATAATCTTCAAAAAATAAATGCCAAAGAATGTTCTTTCAAATGATAATAAACATTCTCCATTAAATTTGGATTTTCTGTGTTTTTTTTTTCTTTAAAAAAGTAGGGAACCTCGAAGTGGATCACCCATTACATTGAAGTCCTTCGGAAATCCGTCGCTATTTCTTTTTTTTTTCATAAATAAAACACTTGCACTTAATTTTTTTTTTTCTTCAAAAATGATGTTTGTTTTATAATTATTTTTCTTTCTTTTTGATTTTCAAGGATTTCATTTTTTTGTTTTGTTTTGTATTGTTTTTTTTTTTTTTTTAAGTTTTTCTTTGTTTTAAATATAGTTTTAAAATAATAATATACAATTAGGTGTTGTTTTACATTACAATAATACAATAATCTTTACTTAACATTACGTTTACATATCTAACCATATACTTCTATAATATATAATATATATATTGATGTATGTATGTACATAATGATTATTTAAACTTTCTGACCTTAAGTACAAAAAATTCCATTAAACTTTTGTTAATTTTTTTGTTTTTAAGAAATGAAATTACAGAAACGAATAAATATTTAAGGAATATTTTTCCTTCTAATAATCAATTTAATTTTAATATTTTTTATATACAAAAAACCAAAAAATTGGAGAACATTTTACAAATTTTGACTCAAAAACTATGTTCAACTAGAATTTATTTACAATTTTAAATTTTTTTGTTTGTTTTTTTTCGTTTCCCCTAATTGATTGAATTTGTTTAGTTTTATTTTATAATACAACCACGCAGGGAATAATACAAAGTTTGATTTTTTCTTTTGTTTTGTATAATTTTTAGATTTTTAAAAGAAATATTTTTAAATTTAGTTTTGACTGATGTATGCCTAATTTAAGATATTTTTTTGTTTTTTTTTTTTTGTATTGCAATGAAAATAAAATGTTTTTTTTTTTCTTTTTAATAATACTACATTTGTTTGCATTTGATTTTTTATTTGTTTTGTTTTTTCACTATTTAAATTTTATAACTGGACATTTGTGTGTTTATCTCTGTTTTTTTTTTTCTTTTATATTTTTTTTATTATTTACAAAATGCTCTAGCATCACAGCAATTTGGGGGGACGATGATTGGGAATCGATGCGGGTACGCTCTATCCTAAATGCATTAAATTTGGATGAAAATAGCCCATGTAGAGTTGGGCACCGGGAGCACCACGACCCAGAGCGGCCATTTTGATTTTTTCAATTTCAGCCTCTTGTAGGCGTTTCGCCTTGGCACGTCGATTTTGGAACCAGATTTTCACCTGAGTCTCAGTCAGCCTTAATGATGAGGAGAATTCAGCTCGCTCGGCAATGCTTAGGTATTGTTTTTCGCGAAATTTCTTCTCCAGCGAGAGTAGTTGTTGTGTGGTGAAGGGTGTTCGTGGCTTGCGATTGGGCTTGTGCTTGCGTAGATTGCATTTGATGCGTGGCGGCTCGTTGTTTTCTGAAAGAAAAGGAAGAAATACTTTACATAAGTACTCTGTTGTATTAATCATTAAAGAGGTATGGTAATGGTATAGATTCAATATATAAAGTGGGAAGAGGGTGGTTTTTTAACTTATTTTTTTCAATTGCCGACGGTAATGGAGTTTTTAAGATGTTAGTGGAAGTTGACTTTGTAATGGACTTAGTGGTATGTAAAGAGGAAGTTTAAGGTTTTTCCTATCATTCGAAGGAAGTTGTGGAACCTATTTGGAGATTTTTAAACGAATTGATTTTCCGTCGGCCTTTGACTAAAATTCAATTTCAAAAGGAGATTAGTTTATTTGGCAGGTAAAAAATGCTGTCGTATAATTAGACTAGGAAGAGAAGTAGAATTAGTAGCCATACTAGAACTGAATCGTTGCAATGATGTGTGCGGATGGCTTAAATTTTTGGTATCAAGGTACTATGAATAATGATAACCTCATCTGACTTCTTTTAAGCTTGAATAGTGCAACTGAGAGCATTGTGCAGAAATCTTTGAAAGTAAGGACATTCTGTTAAATCTAAAAGCGAAAACAGCACAACCAAAAGTACTATTCCGACGGTGATGTGATCAGTGACTAAGCGGCAATCAGAAGTGCGTTGAACGACAGCAATAACACGTACATAAGTACAAACATTACAGAGAATAAGAGGATTTATGGATCTTAGTTAGGATTGTGACTGTGGAGGTAACAAGACAAGACTGACGGGGCTTGAATGCGGATTTCGACGCCGCTGATTACGAGAGAAATATTCAAACATTACTTAGAACCCGGCAATCATGTAACTAAGGTATGCAAACTTTGGAAACATTCATTCAACGCAGAGTTCGAGTTGGCTTGGCGATATGTCCCTGTTTGAACATCTGTGTGCAGAATTGGCAAATGACGAACAGAAGAATATCACCGTTCAAAATTTATTTCCATGGTTTCGACTAACTGAAGCAATATTCCTAGGACTCTTTGAAATGAAGTGAAATTGTGTCAGAAAGATGTGTTAGCTAAAGTAGAATTTTTTTTAACTACACGTCCACTTTCGCACGGAAATTTTGACCTCAGTAAATATCTAATTATAGCAGACAGGGATCTAAGAGTGCTCAGGTAAATTAGTTTGAAAAGTTCATTAACCGCTACTCCTAGTGCTGTAACAATGCATTTTTTTTTGTAAGCGAGCTACTACCGCCATAGAAGCTGCAATACTTGTGTACCAAATCAATAGGCTGGGCAAATTCCAATGTTAAAGTTCTCAGTTAATTGGTGATGAATGTACAGTGGAAATAGAATGTTAGCCGACAGTGACAGATGTGACATGGTGGATCCTGCACGGTTTTTTTTAGGTAGATTTATTATCATTGGAAGAACGCAATAAAAAAAGGGTGTCAGTGTCTGTGTTTTTAAAAAAGGTGACCACAGATGCATCTGCTACATTTTATACCAAAAATGCAAAGACCGACGGCATAAATTCAGTCGAAGAATTTGCATAGTTAGTGAGGTTTGAAGGTAATATTTCCTTCGTCTGAATAAGAGGTCCTAGGTCCTGCGACACTGCGGATTTAACATACCAACTAGTAAAGTGGTTTTAACCAATAAAAACTGATGAAATGAACCAAACCAAACCAAACCAAACCCACTCCCATAGCTTGTTTTCGAAATTGTCCCTCTCATGACCCACATTTCGACAGATGTGCCATTAGGTTATCCTTGTTCCAAGCGCATTCCTATGAACAAGCCTCCTAAGTTTAATAGGTATTCGAAATATTTTTCATAAATCTTTCCAACTCCCATCGGCATGTCGCATGGCGGTAAAGTTCACAAAAAAAAAAAACAAAACAAAACAAAACACACCACTTCACAATTTGTGTTTACCAAAACACATCAATTCAACTCCGATTGAATGCCACAAATCGTGAACTGAAATTAATGTTGACTTTCTGCTTCTCTTTTTCGAATGGCACATTATTTCGAGGAGCCGAACCAGACCAGCAGAGTGCTATTGGTGTACACTCTCCCTCTCCAATAAACGGAAATAAATGTGTATAGATGAAAATAAATCCAAAAATGAAAATGGTATTCGAAATACATTCCTACCGTTAATAGGGTCTCGTTTAATGATGCGCCCTATACCAAATGTGTGTATCTACTATCTATACACAGTCTGGTGGCATGGGCTATTAACTCGACTAAACGAAGTGAAAAGTGTTAATTGAACGCGAAGTAACATAAATTAATGCACCGAATTCCAAATGACAGGCAATAACAACAAGAAAGAAAGATTTAAATTTTAAACATTTTGGTTTTTTTGTTTTTTGCCAAACAATTGAGTTAGCTTCTTAAAAATCAATCAACACCTTTTTCCTTCACAAGTTTGGCATAGCACGCATCTATCTATAGCCGCGGAGAAAATCTTTAAAGTGCGTGCGTGCGTCTTCATCAGGACAATTCAGCGCAAAAGAAAAGAACGAGACTATAAAACCGCAAAGTGACAAAGAATTAAACAATTTCCAACAATAATTATCTAAGTGGCCAATAAATTCGCTGTCTAAACTATTTGTCAGACAGTAAAGAAAACGACTCAGAGAGCGCCGAGGTCTGTGTCTTCAGCAGGAAAAACTCTTTTCTTTTCTATGGAAAGGAGAAATATAGGTACATATGTATATAGAAATCCAAGAGATACATGCAAGTATTCTGCACCATTTTAATGGGACAATTCTTGTTGGTTTTCGCTTGTGCGCAACAGCTACTAACAAACGCATAAGTTCCTCGGCATCTATTTTCAGATTAAAATTGAATTTAAGGGATTTTGCAGGTCTTTTGTTCGGGAAATTGTTCGCATTCGATTCGACCGCGCGCGATTAAGATACAAACGATTTCGTGTACATCATGTCACACTAGTGGTATTTTAAGTGATTTTTAAATAGGGTCAGACAGGATCATGCATTCAGGCATTCTTTATCATTCGGTTGATGAGTGATTTACAGTATTAGCTCTACGTACCTATCTGCTGTAGCTGTGGATGCGAAATTTAATTTCAGACCTCAGTTAGTGTGTTGAGAGAATTTAATTTAACGCATCATTTCATGTATTCACTGCGAGCAGAAACAATGACACGTTTCCTGGTAAAAATACTAAATTAAATGGATTATTACCCAGCAATTAATGTGCCATCAAATTGACATTTTTTTTTTCTTTTTTTCGCCAACATGACAGATGCCATTGTGAATCTTTAGGAATTTGCATACGAAGTTCATTCATGAAGTGAAATGGAAATGAAACTGTTCGACATGGTATTATGACCATACCATGTGTTTCCCTCTCACCCATACCACATCGTTTCTGTAATTAGTGCGACATGTTTTGAACTTACGTTTGTCCGGTTGAATGTTATTTCATTTTTACGGATCGATTTCCATGGTTAAATATTCAAAATACCTGCCGCGGATTTATGTGAGTGAGTAAACTGGCTGTATGTAGAACTTGAACGGAAATATGCCAACAACAAGAACAAGAACAACCCAATGGCGCATCCGTAAAGTGTTGATTACTTCGGACTTCTGTTCTCTTTGTTGCAGGTAGGTATCCCTACACCTATATCCCCATTCGAAAGAGAAGATACTAATCGGAATTAATTAAGTAAAACGTTTTTATTACGCCCCGATCTTTATCCGCATACACTGGGACAACAGAAAAATCTGAATAAAACAGTACGTTACCCATATGGCTGCGTTGTGGCACCCAAAAGCCATTCCTCTGTCAAATTTATTGAATTTCTTTTATGTGAAAAAAAGTTCTTATCTGAGCTTACAGATCGTGCAGGAAATTATATTTCACCCCGAACCAAATTACAATACAAACAGAAGCGCATCCTCGCCATAACACATGTTGTTACCTACAATACATTCCACAATCCTTTTTCTCTGTCCCTTCTTTGTACATTATTCTCTTTATTGTGAGGTTCGAAATTTATTAGATTACCGATTATTTTTAATGTTACGTTTAATTTGGATATGACATTTGTCAGAGTACCACAAATATACTCTCGTACGACCCACACTCTGGCTGCGATGGGAATACTGCGATGCTCAAGCTGAATCAAAGGACGCACGAGGGGGAGTTTACCTACACATCTACCTACCCATATCTCATTAACTACCGGTTTTTAGACTCGGCTATTAGCTATACGATCTTGTGTGTGCTCTTTGTTACTGTTGGTGTTTTTGTTCGTTCGCTGGAACTTGCGCGAGAACATTTAAATTGTAATTTATCTCAACATTCTTGTTAACCAATTGGTTGTTTGTATCTTTTCTTCTCGCATCCCACTACCAATAGGTATAATGTGGATAAATATAGAAAGAATGGTCAAACGAAGATGCTAATTTGAAATCCATATGTCACTTGGATTTTATTGTGACTCTCATATCTTTTGATATGTCAATTAAGTTTATTCATTTTATATTGTCAGTGTCAGTGCCGAGCATGGTGTCACCCTCGCATCGGATTTTGTTCGTAGGCAGTGCCAGTTCGTAATGAAATTGAATTTAATGGATTCGATTGAATTTAATTAGTATCTACATAGAAATCAAATCATATAAATTATTGGAATCGCGAGAAAAGAAATGTGCAAAGTGCGGACTGAGGTGTGGTTCGCTCGCTGAATGTGCCAAATTTAATTGGATCCACAAATTATTTTGTTGGATTTTTATTGCCATGGGACACAAACCTACCAAGACCAAGACCAAGACCAATACCATATAGAAGGAGATGGCAGAAGGCAAAACGAGAAAATTTAACGACAGGAAGAGAAGCGGCCGGCAGGCGTACCTTTTTATGCATGTCGATCAGGACATGTAGGTAATTTGATTTGATTTTGTATCCTTCTTGTCTTCGTCTGTGTGTCGTTGTCACAGCAGCAACAGCAGCACATAACTCAATTAATTAAACGATGTGCAATAAAAACAAAACTGGATAATGCAATAAAACCAAAACAACAACCGAAGGAGAATATAAAGAAAAAAAAAACAAGTCCCGCTGCGTGATTGTCCCATATATGACAAATTTGGCTCTAATTAAAATTGCTATAGAAATGAAAACTTTGCTCTTGTTGAGGCGCTGTTTTTATTTTTTGCATTACGAAATCCCCAACGCGCCATAGTTGTACATCGAAGCGAATAATTGCTAATCGATGGTGATATGTAGGTACATACCATGTGCACAGATACAAATGAACGTGCGCAAACTAATTGCTGTTACACGGGGGGGTGATAGTGGTGATAGTGGTGGTGGTCGATCGATCGATCCTCCTCAGTACGCAAGCGAACTTTATTTCCAACAATGATCAAGGGAATTCGCAAAATCAATGAAATCAACACGCTCTCGCAGTTGCCATCGCCGAGTTAAAAACAGAGAATGAGAGAGCAAAAAAAAAAAACAGGACATGTATGTAGCTGTATCTGTATGATAAAAAAAGAAACAACAAAAAATCTGGGACTACCATGTCTGGTCAGCAGCACTCCACCACACATCGAGCGCAAACCATATCTGTGTTTACATTGGTCGCTGATCCCCCGTTGGGAGCGCAAAACTTTAGATAAATAAATGTACACAAGTTGTGCATAGCTCATATATGCACCGATCAAAAGACAATTATGGTAAAATGCGAAACCTATACCAGCAATTAGTAACAAATGATCAATTAATTTTGCAATAAAAATTACTAAAACACGTATTCGCGACGAGGTGAATAACGAACTGGACGATAGACAGATAGTCAGATAGTCAGATAGTCTAAAAGGAGCATAAACATTCGCTAAACAATCTTAAAATGGGCAAAAGTATCTCACAGTCGGATGCCTACGTACATATGTATCTCTATGGTGCGACGACTGACGAATAGATAATGCTGGGATTGGGACTGTTTTTTGTAACAACTCAAATGACATGTGGATGATGAGCTGTTGACTGACAGATGTGGTTGAGGTGTAATTTAAAAATTTCTCTTACAATAAGACGTTTTTGTATTGCTGTGTTCGGCTTTGAATGTTGAACTAATTAGTTGACATATATGAAAATTTAAATAGATTAAGATTGACAGAATGTACCTACTGACTATAGAAATGGAAACATGGAATAGATAATTACGATCTAATTAGCGAAGGAAATTTCGTGTGTGTGTTGTGTTTTTTTTTGTTAAATTACAAGAAGTCGAATTTCATTAGAATTCGTTAAAGTCCCTGTTTGTAGATTATTTGTGAATTTGCGCACTGAAGAGGTTAACAAACGATTGTCGAAGTAATTAGTGCTTTTTAACCAAAATTATTCGGCAACTTTTAATTTTTTTTTAAAAAAAATTGTAGTTAGCGACTTGTAGAAATTTGGCCAACTTTTTATTTTAGGTGCCAAAAATTAGACAAAACTGAAACTGATAATTTAGTTCATATTTAAAATAGAATAAAAAATTCCAATCTTAATTGTTTTTTAAACAATTGAGTAATTTTTGAGTGCTTACTTTTGGACGCAGAATTATTTTCTGACTCTCAAAAGTTTTGCAGAGCTAAACTGTTACTCAGTGAAGCATAATTTTCTTTAGCCCATTGAAGGCTTTGAAAAAATAAAGAAGAAGGCAAATATACAAATAGTGAATGAAATAAGAGCAAAGAGTTCTTTCTTTTATCGAGTACACCCTTTTTTTAAGGAGTTGCAGTTACCTACTGAGTCAACAATGGTAAGATTGAAGGTGTTGCTTTTATCGAGAAATTGCACGTATCGAGGGTTGCTTTTATTCAGGGCGCACTTTTTTTTTTAAAGCACAATGGGAGTCCAACATCCCACTACCACGACCAAGCTCAGACAATTTCTTGGAGCGATGATGAGTTTCTAGTGAGCTTAAGTCACATTTTAACATGTGACGTTGGCCATTTTTTAAATTACTCCGAATTTTTTTGGAGGGTTATTCATTTCCAGTTTGCAATACTCAAAACCTTGCCTTAATACTTAGACATCAGACCTAAAGCCTAGCTTCTCCAACCATTGTGTGTTCGATGTTATATTTTTGACACAAATAGAGGGACCTACACTTTAATGCCGATTCCGAACGGCAACTTATTTTTAAGAAGCCTCTCATGACAGTTGTTACTCTTGGATGTTTGTCAAACGTTCGCAAGAGGTGGAGCAGCGAATAAAAACTTTCAGGTGGTACAGGTCGGGATTTGAACCAGATTCCTCTCGCTTAGTTGTCCAACGCACTTAACCACTAAGCCACTGCACCCACTAAGCCACTGCTTAGATATGAAGTTTTTTTGTATTCTCAAGACGTTAAATAAAAATGGGTTTAAACAATCTTCTGAAGGCGGTAACGCTTGATTATTTATTCAGCAACACAAATTAATTTTTTCTTTGTCGGAAATAAGTTTGGTTATATTTTTTTCTCGGAATTGAAATTCACTTAATTGAAAAATAAATAAAAACTAGATAAATATCTACCCAGTATCTACTTTTAGAATGTCTGAATGACACTAATGGCTGCATAAAATAAAACTCTAGACTCCCAAGCCACACGAAAATTAAGAACTTAAGCGAAACAGGTGATTTAAGGCGGAGTTCCTTAGGATTCCTCGTACTAAACAATTAAGCTCCGCACAAATTGCCAAATAACTTTTTTTTTTTTAAACAGGGTGCAAAACATCGCGTCTAGTTTCGGCTGTGTGGCACGTAGCGGCGTCCTGTTGAAACCAAATGTTGCCAATATCCTCCTCTTCAATTTTTGTGAACAAAAATTCGTTCAACATGGCCCGATAACGATCGCCATTGACTGTAACGGCCGCTCCTTGTTGTTGTTCAAATTGTTGTTGTCGTTGTTGTTGTTCGTTGTTCAAGCATATACACAACCATATTCGTTCTATCGGAAGGATAAAACTAATTATCTCTCAAATCAGACATGAGCTAAGTGTTACCATTCGCGAAATAAGCACTAGTTGAAAAAAAAAAAACGTTAGATGGCGGAACCTATATATGTTTACATTCCACAAGGCTTCTTCGGTAGATGCTTGGATTAGTTTTTCACGTTGGAACTCTATAAATGCTTGACATACATTTTTAAATGCTTTGAATCGGCGATTCTATTACCTACACCTTTGTCGGCCAATATAGACTTTAAGACAAGTTCTATATCGTGAACAATGGTAAGATTGAACATGAAGCCTGACTTTTAGCTTTAGTAAAGGAGAAACCCTACTTTCAGAAATTAAACTTAATGTGAATCCACGTTATTCTCTCCCCTTGCCAACCAATCCATAGATTTCCGCATTCGCTCCATTTAATGACAAAAAAAAAAAAAAACTTTCCGCGCGCTAATTTAAATCTTTCTCACTTTGAAACTCCATCAGTTCCTCGATCGCGCACTGCCGACTTCTCATTGCAAACCGCAAAAATCCTATCAATTTATCACCCCTTCTATCTCGAGCAGAGTCTCAATATAGTCAGGCTCATAAAATTACCCGTCTAATAATTACTTCCTCTTTTTTCTTTGTGCCGTCATCGTTTCCATCTAAGCTACTCACACTCGTTTATATGGCGGTACCTCCATATCGCTCTGATAATGATAAATTGACCAACTTGCTACAAAGCCCCTCTCTGTTGAAGCCATCGACTAACTAGATATAGACTTTCGGTTTTTCTGTATAAATACTTGCATCCACCGACTGTAATGCGTACTCGCGTATTAAACAACAAAGTCAATTTATTATCTGCACATGAGCATTATTCATTTGTATATCTTGGCCATTTAATCACCGTTTCTAATGTGTGTTCTTTTTTAAAAAAAATAATAATAATAACTTAAATCCCCAAGAGGCACACTCTCTTCACTATACATATGTATAAAACACTAAAACGCATTGTGTATAGCTCAAGTGCTAATAAAAAGATAAAACTCATACAAATTGCTACAGAGATAGACAGAGAGAGTGAGAGAGAGAGAGAGAGCGAAGAGGGGCTTGGGACTTATAATCACCAAGCGCAAACTTGTCTGTCTGTCTATCTGTCGCTATCGCATATGGAGGAAACTGCGCGAGCAAATTGAAAAATTACAAAATTATAAAATTGTTATTTTATTTAGATTGCCCGTGAGTACTTGTTTTGATTGTGTTTGTGCTTAAATACCACTCAATCGTTTACAGATAGATAGATTATTTTTGTTTCTTTCATCTCGGAGGAGTTAGTTATAAACTAAGCGCCGCACTTGCGATTAATATTTTTAACATTCACCATCGTTATTCACAATCAAAAGATCATAATCGCAACTAATGATTGTGTGCTGACAGCTTATTATCTATCTATTCTAATGCTAATTCGCTGAGGAGTAATTTGTTTCTCGCTACAGTACTTACGAGTTATGACTAGACTTTGACTATCCTCGGGAGAAGAGAAATAAAATTAATTACGAATTGTGAACTTTTGCAAAGTATTTAGGTGTGTCGCAGTAGGTTGTGCATGTGCACACTTCAAAATTGTATAATATGCATTTTGCACGCTATGGTGGGCTCGTTCTATATCGTTTTGTGCAACGCACGAGTATATCATATCGTTTTGGTGGCTTATCTGTAAATGTTTTATTTTAGATATATTCGCACCTTCTATTCGCTGTACGTTTTTCTCGCTATACTCTTTCAACATTTTGTCCGAGTGATTAATGTTCAACAGCGGGGTAATTTATTTGCATTAAATTACCATATCATTTTTTTTTTGTGTTTTGTTCTCACAAATAGATATGAAGTGGACGACGGGGAATGGCTATTTTTGCTAATTTTTCTAAATATCCAATTTATATTTATGGAGTCAAGATCTACATAGCTGTAGATCAAATTTCAATTTGAATAGATAGGCATAGGAAAAATTGTCTTCTTTGTTTTGCCAAAAATCTGTCAGTATCAGCAAGTTATGACATTGGTTTAATTAGCAGGTGGTTTGTTGTTTTTATGGCACTAGTTAATTAATTTTTCATGTTGCCGTTTAGTTGGCGGCGCGAGTGTAGGTATGGCTTTTAGCAATTGTCATTGTTGAATGCAAGCATTAGCATGTGGATCGTAAATTATATTGCAACCGAGAGGCATGTTAACAGTCACATTGCTATCTGTCAGTATGATAATTGATTGTTGTTAACGTTGTGCGATTGTATAGTATGGACTTATCCATCTGTTCTTCGATAATAAAAACAATTCAATTAAAGTTGGTTTTTGTATTTATAAGGAAAGGGCAACATGATTTTATTTCTAAAATAATATAAAAGACTTCTTATTAGACTGTAAGAGGGCAATAATCAGCCTGAATCAACTGACTTCATGTGACCCAAGTTAAAATTGGCAAGTACCTATTTCGATGCCAAAGGAAGGTACAAGTTTACATTAACCAAAATGAATAATTTGGACTTATAGCGGACAGCGACAATATCTTCATCCCCATGAGCAAACCTCCTTTATCCACTATTGGTGGAGTTTTGAGTTTTAAATACCATTCCAAATATACAGTTGGTAGCGCGCATGTCAAGAAAATCAAGTAACGGGTGATCCAAGTAGAGATACTTTTTTCAATAGCCTTTTTTGACAGATCACGTGTGAGTCGTGTCATGCTGTCATGTTATTTTTGTTTAGTATTGTTTGGCATTTCATAATGGAAAGACTTACGCGTGAACAACGTTTACAAATTGTTCAACTTTATTATGAAAACGTTCACGTTCTGTGAGGAATGTGTTTCGTGCACTTCGCTCAACTTATGGTCAACATAATCGGCCTACTGAGCGTACTATTCGCAACACCATCACCCATTTTGAGACCCAGCATTTACAGCGTCCAGCACGCTGTGAAGAAAATATAGCGGCCGTAGCTGAGAGTGTACACGAAGACCGTAGAGAGTCGCAGCAACTCGGACTGACGTATGGAACGACTTGGCGCATTTTACGTTAAGATCTTAAATTGAAAGCGTACAAAATACAGCTTGTGCAACAACTGACGCCGCTCGACCTTCCCAAGCGACATCGCTTCGCTCTATGGGCTCTTGAAAAGTTCCAAGAAGATCCGACGTTTTCGAGGCAAACTTTGTTTAGCGATGAGGCCCATTTCTGGCTCAATGGGTATGTAAACAAACAAAATTGCCGCATTTGGGACCAAGAGCAACTTGAAGAGATTGAAGAACTGCCACTTCATCCAGAAAAAACAACGGTTTGGTGTGGTTTGTGGGCCGGTGGAATCATTGGTCCATATTTCTTTAAAAATTATGCCGGTGCGAACGTAACCATGAAAACCGACTATTTGATGCCTGAAATTGAAGCTCGTGATCTCGGCGACATTTGGTTTCAGCAAGACGGCGCCACTTCCCACACATCGCATCAATCAATGGACTGACTTATTGAGAGAACATTTCGGTGAGCACATAATTTCACGTTTTGGGCCGGTCGATTGGCCAGCAAGATCGTGTGATATCCGACAAACCCGCTTCGATTCAGGCCTTGGAGGAAAACATCACGCGTGTCATTCGCCAGTTACCAGTCGAAATGCTCGAACGAGTGATCGAAAATTGGACTCAACGGATGGACCATCTGCGACGTAGCAACGGCCAACATTTGATAGATATAATCTTCAAAAAATAAATGCCAAGGAATGTTCTTTCAAATGATAATAAACATTCTCCATTAAATTTGAATTTTCTGTGTTTTTTTCTTTAAAAAAGTAGGGAACCTCGACATGGATCACCCTTTATCTACCTCAAAAGCATTACTCCGGCCCTCTGGCAGACATTTTCATGTCTCCTTTTTAAGTTTGAGACGTGTGAGTTCCCAGAAATCTGTTTGTTTGTGCAAACTGTCTACAAAAATACATCAAGAGTTCAACATAATAGCGAATGATTTGCGCAGTTTAGCAGATTCATTTAACTTTGGTCTTGATTTCAGTAGTGTTTCAGACATATTTCAAAGTCAAAGGACACTCTCAATAATTCGCAAACATCATAAGGATCAATCAAAAGAATAGCCTAGTAGGAACATTTTCATCGGAATAGACTGAGTCTTGTCTAGACTCGCGGTCATAGTGATATTTCGGAAAGTTGTCATTGTGGAAGTTTTCTTAGGAGATGAACCTGTGTTGACTTTTCATGTCATGGAAGAACCATGAGGTTTTTGAAGACAACCATTCTATTTATGACCTAGAAATGTGGACGCAAGCGCAAGAAAATATAACATATTTCCGGGAAGAGTTCCTTAAACGTTTTGGTGTAGTCTTCAAATAACTCTGTAGCCCCGTAGTACGTAAAGGCTCCTCATATTAGGTTCTGCCAAAAAAATGTCGATCGTACTGAATTTGCAAATTAGTTGGCAGCATTATTCGTTTGCTAGCACGAGTAAGGACTGATGGACATTCCGCATTATTGCAGAGCACCACACGAGACACAGCCATCTATGACTTTTGTGAATAGGGCGGCTGCGGATGGTAGGATGAGGAAAGGTTATTTTATTTTGACGCGAAACGTTCGACAACTGCAAAATAAAATTCTAACAATCAGAGCAAAACACAAGTCTGGAACTGACGTACTTTCGCTAGCAGTAGGGCCCAGAGCTAACAGATTGCATGACGACTGATACATGAAACCATAAGGAGTTGAAAAGGTGATGCAACATTTATCTTATGCTTGTACTTCGTCGTAGGCAATCCAAATCTTAGTTAAAATCAGTTTTACTCACCACTATCCTGAGTACTTTGTGATCATCAGTACGTATGCTTTCTATTCCATTCAGGAGCTGAGCTACATCAAATTTAAAAAAATATAAACTATCCGAAACCGATCAAACTCTTAAAATTTATTTATTGTAATAGTTCGGTTCTCTGCTCCATTCAGGAGCTGAGCTACATCAAATTTAAAAAAATATAAACTATCCGAAACCGATCAGAATCTTAAAATTTATTTATTGTAATAGTTCGGTTTTCTGCTTGGTGATGGCGGCTTAAGGAGAGTCAAAATTTGTAAATTATTCCAATTATTAGTTGGAAAATTAAAGTCATAGACTTCTGTGTAAAATATTAAAACGGAATTTTGTGGTGAGACCTAACAGGAGGAAAGTGTTAGGGTTATGATACAGATTATTTCAGTTTCAGAATTGAAAGGTCAGAACCGAAAGTTATATGCATTCAATCCGTCGATAATCATCGATAGATATGTAATAAAGCGGAACTGTGGAATTTCAGCTACACCGGTAGTGGAAGTCCAAGAAAAACAATTCACAAGCCTTTTTGTGACCGTTTTTGGGGCTTTTTCGATCACTTAATGTTAACAACTTATTTCATGATTGCTTCTACATTTCGTCTCTAATGGGTCCACCCTCACCATTTTCCAGGAAGTTTATGTTCGACTACCTACCTAAGTAATTTTTTTCGATTTCATCTAATGACACCACTAAATGTTTATTCCGCTCAAACTTCCTCCATGTACCAACGTATATTTGACATTTTTCTCTTCATCAATTTCAAATTATCCCAAAACTCAATAAAATGTACATTTAATCCAGTCAATTTATCCCAGATATACGTTAATCCATTAATCATGTCAAAATCGCTTGACATACCCCACTGTTGTCGGATCTAAGTTCTTATTTCCTCTCCCTCTCTCTGTCTATACTTTTTATTAACTATTCGAGTTTATAAGGCTGCCAGTTGCCACCTTTACGATTATACAGTATACATCCATCCCTAGTGTAAAATACCACAAAAAACAGATAATTACCATCATTCAACTGAATGAGACGTTCATTTAAGTAGGTATGTAAGTTTTTATTTACCCGCCATACAGAGAGGACAGTTAGAGAGGACAAAAAAAATTAAAAAAAAAAACAAAAAACAACACAACTGCCTTTCAGTGTGGAATAGAATCGAAAAGCAATAGCAACCCTTGATTGTCGAAAAAGACCCTACGCCGAGCATCAGTAGCACGCATTTTTATTAGAGACAGATCTATTGGATGTCGCAAAACATTTAAAGCGATTATTATCGCTAAATAGCTAGCTATTGTTATTTCAAGATGGAATCCACATTTGTTTGCTTTGCCCTTTCAACTTCATTAAGCGCAACAATTTATAGCAATAGATAGGTATCTATGTAGATCTCAACTACTGGAGGAGGTAATCCTAAAGACCTATACAATCACAATCGCCGACATCGATCTGGACGTGTGGTCTGAACCTTTCTGAGTTCGGGGTAAACCTTCTAACACCTGATGAAATGCAAGACCTTCGATTTGTATTCTTTACTTTGCGCGATACATGGCGCGCACCTGTTTTGGTTTTCCATTCGCTCGTTCTCATTCGCAGATACACACTTTCAAATGTGAAAAAATACTATCTGGCATTTTGCAATGATGATGAAGATTTGCAAATATTTTTTTTTAAATATTTTCAACGTCGAAATCGAGAACAAATTTTGGCCTGAAATCAATTTAATTTGTCAACACTGAAAGCAATTTGAATTTTTAATACCCGCCATGTGAATGCGTTGTATTCGTTCCCATGGATTCCAACACGATGGCTGGCTAAACTATAACAACAACAATAACAATACTAATCAATGTCGGATGGCACCGCATGTACATGTAGTTTCCTTTATTAGGTATATAAAAACGTCAATTTTATTATACTAACTGGTGTTAATGTTGTGGCTGCTGTTGCTGCTCCCGCTAAACGAAAATGTTAAAGGTGATGAAATCGAAGAATCTATACCTACATCTTTCTTTCGTTTGCTACCACTTGACAAGTCAGAATCGAACAAAGAAACGAATAACATGAAACAAATTGTTTATCCTAACATTCCTCTCTCAATAGGTCGCCTAATTAGTTGTTGTGTATCTGATAAACAGTTGGGGGGTTTGTCTGGTGGTGGGTGCAATCGAATTAATCAAAATGCAAATAGGTACATATTTTGTAGTTGAACAGACTTTCTGTTTCCTGTTTTGGGTGCGGTGTTGCGGTGTGCAGGAGTGCAGGAGTGCTTTTTGTAGTTTTGTGCCAAAAAATGCCTCAACACTTGAATGACAAATTTTCGGAACGGAATTCTACTCGCGTCTGAGGTTGTCAGTCAAATTCCTTAAAATATCCCTTTGTGTCTGAGAATTAGAGGAGAGAAAATTCGATATTTTCCTGTTCGAGGTAGAGAAACAAATCCTTTTTGTGGCAAAGCAACATAGGTTCGATGGGGGGGCGCAAAACATAGTGACTCTTTTAATGCCAAAGGACCGTGACAAAGTGTTTGCTATTGCAAAAACTAGTGCGAAATGGCGGCTGATATTTTATGCTAACAATGGAGGGAAGAAAAACGGACTTAACGTTGGTGCCGGTGTCCAGCTACGTAAATTGTAAAAAGTGTTTGTGTGAGTTTTAATGGTTGAAAGAAAGCATCCTGAATGGGGAGGAAGTTTAACTTAGAATCATAACTGTAATTTAAGAATATTGTACATATTGCAAATGAGCTGCATTTTAGAGTTATTCGATTAAAATTACTACCACAAGATACATGTGGAACCTAGGTATTTGGTAAAATTGCTAAATCACTACATTCATTTATTTTGAACTAATTCACTTTCAATCAATCACTACCAAAAGATACCTACCTACTTGTGGAACGTAGATAATTTTGGTCGAATCAAATCAAAATTTTTCCTTAAATTAATTGTTTAAATGAGAAAATTCTACCTACTACATGTGGAACGTATTAGCTGAAATCTATTTAAATCACTGAGGAATTTTTAAAACAAAAAGATAGGTAGGTACTTTTGGATTGTTAATTTTTCTGTTGCCACTGAACTATCTGAACCAATTAGACACCACCCAAAGATACTTGAACCGAATTTACCCAATTTTGTTGAAATCACTTTTCGACGACTGCACAAATTCAACGGAAATGTAAGAATTAAGTTAAATTGCATTGAAAAAATTCCTCAAAGTTCCCTATTTGAGCATGTAGCCATGCCCCATGTCTGCGGGGAATTGTTGCATCTTAATTGAACATTTTGTTTGGTAAATAAATAACCCCAGCGTCGACGACGGTGTTTTCAATTATGGCCGACCACCAGAATACCGCACAGTTACACACAAATAAATTGGAAGCTTGATTGGTTTAGCGTCGGGTATTTCACTTCTATTTTTTTTTGTCAGCCTGACAGTCGTCGTCGTATTGGATTAATGAGTCTTGACGACGTTGATTGTTTTTAATAAATTGGATCCATTAGGGCGGGCGAAGGCAATTATGGACTTACAAGAGTAGGCAGGGTGCCCGCAATTGAATGTGGGGGCGGTAAATTTAAAAAAAAAAAACAAGGCAAAAACTAGTGGAAAAGGTAGGTATCTATCTAATAATTTTTGTTGATGCTTACCTCCACCAGGTCCGAAACTTTGTCCAGGAAATAATCCAGGCGGTCCAAATGGGGGCATTTGTCGTGCACCCGGCCATGGAACTCCTCCACCAATGCCGCCCCAAGCGACTGCTGCCGCGGCCAGCGCACTGAATGGTGTCGGCCTAATTGGCACATGTCCCGCCGCTAGTGCTGCCGCCGATGGCGATAGAATGTGCGGCGATGATTGCATCGAATTGGGCATTTCGGGTGACTTGCTACTGTCCAAGCCGGGCGTCGATCTGCTGTCGTTGTTCATATCTTCAATATCGACAATCGAGTCTTCCTCCTCCTGATTTGAGTCATAGTCCACTTCTGATTCGGTGGAACTGTGCGGCGTGTGACGTTCGTTTTTCGTCATTGTCGTCGTCGTCGTCGTCGTCAGACTACTGTGATTGCTCTCCTGATGATGATGCAGCGATGAGACCGGCGATGATGAGGAGTTGTTATGATGGTGATTGATGGGCAGGTGATTTGATGAGTTATTATTACTATTTTGGAGGTGATGCTGATGAACGGCGGCAATGTGTTGCAGGTGGGCGTGCGAATGTAAGTGCATTTGTGTCACAGGATGATGTGCCGCAGGCGGTGATATTGACGCCGTTGAAGATTGTGGCGAGGTCGTCGTAGCTGTTGTCACTGCGGCGGTGGAGGAGGAAAGGTTGGTTGGTAGCATCATATCGATTGGTTCCGTGGGACTCCGTGGCCTTGTGTCGGCCAGCAGAGATGCCACGCTGAAGTTACTCAATCGCGAGCTGGATTTGTGCATTTGTTGATGCGATGTTGGAGGAACCGTCGGGCTCGTCATCGTTGTTCGTACACCAGTCACAGTCATTCCTGATAGTTTTATCATATAGGGGTGAATTTTTCAGATAAAACAAGCACACACACACACAGCACTTTGAGAGCGACAAACAGAGACAGAGGGGGCTAATAATTTGTATCCAAAAATCACTGTTTTAAGTTTGTATCTTAATCCGTAGTATTCATTTGAGTAGAATGTATGTTTTTTATTTTTGAAATAATTCACGTTCAATTTTCACTTGAAGGATTATCCTTGTATCCTTGATTTATTTTAATTCCACTGGCACATTTTTTTTTTTCGTTTTTTCGTTTTTTAGATATAAGTATTCAACTTAAAGATGAATTTTTAATGAAAAAAAAATAAAATCGTTTTGTGCTCTTTGCGGAACATAAACACGGCAATATGTGCGACAGTAAAAAATAACAATAAAAAATTGTATACAAATCAGATTGATCTTTTTTTTTAATAAAATCTGTTTTTTTTTTGTTTCTGTGTCCACAAAGACGCAAAAAATTGTACGAAGAACACGTCCAAATGAGATCACGACTGGTCTACAACTGAAGTACATGAGTTAAGATCGCTGTTCATTCACTCACGATGATACACTGTGCACGCACACACACACATGCATGGCACACCGGCACAAAGTGGTGGAACCTGTTTTTCCACAGTGAAAATCTGAAAAATCCACACCCTTTCTAATCGGTGTGCTACCCCTAGAGATGAATAAGGACCAATAAAATGTCGTTCCACTTTTTTGTCTCTTTTATCTTGGTCCGAAGCGCTCTCATCTTTTCATTCTCCATTGAATTGTATGTTCGCCTGAAATATGGGTACGCCTATTGCCTAGTGTGTGTCGAGTTTCTTTTAGATACTTTGGAGGGGAATTTCAATGGGACGTTGGTGAAAATCGTTGTTGAAATAATTTCAGTATATAACGGCCGCTGTCTCGCTTTGGCTAGTGCGAAAGTCAGCGATGGTAGGAGGAGGTTTTTCGATATGGCAGACTTTAGATACTTTGGTGGATAGATTGGTTATGTTTTAGTTTTCTCATTTCCTTGTCACTTTACGCGCATATCTCTATCCCACTTCAATGTGGATTGCTGGTGGTGTAACCAGTCACACAGATTGTTGTTTTGTTGTATTCATTTTTCGAAAATATGAAGATAATTGGCAATCGAATAATAAGCAATGGGGACGTCCTGTCTAGGCAGTCTTCTTTCTCTCTTCAGATACGTTTTTGTTTCCCTCTTTTTTCGATTTTTTTAGTTATTCTTCTGTGTAGTTTTTCTCTCTCCTCAATTGAGTTTTGAGATTTGAGAGTGTCGTACTTTTTATTGTGTTGCTGTTGTTGGTTGTGCTTAATCGTTTTCTCGTTTACCCCTTTTTAATTTGGTTTGTACTTTGGTGCAAACGTATCTAATAGATATGTAATTGTATATGTTAGAAGAGATATAGCGAGTGTGCATGTGCATGAGTTGTTGGTTGGTTTTATTAGTTATACATATTTTTTAAAAGGGGATTTTGGGTGAATTTTATAAAATTATATTAGAATTGGAATATTATTGCAGTATGATTTTTTGATGTGAAAATGTGGTCATGCAGCAAAGGAAGAAGGAGAAAATTAATTCATTTGTTGAAAGAGATTCACATCTGTGAAAGGAAATTATGTTTTTCATATTTCTTTGTGTTAATTTCTTTGTGAACTTATATAGATGGTATCTGCTTTTGCACTGACTGGGGTAGGTACTTCAACTATACTTAGGTGTATCTGTGTGCCAGTAGAAATGGTTATTTTGTGAAGGGTTAGATATGGTGGTGGGGTAGATTCTGGAAAATTTGCGATTAGCATTACCAGAGCTAGAAAGGTAGGGTAGCTATTTGTTTGGTGATTATTATCGTTGTTCTAATTAGATGGATCTTATGACAATTTTTAATTAGTTTAAATTGTTACTGGATTTTGCTTGAATTAATTAGATATAGGTATAGGTACCTACTTACTGGTTGGTTAGCTAGATAGGTTTAAATACTTTCAAACCCAGATAGGCAAGTGATAAGGTATTCTTTAGGAACCGTACGCTTTTACCATTCAGCGAGTGAGTAGGAAAGGTGGATAAGATTTGGGCGCATAATAGGGTGAATGCTTGTTTGTGATAAATCTGGAGCCAGGTCGTGTCTGGAACCTTTCTGCATTTCCTTGAATTGACTGTACTTAAGTTTTTGTCAAGTTTTTTGATGGATGAGGCAAGATCAATGAGCCGCGATTTTTATGAAGCTCACAGCTACACTCACGGCTGTGAAGTAACAGAAATCAAGAACTGCTGATCTATTGCTCGTCAAGGTAAATGAAGATGTTTTGTGCCTGCCGCAAGAATTTGCGACTTAATATAACTTGGAACCAGCAATCATCGACGCCTTTGAGAATACTAATTTCAAGAATCAACATTTGTATCTAGGTATAAAGCAGAAGCAATACCTACTATTTTTTCTGTATTTTTAAAATGTAAGCCGGCAGATATGATTTAGACAATTCTTCGTGCCATGAATTCGGTTAATTTGCTTTCTTTATCATTGAGGCGATTTGTAAGACGCAGGAGCTTACAGAAAACAAACAAAGAAATGTATTTATGCAGAGAAATGAAACAGCGACGGGGAACTTGAGAAAAATCTTGCATGGGGTATTCTCCTTTCTGATGAACTTGAAGGCTATGTTGAGGATCAAAATCGAAAAAGCATTTATACCTCGCATGTTTCTCTATATACTTACGCATTTGTAGCATAATCATTTTGCCTTTCGTTAGTCTTGTCTTTTTCTAATAAAATGAAAGGTTTTTGGAGAAGCATCCTGCAATAAACAGTTCCAGACATATTTCAAATTAAGGGTAATTAATTTTCACTTTTGAAAAGGACGCATGGGAGAGAAGAATGTCAAGCATTAGCTGCAAGCTGTATAGGTACTTTTTAGCAATCAAGATTTTGCAAATATATATCAAATACTGCAGATGATTTTGTTTTGACTTTCACTATAGCAGTTTTCTATATTTTCATTTAATTTCGAAGATTAATCACCGGCATTTAAAATGTTTGCAGTACGTCGTAGCACATCCCATTTATACCCAACGTGCATGCAATTTGCAAAAATGAGCCAATTGGGAGATTTAGGTAGTGGAGCCGGCAATTTGTGAGACTGGAGGAGCTTTTGGCAAGTTGGAAGCTGCTCGTGAGGAGGAGGAGTACTTCTACAAAAAGCAAAGGCAACTTCTTGCACCAGCAGATCAAGGAGCACGAAGAGGCAATTGTCTTTTATGACTTTTGCACTCCAAACGCGATTACTCTTATTCCAATGAGAAACTCAAATAAAGTATATGCTTGCAATCGCTTAACTGGGCTTGATCCCTTAGATATCTATACGTAGGAACATCTCGAAATAAAGTGGATCTGCACCGGCTCTTTTCTGTACCTCTGCGGATAAAGTTGTTCAATGAGGAGAAAAGGGATGACCATATTTTCGCTAGGCTGCCTACAAGCTAAGTCGAACTTTTAGATTAGATTTTAGATTTAGATTTATTCATTCCATTGGAAGTTAATACAATATTTATTACAATTTACTTAGCTATGTAATAATTAAATAAAAAGAAAAAAGAAAAACTGCTTCAAATAAGTAAATTATAAGTGTTTTTCATCGTAGAATGAATAGTTAGATACATTCTGTAGTTACTAAAAACTAGTTGCGAATGTATCGAGTCTCAGTTCAACAAGATATAATTCAATTTATAAATAAAAAGAAATTGGTGAAGAGAGGGGTGATTTGCAATGATTGATGAACGTTTGTAACTATATAATTACTTTAGATAAATTATAAATCTGCTCCAAGTCGTAGTTAAATAGCCATTGTTTAACTTTTCTGTTAAACGACAAGATATTCTGAGAACGCCTTATTTCAATGGGTAATTTATTAAAGATACGCGGTGCCACAGAAGAGTAATAACTTAAGAAGAGATGAGTATTATGCGGGGGAACACAAGCAATACTCCTTACAGAGCTACGAAGACCGTAGTGGTTCGGATTATGATTTAAACAATACCCGCTTCTTAAGAAAAATATTTTTAAGACTTTATAGAAGTAAAGATGCTTTAAAGGCAATATAAAGGAATGTAAAAAAAGTGGAAAACTATGTTCATGGCGTCTTCTGTTCCAGATAATTCTGAGTAAATGCTTTTGTATTACTACCAAAGGTTGTATTTTGTTTTTATATGTACCTCCCCAACACGTCAACACATACTGCAGTTTAGATTGGACCAGTCCATAATAAACTGTTTCCAAAAGTTTTCTAGAGCAATAAAGCCTCAAATGGTATAATATTTTTGTAGTTTTTAGAAGGTATTTCCTTAGAGAAGTAGTATGAGAGCTCCAGTTTAAACTACTGTCGATTTCAAGACCCAGATACTTGAAGGCCTGTACATTTTCAACAAGAAAACAATTCGTTGAACAGCTATTGTTAGTATAATACGTTACTTCAGAACGAGGGTTACAGCAAGTATCAGAACTTATTAATGTGTTGTTGCATTTCGAACTATGAAAAGTGAAAACTGGAAGTTGTAAGTTCAGAGCAGATATGCTAAAAGACATTATTTTTCTTTTATCGCTAACGACTAACTTATGCAAACTGAACCAATGTCGCAATATTTCTAAGTCGTAATTGATATCGGCTGTCAGATCTAATAGGGAGTTGTTGGAATAGGAACAGCCTATGTCATCGGCAAACCCAGTAAGTTTACCTTTCATATTCAAAGTGAAAATAGAATTGATATAAACTAAACATAATATTGGTCCCAGAACAGAGCCCTGAGGAACACCAATTTTTATATCACAGCTTTCACTAAAAGTTTCTCCTATTCTAACCATTTGTTTTCTATTAGTGAGATAGGATTCAAACCATTTGAGCATAAACCCTCTGAACCCAGCTTTGCTTAATTTATTGAGCAAGATAGTATGATCAACAGTATCAAAGGCTTTGGTAATATCGATAAAGAGAGCAGCAGTTAACTTCTTGCTGTTGACGCTATCGTATATCATGCTGCAGAAGCTTAGAAGTGCATCCTCCGTAGATCTACCGGCTCTGAATCCATACTGTTTATTGCTAAGAAAAGAAATAGTTTCAAGGTATGACACAACTCTAGTTTTGATTAATTTTTCAAAAATTTTAGAAAACACTGGAAGCAGAGAGATAGGCCTATAATTATTTAACATTTTTTTATCACCTTTTTTGAAGATTGGTATAACTTCAGCTATTTTTAACGCATCAGGAAATTTACCACAAAAGATACTTTTGTTAAAGATATGAGCCAAAATATCAGCAATATTGAAAGCAATACTCTTGATAAATGCATTAGAATACGAATTGTGAGTGATGGAATTCGAGTTGTCTAATGACATAATAGTTTTATACACTTCAAAGGAAGAAATAAATTCATATGAAAAGCTTCGAACTTCAACTTCTTCTCTCTTAATACACCACGCCTTACATTGGTTAGAACCGGTGTTTATCCCTGCATCATTTATTGTTTTAGCTGCAACATTAGTAAAAAATAAGTTGAAAGTATTGGCTATTTCTGTACAATTTGTAATATCACGATTATTGTAGCATATATAAGAAGGTATCCCTGTAGGAGTGTTTCTGTTAAAAATCTCATTAACAATTCCCCATTCTTTTTTTATGTTGCCTTTTACGCTATGGAATTTGTTCATGTAAAAATTTTCTTTGCATATAGGAACTTCAACAGCAATTTCTTTAGAAATTTTATCGTAAGCAATACGAAATTGTCTATTAAATGGATGCTTTTTACATTATATTCTTAGTTTATTTTTTTCATGTATTTTATTTACCAGATAGTTAGATATCCAAGGCTTCAGTTTGCTGAATTTTTTACATTTCCTTTGCAAAGTCACCGAACATAACTCAACATGTTTGTGAAGCACATTGAAAAACAACTGAAAAGCAACATTAGGATCATTTATTTCCCATATGTTTGCCCAGCTTTCTTGTAATAAGCGAACTTTTAAATATGAGTGGTTAACGGTTCTAGAGGAACAATAAGGATTTTGTTTGTCAATACGTTGCACCTTATTCGAATGCAGGAATAAACAGATCATTGAGTGGTCAGAGATTCTGAAGTCGGCAGTGCTACTAATCAGAGACAATTTTGAGGTACAATCAAGCCTAGCGAAAATATGGTCAATGCACGTATTAGAGGGTTGTCTAGTAGGGACATTTATACATGACTCTAGTCCATTTGCACTCATAATTGATAGGTACCTCAAAACAGCTGGAGATTCGCTTACGATATCCAGATTGATATCACCAACAAAAATAAGATTCCTAACTTTTTCGTCAGATAATAAAGACCGTAGCTCTTCAATAAACGCATCTTTACTCATACCGTCAAGTCTATAGCAACCAAAAATTACAATATTTTGGGCATCAACAGTACAACTAGACTTTTATCATGTCCGAACATCTAAGGTCAATGTTATCACATCCCGAAACAGATTTACTGAACTGATAAGCCCCACATAATTTGCACTTATATGGGCTTTTACGTGCAAATCAAATGGGAATCACGCACACATAAATCGAATTATATGGGGCTAATGGCGGCGCCCATGAAATGTCATTTTTTATAGCAAGAAGTTGATGAATTTCAGCAGATTACAACTCACAATTTGGATGTGTAAAATAAACATGGTCAATATGCGGTGAATATGGATTGATAAAAACATACTTACCACACAACTAATAACATAATAAAATATTATAATATTGAGAATAAAGCTATGTTTTAACCAATTTATTCTAATTTTTAATGAAAAATAATCAAAATAATATTGATTAACGTGACTAATATGTAATAAGTAAGTTCATCATATTTTTTCGGTTGACAATAAATGTAAGTATAACTATACTAGCAAGGATTTCGTAGATTATGGATGGTTATATTAAAGCAGTTAAGTAACTCTACACAATTGAACACTGGTTTAAAACGCTTTTTAAAAAAACGTAATCCAAATTCTTACAAATATTATTTTTGGTACATCAAAACACAAACATTTAACAAAATTTGCAATTACTTCCTAGTAGTAGTAGTAGTAGTAAATTGTTTTGTTTATTTTCATATAAAATAAAATTACAAAACATTATAACTTGACAAATAAAGTGGGCTGTTAAAAAAAGTGGCTAATTAATTCAATATATATGTAACACAATGTGCATGCTTATTTATGATATGTAATCAACTACCAAGCAATTTCGAAATACCTAGCATTCCAGCTACCTTTTTTCTCCTTCTTCCGTCTATCGCTTACTTTAAATTTTAAAATAAAGCATATTAACTTATATAAAAAAATTCAAAACCGCCTTAGAAAAGAAACAGCTAAGAAAATTGATTGACTAAACGTACAAATCTTGTAACACAACATAATTTAAAAAGGATTACAAATAACGGGTGATCCAAGTAGAGATACTTTTTTCAATAGCCTTTTTTGACAGATCACGTGTGAGTCGTGTCATGCTGTCATGTTATTTTTGTTTAGTATTGTTTGGCATTTCATAATGGAAAGACTTACGCGTGAACAACGTTTACAAATTGTTCAACTTTATTATGAAAACGTTCACGTTCTGTGAGGAATGTGTTTCGTGCACTTCGCTCAACTTATGGTCAACATAATCGGCCTACTGAGCGTACTATTCGCAACACCATCACCCATTTTGAGACCCAGCATTTACAGCGTCCAGCACGCTGTGAAGAAAATATAGCGGCCGTAGCTGAGAGTGTACACGAAGACCGTAGAGAGTCGCAGCAATTTGGACTGACGTATGGAACGACTTGGCATTGGCATTTTACGTCAAGATCTTAAATTGAAAGCGTACAAAATACAGCTTGTGCAACAACTGAAGCCGCTTGACCTTCCCAAGCGACATCGCTTCGCTCTATGGGCTCTTGAAAAGTTCCAAGAAGATCCGACGTTTTCGAGGCAAATTTTGTTTAGCGATGAGGCCCATTTCTGGCTCAATGGGTATGTAAACAAACAAAATTGCCGCATTTGGGACGAAGAGCAACCTGAAGAGATTGAAGAACTGCCACTTCATCCAGAAAAAACAACGGTTTGGTGTGGTTTGTGGGCCGGTGGAATCATCGGTCCATATTTCTTTAAAAATTATGCCAGTGCGAACGTAACCGTCAACGGCGACCGTTATCGTGCCATGATAACCGACTATTTGATGCCTGAAATTGAAGCTCGTGATCTCGGCGACATTTGGTTTCAGCAAGACGGCGCCACTTCCCACACATCGCATCAATCAATGGACTTATTGAGAGAACATTTCGGTGAGCACATAATTTCACGTTTTGGGCCGGTCGATTGGCCACCAAGATCGTGTGATATCCGACAAACCCGCTTCGATTCAGGCCTTGGAGGAAAACATCACGCGTGTCATTCGCCAGTTACCAGTCGAAATGCTCGAACGAGTGATCGAAAATTGGACTCAACGGATGGACCATCTGCGACGTAGCAACGGCCAACATTTGATAGACATAATCTTCAAAAAATAAATGCCAAAGAATGTTCTTTCAAATGATAATAAACATTCTCCATTAAATTTGAATTTTCTGTGTTTTTTTTTTCTTTAAAAAAGTAGGAAACCTCGAAATGGATCACCCTTTATAAAGATGTCTTTCCCGTATTTTTATATTTCTATTGTATTTTTATCAGCTTGTTTGTTTTTTTGTTTCATTTATGAATATATCAACACTCTCATCATCTGAAATCTTATTATTAATATTTATTAGTACAAACTGTAAGATTTTCCATAACAGAGATTTTATAATCGATTGTGCTTTTTGAGTTAGCTGTTACTCTAGTATATTCTGTTATTTTCTGAGATGAACAGTTATCATCCAAAATTTTGTTTACCTCGTTTTTATAAAGATGGTTCTTACCTACTCCAGTCTGTGTTGAAGTTTCCGGCAATCAATATGTTTGTTTGTGTTTCAGATGTTCAGAGCTTTTCAATGTTTTCCTCCAAAAATCTGCAAAATTCCCTATTAGAGCTATTCGGCGATTTGTACACCACCTTAACACTGTTGTGCTCGCATTTGCATGCCAAAAGCCATCTTTGGTAATTAACTGATTTTTCGTACAACCTTGTCATTTTTAACATAGATTGTGGTACCAGCAGTATGGGCTGAGCTCGAGAAACTTGGGACGTCATTATATCCTTTAATTTTTATATTAATTATTTTGTCATTTAGTCTTTGTTGGACAAGGTGGGTTTCGGATAAAATAATAAACTCATACTCTTTTCTGTCTGGTAACATTTCTAATTCGGTGAAATTATTGCATAAACCCTGTATGTTCATATAAATGCCTTTAATGGTGTTTAGTTGCTAATAACCAAATCGTTTCTTTTTGGCGTCCAGTTTATTTAGATAAACTGTTCTACTGCTCGAACACAATTTATACATTTATTTATTGCTTCCTTTTTTTTTTTTTTTTTTTTTTGTTATAATGTACGCGCACTAAAGGGACTTTGGATACCCTTATAATGAAGTGACACAGTGCGGGCATTAGGGAAATGAAGGATTAGAGAAAGGGAGAAACCGATGCACGTTGGTTTTAAATGTTTGTAAATTATAATGCAAAGGAAAAACAGAGCGTGGTAGAGCATTCCACATTCGTATTGTACGGTTGAGAAAGGAATCTTTATATTTCACAGTACGTCCGAAAACAGGCTTAAGGGTAAACTGATGTGCATTCCTCGCAAGGCGAGTATTGCGGTTGAACTGCTGTAGGGGTGGAATGCAACTGGCTATTTCATTTGAGCACTTGTGGTGGAAATACCGATAAAACAATGACAGGCCGGAGACATTACGACGATGACTAAGAGAGTCAAGTGATTTCGCGATGTCTCGATCGCCAATAAGTTTTACCGCACGTTTTTGGATCCTGTCAAGTAGCTCCAAATATGTTATTGGTGCACCAGACCAGATATGAGCGTTGTACTCAAGTTTTGGGCGAATAAATGCCTTCTAGATTGTAGCCAGATCAGAAGGGGTGAAATATTTCTTGCTTCGCTTAAGGAAGCCTAGACATTTTGCAGCGTTCTTGGCGATATAGAATGTGTGGTCATTCCAACGAAGGTTGTCATTAACACACATACCGAGAATGGAAAGTCTTTCGGTTTCAGCGATGCAAGTGCCATTCATGGATAATGGCAGAGAATTAGGGGTTCGCTTCAATGACAGCAGACAGCATTGCGTTTTGGAAGCATTAAATTCCACTCTGTTGGTTTTACCCCATTTAAGAATGCTGTCAAGATCCTTCCAAAGCATTTTAAGCATACAGTATTGTGCAAAACCTAAGCAACTTTTCCTACTCTTATGTAAAAAGTTTTCTCCCACTTTTAAAAATTCTTCCCGGTAAACTGTAAACATATTTATTTACATATTTGCATGTGTCCTCAAAATCACCCAAACCAAGTTTTTAATTTTCATTTATTAACAGTAAATAAAAAAAATAAATCAAAATCAGTTAGGTCAGGCACAGCTGTTGCAAAACCTAAGCAACTTCGAGTTTGCTAAAACAGTTCTTGTTATTACCACAAGTTTAACGGCATTTTTAAAGTGGGTTTTTCCATGACGCAATGTGTAAAGTCAATTTTGCTCAATTGTGGGTAGAGATTGCGTTCGGATAGTCATTCACAGTCATTTTCAATATGGAGCGCGCTAAATATGATAAAACCTTCAAATTAAAAATAATTAACCTATATAAAAAAAAGTGTATCGCAGTCAAAAATTGCAAAAATATTCGGAATTAATAAATCTATAGTTTCACATATAAAGCTACCGGTAGCTTAGAAAATAATAATGTAGGAGGAAGGCCGCATAAAACAACTCACTGTTCGGGAGGATAGGAAAATAACGAGATTAATCAAATCAAATCCCTTTATTTCCTCTCGGGAAATATTGTCGACTTTGAATTTGAACGTTGACTCCAGTACGGTTCGTAGACGGGCTCTTGAAGCTGATCTTAAAAGTTATTCAGTGTTGAAGAAACCTATGCTTACGAAGAAGCATGTACAGAAAAGGTTTATTGATAAAATTGTTTTTTTGAATTGAATTTGAATCTTTTCTTTAAAACACTTTATAGGTTGAATTTTGCTAAAAAATATATATTAATTGGTCAGTCGGCAAGTGGAAAAGTGTGTTATTCAGTGATGAATGTAAATTTAACCTGTGGAACACTGATGGCATACAATACGTTAGGCGTACGCCCAAGCAAAGACTTAATCCACGCTTCTGTAAAAGTACACTGAAGCATGGGGGTGGAAGTGTTATGATATGGACATGCTCTTCTGGTTATGGTGTTGGTCCTTTTCATGAAATAGGGGGCATAAGGGATCCTTTTGTTTACAAGGATATTTTTGAAAATGTGATACTGCCCTATGCTGAATGGAATATTCCACTTTCTTGGGTATTCCAATATGACAACGACCCGAAGCATACTTCAAAAATGGTCAAGGAGTGGCTAACAGACCATCGGATTGAAGTTCTTGATTGGCCTGGACAGTCGCCGGATTTGAATCCGATTGAAAATTTATTCGGGATTCTTAAACGTCGCGTTGGAACAATACGGTGCAAAAACCAAATGGAGTTGATAAATTTATTGAAAATACAGTGGGAACACATACCAGCAGCTATTATTTCTAATTTAATTGAGTCGATGGCTCGTAGATGTGCTGAAGTCATACAAAATAACGGATATTATACAAAATATTAAAAGAGTTGCTTAGGTTTTGCAACTTTGTTTGGGTGATTTTGAGGACACATGCAAATATGTAAATAAATATATTTACAGTTTACCGGGAAGAATTTTTAAAAGTGGGAGACAACTTTTCACATGAGAGTAGGAAAAGTTGCTTAGGTTTTGCACAAAACTGTATTTCATCTTTCTTACATTACGTAGATTTATGATTAAAACCTTTGCATTTATAGCACCTCCTGACTTCACTGCATCAAAGACCTTCTTTCGTTCCCATCCGATGTTTAGTTTTCCTGTTAGCATTACTTTTGGAAAGGATTCAATATCAATTTCAATAATTGCATTGTAATTTGACCAATGTTAGTCTTCTTATTCTCGAAGAATTTGACTAATTTTAACTCACTGTTTGCCATAATATTGTTTTGTTTTTTCAATTTTCCAATTACCTTATTTTCTTCATAATTGAACTTCATATTTGGTATAATAATTCTTGGGTTAATTGTATTTGGTACCTTTATTTCGTAGCCCATACCCATAGCATTCTATTATGTGCTGTTTCAATATTAGCTATTCTGAAATCTTCTGGGCCTACGTTTTTATTTAAATCTTCTCTTGTTTTATTACAATTTTGTTTTCCTTTTGGTTTTATTATGAGCGGTAACTATGTTCGCATTTTTGGCATCACCCTGTCCTGACTTATGTCATTGTTCTCTTTGACAATATCAGCAACTGACTTATGACTTCCCGCCATCATTTGTTTACCTTTGTTGTTATCCATAATTTTCTTAAATTCATCACATGCGCTATTACCACTGCTCTTCACTTTATTCCAAACGTTTTCATTTTCCTTCGTTAATTTTTTCAGCCAATGCGGAATATTGGTGACTATTTATTTGAGCAATAATCGGTCGGTGACTTTGGCACAACGTGAATTTCGTCGCAGATTTCCTAGCCGTCCAACGCCTACTGGTGAAACACTGCGACGTTTAGCCGCTCGCCTCGAAGAGACTGGCACAACACGAGATGCTGCCAGGCGTGGCAGACCCCGGAGTAGCCGTTCTGCAGAGAATATTGCTGCTGTAGCCGAAGATGTCATGGAAGCGCCGTCAACATCGACCAGACGACGTGCCACGCAAATGGGTATCAGTCGACGGTCTTTACAGCGAATTTTGGTACAAGATTTGAAGATGTTTCCGTACAAAGTGCAGACGGTGCATCAGCTGTTAGCTGCTGACCGCCAATCGCGTCTAACATACGCTCAAGCCATCCTTAATCACCACCAAGAGGAAGATGATTTTTCATCAAAAATAATCATGAGTGATGAGGCCCATTTTCAGCTCAGCGGGTACGTAAATAAGCAAAATTTACGCTTCTGGGGCACTGAAAATCCGCGTGGAATCCACGAAGAGCCATTACACCCGCTCAAAGTCACTGTATGGTGTGCTGTTTTCGCTGGAGGAGTCATCGGACCTTTTTTCTTCGAAGACGTCGCGGGCCAAACGGTTACTGTGAATGGTGAGCGCTACAGAGCAATGATCAACGAGTTCTTTTTGCCGCAACTTGATGAATTGGGATTGGAAAACATGTGGTTCCAACAGGACGGTGCAACGGCACACACTGCACGTGCCACAATCGATATGCTGAAGGATGCATTTCCCGGGCGCCTAATCTCAGCAAGATCGCCTGATTTGACCGCTCCAGAGTTTTTTTTGTGGGGCTTTTTGAAGTCGCGGGTTTATGTCAACAAGCCTCAGACTCTTGCAGCTCCTAAAGACAATATCCGTCAAGAATGTGAGGACCTATCGCCGGAAGTTTTGGCCAAAGTGATGGAAAATGCCATAAAAAGGGCTCAAATGACAATCAACTGTGGCGGCGGCCATTTACATGACATCATATTCTCGACTTGATGTAAAAAAAAATGAAAAGACCAAATAAAAATAATCCACAAGAAGAATCAAAGTTTTCAGTTTTTCAAAACATCGGAAGGTTATTTTTGCGCCACCTTGTACTTCTTTCACACATGTTTCTTGGCTTTTCTTCATATCTCCCAATCTCTCAACATTTCTAGCTTCTATTGCTTCCAAAAGTTTTTTTAATTCTATTTCATTTTGCTTAAGTTTCAAATTGTTCCTTGTATTGCTTCAAATACCGTGTGTTTTTTAGTTTCAAAAATCTATCAAAACTGTGGAAAACAGCGGCAAATTATGGCAGAAAATCACTTTTTTATTGAAGATTCAAACGCTGGCCGATGCTTTGAATTGCATTGCTTTTTGACATAAGTTTTAAGATAAAATTAGACAAATATTAACAAAACCAAAAATATAAAATAAAATGTTTGGACTTAGACGTTAACACCTACCTTTTACCACAATTTGTGGACCACATCTTGCAGATTTGACTGGAGAGTCTCCAGAAGAAGAGCAATTTCAAGTTTTGAATTTCCATTTTCATATGTAAAACGGAATCTCTCAGCGCTGGTCTTTTCACGTTTGTTCATTTCCTAACTAAAGCGTCCCAAACTCGTTTCTCCCGACACTATCTCTTCGCTGCCATCAAAAACAAAAGCAGTTAACATCCGAGCGATTGTAATTAATTCTCTTCTACAATTAGGGGTTGTTTTGCCTAATTAAACCGTCGTCGTCGGCTCGCGCTACGTCTTAATTACATCATCTCGTTGTAATCAGCATCGTTCGGTCGACGACGACGACGACGACGATGACGATGCCTAGTTGCTATGGCTAATAATCTACCCACACCCTCGATCCAACTGTATCTCTTTGCTCTGGTTTCACCCCAAAACCCAAAACGAAAAACAAACAAAAACCCAACGAGGAATGCGGAGGTTGCTTTAGTTACGCCACGACTTTGAATAAAGACTCTATCTGTTTGTAGGTACGTGCTCCATTTCATCCGTAGTATTTATAAACCCACCCAGCGTACATCATCAGAGGCGACGCGCACATTATACCGTCGCACAATGGCTGCCATAATTCTTAATTAATTTCAACGTAAGATTTAAATAATCAGTGGTTAATTGCTAGCTGACTGGCGAATTAACGCAAAAATTTCATAATTAATTACACAAATTTACAGAACGTTCCATTAAAAAAGTCATTAATTTTGCACGCCAACCAACCATTGCTGGGCCGGGGTGGTGGTGCTGTCTGCTGCCATAACAAATTCAATTTTTGGGCGACTGAATTGTCCACCTTTAGCATGGCTGATGTGGCGTGGTGTGGCTATATCGTGCTTGTGAAGTTGGGGAGCCATTACAGCATGGAGGCGGACACTTATTTATTTATTTATTCTCGTGAACATTGACAATTTGTTTGTGTTTCTTGGTGACCGTTTAAAAGTCTCGACACATTTGCATCTAAATCTCTTCAGACAAAACGTTAGCCGCTTAATTAATTTGCGGTTTGTCGAATTTGATTTATGTTTCAGTTAATTTTTTGCTCTTCTAGAAAAATTAAAAATTTATATATCTACTTTACCCTTAAAATCGTTAAAGGAGCAAATATTTTGTTTGCTTTATGTCTGTCTTCCATCCCCACCCATCCGTTGGTGTCAAATTAATAATCCATTTATCAATATTACCAACAATCCATTCTCGTGTTTAACAAGAAAAGAAAATTACATTCGAACAATGGCGCTCATGGAATGGCACTCGGTAGGATAACAAAAGGATTTCTATGGTTTTCATTTCACCCATACCAAAACCTACACGGCAGTCGTCGTTCGCAAGGAAACCAAAACACACTCCATATCGTTTGTTTGGCTATATGTATAAGTATCTATATAAATATAGAGTACACGTGGGACGCTTATCGATGTCAAATGTAATTCAAAACGTATCTGCTAATGGGAAAGTTGTTGGGTGTCTGCAGATTCGCCTTTGTAAGTATGATTTACTCGGGTGGAAACTTAAAACAATTTCAGATCACAAATTTCTCAATTTCCGTTTTGGCATATTTCCACTCCTCGCTTATGTGAGATGTGGAATTTTGGTGTAAAATAAGTATGGATAGTTGTATCTATGGCTTTGCAAAGGAGCATTGAAGAAGGTATGTTTAATGCGTCTATTATTTAGTTAAGTAAATAATCGTTCATGTGTTCATTTAGACGTAGTTAGGTAAGGTTAAGACAGGGGTGTGATGTAAGAACCATCACACAACACTAGGCACCGAAGTGGGCCCATCGCGATCCCTGGGGAACCGGCTGACGGCTGACGGCAGACAAAAAACCTAAACACTTTCCATTTTGAAGCAACCAATTACCCTACAAAAGTCAAAACGGCCGATGAAGTTTGTACCGTCTATTTCCTCTAAAGTTTCGGAGAAGTATCTCCCCAAGAATTTCCTACGACTACGTGAGATTGCATTCATACAATATGTGCGGTATATCCTCAACAGCCTGTAGATCACCACAGAATCTGCAGATGTCTATGATGTCGCAAGAGGCAATGCCCTGTCAGGACTTTCAGCTTATCCCACATAAGTTTTATAAACTTCCTGGAACTCTTAGAGTCAAGAAGATGCCATAGACTTGACCACCTTAGGTTGGTAGTCCTTCAGGTTATTCCCTCAATCGAACCCTTTATCATGCAGAGAGGCGGCTTTATGTCAGCAACCTCACCACTATTGAGCAGCCCTCATATTCTTGCAAGCTCATCCGGCTTCTTATTTCCTTCAATACCGCAGTGTCCTGGCACCCAGCACAGAACATTGACGTAGTAAGTAATTAAAGAAATTGATGCCTTGACAGGACTGCATCATGCACTGCTCATTATGAAGCAGATAGTGCTCACGACAGGAGTAAACAGGGAGGGTCCTATCTGCAACAGCTAGTGACCATCATCTGATGGCGCACTGAACTGAGCAAAAATTTGCTTTCCTACGTAAAAGAATAAAATGCGCAAAATTTTTCAATTGTAGCATTATGTGGCGTTACATCGTCGTTCGCCTTTTTGAGAAAAGAATTAGGTACTGTAAAGTTTTCTAGGTGTCACTGTCTCCGAGATAGAAAACAGTAAACAGGCTGTGACACAGCCAGCACTATGATCAATGTATATCCATCTACCCCGATGGTTCAAGGATAGCGAAAGCTACAGGAGCTGGCGTGTTCTCAGAAGCACTAGATATTAACCCATATGTAACGGCTGGTCGATATATCGACCAGCACTTTTGTCATTTTCCGTAGGCGAGGGGGAAAATCGATCTACCTGGTAGAATATGAGTTTCGATAGTTTGGTTTAATATCTAATCGACCTGTTTATGCGTTTTTCACGATTTAGATTTTTGCGTGGTCTTTTACGGAAAACTGCAAAACACCTTTTTGGACAATAAAAAGAAATATTCCGGAAAAACAGGAAAATTACAGCAGCGGAATGACCGCCCGCAAACAATAGCTATTCCATGCCTGTTTTACAAAAAAAAATGTTTGGGCACGAATCGCGATCTTTCGTCATGGGCTAGTTGGGCGGAGAAGGTAGCTGGTCGAGATATCGACCAATAGTACTATGCGATATACAAAAATGCACTGTAAATTTATTTCGGTTTGTAATCGGATCAAACTTTCTAGCCAAGACATTTCCGCTATTTCAGCTTCCGATGGTTGATGCCACGAAACCCCCTCCAAATCATAGGGACACTTGTAAGACAAACAACATCAGGTCAATTCAAATAAGTATCCTAAGATAATTTTTACGCATTCATGCCATACGGCGGTGCCACGGCGTCTGTAGATCCAGAATATGCAGACTGTGGATTGGGAGAAACCGTCGTTCTGAAGCTGATGAGCAATGCGGCGAATCCATTGCAACATTGCGTTGCATTCGACAATTTTTTCACATCGCATAAATTGATGTATCGGCTGTCTTCGCTTCAATATTTCGCCACCGGTACTATTCGGGAAAATCGAACCAACGGTGCCACACTTATGGAAGTTCGAACAATGAAAAAGAAAAACCGCGTTTCATTGCACTATTCCTTTGATAAGACGAATGAGATTTTGATGGCTCGATGGAACGACAACTCTGTCGTGACTGTCGCATCCAACCACGAAGCGATCGAGCCAATGCAAAAAGTAAAGCGTTGGGACCGAAAAACTCGAAAAATGACGACCGTGGAAATGCCTCAAATTCTCAAGGCATACAACAAGCGCATGGGTGGTGTCGATCTTTTCGACAATGCAATGAATAATTATCGCATCCGCGTTCGTGGCAAGAAATGGTACTGGCCATTATTGACCAATGCATTTGATGCAGCAATGGTAAATGCATGGAAAATTCATTGTATGCTGCGCAGACACGAAGACCACATAAATCAAGACACGAAGAAGAAAAAATGAGTCATCATGAGCCAACTAGACTTCCGTGTTTACGTAACCGAATGCTTGCTGCGCCAAGAGAGAAGTGGAATCCCGAAGACTCCGAATGCAACCAAAATAAGCGAAAAGGTCGCGTTCAACGATATTCGCCGCGATAGAACCGACCATGGAATCATTCACAGCGCAAAAGAACTTCGTTGTCGTGTCTGACACAAACATGCCTCATTCAAGTGCAGCAAATGCGAGATGTTGCATTACACACAAAATGTTTTAATTCATTCCACAGCATATAAAATAACGATTTTCCATTACCATATTTATTTAATTATTCTATAATCGAATCTATTTATCTAATAAAATATTAAAAAAATTATTTCTGAATTTTTGGTTCACTTTTGCATTTTTGTATATCGTATGGTACTATTGGTCGAGATCTCGACCACCACCTCCACGGTACCCCTGGTCAGGTACGACTCCAATTTTTTTTTTGCGGGTATTCTGACTCAAAATTGGCTCGCACACAAAATTTCAACAATTTTGAATGGACAGTTTTCGAGCCGTTACATATGGGTTAACTAGTCTTGTCGACTACAGTGTCTTTTCAGCTGAGACTTACGCAGCACAGACCATCCTATCGACGGAACTACCAACAATGGAAATAACTATTTGTGTTGGCAGTCAAGCAGCACTTCAAGCCTAAGCCTTGTTAATGCAAAATGCGTCACAGATTGCCTCTTGGCACTCAGTTTTATTCTGCTGGACTCCTGGACATGTTGGAGGAGAAGAGAATGAAAATCCGCATGAAGTGGCCAGATACGGCTTTGATCTGAACCCAAAACTAGCTTTATCGATGGTTTGACTACACATTTGCCAAAATAACAATGGAACAACACTAGCGGTCATGATTGCCCGAAGTCTATGGCCCAATATTGGCAACAAATGATCAAAGTCCAAAGTCTCTCTTGATAGATGCCAAATACGGGTTTTCATCGGGGTTTTAAGCGGATACTGCATCATTGGAAACATGTCTAAAAGGCGAGGTATCTTTGCAAAGGATTTCTGAAGAAACAACAGCGATGGAGGAGAAATAAAGTCTGTGGAAAATTTCCGACGGGGTAATTTTATAAGAGAGATCGTTTTAAGTAGTTTTTTTAGTCACTTGTCCTTACATAAACATCACAATGAGCCTTCGTGTGTGTCCTCTCTTCTAATCCGATTAATTCAATTCTTAAATACCTTACAGTAATATCGTTTATAAAGCTAAGTCACTCGAATTACTTATCAAAAATGGAGGGCTTCAAAAATGTTCATTTATTTAATAGTTGGTTAGTTCCCCTCTAAGGCGCTGAAATAAATCAACAAAGCTCTCGAGGCAACTATCCGGAGAGCATTGTTCTTGAAATTAATTATTTTGCCGCCGGTGAAGTTTTTTTTTTGTCATATTTAGGAATAATACTTATAAGAGTCACTAGCGACTACTGAAGTCGAAATGGGTCTTACAATTAGCGAATATCACAAGCGAAAATAATACTATGCAATCGCGGGAAAATCGAAGCATTTGAATGAGCATGGGAATGAGTGGTAGGACAAGAATTGAACCCACCTCCCACCTGAAAGGAGAAGTTACGAAACACGGCTATTGAAAACCTGAACCAGGTCAAAACCCCTAATTGATCTAAAAGCGGAACGTTTTAAATGTCTGCTTGATGTCAATATTGCAAAACGACTCAAGCTGTTTTGCAACAAACTAATCAGCATGTATACTAGTGTACCAACCCGGTAGATTAACGGTAAACCAAAGTCTTACACTAATGCATGTCTTGAAAGTGACCAAAAAAATGTTGAGTCGAGGACACACCATATTTCCAACGACCTTAATGCCTCATATGATAGCATTCACTGTCAGGAACTTTATATGGCTATGACCAAATTCTGTATCCAAGCAAAGCTGATCCAACTTGTCAGCGGAGATTCAATGGAGAGTTACCAAAGAGAATTCTTCTTCTTCTTCTTCTTCTTCTTTGTGGTGAAAGTAAGAGAATTGCGCTTGATATTTCAAAGGCATTTGACAGAGTTCAATAATATTTGGCATCGATAGTTCAAGCTGTTTTCGACGGTTTCCAAATTGCAACTCACCAAATAAATGCGGGTATTCCCCAAGGCTCCACTCTTTCTGATTTTTATAAATGATCTCCTGCTTATTGCTTCTAACCCAGAGATACGTCCCAGGTAACCGATGAACTTGCCAAACTTGGAACTACCCTCTAAATCTTGCCTGAAAAAGGCTCCTGAGGAATACCAGTTTTTACATGCAAGTTCTTGTTAAAACTGGATGCAATAGAAAAAACTAACTAACTAACAGGTGGTACTAAATTAAACAGATTTGGTTTTTTCTGGATCTAGAACGCTCTAGGAGTTTGTTTACCCTCATGCGATTTTCCCGGATCCACGTAGTATCAGAATGGACCTACAACCTATTCCTAAACCAATTCTTTCGCTGATTACAGTACTCTTAGCTTCTCATATTGGTTCCCGGGCTTACGTCCCTCATCTTCGGGAATGGAAGCATCAACGTATGTAAGGCTCATTAAATTCGGACTTTGATAGCTTACTTATGTAAGTGGGGTAAGACCAATCCATCAGAATTGAAGCTTCCAAAACTGTCTTCTGTTTTCTGTCAATGAAGCGGAATAACCACATATTTGACGTTGCCAAGAACGCTGCTAAAGGGTGATCCATTTCGAGGTTCGTGAAAAAAACCCAGAAAATTCAAATTTAATGGAGAATGTTTATTATCATTTGAAAGAACATTCTTTGGCATTTATTTTTTGAAGATTATGTCTATCAAATGTTGGCCGTTGCTACGTCGCAGATGGTCCATCCGTTGAGTCCAATTTTCGATCACTCGTTCGAGCATTTCGACTGGTAACTGGCGAATGACACGCGTGATGTTTTCCTCCAAGGCCTGAATCGAAGCGGGTTTGTCGGATATCACACGATCTTGCTGGCCAATCGACCGGCCCAAAACGTGAAATTATGTGCTCACCGAAATGTTCTCTCAATAAGTCAGTCCATTGATTGATGCGATGTGTGGGAAGTGGCGCCGTCTTGCTGAAACCAAATGTCGCCGAGATCACGAGCTTCAATTTCAGGCATCAAATAGTCGGTTTTCATGGTTACGTTCGCACCGGCATAATTTTTAAAGAAATATGGACCAATGATTCCACCGGCCCACAAACCACACCAAACCGTTGTTTTTTCTGGATGAAGTGGCAGTTCTTCAATCTCTTCAAGTTGCTCTTGGTCCCAAATGCGGCAATTTTGTTTGTTTACATACCCATTGAGCCAGAAATGGGCCTCATCGCTAAACAAAGTTTGCCTCGAAAACGTCGGATCTTCTTGGAACTTTTCAAGAGCCCATAGAGCGAAGCGATGTCGCTTGGGAAGGTCGAGCGGCGTCAGTTGTTGCACAAGCTGTATTTTGTACGCTTTCAATTTAAGATCTTAACGTAAAATGCGCCAAGTCGTTCCATACGTCAGTCCGAGTTGCTGCGACTCTCTACGGTCTTCGTGTACACTCTCAGCTACGGCCGCTATATTTTCTTCACAGCGTGCTGGACGTGGTCTATTCGGTCGAATATTATCCAATAATGAATGCTGGGTCTCAAAATGGGTGATGGTGTTGCGAATAGTACGCTCAGTAGGCCGATTATGTTGACCATAAGTTGAGCGAAGTGCACGAAACACATTCCTCACAGAAACACATTCCACGTGAATTTTCATAATAAAGTTGAACAATTTGTAAACGTTGTTCACGCGTAAGTCTTTCCATTATGCAATGCCAAACAATACTAAACAAAAATAACATGACAGCATGACACGACTCACACGTGATCTGTCAAAAAAGGCTATTGAAAAAAGTATCTCTACTTGGATCACCCGTTATATGTCTAGGCTTTCTCAAACGATGTATGAAATATTTTACTGATCTGATCGGCTAGAAGTTTTAAGGCGTTTATTAGCCGCTCATATCTGGTCCGGCGCACCAATTACATATTTGGAGCTACTTGACATGATGCAAAAATGTGTAGTTCCTTTCTTATTCGCCGTCGCAATGTCTCCTTCCTGTCACTATTTTATCGTGACTTCTATCATAAGTGCTTGAACGAATTGTCATCAGTTCACTCTCAATCCTTCGTACGTAAATGTGACGTGAAATACAAAGATTACATTCGTAGAAGTACTTTCCGACGATACGAATGAGGAAAACTTCACACTCTGTTTTTACTTTACATAAAAGTTTACAGACATTTAAAAACGACGTGCATCGGTATCTCGTTTCTTTCTCTGAACCTCCACCTTCCTTATGTCCGCACTGTGCCTCTTCATTAGGGTTCCGTAAGGTTGTTTGGATGAACTTTCACAAACTCGGATGAATCCGCCTCTTTAACCTATTTCTCTGCGTTGAACTTTTAACTTCAAAATACACAAGCTTAGGTTAAAGTACCTACAACGACATCGACCCGGCCAAAAAAAATAGACTTTCAGTGCCTTAGGATGCTGGATCATGTACCAATGCTCGAAGATCTCTTAAAAAATTACTAAAAATTGGAACGGCTTAATTGCAAGAAAAATCCTCATTTACAAATCAAGGTAAAAGATGTCGGCTGCCTTTACATAATCCGGGTTTCTAGGAGTGAAATTGGAGAGAGCGGGCCAAGGATAAAACTAAAACAAACCTTAACTTGCCCATTTAAGTAAATTTATCTGTTCTGTATCGATAAACTTTTAACTGGACTAAGATTACTTGGTTTACATATATATATTGTCTTCAATACATATTGACATGGTTTCCAAACTGTTCCTCAACTACTAGCTACTAGCTACATTCATTATTAACATGACATTCTTAATCCACAACAGGAAAATCATCCTGTCAGAATTAATTAAGAAAATAATCAAGAATACCTACTTATTAGTTTTCGTGTTCAATTAACCCTTTCAAATCGTCCTTCAATGCGACATTGCCTTACGAACTGGCAGGCAACAAAACGTACCCTATCAACCCACCCAGAGATCCTTCATTCCAGTGGCTAATGTCAAAAGAAGTCAACTCCATCCTGTTGGAAGGGATGATATCCCTGCACAAAAGGATGCTATTTTCCTGACAACAGCTACCATTTAAATTGCTACTAATATACCAAACAAGCAGCATCACAAACTTTCCCATTATCCTTGGCAAAGTAACAGTAATTGATTGCTATAAATGAGCATCTAAACGTTCTATTTCACTCGCTCCCTCTCGTTATAGCCTGGCATTCCTTCTCGCACCTCATGTGTATGAGTATCAAGCCGTACCTACCGCCGCCGTACGGGAAGATGTCCCATCTTGTTGATTCAATTTCGTCGTCGCACCAGTCAGTGGAACAGTGTATTAATCGACGTTTAAGCAATTTCAACCCCCTTTCGGTCGTCCCAGTCCGTTGAGATATATGTCACACAAATCGCTTTATCGTAGTAGAACAACCCTCCTAGTTGACGGCTGTGTACGCGTCTATGTATATGTGCAATGCGGTGCGGCACCCTCTTAATATAACAAACAACACGCTTTACAAAATGCCTAACCGAAAGGAAGAAGAAACACCATCATCAGATGTAGTAGCTCAACAAAACGAACCCTTATTTGCTCGTCGTTGCTCTAGCTGGGCTGTGGTGGAGTATGTGTGAGCGAAAGATAACTGCAAATATGAATAGGGGATGAAATTCATTACCCTTATTGTGCGTATAATCGTTTTGTGTATTAAACAAACTTCGGGTATAATAATGGTTTTGAATTAGATTCTCCCTCTCTCTGCCCCCGAAAGAAGAAGAATGGGGGTTGTTATGTTATGTCTATGCACACATCTTTGCCGATTACCCCACCCATACGATTACCTACCAAGTTGGGTGTCTATATTTTGTTCACTGCTTCCACTGTTTATTGAATTAGAATGAGTCGGGGTTCGAGGAGCAAGCAAGCAGCAGCAGCAGCCCTAGTTGACTTTACCAACGGACCGTGTGTAATAGGATAACTCAAACTCGAGCTCTAAGAGGGGGATGAATACATAAATGGATAAAATGTTTTGGTTTGAAGTGATTTTTCGAAAATCTGTTAAATATGGAATGGTGTGTATTTGTGTGCGTTAAATACCCTTAGAGCCTTTCCTATAGAGACGTCGTCCTCGTTAGGGTGTTTATTATTTACTCAAGTGTTGGTAATTTAGTCACTTATTCAATTTGCCATTTTTCAAATATAACCGACCATTCAGTGGGGTGGGTGAGGGTGGATGATGGCGAGGGCCTTCGGTGTTTATTTGCCATTTTATCCCTCAGGAGCTGGGGTAGGGGGGAGATTGCGTTGTGTTAGAGATAATGAATTTTCATTGTTTTTCGATTTATCTGCGCTGGTGTTGGGGCGCTGGCGCGCGGTGTAATGCGACGGAATTTGATAGTTTGTTGTAGGTAGAGTAGGGCTTTCTTTCTTGAAAGAAATCCGTTGACTTTGGGGGTGATTAATTGTGCGGTAAAATAGAGGCTGTTATTTTGCCGTTTTGTTTTCTCAGCAAATTTGTTTTCCGGCCGTAATTCTGGCGAACAACGTTGAAAGCAGAGTGCTATTGTTTGGGGGAAATGGAAGATATTTGCGTAGAGCTTGGGGAGGCTGTTCAAGAAAGTGATAATGTTTTTACCTGCGGGACTACTTTTATAGCAATCATATTTAGCGCGGTTTTCGGCGACCTAACAGAAGGCATTTAAAATTTATTTTACAATTTCGGTCAATTTCACACTCCAAACTGTTTAAATTCTTTACATATGGCGACGTAATTCCTTTCATCACTCAACCTTTGGATTGGGGGTGACAAGTAAAGCAGGATAGTTAGATTCCACACGCTAAATGCCCGTAGAGTTGGCCAACCAATTGCTTTCCCCAAAACCATGACAACACAAACGGGACAATCAATATGTAACTCACAGGATTTCTATTTACTAGACTTGCACAGCCAAGGATTATATATCGCACCCACAGTGGTTGGAGAATTTAGGCTTGTAGGTTCTCTATGGTCTGCTTAGGCTCAATATTTATTTTCTATTTTAAGTTAGTAGGGAAAAATCACTGTCTAAGTTTATTAGTATTAGATATTTACTAACCTTAGCAATGGATTTTAAACCATACTACATCCTAAGTTAGTTAGTTGTGGAGAGTTCTAATTTCCTATTGTGGAATATTGCGGTTAACTACGTTTTTAGATCCATTGCCTGAGAGGATATATTGGCGGCAGAGTTTCATATACCTATCGAGAAATATTTTCCTAATTGAACTCGCGCTATCAGAAATTTCAAAGAGCAGAGAAGCTAAAGGTCGTAAATTAAAAAAATACCGATTTCATCTTGGTCACTAGAAAACAAACGACTTTTATTTTTCTTCTCAGCTGAGGTGTAGTACCTCCGAACTGTTCTCAACTCACGGCGTTTGTTGCGTTGTAAAATTTTTAACAAACTTGGTGAATCTTAAATTAGAGTTCTTTAAATATCGTGGTGATGTTTTGAGAAGGGTGCATGCGCCAAATCGTGCCCCAGGCATAGGCATATCCTTGCCAAATATCGCATTTAAGATCCTATACAATACACCGAACGTCTTAAACCTTTTCTTCCCCACACCACACAGGCAGATCGATCGCAGAGATTTGTACAAGGGTGGCACTGTCTTCAACAAATCAGTCAAGCTGCTGGGATAAGCGGATAATATTGGCATAATTGGATGCCTATGTCAAATGCCGTGATAAAAGTTTTCACGGCTATTGAAGAACAGGCGAAGCTAGTTTGTTAATGAAGACAAAACTACCAAAAAAAAAAACATAAGGAAAGGCTGCGGTCCGCTTAGGGTGAACAGTAAGATACTCTATCCATCATACAGGGATGGATAGCATTTTATTTCATTCTATGAAATTTATAAAAAAAAAGTGGGCGTGACCAAAAACTTTGTATGGGCGATATATTGGAAAAAATATTTGCTAAATATCTTGTTAAACATTTTTGCTGAATAGCATTTTAGTAAAAAAAAGACCACAAAAAGTAGGCGTGGCAAAAAATCTTATATGACAGACTTATAAAGGAGGGCAGTGCCTACATATCTTGTGAAGGTTCTAACACTCTATCTCTCTAAGCCTTAAAACGGTTTTTATAAATTGTGGGCGTGGCAGTGTGCGGATTAAAACTTTTAACACTTTACCATTTTGGGACCCTATGGAGTATATGCTCTAAATTTCAGCTTCCTAGCATAAATTTAAAGGCCTGAAAAGTTGATACGGACGGACGGACATTGCTAAATAGTCTAAGGATTTGGTCCTGATCATAAATATAAAGGGTGATTTTTTAGCTGGTTTGGTTTTGGCAACACTGGTTTTGACAGCTGACGTGTGTTTAGTACCTTGTGTCACTGTCAAACAGCTTCAGTTTGGTTTGCAATTTAACCATGGATCGTCTTACAAATGAACAACGCTTGCAAATTATTGAATTTTACTATCAAAATTCGTGCTCGGTTCGAAATGTTCATCGCGCGCTGCTTCCATTTTATGATCGGCATTCTCGACCTTCTGAGCAGTCTATTCGGAAGATTGTGACCAAATTTCGCACCAAATTTACTTTGTTGGACATTAAACCACCAACACGTTTACGTACTGTGCGTATTGAAGAAAATATTGCGGCCGTATCAGCTAGTGTGACAGAAGACCGCGAAATGTCGATTCGGCGCCGTTCCCAGCAGTTAGGCCTTTGTTACAGCACTAAGTGGAAAATTTTGCGGAAGGATTTGGGCGTAAAGCCTTTTAAGATACAGCTGATGCAAGAACTAAAGCCAGCCGACCTACCACAACGCCGAATTTTTGGTGAATGGGCTCTTGGAAAGCTGGCCGAGGATCCGCTTTTTTATCGAAAAATTGTGTTCAGCGATGAGGCTCATTTTTGGTTGAATGGGTACGTAAATAAGCAAAATTGCCGCATTTGGAGTGAAGATCAGCCAGAAGCATTGCAACAGCTACCAATGCATCCCGAAAAAGCCACTGTTTGGTGCGGTTTATGGGCCGGCGGCATTATTGGGCCATATTTCTTCAAAGATGATGCGAATCGCAGCGTTACTGTCAATGGTGAACGCTACCGAGCGATGATAACAAACTTTTTTTTGCTTTTTTTTGAAATGGAAGTTCTTGACTTGCATGATATGTGGTTTCAACAAGACGGTGCCACATGCCACACAGCACGCGAAACAATGGCGCAATTGCGAGGCGAGTTTGGTGAACAGTTAATTTCACGGCCGCCTAGATCGTGCGTTTTGACACCATTAGATTATTTTTTGTGGGGGTATGCCAAGGCTAATGTGTATAGGGACAAGCCCGCTTCGATTGACGCACTGGAAGCCAACATCCATGCATTCATTCGTGAGATACCGGCCGATATGTGTGAAAGAGTATGCCAAAATTGGACTCAGCGGATGGGCTACCTGAGACGCAGCCGCGGTCAACATTTGCATGAAATTATCTTTAAACATTAAATTGCAAGGTTCAAACTATCGATTCAAATAAATATTTCATTCATTTTTTCGAATTTTTTGTGTTTTTTTTTTAAAAAAAGTTCTAAACCTCTTAAAAAATCACCCGATACATCCTTTAATGGGTCTACGTTAAGGGGTGTTACAAACTATGTGTCAAAATTAATATACCCTTAGGATAGGGTATAAAAAATATGATGTGTCTACGGAATAGATCAAAATTTCACAATTTATAACAGCACCTTCGATGTAATTAAGAAGTTCATCAATCTCGGTGCAAACGCAAACTTTATGAATGATAACTTAGTGGAGAAGAGGCGACGAATTGTATTTGGAGACAGTTTCTACTTCGGTTGTGCAAAACTCCTAAACTCCTTGTTTGAAAGAAAAAATATATTCTCTACTCAGCCCCAGGCTAGGTCTATAAGTTAGAAATCCTGCTAGTTCTGATATTCGGCGCAGAGTGCTGAATGGGAACTCCTGAATAATGATGAATCCTGGAACAATCAATCCAACCACTCTACGCTCTAAATGGTTTCATTTTTGAAAGTTGGCTTGTTGAAGATTGAAATTACAAACAATTTCCTTTTTTTCCACAGCATAGATCTGTTGAGGCAAGCATGCGGTGAAGTCCACAAGCTCAGCTTATTCTGAATGGGATTTTTGTTGCTTCTCGAAAAATGTTAGTTGCTCTTAATCGCTTTAGTATCAGATTTAGCTATAGCAGTGAAAGTGTATTAACAAGTGTTCCCGTGTTAATAACAGGTAAAGGTAAATCAATGCAGTGATCATATTAAGAAGATTCTTGTTGGAGCGCGAACCATTGCAAGCTTGTAGATAAATACACTCGCTACAATCTGCTTACGAGCTTACAATATGAAATTTGACCACAGCTTTGAGTGTGCAGTGACGGACCCTAAAGTGCATCAGTTATTCTTTGCTGAAGATGCAGACATCATACGTGAAGATCGGACTTCCCTGCAACAAGCACTTGATGTTTTAGAGGGAAGAAAAGAGCAAAAAAAAAAAAATACTGAGTATTTGTACTGTCCATTCTCTAACCCAAGCCAACCCATTTCAGACATTAATATCTGGGATCAATGATCAACAGCGAGGCAACCGTTGATGACGACATCAATAAGGGCAAGTTGACAGCAGCTGAAATGAAGATGCTGCGTATGACAAGAGTAAAAAAGTTCGATCGAATTAGAGGTTCCAGAATCCGAGGAGGCTTCCACGTCAAAGAACCCATCTCGAAAAAATTGGTATTGTGATTTTCAAATGAGGGATCCTACAAACCCCGTCAAAAAGGCAATGACAATCAACGTTCCCTTGACATCGGGTAAGAGAGGCAGGCCTAAAAACTGCTGGATCGCACAAATACAGAAACATCAGCATTTGATTGACCTCAATGATGAAGTGATTCAAAAGCGGGATGCCTGCAGATATTTTTTGAGGTGGAACTGGCGAACACCACAGGCGGACCAGTAGGAATGCAGTGATTGTTATGATCCCTACAATCCTGATCATAAACTCGTTGTTAAATGGAGAGAAGAAGATTACTTGAGTTGAGGTGATGGTAGACCAAACTACTACTAAAGGGTGATCCATTTCGAGGTTCCCTACTTTTTTAAAGAAAAAAAAAACACAGAAAATCCAAATTTAATGGAGAATGTTTATTATCATTTGAAAGAACATTCTTTGGCATTTATTTTTTGAAGATTATGTCTATCAAATGTTGGCCGTTGCTACGTCGCAGATGGTCCATCCGTTGAGTCCAATTTTCGATCACTCGTTCGAGCATTTCGACTGGTAACTGGCGAATGACACGCGTGATGTTTTCCTCCAAGGCCTGAATCGAAGTGGGTTTGTCGGATATCACACGATCTTGGTGGCCAATCGACCGGCCCAAAACGTGAAATTATGTGCTCACCGAAATGTTCTCTCAATAAGTCCATTGATTGATGCGATGTGTGGGAAGTGGAGCCGTCTTGCTAAAACCAAATGTCGCCGAGATCACGAGCTTCAATTTCAGGCATCAAATAGTTGGTTATCATGTTACGTTCGCACCGGCATAATTTTTAAAGAAATATGGACCGATGATTCCACCACAAACCCACAAACCACACCAAACCTTCGTTTTTTTCTGGATGAAGTGGCAGTTCTTCAATCTCTTCAGGTTGCTCTTCGTCCCAAATGTGGCAATTTTGTTTGTTTACATACCCATTGAGCCAGAAATGGGCCTCATCGCTAAACAAAATTTGCCTCGAAAACGTCGGATCTTCTTGGAACTTTTCAAGAGCCCATAGAGCGAAGCGATGTCGCTTGGGAAGGTCGAGCGGCTTCAGTTGTTGCACAAGCTGTATTTTGTACGCTTTCAATTTAAGATCTTGACGTAAAATGCGCCAAGTCGTTCCATACGTCAGTCCGAGTTGCCGAATTGACTCTCTACGGTCTTCGTGTACACTCTCAGCTACGGCCGCTATATTTTCTTCACAGCGTGCTGGACGTGGTCTATTCGGTCGAATATTATCCAATAATGAATGCTGGGTCTCAAAATGGGTGATGGTGTTGCGAATAGTACGCTCAGTAGGCCGATTATGTTGACCATAAGTTGAGCGAAGTGCACGAAACACATTCCTCATAATAAAGTTGAACAATTTGTAAACGTTGTTCACGCGTAAGTCTTTCCATTATGAAATGCCAAACAATACTAAACAAAAATAACATGACAGCATGACACGACTCACAGGTGATCTGTCAAAAAAGGCTATTGAAAAAAGTATCTCTACTTGGATCACCCGTTACTATACGAAACCATTATTCACAATTGGGTGCTGGTAAAGATTTTTAAAACTTACTTCCGATTTGTAGATACATATATTTACGAAGGAAATACTCTACTGAAGAATACATAAAACAGCTAAGGCAGTTCTTTTTATTCTTAATTTATATTTATTCATCTTATCGCAGAATTGACATCAGAAAATATCTCAAAAAAATTCCAATTCCCATCAATTTCATCCAATTAAAGGTGAATTCACGTAAAGTCCCTTTGAAGTGATTTTTGAAATTCCCTCTGGTGTAATCGCTTTACAAAACGAAAGCATTAGAACTGGTAAATCAAGTTGTTGGGCATTGGGGGAGTAATAAATAAGCATAACAACCCTTAAATCAACATACCACCACCAGCACTTCCGTGCCACCTCTTCTATATTTATTCAATTTTCTATCTTTCATTTCATCCAACTGTGCACCGGTCGGCGGCTAGCTACCCCACAAGAACAAAAATTCAAAAGATTACATCTTTTAAATCCGATTTAGGCAATTAAGAGTTCAGTTATTTAAATTGGATTCCATGTTTTTGTTGTTTTAAGATATTGCTGCTGCTACAAAAGATCGAAGGCGCACGTTCTCCGTTCTTCTTTGTGTACCTTATACCTACTTATAAAAGGCATTCATCTGATTCTGTAGACATCTTAGCGCCAAAAAAAAAAACAAACGAAACAAAATGCTAAAAGACATTTTCTTAAAACACTCAAGGTGTGCGGTGCGGTTTAACTATAGATACGATTTTCTTGCACTTTTTTTTTTTTTTAAAATTTATGCCTTCAAGTGGTTACATGAGCAATAACAATCAAGAGAAAAGTAAGTGCAAGACGCATAATAAATAGATGTCCTGTGGTTGGGATAGAATGTTACCAAAACTATGTAACATCTGTCCCTGTCTGCACAGTGGGTGTTTGTTAGCAGAAAATAGTTTTACGACTCCCACTTGAATGTGTAATTATTGTGTTTGTTACTCGAAGGGCCATAAGGGTTGAGTTGAGTTGAGAAGCAGGATGAGGAGAAGTTTTTTAGGATTTATTTAAATTTGAAATTCCGCGCGAATTCTTACTATCCAAATATTTTCGCTTAATAAACTTCTGTTTATTTTTTGAGCGGCAACAGTTTGCAATCAATATTTGTGTTAGCAGCAGCTTTTGCTGATCCGCAATTAATTGAGAGTTTTGTTTGTTTTTGTTTTATGACAGTGTGGTGAGAGTTTTCGATTGAAATCACTAAGCAGGAATTGCCCGTTTTAATTTGTTAACTAAATATATATTTGTTAGTATCTTTACTGTATGTTCCGCAATGAAGGTCATGACTTTTAGTTGATAAGTGCTAGAAATAGGAATCTACGAAAATCATTAAAGGTAAATCCGTAAACACAATAATTTCCCATTTATGCCATGGAGATTCATTCACTCGACTTACGTTCTTACGTTAACAACAAACTTTAAACTTTACCTCTATAAAGTAACAATATAAATACACGTAATAGTTCAATAGTGTCCTACGGTTACAACTTAAATAGGGAGTTGCTCCCTAACGTTGACAATGTATCCATCCTGGGTATTTTATTAGATCGTAAGCTCGAGCTTAAAATGCATATAAACTAAATTTGTATAAATTTTGGTTGGATTAAAAGAGAATGCAAGCAACTTAACGACCCTTATGTTGTAAAGCAATTACTTACTACCTTTGTAAGGCCAATAATTGAATATGCATGCCAAGTATGGTCACCACACTACAAATGCAACATTGATCGCATCGAACAAGTTCAAAATAGCTTTTTAAGATTTGCGTTGAGAGGATTAGGTTGGCAAGACCCCTAGAACCTTCCCCCTTACATAAATCGACTTCAGCTTATTGATTTACCTAGCCTCGGCTCCGCTATTAACTCTGACAATGACATATCGTCAGAAATCAAGCGAAGAATTACACTTGCCAACCGCTGTTACTTTGGCCTAAGGAGGCAATTGATTAGTAAGGCCTTGTCGAGAAACACCAAGGAGACTCTATATAAGACCCTCATCATCCCAGTCCTGCTGTATGGCGCAGAAGCATGGACGTTATCAAAGGCGGATGAAGATCTCCTTGGTCGTTTCGAACGCAAAATTCTTCGAGTGATTTTCGGTCCCGTTTGCGTTGACGGGCTTTGGAGGAAGTGATTTAACAGCAAACTCTACGAGCTGTACAGCGACATCGACCTGGTCAGAAAAATACGGTTTAGTCGTCTAAGATGGCTGAGACATGTAGAGCGAATGGACACCAACGCTCCGGCCCGAAGAGTCTTCGAATCCAACCCGGAGGGACAACGCAGTAGAGGAAGACCTCGCCTAAGGTGGCGCGCGCAAGTGGAAGGGGACCTCAACCAACTTGGAGTGCGCAACTGGAGGCAGTTAGCCAAAGATCGTGCTAACTGGAGAGGCGTATTGGTTGAGGCCCAGGTCCACCCCGGACTGTAGCGCCACCTAAGTAAGTAAGTGAGCCTTGAGAGTAGACGGTTATATCTTTGTTTCAACTTTGTATTTAAATTAATTGAAGGCCAAATTGAATCGATGTATCTTTAGTCTCGTCTATTTTTCAATGTTCCTCAAAGATCGTTCAGATATATGTTAAATACTTTTTATATATCTCACTGTCGTACCAACTATGAACGGTTTTCTCCGTTTAATAATTTGTTGATTATATTTAATAAATGCTCCAATCTTTTGAATAATAATAGTACAAATAATAATGTAATGTAAACACTAGTTAATTAGCATTGTAAATAAATAAATAAATGGCTGGTAGATCTACCACCACAAATCTCTCAATATTTTGTAACACGGTTTTGAAAGGCCTTGAGAAAGGCTTACAGTGTGACGTAATTTATACGGATTTTGCTAAGGCTTTTGACAGTGTAAACCACGTCTTACTAATTTCCAAACTTAAAAGGTTTGGATTTCATTCCAATGTTCTTGAGTGGATTCGCTCATATCTGACCGATCGTATTCAATGTGTTCGCATTAATGACGTACTTTCATCACCAGTGTATGTTACGTCTGGAGTCCCACAGGGGAGCCACCTAGGTCCTTTGCTTTTTCTTCTGTTTATTAATGAAATTCCTGATTTATTTATGAACTCCCATTGCTTAATGTTTGCCGATGATTTGAAAGTGTTCCGAACTATTCAGTCTGACTATGATTGCATCCTTTTACAGGAAGATCTTGAAAGACTATATGTGTGGTGTCAAAATAATGATCTTCGGCTAAATGTTTCAAAGTGTCAAAGCCTTTCCTTTTGTCGCAACCTCTCCCCTGTTTCATTTACGTACGCGATTAATAACTCACCTTTATCCATTATTCCCTCAAAAAAAGACCTGGGAGTCATATTTGACAAAAAACTTGATTTCTGTAAGCATATTGACTTCTTGGTTGCTAAAGGTAATTCAATGTTGGGTTTTATATTACGGAATTCTAAGGACTTTCGGGATCCTCATACACTTAAATGCCTGTTCTTTGCATTTGTCAGGACTAATCTTGAATATTGTAGTATTGTATGGAATCCTTGTTATGAGGTACATTCTATTAGAATTGAAAAGATCCAAAAACGTTTTACTAGGGTTGCATTTCGGAAACTATGCTGGAATATTGAAATGTCTACGTATATGACAAGATGCAAACTATTTGGCATCTTACCTCTTTTTAAACGTAGACAATACTTTTCGGTTATGTTTATTCGGGATTTAATAAATAATCATATCGATTGCCATCTACTTCTATCGTTAATTGGTTTTTATGCTCCTTCAAGAGTTCTTAGAAATCGTTTACTATTTTATGTTCCTTATCATAGGGTTAATTATGGTTGTAATGAACCAATTTCGAGGTGCCTAAATGAGTGTAATAAGTTTAGCAGCCTACTTGAGTTTGATCTTACCAGGGACTCGTTTAAAAATAAACTTTTTTTGGCATTAGGCCTTGGTGGTAGTACTTAAGTATTAAAATTTTGTAATTAGGTAATCTAACGAGAACAGTGAATGTTCTCATTTGATGAAAATAAAATAAAATAAATAAAAATAAATGAACAATTTCTACTTTTTAATAAAAGTAAAGAATTACTTATGAACAATCAGATGTTAGTGCATTTCGATCCAAAGAAGACAATTATAGTTTCATGTGACGCTAGTCCGTATGGTGTAGGGGCTGTGTTGTCTCATTTGATTGAAGGTGAAGTGCGCCCAGTACTTTTTGCATCGTCTACCCTAAGTGAATCAGAAAAGAAATATTCCCAGCTTCACCGCGAAGCACTTGCGATCGTTTATGCAGTTCGGAAATTTCACAGATATTTGTATGGCAATAAATTTATTTTGCATAGCGATCATAAGCCTCTTCGTGAAATTTTCGGACCAAATAAGCAAACGCCTGCAGTAGCGGCTGCGCGTTTGCAACGATGGGCAATTTTTCTTGGGCAATATTCATATGAAATTAAGTACATAAAGGGAACAGAACTTGGACATGCGGACGCACTTTCTCGTTTGCCATTTGTTGAGCCAACAGGTATAGAATCTGATATGATTTGTCATTTAAACATCCAAGGTTGTCTGTCTGATTTACCAATTACATTTTCTGAAATTGTATCCGAAACTAAAAATGACCAAAACTTAATTAAAGTATTGCAGTTTTTAATGAAAGGTTGGCCAAATAAAAAGTACCTTAAAGAGTTGGTCTCTGATAACGGTCCACCGTTTAGTTCAAGTCTGTTTCTAAAGTTTTGTTTGGCAAATGGCATTTGTTGTCTAAAAAGTCCTCCGTATCACCCGGAATCAAATGGACTCGCGGAAAGAGGCGTTCAAACGCTTAAAACTATTTTAAAAAAAAATATTTCGTCGAAAAACAACGTACAAAAAAAGATTTACAGAGAGTTCTAAGCTCGGCATTATTTAATTACAGAAACACACCGACAACAACCACTCATAAATCACCTTCTGATTTATTATTTGCTTATAAGCCATGAACAATTTTAAGATTAGCTTCCACGGAAACCTGTTAGAATTATAAAAAAATTAAGTTTGGTTAGATATTTAATAGAAATAGATGAACGAAAAGTTCAGCCTCATGTTAATCAAATAGGAAAGTCGAATGCAAAAAGAGTAAGATTCTCAGGTTTCAGAAAATATTTCAACCAACCATATCTAGGTTTTGATAAAAAAACAACAAACAGATAATTTAAACACGTCTTCAGTAGCATCAAGACTTCGCTCTAAGCTGAGGCTGAGACTGAAGATTAATTGAAGTATATTATAAATATTTGAATATAAATTCATCATATTATGAATAATAAACATATTGTACTTAGTTTTAAGATAATTTTTTTAAATAACATACATATCTACACATATTTCTATATTTGATTTTGATTTGTAAATTTATATTGAAAAATGAATTAAGTGTATTTTTTTAATTTTAAAAATATTTTCTTGTAATAATACTATGCTTAAAAATCACAAAAAAAATTTACCTGATATAAATTGAATTCGAATTCCAAGTAAATAACTTTAATTAAGGAAGGAGTTGATATGTACTTATATGTCCAAAAAAAAGTTATTGCCTCACTGTACATATTAGCGTAAAGCTTTAGTGGAGAGTTTTATGTTTGCCATTCTTGAAGGCAGTGTGATTCAAGACGTGGTCAAGTAAGGATGAATAAAAACGAAACGAAGAAAAAAAAATTAAACTTAAATTGAGTGTGTTTTATTAAAAAGAAAACTTGTTAATCTTATAGACTATTTCAAGTAATTACAAATATATATAAAGCCTAACAATGAGTTAGACTTGGCAATGACATAATCATAGTGAAAAAAGAAACTTAACTTATTGTCAAATATGACACCAAGATCTTTCACTTCATCGAAACGCTGAAGTCTAAGATCATTTATAAAATAATCGTGCAAAGTTGTAGCACTAATACGATATGCCGAAAAAAAACTTTACATTTAGAAATGTTAAGTTCCAAAGCATTACGATTGCACCACTCCGACAATCTATTAATAACTGACAAAAAACGAATGCAATCAGATACATTTTTTATCCGCGAAAATAATTTCAAATCATCGGCGAAAGTCAAAACATTACAAAATTGAAATATTTCATGAACATCATTTATAAATAATATAAATAGCAACGGGCCCAAATGACTGCCCTGTGGAACACCGGAAGTAACTTCTATAACGCGAGAAGTCAAACCATCGACTTTAACCATTTGCCTTCTATTAGTCAGGATGAATGAAAACCCAAAGACTTTAGCTTAGCCAAAAGAAGTGCGTGATGCACCCTGTCAAACGCTTTCGTAAAGTCAGTATAAAGTACATCAACTTGTAATCGTTCATCAAAACTATTATTTATTTTATTTTATTTTATTTTTCATGATTCTTGACTTAACAAACTTTGTATTTACTTAATCTACCATAACAATATTAAGTACAAGAATAGGTAGTGACATTTGTATTTGTGTATTAACAAATGGTGATAATGTCACTTCAGAAAAAATATCTTGGAAGTGTGGGGTGAATTGATTAATTAATTTTAAAAGAAAAACATTTTATGAATTTATACATATTTTTACAGAAAATTAACAATAAAAAAGAAAGAAAACGTAAATTTAAAAGAACATTAATTTGTACATAAAACAGCAATAGAACAATGTAACGTACATGTTTAGACAACATAGGGCAACAAAACTTTAATTTCCTCGTGATCAAAATCAAGAAGCCATATCTTTACGTATTTTAGGAATAGGAACAATGATCTTATTCCTCGGATATTTATAGGAAGTTGATTAAATAGTTTGCACGACACGATCGAGTAAAAGTTTTTGAATAGAGTAGTACGGAAAGGAGGAATAATGACAGCATTAGTTGAATTGCTTCGCAATTTGCGATTGTTTGAAATAGGGCTCTGTAAATAGCCACCTCTCATAAAAAAAATTTTTAAAACTTTGAAATAGTACAAATGTTTTAGTGGCAGAATTTTCAATGCTCTGAACAAAACTATAGAAGGAGCTAAACGATTTACCCCACATACTTTTCTTATAGCACATTTTTGCAAAACAATCAGTGGTTCAATCTTCGTTTGGTAAGCGCCACCCCAGCAACTTATTCCGTATTGTAAAGGGTGATTTTTTAAGAGGTTTAGAACTTTTTTAAAAAAAAAAACACAAAAAATTCCAAAAAAAATGAATGAAATATTTATTTGAATCGATAGTTTGAACCTTGCAATTTAATGTTTAAAGATAATTTCATGCAAATGTTGACCGCGGCTGCGTCTCAGGTAGCCCATCCGCTGAGTCCAATTTTGGCATACTCTTTCACACATATCGGCCGGTATCTCACGAATGAATGCATGGATGTTGGCTTCCAGTGCGTCAATCGAAGCGGGCTTGTCCCTATACACATTAGCCTTGGCATACCCCCACAAAAAATAATCTAATGGTGTCAAATCGCACGATCTAGGCGGCCAATTGACCGGCCCGAAACGTGAAATTAACTGTTCACCAAACTCGCCTCGCAATTGCGCCATTGTTTCGCGTGCTGTGTGGCATGTGGCACCGTCTTGTTGAAACCACATATCATGCAAGTCAAGAACTTCCATTTCAAAAAAAGCAAAAAAAAGTTTGTTATCATCGCTCGGTAGCGTTCACCATTGACAGTAACGCTGCGATTCGCATCATCTTTGAAGAAATATGGCCCAATAATGCTGCCGGCCCATAAACCGCACCAAACAGTGGCTTTTTCGGGATGCATTGGTAGCTGTTGCAATGCTTCTGGCTGATCTTCACTCCAAATGCGGCAATTTTGCTTATTTACGTACCCATTCAACCAAAAATGAGCCTCATCGCTGGACACAATTTTTCGATAAAAAAGCGGATCCTCGGCCAGCTTTCCAAGAGCCCATTCACCAAAAATTCGGCGTTGTGGTAGGTCGCCTGGCTTTAATTCTTGCACCAGCTGTATCTTAAAAGGCTTTACGCCCAAATCCTTCCGCAAAATGTTCCACGTAGTGCTGTAACAAAGGCCTAACTGCTGGGAACGGCGCCGAATCGACATTTCGCGGTCTTCTGTCACACTAGCTGATACGGCCGCAATATTTTCTTCAATACGCACAGTACGTAAACGTGTTGGTGGTTTAATGTCCAACAAAGTAAATTTGGTGCGAAATTTGGTCACAATCTTCCGAATAGACTGCTCAGAAGGTCGAGAATGCCGATCATAAAATGGAAGCAGCGCGCGATGAACATTTCGAACCGAGCACGAATTTTGATAGTAAAATTCAATAATTTGCAAGCGTTGTTCATTTGTAAGACGATCCATGGTTAAATTGCAAACCAAACTGAAGCTGTTTGACAGTGACACAAGGTACTAAACACACGTCAGCTGTCAAAACCAGTGTTGCCAAAACCAAACCAGCTAAAAAATCACAATCTAGTTTTGATTGAAATATTCCATAATATACTGTTTTCAAAGTATTTTTGTCACAGAATTGTCTAAGGCGATAAAAGCTTCGTACTGAAGATCGTAAATATTGTTTCAGAATCGAAATAGGTTTGGACCAACTCATATTTTGTTCAAAAGTGATGCCTAAATATTTAAACTGATTAATTGTTTCAATTTTAAAACAGCATGTGTTACAAGATGCCTGCTCAAACAACATTGTCCTTGTGGCTTCTTCAGTACAGACACAATTTGACGAATTTGACCATTCGCAATTGTTTGCATGAAAGAAAATTTCGAAGCTTAGGGACTCTTGCGCATTAAGACTGAAGTGAAGTAATTTCGTTTTATTGCTGACAACTAGTTTGTGTTCCGAAAACCACAATCCCAGGAGGTGAACATCATGGTTTATGTACGCGCTTAAGTTAAGAGGACTATCCGAGCGGTATGCAATGCCCAGATCATCTGCAAAAGCTGTAACATTCCCTTTAAACGGTTGACTAAATAATGAGTTGATGTAAATAAGAATTACTAAATATATTAAATATATAATTAGTCAACAAAGCCAAATTAGTAGCACATGATCTACCACGAACAAAGCCATGCTGACTATTTGAAATAATTTCCTTTACCGCGAAAAAGAGTTTGTCCTTAACAATACTTTCGAACAATTTTGGTATTGCAGAAAGCTTTGATATAGGCCGATAGTTTACTACTTTTTGCCTTAAACCGCTTTTATAAATAGGTGTTATGAACGAATATTTCCATTCATTTAAGAAGTTCCCAGTTACAAGAGACTGGTTAAAAATAATTTTAAGTGGATGAAAAACGGACGATAAACATTTTTTTAATATTACCACAGGAATCCCATCTGGGCCAGGGTTGCTATTTAAATTTAGTTTTTCTAACGCGTTTATTAAATCGTCATCCGAGAATGCCAACACACCGATGTCCAGAACTTCAGGAATCATAATGTTATGATTTCCCGTTACCTGCACATGCGACTTATTGTACACTGACTCAAAGAAATCAGCGAACAATTTACACGTACTTTTCAAATCTGTTGAACTTACATCTTCGAATTCCATTACCTTAGGAAAGCCTGTGGTATTTCTTTTCGAATCGAATGTAATTCCAAAAGGATTTGCTATTACGCTTCACCGACGATTCTACAGACAAGATATATTGCCTGTATAAAAACCGATTTAAAAATTCATATTCTTTCCGGAATCTCAAAAAAAGTTCACGGTTAGAATTAGTTTTACTTGATATATAACGAGAATAAGCTTTCCTTTTTACGTTACGTAAATTAACTAATCTTTTATTTGACCAAGGAATTTTAAACCTTTTGTTAAGACGCGTTTTTGGTACAAATAATTCAAAACCAGATCTATCGGGACAACCTAAATTTTTTATCCCTATTCGTAGCCTAATTACTTAACTTTCTTTACTCTTGGTGGTGCCCTTCCAGCGAGCTCGAACGTTAGATAGCTTCCACCAGTTACCCACACCAAGTTGGTTGAGGTTGACATCCAATTATGCATCAACTGAGCCGAAATCTTCCTCTGCTACGTTGTTCCTCAGGGGTGGAATTAAAGACTCGTCGCGATGGTGGGTTATTGTCCATACTAGGGTCCTATAAAATATTTCCTTGGTTCTATGAGAGACGGCTTTACGACTTAGCCCGAAGAAACGGCGATTGACAAGAGTTCTCTGCGCTGATGTAGAAACCGAAGTGAAAGTGAAGCCCATGCAGATAAAGTCTTTTACTACTTCGAAGTTGAATCTTTCCATCGTGACGTTGTGTCCGAGTCGTCGTTGATGGCGTATACTTCGTTATGTTCCCATTTAGAGCCAGACCCATCTTCACCGCCTCTGTTTTAATACTTCCAAATGCGCCACTGACAGCTCGCTTCGATCTTCCAATTGTCCCAATTTGAGGTTTGTGACTGTCGTATAACTGCTTTAAGGATGATGTTGAAGAAATTACTCTATATCGTGTCGCTATCAATGTCTCAAACATTTCCCGATGCTCGGTAACGTTCTCGCCGATTTTGATAAAACAGCGAAATTTCTGGCTGTCATCGTCCGGACGAATCATTCTGCCTGCCACGGAGTTATTGATCGTCTCCGCCGTTTAACAGTCTGCAGAATTGTTCTTTCCAATTCTCAGCACCGAGTGAAAAAAATTACAACTGCGTTCTCGTGTTCATCTCTGCAGGCTTCTGTTGGAGCATTGTATCATCGGGCCTTGTTTTCCTTTTGAGAAGACGGTATCCTCCGTTCTTCTTTGCCCGTAGAGCTCACAGGCAGCTCTCTCCGCCGTTCTGTGGCATTGCTTGGAAGACCTAGGTCTTGACTGCGTGTGCTTGTCGGTACTATTCGTCGAACAAGGACCCAGCACATCGGTAGCGGCACTTATGATGGCACGCTGACAGTGTTGCCACTGGTTCTCTTCACTTGGTTTTAGCGGAGCTGACGAGTGATGTTATGGGTGACGAGGTCGGCTAAGTTTTTAGCCTTATTAAGATATTAAGTTCTTATAAACTTTCACTTTCAAAATTCCACATAACACAATTCTTGAAAGTGTCCCTTTAATGATTAGTGTTGCCCATGGGCAAGTCTTTAAAGAGTCATTGTGCTTAAAGGTTCCATTTAAGTGCTCGTCAATATGTCTGATTTTTCTTTGTCTCCTTTCGCCCATCCGCGATTATCCTTTCTGAAAGTAGACAATGATTTCATAGCTTTTCAGAGCAAGAAGTTCTAACTCTTATCCGCAGTGACCTCTTCACGATATGAAGAAACTTGGCGATTCTATGCTGCGGTAACGCTTTTATTAGGTACTTATTTTTCAAGGATGAACTTGTTATGACTCAGATTAATTGATTGACGTCGTCCTCAAGGTGCTCATTTGGTATCGCCTTTCTATGATTGCTTTTATTTTCGCAATCTTTTGTAAGGGAGTCTCAGTTATCTGATAAGCTAGAAAGTCTTAATGGGCCCTCTTTATTCAATAGGTAGCCGCTAACTGTCAGAAAGACAGGCGAGTAACCAAATTTAACATTGCTTTCGGATGTCCCTTTTGCCGTATAAAAGTTTATAGGGTCTTTAACCAACACCTAAGAGTAATATATGCATGATAGGCTCTATAGCCTTTAATTTAATAACTCCTACCTCGTCGATCTTTTACAGAAGGCTTTTTGCAATCCAATCAATTGTTGTTGTTTCGAAGTTTATGTCTAGCAGGAATTGCAGAATAAACTTTTGCGACTCGATAAGGTCGGTTTCCTCCGACTTGTCTTAGCTCTTGGTATGCTCATAAAGTCGTAGGACTTCTTTTCTGTTTCTATTGTTTCACAAATTCCATTGATCGTAATCTCGATACCGTTTTACTACTCTTAATAGGGTCCAATGACAGAATTGTTCTCCCCAAAATCCGCAGAATGAAAGCTTATCAATAAAACGTATTTGGAAACGTATCAGACAATACACCTTAACCTACACCTAAAGGGTGATCCATTTCGAAGTTCCCTACTTTTTTAAAGAAAAAAACACAGAAAATTCAAATTTAATGGAGAATGTTTATTACCATTTGAAAGAACATTCTTTGGCATTTATTTTTTGAAGATTATGTCTATCAAATGTTGGCCGTTGCTACGTCGCAGATGGTCCATCCGTTGAGTCCAATTTTCGATCACTCGTTCGATCATTTCGACTGGTAACTGGCGAATGACACGAGTGATGTTTTCCTCCAAGGCCTGAATCGAAGCGGGTTTGTCGGATATCACACGATCTTGGTGGCCAATCGACCGGCCCAAAACGTGAAATTATGTGCTCACCGAAATGTTCTCTCAATAAGTCCATTGATTGATGCGATGTGTGGGAAGTGGCGTCGTCTTGCTGAAACCAAATGTCACCGAGATCACGAGCTTCAATTTCAGGCATCAAATAGTCGGTTATCATGGCACGTTAACGGTCGCCATTGACGGTTACGTTCGCACCGGCATAATTTTTGAAGAAATATGGACCGATGATTCCACCACAAACCCACAAACCACACCAAACCGTTGTTTTTTCTGGATGAAGTGGCAGTTCTTCAATCTCTTTAGGTTGCTCTTCGTCCCAAATGCGGCAATTTTGTTTGTTTACATACCCATTGAGCCGGAAATGGGCCTCATCGCTAAACAAAATTTGCCTCGAAAACGTCGGATCTTCTTGGAACTTTTCAAGAGCCCATAGAGCCAAGCGATGTCGCTTGGGAAGGTCGAGCGGCTTCAGTTGTTGCACAAGCTGTATTTTGTACGCTTTCAATTTAAGATCTTGACGTAAAATGCGCCAAGTCGTTCCATAGTTCAGTCCGAGTTGCTGCGACTCTCTACGGTCTTCGTCTACACTCTCAGCTACGGCCGCTATATTTTCTTCACAGCGTGCTGGACGTGGTCTATTCGGTCGAATATGATCCAATAATGAATGCTGGGTCTCAAAATGGGTGATGGTGTTGCGAATAGTACGCTCAGTAGGCCGATTATGTTGACCATAAGTTGAGCGAAGTGCACGAAACACATTCCTCACAGAACGTGAATTTTCATAATAAAGTTGAACAATTTGTAAACGTTGTTCACGCGGAAGTCTTTCCATTATGAAATGCCAAACAATACTAAACAAAAATAACATGACAGCATGACACGACACACACGTGATCTGTCAAAAAAGGCTATTGAAAAAAGTATCTCTACTTGGATCACCCGTTATTTCAAGAAAGTAGGTTGGAAATTGGATACTGCATACGAAGATGGAATACCGCCATATTTAACCTAATAACCCACATTTAATGTCAGCTCACAACCTTGAAATATCAAGAAAAAGCAACCAAAACCGAAAACACCTATTAGACGATAGAATTTCGGCCCTCTATAGCTCAGCTATTTCACTCCCCTCCAATTCCAAACTACGAAACGACAAAAAAAAGCAAAACTTTATTTCCTCACCTGACCAACGCAATTACTTAATTAAACGTTTTTTCCACTCCACTCCACAATTCACACCACAAGAGTGTTCTTGAGTGTGTTTTCGATCTTCTGAACAAATACACACCAGAAGCCGGTTGCAGATTGCCCATTAGTATCTATAGGCATTCGGCCGCAGGCAAATATTTACCATCGGTCGTTGTTATTTAAACGGCAGAGACACTCACTCTACTTAGCTTTCCAAAAACCCAATGAAAAACCAAATACGCAAGCAGATTGCTCTGAATGCGGATTCAGCCTGAAGTGGGTAATCTTCAACACCACACAGCCGAACGAAAGCAAAGCGTGTGTGTGTGTACGGGAAAAAGTGTCATTCGAAGCGCTAAACAAACAGAATCCGTTAAAAGCAATTAAGCGAGCAGTGCTGATTAGCAGACGCCAATAAATTTGATTCGAATATCATCACCACCGGCCGACCGCTGGATTGTCATTCAATCTCGACTCGAGTCATTCAGACATATAGTCACGGGTTCTTGAGATGAGTCTCGCATTCTATACATGCATGTATAGCCGAAGGTGCCATTGCGCCCTGTTTGTTTCTCTGTTCAGTGAGCATCGCACCGCACCAGACCAGCAGAAGCACTTCATTACTCATATTGATTCGCTGTTTGTTGCACCATGCAAATAATGAAGTGCACAGCGTGCTAACTCAATCTGAGCTGTGGCCGCCATAGACAGACAATCTTACAATACATAACCACACAGTCCTCCTGTCATTAGTGGCATTTTATGCTACTCTTGCACTTTGCGCGCGGCTGCGCGACCACCGAATGCAATGGTTTGTTACATTTCGGATGGAGAGACAGACCAAGGAGCACAGATCCACGAACCCGAAAAAATGTGCACACAATGACAATTCTTTGACTCCTGAATGTTGGGATATTTGTTATGTCAATTAGCAGATTCAAAATGACACTTAATGTGACGGCGAAGACGATAAACTTATTCCTTTTGCGCGACGCGACGCGACCGACGTGCTGCTTCCCTCGACTACTGCGCCGCGCCTTTTGTCACCGTTGTTACGATCGTCGTCGGCGTCGTGAATGCCGGTGAGTTGTAGTTCCCGTGGAGACAATTGAATCCACAGTTTTGTTTCGAGATTGCATATAATACAATCCGCTGGTTTGTTCGGCATCGAACAACGCCACCACCGCGGTAGTCACCATCATCATCATCATCATCATCTTTGTCGTTGTCGTTGTCGTTGTCTATACCACTTGGAGGCAGCTTTGATGACGGCCCGAAGAGAACTAGCTAGCGTGTATTGTTTTGTTCTATTCCATTGATGATGATGATGACTACGACGACGGTGATTTGCCGCGGGTGAGGCTCTAATGACCCCCAGCTAAACGAACGCGGACGTAAACGCGAACACCATGTTCATGTTCGATACAATTGAAAGGTTGGTTATTGGTTTCTATGAAGTGAAATACGCCAATATAAAGGAATAGAATGGGGGCTTGCAAGTAAAGTGTTCTAATATTGATTATCCTTGTCATATACTGCGCGGATTAAAGGGGTGGGATACAGTCTAAGTGTGGTACCACATCGCGGGTATTGAACATACTTTGGACTTTGTATGAATAGTTTGCTGGCCAAGGCGCCTAATGAAAAGGCCTATCGAGAGGATATCGGTTGTACTTCCTAAGGCGATGTTTTCCTTTGCTTTGACATCGAGAGGTCGTTATTGTTACAAGAAGGAGGATGATGGTTAGAACTTAAAGACTTTACAGTGCAGCTAAAACTAGAAGCTTAGCATGTTGAATGTAACCCAAACACTGTCGGGATGTTTTTTTCAATTTCATGAAGTTTATCACCAGGAAGGCTTTAACAATGTCAAGGAAAGTTTCGGCCGGGATGAAAGCCAGAAGAGGGTTGTTTAGCATTTTAACAGATGGCTCATGATCATTTAAGAGTTGCTGAGACTCGGCAGACATACATCCTCTGCGATGCCGGGTAAGCTGCTTGACTAGCACTCTGGCATCCGCGATAGCTTGATCTTTAAAACGGGGGTTCGGTATTCTTATCGAAGAACTGAGATTTGGATATCAAGCGAATGACCACTATTGCTCATTCGCTTGATGTCCAGAGTCGACGGCGCCTTGGTCTTTGGTCAAATATCCATCGAAACATTTGTATTCTTTCCTTTTTTGCTTATCGTCCCGTATAGCAGAATTGGCAGAATAACGGTCCTGTTAAGCTTATATTTTGTCCTTAGAAAAGGAGTTTGGAACCGATTCATTTCGGTGACAGCGGGGTAATTCTTAGCTGGATCTCAACTAAGCTGTCAATCGCGGAAGTGATGCTTACAACAACGCAAAACTCCTTAACTACCTGGAATTTGTTGCTTAAAAAATGTGTTTATTTGTTTGTACTTCAAGACCAACTATCTCCTAGATGGAAATCCAGTACATGCTTGGAAGAGGTCAGATAAGCTACTGCCGAACTGCTTTTCCTTCCAAGGGATCACCTCCGTATCTGAAGAGCTCTGTTGGAAGAGCATCAGAGCCATCGCATAGAGCCCCTTTTATCTTTTTTGGTTGCAAAATTGTAGCTCATAGATGGATAAAGATATCGCAGCATTTTTTTCTAACTTAAAGGACATTTTCAAGGCTATGATACTGGTAAGTTTTAGACAAAAAATTCACAGAATGTTTCAGAATTTGCTGCTGAACAATGAAGTTTTAGTTAATGTGGTTAAAATAAAATGGCCGAAAGTCAAGTTTTGAAGTAATCTAAGTGTAATTTAAGTAAAACAGTGACCAAAAAAATTATTTTTCTTACATTATTTTATTTGCTATACAAGAGTACATTAATACAATTCAGTAAAGGCAAACGTTTTTCATTATAAACCCCAAGCACTTTTGCATAAACGGGCCACTTTTTTTTTTTATAGCTAAGTTAACTTCTGTTGAGATTTACATGATGCCAGTTTAGCAGCTGTACAAAAAATTTAGTCTGGGTGCCTGGATTTGGTATGGTCAGTTGTTGCCACGTCGAGGAAGTGGGATACGTTCATAATGCAAGGACTGATGAATTATTCAGCTTAACAGGGCAGTGTAGACTGCTGCTACAGTCTTGGCATTGGTCCTCTGTTGTATGGTCCAGGTGGTTGTGGTAATGGTCTTGGAGACGACACAATTCGTAAAGAAATTATACCAGTTGTAATCACGTCCTGCGAGATAGTCTGTTGGATAAATTCCCGCCGCGAAATTTTATTAGTTAACCCAAAAAAGTAAATAAACTTAAACTTTTTAAATCAAAACAATGCGATCGCTATCGCCAAAAAAAAAAACATTCGCGAACTGTCAGAAATTTCCAACAAGAACAACCAGAGTGGCTATTCTCCCGGCAGTTCAATCGGGGGGTGAGTTCACTGAAAAAGAATTATACCTAAATACCTAATTAGCTTACGCTGCGTTTTTTCCGATGTCGATTTGACGGCTGCTGCAGAGTGAAATTTATGTTTTTATACTAATACTATTGAAATCTAGAAAAATTTTAAAAGGGCGCCACACAATTTTACGGCTAAATTGTGAAACCGTATGGTGTACCGGACGACACCGGTCCGTTGCTGAAAAGAAGTAAAACCAACAAAGAAATGAAAAAGAACCACTGTTCCACTGTCTGGCTGGCCACTTTATTATGTTTAGCGAAAATTTTTATAGATTGTGACCAATGGCGTGACCCACTTTCGCGTTGTCCCGAAATGGCAATTATAGTTACGAGGTCGCGAGTCCCGTCTTTTCTCGGGAAAATTTTCGGCCGAAACCCAACCAGAAATATGGCCACCAACACTTCCTAATGCAAACGCTCACTGATTAGATAATTACAACAGAGAAGAGAAGAAAGGAAAAAAGCAAACTGACACCACACTCTACTTAGCTTCTTTATAGATTTTTTTTTTCCTCCACGATGAATTCCATCGTTAGGTTATATCTCCCTCCTCCTGTCCTCCGCTTTTCTCCTCGTCTCCTATAAATCCCTACTTTAATTCTACTCGAAACCACTCCGAACGGTAGCACAAAAAGAAACTTGATAAATTTTTTAAAAAAGAATTTTAAAATAAAAGTAAAATAAAATTAAAATAAAAGTAAAACTCCTCAAAAAGGAACAACTGGTAAGTTAGCTGGTCAACCAAGAAGTGATGACTAAAAATTTTTCTTTGTTCCAGCTCGGACGGGATTCATCTCACACATTCATAATTTCATTGGTAGTGGGTTTCCACTTATAGCGTGCAATAGACGCTCTCCTTGTGTTGGAGATTGTCCGCCATATCCCACTACCTTCCATACATACAAGCGAACCAACAGCAGACCCCATTCAGCTACAAGGAAGAATAGTTCGCCCCGATGTGCGGGTGTCTCCCTGTTACCCTTTCCCAGTTTCTCACTCACTTCCATACTTCCACTCTTATACCCCAAACACTGAGTTTTCCGTTACTGGAAAGCCAGGTTAAGGTTGAGTGTTCGACCCTCGTCCGACCTGGAACAGAACCTTAGCTTAGGTATTGTCTTTTGAACGATCATTTGGTTTCGTTTTGATCGTCTCAAAAAAAATAATGTCAAAACGTAAACATTTGTTTTATGCTTACGAATAAATTATTCTTATCTCGCGGGATAATTATGGCGTATATGCAACAAAAGACCTTTTATTACTTTACAACAATTTATACCCTCTTGGAGGTCCTATACTAATTGCGAGTGATAGTCACAAAAAAAATACTCTAACTCTAATTCACCCTCCGATCGGGTCAATTAAGAGTTCGAATTACGGTGGGCAGGAGGAGGCAAATAACCCTTAGTCCCCCGAAACAAGCAGGTAGGCAAAGTGTCATGTCAGTGCTATAAAATTTCGCAACATTTAAACTGTCTGGTGGGATTCCGTTCAGATTTTGGGGGGGGGGATCTTGTCGAAAGTAGGTCATTCCTTACAAAAATAGTTTTTGTTTGACATTGCAGCTGTTTTCTCCATAGTATTTTCGTGTTGGACTTGTATCTTGGTGTTTTGCTGCTGGTGTCTTTATGTTAAGGTAGTTGTTGTTGTTGCGTATTTTAACTTTGAGGGTGTTTCACGGGGCGGTCCACCCACACTCCTCTGTTGCTCCTCCGTTGCTCCCCCGACGGAGTAGCGAAGGGGATCGTCACCCCCTCCCCCATCGAACCTTGCTCCCTACCGTGACTGTGGTAGTTCTGTCGCAATTGTTAATTGGAGCTTTGACTTTGGGCCGTCCACCCGTGCTCCTCAATTGCTGGACACCTGCCCCTGGCGTAAATGTTCGCGGGCGGTGTTCGCAGTGCTGTGGCGTTTTCTTCATTTCGGCTGTCCGCCTATGCTCTGATGCAAACTGTCGTACGGCCAGTATGTTGTGGGCTGCGTACTGGGTCGCGGTTTTTACCGCCGTCCTGACCTCATAACGGTTCGAGCGGACCCTCGTCCGGGTGGCTCTCGATTGGGGTTTATGGCAGTGGCTGGAGCGGGACCCTCGTCCGGGTGGCTCTTTTTCGAACCCTCGTCCGGGTGACTCTTTTTCGAACCCTCGTCCGGGTGACTCTTGGTGTTGTGATGCGTACCTGTGGGGGTGGTACCCTCAAGGTGCGTGGAAAGTGGCCCTAAGGTTGATGGGACCTTGGTTGCCCCCCCTTTTCCTGTGACCTTGGAGGTGCCACCCAAGAGAAGAAGGGATTGGGAAGGAAAAGAGGGATGGAAGATGGGCCTTGTTGCGCGAAAATATTCCGCAACAAGTCTCCTTTCTTCGACCAACAGACAAAAGAAAAATAACACGTAAAGTGTAACGTCCAACGTGCAACTTAAGATCTCACTCATCGTTATTCGAATATAAGTTCCAGAATATAAACCAGTAGTTAGGTTTTTTATCTAAAGACGGATGTCGGATGACTGTAGAAATAAAGTCTGTATCTGTTCTAGACGTGTCAAGACTTCAATGTTCGTAGAACGTTTCATTAGAACCTGCACCTGTGTTAGAACTGCCCTATTGCCCTATTATTTCTGAGTTATTCAAATGATGTACCTAGAACGCAGTAAGCCACCGCGATGATTGTTGACACACACGTTTATTCAATCATTTGAAATTGGCCATCGTACGTCTTACTTCTGAACGGCTCGACAGAGAATTTAGTCTTGGCTTTTTCTTTTGAGGGACAATTATTTTTGTGTTTGTTTTTTGGTATGTTTAGGAGTTTAAGAGTGAACGTGAGTAACATTCGGGGCTTAGGAGCGAATCTTTTTTCGCTGTATTCCCATGTCTCCCAAAACAAACCAGCCGTTTTGTCACGTGAAAGTCAGGTTAGCGTTGATTCTGAAATTTAGTCTACGCGGTCGTGGTCCCGCCGTTTATATGCGTAGTGATGTAGCCTACCAACTTCAACCACAATACGGCCAATGTTCCAATCCGGAATTTAATTTTATTTGGCTTTAATCCACTACTGCTCATTTATAGAAGTCCAAATTTGGACCGTAATCTTACTTTTAACGAGTTTGATGAGTTGTCCGTTGTCAGTTGTCCAGTAATCGTTGTTGAGGGCGATTTCAATGATCACAATTCTGGACACCCGAAGGCAGGTATGCTGAGATCTTTGCTGAGGTAAACAACCTAACCAAGCTTGTAAATGAGCCGACACGATTTCCAGATATTAGTAGTCAAACCGCCAACACACTGGACTTGTTTCTCACCTCTCACCTAGATAAGTAGGCCATAAATATATTATCGGTTTCTTTAGGAGTTTTGACTCTTCGCTATGCTTCCTCGATGGCAATGTGGATGCTGCTGCCGATATTTTAACAAACAAAATTCACTTGGGTATGACACATTTTATCCCTAACTGGAATAAAATGGGCACGCATGGTGTGACTTAAGCTGCAAAGAGGCTATCAGGTTAAAAGAGGTGAGCTTTCGGTTTTATAAAGCCAACCCAACCTAGGAAACCGAATTAATTTCAAACGAGTCAAATTCTCCCGCGAAAAAAAGTTGAGACAAAAAATACTACAAGGTCCCACCGTTAGTAAAAACTTTTGGTCGTTTGTTAAAAATACTAAGAATTTGGCCTCAACATCTATCCCGACACTCATTTGCAATGACATTCCAGCTGTCAGCGCTTTAGATAAAGCTCTTTGCACTTACGTCCGTTCTTTCCAAGGTCATGGCAACGCTGATAAATCGTCAGCTTATGAAATATCTTGAATCGTTTTGGAGCAACAGATCCACTGGTGATTTGATGACTTATCTAACCGAAAAGAGGAAGCAATCTATTCACCGTGGCGGTGAAAGCAAGCAGAGCCACACTCTGTTTTTCCTAACCATTACAATTTACAAACATTCAAAATCAATGTTCATCGGTTTCACATCGTTTCTGCTAATCCCTCATTTCCCTTATGCCCGTGCTGTGTTATTATAAACATTATAAAGGTGCTATCAACAGCGTTGCCACAAAGATACAATTGTATCAATTTGGATACATTTTTGCTTTCGTACAAACATTTGATACATAGATACTTTATTTTCGTTTTTTCTTCGATTTGATACTTTTTTAAATTTTTAACACAAATCTGCAAATTTTTGCAATATATTTTTAGTTTTTTCAAAAAAATTTTAAATCTGGGAGTATCTATTGTATTGTACCTTGTTCGACCTGACTGAAGCTGCGCTGTTTGTTACTATTAACAAGTTGTGATTGGTGGTGGTTTGGGTTTTGTTATTTTAAAATTCTTTTACAATTTACAGAATAAGTTGGTATGTTACTATAATTTTTAAAATTTTAAAATGGACTATTAAATAAATGTAATTTTTCGATGCTTATTTCAAATCCAACGAAATTACAATTTTTAAAGATTGCTCTGAAACAACAGAGGGAACAGGGGCTGGGATCTTCTCAAAAGATCCAGAACTAAAAGTGTCTATAAGACACTTGAGATGTTCCTCGAGGCGGGTGAGCAAATGCAGATGAGATTTGATATAGTCAGGAAATGCAATCAGAACCGAGTGAGACTGTGCTGGGTGCCAGGACACTGCGGTATTGAAGGCAATGAGCAGGCGGATGAGCTTGCAACAATAGGAGGGCTACTCATTAGTAGTGAAATTGTTGACATAAAACCTCCCACCTGCATACTCAGGGGTTTTATTGACGAAATAACCCTAGGGACTGCCAATCTAAGGTATTCAAGTCTTGAGGGACACACGGTGTCAAAAGCTCTATGGATATTTCTCGACTGTAAGAATTCCAGGAAGTTTGTTAAACTTAGCAGGTGTAATCTTAAAATATTAGTAGGCATGCCTCTTGCGAAAACATGCAGACTACGACTGTCAGATACTGACATCTGCAAATTCTGTGCTGATCTGCAGGCTGTTAAGGATATACCGCACATATTGTGTGAGTGCGAGGCAATTTCACGTCGTCGTAGAAAATTCTTGGGGAGACACTTCTTCGATTTTTTGGAGGAAATAGACGATAAAAACTTCAAAGGCTTTAAAAAAAAAGTGTTTAGGTTTTTTGTCTACCGTTTAAGTACAAATTTAACCGGTTCCCCGGGAATCGCAATAGGTCCGCTTCGGCGCCTAGTGTTGTTTGTGATGACTCTTACATCACAACCCTGTGAAGCGTTAGTGCGTTATTATATTTAAAACAAATAAAAATTTAAAATGGTGGTTTCAGGAACCCTTTTGTATTCACTGCAAGAAACTCTAGTAAACCTTCTTGTCCATCTTAAGCGCCATGAGACCTCAGCCTTCCTGCCCCTAGAGGCTGTGGAGATTTTCACAACGCTGTTCAACAATGCGCTGAATAATGCATATTATCCGGCGCATTGGAAAATGGCAGTGGTACATCCAATCCCGGAAAAGGGAAAGGATAATACTAACCCTGCTAATCTTCGGTCAATTAGTTTGCTTCCGAATATTAGCAAGGTGTTTGAGAAGGTTGTTAATAGAGCTCTGCTGAAATGGGTCGAGGACAACAAAATAATCCCGGACAACCAATTCGGTTTCAGGCCGAGGCATGACACTATTCATGCCGCGTCAAAACTGGTTTCCGACGTTCAATGGAATAAATGCAAGAACCAATGCACGGGTGCTTGTCTGGTTGACTTTGAAAAGGCCTTCGATACCGTATGGTTAGAGTTGCTTTTCTCCAATTTGATCAGACTGGGAATGCACAAACCCTTGCTATATATAATTTATAACATGCTTATGGAAAAGAAGTTCGTGGTCAAATGTGGCAACGTAACTTCGAGCAGAGTCTATAATATCAAAAACGGTTTGCAACAGGGTGCGTTGAATTCTCCGATCCTGTTTAATATTTACACGAGTGATCTGGTACGTTCACTCAGTCATGCTATAGCGTATGCCGACGATTTGGTCGCATACAGATCAGGTCCTAAGATCGAGGTCGTTAACATCCTTCTGCAGCGCGACTTCGAACAAATTAAGGGATATTGCGACGACTGGAAGTTGAAAATCAATTTCCAGAAGACGGAAACAATCCTGTTTAGAACCCCATTGGCTAATGCCACTAGAGATACCAGAAAAACTGGAAAAAATTGGCCATTATTGGACAGACTGGGCAGGCATTGGCGGTGAAAAACGTGGTCAGGTATCTTGGAATCTGGCTCTGTTTCATAGCAGTCAACTTGCTTCTAGGGTTAAGGTGATATGCTACGTGGCTCTAATAAGGCCCATCATCGCTTATGGCTGTCCATTGTGGTTCAATATAGCGCCATCGTATATGGAAAGGATTCGGGTTTTCGAGAGACAATGTCTTAGGACATGTCTCGGGTTGTTTCGAACACCTGAATCTGAGTACATAAAATATTATCCCAACACGGTATTATATGATGGGGCTCACTTGAATAGGATTGATAATTTCCTCATTAAGGTGACTCGAAGGCAAGTTGCGAGGGCGATGACCAACGATAATAGCCTCATCTTCGGGGCAAACTACCCCCAATGAAGCACACATGGAGAGAACGCTTCGATCTGGCTTTGTTCCGCCAGAGGCTTTTCTCCATATTGATAAAAAAGGGCTGGTACAGACGAGGGATGGTATCCCGGTACTATACCACCGCTACCTCAGAGCGACTGATAGGCGGCTCACCTACGGCGGGGACGTCGCTAATGCTCCCGAGCTCCTTCGGTTTAGTACCGCAATAGGGGGAAGGGATCATATTGATACGGTTAAGCAATTCACCGACTATTGGTGGCTTGCGGAAAGAATGGAAGAGGTGGGTATGCCTTTCCAGGTCGATGTGTTGCCTTAGGTAACTCCTATTAATTTTAAGTAGTAGTAAGTTTAAGTTGGTTGGTTGTGCTCTGCATGTCGGTGGCAAGGTGTGGTGTTGCTGAGAGGCGACTGACACATTTCGGTGTCAGTGGACTCTCGGTGACGCATGTGCGCTAGGTTGGCGGCTGCTGGGTGCTGCTAATGGTGTTGGGGGATGGGCACCGTTGCCTCTGTAGATGAGGCGGCGAGTGCACATAACCTCCGACTATACTTAGTATTAGTTTTGTAATTTTAAGTAACACTAGTTAGATTTTAAGTTTTTAATGTATAGTCTTAAGTAGTTTCTAGTTCTTAGTTTTAATCCAAAATTAAAATAAAATATAGATGTCAAGTTTTTTAAAAAAATTTTCTTGTTAAAAAAAATATATATTGAAAAAATAAAATAAAATGTATTATTAATTAAGGCCGAAAGGTAATAGTATTAAGTGATATAGTTAAGTTTAGAGCGTCCGCATAAGGACCAGTAACCTAGAATAAGTATCCTGTTAATTTTAAGTTAGATTTAATCATTTTTGTCTAGTCTGTAAGTTTTTATTGAAAAAATAATAAAAATGAATTTGAAATTGGAAATTGGAAATTGGAGACCTCAGCCTTCATACAAGAAACTACAAACTTTAAAAAGACAACTAAAAAATTTAAAAATTGATTTATCTGTTTTGCAAAAGAAAAAGATACATTTTTCAAAAAGTCAGCGGCAACGCTTTTGGACATGCATTATAAAAAAAAAACAAATTAAGTATGTAGCCACATTTAGTACTCGAGAGCCGCCAGTAGACGCTGGGTAGTGTCCACCTCAATACTAAGCACCCTAGAAGGTTTCTATACTATAAAAATTTTATATTTGATGAACAATGCGCTCATTCAAAATTAAGGACATATGTAGTCCCAGAATTTCTTAAAGACAGTTCCATAATAAATTTCCATTTAAATGCTTCAACGCCTTCATGCCCATTACTTTGCCAATCACCTATGTATGTATGTTCTCAATAGGTATACCTACTCAACTTAACAAACGTCTTTGCCACTCGTGTACCAACCAATCAATCATGCAATATTGAATCATTCAAAGTCAATTATGACTTCTTACAATAACAAGTTAAGTAGGTAGATATAGATACCCCAGAACTAGCACCAGCCATCTGGCAACATTCGATGCCACCTACAGTTTCCACACTCTCGTGTCAAAGTGCCTAAGGAATTCCAAATAAACACACATCTTCCATATGCATGCAACATAACTAACTAACAATAAGAACTCCTCGTGCCATAGAATGCCACTAAATTGGCTAATAACCTTAATTCCATCGAATTCCACTCGACTCCTCGAAGCACTCGTCGACTTTTTTCTTATCCTATTAACCAAATCGGCATAATAAACTCCTGTTGGACTCGGCAAATAACAAAACAACACAATTCAATGGACTGAGCCGCACCAGGCTCATGCCAACACAATCTGAAGGACTTTCTTTGCTCTTTTTTTTTTTTGTTTTTTTTTTTTTTGTGATCCTCTTTGAATAGGATAAAGTCGAGAAATCTCCACACAGAGTTTTCAATCGCAAGGCAACACAACAAAAGGAAATCCCCAGAACATCTATTTTCAAGTGTCAAACTGACATTCAAAGACATTTTAAATGCAATTTATACTGTATTCAGCCATCGCAACAGGACCTTTATGTTATGTCCTGCTGCACATAAAAGGCAAGAGAAGTAGAGAAGAACCGGATCGGGAACGTATCGTAGTCGTAGTCGTAGTGGTTGAAAGGTGCGTTCTCCCTTTAAAGATCTTTTAATTCCTTTCTTATTTGCCAACATAAGCAGGCTGCTTAGCTCACCTTCCCAGATGCCAACCGAGACGAAATCGAAATCGAATTCAGTGTTGTTGTTATTGTTATTGTTGTAGTAGTCAAGGACTGCACTTCTGCGTGACTGATTGGTGGTTTTCTTGACATTAAATGGGGTCATCGATGTCCTGATGAGTGGTGCTACAGTGCGTTCCTTGTGCGGATTAGTTTGTTGTTTATTGGTGTCGTAATGCGGTGATGGTATGTGATATCCTTCCTTGATGATCGGAGGTGGCGCGGCGGTTGCAAGGAAATTCAATTTCAAGCAGATGGTTGTCAACGTAGCTGAGAGTATGCCGTTGTATGTGTGGGTGTGTAAAATCAATGTCCAGTCGAAATCGTGCATTCAGCAGAATGACGTTGCTGCTGGTTTTATCGCAAATCTCCAATCAGGATTCATAATTAAATTCCATCATCGATTCGTGTGGTGCGCAAGGTTTTGGCGCCTACTTGAGCATGCGAACTGACCAAACTCACACACAGAGAGGACGAATTTTAATTAGAAGCACACGGTTTCGATGAACTGCTGATAGCCATGGAAATCTGGCTACTGCCGCTATTCGAAGGGTTTCAATATTCGATGTTGTTTGTGAGAGATGGCGCATGGATTTAGCAAATTCCGAAGGACATTGTCTTATGTGGGAATTGTGCGGTGTGGATTATCTTGCCATTAAATCTGTCGATGCTAACAAGCTGCATAGTAATTTCTACCTGAAATTTTACAATAAAAATGATCAGGAATGTTTTATAGGAAAGGGAATTTTAAAAATAACTTCAGCGAAAAGGAAAACTAACAATGCATTTTGCTGTTGAAAATATGAATCTTTACAAAGGTGAACGATGGGCTAATTAAAATAAAATATTTGTACCTACTGAAAGTTCAAATATCTTAAGCTATTCGTGTGTTGTTTTTTATTTTTGGAGGGACCTCATCTCTGCACGGATTTGGAGTGGTTTCTCATGGCAGTTTATTAAGCTGCTTATCAGATTTTTGCAAGAGATGGTGGTTGTAAAAGCTTTAATATTTATGATTATGCGTAGCTAGCTGGATTTTAAGTATTTTTTAACAATTTAAATGAAATTTATTCAACTTGGATTCTAAAAAAAACATTTTAAAGTCAGATGACATATTATACGTTTTATTCGAAAACGCCATATAGTTTTACTTAGTATAAAAGGAAGCGACAAAAATGCGGAGATACCGATGCACGTTGGTTTTAAATGTCTGTAAACTGTAATGTGAGGGAATAACAGAGCGCGGTAGAGCATTCCACATTCGTATTGTACGGTTGAGAAAGGAATCTTTATATTTCACAGCACGTCCGAAAACAGGCTTAAGGATAAACTGATGTGCATTCCTCGCATGGCGAGTATTGCGGTTGAATAACTGTAGGGGTGGAATGCAACTGGCTATTTCATTTGAGCACTTGTGGTGGAAGAATCGATAAAACAATGACAGGCAGGAGACATTACGACGATGACTAAGAGAGTCAAGTGATTTCGCGATGTCTCGATAACCAATAAGTTTTACCGCACGTTTTTGGATCCTGTCAAGTAGCTCCAAATATGTAATTGGAGCACCGGACCAGATATGAACGTTATACTTAAGTTTGGGGTGAATAAACGCTACATTTTTGCCAGATCAGAAGGAAGCCTAGACATTTCGCAGCGTTCTTGGCGACATCGAATATGTGGTCATTCCAACGAAGGTTGTCATTTACACACATACAGAGAATGGAAAGTCGTTCGGTTTCAGCGATGCAAGTGCCATTCATAGATAATGGCAGAGAATTAGGGGTTCGCTTCAATGACAGCAGACAGCATTGCGTATTTAAGTATGCTGTCAATCGGAATTCAATGAGCTTAACATACGTTGCCGTTCCAGTTCAACGCCCGAAGATGAAGGGCGTAGCCCAGGAAACGAATATGTAAAGCTGAGGGTACTGTCATCGGCGAAGGAATGAATAGTATTAGAAGTAACAGAGAGTAGATGATTTATAAAAATGAGAAAGAGAGTCGGAGACAAAACAGAGCCTTGAGGGACACCAGCATTTATTTTTGGTGAGTTGCAGACTTGAAACCGTCCAAAACAACTTGAATTGAACGGTCCGAAAGGTAATTTCTAATCCATTGAAGAAGGGTAACATCGATCCCAAATGCACGCATTTTCGACAGAAGAGCTTGATGCCAAACTCTGTCAAATGCCTTTGAAATATCAAGCGCAACGACCTTACTTTCACCACCATGGTGAATAGATTGGTTCCACTTTTCGGTTAGATATGTCATCAAATCACCAGTGGACCTGTTGCCTCGAAAACCGTGCTGCCGTACTGGTCATTAAGAAGTTTTCGGGATTCGAGACATTTCATAAGCTGACGGTTTATCAGCGTTTCCTTGACCTTGACCTTGGAAAAAAGGGACGTAAGTGCAATTGGTCGGTAAGAGGAGGGAGAGGAAGATTCGCCTTTTTTTGGGACGGGCTGGACAAATGCTGTTTTCCATCTTCTCGGAAAGAGCCCTGAAGAATAGGACAGATAGAAAAGCCTACGCAGTGGTTTTGCCAGCGTGGAAGAACACCTCTTCAGAACGATAGGGGAAATACCATCTGGGCCAGCGGATTTGTGAATGTTCAGATCTTGAAGTACTCTTGCCACAGTACGGGTGCGGAAGTGCATATAAAACCACAGTAGCAGTTCCAAACTTTAAAATGGGATATGCTTACGTAGGAATTCACTAAGTTCATTTTACGTAGGAAGCTCTTAGTTATCATGGTCGTGCGGGTCAGCTAGTGCCATATCGGAGGAAATTGGTAGGTTGTGAAGCAGGTACATCGTTAAAATTACTAAGCGACCTATAGTTTCAAAAGACTTTCATCCAAATGTGGGTGGTGTAGAATCATTAGTACATTGTTTACCACAAAACAAATCAACTTTTAGATCTTTACACAAATCTTCTCATCTAAGACTTCATCTTCATTGATGTAGATAGTGGAGAGATAGATTTATTTTGGTTGCTAAGAGATTAGCTTACAACCAATTCTCTACCACTAAATATTACTATAAGTACTATCAGAGAAAATGTACATGATATATATAATATGTATAAAAAAAAACACAACTTTTATTAAATAATCTCTGATACTAAAAGGTGTTTTTTTAAGAGGTTGGTTTATCAAATAGAGATAAAACTGATATTTTGTGGTCAAATCTGGCAGCTCTAATGTCATTTATGTTCAGTTTGGGTTGCCATTTCATCATGAACATGTTGACAAATGAACAATGCTTGCAAATCGTGCAAATTTATTTCGAAAATAATGGTTCAGTTCGCGAAGTTTACCGCGAAAATTTTTTTCAGTGATGAGGCTCATTTTGGATTGAATGGCTACGTCACCAAGCAAAATTGCCGCATTTGGAGTGAAGAGAATCCACATGAGACCTTTGAAACGCCATTACATCCACAAAAACTGTTTGTTTGGTGTGCTCCACCAGCCAATAGGTGGAGTCATTGGGCCATACTTCTTCCGAAATGATGCTGGGGAGTCAGTTACCGTTAATGGAGACCGGTTGAGAGCCATGATAACCGACTATTTTGTTCCCGAATTGGATGCCATGAATGTGGATGAGATGTGGTTTCAACAAGACGGCGCTACATGCCACACAGCGCACGTCACAATCGATTTATTGAAGGAAACATTCGATGAGCGCATCATTTCGCAGAATGGACCTGTCAATTGGCCACCAAAGATCGTGTGATTTGACACCATTGGATTATTTTCTTTGGGAATATGTGAAGTCGCTCGCCTACGCCAACAAACCAGTAACGTTAGGAGACTTCGAAGCCAACATTCGTGTCGTTATTGCCGACATACCAAATGCTTGAAAAAGTGGTTGAAAATTGGACCTCTAGACTTGTCTTTATTTGAACCAGCCGGGGCGGCCACATGCCCGAAATCATATTTAAGCACTAAAGGCATAAAATTATCATTCTAATAAAGCCAAAATGATGGACATTAAATTCTTGTCCATCACCATTTTCTTGTGTTTTATTTCAATTCGAAGTTCTATAGCTCTAAAAAAACACCCTTTATAATAAATAGGAACAAAAATTAATAAGTAAATTAATAAATAAATAATATATATCTAAATAAGTTAAACATTAAATAGGTGTGACTAACAATTAAATAAATTAATTAAATTGTGATAAAATAACAAAACAAAAAATTATAATAAATAAATATTAAATACAAATTGTTGCTTTTAACAGATAAATAAATACATTTTAAATATGTAATTTTAGAATAATTCCAGCTCATTGACTAGATGATATTTCACGTTTTGGGTATTGAGTATTCCAATCCTTTTCGCAATCTGGACAACACCACACCTGCTCGATCATGTAACTTTTTAATGTAAGACTTTGCACAATTCCCCAAACGGGACACCCATATTATATCAATCCTTGGAAAACAACTTTAAAACTTATAATTTTATTCTGTTTGCTAAAAGTGCCCTGTGATTTATCAAAGGATAAAGCATTTTAATTGCAATATTTACTTTTCCTAAAATATTTTGAATCTGTATGGCGAACGTTAATTTCTGGTCTAAGTAGACCCCGAGGTACTTAGCAGAATCAACCCATGGTAAAGGGTGATCCATTTCGAGGTTCCCTACTTTTTTAAAGAAAAAAAAACACAGAAAATTCAAATTTAATGGAGAATGTTTATTATCATTTGAAAGAACATTCTTTGGCATTTATTTTTTGAAGATTATGTCTATCAAATGTTGGCCGTTGCTACGTCGCAGATGGTCCATCCGTTGAGTCCAATTTTCGATCACTCGTTCGAGCATTTCGACTGGTAACTGGCGAATGACACGCGTGATGTTTTCCTCCAAGGCCTGAATCGAAGCGGGTCTGTCGGCATAAGCTTTTGACTTTACATATCCCCACAGGAAAAAGTCTAACGTGATATCACACGATCTTGGTGGCCAATCGAACGGCCCAAAACGTGAAATTATGTGCTCACCGAAATGTTCTCTCAATAAGTCCATTGATTGATGCGATGTGTGGGAAGTGGCGCCGTCTTGCTGAAACCGAATGTCGCCGAGATCACGAGCTTCAATTTCAGGCATCAAATAGTCGGTTATCATGTTACGTTCGCACCGGCATAATTTTTAAAGAAATATGGACCGATGATTCCACCGGCCCACAAACCACACCAACCCGTTGTTTTTTCTGGATGAAGTGGCAGTTCTTCAATCTCTTCAGGTTGCTCTTCGTCCCAAATGCGGCAATTTTGTTTGTTTACATACCCATTGAGCCAGAAATGGGCCTCATCGCTAAACAAAATTTGCCTCGAAAACGTCGGATCTTCTTGGAACTTTTCAAGAGCCCATAGAGCGAAGCGATGTCGCTTGGGAAGGTCGAGCGGCTTCAGTTGTTGCACAAGCTGTATTTTGTACGCTTTCAATTTAAGATCTTGACGTAAAATGCGCCAAGTCGTTCCATACGTCAGTCCGACTTGCCGAATTGACTCTCTACGGTCTTCGTGTACACTCTCAGCTACGGCCGCTATATTTTCTTCACAGCGTGCTGGACGTGGTCTATTCGGTCGAATATTATCCAATAATGAATGCTGGGTCTCAAAATGGGTGATGGTGTTGCGAATAGTACGCTCAGTAGGCCGATTATGTTGACCATAAGTTGAGCGAAGTGCACGAAACACATTCCTCACAGAACGTGAATTTTCATAATAAAGTTGAACAATTTGTAAACGTTGTTCACGCGTAAGTCTTTCCATTATGAAATGCCAAACAATACTTAACAAAAATAACATGACAGAATGACACGACTCACACGTGATCTGTCAAAAAAGGCTATTGAAAAAAGTATCTCTACTTGGATCACCCTTTATATGCCGATTTGCAAATTATTTTCTATAACCAACGCAGATTCATGTGAAGAGTATATATGAAGCTGAATCATCTGCATAAAGTGCTATATCGCAGTTAGGTATTCTGGGTAGATCGGCTGTATAAATATTAAATAATATTGGAGCTAGAACTGATCCTTGGGGAATGCCGGCTGGTACAAGTTTCGAAGAAGAAAACTCCTTTTCAATGAAACTCCGATTTCGTAAAACACTTGCACGTCAAATATATTGGATAGTCGAATTTATTATTAACTTGTAGATAGCCCACTGTGCCCAACTGAATCAAACGCTTTTTTGATGTCAATAAAAACCATGCCAATGGACTTTTGTTCGTTGAGCTGATTCTTATCTTCCTTAGAAATCTTTAAAATTTGGCGGGGAGTATATGGAGTCTCTAAGCCCGAATTGTTCTGGAGGCAAAATATTTCTTATCCCCAAAACAGCATCAAGCTTAATTTGAATGACTTTTTCTAGGATTTTGCTTCAACCATTTAGAAGGTTAATTGAACTGTAACTGGTTAGAAAAGACGGATTTTTTCCATGCAGAGTGAAATAATCTTGGCGTTTTCCCATTCTAAGGGGGAAGTATTGGATTTCAGGCAGTCATTATGTAGATTCGTGACATATTTCTTAGGAAGCTTTCCCCATAAAACTTATAACCTTTTTGACAATCCTCTGAGACGTTCAGGCAAAGTTATCAATCACGTTAGCACCATCCAAAAGTATGTTGTGGATGTTCGCGGGTATATTTTTATCAATTCTATTTGCTTATAAACATTATATCACTTAGGTAAGTATTGCCCGTTATTGTCCATACGCTCCGCGTGTCCCAGCTATCTCAACTGTTGTATTTTTACCTTTGTGACCAGGTCAGCGTCATTGTATAGCCCATATAGTTCGTCGTTGAATATTCATCCCTACACTCCATCGTCACAAACTGGACCGAATCATTCTCTCAAAGCATTCCAGAAGTATCTCATCCTTCTATGCTTCTGCACCATACAGCAGGACCGGGATGATTAAGGTCCTTCCATATTCTTAGATGCCTTCTTAGCCTGATAAAACAGCGATTGGCAAGAGTGATTCTTCGCTTAATCTCTGCGCCGACGTCATTTTGCGAACTGATATACATTTTGATGTTAGCATCGAAACTATATCAAGCTTTATATCTTACCTTGATGACAATCATGTTTCAGGACCGGATGGCATACCACCAATTGTGTTAAAAAAATGTGTTCCTAACTTGTCGTTTCCAATATCTATTTTGTTTGGTCATTCTCTGTCTACATGTAAATTTCCTGAGGCTTGGAAGATGTCTTATATTATTCCACTTTTTAAGAAAGGTAAAACAGAAGATATAGAAAATTACCGTCCAATCGCAAGGCTTTCGACAGTTCCAAAATTATTTAAAGCTATCATATGTCAATCATTGAATTTTTACATAAAAACAATTGTCGCTCCAAATCAACATGGATTTTGCAAGGGTTGTTCTACGACTACCCTATTGCATGAACTTACACAATCATGTATTGACTCATTCAAGAAAAACAAACAAGACAAACTTTCCCATCGCGTCTTACTTTTAAAGTTGAAAAGAATGGGTTTTAAATGAAGTTTCGTATATTGGCTTGAGTCATATTTATTAAACCGATCTTATGCAATCGTATTTAATGGTTGTTCATCGCATTATTTCACAGTCAATTCTGGAGTTCCACAAGGCAGTCATTTGGGTCCGATCTTATTCAGTTTATTTATAAACGACTTAGTGTCTATTTTAAAATATTCGAGCTGCCTAATGTATGCCGACGACGTTAGTATGTTTAAGACTGTTGCCAGCTACGATGATTGTTACAATTTTCAGTGTGATCTTGATATGTTCTATTTGTGGTGTGTAAAAAAGTGTAAAATTATAACTTTTACAAGAAATAGTTCAATAGTGTCCTACGGTTACAACTTAAATAGGGAGTTGCTCCCTTACGTTGACAATGTATCCATCCTGGGTATTTTATTAGATCGTAAGCTCGAGTTTAAAATGCATATAAGCTCAATTTGTATAAATTTTGGTTGGATTAAAAGAGAATGCAAGCAATTTAACGACCTACCTTTGTAAGGCCAATAATTGAATATGCATGCCAAGTATGGTCACCACACTACAAATGCAACATTGATCGCATCGAACAAGTTCAAAATAGATTTTTAAAATTTGCGTTGAGAGGATTAGGTTGGCAAGACCCCTAGAACCTTCCCCCTTACATAAATCGACTTCAGCTTATTGGTTTACCTAGCCTTGAGAGTAGACGGTTATATCTTTGTTTCAACTTTGTAAAGGGTGATTTTTTAAGAGGTTTAGAACTTTTTTTAAAAAAAAAACACAAAAAATTCGAAAAAATGAATGAAATATTTATTTGAGTCGATAGTTTGAACCTTGCAATTTAATGTTTAAAGATAATTTCATGCAAATGTTGACCGCGGCTGCGTCTCAGGTAGCCCATCCGCTGAGTCCAATTTTGGCATACTCTTTCACACATATCGGCCGGTATCTCACGAATGAATGCATGGATGTTGGCTTCCAGTGCGTCAATCGAAGCGGGCTTGTCCCTATACACATTAGCCTTGGCATACCCCCACAAAAAATAATCTAATGGTGTCAAATCGCACGATCTAGGCGGCCAATTGACCGGCCCGAAACGTGAAATTAACTGTTCACCAAACTCGCCTCGCAATTGCGCCATTGTTTCGCGTGCTGTGTGGCATGTGGCACCGTCTTGTTGAAACCACATATCATGCAAGTCAAGAACTTCCATTTCGGGCAAAAAAAAGTTTGTTATCATCGCTCGGTAGCGTTCACCATTGACAGTAACGCTTCGATTCGCATCATCTTTGAAGAAATATGGCCCAATAATGCCGCCGGCCCATAAACCGCACCAAACAGTGGCTTTTTCGGGATGCATCGGTAGCTGTTGCAATGCTTCTGGCTGATCTTCACTCCAAATGCGGCAATTTTGCTTATTTACGTACCCATTCAACCAAAAATGAGCCTCATCGCGGAACACAATTTTTCGATAAAAAAGCGGTTCCTCGGCCAGCTTTCCAAGAGCCCATTCACCAAAAATTCGGCGTTGTGGTAGGTCGGCTGGCTTTAGTTCCATAGTTAAATTGCAAACCAAACTGAAGCTGTTTGACAGTGACACAAGGTACTAAACACACGTCAGCTGTCAAAACCAGTGTTGCCAAAACCAAACCAGCTAAAAAATCACCCTTTATATAAATTAATTGAATCTATCTACAATTTATTACTCTTTTTTTAAAAAATGTGTGTTTACAATATTTATACAATTGTTTTTTTTAAGTCTAGGATAAATCTAATATTCTGCGAGCACTGGTGGGGCTCTGCGTTGTGCAAATGATGTTTTATTATTACATTTTTATTTAAAAAATGAAATTTATGAAATTTATTTACATTCATTATTGATTATTTGTCGTACAGCGTGAGTGGCGCCGACGGTCATTAGTGTGGTTTGTTGGGGTGGGTTGGAGATTTAGTTCGTTGGCTTGTATTCTTCTTGGTGTTAGATGGCGTGTCTGTGTTTCCATTGCTTTCCGGCAGATTGTCAACCACGGTTGTATCGCGTTCCAGCAACCACGTAGAAGTCTTCGAATGAATCTTCTTGGACTATTCCAAGATCTGGTTCAATTAAAGCCATCACGTGGGGATAGTTATCCTGTATTGATGGAGTCTCTGAAATGATATGAATCAAAGGGTTGGGATCGGATAGGATATTGCGCGTCATTTTCGTTGAAAGCGAGCACAGATATTGGTCAATGGGGATAAGATTGGCGGCTTCATATAGGACTTCTGTTCTATAATAGTGGTTGTTGTGAGGGTTTCGGTAGAGCGAAGTACAGTGCCGAAGCACTTTTCGCTCGAAGATTTGTATTTTTTTCATGTAAGTGGGACTGATAGTGTACCAGATAGGAAAGCAGTATGTTATTATTGGACGTATCAACTGCTTGTAGAGAAGAAGTTTGGTCCTTGTCTCGAGTCCACATTACATTAATTGAAGGCCAAATTGAATCGATGTATCTTTTGTCTCGTCTATTTTTCAATGTTCCTCAAAGATCGTTCAGATATATGTTAAATACTTTTTATATATCTCACTGTCGTACCAACTATGAACGGTTTTCTCCGTTTAATAATTTGTTGATTATATTTAATAAATGCTCCAAACTTTTAAATAATAATAGTTCAAATATTTTTAGTAAGTCTTTTAAGATACAGTTTTATAGATATTTAAGCAATAATGTAATGTAAACACTAGTTAATTAGCATTGTAAATAAATAAAAAATTAGTTGAGCCCAGGTAGACAAAGTTTTTAAATAGTTCAAGGCTGTTTCTGTCAAAAAAAAGAAAGGTTTTAATAATGCCTAAGATCTAGGGTAAATAATAAAGATTTAATTTAACATGATAGTCTGCGTAGACTTTATAAAAAATTTTTAGTTCCTTAGGTATGTAAGTCGTCAAGGAGTTAGGAAACCTTACTGTTTAAAGTGTTTGCATTTAGCTTGGGTGCTGGCCTGTTTTTACCAAGAATTGAGCCTATATTTCAATGTATATGAACATCGAGTAAATACATTAGGAATTACCTTGTTAAAAAGCTTCATAGCAGTTAGGCTGATTTTACACGAATTTTTCTCTGGGTGTGGAATAGACGTTCTTCTCCACTATTTCCGACGAGATAATGAACACGCAAAAGATCACACAACTTATGACAATTGTATGTTGTGGAAGCTCGATATTAATTCCAGTTGTTTGAAAGTCATGATTTTGAAATAAGTGGTAGGGTGTATCCATCAGTTATATGAGCTGAGCAGAAGAGAATTTAACGATGAATCTCTTGAAATTGAAAAGCATAACAAAACAAGTTACCTTCGTATATGCGTAATGCCCCTTGGGTAAAAATAGTTCTGTTTTCCAAGCCCTGGTTTTTGCCATGCAAAGGGCTTTGCGTTATATTGTGAACAACAGGTGGACGGCCAGAAGCATTTGCATTCGCAGCCAAGCTGTCTTAAAAGTACTGCTCATACCTCTTACATCGTCGAATGTAGTGCTCGAACTCAAGCTTTCTCTGAACTTCTTTGGAGAGCTGAACACAGTGACTCTTTTCTGGGTCCCAGATCACACTGGCAACCAGGGAAATGAGATCTTCGATGAGCTTGCTAGGCAAGCTGCATCTGCCGTCATGTCTGCCATTAATACTTAGGCTCTCTGAGGTGATTGACGTACTCTCTAAAAGTATATTCAGGAAGAAGAATCATCAACATCAACCCACAGACAAATCTACAAATCTATATTTCTTTTGCATGGCCACCACGGGCACGCTTGCAGAAGTCCAGACGCTGAACCCAATTCGTACGAAGTTCATCAATCGTCGCTGGCTTGTTGGCATAGACCATAGACTTGACGTAGCCCCACAGGAAATAGTCTAACAGCGTCAAATCGCACGACCGAGGCGGCTAAGCAACTGGACCATTTCGTGAGATAACACGTTCTCCAAACTTGGTTTCCAATAAATTGATTGTGACATTCGCTGTGTGGCTTGTGGCGCCGTCCTGTTGGAACCACATGTCCTCCAAGTCCATATCATCTAATTGGGGCCAGAAATATTCGGTTATCATTGAACGGTAGCGATTCCCATTCACAGTAACGTGCCGGTCTTGATCATACGGCCCAATGACGCCGCCGGCCCATAAACCACACCAAACGGTAATTTTTTCGGGATGCAATGATGACTCATGAAGTACGTGTCGATTGCTGCCCGACCAATACCGCATATTTTGTTAATTGACGAAGCCATTCAGCCAGAAATGAGCCTCATCGCTGAAGATGATTTTTCGATGAAAATTCGAATCAAGTTGCAATTCACGAACATACGACGCTTCTGGTGGTCTAGCGGCTTCAGTTCTTGCGTCAATTTAATCTTGTACGGATGTAGGCCAAGATCTTTTCGCAAAATTTGCCACAACGACGTCACAGAGATGCCCAACGCTTGAGAACGACACATTTGGGCTTTCTTCAACTGAAGCCTCTGCCGCAGCAATGTTCTCGACACTAGCGGCACTTCTTTGTCTCGCTGGCACGGGAACATTTTGTACTGTGCCTGTGGATTCAAATTTTTCTAATAGACGCTCAATTGTTGATCTGCTAGGACGATTATGACGACCATAAATTGGACGTAGCCCTCTTAACGTTGAGGCCACTGACTCCGACTTTCGGTAGTAAATCTTAATAATTTCGACTCGTTGTTGGCTCGTATATCTTTCCATCATGAAATGGCAAACCTTACTGAAGAGAAATGTCAAAAGAGCGGCAAGAAATATGGCGTCGTTTGCTGTCCCTGTCGCTCTACTTTTGTAGCGTCCCTGTTGAAAAACCCTGTACTACTAAATGCTTTCAATTGGAAGTTTCCTATCGCTTTTTTAATGTTATTACTGGAAGTCCTATTAAGCTGTTTAAATGTCCTGCAACGTTCACCTGGATTTTGAATTTCCATGATGTGATTTCTACCCCTTGTTCGCATTCCACGACTAACGCATTTCTATTGGTTTGGCGCATTAATTCATTTCATTTAGTGACTTCAAATGGTGACCGTAAATGGACGTAAGACATCACGAAACCTTAAGTAGGTCTGTTAAAACTAACCGAACCAGCCTGAGACATTTACATAATTAACTTTAAATAGAAAACACATCATTCTTCTTTCCGCTGGATAGCTACATTAATTTGTAAACCACAAACACACCCTTTTTTCATTCGCATTCAATCATGAGAACAAACAAACATAGATTCTTCCACAATCAATCAAAACAGTTTATTTCAAAATGTCAAAATGAATGTAGGTACGAATGCATCCTTTTCATTTCATATCTGTGTCCACTGTCCACTGTCCAATTATGGTTTCCTCAATTTAGATACAAAGGCATTAATTTCTCATGAAAATTCGCAGAATATTCAAAATTAAATTTCCCGCAAGTTAAAGGACAAATCAATTATGATGACAACACTGCGAATGCATCTTGCACATTTGGTTTGTTCTCTCCTCTGCAGATAGTGTTGGCAAAGGACAATATAAGGAATGTCGGATGTGAACAAGATTATCATCTCCAATTGGAGGTACAGCATGTGCGATTTATACTCGTGTTTAATAAAATTAAATTGTTGTGCGCTTATCACCGATTGGCGATCAGTGTTGGAGTGGAAAATCAAGGACAGCATAAAGGATCAATTATACGGGCAATGAAGGGAGAAATGTGTTTCGATATAATAGCGCTATGTGATTGTGTGATTAATGCTTGAAGCAAATTTTGGCTATTGTGGGCATTTTGTTTGCATATGGGATGAAATGGTCAACGTCTTATCTAAATAGGGGATGATGACGATGACGACGACGACGCACTATGGCGGTGATGATTTGAATGACGACCATATGTATAACCCCTAAATAAATGCGAGGGAGACAAGAAAGTAAACAAAGGATATTCGTAAAATATGAGCTGATATGACAACGTGTATTGTAGGTAGGATGAAGCTTAATTACGGAATAAACAAACTGCCTCGTTAGCTGAGGATTAAATGATTAAATCCTTTTGATAAGCATATTAGGGGCACAGTTTCTGAAATATTATGCAAAAGAGTGATTTTAATCTAAATCAGGCAAATGGATAAGGAGTAGATTTGTACGTGAAAGTGATGTGCGTGTTTGTAGACTCAAAAGAAAAATTTAAGCAAAATTTAATAGCACACATTTTAGGAATAAGTCATTACTTACTTACTTACTTAACGGGCTCCCGACCCGTGAAGAGGGCCTGCCTGAGATACGGCAGCCTTCCACCCTCTGCGATCCCGAGCACGATGCTTCCAGTTGTCCAAACCAAGCGCTCTGGCATCCGCGATGGCTTGGTCTTTAAAACGGAGGTTTGGTCTTCATTGTCGTCTCGAACCTGGGGGCTGGGATTCGAAGATCCTCTTGGCTGAAGCGTTGTTGTCCATTCGCTCGATGTGGCCGAGCCAATGTAGTCAACGAGTTTGGGCTTTTCGGACTACATCCACATCTTGGTACAGCTCATTGAGATCGCGGTTGTGTCTTCTCCTTAATTCGCTCTGCTCGCACACAGGATCAAATATCCGTCGAAGGATTTTCTTTTAACTCTCCTTTTCTGCTTATCGTCCAGCACTCGGCGCCGTATAGCAGAACTGGCAGGATGAGGGTTCTGTAGAGCACTTTGTCCATCGAGTTAGGAGTTTTGAACCCATTTGTTTTGCCAAACCGAAGTAGCAGCGGTTTCCTAGGGTAATTCTTCGACGGATCTCCACTAAGATGCCATTTGTGGAGTTGATGTTTACCCCGAGGTAGATGAACTCCTTTACGACCTCGAAGTTGCTGCTATCAACAGTGACATTTTGTCCTAGTCGGTGGACAGTTGATTGTTTGTTTGTTGATAAAATATATTTAGTCTTGTCCTCATTCACTTCAAGGCCAACTAGTTTCGTCTGTTCTTCAATAGCCGTGAAAGCCTCTATCACGGCACGCTGGAATCGACCGATGATATCTATATCGTCCGCATTCCCCAGCATTTGGACTGATCTGTTGAAGATAGTGCCTTCCGTGTTGACACCTGCCCTGCGCACTATCTGCTCAAGAACAAGATTGAAGAAATCACACGACAGCGCATCTCCTTTCCGAAGTCCGGTGCATGTTTGAAAGAGTTCGGATGATCTGCTGCCAAATTGCACATTGCACCGCGTGTTATCTAGTGTCATGCGACACAGCTGGATCAGTTCTGACGGGATCCCGAATTCGACCATCGCCACAAAAAGCTCCTAACGATAAATGCTGTCATATGCGGCTTTGAAACCGATGAGGAGGTGGTGTGTCTCGACTTGAAACTCGTTGGTCTTTTCCAGGATTTGGTCTACAGTTGATCTGCCGGGCCGGAAGCCACACTGGTACGTGCCGATTAGTGTGTTGCAGAAAGGTTTGAGACGTTCACACAGTACGTCGGGTAGGATCTTATATGCGACATTAAGCAGGGATATGCCTGGATAGTTCTTGCAAGACATAGGATCGCCTTTCTTGTAGATGGGACATATGGAGCTGATGGTCCAGTCATCGGGCATGCTTTCGTCCACCCAATCTTGGTTGATGATTTGGTGCATGCGCCCTACCATAACATCACCTCCGTATTTGAAAGCTTTGCAGGTAAACCATAAGAGCCGGCGGCCTTGTTGTTCTTTAGCTTTTTTTATAGCTAAGCCAACCTCTTCTATACTGGGCGGAGGGACTGGTTCTTCATTGACTGGACGTGGGTTCTCTTCTTGCCCCATCACTCTCTCTACATTTTATCCGTTCAGCAGCTGCTGGAAATGTTGCTTAAATACATCTTATTCCCTGCACGCCGGTGACTAGGTTTCCATCGCTGTTACGAAGAGCCTGCGTTCCGGTCTTAAAGCCAGCAGCCAGTTGCTTGGCTTTCTTATAGAACTTCCGGATGTTGTTTCAGTCGCGGGATTCTTCGATCTCCTTGAGCTGGGAGTCTGCGTGCTTTCTTTTCTTGAAGGAATAAGTCATTACCTTAGGTTGAAGCTTGACAAAAGATGTCAGTGGATAGAGACAGGCTGTGGATCTCTAACTTTCATTATAACTTTTTAAGGAATTCCAAAAAAAAAATAGACAACTGTGTGTAGTCTGTCCATTAAAATGATAAACAACAAAAAATACTGCTAAGACCGAGCTAAAGTTGTAGCTTCGATGGCGTGTGTGTGTGATTGTCTGGTCTATGTACATATAGTCTCGATATCTGATGGGAAAAGTGATTTTCAAGTTTAATAAATAAACAAATAGACCAGCTCCACACAAATTGCTATTTCATTGCTCGCAGCAGCACAAGTGGATGTAGTTTTTTTTTTAAGCAACATTTTTGAAAACTCTTAGAAAAAGAGATTTTGTAATTAAAATCAATTTGGCTCTAAAAGGAAATTCGACAGAAGTTGCATTAACAATTATTGTCAAACAACGATGAGGATGAGAAGGCCATAATGCTAATTATTCCGCTAAAAATGTCCAAACGAGTGCACAGCGCGGGGTGGTCATTATTTCCGATTGGTCCGAACTTAATGGACTAAATGGAAACAGCTTATTAACATTTATTGAGACAGCTAGATGGTTAGACTATCGCGATCTATAGAAGCAATCCATCACACACTTCCTATGCAATTCAAGGACAGCAGTCTCCGGTGCAAAAATCGAAGCAATACCAACACATTTTAACAAAATTTCCCGACAATCTAAGGCATACATTTCTACGCTATAATTAAAGTATTTATTCAATATTAATGGATACGCCTTATTATTTTCCGCTCTGTACAAGGATGCGAATGCTGCTACCATGGAAACGACGCCAGTTTATAAGATATATCTTTCTGGTTCAAGGTTTTTGAGCTCCAAAATATGTACAAGAAAATTCATCGGGCCTTACTAATAAACAGACACAAATGTCAACTACTAACTAATTGCAAGGTTATAGTATAGTAGTCAGCTTTAATAGAATCCTACTAATAAACGATTTCACCTATTCATTAAGTAACCTTCGTACTTTCTTTCAATCTACTACAATTTCCATCAAAGTTGTTATCAAACAACACTAAATGTCGAAATCAATTTTGTAGTTCTCAAAAAAAAAAAAATTCCAAATCAAATATTAAAAGTACTTCGAGTAACGAAGGTTTATTTGCCGATTTGGAAATAATTAATGCATCATCATTATGTACTTTGAAATCCCATTATTTTTTAGTTATTTTCGGATGAAAGAATGGATCTAGTCGAGACTGTGGTACAGCTTAGCTATACATATTTACATCTGTCAAAATCGTTTCCTTCGTATATCAGTAGGTATTACCGTGTGGTAGTAGTAGTAGGTATTTTAGCACTACGTATTATTGCTCTTGATACCCGTGTCAATGCGTTTTTAAAGCGATTTTAGTTTCATTAATTAATTGATTAACAAATAATTCTGTTAATGCAATTCTACATAGAAAGGGGTTAGAATTGAAATAATATGAGGAAACCTTAGAAACTTTACTTTACTGAGATACTTTTTTCAATAGCCTTTTTTGACAGATCACGTGTGAGTCGTGTCATGCTGTCATGTTATTTTTGTTTAGTATTGTTTGGCATTTCATAATGGAAAGACTTACGCGTGAACAACGTTTACAAATTGTTCAACTTTATTATGAAAACGTTCACGTTCTGTGAGGAATGTGTTTCGTGCACTTCGCTCAACTTATGGTCAACATAATCGGCCTACTGAGCGTACTATTCGCAACACCATCACCCATTTTGAGACCCAGCATTCATTATTGGATAATATTCGACCGAATAGACCACGTCCAGCACGCTGTGAAGAAAATATAGCGGCCGTAGCTGAGAGTGTACACGAAGACCGTAGAGGGTCGCAGCAACTCGGACTGACGTATGGAACGACTTGGCGCATTTTACGTCAAGATCTTAAATTAAAAGCGTACAAAATACAGCTTGTGCGACAACTGAAGCCGCTCGACCTTCCCAAGCGACATCGCTTCGCTCTATAGGCTCTTGAAAAGTTCCAAGAAGATCCGACGTTTTCGAGGCAAATTTTGTTTAGCGATGAGGCCCATTTCTGGCTCAATGGGTATGTAAACAAACAAAATTGCCGCATTTGGGACGAAGAGCAACCTGAAGAGATTGAAGAACTGCCACTTCATCCAGAAAAAACAACGGTTTTGTGTGGTTTGTGGGCCGGTGGAATCATCGGTCCATATTTCTTTAAAAATTATGCCGGTGCGAACGTAACCGTCAGTGGCGACCGTTATCGTGCCATGATAACCGACTATTTGATGCCTGAAATTGAAGCTCGTGATCTCGGCGACATTTGGTTTCAGCAAGACGGCGCCACTTCCCACACATCGCATCAATCAATGGACTTATTGAGAGAACATTTCGGTGAGCATAATTTCACGTTTTGGGCCGGTCGATTGGCCATCAAGATCGTGTGATATATCACCGTTAGACTTTTTCCTGTGGGGATATGTAAAGTCAAAAGCTTATGCCGACAAACCCGCTTCGATTCAGGCCTTGGAGGAAAACATCACGCGTGTCATTCGCCAGTTACCAGTCGAAATGCTCGAACGAGTGATCGAAAATTGGACTCAACGGATGGACCATCTGCGACGTAGCAACGGCCAACATTTGATAGACATAATCTTCAAAAAATAAATGCCAAAGAATGTTCTTTCAAATGATAATAAACATTCTCCATTAAATTTGAATTTTCTGTGTTTTTTTCTTTAAAAAAGTAGGGAACATCGAAATGGATCACCCTTTATATACTGCAAGGTTTACCTTCTATTCTATTTTCGGACCGTTTTACTTTAGTCAAACTTCAAAAGATTTTCTACAATTTCCCCTATCGTCGTGGTCTTACGTTTTCCTTTGAAGAAGCTGAAATTGTATTACCCACTCGTCTTGATCAAGGAATAGAACAGTATATCACTTTTCGTAAGCGTATACCAATATTGCATTCATCACTTCATCTCTAATTCGCAAGCTACATCTTCCATGCATCGACCCCACCCGACATTTGCTGTTGCTGCAAATCCCATCTGCAATTAATTGATTTCCTAATACCTTATCGTCTCATGCACTTCCAGGAACAAAATGCAATTTAAATTAAAACAATATTCCCACTCAGTCGCTCACTGAAGACGGGTAAGCATGCACTGCGCATGCAATTAACACCTCCACTCTACACAGAGTCGGTCCAAGCCCAAGCCCTGTCTGAACACGCAAGCTAATTACTCTATACGCGCCGAAGCAAAGCCTCGCTCGCTCGCTCGCTCGCACAAACACCCAGGCCTGTGTAGTGTACCTACTGTTTCCACCTAAGTTATTAATTTACACGAATTTTTGGGATTGGCTTGGGAGTGTGAAAAACATCCCGTCGAACATATGCCCGCTGGGGTACCTTTCCGCTCTTTGTTTGTCGTGATAAATTAAATTCTATTAATTGGATTTCTATGGGAACTCAATACATAACCGAATACTGGTGCAGATAAGGAGTACGCCGACAACGACACAACGTTTTCTGCCTCATTTCTGGGCCGTAGCCGGTTAATGCGATAATTGCAGGTGATTTGCTATTCGAACAAATCAGAAGCTATAAATAACGTTGCCCAACTGTGAACTGAAACTGGGCACAAAAGGTGTACCGGACCTCGAGAGTGAGTCAGTTCTTCCAAGATATGTATGTTGTTGCATCGCGCCCTTTTTTTCTCTTCGGTATGACTATCTGGTTGCGGACCACGTGAACTAGAAATTTGGCACGCATCTCGAAGTGTGAATTCGAACTGTGTGTTGTCGGCGGTGGGCTTTCTTTTGTGCTCGCACAATGATGACACTTGTGTGATTTGAAGTGCATGTGAAGCGCCCTTAAAATTGCCGCTTTTGTTCGATCTATTGTTCGATTTATTGTTCGACCTATTGTACGGTCTTTTGTTGAACTATTGTTTAGGCCTTTGTTTCGAGATTCGTATTTCTGTTGTTGACCGACAGTAGGGGGCGGATGGTGATATAATTGCAACAATATGGGTCTCTTAGTTCAAGGTGTGGCATACTGGGCATGTGCAATACACTTCTGGAGAATTTAAATTCTTTTCAAATGGGTTTCTTCGGTTTGTTGTGTCACAAATCGATTCTTTGAATTTTTCGCTAGGTATTTTTCTAAACTGCTTTCAAATGAAGCAAGGAGAATGCGGCGAGTCAAAACAACCGTGGCAGACAATTCGTCACGACAAGGTGTCTGGCAGGTTAGATGAAACTTGATAGAGGAAATTCTCCATTTATTACATATTAGAGTTTGTCATTAGTTATACCTATGTGCAGGTCAATCAATGGGATTCAGTCTTCAGTCTGGGCTTTTGAAAAAGGAGGGCCCTTGCAGACGCAGTAGAATATCAACTTAATGGGACACCTTTAGAAAAGACCGCAAAAATAAAATCAAACAGCACTTGAAGTTGAAGACGAAGTCGATCAATTAATCGGAGTCATACATAAAGTTCAGTCAGGTATCACTTACCTCGGGAAGTAACCGAACTAGGAAAGGAGAAAAGAAAAGCGAGTAAATAATGACAACAAAATTGCGCTCCGCAACATAAAGTACTATTAAATAATCTATGTAGCAATTTATTAGATATTTTAGATTCAGGACTTTAAAGTTTGCGGAGTTTCTTCATATCTTGAAGGTCTACTGCGGTTCGAATTCGCTCTGGAATGCTATGAAAGGGACAAGTCCTATGGTAAAAGTACCTCGGTGACCCGCTACCCTGGAAAAGGGTTATTCAAACATCTTTCCACAGGCGGTAGGTATTTGCTTTTTGTCAGGCAGAAGCCTATGTCAACAGTTCCATAGTGCTAATTCTAAGTAATATGAGTGAGGCCGACAAAACATGTAAAATGGGACATAATTCTATATATTTTATGGACTAATGTTCTACTGAGGGTCCATAATCAAACTCTGGACTTTCATATGTCCCACCGAATTGGGTCATAAGTCCATAATGGATTTATGTCTCGTGGGAAAAACCGATATATTTGCCAAGCTCTAAGAAGAAACGCTTTACGGTCAAGAGCTAGTTAAAGTTACGGTCTTATAAATACAATACTTAAAATTAAAAAAGCTCCTGGATACGATTTGATTACGAGGCAGGTCTATAAACGTTTGCCTATAAAAGCACTATCTCTTTAATGCCTCGTTTACGTTATTGTACGTTCCACGATAATGGAAAGTAGCTGATGTCAGCCGGTAAGATCTTCAGATCACACAAAATACGTCTCCAGGCTTTTGATAAGGAATGGCAAACGGGATTGAAACATAAGCTAAGTTAGGCTCACAAAGCCATTCATATGAGTTATTTTCCAGCTGACAGACTATTCCGTGTTAAGTACGAAAACGAATACTTTGAATTCAAAGAAATTGCGGCAGGAGTTCCACAAGGAAGTGTTCTGGGTCCGATTCTATTTTAATTCTATACTCGAGATATTCGGCAAGAGAAAGGCGCCACTGTAGCTGTGATTGTCGGCGATAAGATTTTGAAGGAATATTAGAATTTGATATTAGAATGAATGAACAAGCTCCAACAGACAATCAACAGCGTTTTTGAGTGAACAAAGACTTAGTGTATTGTCCTTAATGAAACGAGGTGTGCCCATTTTGATAGTCTCCATACAAATTCCGCGCGCAAATAAATCTAAATACTTAGGGATGAAATTAGACGCGAAACTTTAATAGAAATCGCACTTAAAGAAGAAATTGGATTTGTGGATTGTTCAAACTGCGTTTCAGAGGTTGGCAGTAGCAAAAAATATAAAATTACCAAGAAGTATTATCTGCCTTTGAAAATGAAATTGAACACAAAAAGCCGACTGAAAAATAATTGATAGAAAGGTCTTTCTCTGTGCGCAATGCTCGTGACATCATAAAGTGGTATCTCCGTGCCATTCTGTGCCTTTGGACTCGTTTATGAAGTTCTCTGAGCAAAGGATTTAAGGTTCTTAATTAAGCAATGAGCACAGCAATAGCAAAAGCTGTGAGAGCGGCTTTCAATGCTGGAACCTGCCATATAAATATTTTCAGAACGAACGTTGGTATGATAGATGGTCTTGGTAATTTTATATTCTTTGGTAGCAAGTAGAGTGGCCGGTTTCAACCTCCAGAGTCGGAAATACGGAATTTGCGCCGTTTGTGAACCACAACACACATAACAAAGGTCGAATCGTGCTTGCAGAACGACAACCATAGGTGATACGGAGGGTGTAGCGTCTTTCATGGGTTCAATGACATCTAAATTGACCATTCTGTCGAGTTCTTGCTTAACGTCATCTCGAATTTTGTGTGGGATTCGTCGTGGGGGTGTTATTACGAATTTTGGGTTCTCTATTAGGTCAATGTCATATTCGTAGCCTTTGAGACAGCCTAGGCCTTCAAAAATGCTGTCACCAACTTTTATTTGGTTAACTCGGGTAACTAGTCCAAGTTTTTCGCAAGCATTGGCTCCGAGGATTGGTTTGATGTTCTCCGCTACTACCTTGAAAGATATTTTGCACTGACGTCCGGCAATTGAACATGGTATAAGTGCTTCACCAATTACTTCCATTCGATGATTACTGAATGAGACAAGGTGCTTTACACGACTGGGTAATTTGGATGACACATTTGGGCAGCACGTTGCACTGTGCGCCTGTGTCTAGTTTAATATTATAAGATTTACCTTTGCTGGTTTGCGTTCTCGGTAACTGTACCAATGAAAAGTGAACTGTCATCGTCATCGTCGGATTCTTCACAGATGTTTATTTGTGGTTATTTTCCCATGCCTTCTGTTTGCAGTATTTCTCGAAATGGTTTTTCTTGTTGCATTTTTTACAGACGTGCTTATAGGCCGTACAGTTGCGAATCTCGTGGTTTTTTCCGCAATTATGACAGTCGAATCTTTTAGTTTTAAAGGAATTGCCTTTTTGTACGAAATATACTGACTTGTCGCCTTCGTTGACTATTTGCGCTGATTGCTTTTGAGCCAGTTCTGTAGCCTGACAGAGTTGAATTGCCTTTGCAAGATCGATATCCTGGGATAATAATTTGGTGCGAAGGTCATCGCTTTGGATTCCTAGTATGAGTTGGTCTCTCAGTAAGCTGTCGTTGAGTCCTTCGAAGGCAAAGTTTAGCGCTTGTAAACGCAGTCTGGACATGAGTTCGTCTATGGTTTCGCCATCCTTTTGAGCTATTTTGTTAAATTTGTACCTCTCAAAGGTGGTGTTAATTTTGGGAGTAAAATAATCTTGGAAAAGATTCTTTACCTCGTCGAGTGTCCTTTGTGTCGTCGATTGTTGGCGGGAGTTGTATATTTGAAGTGCAGAGTATCCGATTGCAGACATAAAAGTAGCGGTAGAAATTTCGAAAAATTCGTATTGCTGCTTCCAAAGTTTCCACTCATTAGCCATATCTTTGTCATGTTCGATGACAATTGGTTTTGGCGGTCTAAGGAATTGGCAAAGACTGCTGTCTGCCGTTGCCTGTGGCTGTGCCGCGATTGACATTTTTAATTAATTTATTATATTAAATACCTTTATTTTTATTGAAAAATAAACCGGGTTTCGGCACCATGTAAATAATAGTCGAGACTTTACTTTTAATTTATTTGCTTTATTAACAATAGATACAATGCGAAGCGTGTGAGGTTAGAGCATGAGCATATGGGTAGATGTCATAACAGATGACATGCAGATGAGTAGTTCATGAGTTCACGGGTAGGTGCAACAGAGACCTAAAGGGCCAGGCTACATTGCACAAGCTGCTTTACCAATTCAAATTTTACAAACTTTTCAAAATAAAGTACTAAGAAAAGCTGTGTATGTCCGACAGAGACTTAGATGTGGCTACTGTCGAACATGCAATAAAATCCTTTGCCCGAAAGCAACGGACTGTCACTGAAAATACAGCAATGCTATCTTGAACTATCGCAATAAGATTTAACCAAACTTTGAAGATCCTCTGCTGGATCTTGGAAAACATGTGTTTTCAGTGAGCATACGAATCTCACACTATTACGGCTCTTAAATTTGTAACTTACCTTCAAAATAACGTTTAGTGCGAAGGACCGTTAAAACGCTGATCTTGAATAGAAAATAATGCTTCACCCAAAATAATCTTTGAAGTCCTATTCTCAGGTCTCAGACGTCAAGAAAATCTAAACATATTCTTTTCAAGGATCATGCTTTGTGCTTTAATAAAGGTTTTTCTACTGAAATCACAAACAGAGAAGCATGGGTTGGCAACTACCCACCTAATTGCCAAAACGGCTTAACATGGTATACGAATGGTTCAAAAATTGTCTCTGGGATGGGAGCTGGTATCTACGGACGGAAAAAGTCCCAGTTTATTTCAAGCAGAGCTCCACGCCATTAAGGAATGCGCAAATTTAATTCACAGCTGATATATTAAAGGCGCTAACATCCATATATTCCCGAATAGTCAAGCAGCTATAAAAGCCCTTAGCTCGCCAATTATTGAATCCAAATCAATACTACACTGCTTTCAAACCCTTCAGGCACTCAGTACCAGGAAAAAAACCAAAATCTGATGGGTTCCCGGACACGAGGGACTTGAAGGAAATGTGAAACCTGACGAATTAGCTCGGAGATCCCTTTTATAGGTCCTTTTGTCCATTGCTAGGAAATTAGAAAGCTGGGAAGAACGAATGACATTTATAAAACTTACGAATGTATTACATTAAATATCAACAGAAGAAATTTTGATGCCACCATTTTCGCAGTATACCGACCGCCAAGAATGAATGCAAACGATTTTATTAATGAATTAAGTCAAAATATAGATAAATTGAATATAAAACGAACACTAATAATTATTGGCGATATTAATATAAATACTGAGGATGTGTATAATCCAACAGTAAATAATTACTTATCAATGATAGCATCGAGAGGACTTGTTAATACGATCAAGTCAGTAACGCGTGTTGATGCATCAAGAGATACAGAAACACTTATAGATCACTGCCTGGTTCGAACAAAGCACACCGAAGCAAAATCAGCAGTAGTCGAGTTCAACTTTTCGGACCATTACGCAATATATTGCGCTATTAATACAAATGAAAAGAGTGAAGTTGAGGGAAACCAAATTAAGGAATGTATCAGCAGTTACGATATATCGAGAAAAGTCAACCTATTCAATTGGGAAGTATTAAATGAGTTTTCTGAGGTAAACGAATATTATGAAAACTTCAAATCTCACTTCAATCAAATTGTCAAATCCTCAACTAAAATAAGAACGAGAAAAATAAGATCAAATGAGCATAGTTGGATTACCAACGAGTTACGAAATGCATGTTTGGAGAGAGATCGACTATACCGCAGATATAAGAACAACCGCAGGAACGAAGAATACAAAAACGAATATAAACGGTATCGAAATAATCTAAATAAACAAATAAACAACGAAAAATCAAGATATTTCATGGAACAATTTTTAAAAGTAAGGAACAATCCAAGGGAAAGTTGGAAAATTGTAAACAATATACTTGGCAAAAAGGTGGTAAATTTGGATAATGTCCTAGCAAAAAACTTTAAAACAGACAGTTTTGATGGTTTAGCCTATCAGTTTGCTGAAAAATTAGTTAATGAAATCACAAACATAGTACATGCATGTAACAACAAGTCATATTCCGGTCCATCAGGCAATGTCCAGCGATCAATGTTTTTCTGTGAAGTCAGTACGGACGAAATCTTTAAGATTATCCTCTCACTGAAAGATAATAAGTCACCTGGTGAAGATGCCATACGGCCGAAAGACCTAAAATATAATGCGAACGTTTTGGCTCCAGTAGTAGCAAAACTTGTTAATATGAGCTTTGAGCAATCAACCGTCCCTGAAGGTCTTAAAACATCAATTGTTCGTCCTATATATAAAGATGGAACAAAAAACGATATCGGAAACTATCGGCCGATATCAATACTTTCGGTAATGGACAAGATAATAGAAGATATTGTTGCCAAAAGACTATACCAATATCTTGAGAAATATAATATTCTGGCAAGCAATCAATTTGGTTTCAGGCCAAATAAAAGTATAAATCGACTATTGGGAGACTTCGCAAATAAAATAAATATACATCAAGAGAAAAACCATCACACAATTGTACTTTTTATTGATTTTAAAAAAGCTTTCGATACCTTATCACATGAAAACATTTTAAATCAGCTGGAAAAAGTAGGCGTAAGAGGTTCGTTACTTTCATGGTTTAAAAGTTACTTAAAAGATAGAAGATTCCGAGTAAAAATCAAAAATAGCGCAAGCGTGGAAAAGTTCTCGTACTATGGAGTGCCGCAAGGGTCAAAGCTGGGTCCTCTGCTTTTCATCATTTATATGAACGACTTGCTACTAGCCCTCAGGCAAAGCACTGTGTATGCTTATGCAGATGATACGGCAATTGTGGTTAATCACAAATCCTTTGAAACTGCGGAGAAAATTATGCAAAAAGAATTCAACGCAATCTCGTCATGGTGTCATGACAATGGACTCATCATTAACGCCAAAAAAACCAAAGTCATGCACATCCGTCCACCACATATTCTTAAGCAGAAAATAGAAATAAAAATTCACAACGTGGAATGTCTGCACAAGGTTCAAAACTTCGGACTACTTCAAGACGATGACGAATGCTCGACCGTACTTGATAACGTATCAACGTACAGATACTTGGGAGTTATGGTTGATTATAACTTTAAATGGAGCTATCACATAACCACGTTGACAAAAAAACTTAGGCAATCCGCCTACGCTCTCTTTCATCTAAGTAGTAGATGCCCGTCAGAAGTTCTTCGGCAGTGCTACTTCGGCCTGGTAGAGTCGCATTTGAAATATGGAATTATGGCTTAGGGAAATGCGCCGTAGCTCCAAAAACTCAATATGCTGCACAGGAGCATTCAGATGATGATAATGAGAACACAACGACAACAAGGTGACAGCGTGAAATCATACCTATCGATCAATCAACTGCATAAAATGGAGATATTCTCAACATTCAAAGATGACAGCACTTATAAAACACCGACCCAACAAACAGTAAATACAAGACGACGACAACAAAACAAATATATGGTCCCGATGTATTGGAACGAGTATGGACGTAGACGCTACGCAATAACTGTCCCAGCTACGTTCAATGAATTGCCAACATATTTTCTTGATCTGCCTAAAACAGTATTTTTGAAAAAAATTAAAAAAATGTATCTTAATATCAATGCCTTGTAATTTATATAAATCTTTCAATACTTTTAGTCTTAATTTGTGTCAATTTATTATTTTTTTCTTAAATTCAATAAAGTAAAATTAATAAAAAATGTTAATAGAACTCAAAAATAACAACAAAATATCCAATCTTCTGCAGACAAGCCACCTAGGCTTTGCAGAAAAAAACTTTGTTAATTATAAAACAGTTAAATAAAATTATAAAACATCCCAGGTCTTAGACAGACTGAAAACTTTATACGGGCCTTCAGTAACGATGCCAAAAAGATGCTTAATCTTTTCAGACGTGATATAAAAAATTTTATTGGATACCTAAGCGGCCACCTCAGATTAAGATATCACTTGCATAAACTAAAAATAGTCCACTCTCCGGAGTGCCGACTTTGTCTAGAAGAAGACGAAACCTCAGAGCTCATCATATTTGAGTGCCCGGCCCTTTACGGAATAAGGACAACTTTTCTGTCTAGGGATTGAGAAATTAATTTTAATTGTAAATTCCATGACAACTGATGTTTTACAAAAGCAATCGAAATGTTGACATTCCAAAGGAATTATTTTCCTAAGAATGTCTCCATGATGTCTCAGCATCCTGCTCACAGCTCCGTTATGGTGACTCGGTGTCTGTCTGTTCTTCCAATAAAAAGAATTCACAAAGTGAAATAATCATTATTTGAAGTAAATTTCATTTAATTAGTTCCCGGTGCATTTTGATTCCCAGGAATGCCACACATCTACATGTTATACCCAAACTTAACTCAGCGTAAAAAAATCCATTAAACAATGTGCAACGTTTATAGTTCTAGATTTTCTAGGAACGCGCACAGAACGTTTTTTTTTTCCGGTATCCTCTTCCCAATTTAGTCCTTAATCTTATTTTGACAAATCATTAACTCCCATATCCTGCGGCAGAAGCAAGCGCCTCGGTGTCTTAGAAATTCCTCCAACCAGAACGGATTTTCCGAGTCGTGTTCTTCTTGCTTGTCGAACTGGAAGGGAAATTCGACCTGTGAATACTAAGTGCGGTGTTGCTTCTGCGCGGCATATCCTTATACAGTGTTCATGGCCTGTCAAGTCAAACACATGTTTTGACCGCAAAATAAATCATCGCGCGTCAAACTCCTTCATCCCGGACAGTTTGACAGGATCATTAAAAGTGGGTAAACGATCGGCAGCAAACGCAAAGCACTGTGCCGCCAACGGCGCTACATAGCGCACCGCACACATTTGTATCCTTCGTGGAAGGACGAAATGTTTTGCTGGTAATCGGATCTCAAGTGGATCTCATTGCTATGAGACACATGCTTGATTAGTTTGGCCAGAGGAAGATGCATGCGTTTCGAATGAGCGATACACTCCCCCGCCAGACAGTAGTGGCTACACCCCTGGCGCCGTTCGCGGATACGGATGAACGCCAAATACATGCTGACGATTCTGTACCATTTTTTTTTTCTTTAATTTCATCTAACAAAAAGGCGTGAAATCTGACAGCATTTCTGAGGAGCTCATACGGTACGGCTCGATCGTGACATTGAATCTGTGCAGGCTATCAGTGTAATTACAGTCGGCTTCGGTTTAATTGTTTCGAGATAGTGATGTGTGACTATTTCGTTTTCGTTTTCGTTTTATTTTGAGATACGAATGTGGTTTCGAGCGTCAATTAACAATCAATATACAAGCGATTAGGACGGTGGAGGTTACGGCGAACGGGTCAAGTGCGCTTATCGCCTGCTCTCTCGAGCCAGTAGTTAGGTACATATATGGGAAGCAACAAATCTTCTCATATCTCAATCGTCGCAATTACAGCAGACTCTGGTGTGTGCGTAAAGACTCAACCAGCGAAGTGTTATGCCGTCAGATTAATTTCAATTATGCGTCCGACTGATAAGGCCTTGCTGGTTGCCCCTGACCTTGTTATCCTTTCGGTGTAAACGATTTTTGTTGGTTTCCTTCCCCAAGCCCGCGTTTTCATCGATTAGATAGGAAAAGTAGACACTGTTGAGGGAATGTTAGGTGATTTATTGGAATGATAGCACCGTGGACCGTCTTCAGCTGGGAATAAGGAAGAAAAACTGTCGCCTTATCGACGGGCTGCTGATAAATGTAATATTAATTTTTTGAAAATGTTATTACTGATGCTGATTGCTGTAAATTCTATTTTCTTTGGGTAATTAAATTAAGAAGGGAATTGTTTCTTATAATTGCGTTTTATGTTGCGAGTGTCTGCTGCGCTGGGGTTATGGGGGTTCATCGTACGCCAATGAATTGTTACATTATGACTGGCCGCTATCTAAATTGACATTTTCTTTATGGTTAATAAGACAATTTTCTGTAAGATGCTGGTTGACAATATTAACTTTATAAAGGCGACCGATTGGAAACGCTAGATACGCAGCTGGTAATTAAGGACGAAATTTATTTCAATGGGTTTGACTAAACCTCTGATGAAATTATCTTGGAAAATAAACTATCTATGGGTAAGTGTTTGAGAGTTAATATTTTAATATAATGTTCTTCGAATTGTATATGACTTGGTGTATGTAACAATTTTCTAAGGCCCGGCAACTAGCAGGACTGAAATGAAGTTTTGGATTTTTTTTTTTTTTGAGTAAAAACACATTTAATGAATTTAAACATCCTTTAAATGCGAACAAATGAACATCCACCATCTCATTGAACACAGTTGTTAACTGCTCACCAATTTCGCTTTATGCCTTTAGTTTTCTTAATATTTTAATTTGCATGAGTTCTGAGAAGTTTAATAGGTTCAACCATTCCAGGACTTTGTGAATCCCTCTAATTAATTTAGTTAAAAATTGTTAACTCGACACTCTGTAACTCTGTAACTTGACTCTTGGGTTTTTAGAGAACGAGGCCCGGAGACTCCGGGAATTTGCTCTATTCTCCAGGCTGCGGGCCTAGCTGAAATTTCTCCGGGCCGCCAGGTTTTCTTTAAACCTAAAAAGTTCATTTACTGCGATTGAAAATTTGTTAGCAGCAGTTAATGTACAAAGAACAAAATGGCAAAGAGCGCATTAGGTCTAACCTAATCTAAGCTAATAACCTTTTCACACCGGTTTGAAATCTGAGGTTTTGCAAAAACTCCTGAAACATTCATCGAAATCAGAAGGTTTTCCATATATTTTCAGATTTCCAAATTTCCATGGCAGGTTTCGATGAAACATCTACAGAATCTGGTTCCAATGGTGAGGTTGTCAAAGCAAACGCACCTTTAAACACATTCTACATGCTCCTCAAAGCAGTTCACAAGCGGTTGAGAGATTTTCAACTGTGTTAAAAGTCAACTGCAAGTCACTCAAGAGTCAGCTCGCCGATTTCTTGAACGACGATCACGCGAATTATATGAGGATATAGGGATTTTTAGCTTATAGTGGACTTGAGATGCAGTTGCAACTTCCACGCAATTTTTTTTTTTTTTTTTATAATGTACGCGAACTAAAGGGATTTTGGATACCCTTATAATGAAGTAACACAGTGCGGACATTAGGAAAGTTAAGGATTAGGAAAAGGGAGATACCGATGCACTTTGGTTTTAAATGTCTGTAAACTCTAATGTTAAGAAACGAATCCGTATATTTTACAGTACATCCAAATACAGGCTTGAGGGTAAACTGATGTGCATTCCTAGCATGGCGAGTATTGCGGTTGAAGTGCTGTAGTGGTGGATTGCAACTGGCTATTTCATTTGAGCACTTGTGGTGAAAGAATCGATAAAACAATGACAGGCAGGAGACATTGCGATGATGACTAAGAGAGTCAAATGATTTCGTGATGTCTCGATCGCCAATAAGTTTTACCGCACGTTTTTGGATCCTGTCAAGTAGCTCCAAATATGTAATTGGAGCACCGGACCAGATATGAACGTTATACTTAAGTTTGGGGTGAATAAACGCTACATTTTTGCCAGATCAGAAGGAAGCCTAGACATTTCGCAGCGTTCTTGGCGACATCGAATATGTGGTCATTCCAACGAAGGTTGTCATTTACACACATACAGAGAATGGAAAGTCGTTCGGTTTCAGCGATGCAAGTGCCATTCACGGATAATGACAGAGAATTAGGGTTTCGCTTCAATGACAGCAGACAGCATTGCGTTTTGGAAGCATTAAATTCCACTCTGTTGGTTTTACCCCATTTAAGTATGCTGTCAAGATCGGAATTCAATCAGCTTAACATACGTTGCCGTTCCAGTTCAACGCCCGAAGATGAGGGGCGTTGCCCAGGAAACGAATATGTAAAGCTGAGGCTACTGTCATCAGCAAAGGAATGGATTGGATTAGAAGTAACAGAGAGTAGATCATTTATAAAAATGAGAAAGAGAGTCGGAGACAAAACAGAGCCTTGAGGGACACCAGCATTTATTTGGTGAGTTGCAGACTTGAAACCGTCCAAAACGACTTGCATTGAACGGTTCGAAAGGTAACATCGATCCCAAATGCACGCATTTTCGACAGAAGAGCTTGATGCCAAACTCAGTCAAATGTCTTTGCAATATCAGGCGCAACGACCTTTCTTTCACCACCATGGTGAATAGATTGGTTCCACTTTTCGGTTGGATATGTCATCAAATCACCAGTGGACCTGTTGCTGCGAAAACCGTACTGCCGGTCATTAAGAAGTTTTCGGGATTCGAGTTATTTCATAAGCTGACGGTTTATTAGCGTTGTCCATGACCTTGGAAAGAAGGGACGTAAGTGCAATTGGTCGGTAGGAGGAGGGAGAGGAAGATTCGCCTTTTTTTGGGACGGGCTGGACAAATGCTGTTTTTCATCTTCTCGGAAACAGCCCTGAAGAATAGGACAGATAGAAAAGCTTACGCAGTGGTTTTGCCAGCGTGGAAGAACACCTCTTTAGAACGATAGGGGAAAGACCATCTGGACCAGCGGATTTATGTATGTTGAGATCTTGAAGTACTCTTGCCACTGTACGGGTGCGAAAATGGATCGTTCCCATAGAAGATTCTACGCGCTCGAGTACTGGGGGAGACAAAGTACAATCTGGCAGCGTAAAGCTAGCTGCAAAGTGAGCAGCGAGCAGATTGGCTTTATCCGAAGAGCTGACAGCTGGAGTGTCATTGCAAATAAGTGTCGGGATAGATGATGAGGCCGAATTTTTAATATTCTTAACAAACGCAATAATTACTTATTCGATTTTATTTTTCCATGGTTGACTGAAACGTCAAACAAAACCCGGTGTGAATGCTTTAAAGAGATTTCGAATTCTTTTTGTGGAAACCTCAGATTTCAGTGCGGTGTGAATGGAGTATAACCTGGAATTGAAATATTAATTTCTTAACATTTCTCAACGAACTAACCTAGCCACATACGATATCCCTAATATCAAAAAATCCATGCATGCAGATGCATTACAAAGCTAATTGGTTGAAATATTTAGTTTTTTTTAACGTCTAAGGCAACAAACGTATATCCTATTCACATCACACCTGACTGCTATCTGAGATTTCGCGAAAACTCCTGAAACCTTCATCGAAATCAGCAGGTTTCCAATACATTTTTAAAATTTCAAAATATCGTTGACGTTTTCTTGTTAAGGTTTCGATGAAATCTTCGCAGAATCTGGTTTTTAACACATTCTACAAGTTTCACAAAGCAGTTGACAATAATCTTTTTGTAAAAAGTGCCTTTGATAGATTTGGTAACCGTGAGAACAGGGTAGTTATTCGATTATCTCGAATCTTTTTAGTTCTCTGTAAGCTCTTTAATTTAGTTTTACCAAGCCAAGCAAACAATGCCCAAAGTTTTGAAATAACGCTGAATTCATTCAGCATACAAATGTTGTCATGTCTCGTGGCAGGGTCACGCTTGGGTAAATGTCCTGATACAGCTGGAAGCCTATTAAATATCTATTAGGATACTTTAGGTGTATTGTGTGATATTTCACCCACGATTCATCGTGTTGCCTTGGAAGGAAATTTTGAGCTTAATTGTTTTTATACCCTATCCTAAGGGTATATTAATTTTGACACATAGTTTGTAACACCCCTTAATATTCGTCGTAGACCCATAAAAGTATATATATTTATGATCAGGACCAAATCCTAAGACTATTTAGCAATGTCCGTCCGTCCGTCCGTCCGTACGCAATTTTTAGGCCTTTAAATTCAAGCTAGAAATTTGGACCACATACTCCCTAGGGCTCCGAAATGGTTAAGTGTAAAAATTTTTTGAATACGCCCACTGCCACGCCCACAATTTAGAAAAAACCGATTTAAAGCTACAGATGGACAGATAGAGGGTTATAACCTTCACAAGATATGTAGGCACTGCCCTCCTTTATAAGTTTGTCATATAAAGTTTTTTGCCACGCCTACTTTTTGTGGGCGTTTTTCACTCAAATGCTGTTTTCTTCGATAATTTTCATAGAAACCGAAAAAAAATGTTTAACAAGATATTTAGCCAATATTTTTTCCAATATATCGCCCATACAAAGTTTTTGGCCATGCCCACTTTTTGGGGGCGTTTTTTCAAAAAATGTTTTTTTTTTTTTCTAAATTTTATAAAATGAAATAAAATGCTATCCATCATCTTCTTAAGGTTTTTTTTGGGGCATATAGGGATAGGGATAGGGTATCATACTGTTCGCCCCAAGCGGACTGTAGCCTTTCCTTATGTTTTTCAATCAGTTTTTAACTTTCTCGTATACATTAGTATATTAAAGAGAAAGTTATTGCGATCGTGCGGAAATTTCGAACTCAAATATGAAGGATGATATTACGACTATAGAGAACACCAAAAAAGTGGATCCGCCAATGCCGTCCGTCGGTCTGTATGTCTGTCTGTCCGGGCTCCGTATGGCAAAAGAGTTCGACGGATTTGCTTCAAAGTTCGTATATAAGGTTCTTGGGGTTACATCTCGGGGCGTCTTTTTATTTTTTGCTTTATCTTATGAAATAAGGCTATGTGGATATTGCCATACAAATTTTTTTGTGAAAATCACTTATCACTATTTTTCTCGAAAGTGGTTCCAAGGATTACGGTCTTTTTTTTGTACTAAAGATGTTTAGGGTGGTGTCAAAAATTCTGCATACTCAGTGTTTGGAAAAAAAATCGATTAACGGTAATTTATAAAACGGGCAATATCTCAAAATCTAATAAGGGGAACTTCAAAAAAAATTACAGTTTTTTTTTATAACTACTATAAACTCAAACAAATCAGCATACTTAGATTTTTTAAATTTTTTTTCATATAAGGATTTCCTTAAATTTAAATTAAATTCGTTTTCTCGAACACGGCTGCAACGATTTTGATAATTTTTTGTATTTCGAACAATTATGTTAAAAGTTTCCAACGTCCGAAATTACATCAAAATCATTGGTGCCGTTTTTAAGAAAATTAAATTTTTTAAAACCTAAATAGTGATTTGAATAACTTTCTCACCATTAATTTTCGATTCATATTGCGACTCAAAAACGCATCTCATGTACTGAGAAAGTTTCGTATGACGCAGTCGTGCACTTTATTTTCTTATAATGTACGCACACTAAAGCGATTTTGGGATATCATTATAATGAATAAAACACAGTGCGGGCAGATACCGATGTACGTTGGTTTTAAATGTCTGTAAAATTTAATGAAGAGTAATAACAGAGCATGGCGGAGCATTCCACATTCGTATTGTACGGTTAAGAAGAGAATCCTTGTATTTCACTGTCCTTCCAAATATAGGCTTAAGGCTTAAACTAATGTGCATTCCTAACATGACGTATATTGTGGTTGAATTGTTGAAGAGGTGGAATACAACATCCTTTTTCGTTTGAGTGCTTATGGTGGAAGTAACGCTATAACAACGATAGGCAGGAGACATTGCGACGATCAGTAAGTTAGTCAAGCGACATTGCAGTATCTTAATCGCACGTTTTTGTATGCTGTCCAATAGCTGCAAATATGTAATTCGAGCACCGGACCAGTTATGAGCATTGTACACAAGTTTGGGGCGAATAAACGCCTTCTAAATTCTTGTCAGATCAGAGCGCGTGAGAAGATGAGTTTCCTAAGCCAGGAAATAAGTACGAGTAAGTATAAAATGCCAAGTCAAAAAACAAGGAATGCAAAGGATGAATTTGAACACCAGCATTTATTTGGTGGTCGCAGAATTTAACGCTCCGAAAGGTAATTTCGAACTCATCAAAGAACGGTTTCATCGATCCAAAATGCATTTATTTGCCTACGAAATATGAAGCGAAAATTTCTTACTTTTACAACAGTGCTGTAGAGACGTAATCCACATTATGTACTACCTTAACCGTTTTACCGGTTAAGACGTTTGAAAATATGCACGAAATAGTTGATATTTAAATATAAATGTTAAAGGAAGCTCGACGTATTGCAATCGGTAGGAGGTAAATAGTAGATTTGAAATTTGTTTGATAGTGATAAGATAAGACTACTACGACGACTTAACTTCGACTCGATTATACGGGATTCGTTTAACCGAGATTTTTGTTGGAAAATCTATTTGATACTCTTTTAGCTCTATTAATCGGCATTCACTCTAAGATCCGTAATAGAAAGCAGTATTATGCCTCAAATAATTTTAAAGCTAATTTTGTTTTACTTTGAACTCGAATAACAAAAGGATCAAAGAAGTTAACTTGACTTCTAAAAATTGATGGAATTCTTGCATCTCTTGGATTGCATTAGTCAGACACGCAAATACAAGTAACGTGCTTATGTCATCTTTTGGGTTCTGTTCTAGATTGCCTTTAGATGATTTTGTTCAGTTTTACATGGATTTAAATGACAACAATGGCATCTCCTTCCGCGGCTCAAGCCAAAATCTAGCAGCTTCAGAAAACCGGCCTGATTTTTCCTTGTTACATACTCAACACAAAATATTATCTATGGGCTATTTCTAAGTTCGAGGAAGTTCGTTACCACCGATGATCAGTAAAATGTTTGACATAATTTACTTTGTCCAGGAAAGCATATTTGTTTAACTGCTTCGCTATTTATTAATTTCTTCAAGGCAAGACGCCCTTGACGAGGTTTCAGAAATTATGCTCTACGCAGAGAATTTTGATGTCAAAGAAATCAGAAATGGGGTCAAAGAAATTATTGAGATTGTTACTCTATTGAAGAGTTTCTTAACGAAGCTCAGTAACAAGAAAGAATGGAGCGACTAATCCGCAATCTATGCACTGAGCGACCACACGATAAAGTGGTATACAGACGGCTCGAGAACTGATTAAGGAACTGGTGCAGGAGTATTTGGGTCAAGAACGAAACACTATGAATCCATGATGTCGAAAAGAATTTCAGAAACTCTAATATAGCAATAATGTTAGATAGTCAAGCAGCTATCAAAGCACTGTGGACTCCTTTGTCATTAAATCCAAACTTGTATGGACTCAACAAATTGGGCAAGAAAAATATATTATCTGTCTGCTGGATACCAGGCCATGTGGGCGTTATTGGTAACGAGGCGGCGGACTCTCTACCGAGAAAAGGGGCAGCTGCAACGGAACACACCCTACGCGAGTAATTCAGGAAATCGGAAAAAAGAAAAGGTCTGCGACAAGCCGAAAAAGTCCTAGGATACCATATCCTCAAAAGATTTAAGGGGTTATATTGCCTTCACAGCTTCAAAAAAATCTAATTTTTTTTATTGTCTTATTAATTTCTACTACAAAATCTCTAGAATATTATCCTAAATTTTCAAGTCATTCCAAATAAAAGTTTCGGAGATACAGCCTTGGGAAGGTGAGCACTCAATTGAATCACGAGGTTTTTTTGAGGTTATCCAAACTTTAAACGCGTTTTTCTCGAAACTGTGTTTTCAAAAAGTTAAAAGTTCCCCAAAAATTTTACACAGTTCTCCGAGATACAATTCACCAAAATTAGCATTTGTTTGTAAAAAGTTCTGTCAAAAATCCAATTTTTCAATTTTGTTTCCCCCTTTTTTCCCCTTCGTTCAAATTCTTGTTTCTGGTCTTAACTAAAGCACAATTTTTTTTTCACTTCTGACGATCGTATCACGAGTTCTACTGTCAACGCGAACGCACCTTTTTTCGAGGGATCACCGGAAAGGACCTCACAATGATGGAGTTTTGAATATTTTCCTTTGAAAATTTCAGAAATTCTTTTTCAAATGGAAGATATACATTATACAATATACAACCCAACTAACAATTTATCTTCTATAAGGTTAATTCTTTTTATATTTGTCAAGCTATTGCTTCTACTGTATTTTCAGAAGGCTTATTTATAGATGTTTACTATTTTTCAAAATATATTTTCAGAAAATGTTTCTCTATAGCTTTTGGGAAACAATTTCACAAGCTGTACAGAAGGGAGAGATATACTTATTTACCGAGGTGGCTATAAGGCCAAACAACGTTAGTTGGTTGAGGTCTAAAATGTAATAGCTTCTTTAAAGCTTGATATTCCAAGTCAATAACAAGATTCTCTACAAGGTTGTGAATAGAAGCATAACATACAATCAATATAGTGTACATTTGAAACTGGGTTTAGATATCATATATATAATTATTTAAGTAAATAGAAGAAAAGGAAAGGAAATAATTAATCCTTATTAATTATTTCGGTATTTATTTCATGGATCAGGGAAGCCTCTTATAGACTTAGATAAGGACTATAAATAAGAAACCAAAAATACAGGTGGCGCAAAAATAACCTTCCGATAGTTTTTGGCTGTAATTTAAAAAAAAATGAAAAACTTTGATTCTTCTTCATCAAGTCGAGAATATGATGTCATGCAAATGGCCGCCGCCACAGTTGATTGTCATTTGAGCCCTTTTTATGGCATTTTCCATCAATTTGGCCAAAACTTCCGGCGATAGGTCCTCACATTCTTGACGGATATTGTCTTTAGGAGCTGCAAGAGTCTGAGGCTTGTTAACATAAACCCGCGACTTCAAAAAGCCCCACAAAAAGAAGTCTGGAGCGGTCAAATCAGGCGATCTTGCTGGCCAGTGCAGATCGCCAAAACGGGAAATTAGGCGCCCGGGAAATGCATCCTTCAGCATATCGGTTGTGGCAAGTGCAGTGTGTGCCGTTGCACCGTCCTGTTGGAACCACATGTTTTCCAATTCCAATTCATCAAGTTGCGGCAAAAAGAACTCGTTGATCATTGCTCTGTAGCGCTCACCATTCACAGTAACCGTTTGGCCCGCGACGTCTTCGAAGAAAAAAGGTCCGATGACTCCTCCAGCGAAAACAGCACACCATACAGTGACTTTGAGCGGGTGTAATGGCTCTTCGTGGGTTACACGCGGATTTTCAGTGCCCCAGAAGCGTAAATTTTGCTTATTTACGTACCCGCTAAGATGGAAATGGGCCTCATCACTCATGATTATTTTTGATGAAAAATCATCTTCCTCTTGGTGGTGATTAAGGATGGCTTGAGCGTATGTTAGACGCGATTGGCGGTCAGCAGCTAACAGCTGACTTTGTACGGAAACATCTTCAAATCTTGTACCAAAATTCGCTGTAAAGACCGTCGACTGATACCCATTTGCGTGGCACGTCGTCTGGTCGATGTCGACGGCGCTTCCATGACATCTTCGGCAACAGCAGCAATATTCTCTGCAGAACGGCTACTCCAGGGCATCTCGTGTTGTGCCAGTCTCTTTGAGGCGAGCGGCTAAACGTCACAGTGTTTCACCAGTAGGCGTTGGACGGCTACCAAATCTGCGACGAAATTCACGTTGTGCCAAAGTCACCGAGCGATTATTGCTCAAATAAATAGTCACCAATATTCCGCGTTCTGGAGCAGTGTAGCGTAACATTGTTTATTAACGTGTATTTCGCATGTGTTTACTACACAAATGTCAAAACAGAACTCACATTAGGGGCCAATCGCAAAATTTATAGCATTTTCTGATAGGAGGATTACTTTTGCGCCACCTTGTATTTGTGTAGCTCCAGTGGTAGTTTTATAAAAAATACCTATATCTACTTAATTCAATTTTTACCCGATAAGTTTTTTAATGTTTACTAACAAGCAGACCTACTTTTCTTACATAAGATGAAATTATTGTCGGCATCAAGGTCGTAACATCCTATATAACTATCTACGATGTTTAAGATGATGAAATAGTATCAACTTATCAATTTTTAATCTTCAGTTTGATCTAGTGGATGCGTTTTGGGCTGGTACGCGAATGGTCTCGAGTTCGAATCCTGGACAAGGCTAAGTAATTTTTCAATTTAATTCACTATTTATTTGCTCTTCAGATAAACATTTAAGCAACTGGACGCTTTCAATTGATGGAAAATATAAAAATAATCAAAATGAAAAATATAATAAAAAGCTATATAAATATTTGCGAATTTTTTTAATTTCGTTAAGATTTCCGTAATAACTTCTGTAAGTCCTTAAAGTAACATCTAAAAAGAAACTAGTACTTTTACAGAGCTTGTGAACAAAGGTCTTAAGGAAAGTAAATAACTTCGCTAAAGTGCGCCAAATCGTTTTCCACAAGATCTCTTACAGTTATTATGGAAATAAGAAAATAGCTTTCTTTGGCCCTTATGGAAACTTAATTGTTACTTGGGAAGACAGTAAAAAGTTTGAATAAAATATTTTATTTTGTGTTTAAAAAAAAAAATTGTTGAAAATAAAACTATTTTTCCCCAAATAAACTCATGTAACCCCTTAAAACATACATTAGTCTTAGCTAAAATAACCTACGTATCCTATCTGGTTTCCTAATGGGGCATTTTAACCTCAGGGAACCCCTAAGGAAGATAGGGATAGCAGATGATGAAGCAGATTCTACAAAGAGCCCACAGATATTCCAGAAGACATACTGGAGTTCTGTGGGGCACTGACACAAAAAAGGTTTATATATTTGAGAAAACACCAAATTCAAGAAAAGGATTTACCAACCACGGATCCACTGCTCATTCTCAGATTCATAAAAGAAACTGGACTGTTGAGAGGCAATTAAAGCAAATTGTACATTTTTTTAGTTCCTAAGAAGAGTCTAACTGATATAAAGACGCAAATATTTAACTTTCTACATATTTAGCCACATGCAGAGCTCTGAGAGGCCCCATGCACGCCATCATTAAATTTACAAAATTCCTTGCGCCAATGTAATGCAGTTTCCCAATTGAGCATCTGACTTCGATTGAATTCCAATTAAGCCTTGACCGCATACGCAGCAACTTCTCATTGTGCGCCTTAACGAATTCTGTCCTCGACTTCATATATCGATATCGTCCGCGACGACAACACACACACAACACCTCTTCGCCAAATTAACGCAACCTGACATTTAATATCGAAATAAATTAATTCATTCGACAATGTACAATCAAATGGCATTGTATCCGAATGTGAGTTCGCAAAAAAAAAAAAAAAAAAACGAAAAAAAACCCCAAAACAAAAAAATAAAAAATAAACAACACCAAAAATTACACTCGCTCACTCTCGGTGGTGCACAGTTTTGCAGAGTGATTAATGTCCCAGTGACCTTAGCTGAGTTCAAGACTTGTACCGTGCAACGCATGCGCGCCAACTTATACACGCCGAGCCAATAATTTCTCGTGCTTGTCATAAAAGGCTCGTTTGGCGCAATTAGCCACAATGAATGCATGTCAAATTAATAACAAAAAAGACAGATAAATTATGCGATCCGCGGTCTTTGTCGCTGTGTGACTCTCGAATTTATTGCATCGAACCGGGGAGATCGCACGGCTAAACAGATGGTGTACGGTGTCGCCCTGCGGACTCGCAAAAAGACCTCCCTCGCGGTCTCAGTGCCGGATAATTTTATACGAACAGTGCACATAATTGGCGGCATCATGCTCAAAGTCTAAATCGGTAATGGATTGTGACTTTTTGGCCGGGCCAATGTTCCAGTATCGGCCTACTCCGGCCGCCGCCTGAGGGAGCCCCCATAGAATCACCGTGAAATCGGCTTAAGCTTCGTGCAGCATCCGTAAGTGTCAAACATATACTTACACAAATTTGCGGACGATTATGAACACCAAATTAACACCAGTCCATGGATGGTGAGTGTATTTTCAATAATAAATTAGGTATACTACGCGGCTCGGCTGGTGATGTTGATGTTGCTGAATGTTGAATGTTGAATGTTGATGCCTTATGGTTATGGCCTGTGCGAAGGATGCACCTCTATGGCGCAGTCGGTGATTTATTGGCTTATAATTTGCGCGCGCACATATTTGCGCGTCTCACCGGCGGCCCCCGCCTCCTTTTCGAGAGTGTTGCGTTCTTTCATATAATGAGTTATATGGACACAGGAGGTTGTATACGCTTAATCAATGGACGCATCGCCTGTTATACGCTTGACGCGTGATTATTTCCATTTGCATGCGTGCGTGCTTTCCATTAGGTGGATGGTGATTGCACTTAGTGCAATGTGAAACATTGTATCCGGAATTCCAAATAGGCTAGACGAGTTTGTTCACATTGATTGTGGACTTGAGGTGTGGACATTCATACCTATGCGGTGTTAGTAATTAGCGTGTTTGATTTCTGCCTTGAGTTGACTGATGAATCCTAGACTGCGACAAGCAATAGCTGATGGAGTGCCACCCATGAGAATTAGAAGAACACACATTGTCAAGTTTGCTGAAAGTAAATAGTTACACGTAGACTAAAGCATTGCGTCAAAGTCAATACAGAAGGCAAACAGTTCCATTTAGCTCATAAAGTGGCGAGATAGTTTTCAAGAACTTTGACATTTTACACATATACCTATTCAGCTGACTTTTAAGCAGGCTTAAATAGGTAACAAATCAATATTTTCTTAGAGATAACCGCAGTCGGTGTCACTTGTAATAGTTTTTAAATAATTGGTCAGACGGCACAAGGCCAAATGCATAACTTTCCCAACCGTTTGTGTGTTCAAAGTTTAATTTTAGGGGCGAAAATTTGATGCCGAAGCTAAACACCAAATTAAAGTAACCTTGGCATGATGAATAAGGCTTTACGTGTTACTGGAATTTTCGTACTATGGTTTAAAAAAGTTGGGTCAGCAGGCCAATCAAGGTATTAGCCATCAAAGCTACTAAATTAAACGTTATTTTGTGTGTCAGAGCGCGTGTGTGTATCTGGTGCATTAAAGATTCTAAACATTTGTTTCCCAGTTTATTATTTACACCTCTCCTAGGACACTTGGTAAAGATTTTTACAGTGGATACAAGGGGATGTAAATTCAGTCTTTAGAAAATTATCTTAAAGCGGTTCGTTCTTAAAGAGTATTTACATATAAAGGGTGATTTTTTAGCTGGTTTGGTTTTGGCAACACTGGTTTTGACAGCTGACGTGTGTTTAGTACCTTGTGTCACTGTCAAACAGCTTCAGTTTGGTTTGCAATTTAACCATGGATCGTCTTACAAATGAACAACGCTTGCAAATTATTGAATTTTACTATCAAAATTCGTGCTCGGTTCGAAATGTGAAAATCCGCTTTTTTATCGAAAAATTGTGTTCAGCGATGAGGCTCATTTTTGGTTGAATGGGTACGTAAATAAGCAAAATTGCCGCATTTGGAGTGAAGATCAGCCAGAAGCATTGCAACAGCTAACAATGCATCCCGAAAAAGCCACTGTTTGGTGCGGTTTATGGGCCGGCGGCATTATTGGGCCATATTTCTTCAAAGATGATGCGAATCGCAGCGTTACTGTCAATGGTGAATGCTACCGAGCGATGATAACAAACTTTTTTTTGCCCGAAATGGAAGTTCTTGACTTGCATGATATGTGGTTTCAACAAGACGGTGCCACATGCCACACAGCACGCGAAACAATAGCGCAATTGCGAGGCGAGTTTGGTGAACAGTTAATTTCACGTTTCGGGCCGGTCAATTGGCCGCCTAGATCGTGCGATTTGACACCATTAGATTATTTTTTGTGGGGGTATGCCAAGGCTAATGTGTATAGGGACAAGCCCGCTTCGATTGACGCACTGGAAGCCAACATCCATGCATTCATTCGTGAGATACCGGCCGATATGTGTGAAAGAGTATGCCAAAATTGGACTCAGCGGATGGGCTACCTGAGACGCAGCCGCGGTCAACATTGGCATGAAATTATCTTTAAACATTAAATTGCAAGGTTCAAACTATCGATTCAAATAAATATTTCATTCATTTTTTCGAATTTTTTGTGTTTTTTTTTTTTAAAAAAAGTTCTAAACCTCTTAAAAAATAACCCGTTATAATAAGTAATGTACTTACCAGGCAATATTTACTATCCAATAGTTTTTTAAAACTTAGAGATTATTTCTGTTTAAATTTTTATAAAACAATGAACAGCGAAGCAACTGCGCATTGCAAATAACACTGAAGTGAATCGCAATATCCGAAAGTCATAACAGAATGCAGGCATAAACCGGTTCCGGTTACGGTTAACCAAGTACGCGAGAGACAATAATATGCCTTAGCAAAAATGCTACATGTCCAAAAAATTCCGTAGACATCAAAAACTCATTACAGGGAATTCTTTTGATTTAACTTTAAGGGTAAGTCAGCGATTTCTTCTGAATGCATCGTCAATACATTCTCTGTGATGTTTTTCTAAAAAACCTATTTGCATCCAAATAGCTTCTATGAGAATGTCTTCCCAAATTTCCCGCTGGGTACTGTCCGGTAGATTACTTATGTTCGTCTTTAACACTCAGTATCTCGAGGTCACGATGGATGTCTTCGTTAGGGATGTACAAGTTTGCATTGACAACCGTCCGAGGTAAAGGGTGTCTTTTTCAGAGGTTGGTTGTTCGAATAGAGATAAAACTGACATTTTGTGGTCAAATCTGGCAACTCTAATGTCATTTATGTTCAGTTTGGTTTGCCATTTCATCATGAACAGGTTGTCAAATGAACAACGCTTGCAAATCGTGCAAATTTATGCTCCGTTCATTTTATCGTGGACATAATCGTAATTAATTCGGTTAACCATTTTCGTTTTCGCACTACGTTTACTCTATGTGATAATACGCATCCGCAGAGACGTCGAGCAGGGCTCACCGAAGAAACAAAAACAATTGCCGCTGTAGAGCAAAGTGTTGAAGAGGACCCGAATGAATCGATTCGCCACCGTGCACAGCAATTGGAGCTTTGTCCATGAACTTTATGGAAGATTTTGCGCATAGATCTCTTCTTACGACCTTACAAGATCCAGCTTGTGCAATAATTAAAGCCGCGAGACCATGCAATGCGTCGTGATTTTGGTGTATGGGCCGAAAATGAGATTGATGTCGATGCTGATTTTCATCGAAAAATTTTGTTCAGTGATGAGGCTTATTATGGCTAAGTCAACAAGCAAAATTGCCGCATTTGGAGTGAAGAGAATCCACGTGAGACCCTTGAAACGTCATTACATCCACAAAAACGGACTATTTGGTGTGCTCTATGGGCTGGTGGAGTCATTGGGCCATACTTCTTCCGAAATGATGCTGGAGAGTCAGTTACCGTCAATGGAGACCGGTATAGAGCCGTGATAACCGACTATTTTGTTCCCGAATTGGATGGCATGAATGTGGATGAGATGTGGTTCCAAAAAGACAGCGCTACATGCCACACAGCGCACGTCACAATCGATTTATTGAAGGAAACATTCGATGAGTCAATTGGCCACCAAGATCGTGTGATTTGACACCATTGGATTATTTTCTTTAGGGATATATGAAGTCGCTCGCCTACGCCAACAAACCAGAAACATTAGGGGACTTGGAAGCCAACAATTGTGGCGTTGGATTGGACCTCTAGACTTGTATTTATTCGAACCAGCCGCGGCGGCCACATGCCCGAAGTCATATTTAAACATTAATGGCATAATTAATCGATAATTATCCTTCCAATAAAGCCAAATTATAACGATTTTCTTGTGTTTTAGTTCAATTCGAAGTTCTATACGTCTAAAAAAAACACTCTGTATTTTTGATTGCAGTCGCCGTATAATGTCGATACTTGATTTGGCAGCGGTTGCTCTTATTTGAATGGCATAAGTCCACATCGGTTTTATCAGTCATGTGTACTAATTGTTTGTTTTGCGTTGAAAGTTGCGAGTTTTCTCCTAAGAGCAAAACATTTTTTTTTAACTTGGTTGCATTTATGAGTTATGTGGAATTTCCAGGTTAGCTTGCTGTCTATTGTCATGCCTAGCTATCTCGCTGAGTTGGCTGTAGTAATGTTCTTGTTATTTTAAGAGATAGTTTCAGGGTTGGAGTTCCTTTTTGTGGTGTATATAACTTGGAGCGTTTTTTCCTCGTTAACTTGAATTCCCCATTTGTGGAACCAGGTTATTGTATGAATGTATGTTCTAAATATATAATATGAGATATAAGTTGAGACCCAGTGTCTACCAAATAAAAAAAAAATATTTATTCGGAACCAAACTTGTGATAAAAATGTTCGCATTTCCCAGGAACAGGATATAAAATTGAACAGTCTGAATACAGCGATTGTCACATTGACAGAAGTGGAAATAAAGAAAGAAGCAATTCTAAAACAATAGAAATGTCCGTCGAAGTTTTTTTTTTAAAATACATTTTATTAAATAGGAGAATTTATATAAAATAATAAAATAAATCAAACTCGCATTTATTTACAGCAAGAGAGCAATGGTCCAGCTAAGTAGTGAGGTGCCGAACAACAAAAGCGGTTATTCATCGTTGTTTTTGCTGCTAGAACGTCGGTTTTCTTGAGTATGCTTCAAAAGTTTGGACTCCGTACTACAAGTTTCACTCAAATCGAATTAAAGCTATTCAACGTAGTTTTATTCGATTTACCCTAAAATAAGATCCGTTTAACCTTCCCCCCTACAGTCAACATATTAAACTTCTACAAATGCTACCCCTTTCTCAAGGTAGAATTAATAGTGATATGGTTTGCTTACCAGCAGCTTATATCTGGTCATATTTATGGAACTGATTTGCTCTATTTAACTTTCGTGGTGGTGCTCCCCACTTACGATGTGTGAATTTATTATTCAGTCCTTATCATAGGACGAATTATGGTAGGAGTGAACCTACTGGTCGCATGAGTAGAATACTCTAGAAGAAGTCTCTAGACGGTCTCTATTGAACGTGAAAAAGAATTCAAAACAAGTAACAAAACCCTAAATTTTGTTATTATAAAGATCAATGCTCTTGAATTAATACGATAATTAAGAATATCACGAATAAAGATGACGGAAGTTGCATCGCGTCTGAAACTTAAGGCTTGCAAGCTCATAAAACATATTTAATTTACGAAGCGAGTACCTCGTGAAGTTTTTTTTTGGCTCTTTCGAATCTAAGTTCGTGAACTGCATGTCGAATCTCAAATTACAGAAGAATACTCTAAATAAGGTCTGACTAACGAGCAATAAATAATTTTGAAGGCTATTTATGTTTCGAAAGTCTTTTCTATTACGTTTAAGAAAGCCTAACAATGAGTGAGACTTGGCAGGAAGACACTTAACTTATTATCGAATGTGGCACCAAAACGTTGAAGTCTATATGATCAATTATTTAATAATTATGCAAAATTGAAGTACAGGGTCATTCATTTCGTGGTTTCAGGTTGGTAGCACTGGTATTTGACAACTGTCAAGCTCAGCTGTCATTTGAAGTGTCATATTATTGGTTGAATGGTTGCTATTTACTATAATGGATCTTCTTACAATCGAACAACGTGTTAAAAGTATTAAATCTTACTGCAAAAGTGGTGATTCAAACGTACCCACTTTTCGCGCATTACGCGATGCTTTTGGTCTTCATAATCGACCGACTACGCAAGCAATCGGTAAAATTGTGAAGAAATTTGAAGAGAATGGAAGCGTTACTCAGCATTTGAAAATGTTGCTGATGATTCGAATTTATCGATTTCATTAAGTTCGCAAGGCGTATTTCGCATTTGGATTTGCATCTCCATCCTTATAAAGTTCGAATCACGCAACATTTGAGGCAACATTTGGGGCCTACCGACAGACAATAAACATCAATTTTTCGAAAAAAAATTTCTTTAGTGATGAGGCACACTCGGTGGGTATTTAAACAATCAAAATTGCCGCATATGGAGTTCAGAAAACCCACAAGTGATCGAAGAGGTGGCGTTGCATCCAGACAGAGTGACTGTTTGGTGAGCTCTATAGTCGAAACGTGTCATTGGTCCGTATTTCTTCGAAAATGCCAATGGGCAGACGGGTACAGTCAATTCGGAGCGATATGTTCGAATGATAACCGATTTTTTTTTTGCCTGCCATTGAAGATTATGTCTGGACGATATGTGGTTCCAACAAGACGAGGCATCAAGCCATATAACACGCTTTATTGCGTAAGAAGTTCACAGGTCGCGTAATTACACGTTTTGGCGACGTCAATGTCTACCAAGATCACATGCGATTTGACACATATTGATCTTTTTTCTGTGGTGCGACGCAAAAAACCGTGTTTAAGCGAATAGTCTCCGAACTCTAGGCGAATTAAAAACCAAAATTACACAACTTATGGCCGAGATACCGCTCGAAATGTGCGAAATAGTGGTTTAAATTTACCTCAAGAGAATCGCATGTTGTGAATCTTCCCGAGGCGGCCATTTGAATGATATTTTTGGTTTCACACTTAATGGCAAAGTCAAACATTTATAATGAAATGAAATGTTCATCAAACAAGTATCGCTGTGTGTGTTCTATTTAGCTTTACTTTCGAAACCGAAAAATGAATGATCCTATACTAACATGAAGTATCATTTGGAAATGTTAAGTTCGAAAGCATTACGATTGAACCACACCGACAATCCATTAATATCTAAAATCATCCACGAAAGTCGAAACCTTACGTCCACGAAACTTTAGAAAGACTTAAGCTTAACCAAAAGTAGAGTGTGATGAACTCTGTCCAACATTTTTCTAAGGTCAGTGTAAAGTAGGTAAATTACCTTGTCATCGTTCATCAAAAGTATTTAATAAGTCAACAAAGCTAAATTAGTAGCACATGATCTACCACGAACAAAGTCATGAGACTGTTTGAAATAATATCTTTAACTTTAAGGGGTTGTCCTTCACAGTACATTCAAACAATTTTGGTATTGCAGTAAGCTTCGATATAACTTTAAGCCGCTCCTACAAATAGGTGTTATGAAAGAATATTTCCATTCATTTAGGATGCTTCAATCGTCTTTCATTCAAAATTTGATCATTGTCACCCGACTCTAAACTTTGAACCACATTAAGTGATAATATTTATTAAAAACCCAATTTAAGGCGCGCTTTTTGGTCAGTACATATGTTTGAATTAATTTGTTGACTTAAGCTTAACACTATACGACCTTTGTTTAGTCTAGACATCTCGCAACAGATAATTTCTCCTGGTTCATCGATTTTTTTTCTTATCTTGCTCGAAAAAATTGCTCGCAATCTGGTTATGCTTACTTCGCAACAATGGCTCTTGAGCGTGATAAGAAGAGTTTGGTTTTTCTTTCCGGTTGCTGTCGCAGGGGTTTGCCCGACAAAACCCAACTTATCCGACTGCGCCTATTGCCTGTCAAAGGTGACTTTCAATTCCATTCAAATTCCATGTTCAACACTCTCAAAATTGACAACAAGTGTTTCTGAATCAGTTTCTGATGTTAGCCAATGTTAGCTACATTCGTATAATTTAGTAGATACCTATGTGCGTTGTAAAGAGGCGCTGCTGAAATTATTTGAAAAATAATTGGCGCGAAAAACTGCACCTCTCAGACCCATTATCTGCCAAAGTTTAACTTAAATAATTGTCCTTCCAAGAAGAGCGAGGATAAAAACATACAAAATAACCAACCCCAATAGATACATGTGATTAAGTAAGCGCCTCATTGTGCTATAACAAGAACAAGACCTACCAATATAACCTTCATCATGTCGGTTTCCCTTAATTTAACACCCATCATCTGGAAAAGTAACATTTGAATGAGAAAAGTCCATTATTCTCTCTGCGCGATCACACAATAGCAGTTATTGAGTCAGCAGCCATTTTTCCTATTTTTTTCATTTTCTGTAAGTTTTTGCTTTTGCAGCATCATCATCAGCAGATTTTCCTTCATGGTGTGTTGGTTAGACAAATCATGTCGCAGCAAATAAACGCACCATCATCATCCGTAATCGACTAGCTATGCCCAAAGGAAGCTGCTCATTTCGACTCGTTCGAGTGTGATAAATTGTGTTGCGAATGCCAACAAATCGCTACTTATTTCCCAAAACGAATACAAAGGGTGTAAGCGTACATGAACGATCGGGAGGAGTCAACTCTACCAATGCCAATGCCTATGCCAAATAGGACATATGTAGCATCTATTTAGTGAATGAATTTCAATGGCGGTTTAATGAGGAACGCATTGGCAATTCGATAATTAAATACTTCAGAGTACGAGTGCTCTCGTAGCAGCGAAATTAAAATTTCAATGAAAAGAATGTGCTGTGCCAGTGGTGGTGCAGGGGTGTTTATTTCGTCGTCGCATTTGGCACTTGAAATTTCAAATGCTTTGGGTAGGTCTTGATTAAGATACTCTTGACAGCTCCGTTGACAGCTAAATGTAGTATTTGGACGATTAATTTTCCATTTAGGGTGTTAAATAATGCGGGGAACATGGCACGGCTAAGTACGAATGTATTTATAATAATTAAGGATAATGGAAATAAATCGAGGATAATGCCAATTGACAGCGGTGGGAACATGCAGCAGCAGTGTGCTTGTTTCGTCTTTTGAAACGAATCTATTCAGTTAAATATTATTCACGCTAAAATTTTAATATTTAGCTATCGCTGAGGTGGGAAAGTAACTCCTGCCATCCAAATGACTTGACACAATTTGGCAGATTGGGCTTTAACAACTTTTGTTGAATTTGACCTACGAATTTTGTCGTAATAAATAATTGGTCACCTTAGTCGATCAAAGCTTTGAGCGATATCTTCTGGCCTTGTGTGTTTTGTTTGGCAGTGGTGTAGCCATCTTAACACATTGACTGCCATGGCTGCCATATGTGATAGACAATGATAGTTCCGAAGGTGCCATGGCAATAAAATATGATAGCCAGTGTTGCGTTAAAAAACGCCACAACAATTTTTTCCCCTCCAACCCTTCCACTCCCATACCCAATCCACTTTTGCGCCCTATCCTCTCATTTTTATTTCCGTCATCCTGCTGGGAGAATGGTTAACTGGCCGCCTCTGATTGACCTTTAACCCCAATCAAGCTGGCTCGTTTCCATGAGACCCGGAGGATGACAAAAGCAGGTATGGAGCCCAACGGCGTGTTGGCATCTCGACAACGATGGGTGGGGGAGGACGATCCCTTAGCACACCCCAACGTGATTCCAAACGGATGAAGACCCTGTTAGAGCCAGACAGACTGTTTGTCTGTACAACGATGGGTGGGGAAAGATGAGAAATAATGATCTCTCCCCCAACGAAACAAATCGATCTGGCAGATGGCCCACACATTAACTTCAACAACATTTACCAACCACTCACATAAGAAAACCTAACGAAGACTTCCATGGCCAAGAGCCCAACAATTAAACATGTATGTAAGAAATAGCACGCTATACAGATTCCCCTTCCCCCAAATCTGCGCGAAAGTCCACCGGGTTAGAATAGTTTTTCGGTCATTGATTTTACACTCCTCCTCAAAGACTCCTGGGGTTGTACTAAATTGGGAAATATTGCCCCAAAACTAAAATCCGTCTTCGTTGCTTCTTTCTTTTTCATTTTTGGTTTACTTCGGTATTGTTTTGCTATTAACTTTTATTCGTTGGGGACATTTTCGCGTTTCAAACATTTCTCGATTCTTTCAACCTTTTATCTTGTCGAATTGTTTAAGTGTTTGTGAACACGTCCTCTTGGGGAAACTTGTGTGAATGTGGTCATCGATTCGCTCAGCCCCAGAGTTGCAGCGAATTCGAAAGAGAGTATGAGACGGAGGCGGTGGCACACTCCAGTAAAGTGACAGAGTGCATGCTAGAAAAAGCCGCAGTGGATTCCGTAATTGCTGAATGTGGGGGTATGAAAGAGAGAGTGAATGGTCCATCACGGACAAAGAAACCTGGAAGTGGACAAACCGACACTTCTTGGTTGACCATCAAAGGTTTTAGTAGACTTGAGAGAATCGAGGAAGTTTTTTTTGTTTCAATATAGTTTTGCGGATTGCACTTGTTTTTTTGTATATATTTTTATCTGGGATTTCTGATCGAGATCAGAATCCAACACAAAAAAAAAGAGGAGAAAAAGAAAGAAGAAGGCCGACAAAGGATATAGCGGCAGGACAGGCAGCTGATCCCCAGGGGTACAAATATCAGGTTTCCTAGAGGAGCAGATTTTTTTTGTAAAAGCTAAGTATAGTGCTTTGGTGTTTAAAACAGTTTCGTTTAGTTAGGCATTTCATTTTGAGAACCCGGTAGGCTTTTGTCACGGTAAAAGCCCGGAAATCACGGGACACGCGCCCCCTTCATTTTGTTTTTATTAACTTTCGGGAAATAGCGATAGCGGGCTATTTCAAACGGCGATATTTTCTTTTGTTGTTCCGCAATCTAACGTCACTTCAATAAATTGACCGTTGCTCATTCGAGCTTTGTAACGTTTTGAAAACTTTGCCTTTTTTTATTTAATTCCTTTTTTTAGCAATCAATCATCGACTTCTTCTTAAAAAGGTTTCACAATTTCACAATTCACAGATTGTGTGGCGCCCGTTTTACCCACCATCACTTTACCTTTTCTTCATACCTTTTCGTTTCAGAGTTTTCTCCTTCCCTAAAATTATTTCCATCTCCGAACCCATCCCAGCTGAGCAACCGGGAGCATTCAACAGGCTACCTGTTGCACTTCTCTTTCGGCGAATTCCTGTTGACGTTTCCCTATCCGCCAGTATTCGATTGTTTACCACCGGCGCGGCGGCGGCCGTAATCTTCTCGCGTTTTATTTTCTTTTTTTCGCGTTTAAACTCGGTTAATTTTTTTTTTCTAACCCACCCCCAAATAAAGTGCAATACCAGGTATAGTTTCACTTCTGGCTCTGGCATTCAAATATGCACGCCAGTACGAACAAATCCAATATAACTTGAATTCCTTGGCACCATACGATGAGATAGATGTTTTTGGTTTGAGGAAATCTTCATCTCATCTGCGAGGATGTATCATCGGAGATTGTACGGAAACCGCTGATTACTCTGATTGCACAGAGCCTGTGAGCTGATGCTAACTCTTTCCTACACTCATTCATTTGAACAATCTCGACAGCAGGATCCTTCTGGCGTATCCGGGTCCACCGATGTTCGGTAGCATTCGGGAGAGCGCCGCCTGCATCACTCGACGTGGGTTTTAAAGCGCAGTCGATTGTCGATCATGACTCCAAAGTACCTTAAAGATTCTTTGGAAAATATTGTCTCGTTTCCAACGCAGAAGTTGGCGTATTCCACCGCCTTGCGGCTGGTTATTAGGATAGCTTCAGTCTTGTGCGCAGCTAGTTCCAGGCCCGTAGACTCCAGCCATTCCTTTATCCTTACAACTGCCTCATCCATGGCAGACTCCACTTCGTGAATGTGTTTGGCTACTGTGACCACTGATATGTCGTCAGCGAAGCCAATAACCTTGACTCCCTCAGGCAGGTTCAGTCGCAGAACTCCATCGTACATAATATTCCACAGGAGAGGTCCGAGGACCGACCCTTGCGGGAGTCTCGCGGAAACACTGTAGGGATTGGCACCATCGTCAGTATGATACCTTAATCTTCGGTTACTTAAGTAGTCCGTGACTATCCTCAGAAGATGGTATGGTATGTCCATCCTGGACAGGGATGATAGATGGTATGGTATGTCCATCCAGGACTTCAGATGAAGTATAAACTTAATGTTTTATGACCACTTTTGTAGGAAAAAAATAAATATAGTTATAATGTTGCAAAAAAACTTTATTATAGTTCAAAAAAAATAATAATAATAATTCACAAGTATAAGTAAGCTTATTAGTGTTGTGAGTTAAAGCATTCCCTACAAATTTGATGCTTATCGGGACAACTATCGCAGAAGATGAAAACTTGCTTAGCTTCTTTGCGGGCTGCTTCACGTCCTTTATTTTTGGTTACCCTAGTGTAGCAGATGGTGCATTTTCTTCTTAGTTTTTTCCCATCAGTGGACGGACGTTCGATCCAAGAGGTGATGGGTTTTTGTGCGTGTTTCTGCTACACGAATCGGTTCTTTATGTACCGGGTGATTTTTTAAGAGGTTTAGAATTTTTAAAAAAAAAAAACACAAAAAATTCGAAAAAATGAATGAAATATTTATTTGAATCGATAGTTTGAACCTTGCAATTTATTGTTTAAAGATAATTTCATGCAAATGTTGACCGCGGCTGCGTCTCAGGTAGCCCATCCGCTGAGTCCAATTTTGGCATACTCTTTCACACATATCGGCCGGTATCTCACGAATGAATGCATGGATGTTGGCTTCCAGTGCGTCAATCGAAGCGGGCTTGTCCCTATACACATTAGCCTTGGCATACCCCCACAAAAAATAATCTAATGGTGTCAAATCGCACGATCTAGGCGGCCAATTGACCGGCCCGAAACGTGAAATTAACTGTTCACCAAACTCGCCTCGCAATTGCGCCATTGTTTCGCGTGCTGTGTGGCATGTGGCACCGTCTTGTTGAAACCACATATCATGCAAGTCAAGAACTTCCATTTCGGGCAAAAAAAAGTTTGTTATCATCGCTCGGTAGCGTTCACCATTGACAGTAACGCTGCGATTCGCATCATCTTTGAAGAAATATGGCCCAATAATGCCGCCGGCCCATAAACCGCACCAAACAGTGGCTTTTTCGGGATGCATTGGTAGCTGTTGCAATGCTTCTGGCTGATCTTCACTCCAAATGCGGCAATTTTGCTTATTTACGTACCCATTCAACCAAAAATGAGCCTCATCGCTGAACACAATTTTTCGATAAAAAAGCGGATCCTCGGCCAGCTTTCCAAGAGCCCATTCACCAAAAATTCGGCGTTGTGGTAGGTCGGCTGGCTTTAGTTCTTGCACCAGCTGTATCTTAAAAGGCTTTACGCCCAAATCCTTCCGCAAAATTTTCCACGTAGTGCTGTAACAAAGGCCTAACTGCTGGGAACGGCGCCGAATCGACATTTCGCGGTCTTCTGTCACACTAGCTGATACGGCCGCAATATTTTCTTCAATACGCACAGTACGTAAACGTGTTGGTGGTTTAATGTCCAACAAAGTAAATTTGGTGCGAAATTTGGTCACAATCTTCCGAATAGACTGCTCAGAAGGTCGAGAATGCCGATCATAAAATGGAAGCAGCGCGCGATGAACATTTCGAACCGAGCACGAATTTTGATAGTAAAATTCAATAATTTGCAAGCGTTGTTCATTTGTAAGACGATCCATGGTTAAATTGCAAACCAAACTGAAGCTGTTTGACAGTGACACAAGGTACTAAACACACGTCAGCTGTCAAAACCAGTGTTGCCAAAACCAAACCAGCTAAAAAATCACCCTTTATATCCAAAAGTTCAGCAACTAGCATTTCCCTGAATTTGGGGGTTTAAAATTTTGTTTTTTTTACATGTTTGTATATAACCCATGCGTTAACAACTGCAACTCCTAATAAGAGCTCGACGCCAAGTTTCCGATACCACTTTATTCTTCTTCTTAGGGTAGTGGCATATGAACCCATCTGATCCGATAGATCTATTCCAGAGTTTCCCTTGTTGTCCGCAAGTATAGCAGCTGGTTTGAACGTAGCTCCTCGTCGTTTTGGCATTGAGACTAAAGGTGGATTTGTACTGGTAGATGGTTGATTGGCTGATGAAGTACTTGTTGATGGATAATTTCGCCGTGTAACGGGTTGCAGTTCAGGAGCATGTTTGGTGGATAGCATTTTAAGATTACAATGCCATCCTCATCTTCCCGAGACACCACTTTTCCTCTGGCCAATTTAGCAAGTAGAACGTCTTTGGGTATATTTTTTTTGTTTGCCCTCAAAGTGCCAACGACATGGGTCTGTCTGTTTTTGCAACAATTCCTGGACCAATTCGTAGCTCGTATAGAAGTTGTCTACGTATAAGCATCTACCCTCGTTCAGAAGTTCTTTAGACAGTTCCATGCAAACATTTTTGGCAAGTCCAACCTCGCGTTCACCTGTAGCTGACTTTCCAGCATATATTTTTAGAGCCCATGTATACCCATCTATTGAGCATAGTTTGAAAAGCTTAACTCTGTATTGCCTGAAAATAAGCCGACCTCTCCATGGCACGAGCGTTTCGTCGATGACAAAGTCTTCTCCCGGGAAAAAAATATCTTTAAATTTCTTTTGCAAGATCAGGGTCAGCTGTCTCGTTGCTACTAAAGTGCAGCATAGACAGCAATGACTGGAATCTATTTCGGGGCATAACTGAACGGGGGATTTTTAAATCCTAAATGCCATTCGTTTCCCAATAGTTTTCTATGCGCCCAAGTGGCAAAAGTCAAATCCACATCATCTTCGGGATTTGTGTCACTCCATCGATTCATTCGGCTGCATTTTGATCTGTGGTTAGCTGTAGTATACTGTTGTGCGTATCGATTGGTTTCAGTTGATATTATATTGAAAACCTCTTGGTCAACAATTTAAGTATAAATCTGAAGAGGCATCAGGTGAAATTTCTACCTGCAAACCATGCTTACCGACAAATTCAAAGTGTTTGTGTCTTCCCCTGTATTCTGTCCACTTAGGTGTTCCCTCGGGAATATCTTCTATATTTTCCTCCTCAGTATCAAGAAGTACTGCATTTAGGTCCTCGTATTCTTCCGCCATTGCCATAGCTTCAATGACGTCCGACACGTTGTCCACCTCAGACTCATCAACATCATCGTCATAACCCAAATCTTCAGGATACCATGCTGGGTCAGCTTCAGAGTCATCCGAGCCAAAATCAGATTCGCTATCCGAAGCAGCGGTCATAGCCATGGCGCCTAATGAACAAATTTGCATTAACATTTGTTGAGGTGCCATGGCAATCGTATTTGATAGCCAGTACTAAATTCGTCCTGGACTTCCAGGATGAACTGAAAACAAATAATAACGGGTGATCCAAGTAGAGATACTTTTTTCAATAGCCTTTTTTGACAGATCACGTGTGAGTCGTGTCATGCTGTCATGTTATTTTTGTTAAGTATTGTTTGGCATTTCATAATGGAAAGACTTACGCGTGAACAACGTTTACAAATTGTTCAACTTTATTATGAAAATTCACGTTCTGTGAGGAATGTGTTTCGTGCACTTCGCTCAACTTATGGTCAACATAATCGGCCTACTGAGCGTACTATTCGCAACACCATCACCCATTTTGAGACCCAGCATTCATTATTGGATAATATTCGACCGAATAGACCACGTCCAGCACGCTGTGTAGAGAGTCGATTCGGCGCCGTTCGCAGCAACTCGGACTGACGTATGGAACGACTTGGCGCATTTTACGTCAAGATCTTAAATTGAAAGCGTACAAAATACAGCTTGTGCAACAACTGAAGCCGCTCTTGAAAAGTTCCGAGAAGATCCGACGTTTTCGAGGCAAATTTTGTTTAGCGATGAGGCCCATTTCTGGCTCAATGGGTATGTAAACAAACGAAATTGCCGCATTTGGGACGAAGAGCAACCTGAAAAGATTGAAGAACTGCCACTTCATCCAGAAAAAAACAACGGTTTGGTGTGGTTTGTGGGCCGGTGGAATCATCGGTCCATATTTCTTTAAAAATTATGCCGGTGCGAACGTAACGTAACAGCAAGACGACGCCACTTCCCACACATCGCATCAATCAATGGACTTATTGAGAGAACATTTCGGTGAGCACATAATTTCACGTTTTGGGCCGGTCGATTGGCCACCAAAATCGTGTGATATCACGTTAGACTTTTTCCTGTGGGGATATGTAAAGTCAAAAGCGTGTCATTCGCCAGTTACCAGTCGAAATGCTCGAACGAGTGATCGAAAATTGGACTCAACTGATGGACCATCTGCGACGTAGCAACGGCCAACATTTGACAGACATAATCTTCAAAAAATAAATGCCAAAGAATGTTCTTTCAAATGATAATAAACATTCTCCATTAAATTTGAATTTTCTGTGTTTTTTTTCTTTAAAAAAGTTGGCGCACCATGTAATTTTACCAGATTTGATTTGGCAGTCAATGTGTTAAAACACGGCTGAAAGGTCACTTTGGTCGTCGACATCAAACCAAGAAACATATTGTTACATTTGGACTGGAATTCGAAATAACAAAAAGTTATTCTCTTGACTATTCCAGCTATTTACAGTAACCCAATTCACGTCTCTATTAGTTACTTACAAATATCAGATAATATTGTTGCAAAATACATGGAGAGCCAGTCTCGTGAGGTATCTTCTTCGCCTGGTGATATGAGCCAAAACAACTTGAACAAGGGCAAAGAGAAAGACAAATGTTTACTAACAATACTTAGACAGCAGCAAGTTCTACACAGATGGCGACCTAATTGTGAGGTGATTTTAAAGAAACAATTTCCCGACTTTATGTAATTTTTAGGAGCCAAATCTTGCCATAAATAAGAAACAGCGAAACTTTACAGTCACAGTCTACAGTCAGTGGTCAAAAGTGAAAAGCGGTTGCGCTGGGCAAGATGGCCTCTGACTTTTGGAAGAAACATTTTGAAAAAGCATTCGATAGACAACCATGAAACCTAAAACCATTGGCGCTTAGACAACGAGGTGTTTCTAAACAGATTTTATTGAAGAGGAGCCATTCCAAGTCGGAGTGTCCTATGATTTCTATTGATTTTCTCGATTATCTGCTAGAAGGACGACGACGAAGGTATATAAGTTATTCTTTGATGACAATGAAGTCATCTTAAGGACAGGGTTTATCTACTGACCTCTCTCTGACTCACTTCAATCTATTCCAGACATTTATTTAAATGGGAAATAGATCCTCAAGTGAGGTTTCATGAATAGCAGGGGTAAATTTTGCTATTTTCTGACCAATAAGTGCCCTCTAAGCTGAAAGGAAGGCTCTAACAGCAGTTGTTTGTCCGACACTCAAATATGGTTCGCAATGACAGTAGTGGGAAATAAAGCTTGATCGAACTGGAGGTTTAAAAAGCCGAGGAAGCCTCCACGCCAAAGAAAGAATTGGAGTACTGCCATATTCAAGGACAAACCTTACAAACCTCATCAAAATTGCAACTTTCTGATACAGTTGCCGCCATAAATATAAGTCACATCAGAATATCACAGAATTGGAAAAACTTGTTAAGGGTGAACTTAATGGAAATCCGACGAAAATAAAATAAAATGGTTTATTATCATCCTAACGCAAGTAATATCAGGTTGAGTGAAAATGTCCGATATGAAGGTCTAAGTACTATAAGTTCTATAACCTCAGAACTGTTAGACATAGCTTCAGAACCCACTTAACCTATTTTGAAGACCTAATATTGAACGCGCTTTGTTTGATTGATTGAATGAAACAGAAAAAAAATTTGACTTCCACCAGGAACAATGAATGCTTCCCAAGGTCGATCTTATTTTCTTGGTCCCAATTTTTGAACAATAAGCTGCGAGTTTTATCAAAAAATAGCCTCATAGCTCGAATTTTGCAGTTATAGACGCCTTTAGTTTTCTGCCACAAAATAGATTCAGCAGCGTTTTTTCTGATTACAGACCGCAATCATCGACACCTTTGAGGATATTTCAAGAACAATGACTTTGCAGTTATATACGCCTTTAGGTTTCTGCCACAAAATAGATTCAGCAGCATTTTTTCTGATTTCAGACCGCAAACATCGACACCTTTGAGGATATTTCAAGAACATGGACTTTGCAGTTACAGACGCCTTTAGTTTTTTGCCACAAAATAGATTCAGCACATCGGCAACGCAAGTATGTGTGCACATCCAAATATTGTTGTGTGTACTCTTGGACGCAAAAACGCTGATGTATATCGGCATTAAGTTCAACAATAAATTTAACTGGGTTAACTTCCCTAAATATGTAAAGGTGGACGTTGACACAGCACTAAGCGATTTGCTTTTGTACCTCGGCGGATGGCGCAATTGGAAGAGCATATAAGCGTTTCTTTAATAACCATGTGCCCCAATTAATTTTTCCTTCGCTCTTATTTGCGATTAGCTATCCCAAGTAACAATTAAGTTTCCATAAGGGCCAAGGAAAGCTATTTTCTCATTTCCATAATAACTGTAAGAGATCTTGTGGAAAACGATTTGGCGCACTTTAGCGAAGTTATTTACTTTCCTTAAGACCTTTGTTCACAAGCTCTGTAAAAGTACTAGTTTCTTTTTAGATGTTACTTTAAGGACTTACAGAAGTTATTACGGAAATCTTAACGAAATTAAAAAAATTCGCAAATATTTAAATAGCTTTTTATTATATTTTTCATTTTGATTATTTTTATATTTTCCATCAATTGAAAGCGTCCAGTTGCTTAAATGTTTATCTGAAGAGCAAATAAATAGTGAATTAAATTGAAAAATTACTTAGCCTTGTCCAGGATTCGAACTCGAGACCATTAGCGTACCAGCCCAAAACGCATCAACTGGATCAAACTGAAGATTAAAAATTGATAAGTTGATACTATTTCATCATCTTAAACATCGTAGATAGTTATATAGGATGTTACGACCTTGATGCCGACAATAATTTCATCTTATGTAAGAAAAGTAGGTCTGCTTGTTAGTAAACATTAAAAAACTTATCGGGTAAAAATTGAATTAAGTAGATATAGGTATTGTTTATAATAACTGCCACTGGAGCTATTCAAATACAAGGTGGCGCAAAAGTAATCCTCCTATCAGAAAATGCTATAAATTTTGCGATTGGCCCCTAATGTCAGTTCTGTTTTGACATTTGTGTAGTAAACACATGCGAAATACACGTTAATAAACAATGTTACGCTACACTGCTCCAGAACGCGGAATATTGGGGACTATTTATTTGAGCAATAATCGCTCGGTGACTTTGGCACAACGTGAATTTCGTCGCAGATTTCCTAGCCGTCCAACGCCTACTAGTAAAACACTGCGACGTTAAGCCGCTCGCCTCGAAGCGGGACGAGATGCTTCCAGCCGTTCTGCAGAGAATATTGCTGCTGTAGCCGAAGATGTCATGGAAGCGCCGTCGACATCGACCAGACGACGTGCCACGCAAATGGGTATCAGTCGACGGTCTTTACAGCGAATTTTGGTACAAGATTTGAAGATGTTTCCGTACAAAGTGCAGACGGTGCATCAGCTGTTAGCTGCTGACCGCCAATCGCGTCTAACATACGCTCAAGCCATCCTTAATCACCACCAAGAGGAAGATGATTTTTCATCAAAAATAATCATGGGTGATGAGGCCCATTTCCATCTTAGCGGGTACGTAAATAAGCAAAATGTACGCTTCTGGGGCACTGAAAATCCGCGTGTAACCCACGAAGAGCCATTACACCCGCTCAAAGTCACTGTATGGTGTGCTGTTTTCGCTGGAGGAGTCATCGGACCTTTTTTCTTCGAAGACGTCGCGGGCCAAACGGTTACTGTGAATGGTGAGCGCTACAGAGCAATGATCAACGAGTTCTTTTTGCCGCAACTTGATGAATTGGGATTGGAAAACATGTGGTTCCAACAGGACTGTGCAACGGCACACACTGCACGTGTCACAACCGATATGCTGAAGGATGCATTTTCCGGGCGCCTAATCTCAGCAAGATCGCCTGATTTGACCGCTCCAGACTTCTTTTTGTGGGGCTTTTTGAAGTCGCGGGTTTATGTCAACAAGCCTCAGACTCTTGCAGCTCCTAAAGACAATATCCGTCAAGAATGTGAGGACCTATCGCCGGAAGTTTTGGCCAAATTGATGGAAAATGCCATAAAAAGGGCTCAAATGACAATCAACTGTGGCGGCGGCCATTTGCATGACATCATATTCTCGACTTGATGAAGAAGAATCAAAGTTTTTAATTTTTTTTTTTAAATTACAGCCAAAAACTATCGGAAGGTTATTTTTGCGCCACCTGTATTTTTGGTTTCTTATTTATAGTCCTTATCTAAGTCTATAAGAGGCTTCCCTGATCCATGACATAAATACCGAAATAATTAATAAGGATTAATTATTTCCTTTCGTTTTCTTCTACTTCAATAAATATCTGTATGATATCTAAACCCAGGTTCAAATCTACACTATATTGATTGTATGTTATGCTTCTATTCACAACCTTGTAGAGAATCTTGTTATTGACTTGGAATATCAAGCTTTAAAGAAGCTATTACATTTTAGACCTCAACCAACTAACGTTGTTTGGCCTTATAGCCACCTCGTTAAATAAGTATATCTCTCCCTTCTGTACAGCTTGTGAAATTGTTTCTTAAAAGCTATAGAGAAACATTTTCTGAAAATATATTTTGAAAAATAGTAAACATCTATAAATAAGCCTTCTGAAAATACAGTAGAAGCAATAGCTTAACAAATTTCAAAAATTGGATTTTATTGAAGATAAAATGTTAGTTGGGATATTCTGCGATCTTTTGAGAAAATTGACCAAAACGACTCTGTAGGGGTTTTCGTCAATTTACGCATTTTCCTCTACAGTCCCCGTCAGCGGAGGCCAATTTCTAAAAAAAAAAATGTAGACCTAAACTACTGCAAATTCAAATTGGTTTGGCATTCGACAATATAACAAATACTCCAGTCTTGAAGTATGGGGAATCTCCAGCAGGGATGCTTATATTGCGGGATCTACAAAAGCATGGGCAGCATTAAGTACTTGAGTTATCTTATCCTCAAAGGTGAGGTTGAGCAATACGAACGGGAGGAAAATGTCGACAGCACAGCTAAAATCAGTCAAAAGCGACATCCGAAGTGGCATGTTATCTTTTCTTCTTAAACGCTTCCCAGAGTCGTTTGTATTGTTTGTTCGATGATTTTTGAACATAACAGTGTTCAACCACTTTCATTCTGTCTACTTTTATATATAGGTTCCACGGTAGGTAATGCGTAATACATTCTGAATGATATAGTGCTTAAAAACATTTCCGTGGCATCGCATATCTCAAGGCTTAATAACAGGTCCTACCAAAATTTTGACAGTTGATAGTAAAGAAAGTGAAATTTTGCAGTGGTGAATAATTTACAATTTAAATAATAAAAGGACTATATAAAATTATATATTGTTGTAAAACAGATAGTTTTATAGTGTTTCTACACAGAAGAAATAGAAAAATAACGACAAGGGATGTCTGACTGCCATAAATGCAGGTTGGCGATAAAGGGCGAAACGAAAGGAAAGGTTTTCCACTCAACAGTAAAATGTTCGGGTCTGGATAGCTACAGCAGTGGAGTTCTTGCTACTAATATCATGGTAAGATATATATGCGAAGACTGCATGCAATATATACATAATGTGGATTTGATGGTGAGGGAAATGCAAAAAAGCGTAAACAAAAACATTGATTATCTTAAGCACTATAAGGAAGAGTTCGAGAGTTCACTCAAAAGAAATGAAATTGAAATGAAAACACTTTTGGCGGCGATCGAGGCAAGGTATGCACAAAGACTAAAAGGGATGAAAATGGCACAAGACGTTTGTGAAAAAAGTGTCAATCAAATGAAAGAAATGTGTAATGTTTCACAAAACTTTAAGGAGGAGAGTGAAAAAATATGTCATGAAGTGAGAAACTGTAACATTAATATGTGCAATGAGGTTAAAAAAAATGGTAAACCACAAACAAATAATGGCGGGAAGTCAATTGTCATTTGCAGACACTGTCAAAAAAGCAAATGACAGAACCCAAGAAAAAGTGCTACCAATCATTCGAAAAGAAATGCCACTTATCATAAAACCAAAAGAGAAACAAAATAGTAGTAAAACTAAAGAAGATCTAAATAAAAAGGTTGATCCAAGAAATCTAAGAATTTCAAACATTGAAAGCACACACAATGGCATTATTATAATAGAAAGTGAAAATAATGAAGAGAGAAAGGTTATGAAGTAAAAGTACCAAATAAAGTTAAACCAAGAATAATATTAACAAATATGAAATTTAAAAACAATGAAAATGAAATCACAGAAAAGCTGAAAAAGCAAAACTCAATAATAACTAACAGCGAGTTAAAATTAATTAAATATTATGAAAACAGGAAAAAAAAAATACCAAAAGCTACAATGCTGTAATAGAAATCGACCCAGATTCATTCCCGAAAGTACTAGAAGCAGGACGACTTAGTATTGGATGGGAAAGATGTAAGGTATTTGATGGAATAGAAGTTATTAGATGCTTCAAATGTAAAGGATTTAATCACAGATCAAATGATTGCAAAAAAGAAGAAGAAATTATGTTTAAAATGTTTAAAAAATCATAAAACTAGTGAATGCGAAGAAGAAGCAATAACAAAATGCATTAATTGTATGAGAGCGAATGAAAGACTGAATTTGGGACTTGATGATAAACATCTTACTTTAAGTAGATCATGCCCAGTATACTTAAGCAAACTAGAAGCGAAAAAAAGAGAATAGGGTACTAGCAATTAAATATAACAAACAATTTTGAGGAACTCGAAATAATGACAGAAAACAAGCAATACGAATTTATTATTCTATCAGAGATACACCTCACCGAGAATATTAAAAATATACAGTGTTTCTCTAATTCAACACGAACTGGGGGTAGTGCAATATATGTTAAAAACGAATGGAACGTCACAAACATAGTAAACAAATCTATAGATTTTCAAAGATGGTTTCTAGCATATAAATGTAAAAATAATGGATTTGAAATCGTTTTAGTTGCAATATATTGTTATTGTAAGTTATATACCACCTAGGAGTTCCTATCTTTTGTATAAAGCGCATATCCACAATTGTACTTTAATCTTAAATAATTTGGAGGATCATCAGCATGTCATCCTGCTTGGTGATTTTAATTTGCCTAATTTAATTTGGTCTTTTGATTATGAAGAGTCCAGACTTTTCCCTTTTAATGTAAATTTAGACTATGAGCGTGAAGTTGTTGATACGCTTGCCCAGCTAGATCTAAGGCAGATCAATCATTTTGCTAATGAGTTTAATCATGTTCTTGATTTGGTTTTTGTAGATTCTGAGCTTAGTATTAGTATCGGCAACTCTATGATTCCACTTTTTCCTAATTCTATCTTTCATGTAGCTTTATCTATGGAATTTGAGTTTTATGAGTATTGTAGACCGAGTCCCTGTGTTACTAATCTTAATTTTAGGTATAATTTTGCTAAAACTAACTTCATGAATTTATCTAATTATTTAGAAGGTATTGATTGGATTGCCCTTTTTAATAACGGCAATCTGAATTATTCTTTTAATGTATTTATTAAAACAGTCAAAGTGGCAATCGATATGTTAACGCCTAAAGATAAGATTGCATCGTCAGCTAAACCTATTTGGTTTAACAATAGGATCGTTAATCTAAATAATAGGAAGAATAAGATGTATAAGCTGTTCCGAAAAAGGAACGATCCTGAACTTTTGTTAGCTTATAGAAGGCTGCAAAAAGAATTTGACGTTTTAAACAAATTTCTTTATAAACAGTATGTTCTTTCTGTGGAATCAAATTTAAAAACCAACAGTAAACGTTTTTGGAGCTTTATCAATAGCAAAAAACAATCTAACGGTATTCCTAGTTGCATGCGTCATAATAATGTATCGTCTTCCGACCTTTTAACCATTTGTAATATGTTTGCTAACCACTTTCAATCTGTTTATTCAAGCGGTTCTTCCCCACCCTTAAATGCAATTGAAAACTTTGTGCCAAACAATTTTTTAAACGTCGGTATCCTAGAGTGCTCCATCCAGGAAGTTCAAATTGCTCTTTCTTTATTGAATTTAGATAAAAATCCTGACTTTGAGGGCATCCCACCAATTTTACTTCAAAAGTGTTCACATGCCTTTTCTGTGCCTCTATGTTTAGTGTTTAATTTGTCTCTGCAGACTGGTCAGTTTTTGAAGGTTTGGAAGAATTCATTTTTAACACCTATTTTTAAATCCGGATCAAGGCATGAAATTTGTAACGATCGTCCAATTTGCAAAATTTCGACCATACCAAAGTTGTTTGAAAAAATTATTTATGAGAAACTTACTGCTCTCTTAAAAAGATACATCTCTCCGTTTCAACATGGATTTGTGGCTGGTAGATCTACCACCACAAATCTCTCAATATTTTGTAACACGGTTTTGAAAGGCCTTGAGAAAGGCTTACAGTGTGACGTAATTTATACGGATTTTGCTAAGGCTTTTGACAGTGTAAACCACGTCTTACTAATTTCCAAACTTAAAAGGTTTGGATTTCATTCCAATGTTCTTGAGTGGATTCGCTCATATCTGACCGATCGTATTCAATATGTTCGCATTAATGACGTACTTTCATCACCAGTGTATGTTACGTCTGGAGTCCCACAGGGGAGCCACCTAGGTCCTTTGCTTTTTCTTCTGTTTATTAATGAAATTCCTGATTTATTTATGAACTCCCATTGCTTAATGTTTGCCGATGATTTGAAAGTGTTCCGAACTATTCAGTCTGACTATGATTGCATCCTTTTACAGGAAGATCTTGAAAGACTATATGTGTGGTGTCAAAATAATGATCTTCGGCTAAATGTTTCAAAGTGTCAAAGCTTTTCCTTTTGTCGCAACCTCTCCCCTGTTTCATTTACGTACGCGATTAATAACTCACCTTTATCCATTATTCCCTCAAAAAAAAAGACCTGGGAGTCATATTTGACAAAAAACTTGATTTCTGTAAGCATATTGACTTCTTGGTTGCTAAAGGTAATTCAATGTTGGGTTTTATATTACGGAATTCTAAGTACTTTCGGGATCCTCATACACTTAAATGCCTGTTCTTTGCATTTGTCAGGACTAATCTTGAATATTGTAGTATTGTATGGAATCCTTGTTATGAGGTACATTCTATTAGAATTGAAAAGATCCAAAAACGTTTTACTAGGGTTGCATTTCGGAAACTACGCTGGAATATTGAAATGTCTACGTATATGACAAGATGCAAACTATTTGGCATCTTACCTCTTTTTAAACGTAGACAATACTTTTCGGTTATGTTTATTCGGGATTTAATAAATAATCATATCGATTGCCCTCTACTTCTATCGTTAATTGGTTTTTATGCTCCTTCAAGAGTTCTTAGAAATCGTTTACTATTTTATGTTCCTTATCATAGGGTTAATTATGGTTGTAATGAACCAATTTCGAGGTGCCTAAATGAGTGTAATAAGTTTAGCAGCCTACTTGAGTTTGATCTTACCAGGGACTCGTTTAAAAATAAACTTTTTTTGGCATTAGGCCTTGGTGGTAGTACTTAAGTATTAAAATTTTGTAATTAGGTAATCTAACGAGAACAGTGAATGTTCTCATTTGATGAAAATAAATAAATAAATAAATAAATATATAGATCGCCTAATAGTTCTGAAAGACAATTCTGTACATTTTTTGAAAATAGTATTGAAAAACTGACTGAAACAACAAGTAACATTTTAATTGCTGGAGATTTTAACATCGATTGGTGCAAAGATCAACTATACAAAAGAGAAATTGAACGGATTTTGAATGACAATTGTCTATCACAAAAAATGGAGGAATATTCTAGAGTTACGCTTACATCAAAAACCATTATTGATTATGTAATAACAAACATGCAAAACATGACGGTATATGCAGATAGGAATCATAAAATATTGGACCATGAAAATATTGAAATCGTTATAAAAACGGAAAGTGTAATAAAGACATATGGAAATACCATTGAAGTATGTAAATACAGAAAAAATCGTTTCGCACAGGAACTTAGTAATTTGGATACAAAATATGATGCAGAAAGAAACCTTAACGAAAATGCTATCAAAATTAATATAATCATGAAGAATACGGCAGCTAAATTTATCACCAAAAGAAGTAGTACAAATCAAAAAAATAGGTGGTTCAACAATGAACTTAAAACTCTGAAAAATGAAAAAATTAAAAAATATCAAAAAGCCAAAATACTTAACAACAATGAAAGCTGGCGAGATTACATACTTATACGAAACAGATACAAGGTACAAGGAAACAGAACATACAGTGCACTCGGGAAAACGTCAACTAATTAAAACCGCGGATGTTGACGTTTAAAAAATTGTTGACGTTTACGAATGTAAAATTTTTAAATAAAAAACATCTGCTTTTAAAAGTTTTTATTAATTATAAACTAAAACCAAACATAAACAAATTCAAAAAGGAAACAAAAAAGGCATTCAACCTGACTAGAAACATAGAACACAACTAGAACCAAAAGAATACATTTTAAATGAGATCATATTTTTAATTGTAAAGGGTGATTTTTTAAGAGGTTTAGAATTTTTTTTAAAAAAAAACACAAAAAATTCGAAAAAATGAATGAAATATTTATTTGAATCGATAGTTTGAACCTTGCAATTTAATGTTTAAAGATAATTTCATGCAAATGTTGACCGCGGCTTCGTCTCAGTCCAATTTTGGCATACTCTTTCACACATATCGGCCGGTATCTCACGAATGAATGCATGGATGTTGGCTTCCAGTGCGTCAATCGAAGCGGGCTTGTCCCTTTACACATTAGCCTCCCCCACAAAAAATAATCTAATGGTGTCAAATCGCACGATCTAGGCGGCCAATTGACCGGCCCGAAACGTGAAATTAACTGTTCACCAAACTCGCCTCGCAATTGCGCCATTGTTTCGCGTGCTGTGTGGCATGTGGCACCGTCTTGTTGAAACCACATATCATGCAAGTCAAGAACTTCCATTTCAAAAAAAAGCAAAAAAAAGTTTGTTATCATCGCTCGGTAGCGTTCACCATTGACAGTAACGCTGCGATTCGCATCATCTTTGAAGAAATATGGCCCAATAATGCCGCCGGCCCATAAACCGCACCAAACAGTGGCTTTTTCGGGATGCATTGGTAGCTGTTGCAATGCTTCTGGCTGATCTTCACTCCAAATGCGGCAATTTTGCTTATTTACGTACCCATTCAACCAAAAATGAGCCTCATCGCTGAACACAATTTCTCGATAAAAAAGCGGATCCTCGGCCAGCTTTCCAAGAGCCCATTCACCAAAAATTCGGCGTTGTGGTAGGTCGGCTGGCTTTAGTTCTTGCACCAGCTGTATCTTAAAAGGCTTTACGCCCAAATCCTTCCGCAAAATTTTCCACGTAGTGCTGTAACAAAGGCCTAACTGCTGGGAACGGCGCCGAATCGACATTTCGCGGTCTTCTGTCACACTAGCTGATACGGCCGCAATATTTTCTTCAATACGCACAGTACGTAAACGTGTTGGTGGTTTAATGTCCAACAAAGTAAATTTGGTGCGAAATTTGGTCACAATCTTCCGAATAGACTGCTCAGAAGGTCGAGAATGCCGATCATAAAATGGAAGCAGCGCGCGATGAACATTTCGAACCGAGCACGAATTTTGATAGTAAAATTCAATAATTTGCAAGCGTTGTTCATTTGTAAGACGATCCATGGTTAAATTGCAAACCAAACTGAAGCTGTTTGACAGTGACACAAGGTACTAAACACACGTCAGCTGTCAAAACCAGTGTTGCCAAAACCAAACCAGCTAAAAAATCACCCTTTACATGCACACATATGCATTTAAAGAAATCGGTTATTTTTTTCTGCTGTTTTTTTCTTTCCAACACTTGGAAGAGAGCCTTCTCTCTTAAACGTCTTAATACATTTAAGTCATTTTGCTCAACATTCTCGCATTGAGCCCAATCCAAAGCCCTGTTTAATATTTCGACGGCTTCGCTTGGTTGTATTGTCTGCACATTTGTATCTAAATCGTTCTCCTCATCATCGAGCACTTCTAACTCCTCAATTTCACACGAATTAGAAACATTATCTGGCAAAATATCTCCATTCCACTCCTGAATGTATGATACTGTATAGTCAACCTAAAGAAAAAAATTAAAAATTACCTGTCGTGTTGTTGAAACAATTGTAAAAATCGACAAACCTAAGGGTTTAGTTCATTTAGCAGATCAACTGCAAGCTCAATTTGTTGCTGAACTTCTGAGTTCATATTTTCTCTCAGTATGCTTAACGGAATATCTTCCACCGGATCTGTCTCATTTTCCGTGAAACGTAAAACATTTTGCCAGCATTTTACCATTGTATCTTTGCTTACTTTATTCCATGCGGATTCTAGAATTGTAATAGCATCCCTTAATGTAACACTTTTCATTGACTCTACTAAATCTAAATTTTTTGCCGCTACCATGGCTAAGAGGCTGTTTCTGTAGTACAGCTTCGTTATTTTGATTGCGTTCTGATCCATTGGTTGGATAAGTGGGGTAACATTTGGAGGAAAAAACATTGCAATTATGTTTCCATCTTCGGTTTTAAGCTCCATTTCACTTGGATGAGACGGAGCATTGTCGATTAGGAGGAGCGCTTTAACTGGCAAGTTCTTTTTTAAAAGAAAATCTTTTACCTAAAAATTAGAATTAGAAAATCTTAGCTACTGAAAATGATATTTTCTCTGCAGCATAAAAATATTAACCTGCGGCACAAATGATTTGTGAAACCAATCGCTAAAAATGGCTGATGTCATCCATGAGGACTTGGAACTTTTGTACTCAGTAGGGCTCGTGGATTTTTTGCCTTCCCAATCACCAACAATTTAAGTTTATGACTTCCGGAAGCATTAGCACAACATAAAAAAGTGACTCGTTGTTTTTCAGTTTTTACGCCCGGAGCAGTCTTTTCGGTACTTGATACGTAAGACTTTTTTGGCAAAATTTTCCAAAACAATCCAGATTCATCAACATTGTATAGCTGATCATGGGATAGACCCATTTCTTTAATTTTTTGCTTCAGCTTGACTTTAAATGGATCAACAAGCGAAGGTTGCGAAGATAGCTTTTACCCAGTTATTTTAAGCAGACAAACTCCAAATCGTTTTTTTAAATCCCTGCAACCATCCATCACTTGCGTTGAACGAGCATTCTTTTTCTTTCAGTTGTAGATGGATCTCTTTAGCTTTTTTTTTGAGCGCTAATGCATTTACCGGGTAATTCCTTTCTCTCTGCTTAACAAACCACTGGTACAGACGTTTCTCCATTTTCGGCAACTCTGATGCTCTTAATGTTTTTCTTTTTTTTCCGGACCGGAAAGTGTGTTATTAACACAGTCCAAAATCTTCTTTTTTTTCATTTTTATCTTGCTAATTGTTGACTTTGTTACACCATATTGCTTCGCTAAAGCTACCGCACTTGTACCCTTTCCTAATAAGTCCAAAATATTTGCCTATTCTTGTAATTTTAGCACTTTCGGTTGTTTTCAGCTCATTTTGGTAATGTGATACGTACGAGAACAAAAAAGCAACTGAACATAAATAAAAAGATAATACGTGCAGTTGCAACTACTTTTCTACTCTACTTATAAGGGGAATCACCAACTTCAGAAATGATTTCATAAAATAAATGTGTGTGTGTACAAATTTGTGTATTTTAACTGCTGCTAAATTCAAAATTTTGTTTTATTCAGAGTTGACGTTTTAGAGCTTTGTGGTTGGGTTGACGTTTTAGAGTAGGCAATGTAAAAAAAAGAGGGTTGACGTTTTGGGATGTTGACGTAAATGAGCGTTGACGTTTTCCCGAGTGCACTGTATATATAAATAACAAAATTGCCAAATGCAATGGACAGAAAGAGATGTGAATGCAAATAAAAACATTAGTATTGAAAAAACATAAAAGCAACATAAAAAATGTAACATTCGAAAATGAAGAATATCAAGATTAAACAATAATAGCTAACAAATTCAACAAACATTTTATAGAAAGTGTAAAAGAAATTAGTAAATCAATTGAAAATACTATATTTAGAAATCACTTAGATCGACATGATAGCGTAACAAGATTTAAGAACAATATGAAAATCATTAAAAAATAAAGCTGATTTCGATAAAGTAAGCCCTATAATAATACTCGACAACTGGAATAATTTAAGTAACACCATTTTGCAATTAATAAAAAAATCACTTTTAACTGGTGAATTTCCTAGTTCATGGAAAGATTCAATGATCACCCCGGTTGAAAAAATTGCAAACACCAACAAATGTGAAGAATTTAGACCAATAAATACTTTAAGGACAATTGAAAAAATATTAGAGGCAATAGTTAAAAAACAACTAATGGAATATATTGAACAAAATAATATTTTATCAATATACCAATCCGGTCTTCGAAAAAAGTATTCATGTGAGACTGCAGTAAACCATTTAATAAATGAATGGAAAAATTGTGCAAAGAAGACGAAAATAATTGCACTTTTTCTTGATTTTAAAAGAGCGCATTCGAAACGATTGATCAGGAAATTTTATTACAAAAATTGTATAAATATGGTATCAGGAATAAGGAACTAAATTGGTTCAGGTCATTTATAACAAATAGAACACAGAGGACAAAAGTTAATAATTCCATATCGGAATATATTAAAGTAGAACAAGGAGTTCCTCGAGGATCAATTTTAGGGGCGCTCTTATTTATAATTTATATAAACGATATATCGATATGCAATTTTGCAAAAGCGTGTTATATGCGGATGACACTCTAATATACGCTGAAGGAGACGACACTGAACAATGCAGAACCATGTTAAACAACGATGTGAAACATCTAGTATCATGGCTTAGAATGAATAAACTGAAGCTTAACGAACGAAAAACTAAGTTGATGACAATTAGTATATAATAGGAATTCGATCGAAAATGTAAAGATAAAAATTTAAAAATGGAACAGCACGTCGACTTTATATGTAAAAAAAAATAGGGAAAAAGATTGGTTTTTTTTTAAACGAATTCGAAAAAGAATGGACTATATAACAGCGGTTAATGTATACAACACTATAAGAAAACCACATTTTGAATATTGTTCTACAATTTTGTTTTCATGTTGCACTCAAGGTCAAACCGAAAGATTGCAAAAACTACAAAATAATGCAATCGATATACACCTATAAGGCAAATTTTGGATACACTGAGATGGTTGGATGTCAAGCAGAGACTGAAAGTGAATGCACTTCTCACCGTTTTCAAAATAAAGTATGGCGAAGCACTAGCATATTTAACACGGGAAGTTAGGCTAGTAAGTGAAGCTCAACCTTACAAACTACGAAATGCGAACGATTTCCGACTGAATTTGCAAATGTCAGCAGATGGACAGAAGACAATACTATACAAGGGGATTTCGGTATAAAAACGGAAGAAAATTTTAAAATTTTTAAAACTAAATGTATCAAACATGTAAAAAGAAATATTTAAAAAATTACTGTAAAAATGTAATTATATAGAAAAATTGTAATTATAAAGTATTTAAAAAAAAAATACTAATAAATATATATACTACTACTACCAAAACTATGTATTGTTCTATGTCTTGAAGATTTAAAAATTGCCTTAAAATGGTTTATCCATGTACCTGCCTCACATAATGTTTCTAAACCACTTTTTTAGTATCGCATAAAACGTTAAGAACATTATTTGAAGAATTTCCCTTTCGAACTTCATTAATCATTAACCAAATCAGAGAACCTAAATCGTGTGAAATTTCTCTGACCAAATATTTTTCTCATGAGTTTTTTTTTTTCAAACAAACCGAACTATCTATAGACAATGTCCTTTCACTTGCAAAGTATGAAACCACATAAAACCCAAATCGAAGTCAATTTTTTGGCATCGCTCCATTAAATTCACATTACAAAAGTGCGCATTTGGGAATATACAAACAAATCCGACAAGAAAGTAGTAGGCACCGACCCCGATAAAAGAAAGTACTCTCGCATTACACGCAATAAATTTCTCACAAATAACTCACAAGCCATTCATCTACCTATTTATCTTAATTATGTCAAATGCAATGAAGTGTCAATAATCGCAACGCAATTCAACTTTACGCATTTTTTGACATTTGTGTGTTTTTTTTATTTTCATTTTCATTCACCAAAGTGAGAAGAAGTTAAAATGTAATGCAATTTGTTCGTCCTTTTGTGTACTTTTATTGAATCAATGAATAACTGAATGAATGAATGAATGAATGAATAACCACCTTACATCTTCATATATCTTGTCCATGAATGTAATGGTCACATTCAACTGAATTGAGTGCGTAAAAAAAAAAAGGATAACGATGATGGACAGCAAACACAAAAGGAAGCATGTCCAGCCTCGCCTAATGTTGGAGGATCACAGGACGAAATGCCGCCCGACAATGTTCGAGTGTCCTTTTTCACACTCCTCACATTTGTTGTACAGTGGCAATTGTAATTTATTACAATGCTCCAATGCTACCGGACAGAATGGACACGATTTTTGACACCAATTCATGTTTGGAATTTCCATTTTTTTTTCTGTCACTTTTTGCCGCATGAAATTCGATATCGAAATGTGCAGCCTCATACGCTGTTTCGATAGAAATGACGCCGATGATCCTTCGCGGATCATTAAATCTCAATCACATAATTTTTCTACCCAAAAGAATGTCTCCTCGAGCACATGCACAAGGACATGTTCGTGTTATGCTATATATGTATAATAGATTTCGGTTTAATTGTCCTCCAATGAGAATGAAGTGGCGGAAAAGGATTCCGCTAAAGAGGTCTAACTCTAGCTGGATGCAGCATCCTCCCTTGTCATTATTATTATCATTATTATTTTCATGCATCGCTGCGTCGAATTCGATTTAATTTTGGTTCTTTCATTTAATGGCGGAGTTAATTTATTATCCTTTAGTTGTAAGTATGTAGGTATTCATCGTTGTCGACAGTGACGGTGTCCTTTTTATGGTGACATTGCAGATGAACTAAATGCCATATGAGTGCCAGAGAGTCTATTAAATTATACTGGTGATCCTGTTTCCATTCTTTTCTCCCTCTCGATGTCATTGAAAGGACACTTTAATTTTCGTTTAATTTTGAAAATATTTATTTAAGTGCTTGCCAAGGACCCCTATTATGAGGACATAGAACAGTCATTAGGGGTAACAAACCTGGCGAAGGATTTTAGACTATTGCATGTGATTTATTAACAACGAGAACATACTGGATTCTGTGAAGTGCGGTGCTTTTGTTTGTTTTTGTTTTTGTTTTTTTTTTTGTAATAGACTTTTTGTCGGTGGGAAAATATAGAGAGATGATCCTTGTTTACACGAATGTCTCTTTAAGTAGTTGTTTGTAAGAGGTAAGGAAGGTTTGTATAAAGTGACTAAGGAGCTTGTTAATATGATGCAGTGCTAGCTGGACACTTAGTCGACTGGGATGATTGAAAAAGGACAAAACTTGCAATATGATACCCAAAGGAGGTGTATCATTTTTAAAAACGTATTCCTATGTAACAGCGTTGTAAGGACTTCAAAGGCTTTAAGCATTTTGAAGACTTCAAAGTATGTAAAAGATTTTAAATTAGTAAAGGTGACAGATAGGTTTTGGTTAGGTTGGGAGGGCAGTTTTGCATTAGATGCAAATTTCACCTGGAAGCCGTTAAGGCCCATTGTACCTGTTTGTAAAGGGTGATCCATTTCGAGGTTCCCTACTTTTTTAAAGAAAAAAACACAGAAAATTCAAATTTAATGGAGAATGTTTATTACCATTTGAAAGAACATTCTTTGGCATCTATTTTTTGAAGATTATGTCTATCAAATGTTGGCCGTTGCTACGTCGCAGATGGTCCATCCGTTGAGTCCAATTTTCGATCACTCGTTCGAGCATTTCGACTGGTAACTGGCGAATGACACGCGTGATGTTTTCCCCCAAGGCCTGAATCGAAGCGGGTTTGTCGGATATCACACGATCTTGGTGACCAATCGACCGGCCCAAAACGTGAAATGATGTGCTCACCGAAATGTTCTCCCAATAAGTCCATTGATTGATGCGATGTGTGGGAAGTGGCGCCGTCTTGCTGAAACCAAATGTCGCCGAGATCACGAGCATCAAATAGTCGGTTATCATGGCACGATAACGGTCGCCATTGACGGTTACGTTCGCACCGGCATAATTTTTGAAGAAATATGGACTGATGATTCCACCACAAACCCACAAACCACACCAAACCGTTGTTTTTTCTGGATGAAGTGGCAGTTCTTCAATCTCTTCAGGTTGCTCTTCGTCCCAAATGCGGCAATTTTGTTTGTTTACGTACCCATTGAGCCAGAAATGGGCCTCATCGCTAAACAAAATTTGCCTCGAAAACGTCGGATCTTCTTGGAACTTTTCAAGAGCCCATAGAGCGAAGCTTCAGTTGTTGCACAAGCTGTATTTTGTACGCTTTCAATTTAAGATCTTGACGTAAAATGCGCCAAGTCGTTCCATACGTCAGTCCGAGTTGCTGCGACTCTCTACGGTCTTCGTGTACACTCTCAGCTACGGCCGCTATATTTTCTTCACAGCGTGCTGGACGTGGTCTATTCGGTCGAATATTATCCAATAATGAATGCTGGGTCTCAAAATGGGTGATGGTGTTGCGAATAGTACGCTCAGTAGGCCGATTATGTTGACCATAAGTTGAGCGAAGTGCACGAAACACATTCCTCACAGAACGTGAATTTTCATAATAAAGTTGAACAATTTGTAAACGTTGTTCACGCGTAAGTCTTTCCATTATGAAATGCCAAACAATACTTAACAAAAATAACATGACAGCATGACACGGCTCACACGTGATCTGTCAAAAAACGGCTATTGAAAAAAGTATCTCTACTTGGATCACCCGTTACAAATGAAATGACAAACAAAATGGCTAAAGTTGAAACGATTTCTTTTGTTAGTCGGATCAAAGGGAAATGTGCCTATTTAACTCACTCTCACTCTCACGAATGAATAGTGTTATGTATTGTGTTGTGTTGAAATGTATCAAGGACAGTCTCATGAGAGACATAATGGCGCCTACAAAATATCCAAAGCGAAACAATTAGAATTGCAAAGGCCTATAAAATGCTCATAAAATATTTCAATTCATAAACAGTTAGCGACGTCAATGTTCGACAATAAAATGAATGCAAAAACAGCTTGTAAACAACTCACATCAGACGATACGCCATAGCCCCATAAATTTTATAATTTCTCCAGAATCACAGATGAATAAATTAGCAAAACAAAATACCTACTTATTCTCTGGCAGAGCAACACTTGTTGTTGTTGTTTTATTTTTATTAATAAATTTAAAACGAACTGTGCGATATGCAAATCGTAAACACACTCTCGGCGAGCTATAAAACAATTTGCATTGTCAGCCAATTTGAACAAACAACAATAATTATTAAATTACCCCCTTATCTCTCGTGTATACAAGTAGCTACCTAATTAATTTTATTTATGTATGTACACACAGTGACTCTGGTGACATTTCGACGAGTTCCAATTATACAATCAAACCATACAAGTACAATCTTGAGGAGCTAGCTCGAAGAAGCTGTTTACAGCTAGCACAGCACAGCACCGTCAACGCCGCCGCTGGTCTATAAATACCACAAAGCTCGAAGGCGAGGCTTCGCGCTGAGATAATATTAATTACTCAATTAAATATTTAACCATTATGAGCGATAGTTGCAGGTTATAAGTAAATTGGCTTAGCACGAATACAGCGAAGGAGAGCCATGTCAGGCTGGGTGCGCAAGAAGAGTGAGGATGGAACGCTGCCGCCGCGCGTTAATCACTTCTCAGCTTGCAGGTCATTTGTCGAGGCGGCCAAGATAAGTGAGCTATTATATGTGGAGAGCTGTGTTGATATGCTTAATAATAATAAATTAATAATAAACAAATTTATTTGATTACTCGTTGGCGATCAATTGAATTGTTTCGTATGGTGATTGTGGAACTTGTTGTAGATTGCCTTGGGAGGAGGTTATATTTATTGAACAAAATCCATTTAAACCACCATAACTCTGTAATTGGCAATCAAATATGAAGTGCATGGTAGAAATAAATTGAACCGAAATACCAATGACCGTTTATAAATTCCACCTCGATATACTCATTAACGGCAAAGTAATTCCACCACTTCGTTAATCGGTAATAAGCCCTCTCGTTCATTGATTTCGAACGCATCGGTCATCGCATCTTCTGCAGCGCACATACACACTCTTCGTCTCATTAAATTCAAAGTGCACAGCGCGTTAACAAGCTACATGCCCTGACAATTTACCTGGGTGGACGCAGACGCACATCCTTTTCTGCGCACTGAAAATCATGTACCAATTAATTTTCACAAAGCACAAACTAATCACCCGGTTTCATAAATGGCCACTTAAGGTGCCAGCCTGTGATGTCCTGCGATGTCGTCCGTTTGTTCTGCGCCCAGCCGAACGTTGTTGGCCTGTAACGTCTTTAATTTGGGCCAAAAATGAATTGTTCAATTATGGCACAAACAAGAACTTAATAACAATGATCACTCGATGTCGGGCGCTGTGCTTTCCGCTCGATCGGAACGAGCTCCGAGCTCTCTCTCTCTCCCTCTCTCTCTCTGCTCTGGATGATTGTTATTAAATTTGATCGTCATCGACGCGATAGGATGATCGCGCTGAGATGATCGCAGGGCGTCCGTTGGCGTCAGTGCAGGATAATTGCACTGCACTGGACCACGAACGGAGGTTGATTCTAGGGACGGACGCAGCCAACTTCATCAGTATCGATGACCGATCATCAAGTTCTGATCGTTGATCGTAAATATTTAGGTGTTTTTCAAATTGCCGATCATTATTGTGGCAGAGTGGACACGCTCGCGCGAAATCATGTCCCAGCTAATGGGATTTCAGAGTGATTGTTAAATGGGTTCACTTTGGAAATTGGATTATAGTCGTCGCGGTGGTGAAAGGCGTATGTCTGCTTTGCGCGTGGGAATAGGCGAAGATTTATACCGACTGACGCGAGAATGCTGTCATCGGTAAAGGAGACAGACATGGACTTGTGATACTCTTTTAATGATCACAGAACATCATTTTGTTTTCCTTTTAATAGTGCCGCGAACCTAATGCGAATTCGATCATAAAAGTCTTCACTGTGATCTCGTAAATTATGCCCGCATGCGTATTTGAGGAGAAAAAAAAAACCACAACTCTCATATCCTGAGCGTGTCAGAGGAACTTGTGTGTTGTCATAAAATCCGATTAAGTGCGAAGTAAATTTTCAAAGTGTAACATTAAATTTGTCGCGCTTTTGGATTTTGCCGCAGATGTGGTGGGTTACTGCGTCGCTTGCTAAATTTAATTAAGACATTAAAATCTAACGAACGGTTTTTGCGAAATCGCTTATGGAAGATCGTAAATCAGATTGGTTTCCGACGGACATGACGTTCAGCTGGTATATAATCGGATGGATTAGCCGACAATCCTATACAAGCAATGAAAATAGGGAGAACATGGTTTTCTTAGGCCCAGTGGCTAGCGGTTGGAAAAGAGTGTAAAGATTTGAATCATCTTGTTAATCAGAACTACGAGCCAATCAACTGAAATAAGACAAATTTACGTATATAAAGCTGCAAGTCGGGCAGCATCTACGGCCTCTATATTAAAATAACTTCTTTCTTCTTTCTTTCCTCTTTTTTCGGAGGTAGCTACTATGGAATGGGGCGCTCAAACACAACTACTTGTCCATTAATTGTGCAACCTTACATGTACTTAGTTTTTTTTCGTCTTTCGGCATACCCAAGGGGTAGTGAAGTCCAATTTTATCGCATTCCACAGCCGGTCGACTCCATCACCGGTTTTGGGAACAAATGTGAAAATACGATGGCATTCATTCTCTGGTTCTGGGAACTGACCGAAGCCATTCCGTCACCTGGGAAAAGTTGACGTGGTAGTTTTGTCGCAGAAGGATTTTTGGTGCTTCTGAATAAGGCGGCATATCCATAAGACAAGGGTCAAAAAATAATTCGTGACAAGCTCTTCAAAATTCAAGGGCGCATGGTACAAAAAGCCCTCTTTTTAAACGAGAGATGGCTTTTAACGTACACCCCATTGCATACATATCAAGGGAGAAGGTTCACCAGGTCCCAGGCCGGTGCAGGCCGTTCTTTGAAGTTTGGTAAAAGAAGCAGTAACGCGCTGCCAGGTGCGATTAGACGGTCATCCAATCTTGTCATCCGGATGACATGCTGACGTTGGAAAAGTTGTTTATTTCAGACGGAATGACCACTTTCGGATAAATTGTGACCTCAGAATGTCATCCATATGACAAGTTTGGATGACCGTCTGATCGAGAGGAGTTGTCTCATGGCCGTATATATCAAAAGGACTATTTTCGAAGATAAGCCCCATGTCTTGACAAAAAGCCCTCTACAGTGTCAGCAAGTCTTTATCTGTGCTTTATCTGGTTTCGATTCAACATGCTTGAACCATAGAATTTTGCTATCGGCGATTACTTTCAGATATTTGAGATTGGAATGGCGACACCTTTAAGCACGAGGGGAGACAGACCGGATACCTTCCTCCTTCTCGCAAAGAGATGATGATGATTTTCAGAGGATTAACTGAAAGCCCATTTCTATTGAACCAAACTTCGATCAAATCTAGGAACCGCTGCATCTGACAGCAGACAGCCGACAGAAATAACGGCAACATCATCCGCATAAGCTTGAGTGTAGCTACCGTGAAGATTGAGACCCATAATCCGTGAGTCTACTCCATACACCATAAAAGGGGAGAGACAGTCCCTATAAACCACTTTTATGACGCACTTGCCACAATCGCTAACTTATTTACTGGGATAAGTTAAGCATGCCGAATACATGGCGTTTACAAATGTCAAATACGGAAGCGAAGCTTGGTAAGCTAGAGATGATGTACTCAGAATGGTTTTAGAATGTTTAACTAAAATGTCAAATATTACGTTACAATATCACGTTAGGGTCTCGTACGATACAGTACGGTATCCGAACTTGTGAAGCATAATCTAGATGCGAACGGAAAAAATACTTTTTTAGAAAAACCGAACTGAGGTTTTGAGAAAAATTGATTTTAAATTAGAAGCTAAATAAGAAAATTATTTTATTTTGTATATTTAGAACCATGTAAGTTTGGTAAATAAAATTAAATGGAATTATTAACATTTTCTTCGAAATGAAATTTTAACAACAAAATGTTGTCTCTGTAGCTGTATTTATGTCCTCAAAACCAGAAAGATTTACTTTTGTTTGATATATCTTCAGTTGGGGAGATGAGATATTTTTTCATGTACTTAGCTTGAACATACTAAGTATAGGTTGTTTTTTTTAAAGGTAACGGGTGATCCAAGTAGAGATACTTTTTTTGATAGCCTTTTTTGACAGATCACGTGTGAGTCGTGTCATGCTGTCATGTTATTTTTGTTTAGTATTGTTTGGCATTTCATAATGGAAAGACTTACGCGTGAACAACGTTTACAAATTGTTCAACTTTATTATGAAAATTCACGTTCTGTGTTTCGTGCACTTCGCTCAACTTATGGTCAACATAATCGGCCTACTGAGCGTACTATTCGCAACACCATCACCCATTTTGAGACCCAGCATTCATTATTGGATAATATTGGACCGAATAGACCACGTCCAGCACGCTGTGAAGAAAATATAGCGGCCGTAGCTGAGAGTGTACACGAAGACCGTAGAGAGTCGATTCGGCGCCGTTCGCAGCAACTCGGACTGACGTATGGAACGACTTGGCGCATTTTACATCAAGATCTTAAATTGAAAGCGTACAAAATACAGCTTGTGCAACAACTGAAGCCGCTCGACCTTCCCAAGCGACATCGCTTCGCTCTATGGGCTCTTGAAAAGTTCCAAGAAGATCCGACGTTTTCGAGGCAAATTTTGTTTAGCGATGAGGCCCATTTCTGGCTCAATGGGTATGTAAACAAACAAAATTGCCGCATTTGGGACGAAGAGCAACCTGAAGAGATTGAAGAACTGCCACTTCATCCAGAAAAAACAACGGTTTGGTGTGGTTTGTGGGTTTGTGGTGGAAAAATCAGTCCATATTTCTTCAAAAATTATGCCGGTGCGAACGTAACCGTCAATGCCATGATAACCGACTATTTGATGCCTGAAATTGAAGCTCGTGAACTCGGCGACATTTGGTTTCAGCAAGACGGCGCCACTTCCCACACATCGCATCAATCAATGGACTTATTGAGAGAACATTTCGGTGAGCACATAATTTCACGTTTTGGGCCGGTCGATTGGCCACCAAGATCGTGTGATATCACGTTAGACTTTTTCCTGTGGGGATATGTAAAGTCAAAAGCTTATGCCGACAAACCAGCTTCGATTCAGGCCTTCGAGAGGAAAACATCACGCGTGTCATTCGCCAGTTACCAGTCGAAATGCTCGAACGAGTGATCGAAAATTGGACTCAACGGATGGACCATCTGCGACGTAGCAACGGCCAACATTTGATAGACATAATCTTCAAAAAATAAATGCCAAAGAATGTTCTTTCAAATGTTAATAAACATTCTCCATTAAATTTGAATGTTCTGTGTTTTTTTTTCTTTAAAAAAGTAGGGAACCTCGAAATGGATTACCCTTTAGAAAGTCAGCAATGATTCTTGTACTTGTACTCTTGTGAGCGTTTAGCGTTAAAACAAAGTGCACAATGTCTTCTCGAGGTGTTTAAAACTCAAAAGTCAAAAGTTTACTTTAACAAGAGTTTGGATCTCTGATTCAAAAACGCATCTAATATAGCGAGAAAGTTCCGTGTGGCCCAGTCATGCACTTTACATTTTATCGATGCGCGTGAAAGTTATAATACGTTCATAGGGTAGGATAGACTTATTAAGGTAGCTAGGAAGGTAGGAAGATAGAGTGGTTGTTCCTGTAAATGTAATACTTGTAAGAGCTCAAACCCCTTTTGTTCCCACCAATCACGGGCCCTGTGAGAAATGAATGGAATGTTGGGAGCATAGCACAGCACTTGCAATTAAGGAAATAAATTATGTTGTAAAATGTAAAATGTGAGCTGTCCACGACTCATCAAAAAGTTGCTTGCTTAATGTGCGATATCTAGCTAACACGGTTAGATACGTTGTAGAGCTCGTAGAGTATTGTGAATCCAACAGGTTGGGTCTTGTCTTGTGCTGTGATGCTAGTGCTCAGAACAATGTTTGGAGCAGCACCAAATGCAACATAAGGGTAGATCGACTCTTGGATTTCATTTTATCGTCTGATATTACCATCAACAATGAAGGTCATCAACCTACCTTTGTTACAGCCAGAAGACAGCAAGTAATTGATGTTACCCTGTCAAACAGGCATTTGAAGTCAGATCACAGATACAGCGAACTTTCACCTTCGCAAGAGAGGAGAAATCCAAGAAAAACGAACTGACCACGGTTTAGAGAGGAGCTTGCCAACTCTGTCAAAGTTCCACTCAAACTTAGATCAAGACAGGGAGTGGAGAGGTCTGCTCAGGATCTGAACAACGTCCTCACCCGCTGCTTTGAACTTTCGTGCCCTGTTTCTAAACCCCCCCGCATCAGTTGTTTGGTGGAACAGGCTTTCGGGAAACGTGTTACTGCTTCTTTTGCCAAACTCCAAAAGAACGGCATGTCTCGGCTGGAAAGGGGGCCTTCCCTAGCACCACGGGCTCTGCTCTAGATGCTTTGATGAATCTTCCTCCCCTTGACTTATATATCATGGGGTGAACGCTAAAAACCATCTTTCGCTTAAAGAGAGGTGGTTTTTGGTACCATGCGCACTGGAATTTTGAAGAACTTGCTCGAGAATTATCCTCTGACCCCTGTCTTATGGATATGCCGTCTGATGCCATGACACCGGAAATCCTTCTGCGAAAAAACTACCACGTCAACTTTCCACAGGTAACAGAATGGCTTCGGTCAGACTCTGAACCATGGATTGAATGCCATCGTATTTTCACGGATGGCTCCAAAACCGGGCAGGGGTCTGGTGCTGGTGTCTTTGTGGAATGCGATGATATAAACATGCATCTGTTTTCCAAGCGGAGATTTTTGCCATCCTAATGGCTATGCGCTATATTGTGAACAACAGGTGGAGGGCTAGAGGCATTTGCATCTGCAGTGATAGCCAAGCTGCATTAAAAGCGCTTCTAAACCCTCCTACCTCATCCAAGTTAGTTCTAGAACTCAAGCTTTCTCTGAATTTGGTCGGAAGACTGAACACAGTGAATCTTGTCTGGGTACCAGGTCACACTGGCATCCAGGGAAATGAGATCTCGGATGAGCTTGGTAGGCAAGGTTCAGAAGAAGTTTTCTCAGGACGCGAACCTGTGTTAGGTCTGCCTGCATCTTTAGTCATGTCGTCTATCGATTCTTGGGTTTCTCGTGAACACAAGATTCGGTGGCGCGATTGCGGTGGATGTAGACAGACCAAACTACTGCGCCCGGACATTTGGAAAAGGTCAGCATCTTTTCTTCTATCTCTGAGGAGAATCGACTGTAGGCTGCTTGTAGGCGTTCTTTCGGGCTACCAAGCTTTTGCTAAACACTTAAATGTGTTGGGCTTAAGCGACACCACTACCTGTCCTGCTTGCGGTGTGGAGGATGACACAGCAGAACACTTTCTCTGCAGTCAGTTGTCCGGCCTATGCTCGCATCAGGTGGCGGATCTTCGGAGCTGACGTGGTGAGTGCCGAACATCTAAGCTCTTTATCACTGAAGCTCCTTCTCGTTTTTCTTCGAAAGACGGGAAAACTAAGTACATTAATGTTAGGTGTCTGAATGGTAGTACAATGGACCCGTAGTTGTGTCTGAGGGCTCCATCAGATAGTACCAATCTCCGCCAAAAAAAAAAAAAAATATTTTGGGTGCCAGGACACTAGGCGCATTGAAGGACATCAGCGGGCGGATGAGCTTGCAAGAATAGAAGGGCTACTAGTTGACAGTGAGGTTGCAGATATCAAACCTCCCCTCTGCATAATAAAGGGCATGATTGAGGAAAAAACCATTAGGTCTGCCAATTTAAGGTGGAAAAGTCTTGAGGGACACTTGGTGTCAAAAGTTCTATGGCCGCTTACTGTAATACTGTTTCGATTTTTAAAAAAATTCAGTAGGTTCCCCAGGGAACGCGATGGGCCCACCTCGGTGCCTAGTGTTGTGAGATGATGTGAGATTTTACATCAGACCCCTGTTTTAACCTAACCTAACCTTGGCATTTCAACATGAATAGACTGACGACTGAACAACGCTTCCAAATTGTGCAAATTTTGGGTCAGTGCCCCGCAGGATTCCAGTATGTGTTCTAAAATTTCCGTGGACTTATTGCAGAATCTGCAGAGACCTTTATCTGATATCCCTATCTTCCTTAGGAGTTCCCTGAGTTTGCAATGCCCCGTAGGGCAACCAGATAGGATACGTGTGTTATTTTTACTAAGACTGATGCATGCTTTAAATCTTTTGAGATTAAAACCTCATAAGAACTTTTGGGCTCAGACCTTGGAGATCTCGAAAAGTTTTAACTCTTTTTTCCTTTTCCGTTTTCCTGAATTCTTTGCGTAAGGTGTGTTCCACTCTCTTCTCGCTAGAGAGTCCGCCGCCTCTTTACCAATAATGCCTACTTGCCCATGGGCTTTATGGGTAGGTGCAATAATTGGTCCGTACTTCTTTAAAAATAATACTGGGCAGAACGTTACAGTCAATGGCGAACGCTATAGAGCCATGATTACTGACGTTTTCGTTCATCAACTGAACAACCATAATGTGCAGGAGCTGTGGTTTCAACAAGAAGGCGCAACATGTCACAAAGCTCGTGCCATAATTGATTTATTGGAGGAAACGTTTAGTAACCGTTACGGACCCGTGAATTGGCCTCCAAGATCGTGCGATTTAACACCGCTTGACTATTTTCTGTGGGGATATGTGAAGTCGCTAGTCTATGCCGATAAGCCCGAAACGATTGAACACTTGGAGGACGAGTCATCGACTAGATGACAGATTAGACTACGTCCGGGCTAGCCTTGGCGGTCATATGCCAGAAATCATATTTAAATAATAATGCCAGAAGATTATCTTTGGAATAATGTGAAGTTTATGTCAATTAAAAAAAATCATCTTTGGTTTATTCCATTTCAAAGTTCTATAACTCTAAGAAAAACACTTTATACAACAGAGACGTGTAGCCTTAAAGCTAGGAACGTAGAGAGTTATGGAACTTCGAGATGGGAACTTGAATTTTTTTTTCTATTTTTAACCCCGGTTAGTTGAGGTTGACCGTCAATAGTGCGCGCCACATAAAGCGCGGTCTTCCACTGCTACGTTTACCCTGGGGGGTGGACTCAAAGACTCTTCGGGCTGGTGCTTCGCTACCCATATGGTTAGGTTAGGTTAGTTGGGCTGCCGATAGGGCGCAAATTCCTTATCAACACACTTAGGTCCTTGTGGACCCATTGTGATACCCTTCAGTGGGGGGGATAAGCCGATGTTGTGGCCTCTGCTGCGTTTTCTTCCTTACGTTGGTTATTACTCAACGTTGTCAAGCCATCCCGATGCCTCCAGGAACCTGAAAAGATTAGAGGTAGAAACATCTGTCAATTCAATAATGTCTTCGGAGAAGAAACTTTCAAGCGTTCTGCTCTTAAGTGACAGAGGCTCGGGCAGTGGCAGAGATAGTGAGGTGTGTCCTCGTATAGCACAGAAACCTAGCAAAGACATACCTTGTGCTGTGGGCCAAGAGCCTTAAGCTCTATGCGACAGCGGTGATTTAGCTACTTAATTTAATTTAATGGCCCATACTCAGCTGTTGTATCACCAGCTTTTTGAACTAGTCAGCATCGCTGTTTGGCCCATAAAGTTCGTCGTTAAATCCTTTCCTCCAACACTGCATCGATACGAATTATACAGGTCTTCAGGATTGTCTCCAGGACGAAGAAATGCCTAAGCATTGTTTGTTTTCTCAGATAACCCAAAATGAATAAATCAAAATAACGTGAACGTTGAACTTTCCCAAAATCTAGTTTCCCAGGACCTTAATGATGCTTCCTTCAATTTTTCGGTTTTTTTTTACACTTTGGCTTTGGTTTTTTCATCATTTGTAGTTTTAAGGCAGCTCAAATATCTGATTTGATTGTGTCAAAGTCTGACACATTTCCAACTGACCTCTTCGTAATGAAGTTTTCTTTGCCAGTTACTGACAGGTCCTAAGCATATTCTCTGCCTAGCCACAGGCAATCGAATCAATATTTGGCCAATCATTTGCCACGCAGCATGCTAATGACCTCATGGGGTCTTAGCCAAACAAACCCCCTTTTGATTCCTTCACACATAATTAATGATCTCGCTGAAGAAGCAACTTTTCACGTTTTCCATACCATAACAGCCGCATATACAATTCAATAATCAATTTGTGTATGGAACATTGTATCCTCGCATATATATGTACAATCGACTCCCGCACAATCGGCCAAGAGATTGTATAGATATCTTTTTGACGAAGACAGAGGTGTATTGCGGTCCCTGTCCCTGCCGATGGGATTTTTGTTAAACTAATAAGCACGATCATCGTCAAAGTGCGTTTTTTTGATTGATTTATTGTTATTCTCATTGTTAAGATCAGTGCTCAATTTCTCTGAACGAGTCGGAACGGGACGGGACGAAGGGTTTGTAAAGGTCGACGACGATGAACAGGTCGACAAGTGAGATCATGTTGAATCATTATATTCAATCAAAAATCTCTTATACGCTCCATCTGGGTTCTGCCGCACCGACACCTCAGATAATTGTTCAGCGGATCCTCTCTCCCTCTCTCTCTCCGCAGAGAGCTCCATAAATTGTGGGCTGTATATTTGTCAATTATTCGGACTCGATGAACCATTATGGTGAGCAAGTGGCAATCGCAAGTCGAGTGGATTCTGATTGGACGAGCCCGCTGTCTGATGTGGCCGCTACGCCGCGCCGCCGCCGCGATCACCGGTAAAGGATCAATGAAATTATTTATTATTTAATTAGGAACACTATTGATGTTGATACTTGTGCGCGCATGATTGTGATCATCATCATTGCGATCGTTGCTTACTCTGCTGATGATTGATAATCGTTAATAGATCTTGATGAAGGTGGGGGCTAGCGATTGTCGGATCTTTCATACGGAATGGTCGAGTGGCCGACTCGAGTGCTAGTAGTTGTGTATCGAAAGTTGATGTTCCATTCAATTAAATGCACACTGAAGCCCAATCGAGACGGTAATTGACTTACGATCGGCAATTGTGTACACATTCAATTAGCTACACTTATACTGGAATTTACCAAAATTTTTTTTTTTCGATTTTGGTTTTGATTTTACCGAAATGGTACTTTTGTTTAGCTTCCAGTGGGTGAGAGATGAGAGAATGCGATCAGTGTTTGGATAGATGAGTGTGTATATAGTTGAATAATGATTTAGGTTTTCAAGAAACTCGAGGGAGTAATAGAACCGTTTTCAATTCTGAGAAGTTTTCTATTGTTTGGCCTGATTCACATTGGATTTGAAGAGAAATTATGGCTATCGGTTAATTATGCGCAGATTCATGTGTTATCATTAGCGAGGTGAAAGGATTGGATTATTAATTGAAACCTTTTGAACTGAACTATCAAGGGACCATTAATTATTTCTGATTAATTTGTTGATTTCAATTACTTACATTACCGGTTAAAGGAATATTAATGAGAAGATGGTGTAATTATTATGATGAGCATTAGCTTAAAGTTAAACTTTCAAAACAGTTTTGTCCGCTGTAAAAAAAATGGCATCGTTATATTGGAGAGGATAAGACAAACCTGCGATTTTTCTGGCCAAAGCTAACAAAAAGCTAAATGTCGCTGCAGTCAATTGCGCTAACTCAAATACTAGATTGTTCTTAGAAACTTGTGATATCATGTTACTCTTAGATAAGACGTTAGTTTGTGACAGAATTTCACAATATAACGGGTGATCCAAGTAGAGATACTTTTTTCAATAGCCTTTTTTGACAGATCACGTGTGAGTCGTGTCATGCTGTCATCTTATTTTTGTTTAGTATTGTTTGGCATTTCATAATGGAAAGACTTACGCGTGAACAACGTTTACAAATTGTTCAACTTTATTATGAAAATTCACGTTCTGTGAGGAATGTGTTTTGTGCACTTCGCTCAACTTATGGTCAACATAATCGGCCTACTGAGCGTACTATTCGCAACACCATCACCCATTTTGAGACCCAGCATTCATTATTGGATAATATTCGACCGAATAGACCACGTCTAGCACGCTGTGAAGAAAATATAGCGGCCGCAGCTGAGAGTGTACACGAAGACGATTCGGCGCCGTTCGCAGCAACTCGGACTGACGTATGGAACGACTAGGCGCATTTTACGTCAAGATCTTAAATTGAAAGCGTACAAAATACAGCTTGTGCAACAACTGAAGCCGCTCTTGAAAAGTTCCAAGAAGATCCGACGTTTTCGAGGCAAATTTTGTTTAGCGATGAGGCCCATTTCTGGCTCAATGGGTATGTAAACAAACAAAATTGCCGCATTTGGGACGAAGAGCAACCTGAAGAGATTAAAGAACTGCCACTTCATCCAGAAAAAACAACGGTTTGGTGTGGTTTGTGGGTTTGTGGTGGAATCATCGGTCCATATTTCTTCAAAAATTATGCCGGTGCGAACGTAACCGTCAATGGCGGCCGTTATCGTGCCATGATAACCGACTATTTGATGCCTGAAATTGAAGCTCGTGATCTCGGCGACATTTGGTTTCAGCAAGACGGCGCCACTTCCCACACATCGCATCAATCAATGGACTTATTGAGAGAACATTTCGGTGAGCACATAATTTCACCAAGATCGTGTGATATCACACCGTTAGACTTTTTACTGTGGGGATATGTAAAGTCAAAAGCTTATGCCGACAAACCCGCTTCGATTCAGGCCTTGGAGGAAAACATCACGCGTGTCATTCGCCAGTTACCAGTCGAAATGCTCGAACGAGTGATCGAAAATTGGACTCAACGGATGGACCATCTGTGACGTAGCAACGGCCAACATTTGATAGACATAATCTTCAAAAAATAAATGCCAAAGAATGTTCTTTCAAATGATAATAAACATTCTCCATTAAATTTGAATTTTCTGTGTTTTTTTCTTTAAAAAAGTAGGGAACCTCGAAATGGATCACCCTTTATAAGGTAAAATCCAAATATTTAGATTTTTTAAACTCTAAGGCGCAATTTTGTACCGAAAGGGTTAAAGCTATGCAACAGACCAAGTCTGAAATTCCTATATAAAAAAATATATAGAAGTGCGACACCTGGAAACAGAACAGCATCCTCTTCACATGGCTGACTGATGTTAGACTTTGACTATTTACATTAAAACTAAAGACATCTCAATCACACATGATCTCAGAATTTGTAGCTCACCTCATAGCACAATGCAGAACTGTGTCCCTATAATTAAGCTATCAATTTGGATCGAAGCTGCAATGTTGCTTTTTAGATAATTTTAGATATCTATTGTTTTTAATAAAAACACTATCAGATCTGTTGCGTGGAGTGCTTATTACAAGCAGCTGTCACGAGCAGAAATTTGTGCACCACAGGCTCATCATTTAGTGCTGGTGTTAGTAAATACGTACACAAAGCAAACATATATTAATAACACAAACACAAAAGATATAAAAATTAACTAACACTAAGACACTAGAATATGATTACGCAAACACATTTTCAGTTTAAATTTACTGACATGCAAATCAATCACATGATTGTTTAAGTTATAAATTCTACTCATGCGAGTAATTGGCTCATTCCTGCCACAATTGGTCCTATGATAACCACTTATTAAAAGATCAACACTACGTAAATTGTGAGCACCACCACGTCAGTTGAATGCAATGGAGGACAACAGATCAGGAGCATTTATATTACCAGCTATAAGTTGCTGTAGGAAAACTATATCATTATTCAGTCTACGTTGAGATAGGGGTAACATTTGAAGAAGTTTGATACGTTGACCGTAGGAGGGAAGGTTGTATGGATCATCCCATGGAAGACCTCTAAGCGCAAAACGAATAAAGTTAGTTACATTGAATACCTTCAATTCGAATTGAGTGAATATTGTAGTACGGAGTCCAAACTTGTGAAGCATATTCTAGATGCGGACGGACGAAACAATTGTACAAAGATTGAATAACATAGGGGTCGTCAAATTCTTTAGACCACCTCTTAATAAAGCCCAGCATGGAGTTTGATTTATTAACAATAAAATTAATGTGACCAATAAAGTTAAGTTTGGGGTCAAAGAAAACTCCGACATCTTTAAAACTATCAACATGACAAAGCATATGATCGGATAAAGAATAATGAAAAATAGAATGTCATATGCTGACATTTAGATGGATTCAAAGTTAACCCATTTTTAACACACCAAGTGGCAAAATTATCTATGTCTGCTTGGAGAAGATTTCTGTCATACTGATTGTTAACAGATTTAAAAATGTTCATATCATCTGCGTATATTAAAATATTGCTGGATTTTATGCATGATTTAACATCATTTATAGCAAGTATGAACAAAATAGGGCCTAAGTGACTTCCCTGAGGAACTCCAGACCGAGCAGAAAAAGATTCAGACAACGAACCTCTAAATTTGACCCGATAATCCCTACCCATAAGGTATGAATTAATCCGTTTTATAAAAACAAGTGCGAAACCATATGCCCTGAGTTTAAATCTGATTATCTCATGGGACAGCTGATCGAAAGCCTTAGAGAAGTCGGTGTATATGCAATCGACTTCATTATTATTATTATTTTCTAAGGAACTAGAGCATGCACGCAAAAAACATAACAAATTTGTAACAGTGGACCTGTTTCTTACAAATCCATGTTGTAGACTATTTGCTCAAAAAGCATAGGAATACACGAAAGCTTAGAAATTGGTCTGTAATTCGTGATATCACCACGTTCACCCCTTTTTAAAGCTTAGGGAATTTCCCAGTACTAATGGATAAATCGAACAAATACTTTAAGATAAGGACTAAGGGCTTGGCTGCATTTTTTAAGAACAATCGGTGCCATGCCATCAGGTCCAGATGAGTAGTCATTTTTCAATAGGGAAACAAATTTCGAAATTCTCGAAAGTAATCTGGGAACAGCTATTTAAATAGCTAAAATAATTACTATCGATGAAAAGAGGAGAGTCACTGAATGATCTACTAAAATAGTTAGCAAACATATTGCTAACAACAAAGGAATCAGAAGTTTTACTATTACAGTAACTTAAATTTGCTGGATACCCATCCGCTGTTTTCTTCGAGTTAACAAACTTCCAAAAACGTTTAGGATCACTTTTTAGTGAAAATTCCATATTTTTGACAAAACTCATTAAATAGAATTAAATAATGATCGAAATCTGATTGAAGGAGGCTTTTTATATAAATTTTCCAAGCTCTGTTTCGTCGATTTCGTATCGACTTCAGCTCTCTCGTATACCAAGGGTGGGACAAGTTGCCATTTTTAGATGACTTAACAGGTATAACTCTATCCATGCAGTCATTGATTAAGGCATTGAATGATTCGACTGCAACATCAATATCAGAGAAGTTGTTCATATTTAATGGTAAATTATTAATTTATTTATTTATTTATTTTCATCAAATGAGAACATTCACTGTTCTCGTTAGATTACCTAATTACAAAATTTTAATACTTAAGTACTACCACCAAGGCCTAATGCCAAAAAAAGTTTATTTTTAAACGAGTCCCTGGTAAGATCAAACTCAAGTAGGCTGCTAAACTTATTACACTCATTTAGGCACCTCGAAATTGGTTCATTACAACCATAATTAACCCTATGATAAGGAACATAAAATAGTAAACGATTTCTAAGAACTCTTGAAGGAGCATAAAAACCAATTAACGATAGAAGTAGAGGGCAATCGATATGATTATTTATTAAATCCCGAATAAACATAACCGAAAAGTATTGTCTACGTTTAAAAAGAGGTAAGATGCCAAATAGTTTGCATCTTGTCATATACGTAGACATTTCAATATTCCAGCGTAGTTTCCGAAATGCAACCCTAGTAAAACGTTTTTGGATCTTTTCAATTCTAATAGAATGTACCTCATAACAAGGATTCCATACAATACTACAATATTCAAGATTAGTCCTGACAAATGCAAAGAACAGGCATTTAAGTGTATGAGGATCCCGAAAGTCCTTAGAATTCCGTAATATAAAACCCAACATTGAATTACCTTTAGCAACCAAGAAGTCAATATGCTTACAGAAATCAAGTTTTTTGTCAAATATGACTCCCAGGTCTTTTTTTGAGGGAATAATGGATAAAGGTGAGTTATTAATCGCGTACGTAAATGAAACAGGGGAGAGGTTGCGACAAAAGGAAAGGCTTTGACACTTTGAAACATTTAGCCGAAGATCATTATTTTGACACCACACATATAGTCTTTCAAGATCTTCCTGTAAAAGGATGCAATCATAGTCAGACTGAATAGTTCGAGACACTTTCAAATCATCGGCAAACATTAAGCAATGGGAGTTCATAAATAAATCAGGAATTTCATTAATAAACAGAAGAAAAAGCAAAGGACCTAGGTGGCTCCCCTGTGGGACTCCAGACGTAACATACACTGGTGATGAAAGTACGTCATTAATGCGAACATATTGAATACGATCGGTCAGATATGAGCGAATCCACTCAAGAACATTGGAATGAAATCCAAACCTTTTAAGTTTGGAAATTAGTAAGACGTGGTTTACACTGTCAAAAGCCTTAGCAAAATCCGTATAAATTACGTCACACTGTAAGCCTTTCTCAAGGCCTTTCAAAACCGTGTTACAAAATATTGAGAGATTTGTGGTGGTAGATCTACCAGCCACAAATCCATGTTGAAACGGAGAGATGTATCTTTTTAAGAGAGGAGTAAGTTTCTCATAAATAATTTTTTCAAACAACTTTGGTATGGTCGAAATTTTGCAAATTGGACGATAGTTACAAATTTCATGCCTTGATCCGGATTTAAAAATAGGTGTTAAAAATGAATTCTTCCAAACCTTCAAAAACTGACCAGTCTGCAGAGACAAATTAAACACTAAACATAGAGGCACAGAAAAGGCATGTGAACACTTTTGAAGTAAAATTGGTGGGATGCCCTCAAAGTCAGGATTTTTATCTAAATTCAATAAAGAAAGAGCAATTTGAACTTCCTGGATGGAGCACTCTAGGATACCGACGTTTAAAAAATTGTTTGGCACAAAGTTTTCAATTGCATTTAAGGGTGGGGAAGAACCGCTTGAATAAACAGATTGAAAGTGGTTAGCAAACATATTACAAATGGTTAAAAGGTCGGAAGACGATACATTATTATGACGCATGCAACTAGGAATACCGTTAGATTGTTTTTTGCTATTGATAAAGCTCCAAAAACGTTTACTGTTGGTTTTTAAATTTGATTCCACAGAAAGAACATACTGTTTATAAAGAAATTTGTTTAAAACGTCAAATTCTTTTTGCAGCCTTCTATAAGCTAACAAAAGTTCAGGATCGTTCCTTTTTCGGAACAGCTTATACATCTTATTCTTCCTATTATTTAGATTAACGATCCTATTGTTAAACCAAATAGGTTTAGCTGACGATGCAATCTTATCTTTAGGCGTTAACATATCGATTGCCACTTTGACTGTTTTAATAAATACATTAAAAGAATAATTCAGATTGCCGTTATTAAAAAGGGCAATCCAATCAATACCTTCTAAATAATTAGATAAATTCATGAAGTTAGTTTTAGCAAAATTATACCTAAAATTAAGATTAGTAACACAGGGACTCGGTCTACAATACTCATAAAACTCAAATTCCATAGATAAAGCTACATGAAAGATAGAATTAGGAAAAAGTGGAATCATAGAGTTGCCGATACTAATACTAAGCTCAGAATCTACAAAAACCAAATCAAGAACATGATTAAACTCATTAGCAAAATGATTGATCTGCCTTAGATCTAGCTGGGCAAGCGTATCAACAACTTCACGCTCATAGTCTAAATTTACATTAAAAGGGAAAAGTCTGGACTCTTCATAATCAAAAGACCAAATTAAATTAGGCAAATTAAAATCACCAAGCAGGATGACATGCTGATGATCCTCCAAATTATTTAAGATTAAAGTACAATTGTGGATATGCGCTTTATACAAACGATAGGAACTCCTAGGTGGTATATAACTTACAATAACAATAATTTCATTACCTAGAATACATTTGATTTTTACTGCTACTTGGTCCACATCAAGAGTTATAGGGGGTATAACTACTTCGACACTGTGCAAAGATTTCCTCACTGAAACCAAAACACCTCCACCCCTTTCACAGTTGGTAAGAACAGGACAGCGGTTTTTGCGGTAAACTTCGTACTGGTCCTTGCTGAACATTTCTTCATTATGATGTTCATAAGTGAGCCAGGTTTCAGTAAAAACAATGACATCATATTGACAAGACGAGGAGAAAAGTAAGACATCTCGCAGTTTTGTACGGAGACCACCAGTATTTTGATAATACAGGCTGAAGGTAGAAGGATTTACATCTGAAGCTCTCAGTTTTTTGGAAGGTTTTTTGGTGCCTTCTTGATGCTAGGCCTGTTGACAAATTCCTTTACAAGCATATCTTTCGGCCAAAAGCTGGGATCAACCAGCAATTTTCCAGTTGGAAGAGGCGATTGCAGTTTGAAAGACGAACAAAGACGACCTTGCAGGTTATCCGGTGTCAAGCAGTGGCATTTTATGTTACTGGTATCTATGCCTTTGGTAGTGCAATGTAATCCATAACATCGCTGGTTTTGGTACCATATTCCAGCCTTGACAAAAATACCGCAAAAGGTGGTGCTACTACTTTCAGAGAGCAGTTCTTACCAGGAATACCATTCAAGAGCTGGCGTGATTTAACACCGTCCTTACTGGTAGAGGGGTTATCATTTTGAAATGAATCGCTTACACGCGCAACCACTTCAACATCGTCGATTTCACGGATCGCAAAATTCCCTGACGGAGAAGAACCACTTCAGAAAGCTTCTGAAAATTTGCTTGCCGAAAGTCATAGGAATGCGAACGGTCATACGAATTACTGTTTTCGTAAAGATGTCCGCCTAAGTAAATAAAAATGATTTTTGTCTATGTTAGTAATACTTTTGTGAGATTCGTCAACAGCAGTACTAACAGCGTCAGAAGAAAATACTAAATTGAGAGTTCGATTTTTATAGTTTTTTATACAGCTTGTTTGCTGTAAGTCAAAAGATAAAATGTTGTCAAGTAGCGATAGCTCTTGTTGTGCAGAGTCGATGGTGGGGATAAAGTGAGATTCATCATCGGAAAGCTCCCATTTAATCGCCAAGAAGTAGAATTGTACTGTCACAACAAGATATTGTTATTCTCTTCATTCAAGTACGGTTAGTTCATGTTTACTCTAGATGAACGGCCATCGTTAGTTCTCTAATTTTGTGCGATTATTTAATTCCATTATTTAGTGAATTTCATGTCACGATTTTAACGTAGATCATCACTTGGTAGACTGAGGAACAGTTGCATTCAAAAGAAAACTTTATTCAGCGTTCTCTCTCTAAGCTCTGTCAATTCACAAGACCATTGTTGCGCCCTTATGCCATCCAAAATTTGTCAAGCATCATCATCAATATGCAATGCACCATCCATCTATCCTTCCGTAATCACGTATCTTAGCTCCTTGTTAGCACGTAAGCTTTAATAGCTAGTTCGTTAGAAAATTCTCGAGACATTAGAACATAATTTTACGAACAAGTCCACGGCTCATTAAATCCATCCGCCGATTCTTAAGCCGCTGTTCGACTGTCTGTTGCTTGGTGCTGGTGCGCAGTTAAAGATACCACAAATAATATCTATTAACATTGCAATCAAATCAGCTACGCTACTACCGTTCTCCCCATATGAACCCATAAGACCTACATAAACCACCAGTGGACGTCTTAATCACGCTGCATTGTGAATTTTTCTAATTGTGCCTGTGCCTGTGCCTGTGCCTGTGCCTGTGCCTGTGCCCCACAATAGCATTCCACGGTAGCCAAATGCACTGCTTAACTCCTGATTATGTATCTATGCGAATGGCATTTATTGGCGACATCGCAGCCATCCGAGCAACTAATACGACCGACGACGACAGTAGTCGTGAACTATGACTGTGGGTACTGCCACTGCGGAACCCCATCGTGTCCGTGTTAGATATTTATACAGAACTTGCTGGCCCCTTCCTCATTGGAGGGGGGCATGCAACAGGGACCGCGCCGCTTGTAATTATTTCGCTTATGAGAGTCGCCCGTGTATACTTCCGCTTGGCAAACAATAGACTGATGGAAATGATTTTCATTCTACTTAGCATTTTGCGGCACCGCGGATAACATGTCGATATGAGTGCAGTCAAGTTGTGTTAAGGATTTATCTGCAACCTACTGGAACACTGGTAACTTGCTGAAAATTATAATGACTAGCGATAGTTAATTGGATAATAAAAGTTAATTGCGATTTCATGATCGACAATTGACAATGACCAATCATCTGTTTTGCCGATTGTTTTGAATTTGAACAGATTGTGGGGCTCATAAATTAAATGCAAATCACGTTGAATAAGTCATTTCGATTGTCAATTTTGCGGTTCGCTGTCAATAATTCAAATTATGCTAAGTAGTTTAGTTAGGCGTAAGAAAAAAAAGCGAATGGAAAATTGTTTTTATATTTTGGTTTGACTGTGATACCGCCAGATAATTGGTTTTCTATTATTCAGACTTGTATCGATCGTGGGACGCATTGTAGTGAAGGTGGATAATATTTAGTAATTCTTTGTGGAACCGATTGTGAATAAATTTTAGAAGTTTATGTGGATGTCATTTGTAAACTTAATTGTAACGAATAAATCAGACTGCATGATTGGCAATGAAAAAGAGATGGAGAAGGAGTTTTTTTTTATATAGAAAGTTGTAAGATATACCAAACACGTGCAGGTGATAGGAGGTGACAGGACCTTCAGCTGCGTATGCGGTGCATATATCACGAAAGTCCACATTATGTCTAAAAAAAGAACTATAGACCTGTATGATATATCCCGGAATTATGCTGTGCGGATATGGATTATATGCGGATTATGCCGATGAGTAATTGTACACATAGACAACTCCGAGAGGGTCTCTCAATTCGCCCTAAAGCTTTCACACATATAAGGAATTATATAGGATTTAATGGCCGCCCTCATAAAACGTAATTTTCAATACCTCCATTTTCGTAAATGCCACTAAACCACAGATGAGGAATTAACCAGATAGTCAACTCGAGAGCGAATCTCTCACCGTGCCTACAAGCTAAGTCGAACTGATAAGCCCCACATAATTTGCACTTATATGGGCATTTACGTGCAAATCAAATGGGAATCACGCGCACATGAATCGAATTATATGGGGCTAATCTGAATTTCAGCAGATTACACCTCATAATTTGGGTGTGTAAAATAAACATGCACAATATGCGGTGAATATGGATTTATAAAAACATAACGGGTGATCCAAGTAGAGATACTTTTTTCAATAGCCTTTTTTGACAGATCACGTGTGAGTCGTGTCATGCTGTCATGTTATTTTTGTTTAGTATTGTTTGGCATTTCATAGTGGAAAGACTTACGCGTGAACAACGTTTACAAATTGCTCAACTTTATTATGAAAATTCACGTTCTGTGAGGAATGTGTTTCGTGCACTTCGCTCAACTTATGGTCAACATAATCGGCCTACTGAGCGTACTATTCGCAACACCATCACCCATTTTGAGACCCAGCATTCATTATTGGATCATATTCGACCGAATAGACCACGTCCAGCACGCTGTGAAGAAAATATAGCGGCCGTAGCTGAGAGTGTACACGAAGACCGTAGAGAGTCGATTCGGCGCCGTTCGCAGTATGGAACGACTTGGCGCATTTTACGTCAAGATCTTAAATTGAAAACGTACAAAATACAGCTTGTGCAACAACTGAAGCCGCTCGACCTTCCCAAGCGACATCGCTTCGCTCTATGGGCTCTTGAAAAGTTCCAAGAAGATCCGACGTTTTCGAGGCAAATTTTGTTTAGCGATGAGGCCCATTTCTGGCTCAATGGGTATGTACGAAGAGCAACCTGAAGAGATTGAAGAACTGCCACTTCATCCAGAAAACACAACGGTTTGGTGTGGTTTGTGGGCCGGTGGAATCATCGGTCCATATTTCTTTAAAAATTATGCCGCTGCGAACGTAACCGTCAATGGCGACCGTTATCGTGCCATGATAACCGACTATTTGATGCCTGAAATTGAAGCTCGTGATCTGGGCGACATTTGGTTTCAGCAAGACGACGCCACTTCCCACACATCGCATCAATCGATGGACTTATTGAGAGAACATTTCGGTGAGCACATAATTTCACGTTTTGGGCCGGTCGATTGGCCATTAAGATCGTGTGATATCACACCGTTAGACTTTTTCCTGTGGGGATATGTAAAGTCAAAAGCTTATGCCGACAAACCCGCTTCGATTCAGACCTTGGGGGAAAACATCACGCGTGTCATTCGCCAGTTAGCAGTCGAAATGCTCGAACGAGTGATCGAAAATTGGACTCAACGGATGGACCATCAACGGCCAACATTTGATAGACATAATCTTCCAAAAATAAATGTTCTTTCAAATGATAATAAACATTCTCCATTAAATTTGAATTTTCTGTGTTTTTTTCTTTAAAAAAGTAGGGAACCTCGAAATGGATCACCCTTTACTTACCACACAACTAATAACATAATAAAATGTATTCTAATTTTTAATGAAAAATAATCAAAATAATATTGATTAACGGTTTACAACATATATAAGTATTACTTTACAAACACGGATTTTGTTATGGATGGTTACATTGAAGCATTTAAGTACTTTAATGCTATGTTTCCACCAAAAAATAAACCGTGATTAAGCACAAAAAATTGAAAATTAATCTTTCAGCGTTTCCACCGAAAAAAAAATAGATTAATCTGACGTTTGGCTCTCTTTATCGCATTTTTGCTTTAAAATTTGAGGACGTAATTGACATTTCAAAAGAGAACAGATATTTTTTCTTGAACGTCAAACAAAGTGCAAATAAAATTAAAATTGGTTGATATAGTTTAATGAGTGGAAAAATAATGAAAATATTATTAGCACACCATTTTATTGTTCAAACCAATATCAAGGTTTTAATGGTTGCATTGGCCGGGAGAAGTCGCAAATACAGAAAACACCGCCGTCAGTGCTTAATGAATATTGGGGCAGCTAGAAGGAAAAAAATTGAAATTCAAAAAAAGATATGAGACATGTTGAGAGTAGAAGAGTAGTGTAATTAAGATTAAGGGCAGATTAACCTTAATGTCGGTTTAGTGCTCGGTGGAAACGTTGCATTACACAATTGGGCACTGGTTTAAAACGACGCTTTTTAATATAACGTGATCCAAATTCTTACAAATACTATCTTTGGTAGTACTAGTAGTAGTAGTAGTAGTAAATTGATTTGTTTATTTTCATAAAAAATGAAATTAAAAAAATTACAAAACATAGCTTGACAAATTTTGTAACACAAAAAAATTTAAAAAATTAAAAATACTTTCTTTCCACATTTCTTAATCGATGCATGGAACACGAACATGTACATATATTCATTAAACTTTCATTTATGTTTAATAAAAACAATCAAATAATAAAACAATAAAAGAATTTAATATATATATATAAAAAACCATTGCAAACTATTTACTATAAATATTTTACACACAAACATTACTAATTAGTAATATTTATGCAATAGTACAATAAAATATGCATTTTATCTCATTTTATTAACCAAAATGGAATAAGTATAAGTATTTCTTATAACCGCAAAAAATATTCCAACTAAATTGTAACAACTTTATTGGGTAACTAATTTTTTGTTTCTTTATAAACATTTACAATAAAACATCTATAAAAGTTGAATCATATAAACCCAACACATCCGCCGTGACCAGCTGTTCTGTTGTTGCGATTTGGATATGTTGCAAAACTCCCCACAATTATTTTTGGCGGGTAATCTAGGAAATTAGATCTAACTTCATGTGTCTGGCTCACACGTACTCACAGATGGAAAAATTGAGAGAGGATTTTGCGGCCATTATTAAATATTTTTTGCGGGTTGAAAGTGATAGGGGATTGCAGAGTTGACTATCTGGTTAATTGCTCATCTGTGCACTAAACAAACGTTAAATCTCAGACTTCCAAGTATTCACAGACAGGAAATATGAGAAAGGATTTGCATACCCCTGTCCCATTTTTGACGGTTTCAAGGGGCCAGGCGTTTGCTGAGGGCCAATTCTGGTTCCGTGAAAACATGAATTCAAAATTATTTCATCGCATATCCGTTTCTCGTTCTACCAAACCAAACGTCAAATATTTTCATATGAATAAGTTGTTTCCACGCCTCAATTTGGAAATGAGTGTTTCAAATGAAATTAAGTGCTCGACTGCGTCATACGAAACTTTCTCGATACATGAGATGCGTTTTTCAGTCGCAAAATGAATCGAAAAATAATGGTGAGGAATTTATTTAAATCACTTTTTAGGTTTTTAAAAATTTGATTTTCTCAAAAACGTCACCTACAATTTTGATGTAATTTCGCTTAACTTTTAACATAGTTGTTCGAAACACAAAATATTATCAAAATCGTTAGAGCCGTTTTTGAGAAAACGAATTTAGTTTAAATTTAAGAAAATCGTTATATGAAAAAAAAATTAAAAAAAAATTATTTCAAAAATCAAAGTATGCAAATTTGTTCGACTTTATGGTATAAAAAAAACTGTAAATTTGTTTAAAGTTCCCTTTATTAGTTTTTCAGATATTTCCCGTTTTATAAATTACCGTTAATCGATTTTTTTTTCCAAAAACTGAGTATGCAGAATTTTTGACACCATCCTAAACATCCTTAGTACAAAATATACCGAAATCCTAGCAATCACTTTCAAGAAAAATAGTGATAAGTTATTTTCACCACAAAATTTGTATGGCAATATCCATATAGCCTTATTTCAAAAGATAAAGCAAAATATAAATAGGTGCCCCGAGATGTAACCCCAAGAACCTTATATACGAACTTTGAAGCAAATCCGTCGAACAGTTTCGCCTAACGGCGCCCGGACAGACAGACCGACAGACCGACAGACCGACGGACGGCATTGGCGGACCCACTTTTTTGGACTTCTCTTTAGTCGTAATATCATCCCTCATACTCAGTTCTTAAGTATACTAATGTATACGAGAAAGTTAAAAAGGTAAAGACGTGAATATGAATTGAAGTTGAAACAACAAAAAAAGCAAACATATAAGGTAATATTACAGGTCCAAACAGGTGTACTTTAGTGTGCTTTAGCAACTTTGACACTACACCCTTATTTACATAAACCAACTCAGGCCATTTTGACCACCCATCCAACTTCGCTTACAACAAAGCTAGAGGCATAACATTTAGGATTTAAATCAGGATTTATTGGGACGCACTGCAGCAGGCTCCATACCAAATTTCAACTTTTTAACATGAGCGGTTCTTGAGTTATAAGGCCACTGACTCACTGACTCACTTACTCAACAACTCACTGACAGATCATCAAAACTATGGAGCATTTCCAATCATCGTAGAACCTTGGAATTTGGCACAGTAATAGGGTTTAAGGAGAAACCACAGCTTTAATTTAAGTTTGCACCCAAAAGACTTAGAGCTATGAAATTATACGTGGAGGAAGGATTTGAGGAACATACACCGAAACAAATTTTACATGTCGGTAGTTGTTTTTAAAGCAAACAAGGACCTATATAATAAAACGCCCGATAAAGGGCGTTCACCTTCGGTCAAAATTTCTGCAATTTTAGAATTTTTCAAAATTTCCATAAATAAAAAAAATTTTGCAAAAAGTATTGAAATCGCACCAAAAACATAAATGTTAAAGAATAGCCAAATTCAGCAACAAAAAGTACTGAGATCTAAAAAAGAACGCCCAATTTGTATTGTAATTATTAAAAATTGAACAAATAGTATTTAGGTCCATTTTTATTCTTGGCAAGTTCTTAAAATCGTGAAAGTTTAGGATCTTCAAAACCACGATAATTTCACTTATTGAACGAGAATTGCTTTTTATCACAGAGTAATATGAAAAAAATAATGTAATATGTGAAAGTGGAATGTGAAATGATTTATTCGATTCACAATCAACTTTTTTAAATGTACATCATAATTCCGTAAGGAGATGCGTTATCCTTAGATTACCTATTTGAATCGAGTTTCAAAAAGTTTCGATGCGGTTTTCTTACAACTTGAACAGTCCCATTTGTCCCATTGTGCAAATATTAACAAAAGCGATGCGAAGCAAACAGTCCCACAATGTATCATGCCAGCAAACAACGCATCTAAAAATGTTGGAATGAATTGGATTTGCTTGACAAGTTTATAACTGCATGGATCAGTGAGCTAAAGATACGTGAATATTTTCCCAAACTCCAACTATTAAAATTTGTTTTATCAGAAGCAAAGTAAAAGCAAAGCCGACCATGATTACTGGAGCGAAAACGCTTGATGCATCACAGCTGATGTTGCGGCAATAGTTGTATGTATTAAAAATTAAAAAAAATATACTCGAGCAAAATAAGGTGAAACAAGGTGTACCACTGGGGTCCGTTCTTAGTCCATTCATATTTTGAATGTTCAAAAATGACTTGCCTTCTGTCTGTCAACACTCTTCAAATCAACTTTTTGCTGACGACGTTCAACTCTACTTGGATAGAGTCTTTATCTGATGTAACTGAGCTTATTAATAAATTTAATGAGATGTTTGCATTAAAACTTGGTCTGAAACGAATGGCTTAATCCAAATAACAGCCAATTCATATCAATATCAAAAAAGAAGCTCAAATTTAAAAGAACTGTAACTTACTTAAATTTGTTTATCAATCACAGGTTGTCAGGATATTTACATACCAATTAGGGAATATTATTGATAAGTCTAATTCTGCCCTAAGTTATACTGAAAATGTAGCCTCGATTCGCTATCGCAGAGTAAGCAGGAAGTTGCATTGTTATAACAACAAGACAAAATAGCAGCCAATTCGAAGTATCTACAGAGTTTTTTTTTACCGCACGACATACAATTTAAAACTTTGAATTACGTTACGAAATGGATGCTAAAGGGTGATCCATTTTGAGGTTCCCTACTTTTTTAAAGAAAAAAACACAGAAAATTCAAATTTAATGGAGAATGTTTATTATCATTTGAAATTCTTTTTGAAGATTATGTCTATTAAATGTCTATCCGTTGAGTCCAATTTTCGATCACTCGTTCGAGCATTTCGACTGGTAACCAAGGCCTGAATCGAAGCGGGTTTGTCGGCATAAGCTTTTGACTTTACATATCCCCACAGGAAAAAGGTTTAACGATGTGATATCACATGATCTTGGTGGCCAATCGACCGGCCCAAAACGTGAAATTATGTGCTCACCGAAATGTTCTCTCAATAAGTCCATTGATTGATGCGATGTGTGGGAAGTGGCGCCGTCTTGCTGAAACCAAATGTCGCCGAGATCACGAGCTTCACTTTCAGGCATCAAATAGTCGGTTATCATGGCACGATAACGGTCGCCATTGACGGTTACGTTCGCACTGGCATAATTTTTAAAGAAATATGGACCGATGATTCCACCGGCCCACAAACCACACCAAACCGTTGTTTTTTCTGGATGAAGTGGCAGTTCTTCAATCTCTTCAGGTTGCTCTTCGTCCCAAATGCGGCAATTTTGTTTGTTTACATACCCATTGAGCCAGAAATGGGCCTCATCGCTAAACAAAATTTGCCTCGAAACCGTCGGATCTTCTTGGAACTTTTCAAGAGCCCATAGAGCGAAGCGATGTCGCTTGGGATGAATGAATAATGAATGCTGGGTCTCAAAATGGGTGATGGTGTTGCGAATAGTACGCTCAGTAGGCCGATTATGTTGACCATAAGTTGAGCGAAGTGCACGAAACACATTTCTTACAGAACGTGAATTTTCATAATAAAGTTGAACAATTTGTAAACGTTGTTCACGCGTAAGTCTTTCCATTATGAAATGCCAAACAATACTAAACAAAAATAACATGACAGCATGACACGACTCACACGTGATCTGTCAAAAAAGGCTATTGAAAAAAGTATCTCTACTTGGATCACCCGGTACATAAGTTTACCAAATCAAATGGATAAAAATCTTCCACAATATAAGTCGGCAAGAGTGGCCGAATATAGATCTCAAAGACGGGATCATCCCGGATAACAAAGATCTTGGAATTTATAACAGGCAGCAGTGCTGTAAAGAACTGTGAGATACGCACCAACCCAACAGCAGCACCAGAAGCTTTTCTTGAGCTCTTGCCGCTACAAATCTTTATTAGAAAGAAAGATGCTATGCATCCTAAAACTTGAGCTAGAATGCAGGTCTGCATGCATCTGAAGATACTTTATTAATTTTCGAAACAAAAGACACGTTTTGTACAATCGCGGACAATGTGGTTAGTGAATACTGTTTTGGAAGATTCTTCGAGGTAGAAACATTGAACCGTGCAAATTAGGTCAATAGTCTCCCGAAGCTGGACTCTCGAGGTCTGGTATAGTACACAGAAGGATCAAAAATGGAATCTGGAGTTTGCTGGAATGTTTGGACTCAACAATGAGTGCCATTATGTTAAAGGGAGCAATTAATGCCATTTAGAACTGCGCTAGATTAAACCTTGGAAGGCGTATCAAAGGCACGAAAATATATATATACCTTCTCATATATATCTTCTCAGATAGTCAAGCGGCTCTTTAAGCTTTATAGTCCAACACCATGAACTCTACGACAGTGAAATCCTGCAATGCTGTGGCAAGACTTAACAAGGTTAAACAATAGAATTGCAGGCAAAGTATCTGCGAATGAGTTATTAGAGTGCTGCCTTGAGGCTAATTAGCGATTGGGAACAACAAGTTGAACTAAACCACTGATTGTTCAGGATTAAAGACATTCCAAAAGATTAATTAATTCTTACTCGTGCAAGGAAATCATGTTACAAAGCTTTCCCACAGACCACCGCGGCTTGTTGTCCTTCAAAGGGCACGGTAGTTCCCAGCCGCAACTTTGGCATTTCACCATTATATGCAGGAGCGAGTTCAACCCGTTTTAACCCCCTCTCTAACTTCGCTTACAACATAGCTAGCATCATAAATGATTTCAGGATTTGTTGGGACGCACAACAACAAGCTTCAATTTTAAGTGATGATCACAAATAGTTCCTGTTTAACAGGGATACACATTTAGCAAAAATAGTAACTCTCTGACTAATTGATAGATCATTTCAACGGCGTCTTAGAACTTTGGAATTTTATATAGTAATTGAATTGGACTCTAGCCCAGACACACTCTCTGAATGAGCATTCAGTCGAAGACATCCTTTGTGAATTCCCGGATCTTCATTGGTTAAGACGTCGGATCTTTCAAAAAGACTTTAGAGGCTGCAGTGTAAGCCCATTGGGGAAGCGAATATTAAAAAAAAAATTCCCCAACAAATGAAACTCTAGCTTTCCAAACTTGTGCCCAGATACTGAATGTAGGTTCTGTCTGGAGGATGATGAAACTTCGAAACATATCCGGCTCTTCATTGGTTAAGACGACGGATCTTTCAAAAAGACTTTAGAGGCTGCAGTGTAAGCCCATTGGGGAAGCGAATAATAAAAAAAAATTCCCCAACAAATGAAACTCTAGCTATCCAAACTTGTGTCCAGATACTGAATGTAGGTTCTGTCTGGAGGATGATGGAACTTCGGAACATATCCTCTGTGAACTTCAAGCTCTTCATTGGTTAAGACGACGGATCTTTCAAAAAGACTTTAGAGGCTGCAGTGTAAGCCCATTGGGGAAGCGAATATTAAAAAAAAAATTCCCCAACAAATGAAACTCTAGCTTTCCAAACTTGTGCCCAGATACTGAATGTAGGTTCTGTCTGGAGGATGATGAAACTTCGAAACATATCCGGCTCTTCATTGGTTAAGACGACGGATCTTTCAAAAAGACTTTAGAGGCTGCAGTGTAAGCCCATTGGGGAAGCGAATATTTAAAAAAACATTCCCCAACAAATGGAACTCTAGCTTTCCAAACTTGTGTCCAGATACTGAATGTAGGTTCTGTCTGGAGGATGATGAATCTTCGGAACATATCCGGCTCTTCATTGGTTAAGACGACGAATCTTTCAAAAAGACTTTAGAGGCTGCAGTGTAAGCCCATTGGGGAAGCGAATATTTAAAAAAACATTCCCCAACAAATGGAACTCTAGCTTTCCAAACTTGTGTCCAGATACTGAATGTAGGTTCTGTCTGGAGGATGATGAATCTTCGGAACATATCCGGCTCTTCATTGGTTAAGACGACGAATCTTTCAAAAAGACTTTAGAGGCTGCAGTGTAAGCCCATTGGGGAAGCGAATATTTAAAAAAACATTCCCCAACAAATGGAACTCTAGCTTTCCAAACTTGTGTCCAGATACTGAATGTAGGTTCTGTCTGGAGGATGATGGAACTTCGGAACATATCCTCTGTGAACTTCAAGCTCTTCATTGGTTAAGACGACGGATCTTTCAAAAAGACTTTAGAGGCTGCAGTGTAAGCCCATTGGGGAAGCGAATATTAAAAAAAAAATTCCCCAACAAATGAAACTCTAGCTTTCCAAACTTGTGCCCAGATACTGAATGTAGGTTCTGTCTGGAGGATGATGAAACTTCGAAACATATCCGGCTCTTCATTGGTTAAGACGACGGATCTTTCAAAAAGACTTTAGAGGCTGCAGTGTAAGCCCATTGGGGAAGCGAATAATAAAAAAAAATTCCCCAACAAATGAAACTCTAGCTATCCAAACTTGTGTCCAGATACTGAATGTAGGTTCTGTCTGGAGGATGATGGAACTTCGGAATATATCCTCTGTGAACTTCAAGCTCTTCATTGGTTAAGACGACGGATCTTTCAAAAAGACTTTAGAGGCTGCAGTGTAAGCCCATTGGGGAAGCGAATATTAAAAAAAAAATTCCCCAACAAATGAAACTCTAGCTTTCCAAACTTGTGCCCAGATACTGAATGTAGGTTCTGTCTGGAGGATGATGAAACTTCGAAACATATCCGGCTCTTCATTGGTTAAGACGACGGATCTTTCAAAAAGACTTTAGAGGCTGCAGTGTAAGCCCATTGGGGAAGCGAATATTAAAAAAAAAATTCCCCAACAAATGAAACTCTAGCTTTCCAAACTTGTGCCCAGATACTGAATGTAGGTTCTGTCTGGAGGATGATGAAACTTCGAAACATATCCGGCTCTTCATTGGTTAAGACGACGGATCTTTCAAAAAGACTTTAGAGGCTGCAGTGTAAGCCCATTGGGGAAGCGAATAATAAAAAAAAATTCCCCAACAAATGAAACTCTAGCTATCCAAACTTGTGTCCAGATACTGAATGTAGGTTCTGTCTGGAGGATGATGGAACTTCGGAACATATCCTCTGTGAACTTCAAGCTCTTCATTGGTTAAGACGACGGATCTTTCAAAAAGACTTTAGAGGCTGCAGTGTAAGCCCATTGGGGAAGCGAATATTAAAAAAAAAATTCCCCAACAAATGAAACTCTAGCTTTCCAAACTTGTGCCCAGATACTGAATGTAGGTTCTGTCTGGAGGATGATGAAACTTCGAAACATATCCGGCTCTTCATTGGTTAAGACGACGGATCTTTCAAAAAGACTTTAGAGGCTGCAGTGTAAGCCCATTGGGGAAGCGAATATTAAAAAAAAAATTCCCCAACAAATGAAACTCTAGCTTTCCAAACTTGTGCCCAGATACTGAATGTAGGTTCTGTCTGGAGGATGATGAAACTTCGAAACATATCCGGCTCTTCATTGGTTAAGACGACGGATCTTTCAAAAAGACTTTAGAGGCTGCAGTGTAAGCCCATTGGGGAAGCGAATAATAAAAAAAAATTCCCCAACAAATGAAACTCTAGCTATCCAAACTTGTGTCCAGATACTGAATGTAGGTTCTGTCTGGAGGATGATGAATCTTCGGAACATATCCGGCTCTTCATTGGTTAAGACGACGAATCTTTCAAAAAGACTTTAGAGGCTGCAGTGTAAGCCCATTGGGGAAGCGAATATTTAAAAAAAATTTCCCAGCAAATGAAACTCTAGCTTTCCAAACTTGTGTCCAGATACTGAATGTAGGTTCTGTCTGGAGGATAATGAAACTTCGGAACATATTCGGCTCTTCATTGATTAAGACGACGAATCTTTCAAAAAGACTTTAGAGGCTGCAGTGTAAGCCCATTGGGGAAGCGAATATTAAAAAAAAATTCCCCAGCAAATGAAACTCTAGCTTTCCAAACTTGTGTCCAGATACTGAATGTAGGTTCTGTCTGGAGGATGATGAAACTTCGGAACATATCCGGCTCTTCATTGATTAAGACGACGAATCTTTCAAAAAGACTTTAGAGGCTGCAGTGTAAGCCCATTGGGGAAGCGAATAATAAAAAAAAATTCCCCAACAAATGGAACTCTAGCTTTCCAAACTTGTGTCCAGATACTGAATGTAGGTTCTGTCTGGAGGACGATGAAACTTCGGAACATATCCGGCTCTTCATTGGTTAAGACGACGGATCTTTCAAAAAGACTTTAGAGGCTGCAGTGTAAGCCCATTGGGGAAGCGAATATTAAAAAAAAAATTCCCCAGCAAATGAAACTCTAGCTTTCCAAACTTGTGTCCAGATACTGAATGTAGGTTCTGTCTGGAGGATGATGAAACTTCGGAACATATCCGGCTCTTCATTGATTAAGACGACGAATCTTTCAAAAAGACTTTAGAGGCTGCAGTGTAAGCCCATTGGGGAAGCGAATAATAAAAAAAAATTCCCCAACAAATGGAACTCTAGCTTTCCAAACTTGTGTCCACATACTGAATGTAGGTTCTGTCTGGAGGATGATGAAACTTCGGCTCTTCATTGGTTGAGACGACGGATCTTTCAAAAAGACTTCAGAGACTCTACAACTTATGACATTAACTAGTCACTCGTTTCTATGGTTAGCATCCCCTTTTTGGTACAATAGACCTTGGAGGTCGCAGTATTCAACCATATGGGCAGCGAAGGAAAAAAAACTTAAAGCTTGAAGTTTTAACTCAGTCCTTCCCCTAATAATTGCAAAAACCACAACGAACATTTTGATATCTTGAGCAAATTTGTAGATTTCGCTTTTTTTTTTTTTTTGACGATTCGTATGATGTTTACGCAGTTAAATGTAAAAAATGGCTGAAATTATAACCACGAATTTTTTCCTCAGAATATAATATTTTGTTTAGCTATAACTAAGCATCTACTGTTTATAGTGGGCGGATGGTGTAGTAACTGGCCGGATTTGGGTACACCTACCCAACTAGGCATCTGTTTTCTATCTGTTCTTGTTGCCTGATTTTTGTGTCAAGGAGGTATGTCTAGGATACGTTCCAAATGTAATTTGCAAAATATTAAAAGTCTTTGTTACAAAATGCTGTCAGTATAGAATATTTTAATTTTTATAAGAACTTCGGGGCGATACCGTCACTTTATTTAACTCTTCAAGATACTGTACTGATTATAGAAGACTGCAGAGCAAAGTTTAATGATAATGGAAAGGACTGACGAGATAACTTCCCATAACATTAGTTTCGCATAACTTCATAAGAGAAGACCGGAAGTGAATAAAATACTGACGACTAAGCCCGCAACCTAGGTGTCCGTGATATAAACCCAGGATTATAAAACATCTCTATTATTGAATTAAATTCATATTTTCCCCGAATATAATCTGAGAAGTTGAGATTCCACGTAATCCCACGCAAAAAAAACGCCTCCAAACAAATAACTTAATAGGACCACAACTGTGACTCACGCTTTTTGACGATCCAAATTACCCATCCATCAGCGCGCTGTACCAGCTTCATCGCAAACAAATCACCAAATCACTAAATGACCTACACACATTGGTCATAATTCTCAAACATTTAAATCATATAATTATGCGCCACAAGCCCCATCAAAATCCAAACTGTTTTGGCCATCCGGCCATCAAACAATTGCCAGCCATTAGGCTCGTCAAACGCCTTCCCACAGCGAAAATGCGCTAACCAGTCGGTAAAACGGTTGAAGCCCAACAATATTTCTTCGTAACTCACTCAATTCTAGCTTGGGTGTTAAATTAATATTAAAATGGCTTAATGATCAATATCAGCGGCAGAGGGCGAATTGACTGCACGATCGAAGAGCAGGCAGGATCGATCGGTTAACCCTTTGACGATCGTTACAAAACCTCCCCGCGTGTCGCCCGATGCGATACCACCGCAGTGATTTATGTAGCTAATCCCGAGATGTATGAGAGTACGCGCACACACTTTTATCGATTTTATGGACTCAGCGGTTTTCAAAGAGCGCGATCTTCTTACGATCCGTTGCGTAGTCGTAAATCTTCGATTTTTGTCATATCTCAGCAATTAAATCAGAGTAATCGCATTCGACTGATCGCGCGCCACATTGCACCGTCGCCTCCGCCGTCACCGTCGGTATAATTGTCGAATTGGTTTTGGTTAATGCGAGTGTGATATTCTGCTCTCTCTCTCTCTCTCTCTCTAACGGACGGATGATAGTAACATATTAATTCCCGGCCATAGCTATAAATCAGAAAAGTTAACTGCGAACGAAAAGACAGACCGCTAGGAATTATAAATGAACTCCCCCAATGAATGAGTTAATTCGTTAAGGATTGCGATCGCATTTAGACAGTTCGTATTAAGTATATGCCGAGTGAAGTTTTAGAAGGAAATGTCATAAAAATAATTATGACACGAAACATGGTCATTAATTTCCGTTACCCTCAGTATTGAGTTGTTCTTTGAAGATGCGAGTGCAGATGAGATGAATGCTGCTGACGGAAGTTGATTCTCACATTTACGACTACACAATCGACTGCCTACTTTTGGGTTTTCAATCTTATCTCTGAAAGTTGCCGTTATTAGCACTGGATAACGATGAAACATCTCGTTTTATGGTCACAGTTTCGAAGGGTAATTGCGCAAAATTTACACTTCATTTGTGCCGCGGTTGCTCAATGCAATAATGACACACCATCAGCAGGCAGGAGCAGCACAAATTAAGGTGGTTTAAACGAATATTTATTACCAGGGTACTTAACTTGTTTGTTTTTTCATTTTTTTGTTCGTTCGCTGTTGTCCCCCTCACCCGCTCCCTGCTCAAAGATTAACGATTCATAACATTTGCACTATACAGCGCGCTATCGGCCGCACACCACAAAACTGATTCAACACAAAAATTTAAATTGAATCTCGGTGGGGAAGAAGCACAAAAAAAAAAAAATTGTCATACACTATCCGATTTGACATACCCCATCCTACCTATAGCTATGATGCATTATGCCGTCTACGACAGTGGAAGAAAAAATGATGGCAATATCAGGATTTATCGAAAATGGAACTAATTTCCGGTGGTGGCAGGTTTTAATTGAAAATTTTGCATTTTGATGGAATTTCAATCGGTTTTTCGAATCGTTTTCTTTTTTTTATTCTTTTATTTTGTTTCTTTTTTTGTTGCTGTCGAAACGATTCCATTGTTAACAGTCTCCGCTGAGGATCATGTGTCATCGGAATGCACACAAGGGTTGGGGCTGATGGAAGTCATTTTGATTGGAATTTATTTGTAATATTTTATCAGTTTTTTGATGTTGTACTTTGGTACAATTGACATTTTTCAAATTGCGATTCAATGAATATGTAAATGTTGTTCTCTCTTTCTTCTTCTTTTTTTTTGGAATATCATGGAACAATTCATGGAGGAATCTATCAATATGATTTGTTAACTGTCACGGGGTTTGGTGAAGAATGTTTCGATATATTCAGGCGGTTTTTTGTTGGAAAATAAATTTTTAGCATGACTTTGGTGGACTAAGGCTTAGTATATGAAACAATTTGAGGTGAAGCTAAGAAATGAAGCTGAAACTTACGGTCCTGGAACCATGGGCGTACTTTTTTTTCCCCCGAGGGTGGGTGAAAATCTTCCAAAGACACTAAGAGGATAGCGAGCGCGTGCTCATAGTAGTCACCCTTCTACAGAATGTTAGATACTGCAACTAAGATATAACTTATCAAGCAATTTTTCTATCAAGAAATAAAAAAAAAAATTTAGACAGGTTACTTGCCACTGAAAGATCCAGCATGTTCCGCAATGAGGACGCGGTTAATCATTATCTTGCCTAGTCGAACGGTTTCGTTCTTTGTAGTCGGCGCAATAAATTATTCTCATCCAAAATTTGTCGGACTGTACTGTTGATATGTCCGATTAGTCGGTTTCTATGCTTTCGCGCGAAGCGACTAGTTTCAGCTTCGATTGTAAGAATTCCGAGATCCATGTGGAGCTTGGACAATTTCTCTAATCACTTTATTTTGAAAAGTTTGTAAAATATTGGCATTTGTTTTCTTGGTACAACCCCAACGTTGTATACCGTAGGTCCACACCGGCTTTAGCACTTGCTTGTATAAAAGCAGTTTGTTCTCGGTACTGAGCTGGGACTATATTTGATATCGAGTTCACGTGAACAGATTTAGTTTCGTTGAGGGCGATCCGCCAGTCCCTCGTCCATTCATTTACTTTATTCAGTGCAGTTTGCAGTTTTGCAGTAGTTTCTTCGATCGTATTACCTACTGCAAGAATAGCGGTGTCGTCGGCGAACGGAGCGAGGGTAGTGACATCTTCTCTTGGTATATCGCGAGTACATAACAGATAGAGAAGCGGCCGAAGGACGTTTCCTTGGGGTACGCCAGCCGAAATTTCTTTAAGCTCCGAGTACTCGTTTCCATGCCTAACACGGAAGAGCCTATTCCCGAGATATGATTCTAAAATATCTTATAGACTTACGGGGAGATCCTGTCGTAATTAAATTTTAAGCCGTCGTGCCACACCTTATCAAAGGCTTGTGAGACGTCAAGGAATACGCTTGAGCATATCGTTTTTTCTTCAAATGCTTTCTCAATTATGTCAGTAATTCTATGCACTAGGTCAATCGTCGAATGCTTGGTTCTGAACCCAAACTGGTGGTCAGGGATGAGATTATTATCTTCTATAACCGGTTGTCGTCGAAAACTTTGGATATGACGATTTTACTACATTTGGCGGTTTTCCTGGTTTTAAAACCATAATGACTTCCGCCACTTTCCATTGGCTCGGCACGTGTTTTAATCTGAGCGCAGCATTTATAATATATAGAAGCTTAATTAATGCTTTTCTAGGTAGAACTTTGAGAACTTCTCCGGTGATCCAATCATAACCAGGAGCTTTCTTAGGTTTTAGAGATTCAATTTCACGTTTTAGTTGCCCTAGTGTTGCATTTGTAAAGTGAGTGTAAAGTCGTCAGATAGTAATTCCGTCCCACTATTGGTACTGTCGTGAGGTTTCTTCGGATGGTGCGCTTTTTCTTTGTCTTCCCTTGCCTATTCATTTTGATTCATTTTTACTGGCGGCGCGGGGATTTTGGGCCTTTTGGTGCCTTTTACAGCTTTCAAAAGTGAGTAATTGGAATCTTTTTTAGTTGTTAAACTCTTAAGGTTATTACCTATCGCACGACTTTTAAAATCCTTAGTAGCTGTCTTCAACAAATAGCACAAATAATTCAAATGTGCTTTATGTTGCGGAGCGCGACTCTGTTGCCATTTTTTACGCGCCTTTCGTTTTTCATTGACCAATTCTTTTATTTCACAGGCGGATATCGTAAACCACATTTGGCTGGCGTTTTCCTTGAGTGAGTCGTATTATTCCAGGAGGCGAGCTGAACGACCTCAACGAAGCAATCAACTTCAAGTTCATAAGGTGTCGTAAGTGGAACGTTCCTAAAGTCTTCCCAGTTAGTTGTTTTACCAGTTAATCTCACTGGCTCTAGGTTATTGACTAGTTTTACACTCAATGTTAAAATAACCCTTGAATGAGCAGATGAGAGATCAAAGCTCTCTTCAACTTTAATGTGGCTGGTAGATATTCCTTCCACGACGAAAATATCTATCAGATCAGGTATTTTTGAAGTATCAGTTGGCCTGTAGGTCGGTTTGCCCGTTCAATGCAGTCTATAATAAACAGTAATGATCCACCTCTCGCGTTTCCCGATGGGTAACAAGCGTGGAAATCATTATACGCCATGGGCGTATGCAATATTCACGAATATTGTCCTTTAAAGCGTCAATTGTCCCTGACATGTCGGCGAAACACTTATCTTTTACGGCACCCCACAAATAATAGTCCAACGGTGTCAAATCGCAGCTCCGCGGTGGCCAATCGACATCAGCTCTGCGGCTGATAATGCGATCTTCAAAAACAGGGCGCAAAACATTGAGTGTAGCTTCGGCTGAGTGGCACCTAGCGCCGTACTGTTGAAACCAAAGGTTGCCAATATCCTCCTCTTCAATTTTTGTGAACAAAAATTCGTTCAACATGGCCCGATAACGATCGCCATTGACTGTAACGGCCACTCCTTGCTCATTTTCGAAGAAAAATGGCGGCCCAATTATGCCACTGGACCAAAATCCGCACCAAATAGTGACTCGTTTTGGCTATATCGGCTTTTCATTGTATGCAACAATTTTGCTTGTTTACATACCCGCCAAGATCAAAATGAGCTTCATCTGAAAAGATGATTTTTTTGGCAAAATCGGCATCTTCTCTATGTCGCTGTGTCGCAATATTTCCCAGCGTTGTTCAAGCGTATACACAACCATATTCGTTCAGCGGAAAGATAAAACTAATTATCTGTCAAATCAGACATGAGCTAAGTGTTACCATTCGCGAAATAAGCACTAGTTGGAAAAAAAAAAAACGTTAGATGGCGGACTCTTTATAAAGGGTGATTTTTTAAGAGGTTTAGAACTTTTTTAAAAAAAAAAACACAAAAAATTCGAAAAATTGAATGAAATATTTATTTGAATCGATAGTTTGAACCTTGCAATTTAATGTTTAAAGATAATTTCATGCAAATGTTGACCGCGGCTGCGTCTCAGGTAGCCCATCCGCTGAGTCCAATTTTGGCATACTCTTTCACACATATCGGCCGGTATCTCACGAATGAATGCATGGATGTTGGCTTCCAGTGCGTCAATCGAAGCGGGCTTGTCCCTATACACATTAGCCTTGGCATACCCCCACAAAAAATAATCTAATGGTGTCAAATCGCACGATCTAGGCGGCCAATTGACCGGCCCGAAACGTGAAATTAACTGTTCACCAAACTCGCCTCGCAATTGCGCCATTGTTTCGCGTGCTGTGTGGCATGTGGCACCGTCTTGTTGAAACCACATATCATGCAAGTCAAGAACTTCCATTTCGGGCAAAAAAAAGTTTGTTATCATCGCTCGGTAGCGTTCACCATTGACAGTAACGCTGCGATTCGCATCATCTTTGAAGAAATATGGCCCAATAATGCCGCCGGCCCATAAACCGCACCAAACAGTGGCTTTTTCGGGATGCATTGGTAGCTGTTGCAATGCTTTTGGCTGATCTTCACTCCAAATGCGGCAATTTTGCTTATTTACGTACCCATTCAACCAAAAATGAGCCTCATCGCTGAACACAATTTTTCGATAAAAAAGCGGATCCTCGGCCAGCTTTCCAAGAGCCCATTCACCAAAAATTCGGCGTTGTGGTAGGTCGGCTGGCTTTAGTTCTTGCACCAGCTGTATCTTAAAAGGCTTTACGCCCAAATCCTTCCAATCCAAATTTTCCACGTAGTGCTGTAACAAAGGCCTAACTGCTGGGAACGGCGCCGAATCGACATTTCGCGGTCTTCTGTCACACTAGCTGATACGGCCGCAATATTTTCTTCAATACGCACAGTACGTAAACGTGTTGGTGGTTTAATGTCCAACAAAGTAAATTTGGTGCGAAATTTGGTCACAATCTTCTGAATAGACTGCTCAGAAGGTCGAGAATGCCGATCATAAAATGGAAGCAGTGCGCGATGAACATTTCGAACCGAGCACGAATTTTGATAGTAAAATTCAATAATTTGCAAGCGTTGTTCATTTGTAGGACGATCCATGGTTAAATTGCAAACCAAACTGAAGCTGTTTGACAGTGACACAAGGTACTAAACACACGTCAGCTGTCAAAACCAGTGTTGCCAAAACCAAACCAGCTAAAAAATCACCCTTTATAAAGATTATAAAGTTTCCAAAATTTTTTTTGGTATTTCTCATATCAGTACTGTCGGTAAATAAAAGTCAAATTTTGTATGTTTTTTCTAAGTGTACCAATTTAATCAAACTTTTGAGTACAACTTTCGCATACGTCCGACCGCTTAAAACTAACTTGTTGTATGTATTTTCCTCTACCTACTGATCGACGGGTGGTCTTGTTTCTTTCTTTTGGCGCTCACAGAACCTACCCTTACATTCATTAGAAACAAGTTATATAATTAATAAAATTGTTCGTATGATATTGGCAAAAAAATGTTTTCATGCTTAGAAAATATTATTGCATACTTGGTTTTTCCAAGAAAACTCTCAAATCGAAAATTCCAAGATTGTACACAAATTTGTCTTAGTAATATTATAATGTTTTTCTTTCTTCAAAATCGCCCTAGCATTTTATAATGAGGAATAAAAAAAAATGGAAAAGAAAAACCTAAATTCAACACTTTTTTTTATAACTAATTCTTTTAAAAGCTTTAAGAAAGAAACAAAATCCGAAAATTCTGTGAGAAAAGACGCAAGAAAAGCCCTTGTTGTGAATTGTGATCACGTTCATGGGAACGATTGTCATGTCGCAAGAGACTCCTGCTACAAAAACATCCGCTTTCGAGTCGCATATTACTGTCACTTAAGCAACGTCTGTATACCTTGAGCCAGTTGTGAATATTATACAAACATCAAAAATTTAGACCTCCTTGCAAGTACAAAGCTTGTGCTTAAAAACAACATCGCGCACAAGTTGATTTAGGAATAGTTCAACTTATGGTAGTATAGAAGAGGTTGGCTTAGCTATAAAAAACCTAAAGAACAGCAAGGCCGCCGGCTCTGATGGTCTACCTGCATAGCTTTTCAAATACGGAGGTGATGTTATGGTAGGGCGCATGCAACAAATCATCAACCAAGTTTGGGTGGAGGAAAGCATGCCCGATGACTGGAGCATCAGCTCCATATGTCCCATCTACAAGAAAGGCGATCCTATGTCTTGCAAGAACTATCGAGGCTTAATGTCGCATATAAGATCCTATCCAACGTACTGTGTGAACGTCTCAAACCTTTCTGCAACACACTAATCGTCACGTACCAGTGTGGCTTCCGGCCCGGCAGATCAACTGTAGACCAAATCTTCACACTAAGGCAAATCCTGGAAAAGACCAACGAGTTTCAAGTCGAGACACACCACCTCCTCATCGACTTCAAAGCCACATATGACAGCATTCATCGTTAGGAGCGTTTTGTGGCGATGGCCGAATTCGGGATCCCGTCAAAACTGATCCAGATGTGTCGCATGACACTAGATAAGACGTGATGCAATGTGCAGTTTGGCAGCAGCATTTAAAACATGCACCGGATTTCGGCATTGCGCTGTCGTGTGATTTCTTCAATCTTGTTCTTGAGCAGATAGTGCGCAGGGCAGGTGTCAACACGGAAGCACTATCATCAACAGATCAGTCCAACTGCTGGGGTATGCGGACGATATAGATATCATCGGTCGATCCCAGCGTGCCGTGATAGAGGCTTTCACTATTAAAGAAGAAGCTATTGAAGAACAGGCGAAACTGGTTGGCCTTGAAGTGATTGAGGACAAGATATGCTACCAACAAACAAACAACCATCGGTCCACCGACTAGGACAAAATGTCACTGGTGATAGCAGCAACTTCGAGGTAGTTTAGGAGTTCATCCACCTCGGGGTAAACATCAACTCCACAAATGACATCTTAGTGGAGATCCGTCGAAGAATTACCCGCTGCTACTTCGGTTTGGCAAAGCAAATGGGTTCAAAACTCCCGACTCGAAGGACAAAGTGCATGCTCTAAAGAACCTATACGGCGCTGAGTGCTGGACGATAAGCAGGATATTTGGTCCTGTTTGCAAGGAGGGCGAATGGAGAACAAGATACAACCGCGACCTCTATGAGCTGTACCAAGATGTGGATGTAGTCCGGAGCGCCAGATGCACACCCGCGGTGTAGATTCTTCCTTTCAGCTTAGGAGAAATTTGTTGGTCACAGAAAATTACAACGTTTTCCTGCCACTTCCTCCAGCCTACTCTTAAAAACCCTCACCGACTTTTTGACAACGTTGTCATCGCAGACGAACAATTCGAAGGATGTACTTTTTCTCTACAATGAAAATGAACCAACAAATTAATAACAATAAAATTAATGATCGTTTTTTTTATCAAACTAAATTCTCACATCAATCGAAAAAATAAGTTCTCCTTGCTTCAACCAACGGTTTTTTATTCAATCAATATTTAAGATACCGAAAATAATTACAAATCAAATAATATACCATATCAGATCGTTAATCAATTGAAAAGTACTTCACAATAATAGGTTTCCCCGTTTCCAATCCCGAAACCATATCAACCGTTTCCATATAAGTATGCAGTTACATAGGACACTCATTTTCATCTACCAACCTTAAATAGCATGGACCTCGCTCACAATCACAATCACAATTCCACAACCATTGTTAGCTCATTCGTTAAACGTTTCGGATTTATTGCTGTCACCCAGAATCTCCACACCAGGATCTTCTCACTGCATTAGGACGATTCGTTGCATCTGCATTCGTAATCATAATCACAGAATCACAGCCATGGCTTTGCTTCACGCGGCAACTGCATTCAACGGTCCCGGACAATGGAACGCAATCATAAACCTTAAATGCTGCGTTGCATTGTCAACCAGTCGGACTTTCAACACCCATAAACTAGGATTAATTTGGTGCTTATTGAATCGAAATCAAAACACGAATAACTCACATGGTTGGGTAAAAAAAAACCCAACAAAACAACAACAAAACACAACGCAACACAGGGACAGAGGTTTGCTGGAGGAGCTATTGTAGGGATTTGAATACGTATTTTATTTCTTGTTGTACGCTGAGCTGTGGCATTCGTATAGTATGCATCCATAGCTATAATCTGTTACGACGAGTGGAGTCTGATGAACGGCGAAGGTGGTGAGTTTATTGAACTTTAATTTTAATTGGAAGGAAGCAGACATACGTAGTTGGTACTAATGGAGGCTAAATTTGAAGGGTGATCCTTGTTACTGCAAAATTTTTTCGCATTTGTTTCCGTGAAGATTAGTTTAGGTACCTATTTATTCTTCAAGAAAGGTGACATGCATCTGAAAACTTTCTGTTTGTGCCCACAAGAGTGTCGATTCAATACTCGCATTTAAAACAACAAACAATAATTCCTAATCTTGTTGCATTGTTTTGATCCTGAAAATGGAAAACAGCAAAATTGGATTAGGCTTGTAATCCAATGAGATTAAAATATTTCCATCATAACGTCCAAAGATGAGATTACCATTCTCGACTTCTCGTGTTGTGTTGCATGGCAAAATGAAGAACCCATGTTAAATGTAATCCCATAAGCTGATGTCAAAGTCATAAGTCACTCACACCTTATACAATTTTAGAATCTACCTGGTACAGCTACCGTCCCCGAATACGAACAGACATATTGTGGCAATCTTTGAGTACGTAATGATTGTTTCGCATTACAAAACGCCCATGACCGCATGCGAACAGCGACTTAGAAGAGAAGATTACAATTATCAGGTGAATTGTTCAATTGTCCACGTGACACTGGTTTCGGTAGCCTGGTGGAAATTTAATTTGTTATCCTTCTTAGTGTATGGATGGGGCGTAACGTTTTTAATTGCACAAACACCTTCTCTTGCCACCGGCTTGACAGATTTTCTTGGAAATCAAGACGTTTGACACTGTTCAGTGTAGAATTTTAAAAGAGGGTTAAAGGTGGAAGGGTTATGATTTTCAAAAGCAGATGTTTTATAATTTATAAGATTATGCCCGCGGTTCTCTTTACGAGAAGGAGAATCGTCACTGGTCTGTGATATCTCGTGCTTAAAGGTGTCAACATCCCTATATCCGATGAAGTCAAATATCTGGGTGTATTCCTCGATAAAAAAAACTTCTATGGTCCAAACATGTCCAATCGAAAACCGATAAACCGCTGTCGACTTTCTGGCAATGCAAAGGCGCTTTTGGTAAGACATGGGACTTGTCTCCGAAACGGGTCCTTTTGATCTATACGGCCATGATTAGACCGCTACTCTCATACGCATCAGTTGTTTGGTGGAGCAGGCTTTCGCGGAAACGTGTTACTGCTTCTTTTGCCAAACTCCAAAGAACGGCATGTCTCGGCTGCACAGGGGCCTTCCCTAGCACCCCGGGCTCTGCTCTAGATGCTTTGATGAATCTTCCTCCCCTTGACTTATATATTATGGGGTGAACGCTAAAAACCATCTTTCGCTTAAAGAGAGGTGGTTCTTGGTACCATGAACACTGGAATTTTGAAGAACTTGCTCGAGAATTATCCTCTGACCCCTGTCTTATGGATATGCCGTCTGATGCCATGACACCGGAAATCCTTCTGCGAAAAAACTAGCACGTCAACTTTCCACAGGTAACGGAATGGCTTCGGTCAGACTCTGAACCATGGATTGAATGCCATCGTATTTTCACGAACGGACAGGGGTCTGGTGCTGGAGTCTTTGTGGAACGCGATGATATACGACTTTACTACCCCTTGGGTAAACATGCATCTGTTTTCCAAGCGGAGATTTTTGCCATCCTAATGGCTATGCGCTATATTGTGAACAACAGGTGGAGGGCTAGAGGCATTTGCATCTGCAGTGATAGCCAAGCTGCATTAACAGCGCTTCTAAACCCTCCTACCTCGTCCAAGTTAGTTCTACAACTCAAGCTTTCTCTGAATTTGGTCGGAAGATTGAACACAGTGAATCTTGTCTAGGTACCAGGTCACACTGGCATCCAGGGAAATGAGATCTCGGATGAGCTTGCTAGGCAAGGTTCAGAAGAAGTTTTCTCAGGACCCGAACCTGTGTTGGGTCTGCCTGCATCTTTAGTCATGTCGTCTATCGATTCTTGGGTTTCTCGTGAACACAAGATTCGGTGGCGCGATTGCGGTGGATGTAGACAGACCAAACTACTGCGCCCGGACATTTGCAAAAGGTCAGCATCTTTTCTTCTATCTCTGAGGAGAATCGACTGTAGGCTGCTTGTAGTCGTTCTTTCGGGCCACCAAGCTTTTGCTAAACACTTAAATGTGTTGGGCTTAAGCGACACCACTACCTGTCCTGTTTGCGGTGTGGAGGATGACACAGCAGAACACTTTCTCTGCAGTTGTCCGGCCTTTGTTCGCATCAGGTGGCGGATCTTCGGGGCTGACGTGGTGAGTGCCGAACATCTAAGCTCTTTATCAATGAAGCTCCTTCTCGTTTTTCTTCGAAAGACGGGAAAACTAAGTACATTAATGTTAGGTGTCTGAATGGTAGTACAATGGACCTGTAGTTGTCACCATCAGATAGTACCAACATCCGACCAAAAAAAAAAACAAAAAAACTATCATTTGATATTTCCGATCATGATTTACTGTTCTGCACTTATGATGTTAATTTGTCTAAAACTGCTGTCCCTGAAACATTTCAATTCAATCGACGTTAATGCCCAATGGTACAATGGTACAATGGTAATAATGTTTGCAAATGTGTCGTCGATCCCGATGAGCTTAATAATTTTTTCCTGGGCGGTGATCACAGTACCGCAATTAGAAGATTTTGAAGTAACCACAGAAATCGAGATTACCGAATGCGTAACCAAAACTTTTCTTAAAGCTGGTTTTACCGTTTTTTGTCTCTCATCTCACCCATGCTAGTACATAATAACACCAACTTTTCGTCAGTACTGGAAAATCGGAAAAGCTAAGAAAACTAAAGGGCAATGAAATTAATGAGAAGTTTTCTTTTCGGTAGATTTCAAACAGCTATTTCTGGGGAAAGCTGTTCATCTCTAAAGAAACTTAAACAAGGTGTGCCACAAGGATCAATTTTAGGACCAATAATTTTTTGCATGCCTCAGTTCATGTATATGAAGATGATGTTCAATTAACTTGGCAGAACTAAGTTTTAAAAAATTTGCTATTCTTATAAACGCGGAGTTAAAACGGATTCACAATTGGTCAGTTACTAATGGATAAGTCTTAAGCCAGACAAAATCTTTGTAATTTTCATTTGCAAAAAAAATTAATTTGAATCTCTTACCGGATCAACATCTCATTAACAATAGAATTGAAGTAGTAGAATCAGTCACCAGCCTTGGTTTTACAATCAATCGAAGTTTGTCAGGTTATTATCAAACTAAGGTAGTCATTTACGGATGTACGGACGTAATTATGGCTTGGTGATTACTTTACTCCACGGAAAACACGACGAAAGCTCATAACAATATTAGTCTTGCCTGAGGTCTTGTCTACAGTAGTCTTGACTCGGTATCATAGCGTAAATTGCAAGTTGCTTTTAATGATGCAGTGCGTTACATTTACGGCATTCGTAGATAAGATACGATCATATGTCTTTGCTAGGGGTTTGCTTGGTTGAACTTTCCTCGAATATATCAACGCAAAATTAATAATAATCAATATCCTTCCTATCTGTACAGCAGGCTTAATTTCACTCTCTACTCGAGAACCGTTAACCTTATTCCATACGTTACAAATATCTTAATTTCTCGCGTTTATTTTTCATTCAAGCTGTGAGACTTTGGAATTCCTTGCCATCGCATATCAGAAGTATTTCAAATATTTCCAATTTTAAAATCGCAATCCTTTTACATTTCTCCAACTCTATTCCTCTTTTAACCATCCTCCTTTTCTTCTCCACACTTCTTAACCCTGCATCGCCCGCCACCTTTTCTAAGTAGTTTATTGTAATTTTAGTTTGAAGAAATTTAAGAATGTTAAAATATGTTTTTGAAATCAAAACTCTTAGTACTTTAAAAGATGATATTTTAATGTACAAACCTTTTCTTATTAATAAATAAAAAAAATTCTCATAGAATGGAGCTCGATGTTAAGTTTTACACTGGCCCACCTCTTACAAAAGTCTAACAAATCTTCGAGCTCAAACTCTATGTGGTTTGATTTGAATCCAAAAATTCTTATCACGCAAATCTGTCTGTTTGTAAAAAGCCGAATGGGTCAACGAATTTGCTGTGAAATTTTGGTATGAAGACAACACTGCCTAAGATAGAAAGACATACAACGGTCTATACTGCTGGACTCCTCATGAGCCTCTCACCTTTATATTTGTAGGTACATTTATTCCTAAAAAATTGCTCACACACTCGGTTAGCACAGGTTACCAAAGTGGGTATTAAGGATCCATGGGACTTTTTTTTTTTTTAATAAATTCAACCTTCTAGAGGTTTTCCTTTAGATAGTTTCTAGAAACCCAAAAAATATTATATAATGTTGTGGATTTTTTTCCAATTGACATCATCCCTTCATCCCTTTAGCTAATTATCTACCTAACAAGTTAGGTTAGAAGAGCTGTTTTTTTTTTTTGAAAATTCACCAAGAAGCTATAAACGTTCATAAATTCCACAGTGGCACATTTAAGGCCATGCGGCTTAGAACACCACTTTGATGTGGTGATAAAGGGGTCGGAAAGAGTTACCCCTGCCAAGGCGTCCAAGCATTCGAAGAGCTGGGCAGTGGCTTAGGAGATTTTAAACGTATTTCCTCTTCATATCTGCAGTTTCAGAAGAAAACATTTGCAAACACTCTTAAACTTTTAACCCTGTGTCCAATGATTCAGAGTCTAGTTAATACACCGACGAGCACCCAGATTTGACTTCTATCAAGAGAGACTAGGTACCTCGGTATTTTAGAATCAGTATTGGGCCCCAGACTTCGAGTATTGCTTCATTGCTGCTTAGCCAAATGTGTAGTGACAGCGTCGATGAAGCTTTTAGCGGTTTTGAAAGGCGTTAGCACCTGTCCGTCCGCGTGTAGTGGAAGCATTTCGCGTTAACAAGCCTGGCGCAGATTGCTTTAAGCGTAGCTTGACGTCCCACATAGATGTTCAATTCCATTGCTGATAGTAATATCGATATGATATTCTGTGCCGATTGCTTAAGCTTAAAAGACACTAAAGTGATTACTCATTCCATAAGACTGAGTGCTTCTGAAAAGCCGCCAGCTCATTTACCTTTTTCTGTTAACCATACTTCTTGTTAACCATGCTCATTCTTCCATAGTGACTCTGCAATTTGCCTCGAGTTCATACCTGAGTTTCTCATTATCAGTAAGAGACATGTGACCTCTGTGATCAAAGATGCTGATGTGTCCGAAATGGCCAAGCTTCCAAATTTGATTCTATCTTAGTCTGAGAGCACTTTCGACTCCCGTATTCTTCGGGAAGATCTCAATAGAATGCAGGTTCAATGGCGTTTCCAGACCTATTAGCAGTCTGGATAATATTAAACCTGTTACATCAAGATAAGTAATTTTTTGCAGCTTTTTTTGATTCTTGATAGGATTTGGTATTAACCACCCACCAGATAACTGAGCCGTAAGTTCGAGAGGGTATCCAAACCGCCGTGTATAATGTTCGATTAAAAGCCCCATTTCTTCCCAAAGGTTTAAAGGCATTTAGTCCTTGCTTCAGTATCCCTTTTCCAGTTTAATATAAATTTTGTTGAAAGCAGCTTCTATGTCCAGTCCATTAAGGCACCCAACGTCAATTCTCTTTTGTCAAGGGATTTTTCCAACTTACTTCATGCAGCGCTATTTCCACAGATCTGCTCTTGACATATCTACTTATGCGTGTTGTGCAAGGCAAGCTAGGTTGCATAGACAGAATTTTTAGTCAAGGCTTTTGCTAAATTCTATCCACCCGACCAAAATGACGTGAGTAAAGCAGTTTCTAAACTGAAATCCAGCAAGTTTGCTGGGCCGGACGGTCTATAACCCGGACCCGAATAACTATTTAAGGCAACAGGAGATGACTCGAAAAAGAACATACACCAACTCATTTCCAAGATTTGGTTGGAAGAATGTATGCCCGATGAATGGAACCCTCGGGTCGTTTGTCCATTTCACAAGAAAGGAGTCCCTCTAAGCTACGCCAACTTTAGAGCTATTAGTCTCCTAAGCATCGCGTATAAAATCTTATCTGCCATATTGTGCGAACGTCTGAAACCGATTCACCTGACCCGACCCTATCACTGCGGTTAGTCTACAATTATTTTTTCATTAGACTATTGAGCGATGAGTTTTACGAGCTGTACAGCGACATTGACCTGGTCAAAAATCGATGCCTTTGGCGTTTGAGTTGGCTGGGTCATGCAAAGCGAATGAACACCAAGGCTCCACCCGGTCGAATCTGTGACTCTAATCTGGGGGGATAACATAGTAGGGGAAGGCTCTCTTAGGTGGTGCGCACAAGTGGAAGGGACCTCAACCAACTTGAAGCGCATAAAATGGAAGACATTAGCCAAAAACCGCGGAAATTGGAGAGGCCAATTGGTTGCGGCCCAGGTTCAGCCCGGACCGTAGCGCTGCCTCAGTATGCAAGTAAGGTCGGTTTGTTTTGTGAGTGACATATCAACGAGCACAGTAACCAAGGCGGATGCGCATTACATTTCGATTTTCCAGCTATGTTTCCGAAAAGTTATGGTGGCTAAATGAATTATTGTTTTCATTGACGAAACTTTTCAATTTCAGACAAAAAGACCCAATCAATTTAAACTTTCAACGAAAAGTGGCCCTCAAAAAGGCCTCCATATTTTCTTGGTGAATTGCTCGTAGTAAAGGGAAGACTTAGTTTCCCAGTCCCAGTAAAATAATACTCGGCATAAATTATTAGAAATATTTTTGAGCAACTTTTGCAGCTTATGAACAACATAAACATAAATATTGAAATTTTTTCGTTAAATTTTTAATTTCCATACAAAAATGTCTACAAAGATAAAATAAAAATTTAGCGAGGTGATTTAGCAAAGTAGTATCCTGTTCGCAAAATTCTTAAATTCAAGTAGATAAGTCAAACAAACCATCTCGAGGTATAAAAATTATAAGTGTTATCAATATCGGCAGCTATAAAGTCTCACTTAAAGTCTATACTTTTTTAGCTGGCATACATTTTGTTTTTTATAATGTACGCACACTAAAGGGATTTTGGATACCCTTATAATGAAGTAACACAGTGCGGGCATTAGGAAAGTGAAGGATTAGTAGAAGGGAGATACCGATACACGTTGGTTTTAAATGTCTGTAAACTGTAATGTGAGGGAAAAACAGAGCGGGATAGAGCATTGTATTTCACTGTCCGTCCAAATATAGTCTTAAGGGTGAACTTATGTGCATTCCAAGCATGGCGAGTTGCAACATTTTCCTCTGATGTTGCGTTAAAAAAACGCCACAAAAATTTGTTTCCCCTCCAACCCTTCCACTCACATACCCAATCCACTTTTGCGCCCTATCCTCTCATTTTTATTTCCGTCATCCTGCTGGGAGAATGGTTAACTGGCCGCCTCTGATTGACCTTTAACCCCAATCAAGCTGGCTCGTTTCCATGAGACCCGGAGGATGACAAAAGCAGGTATGGAGCCCAACGGCGTGTTGGCATCTCGACAACGATGGGTGGGGGAGGACGATCCCTTAGCACACCCCAACGTGATTCCAAACGGGTCGGGATGAAGACCCCGTTAGAGCCAGACAGACTGTTTGCCTATACAACGATGGGTGGGGAAAGATGAGAAATAATGATCTCTCCCCCAACGAAACAAATCGATCTGGCAGATGGCCCACACATTAACTTCAACAACATTCACCAACCACTCACATAAGAAAACCTAACGAAGACTTCCATGGCCAAGAGCCCAACAATTAAACATGTATGTAAGAAATAGCACGCTATACAGATTCCCCTTCCCCCAAATCTGCGCGAAAGTCCACCGGGTTAGAATAGTTTTTCGGTCATTTTACACTCCTCCTCAAAGACTCCTGGGGTTGTACTAAATTGGGACACCAGCAAATATTGTCCCAAAACTAAAATCCGTCTTCGTTTCTTCTTTCTTTTTCATTTTTGGTTTACTTCGGTATTGTTTTGCTATTAACTTTTATTCGTTGGGGACATTTTCGCGTTTCAAACATTTCTCGATTCTTTCAACCTTTTATCTTGTCGAATTGTTTAAGTGTTTGTGAACACGTCCTCTTGGGGAAACTTGTGTGAATGTGGTCATCGATTCGCTCAGCCCCAGAGTTGCAGCGAATTCGAAAGAGAGTATGAGACGGAGGCGGTGGCACACTCCAGTAAAGTGACAGAGTGCATGCTAGAAAAAGCCGCAGTGGATTCCGTAATTGCTGAATGTGGGGGTATGAAAGAGAGAGTGAATGGTCCATCACGGACAAAGAAACCTGGAAGTGGACAAACCGACACTTCTTGGTTGACCATCAAAGGTTGTAGTAGTTTTGAAAAGAATCGAGGAAGTTTTTTTTTAATATAGTTTTGCGCGAGATCAGAATCCCACACAAAAAAAGAGGAGAAAAAGAAAGAAGACGGCCGACAAAGGATATAGTGGCAGGACAGGCAGCTGATTCCCAGGGGTACAATTGTCAGGATTCATAGAGGAGCAGATTTTTTTGTAAAAGCTAAGTATAGTGCTTTGGTGAAAAAAAAGAAAAAAAAGGTTTCGTTTAGTTAGGCATTTTATTTTAAGAACCCGGTAGGCTTTTGTCACGGTAAAATCCCGGAAATCACGGGACACGTGCCCCCTTCATTTTGTTTTTATTAACTTTCGGGAAATAGCGATAGCGGGCTATTTCAAACGGCGATATTTTCTTTTGTTGTTCCGCAATCTAACGTCACTTCAATAAATTGACCGTTGCTCATTCGAGCTTTGTAACGTTTTAAAAACCTTGCCTTTTTTATTTAATTCCTTTTTTTTAGCAATCAATCATCGACTTCTTCTTAGAAAGGTTTCACAATTCCTTTTTTTTCAAAGATTGTGTGGCGCCCGTTTTACCCACCATCACTTTACCTTTTCTTCATACCTTCCCTAAAATTATTTCCATCTCCGAACCCACCCCAGCTGAGCAACCGGGACGGTAGCATTCAACAGGCTACCTGTTGCACTTCTCTTTCGGCGAATTCCTGTTGACGTTTCCCTATCCGCCAGTATTCGATTGTTTACCACCGGCGCGGCGGCGGCCGTAATCTTCTCGCGTTTTATTTTCTTTTTTTCGCGTTTTAACTCGGTTCATTTTTTTTTTCTAACCCACCCCGAAATCGAGTGCAACACTGAGAACATCAAAAATTGGTAGTGCTAGTGAAGGAATGGCTAAATGGCCAAATGGCTGGATACATTTGGAATCTGAAAAATTTCGTGGAAAACAATGTTAAAGAATTATTTTTGTTTTTTCCCCGTGGGTAGATGGAAAAGCTTCCATGAGACACTACGAGGACCGGCCGCGCGTGCTAATAATAGTGTGAGATTCTTACTCACTGAAAACCCCACCCTCCAAATGCCTATCGAGCAGTTTTAAGTTAAATATTTAATCACGCTTGACAGGACACATCCCAGCGGAAACAGCTGCTTGAATGTAATGTGGGGTTATATCTTATAGTGCTAATTCTAAAGGTTTTATCCTTTGTAATCGGCGCACAAGATTTCTCTGGTCTAGAAGTTCTACTACAACATTATTGCAATGGCCAAGAACGCGAGTGCGTTATTTACGTATTTCGTCGTCTCTCTGTGGATATCGGCGTTTCTGATATACCAAAATTTGACCATTCCTTGGTTTGGTACAACTTAAATGTGTATACCAAACGTCTAAACAGGTTTTAGCGCTTGTTGCTATTTTGCATGCTGAGCTTGGAAAATCTCTCAATAAGCCAATGCATTTGGTTAAATATGATAACGAGCTCTTCGCATTTCTTCTTAACATGCGATTTCCATTTCAATTTTGCATCCAACGTTTACTTGCAAACGGAATTTATATCGATTCAATAAAAATGGGTAGATTGCCCTCATTTCTGTAGGTAAAATTAACGTGCGTATGTTTTGTCTCGTTGAGAACGATACGCCAAGTTTTTGTCCACAAGCATATTCTGTCGATAGATCGTTGAAGCTTATTTGTCGCGGATTGAATCGAAAAGTCTACGGCTAATATGGCCGTATCATCTGTTTCTCGCGCTTTATCTCGAGTGTATAAAAGAAATAAAATCGGGCCAAGAACGCTTCCTTGTGGAACTCTCGCTGTGATTTCTTTGAATTCGCTGTCCGCTAAATAAGAACTTAGGATCTCATATAACTGTTTTGGGAGAGTTTTTTTTAATTTATATTTTAATCCCGTATGTCATTAGGTCTCTAAAATTTAACGCTAGCAGGATACTGGGCTTAAGCTGCAAAAGTTACTTCAAAATATTTTGTAGGCGGGTTGTTATGAACCAATTCTATAGTTTGTGGCGAAAACGTTTTCAAAGACTTTTTGTGCATTTAGTCTAGGTACGGTGCCCCCGCTTTATATTGTTTTGAACACTGCAGGTGGTTTTAATTAATATTGAATTCAGTTGGCATTGGTCAATTTTCTTTACTGGCGCTTCTTAGTAGATATAGGAAAAGCAAGTTTGTACATCTCTGCACACACATCTGCTTAGGCTATTTAATAATATTTGTCAATACTTACAAATCCTGGCATCGCACAAAAACATAATGAAGAAATAAATTATGCAAACCGCATCCATCTAACCTGGAAAATAAAATGGCTTAGCTACTCAAAATGCAAATTCGCTTTGCCATCTATTGACCCATCTGAGCAGCGACTAAACCAATTAAAAATTCCAAAACCGTTTGCATTCAAATGAGTAAGTAGCAATAGGTACCTACCTAGGTATAAGTCCGCGCAACAGAGGCAACCGCAACAAATTCCTCCCAAAATGATGTCAATTCCTCATTAACCTTTCATTACCTACCCCCAAAGCGGGAGGAGCAGGATCTGCCAACAAACGACCAAGCCAACTCTAACTAACTTCACGTAAATCGCATTAAATGAGGAACAAATTTCATTGTTAATTATATTGTCAACATGCATTCCATGGCGACAACGACGACGACTATACCAAACGGATAAAAATGCAAGTTCCAGCGTAACTCCTCCACGAGATTCGCATCTAACCCCAGCAGCACCTTTGCAGCATGAGCTCGTGTTATATACGCGAGGCGAGTGTACGAGTGTACACACAGTCCGTTCGACCGTTCTTCCATCACAGGCATCATCACAGTGTAGTGGCAGCAACTTACCTGCGCAACACAACTGCCAGCCAACATGCAAATTTTCCACAATAGCCGCATAGGAATTTTTTCGTGAGCCATAAATCACATCTCCTGTAGGACTTCTGAACCCGCCATTTCCATTTTTCCCGCTCGTTTTGTTGTTTTCGAAATATACATACATATATACGAAATAGGTACTCGTACTTCTTCCCAGCAACAGGAATATGAAATGTTCTGGAAGCGCACATGCATACAGTGTAGCTACAACATATACAACAGTGTTGCAGCGCCATATTGTGTTGTGGGGCATGACATAATCGGCGACGACATATCGACAACTTCATTTCACATTTTAATATCTTCATCGCGCTTATAGGGATGCGGAGGGTTGGTGGTAGGTATAGTGGCGGGGCCGCTGCTGCTGCTACCTCAACTCCCGAACTAGCGATTCCATTCCCGTAGTCCTATGTGAACAGCATGACATGGGACTACGACTAGGACGACTCGTTCGTTCGTTCGTTCGATCGTTCGAGTGTCCAAAGTGCATTGTTTTAACAAATCTACGTGCACTACGTGAATTCGTCGTTGGATTGCATTTATTTTATTTATTTCTCTCTATTATTATTGTTGTTGTTATTACAAGAGTATGGATTATAATATATTTGCAGGCGAGAGTCCCGAAATCGAAGTTTAGGTCTAGTCTTAGGCTTTCCCGGATCGATCGCTGACGGTGGGTTGCCTATTCGAGGCTAACTGTACGCTAAATCTTGCCAACTTGTTTCTTTTCTGTGTTCGTCATGTCGTGAAGGCTTGGCACGATTTTCTCTCTATGTAGCACTGCGACTGTGGACTGTGTTGGAGACAAATCTCTTTCGAAGGGAGGTAGTGGCCCTATTGAATTTAAATTGAGTTCCAGAGTGAAGCGATGAAATTTTTTCTATATGAAGTGTAGAAAATATCGCGCAATAATTATGACAGTGACAGTTGGTTTAAGCCGCGACTGCAATGTAGGTTTCCTTATGTACTTTATCACTGAAGATGCATTCAAGTGAGCTCACTTACTGAGTGCTATTTTTTAGTGGGAAGCAAGTTGTAATTGCGTCAATTTGAAAAAAAAGTCTTTAGAACTGTTGAAATCTAAGATAAGAAAAGTGTATGTTTGGCGCCCAATGTGGAACTTTATTGCATAGAAAGTATGTAAGGACTACAATCTGTTATAGTTCAGGGCTATCGAACAACAGCAGCCGTCTGGTGAAGAAAAAACTTGAGATTCTAGACGGGAGACCAAGAACCAACCACACGGCAACACTGAGCCGACAAAAAGCGTGTAGTTTTCAAAATGATAATTCGCACTTTATCCCTATAAAACCATTACAATGGGGATCTCAACCAACCAATCTCAACGAACGCTCTATTTGGAGAGACTTATTGGTTGAGGTTCAGGTCCATACTGTAGCGCCGCCTAAGTAAGTAAGTAAGGGAGTTCTAACAACTCACTAAGACATTCTAATAAGGCGTGCACTTTCTAATAACACGAAGCTGCGAGCTTAAATCATTGTACTGAAGAGACTTTAGTTGTCCTCTGGTTATTGGGATGAGAACCGAGTGACCTGGCTATAAAAATCACATCTTAGGCGCTTCCGAAATCTTTGAAGGGGGAGGAGAGCGAGTTGACTAAATCAATGGATACACTATCCACTTAAAAACCTTTGGAGTGGCGAAGATTGCATTTACTGATGCAATCAATCCCCAAATTTGTCAGATGACTGATTTTATGAAAAATAAGAAAAGCAGGTGTTGAAAAATAAGAAAAGCAGGAGAGCGTAGGCTCTCCCTACGCTTAATCCATTAAAAAGAGGGCAGCTCTATATGCTGACTGATGGATCAGTCTATAAAAATAATTTGGATTTAAAGATGATTTTGCTGATGAAGCAAATGCCTCAGTTGCTCAAATCACTGAAAATAATATTTACCTTAAAATTTCTTCCTTGATTTAGCAAGTGCAGTTCAGTGGTTTCCTCGATATCTCTGCAGCTTCTGCATAAGTTGCTACCTACTAAGATTGCTCGCTCGCTCTCTGGGTGCAGTGGCTTAGTGGTTGAGTGCGTTGGACTACTAAGCGAGAGGTCGCAGGTTCAAATCCCGATCTGTTCCACCTGAAAGTTTTTATTCGCTGACCCACCTCTTGTGAACGTCTGACAAACATCCAAGAGTAAGAAATGTCATGAGAAGGTTCTATGTCTGCTGTATGTCCCTCCATTCGTGTCAAAAAATGTATTTTTCTAAGATTGCTCGCTCTAGGTAGCTGACATTTCTCCTTTCTATGTAGTAAAGCTGTTTGGTTCTTTTTACATCAAACTTAGTCCAGATTAGTCTTAAATATCGTTAGTTGCTAAAGGTGAGTGCCGTTTCTTACGGGTTAAGTGCCACTAAGCAAGAGGTCGCTGGCCTGTACTACCTTTATGTTTTTATTCGTTCCCCCACCTTGCGAACGTCTGACGCAAATTCAAGAGTAAAAACTGTCATGAGAAGCTTTAAAAAATAAATGTGCCGTTCGGAATCATCGGAGTTAAAGTAAAAAATTCGAGCAAATTGTAAACTATTACTTTATAAACATTTGAATTGTTCACTATTTCACTTATGAGAAATTTATAAAGTAACTAGCTGTACCCTGCGCGCGTTGCAACGTCAACAAATTAAATAAATTTAAATGAAAAGACATTACACAAATATTTCAATTCAATTTGAGTCATTTCATAGATTTTATTCGTTTCGACAAAATTGAGACATTGCAGCATTTCGTTTCAATCCGATATTTATTGAACTTCTGTGGGGTACACAATATTTCTTGTTTTTTTCATTTGTTGCATAAACGAATAATTCAAAAGGTTTTGTGACGCGTGAACAGCGTTGCCACAAAGATACAATTGTATTAATTTGGATACATTTGATACGTAGATACTTTATTTTCGTTGTTTCTTCGATTTGATCCTTTTTTAAATTTTCACCAAAAATCTGCAAATTTTTGCCATATATTTTTAATTTTTTCAAAAAAATGTTTAAATCGGGCTGTACCAATTGTATTGTACCTTGTTCGACCTGACTGAAGCTGCGCTATTTGTAACTATTAACAAGTTGTCGTAGATTGGTTTGGATTTTGTTATTTTAAAATTCTTTTACAATTTACAGAATAAGTTGGTATGTTACTATAATTTTTTAAATTTTAAAATGGACTATTAAATAAAAGTAATTTTTCGATGCTTATTTTAAATCAAACGAAATTACAATTTTTAAAGATGGCGCGAAAACAATAGAGGGAACAGGGGCTGGGATCTTCTCAAAACATCCAGAACTAAGAGTGTCTATAAGACAATTGAGAGGTTCCTCGAGGCGGGTGAGCAAATGCAGATGAGATTTGATATAGTCAGGAAATGCAATCAGAACCGAGTGAGAGTGTGCTGGGTGCCAGGACACTGCGGTATTGAAGGCAATGAGCAGGCGCATGAGCTTGCAACAATAGGAGGGCTACTCATTAGTAGTGAAATTGTTGACATAAAACCTCCCACCTGCATACTCAGGGGTTTTATTGTCGAAATAACCCCAGGGACTGCCAATCTAAGGTGGTCAAGTCTTGAGGGACACACGGTGTCAAAACCTATATGGCTATTTCTCGACTGTAAGAATTCCAGGAAGTTTGTTGAACTTAGCAGTTGTAAGCTTAAAATATTAGTAGGCATGCCTCTTGCGAAAACAAGCAGACTCGGACTGTCAGATACCGGCATCTGCAGATTCTGTGGTGATCTGCAGGCTGTTAAGGATACACCGCACATATTGTGTGAGTACGAAGCAGTTTCACGTAGTCGTAGAAAATTCTTAGGGAGACACTTCGTCGAATTTTTGGAGGAAATCGACGGTAAAACTTCAAAGAGAAAGCCTTAAAAGAGAAAGTGTTTAGGTTTTTTGTCTACCGTTTAAGTACAAATTTAACCGGTTCCCCAGGAATCGCAATAGGTCCGCTTCGGTACCTAGTGTTGTTTGTGATGATAATCCACACACTTGCAACAATTTTCTTTGTGCTTTGTTGATAGTCATTGCGAAAGCGTGTCGTACCGAGAACTGCAAATGTTTGAATTCGAAGGGCATATCCATCGGGATCAATGAGATACTCGGCAGCAGTACGTCTCCACCTTTGAATTTTCCAGTCAAAATTGTTGCCTCGATAACAATGTTCATCATTTTCTGCACTAAGAATGTGGTTCCGTTGCAAAGTTGTGATGGATTTATTGAAATCGGTTTAAATCGAAACCTTCGTGGGCTTAGCACAACAGCTTTGCTAAAGATCATCACATGATCAATCTCTATAAAGGACATACAGACAAACATTCATTTTTATATATTAGGTAATGAAAAAGTTAAAGAAAATTTATGACCCTGAGCCTGAGATTTTTGCTTTACCAGCTTTATTTTTGGTGATTTAAGGAAATCCTTGTTGAACAGGCTGCTAGATTGTCTATTAAGATCACTTTTCACAGCTCCACAAGCGAGCTCCTCGATTTAAGGAAATCCTTGTGCAACAGGCTGCTAGACTGTCTATTAAGATCACTTTTCACAGCTCCACAAGCGAGCTCCTCGATTTAAGGAAATCCTTGTGCAACAGGCTGCTAGACTGTCTATTAAGATCACTTTTCACAGCTCCACAAGCGAGCTCCTCGATCGATTTTAAAAATTCTTTCAATGTTGTAATGGTGGTGCTCGGGCCCACCCCAATTTGCTTACCGCGGGCATTTTTTTTTGTCGGATGTTGGTACTATCCGATGGAGCGCTCAGACACAATTACAGGTCCATTGTACTACCATTCAGACACCTTACATTAATGTACTTAGTTTTCCCGTCTTTCGAAGAAAAACGAGAAGGAGCTTTAGTGATAAAGAGCTTAGATGTTCGGCACTCACCACTTCAGCCCCGAAGATCCGCCACCTGATGCGAGCATAGGCCGGACAACTGACTGCAGAGAAAATGTTCTGCTGTGTCATCCTTCTCACCGCAAGCAGGACAGGTAGTGGTGTCGCTTAAGCCCAACACATTTAAGTGTTTAGCAAAAGCTTGGTGGCCCGAAAGAACGCCTACAAGCAGCCTACAGTCGATTCTCCTCAGAGATAGAAGAAAAGATGCTGACCTTTTGCATGTGTCCGGGCGCAGTAGTTTGGTCTGTCTACATCCACCGAGAAACCCAAAAATCAATGGTAGACATGACTAAAGATGCAGGCAGACCCAACACAGGCTCGGGTCCTGAGAAAACTTCTTCTGAACCTTGCCTAGCAAGCTCATCCGAGATCTCATTTCCCTGGATGCCAGTGTGACCTGGTACCTAGACAAGATTCACTGTGTTCAATCTTCCGACCAAATTCAGAGAAAGCTTGAGTTCTAGAACTAACTTGGACGAGGTAGGAGGGTTTAGAAGCGCTGTTAATGCAGCTTGGCTATCACTGCAGATGCAAATGCCTCTAGCCCTCCACCTGTTGTTAACAATATAGCGCATAGCCATTAGGATGGCAAAAATCTCCGCTTGGAAAACAGATGCATGTTTACCCAAGGGGTAGTAAAGTCGTATGTTATCGCCTTCCACAAAGACCACCACCAGCACGAGACCCCTGTCCGTTCGTGAAAATACGATGGCATTCAATCCATGGTTCAGAGTCTGACCGAAGCCATTCCGTTACCTGTGGAAAGTTGACGTGGTAGTTTTTTCGCAGAAGGATTTCCGGTGTCATGGCATCAGACGGCATATCCATAAGACAGGGGTCAGAGGATAATTCTCGAGCAAGTTCTTCAAAATTCCAGTGCGCATGGTACCAAAAACCACCTCTGTGTAAGCGAAAGATGGTTTTTAGCGTTCACCCCATGATATATAAGTCAAGGGGAGGAAGATTCATCAAAGCATCTAGAGCAGAGCCCGGGGTGCTAGGGAAGGCCCCTGTGCAGCCGAGACATGCCGTTCTTTGGAGTTTGGCAAAAGAAGCAGTAACACGTTTCCGCGAAAGCCTGTTCCACCAAACACCTGATGCGTATGAGAGTAGCGGTCTAATCATGGCCGTATAGATCAAAAGGACCCGTTTCGGAGACAAGCCCCATGTCTTACCAAAAGCGCCTTTGCACTGCCAGAAAGTCGACAGCGCTTTATCGGTTTTCGATTCGACATGTTTGGACCATAGAAGTTTTTTTTATCGAGGAATACACCCAGATATTTGACTTCATCGGATATAGGGATGGTGACACCTTTAAACAAGTGACGGGATTTGAAACAACAAAGAGATCAAGAAGACTGGTTGTATTATTTCTGGCAAAACGTGTAGGGTAGGTAGTGTTAATAATAGTCCTGTTAAAAAATGTAGTATAGTCAAATAAAGCAGCTGCAAAAAAACTTTGCAGCCGCAAATACTTTCATATTCTTACGTAAAATATGTCTTTCTGTTTCTTAACGCCAGACAATTGGTGTGGATTAAACATACATAAGTGTTAAGCGTAAATTTATACTTTTACTCAGATCAAAATGTCAAAAGAGACCACCTACGGTTATGCGAAAAGTCAGTGCAATTTTCAAGTAAAGTTTAAAATAAATTTCTGCCAATCATCCAGTGTTGAACTTTCTAATCATCAATTGAAATCAGACATTAACTAGCCAAACCATTCAATTTCCGTTTCCTTTGGCCTGGCAACAAACATAGGTATACATCCAAACAAAAGTCGTGCTTGAACATCATTTACAGAGATCAACCGCTGCGCCTCTTCCAACCACGCGCGCCGTTCCAACTCATCAATTTTGCAATAACATTCGTTTCGGGCTTTGACTCTGGAAATCATCTTCAAGCCATCGGCAGATTGGTATACCATGTTATTTGCGTCAATAAAATTTACTTCACCTAAACACCACTGAAGGCTTCCTTCCAGCGATGGTGACTGTTTAACTCTAAAGAGCAAACCTAAATAATGTATTATAAAGTAATTTCGTTGCGATAAAGAAAATCATTGGTTAGCCAGCCAGCCAACAACTTCATTTCGATCAAAACGAAAATGAGTCAATCAATTCCGGCCACACTGTAGCAATGAACAGTGCGTCTGTGTCTCTGTGTCCAATTAATAGAAATCATTTAGCTAGTGAGTCGGTTAGATGGATGGGAGGATCGAAGTGGAACTTTTAAAGAGCACAGTCAATTGGGTAAGAGACATGTACCTAGCCAACACCCCCGGGCAACGTTTGTTTGGCTACATAATTAAAAGTTATAACCTCTTAATTAAACTATGAATGGAGTCGATTATTGCAGTCAGAGAGGGAATTTTATTGCAAAGTTGTTGGCCAATTGTTATGCCAGAGGATGAAGAAATTCCATCCATGGTTATGACCGGAAGATGGAATTGGAAAAGTTCAAGATTGGATGTTAGCGATTAAGAATTTTATTGCTAAATGCTTTGCAATTGATGTAGTTGAGTTGAGCACATTTTAGAACATATTTTTGTCGAATCGGGAAATAGCTTTTAGCTCGTCGGAGGGTAATTGCGCACAGTTTAAAATGAATTGTTTGTTAAACAAGGCTGAAAGAAATTCCAGAGAATGAAAGCAATTAATTTTTGAATTTCTTGAGCAATAATTAAGTTTAGAGATGTAAAGGTTGTTTTTTCGAAATAGAGATAAAACTGACATTTTGTTGTCAAATCTGGCAACTCTAGTGTCATTTATGTTCAGTTTGGCTTGCCATTTCATCGTGAACAGGTTGACAAATGAACAACGCTTGCAAATCGTGCAAATTTATTTCGAATTCAATGCTCCGTTCATTTTATCGTGGACATAATCGTAATTAATTCGGTTAACCATGGATCGTTTTCGCACTACGTTTAATCTATGTGATAATACGCATCGGCAGAGACGTCGAACAGTGCGCACCGAAGAAACAATTGCCGCTGTAGAGCAAAGTGTTGAAGAGGACCCGAATGAATCGATTGACCACCGTGCATTTGAGCTTTGTCCATCAACTTTATGGAAGATTTTGCGCAAAGATCTCTCCTTACGACCTTACAAGATCCAGCTTGTGCAAGACTTAAAGCCGCGAGACCATGCAATGCGTCGTGATTTTGGTGTATAGGCCGAAAATGAGATTGATATCGATGCTGATTTTCATCGCAAAATTTTGTTCAGTGATGAGGTTCATTTTGGGTTGAATGGCTACGTCAACAAGCATTTGGAGTGAAGAGAATCCACATTAGGCCCTTGAAACGCCATAACACCCACAAAAACTGACTGTTTGGTGTGCTCTATGGGCTGGTGGAGTCATTGGGCCATACTTCTTCCGAAATGATGCTGGAGAGTCAGTTACAGTTAATGGAGACCATGAATAGAGCCATGATAACCGACTATTTTGTTCCCGAATTGGATGGCACGAATGTGGATGAGCTTTAGTTCCAACAAGACTGCGCTACATGCCACACAGCGCACGTCACAATCGATTTATTAAAGGAAACATTCGATGAACGCATAATTTCGCGGAATGGACCTGTCAATTGGCCACCAAGATCGTGTGATTTGACACCATTGGATTATTTTCTTTGGGGATATGTTAGGTCGCTCGCCTACGCCAACAAACCAGAAATGCTAGGGGACTTGGAAGCCAACATTCGTGGCGTTATTGCCGACATACCATATGCTTGAAAAAGTGGTTGAAAATTGGACCTCTAGACTTGTCCTTATTCGACCCAGCCGCGGTGGCCACATGAACGAAATCATATTTTAACATTAATGGCCTAAAATTATCCTTCCAATAAAGCCAAATTGATGGACATTAAAATGATTTCTTATGTTTTATTTTAATTCGAAGTTCTACACCTCTAAAAAAAACACCCTGTAGTTATGCTTTGACTTTAAATGGCGTTATGGAGAGCATGCGGAGCAAAATACTGTGACGTATGTTTTTTCTATTTAAATCAAAAAATATATTATTACGTAGAACAATTATCTAGCTTTGAAATTTAAATTGAACGCAAAAAGCTATTTTAAATAACAAAAATAAAAAAGAGTAGACTGAAAAATAATTGAGTGTAAGCCATTTCTCTGTGCAATTCGCGTGTCATCGTTTTCCATCGTCGTGCAGTGTTACCTCTGGAATATCTCAGATAGAGTAAAATAAGGAGTTCCGACTGAGAAATTGAGTCCGATGAAAATTTAAAGAAGAACACACGCTGAACTTGTATTTCAAATTCAAGTAGCATAAGAAAAGTAACTTATTTTCAAGATAACATAAAAATATATTTCAATTACGTTAAACATACTTCACAAAAAGTAGCAGTTCATATAAATTAAAACTCAGTAAAAAAATTAAGCAAGTTATAGAGGTATTGTTTCGGTACAGCTGAGTTAAATTCAAGTCAGGAACCTATCCCAACTAACAATTTATCTTCTATAAGGTCCAATTTTTGAAATGTGATAAGCTATTACTTCTATTGACTTGTTATAAGGCTTATTTAAGGATGTTTACTATTTTTCAAGATATACTTTCAGAAAAAGTTTCTTTAACGTATTTGGGAAACAATTTCACTAGCTGTATAGACGATTGAGATATTTCTTATTCAACGAAGTGGTTATAAGGCCAACCAACATTAGTTGGTTGAGGTCTGAAATAGAATAGCTTGTTATTTCAATTCAATTACAAGATTCTCTAAAGGGCTGGTGTATAGAAGCATATCACATAACACCCCTCATTTTCGGGTGTTGAACTGGAACGGCAACGTATGTTAAGCTCATTGAATTCCGATCTCGACAGCATACTTAAATGGGGTAAAACCAACAGAGTGGAATTATATGCTACCAAAACGCAATGCTGTCTGCTGTCATTGAAGCGAAACCCTTTATCCATGGATGGCACTTGCATCGCTGAAACCGAACGACTTTCTATTCTCGATATGTGAAACCTTCATTGGAATGAACACATATTTGATGTCGCCAAGAACACTGCGAAATGTCTAGGCTTCCTAAAACGATGCAAGAAATATTTCACCCCTTCTGATCTGGCTAGAATCTACAAGGCGTTTATTCGCCCCAAACTTGAGTATAATGCTGACATCTGGTCTGGTGCACCAATAACATATTTGGAGCTACTTGACAGGATCCAAAAACGTGCGTTAAAACTTATTGGTGATCGAGACATCGCGAAATCACTTGACTCTCTTAGTCATCATCGTAATGTCTTCTGCTTGTCATTGTTCTATCGGTATTTCCACCACAAGTGCTCAAATGAAATTGCCTGTTGCATTCCACCCCTACAGCAATTCAAACGCAATACTCGCCATGCTAGGAATGCACATCAGTTTACCCTTAAGCCTGTATTCGGACGTGCAGTGAAATACAAGGATTCGTTTCTTACTCGTACAACGCGAATGTGGAATGCTCTACCACGCTCTATTTTTCATTATAAGGGTATCCAAAATCCCTTTAGTGCGCGAATATTATAAAAAAAAAAAAAAAACATAAGAAAAGGCTACAGTCCGTTTGGGTCGATACTCTATCCATATCCCTATATGCCCCAAAGAAAAAACCATTAAGAAGGTGATGGATAGCATTTTATTTCATTCTATTAAATTTACAAGAAAAATATTTTTTGAAAAAACGCCCCCAAAAAGTGAGCGTGGACAAAAACTTTGTATGGACGATATGTTGGAAAAAATATTGGCTAAATATCTTCGGTTTTTTTCTAAATTGTGGGAGTGGCAGTGGGCGTATTCAAAAAACTTTTACACTTAACCTTTTTTGAGACCTAGGGGGTATGTGGTCCAAATTTCAGCTTCCTAGCTAAATTTTAAAGGCCTAAAAATTGCGTACCGACGGACGGATGGACATTGCTAAATAGTCTTAGGATTTGGTCCTGATCATAAATATATATACTTTTATGGGTCTACGACGAATATTAAGGGCTGTTACAAACTATGTGTCAAAATTAATATACCCTTAGGATAGGGTATACCAAAAAAGGTATCACATAAGAATTTATTTAAGGCGAACAACATGGTGACATGAAATAACGCCAAACCAAAGAAAGCCAAATTCTAAAAATTTGGCATTATTTCCATTCCAGAATCGAAGGATTGAAATCCCTGGTTTTATACATAGCTTCAAGTCTATTAATTGAATATTTCCTATTTTGTAAAATTTAGCTTTTGACTATCTTATAAGATACTATATCTTACAGTTGTTAAGCATTAACGAAATAAATTTAAATAAATAAATCAAAGCTTTCAAACAATTAACACACACACCAGATGTATATGCCAAGGGTCTTATTTTTTCGTCGACGCGACCGATGATCAGTGTCCACAGAGTACCACCACGCGGATATAAATAGAGTGATATCCAGCACTATCCATTCACTCTGCCTCTCCACTTTGCCCTCAATAAATATATAAAAAAAGTTAGAAGAAACCATTTAAATGCATTAATTTCTTTCGGAATTGTTTGCGCCTGCAAACCCTCTGTCCTATTGATTATCCCTGCAAGTGCGCTTCTGGAAGGATCGAAAAAGTAAATCTATCGAACTAAAACGATTTAGGTAGATACAATAGTCCCAAGTATTTTGAAGTAAGTTCCACATTAAGCCCCTACATTTTATTAGTTTTCGTTTTGTACAAACATGGGCACATCCATTGCACCCATCGCGCACTCACACCCATTTTAGTTAACCAAAAAAAAAACAAAAAAACACAGAAGAACACAAAATAACCATGTTCTTCTAAGTACCTCAATACGTCAATCTACCCAACATCTTAATTAAGAAGTCTTCTGATGGAGATTGGTTGTTCCTTACGTGTCGTTACTACCAGACAGTAATAGCTTTTTGAATGCCTGCTTGCTGCTTAGATTTCAAATGTCCAATTGAGTTATTATTTTGGTTTATTCTGGTCAAGCAGACTGGTCTCTTGGGCCTTGGGCCCTTCTGGCACATTTAATTGCCAAAGTTTAATGTTTATTTGATAATATGTTCCTGGTCGCCATTAATCCGGCATTTATGGCCGCTCACTCACTTACAATCAGTGTGCGACGACGATACGCTATGTGTCTGTGCGGCTGCTGAGATATACACACATACATATGTATATTATTGTTGGCTGTCATGTGTTCTGGACTGGATATAGGAAATCGTAAAGCAGACTTGAGCTGTTTGATGGATTCACTAAGCATGCGGTTGGCAACTCGAACACACTAGGGGTTCCCTCGTCGACGACCCGACATTGGCCATTTCTGATGCGACTCCCGTTCCCGAACCATATTTGTATCTGCCCAGATTAATGGCGGCAATTAATTTCGTCGAAATTAGGTAGAAAACATTTTGCGAATGTGATTTCGTGATTTAACGATTTTGCAGATGCAACTGGTTCCGAGAAGCCGCATTAATTGGTGTTCTGCTGTGAATGTGTTTGTACTCATTAGTTTCCCTCTTGCAAATATGTAGTTAAGGCTGGCAAACTAGGCATCTCTAGATTGAGTGGAATCACTTCCCACCATCGCATCGCCAGTGAGCCCACCACTGCCCACCTCACTAATTGGTGACTAACTTATTCGTTGCTGCTGCTGCTGCTGCTGCTGCACCAAAACCTGACTGTCATTGAGCCGTAGATTCGTCCTCTTTCATGGTGTATGTTCTCCTAGACAGTAATTTCCTCGATTAAGTCTGGCACTGGAGAAGAAACCCACACGTCCCCCATATAATCGTACATTAAAGTCAATTTTTAGAGTAGAAATCAGTTTCAGCTCCTTGAGGCTAGCTGAAACTGCTGCTGATGGAGCGTAGTAGCGCAGTGTGGTGGTGCACAATCAGTGTTAGGTTTGGCCAATAAATAAAACCACTCGGGGATATAGTTGACGTCGGTTCAGTTCGCTGTGTTGTTGTCTCATTTATGGTGGGGTATTCGTTGCCTGCCTCTAATAACCATCGTTTGTTGCTGTTGCTCGTGGCCACATGTTCCTGTGGCACAAGCGAACGCTCACTTTTGCAGATGAGGACTGCTATTGCGATGTGTATAAAGACATTCATTCATGCATTGTAAGGAGGTGGTGCGCGGCAGTTTAGTGCTAACAGAGCCGCTTAGCTTTCAATGGGATAAACAAAACGAATCGTGAAATCCGTTCGCGGAGGACGAAAGTCGTCGCTGGTGGAACCTAACTATAGTTGAAACCAAATTAAGACGTTTTTGTTATGCAGCACTTAGAAGGGCCTTATTTATGCCTGCACTACAATGCATCGTAGATAGCTCATAGTGGTATTGTTAGCGGTGGCTTATAGTTTTAATATAGCAAACAGGACATGGTGCATGTGCGGTACATGGTAAGAAATGCATTTTTCTTTTTCCCAAGTGCAATTTGAATGAATTGAATTTTATTCCAAAACAAACAGAACTGTGTTGTCACACGTACTCCTTCCGTGGTGGCAAATTTAATTGGAAAAATTTTCCTAAAATGCATTTTTGAGAAATGCTGGAAAATATTTTTTTTTAAATATTCTACACACTTCTTCCAAAACATTGAAGAGCTGCCACATATATTATTTTCAAATCTTTAAAATATTTCTGAGGACATGGGCATGGCTTAACAGTATAAGGTAGCCACCAGCATAAGGGACCAGTAAGAGGGCCACGATACCGACTTATCCTCCACTGAAGGGTATAACAAAGTCTGGGAGAGTGGAAGGAGATCTTACTTAAGCAGAGCCTCAGTTGAAATACCCTAATGTGCATGTGATTGTGACTCTTTTATGATGGGGGCATGCAGAAATTACAAGGCCTAAAGAAGGCCGAAAGAAGTTATCTTGTTTTTAAATGTAAAAGAGTACAAAATTGGTCTAAAAATCGTTAAAGACGTTGTTTCAGTGACACCTTATTATTTGTTTGACTTATTCATTCGCCCGGCTCAAGGAGATTTCACATCTGCCGGCAATAACGTTCGGAGATTCTGCGCAATGCTTTACCAGCTTAGATTTAATAGATGCTTCACTGTCATCATAGTTTTACCGTCTACCAGTTATATAGAAAGTCTATAAGCTGCTTCTTGGATAGCCACAACTTTCGAAGACGATATTGACCTTATGAAATTTTGAGAAAATGTCCGCTCCCAGGCCGTAATCTTTCGTAGATCTATTTGTGTGAACCATAATGTTGTAATAGATAGATCTGATATAGCCTAGTACAACCAGTAAATTAATTTGGGCTAATAGGGTCCCACTTTGAGCATATACCCTTTTTGCAAGAGTATAAGGCGACCGTCGCCTCGCATTTGATTGACCACATTGACGGAGTGATATGGAGTAATACGTGATAGCAAACCCCATAGGCGGTCAGGTAGTGATTTATTTCATCAGTGTGAAGATTATGATCCCTATACAATGTGCGCTTCAAAATAAAAGTGGACATCCGCATATAAATCCAAATAAAACAGCAAACTGAATCCAATTGCAAACAGTTTCAGTTGAATAGCTTTCCATCGAAAGATATTTCTACGATTCATGTTACATCATATCATCCCATCTTTTTCATATTTAATACTTTTGTCAACCACATTAAATAAAAAGCAAAGTGGACTTGGGGTACAAACAGTTCAATACAAGTTGTTTTGGACGGTTTCAAGTCTGCAACTCACCAAATAAATGCTGGTGTCCCTCAAGGCTAAGTCTGTCTTGTCTCTCTTTCTCATTTTTATCAATGACCTCCTGTCTGTCACATCAAATCCAAATCCATTCCTTAGCTGATAGCAGCACCATTAGCTTCTCATATTCGTTTCCGGGTTTATGTCCCACATCGTCGGGAGTGGAGCTGGAACGGCAATGTATGTTAAGCGTACTAATTTCTGACCTTGACAGCATTTTGAGTGGGGTAAAATGAATGCTTCCAAAATACAATGCTTTCTCCGCCATTATTAAAAACGGCACTTGAATTACTGAAACCGAAAGGCTTTCCATCCTCGGTATGTGCGTTAATGACAAACTTCGTTGGAATATTCGACGTCGCCAAGAACGCTGCGAAATGCCTAGGCTTCCTCAAGCGATGCAAGAAATTTTTCACCCCTTCTGATCTGGCTGCAATTTATGAGGCATTTATTCGCCCCAAACTTGAGTATAACGCTCACATCTGGCCTGGTGCACCAATTGCATTTTTCGCGCTACTAGGCAGAATTCAAAAACGTGCGATTGAACTTATTGGCGATCGAGACATCGCGAAATCACTTGACTCTCTTAGTCATCATCGTAATGTCTTCTGCTTGTCATTGTTTTATCGGTATTTCCACCACAAGTGCTCAAATGAAATTGCCTGTTGCATTCCACCCCTACAGCAATTCAACCGCAATACTCGCCATGCTAGGAATGCACATCAGTTTACCCTTAAGCCTGTATTCGGCCGTACAGTTAAATACAAGGATTCGTTTCTTAAGCGTACAACGCGAATGTGGAATGCTCTACCACGCTCTGGTTTTCCCTCACATTACAGTTTACAGACATTTAATACCAACGTGCATCGGTATCTCCTTTTTCCTAATCCTTCTCTTCCCCAATGCCCGCACTGTGTTACTTTATTTTATTAATAATGCGCGTACATTATAAAAAAAATTGCGGACTCGTCAAAATGTATTTAATATTTCCGTAGACATTACAAAAGTGTGTCCGTTCTGCCACTTTTAATCAGACGATAAGCGTAGGCAAAGCGAAATAATTACTCATTAGTGACTCACTTGAAATGGATTTTTAATAGATTTCCAGACAAAGTCTGATGAAAAAATTGGGAACAGTTTTGGGAACAGAGGAGCATTGAGCTGGTCCATTCATAGACGAAATGTAGGCAAAAGTCAGCGATTAGGCGGAACAAAGAACATAGCACAAATATAGAAGTACCCGAAACATATCTGTATCTGCTTTGTTTAGGTGAAACTAAGGCATGTATGAAAGTAGCTTCATATCGCTTCTCTTTAGCAGGCTTCTAGGCTATCCTTAAAGCTAGACTTACTAAATTAGTTGACATTATTAACAGATTCTTAAAAAGTTATTAATTTATATTTTTTTAAATTTAATTTAAATTTTATGCTATTATTTGCAATCCAACGCTAAAATCATTAAGATCGTAGTGCCCATGTTCTATAACTTTCTCGCATCGATAAAATGAAAAGCGTACGTCTGGGTTTTACGAAAGTTTTGCGTGGTTCTTAAACTCCGTCAATATCCAAAATACAATAGCTGACCAAAACCGTAGATGCCGATATCAGGCATGTGTGACATTTTTCAAATATTTATGCAGTTTAAGAGCTACGTTAAAGTTTCGAAGGACCACAGATGAGGAATTAACCAGATAGTCAACCAGATAGCAATCCCCTATCACTTTCAACCCGCAAAAAATATTTAATAACGGCCGCAAAATCCTCTCTCAATTTTCCCATCTGTGAGTACGTGTGAGCCAGACACATGAAGTTAGATCTAATTTACTAGATTACCCGCCAAAAATAATTGTGGGGAGTTTTGCAACGTATCCAAATCGCAACAACAAAACAGCTGGTCACGGCGGATGTGTTGGGAAATAGGAAGTGTTGAGTTTATATGATTCAACTTTTATAGATGTTTTATTGTAAATGTTTATAAAGAAACAAAAAATTAGTTACCCAATAAAGTTGTTACAATTTAAATGGAATATTTTTTGCGGTTATAAGAAATACTTATACTTATTCCATTTTGGTTAATAAAATGAGATAAAATGCATATTTTATTGTATTATTCAATAAATATTACTAATTAGTAATGTTTGTGTGTAAAATATTTTGCAATGGTTTTTTATATATATATATTAAATTCTTTGATTGTTTTATTCTTTGATTGTTTTTATTAAACATAAATGAAAGTTTAATGAATATATGTACATGTTCGTGTTCCATGCATCGATTAAGAAATGTGGAAAGAAAGTATTTTTAATTTTTTAAATTATTTTGTGTTACAAAATTTGTCAAGCTATGTTTTGTAATTTTTTTAATTTTATTTTTTATGAAAATAAACAAAACAATTTACTACTACTACTAGTAAGTGCTTGCAAATCTAAACGTACCAAAGATAGTATTTGTAAGAATTTGGATCACGTTATATTAAAAAGCGTCGTTTTAAACCAGTGCCCAATTGTGTAATGCAACGTTTCCACCGAGCACTAAACCGACATTAAGGTTAATCTGCCCTTAATCTTAATTACACTACTCTTCTACTCTCAACATGTCTCATATCTTTTTTTGAATTTCAATTTTTTTCCTTCTAGCTACCCCAATATTCATTAAGCACTGACGGCGGTGTTTTCTGTATATGCGACTTCTCCCGGCCAATGCAACCATTAAAACCTTGATATTGGTTTGAAGAATAGAATGGTGTGCTAATAATATTTTCATTATTTTTCCACTCATTAAACTATATCAACCAATTTTAATTTTGTTTTCGCTTTGTTTGACGTTCAAGACAAAACATCTGTTCTCTTTTGAAATGTCAATTACGTCCTCAATTTTAAAGCAAAAATGCGATAAAGAGAGCCAAACGTCAGATTAATCTATTTTTTTTTCGGTGGAAACGCTGAAAGATTAATTTTCAATTTTTTGTGCTTAATCACGGTTTATTTTTTGGTGGAAACATAGCATTAAAGTACTTAAATGCTTCAATGTAACCATCCATAACAAAATCCGTGTTTGTAAAGTAATACTTATATATGTTGTAAACCGTTAATTAATATTATTTTGATTATTTTTCATTAAAAATTGGAATACATTTTATTATGTTAATAGTTGTGTGGTAAGTAAAGGGTGATCCATTTCGAGGTTCCCTACTTTTTTAAAGAAAAAAGCACAGAAAATTCAAATTTAATTGAGAATGTTTATTATCATTTGAAAGAACATTCTTTGGCATTTATTTTTTGAAGATTATGTCTATCAAATGTTGGCCGTTGCTACGTCGCAGATGGTCCATCCGTTGAGTCCAATTTTCGATCACTCGTTCGAGCATTTCGACTGGTAACTGGCGAATGACACGCGTGATGTTTTCCTCCAAGGCCTGAATCGAAGAGGGTTTGTCGGCATAAGCTTTTGACTTTACATATCCCCACAGGAAAAAGTCTAACGGTGTGATATCACACGATCTTGGTGGCCAATCGACCGGCCCAAAACGTGAAATTATGTGCTCACCGAAATGTTCTCTCAATAAGTCCATTGATTGATGCGATGTGTGGGAAGTGCGAGCTTCAATTTCAGGCATCAAATAGTCGGTTATCATGGCACGATAACGGTCGCCATTGACGGTTACGTTCGCACCGGCATAATTTTTAAGGAAATATGGACCGATGATTCCACCGGCCCACAAACCACACCAAACCGTTGTTTTTTCTGGATGAAGTGGCAGTTCTTCAATCTCTTCAGGTTGCTCTTCGTACATACCCATTGAGCCAGAAATGGGCCTCATCGCTAAACAAAATTTGCCTCGAAAACGTCGGATCTTCTTGGAACTTTTCAAGAGCCCATAGAGCGAAGCGATGTCGCTTGGGAAGGTCGAGCGGCTTCAGTTGTTGCACAAGCTGTATTTTGTACGCTTTCAATTTAAGATAGTGACGTAAAATGCGCCAAGTCGTTCCATACTGCGAACGGCGCCGAATCGACTCTCTACGGTCTTCGTGTACACTCTCAGCTACGGCCGCTATATTTTCTTCACAGCGTGCTGGACGCTGTGAATGCTGGGTCTCAAAATGGGTGATGGTGTTGCGAATAGTACGCTCAGTAGGCCGATTATGTTGACCATAAGTTGAGCGAAGTGCACGAAACACATTCCTCACAGAACGTGAAATTTCATAATAAAGTTGAACAATTTGTAAACGTTGTTCACGCGTAAGTCTTTCCATTATGAAATGCCAAACAATACTAAACAAAAATAACATGACAGCATGACACGACTCACACGTGATCTGTCAAAAAAGGCTATTGAAAAAAGTATCTCTACTTGGATCACCCGTTATGTTTTTATAAATCCATATTCACCGCATATTGTGCATGTTTATTTTACACACCCAAATTATGAGGTGTAATCTGCTGAAATTCATCAACTGTTCCCAACTTCTTGCTATAAAAAATGACATTTCATGGCTGCGGCCATTAGCCCCATATAATTCGATTCATGTGTGCATGATTCCCATTTGATTTGCACGAAAAAGCCCATATAAGTGCAAATTATGTGGGGCTTATCAATTCGACTTAGCTTGTAGGCAAGGTGAGAGATTCGCTCTCGAGTTGACTGTCTGGTTAATTCCTCATCTGTGCGTAGGACATACTCCTGAACTATACATTTTTCCGATGCGAGAAGTTCTCGACCGAGTAACAGAACTCGGGCACAGTTCTATTTTATTTTGTCTAAACCACTGAAGTACGACATAGGCACACGTTTACTATTATTTAGATCTGTGGATTTAATGTTTGCTATAAAACAACTCGCACTACACAATGCTTTCAGGATCTAGCGCTAGGTCTTAAGTTGTTAATGCCTCTAATTTGTTAAGTTATACAATTTCACGTGTAGGTATTTTTTTTTCAGTGCATTATCATTTTCCAATTCGTTTAGCTGACTGCATTAGCGCATTGTAAATTTGTATAGTACCCTTCTGGTTAAATTCCGTTCAAACAAGTATCTGGAAAAAAAAACTATCATTCTCCCTCCTTATTCTGTTAGCATATACGAGTCACCTTCAACATGTGATTATCTAGAGTCCATGTATTATAGTCATGGTGGAACATGCTTTGGAATAATTACTTGGAACAAAGTGTTTCACTGTTGTTTTTTGTTGCTGTCCCATGCAAGCCTAAAACAAAAAGCCGCTACAGTATTACCTTTGTTTGCTGCAGCAAGCCAAGATACAAAGAGGGAAGCATGCCACACTCTGCAAATAAGGTCCATACACAAAAAGTGTTACAATAGAGGCGTTGGTTTGTTCACATGATTAGAGTAGGAACAGCAAATGTGAGAACTTTGCCACTGTCGTGGATTTATTTTTATATCAAAGACAGTGGTAAGTGGATTGAAGAAGAAAGCACTGCACTTGGCATATTAGTTATTGAATTTGCATTTGATAGAGAAAGTATTCAACTAATTGGGATGACTTAAAACTTCAAAATGCATTGACCTATTGATCATTGAACTGATGATGGGAAAAACCATGATTTTAAAGTTATTAAATAAAATATATATAGGCCACAGGTCTGCAGTTGATGCGTGTCCGATGATACCGATTGGAATATTTGGGAAACTTTAATAAATTTTGAAATTCTTACTGCAACAATTTAAAAAAAAAATCAAATAAATATTAGGCGCAAACGGACTATACAGCAGGTATGGTGGCCCGCCCGAAGTAGAGCTTATATTATTACTAAGTTAAGAAGAGTCCAGAGAAAGGCTGCAATTGGGACTACAGAAGCTCTACGGCCAGGTTCCTCTGGACCTGTATATAAAATCATATGTATCTTGTATCCTACGGGTATTGCAATATTCTTGATTCACTACCCAGGAGCGAAGGATTAATATCTACTGAGAACATTCCACCTAAATTTAACTTCCAGAAAACATTCTCTGCAGAATTCCCTACCAGACCGGAATGGGTGGCAGATATTGTAATTAATTCACTGACGGGTCCAAAATGAACTGTGGAGCGAAAGCGAGCGGTTATTCAGAGGAACTGCGTACGTCCTTACTTTTAAATAACACGTCAACCAAAAACAACATAGCCATATTCGATGACAGTCAGGCTGAGATCCAGGCCTACTTTCTCCAACCATTGTGTGTGCGAAGATATATTTTTTGAAGCGAGTGGAAGGGACGTACAGCCGATTCCGAAAGGCAATTCATTTTTGAGAAGCTTCTCATGAGAGTTCTTACTCTTGCGTAATCAGACGGCAGCGAATAAAAAACTTTCAAGTGGTACGGGTCGGGATTTTAACCAGCGACCCCTCGCTTAGTGGTCCATCGCACTTAACCACTAAGCCACTGCACTCACACTGAACAAATTTTAATCCTTTAAAAATCACAGAGCGGTTTCCAATTTGGTGGATGGCCTTCGCTACAGATCAATGATAATCACTTACTTTTGGACCAAATTAAAAGATTTTGACTTCAACGATATAATTGGATCCAGCAGGACCCCCCGCAGGACAATTTGTGGGCAGGGTTATCTCTCACAAGGCGACATGAATTGATTTGACCCCGTCCGTCTTTATCTTGTAGGGTTTTCTGGAGTTCGAGGTCAATGCCAATAAACCGCAACCGACCAATGTCCTTAAAAATAACCCAGCCCCGACCATCGCCTAAATTCAGCTGGATCTATGTGGCAAAGTGTACAAAGCTGTCGCGCATACTTGAAACATGTCATATTTCGTAGGTAATGGCATACATCCCCCTTTCAAATAAAGAATTTCGTTAAAACCTCATTCAAAGCTTGTTTTTAAACCTTTTAGGAGCAGTGTTATCCTCAAACGACATATTTTAGGTACCATTTAAAGTGGATATGCCGACTTAGATCAATCCATAGAATTGACGCCATATTCCCGGTTAGGTTAGGTTGAAGTGGCTGTCGGCTTAAGAATCGACACACCGTTGTGATACCACAGGGATCTTGAATAAAGCTTCTCCCTACTCGTTGAACCAATTGAAGCTTCTGACAAAGCGCAGTAGGCCTTTTTTGATATCAATCTTTGTGAGATTACATTTGTCTTCATAGAAGAAGGCTCCGTTGGCATAAAAATGTATCACTGTGTCCTCCAAGTTGAATGGAGGACATCCTGTTACATGAATGATTTGTTCATGCCCAAAATCTATTAAAATCGTGTCAGGACTAAAAACTTATACATAGTTATATGTACATAATATTTACTGAATGAACATATTTTTCTCCGAAGACTACAGACTTTTGCAAAACAATTTTATGACACTTCATCCGTTTAAAATAGAAACACCAACTGAACCGGTCCTGATTCAAATTGTTAACAGCTTCTTCAGATCTTCGAATTTTCTAACTCGAACAAGTTTCGTTACTCCTGCTGCCGTCGATATGAAGATGACCACATACTTTTTTAACATTATTCGGTTCGACTTGTATTGTCGTATATCGTGGGTAGGCTAGTTCAGCTCAGATACAGGCTCTCCATACACTTTGATTATATGGATAAAATCCTGTCGGTTCTTAACAACGACGGTATCAAACTGGTTGCGTATATGGATGACGTGGTTGTACTGTTGTCAGGGATGTTCCCTGACGTGATCAGTGAAATCAGGGAAAGGGCGCTGGGTAAGATTAGCGCTTGGGTCGCAAGGTGCGGTCTTGGCGTCAACCTAAGCAAAACAGAAATGATGCTCTTCACCACTAAAACAAAAATACCAACCTTCGGACGTCCCCATTGAAATTACTATCCACCTATGCTAAGTGCTTGGGTATCATTCTGGAGCCTAAGTTCATCTGGAAGCTGAATATCGAACACCGAGTGCGAAGAGCCAGAACGGCTTTCTATGCATGTTGCAAAACTTCAGCAGTCTTGAGCTTTCGACACGTTAGTGAACGCCTTACAACCATCCGCATCAAGGCTAAATTCGCCAACATCAGCCTTTTATGCGCTCACGCCCCCACAGAAGAGAAAGATGATGCTACCAAAGAATGTTTTTACGAGCTCCTCGAGAAAACATATGAGCAATGTCCTAAATACGACGTTAAAATCGTCCTAGGTGATTTTAACCCCAAAATAGGAAAGGAGGACATCTTTGGTAGCACAATCGGAAAGCATAGCCTACACGACACCACGTCTGGAAACGGACTTAGGCTAATTGACTTTGCTGCGGGACGTAATGTTACTATAGCTAGCACACGGTTTCCTCACCTCAATATCCACAAAGGAACATGGCGGTCACCAGATCACCAAACCGTCAATCAAATTGACCATGTTGCGATCGACGCAAGGCACTCCTCCAGTATTCTAGATGTCCGAACTTTCCGAGCGGCCAACATAGACTCGGATCACTACCTTGTTGTAGCCAAGGTACGTATGCGGATATCCCAGACACCAAAACAGCGAGGAAATACTGTGAGGAGGTTCAACGTTGAACGGCTACAAGCGCCGGAAGAAAAAGAAAGAGCATGAGAAGCGCGCGATCGAGGAAATAGATCCAGGAACAATGTTAGGAAGTTTTACCAAAAGGTAAAAAGAACGTGTCAACGCAACTTTACCCGAGCAGATACCTGTAGAGACGAACAAGGAGACCTAGTAGTGGAAACACAGTCGGTGCTGAGGATATGGAAAAACCATTTCTGCAGACTGTTAAACGGCGATGACGACACAAATTCCGCTGTCAGGCAGAATAAACCATTCAACAACCTGACCAAAATGAAGTGAGGATAGCAATATACAAACTGAAATCCAACAAGGCTGCCGGGCCGGACGGCTTAACTGCCGAACTTTTCAAGGCAGCGGGAGATGATTTGGTAGAGAGCATGCACCACCTCGTCTCCAAGATTTGGTCAGAGGAAAGTATGCCTGATGAATGGAACCTCAGCATTGTTTGCCCGATCCACAAGAAAGGAGACCCTCTTAACTGCGCCAACTATAGAGGTATAAGTCTCCCCGACATCGCATACAAGATCCTGTCTGCCGTGCTGTGTGAACGCCTGAAACCATTCATCAACGAACTGATTGGACCCTATCAGTGCGGGTTTAGGCCCAGTAAGTCCACAACTGACCAGATTTTCACACTTCGGCAGATCCTGGAAAAAACCCAAGAAGTCCAGATCAATACTCACCATCTTTTTATCGATTTTAAGGCCGCATATGACAGCATTTATAGAGACGAGCTATACAGAGCCATGTCTAGTTTTGGCATACCTGTCAAACTAGTCAGATTGTGCAGGATGACGATGGAGAACTCTCTCTGCTCCATTGAAGTCGGAAACAATCTCACCGAGACCTTTGATGTCAAAAAAGGATTTAGACAAGGCGATGCGCTGTCATGTAACTTCTTCAACATCATACTTGAGAGAATTGTGCGAAACTCGCAAGCCAACGCAAGGGGCACAATTTTCCAAAAGTCTGTGCAACTACTTGCTTACGCCGACGACATCGACATCATTGGCAGAACACAGCGAGCTGTCACTGGTGCGTTTGCAAGTATCAGTACAGAGGCGGCAAAAATGGGCTTAGAGTGAATGAGGGCAAAACGAAATATATGCTGTCAACAAGAAGGGACGCACAACATCGACGAATCGGACAGAACGTCACGATAGAGAGCTATAACTTCGAGGTAGTTCGGGACTTTATCTACCTCGGCTCCGCTATTAACTCTGACAATGACATATCGTCAGAAATCAAGCGAAGAATTACACTTGCCAACCGCTGGTACTTTGGCCTAAGGAGGCAATTGATTAGTAAGGCCTTGTCGAGAAACACCAAGGAGACTCTATATAAGACCCTCATCATCCCAGTCCTGCTGTATGGCGCAGAAGCATGGACGTTATCAAAGGCGGATGAAGATCTCCTTGGTCGTTTCGAACGCAAAATTCTTCGAGTGATTTTCGGTCCCGTTTGCGTTGACGGGCTTTGGAGGAGGAGATTTAACAGCGAACTCTACGAGCTGCACAGTGACATCGACCTGGTCCGAAAAATACGGATTAGTCGTCTAAGATGGCTGGGACATGTAGAGCGAATGGACACCAACGCTCCGGCCCGAAGAGTCTTCGAATCCAACCCGGAGGGACAACGCAGTAGAGGAAGACCTCGCCTAAGGTGGCGCGCGCAAGTGGAAGGGGGCCTCAACCAATTTGGAGTGCGCAACTGGAGGCAGTTAGCCAAAGATCGTGCTAACTGGAGAGGCGTATTGGTTGACGCGCTCAGGTCCACCCCGGACTGTAGCGCCACCTAAGTAAGTACATATTAATTAGTTTAATGATTTAAGTTTAAGGTGAGTTCATTATTTATAGTTTCTACTGTACAAAATGCAATTGGAGTAAATACTTTTTTAGCTCTTTTTTTCTTTTCTTAAAATTTGGAATGACTTTTAAAGATTGAGGAAGTGTATTCACTAGTTTTGGGATAGCACATCGTAGTTCTCGATTTCCGTAAGTGTTGTAAGTTTCTAGAACATCTAACATCCCTTGGGCTTGTCTTCTTGTGTTTAGCGTGTGGCGTAAAGGTTGCAGAAAACGCTGGTCATCCATGTAGTGTAGCAATATTGTCATCCGGAAGATTGCATTGACATCTAGAACTTTAAGAGATGCATTACTAGGTCTAAAAATTTTAACAAGACGATGTTGCAGGTTAGATATCTTATCCAAATGAGATTTCGCCGCGTTTCCCCAAGCCAGAATCCCATATCTTATGCGCGACTCAGCTAGCGAGTAGTACACCTGCTTTTGGACTTCTAGACTTGAGTTTCGCTTAAGATACACCATTGCAAAAATTGTACTTTTTAGTTGAAGACGCAGAACATTTATATGCTCGCGCCACAGGAAATGTTCGTCGATTGGTACTCCAAGATATTTGATGCTTCTAACTACCTCAATGGGTTCGCTGTTGGTTTTTAGTGAAGAGCAGTCATTTCGGTGATAACTGTGGACAGTTTCCGCTCGCTTGGATGGGGTGTGTATGTGCATCACCTTTGTTTTGTCAGCATTTATAACCAGTCCGTTATCATGACACCAGTTGCTTTATAGTTCTGTTTGTCAGGTAGCTCCGAAGCCAGTTTGTCAATACTCCTCTCAAACCATTTCTGCTGACACTTTCCAATAGCTTTTCGTGCGTTAGAGTATCGAACGCTTTGCTGAAATCGATAAATAGCACAAGGACGTGAAGGCATTAACCGTATTGGTGAACTCCCCCAATAAAGATCCGGTACTCTTACTTTTTTGAAAACCGTACTGGTTTGGGTGTATCACTTTGTCGACTAACTATTACTTCCTCCATGCATTTTTCAACCGCATTTTTATTCCTCCCTTATATATTGGGCGAATGATCGAAGTTTTCATCACCTTTGGAACATAGCCCTGATATATGCATCGGTTTATAATTTTTGTAATTACCATAGCTGGTTACCAATGGTTCGAAAATTGCTCTGCAAATTTATCCATAATGTCGTTTAAACCTTCGTCAGTATTCGGAAAGTTGTTTTTAATAGTTGCATCTATTGCCTCTACAGAAGCTCTACGGTCAAACCCGACCCTGGTTCCTCTGGACTTATATATAAAATCATATGTATCTTGTATCCTATGGGTATTGCAATATTCTTGATTCACTTCCCAGGAGCGTAGGGTTAATATCTACTGACAAAATTCCACCTAAATTTAACAAAGTGGAATGAGAGGCAGATATTGTGATTAAAGAGTTCGCTTTATCTTTACGGAAGGGTCCAAAATGAACTTCCAAATGGAATCGGTTAGTCAGAGGAACTGCGTAGGTCCTTATTCTTCAGTCTCGCGAACTTATCCAGCTTCTTACAGGCGGAGGTCCTGGCGATCTGGTAAGATACTCCAGCGGTTAAGAAACTCTTAAATAATACTTCAACCAAAAATAACATAGCTTTATTCGATGACAGTCAGGCTGAGATCCAGCCCTACTGGGCCACTGGTCGTTCCCCAAAACACCTACTGCCGCAGTTGTGAATACTTTAATGACGGAGAAACACTGTTTCACTTCTATGCGAATGCCCGGCTCTGGCCCAGGCTAGACATCGAGCGCTTGGAAAACTGTTCTTCAACGACCTTACAGATATCTCAGTTTCGACCCTCACCATATTATCCATAGTATCCCATGAGTTGTGCTTTCAAAACTGCGCTATAGCGTTATTTTCGTGTTCTGGCTAGTGCCAGACATTGACCACCTTACCTACCTACCAACACTTTGGTTGAATTTTGGCACACTTTTTCTTGTCGAGACTTTGGCAACGTCAAGGCGATCGACTCTGTTACTAGAGTGATACATTACTACTTTAGCTTCCTCCATTCAACCCCATGTTTATTTATCGTGTTAGTAGTAAGTTACCCTGTAAAGCTTCGAGTGTTATAAAGGGTGATCCATTTCGAGGTTCCCTACTTTTTTAAAGAAAAAAAAATCACAGAAAATTCAAATTTAATGGAGAATGTTTATTATCACTTGAAAGAACATTCTTTGGCATTTATTTTTTGAAGATTATGTCTATCAAATGTTGGCCGTTGCTACGTCGCAGATGGTCCATCCGTTGAGTCCAATTTTCGATCACTCGTTCGAGCATTTCGACTGGTAACTGGCGAATGACACGCGTGATGTTTTCCCCCAAGGCCTGAATCGAAGCGGGTTTGTCGGCATAAGCTTTTGACTTTACATATCCCCACAGGAAAAAGTCTAACGGTGTGATATCACACGATCTTGGTGGCCAATCGACCGGCCCAAAACGTGAAATTATGTGCTCACCGAAATGTTCTCTCAATAAGTCCATTGATTGATGCGATGTGTGGGAAGTGGCGCCGTCTTGCTGAAACCAAATGTCGCCGAGATCACGAGCTTCAATTTCAGGCATCAAATAGTCGGTTATCATGGCACGATAACGGTCGCCATTGACGGTTACTATCGCACCGGCATAATTTTTAAAGAAATATGGACCGATGATTCCACCGGCCCCCAAACCACACCAAACCGTTGTTTTTTTCTGGATGAAGTGGCAGTTCTTCAATCTCTTCAGGTTGCTCTTCGTCCCAAATGCGGCAATTTTGTTTGTTTACATACCCATTGAGCCAGAAATGGGCCCCATCGCTAAACAAAGTTTGCCTCGAAAACGTCGGATCTTCTTGGAAATTTTCAAGAGCCCATAGAGCGAAGCGATGTCGCTTGGGAAGGTCGAGCGGCTTCAGTTGTTGCACAAGCTGTATTTTGTACGCTTTCAATTTAAGGTCTTGACGTAAAATGCGCCAAGTCGTTCCATACGTCAGTCCGAGTTGCTGCGAACGGCGCCGAATCGACTCTCTACGGTCTTCGTGTACACTCTCAGCTACGGCCGCGATATTTTCTTCACAGCGTGCTGGACGTGGTCTATTCGGTCGAATATTATCCAATAATGAATGCTGGGTCTCAAAATGGGTGATGGTGTTGCGAATAGTACGCTCAGTAGGCCGATTATGTTGACCATAAGTTGAGCGAAGTGCACGAAACACATTCCTCACAGAACGTGAATTTTCATAATAAAGTTGAACAATTTGTAAACGTTGTTCACGCGTAAGTCTTTCCATTATGAAATGCCAAACAATACTAAACAAAAATAACATGACAGCATGACACGACTCACACGTGATCTGTCAAAAAAGGCTATTGAAAAAAGTATCTCTACTTGGATCACCCGTTATGTATTTGCCGAAACAAGATCGCTCTACCTTATGGACTACACCCGTCATCCCTAACTATGTCAATGTTGGAACTAAGATAGTTTGGTATGAAAATAGTTTCATAAAAGTACGACCAGACATAGAACCTAATTGTGAGGTACCCCAGCTAGGTATGGATCAATCCTTTATACCAAGTTTACCAACAATTCTGATTAGCTGTGTAATGCTTAAACATTGATTCCATTTGCCTAACCTGCATCTCAATAAGTCTTGGAAGTCCTAGATAGATACAACTGATACTCCCTCAAAAATATCTAACACTCAACTGTAAAGGTGTACTGGAAACTAGTAAAAGCAATTGCAATTGTTTAACGCGTCAATAAAAGATTAAATGCTATAGAAACCAAAGAATTTAGAATTATAGTTTGTTTAAAATTTGTATTTTCTAAAAACTTCAAATATCAGTAAGTACAACACGAGTTATCTTTAACACTAAGATATACATTGCAACCACCATTTCGACGGATTAAATTGAACAACCCAACAGCTGTAGTTATAGCCAGCAATTTACACATTTACTTACCAACATCATTGTGGTAAAGTAATAACTTATAAAAAGTGGTTATAGCTGGACTTTGGCTCCACCTACCGAAGGCGTGATAATTCGCCTATCTTGATTCCAAATCAGGTTTACCACCTAAACGCGGAGTGGGAGTAGCGAGCCTTCCCTGTGCGCTGTCATGGCAGGTTGACAAGAAGCTCCAGCTGCAGCGATAGAGAAGGAATTCAATGATGGGCACGATGTTACCAGCGTACATTGGTGGGATGGCGGTATGCTCGCACGTACATACGTTTGGAAGTGTTGGAGCCAAGGTGGGGAAATGGAACCGCAGTGTGAGCTCAAGCTGGAACCAGGTGAGAGAACTGGTTATCAGTTGGTTTTGATTCTTCATCGGTTAGGTGCAATGGAAGCCAGCAATCTAAGACGCTCGAATTCGTATATGATGCGCGCACATTACGGTTGTCATTTCGATTCTCTTTTGACTGCTCGGAAATATAAAAGTCACTCTACACTATAGACGCAAGTGCACTCATGATACTGATACTGACTGCCGGCTTTCGTTTATAGCTATCCTAGTTCCGTTTCAGCTTTTACAATAATTGTGTGTGGTGTGTGAGTTTGTGTTAAACGTCCAATGGTCCAGAATGGTCGGGGTGGAGCGTGATGGCACGTCCAGAGCATGATAGCGAGCAATGCGTTTCTGATCCGTGTGCTCATCTTGTTTACCCAGCAAGACGAATGCCTTCATGCGTCACACAGGCCAATGGATTTAGCTGGCACTTGTCTCATTAGGCGCAAATATGTTACCGACAGATGTTATTGTTGGCGGAGATGCTGGTGGCTGCGGCTAGGTCGATCCAGATATGGACATGTACACGAAACGGATTAATTTCGAAAGCAATGTTGGATATACCACCATTGCACGCATTTGTTGCCTTTAATTGCTAACCAGACGGTCGGCGGCTGTGTTCTATAGTTGGAGTGGCCCGTCCGATTGTATCCTCTGATGGGAGCCAACATATGCGATAAAGTATTGGAATGTTGGAACATGAGTTCGACACGGAAATCGTTTTTACTTATAAGGAAGCAGAGCAGTTAAAATTTTACAAATTGTTTGTTTTACATCGAATGGCATCTGGAGCTTCGTTCAATAAATTAGCGCATAGGTCTCTTCTTGCTGGGTGGGTCCCATGTGCATAGCTAACATTTTCCGCCGGAGAATTTAGTTGCAAGCAATTATTTTTGCAGACCATTTCACCAAACGAGGCTCATAGTGTGTTCCTAGTGATTTAAATAAAAGAGCATTTTTATGGGTGTTTTATGCTGCAGTCCAAATTTGAATCTTTACTCCACATTTTTAAATCCATAAATCAGGGGAGCCAAATATTTAGAAGTCTTCTATGGTCTTGGCGGCGACCTTACGGGGTTAAGTCAACTCAGGAAATGCCTTACTAAGGCCCAGCTGTCATGATCTTTGGTTTGATGACGGGGTTATAGTCAGAAATCACAACCCACCTTTTTCAATGCCTCCTAACTGACTGCAAATAATTTTGACATACCTCTCAGTTTCGGATCGCTTCATCACCTGTTATTGAATAATATTTTATCTATTTTCCAAGGACACACCGGCCTTGTTCTAAAGACAGTTTGGATGCTGATGATAGGTCGCGGAAGATGCCTTCTTCTATAGTTCCACTGTGGCTGAATATATTATTCAGAGTTTAAGAATGTATCTCCTATCTCAGAGGGCCCATTGCCTAATGAGTTGGGCTTAGATTATTGTTCACGTTTAAATGGTTGCAAGGATTGTCATTGCGATATATTTACATCTACGGGAACATACACATAGCTGCTTCTTCGGTTTTGGAATACGAAAAGGGGTCAATACTCCAAGCTCAAAGAGCAAAATATTTTATAAAATAAAAAAATATATTAGGAGTTAGCGACCTACAAACGACCTAGCCAATCGGAGTCATTGTGTATACGAGATTTACTTTGATTCTGAACGTAATAGTTAGGAAGGTTGTCATGACAGTTTTTTTTATCTTGGATGTTCCTCAAACTCTCGCAAAAGGTGGGGCAGCGAAATATATAAAAATTTGTGACACTTACAAATAAGCTTTGCACTTTATATTTTAAGTTGGACTAAGATTGTCAATAAATTAATTTGCAGACATGAACCGGAGCATCTTTTAAGGACAAGTAAAATATTAATGCTGTTATATCACACGGGAAACAAATTTAGCTTTTGCAAGCGAGAATCAGAGTTAGCTGCAATCGGCTCAACATCAAGCAGAAGGTTAGTAGAAGCTCAGTATATCGGTCTAAGCGTAGTTTTTAAATAATGCTGTTCACCATTTAACAAAATTAAGAGCGATTAATACCTTAATTTGGAAAATAATGTTTTATTTATAGGTGCCGAAACCTATAGTTAGTTTTGAGATGAGCCCGCTCTCTTGTATGGAAAAGGCAAATGGTGACGGCAACAAAAAAGTAATAGCTTCAGAGGACCATTTAATTAGTTCTTGTCTGTTTCCAAATGGGTGGTTTTTTTTGTTCCCTTACCCACGACTTCAATGGCCTATTGTATCTCAAGGGGACGTTAGCCTAAGGGACGATTGATTTCACTAGCGAATGCAACAACGCCCTTAGTTGCAGAGTTTGTTAATTCATGCCGATCTACGGAACTATTTATGAAAGATCCGTCGTCTTAACCAATGAAGAGCCGAACACTTATAGAGGATGTGTTCAAAAGTCTCATCGTCCTCTAGACAGAATCGACATTCAGTTTCTGGGCACAGGTTCATTTTGTTAAGATGATAACTCAGGCCGGAATGGCCTTTGAGAAATCGTTCCAGCTTCCTAATATTCTCCTTACTTAATAGTAGAGTTTCCTTGTAGGAGTAGGGCATAACTAATCTTTTGGATTACCTTAAACCCGAGACAATTTCCATCCATTGACCCTGCAATAGGGTTCTGGTCCAAAGAACGCAAATTCTGATCCGGCTCTAGCCAGCTCGTCTGCAGATTCGCTGCCTGCAATACCCTGGTGACCAGGGACCCATCCGAGTTTGACTTTGTTATGTTTGGCTAGGTTTTGCAAGGCATCCTAGCAGCACTTCACCGTCACAGAATTCACAGTGTTGGATGACACTGGCACTAGCCTGTAGTGATGATTGACTATCCGAGAAGATGTGAATCCTGACACCTTTAATTAAATTTGAACTGATTTCAATGGCATGGATCTTCGCCTGCAAAACCGTGAGACACATTCCCATTGGTATCCAGACTTTGGTGTTGGGTCCAATTCCATTTTCTATTTCTGATCCATCGGTGTACCAGATCAGACTTCTCGGATCTAGTGTCGGAACACCATTTTCCCATTTAGATCGGTCTAATATTTTAACCTCGAATGGATTCCCAGACTTGTTATCCCTAACCATAATATCAGGGATGCAGTAAAGCATATTTTCAGGTGATCCACATGGTCTACCGGATTAAGCTTATATTCAAGTTGCAGCTCAATAGCGCTTCTGGAAGCTGTCTTCTTAATGAAAATCTGTATTGGAGAGAGCCCAACAATGGCTTCAAGTGCGTTCAACAAATCCAACATACAAATATTTCCGCTCTTAAAAGGGTGAAAGTTTCAAATCCTAATCAGTACCATACTTTTAGATTTTGATTGATTTCTTGAAATGAAGAAAGGACACTTAAAGTCCCCATTGATCGAATTCGGCTAAGTTCAAAGCTACATGTTTCATTATTTATTTTGAAGAGTCCATATTTTAAGGCCCGTGGAGAGTCTCTGCCTGAGACAAGGCAGCCTTTCATCCTCGGCGATCACGAAATTTTTTAGGCCAGGCGCTCTGACATCCTTCGATCGATGGGGCCTAGCTAACGTAGTCGACTTGTCTTGGCTTTTTGGACTACATCCACATATTGGTACAGCTCACAATGAAAAAAAAATTGGTTGTCATATTGACATTTGGCGGTTGTTAACTGGAAATTGTCATGTTGCTGAATAAAGTTGTCGATATGAGGAACATATTTTGAAAAATTTCAACAGCATTAACAACCGGATTATTTATTTATTTATTTCTTTCATCTTATAAGTACAACTTATTTTAGATTACTTTGCATACAAGAATTGTTACAAATTATAATTTACTTAAGACTACAGATTTACAATATTCCCTACTCATATTGAAATCAAATAGGTTTTTGAATTTATTGTAATTGACGCAAGCCATAGTGACAGGATCATTCAAAACATAATTAGTTCTGTGTCTAGGTGGCATAAGGAAAAAGTTATCCCTAGGACGAAGAATACGAGAAGGAGCATATACATTAAATGATGACAGTAAAAACGAACAATCAATGTGGCCAGTTAAAACGTCATTAGCAAACATTGCGGAATAATACATCCTTCTTTTAGAAAGAGTTTTCAAATTTATTAAGGAACATCTATTTTCGTAAGTTGGAAGATTATTATTCCAGTCGAATTTTCTTAGAGCATACTTAGAACATACCTAGTAGTCTTTGAATTTTCTCTATGCGAGATTCAGCATTGCGGTAAAAAGGATTCCAAACAACACAGCAATATTCTAATATCGAACGAGCCAAGGTATTATAGAGCGTTATAAGTGTATATGGATCATTAAAATCCTTAGAGTTTCGAAAAATGAAACCTAGCATTCGATTAGCTCTGCCAACAATGATGTCAATATGCAATGAGAAGTTTAGTTCAGTATCAAAAATGACCCCCAAGTCTTTTTGGTCTGAAACTCTATTCAAAGTTGTGTTTTGAATTCTATAATTAAAAAATATAGGGAACTTTTGAACATTGAAGTCAGCGGTGAATAGTTCAGTAGAGGCGATTTCGTCATGCAGCCAAGTCTCGGTCACAGCGACAACAGCGTATGAGCATTCAGCGGTGTTAAGAAAAAAATTGTTTAATTTTGTTCTCAGTCCTCCAACATTTTGGTAGTAGAGAGAGAGAGAACAGAACGCAACAATGGACGACGGAACAGCAACAACTCCAGTAGCAGCAACAGCAACAGAAGCAGATTGAATTAAGTTTGAGCATTTTGGGTTTGTGAACGCAACTCGTTTTTTGGATGGAACTTAAATGTGCGAACGCGAATGCCATTAAGCCACATATCTGAGTTGAGAAATTTATCCAACAAATCCTCTGGGACTCCCAATTTGAAATTTACATGCTTTAGAGCAGTTTCCTCGGTGCCATCACGAATAAGTTTGTGGCACTTCAGTATTGAGATATTTACGTTAAAAGCAGACGAAACATATGCAAGTATGGACTGACAAGTCGTGCTCGGCTTGAATGATGACAAATGAAGCCATTTAAGTTTGGTTACAACTTCCAATTCAATTCCATTAATATTGGAGCTTGAGTTGGTTCCAATTATTGCAGTATTTTTCTTGAATGTGTCTCTAGTTTTGGTAGCGGCATCGATAGCGGGAGCAACAGCAGTGTTCGCATCAACAGCAACCGCAGCAGGAGCAGTGGCGGTGGCAGAGGTAGCAGTGGGTGAAGCAGCTTCAGGATCAGAGGTAGCAGTAGATGAAGCAGCGTCAGGTGATACAGACGCTAAGGCAATCACATCAGTTTTGTTGACGGTGAATATGCATGAGTTCGAGTTGGACCGCATGACAGAGTCAGCAGGTTTCGAGGTTGAATTAATAGGCCTTGCCTTAACTTTACTGGCCGTAGAAGAACTTCGGAGGGTGAGAGGGCTATTATTCTTAAGTTGGGTCGTGGAAATGTTGAGTTGCGAGTTTGACGCGTTGGATCGAGTAGAAGCGTAGACTTTACTCGATGTTTGAGAGCGCGTGACGATTTGATTTTTTTCACCGACACTTGACGATCGCAGAATAATCTCCTTTAGCTCCGAAATTTCTTTGTGCAAAATATCGAATTTTGAGTTAATAAATTCGTTGCTTAGTAATGAATGGTAACAATGAATTTAAGAAATTTGACGAAATAACTCAAAAGTAGAAAAGAAAAACATTGAGAATAGAAATCACGTCTAACTCTGGGGACTGAATAGTCGCAACTGAAAATAGTCAATATGAAAAACAGGCAGTTGTTAAATATTTTGATTTGTTGCAAGATTAACAATTGCAGTTGTCAATATGAATACCAAGTTTAGTGCAATATACAAAATTTTCCTATTAACAACCGCAGTTGTTATATTGACAATTGCCGTTCTCACATTGACAATCAAAATGTTCAATATAAAAATTTAATTATTCAAATTTAACTTCACAAAAATTTGACGAACAGAATTTTTTCATATTGACAACTGCGGTTGTTGGCTCAAAAATAACAACTTCTGCTACAATATGACGAACTTTGTTGTCAAAATGACGTACCTTTTTGGAGAGTTCGGAGTTGTATCTTCTCCTCAATTCGCCCTCCACGCACACAGGATATGCCATGGCATTTTTTGCAAGATCGGCTTTCTTATAGATGGGGCATATGGAACTGATGGTCTAGTGGTGGTCTACTTGATTTTGATGGCCATCTGTGGTTCTCAATTGACTGAACGTTGTTTCTCCTCTTGCCCCAGTACTCCCTCTACATGATGCCATTTAGCAGCTGCATAAATTAATCATTTTTTTCCTGCGCGTCGGTGATTAGGAAGAGCCTGCGTTCCGTTCTTTAAGCCAGCAGAAGATCGGCTCGGCTTTTTAATAAAACCTCCGGATGTTGCTTCGTTCGCGAGACTCTTTGATCTCACTTAGCTGGGAGACTGTGTCTACATCATCATACCACGGCCTTTTTTTCTGTGGTGGCTGGTAACTTATGGTGAATTCGGCTACCTCTTTGATGATGTTGCGATAGTAAAGGGTGATTTTTTAGCTGGTTTGGTTTTGGCAACACTGGTTTTGACAGCTGACGTGTGTTTAGTACCTTGTGTCACTGTCAAACAGCTTCAGTTTGGTTTGCAATTTAACCAAGGATCGTCTTACAAATGAACAACGCTTGCAAATTATTGAATTTTACTATCAAAATTCGTGCTCGGTTCGAAATGTTCATCGCGCGCTGCTTCCATTTTATGATCGGCATTCTCGACCTTCTGAGCAGTCTATTCGGAAGATTGTGACCAAATTTCGCACCAAATTTACTTTGTTGGACATTAAACCACCAACACGTTTACGTACTGTGCGTATTGAAGAAAATATTGCGGCCGTATCAGCTAGTGTGACAGAAGACCGCGAAATGTCGATTCGGCGCCGTTCCCAGCAGTTAGGCCTTTGTTACAGCACTACGTGGAAAATTTTGCGGAAGGATTTGGGCGTAAAGCCTTTTAAGATACAGCTGGTGCAAGAACTAAAGCCAGCCGACCTACCACAATGCCGAATTTTTGGTGAATGGGCCGAGGATCCGCTTTTTTATCGAAAAATTGTGTTCAGCGATGAGGCTAATTTTTGGTTGAATGGGTACGTAAATAAGCAAAATTGTCGCATTTGGAGTGAAGATCAGCCAGAAGCATTGCAACAGCTACCAATGCATCCCGAAAAAGCCACTGTTTGGTGCGGTTTATGGGCCGGCGGCATTATTGGGCCATATTTCTTCAAAGACGATGCGAATCGCAGCGTTACTGTCAATGGTGAACGCTACCGAGCGATGATAACAAACTTTTTTTTGCCCGAAATGGAAGTTCTTGACTTGCATGATATGTGGTTTCAACAAGACGGTGCCACATGCCACACAGCACGCGAAACAATGGCGCAATTGCGAGGCGAGTTTGGTGAACAGTTAATTTCACGTTTCGGGCCGGTCAATTGGCCGCCTAGATCGTGCGATTTGACACCATTAGATTATTTTTTGTGGGGGTATGCCAAGGCTAATGTGTATAGGGACAAGCCCGCTTCGATTGACGCACTGGAAGCCAACATCCATGCATTCATTCGTGAGATACCGGCCGATATGTGTGAAAGGGTATGCCAAAATTGGACTCAGCGGATGGGCTACCTGAGACGCAGCCGCGGTCAACATTTGCATGAAATTATCTTTAAACATTAAATTGCAAGGTTCAAGCTATCGATTCAAATAAATATTTCATTCATTTTTTCGAATTTTTTGTGTTTTTTTTTTTTAAAAAGTTCTAAACCTCTTAAAAAATCACCCTTTAGCAAGTTTAAACTTTATCCTGAGCATCCCCTTAAGTATAGTGACCAGACGTCCCGCATTTCACATGGCTGTCCCGCATCAGAAACTGCCTGAAAAATGTCCCTCATTTACAGATTTGTCCCGCAAAGTCCCGCAAAATTAATTTCAAATTCATTTCAAATATAGTACTAAAATGTATCACATGAAAACTCTCAATTACAAAGTGCTTTTAAATAATGCGCATGTGAACAGTACTTTACGAAATATTATTGTCATTTGTTTTGACGTAGCTGTCAAAGCAAAATTAAATATCTGTTTTTCCTTTTGCAGTGTATAAGTTCTTGTTTTCTATGATCCAGTAAGTATTTTCTTTCAGAATGAGAAGATGAAGTACCAATATTATTGGTCCAATAAGAAGTTGAACTATTATTCCTATTTGCTTATTTTTTTAGAATGGCGTCAACATCAAGGGCAAACAAAAAGCCGAAAAGAGAGTGTAAACTCACTGCTGAGATGCAAAAAGAATACCCTTTCATTAAGCCGACCAACAGAGATTCGTTTGTTAGATGTAATATTTGTGGCAGCGAATTTTCAATTGCATATTAAATCCGATAAACATAAAGTAAAAGTCGAAGGAACGATAGGTACGGCAAAGCTGGAGACATTTTTTCGTAAGGCTGATTTTGGTGAAGGTGGAAAAAAATTGGCAACATCTGAAGCCGTAATGGCTTTTCATACAATTTGTCACAATCAGAGCTTCTACAAAAACTCTTCGATTCCAAGTTTGCTTGTGCTCGAACCAAATGCGAGTCCATCGTCACAAATGTGTTGGCCCCCTTTGCCATAAACGAGCAACAAGAAGAGTTTTGTGTCAATTTTTTCGGATGCATCAAACAAAAAAGACATAAAGCCTTTTCCCACATTGGTGAGATATTTTGATTGCAAAGAGGGCCTTCAACTGCGGCTATTAGAATTGGTGTCATTACCTGGTGAAACGTCCGAAATTATAAGTGAGTCCATTTTACAAATTTTAAGAAAAGCAGATTTGTTGGATAAAGTGGTAGGATTTTGTGCAGATAATGCAAACACTAACTTTGGCGGCTTATCACGAAGGGGAAGCAACAATGTTTTTAGTCGTCTAAATTTATTTATTTATTTCAAAATCGCTTACAAAGTAAGACAAGAGTCTTATAAATTTTTGAAAGCCTTTAAATTAATTTAAGAATTTGAATTTAATTTATTTATTAAGCTATTTTCAGCATTATTATATGTTAATTGAAAAGAAATCTAAATTTAAAAAGAGAAAAGTTAATAAATTAATAGAAATTATCAATGATTTGCCAAATAGTTGAAAAGTAAACATTTGAATCTTCTTGTGCTCTTTATACTTCTCATACTTATGGGCAGGGAGTTCCAAAGGCGAATAACATGGACGAAGAATTGACGCTCAGTAATAAGGAAATTGTATCGAGGTAGTAGTAGAGCAAAAGACCTTATTGAATGAGGGAAGTTCAGCTTACCGTGTAGATAATCAGGCTGTTTTGTTTGAATGATTTCATGTAGATAGCTAAGTGATCGAAAATTTAATAAATTGTCTAGACTACAGCCAGATATACGAACAGCAAAAGAGGAAACGTGGTCATACCGACGTAGATTATAGACGTAACGGGCAATGTTGTTATATGCAACGTTTAATTTGCGGTTAGTGGCAGAATCCAAGTTGCAAAAAATTTCACATCCATATAACATAATAGGTAGTAAAAGCGTTTTGGCAAGAAGAAGTTTGGTTTTTGTGGGGATGAAACTTCGAGTGACTTGGAGAGCACGGAGGCTTCCATATATTTTACCAATTACTTTAATTAGGTGGTCGTTCCATGTGAGGGTACGATTGAAAACCATTCCAAGGTTTCTAGCACTGTTAATTTGGCAGGGTTTAGGCACAGATAATTTCTCTTAGACCAGCGAGAAATGAAAAAAAGGTCCTCATTCATTAATGCAACGGCATCATTCTTTTCTCCAAACGGTCGACTTATCAGAAGTTGCACATCATCAGCGTAAAGATGAATAAGACAATGCTTTACAACTTTTGGAAGCTCATTTATGTAAAGTGAGAAGAGAATTGGGCCAAGAATAGATCCCTGTGGCACTCCATTCAAAACATTGAGAAAGATCGATGATTGACCATTTGCCACAACGCGTTGTTGCCTTCCGCTAAGGTACGAGTGAATCAACTTACAGGACTCTATTGAAAACCCAAAGAAATTACACAGTTTTTTACATAGAATTGAATGGTTAACAGTGTCAGAAGCCTTTGAAAAGTCTAAAAGCGTTAGAAGTGTAATATTATCCTTATCCATTGCGGTTCTTATTTCGTCAGTAACAAAAAGTAGGGCAGATTTGCAGCTGCGCTTTGGTCTAAAACCAGACTGACAGGTAGTTAACAGGTTGTTAATCGATAGATATGTTTGTATCTGCTTCATAATGGTTTTTTCAAACACCTTTGATAGAAACGGGAGGATAGCAATGGGTCGGAACTCCGTAGCAATACCAGTTTGATTTTTAGGAACGGGAATAATTTTAGCCTTCTTCCATTCTGAAGGAAACTCGGATGTAGTTAAGATATTATTGAATATAAAAGCTATAAAGCGGAGTATATGAGGAAGCAATAACTTAACGAACTTAGGTTCCATTAGGTCGAGGCCAGTAGCATTCGATTTGATAGATAATATTGCCTCAACTATGTCTTCTTCTTGTATTCTTATAAAGCTCAGCGAACAGTTCACGCCTGTTGATTCCTCTTCAATAGGGGAATCAATAGGTGTAAAAGCATCAAAGGATTGTGGCGTGTTGGTGAACTTTTTGTTGAGAGCATCGCAATCGATGTTATCAGTAGACCTCGTAGATTGCTTCCCAATACCGATTTCTCGCAGGTTTCTCCATAACTTTTTTCCAGAAACTAATGGACCAACTTTGTGTTCGTAGTAAAGCCTTTTTGTTGTTCTGATCAATGCGACGACTTGATTGCGGAGTCTGCAATAGGATTTGTGGAAGTACACCAATTTGAACCGCCTCCATTGACTGTAAGCGGCATCTCGTTTCAACATTAGAGCAGAGATGTCGCCATTCAGCCAAGGTGGAGACGTATGCTTAATGAGCCGGGTTTTTAAAGGGACATGAATATCAAAGAGTTGATTGACGTTATGCCGTAGAAAACCAATTTGTTGATTTACATTTTCCATAAGGTATATTGAGTTCCAGTCAATGCAATTAAGGTCGCGTACTAGTTCAGATGTGTTTAAATTTTTATAGTCTCGATATTGGTAAATTTGTTGATCAACCCGACAAGCTATATCCAGACTTACAAAAATTAAATCATGCTTGGAGAAACCAGGTGCCAAAAGCTGTGTGTAAAGCATTACCCTGCCAACATCGCTAGCAAGATAAAGGTCTAATAGTGAGCTAGACTCTTTAGTAAAGTGAGTAGGGGTAGAGTGGTTAACGGGGCTAAGATTGAGAAATGGAGAACTTAAACAAACCATAATTGGTGTAGGTTGCTCGGCACATATTATTCACAGTGCGGTTCAAACCGCAACTGATTTGCTTCCGGTGGATATAGAAAACATTATTGTGAAAATATACTCTCATTTTTATATATACACTGTTAGAGTAGAAAAATTAAAAGAATTTTGCTGTGATGCGCACGTCGATTATAATTGATTGCTTGGCTTCTGCAAGACAAGATGGCTAGCCCTGCTGCCCGCCATCGAACGTGTGTTAAAATTATTTGAGCCATTAAAGTTTGAAGTTTTTTGAAGATCCGAAATCTGAGTTGTGGTTAATGTTTTTACATAACCAGTCATCTTTGTTTCATAATTCTATTTTGCAAGTCGAGGGGGATGAGAAAACTATAATGGAAATTCACAACCAAATTTCTAGTCTAAAGTTTAAATTAAAAGAACGAATAGAAGCTCAATTCATTTCCATCTCTATGAGACAAACCTTAAATAATTTAGAAGAATGCGGTACCATAAATAAGACATGGTTTATTTCTCATACTCAATGCTTTTATAAAAACTGCTTGCAGTACCCCTTGAGAAATGGACTTCACAATTTATGTACGCTGAGGATTTTCAGTGGGCATGTCTAAGAAAAAGCATTGAGTGGCAAAAAGTGCAAGGCAGTTTTGCCCTTGTATTGGAAAATACAAAAGTTGATATAGCTGAAAGTGATTTTTTTGATGAAATTTCATATTTAAAAAAGTAGTTTGTAAGCCCTCAGAAAATTGAGCAATGGAATGACGATGATATTCCAATTGATGTAAGGTGGGTTGAAATTTTTAAATACATTTCTTCAAACGAAATACCCCACAAAAATCTTCTGCTGATTGTGGAATATATACTGAGTCTTCCAGGAACAAATGCATCAACAGAACGAATATTTTCAATGATAAATCATTTATGGACTCAAGAAAAAACTCAGATGCAAGTACAAACGGTGAAGTCTATTGTTCTATTAAAAATATTTTTCGATAATTCATGCAACTTTTTTTATGAATACATAAAAAACAATGATAAAGTTTTGCAGAAAATACACACGTCTGTAAAATATAATTAATCGACCCGCGCAGTAAATTTAGAGTTTATTTTTATTTTTTATTTATATAAAAAATATGTTTTTACAAAAAATTAAAAAAAAAAACAAAAAAAAAAAAAATTAAAAAAAACTGTTTTCTTAAAAATATCCCGCATTGTCTTTAAAAAATTATGGTCACTATACCCTTAAGCGGTGATTCCCCGCCTAAAACGTGCTATCGAGGCAAAATCAAAATTTGAGTCCCTGTGTCGCTGAAAAACACCTATCCAATATATTTGCTCTTCTCTGACAACTTGCAAAATTCCAAATCAATTTTCCAAAATCAAAATTTTCCAAAGCCCTTCCAAAGGGGCAAAAGAGGTTATATAAGAAATACCTTCTTAGCTTTCAAGGACAATCCGTGCAATGCCATCGGGACCAGTCCAGATGGAGTGGTTAGTAGGGGAAGGTGTTGTACCTTGGTCCGTTTGTACCTTGGTCCGAGTGCCATTTCTGAGCAAACTACTAACCACGCAAAAACCGGTTCTTCCATTAAATGTTCTCCTTTTGTTCTTTTCTTATCTGAGTTTGTGTGTGACCGTCAAGCTATGTGCGTCTGAGAGAAAACTCAGAAAAAGTGATTCGGACCGCGAAAAGTTTTTTTTTTTAGTTTTTTGTGAAGCCTCCAGTGGTTTACCGTTGTATTTTTTTTGCGTTTCTGTGGTTGACTGGGGTAAGTTGATCTATGATCTTTCATTGAACATCCGTCGTCATACGGCTTTGCGTTTCAAAACAAATGTAAAGTGTATTTTTTTTGCTTAAGTGGTGTTCATGTACTTTGGTCCTATCATAGTGCTTGTACCTTGAACCGGTCCAAGGTACATGCAGTTAACTTTTTTTCAACAAAATTTGTTTTCTGTATTACAGAAAGAAATGCCACGAAGCAAAACGGGAGCTAAAAGGGTGCCAACTGATCTGGAAGCCCTAAAGCGTGCTGCAATTGAAGTGCTCAAAAATGGTAAGACAATGTATACTGCTGCAAAAATGTTTAACATTTCAAAAAGTACGCTGATTCGACACATCAGAAAACACAAGAATGCGGGAATATGTCCTAACAGCCTCGAAGCTACACTATGGGCTCTCTAAAAATGATTTATTCAAACTAGCTTTTGAATTTGGAGAAGCAAACGCTAAGCAAATGCCACAAAATTGGTTGAACGAAAAGAAAGCAGGCAGGGAGTGGCTCAGGGCTTACCTTCAACGTCATCAAAGTATTTCTTTGCGGAAGCCTGAAGCGACTAGTTTGTCTCGGGCCACAAGCTTTAATAAGACAAACGTCGAATCTTTTTTCAACAACTATGAAGATTGCTTGGCTCGCTTTGAATTTACACCTGAATCCATCTATAATTTAGATGAGACGGGCAATTCTAAAGTTCACATTCCACCAAAAATTCTGGCCCAGAAAGGAGAAAAACAAATCGGCAGCGTCACATCCGGTGAAAGAGGAATTAATATAACGATGATTGCAGCAATCAACGCGTTGGGTAATCACGTACCCCCTATGCTTATATTCCCAAGAGTGAATTTCAAGGATCATATGCTAATTGGAGCACCTGCAGGAACTATAGGCGCTGCAAATCCCAGCGGATGGTCAACAGCGGACTTATTCCTTAAATATCTCAAACATTTTATCGCCTTCGTAAAGCCGACACAAGCGAATAAAGTGCTTCTTATAATGGATAACCACGATACGCACATATCGGTTGCCGTCATTATTGAAGCAAAACAAAACAACATAGTTTTGTTGATCCTTCCCCCACACACCTCCCACAAGCTCCAACCTTTAGATAGGACCGTTTTTGGAGACAGTAAAGCTACGTCTTCGTCGGAGGAGGAAAATTCGGTGCCAGCAAAAATAAAGCAACAGCCTGTAAGAACTGCCAAGTCAAAGGCTAGAGGTGTGATGTTGGAAACTATTGACGAGTCGGGTGAAGACTTTGAAGCAGATAGTGATTCCTCTCTAAGCATAACTACTCTCCTTAAATTAGCAACCCAAAAAATGTAAAACATATTTTTCTTTTTTTTAATTAAGGTATTTTTGCTCTTTTTTTTCAAACTGAAAAATTTTTTTAGTTTTTGAATAACGCGAAATAAATTTACTTTATTAACTTGTTACAAAAGTTTACTTATTTACTTATTTACTTATTTACAAAAGTTTTTTGAACTGGGCTAAATTTGAAATGTTACCTACTAGATTTCAAGGAAGAACCCTATACGGACCGAGGTACAATACACCTCGGACCAAGGTACAACCACGTCTTGTACTTTGGTCCGCTTGAGGTTGCCACAGAAAAGCTAAATTGTCTGAAAAACGGTAAGCAAGCAAAAACTGGTATTTTACATTATATATTGGCAACAAAATTACAGATACAAATCAAAAAAAAAAGGAGGAAAAAATAAAACGTAACCGAAGTTATATGAAAAAAACTAAAAAGCGGACCAAGGTACAACACCTTCCCCTATTCAAGAAGGAAACAAATTTTGAAATTTTTTCCCAAACGAAACAACAACTACACACGTATTGATGAGATGTTAAAAATACTCAATTAGCTCCTTTCTATGTCACCACCTTACGTAATTTACGATAAACTTCATGCAACATTGGCTACGGCATAAGGCGTGGGTGTTAGTTTCTTATGAAGGCAGATAATCTCCATGGAAACTCACAACAAAAAAACCATCTAAAACAAAATATAAAATAATTTTCCAATTAGCAAATTGTGAGTCCTTATGGTTTCATCATTGCCAATAACCAATATCTATTGGCACACTACGGCTACCACACATTCTCAAAGACACACTCCGATCAGCAAGGCGGATGGTAATCTTTCACGAGAAATCGGACAATTAATAATTTCGTTTAAAACGCAAGAGTCTCATCAGTGTTGGCGGGACAGGGCTATAACTCATAGCCATTGTAAAGGCTGTGGCTACTGTAAGAACAACAACAACAATGTCTCGTGACAACGAGCTGACAATTTTTTCCCAAATAAGTCAACATATTCGGCAGATATCCTTCTCTTAGTTTGAAGCAGAGGGAGAATGTTATAGCGATGCGTTTTTCAAATAAAATTGTTTGTCAATCCAACGAGACAGTGGTTGTTAGTGTTGCCAATGCATAGTTTAAGATAGGAGTACTATTATGATTTTAGGTTGGTTGACTAGTCTTAGTCTGAGTCTGACCCGATTTCCGAGTAGTTTGTTTCATTTCCTCGGCTCGTGAGAAAGTGTTTAAAGCATACAAGAGCACAAGCTGTCACGAAGCTACTCAAATCAGCCGTTTGGAGTCGCCATAGGTCCATGCATTAGACAGGCCGGCATTATTAATGAATACCACTTCCGTCACGGAAATCCAACGATTTTTCCCTCTCTGTATACGTGCTAAGGTTAGCTAAGGTTAATGAGTCGATGGGACGAGGGAAATTTCGCACAAACCATTAAAAATTATGGTGAAGGGTGATTGGCAACTTTCCCAATATTCTCGCATGCCTTGGCCGTCAAATTCTTTGTGATTCTGTTGTGCTTGAATGTGCCACTCAACTGTGCTTTTTATCCAGGCTCTTGACCACGTCCGGGTAATGGTAGCATCTACAGAGGCAACGGTGCCCACCCCCCAACACCATTAGCAGGACCTAGCAGCCGCCAACCTAGGTGTGGTGAGAGCAAAGCCAACCAACTTAAACCACTTACTACTACTTAAGATTAAGAGGAGTTACATAAGGCAACGCACCGACCTGGAAAGGCATTCCTACCGCTTCCAATATTTCCTCCGCAAGCCACCAATATTCGGTGAATTGCGAGTCCGTATCAATATGATCCCACCCCCCTATCGCGGTACTAAACCGAAGGAGCTCGGGAGCATTAGCGACGTCCCCGTCGTAGGTGAGCCGCTTATCAGTCGCTCTGCGGATACCATCCCTCGTCTGTACCAGCCCTTTTTTATCAATATGGGGAAAAGCCTCTGGCGGAACAAAGCCAGATCGGAGCGTTCTCTCCATGTGTGCTTCATTGGGGGTAGTTTGCCCCGAAGATAAGGCTATTATCGTTGGTCATCGCCCTCGCAACTTGCCTTCGAGTCACCTTAATGAGGAAATTGTCAATCCTATTCAAGTGAGCCCCATCATATAATACCGTGTTGGGATAATATTTTATGTACTCAGATTCAGGTGTTCGAAACAACCCGAGACATGTCCTAAGACATTGTCTCTCGAAAACCCGAATCCTTTCCATATACGATGGCGCTATATTGAACCACAATGGACAGCCATAAGCGATGATGGGCCTTATTAGGGCCACGTAGCATATGACCTTAACCCTAGAAGCAAGTTGACTGCTATGAAACAGTCTTCTTGTCAGAGAAAAGGCCTTCTTAGCTCCAGCAAGACAAGCATCTATATGTTTATTAAAATACAGATACTGGTCGAGTCAGATTCCAAGATACCTGACCACGTTTTTCACCGCCAATGCCTGCCCAGTCTGTCCAATAATGGCCAATTTTTTCCAGTTTTTCTGGTATCCCTAGTGGCATTAGCCAATGGGGTTCTAAACAGGATTGTTTCCGTCTTCTGGAAATTGATTTTCAACTTCCAGTCGTCGCAATATCCCTTAATTGGCTCGAAGTCGCGCTGCAGAAGGATGTTGATGACCTCGATCTTAGCACCTGATCTGTATGCGACCAAATCGTCGGCTGATGACTGAGTGAACGTACCAGATCACTCGTGTAAATATTAAACAGGATCGGAGAATTCACCGCACCCTGTTGCAAACCGTTTTTGATATTATAGACTCTGCTCGAAGTTACGTTGCCACATTTGACCACGAACTTCTTTTCCATAAGCATGTTATAAATTATATATAGCAAGGGTTTGTGCATTCCCAGTCTGATCAAATTGGAGAAAAGCCCCTCTAACCATACGGTGTCGAAGGCCTTTTCAAAGTCAACCAGACAAGCACCCGTGCATTGGTTCTTGCATTTATTCCATTGAACGTCGGAAACCAGTTTTGACGCGGCATGAATAGTGTCATGCCTCGGCCTGAAACCGAATTGGTTGTCCGGGATTATTTTGTTGTCCTCGACCCATTTCAGCAGAGCTCGTTTTGTGTGGAACCAACCGCCAGCGTTGCCGTTTGACTCCCTTAAGGGGACAAATTGCCCCTTTTTAAGGCTCGGGACCCCTGGTCCCCACTTTTTTAAATTAAGTCAGATTTTATTATTTATTGCACGAAAAATAAAAAAGTACGAAACACTAATAAATATCTACAAAAAATAAAATGTACTGAGCGCTGCCCGTTTTCTTTTAGAGTTGATAAACGCACCCGCGTTACATCACTGAGATCAATTTGCAAATCTTGGTCAATTAACATATTACTAAAAATGAGGAGTTTTCAAAGATGTTACTAAAATTGCTAAGTATTTAGAGCATGTAGAAGTATAGTGTTGGACTTGAAATATGCGTATTTCAAAGCTCTAAGGACTCAAACTTATTTTATGGAATTAGGCGAAGGAGAAGTTCACTTTTTTTTTGTTCAAAGTCTAATTATTGAATTACTTGGTCTTTCAAACTCAAAATTAAATATTTTTAAATGCCCGAACCTGCTTCTTGTGAGTATCTATTCATAAAAATACTAAAATCCATTCATTCATTCGTTCCGCAGGTCCAGTCAAAAGAATTACAGCTTTGTTTTATATTATTAAATGATTAGTGATACGTTTTTGTGTTTTTTTTTTTTGCTGAAAGCCCCTTTTAACGGGTGATCCAAGGAGAGATACTATTTTCAATAGCCTTTTTTGACAGATCACGTGTGAGTCGTGTCATGCTGTCATGTTATTTTTGTTTAGTATTGTTTGGCATTTCATAATGGAAAGACTTACGCGTGAACAACGTTTACAAATTGTTCAACTTTATTATGAAAATTCACGTTCTGTGAGGAATGTGTTTCGTGCACTTCGCCGCTCAACTTATGATCAACATAATCGGCCTACTGAGCGTACTATTCGCAACACCATCACCCATTTTGAGACACAGCATTCAAATATAGCGGCCGTAGCTGAGAGTGTACACGAAGACCGTAGAGAGTCGATTCGGCGCCGTTCGCAGCAACTCGGACTGACGTATGGAACGACTTGGCCAAGATCTTAAATTGAAAGCGTACAAAATACAGCTTGTGCAACAACTGAAGCCGCTCGACCTTCCCAAGCGACATCGCTTCGCTCTATGGGCTCTTGAAAAGTTCCAAGAAGATACGACGTTTTCGAGGCAAATTTTCTATAGCGATGAGGCCCATTTCTGGCTCAATGGGTATGTAAACAAACAAAATTGCCGCATTTGGGACGAAGAGCAACCTGAAGAGATTGAAGAACTGCCACTTCATCCACAAAAAACAACGGTTTGGTGTGGTTTGTGGGCCGGTGGAATCATCGGTCCATATTTCTTTAAAAATTATGCCGGTGCGAACGTAACCGTCAATGGCGACCGTTATCGTGCCATGATAACCGACTATTTGATGCCTGAAATTGAAGCTCGTGATCTCGGTGACATTTGGTTTTAGCAAGACGGCGCCACTTCCCACACATCGCATCAATCAATGGACTTATTGAGAGAACATTTCGGTGAGCACATAATTTCACGTTTTGGGCCGGTCGATTGGCCACCAAGATCGTGTGATATCACACCGTTAGACTTTTTCCTGTGGGGATATGTAAAGTCAAAAGCTTATGCCGACAAACCCGCTTCGATTCAGGCCTTGGAGGAAAACATCACGCGTGTCATTCGCCAGTTACCAGTCGAAATGCTCGAACGAGTGATCGAAAATTGGACTCAACGGATGGACCATCTGCGACGTAGCAACGGCCAACATTTGATAGACATAATCTTCAAAAAATAAATGCCAAAGAATGTTCTTTTAAATTATAATAAACATTCTCCATTAAATTTGAATTTTCTGTGTTTTTTTCTTTAAAAAAGTAGGGAACCTCGAAATGGATCACCCTTTATTTACCTCGGGCCCCTTTTTAAGCCCCTTTATGAAATTTTTCAGCGGCAACACTGCCAACCGCCACGTAGAAGATCCTTGGTGAAGTACGGAAGTGGAAGGGACCTCGGGTCGGATTAACAATTTCTTAAGTAGTCTAGGTACTTTATTTTGTTCCTTTAATGTCCAAGATGCAACAATGGATCCCCAGGTATCGCGATGAGCCCGTTTTGGTGCCTAGTGTTGCCCAGGACCACGTCCATACTGATTGTTATCTTACTTTTATGGTATGTTAGCAAGTAAGGACTTTTAGCTTAGATGTGGAATTTTGTTCTCTCTTTATATTTCACAGGAGTGCACTCGATTTAATGTTCGATTCCGTTACAGTTTTATTCTCAATCTCCTCTCTCATATTATAGGGTGAGATTTCTACTGTTTTTTCCACTTAGTTTGGTTCACTGTATGATGCCATCCGTATGTCAGACTTACAAGTTGGCAACTCTGATACACCATTAGAGAGATGTTATCCCCGATTTGTATTTATTTGCCCACTATTGGTAATTCGAACCGCCCCGCTTGGCTACTGAAATAAAAAAAAAAAACAAACTACTGGTGGCGATTATAAGGTATCGACAATGTGTCTCATTAATTGGAACTCCATCGACATATCTCTGAAGATCTCTTGGCCCGAAGACTGTTTTCGCCAGTCTACCGTATCTGGTCGCCCAATTTATTCGGAATTTTGTACACCAAAGAAGCCTTTATCTGAGCTGCTGCCTTTTTGTACTTTGTTTCTTTATTCGACTCTCTCTCTCTCTCTCTCGCTCTCTTGTGGCACACACAGTCAAGTCACCAGCAATAAAATGGAACAAAAAATAATTGCTTCGGGGCCAGTTAGCCAAGAACAGCCCTTCAATGCTAAATCCAGCAAAATGATGCTAAAAGGTTCGCTTTTTCCAATCTGAACCGAGTGTGTCCAAATTCTGACTACATCGTGGCGCGACGCGCCGCACCAACCAACCGACCAACCAGCATCACTATATCGTCACGCAAAGAAAACAACAAATATTTCCAAATTAGCAAACATTTTGAATCTGTCAGCTACTGTTTTCGCTAATTAATAACGAGATACGCAGGTATGTATCCGCAGGACCCAAAAATTGTGTCTTCGTTCCCTCGGCTCGTCGCCACCATCACGAACAGCGATTTAATAAAAAATTCTGAATGTAAATTGATTAAAATATGTTTTTGCTGCTTTTGGATCTTGGTATGGTGCGCCAGTGGGATCCGGTTCGGTTCCGTGGGGCCTTTGGGTGCGTGACGTTATGTGGGAAGCATGGGTTCATGGATCGTCGTTGTCGTCATCGTCATCGTCTTCGTCTTCGTCGGTTGTATGGAATTTAATGTTTCCGAGAAGTTGCTGACTGAATGGTGACATTCTGATAGCTGTCTATTTCCGGGGGAGACTAAGTGATGATGGCCCATATGAACATGGTCTTAATTAGGAGAAAGATTATGAATATGGGATTTCAGTGTTTTGAATTGGCGTCATTAAGATTCGAATCTAAGTGCAACTGGTTTTTAGCAAAGCAAAAAGGTGAAGTATGATGTTTGTGCTAAGATTGGGATAGATTTTTTTGTTTTTTTTTTTTGGTTTGGTGCGCTCTATAAAGCAGAGTGATTAGGAATTTTGTCTGTTTGCAAGGTTAATTTTCGTCTGGGTTTAATTTTCTGTGTGGTAAGAATACTTGAGATATATAGCTTTGTGCTTCTATAGAGTATGTTTAAGACTTCCAGCAGAAGCAATATGCTGATGGATGTTTTTTTTTGTATTATTTTCAATGTCAACTAACCGAAAGTAAAAAATGCAAGTGCTAATAACTTCCATGAATATGAGTTACAAAAAGTGAGACTATTCCGTAAGCCTGCATAGTTTAATTCGCGAAGCTCCTTTTAACGGTTAATACCTGTTAGTTGCAAAATTAACTTTACAGATAGTTCTATGTACCGAACCGAGTCCAGAATATCATTTAGTTTAAGGAATCATCCACTAGTATTATCAGATATTGGCTGTAGATGAATCAATACTAATTATATTCAAGATGAATGTTTAACTGTTCCGCCATCTCCCTATGATAGGTGCAGTGGCTTAGTGGTTAAGAGCGTTAGACCACTAAGCGAGAGGTCGCTGGTCCCTTCCATTGGTGTCAAAAAATATATCTTCGCACATACAGTCGTTGCAGAAGCTAGGCTTTGGGTCCTGTATGGGCCGTTTACGCCGCATATTTTTTTTATTCATCTCCCTATGATGTAATCAGCTGGGGTGCAGTTTATGGAGACTGATGATAAGGTCTCGAATACAGCTTGACTGGAAGATAACACAGATATCTTTAAGTGGATCGATGTGTCTTCCATGCTCCTTTCGAATAACCTCGAATGGATGGTGACATGGAAGTATTTGTCAAACTGTAGCTAGGGTATAATTAGTCTATATTCTGTTTCTTGGAAGGGTACATGTCAATTTAGATTTAAGTTATTATGTTCAACAAGGAAGGCTGCCGTATCTCAGGCAGCGACTCTTCACGGGTCGGGAGCCCGTTAAGTAAAGTAAAGTAAGTATGCTCAACAAATAAAACTGTTATCAAGTCTTCCGACTTCTTCGATCCCCGGCACTATGCTTCCGATTATCCAGACCAAGCGCCTTGGCATCAGTAAAGGCTTGACCTGTAAAACGCAGTTTTTTTCTTGTTTGTCATCTCAGACCTGGAGGCCGTGATTCGAATATCCTCTTGGCTGGAGCATTATTCTCTGTTCGCTCGATGTGGCCGCTGAACGGATCTTTAGTCTTTGAGATAGTTATTTCCGTGTTGACATCTGCCGTACGCAGATCCTGCTCAAGAACAAGATTGAAGAAGTTACATGATAGCGCATCACATTGCCGAAATCCGGTGCATATTTGGAAGAATTCAGATAAGCTACCGCCAAACTGCATACAGCACCGCGTGGTTTCTGAATTCGGCCATCACCGTTGATTGATGATGACGATGAACGCTATCATAGGCGGCTTTAAAGTCGATAAAAAGTTGGCGTGTCTCGGCTTTAAACTCGTAGGTTTTCTCCAGCATTTGTCTTTGTGTGAAGATGTGGTCTATGCATCGACCCGCCCGTACTTGCATGCGCTCCACCATAATAACGCCACCGTATCTGAAGAGCTCTTTAGATAGACATTGTAGTTCTTAGCCTTTTTTTTAGCCAAGCCAATCTCGAGATTGGATTTGTATACTAAAGAGAAAGTTATTGCGATCCTGCGGAAATATCGAACTCAAACTGAGTATGAGGGATGATATTACGACTATAGAGAAGTCCAAAAAAGTGGGTCCGCCAATGCCGTCCGTCTGTCTGTCTGTCTGTTTGTCCGTATGGCGAAACGGTTCGACGAATTTGCTTCAAAGTTCGTATATAAAGTTTTTGGGGCATCTTTTTATTTTTTGCTTTATCTTTTGAAATAACGGTACCTGCCATACCATTTTTTTTGGTGAAAATGACTTATAAGGATTTCTGGCTTTTTTTTTACTAAGAATATTTGGAATGGGCTCAAAAATTCTGCATACTCAGTTTTTGGAAAAAAAAATCGATTAACATTAATTTATAAAACCGGCAATATCTCAAAAACTATTCAAAAAAAATTTACGTTTGTTTTTTTATACCATAAAGTCGAACAAATTTGCATACTTTGATTTTTGAAATAATTTTTTTTTAATTTTTTTTTCATATAACGATTTTCTTAAACTTAAATTAAATTCGTTTTCTCAAAAACGGCTCCAAACGATTTCGATAATTTTTTGTATTTCGAACAATTATGTTGAAAGTGTCCAAAGTGCGAAATAAGATCAAAATCGCAGGTGCCGTTTGTGAGAAAATCTAATTTTTCAAAACCTAAAAACCGTTTACGGAGAAAGTCTGGTGCTTCTTGTGTGCTTCTCCTTTCAATTTATTATTGTTCTATTTTTAACAGCACCTGCTGTTATGGGGTTTCGCCCATCCGCTCTGCTGTATGTTAAAACCCGACTAGTTGTCATTTCTCCACTAAATAGGGTTTTACGACAAGGTGCCGCAGTTATATTCTTGATCTTGTCTTTTCTAGTAATAGACGCTTACGCGTCTATAAAGGCTTAATCCGATCCCCATAGAGGATGCATAAGCAAATAATCCGACGCTTCTACAAAGTTCACACATTCATGCTTTTTTGAAACCTTTTTTTAGTTTCTATAAAGCAACTCCGGAAAGACACACAACTACTCCCCACGCCCGCCCAGGTGTAAATGTCGACATTTAGCCCATAACGTGATTGCCGCTTTTTTTTTTATTTTATCCAACAAATTAATCACGTTTTTGTCTATCTATCGCTCGAAAATGTAGATTTAATTGATTATATTATCTCCACTGATCGTTAACGCTGCCAATAGATCTTTCACATGAAACAAACAGAATATTCAATCCTACACAAGAGGACCCAAAATCAGTCGCTCATTGACTCCAATCCTGACTCCCGATTTAGCCGTCTAATTGCTAGAAAAAACGCCCACAATCTCACACAAAAAAAAAAACAAAACAAAATATATGTCGAAACTTAAATTTATAGGTTTTCGATGCGGATTCGAATTTCTATCCAACTATATCTACCCATAGCTGACAAATCTAAAATTCCAATGAGTTTGGAAATGATCTTTTCAGTTCGACAATCAGGTATTCGTAGGTAAACTATCCGATGTCAGTTTGGTGGAGGCTTTCATTAACACTACAGAACCTATCCGTTCCGTAACTAGTCCGCGCTTATACCAGATTTAATTAGCCACCAAAGTTGTTAATTATGGCATCCAATTAGGTTGGATCTTGATCTTGGAATATTTACGATCGTTATTTGTTTTTAAACGTGAATGAAAGTATATATTCCTTTTTGTCTCTGATTAATTAATTAATTCGTAAAACAAAAAATGTCAATTAAACACATTTCTAACTTGAAAAATATTGGTAGACATTTTGTGATCTTTTTGGTTTCAAAAAAAAAAAAACCCTATCATATTATGTGGTTGGTAAAACGAGCGACATAAAAATTCTATGGCTCCTTGTATTGAGATTGATATCGCGTTCCTAGGGTTATCTTCAAGTCGATGAAATCAAATTTATTGAACATAAATTCCTAAGTAAATAGCCTGCGCCACTGTCAACAGTTGTGTATTTTTTTTTCTTGGGCTTGGGTCTTTGGGCAACACCGTTGAAGGTATGCTAATTCAGTGACCCGACCAATATTTTTGGTAACAAACTTTTTAAATACCGCGGGAAAGGTACGAGTTAGGTGGGCATTGAATTATAGTGTGGTGAGAACGCCGTTTTAAATAAAATTAGATAGCTACCTATGTGGCGGCAGTTGACAAGCGAATAGGTTGTTTGCAGAGATGCGTTCGACAGGAAAATAACAACCCAATCCAGTTTGACGCTAAAATTTCGAGGGTGGAGAAGAAATTTTGTTCAGATTTTATTCAAATATAATTAAGACTGTCCAAATACGAAGAGCACAGAGTCCCTGTCCACAGTAGACCAAATCTAATCAATTGTTCACAAAGGGAGTACAGTAAAACAAAACAAAAACATAAGGAAAGGCTACAGTCCGCTTGAAGCGAACAGTATGATACCCTACCCATATCCCTATATGCCCTAAAGAAAAAAGCATTAAGAAGATTATGGATAGCATTTTATTTCATTCCGTTTAATTTAGAAAAAAATATATTTCTTGAAAAAACCCTTCCAAAATGTGGGCGTGGCTAAAAATTTTGTATGGGTGATATGTTGGCAAAAACATTGGCTAAATATCTTGTTAAACATTTTTTTTTTCAATTTATATGAAAATTTTCGAAGAAAACAGCAGTGAAAAACGCCCACAAAAAGTAGGCGTGACAAAAAAAAATTTTATAATACGGGACTCTAACTTAAGCCTACGTGCCTACATATCTTTTAAAGGTTCCAATACTCTATCTCTCTAACTTTAGCCTTAAAACGGTTATTTCTAAATTATGGGCGTGGCAGTGGACGGATTTAAAAACGGATTTAACACTTTACCATTTCAGCTTCCTAGTATACATTTAAGGGCCTCAAAAGTTGATACGGACGGACGGACATTACTAAATAGATATACTTTTGTGCGTCTACGACAAATATTATGGGGTGTTACAAACAATGTGTCAAAATTAATATACCCTTAGGATAGGGTATAAACACATGCCAGCGTTGCAATCTTTAGCTCCAAGCAAAAGAGCACCCGGAGTAAGAAAATCTTGAGTGCTTACGTATTGAGTTCAACAAGGACACAGCCAAAACATAATAGTTCGGTCAACAAAAAATGCGTTCCAGAGTAACTCAAGGCTTATTAACAGCCTTTATTGGCCCACAACCAAACAATAGCTTAAAGAGTTTGTGTCTGGATTCTAAGTAGTTATAAGTTGATAAGCTGCGCTTCGTAAATCCATTTTTTTTTAAACAAAATCTTGTCAACGATCAATTGTTATGACGCGACGCCTTCATGATTACGATTTCGGTTGACCGTTTTGAGGAACGGAGGGGCAAACCCTCCTGGAAGAGGTGCTCTCTCTGAAAAGGCTTCACACACTGAAGCTCTTCGGAAGAGTATTTTAAATATTTCATCTGTCTCAATGGTCGTTCGGGCCAATTTGCGGGGATTCTTACAGAACAATTATCGAAAACTTTTTGCGGCTAATGGCGGAGCAGTATAGCAAACTATGGACCTGCTGTATTATAATATTCAGCGTTATTCAGTCATGATGGCAGATACCTTATGTGAGCTACTTCGACATATTTGGAGCTAAGGTGACTAAGGATTTTCAACACTAGTCAGGGTGTTGACAAAGAGTTGGATGCGGATGAGCCCTAAATAGTCAAAACGGAAACGCTTGCATTCCCGTAAAAGATTACTGGCAACCTTTCCCAAGATTTTTTGGAGCTGGTCATCCGGGCTGGGGGTTTTTCCGTTGGGGTAACCTTCCTACCAGACACACTCATGCCCCAATATATCGAGAAGTGCTTATCAGCAAGCATCAAGTGGTACAGACCAATGGCATTGATGACGGGCAGCTATCAGAAACGCCGCAATTGATTTTCTGAGTTTTACCACCCCACTACCACAAAACTTCTGGTTTGATGAAGAGTGCCAGCAAAAGCCCATGTAGCAAAGCAACCTTTCATAAAAGCGTTACACAAAAGGGCGAGAGAGGGTAGTGAGTTCTATGAAAAAAAGAATCAAAATATCTAAAATATCTATAATATATAAAATATCAAAATATATATATAGTATATTTTTGAGTTATGAATACAAAAGTATTTTATATTATATGGGGATTCTCCATCCGGGTGGCTAACGATTTAGCTAAGACCGATTAAGCTAAGACCTTTCATGTTAAAAGGGGACGTGCTGTCATGTGAAATCATACTTAAAAGAAGTGTGCAAAACTGACACGCCAAATCACGGGCAAAAGTCTTTTCAAAGTCTGTTCAATTCATACATAAGCAGGCAATATTGTTATTGCTGGTGGAACACAGCTATCTGTCACTATCAACGTTGACCGATCGGCCTGATTGAGGTAGTTTGTCTTTTCAGAAATGAAACGAAAAATAACTCTTGCTCTCTGTTTCATTTTTCGCCCGAATAACTTAGGGAGCTCTATATAAGACCAGTTCTGCAGCGTTTACATTAACATTGACCTGGTCCAAATCTGCGCATTGGTCTTTAAAGGCAGAATTTTAAACTCTAATCCGCAAAGACACAGAAGATCTCGCCTTTATTAAAAGGTTACCTCAGTCAACTCGAAGTGCGCAACTAGAGACAGCTAGCCAAAGAGGCTAATTGGTTAAGGCCCGACCGTAAAATGCCAGTGCTGTTGCCACCTGTATTAATGTTAGTACCGCACTTGTGACTACACTACTTATGCCCGGCTCACTTACGCCATCAGATTGGGTCCTGATTCTGAGCATATTAACAGTTAGAAGGCGTTTGAACGCGCGCCGATTCAGCGTTGATAGTTGATAGTTTTGCAAGAGGTGTCACCACCAGAGGTAAGTTTTCAAACTTTTATCTGGCTGACGTGGGCTGCATACTGTGTACTGCAATACAGCAAGTAAATTGTTGTATTCTGATATAGCGTCTGCTGAAGTTGCAAGCCTCGCATATCCACATTGTGGCAAGAAAAATTGAAATGCATACCAAGAGTTATTCAAAGGCACGAAATTTAGAAACTGATTTTTTTCTCATTTTTGTAGATGGTAAACTAATACAATGGAAAATTTATGAAACAATTAAATTTAAATGTATATTCCTAACGTAAATTAAGTTTATATGTTGTTCTGGATAAAAAGGGTCCGCCAAATAATTTTTTTTTTTTTTGAAAATGCTATAAAAAAAACTACTGAATATTTTCTCAAATTTATTTTTATTTGAAAGTACAATCCTTCCGGTTAATAATGGAAAATAATTTCATTCAAATGGCTGCCCCGGCTGGCCATGCAGTAGCTTACACGATCGGTCCAATTTGTAAGCACATTATCGATAGTGTGCAGCTGTATTTCACCAATGGCTTCACGAATATTGTCCTTTAAAGCGTCAATTGTCCCTGACATGTCGGCGAAACACTTATCTTTTACGGCACCCCACAAATAATAGTCCAACGGTGTCAAATCGCAGCTCCGCGGTGGCCAAACGACATCAGCTCTGCGGCTGATAATGCGATCTTCAAAAACGGGGCGCAAAACATCGAGTGTAGCTTCGGCTGTGTGGCATGTAGCGCCGTCCTGTTGAAACCAAATGTTGCCAATATCCTCCTCTTCAATTTTTGTGAACAAAAATTCGTTCAACATGGCCCGATAACGATCGCCATTGACTGTAACGGCCACTCCTTGCTCATTTTCGAAGAAAAATGGCCCAATTATGCCTCTGGACCAAAATCCGCACCAAATAGTGACTCGTTTTGGGTATATCGGCTTTTCAATGTATGCGTGCGGGTTTTCTGTGCCTCAAATGCGACAATTTTGCTTGTTTATTATTATTTTATTATTTATTCTTTATTTCTTTCTTTTAAAAACGTTATAAATAAATATGTTACCTGCGAAGCTCAATTGCGATTGCGTTTCAAATATTTTCATGTTTGGAAGTATTACAATAAAAGTTGAGTTTAAATGTTAATACTGTTTTAAAAATCTAAAATTGTATGTTAAAGTATTAATTATTTAAAACAAAAAATTAATTAGAGTTAAGGAAATATACTTTAAGATCTTTTTTGCGTTTTTTGAAATTAACTATATTTTTTAGGTTAGCTGGTAGTGAGTTCATCAATGTTGGAATACTGTGAGCTAATTGTCTTCGTCCATATTTGTTAAATACTCCCGGTATTTCGAGAAGTTGTTGTGCACGTCTTCTAGTGTTCTGATTATGACGGGAAATGGGTTATTGTTATTTTCTATAATTTTTACCAGACGTCGTTGGAGGTTATGTATTTTGTCCAAGTGCGTTTTCGATGCATTTCCCCAAGCCAAAATGCCGTACCGAATTCTCGATTCAGCCAGTGAGTAGTACACTTGCCTTTGGACATCTGTTGTTGTGTACTTTTTCAGATAAACCATCGCAAAAACTGCACTTTTTAACTGCAAGCGTTTGCGCTGAATGTGTTCGTGCCAAATGAAATGCTCATCGATGATTATACCTAAATACTTGATTGATGTGACGACCTCAATTGCTTCGCTCCTATGTGTGGTTGGACAGCTTTCATTTTGATGAAAGATATTTATATCTGCCGTTCTTTGATTCGGTGTGCGTATGTGCATCAGCTTTGTCTTCTCCGAGTTTATCACCAAGTTGTGATCGTGGCACCATCTTGACACTTTGTCGAATTCCTTCTGCATTATTGCAATCGCCGTTTCGAGTTGTTGATGTTTGACCACTATAGCAATGTCATCTGCGTATGCAAATGCAGTCGATTGCTCAAAAACACGAAGAAGTTCGTTTGTGAATAGAACAAACAATATAGGGCCCAGTTTGGACCCTTGTGGAACGCCATAGATGCTCTTCTTCTCCTCGCTGACTATGTTTGCAATCTTCACCCTAAATGTTCTATCAGATAAATAGTTATTTAGCCACTTTTCTACCTTTCCTCTAATTCCGATCTGACTTAGGCAATCTAGCAGCTTGTCGTGCACCAGCGTGTCAAAAGCTTTACTGAAATCCACAAACATAACTAGTACGTGGTATTTTTATTCAAGCCGGTGGTAATAACGTTCGACATCTCTCCCAATAGTCTCCCAGTACTCTTGCCTTTTTGAAAAGCATATTGGTTTGGTTGCAAAACATTGTGTTTACTTATAAATTTCTTTAAGCGATCAACAAAAATCTCCTCCATACATTTTTCGATCACAGGTAAGATCGAAATTGGTCTGTAGTTTACAATTTCTGTCTTAACTCCTCCTTTGTAAATAGGCCGTAGAATTGCTGTTTTAAGCGCCTTTGGTATGAAACCCTGATCAAAACTGTGATTAATGATTTGCTTCACAATCGGAGTCAGAGTTAGAGCGTTACATTTCAGGTCAATTTGTCTAATATTGTCTGCTCCAGGACCTTTATTCGGTTTTAGACAACACAACATGCTATTCACTTCCTCTTCACTTGCTTCCTTGAGGAACATAGAGTGGACAATATTCCGTTTTTGATGTTTGGATGTAATTACGTTACAGATGTGCAAAATTCTAGGTACTTGTGTTGTGAAGTGCTCGGCAAACTCATTCACAATTGTCACTAGCTCCTTTTTCCCATCAAAGTTGTTGATAATTATGTCATCTATCGACTTTTTCCTCCTCCCAAGAACTTCGTTGACAACATTCCACGTTTTCCTGGGATCGTTCTTTGAATTTATAAATTGTGTCCTGTAGTAGCTCGATTTACCAAATAATATTTTTTTACTTACAAAGTTTCGATAGTGCTTATATTCACTTTGGAAATCTTGATTTCGCGGATTGTTCTTCCACCTTCTATACAATTCGTCTCTTCTTTTGCACATTTGGACCATATCGGAGGTGATCCAAGGTTTGTACTGACGTTTCTTTTTGTATTTGCTTGTATTTGTTGATTGTGTATATATGTGGTTAATTTCATCTACAAGTTTGCTATAAAGGCACCCTAGGTTGGTTTCCTCACAGCGTTGCTGCCAGTCAGTCTGTTCAATCAGAAGATTAACCCTCTGTTGGTCGATTCGTCCGCGCACTTCTTGTACACCTTCATTGCCGGTATCCTTCAGTGTGGCATACATCAGTGCGTAGTGATCTGATATATCTGTTTCAATGACCGCTGACATAATTTCGCTGTTTGTACTGCTGACATATAAGTGATCAATTAGTGTGGCGGTGTTTGTGCCCGGAACTACACGAGTACTTTGTTTTATAACGTTTGTTAATCCCTTTGTTGCCATCATTTCCATGTATCCAATTACCTGTGAGTCACTTATATTATGTAAGTTTAAATTCATATCTCCCAAAACTATAAGCTCGTTTCTAACCTGAATATTCCCCTCAAGTTCTTTTATGAAGTCTCCTATATTTCGTTTCGGTGGTCTGTAGATTGCATGAATGTGCTTTGTTGTGGTTTTTTCTATTATTTCTATGTCTATACTTTCATAAGACACGGTATTTGTTTCGAATCTTTCATATTTAATATTGTTTTTTATAAATAATGCTATTCCCCCTCCTCTGGAATTTTTTCGGTTAAGAAATTCTGGTTCGAAACCATCTATATAATATAATTCATTTTCCTTCTTTTTTATATTAATTTCGTTTAAGATAATAAGATCTATATAGCTTAAAACATGTTCTATTTCTGCAAGAAAAATGTTCCAATTTTTCCTCATGGACCTAATATTAAAACACACACAGCAAAAAGTTTTATTTTTAAGAAAACTTTTGTCAATGCCGGTAAAACCATTGATTACCTTAAAATCGACATCAGCTTCATTATTTGTTTTCTCCATTGTTTTCATTACTTTGATTTGTGTTTCTTTTTTACTCATTTTGTAAGCTATTAAATGAGTATTTTACATACATACCCGCCAAGATCAAAATGAGCTTCATCTAAAAAGATGATTTTTTTTGGCAAAATCGGCATCTTCTCCATGTCGCTATGTCGCAATATTTCCCAGCGTTGTTCAAGCGTATACACAACCATATTCGTTCAGCGGAAGGATAAAACTAATTATCTGTCAAATCAGACATGAGCTAAGTGTTACCATTCGCGAAATAAGCACTTGTTGAAAAAAAAAACGTTAGATGGCGGGCCCTATATCATTTTAATATTTTTTAATATAAAAAAAGGATTTACGAGTATCTCTTACGCCTTTCTTATTACTTATTAATACGCTTTAATTTGTATTCAAAGTGGTGGAAGATAAGTCTTCAAAACTCAATCAAAATGGACCCAATATTTGGCGAGCCCTACAGATTAATGTCGATTCCGAAAGGCCATTTTAGTGTTGAGAAACTTCTCATGACATGGATGTTTGGCGGACTTTCGCAAGAGGTTTGAACCAGCGACCCTCGCTTTGTAGTCCGACGTGATTAACCACTAAGTCCCTGCAACCCCAAAATTTTAACGCTATTTAAAAAAATAATTCTGTCTTTTTCGTCTTCCTAATACCATAAAGGCTTGCCTGAAAGAAGCTTGTTTTAAAGCGGAAACATTTCTGAATAACAATGTTGAAGATTAAATACGCATTTACTTACATACTTACGTGGCGCTACAGTCCGGGGTGGACCTGGGCCTCAACCAATACGCCTCTCCAGTTAGCACGATCTTTGGCTAACTGCCTCCAGTTGCGCACTCCAAGTTGGTTGAGGTCCCCTTCCACTTGCGTGCGCCACCTTAAGCGAAGTCTTCCTCTACTGCGTTGTCTCCTCCGGGTTGGATTCGAAGACTCTTCGGGCCGGAGCGTTGGTGTCCATTCGCTCTACATGTCCCAGCCATCTTAGACGACTAATCCGTATTTTTCGGACCAGGTTGATGTCACTATACAGCTCGTAGAGTTCGCCGTTAAATCTCCTCCTCCAAAGCCCGTCAACGCAAACGGGACCGAAAATCGCTCGAAGAAATTTGCAAGGAGATCTTCATCCGCCTTTGATAACGTCCATGCTTCTGCGCCATACAGCAGGACTGGGATGATGAGGGTCTTATATAGAGTCTCTTTGGTGTTTCTCGACAAGGCTTTACTAATCAATTGCCTCCTTAGGCCAAAGTAACAGCGGTTGGCAAGTGTAATTCTTCGCTTGATTTCTGATGATATATCGTCATGTCAGAGTTAATAGCGGAGCCGAGGTAGATAAAGTGCCGAACTACCTCAAAGTTATAGCTGTCATCGCCTTGTCTAAATCCTTTTTTGACATCAAAGGTCTCGGTGACATTGTTTCCGACCTCAATTGAGCAGCGAGAGTTCTCCATCGTCATCCTGCACAATCTGACGAGTTTGGCAGGGATGCCAAACCTAGACATGGCTCTGTATAGCTCGTCTCTATAAATTCTGTCATATGCGGCCTTAAGATCGATAAAAAGATGGTGAGTATCGATCTGGACTTCTTGGGTTTTTTCCAGGATCTGCCGAAGTGTGGAAATCTGGTCAGTTGTGGACTTACTGGGCCTAAAACCGCACTGATAGGATCCAATCAGTTCGTTGACGAATGGTTTCAGGCGTTCACACAGCACGGCAGACATGATCTTACATGCGATGTTGAGGAGACTTATACCTCTATAGTTGGCGCAGTTAAGAGGGTCTCCTTTCTTGTGGATCGGGCAAACAATGCTGAGGTTCCATTCCTCAGGCATACTTTCCTCTGACCAAATCTTGGAGACGAGCTGGTGTATGCTCTCTACCAAATCATCTCCCGCTGCCTTGAAAAGATCGGCCTTTTGGTAAAACTTCCGAACATTGTTCCGGGAGTAACATCTCTCTATTTCATCGATCGCGCGCTTCTCATGCTCTTTCTTTTTCTTCCGGAGAAGCCGGTGTTCTTCCCTCCTCTTTTGCTCGTAGAGCTCACGGGCCGCTCTCGTCCTTCTGTGCAGCGCCGCTTCGTAGGCACGTTGTTTTGCTGCATGCGTTGACGGTTTGGTGATCTGGTGACCGCAATGTTCCTTTGTGGATATTGAGATGAGGAAACCGTGTGCTAGCTATAGTAACATTACGTCCCGCAGCAAAGTCAATTAGCCTAAGTCCGTTTCCAGACGTGGTGTCGTGTAGGCTATGCTTTCCGATTGTGCTACCAAAGATGTCCTCCTTTCCTATTTTGGCGTTAAAATCACCTAGGACGATTTTAACGTCGTATTTAGGATATTGCTCATAGAAACATTCTTTGGTAGCATCATCTTTCTCTTCTGTGGGGGCGTGAGCGCATAAAAGGCTGATGTTGGCGCTCAAGACTTCTTGCCTAAGTCTGCCGCTTACAACGAATCCACATCCAAATAGACGCTGCTTCTGTTCCCTATAGCAATCACCGTAGTAGATGTCACAGTTCTTCATCCTCATCCTCTTTTGCCCGGTCCTTCCCATCACACTTCCTGGATGGCGGTGATATCTGCATTGTGGCAGATAAGGGCCTCCGCTAATTGTTCGGCTGCACGTGGTCTATTCAGGGTTCGAACATTCCACGTGCAGATCCGAAAGTCATTGTCCTTTTTCTGTTTTGCAGGGTCGTCAACAGTGAATCCGTCCGTATCCGAGGCTTTTGGTTGCTTCGTAACCATGTGGTTTTTCCGTGGTTGGGTAGTTAACCCCACGCACAACCCCCAACCTGGAGGACCAGGCTCTAAATTGACCCTAGGACAGCGGGTCGGGTAATCCGTTGTCAGTAACCCACTTCGGGGATATGAGCGCTGCCGTTGGCCCATAAAGGGTTCATCCGCCACCATCTCTACTTCAGCACCCTGACTAGTGCTGAAAAAAAGCCTTACCGACCTTTGCTCCAAATATGGCAGAGTAGCTCGCGTTAGGCATCTGCCATCCCGGCTGTTGACCACACCGTTGATTCAATCTTGCGAATTCATCCGCTGTATGTCCTCTTTCTGAGGGGCTCATGTAAGACCTCTGAGACTCATCAGCCAGTCATTCCGACAGAGCATTATAGTGCTGCTACTTCTCTCATGTTCAACACTCGCGCTTATAAGTTTAGCAAGTCAAGCCCGGGTGGGCGAGACCAGTATCCGGCGGTTACCACGCGGAGGTAAAATAAGCACAATTGATGTGTACGAGATACTTACAACGACTGGGCATCGCCAAGTTGATGCCAATGAGCGTCTACCCTATTCATACACACCCAACCACCGGGTAGCAACCAACTAAGGAAGTTATAAAGAATTTCACCACTGCTATACTTGTGTACTCACCTTAACTCTGTACCATATCGACATGCAAATCCTTTATATATATTGTTGAGTATATTCATTAGTAATTCTATGGGCTTGGTGAAAACAGTAAGCCCTCCTTGTTTTGTGATTTCACGTACAGCCCCTTTTCGAACAATATAATTCAGAAACTCAGTGCAGGTACACGTTTTGCAGGCAAAGTTTATAATATCAAATACTATTTATTAAGAAAAACATAAAATTTCTCCTACGTAAATTGAATGCATAATTTGTGCTCACATCTAAAAAAGACTTCTATCAAAAAGGGAACACAATTTTGCAACTCATACCTTAGTTCCCTTAGGGGGAGAGAAAAACAAAAGCCTTCCCATCGAACTGACAAGTACTGATTGACAACCTACACATGAAATGTTATCACATCACGAGTAGACAAAGTTAAACTGCAATAGACCTCCACACGTCGGTCGTCGCCGCTGGTCACCTTTCCGTATTAAATTGATCGGTTTCTATATTCCATTCCAAGGAAAACAATCAAATAAAACTCCTCGCTGCCATTAACAAGCACCAACCACTTTATTCCCAAGCCATTACCATCGATTCTTGGTAATACGAGGAAAACATGAAAAATTATCATTACTAGAAAATCATCACTGCCTTTGTAGTCCGAGGTGGATAAATACCAGGCAAAGTGACTTTCGCACAGAGATGCTTTTTGCTGATTTAGCCGCACCTGCTACCTGCTACGGCTACGGCTATGGCTTACCACAGTGCGGCAATCGGTAGCAGTTTATTAGGTGCAATTTAAGGATGCTACCGTGAGTTAACTCCTGCACCCACTGTTTGCGGGCAACGTGAAACTCCAATACCATTTTTGCGATAAGAAAAGGGCTCCAAACAAAACGAAAACCAGAGTCTTACTCTCTTGTGCCTCACCAAAAATAATGACATTGTTCGAAACGAGCAGTCCAGTAGTCCATGGTCCAGGTTGGACTATACGGCACTACATATCTGCTTCTGCTCACACAAACACACACACACACACACACACGCAAACAGCCTATACCCAGCAATGGAAGCAAACGCGCCTTGGAATTTTAATTGAGAGCCAACGAGAAATTCATTTACAAATGAGGTGAGGCCATGTTTAGGAGATGTTCAGGAATAGTTAAGATATTGGCCAGGAACGTCCTGGCTGGAGGTTGTTTTTGTGTTTTTGTTTTTGTTTTTTTTTTTTTTTTGTTCCAGTCTGTGTGCGCGCAGATGCAGCAGTTGCAACTTGAGATCTTGCAGTGTTTTGTGTTCTTATTTAGATATTTTTATTTGTCAGTTTCTGTTTCTTATTACGTGGTCCGTGCAAAGTCGGTTATTGTAATTGCCTGGTTAACATGGGCGGACAATAAATTGTTGCACGAATTAAAATTGTGTGCACCAAAGAGATTTTTATGTACGAGCTGTTGTTGGTGTAGTAGCGTGTGCTGTGCGTGGATTGGGTCAAGAAAAAAAAAATGTAAATTTGAAAAGCATGTCACAAATTACTCGAGGTGGAGCTACCCTATAGGGAGACGATTTAATTACTATTTGCGGTGCAATTTGATGCGAGTCGAGTGCAAGTTTGAACATCATTTTTGAGAGTAACGTTAAGGAGCATAGAATAGCCAAGGATCGTGAGTGCAATTGAAACGAAAGAGTTGATCTGCGAACGTAGTTTTATTCGCGGTAAATTGATGCGAAAGTCTTTGTCCGACAGATAAATGGAATATCGGAAGATAGGTACCCGAGCGCAGTTCGTTACTAATCTGTGATATTTTATTTTTTCTGAGTTTTCATGCATTCAAATTGGTTGGAAGTTCGGGTCATAAACTGAGCAAGATACCTTGCTATTTTTTCAAAAATATTGTTTGCTTAGTTCGAAGACGATACAAATTCCGCAGGCAGGTTTGCCAGGCTCTCAAGAAAAGAAACCCTCTAAACTGCGCCTTACACCCATCAACATCGCACTTAAGAGCGCCTAAAACCATTTGTCAACTATCTGATTGGACACTTAATTGACAACTCATTTCCAAGATTTGATCGAAAGAAATTTTGCCTGATGATTGAAACCTGAGCACTGCTTTTTCGGTTCACAAGAAAAGTGGCCCCCGGGACCCGGAGAAAACCCGGAGATGGGACGTAACTGTAAGGATTTTAAAAGAACCTCACAGGCTAAAACACGAAGTACAATCTTTAAAAATTCTGTTTTTTCTGGTGCGCCTTCGAGGATAGGAACAGAAGTGGCAGAACAGGGTGCTGTCAACAAGAAGGGATAACCAACATCGACGAATTGGCAAGAACGTCACAATCAATAGCTATAATTTTGAGGTACTAAGAGACTTTGTTAAGAATAGCGCTTGCCAATCGCTGTATCTTTTGGCTAAGTAGTAAGTTCCTCTCCCGAACAACTTGGGAAACTTAACTCTGTCTTAAATGGATGCAGGTTCCTTCGGTCTTTTCTAGAGGAAAATGTTTCGTACGTTGACGGGTTTTAAGGAGACGATTCAACAACGAGTTGCACAGAGCCATTGACCTTGTCGTCAAACTACTCATTGCATTTGGAATGACTATGATATCTGAATGAATATACCAGCGCTCAAACCCGCAGAATCTTTGACCCCAATCCACAGGGCCACGAACTAAAAGAAGGCCTTGCCTTCGAGTTTTTTTCCTTTTCGCTAATTGAAAAAGCTTACTGGTTGAATACCAGGTCTACCCCAGACTTAAGCATAATTATGTGGAAGATAATCACCTGCAGCACAGGTAGCGATCTAATTCTTTGTAAACCGCGCTCATCCATTGTCACCTAAGAATACTTGGCGGATGATCAGCAGATGATCTTAGATGATTTTAGTAACTAAAACCCATTATTCTCTAGAATAAAATAAACCGAGAGAAGAAAAATGTTAAGATAAAGTAATTTACCCTTATCCTGTACACATGGGTCAAATGGGCATATTTCCGGTGTTTTTTTTTTGAATACTTTTATTTGAAATTTCTTGACTTTAATTTTTTTAGGTAAAAATACAACTGCAATATACATTTATGATATACAGGGTTTTTCAACAGGGACGCTACAAAAGTAGAGCGACAGGGACCGCAAACGACGCCATATTTCTTGACGCTCTTTTGACATTTCTCTTCAGTAAGGTTTGCCATTTCATGATGGAATGACATACGAGCCAACAACGAGTCGAAATTATTAAAATTTACTACCGAAATTCGGAGTCAGTGGTTAAGAGCGCTACGTCCTAGCAGATCAACAATTGAGCGTCTAGTGGAAAAATTTGAATCCTCAGGCACAGTACAAAATGTTCCCGTGCCAGTGAGACAAAGAAGTGCCCGTAGTGTCGAGAATATTGCTGCCGCTGAGGCTTCAGTTGAAGAAAGCCCAAATGTGTTTCTCACACGTCGTTCTCAAGCGTTGGGCATCTCTGTGACGTCGTTGTGGCGAATTTTGCGAAAAGATCTTGGCCTACATCCTTACAAGATTAAATTGACGCAAGAACTGAAGCCGCTTGACCACCAGAAGCGCCGTATGTTCGTGAATTGGGCTGGGCAACAACTTGAAAATGATTCGCGGATTTTCATCGAAAAATCATCTTCAGCGATGAGGCTCGTTTCTGGCTGAATGGCTTCGTCAATAAACAAAATATGCGGTATTGGTCAGGCAGCAATCCACACGTACTCCATGAGTCATCATTGCATTGGTGTGGTTTATGGGCCGGCGGCGTCATTGGGCCGTACTTCTTCCGTGATGATCAAGACCGGCACTTTACTGTGAATGGGAATCGCTACCGTTCAATGACAACCGAATATTTTTGCCCCCAATTGGATGATATGGACTTGGAGGACATGTGGTTCCAACAGGACGGCGCCACAAGCCACACAGCGAATGTCACAATCAATTTATTGGAAACCAAGTTTGGAGAACGTGTTATCTCACGAAATGGTCCAGTTGCTTAGCCGCCTCGGTCGTGCGATTTGACGCTGTTAGACTATTTCCTGTGGGGCTACGTCAAGTCTATGGTCAATGCCAACAAGCCAGCGACGATTGATGAACTTCGTGCGAATATCGAACGTGAAATTGCAGCAATATCGACCGATTTATGCTTGAAAACCGTCAAAAATTGGTTTCAGCTTCTGGACTTCTGCAAGCGTGCCCGTGGTGGCCATGCAAAAGAAATCGAGTTCCAATACATAATGGCATCGAACGTGCTTTCACAGGAGTGCTCTTATTGAAAAACCCGATATCTTCATATATCTTTTATGACACGATTTTTGCTAATAAAAAGAAAGTATTTTAAGAGAATTCTTAGAATCACTGCTGTAGAATGCACTTGCTGAATAATTGATTGACTTTCCCTTGTTCAAGGAGTACTTGTTGGATTGTGTTTTGGGCCCATGTTATTCGCAATCTCTTACACCTAAAGCATAAAGGTATTCATTCATTGACGATGTTATAACCAGAATTATTAGAATAATAAACCGCCTACTTCATTGCATTCTGCATAATGGTCCGCATGTGAGGTTTGCCGGTTTGCTTCATAAAGTATTTGCAATATCCAATTAACTGCTGGTGTTTCTGCATCTGTATGGAAGCTGCAGGCCTACTTGACGGGTTCGTAGAGTCCCTCTTTTAACATGGCAATACCAACTGAACTGGTCGTGCTATAATTTTTTCTTTGACGTGAAGGCTTTCTCGATTTTGGGACTTCTAAATGGTAGACACATTACTTGCAATAAATAATTTACTTCACACATGAAGCCATGTACAGTAACTGCATCCTGCCTAACCAGTCCCCCAGTCGTGGAGACATCTAAGAGTGTTTTTTTTTACCCAAGGTAGGCAAGAGCGGACACGATTCTGGGAAGGACTTTAGAATGATTAGCTTGTCATCTTTCGTACTAAGGGCACTTGAACGGATCCTAGACCTTAACATCAGGACGGGCCTGGTTAGGTCGACTTTATGAAACACTCAACACGCATACCTCAGAGGTAGGTCCACCGAGGCGGTACTGCATGAAGTAGTGCGATCCATAAAATATAACCAATACATGCTAGTCACCTTTCTAGATATAGAAGGTGCTTTCAATAACGTCCATGCTGAAGCTATTCAAACATCTCTCATGGAGACAGGTGTAGAGGAGTTCATTGGCAAATGGATAGTCTCCATGCTCAGAACAAGGATTTTTCAGCCCGAACCAGGTGCCAACAGCATGACGACCAAATCGGTCAGCAGGGGCACACCTCAAGGCGGGGTTATATCGCCTTTGCTGTGGATTATGGTTCTTATGGCATTAAAGTAGTTGCGTACGCGGATGACGTGGTCGTACTTGTATCAGGGATGTTTCTGGATGTGATAAGCGAAATCATGGATAGGACGCTGGGTAAGATCAGCGCCTGGGCCGCAAGGTGTGGCCTGAGCGTTAAACCAAGCAAAACAGAACTGAGGCTATTCACCACTTAAACCAAAATATCAACTTTTAAATTACCCCGTCTGAATAAACATGTTCTCTGGCTATCCTCCAGTGCTAAATACTAGGGTGTCATTCTATACCCGAAACTCAGCTGAAAGCTGAATATTAAACGCCAGATTCACGAATACGCATGCAGCAAACATCAGACTAGGCAGACTCTAGAAAACGGCTGCAATCGGAAACACGGGAGCCCTAGGGTCGAGTCCACCGGAGGCGCTCAACGTGATTCTAAACATCGCGTCATTTAGCGCAGTTAGACTGCAAGTAGCAGCCTGCTGGTTCGCTAGACCCTATGGGCACTGCAATATCCTGGACTCAATACCGAGGAACGCAGTAGCACTATCTACAAACTCAACTTTCAGAAAACTTTCACTACTGCCTTCCCGTCCAGATCAGAACGGAAGGCAGGCACTGTCATCGACGCAGCGAACGTCCTTGCGATTAGGGAGGCGGCTTCAGGATGCTTCTAAATAGCACGACAACAAATCAAAACAAATCCAATTTCGTCGACAGTCACCTAAACCAGGACTACGTCCAAGCTCGTAGAGAAATGTGGGGAATTATTTTTCAGGGCGGGTCGTCTGTTTAAGATCTCTTTCATCTGAGTTCCAGGGCATAGGAACATAGAGGGGAACGAGAGAGCAGACGAGTTGGCCCCTCCCTTATAGAATCTCGCGCGGTAAGACTTCTCCCCCCGTTCGGCTTCGTGAAGGAAGTTTTTCACTTTTTTTGCGGATGCGCGGCATTGGCCAAGACCAGACTCAGGGGGTTTGAAAAACATGAAAACATCTCAGACATGGGTCTATATGATATAATAGCCTTTCTCAACTCCACCGAGTGGATTTGAATATATACTACAAATACCCTCCCCTAAGGTCATCATGAGTGCTGGCGTTTTTCATGGTTGCATGAAATCAGCCACTTCACCTACCTACCTACCTCGGTCGGACTTTAATGCAACGACACAGTTTTAAAAAGGATACAATGAACAAAAGGGCGTTTAAATCTCTGAGATGTTGGCAACATTAGAGCACTTATCTGGCCTGTTCTTTTCAACGATTCTACCTTTATCAACTTAGATCGATATTGGTTTCTTGGCTTGGGGTTAACAGGGTTGTTTATAACGAGTAATATTACCGAGAAACTTCTATTTTTCAAAAAAGGTAAAACTCTACTGACCATTAAATAAAATCAACATATAAATGATTTTGATTTATAAATGAAAATTTATTACTCTGCGTCGTTGACATTTAATTTCGTTCACTGTGAGTGTTCATGGTGAATAGTAATCTACTTGCATTATGCAAACTATTTTGTCAGTTATTGTATTGGAAATTTTTTAAATATTAATTAGTTAGAATAATCAAGCGCACCTGTTCAGGTGATATGCAAAACATCAAAAATAATTTACGACAATCATAAAACTGCTATCGTACAAACGATCTCACGCTCGAAATCGATACTTTCTACAGCGAATTAACCCGAAAAGTCACAAATTGAAAACCACACAAAACATTCAAATTTGAATTTTAATTTGCCAAATATGTTGTTTTAAATAATTACTTCACCTTGATCGTGTTAATTAATTTAAAGAGAGAGAGAGAGACAGATCCAAAAACAATAGACTAACGCTAAACAAGTATTAAATTACCATGGAATATCGATCACACAAATGTTTTCGAGGTGACACTGTATCTCAGATAACAAATTGTATGCAGATCGTGAATCTGATTTAAATGTGAAAAATAGTGCTGCCGTCTTAAATATTTTTTGGAGAATTAACTAAGTTTTTTTTGTTTTCTTTTTGTTCAACCTTGGTTTTTGGGATAGTAAATTTCCATAGCTCTTAGTGTTTAAATTAAATATTGAATAGATTTCTATTAAAGAAACAAAATAAAATGAGTACAAGGCCGAAACGATCGTTATTGGGACCAGTTAATTTTTGTGTGTTGAGGTTCGTTGAACGACGTCGACTTGGCGATGCTTGTTCTTCGTGTAACTCTACCAATTTACAATGATCGTCTTGGCGATTCGACAATTATCGTTTTTTGTTGCTTCACATAAGAAAATCAACTGTAAAATTTTGTCGATTCAACTAATCGATTAAGGGATGACAATTTTGTAATCGTCTCATTTTTGAATATTTTGAAATTAAAATTGAGAAACATGATGTACTTTTCGAAAATTTGTCACTGTCTGTTGCACCGTTTCATGCGATCTGAAATGATCGTCCCAATAGCAAAAGACTGCGCATATCTTGTGGAATTTGAACTCAAACTGTGCAGATCGAGATTTATTTCGGCTATTCGGTGACACCCTGTAATGAATAACCTTAACCCTGCTATAATGGTCTATTTATTGAATATGATAGACTGTAGAACCACATCCGTCAATACCAAGTTATCTTAATAAACATAAGCAAAGGCTACAGTCCGCTTGGGGTGAACAGTACGATACCCTATCCATATCCCTATATGCCCCAAGAAGGTGATGAATATTATTTTATTTCATTCTATGAAATTTATAAAAAAACAATATTTTTTGAAAAAACACCCCCACAAAGTGGGCGTGGCCATAAACTTTGTAGGGGCGATATATTGGAAAAAATAGTTGCTATATATCTTGTTAAATATTTTGTTTTCAGTTTCTATGAAAATGTTCCCTGAAAACAGCATTTTAGTGAAAAAAGCCCACAAAAAGTGGGCATGGCAAATAATTGTATATGACAGGCTTATAAAGCAGGGCAGTGCCTACATATCTTGTGAAGGTTCTAACACTCTATCTCTCTAACTTTATCCTTAAAACGTTTTTTTTCTAAATTGTGGGCGTGGCAGTGGGCGGATTTAAAAACTCTTAACCATTTCGGGACCTTAGGGACTATATGCTCTAAATTTCAGCTTCCTAGCATAAATTTAAAGGCCTCAAAAGTCGATACGGACAGACGGATGGACATTGCTAAATAGTCTTAGGATTTGGTCCTGTTCATAAATATACATACTTTTATGGGTCTATGACGAATATTAAGGGGTGTTCCAAACTATGTGTCAAAATTAATATACCCTTAGTATAGGGTATAAAAACTATTAGCGAGCTGTACTTTAAAGTCTCTAAGTAATTCAACTGAAAAACTAGACCGAAGTAGACATATTTGCAAAAATGTTGATATATCTTGGTGACAGCTTTGAGATGTCACATTTAGCAAGAAGTTCCTTTCAAACTGTTCAAAGGTGAAAACGATAAACGATTTGACTGAACGATGTGATGGTTGGCTGGTAACATGAAGTAAACAAAGGGCGACATCATTTTATTCAATCGCCGAGACAATGATCATCTGAAAAGTTACACGATTAGAGCCCAGGGCTAGTAAGCAAGGGATGCTTCTCCAATAGTGAGGGACTTTAACCTGACTTTTATCAACTCGGTAGGGATTGCACCTACTCTTCTGACTAATCGGCAAGTCAACTTTGAAATATTTATAAAATTTGAGAAGGAAAATCCGGCGTTTGCCGGATGTTATTATTTAATTTAAAACTTTAAGTTAAATAAACTAATAGCCTTCAAAGCTATAAATATAAGAATAATCTTTTAAGTTTTAATAATTTTTAATTATTCCTTTAGAATTGCAATCTAATATCATACATGACTATAAAACTTGATTATTTGGGAGTGACAGCCCATGCCGCTTTTTGTTTATTGAGTGTAAATACTTGTACGGCTTTTTGTAGTTCATCATTTGAGCAGGTGACTAGTTGGATACTGTCTTCCAGCTTCCATGTCCGAAGTAATTGCAATCGGTCTGTCTATTTTCTTATTGCAAAGTGTCTCTCTTAACAGAGGTCAAATCCGGATGCTTATCGGGGTATTAACCGGATACTGCTTCATCGAAAACATGGCTAATAAGCTAGGGCTCTTTGCAAATGACTTCTGCAGAAGCTGCAGAGACATGGAGGAAATAGAGTCCGTGGAACATCTCCTATGCCACTGACCAGCTCTACAAGAACGCCGCTTATACTGCATGGGAGCACGGTTCTTCGAAAGCTTGGACGACGTGGCAAGGGTACCTCTATCAGACCTAAAACTTTTCCTCAACAGATCTAAGTGGTTTTCTAAGTTTTATTTCCTTGCATGTACAAACAGGGTACTCACAATGGGCCTTTATGGCCACCGAGTGAAATTTGCTTCTGGTGCCAAACAGCCCTCCCAACCTAACCTAACCAGTTTGTTTTTTTTTTTTTTTTTATAATGTACGCGCACTAAAGGGATTTTGGATACCTTTATAATGATTTTTTTTGGTGCACATTGGTCTTAAATGTTTGTAAATTATAATGTGCAGGAAAAACAGAGCGTGGTAGAGCATTCCACATTCGCGTCCGAACACAGGCTTGAGGGTAATCTGATGTGCATTCCTAGCATGGCGAGTATTGCGGTTGAATTGCTGTAGGGGTGGAATGCAACAGGCTATTTCATTTGAGCACTTGTGGTGGAAGTACCGATAAAACAATGACAGACAGGAGACATCACGACGATGACTAAGAAAGTCAAATGATTTCGTGATGTCTCGATCGTCAATAAATTTTGCCGCACGTTTTTGAATCCTGTCAAGTAGCTCCAAATATGTTATTGGAGCACCGGACCAGATATGAGCGTTTTACTCAAGTTTTGGGCGAATAAACGCCTTCTAGATTGTAGCCAGATCAGAAGGGGTGAAATATTTCTTGCTTCGCTTAAGGAAGCCTAGACATTTCGCAGCGTTCTTGGCGACATCAAATATGTGGTCATTCCAACGAAGGTGGAAGGTGGACATACCGAGAATAGAAAGTCGTTCGGTTTCAGCGATAATGGCAGAGAATTAGGGGTTCGCGTCAATGACAGCAGACAGCATTGCGTTTTGGAAGCATTAAATTCCACTCTGTTGGTTTTACTTCATTTAAGTATGCTGTCAAGATCGGAATTCAATGAGCTTAACATACGTTGCCGTTCCAGTTCAACGCCCGAAGATGAGGGGCGTTGCCCAGGAAACGAATATGTAAAGCTAAGGGTACTGTCATCAACAAAGGAATGGATTGGATTAGAAGTGACAGACAGGAGGTCATTGATAATAACGTTTAGTGGAATAACGCACTTAACCACTACACGAATAAAATAAATTTAAAATCAGTTTTCTTAACTTTCTTAGCTAGGAAAGCATTATACTTAAATGCAACAGATTTTTGTATGTACATTCCTTGGTTGGTAAATGATTGCAGACCCTCATTTTGCACAATTATGAGGATGTAAAGTGTGATCCAATAGTACTTAGGGAAGGAAACAATGTAAAATATAGGCTTATGTCGAGAGTCATTTGCTATTAGAGAATTTTTATTTTATTCATCATTTTTGTCTTTTCGGAACAGCTCTTCTTTTTTTTTGCTGTATCTCTATCGAATATCAAGGCAGGCAGATGTGTGTAACATCAAACCAATACACCGATTGATCTTAAACTAAGGTATGTAGTAATTCAGGTTAAAATTGATATACGATTCTGGAATGTGGTGCTACAATATATCTTTTATACCAGCAGGTCGATTGAGGACAATATTTAAGTTCATGTAACTGAATAGCAGGAACACTTCTATGTTACTTTGTTAAGCATTACTTCAATACAGATGACATAGCCTTTAGTTTGCCTAAAGATTTAGCAGAATTTATTAAAATCTTTGCCAATTAGATGGTGTCCCCAAACAACTTGGTATGCGTAACTGAGCGCATCTAGCTAGGACCAAGCACTCTGGAGGGGTTTGTTAGTTAAGTTTTTAACGCACCATCAAAATACTTTATCATACAACTTTAGTATACAACTTTTTAAAAGACTCTTGAAAGACTGCGGAATTCTAGAAAGTATGATTTGGTGGTTCATAAGATCTCATTTATAGTAACATTTGGGATGCAACCTTCGTTATATGTCCAACTTAACCTTTAACCTGTAATCCCAAATAATCCCAAAACTCTACAAATACCAACTTAATGATGACTCAGTTATATCACATCTGACACAGCTTATTTGATCCATCAGATATTACAAATTTGAAATACGTAGAACTTTTGAACGGAAAAAGATATCAACAAAATTTAAATGCAGATATTTTAATTAATTTTTAAACTTAAACAAAACAACTTCATTTATTTGTATTCGTATACCGTTTCATAATTAACAAAACAAAACAAAACAAAAAATAATCCACAATTCAGTGCCACATCTTATTTGACCCAGCTTAAAAAATAATGATTAAGGTACCATTTCAAGAATCTTAATATTTAGTATGGCCCCCTTTGTTATCTCTGACCGATTTAATCGTGTTAGGACCATTCCTCGATTGTGGCAGCCTTGAGATCATTTTTGTTACATATATAACGCTTCCGGATATTTGTGTCCAATATTGCCCATAAATTCTATATTACATTGAGATCAGGTGACTGTGCCGGTGGTTTCATAATGTGGGGACAGTTCCAAATTAGCCAGGTTTAGACTCTACCCGATATGGTAGTATCGAAAACTTTCCTTTATGCCTAGATCCTAAGCACTCTGGAGCAAATTGTTTTTAAGGATATCAAGGTATACATTCTTATCCATTGTAAAGGGTTTGGTTTTGGCAACACTGGTTTTGACAGCTGACGTGTGTTTAGTACCTTGTGTCACTGTCAAACAGCTTCAGTTTGGTTTGCAATTTAACCATGGATCGTCTTACAAATGAACAACGCTTGCAAATTATTGAATTTTACTATCAAAATTCGTGCTCGGTTCGAAATGTTCATCGCGCGCTGCTTCCATTTTATGATCGGCATTCTCGACCTTCTGAGCAGTCTATTCGGAAGATTGTGACCAAATTTCGCACCAAATTTACTTTGTTTCGGGCCGGTCAATTGGCCGCCTAGGTCGTGCGATTTGACACCATTAGATTATTTTTTGTGGGGGTATGCCAAGGCTAATGTGTGTAGGGACAAGCCCGCTTCGATTGACGCACTGGAAGCCAACATCCATGCATTCATTCGTGAGATACCGGCCGATATGTGTGAAAGAGTATGCCAAAATTGGACTCAGCGGATGGGCTACCTGAGACGCAGCCGCGGTCAACATTTGCATCAAATTATCTTTAAACATTAAATTGCAAGGTTCAAACTATCGATTCAAATAAATATTTCATTCATTTTTTCGAATTTTTTGTGTTTTTTTTTTAAAAAAAGTTCTAAACCTCTTAAAAAATCACCCGGTAGTTTCTATGAACTGTAGTTTTCCGACCCCCGCCCCAGACATACAGGCCCAAACCATGACGCTGCCACCGCCATGTTCTACGGTTGCTTTTAAATGTTTGTTTTGCAGCTCTGTATTAGCTTTACGCCAGACGTAGGGTCGCCAATCGGAACCGAAAATATTAAATTTCGACTCATCAGCTAATATTACGTGCTCCCAGAAGCTGGAATCCTTGTTGATGTGGTCTTTTGCGAATTGAAGACGACGTTTTTGATTTGTCTTACTAATAAAAGGTTTCTTGCGTGCAATTCTTCCATGTAAATCATTTTTTCGGAGCACTCGACGTACGGTTTCTGCACAACACGACTTTCCCAACATTTCCCCCATCTCACTAGCTAATTTTGGTGCCGAAATCTTAGGGTTTTCCTTAACTTTTCGCATGATATATCGCTCATCTGTGGTATTAAATATTTTGTTTGGAGCGATTCTCTCTTTGTCTTCCACTCTGTTTTCAAAAACGAAACGATGAATTATTGCCTTTACAGTGGACTCTGGTAAATGCACCAATTGAGCTATTTTCCGACGAGAAAGACCATTTTTGTATTGGTTTAGTACCAACTCTCGCTGTTCGATGGTTGTGCGGCACGTATTCCGCTAACGAAATCAAACTAAAAATGCTATCTCCAGTTGCGAATATAATGACTTAAGCATATGCAAAACAAGTACCGTTATCCTGCAGATCGAGCGATCGCAGGTGTTCAATAAACGTCGTGGGTCAAATAAGCTGTGGCACTCAATTGTTGAATATTTTTTGTTTTGTTTTGCTAATTACGAAATCATATAAAGGGTGATCCATTTCGAGGTTCCCTACTTTTTTAAAGAAAAAAACACAGAAAATTCAAATTTAATGGAGAATGTTTATTATCATTTGAAAGAACATTCTTTGGCATTTATTTTTTGAAGATTATGTCTATCAAATGTTGGCCGTTGCTACGTCGCAGATGATCCATCCGTTGAGTCCAATTTTCGATCACTCGTTCCAGCATTTTGACTGCTAACTGGCGAATGACACGCGTGATGTTTTCCTCCAAGGCCTGAATCGAAGCCGGTTTTGTCGGCATAAGTTTTTGACTTTACATATCCCCACAAGAAAAAGTCTAACGGTGTGATATCACACGATCTTGGCGAAATTATGTGCTCACCGAAATGTTCTCTCAATAAGTCCATTGATTGATGCGATGTGTGGGAAGTGGCGCCGTCTTGCTGAAACCAAATGTCGCCGAGATCACGAGCTTCAATTTCAGGCATCAAATAGTCGGTTATCATGGCACGATAATGGTCGCCATTGACGGTTACGTTCGCACTGGCATAATTTTTAAAGAAATATGGACCGATGATTCCACTGGCCCACAAACCACACCAAACCGTTGTTTTTTCTAGATGAAGTGGCAGTTCTTCAATCTCTTCAGGTTGCTCTTCGTCCCAAATGCGGCAATTTTGTTTGTTTACATACCCATTGAGCCAGAAATGGGCCTCATCGCTAAACAAAATTTACCTCGAAAACGTCGGATCTTCTTGGAACTTTTCAAGAGCCCATAGAGCGAAGCGATGTCGCTTGGGAAGGTCGAGCGGCTTCAGTTGTTGCACAAGCTGTATTTTGTACGCTTTCAATTTAAGATCTTGACGTAAAATGCGCCAAGTCGTTCAATACGTCAGTCCGAGTTGCTGCGAACGGCGCCGAATGTTGACCATAAGTTGAGCGAAGTGCGCGAAACACATTCCTCACAGAACGTGAATTTTCATTATAAAGTTAAACAATTTGTAAACGTTGTTCACGCGTAAGTCTTTCCATTATGAAATGCCAAACAATACTAAACAAAAATAACATGACAGCATGACACGACTCACACGTGATCTGTCAAAAAAGGCTATCGAAAAAAGTATCTCTACTTGGATCACCCGTTACGAATATAAATAAATGAAGTTGCATTGTCTAAGTTTAGGCATCACAGTTAACAATTCTGCGTTTCAATTTGTTTGATATCTCATGCCGTTTGAAAGTTATACTAATTTCGAATGTTTAGTATGTGATGGGTCAAATAAGCTGTGAGCCACTATAGAATTAACTAAAATCTGTTCATTCGACAGCCCTGGCAGCAAAGCAGCCATGCCAACGTTACAACTAACCCCTCCACTTTTCTATATAATGATGATGCGATGCTGACGACACGCTGATACTGATGCTTGTAGAAAAACAAAACTTTGAGTTATTTACAACCGCATTCGATGTGTATTTCACTGAAAGACAGATAAATGTCAGATAATGATCACTTTAGCATTTTGGGGTTCCGCTCTTTTGGGCCATAGAGGCCAGGCACCTACTTAAAAACAAACACACAAAATCAGAAAAACCGTTTCGACTAATTAAGGAAATCTTTTGTTTTGTTTAGGTTCTGGTTTCCTCGTATCATTGTTTCGACATCGAAGATCATTTGTGATATAGAGGGACGCTGTGGTATTTGGTTTTTTTTTTTTTTTTTTAATTTTTTTGAGGATTTATGTAAATTGCTATTTCTTATCCAAAGAGTTTAGTTAATTACAATACGGCTACCGAATTAATGCTGCTGGCTACTATCATCAGCAAGGTCGGCATAAAGTTCTTTGTACTCGTTGATAAATGAAAATACGATTTGGGACCGATTAGAATGTTGGTTGACCATATTTAATTGGGAATCAGTAGCTTCTGGGAAATATCTGCATATCCTTAAGATTGTATCTTCTAATCAATAAAAATAATTTCGGTCTTATCGCTAGACCCACCACTAGAAGACGACGAACAGAGTGACAAAAGATATTGATTGGGGTTATTTTGAGTTCTCAATAAAAACGCGATTGGATGAGAATAATTCTTGACGCTGACGCAATTTACTTGCCTTAAATTTCGTTATTGCATTATATTTGAGATGTTGTTTTCGAAGTTTCTAAGATCCGGCTTGATGTTAGAAGCTTGAGGACACGTGAGATCAAACAGCAAATTGGAATCGAGTGATTTGTCTATTTTGAATTATCTATTGATGTTGTAGACTGGGCCTTAGCTTTGATAGGGGATAGTGCAGATTGCTTTACATACAGACTGACAGCCATACAAGTATGCCACTTTTTGATATGCAGAAGGGGAACACTGCGTAAACAGCCGTGCAAGGACACAATCTACATTGCGAATTTTTGTTGCCAAGATCGGATTTTCGGTCTGAGTGCATTCTTTAGAATCTTAACTTCAATTTCTATATTGAAGGTCTTGATTTTTTTGCAATATTGGAGTATTGAAAGCGGCTAAAAGTTGTTTATTTAATTTATGGCATTTAATTTAAGCAACAAAGATATGGGTCACAACTCAACTCTTAGGCTTAGGTTAGGTTAAGTTAAAGTCGCCGTCAAAGGTCCGAAAACACATTTAGACCTATGTATGCAACGTCCATTGTGATACCACGTGGATCTGAAGTTCCTGCCTACTCGTTGAACCATTTGAAGGTGCTTAGAAAGCGCGAGAGACATTTTGAATCCGTCGAGTTTAGGTCGTTAAGATAATTGTAGAAGTAAGCTCCTAGGTGGAGATTTCGTTTATACAGCTCCTACAAAAGTCGTTTGAAACAAGTCTTGTTGCATGCAATGTAAGGACTAATGTGCGATCTATTTAGGGTACTCAAACTCTTAGAGCTGTTTAGATCCAGCTTATGTCAAATCTGCTTCATCGTCAGACCTGTCCACCTGTTCATTTTAGGTTCGTTTCTTCTATTGTATCCAGACTTAACGAGAGCTTCGATCGGGAAACTGGTATGCCTAAGGAGCCTTATCCAGGCAAGATTGAAAGGATAGTTCCAAGTTTGGCGACTTCGTCAGCCTTGCAGTTACCCGGAATGTCTCAATGCCACGGCACGCAGCACAGGTAAACGTTGTTTTCTTAGCCATCTCCAAAGAGTTGATAGGTACAGAATCCAGGCCGTCTGATTAGCCGAAAAGATTCTTGTCCCGCTATTCTTTAGCCAGGACAAGACTTCCTTGATTGTCATAACAATGCACCATCGAAGGACGTGGTAGCAGCTGTCTGTCTGGAACAGAATGGAACTAGGTACTCAAGTTATGCATGGACAAGCTTTGGACCTTGCTTATTTTCACGCGATTAATAGCTTTCTCTAAAGCAGTGCACCAGACCATCGTTCCGTATGTTAGAATCGGTCTTACAACCGAGATATATTGCCAGTTAGTGTTATAGTCCCCACCAATAGCCGTTACCAAGTGATTGTAAGAAAATGGGGCTACCGTAGCTTTCCGAACTTTTTCTTGCATGATAGATTTCCAGCTAAGCTTCCTATCCAAGATGAAAGTATTTGGCTTCGTCAGAGAAGACTAGGTGGTACCCCTGATTGAAGTTGGGTCTACATCATATGGAATTTTGTATTTCCTAAAGAGGACAAGTTCAGTTTTGTGGGGGTTGACGCCAAGACCACAACTATTAGCCCGTCTTGTTTGCTTGTGCTTCCCCTAAACTGGAATAGCAACATCATCTACAAAGTTGATCACTCTGCAGCCCCTCCTTCCAGGCTAACAAGCAGTTTGTTCACCACTAGGCTCCATAGAAGTGGGTATATGAGTTTTCCTTTCGGGGTTCCCCTGCTGCCTGATCAAACCCAGCTTTGAGTTCATAATTCTACTGGTTAGTACTCGCTAAGTGCGTTATCTTCTTTCAGATACGACAGTGCAGTTGAGATCGCAGATGTGTTGACGTTGTTAAAAGCGCCTTCTATATCGAGGGAAGTTACCATTGTGCACTCCTTGTGGTGCAGGGAATATTCAATCGAACGTACTAACGTGTGTAGGGCTGCTACTACAGATCTTCCTTTACAAAAAGTATGTTAGGCCGTAGACAGCAGCCTTTTGTTAATGTTAGTACGTAAATTCTAGACTTATTAGCAGAAATGATGATAAACTGATGGGTCTGAGAACTTTTGACGTAACATGGGAGTTAGGGTGTCCCAAAAAATTCAAAGTAATTTTTTTTCAATGCATATCCTCTCATTTATTTTTTTATTATATTAAAACACTCGAAAATCAAATTTGCAAAAACATAACAGTATTTGCATATATAGGGCGAGCACGCGCTTAGTCGGCTATGTTCATTATTAATTTCTTGTTTTTTTGTCAGTGAGCGTATTGTTTTTAGTCAAGAAACATTTTAGTGGAATTACGCAGTGCTAAAAAGGTCATATTTTTGGTAGGAGATGTAATCCATCAAATATCGGGTTCAAAACTTCCCTCCAACGGAAAAGTTCTCCGAGTTTTTTTTTATAACATTCGCGAAGTAAAACTAAGTGTTAATGAAAGTGCAAATCTAGTTATTCGGGAGTGTGTGACTCCTAATTGTGTTACAAAGCTTAATAAGTTATACCAAGTTTGGAGAGAGTGCAAACAAAACACAGGACGTGTTCAAGCGGCGTCAACAAGATTTAACAAGCAATTTAGATAATTTGTTTGACATTGCACACGCCGATGCGCTTCAATTGATGAAAATTGAAGAAGATAAAAGTTTCTTGGAGCGCCAAAGAGAGCCAGGTCGACCCGGTTACTTTGCTGGAGTGGATAGAAAACTGGCAAACAAAGAGGAAAGGGCGCGACTTATGGCTATTAAAGAGGAAAACTGGCGAATGAAATGTTTTTCGGCATCAACTTCTGCAGCGGCGTCGTCACATAAACCTTTACAAGATGATTTATCTTCCAGTTCAAGCGAAAATATTGGTTCACAGGAAGATTTGTCATTTGTGATCGAGAATACGCAACCCGAGACTACTACTTCTGCTACTATTTCTACTAAATTGGTAAAGCAGAATGTTTTAATAATTCCAAAATTAGTAGCTGCATTAGACAGATGTCAGCTGAGTGTGAGAGACTCTGTGTTTATCCTTCAAGCTACAATCGAAGCACTTGGTCATAATATCGATGATTTGCCGATCAGTAAGTCATCCATTCAACGAATACGTACGGAAAAAAGAAGAGAGCGTGCAGAAGCAATTAAAGTAGATTTCCAAAATAAAGTACCAGGCTTTGTAACTGTTCACTGGGACGGAAAACTATTGCCTGCTCTGGATGCCCGAAAATGTAAAGAAGAACGTCTTCCTATAGTAATTTCGTATGGAAATTGGAGAGTTCGAGTGGCAAAGAACAGATGCAGGCTGTGTGGAATGCAATTCATGACTGGAATCTTGAAGATCAAGTACAGATTCTCTGCTGTGATACTACGGCCTCAAATACTGGTCGTATAAATGGTGCCTGTGTTCTCCTTGAGCCAAAACTTGACAGGGAGGTTCTTGTTTCTGCTTGTCGACACCACATCTACGAACTGGTACTAAAAAGTGTTTTTGAAGCTAAAATCAGTCAAGTGACCACAAGCCCTGATAGCCCAATATGGAAAAAGTTCAGAGAAAATTGGAAAATCGTCGGCCCAAATAAGATCCAGTGCTATAGAGAGAACGTGGAAAAATACCTAACTGCTTCCAAAACTTGAAGAACTGCTTGAATTTTATCGCATTGAACTGACAAAAAAATTAGTGAGGGATGACTATCGAGAGTTGATAGAACTCTCAGTCATATTTTTAAACGGAGATAAAGAGCGAAAATTAAAAATTAGGCCTCCAGGTGCTATGCACCAAGCCCCATGGATGGCAAGAGCGATCTATTCACTGAAAATAGCGTTGCTGAGTTCTCAGTTTAAATTTACCAGCAAAGACAAGGCAGCTCTGGTAGACGTTTGCTTGTTTATTGTGATAGCTTATGTCAAGCCATGGCTGCAATGTATTTTGGCAGTAAAAGCAGCTTACCAGGATTTGTGCTTTCTGAAGGCATTGAAGTCTTACGAATATATATCGACAAAAGCATTTCGAAAGCAGCTCTACAGAAGTTCAGCCAACACTTATTGGTATTTGACTGATGAAGTAGCGATCTTGTCACTCTTTGACGATGAGGTAGACCAAAAACTGAAAATTAACATTATGAAGAATTTGTCGAAAGAAAATATATCAACTTTAGGCATGAAGAACTTTGCGGTTCATTGTATGGTAAGTATGATATATGAATATTATTAAAGGGTGATCCATTTCGAGGTTCCCTACTTTTTTAAAGAAAAAAACACCGAAAATTCAAATTTAATGGAGAATGTTTATTATCATTTGAAAGACCATTCTTTGGCATTTACTTTTTGAAGATTATGTCTATCAAATGTTGGCCGTTGCTACGTCGCAGATGGTCCATCCGTTGAGTCCAATTTTCGATCACTCGTTCGAGCATTTCGACTGGTAACTGGCGAATGACACGCGTGATGTTTTCCTCCAAGGCCTGAATCGAAGCGGGTTTGTCGGCATAAGCTTTTGACTTTACATATCCCCACAGGAAAAAGTCGATCTTGGTGGCCAATCGACCGGCCCAAAACGTGAAATTATGTGCTCACCGAAATGTTCTCTCAATAAGTCCATTGATTGATGCGATGTGTGGGAAGTGGCGCCGTCTTGCTGAAACCCAAATGTCGCCGAGATCACGAGCTTCAATTTCAGGCATCAAATAGTCGGTTATCATGGCACTATAATGGTCGCCATTGACGGTTACGTTCGCACCGGCATAATTTTTAAAGAAATATGGACCGATGATTCCACCGGCCCACAAACGACACCAAACCGTTGTTTTTTCTGACAGTGAAGTGAAGTGGCAGTTCTTCAATCTCTTCAGGTTGCTTTTCGTCCCAAATTCGGCAATTTTGTTTGTTTACATACCCATTGAGCCAGAAATGGGCCTCATCGCTAAAGAAAATTTGCCTCGAAAACGTCGGATCTTCTTGGAACTTTTTAAGAGCCCATAGAGCGAAGCGATGTCGCTTGGGAAGGTCGAGCGGCTTCAGTTGTTGCACAAGCTGTATTTTGTACGCTTTCAATTTAAGATCTTGGCCAAGTCGTTCCATACGTCAGTCCGAGTTGCTGCGAACGGCGCCGAATCGACTCTCTACGGTCTTCGTGTACACTCTCAGCTACGGCCGCTATATTTTCTTCACAGCGTACTGGACGTGGTCTATTCGGTCGAATATTATCCAATAATGAATGCTGGGTCTCAAAATGGGTGATGGTGTTGCGAATAGTACGCTCAGTAGGCCGATTATGTTGACCATAAGTTTAAATTACGACAAGTTCTCCCCGTTCGGCTATATGATATTTTAGAATCATATCTCGGGAATAGACTCTTCCGTGTTAGGCATTGAAGCGAATACTCGGAGCTTAAAGAAATTTCGGCTGGCGTACCGCAAGGAAGCGTCCTTGGGCCGCTTCTCTATCTGTTATATACTCGCGATATACCAAGAGAAGATTGCACTACCCTCGCTACGTTCGCCGACGACACCGCTATCCTTGCAGTCGGTAATACTCTCGAAGAAACGACTGCAAAACTGCAAACCGCACTGAATAAAGTAAATGAATGGACGAGGGACTGGCGGATCGCCCTCAACGAAACTAAATCTGTTCACGTGAACTTCACGTATAAGAAAACTAATGACTTGCCAAGTTTAGAAAACTAAACATGGCCCGAATACCCTTTGCAAACGAGGCCAAATACTTGGGAATGACACTCGACGCAAAGCTGAAATGGAATTCGCACGTGAAAATGAAACGTAAAGAACTCGATATCAAATATAGAGAAATGTACTGGTTACTCGGAAAACATTCCCAGCTCAGTACCGAGAACAAACTGCTTTTATACAAGCAAGTGCTAAAGCCGGTGTGGACCTACGGTATACAACTTTGGGGTTGTACGAAGAAAACAAATGCCAATATTTTACAAACTTTTCAAAATAGAGTGATTAGAGAAATTGTCCACGCTCCGTGGTATATTAGAAACGACGATATCCACAGGGATCTCGGAATTCCTATAATCGAAGCTGAAACTAGAAGCATCGCACGAAAGCATAGAAACCGACTAATCGGACATATCAATAATACAGTCCGACACATTTTGGATGAGAATAATTTATTGCGCCGACTACAAAGAACGAAACCTTTCGACTTGGCAAGATAAGGATTAACCGCGTCCTAATTGCGGAACATGCAGGATCTTTCAGTGGAAAGTAACCTGTCAAATGTTTTTTATTTCGCGATAGAAAAATTGCTTGATAAGTTATATCTTAGTTGCAGTATCTAACATTCTATAGAAGGGTGGTGTTTTTAGTCAGTAAAAATCTGACACTACTATGAGCACGCGCTTGCTATCCTCATAGTGTCTTTGGAAGATTTTCACCTACCCTCGGGAAAAAAAAAAAAAAAAAATAAGTTGAGCGAAGTGCACGAAACACATTCCTCACAGAACGTGAATTTTCATAATAAAGTTGAACAATTTGTAAACGTTGTTCACGCGTAAGTCTTTCCATTATGAAATGCCAAACAATACTAAACAAAAATAACATGACAGCATGACACGACTCACACCTGATCTGTCAAAAAACGGCTAAAAAGGAAAAAAGTATCTCTACTTGGATCACCCTATATTATGAAGATATTATAAAGTTCTTTCTTTAGTTATGTGTCTTTATCTAATGTTATTTCACTCTAACTTATTCTAAATTTTTTTTTATTTCAGAGAAAAACATAAATGATTTTATTTCAATGAAGAGTAAGGATTTGTTCTCTCGTCTCAGAATTGATGACAGTTTTCTACGTGAGTGTCCTTCAACATGGGAAACAAACATGGCCAAAAATAAGGTTTCAATGCTCAGAGCGGTTAACGACACAGCAGAAAGGGCTGTTAAACTAATGCAAGATTTTCATGGTTTATTGACGGTTCAGGAGGAACAAAAACAATTTTTGTTACGTTGTGTACAAGAACACAGGAAGATCTACCCTGACTGTAAAAAAGAAACGTTAAAAAGAAAATATTGTTAAATAAAAAGCGTCGTAATAAAATATAATATACGATTTGAACAGTTTGGAATTTGTTTTTTTTAAAACAACATGAATTCTAAAGATCCCCCAAAGTAATCCAGTACAAATACCCATATAGTCGGCACAACTTCCTGTTATTTTAGAGCTATGATATTTCATAATTGAGTTAATAGGACTAAATGGATAAAAATGAAGGGTATGCTTTTATAATTTCGCAAAAAAAAAAATTGGCTTGTGTCATGGGACACCCTAATGCGAGTATTTACCACTTTCACTTCTCTTCATATCAGTGGAATGTGGACCAATTTTATACTACAGGGTGGCGCACGAATCGTGCTACAAAAATAAAACGTAATAACTTTTTTTCTGTGTAAGTAATCGGCTTATTTTTTTTTTTATTTTGTAGGTTACTATTTAGATTTATAAAAATGGATGCTTGGGATACGGAGAAAAGAATTTGGATAGTGCAACGGTACCATGCTTTGCAGTCCGTCATTTCCGTCCAAAGGGAATTTAGGCGGGAGTTTGGCGGTAATCCCCCGAGTAGATGGACCATTATGAGGTTTGTAAATATGTTTGCCGAATCTGGAAGCATCGCACGAAGGCCGTACCATCGAGATGACAATGTTCGGGTTCAGGATACAATCGCAGCAGTAGCATCTGCAATACAGGCCAATCCGAACGTTTCGACCCGAAACTTATCGGGGCAAATTGGAATTAGTAGACGGTCATTACAACGGATACTTCATGACGATTTAAACTTGTTTCCGTACAAAGTCCAAATTACTAGCAAGTTAAACCCTCAGGATTTGCCTGTTCGCCTGGAATTTTGCCAAAAAATGATATCAATGGCCGAAGAAGACAACACATTGATCAATTGTTTGTTCATGTCTGATGAGGCCCATTTTGATCTTAACGGCAATGTAAACTAGCAAAATTGCCGTATATGGAATGAGTCTAATCCAGAAATGCTCCATGAGACGGAACTGCACCCAGAACGAGTCACTGTGTGGTGCGCAGTTTCATCAAGGTGTATTGTCGGGCCGTACTTCTTTGAAGAAAACGGTGTAACCGTTACTGTCAATGGGGACCGTTATTTATATATTATACCATTTAACAGCGTTTGGTTTCAGCAAGATGGAGCAACTGCACATATAGCCAGACCAGTTATGGCGGAGCTAAACAAAAAATTCGCAAACAAATTAATTTCTAGGAACTCCACTCTTCGCTGGCCCCCAAGGTCACCTGACCTGACTGCACCAGACTTCTTTTTATGGGGTTATGTCAAGCAAGAGGTGTATAAAACGAAGCCCTGGAATTTAACTGAATTAAAGCAGTCCATAACGACAATAATTGAGGCGATCCCAACTTCAACTCTTCAGGCCGCAATAAATAATTTTTTGACCAGGTGCCGCATATGCGTGGGACAGCGTGGAGGTCATTTGCGGTCTATAATCTTTAAAAACAACTAACTATTTAAAATAAAATTTAATTTTCTAACCAATAAAAAAAAAATAAATGAAATACATCGATTAGAAAAAAAGTTATTTGAATTTCTTATTGTAGCACAATTGGTGCGCCACCCTGTACTTTTCAGAATTCATCGCCAACACAGGTGAAATAATATACGATGTTTTCAGCTGTTATAATGCCTTCTGGTCCCGCCGATTTACATGGTTTGAAGCTTTGTAGCGCCCAAAGCAGTTTATCCCTGATAATCAGATGTTGCGATACCTCGCTAGACGAAGGACGAAACTCGTTTACTTCTAATAAAACTTCGTTACATAAAATTACAAGGAAATGTCATCTCAAATATGCGACTGGACCTTTTGATTCTTCTCACTTCAGAAGTTCGCCCTCACTCACGCAAGTATTGCCCAAATAAAATTGCTCCAATTTTAGTTCTCAATAGACTGTATCCTTTCATCGTACAGTCTCCAACTAAGGTAACAATTCAATTGTTTGTCCTAATCTCTTCGACAACAATTGACTTTTCCCCAGCGAATAAGTAGGTCTTTGGTAAATCGAGACAAACGAGTAAACCTCCATAGACCAGATTATCATTACTTCAACGTGCGCGCACACCATCCAACAAATAGTCTAGTCTACTTAACCCAAAACAATAGATGGATGCCCTAGCCCACATAAATGCCACAACAAAGAAGTCATTCCATTGTTAAGCCAGGAGCAGAGCAGAGGGGAAGTCCTTTTCTGTTTCTGCCTGTCATTGTCATCCACATCGGGATCATCTTCGATTTCGCCATTGCTCCGTCACAACGTTATTTACCTTATTATAGCCTATTGGGGAGATATCTGCGATCTGCTCACGCTGCTGGCTGCGGCTGGGTCTACCTCTCTCACAGGAATATATATAAAAATCGGACTGAAATGGCCACATAAAGCAGAAATTGACATATTTTCTATCATCTCGCTAATTGGTCGTTCAGAAGGTCTCTGCGGAGTATGATATGTGTGTGCGCATCTTTCTGCATCACCCTCGGCCGAAACAACTACACAAAACGAGCAGAGAGACGTCACCAGAATTCCAACCAAAATCTCTTAGAGATAAAGTCAGTTGCTGGGTAATGGGAAATCGTATACATCGTATACGTGTAGTCATGTCATGTAATGCTGGGTGCTCTGCTGCCTTCATCGGATCAACGGATTTCTACAATGTCCCCGCCGCCGACGCTTATGATATTATTGTGCGGGGGGGGGGGGACGTTCGGTTGGGGTTATGTTATGCACATTGGCCAATTATTATAATGATTGAGGCCTGAGGAGACTTTATCAAATCGAAATATTGATTTATTGATTACTCGCGTATCCTGGGGCAAACGGGATGTACGTGCGTGTGTGTGTGTGTCCTTTTATTTATTGCCGCGAATTTAATTTTGAAACTCATTCATACAACGCAGGCCCAATTATGTGACAGACAGACAGACGGACAAACCGAGAGGATGGCAATTCTACGAATTGGACACAAAATTGGTTGCATTTACATTTCCCGATCTAAGCCAATTACTCAGTTAGCCGTTTCGAGCGAGGACATAATGCGACTTTTATATAGGTATCGAATCGAATTGATTGTGCACTGCTCCTGTGTCCATCCGAATTGTCACTTGGGGCAAATATAGAAGTAATAATGGAAACTAAATAAAAGCCTGATTTGTAGGCAGGCTCCTTTGGCAGCCAATTACCCGTTATTATAAACAATTTTACCTGTCGCATTCGGTGGCGATGGGATCGCACGCCAAGATCTCGAAGTCAACATCAACGAGGCGAGTAGCAGCAGCACATCCAGATCCAAACGGAGCAAGTAGCCCCTTGGGGGCATTGGGGCGAAATTTAAATCTAGAAAATGTGGCACCTTCGAACACTCTCCTTCTTGACGCGTACTCTCCGGAGAGATGGTGGAATCCTTTTATCACCTCGCAACCATCTTTAATTGTTAGCACAATGTAGCCCATTCTTTTGCGCGCCGTGTTTGTTGGCAGTTGTTGTCACCTTGATGTTGGTTTTGTGTTTTTTTCGTTGTTGGGCGGCTGACGTGCGGGGATGTGGCTGCAGATGTGCCGTGGATGCATGCGTTTACCTATGCAGCGACTGTTGCGACTGTTAATGCGATTATTAAATATGCACAAGGGGCAGAATGTTTTATGTTCGAGTTTAGATCGCGTAACTATGGCAGCAAACAATGGTAATAGCAGTTGGAGAGGTGACTTTTTGTTTTTCTTTGAAATAAGTGCTGCTGCTGTAATAAGTGCTCATTTCGCGGGAATGGAATGGAATAGAGCATTTAGGTAAGTTGCAACTTGGTTGTATCCCTCTCGGGGAAGGATGATTGTGTGATGACGATAATGGACGATGTTGGTGGCTGACAGCTTTCTCCCACAAATGGGAAGCATTTGCAGTAATTGGACATTTTACGGAGTATTCTTGTTTCGGATATGGAAACAACGAACATTGAATACGGTTATAAGTTGAAAGATTTTTTTTCATAAGAGTATCCCCTTGGGGTTGGCAAATGGATGGACAGCCTGTCCGGACAGCCTGTCCGCCGGGAAGGTATACTAATTTGTTTTGCCGCCATTTTGGTTAACATTAGTCTTGACAGTTCATATTTGGCAGTCGTGAAGTAGACACGTGGCAAATTCATTATGGAAAAATATTCGATAATCCAACGTGTATTAATTGTTAAAATTTTTTATTAAAATCAAGTTTATCACTTACCTAAAGAGGTAAGTTTTCGGTCATTTAAGGCCAACCCAACTGAGGAAAAACGAAAAAAGTTCAAGCGAGCCAGAAATGACTGCAATGCTCACATTAATCGTGTCAAATTCTCCTAGGACCAAAAGTTGAGGCAGAAAATACTACAAAGTCCCACCGGTAGTAAAAACTTTTGGCCGTTCGTTAAGAATATTAAAAATTCGGCCTCGTCATCTATCCCGACACTCATTTGCAATGACACCCCAGCTATCAGCTCTCCGGATAAAGCCAATCTGCTCGCTGCTCATTTTGCGGCTAGCTCAACGCTCTCAGATTGTTCTTTATCTCCCCCTGTACTCGAGCGCGTAGAATCTTCTATGGGACCGATCCATTTTCGCCCTCGTACAGTGGCAAGAGTTCTTCGAGATCTCAACATACATAAATTCGCTGGTCCAGATGGTATTTCCCCTATCGTTCTGAAGAGGTGTTCTTCCACGCTGGCAAAACCACTCCGTAAGCTTTTCTATCTGTCCTATTCTTCAGGGCTCTTTCCGAGAAGATGGAAAACAGCATTTGTCCAGCCCTCTCCCTCCTCCTACCGACCAATTGCACTTACGTCCCTTCTTTCCAAGGTCATGGAAACGCTGATAAACCGTCAGCTTATGAAATATCTCGAATCCCGAAAACTTCTATTGACCGGCAGTACGGTTTTCGCAGCAACAGGTCCACTGGTGATTTGATGACATATCTAACCGAAAAGTGGAACCAATCTATTCACCATGGTGGTGAAAGTAAGGTCGTTGCGCTTGATATTTCAAAGGCATTGGCAGAGTCTGGCATCAAGCTCTTTTGGCGAAAATGCGTGCTTTTGGAATCGATGATACCTTTCTTCAATGGCTTAGAAACTACCTTTCGGACCGTTCAATTCAAGTCGTTTTGGACGGTTTCAAGTCTGCAACTCACCAAAAATAAATGCTGGTGTCCCTCAAGGCTCTGTTTTGTCTCCGACGCTCTTTCTCATTTTCATCAACTTCTGTATGGCACTTCTAATGCAATTAATTTCTTCGACAGTACCCTTAGCTTCGCATATTCGATTTGCGATTCACGTTCCTTATCTTCGGGGGTGGAGCTGGAATGGCAACGTATGTTAAACTCATTAAATTCTGAACTTGACAGCATTATTAAATGGAGTGAATCCAATAGAGTAATGATTCAAAACAACAAAGTTGTGTTCTGTCATTGAAGCCAATACTCTGCCATTGTCCATGACTGGATCGCTTGTATCGCTGAAGCCGAAAGGCTCTCCAGACCTCGGTATTTAAAAATAAATAGTGTGTATGTGAAAATATATTTTTTGACACAAATGAAAGGGACCTATAGTTTAATATAGCTTCCGAATAGCAATGAATTTGTTTGAGAAGCTTCTAGTGACAGTTCTTACTCTTGGATATTTTTAAGACGTTCGCAAGAGGTGAGGCAGCGACCTCTCGCTTAGAGGTTCATTTCACTTAACCACTAAGCCACTGCATCCTCGGTATTTGCGTTAATGACAAACTTCGTTCGAATGACCACACATTCTATGTCGCCAAGAACGCCGCGAAATGTATGAGTTTCCTTAAGCGAAGCAAGAAATATTTCGCCCCTTCTGATCTGGCTAGAATTTATGAGGCGTTTATTTGCCCCAAGCTTCAGTTTAACGCTCACATCTGGTCTGGTGCACCAATTACATATTTGCCTAAAAGCCTAAATAAAACATGTAAACAGCTTTATAGCATGTTAACGCTTTTCGCATCGTACCTCTTTCTCGCTTTCGTTTTACTGATATGTTCGATTGCCTATATATTGTCATCTGTCAGTTTTGCTTTGAATGATCAACTCTAACCTTAAAACCTGTACCAGTGGCCTTTCTATGATTTCTATAACTGACTTGTTAAAAAAATAAAATATTTATTCCTTTGATTTGTTCCAATGATGCATTTGAATGATAGCCATAACTAGCCCCTAAGAGTCTAAAAATCTAGTACAACTACAAGTTGTGTTATTAGGTTAAGGAGAAATTTATCATAGATAACGAAATATGAAGCTAAAAATACACTATGGAACATAACATAATATTCCCAAAGGTCTCCTTCGTCACCTTATTGGTACAAGTCTTACGATTCGCTGATGACTGTGACACTCACACTTACCTGTGACAAACTCATAAGCAACTCCATTTAATGCTTCTTCTCTAGTCCGACACCTACTCCGAACTTCAATCGATTCAGAAAACAATCTAAAAACAAAATTAAACGTATCTAATTAACCTAAGATTTACAATAAGATAATCACGTTTCACAGTCAGACAAAACATTAAACAAACAAATCCCCCAACTCGACTGGCGTAGGATGGCGGATAATTAAGGCTCCCTCTCTACAGGAGGGCCGCCGAATAAGGCGATGTCACGATTACCCCAAATCCATGCATTGCTCATAATTTGGTTTGAAACCGCGCTCCAGCGGGTCTATCTGTGGCGCAACCAACATTACAATACCACCATCCCAACGTCGGTGAAGGAGGAACGTAACAACAGAAAAAAAAATAGACAACAAAACATTGCTAAGTAGCGCAAGTGCACGACAACGACTGCCATGTTTCCATAGACAAGCTCAAACACAAAAAAAAAAAAAAAAAATGTTCCACCTTCGAGCCGAAGACCGTCGTCGTCGTCGTCGTATGTGATAAACAATTAATGTCACGATCTAGTCTAAATTAAAATATTTCTCATTAAAGAATAAAATGTTTGCAATTAAGTTAATTTGTAATTGCTTAATACTTTTTTGTTGTCGTCGTAGCTCACATTGCTAGTAGCTGTATAGAAGGCGAGGTAATAGGTGCATTTGAATGGTGTCTTTTTTTTTGCAGAAAAGGATCGATTGAGAGTACCTTCCCATCAAGATGCGCTGGGTTTTTTTTCCAGTGTTGCAGTTACTGCATGCCTTCATTGTTGGCTAATGGCTAAATCAAGAAGTTGCACTTGAGGGATTTACCATTGGGTGCTGGACGTTTTGTAGTGGGATTGTTAAATTTTTTATGGTTTTTTGGGCATGATTGCTTTACTTTTAGTTCTTTCGCATTATGTGCATTTCAATAATTTTCCCAATAAAAGATGAACATTCTTCGTCATCATTGATGTAGGTATAAGCAAGCAGCCCTAACATTTGATTATCAGGAGGACTTACAATGCGTCATGTATTTTTTCGAGCACCCGCATGCCTAGGAAATATATGCTTACCCTCCAAGCTATTTATCGATGTTCATCATAAAGGACGATTGGATATATAGACTATGGAGTCCTACTTAGGACTAGTTGCTGCTATCACGGCACGCTGGGATCGACCACTGGGATCGACCGATGATATCTATATCATCCGCATACCCCAGCAGTTAGACTGATCTGTTGAAGATAGTGCCTTCCGTGTTGACACCTGCTTAGCGCACTATCAGCTCAAGAACAAGATTGAAGAAATTACACGACAGCGCATCTCCTTGCCGAAACCCGGTGTATGTTTGAAAGAGTTCAGATGAGCCGCTGCCAAACTGCACATTGCATCGCGTCTTATCTAGTGTCATGCGGCATATCTGGATCAGTTTTGACGGGATCCCGAATTCGGCCATCGCCACAAAAAGCTCCTGACGATGAACGCAATCATATGCGGCCTTAAAGTCGATGAAAAGATGGTGTGTCTCGACTTGAAACTCGTTGGTCTTTTCCAGGATTTGCTTTAGTGTGAAGATTTGGTCTGTAGTTGATCTGCGGGGCCGGAAGCCACACTGGTACGTGCCGATTAGTATGTTGCAGAAAGGTTTGAGACGTTCACACAGTACGTTGGATAGGATTTTATATGCTACATTAAGCAGGGATATGCCTCGATAGTTCTTGCAAGACATTGGATCGCCTTTCTTGTAGATGGGACATATGGAGCTGATGGTCCAGTCATCGGGCATGCTTTCCTCCACCCAAACTATGAAGGTTAGGCAAAAAATCACACGGAATGTGTTCACTTACTTTTAATTGGCTAAAGAATTTTTCAATATTGGAGTAAATTTACTTCGACTGGAGCAAGAGTCAAACCCTGGCGGTAGGTTCCGCGGATTGCAAGTAGTTTTGCATAGGATTTTATACCTCAGAAAACACATTCCATTATTCTTTTCTCAACGCGGTCTTGCCGTCTATATACGTAGTGATATAGCCTACCAACTTCTACCTCAATACGGCCAATGTTCCCAGAACAACCAGAACAGGCATTCAACTTATAATGAGTTTGATGCACTGTCTGATTCCATCACCAGAATTGTAACCCATTATCCTCGTACTGAAATCGTCATTGCGGGCGATTTCAATATACCCAATTCAAGTTGGCTTCGACATTCTGGACAGACAACACCCGTAGGAAGGTTTGTAGGTTAATAATTTAACCCAGATTGTAAATGAGCCGACACACGGATACCGGACATTAGCGGTAAAAACGCCAACACTCTGGACTTGTTCCTTACCGCTCACCCTGACAGGATAATGTGTAGCAGATCTAAGGAAAACGCGTGGTGTGACTTGAGCTGTAAAGAAGCTATCAGGGCTTAAGAGGTAACTTTTCGGTCATTTAAGGCCAACCCAACTGAGGAAAACCGAAAAAAGTTCAAGCGAGCCAGAAATGACTGCAATGCCCATATTAATCGTGTCAAATTCTTCTACGACCAAAAGTTGAGGCAAAAAATACTACAAAGTCCCTCCGGTAGTAAAAACTTTTGGCCGTTCGTTAAGAATATTATCGAATCTTCCTCTCTCTCCTCCTACCGACCAATTGCACTTACGTCCCTTCTTTCCAAGGTCATGGAAACGCTGATAAACCGTCAGCTTATGAAATATCTCGAATCCCGAAAACTTCTTAATGACCGGCAGTATGGTTTTCGCAGCAACAGGTCCACTGTTAATTTGATGACATATCTAACCGAAAAGTGGAACCAATCTATTCACCATGGTGGTGAAAGTAAGGTCGTTGCGCTTGATATTTCAAAGGCATTTGACAGAGTCTGGCATCAAGCTCTTTTGTCGAAAATGCGTGCATTTGGGATCGATGTTACCCTTCTTCAATGGATTAGAAATTACCTTTCGGACCGTTCAATCCAAGTCGTTTTGGACGGTTTCAAGTCTGCAACTCACCAAATAAATGCTGGTGTCCCTCAAGGCTCTGCTTTGTCTCCGACTCTCTTTCTTATTTTTATCAATGATCTCCTTTCTGTTTCTTCTAATCCAATCTATTCCTTCGTTGATGACAGTACCCTTAGCTTCACATATTCGTGTTACAATTCACGTCCCTCATCTTCGGGCGTGGAGCTAGATTGGCAACGTATGTTAAGCTCATTAAATTCTGACGTTGAGAGCATTCTTAAGTGGGGTAAAACCAACAGAGTAGAATTTAATGCTTCCAAAACACAATGCTGTCTTCTGTCATTAAGGCATGACCCCAATACTCTGCATCGCCGAAACCGAACGACTTTCCATCCTCGGTATGTGTGTTAACGACAAACTACGTTGGAATGACCACATATTTGATGTCGCCAAGAACGCTGCGAAATGTCTACGCTTCCTTAAGCGATGCAAGAAATATTTCACCCCTTCTGATCTGGCTGCAATTTAATAGGCATTTATTCGCCCCAAACTTGAGTACAACGCTCACATCTGGCCTGGTGCACCAATTGCATTTTTCGCGCTACTAGGCAGAATTCAAAAACGTGCGGTAAAACTTATTGGTGATCGAGACATTGCGAAATCACTTGACTCTCTTAGTCAGCATCGTAATGTCTCCTGCCTGTTATTGTTATATCGGTATTTCCACCCCAAGTGCTCAAATGAAATAGCCAGTTGCATTCCACCCCTACAGCAATTAAACCGCAATACTCGCCATGCTAGGAATGCACATCAGTTTACCCTCAAGCCTGTATTCGGACGTACAGTGAAATACAAGGATTCGTTTCTTAACCGTACAATACGAATGAGGAATGCTATACCACGTTCTGTTTTTCCTACGCATTATAGTTTACAGATTTTTAAGACCAGCGTGCATCGGTATCTCCTTTTTTCTATTCCTTCACTTCCCTAATGCCCGCACTGTGTTACTTCATTATAAGGGTATCCAAAATCCCTTTAGTGCGCGTACATTATAAAAAAAAAAAGAATACAATATTTCTGTCCTATTTCGGCTTACAAGAAACTCCGAATGGGCACTGATTTTGTTTCACAGTTTGTCGACGGAACCGCACCTCCATTTACGCTACCAAAACTCCCTCTGTATTCCCGAACATGGTTTTCGTTTTTCCTTTTCCTTCCTGCAGCTTGGGCTACCTTTTTTTTTTGGGAATCCTAATAAAATGCCGGATATTTAGCAGTGCGTAGCCCGATCATATAGGCGCATTAAGATTTTATATGCCCGCAAAACCAAAGCACAATATTGGAGATCCCTATTAACCTAGAGTTTAAATTGAGAAAATCCATATTTTAAGACACCAACTGGAATGGCTAGGAGACTTCACAAAAATCTGTAAATTTGTTAAAAATAAATATAACTCAAAATCAAAAAACCCATGTTCCTGCTGCTCTCATGCCAAAGTCCCAGCGCAATCAAATCGTTTATAGCTTCATTAAGCCGTCCCTATTCTTCACCTCCACTTTTAATCTTTTCTCTAGAATGTTATTCGCTTTACATGCATACCATCTTATGTCGTGAAAGTGAACATTGCGCCTTATTGGCTTATTAGTCTCAGCTACAAGTTGCCACACATTTTTTCTTAACTTACTGCAACTCTTTTTGGTGTCGTCTTAACTATACTTTGGAACATTCAGTCAGTAACTCCCATCACCTTTAACGTAAATCGTTCATACAAGTATACCACTGGGATTCCACATCGTCTGTACTAAGTGCTCAAAGCGAATTCCACACTGAGAAAAATGTTTTGGTGGTTTTAATCTTGTTCGCGAATAACCGCATTCAAAAAACATTCTCACATTATTATTATAATAAATTTAAATAAAATATTAATTGAATGCAAGTTCGAAAATGCAACAAACGTTATTAGCTATAGCGAAAAAGTTTCCCTTCAGTGTAAACATATCTTCTTTCGGACCCCTTTATATAGCCTCATCAGCATCACTTTCAGTTACATCACTTCTAAGAGGATTGGATGCACACCACACCGAACAGCAGACACCAGACACCAAGCAGTAGTAGCTGCCATACATAACCCCAGCACGAATTTATCGGATCTAAGAAAAAGTGAGTAAAACACTTGGCGCGTCGTATAAATTCGAGCTACCACCATAGATTTGTCTTCTCTCGTTTTGCAGCAAGCGAACGCAGCTAGAGGCCGCGCTACAAATTCCCATAAAAATGCTACAACAGCCGCTAGCAGGTTGATTGTTATTGCACTATAGAGAGGCTCCTCGCCTCCTCTCGGCTCCTCAACTCCTCTGCCGGCACTCCGATTGCCATTTGCCCATTTTGAGTAAACTTTAATTACGTGCAATAAATTAAGGCAACAAATTCCCGCTGCCTTATTTGCCCCGGTGCGGTGCTGCTGCATCGCACTGGATGCTAAATATGTGCACATGGCGAATTGGTAGCAAATTTAATAGTGCACACACCACCAATCCGATCGCCGGGCCATGAATGCAACCGATTGCCATATTAGCCATAGCCATAGCCATAGCCATAGCCAAAGCTAAAGCCCAGAGCCAGAGGCCAGGTTAAGATAGGTAGGTGTATTGTGCACTCTCTCACATGTGCCAGGGATTATCCCCGAAGATGGGTTGCCGAGAGCGCACAAAGCCATTGGAATCGATGATACCACCATAACATGGGATGGGTTGGTTTCCTACTTTCCTCCATGGGTGCACTTCCTTTGAGATTGTTGCTGTTTTTCGAGGCCATATGAACTAATCTTACATAGCTGTGTACGCTGTTTATTTACATACCACGCTGAGCTGCTGGCCAAATTTGGAGTCAGGGACGAAATATATGAATCACCTATTAGTTGGTTGAATGCGCTGGATAAGGTGGAGCATTACCATAGTTGAGCTAATAGAATGTGCACTTGTTGTGTCAACTTTATTAAAAGGCTTTGGCCAGATAGGCAGAGAGTATGCGAAGAAATATGAACAGTAGATGCGCATATATGGGAGGTTTTGAGTGAACGTCCTTGCTTAGGTATACATTTGTTTTTCCAGACTGACATCACGAACAACAATTGAGATCTTAGTGGATTGCCTGGATTGAATGTGGAGGAATTGCGCTGTTTTTTTTTATCACACAAACTGTCAGATAGTAAGTAATCGGATGTCGGAAAGATAGTATTCGAAAATAGGTACGATGCATACCATGTCCCTAAAACTGTTTTAAAGCCGCAAATAAATTGGTGCGGATTCAAAAGTGAGTTATCTAAAGATGTATCTAGAAATAAATATATATTAAATTTAATTTTTTAATATTTTTTCTATTTATTTATTAAAAAAATATAGAAATAGAAAGCTACATGGGATACAAAAAAAAATAATTCATGTTGATGAGAAAAACAAAAAAAGACTAAGCAATTATTTTGTCAAAATTATGGATAAAATAAATAAGAATATTTAAGAATCCAAGAGAGATACGATTGTAATTAATTTTTTTAGTTTATTATTAATTTTTTTAATTTAATTTAAGATAGAACAGGGAAACAAGTTCCAAAACCGTGAGGAATGAATAAGAAAACTAAAAGGTCCGCCATCTAACGTTTTTTTCTTTCAACTAGTGCTTATTTCGCGAATGGTAACACTTAGCTCATGTCTGATTTGACAGATAATTAGTTTTATCCTTCCGCTGAACGAATATGATTGTGTATACGCTTGAACAACGCTGGGAAATATTGCGACATAGCGATATAGAGAAGATACCGATTTTGCCAAAAAAATCATCTTTTCAGATGAAGCTCAGTTTGATCTTGGCGGGTATGTAAACAAGCAAAATTGTCGCATTTGGGGCACAGAAAACCCGCACGCATACACTGCAAAGCCGATATAGCCAAAACGAGTGACTGTTTGGTGCGGATTTTGGTCCAGAGGCATAATTGGGCCATTTTTCTTCGAAAATGAGCAAGGAGTGGCCGTTACAGTCAATGGCGATCGTTATCGGGCCATGTTGAACGAATTTTTGTTCACAAACATTGAAGAGGAGGATATTGGCAACATTTGGTTTCAACAGGACGGCGCTACGTGCCACACAGCCGAAGCTACACTTGATGTTTTGCGCCCTGTTTTTGAAGATCGCATTATCAGCCGCAGTGCTGATGTCGTTTGGCCACTGCGGAGCTGCGATTTGACACCGTTGGACTATTATTTGTGGGGTGGCCGTAAAAGATAAGTGTTTCGCAGATATGCCAGACACAATTGACGCTTTAAAGGACAATATTCGTGCAGCCATTGGTGAAATACAGCTGCACACAATCGATCGATAATGTGCTTAAAAATTGGACCGATCGTGTAGGCTACTGCATGGCCAGCCGAGGCAGCAATTTGAATGAAATTATTTTTCCATTATTAACCGGAAGGATTGTACTTTCAAATAAAAATAAATTTGAGAAAATATTCAGTAGTTTTTTTTTATAGCATTTTCAAAAAAAAAAAAAAAGTTATTTGGCGGACCCTTTATTTTGTTTTTTTAAAGCTTCTAACTCGCCGATGCGATAGGAAATGCACTTTGTGCTAAATGTCAGAAAGATTGCTTAGGAAAGTAGAGCCTCTACTTGTTGTACTTTGTACCTTATTTAGTTTGATTATCGCGGACTTTTGGGTGGTATTCTTCCACCATATAAAATAAAGCGTATGTTATAATGGGCCTAATGATTGCTGTATAAATCCTGATTCAGTGAGTGATCTTTGGGGTGATCCGCCAGGTTTATCAATACATGCGGGGGCAGGCCCAGAAAGCGTTTGATGCTTATTTGATTTTGTTGTTCAGGTGTGAGTTCCGACTCAGTCTTTTATCCAAGATCCCTCCCAGATTTATGGAAATTTTGTTTAGATTTAAATTTCTCTGTGAAAAAAACAATGACAGCCTTGTGGCCCTCTTTATTACACCAATCAAGGACTATCTTAAGAGCATTTTGCATACATCTAGTGACATCGTTTACTTCATTGCCCCTAGTAATGATGACCAGATCATCGGCGTATCCAACTACGTGGAAGTCTATATTACTAGGGTCCTGGAGTAGGTTGTCAATAACCAGTGACCAAAGTAGGGTTGAGAGAACTCCTCCCTGAGTGCAGCCTCTAACTGCTGTTACTGATACTGAGCTCAGTGCTTATATTGCAGTTATTTTCCGACTCTCTAGCATCGCTTTGATCCACCTGATCGCATGCTGAACCAGCATTTGATATAGAATTATATCTAGTATAGCCTCTTTGCAACTAAAAGCACTGTAAGATTCAAAACTGCTCCTTCTGTAGACTTGCCTTTCTGTTATGCATATTGAAAGGGGTGCAGAGGTTGAGCCATTGCTCAAGCATTCTCTAATATTAACGCTAATAATATTTTTAGGAAAACCGGCGTCAAGCTAATTGGACTATCTGATTTAGGTAGTTCGCTGGGTTTACCTAAATGGGGATAAATACCACGTTTACCTCCCTCCAGGCATGTAAGACATTGGTCACGTGTTCATAAGTCACCTCTAAAATGTTGGAGCCAAAGAAATGATCTTTGAGAAGAAAAGTCAAAGTTTCTTCCCGGTCTCGTGTGCAGGTTTGATTAGCAGTTTGATTGATCTGAGTGTCCTTTGTAGATAAGCCACTGCTGTAAGCTCTTCGAGCCTTTCACAAAGGACCTCTTAAATCTACGCAATTTCTGGTTATATATGATAAAAAAACTAACTCTCAGATGTTAAATAAGAGTGCCGAGGACGAGAAATCAATTGAGAAAATCAGTTTGAGGTGGGAAATTTTATTTTTTCGTGTATATAATCAGATTGTTGAGTTGAAAGTATGTCCGATTGATTGTCAAAAGTCAAATTTTGTAGTTGGCTGAAGTAGAGTGATGCTCGATCAAACAGTACGAGAAAACTTCGCAACCATAAGTTAAAACTGCTATGACCAGACTTTAGCAAGTAAGACTCGTGTTTTAAAGGTTTTAAAAGAGTGGGTCGCCCACAACGAACGTATAACTTCAAGATTTTTGACTCCAGTGCAAGAATAAGAAAATAAGTCACATTAAGGTGTTTTTTTTTTGTAAAAATCACGATGCACTTCGTTTTACATTGATTTTATAAAGGGTGTTTTTTTTAGAGGTTGGTTTTTCGAAAAGAGATAGAACTGACATTTTGTGGTCGAATCTGGCAAATCTAATGTCATTTATATTCAGTTTGGTTTGCCATTTCATCATGAACAGGCTGACAAATGAACTACGCTTGCAAATCGTGCAAGTGAAGAGAATCCACATGAGACCCTTGAAACGCCATTACATCCCCAAAAACTGGCTGTTTGGTGTGCTCTATGGACTGGTGGAGTCATTGGGCCATACTTCTTCCGAAATGATGCTGGAGAGTCAGTTACTGTTAATGGAGACCGGTATAGAGCCATGATAACCGACTATTTTGTTCCCGAATTGGATGGCATGAATGGGGATGAGATGTGGTTCCAACAAGACGGCGCTACATGCCACGCAGCGCACGTCACAATCGATTTATTGAAGGAAACATTCGATGAGCGCATAATTTCGCGGAATGGACCTGTCAATTGGCCACCAAGATCGAGTGATTTAACACCATTGGATTATTTTCTTTGGGGATATGTGAAGTCGCTCGCCTACCCCAACAAACCAGAAATGTTAGGGGACTTGGAAGCTAACATTCGTGGCGTTGTTGCCGACATACCAAATGCTTAAAAAAGTGGTTGAAAATTGGACCTTTAGACTTGTCTTTATTCGAACCAGCCGCAGCGGCCACATGTCCGAAATTATATTTAACCATTAATGGCATAAAATTATCCTTCCAACTAAGCCAAATTGATGGACATTTAAACGATTTTCTTGTGTCTTATTTCAATTCGAAGTTCTATACCTCTAAGAAAAAACTCCCTGTATCAGTCCATTGTGTTATTGCCACTGCACTATGTCTTGTGGCGTGTTCTATTAAGCCCAGAGCTTAAAACGAGCTGAGCATCATTAGCATTGATGGCATTAGGAAGATAATTTAAATATAGATAGCAAAACAAAGGCCCGAGTGTGCATTCCTGAGGCACAACACTTCTAATAGGCAGGGCTTTTGAAAGGGATTGACTTACCTCTACAGCTTGAAATCCATGAGCTAAGTACGACGGTACTACCAAGGTGTGAAGTTACATATACATTTTGTGATAAAAGACAACTTGCGGCATGACTTCTTGAATAGATGTTGAACTTTATTCCGGACTACACAGTTTGCTTGTCGATATTCTACCAAACGGAAACGTTTCCAACAAGTGAAGGCAAAGTCACGCTGTTTCCTTAGTAAGCAGATTTGTTGCGAAATACAAGGTACTTTGCGATTCAAAACGATTTTAGTCTTTAATGGAACATTGCTCTACTTGTTCGTTGGGCGAATGAAAATAGTAGATTGAATTCCATATTGAATGACTGAATTCTTCAGCATTATTAAGTACATATATTGGGTGTAAAGCTATGTAGTAACCATTATGCGGTTCGCCCACATCAAACATCCAAAATTAAGAAATGACATGAGAAGCTTCTCAAAAATAAATTGCCGTTCGGAATCGGCATAAACTGTAAGTCTCTCCATTCGTGTCAAAAATATAACTTCGCATACACAATGGTTGGAAAAGCTTGGCTTCAGGTCTTGTACAGGCCGTTTACGCCTAATTTTTTTTTTGTTGATGTTAGGGAAATAGAAAGATAGGTTCATGGATCGTTTACCGATAAGATACCGAAAGAAAACCAAAAATAAATTGTTTGTAGACCATATGAAAACTCAAATTTGATTCCGGAAAAGGTATTGTGACAGCAAACGCTCGCAATGCACTCGCTAAAATAGTTTTGTGGACAGATAACGTAGTTCAGCTGCTGGTTTCCCTGATAGCACAAGTGAACGGATGATTTCCCATCGTAGTGAATCCGCCGGATTAAATAATCATATCTACCTAGCTAAAACTAAAATGACGTAAGCAGTTACTACATATAGATATGGAAAAAAATGTCATGCGCCAGGGAAAACATGACAGTCTTCCAATTCCTGTATTGTCATATTATGCGACCATATGGTCCGAAATAAAATGTTTGTATGTCAATCCGGGTTGTAACGTGTGATCCAAGTGGAGATACTTTTTTCAATAGCCTTTTTTGACAGATCACGTGTGAGTCGTGTCATGCTGTCATGTTATTTTTGTTTAGTATTGTTTGGCATTTCATAATGGAAAGACTTACGCGTGAACAACGTTTACAAATTGTTCAACTTTATTATGAAAATTCAGGTTCTGTGAGGAATGTGTTTCGTGCACTTCGCTCAACTTATGGTCAACATAATCGGCCTGCTGAGCGTACTATTCGCAACACCATCACCCATTTTGAGACCCAGCATTCATTATTGGATAATATTCGACCGAATAGACTACGTCCAGCACGCTGTGAAGAAAATATAGCGGCCGTAGCTGAGAGTGTACACGAAGACCGTAGAGAGTCGATTCGGCGCCGTTCGCAGCAACTCGGACTGACGTATGGAACGACTTGGCGCATTTTACGTCAAGATCTTAAATTGAAAGCGTACAAAATACAACAGCTTGTGCAACAACTGAAGCCACTCGACCTTCCCAAGCGACATCGCTTCGCTCTATGGGCTCTTGAAAAGTTCCAAGAAGATCCGACGTTTTCGAGGCAAATTTTGTTTAACGATGAGGCCCATTTCTGGCTCAATGGATATGTAAACAAACAAAATTGCCGCATTTGGGACGAAGAGCAACCTGAAGAGATTGAAGAACTGCCACTTCATCCAGAAAAAACAACGGTTTGGTGTGGTCGTGTGATATCACACCGTTAGACTTTTTCCTGTGGGGATATGTAAAGTCAAAAGCTTATGCCGACAAACACGCTTCGATTCAGGCCTTGGAGGAAAACATCACGCGTGTCATTCGCCAGTTACCAGTCGAAATGCTCGAACGAGTGAACGAAAATTGGACTCAACGGATGGATCATCTGCGACGTAGCAACGGCCAACATTTGATAGACATAACCTTCAAAAAATAAATGCCAAAGAATGTTCTTTCAAATGATAATAAACATTCTCCATTAAATTTGAATTTTCTGTGTTTTTTTCTTTAAAAAAGTAAGGAACCTCGAAATGGATCACCCTTTATATTCTGCTACTTCGTATCTATGTCTATGGTTATTAGAGACTCATGCGTTTTTCTTGACATTCTTCATACGTACATACGTTAATCGACGTTAAATCTAAGATTAAGTTCCAAAACCTTGGTTCCAACACCAGAAGCCATTTTGTATTCGTCGTTGTATTTGACCATTTTTTTTAGGGTTAAATAAAATTCCAAACCATATAGATTGTGCAGGGTTGCAAAAAGAAATCTTATTTTGAAATAAAGTGGAAGCTATTTTTTCCCTCAAGAGTCTCGGAAATGTGTTTCAAGTTAAAGCCAATTTCTAGCTAGTTAATGGAAAATTCGACTTACAGAAGGTTCGGCTGAATCTATTGATAGCAACAGAGTATCCACATTTGCCATCAATTAGAGTCATTGTCCTCAATCAAAAAGCGCGATCTTTAGTTAACATCCTCCAGTTGTTGACTCCGAGTTGATTGAGGTGCCCTTCCACTTGTGAGCGCCTATAAGGCGAGGCCTTCTCCTACTGCATTGTCCCTCGGGACTAGAGTCGAGGATTCTGCGGACTGGAACTTTGGTATTCATTCGCTCTACATGTCACCTCATGCCACCTCAAACGGGAAATGCGCAGTTTTTGACCAGGTCGATGGTATTGGAAATTTTCAACGCAAACTGGACCAAATATGAAGAATTTTTCTCTCAAAACGATAGGAACGGATAGGAACGATACCGCAATGCTTCAGATCCATAGAGAAGGAATTTGAATTATATAAACGGATTTACTTTACATTTGTCCTCTCAGTAAAGATTCTCAAGATAAATTCTTCAATTGATTTCTGAAGAGATGCCATTTTAAGATGTGATAGCAGAGCAGAGGAACATAAGGTCCATGTCACCCGAAAGTTTTAACTGTCGATGGTGACGTTCTGACCGATTTGTCTTCCTTTGCCCTCGTTTATTGCTAGACACATTTTGGCCGCTACCGTTCCAAACGCAGTATTAGTATCAATATCGATTGAAAATTAAAAGATCGTACCCTATACCCTATTTTTAATATAATGTTAAACAAGTAGCATGGGCGTCACCTTGCCTAAATCATTTTTTGACAATTAAAGACTCGATTAGCTTGTGAGCTTTCTTCATCGTCATACCTACACATGGCTCCGTGCAGTTCGTCTCCTTCATGTTCGGCTTTAAAATGTGTATTAAAATAATATCCGTCAATATTGAACGGTTCGTTCCATCTGAAAGCGAAAAATGAATCGTTTTCGTGGTTAGGCAGTCTACAGAGATGGGTTTTTCCATCTCCTCAGTCATCACCGACTGTGACTCTACTGCAAGGTTTCCTTTTTCGTCTTTACGGGTCTCCCTTCGGGTCATGTTACACTGACGCGTTATTTTTATATTTTGATAAAACTTCCGAGCACATCTATATTTTCTTAACCGCGGTCCTCTCATGCTCAGCAGATGTTCCACCTTTCTCTTTTTCTCATAGAATTGGAAGTTTCGTAGTGGTACGCGATTCACGTTTCGGATGGGTTCTTTGCATCGAAGCGACCAGTCTTCAACATTAAATAGGACCTCTCGAGAGGATGAGGGATACAGGATCGGCAACTGTCCATCTAACCTCAGTTATAATCATGATCAACCCTCAACTATGCTCTGCATCCAATACAAGGTTCTGTGATTTACATGAAACATGTTTGCATTTTTTTGTGGGATTCAGTTGAACGCGCCACACATGTCAACCTTTTCTACGAAAACATCCATCCACATACCTACCGGATATGGTAATAAATTTCCATAAACCAATGAGCATGTTTAACTACTCCGTCTTCTTTCGAATGCATAAACATAAGACCACCACCGATAATGGGTCTCCAATCCAAACTGCTCTTGTTTCACGCATATTATCAGAGAAACCTCCAAACAAAATATAATTCGAAGAAATTTATAGCGCCATTGAAACTAGTCCTACACAATCGAACCTAATTAGCATTATTTCGAGATTGTCCGTAACACGGCTACAGAAAACCACTTCTGATGATCCTTATCGATCGGAACTGAAATGAGTTCCATTCATTCATAACCGCAGTACTCCCATATCACCGTCATGCGGTGGCAGTCGCATATCACATCAATAAATTTCCAACATAATCACCACGAAGCCTTCTCACCTCCACTTTGTGTGTGTGTGCTGAACTGATTCCAATCGATCCTTGCCCATGCCCCACCGTTCAAAACAGAAACAGTATTAATTACTTTGGCTTCCGAAATCGAATTTACATTTTTTACTCGTTTCGGAGTGGCGATGCAATGCAACCAAACCAAACCAAACCAAACTAAACCCAGGAACAGGGACGACAAATGCGAAACACAACATTGGCCACAAATCCCGAACCCGGTCTTAGCGATACACTTCTTTATGTTAAGTGGAACAACATAATTCCCAGAAGCGAAAGCCTTCCAACAACGGCGAGATGCGATCCTTGCGCCATTGCCCCAATGGATGATGGCATTCCAATCAGCGATTGGAAACAATTAAAAGCGGAAAAACACGGGACCTAACTACTAAATTTATATCGCAGAAGTCGAGAAGTTGGTCGGCGGCAAAGCCATGGCGCAAGCTGATCTCACCCTCCGGCCAAACCCCTGATCGTTTCCCTCGCTACCGACTACCGACTACCGTCGAGCGGTCAAGCTAACTCTAAATACTACTTGGCTGACCCTTGGCTCATTGGGAGTACCATCACCATCATCATCGTCGTCGTCATCGTCATCGTCATCGTCATCGTCATCATCATCATCAATGTTGTGTTCGATTCGATTGGCATCGAAAACGTTTTGTTAAGAACTCGAAGCCAATTAGAAAAACTCGAAACTAATGAGCCACTGTGCAACAACCATTTTTTCGTTGTTCTCCTCGGTTCGGTTCGGTACTCGTACTACTCGAACGAATGTATGTATGTCCGTCCAAGAAGAAGATCCAACCAAAAAGGTTTCTCCTTTGGTCCGGTCCCTTTTTCGTTTTGCTTCGTTCGTGGTCGTGCTGCTTTTTGGCGGAGATCGCGCCCATTTAATTGGTTTTAATTTCTTTCCTCACCACGAACGAGCAACCGACAACGACGAAGACGACGATGGTTTCAGATGAAATTTGTGCCAAGCCCTCTTCGGTGGATCTTCGATGGTCCTTGGCCAAGTAGAATCCAGAGAAGAACAAGACATTGTCTTTTTGGTCTGGCTGAATGTATGTGCGCGCACAGAGCTCGCTCACAACTTATCGAAGATTTATCTTTGGCGCTGCTCTGATAAGGACATCGAATGGAGTTTTATTAGTCAGAAATAAATCTGAACCACAGCTCCGACCGTTGATATGATCATTCGGTGGATTATTCACGAGACTCATTCTCTGGCGATGATACCATGGCAACATGCTGATGGTTAGATGCTGGTTAAAATGCTGCTGTATGCTGCCGATGCAGCTACTGCACGCGGGCATGCTGCTGGTGGTGCGCTTCTGCTATTTTGCGATTAGCATTTGATCTTTGGTTGGATTTATTTGAGTCGGGTATCCCGGAGTCAATCGATGATCGTTGTTTTTGATTTAAATGGCGTACTAGGAATTTGCAAGAGAAAATTTGCTCAATTCCCTAGTTGATTGTTGTATGGGTTACTCTCAAGAGGAAAGGGACTTCATCTGTTTCGAGTTTAATTGGAATTTAATGATGAGGGCGGCGGTTGTTGTGGTAGCTTATTGGAATTTGGCATTGCAAGTTGAATCAAAGAATGCCTGACTATATGGTTTTGTTTGTTGTGTTTAGTCAATTTAGGGTATGGCTAAGTAGGACAAGCGTAATGGGGATCTATTCAGTTTACATTTTTATAACTAGTAGTGGCTTAGTTCGAAACAAGTAAACATTTAGATTTAGTTGAAGTTGTTGTCTGGTATTTTTCATCAAATGTTCGTTCGAAAGGAGACTTTAAAAGGAAATATATTGAGTTCAAACGAACACATGCCAAGGTTGCTTCCAGCATAGCGTATTATGTTTGTATCTAATTCTAAGAAATAGCTAAAAACAATATTAAGCATTGAAGAATGAATACAAGGAAATGCAAGGACATGATCTTTTTGAGTTGCTGTTTGGAACCTACACAAGACTTTCAATTTCCGAAAGTAATTCGCGCAGGATCCAGTTATCCGAAGCAAGCTCTTGGCATCTGCTATGGCGTGTCCTAGTCAATGTTGTCGACTTGTTTCGACTTTTTTTTAACTGCATCCACATCTTGGTTCAGCTCTTTAATTCGCGGTTGTGTCATCTCCTCCTTTTGCTTCCCTCGCACACAGGCTTTTACCACGGCATGTTGCGTGGATGATGTTGTTATCCTCCATTATTTGAGCAGATCTTTAAAAAAAAAATCCTTTCCGTTTTTACGCCTACCTTTCACACTATAATCTGCAGAATAGCATAAAAAAGTCTCCTGAAAGCCTTTCTGATTGACGGAACCCCGTGCATTGTTGGACCAGGAGCTCAAATTCGAAATGAATGCTATCTTATGCGGGTTTGAAGTCCATGAATAGCTAGCGACTTAAATATCGCTTGTTTTTTTTAGGTTTTTTCAAAGGGTTCAATTTTCCCTTACTGTCGTTTTCTGGGACAAAATGGAGTTGGATAGAATAGAATTTGATGTAAATTCTGAACCAGGTAGTTCCTAAGAGTAGTTACCCTGATATGGTTCAAAAGCTGATCCTATTCTTGCCATTTCATCAGTTTTCAAAACCTACAGGGTGCTGCGCACCGAGAACCTTTAACTCTTGACGAGAGCTGTGACTTTATTTTCATGGCAGAAACCGCTCTTGCTGCCGCTTGACTGTCAATGAAAAAAGCAACGAGTAGGTGCAAGGTTCAGTGAACGCCATATATCCAACCTCGCACATACCCCAAATTTTATAGATCAACCAAGTTATTGCACATCTTCTGTGAAAAAATTTCCCACTCAAAGTGAAGTTATTTTCCATCTGAAGATATTTCCGTGCACGCAATTATAAAGGGTGTTTTTTTAAAGGTTAGTTTCTCGAATAGAGATAAAACTGACATTTTGTAGTCAAATCTGGCAACTCTAATGTCATTTATGTTCAGTTTGGTTCGTCATTTCATCATGAACAGGTTGACAAATGAACAACGCTTGCAAATCGTGCAAATTTATTTCGAAAATAATGGTTCAGTTCGCGAAGTACCGCAAGCTCTGTTCATTTTATGGTCGACATAATCGTCCATCAGAGCAATTAATTCGGTTAACCATGGATCGTTTTCGCGCTATGTTTACTCTATATGATAATACGCATCCGCAGAGACGTCGAACAGTGCGCACCGAAGAAACAATTACCGCTGTAGAGTAGCAGCAATGATTGGTATCATTGGTCCAATTGCTCGTGTTTGGTTCTCGCTTTGGGTATACCTACTTGGAAACAGCGCTGGCGGAATAGTTCCTTTGGGAGCTTTTGGCTCCTTTAATGGGCACTCTCTCCCTTAAAATAAAAATCACTTGCCAAATTCTTAAATTGTGGAAAGAACAAAAGTAATAATTAAAATCCATTAGAATGCATAATTCAAAAATATATTTGCCTTCTATTTAAACTCAATAACAAATAACCGTTGCATACATACCTAATCCTTAGGAGATTATAATCTCAAAAGATTTAAAGCATGCATCAGTCTTAGTAAAAATAACCTACGTAATCTAACTGGTTTCCTAACGGAGCATTGTACACTCAGGGAACACCTGAAGATAGGGATACCAGAAGAAGGTCTCTGCAGATTCTGCAATGAGTCCACAGAAATTCCAGAACACATATTGGAATCCTGCGGGCCACTGACCCAAAAAAGGTTTAAATATTTGGGAAAACACCAAATTCAAGAAAAGGATTTACCAACCACGGATCCACTACTCATTCTCAGATTCTTAAAGGACTGGATGATGTGCTCTGATTGGGAGTTTCCTTCTCAAGGCCAAAGCCAGAGCATAGGCACTCCAACATAATTCCCGGCGAATTAAGCTGTGAGGGCATTTCAAGCATTTGCGGCTGTATGTTGTCAATAACGCCACGAATATTGGCTTCCATGTCCCCTAACGTTTCTGGTTTGTTGGCGTAGGCGAGCGACTTAACATATCCCCAAAGAAAATAATCCAATGGTGTCAAATCACACGATCTTGGTGGCCAAGTGACAGGTCCATTCCCCGAAAATATGCGCTCATCAAATGTTTTCTTCAATAAATCGATTGTGACGTGCGCTGTGTGGCATGTAGCGCCGTCTTGTTGGAACCACATCTCATCCATACTCATGCCATCCAATTCGGGAACAAAATAGTCGGTTATCACGGCTCTATACCGGTCTCCATTAACAGTAACTGACTCTCCAGCATCATTTCGGAAGAAGTATGGCCCAATGACTCCACCAGTCCATAGAGCACACCAAACAGTCCGTTTTTGTGGATGTAATGGCGTTTCAAGGGTCTCATGTGGATTCTCTTCACTCCAAATGCGGCAATTTTGCTTGTTGACTTAGCCATTCAACCCAAAATGAGCATCATCACTGAACAAAATTTTGCGGTAAACTTCGCGAACTGAACCATTATTTTCAATATTCTTAACAAACAACCAAAAGTTTTTACTACCGGAGGGACTTTGTAGTATTTTTTGAATCAACTTTTGGTCGTAGGAGAATTTGACACGATTAATATGGGCATTGCAGTCATTTCTTTTTCGGTTTTCCTCAATTGGGTTGGCCTTAAATGACCGAAAAGTTACCTCTTAAGCCCTGATAGCTTCTTTACAGCTCAAGTCACACCACGCGTTTTCCTTAGATCTGATACACTTTATCCTATCAGGGTGAGAGGTAAGGAACAAGTCCAGAGTGTTGGCGTTTTTACCGCTAATGTCCAGTATCCGTGTGTCGGCTCATTTACAATCTGGGTTAAATTATTAACCTCAGCAAAGATCTCGACATACCTTCCTTTGGGTGTTGTCTGTCCAGAATGTCGAAGCCAACTTGAATTGTGTATATTAAAATCGCCCGCAATGACGATTTCAGTACGAGGATAATGGGTTACAATTCTGGTGATGGAATCAGACAGTGCATCGAACTCGTTATAAGTTGAATGCCTGTCCTGGTTAGGGCTTCTGTAAATAAAACAGTACTGAGTTAATTGCCTACGGACATGGAATTTTAGCCAAATAAAATTAAATTCCGGATTGGAACATTGGCCGTATTGAGGTAGAAGTTGGTAGGCTACATCACTACGTATATAGACGGCGAGACCGCGATGAGAAAAGAATAATGGCACCAAGTTATATCCAGGCAAGCTAAACTCCGTTAGATCGGAATCAATGCTGACCTGTGTCCCACCTAGTGGCAAAACAGCTGGTTTATTGTGAATCGCATGGGCGTGCAATGAAAAAAATTGGATTTCAACCCACGAATATTACTCACGTCCACTCTAAAATTCCTACGCATACTAGATCTACATCAGAAGACTTTTATTCTCAATTTCACATAGAATTTTGGGGGAAATCTTTCCTGAATTAATTACTAGTTAATGGAATAGTTTCATAGTGAACAAGTGCCAAACACTTGGTTTATTCATAAGAACCAAATATTTGCCATAATTCGCATGGCCTTTCCACTTAAAGTGTACCAAACTGTCCTCGACGTTTCCATATGTTCATATATTTTCTTTGAACATTTGGTGCTCTATTTACGCGTAGTGTGGCAGTTTTCGTCACTGATCGCTATTGAAGGACCAAATTCGCATACTCGAAATGAAATATTGACGCCAGCCAATTACCTTAAGACGTAAGTTAAATCTTTCAATTAAGATTCTCGATCGTCCGACATAAAATACCCACAGTTTCATCACGAGAATATAATCGAAAATAAGTACTTTCGCTTCGTCCTGCCCACAAAATTCGAAGAATATTCTCAATTATTCACACATAAATTAAGAAATTCCAAATTAATTGCACAACAATCGGCAGGTGGCCCTGTCACTATGTCAAACAAAAAAAAAAAAAAAAACTCCGCATCCCACAGACAAGACCGCCTTAGCCTTACATTTGTCAAACAACCTGCCTCGCTGACATACTTTCTCGCTCCTCATTAAAAGCGCTACAAAAACTCGACGCACTGCACTGCGTGCGTTTGCGTTTGCGTTTGCGTTTATATTGGCGAATTCGTCAAACCGCTACATCATTAGTCAACATAAACCTCCAAAATCGGATAGCAGCAGCGGCGCAGCGGCACCGTCACAATGTCAACTCCATTTGTCCTAAAACCCGAATTACTTTCGAAACAATAAAATCGCCCAAAAAACGCCAAGCACAAAAGCAAGCGGCCAACACGAAGGAGGCTACTTTATTCTGCCCGCTGCGCTGTTGCCATCATCGGCATTTAGTCCATTTAAGGAATTGCAATTAATTATTTTTAACTGTTGGTCTTCGTCCCAAAATCGCTCCTCCATATCTAGCCGCACAAAACACAAAAAAAAAAATTACACAACACTCACCTTGCGACTAATATAGAGATGACTGTAAAAACCAAGTACAAACAATTTTAATTCAAACGCATAATTTTTTTCGCGGTGCGGTCCCTCCTGCGCGAAGGATGCTGGCCAACAAAATTCGAAATGAGTTCATGAATTCGGCGCTGGATCCGTGTCATGCGCGCACAGACTAATTGTGTATTCCACCATTGCGACGACTCATCATCTGTCGTCGCGAAAGGAAGCAACCAAACAGCAGCAGCAGCGATGGCGATTTTACTTAACGCACTCGCATTCGCGGCATTCCAAATGGCCTCTGCTGTGTTTGCTACGTGGACACGTAGTCTTGCTGGCGAATGTCCTGCAATGAATTTTTCAAGTTTTTCCCTCGGCTATAATTTGTCATTTCTTTAATTGGCCCGGCCAGCCATACTGGTTTAGTGGCATCATCATATAGTTCTTTCTCGGTCTCGCTGCCGCCTGCAAATATGGCCGATTGTTCAGTTGATCGTTCTTCAATGTCGCTTCGGGTAAATCCATCACAAGTATGCGAAGGAGGAGGAGGATGCTTAACGCTACTGCTGCGCTGCGACTGGAATGATTGAAAGCGAAAAATCGAAGAGATATTGTGGAATTTTAACAAGCTGTTTGTTTTCTGGTGTTTGGAATTCCACGCGAAATGAAAACGTCTCGCAAAGAAATTATGTTTTTCAATTGCACAGAACGAATGGTTGGTTACCATGAATACCAGATACCTACAGGCATAATGTACAACTTACCTATATCGTTGAGATGTTGAGTTGTTAACGCAAATTTTTGTTTCAAACTAAAGGCAAAAGTCGGACAGCTGGATAATTTTATTCAAGTTTGATGAGTATTTTATGCATAACTCTTTCAGTGGTAAACCCATGAATTTATTGTAATTTCCTTAGTCTAGAATTTATACAGAAAAAGTTGCACCTATGTGAAAGAGTTCAATAGCAAACAGGAGTTGCGTAGCTGCGGTCAAAGTGATTTCGATGAGACATGTTAGAGTTGGCGCTAAATAAAGTTTTTGATTTGTATTCGATTTATGGTCACACTGAAAAGAAGTTAGAGTTAATGGGAAGCGTCCATTATAAAGGTTGCCTTGGAATTTTAAATTTTCGCTGCCTTAACCACTTCGGATATGCACATATGCATCCAGTGCACAAATAACCAGCTGGTAGGAAGAACAGCTGACAATATTCATATCGTAATGAAGAAGAGCCTGTTATCCTGTTTAAACAGCGACTGTCTGAATTTGTAAAGAATGTTTTTTTAAAGGTTAGTTTTTCGAATAGAGATAAAACTGACATTTTGTGGTCAAATCTGGCAACTCTAATGTCATTTATGTTCAGTTTGGTTTGCCATTTCATCATGAACAGGTTGACAAATGAACAACGCTTGCAAATCGTGCAAATTTATTTCGAATACAATGCTCCGTTCATTTTATGGTCGACATAATCGTCCACCAGAGCAATTAATTCGGTTAACCATGGATCGATTTCGCACTACGTTTACTCTATGTGATAATACGCATCCGCAGAGACGTCGAACAGTGCGCACCGAAAAAACAATTGCCGCTGTTGAGTAAAGTCTTGAAGAGGACCCGAATGAATCGATTCGCCAACGTGCACAGCAATTGGAGCGTTGTCCATCAACTTTATGGAAGATTTTGCGCAAAGATCTCTTCTTACGACCTTACAAGATCCAGCTTGTGCAAGAAGTAAAGCCGCGAGACCATGCAATGCGTCGTGATTTTGAGCATGCAGTATTCTTTGCCGAACCCCAAGTATTTAAAATATAAAAGAAGACCAAAATTGATTTTTCAGAAAATTTGTGATTAGAGTTTTTTTTTTAAATAAATTGGCAGGATACGGTAGATGTGTATGGGCCGAAAATGAGATTGATATCGATGCTGATTTTCATCGCTAAATTTTGTTCAGTGATGAGGCTCATTTTGGGTTTAATGGCCACGCAAAATTGTCGCATTTGGAGTGAAGAGAATCCACATGAGACCCTTGAAACGCCATTACATCCACGAAAACTGACTATGGGCTGGTGGAGTCATTGGGCCATACTTCTTCCGAAATGATGCTGGAGAGTCAGTTACCGTTAATAGAGACCGGTATAGAGCCATGATAACCGACTATTTTGTTCCCGAATTGGATGCCAGGAATGTGGATGAGCTGTGGTTCCAACAAGACGGCGCTACATGCTACACAGCGCACGTCACAATCGATTTATTGAAGGAAACATTCGATGAGCGCATAATTTCGCGGAACGGACCTGTCAATTGGCCACCAAGATCGTGTGATTTGACACCATTGGATTATTTTCTTTGGGGATATGTGAAGTCGCTCGCCTACGCAAACAAACCAGAAACGTTAGGGGACTTGGAAGCCAACATTCGTGGCGTTATTGCCGACATACAGCCCCAAATGCTTGAAAACGTGGTTGAAAATTGGACCATTAGACTTGTCTTTATTCGAACCAGCCGCGGCGGCCACATGCCCGAAGTCATACTTAAACATTAATGGCATAAAATTATCCTTCCAATAAAGCCAAATTGATGAACATAAAGACGATTTTCTTGTGTTTTATTTCAATTCGAAGTTCTATACCTCGAAAACAAACAAGTCTACGACTTAAAATTTTTCATAATTTGATCAGTAACAATCGTGGACAAAAACCTAAATAGAATAACACTAAGTGACGGTGCATCATAGATAGACATTTAAGACACTGTCTACCCAAAAATAAGGCAGATGAAATTGCAAGTTTCAAATCAAACACAAAAATAAGATTTGATTTTCATGTTAAGAGAAAACAAAGTAGTTGCTGCCATTTCAGAGCCCTCTTTATTTTTTTGTAAATAAGACGTATAGAAAGGCTACAATCCACTTGGGGCGAACCCTATCCATATCCCTTCCAATGAAAAAGACATAGGAAGTACGCGAGATGACATTTTATTTGGTTTTTCGTAATAAAATCATAAAAATTAGGTTTTTTGAAAAAACGGTCTCAAAAAGTAGGCGTGACAAAAGACTTTGTATGGCAAATTTATTAAGGAGGTCAGTTATACTTATTTTGTGAAGGTCTTAGTGCTTTATTCTATCAGCTTTAGTCCTAAAACAGTTTTTATCACTGAATCCTGAAACACCTTTTTGCTCTTGCAATCCTTGAAAATTAGTCTTGTATTGAATCTACCCAAATTATAAACCTGTTCCTGGAAATATATGTGAAATCGAGACAATTGTAGACACAATCCTGATTGTGTAATACTTCTATACATTTACTATAGAGTCGCTCAAGCAACTTTTAAGACCTGGAAACATTTTTAAATCGCAGAAATAGATGCGTCTTATGTTTCCTTTCTACTACACAGTAGTGTGTTCCAAGCAGAGGTTCTGGCGATCACGGAAGCGACCCGAAAGGTGTCATTGTTGTTATTAGCAAGGTATGGATCTGCAATGGACCATAATCGAGCACTTCAGTCGATCAAGCCACCCTCTGTGAGGGAACAGGTCATTAATTCCTAAAAAACTATGAAATGATATTAAACCTCAAAGTTGACGAAATATGTCGAGAATGAGGAGATGAAGTGGTCCATGAGGACACACCTCACTTCCTCTGTCATTTGAGGAACGGAACACTTGGAAGTTACTACTTCCATGACTTACTTAAACGTTCTGATATCTCACTTTATAATCTTTATAGATTTCTGAGGATATCAGGATGGTTGAACGGCGTTGGGTAAAGGGACACAAAGCCTAACCATCTCTAACACAAATGGCTAACCCCTCACAAAAAGGGTATCACAATGGTTGCGCGAGGACCTAAGTGGGGCATAGCGCCCCGTAAACCAAACCTTACCTAACCTATGTGTCCATTCATCATATTTGAGAATGTTTAACCGAGAGAATAGTCACCTGACAGTGAAATGGCTACATTCAACTTTTGCGAAATTAGCGTGAAATTTGGATCTATTTGAATTTCACATGTTGGTGTTGGTTTGGCTTGCACTCGTCCGCAAATTGGCAATATTTTTGTCATGAATGATCCTTGAAATAATCCAATTACTGTAGTTTTGTTGGTTAATAAGGTTGCGCTGTCGCTATGGTTTTTTAAGAATACAGATATTTTAGGAAATTTTTGTTTTTTTTTCAGCTTCTTCTTTTATATTTCTGAGGATGCTACGATCATAGATGGTCGCGATCAAGAGGGAAAGATCATAACTTTCTGTTTTTTTTACTGCATCTCTACTGGTCTCTCTGTGGTGTTGGCCTGTTCTACCTTAACAAATTTTGTCAGGCCGTCAGGATCAACTTAACATATGCTAAGGAATTTGTATGTCATTAAGCAGCTTTCCAAAAAAAGTTTGCAAGGTCGCGCAAACCACTAAAGAAAATATCCAGAGTTTCTGTCTTTTATCGTCATATCCATTAACTGCGCCTTGGGACTACTGCGCGATTAGGATCAGAAGGCACAGGAAAGTCACTTTGAATAAACATCCTATAAGAGTGAGTAGCATATGTAGATAGAGTTATAATGTCTACCCCTAGAAATTTTGGTGCCGCAGGTCACTGCTCAAAGGACAAAATAAGCATAGGGAAGGCTTCAGTCAAGGACGAAAAACCGATGCACATTGATTACAATTTTTTCCAAACAGAGTGAGATAGAGCATTCCACATTCGGGCTCAACAGCTGATGAAAGAATCTTTTTATTTGACTGTACGTGGGAATGCAGGACTTAGGGTAACTGATGACCATTCCAATGATGCGTATTGATAAAACAACGAGACATTGCGACGATGGCTACGATCGTCAAGTGGTTTCGCGATGTCATGATCGACTAGTTAGTACCCTTGACCAGATTAAAAAAGGAATATTTCTTGCCTAGACATTTCGCAGCGTTCTTGTCGACGTCGAATATGTAATCAATTCAACGAAGGTTGTCAGTAACACACATATCGAGAATGGAGAGTCAGAGTATGGTTTAAGCGACACAAGTGCAATTCATGGATAATGGCAGGGTTTTTGGGTTTCGCCTCAATGACAGAAGACATTCCATTGTGTTTTGGAAGCTGTTGCCGTTCAAGCTTCACGTACGAAGATAAGAGTTGTAAGCCCGGAAACGAACATGAGAAGATAAAACGAGAAAGAGAGTCAGAGACGAAACAGAACCTTACAAACTTAAAACCGTTCAAAACAACTTAGATTGAACGTTCGCAATTCCTCAGTATGAGGACGAAGAGAAAGACTCGCCTTTTTTTTGGGACGGTCAGGACAAATGCTGTTTTCCACCTTCTCGGATAGAGCCCTGCACAATAGGATAGATAGAAAAGCTAACGCAGTGGTTTTGCCAGCGTGGAAGAACACCTATTCAGGATGATGGGGGAAATACCATCTGGACCAGCAGATTTATGTATGTTGAGTTCTTGAAGTACTCTTGCCTTTCTACGAGTGCGGAAGTGGATTCGTCTCAATGAATTTTCTACGCGCTCGAATACAGGGGGGAGTCAAAGCACAATCTGGGGACGTTGAGCTAGCCACAAAATTAGCAACAAGCAGATTGGCTTTACCTGATGAGCTTACAGCTGGAGTGTCATTGTAAATGATTGTCGGAAGGGATGAAGATGTGGAAGATTTTACTATCAATGGGAATTTGTAGTAGAACTTTTTGCCCCAACTTTTCAACGTTTAATATTTTGCGGTTTCCAAGTTGGGTTAGCCTTATAGAACGAAAGCTCACCACTTTTGCCCTAATAGCCTCTTCGCAGCTCGAGACAGACGAAGCGTTTACCTTGGATTTGATACTCTTTATCCTTTAGGCATAAAGCAATTCATACCCAGGTGAATAATATTTCTTATCATATCGGCAGCAGCATTCACATCGCCATCGAGGAAGCATTGCATCCAGTAAAAGCCTCCTGAACACCCTAATTAACCTTCCTATTTGGCCTTTTCGTCTTGCCATACGATTTTTTAACTTTGTAGTTGGTGTACATTCGCCGATATGATACGTTTGGCGAACTTAAAGAAAGATAATACATATATTTAGGGTGTACTTATCGGGGTCAGAGATAAGATTTGATCGCTAATGTCCAGAATTCGTTTCGGCTCATTTACACACTTTTTGACCCAGTGTACCTGCCTTTGCGCGAGGTTTGCCAACATCAGTGTTAAGATAAAGGATTCCTATAATATTCCAATACATGTTACTTCCTTTAAAGCACTCGCTAGCACGAAAAGGCTCTCCATCCTCTTTCATTGGCTCAGAGCCCTTCTATGGATTGTTCACTGTCCACAACTCCACGCAAAATTTCATTGGCTCCGCCACCAAAAAAGTGCTCCACAAATCCTCTCTGTGGGCAAACGTGACGCTGAGATCTTAACAGGCTTCCGAAAATGGGTAAAAGCTCCACAGACCCGTGCAGACTCTTCTAGGCTTAGAACAGTCAGAAACGGCAGAACATATCTAAAGCCAGTGCCCTGAAATCAACCAGAAGACGCTTTAACAGATAGATAGATAAGATAGATAATAATTTATTTCCTTATTCAGTACAAAATTCAAAGTTCACAAATATAAATTCATAGATACTTTAAATATAGAATATAAGAAATATAGAGACATTCTGTATTTTTATACTAAGTAAAAAAAAATAGTGTTGAATGTCACATCAATTGGCTAGTACAAATATAAAAAATAAATAATTGTGGGTGGGGTGATCCATTGAAACAAATTACATTGATAGGTTACCAAAAAAGCAATTTAAATACAACAATCATTATTTAAGGAAATATCAAAATAAGAGCTTGTAACAATATAAATAGAAATAAATACCAATAAAGGAACAGGTTACTTTTCAATTCAAAATACTTTGTAATGTAAAAAATAGTACATATGTGAATATATAACTCCTTATAGATTTACAAATTAAAAATTAAACTAGAATGTCTGAGAGAGTAGATTCCAAATCATCAAGGTCAAAATTAAAAAGCCAGTGCTTAACAAGTTTTAAAGGCATTCCAGGCATTGATATCATCCTGATTGACTGTGGAAGTTTATTAAATAATCGGTAGGATGAAACAGAATAAAAATTACGATACGCAGTAGTGCGAAAGTTTGGTACAGATACTAAATTTGAAGAGTTTCCACGTAGATTGTAATTCGAAATTAACCGATAATTACGATTTCCGGACTTCATATAAAACATTTTTAACACCTTGAAACAGTACAGATGACGAACTGGAAGAATTTGTTGGTCACAGAACAATGGAAAACTATGACATCTACTAGGTTTGCGGCATATTCTTTCTGCAGAATTAAAAGTGGTTGGATTGTTGATCCCCAACAAGCAATACCATACCGCAGTTTGGAATGGAAAATGCCATAATAGATTATTTTTAGGAGCATTGATGAGCAGATATTTTGCAAGTAAAAGAAATGTCTAAGTGTACAGCGGAAACACTTCCTCAGACTTTCAGCATGATTGGAGAAACTCATTCTAGAGTCAATAGTAAGCCCTAGGTATTTAAATTCATCCACTATTTCGATTTGAAAGCATTTATCACTACAGCTTACACCGTCATAAAAATAAGAACTAGACGAACAGAAGCATTTCAAAAGTTTGTATTTTAAGCACTCAGGTGCGTGATAAGAAACATTCGCATCCAAACTATTTATGGATGACAAACTGAAAAACATGATTTTGGTTTTAGTGCTTAGCACCAAATTATGTTCAGCAAACCAGTTTCTTAATAAATTTAAATCCCAGTTTATATCACACACTAGATCAATAGGACTATTCACGCCATACGAAAAACCTATATCATCTGCAAAAGCAGTAGGCGAGCCTCTGAAACAAAATAGGACCCAGAACAGAACCTTAGGGTACACCCAGATTAAAGAATATAATTTTACTCCTTACATCATCCACCTTCACTCTTTGCGACCTATTTTCCAGGTATGACCTAAGCCAATCAAGAATGAACCCACGAAATCCAGCTCTTTCCAGTTTGCTCAATAAAGTTTTATGGTTAACCATATCAAATGCTTTGGTTATATCGATAAATAACCCAGCCGTGCACTTTTTCGAATCGAGGTTAGACATTATTTGACCACAAAATTGTAGAAGTGCATCTTCAGTGGATTTACCTTTCTGAAAAGCAAATTGACAATGGTTAAAGAATTCAATTTTGTTTAAAAAATTCACTATTCTATTCTTCATAAGTTTTTCAAAGATTTTGCCGAAAACAGGGAGAAGTGAAATGGGTCTGTAGTTGCTCATTTCGATAGGAGAGCCTTTTTTAAATAAAGGAACAACATCTGCACATTTGATGGCTTCTGGGAAAACCCCCTGAAATACACAGCGATTAAAAATATCTGCTAAAACATCAACTACAAAACATGCCACATATTTAAGCACCATGACAGAAATACCATCAGCTCCAGATGAGTTGGATTTTTTTAAGCTGCCAATAACTCTTAATACTTCAAGAGGAGTAATTCTTACTTCAAAAGAGATACAAAGAGACGAACAGAAATTACAAAGGTCGGGTCGCGATTTTGAACTAACGGCTATATTTGTGAAGTAGTAATTAAAAGCATCGGCAATGACAAGTTTGTCTGAATTTTCATAGTCATCGACACGTATAACAGTTGGTTTACTTGAGGACGAAGATTTATTTAGCAGGCTATTTACTATATGCCATTCACTTTTAAGGTTTCCCTTAGCAGAATTAAGTTGAGTACGGTAGTAGGTATCCCGGCAAATCGGAATTTCCCTTTTAAGTTGAGCGCACAATTTATTATATTTCCTTTTTAAGCTTAGATTGCAATGGTCCCTATAACATTTAAACCGAAGTTTGTTTTTCATTTTTACTTTATTTAGCAAGTACTTCGAAATCCAGGGCTTCAGCCTACTTACACAATTTTTAGTAGGTAATTTTGAAGAAGCACTCTTTATATGTTTCATGAACAGATCAATAAAGATTGTGTAAGAGCTACACGAATAAACTTCTTCCCAAAACTCAAAAAAAAGAGTATTTTTTAGATGACTGAAGATGATTCTCATCCCATTATCAGATGATTTATGTTTTATTGCTATTCTTGACAATTTCTATGTCTACTAAAAGCCCTGTCATAGAGTGGTCGGTGATCATAAGATCGAGAACGCACTTACCATAACTGCTAATCGGGTCATTTCTGAAACGCACATAAATATGATCGATGCATCTACCCGATACAGTCCTAGTAGGCTCATTAATAGGCCATACGAAGATAGCAAAGCCAAGTAATTCGAGACCGGTTCACTACTTTGAGAATGTTTAGATTAAAATCTCCAACAATAATTAAATTTTTGGATTTTTCTTTTTCCAAAAGACCAGCAAATTCTTTAATATACGTTAATACATGGAACATATGAAGTCTATAGAAACATAAAAACACATATTCTTCACGGTTAAATTCAATGGAAACTTTTAAAACATCAGCACTGGAAAATTTAACACAAACTACATCTAAAATCTTGTAATCATCTTCTAAAGGGTGATTTTTTAAGAGGTTTAGAACTTTTTTTAAAAAAAAAACACAAAAAATTCGAAAAAATGAATGAAATATTTATTTGAATCGATAGTTTGAACCTTGCAATTTAATGTTTAAAGATAATTTGATGCAAATGTTGACCGCGGCTGCGTCTCAGGTAGCCCATCCGCTGAGTCCAATTTTGGCATACTCTTTCACACATATCGACCGGTATCTCACGAATGAATGCATGGATGTTGGCTTCCAGTGCGTCAATCGAAGCGGGCTTGTCCCTATACACATTAGCCTTGGCATACCCCCACAAAAAATAATCTAATGGTGTCAAATCGCACGATCTAGGCGGCCAATTGACCGTCCCGAAACGTGAAATTAACTGTTCACCAAACTCGCCTCGCAATTGCGCCATTGTTTCGCGTGCTGTGTGGCATGTGGCACCGTCTTGTTGAAACCACATATCATGCAAGTCAAGAACTTCCATTTCGGGCAAAAAAAAGTTTGTTATCATCGCTCGGTAGCGTTCACCATTGACAGTAACGCTGCGATTCGCATCATCTTTGAAGAAATATGGCCCAATAATGCCGCCGGCCCATAAACCGCACCAAACAGTGGCTTTTTCGGGATGCATTGGTAGCTGTTGCAATGCTTCTGGCTGATCTTCACTCCAAATGCGGCAATTTTGCTTATTTACGTACCCATTCAACCAAAAATGAGCCTCATCGCTGAACACAATTTTTCGATAAAAAAGCGGATCCTCGGCCCATTCACCAAAAATTCGGCATTGTGGTAGGTCGGCTGGCTTTAGTTCTTGCACCAGCTGTATCTTAAAAGGCTTTACGCCCAAATCCTTCCGCAAAATTTTCCACGTAGTGCTGTAACAAAGGCCTAACTGCTGGGAACGGCGCCGAATAGACATTTCGCGGTCTTCTGTCACACTAGCTGATACGGCCGCAATATTTTCTTCAATACGCACAGTACGTAAACGTGTTGGTGGTTTAATGTCCAACAAAGTAAATTTGGTGCGAAATTTGGTCACAATCTTCCGAATAGACTGCTCAGAAGGTCGAGAATGCCGATCATAAAATGGAAGCAGCGCGCGATGAACATTTCGAACCGAGCACGAATTTTGATAGTAAAATTCAATAATTTGCAAGCGTTGTTCATTTGTAAGACGATCCATGGTTAAATTGCAAACCAAACTGAAGCTGTTTGACAGTGACACAAGGTACTAAACACACGTCAGCTGTCAAAACCAGTGTTGCCAAAACCAAACCAGCTAAAAAATCACCCTTTACAAAGCAACCAACACCTCCTGCTGCGTAATTTTCATTGGTATTTGCAAAAAACTTGAACCCGGGCAGAGAGTAATCTCCAATTTCAAAATTATAAATCCAAATTTCAGAGACAAACACAAGATCTGGAATGCACACGAAAGAATCACGATTAGTTACTAGAGCTAAAAAGTTTTCTCTTAAGCTCCTGACATTCTGGTGCACAATGAAGAGTTTTTTTATCACAAAAAGAATTATTAGTAAACAGATTATCACAATAAGAAACAGTGAGTTCAGGAGTGGAAAAGTCATCGATTAAAAGAATTTCATCATTTATTACAAAAATGATAACGCAATGCACTATATAAGTGCAAGGTCGTTAAAAGATCTAATTGTGATGACTTTTCCACCCTCAACCTTCCTCATAAGAATTTTGTTGTTTTTGTACCATAAATACTTGTACTTTTTTTTGCTGCTTAGCTTCTTTTGCCTTGAAAAAGAGAGCCTGAGTGTACTTTGTCAGAGAATCGTTTAAGTAAATGCTGGTTCCCTTGCTGCTACTGTTGTTGTTGGTATTGCTGCTGCTGCTTTCGCCTATACCATCGACAAAGGGCTAACTTCACCACAGGACATTGCCAAATCATCGGCTTCAACAATATTAAGGTTCATCGGGGACCTAGGATTGTCGCCAGACCAAAAAAGATCTTTCTAGGTCGGGGAGAAAATCATCCCCAACTCGATAAGGAAAAACGGTCCCCATGGTCTTCTGAACTTACTGATGCTTCTATTACTTCGCGATGGAAAAGTTTGACGATCCTCGATCATTTGTATAGTCTGAACCATATAAGTCGATGTTGCTTAAGCATAATGGCATACTCTAATTGCAGACCAAAAAAAATCAAAAAACAATTCCTTTCAACTACAACATTTTGGATCCATTCCATCATTCAAAGTCCAAAGAAGAACGAAATCATTTTAATAAATCTCAAACGCTTGGAATTGTTTACCTTGTCTGTCTGTCAGTCACTGCTGCACGTATGTAACGTATTACATTTTTTATAATTTAATTTCGTCTTCGTCCAATTTAGATTAAATATGCAACAGATCCATGTTCGGCGATAGACAAATGCCAAATGCATATTTCCACGCACATACTCACCGATTTCCATTTAATCTGTGTCTCACCAGCAACCTGTTGACGTGTTCCTTAAATGGTGGTATCCTCGCGCAAGATATGCATTTAGGAGTACACACAGTCGCTCATTGCCACCTCATTCCACTACGGTCGTTAACCACTTATTCCATTTTCGAACAATTGCAATATTGTGTAAATTTCTAATTTAACTCTTCCCTCTCTCTCTCTCGAGCGCGCGCGCTGCCAAATCGAGCTGGAGGAGTATCCACCTCACCTATGGTGTCTTGCAAACTGCCACAGCACCTACTCTGCAACAGCGTTGAGCATAATAAAAATACATTTTACAAAAATGGCAAATATGATTGCAGGAAACTGACACTTTTATCAGGTTTAATCTCTCGCCAGCTGTAATCACCATTTGATTGCATGGCCATTCCGCAGCAGCCAGAAAGGAGCACGAGAGTTGGGCATTCCTTGATGCTGGTCTTCGTCGTCGTCGTTGTCGTCGTTGTCGTAGTTGTCGTAGTCATCGCCATCGCCATTGCCATCGTCGTCGTCGTTGTCGTCGTCACTGAAAATTGTGTACAATTTTCGTTTTGGTTAAAGAATCACCTCCTTGCGGTGGGCACTCCAATTGCACTGCACTGCGGCAACAATGCCCTCGCTTCTTTACTCAGCTACTCAGTCTTCTGATCTCGTTAAGGATTTACGAGTAACTTTTATCACTTGGCGAATCATTGACAAATCCAGGCGAATATAATGGTGCTGCCTTTTGTTCGCAGCAGGCCAGGCTACTGTTGCTGCCTCATCATCATCATCATCTCGGATATTTGCCACATAACATGGATTTTACCATTTTCGAGCAGCCACGAGTCGGAATGCCACACTCTCTCTCCTTAAGCTCACTCTTTTGTATATGTACGTGCCTTTCGAAGACCTTGTATTTGAAGCTATCGCTGATCGCTGATGGCAGCAGCAATCGGAGAATCGCTTGCCGCGCAGATGATTTCTTTCCAATTTATGTGACATATTGATTTTAAATTGATAGACCTTTTATAAAGTGGGTGCTTGTTAGTTAAGTCTTTGACGATTGGACTTATTGTTCTAGTAGGCTTATGCCAAGCGAGCGATCGAACTTCTTTTGGAGTTTTTCATATCGCTTGCTGTAGCGGATGGAAATAAGATCAGGACGGGCGGTGAAAAAGTCCACATCGGACTTTAATGGGCAGAAGCATCTTTCGTTTTGGAAATAATGAGCCGCGACTTGAATATGAATTGTTGTTTATGGAAATTCGCGAATTAGACTCGCCACAAGGGTAATAAAACTAAAGCTGGAGGTGTAATCTTCGAAAGAGGATCTCAATGGTTTCGGTAGAATGTTGTGATCGCGGCCGCACTTATTAGGTACATTGGGACGGCGTATATGGATTTCACTTCAATTGCATGAAAGTACCCAACCAACAGGGTTTAGTACAATTATATTACGGAAACGGTTTGTATAAAAGTATATTTTGGGCATTGCTACAAGGTGGAAGAGGAGGGTGGACTGCATCCTTCGTTTTTAAAATATCGCGCTTAATATTTCCAACAAAGGTGTAAACAAATTTGATAAAAAATTACAATATCGCATCTGCAAAGGCTTCAGACTTAGTCTGCGAAAGATATGTGCTAGCTCAACATATAGATAGACTTGAACGCTCTAACAGCAACTGATGTCAGTTATATTTTGGCACAAATGGAAGAGGCGTAGGTCAGGATCTTGGAAAATGTTGGGCGGCCGACAAATTTATCATATTAGGTGCTGAGGAGGATTTGAACCTGGGATAATTCGCTCTGCTGTCACAGTAACCATTTTCGGGGAAAAAAGGTCTACATTTTATTCAAACTTTTAACGGTCTTAAAGATATACTTTGAAAAAGAATTTCTGAAATTTTCAAAGGAAAATATTCAAAACTCCGCCATTGTGACGTCTTTCCGGTGACCCCTCGGAAAAAAGGTGCATCCGCGCTGACAGTAGAGCTCGTGACAAGAACAAAGGAAGTTAGTTAAGACCATAAACAAAAATTTGGATTAAGGAAACAAAATTTTATTTTTGGCAGACCTTTTTACAAACAAATTTTTTTTTAAATAAAGGGTCCGCCAAATAACTTTTTTTTTTCAAAATGCTATAAAAAAAAACGACTAAATATTTTCTCAAATTTCTTTTTTTATTTGAAAGTACAATCCTTTCGGTTAATAATGGAAAATAATTTCATTCAAATGGCTGCCCCGGCTGGCCATGCAGTAGCCTACACGATCGGTCCAATTTTTAAGCACATAATCGATTGTGTGTAGCTGTATTTCACCAATGGCTTCACGAATATTGTCCCTTAAAGCGTCAATTGTCGCTGGCATGTGGGCGTAACACTTATCTTTTACGGCACCCCACAAATAATAGTCCAACGGTGTCAAATCGCAGCTCCGCGGTGGCCAAACGACATCAGCTCTGCGGCTGATAATGAGATCTTCAAAAAACGGGGCGCAAATCATCGAGTGTATCTTCGGCTGTGTGGCACCTAGCGCCGTCCTGTTGAAACCAAATGTTGCCAATATCCTCCTCTTCAATTTTTGTGAACAAAAATTCGTTCAACATGTCCCGATAACGATCGCCATTGACTGTAACGGCCACTCCTTGCTCATTTTCGAAGAAAAATGGCCCAATTATGCCTCTGGACCAAAATCGGCACCAAATAGTGACTCGTTTTGGCTATATCGGCTTTGCAATGTATGCGTGCGGGTTTTCTGTGCCCCAAATGCGACAATTTAGCTTGTTTACATACCCGCCAAGATCAAAATAAGCTTCATCTGAAAAGATGATTTTCTTGGCAAAATCGGCATCTTCCTCTAAGTCGATCGCAGGCAATATTTCTCAGCGTTGTTCAAGCGTACACACAACCATATTTCAGCGGAAGGATAAAACTAATTATCTGTCAAATCGGACATGAGCTAAGTGTTACCATTCGCGAAATAAGCACTAGTTGAAAAAAAAAACGTTATATGGTTCCTATAGTAGTGATTGACAAAAAAATCCTTCGTCCAAGTCCTCGTGAATTGTATCTTGAAGACCTGTGTAAAATTTCAGCAAGATCGGTTGAGCAGTTTTCGAGAACTTTTGAACAACCGACTTTGAGAACACTGTTTCGGGAAAAAAACGTTTAAAGTTTGGACAATCTCAAATAAACCTCGTGATTCAATTAACTGCGCACCTTCCCAAGGCTGTATCTCCGAAACTTTTCTTGGGAATTACTTGAAAATTTAGGATAATATTCTCGAGATGATGTAGAAATTAATAGGACAATAAAAGAAAATCGATTTTTTAAAGCTCTTAATCCCATGCAACTCCTTAAGACAACTGCGCGCACTTTCCAAACTGTTTCTTTTAGTTTGGGATAAGCGATTTGGGCTTTGGGTTAAGCAAATTTGGATTTGCTGCTTTCAATCAGACAGGAAATACACAAAAAAAAATTAAATATTTTTATAAAAAACTGTGAATGCAATCTTGGTCAAAATAACAACTTTGCTTCGTTAACTGGTTGAAGCAAAAGCAACCGAGGTCTGTATTCTTTGTTAGTATGTGCATACGACGGTGCCGTGAAATAACGTCGACCCAAATAATATCGAATCGCAATTTCCCATCGTTGACTTTATTTCCCAAGAAAAATGCTAGTAAAGATGGAAAAACGAAATTTATGCCGCATAAAAAGAACAAATTTAAATCGGAATAGAAAAGTAATAAAGTTGGAAAGGGTTTCAACTTAAACGGAATAAAGTGCACGACTGCGTCATGCTCGATGCATGAAATGCGTTTTTGAACCGCAAAATGAATCGAAAAATTAGATTTTCTCAAAAACGGAACATACGATTTTGATGCAATTTCACACATTGGACACTTTTAATATTTTTGTTTGAAATAAAAAAAATTATCAAAATCGTTATAGCCGTTTGAATTTGAAAAAATTAAATTTAAGAAAATCGTTATATGAAAAACAACTTCAAAAAAATTATTTCAAATTTGCAATCGAAGTATGCAAATTTGTTCATCTTTACAGTAAAAAAAACCGTAAATTTTGTTTTAATTCCCTTTATTAGTTTTTGCGATATTGCCAGTTTTATAAATTACCGTTAATCGATTTTTTTTTTTTTCAAAAAACTGAGTATGCAGAATTTTTCATCCCATCCCAAATATCATTAGTACAAACAAAGACCGAAATCCTTGAAACCACTTTCGAGAAAAATATTGATAAGTGATTTTCACAAAAAAAAATTGTATGGCAGGTACCGTTATTTCAAAAGATAAAGCAAAAAATAAAAAGATGCCCCGAGATGTAACCCCAAGAACCTTAAACACGAACTTTGGAGCAAATCCGTCGAACCGTTTCGCTATACGGCGCCCGGACAGACAGACAGATATACCGACCAACGGCATTGGCGGACCCACTTTTTTGGACTTCTCTATAGTCGTAATATCATCCCTCATACTCAGTTTGAGTTCGAAATTTCAGCACGATCGCAATAACTTTCTCCTTAGTATACTAATGTATACGAGAAAGTTTAAAAAACACATATTACGGTGAACAGAAGTAAATCCAAAGAAATTGTCTTCACATGCCATTTGATAGCAGTAAAGTAACGAAAGAGTTAATTTTTTATTTAGCTTTATAATGCCTAAAACACATGTGCACAAATTGTGGATGCAGTGAAGCGCGTTGTACAGCAAGCAAGACATACGAGCAGAACTTCTGTTTGACGTCAATGCGGTGAATTCTGTCAAATATTTATCTAAACGTCATTCTTTGGCTTTTTGGATAGTATGACAGCTGAACAAGATATACTTTGTTAAACATTCCTTAAGAGTGACTAAAGCCAATAATAATAATATTAATAACATTGACTAAAGTTAATAATATTTAAAAATGTGAAAATCCACAATTAATTATCGGCATAACACTGCCACTTCATAGAAACCTCATAAACTACAACAACGAGGTTTGAAAATATGAAAAAAGTATGGGAAATCTCCTGATGGAGGTTCCCCGAGTTTTTGCGAAACCTCAGATTTTGAAAAGGGTATTAACTTAAATTAGGAAAGACCTAATTAGTTAAGACCTAATTTATTACCGTAAACGAATGCTAACAAATTTTCAATCGCCTTAAACTATTTTTTTTATTTAAAGAAATTATAAACACTTAAAACCTGCTGGCCCTGAGAAATTTCGGCTAGGCCCGTAAACCGGAGATTAGAGAGAATTTCCCGGGCCAAAATACTCCTATTGGTAACCCTAGAGACAAGTTGCAGTCATGGCGTGGGGCATGCTGCATTTACATTGTGTTCCCTTCCATTGTGTGTGTTCTTTTTCCGCTGCAAGCAAAATTCTGCACATGTGTTTTGGGCATAATGAAATATGTGTGAAACCTCCCTGCTAGATGTCACTGTTGGACTTGTAGTAGGTGCGAGGTTGGGTATATGCAAAGATTCTTTTTAAATAATCATATTGAAGTGACCGAAATATATGTCCATTACTTCCTTATTTAGTTCGCTTTTATTTTCTTTCTACTTTTATTAAAAGAAATAAAAGAAGAGGACTCAACTAGCTACCTTTTGGTGCACCTCAAAATATATAATGGAACATAAACTTTCAAAGATAAACTTTAAATCGAAAGAACGCTTAAGTTTTTTTGAAATTTTACGGCAAAACGTTAAATGGCATCGAGATTCAAAATCATTCGTAAATGGTGACATTCAGTTGACTGCAAGTGATACAGATCATTTAATTTAGTCTTCATCCCCACAACTTTTTTTAAAAAACTGGCAAACTTTGAAACTTTGTCGAGTTATGTTACTATGTCAATAATAGTATCATCATTCAACATTTAAGTTATATAGCCCGTCGGCTATAAGCCATACAACCGCCAAAAAGCTAGAACGAGTCCAACGTATAGCTGGAAACTGAATGACAGGTTGTATTCGTTCCAACCCTACCTTAGCACTTAATGTCACATTTTGTCTAACACCCAAAAAAATACACATTCAAATAGAGGCAAGACTGAGTATTCATCGACTGTTCCATTCGAATAGCATTGACCCTTACTCTTACCGTGGAGGTCATCTGTCTCTGCTAGACTCTATGGTGCCTGAAAGCGCATTCTAGACGACATGCTACCGAAATAGGGCTTCCGTAAAAACTTCTCTTTCGTAATCCCCCAAGGGAGGAGTGGGAAAAAATATAAACCTAAACCATCACAACATGATCTCGTCAGGTATACGGACGAATCCAAGATGGAGTCAGGGACTGGATCTGGAATCTATGGAGAGTCGCCTCAAGCGAACTTTTAAGTCAGCCTTGGCAAGAACTCATTCATATTTCAAGCAGAAGTCTTTGCCATTAACCAGTGCGCTAGAATTAACGTAAGTCCTTAAGATTGCCAAGCAGCCATCAAAGCTCTTGACTCATTTGTCATTAAATCAAAGCTTGCTCTGGCAACCTTCATGCTCATCTATGAACTTGCTACACGAAACACTTAGTCATCCTTCACTGGATCCCAGCTCACAGGGGTTGACTCACTGGCAAAAGTCGGCGCAACAACACCACTTGTCGGCTCCGAGCTCTTTTGTGGTGTTAGCAAAAATCACTTCAGGAACTACATTCAAAGCCTATCCCTTATGGAATCCAATTAATTCTGGCTTAAATCAACTGGTCATAACAGTACCGAACAATTTTCCCAAAATTTCACCCCAGGAAATCCAAATTCTTAATCAAACTGGACAGAAATAGTCTAAAAATCCTGACAGGAATATTCAGTGATCATTGTCTCCTGAAAAAAACAGCTTCACCGCATTGACCTCTCACCGGACTCTACATGTAGACTTCGTTTAGAAAGTGACGAATCCTCTCTTCACATACTCATGGACTGTCTGGCTCTCCTTCGTCTCAGGAAGAAAATCCTCTGTGAGGAAATCATCTCACCAACAAACCTTACTACCTTACACCCAGAGAAGATTGTTGTATTCCTGACTTCCTCCGAAGTTAAACTATTGCTTTAGGGCCCTACCAGGGAAGGCGAAGTAGGCTCCATTTTGAGCCGCAGTGCCAGAGCCCCATGTAGGCTCTCCCGACGTTCCATCTATCTAGCTCCAATTTTAGCAAAAATCCCATTACACCCTTCAACAAATATTTTAGTGTTACTGCAAAGGTTCTAAGTCTAGAGTTATGTGATGACTTGACAATACTGAATGGTAAAGTTCCTAAGAAAACCGTTAAGGTATTTTTATTACCACAGATGTTAATGATCAAGTCGAGGTACTTAATGGATTAATAAAATATTTGTTTCTTGAATATGTCCCAAAAAATACTTTCGTTGTTAAGCATGGACCATGTCCTTGGCTTTCTAATGAGATTAAATCTGCCATGAGTACAAGAGATCAACTCTATCGACGGTGGTCGAAGATTTCAAATTCCAGAAATGTTTACTGAATTCAAAAGATTGAGAAACTCAGTTAACTTAATGATTAAAAGAGCTAAGTCATTGCATTTTACAAACAAATTTAATACCAGCCGCTCTTCAACTTTTCTGTGGAGGGAAATTAAAAAGACCGGATTGTGCAATAAAAATAACTTGCAATTGAACAGAATGTTTGTTAGGGAGCCGTTGGTATCTGAAGTGTCTTACCCTTCTGACACTGTACACTGTAATAATTAATACCGCTGACAATGCATTTCTTTTGATAGAGTAGACTCCTTTTCTGTTGCAAAAACTAGTTTGTCTATAAAATCTGATAGTATGGGTTGGGTATGGACAATATTCACCCGAAGTTCTTAAAAATGATTTTACCGTATATACTAAAATATGTTACATATATTTTCAATACCATCCTAATGTCCTCGAACTATCCGAACCAGTGGAAACTAACAAAAATTATACCTATTCCAAAAAAAAGGAAAAGGCACGGAATATCGACCCATCGCCATGCTACCTTTTCTTTCTAAGGCTTTCGAGTTAATTACAAGCGCTCAAATTAAGCAATACATTTTGACTCCAATGCAGTCAGGCTTTCGTTCAGGTCACAGTTGCATAACTGCCCTGATTAAAGTCACGGATGACATACGGGTAGCTATTGACAGAGATGAAGTCACTTTGGTTACATTATTGGATTTTTCTAAGGCTTTCGACTCTGTCCGTCCTAATATTCTCTGTAACAAGCTTTTAACTTACTTCAATTTTTCTCATCTTTCCGTGAAGTTAATCTCGTCTTATCTTACAAATAGAGCTCAGTCTGTCTTTTGCAATCAATCCTATTCATCGCTCTAAAATGTTAATTGTGGTGTGCCTCAAGGTTCAATAATTGGTCCTATGTTCATTAATGATTTACCACTTGTTATACATAATTGTCTTTCTCATATTTATGCTGACGATGTACAAATTTATTTTCACTTTCCTGTTGGATTGATGGAAGATGCTGTTGAAAAAATGAACGAGGATCTAACTTCAATAGTTAAAGGGTCGTCAGAAAACCAGCTTCTTTTAAATCCATCTAAGACTAAATCAATTACAATCTATAAACATTTATTAATGTCCCGTCTGCCTCCTATTTTATTATGTGGAGTTGAAGTTGAAATGGTTTCTAAAATAAAAAATCTTGGTATTGTTATTAATAGTAACCTCACTTGGAGCGAGCTTTGCGGGGTCTTTCAGTATGCCACGACACTTTACCAATTGCCGTTAAATTGAAATTGGCAAAGGCTCTGATTGTACCCTTAATAATGTATGGCTGTGAGTTATTTGCCTGCACTGATGCTATGTCAAGGCGAAAACTAAACGTTGCATTCAATTCTGTGGCTAGATTTGTGTTTAACTTGCGTAGATATGATCATGTTTCGAGCTATTCTCGCCAAATACTAGGATGCAGTCTGGACCAATTTCTTAACTATAGAGCTTGAGCTTTATTTTCCAAAATTTTAAGTGATAAACAACCTGTTTATCTTTATAGTAAAATAGTTTTTTCACACTCGCTTCGTTCTTACGGTATCAGACCCTTCGTATACACTTGTACGGTATCATGTAGGCAATTCTTAATTTTTGTCATTCGACTTTATAACCAACTTCCCCTTACTATAAGAACTATGGTCGAGCACAGACGTTTTTGTCGTTAGTTTTTTCCCATTTTAGTACGCGTCATTGATGTAAGCCCAATTTTACTTTTATTTTTTTTTTTATAATCAGGAGTTTATAAAACTTAATTTAATCGTGTAAAACAGAATTAATGCTTTATTAAACCTTTATTATGAAACTTTTAAGAAGAAAGAATACTGATCACTGAATTGATCCTCACTCTACAAACGTCTGTATCGTAATAATATTTATCTTAATATAGCACAGACTACCCCATCTTCAGACGCTATTGTCGTCTCTTTCTCTGTCGCTTCAGATTCGGCCATCCTGATAACTTCGTCGTCCTCGTCGAAGTCAATGTCCAACTCGATCCAACGTTTCATCCTATCAGCTGACCATACGGCGGAATATGGTTTCTGATTCCTGGGAGCAAACGGCATGTCTGCTACCTGGTATCTATCATGTGGAAGGACGGCGGTCACGTAGTATGGTCCTCGGTATCTCGGCTCTAACTTCCGAGACGTTCCTGTGGCATTTGAACCATCATTCAACGACATCACTAATTCACCTATCTTATACTGCTTTGCCTTCCGATGTTTCTTGTCGTGTAGCAGCTTTTGTGAATTTTGAGTTTTGGCGATTGCTTCAGCCCTTCCCTTCGGATCTGTTGTACATCCTCAACTGTTTGATTTAGTTCTACTCCTTGTGTGAGAGCATCTTGTAGAGGGTCCCTAGGAATGTATCCCCTCATCAGTTGATGCGCTGTTTTGCCTGTTGCCTCATTGTGGGTGTTGTTAATTTTTTGGTCCCATTTATTCTCCTCTTCAACAGTTGCCAAAAGTGCGTGTAGGATGGTCCGGTTATATCGTTCAACCTGCCCGTTTGCACGAGGAGTTTTCGTCGCATTCAACACGTGTTGAATTGTGTGGTTCTTTACGTAGTCCTCAAATGCGTGTGATGTGAACGCAGTACCTCTATCCGATATGATACGACGTGGGGTGCCAAACATATAGAAAATGTCTGTTAAGAAATTTAGTACTGGTTTCGTCTGGGTATTTGGAAGTGCTTTAAGTATCACATATTTGGTAAACGGATCGACTAATACGATAACATAGGTGTTCCCTTTAGTTGACTTAACAAACGGCCCTAAATGATCGATGTGTAGAGTGTCGAAAGGGACGCTTTTCTTCTCAATCATGAAGAGTTCTCCAAGAGGTTGTACTTCCCTTTTATTGTAAGCGCATTCGACACATGCTTTAAGATATTTTTGAACAAATTGTGTCATTCTTGGAAACCAATATCTCGCTCGTAAATGTTTTATTGTCTTCTTTTCAGAGAAATGTCCAATTAGGTCATGACTGTTTCGTAAAACCCTGTTCCTTACTCCTTTGGGTACAAATAGTCTGAGTTCACCATCAATGGACACGTCCATTTTGTAGTACGTAATCGTGATGTGTTTGTTTTTCCATACTTGATACTGGCTGTTTCTTAAGTACATCGGCAATATCTCGAATTTCCTGATCCTGAAGTTGTAGAGAATACATCCAGTCTGGCTCATCTATAGTTACTACCTTCAAGACACTCATGTTCACTTCTTCGAGTGACGTTGCAACCTCATAAGGATTTCGTGAAAGGGCATCTACATGAACCATGTGCTTTCCTTGGCGATGCACGACACAGTAATTATACTCCTGCATCTTCAACCACCACCTCGCGATTCTGGGAACCAATTCCTTCTTGTTCATAGTGGTCTTAAGAGCCTGGCAATCTGTTACAACCAGAAAATACTTTCCCAGAAGGTATTGCCGAAATCGGTGTGTTGACTCTACAACGGCGAGTGTCTCAAGTTCGTAACTGTGGTATATGCTTTCCTCCTTAGGTGTTTTTCGGCTGAAGTATGCCACTGGTTGAAATAGTTTCTCTTCTCGTTGCATAAGGACTCCGGCTATACCAAGGGAGCTAGCGTCTGTATGTAGCTCATGTTCAGCGGCTGCGTTGTATAAAACTAGTAAAGGTCCTTCCGTGAGAAGTTTCTTCCACTCCACTCAAACTTGCAATCTTTCCTGGTTAAGTTCGTCAGAGGTAAAGCGATACTGGAGTAATTCTTGATGAATTTTCGGAAATAACTGGTCAGACCTATAAATTGTCGTACTTCGTGTTCGTTTCTGGGTGTTTTGAACCTTTCCACAGCCAACGTCTTAGTCTTTCCTGGTTGTATGGTACCATTTTTGACGACGTGTCCCAAAAACTCTATTTCCGTTTTAAAGAAATCGCGTTTCTTAAGGTTTAGCGTCAAGTTTGCTTCTTTGAGTATTTTTAAGAACATTTCCAGTTTTCTTATGCCATCTTCAATAGATTTCGATGGAATCACCACATCATCCATGTAGTTAACTATATGTTCAGGTCTCATTTTATTTACTATGCCGTTCATTAATTTCTGGAAAACAGATGGAGCATTAACTAGACCAAATGGCATTGTATTAAATTCATATAAACCATCCGGAGTTATGAAGGATGTGTAGTGGGTATGTTCGCTCTTGATAGGGATTTGGTAGTATCCTGATGCTAAACCCAACACCGTGTAATATTTATACCCCACCAGGTTGTTGAGCTGTTCCTCAATGAGGGGCATCGGAAATTTAATTTTCTTGGTAATGGAATTTAACCTACGATAATCCACACACATCCTATCGTCTCCATTTTTCTTTTTAACTAGTATGAATAACATCCTCGTCCTCAACTGTGATTTCGTTAACCGAAAACTCAGTGATAAAGTCTTATCTAAAAAAAATCAATTTCTTTAAACACAATTTACACACACATTGATACTTTCTTTATCCTTGTGTTCACTACCACCATTGGTAAACATAAGCGCTTTACTCCTTTCACAGTATGCCTATGTTATCTCTTATACACCAGCACCAATTATGCTAAACAGTTATCAGAAATTACCCCTTCGTGTACCGAAGACGCAATTCCACCCCATTGCGCAGAACTAAACTGATCATACATGATAACAATTTCCAATCAACGCAACATTATTCTGTCATTATGATGACCACATTTAATGTATTTTAAATGTTACCGTGAAATAATTATGCAAAGAAATACCATTCTGTAAACCAAAATTGTATATGCCCTGCATAGAAGAATTTACACGAATTCATCATGTTCCATGTACATTACCACGCAATTTGAAACAATAGGACGTTATGCTTTGAGTGACAAGATAATATGAATTTTTATATAATATGTATCAATATATTAACAACCATAATAAATTTACTTAGGCACACTTAACTTATATAGGTACGCTATCCCACTTCTGATTTGTAAAACAGAATTAATGCTTTATTAAACCTTTATTATGAAACTTTTAAGAAGAAAGAATACTGATCACTGAATTGATCCTCACTCTACAAACGTCTGTATCGTAATAATATTTATCTCAATATAGCACAGACTACCCCATCTTCAGACGCTATTGTCGTCTCTTTCTCTGTCGCTTCAATCGTGTTTTTAATTTTCCTTTGCAGGTAATTATCCTATTTTTTTTTCCTTACTGAATGTTTTATTATTATTATTATTTTTTCTGTGCACTCTTAAAGAATTTATTTTCTTATTGTACAGAAAATTTAAAAAAATAAATACTTACTTACTTAGGTGGCGCTACAGTCCGGGGTGGACCTGGGCCTCAACCAATACGCCTCTCCAGTTAGCACGATCTTTGGCTAACTGCCTCCAGTTGCGCACTCCAAGTTGGTTGAGGTCCCCTTCCACTTGCGCGCGCCACCTTAGGCGAGGTCTTCCTCTACTGCGTTGTCCCTCCGGGTTGGATTCGAAGACTCTTCGGGCCGTAGCGTTGGTGTCCATTCGCTCTACATGTCCCAGCCATCTTAGACGACTAATCCGTATTTTTCTGACCAGGTCGATGTCACTGTGCAGCTCGTAGAGTTCGCTGTTAAATCTCCTCCTCCAAAGCCCGACAACGCAAACGGGACCGAAAATCACTCGAAGAATTTTGCGTTCGAAACGACCAAGGAGATCTTCTGTCCGATTCGTCGATGTTGTGTGTCCCTTCTTGTTGACAGCATATATTTCGTTTTGCCCTCATTCACTCTAAGCCCATTTTTGCCGCCTCTGTACTGATACTTGCAAACGCACCAGTGACAGCTCGCTGTGTTCTGCCAATGATGTCGATGTCGTCGGCGTAAGCAAGTAGTTGCACAGCCTTTTGGAAAATTGTGCCCCTTGCGTTGGCTTGCGAGTTTCGCACAATTCTCTCAAGTATGATGTTGAAGAAGTTACATGACAGCGCATCGCCTTGTCTAAATCCTTTTTCGACATCAAAGGTCTCGGTGAGATTGTTTCCGACCTCAATGGAGCAGCGAGAGTTCTCCATCGTCATCCTGCACAATCTGACGAGTTTGGCAGGGATGCCAAACCTAGACATGGCTCTGTTTAGCTCGTCTCTATAAATGCTGTCATATGCGGCCTTAAAATCGATAAAAAAATGGTGAGTATCGATCTGGACTTCTTGGGTTTTTTCCAGGATCTGCCGAAGTGTGAAAATCTGGTCAGTTGTGGACTTACTGGGCCTAAACCCGCACTGATAGGGTCCAATCAGTTCGTTGATGAATGGTTTCAGGCGTTCACACAGCACGGCAGACAGGATCTTGTATGCGATGTCGGGGAGACTTAAACCTCTATAGTTGGCGCAGTTAAGAGGGTCTCCTTTCTTGTGGATCGGGCAAACAATGCTGAGGTTCCATTCATCAGGCATACTTTCCTCTGACCAAATCTTGGAGACGAGCTGGTGCATGCTCTCTACCAAATCATCTCCCGCTGCCTTGAAAAGTTCGGCAGTTAAGCCGTCCGGCCCGGCAGCCTTGTTGGATTTCAGTTTGGATATTGCTATCCTCACTTCATTTTGGTCAGGTGGGCGGGAGTCTTGGCTTTCATCACCCATGTTGGATGGTTCATTCTGCCTGACAGCGGAATTTGTGTCGTTTAACAGTCTGCAGAAATGGTTTTTCCATATCCTTAGCACCGACTGTGTTTCCACTACTAGGTTTCCTTGTTCGTCTCTACAGGTATCTGCTCGGGTAAAGTTGCGTTGACACGTTCTTTTTACCTTTTGGTAAAACTTCCGAACATTGTTCCTGGAGTACCACCCTCAAAAAATAAATACAAATACAAGTAAACAGCCCAAACTATGCTTAACCCACCTACCAGGGATGCTGAGTTTTGAGGTTTTGCTTAACATTATCTCTTCAGACGAAGAGTGTATCAAATGTTTCTTTAAAAATCAGACATAGCTCTGTTATTTTATCCCACATTTTGGTTATTAAGGTGTAGTAAGTTTACTTCACTATTTGATCAGAAGGAATACTGATATAAATGAAGAGTTCTATCGATTTCCTCCCTCCGCCTTCATGTTCAACTAAAAGATTTCATTGATAGAATTTATCTGCGCCAATATCAAATGTTTTTAGTGATCCTCATCAAAATTCCTTACTTGATTCATGGCATTCAAATCTGCCCTAATATGAATTTCTTTATTTCGCGAATGCGCCGCCACCGCCTTACAAAAAGACACAAACGAAGAGACTATCAAACGAAACCCTTTCGGGAATGTCTAACAAGGCACATGGCACGCTCTGAACATCGCCCCATGTACACAATAAACCAAGAACAAAAACAAAAACAGAAAATGGCAGCAGTCGCACCACAAAAGAGGAAGCGAAAAGCGATTTACGAAAATTAAAAAAGAAACTGTCAAATTGATAAATGGTCATGGCCTACAAATAAAAATGCAAAAAGGGATTTCCCGAATCCCGATGGAGATTTCTCCAGGTCATAGAAAGCAGTGGTCCTCTTCTTCTTCTTCTTCTTCTTTTTTCAATCGAATCACTATGCCGAGATCAGAAATTGAAATCGCATCTCACTAATTGGCTCGAATGAGGTTAGAATTCCAAAGAAGCACACCACAACCATTGTTCCATAGTTATCACATTCATACCGTGTTTCGCAAGAATTAAAATCCAATTACGACTTTGTTGCCATTAAAACCGGAATCCATAATCCAATTAATCGAACAATTCACTTAATCATCGAGTAACTGATGTAGTTCGAGAAAGAGAGAGAGAGAGACCATTGCTGCTAACCAGTATCATATTTCATTATATCTCCACGTAGGACTATGGCCTACCGGAGCCCCGGAGCTGGATTACACATCTCATCAGCATCAGCACTTTTTTTTTTATTACCGTAGGTTAACCAGTGGCATCTTGTTTTCACCTTAAATCGTGTGGTCCAGCACAACCTTGGTATGATCGGTCGATGCCAGTGCATTGGGATTGCGATTCCGATTGCGTTTGCGAGCAAAACGAAAGATCACTTTGGATTCATAAATCAGGTGCCCACTGACAGATATCATTAAATATAATTGCTGCATATCATAATTTGCGATTTGCAATTATAAATGACACAACATAGCTACGCTACATGGGAAACGCGAGCCATGGATTCACTTCACATGCGAATGGGGATGGTACTCTGTTCACGCAGTTAATATTACTGAGAATATTTACCGATGATAAAGTTGCATGTGTGATGTGGGTTTGGCTTTGAACTGGCAAAGGAGATAACATTTGGAAGACTACAGTGTACTCTGCATGAGTCGGTATCGGGAGACTGTAAGTAGACATCATTTGGAAGAAATATATACATAGCTGCTGGGTTGGTGGTATTTAGAAAACAGTTTCCTGATGAACTCTTTTGTCTGAAGAGGAAATTTTACAAATTTTCCAAATTAATGCCTATTTGAGAACATTACTGGAGTGTGTGTGTGTTTTTTAAGGTTTCGTATGCCAATGCCAATTGTCAACGAAAAACACTGGAAAGATAGTCTAAGTAAATAAATATAATAAAATATAGCGATCTCTTTTTAAATGTGTACCGTGATTCGTCCGCTGTACGCTGGTTCGTTCGACCATTGCTCAGCACTATCGGAAAGCGCATGCGTCATTGAGGTAACGCCTACATATTCCTTAGCTCTCCCATCCAATTCCCTCTTTTATTCGGCTGCGCACCCACGGTCTAGAGAAGTGGAGGGGCAGCCAAGGTACCATCAACCATTGGCCCACTTCGCTAGAACCTCGGGGAAAACATCCACTACAGACTAACCCGAGTGTAAGCTGGAAGGCTTAGTATGGACGGACGGCCTACGGGACAAAATGATGTGCAGCCTATCCGAGCGGACGGCCTGGAGACCAGCGAGCCCAATCGGACGGACGGTCCGCAACGTTCAAATGCTACCCAAGACACAATTGAGAGTAAGACGGACGGTCTGAATGGAAAAGAGTGCAAAACAGAAAGAAAAGCACTCCAACTCAACATAAAAGGGGGTAGGCGGACGGTCGTTATTATTAAAACACCTCCGATACATTTGATGGTGCCGAGAGGCAAACATTCGCAATTATCGAATCCATCCATCGAAAATTGCACCCGAACTACCACCGACACGGTAGGGAGCCAAGTTCGATGAGGGAAGGGGCGACGATCCCTTTTGATCCAACTCCATCTTGGGGAGCACCGGAGGAGCAACAGAGGAGTGTGGGCGGACGGCCACCAATTCCCACCCTCAACATCGACCACAAACACACAAAGTCTAAATACCGAGCACACAACAAACGATTTTGGTCACGACACGAGTCACGGAAATCGACATAGAAACAACTTGAAAACAAGCGACAATTACAATTATTATCTGTGTAAGGGATATCACTAGATCAGCAATTCCCTCACGTCCAAAAATCTGAACACGGCTCCACCGAGATAGGCCGCGATATTGGAAAAACCAGACTACTTACCTTTTTCCTCCTGGTTTCCTGCCTTGAAGTTGTGGGGTTGGTGCCTGGTCCCATGTATATATTAATTTTAACCGCGAGGGACAGTATTTTGCAATGCACTCGGTATTCCTCTCGAATTTTTTTTATTTTTGTTTTGTTTCACCAAACTGTCAGATGGGAAATATTGACAGAGGTCCAGGGTCGGCTGGAGGATTTGTCTATTATTGGCTAATTCCAATAATGGGCGAATTCAAGAATTGGAAAAGGTGAGAGCATTAGCGGGATCATGTCAGCACCCTTTGGGTAGCAAAGTCTACGTATGAGTGAGTGCAGCGGAGCGGATTACGGCTGACAATTCTAGCACAATAGCTGAATCGTCATGTGGAGCTGTAGTTGATTCTGCTTCCCCTACAACGAATGACCGAATGGACAAAGAGATTCTAAAAACCACTTCTTGGTTGACCAGCAAGTTAGGAGGTTATTTTCTTTTGGTATCAAAGAGGGGATATTGGATAGCAGTATAAGGAATAAGTTCTACTACTCCTCGAAGGCAATAAAAAAAAAACGAAGCAGAGACCAGAATCCAACTAAATCCGTGGAAAATCGGGGAATTAGGAGGAAACAGGAAAAGAGATAAGTAGAGTGCATTAAATTAGTGTGGTTTCGGTTAAGCATTAATTTTTAAAAAAAACAAATCTCGGTGGGGTAGTGCCCCGTAAAATCCCGGAAAAGTAAGGGACACGCGACCAATATTAACAAAACATATTTTCAACTTTCGGGAATTACGCGATCTTGCGGTACCTCGGAACACCCTAATTAATAAAAAAAAAACAAATAAAAATTGCCGTGCTCCAACGGGGCATTTATAACGTGGTAAAAACACGGGCGTTTCATTCACCGGTTTCAGATTTCAGTTTCAAAAGGCATCCAGATTTCTCTCAACGGGTTGACGTTTAAAAATCAATTTTTTTTTTCAGAAAAACAGCGGTTCTGTAATTTTAAGTATTTTCTTGCAGGTTTCACAATTTTCCGGAAAAATTGTGTGGCGCCCATATTTTGTTGTTGTAAAGTAACATTTGGAATAATAGATATTCACCATAATCGGTTTACGAGTACCATCACCCCAACTTGAGTCGAAAAACCAATTTCAACTCAACCCCAATTATAACCAGTCGAACGTTGAACCAATCCCTCACTGAGCTACCGGGGAGCAGCATCCTTGTGCTGCCGTGGTTGCACCTTTCGCGCTTTCGGCTTTGACATTTCAATTCGACTTTTTTTCTTCCGGGCGGTTTTCTTTTGGGTTTCTTTTTTTTTAAAATCGTTTGTTCCGCCAAATAGAGTAGTTTGTCCGCAAAAAATAAGTGTAACAAAGGCTCATCATATTTGAAATGTAACTGACATGATTATCTTTTAAGTGACTTTTAAGATTTTGAACCCTAATAATAACCCTAAGCTCTTCGCGACAGCGATCTACAAGCTTAGATTTTGTTTGTATGACAAATATAGCTTTGAATGCTGCTTGGCTGTCAATGGAAAATGTGATGTGATGATGTTTTTAAATTTGTTTGTGTATACAGATTACACCTCTATGATATTCAAGTGTTTTTGAATGAATTTTCAGTGCTCTTAAGAAACGAAAAAGTAGATAATCTTATTTTCCTGGGTGATTTTAATATAGACATTTTAACTCCAGTACTTTAACGGAAATTTATCTTGCTACAATGGCTGAGCATGGTCTATCACCTTTTATAAACGAAATTACTAGACCAATTTCAGGCACTTGTCTTGACCATGTATTTGGACGTTTTAAAAAAATATCCGTAAACGAATGTGCTGGTATTAATTTTGATCTCCGCATTACTGATCACTGTATGACTGGTATTCTCTTCAGTACGTTAAATACTAAGAAACCCGCGAAGCATACTTTGTCATCTATGGTAACGAAAGTAAACTTCGACTTGCTTAATATTGAACTACGTTCCCAAACCTGGGAGGAAATATATGAGGAAGTTAATGCTTCTAAGGCTTATGATCTATTTTTATCATTTCTTCAGAATTACATAAGTAATTTTACATATACTATCGTCCGTAAAAAGTCTGAAAAAAGGTTAAAGCCTTGGATTACTTATTCTGTGTTAAAAAAAATTAAGCTTAAAAATAAATTAAAAAAAAATGCTCCAAACATCCTCTTAATACAGCGCTGAAAAATCGTTTCAGAATATTGAGTAAGGAAGTAATCAACGATATAAGGACAGCTCGAAATAGATACTTCTACTCTAAAGTCCGTAACGCACTTGGTAATCCAAGAAAGGAATGGAAGGCTATAAATAGTATCATTGATAGCAACTCTCCCAAGATCTCCAAAGCTATATGTCTATGTAATGATGGTGTTATTATTGATGACCCTACAACAGTATCAAACATATTAAATGATTACTTTTCTTCGGTTGGTCTGATGTCTTTTTCAAGTGAGTCTCCTACATATTGTAATGGCTGCGTTAGGTCCCATTTAGTCAACGACTTTGCTATAAATAATAGCTTCTTTTATGAAGAAATAACAGGCTTAGAATTGTATAAAATTATCTGTTCCCTTAACAGCTCAAGATCTTGTGGTTGTGATGGAATTTCCAACCCTACCCTCAAGAGCATAGCACTTAATGTTGTAAACATATTAGCTTATGTTTTTAACTTAAGTATTTCAACCGGCGTCTTCCCAGACAAATTAAAATGTGCTAATGTGATCCCTCTTTACAAAAAAGGTAGTAAGAGTGACAAAAACAATTACAGGCCAATTTCTTTATTGTCATCAGTCTCTAAAGTCTTTGAAAAAGCCATTAAGAATAGAGTTTTGAGATACCTGGCAAAAGTTAATTTCCTAAGTCCTGCTCAGTTCGGTTTTAGGGAAGGCCTTTCTACAGAAGATGCCCTCTTGGGATTCTGCTCCTTTATTTATAAAGCTCTGGATGATAAAAAATGTTGCGCCGGGATTTTTGTAGACATTACCAAAGCTTTTGACATGGTCAACCACAGAGTTCTACTTAACAAACTGCACTATGCAGGATTTCGTGGATTTATGCACAACTGGTTTAAGTCCTACCTAAAGTATAGAACTCAAAAAGTTGTAATAGGTAACTTTGTTAGCAGACCAAAAACTATGAACTTAGGTGTACCCCAGGGATCAGTCCTTGGTCCAATATTGTTTCTTATTTACATCAACTCATTATTTAGTCAACCGTTTAAAGGTAATGTTACAGCTTTTGCAGATGATCTGGGCATTGCATACCGCTCGGATAGATGATGTTCACCTCCTGTGATTGTGGTTTTCGGAACACAAACTAGTTGTCAGCAATAAAACGAAATTACTTCACTTCAGTCTTAATGTGCAAGAGTCCCTAAGCTTCGAAATTTTCTTTCATGCAAACAATTGCGAATGGTCAAATGCGTCAAATTGTGTCTGTACTAAAGAAGCCACAAGGATAATGTTGTTTGAGCAGGCATCTTGTAACACATGCTGTTTTAAAATTGAAACAATTAATCAGTTTAAATATTTAGGCATCACTTTTGAACAAAATATGAGTTGGTCCAAACATATTTCGATTCTGAAACAATATTTACGATCTTCAGTACGAAGCTTTTATCGCCTTAGACAATTCTGTGATAAAAATACTTTGAAAACAGTATATTATGGAATATTTCAATCAAAACTACAATACGGAATAAGTTGCTGGGGTGGCGCTTACCAAACGAAGATTGAACCATTGATTGTTTTGCAAAAATGTGCTATAAGAAAAGTATGTGGGGTAAATCGTTTAGCTCCTTCTATAGTTTTGTTCAGAGCATTGAAAATTCTGCCACTAAAACATTTGTACTATTTCAAAGTTTTAAAAATTTTTTTTATGAGAGGTGGCTATTTACAGAGCCCTATTTCAAACAATCGCAATTTGCGAAGCAATTCAACTAATGCTGTCATTATTCCTCCTTTCCGTACTACTCTATTCAAAAACTTTTACTCCATCGTGTCGTGCAAACTATTTAATCAACTTCCTATAAATATCCGAGGAATAAGATCATTGTCCCTATTCCTAAAATACGTAAAGATATGGCTTCTTGATTTTGATCACGAGGAAATTAAAGTTTTGCTGCCCTATGTTGTCTAAACATGTACGTTACATTGTTCTATTGCTGTTTTAGGTACAAATTAATGTTCTTTTAAATTTACGTTTTCTTTCTTTTTTATTGTTATTTTCTGTAAAAATATGTATAAATTCATAAAATGTTTTTCTTTTAAAATTAATTAATCAATTCACCCCACACTTCCAAGATATTTTTTCTGAAGTGACATTATCACTATTTGTTAATAACAACAAATACAAATGTCACTACCTATTCTTGTACTTAATATTGTTATGGTAGATTAAGTAAATACAATGTTTGTTAAGTCAAGAATCATGAAAAAAAAAAAAAAAAAAAAATATCAGCTCAACGTATTGCCGATATTGCAACCTGGGTCTTTCCTTGAACCAATCTGTGTATGCAGATAGTAAGGGTATGATTGCATGAAGAAGGCCTAGAAGCGGTAGTAGAAACAAATAACTTAAATATGTACAACTTAAATTTAAAAAAAAAATGATATATTAATTAAATTTTCGAGTTCAGCTTCTAAAAATTATGAAATAAAATCAATATTGTTTTTGAAATAACAGCAGCACACCGTTTCGCCATACTGGCCACCAACTTTTGACATCGCTGAAGAGGGATATTTTTCCAAACTTCTTTCCACATCAGCCCATAAGTTGTCAATGGGATTGAGGTCTGTACTTTGGGCTGGCCAGCTCAAAACGTCTATTTTTTCCTCCTCAAACCAACTCTTCACTAGCCTTGAAGGATCATTATCTTGTTGGAAAATGTAAGACACTGGCAAATGGTCAAAAGCATATGGCTCCATACCATTTGCCAGAATGTCTTTATACATATGCTGGTCCATACGCCCATCAACTCGCACAAGGGGGCCAACACCGCGCCAGAAAAAGGCCCAAAACCCAAACCATTACATTTCCACCACCATGCTTAATGGTTTTGATTGTCTACTTTGGGTTGAGCTCTTCATTCTTTGGCCGCCTTACATATTTTTTTCCATCAGTTCCAAACATATTAAATTTGGATTCATCGCTCCAGAGCACTTTTTTCCAATAAGAGAGGGGCTTAAGCACATGCTCCTTGGCAAATTCCTTCCGACGATTTAAATTTTTTTTTTTTTGAAACGTGTGGTTTTTTGCGAGCAATGCGCCCCCGCAGGTAATTTTTTGATTTATTGCCCCGATACATTTGACAGCATGACATTACTTGTAAGGAAAGAATCTGCTTTACTCAAACGACATATCAGCCTATCTTCTTTAGCGGTTGTTTTCCTGGCCCGTTTTTTCCTTTTTGGGTTTTCTATACTGCCAGTTTCATTGTAAGCCTTTATTGCACCGTAGACCATTTTTTTTGGAGCATTACAGTTCCTTGGCGATAGAATCCATAGATGCACCTGCCGTGCAGTATTTTCTGATGATCTGCATTCTCAATTCTAGTGTGCAACTCTTGTTATTTCCCATTTTATTAAACTAAGTAATAATAGTGCTTTGTTATATTTAAGGGAATTTATTTATAAAATTTATAAAATGTAGGAATTTTACAGTAATATGGACAAAGTATTTAAAATTGTATTAAAAAATGAAAAACTTTGATTCTTCTTGTGGATTATTTTTATTTGGTCTTTTAATTTTTTTTTACATCAAGTCGAGAATATGATGTCATGTAAATGGCCGCCGCCACAGTTGATTGTCATTTGAGCCCTTTTTATGGCATTTTCCATCACTTTGGCCAAAACTTCCGGCGATAGGTCCTCACATTCTTGACGGATATTGTCTTTAAGAGCTGCAAGAGTCTGAGGCTTGTTGACATAAACCCGCGACTTCGAAAAGCCCCACAAAAAGAAGTCTGGAGCGGTCAAATCAGGCGATCTTGCTGGCCAGTGCACCAAAATTCGCTGTAAAGACCGTCGACTGATACCCATTTGCGTTGCACGTCGTCTGGTCGATGTCGACGGCGCTTCCATGACATCTTCGGCAACAGCAGCAATATTCTCTGCAGAACGGCTACTCTGGGGTCTGCCACGCCTGGCAGCATCTCGTGTTGTGCCAGTCTATTCGAGGCGAGCGGCTAAACGTCGCAGTGTTTTACCAGTAGGCGTTGGACGGCTACCAAATCTGCGACGAAATTCACGTTGTGCCAAAGTCACCGACCGATTATTGCTCAAATAAATAGTCACCAATATTCCGCGTTCTGGAGCAGTGTAGCGTAACATTGTTTATTAACGTGTATTTCGCATGTGTTTACTACACAAATGTCAAAACAGAACTGACATTAGGGGCCAATCGCAAAATTTATTGCATTTTCTGATTGGAGGATTACTTTTGCGCCACCTTGTACATATTACGGTGTAATAAAATATTAACTCATCCGCAGAATGGGCAAATTCAGGCAGTTTTTGGTTAAAGTATTCGCGTGGTTCCTTATGCTGCAAGGCGACACGGGTTGCAATTAATTTTCCCACCGATATATGATTGCTCGGCGGAGGCGTAGAAATCGAATATATTTTTCATAGACACAAATTCGCTGCACAAGAAATATTTCTTCGGCGGATTTGATGCTTGAGGTGGTGTTTTCGAAAAAGTAATTAGGTCAAGCTCAATCGTTTGTTGCAGATATTTTATAAAAAATATATGCCACCTTTGTGGCAGATTGATAGCTTGTCCATTTGAAAAATTGTTCATATCATGCCGTGACTCGTGGATTTCCTTGACACTTCCAGCCCTCCTTAACGCTTTCAACAGCGTTATGTGGGAATATTCGCTTCTATCCATTCGCTTGTAACGGGTGATCCAAGTAGAGATACTTTTTTCAATAGCCTTTTTTGACAGATCACGTGTGAGTCGTGTCATGCTGTCATGTTATTTTTGTTTAGTATTGTTTGGCATTTCATATTGGAAAGACTTACGCGTGAACAACGTTTACAAATTGTTCAACTTTATTATGAAAATTCACGTTCTGTGAGGAATGTGTTTCGTGCACTTCGCTCAACTTATGGTCAACATAATCGGCCTACTGAGCGTACTATTCGCAACACCATCACCCATTTTGAGACCCACCATTCATTATTGGATAATATTCGACCGAATAGACCACGTCCAGCACGCTGTGAAGAAAATATAGCGGCCGTAGCTGAGAGTGTACACGAAGACCGTAGAGAGTCAATTCGGCAACTCGGACTGACGTATGGAACGACTTGGCGCATTTTACGTCAAGATCTTAAATTGAAAGCGTACAAAATACAGCTTGTGCAACAACTGAAGCCGCTCGACATTCCCAAGCGACATCGCTTCGCTCTATGGGCTCTTGAAAAGTTCCAAGAAGATCCGACGTTTTCGAGGCAAATTTTGTTTAGCGATGAGGCCCATTTCTGGCTCAATGGGTATGTAAACAAACAAAATTGCCGCATTTGGGACGAAGAGCAACCTGAAGAGATTGAAGAACTGCCACTGCATCCAGAAAAAACAACGGTTTGGTGTGGTCGTGTGATAACACACCGTTAGACTTTTTCCTGTGGGATGTGTAAAGTCAAAAGCTTATGCCGACAAACCCGCTTCGATTCAGGCCTTGGAGGAAAACATCACGCGTGTCATTCGCCAGTTACCAGTCGAAATGCTCGAACGAGTGATCGAAAATTGGACTCAACGGATGGACCATCTGCGACGTAGCAACGGCTAGACATAATCTTCAAAAAATAAATGCCAAAGAATGTTCTTTCAAATGATAATAAACATTCTCCATTAAATTTGAATTTTCTGTGTTTTTTTCTTTAAAAAAGTAGGGAACCTCGAAATGGATCACCCTTTACATACTCAGAACCAGAGTTATAATCAGAAGTTATAGCATCATCAGGAGAAAAGCAGAGATTCTGTGTTCTGGAATATTATCCACAAAGAAGTTCCCGTGAGCATACAGGACACCGCCTGTAAGATTATTGCCTACGCAGATGACGTCGTCGGTGTCTCTACATTAGGCAAGTACCAACAGCCACTTGCCGATGTTTTCATAATTTGGGCTATATAATCTAGCGAAACAGACTTAACATCGACCTTAACGTTGATCCGACCACGACTGAACTAGGAATCAAACACTTAATACGGGATGGAGCGGAATGGATGCACCGCAATGTCATGTTTAGCAGATCGCTCTCAATATGGGTCTAAGACCCAAGAAGAAGCAAGTGCCGATGTCTTCTCGAAAGAACTTGATATTCGCCATTCCTTTTACCTCCCTTGTCATTGCTGCGTCTTTAGCCAAGCTGCTGACTTGTTGGCAGTACAATCAACATCGTATCTTTTGTCATAATTATTGATGACCAGGCAGCTATGAAATCCCACAAATCCAGCATTATTAGATCCAAGGCATTGAAAGACTGGCCAGACATTTCAAAGACACCATTAGTTGGGTTCTGGGTGACAACCATGGAAGAATTGAAGGCAACATGTGAAGCTGATGGATTGGCAAGATCGAAGGAATCGATTTACCAATGGCGTTTGCCAAGCAGAGTGTGCGCCGATGGGCTTCCAGCCCATGCGACATCGTCAGGCTTCTAATGGTAAAAGGAGAACCCACTCTACTTAAACTTATATAGCTAACGGATATTGTGTGATAATTAGTTCTAGGAGGAATTGCTTCCTCCGTAGATAACGTCACAATGGATCCTTCTAATCTATGTCAAATTGTTGCACTTTATTTCGGGGGTGGGTTAGTAAAAAAAAAATTACCGAGTTTAAATGCGCAAAAAAATAAAACGCGAGAAGATTACAGCCGCCGCTGCGCCGGTGGTAAACAGTCGAATACTGGCGGAATAGGGAAACGTCAACAGGAATTCGCCGAAAGAGAAGTGCAACAGGTAGCCTGTTGAATGCTACTGTCCCGGTTGCTCAGCTGGGGTGGGTTCTGAGATGGAAATGATTTTAGGGAAGAAGAAAATTCTGAAATGGAAAAGGTATAAAGAAAAGGTAAAGTGATGGTGGGTAAAACGGGCGCCACACAATCTTTGAAAAAAAGGAATTGTGAAAGAATTAAGAAGAAGTCGATGATTGATTGCTAAAAACAAGGAATGAAATAAAAAAGGCAAGGTTTTCAAAACGTTATAAAGCTCGAATGAGCAACGGTCAATTTATTGAAGTGACGTTAGATTGCGGACCAACAAAAGAAAATATCGCCGTTTGAAATAGCCCGCTGTCGCTATTTCCCGAAAGTTAATAAAAGACAAAATGAAGGGAGCGCGTGTCCCGTGATTTCCGGGATTTTACCGTGACAAAAGCCTACCGCGTTCTTAAAATAAAATGCCTAACTAAACGAAACTGTTTTAAACACCAAAGCACTATACTTAGCTTTTACAAAAAAAATCTGCTCCTCTAGGAAACCTGATATTTGTACCCCTGGGGATCAGCTGCCTGTCCTGCCGCTATATCCTTTGTCGGCCGTCTTCTTTCTTTTTCTCCTCTTTTTTTTGTGTTGGATTCTGATCTCGATAAGAAATCCAAGATAAAAATATATACAAAAAACAAGTGCAATCCGCAAAACTATATTGAAACAAAAAAAAACTTAACTCTACTTAAACCTTTGATGGTCAAACAAGAAGTGTCGGTTTGTCCACTTCCAGGTTTCTTTGTCCGTGATGGACCATTCACTCTCTCTTTCATACCCCCACATTCAGCAATTACGGAATCCACTGCGGCTTTTTCTAGCATGCACTCTGTCACTTTAATGGAGTGTGCCACCGCCTTCGTCTCATACTCTCTTTCGAATTCGCTGCAACTCTGGGGCTGAGCGAATCGATGACCACATTCACACAAGTTTCCCCAAGAGGACGTGTTCACAAACACATAAACAATTCGACAAGATAAAAGGTTGAAAGAATCGAGAAATGTTTGAAACGCGAAAATGTCCCCAACGAATAACAGTTAAAAGCAAAACAATACCGAAGTAAACCAAAAATGAAAAAGAAAGAAGCAACGAAGACGGATTTTAGTTTTGGGGCATCTGTATAGCGTGCTATTTCTTACATACATGTTTAATTGTTGGGCTCTTGGCCATGGAAGTCTTCGTTAGGTTTTCTTATGGTGAATGTTGTTGAAGTTGTTGACAGTGTGTTTTGCATTTGGGCTCCTGCCCTCAGTTATAGTGTTGTATATTAATGTTTTGTTGGTTTTGTGGTTTTGGTGTTGATGTTAGTGTGTGGGCCATCTGCCAGATCGATTTGTTTCGCTGGGGGAGAGATCATTATTTCTCATCTTCCCCCACCCATCGTTGTACAGACAAACAGTGTGTCTGGCTCTAACAGGGTCTTCATCCCGACCCGTTTGCAATCACGTTGGGGTGTGCTAAGGGATCGTCCTCCCCCACCCATCGTTGTAGAGATGCCAACACGCCGTTGGGCTCCATACCTGCTTTTGTCATCCTCCGGGTCTCATGGAAACGAGCCAGCTTGATTGGGATTAAAGGTCAATCAGAGGCGGCCAGTTAACCAATCTCCCAGCAGGATGACGGAAATAAAAATGAGAGGATAAGGCGCAAAAGTGGATTGGGTATGGGAGTGGAAGGTCTTTGTACCTTAACGATGCCTCGCCGTTTCATTGTTCGTTTCTCTTGCAGTTTTATTTCTGGGCTATTTTCCAGATCATTTGGAGAAGTTCTCTCTCTCTCGTTGCTCGTCGAGCTCTTGGTACACATTTGGACAGGTTTTTTCGAAAGTTTCAATTTTAGCCATAAATTTATTTCAGTGTTGTTGGGATAATACGATACTACGATTAAAAGTCCAAATGACGTACATGTAACTTATTCGTCCAAAAAAAAAAGTTCGACACAAATCATTGTACAACGAACGCTTCCCACATCCTATCCAAAGTACACACGTACTTTTTCGCCAAGCAGCCAATAATGGTCAACCGCTTCGATCACCAAAAACGATAACAATTTGATTTGAGTTGTCAACTTGTCTGGGGACGATGATTTTTTCGCACGACCGTAAAAGTGCACATTAGGCCAACTACCGCAACTCGAAATGAATCAATTAAACAACACGTACAAGGAATGCGGTCCATAGCAACGGTAGCACGTTAACAGCACCAAAGATCGCCTCCCGAAACAAATCGAATTCCAAGTCGAGCACACATTGACACAACGACAACAGCGACACGGACACAAAATGTCGATAAGATGCTGACAAGAAGTTAATTAAAAGGTTTTCCACTTCTCGGAGTTAGGCCAGCCGGTATTTAAAAGCCAGCCCAAAGAGAAAGCATCCAAGTTTTCCCTTGCATACACACAAACACACACACACACACAGACACATGAATGCTCTGGGTATACCCTCGAGACTATGCGGCTCTTTGCATGGACCAAAATCAGTTCGAGTTCGAGTTCCAGTTACAGTTCCAGCTGCTGCTGCTGCTGCTGTTGTTGTTGATCGTCTGAACCGTTTAAGCATTCAAGCTATTGCCGATTGCCGGCAAATGGAATTGCGGCAATAAATCAATTTCGTAATGAGATTAATGTGAATTAAAGATTAATTATTTATGAGTAATTGGATATTGGATGTCATTTGTGGTACATTCGTGATTTGTGTAACTGATATCGCGGGATCATGTTCATTGGATATGTGAGATTCTTCTCTTCGATTCAGGTCTGGCTTTGATGGTAGCTTTTTGTTTTTTTTTTGTTTCTGATGGGAAGTGGCTTTTCTTGTTGAGGAAAACATCAATCGAAGAAAATGAGAAAATTTATCTGAGGAATGCATCAAAGTAGGTAATTCATTATGTCCGCCGGATTTGTCGTAGACATGTTACATGTGACAGCAGTTTTTGTATTATTTGATGTCATGAAGATGCAGTTCGCCTTTCAAGCAGCGACTTTATATTTAGTGATTTTTTCCAGTAAACCTATTTTTTGACCCTAAGGAATGATTCATGTACTTCACGGGCTGCCTAAGACACGGCAACTGCTTCCACTTATCCAGACGAAGAGCTAAAGCATCCCCGATGGCCTTGTCTTTAAAATGGAGGTTCGGTCGTCCTTGTCGCCTCGAATCTGGGGGCTGGCATTAAACAACTCTCTTAGACTTCGGCTACGTAGTGAGCGCCGATAAATACGTCGCTCTGCCGCTAAACAAAATCGCCAATCGCTCAGCGCTTAGAGCGTCGACATATTTTGGTTTTTTGACTACAGCTATAGAGTCGCAGTTGTATTCTTCTCCTCTATTCGCCCTCATCGCACATAGGACCAAATATCGGAAGAAGAATTTTTCTTTCGAAGGAGAACAGTATTAATTCTCCTTTCCTGATCTGGCAAGTTGAAACATGCACTTTGTCCTTCGAGTTAAGAGTTTTGAACAGGCCCATTTTTTATTTCTTATTGATTTTGTTGCCATAAAGTGCCCGATAGGGCCATTTGGCCCTCTGTTTTGTGACCAAACTAAAGTTAGTACAGCAATATCTAAACTGAATTTAAGCCAACAGGAGATGACTCGAGTTGGTGTATGCCCAACTAATTTCCATGATTTGGTTGGAAGAATGCAGGTCTGGTAAATGGAACCCTCAGCATCGTTTGTGCGTTCCACAAAAAAAGGAGTCCCTCTAAGCTACGTCAACTTCAGAGTTATCAGTCTCCTAAACATCATCTGCCCTACTGTAAGAGCGCTTGAAACCATTTCTGAAAAACGTTATTCACCTGACCCGTCCATATCGGTGCGGTTTTCGGCCAGCGAAGTCCACAATTGTTTCTCCAGGAGACTTTTCAGCGATATATTCTACGTGATTGGCTCTTCTACGTGATCCGCTCTGACGTACACTTCAGAACAAAGGAAACTGTAGGTTCTTATGGAGCTGTTGTTCTTCAGAACACGCATCCACTGTAAGCGTAGCCTTAGGCGCCTGCCAAAAGCACCAAACTCGAGCGGAGCAACGAAGTCGCCTAAGCGTTACTTACAGCTCGTCATAGTTTTAAGTTTGAATTTCAGAGCCAAAGGGAAAGTCGCAGTCAAAGAACTCGAAGTCCAACATATGACGTAAATATTGTGCAGAACCAACAAATACCCAAGAAATGGGGTAAGTTTTGTACAAACTAAATTGTTCGAAAATATAGTGAAAAAAAAATGCAATAGCAAAAAGATGTTGAAACAGCAACAACGGAAAAACTTTGGATGAAGGTGAGCCCGCAAACTAGATTTGTTGCATGTATAAAATAATATTGTAATATAACAAGCAAAAGAACGGGTCACTTCTCATCGAAAGTTTTAATTCATCAAGTCCTTGTTAATATATCGCAACCGGACTTAAGGTGCGATCAGACGCTCATCCGAACTTGTCATCCGGATGACATCCTGACGTCACTTTGACGTAAAATTGCTCCCAAAGTGGTTAACCCGTTTAAATTAAACAAGTTTTCTGACGTCAGCATGTCACCCGGATGACAAGTTTGGATGACCGTCTGATGACACCTTTACCCATCCATCTCAAACGCCCAAACAAGGACGCCCCCAGGACCTGTCAACGGAAAAAATACGGACAAAAATATCTTACGAATAATTTTTCTCTTAATTCTCATACTTCGGATGCATAGAGCAGGACTGGGATTCCTAGGGTATTATATACAGTTATTGTTGTTGGGGAGAGGGGCGCCATAAAACATAGTTGCTTTTTCAGCCCAAAGACAAAAGCTATTGACCAGCGGTATTCTGTGTTAAACATCTGAATAAATGTCATTTTCAGATTTAAGCGGGCTGAAACCTTTACCGTGCTGTCAAGTGCGACTTTAAAATCGACCAAAATCTGCGCTGATATTGTCTCAAATGGTTTCATGGGCCCGCTAAATACCAGATCTTCCATGCGATGCTTAGGAGACTGATACCTCTATAGTGAGTGCAGCCCAGAGGGCCTTTATTTATCAGGCGTAAATTTTCGGGACCAAATCTTTGTTATGAGTTAGTGTATGCTCTTTATCGAGTCATCTCCTGCTGTCAGGCGATTAGACCGTCGGATATTGCCGGATATTGTTATTCTCACTTTATTTTACTATGGTGGACGAAATTCAACAAACCAGAAATGGCAATTATTTTAATCCTTGGAATGAAGTCTGATCTTTCCTTATTGAATACAAAAAATCAATATTTGAATGCCATTTGCAGTTGGCCCAGGGTTAAGTGCCAAAATGCAAAACAGAGGGTCAACTGGCACTTTTTTACAACACTGCTCTCCACAGTTCTTTGCAGCAATATCTAATTATAGATTTAATAATGAAAACACAGCAATAGTAAATTAAATATTTTTTAATTAAAATTCTAAAATTTTCAAGAAATTATCTCTAAGGATACAACATTAGGCCCCAATAAACTTTGCCACAAAAACACAGTTAAAGTCAAAGAGCAAAAACCAAACAAAACTGGTGATATGTCAAATGCGGCATATTGTTTTTTTTTTTTTATGTTTGACATCTTGAACTTTGGAGAGTAGTGTAGAGTCGCATTGAGTTTGTTCCATGCCAAAGTAGTTTATTACCCAGATTTAGTTTTAATCGTATTTTTAGCAGATTAAAATGTGTATGTCAAATCATAAGTTTTAAGGTAGATTTAGGGCAGATTAATCTTAAACGGTTTAGCGCTCGGTGGAAACGAAGCACTTTTGGCTGATACTTACTTACTTAACTGGCTCCTCTTGGCTGGAGCGTTGTTGTCCATTCGCTCGATGTGGCCGAGCCAATGTAATCGACGACTTTTGGCCTTTTGGACTAAATATCCGTCGAAGAATTTTCTTTTAACTCTCCTTTCCTGCTTAACGTCCAGCACTCGGCGCCGTATAGCAGAACTGGCAGGATAAGGGTTCTGTTGAGCATGCACTTTGTCCTTCGAGTTAGGAGTTTTGAACCCATTTGTTTTGCCAAACCGAAGTAGAAGCGGTTTCCTAGGTACCGGAGTTGATGTTTACCTTGACGTTGATGAACTCCTTAACTACCTCGAAGTTGCTGCTATCAACAGTGTCATTTTGTCCTAGTCGGTGGACAGATGATTGTTTGTTTGTTGATAGCATATTTTTTTTTTTTTTTTTTAAATACACGCACTAAAGAGATTTTGGATACCCTTATAATGAAGTAACACAGTGCGGGCATTAGGAAAGTGAAGATACCGATGCACGTTGGTTTTAAATGTCTGTAAACTGTAATGTGAGGGAGAAACAGAGCGTGGTAGAGCATTCTACATTCGCGTTGTACGGTTAAGAAACGAATCCTTGTATTTCACTGTACGTCCGAATACAGGCTTAAGAGTAAACTGATGTGAATTCCTAGCATGGCGAGTATTGCGGTTTAATTGCTGTAGGGGTGGATTGCAACTGGCAATTTCATTTGAGCACTTGTGGTGGAAATACCAGTCAAGTAGCTCCAAATTTGTACATGGAGCACCGGACCAGGTATGAGCGTTATACTCAAGCACATACCGAGAATGGAAAGTCGTTCGGTTTCAGCGATGCAAGTGCCATCCATGGATAATGGCAGAGAATTAGGGGTTCGTTTCAATGACAGTAGACAGCATTGCGTTTTGGAAGCATTAAATTCCACTCTGTTGGTTTTACTTCATTTAAGTATGCTGTCGAGATCGGAATTTAATGAGCTTAATATACGTTTCCGTTCCAGTTCAACGCCCGAAAATGAGGGGCGTGGCCCAGGAAACGAATGTGTAAAGCTGAGTGTACTGTCATCGGCGAAGGAATGAATAGGATTAGAAGTAACAGAAAGGAGATCATTTATAAAAATGAGAAAGAGAGTCGGAGACAAAACGGAGCCTTAGGGAACACCAGCATTTATGTGGTAAGTTGCAGACTGGAAACCGTCCAAAATGACTTGAACATTGATATATCGCGAGGGCACATCTCCTTGCGGAAATCCGGTGCATGTTTGAAAGATTTCAACGCTGCCAAACTGCACATTGCACCGCGTCTTATCTAGTGTCACAACGACACATCTCGACCAGATTTGACGGGATCCCGAATTCGTCCATCGCCACAAAAAGCTCCTGACGATGAATGCTGTCATATGCGGCTTTAAAGTCGATGAAGAGATGGTGTGTCTCTACTTGAAATTCGTTGGTCTTTTCCAGGATTTGCCTTAGTGTGAAGATTTGGTCTACAGTTGATCTGCCGGGCCGGAAGCCACACTGGTACGTGCCGATTCGTATGTTGCAGAAAGGATTGAGACGTCCAAATAGTATGTTAGATAGGATGTTATATGCGACACTAAGCCTCGATAGTTCTTGCAAGACATAGGATCGCCTTTCTTGTAGATGGGACATATGGAGCTGATGGTCCAGTCATCAGGCATGCAAGGACACCTTACAACTTCCACTTTACTGCATCCCTTCTTGGCCGCCTATGGACTTCGCCGTCGTAAACCTGTTTATTATGCTGAGAATTTTCTTTAAGCTTTAATTCAGTTTTAGTCCTTGCTTGTTTGTTATTCCTCACAAACAACATCAAAACTAACGACGATGGTGGTAAGTTAACGCAAATAAATTCCTCGCAAAAGCGGGTTATCCGCTTGTCATTTAAGTTTGTTTTATTAACTTATGCCCATTTGAGTCCAAGGGGCTGCTGCTGCAAGAAAAAAAAAATTCCTTATAACAAGTTGCACTGGCATTCCACAAGTCAATATTTTCGAGTTCAACAATTCCATAATTAATCAGAATGCACTTATTCCGGCACGGCCCCTAGTCAAGCCATATACGACGTATAGCAACGACGCGTCCGTTTGCCCATAAACTAGGAGACGATGGCATCATTTGAAATTCCAAATTCAATGACAAATCGAAGGCCTAATTGTATTTTATGAATTTTAAGCGCTCAACTCGACACAACACCGTCAATTGTTTATAATTATTCAATCATTAAGCGCGAACCTCTAAACCTGCTTCCAGAGGAGTCCAAGCGTCAAGTGCACGAAGTCAAGTCGCATCTACACTCTGCTGTCTCCTTGTAATCCATGTCTCTAGGAATGGGAGGGATGGAATCTGCCCCCCCAAAGCAGTCTTGTTGTGACAACACTGTATTCATGTTGTGAAGTCACAACACGTCGCTGGTGTGCATAAAACTCCGCTGCATTAATGAAATCAAATCAATAATAATCGCGGTTGGATGGCATTTATTTCACTTTTTTTTTCTGTTTTGTTAGTTTCGTTTCGTTGGTTTCATGTTCGACTGTTAGATGTCAGCACAGTTCTTGTAGATGCAGCTGCTACATCTCAAAGTCCTGTTGTCGTCGTACATAAATCCTCGGCTGAGCCGCCGCCAGGCACAGGCATCATGCATGCCTTGCGGTTGAAAGCGAATAAGTTATCTCCCTCTAATTAGAAATTTATTAATGATCGAAGTGACTTTAATTAATTCCCCGTTTGCAGTGGTTGTCGCTCGGTTGGAAATGAAAATGTCTTCACTCTCTGTCTTTGACTGGTGAATGGTGATGCTGATGGTGATGGTATGATATCTGTGGCCAAGTAGTTGCAACTCGCTGGCTGGGGGGAACAACTTTTAGCTTACATTGGCAGGAAATTGGACATCAGGCCTGTTAAGCGGGCACATAGGGTGGGGGGTCCTTTTTTGCGACTTTGATTTGTTGCACGGTTTCGGGATGATGGTGCGATGGTCTATGGAGGCGATTCCGATGCTGGATAATGTGGGCCAGTTGGAGATGTGAGATGTTATCATTGCATTGTCAAGTGGTGGTGGCAAGTGCGCCTGCTGAAGAAACTTCGAAGAGCTTCCCGAGTCGATTCCAAGTAACATTTCATTAATTTATTACAAACCGATTGGTTGGGCATTCATTGAAGTCATTTTTTCCGTATTTCCTTCTGGTATTCCACTTTTGCTCGTAAGATCCCTGTGTGGCGTTTTTTTTTTTATATATTTTTGTTAATAGGTGGAAAATTTATTGCTGCGATGTTGTAATTTTTTTTTCTTTGCAAGACTCAATGAGAGAATGTAACGATGGGAACATGAGAAAGTTAATTAATGATCGTTTTAGAACGAGTTGAATGTGTTCATTGTAGTAGGAATTTTTTTCTTTTCTTTTCATTGAACAGTGAACGTAGGTTGAAGAGCTTGTAATCCGTGATGGAATGCTGCGTCAGTTCGGTAAAGTGTTTATAAAAATATTAAGTCAAAAGAAACAACATAACTAGAAAATTTTATTACTCTTTTACGATATATGAAGTTCAATGTTCGAATCCTGAATCTTACATCAGCCATCTGCAAGTTGTCACATATTGCTGACTCAGTGTATCTTTAAGGGAATACGATTAAGTTGATTGGGAAAAAATACAGGCCTTTTTGTACTTAAAAAAAATATAGACCAATGTCATATTTTTACTTATGTCATTTAAGTTCTTGGAAATGAGTTCTACTTTTTAATTTCTTTGAAGTTTGTGCCATCTAAAAAAATACAATTTTAATGATACCATACAAAATGATCCTCGACAAAGATCATTTGACATAACGAAAATAAAGTGTACTACTGCGTAATACGAAACTTTCTCAAAAACAGGACTTATGATAATTGTACAAAATACAAAAATTGATCAAAATCGTTAGAGCCGTTTTTGATTTTTTTTTTGGTTGCGCCTGGAGGTGAGTAATCTTCAGAAGATACCAATGGCCCGTACCATTGGTTATGCCCGATTCAGATATATCTAGTCTGCCTACGGGCTAAACCTCACCCCTCAGAGAGGCACTATGAGATCCGGTCGCGCGCGCTCGTAGTAGTAAGAAATTTGTTCCTCCCATTTTTTCATTTTAGCGACTTAGTTACCTTAACAAGTAGTTTATGCTTCTGTAGTGTTAATCGCGTTTGGTAGGTGGCTTTCCAGTGAACGCAACTACTAATACCGTCATTACATGCGGTTTTTCCTTATGGCGCTAGGTCGAATGGTCTTGTTCTTTGTAGTCGGCGCTCAAGGTATGCCACGTCCAGAGTACGAATTATTTCAGTATTGCAGTGACCATGAATGCGAGTACGAAGTTTGCGAGCAAAATTTGTTACTTCGTTACTCACAGTAGCAATTCCTAGATCTCTGTGAATATCACTATTCCTTATATACCATGGAGCATTATAGCCATATTGCTTGGTTTGGTACAACCCCAAAGTTGTATACCGTATGTCCAAGAAGGTTTCAGCACTTGCTTACACAGGAGCAGTTTGTTGTATACGCTTGTCTTCGAATATCTTCCGAGTAGCCAATACATTTCTCTAAATCTGATTGCGAGCTCGTCGCGCTTTTTCTTAACGTGTGGCTTCCATTTAAGTTTTGCGTCTAGGATCATTCCTAGATACTTCGCCTCCTTTGCATATGGTATTTGTACCGAGTTAATAAAGACAGGTAAGTTGTTTATCCTTTTGTACGTGAAATTGACATGCGTCGACTTGGTCTCGTTAAGGGCAATGCGCTAGGTCCTTGTCCACTCGCATACTTTATTAAGAGCCCGTTGGAGTTTTCCAGTTGATGATTCGACTGACTCATCCATTTGCGAGGATAGCCGTATCGTCTGCGAACGTTGCTAGGATGGTCCCTTCATCTTGTGGTATATCTCTTGTGTAGAGCAGGAATAATATTGGGCCGAGAACGCTTCCTTGCGGAACACCGGCGTGAATTTCCTTGAATTCCGAGAATTCAGTCTCATGTCTAACACGAAAGAGCCTGTTTTCAAGGTAGGATTTCAATATTTTGTATAATTTTTCCGGTAGGATTGTCCTTAGCTTATACATTAGGCCTTCATGCCATACCTTGTCGAAGGCTTGCGATTCGTCGAGGCTTGCGATACGTCGAGAAAAGCGCTACAGCAAATCTTTTTGCATTCTAGAGCTTTTTCAATTTCATTTGTTATTCGATATACCTGATCGATTGTGGAATGGTTGACCCGGAAGCCAAATTGATGATCTGGTATCAAGCGTCTTTCTTCAATTACTGGTTGTAATCGTTTTAGTAGAAGTTTCTCATAAGCCTTAGATATTATCGGCAGTAGCAAAATAGGTCTATATGATTTCTTATCATTTGTATTCTTCCCTGGTTTCGGAACCATAATGACTTCGGCTACTTTCCATTGTCTTGCAACATATGAAAGTCTCAGAGAAGCATTTATAATGTACAGCAGCTTAACTAGTGCTCTTTTCGGTAGCTCCCTCAGAACTTCGCCAGTGATTAGATCGTATCCTGGAACTTTGTTATTTTTCAACTTTCTTATTGTCATTCGAAGCTCGGACAGAGAAACGGCTTTTACTTTATCGTTGTCGGGTTGCGTGTGAGCATTCGGTTCTTCGTTTAAAGGTCGTCCATCGAACGGCCTGAATGTTTCTTCTAGATGCTCGGCAAATAAATCCGCTTTCTCTTTGTCTCCTTTTGCCCATTCGCCGTTATCTTTTGTTATTGGTGGCGAGTGCATTTTTGGTTTCCTTATGGACTTCAAGGCTTTCCAAAGTGAGAAGTTTGAGCTCTTTTCAGCAGTCAAGCCTTCTAGGTTCATTTTTAAGTTTGTTGCAAAGATGGTTCAGATAAGTTTTATCAGGGGGTGCGCGGGATTGTTGCCATCTCTTACGCGCTCTCCTCTTTTCTCGTATGAGGTCTTCTATTTCAGGCATGTATTTGACTTTATTGTTCCGTGTAGCTGTCTTCCGGAAGGGAGTGTTTATCCACGCTGCGTTCTGAACGGCGTCCACAAGACTGTCAACTTCATCTTCTATTTCGAGCGGTGTCTTTATTTAATTTAAATATAAAATTATTGTTACATGAAAATAAAATGGTTTCAAAAATCGAAGTACTCAGATTTGTTCAACTTGACATCATAGATTTTTGGAATTCCCTTTATTAGTTTTTACGATATTGGCAGTCTTACAAATTACCATTATTTGAATTTTTGGCCAAAAACTGAAAAGTGAATTTTTGGCCCCATCCCAAGTAGCCTTAGTACAAAAAAAGACCAAAATCCTTGGAACCTATTTTTATAAAATATAAAATATAAATATAATTTATAAAGTAAAAACAGCCGCGAGTAGTAACTCCAAAAACCTTATATTTAAATGAACTTTGAAGTAAATCCGTCGAACCGTTTCGCCATACGGCGCCCGGACAGACAGACAGACAAATGACCGACGGAAGGCATTGGGAGATCCACTTTTTTTGGATGTTTCTATAGTCGTAATTTCGTACTGTGAGGGATGATCTCACATTCAGTTTGAGTACGAAATTTTCGCACTATCACAATAACTTTCTCTCGATTTTGGAGAAGCCTTGCAATACTCGAGATTTCTCGGATATAATCTGATCATATTAGCCATATTATTAGCCTTCTCAAAATCAACCAACGCTATATGCAAATTCATCAACACAACCCGCGACAAATCCGCAATGGTCATCAGAGAGCCGTTTTATTTGTCGCAATCGGTCGTCTAATTCCCTCTCGACTATCTTCATGTGGATGCAATGACTTCCAATTTTTGCCACGTCTATATTCCAAATCAAGACGAACTCTCTCATCTTTATTATGTCAGGGAAACTTTGACAAAGCTTTGAATGCTATAAGTGACTAGAAATGCTGTTAAGTGCTATTAGATCGTTGAATTGCCCACAAGATTGTCCAACCACTCATACTACCAACTTTCGAACTCGCGACTCTTAGGTTTCGCCTAAGTCTTTGCCCCGGAGATAGAAGATCTCTGACCCGAAAATTTCTGCCCGTCCTAGGACAACCAGGATAACAACCATGCGTGTGTTAGTGTTAGTGTCTCTTCTTCGTTACAGACCAAAGTGTTGTTTGATTTTTCTTACACGGCAGCGGTAATCTCCATTCGTGTCAACCCCACACTCTCTCTCCGCCCGCTTAGCAGCTGCTAGAATTGTTGCTTCGTAGGCCTTAAAGTAAGCACAACCGAGTTCTTTATCATCAACCGTAACATATGATTAAAAATAGGTTCTAACAAAGTCCTCCATAGAAAAAGCTTCCTAATGAAATTACGTTATGACTTCTGATTTTGATAAAGAAATGTCAGATTTTAGTGCTGCGTTCGCTTTTTTCGTTTTGTAAAAGAAGCTAGGAGTAGCTTTAGTTCTTGTGTGTACCCAAGAGGTCGTAATTCCATGTCACATAAAAAGCAGTATGGGTTGTTCTCTATATTGTTTGGAATCACTTATGGCCTGACGTTGAAAGTATAGTTCTAGACATTATAGCTGAGCTCGTTAGAGGACGTTCTCACGTAGCAGCCAAGAAGACAGTTCTTACAAAATGCTATGCCTAGCATAGTGCGCAGTCGTTTTTTATCATATAGCTTAAGTCTTGCCAAAAGTCTTCTATAAAAACTGCAAACTTATAGAAAAACTTGTATTGGATGTTATTAAATTTTTACTAATGCAGAGACATTTTCACAAACTAAAAGCTGCCAACGTGTATCAGAAGACTTCTGCCTATTCGTATACGTTTTAATTAGACCATGGTGACCTATTTAGCAGTTCGCATTGGGAAAGCGGGCAATGATAATAGCATGAGTGTTACAGAGTCCGAACACTGCAAAACTCATCTTTTGGAGCTGGCTGCTGCAACAAACGCTTGCATTCAGGTGGGGGGCTGTGTGTTAAAGGACGAAACCCTCATGGTGAAGACCTCATCACAGAAAACAGAGTATTCATCCATCTTGTTTACTCAAATTAACCTACAGCACTGCAAGGCTGCTACCGCCCTTTTAAGTAGCAGGCTTGTGGCTTGTAGAACAAAATCACACATAATATCCATCCAGGAACCATGGGTGTGGAAAAATCGCATCTGTGATCTTGGTTGCTTGAGTGATTTATACCACGTTCTTTATGATGAGCAATCCGAAAGACCTAGGACTTGTCTTATTGTATCGAAATCTTTTACAGCTACTATGATCAAAAGCTTTTGTAGCCACGATTTGGTAGCTGTTTCTATAACTTACCCTGCAAATGATAATTGGGAAACCTTTGTTGCTGCATCGGCTTATTTCCCCTATGACTCTCTAACCCCTCCTCCACTAAAGGCTGGTTTAGAGCTCGTAGAGTATTGTGAATCCAAAAGGTGGGGTCTTTTCTGCTGTGATGCTAGTGCTCAGAACACTGTTTGGGGCAGCAGCAAATGCAACATAAGGGGAGATCGACTCTTGGACTTCACTTCATTGTCTAATATTACCATCAACAATGTAGGTCATCAACCTACCTTTGTTACAGCCGCTGTCTTCTGCAAGTAATTGATGTTACCCTGTCAAACAGGCATTTGAAGTCTATCATAAATTGGAAGGTATCGCCTGATAGTACCTTATCAGATCACAGATACAAGAGAGGAGAAATCCAAGAAAAACGAACTGGCCACGGTTTAGAGAGGAGCTCGCCAACTCTTTCAAAGTTCCACTCAAACTTAGATCAAGACAGGGAGTGGAGAGGTCTGCTCAGGATCTGAACAACGTCCTCACCCGATGCTTTGAACTTTCGTGCCCTGTTTCTAAACCCCCCCGCAGAAAATCGGTACCCTGGTGGAACTCCGAACTTCAGTGTCTTCGTAAAGAAACTAGGAAGCTGCTAAATCGGTCTTTAAAAACCAACTTAGAGAAAGACTGGAATCTTTATCGATCGAAGCAAAAAGTTTTTAAGAGACTTATTCGCAAGTCGAAAAATGACTCCTATAAAAAGTTTTGTGAAGAGGTCGAATCTCTAAGTGCAACTAGTAGGCTTGTTAAAGTCCTCCAAAGGAACAGACCAAGTAAACTGGATGCAATCCTTAAAAACCTGATGGCACGTACACTGAGACAAAGGCGGAGACTTTCAGTCTTCTACTTGAGACTCACTTTCCGCGAAATCAGGTTACTACGTGTTCTTCAGCCCTTCAAACGGCTGTGGCTACATTTGAACCGACTAATACCACGCGGCACAGCTGGTATTTTGCATCGGGAGTGGTGACTGATGATGCTATCAAATATGCCATTGCATCTTTTGAGAGTTTCAAGTCACCTGGTCCGGATGGAATTTATCCAGTTTTGCTGAAACAAAGTTTAAGTCAGGTTTTGCCAATGTTGAAAAGAATTTTCACCGCGAGCTTGGCCTTGGCCTATATACCTTCCCCATGGCGAATGGTTAAAGTGGTTTTCATACCAAAACTTGGTAAGTCTGACTACACTCTAGCCAAAAGCTTAAGACCCATAAGTCTGTCTTCCTTCTTACTGAAAAGTTGGAAAGACTGGTTGAGCTGCATGTGCGCAAAGTTGCTCTTCGATCACACTCTCTCTCTGAGATGCAACATGCCTATCAGCGCGGAAAATCCTGCGAGACTGCGCTTCAAAACCTTGTTCGTAGGATTGATAGTGCTCTTGACCGGAAGGAGCACGCGTTGGGCATTTTCGTCGATATTGAGAGTGCTTTTAATAATGCGACCTTTGGCAGTATGTGTAACTCAGCCAGACAGCATGCTGTAGATGAAACTTTGGTGTTGTGGATTAAAGCAATGCTAATGTACAGGACGTTGGTAGCGGATGCAGATTGTGGCAAGTAAATAGGGGCTGCCCTCAAGGTGGTGTTCTGTCTCCCCTCCTACGGTGTATGGTGGTAGACTCTCTGCTTACGGCTCTCAACTTTCCTGGAAACTACACTCAAGCTTATGCGGATGATGTCACCGTTCTTTCTGTCGGTTCAAATCTAGGGGCTGTCTGCTCTCAAGCGCAGAGATCCCTGGATTTGATCGATGTCTGGTGCACTAGTAATGGGCTTTTAGTGAATCCTCTTAAAACCACGGTTGTTTCTCTTGACGAGAAGGAGAATGATCACTGGTCTGTCCCATATCGTGCTTAAAGGTGTCACCATCCCTATATCCGATGAAGTCAAATATCTGGGTGTAATCCTTGATAAAAAACTTCTATGGTCCAAGCATGTCTAATCGAAAACCGATAAAGCGGTGTCGACCTTCTGGCAGTGTAAAGGCGCTTTTCATAAGACATGGGGCTTGTCTCCGAAACGGGTCCTTTGGATCTATACGGCCATGATTAGACCGCTACTCTCATACGCATCAGTTGTTTGGTGGAACAGGCTTTCGCGGAAACGTGTTACTGCTTCTTTTGCCAAACTCCAAAGAACGGCATGTCTCGGCTGCACAGGGGCCATCCCTAGCACCTAGATGCTTTGATGAATCTTCCTCCCCTAGACTTAGATATCATGGGGTGTACGCTAAAAACCATCTTTCGCTTAAAGAGAGGTAATATTTGGTACCATGCGCACTGGAATTTTGAAGAACTTGCTCGAGAATTATCCTGTGACGCCTGTCTTATGGATATGCCGTCTGATGCGATGACACCAGAAATCCTTCTGCGAAAAAACTACCACGTCAACTTTCCACAGGTAACGGAATGGCTTCGGTCAGATTCTGAACCTTGGATTGAATGCCATCGTATTTTCACGGATGGCTCCAAAACCGGGCAGGGGTCTGGTGCTGGAGTCTTTGTGGAATGCGATGATATACGACTTTACTACCCCTTGGGTAATGGCTATGCGCTATATTGTGAACAACAGGTGGAGGGCTAGAGGCATTTGCATCTGCAGTGATAGCCAAGCTGCATTAAAAGCGCTTCTAAACCCTCTTTCCTCGTCCAAGTTAGTGCTAGAACTCAAGCTTTCTCTGAATTTGGTCGGAAGACTGAACACAGTGAATCTTGTCTGGGTACCAGGCATCCAGGGAAATGAGATCTCGGTTGAGCTTACTAGGCAAGGTTCAGCAGAAGTTTTCTCAGGACCCGAACCTGTGTTGGGTCTGCCTGCATCTTTAGTCATGTCGTCTATCGATTCTTGGGTTTCTCGTGAACACAAGATTCGGTGGCGCGATTGCGGTGGATGTAGACAGACCAAACTACTGCGCCCGGACATTTGCAAAAGGTCAGCATCTTTTCTTCTATCTCTGAGGAGAATCGACTGTAGGCTGCTTGTAGGCGTTCTTTCGGGCCGCCAAGCTTTTGCTAAACACTTAAATGTGTTGGGCTTAAGCGACACCACTACCTGTCCTGCTTGCGGTGTGGAGGATGACACAGCAGAACACTTTCTCTGCAGTTGTCCGGCCTATGCTCGCATCAGGTGGCGGATCTTCGGGGCTGACGTGGTGAGTGCCGAACATCTAAGCTCTTTGTCACTGAAGCTCCAACTCGTTTTTCTTCGAAAGACGAGAAAACTAAGTACATTAATGTAAGGTGTCTGAATGGTAGTACAATGGACCTGTAGTTGTGTCTGAGCGCTCCATCGGATAGCAGCAACCTCCGACAAAAAAAAAAAATGGCGACCTATTGACCTTAATTTAGCCTCGATAAGGATATAAATTGAATTAATAGGGACTCTCGACAAATTTCCAACAACGTCTAGCTACTATCATTCCCCTGACAATGTTCTTATTCTCAATATCCAAGTTGCACAATTTCATCCCGCCTATATATTTTTTATATATATATTTTGTTTAGAAGGTGTGATTATCTCGAATACCACTCTTTCAATCGCAATAAACATGACCAGTAGCCGACCGATGGTAGCTGTTAAATGGAATTTCATTCTGTTGGTCCTTCGCAGTTCTGCAATGCAAAAGTCCTTCAAAAGATTCTGATAAAACTGCGCGAGCTCAATGTGCACAGAGCAAGCAAGCGATGCGCACTCGATTCACTCCACCATAGCTTAGGGGCATAATCCAGCCAAGAATAAGAACTTAATCTTCAGTGCATCGCCGATCATCCATTCGTTCGGGTCTTAACAAACAAAACATCAACAACAAAACATCAACAACACTAAGGACTGGACCAGGCTACCTCTACTCGGCCAATATATTTAACCCAACTAATGGCCTCTGAAATGAGGCAGAGTTGTGGTGGCAACCAGCGGCCAGCGGCTCTTAGCTCTTGACTCTTGGTATTCTTGTGAATGAATAACAATCTGCAAAAGTGGGGGTTAAAAAAAAAGCGCGCAAAAAATGTAAACTGCACACAAACGGATAAAAGAAGTGACGAAGAAGATAAAAGGATTAATCGGTGACATGGACAATGGATTTCATCGCGGGATCCAATTTAATAAAAAGATATCGCGCAGTTAAACATATTGTAATTGGATGAATATATGAGCGGAACGGGTTCCTGCGAATAAGTATTGTGTGTGTGCCTCCGCTCCTCAGTCGGCCCATCTGATGGTGGTGTTGTTGTGATGGTCCATCGGTCCATTCATACGATAATTTGCTATGGCATTCCTTCCGAGTGTATGTCGTTTTATCCCGCATGTCAATCAACTACCTAATTATTCTTTTGGGGATAGAATGCAAAGATAATTGGGAGGATAGTCGATTGAAAGGATATCAATTCCAATATAATAAAAATAATTGCCTCTGGAGCTGGAGTTGTTGTTTGCTGCACAATGGAGTCTCCAGTGGAGTGAATGTGCATGTGGGTTTTTGGCATGCCATAAGTTGTGTCAGCGAAGAGAGACTGATTTCAATATTGTCATTTGTCTGTCCGCGATCCGTCGATTCGAGATGAACAGAAGCAGCTGCTTCTTGATGGACGACGAGGCTAGACCTTCGCCTATCAATCAGCTTTAAGGAGATGACACAGATGCTTCATAAAATCACAGATTTACGTTCCCTATTCCGAGTCCATTCCCTCCCATTGAATCATAGCTCAATAATTTGCGGCACAATTCAATGAACCCAATAAAATTTCCACATTCGATTACCGAAACACTTAAAAAATTAGAACAAAATAATTAGAATTGATTGCCGAATTGTTTTGCTCAATGTATTCGTCGCGCGATGAATAAAAATCAAATATGCGTGCACGTACGATTAAATTGGGATCACTGACACCACCGCTCTATCTGGGCATTATTAAATGGCAAAACACAATTAAAATTCAATACAATTGGATTGGATTAAGCCACATTGGAGTACACCACATGCCACAGCTGAATACGAATTCGTGCTCCCTCCTCGACCAATGTGCGAGCGGCGTAATTCCAAAGTTAATGACCGAACCGGACAATTCAATTTCACAGACCCGCGTAAACTATTTTTTCTTTTTGCTGGCTATCGGCTGCTTCGGCGAACGTTTCATTGTGCACTTTTTGTATCCATTGGATGTCAATGAGTTCATTTTCATGAAATTTAATTAACTGATCGCCATCGGTCGTAAATAGTGTAACGCGCTATATTATATTACAGGTATCCCGCCACTCGTTTGGCTTCAAAACTAAAGGTTGAGTGTGGGGATAATTTTGAATTGATTATGGATCAATGCATTGTTTGTCCCTTCACTATGGAGTTGGAGTGAATTAATATTGAGTATGCAATGGTATAATTATGTGGCAAATGACAATCAATTGGATATTGATGGCACAAAGGGTTGAGTACTGGTTGCGTCGGAATGGTTAATAAGTGAGGGTCAAATCCAGGTGTAAGTGTGGGAAATTTAATATGCGAATGACGTTAGCAATGACGGTACGGTCATGAGTCGATGCCAAGCTATCTGACATAACAGATAGGTACTTCGCTAGTGTTTGCGAATATTTAATTAAAACTTGTTTTACTGTTCACTATTTATTCATCGTATCAGAACTCAGACCTCAAAGACTGCGAGTCATTTGGTTAATTATGCTATCGGTAATACAGTCTTTCAACAGTTTCGTGAATAAATTTATTAGATGACTAGTGCAGTGCATAAGATATGTACTTATACCAACGTGATACCAACTATCACGGCGAAGAAACATGGTGGTAGGAGCAATTTTACAGCAGCAGAAATAAAGATGCCTGGCATGACAGCAGAAGTAGCGTAGTTTTCCCGAATTAGAAGTTAAAAAAATCCAACGAAACCTTCAAAAGGACCATCACGAAAAAATTGGAGCACGACCGGTTCAGTTGGCAATGTTCAAAGGAGGAACTCTATGCGAACCCTTTCGAAAAGTCAATGGCCTACATAGGCGCGAAAGAGAGGCAATCACCACTTCCACTTCCGCACCCGTACTGTGGCAAGAGTACTTCAAGATCTCAACATTCACAAATCCGCTGGCCCAGATGATATTTCGCCTATCGTTCTGAAGAGGTGTTCTTCCACGCTGGCAAAACCGCTGCGTAAGCAGCTCTTTCCGGGCTCTTTCCGAGAAGATGGAAAACAGCATTTGTCCAGCCCTCTCCCTCCTCCTACCGACCAATTGCACTTACGTCCCTTCTTTCCAAGGTCATGGAAACGCTGATAAATCGTCAGCTTATGAAATATCTTGAATCGCGGAAACTTCTTAATGACCGGCAGTATGGTTTTCGCAGCAACAGGTCCACTGGTGATTTGATGGCATATCTAACCGAAAAGTGGAACCAATCTATTCACCATGGTGGTGAAAGTAAGGTCGTTGCGCTTGATATTTCAAAGGCATTTGACAGAGTCTGGCATCAAGCTCTTTTGTCGAAAATGCGTGCTTTTGGAATCGATGATACTTTTCTTCAATGGCTTAGATAGAAACTACCTTTCTGACCGTTCAATTCAATTCGTTTTGGACGGTTTCAAGTCTGCAACTCACCAAATAAATGCTGGTGTCCCCCAAGGCTCCGTTCTCTCTCCGACTCTCTTTCTCATTTTTATCAATGATCTCCTGTCTGTTTCTTCTAATCCAATCCATTCCTTCGCTGATGTCAGTACCCTTAGCTTCATATATTCGTTTAACAATTCACGTCCCTCATCTTCGGGCGTGGAGCTAGATTGGCAATGTATGTTAAGCTCATTAAATTCTGACCTTGACAGCATTCTTAAGTGGGGTAAAACCAACAGTGTAGAATTTAATGCTTCCAAAACACAATGCTGTCATCTAAGCGAAACCCAAATTCTCTGCCATTATCCATGGATGGCACTTGCATCGCCGAAACCGAAAGACTTTCCATCCTCGGTATGTGCGTTAACGACAAACTTCGTTTGAATGACCACATATTCGATGTCGCCAAGAACGCTGCGAAATGTCTAGGCTTCCCTAAGCAATGCAAGAAATTGTTCATCCCTTCTGATCTGGCTAGAATCTACAAGGCGTTTATTCGCCTAAAACTTGAGTACAACGTTCATATCTGGTCTGGTGCACCAATAACATATTTGGAGCTACTTAACAGGATTCAAAAACGTGCGGTAAAACTTATTGGCGATCGAGAAATAGCCAGTTGTAGTCCACTCCTACAGCAGTTATACCGCAATACTCACCATGCTAGTTCATCCTATTCGGATGGACAGTGAAATACACGGATTCGGTTCTTAACCGTACAATACGAATGAGGAATGCTCTACCACGCTCCGTTTCTCCCTCACATTACAGTTTACAGACATTTAAAACCAACGTGCATCGGTATCTCCTTTTTTCTTTCCTTCACTTCCCTAATGCCCACAATGTGTTACTTCATTATAAGGGTATCCAAAATCCCTTTAGTGCGCGTACATTATAAAAAAAAATATATATATAGGCGGCGGATAGGCCCAATATCGTCACATTTTCAATAACAGTTATTACTGACAGTTCATATTTAAAAAAATTGTTCGATTCAATGTCAACAATCCTTTCCAGATTTACCAAATTTCAAATGTAAAAAAACAGTGTGTGTTTGTTCTGCTAACTAAATTGACGTCCAGTTATAAAAAAAAACATATGTCAAATTATAAATCGTCTCACACATAAACAACCTGTTCCCCCGTGAGGATCTTCTGCAAGTCAATTAACACGACACCTTTTTACCACCCATAATTCCATGGCTGTGGGTTGTTGTTGTTGTTATGTTTGCGCGCCTGTCTGCCATAATACATACTTGCTGGCATATTACATACTCATTTGTTTCTTAATTAATAACCACATTCGCAATTATGCAGATTCATAAATTGTGAAAGCAAAAACAAAAAACACAAAACACAAGTGAAATAAAAATAAAAATGTCGAAATTAAAATTGATCACCTCCTTCGGAGTCAACTCTGTTCATCTCGTCCATCTGACACTAGGTATACTTTTCGTGATGGTGTGTGTCGGTTGTAAAAGCGTCAAGTTTAAAACCAGGAGAACCCATCCCACCCTACTCCGAGAAGGTGATAATTAACAAAAATTTGCATTTGTGCCAAATAAAGTTATACAAGAAAGCTGCATTCAGTTGTAAGTGGCTTGCAACATTCCCTATATCAAATGAAAGCCGTGTTAAAAGTGCAGTGGTGTAAGATAGGCAGACTAGGTAGTGGTCATGGAACTACGATGGGCAATAGAAGTCAAACTAGGACATTAGTAAATGAGACAATTTCGTGAGTATTGTGATAAGCGAAGGCAGTCGACTTTGTATAATTAAGGGACACGGTCTTTTGCAACTTTGGGACTACACTCTTATTTACACGATAACCCCCTCTACCTTCGCTTAAAAAACGCTAGTTCTATAAAATTTTCAAGATTTATGGGCACGCAAATTTCATACCAAATTTCAACTGTTTAGCATGAGCAGTTTCTGGGTTATAAGGCCCCAAAATTAGCAAGAATCATCATCAAAACTATGGAGTATTTCCAATCATCGTAGAACCTTTCAATTTGGCACAGTAATAGGTTTTGCGGAGAAACCCGAGAGAAAAATCTAACCTTTTCAGATTTTCCATTTAGGGGGCGTGGCAGCCGCCAACTTATCTTAACTCAGCCCCCAAAAGACCTACAATTATCCGCCAATGCCGTCCATCAGACAGACAGACCTGTCCGGGTGCCGTATGGCGAAACGGTTCGATGGATTTGCTTCAAAGTTCGTATATAAGGTTTTGGGGTCACATCTCGGGGCATTTTTTAAGTTTTTGCTTTATCGTTTGAAATAACGGTACCTGTCATACAACTTTTTTTTTTATGAAAATCACTTAGTGTTAAGTTCATCTTTTCAAATTTTCTCGAAAGTGGTTCCAAGGATTTGCGTCTTTTTTTGTGATGGGGTCAAAAATTCTGCATACTCAGTTTTTGGAAAAAAAAATATATTAATGGTAATTTATAAAACCGGCAATATCTCGAAAACTAATAAAGGGAACTTAATAAATTTACACTTTTCTTATACTACAAAGTCGAATAAATTGGCTTACTTCGATTATTGAAATAATTTTTTTTAAATTTTTGTTTTCATATAACGATTTTCTTAAATTTGAATTTAATTCGTTTTCTCAAAAACGGCTCCAACGATTTTGATATTTTTTTGTATTTCGAACAATTATGTTAAAAGTTTCCAATGTGCGAAATTACATCAAAATCGTAGGTGCCGTTTTTGAGATAATCTAATTTTCCAAAACCTAAAAAGTGATTTAAATCCATTTTCGATTCATTTTGCGATTCAAAAACGCATCTATGTACCGAGAAAGTTTCGTATGGCGCAGTCGTGCTCTTTATTTTAGATGAGGGTTGGCTTTTAAGAGCAAACGCGGGAAAAAATAAAAATTGTATATGTTCCATTTAGGGGCGTGCTAGCCGCCCCTTTTCTTTAACCATGCACCCAAAAGACTTAGAGCTTTGAAATTATAAGTGGAAGCAGAATTTTAAGAACAGACACCGAAACAAAAAAAAACCTGTAAATATTCCCAAAAAGACGCGTGTCAACCGACCATATATCGAACTCATTCTACAGCTATGAAATTTTACATGTTGCCTTACAAGTCAGTCACAAAAAGTACTGGGATATAAAAAAGAACGCCAAGATTGTATTTTAATTATTAAAAATTTCACAAATAACGGGTGATCCAAGTAGAGATACTTTTTTCAATAGCCTTTTTTGACAGATCACGTGTGAGTCGTGTCATGCTCTCATGTTATTTTTGTTTAGTATTGTTTGGCATTTCATAATGGAAAGACTTACGCGTGAACAACGTTTACAAATTGTTCAACTTTATTATGAAAAATCACGTTCTGTGAGGAATGTGTTTCGTGCACTTCGCTCAACTTATGGTCAACATAATCGGCCTACTGAGCGTACTATTCGCAACACCATCACCCATTTTGAGACCCAGCATTCATTATTGGATAATATTCGACCGAATAGACCACGTCCAGCACGCTGTGAAGAAAATATAGCGGCCGTAGCTGAGAGTGTACACGAAGACCGTAGAGAGTCGATTCGGCGCCGTTCGCAGCAACTCGGACTGACGTATGGAACGACTTGGCGCATTTTACGTCAAGATCTTAAATTGAAAGCGTACAAAATACAGCTTGTAGCCGCTCTGAAGCCGCTCGACCTTCCCAAGCGACATCGCTTCGCTCTATGGGCTCTTGAAAAGTTCCAAGAAGGTCCGACGTTTTCGAGGCAAATTTTGTTTAGCGATGAGGCCCATTTCTGGCTCAATGGGTATGTAAACAAACAAAATTGCCGCATTTGGGACGAAGAGCAACCTGAAGAGATTGAAGAACTGCCACTTCATCCACAAAAAAACAACGGTTTGGTGTGGTTTGTGGGCCGGTGGAATCATCGGTCCATATTTCTTTAAAAAATTATGCCGGTGCGAACGTAACCGGCTGAAATTGAAGCTCGTGATCTCGGCGACATTTGGTTTCCGCAAGACGGCGCCACTTCCCACACATCGCATCAATCAATGGACTTATTGAGAGAACATTTCGGTGAGCACATAATTTCACGTATTGGGCCGATCGATTGGCCACCAAGATCGTGTGATATTACACCGTTAGACTTTTTCCTGTGGGGATATGTAAAGTCAAAAGCTTATGCCGAAAAAACCCGCTTCGATTCAGGCCTTGGAGGAAAATATCACGCGTGTCATTCGCCAGTTACCAGTCGAAATGCTCGAACGAGTGATCGAAAATTGGACTCAACGGATGGACCATCTGCGAAGTAGCAACGGCCAACATTTGATAGACATAATCTTCAAAAAATAAATGCCAAAGAATGTTCTTTCAAATGATAATAAACATTCTCCATTAAATTTGAATTTTCTGTGTTTTTTTCTTTAAAAAAGTAAAGAACCTCGAAATGGATCACCCTTTAGTACCTATTTATATTTTTATACTTGGCAAGTTCTTAAAATCGTGAAAATTTACAAAACAAGGTTTTACAAAAACTGTTTAAAAAGAGAGTGAAAGCAAAAAACATACTGACTTTTATCACACATTTGCCCTATACCCGACTACATAACAATATTTAAGAACAACAAACAAACTTCATGTATAATTTTCGCATAATTTACATGTGCGATGGACAATTTATGCACCCTTTTCGCTTTTCGCGGCACAAGCGGACATAAAGCCAAACGTGCAACGACTACAACAACTACACCAGGCAAATAAATGCGGCCGCTGAACATACATATATAAAGAGGACACCACTTAGTTCACAGGCCCATGCACAGGCAGGCCATCTCGACTAATGACTTGTACAACCAAGTCTATTAATATCTGCAAAGGCATAATGATGTTAATCATGAATACGAGGAGAAAAATGATAAGTTACACGCCTACTTATTAGCTGTACATCGTGGCATGGCACGGCCGACGCAACGTAATGGGACTGCTGCAATGAACACCTATTGCGTGTGGGGCTGGCATTAAGTTATTACTTTGTCGATGAAATAATGCTGCTCTTTGATATTGAATGCAAAGAAGCCTACACGGGGGCTGGATGATTAGTTTGAATTCAATTAAAACAGGCGCCGGAGACTGTGTTTTATTAATTAAACAGTTGGAAGTTCACTTGTTGTTGAATCATCATAAATGGGGTCTAATGCGCATGGGTTTGTGAAATTTCTTGTTTAAGTTGTAAGCGAGTACGTGTCCTTTTTTATGAAGAGTTGGCGCTCGACCGCCGATAGGCATTTTAAATCATAGCACATAAAACGAAGTGATTCTTTGAAACTAAATTTTGTATATCAATAATCGCTTTAAGCAATCCCAACAGGAAACTTTATTAGTGCAAAAGGATTGGAATTTCACTCGGAAAAAGTGAAGCGCGGAGGAAAGCTTGGGGGAGTCGTATTAACTAGGGGAGAACGTATTAACAAAAGCAGGCTATTTTAAAGCATAAGATGGACGTTTTTTTTGGAGAAATTATTTCTCCGTAAATTAAAATCAAAACACATTGATCGTTTTCGCACTACGTTGACTCTATGTGACAGTACGCATCCGCAGAGACGTCGAAGAAACAATTGCCGCTGTAGAGCAAAGTGTTGAGGAGGACCCGAATGAATGGATTCGCCACCGTGCACAGCAATTGGAGCTTTTTCCATGAACTGAAGATTTTGCGCAAAGATCTCTTCTTACGACCTTACAAGATCCAACTTGTGAATTAAGGCCGCGAGATCATGCAATGCGTCGTGATTTTAGTGTATGGGCCGAGAATGAGATTGATATCGATGCTGATTTTCATCGCAAAATTTTGTTCAGTGATGAGGCTCATTTTGGGTTGAATGGCTACGTCAACAAGCTAAATTGCCGCATTTGGAGTGAAGAGAATCCACATGAGACCCTTGAAACGCCATTACATCCCCAAAAACTGGCTGTTTGGTGTGCTCTATGGGCTGGAGGAGTCATTGGGCTATACTTCTTCCGAAATGATGCTGGAGAGCCAGTTACCGTTAATGGAGACCGGTATAGAGCCATGATAACCGACTATTTTGTTCCCGAATTAGATGGCATGAATGTGGATGAGATGTGGTTCCAACAAGACGGCGCCACATGCCACACAGCGCATGTCACAATCGATTTATTGAAGGAAACATTCGAAGAGCGCATCATTTCGCGGAAAGGAGCTGTCAATTGGCCACCAAGATCGTGTGATTTGACACCATTGGACTATTTTCTTTGGGGATATGTGAAGTCGCTCGCCTACGCCAACAAACCAGAAACGTTAGGGGACTTGGAAGCCAATATTCGTGGCGTTATTGCCGACATACAGCCCCAAATGCTTGAAAAAGTGGTTAAAAATTGCACCTCTAGACTTGTCTTTATTCGAATCAGCCGCGGCGGCCATATGCCCGAAATCCTTCTTAAACATTAATGGCAAAATTATCCTTCCAATAAATCATCCTTCCCGATGGACATTAAAACGATTTTCTTGTGTTTTATTTCAATTCAAAGTTCTATACCTCTACCCACCCTGTAGATTTGGGGATAATTGGCACTGCTAGTGTTTTGGTTCGGCGGTAGTCCTAGGTCGTTGATGAACCTTAAGATTGTTAAGGCCGATGATTTGGTAATGTCCTGCTGAGGTTCGGTTAGTCCTTTGATGAAACACTTTAGCATCTTCTGGAAGGTTGAAAGGCACTCGCATAAGATATGTTTTACCGTTTCTGTCTGTCCTCGGCAGAGGCTTCACATGTCTATGGAACTTTTCAAAATTTTTTAGAGATGATGGTTGAGGACGCAGTGACCTGTGAAGAAGTCAGTTAAGATCTTTGCGTCATATTTGCTACGATAAAGGATTTGAAGAACACATTTTTTGTTTTTCGAAGCCAATGAATTTGTTGGCGTAGCGTTATCCTTGGATAGAGTTTATTGGGAATGACCGGTACAGTACCGAAATTAGGCACTGTGTACCGATGTAATGAAGCTAAGCGTCGGTACACACAAATATACCGAAATCATAGTAGGTCGAATTCCCGTACCAAAATTTTCCCAAGCCTTAGAGGAAAAAAAGAAAGAAAAAAGTGAAACTATATGGTTGGTCACTTTATGTTTCTTCATCCTGCGACCAAATGCACTTTGATGTAGAATCTTCTCTCCATTTAACGACGAGATTATGATCAGGATTGCAGGGATCATAACCCTCGCACTTCACTGCATTCCTACTGGTCCACCTGTGGGGTTCGCACTTTGATCTAGAATATGTCGTCAAATATATTCACATTTCTATTTGTTTACTGTGCGAGTGGTGAAACTTAAAGAATTTTGCGAATCAGTCGATGTGCAGGTATATAGTTTTCAGAGATAATACGAAAAATCTTCATCGAATCATTGACACTTTGAATTTATTTGTGTTCTTTTGTCGGAGGTTGCTGCTATCCGATGGAGCGCTCAGACACAACTACAGGTCCATTTTACTACCATTCAGACACCTACATTAATGTACTTAGTTTCAGTGACAAAGAGCTTAGATGTTCGGCACTCACCACGTCAGCCCCGAAGATCCGCCAATCCGCCACCTGATGCGAGCATAGGCCCGACAACTGCAGAGAAAGTGTTCTGCTGTGTCATCCTCCTCACCGCAAGCAGGACAGGTAGTGGTGTCGCTTAAGCCCAACACATTTAAGTGTTTAGCAAAAGCTTGGTGGCCCGAAAGAACGCCTACAAGCAGCCTACAGTCTATTCTCCTCAGAGATAGAAGAAAAGATGCTGACCTTTTGCAAATGTCCGGGCGCAGTAGTTTGGTCTGTCTACATCCACCGCAATCGCGCCACCGAACCTTGTGTTCACGAGAAACCCAAGAATCGATAGAAGACATGACTGAAGATGCAGGCAGACCCAACACAGGTTCGGGTCCTGAGAAAACTTCTTTTGAACCTTGCCTAGCAAGCTCATCCGAGATCTCATTTCCCTGGATGCCAGTGTAACCTGGTACTCAGACAAGATTCACTGTGTTCACTCTTCCGACCAAATTCAGAGAAAGAGTTCTATCACTAACTTGGACGAGGTAAGAGGGTTTAAAATCGCTTTTAATGCAGCTTGGCTATCACTGCAGATGCAAATGCCTCTAGCCCTCCACCTGTTGTTCACAATATAGCGCATTGCCATTAGGATGGCAAAAATCTCCGCTTGGAAAACAGATGCATGTTTACCCAAGGGGTAGTAAAGTCGTATATCATCGCATTCCACAAAGACTCCAGCACCAGACCCCTGCCCGGTTTTGTAGCCCTCCGTGATAATACGATGGCATTCAATCCATGGTTCAGAGTCTGACCGAAGCCATTCCGTTACCTGTGGAAAGTTGACGTGGTAGTTTTTTCGCAGAAGGATTTCTGGTGTCATTGCATCTGAGGCATATCCATAAGACAGGGGTCAATGGATAATTCTCGAGCAAGTTCTTCAAAATTCCAGTGCGCATGGTACCAAAACCCTTCTCTTTCTCTCTTTAAGCGAAAGATGGTTTTTAGCGTACACCCCATGATATATAAGTCACGGGGAGGAAGATTCATCAAAGCATCTAGAGCAGAGCCCGGGGTGCTAGGGAAGGCCCCTGTGCAGCCGAGACAAGCCGTTCTTTGGAGTTTTGCAAAAGAAGTAGTAACACGTTTCCGCGAAAGCCTGTTCCACCAAACACCTGATGCGTATGAGAGTAGCGGTCTAATCATGGCCGTATAGATCCAAAGGACCCGTTTTGGAGACAAGCCCCATGTCTTACCAAAAGCGCCTTTGCACTGCCAGAAGGTCGAAAGCGCTTTATCGGTTTTCGATTCGACAAGTTTGGACCACAGAAGTTTTTTATCAAGGATTACACCCAGATATTTGACTTCATCGGATATAGGGATAGGACACCTTTAAGCACGAGATGGGACATGTTCTCGTAAAGAGAACAACCGATTCACTGAAAGCCCATTACTAGTGCACCAGACATCGATCAAATCCAGGGATCTCTGCGCTTGAGAGCAGACAGCCCCTAGATTTGAACCGACAGAAAGAACGGCGTCATCATTCGCATAAGCTTGAGTGTAGTTTCCAGGAAAGTTGAGAGCCTTAAGCAGAGAGTCTACCACCATACACCATAAGAGGGGAGAAAGAACACCACCTTGAGGGCAGCCCCTATTTACCCCTGTTATGACGCACTTGCCACAATCTGCATCCGCTACTAACGTCCTGTACATTAGCATTACTTTAATCCACAACACCAAAGTTTCATCTACACCATGCTGTCTGGCTGAGTTACACATACTGCCAAAGGTCGCATTATCAAAAGCACTCTCAATATCGACGAAAATGCCCAACGCGTGCTCCTTCCGGTCAAGAGCACTATCAATCCTACGAACAAGGTTTTGAAGCGCAGTCTCGCAGGATTTTCCGCGCTGATAGGCATGTTGCATCTCAGAGAGAGGGTGTGATCGAAGAGCAACTTTGCGCACATGCAGCTCAACCAGTCTTTCCAAACTTTTCAGTAAGAAGGAAGACAGACTTATGGGTCTAAAGCTTTTGGCTAGAGTGTAGTCAGACTAACCAATTTTTGGTATGAAAACCACTTTAACCATTCGCCATGGGGAAGGTATATAGGCCAAGGCCAAGCTCACGGTGAAAATTCTTTTCAACATTGGCAAAACCTGACTTAAACCTTGTTTCAGCAAAACTGGATAAATTCCATCCGGACCAGGTGACTTGAAACTCTCAAAAGATGCAATGGCATATTTGATAGCATCATCAGTCACCACTCCCGATGCAAAATACCAGCTGTGCCGCGTGGTATTAGTCGGTTCAAATGTAGCCACAGTCGTTTGAAGGGCTGAAGAACACGTAGTAACCTGATTACCCGGAAAGTGAGTCTCAAGTAGAAGACTGAAAGTCTCCGCCTTTGTCTCAGTGTACGTGCCATCAGGTTTAAGGATTGCATCCAGTTTACTTGGTCTGTTCCTTTGGAGGACTTTAACAAGCCTACTAGTTGCACTTAGAGATTCGACCTCTTCACAAAACTTTTTATATGAGTCATTTTTCGACTTGCGAATAAGTATAATAAGTAATAAATCATTTGTGTAGTCAGCACTCTTCAATAGAAGCGACTCCGTGTCGGAAAACTCAATGTTTTCGGAGAATCGCTTGGATCGCGGCAGAAAAACGAATTTTTTTTTCCCCACAGCTGTGCTGAACGCAAAAGAACGAGTACTAACTAATAACACCTCGACCAGTTTGAGGTTCATATTAAAATTATTAATATTACTAGTATATTGATTTCTGATGCCCTTTTTTCAATTCTCCTGTAAGCGCAGTGTCGAATACATTTAGAAGTGAAATGTTTAATTTGACCATCTTTAGATCTTCGTTTGGTCTGCACTCGACCAACCACAAAAATGGATGCATGTTGAAAACCTGCGCAAAGTTAATTGCATCGAAGACCGTTTTGACATGGAATCGTCTATACTGAATTTTTGGATCAATTTACCTTTTTGACCAAATATGCAACCAGTAAAAAATGCACAAGAAAATAGCATTTCTACTGACTTCAGAAAAAATAAAGTGCACGACTGCGTCATACGGAACTTTCTCGGTACATGAGATGCGTTTTTGAGTCGCAAATCACTTTTTAGGTTTTAGGTTTTCAAAAATTTGATTTTCTCAAAAACGGCACCTTCGATTTTGATGTAATTTCGCACATTGGACACTTTTAATATTATTGTTCGAAATAAAAAAAATTAATCGTTGGAGCCGTTTTTGAGAAAACGAATTTAATTTAAATTTAAGAAAATCGTTATATGTAAGAAAAATTATTTAAAAAATCTAACAATAAGTATGCAGATTTGTTTGAGTTTATAGCATAAAAAAAAGTGTAAATTTTTTTTAAGTTCCCTTTATTAGTTTTCGAGATATTGCCCGTTTTATTAATCAATTTTTTCCAAAACTGAGTATGCAGAATTTTTGACTCCATCCTAAACATTCTTGGAAATCCTTGGAACCATTTTCGAGAAAAAAATAGTGATAAGTGATTTTCACAAAAAAATGTATATGGCAGGTACCGTTATTTCAAAATATAAAGCAAAAACTAAAGAGATGCCCCGAGATGTAACCCCAAAAACCTTATATTATAACAGATCTGTGTCGTGGAGTGCTTATTAAAAGCAGCTGTCACGAGCAGAAATTTGCCAGCGCAAAAGTGCACCACAGGCTCATCATTTAGTGCTGGTGTTAGTAAATACGTACACAAAGCAAACATATATTAATAACACAAACACAAAAGATATAAAAATTATCTAACACTAAGACACTAGAATATGATTACGCAAACACATTTTCAATTTAAATTTGCTGACATGCAAATCAATCACATGATTGTTTAAGTTATGAATTCTACTCATGCGAGTAATTGGCTCATTCCTGCCATAATTGGTCCTATACTAACCACTGATTGTTAACAGATTTAAAAATGTTCATATCATCTGCGTATATTAAAATATTGCTGGATTTTATGCATGCTTTCACATCATTTATAGCAAGTATGAACAAAATATGGCCTAAGTGACATCCCTGAGGAACTCCAGACCGAGCAGAAAAAGATTCAGAAAACGAACCTCTAAATTTGACACGATAATCCCTACCCATAAGGTATGAATTAATCCGTTTTATAAAAACAAGTGGGAAACCATATGCCCTGAGTTTAAATCTGATTATCTCATGGGACAGCTGATCGAAAGCCTTAGAGAAGTCGGTGTATATGCAATCGACTTCATTATTATTTTCTAAGGAACTAGAGCATGCACGCAGAAAACATAACAAATTTGTAACAGTGGACCTGTTTCTTACAAATCCATGTTGTAGACTATTTGTTCAAAAAGCTTAGGAATACACGAAAGCTTAGAAATTGGTCTGTAATTCGTGATATCACCACGTTCACCCTTTTTTAAAGCTTAGGGAATTTCCCAGTACTAATGGATAAATCGAACACATACTTAAGATAAGGACTAAGGGCTTGGCTGCATTTTTAAGAACAATCGGTGCAATGCCATCCGGTCCAGATGAAGTCATTTTTCAATAGGGAAACAAATTTCAAAATTCTCGAAAGTAATCTGGGAACAGCTATTTAAATAGCTAAAATAATTACTATCGATGAAAAGAGGAGAGTCACTGAATGATCTACTAAAATAGTTAGCAAACATATTGCTAACAGCAAAGGTATCAGAAGTTTTACTATTACAGTAACTAAAATTTGCTGGATACCCATCCGCTTTTTTCTTCGAGTTAACAAACTTCCAAAAACGTTTAGGATCACTTTTGATCGTGAAAATTCCATATTTTTGACATAATCCCTATAAAGGTTAAAGGATAAAATTTTAAACTCATTAAATAGAATTAAATAATGATCGAAATCTGATTGAAGGATGGTTTTTAAATAAATTTTCCAAGCTCTGTTTCGTCGATTTCGTATCGACTTCAGCTCTCTCGTATACCAAGGGTGGGACAAGTGGCCATTTTTAGATGACTTAACAGGTATAACTCTATCCATGCAGTCATTGATTAATGCATTGAATGATTCGACTGCAACATCAATATCAGAGAAGTTGTTCATATTTAATGGTAAATTATTAATTTCTTTAGAAAGCCTCTGAAAATTTGCTTTCCGAAAGTAATAGGAATGCGAACGGTCATACGAATTACTGTTTTCGTAAAGATGTCCGCCAATGGTGGATGATTTTTGTCTATGTTAGTAATACTTTTGTGAGATTCGTCAACAACAGTACTAACAGCGTCAGAAGAAAATACTAAATCGAGAGTTCGATTTTTATAGTTTTTTATACAGCTTGTTTGTTGCAAGTCAAAAGATAAAATGTTGTCAAGTAGCTCTTGTGTGCAGAGTCGATGGTGGGGATAAAGTGAGATTCATCCTCAGAAGGCTCCCATTTAATATGAGGCAAGTTATATACGAACTTTGAAGCAAATCCGCCGAACCGTTTCGCCATATGACGCCCGGACAGACAGAAAGACAGACAGCCCGACCAACGGCATTGGCGGACCCACTTTTTTGAACTTCTCTATAGTCGTAATATCATCCCTCATACTCAGTTTGAGTTCAAATTTCCGCACGATCGCAATAACTTTCTCTTTAGTATACTAATGAATATGAGAAAGTTAAAAATAGCAATCCTTACAACCGGACACTTGGGTCAAAGAGTGATCTCTTTAAATAATGAAATACGGTCCGCCGATAAAACCAGTCTGAGTATTGTAACTTCAAGAGACCTTCTGTGGCGGATAAAAATTTCTTCGTGTTCTTTCCACCCAAAAATGCTCGAAGAAATCGGCTCGCTTTCAAATATCGAGTATTTTAAACACGTAAAATCTAGGTACATAAAAACATTTAAAATTACCAAATAAATGAATAAAACTATATTAGCTATGTAAAGTACAGTAGTCCCTCGATAATGTGAACTAATTAAAACAAGGCGTTTTCGGATTTTAGGGGGATTCACATTATTGAAACCTTTTTTAAGTTCTTATAAACTGATTGAAACAACTTTCGTATCCATTTATAACAACACAAAATACTGTCTTATAGCTTAGCATTCAATATTTATTAAGTTCAGAAGAAAGTAAAATTTCAAAAAGTAAAAAAATTAAAATTCAATTCTTATTAAAATTATTAGTTATTTTGGACTGTCGAATAGCTTGGCTTGATCTTTCTATTGCTACTGCCCTTAACTTTAGTAAGCTGTAGAGATCATTTCTGTGTCCAATTCATTTTGATCTGCATACTCAAGAAGCGTGTTTGTACATTGTATTGCTTGGGAGCTCATTAGGAGCATTTTAGGAGCATTTTCATTTTCTGAAATGTCTTCATTCGGTTCAGGTTTCTACGGTGACGCAGTCTCTAACTTCTTGTATTGAAATGTTGTGTTCTGTATCTATAATTCCAAGCAGTTCATTAATTTCTTGCAACTCGCTTTGGAGCAGAGTTTCGGGCAGTGTCCTTCGTAATTGAAAAAGTGGAATTAAATCTTCATCTTCCCAGTCATATTTTTTGGGCAGTATACGTTTAAAGCACTTAGCAATTGAAGAAACGGGGAGCTGCTTCCAAGATAATTGTAGGTTCATTACAGAATGTCTTAAGTCTAATTTTCTTATCCCAGTAGCAATGTCTTCACTTTTCGTTGCAATAATTTCAGTAAGCAATCTTTTTTTGTAGTGTGCCTTGACTAAATTAATGACATATTGGTCCATGGGTTGGATCAAGGCAGTGACGTTTGGGGGAAGAAAACAAAACTGTAATATCACCATCAGTGCTTGTTAGCTTTTCTTTATTGCAGTCACAGATGAGTAATTATACAGATAGTCGACTGAGAGGATTTTTGGCTCTCCCGCCTATCGTTTTTTATTTGCTTCAAAAAGGCACAGTACTGTGTTCGTATATGTTTTTACATTCAAATCAAATTGAGCCAGCTCACGCCCACAATAGCAGTTCTGCGCCTAAGGATCCATTTTGGAAAATATCTCAATAAAAGTCATAACTGGCCTGTGTCCAATAACATCGTAATAACATGCGACGATTTATAATGAATTTGCAACAGAATAAAATTTTGGTGAATGTTTTTAATTATTATGTAAACTAAAATAATAGTTTTACCGAACAAGCATATTTTTTTGGTAAACATTTTTAAGCAGTTTCGTAAACATTTTGGCAGTTGCGCAAGTTGAACATAAAATAAGGATTATCATAAATTGTTTGCCAGTAGTTTAACTAATTTAGCAGTTTAAGATTGTCAGTAATAATAAAATAATTTTGGTGGTGACTTATCGAATATCGAGTAAAATAATTAAAATCAAATAATTTTTAAACGGAAGGTTTAATAAATATTTTAGCAGTGAATTAATTAAATATTCTGTAAAATTACTAAAATTGTAGGTAAAATAAATAAAAGCTCAATGAATGAAATTATTGAGTAACGCGTGATTAGTTAACTGACCATTTCAATAATTTAACATAGCACTATTCCAATTCAAAGAGAATAACGTTATTAAATTTGTTAAACATGATGAAATAAATTTAATAAAGTTGTTAACTTGGAATTGAAATCGTCAAGTCTACAGTTTGTGTTTAAAAATGCATTTAAAGTTATTTTGTCGCATATGTCTCATATGAACGTTCCGAATATGTAGGTATGTAAATATATTAAACTTTCATATGTTCAATAAAATCATAATAAACAACCAAAGAATTTAATATAAAGGTTGATCCATTTCGAGGATCCCTACTTTTTTATGGAAAAAAACACAGAAAATTCAAATTTAATGGAGAATGTTTATTATCATTTGAAAGAACATTCTTTGGCATTTATTTTTTGAAGATTATGTCTATCAAATGTTGGCCGTTGCTACGTCGCAGATGGTCCATCCGTTGAGTCCAATTTTCGATCACTCGTTCGAGCATTTCGACTGGTAACTGGCGAATGACACGCGTGATGTTTTCCTCCAAGGCCTGAATCGAAGTGGGTTTGTCGGCATAAGCTTTTGACTTTACATATCCCCACAGGAAAAAGTCTAACGGTGTGATATCACACGATCTTGGTGGCCAATCGACCGGCCCAAAACGTGAAATTATGTGCTCACCGAAATGTTCTCTCAATAAGTCCATTGATTGATGCGATGTGTGGGAAGTGGCGCCGTCTTGCTGAAACCAAATGTCGCCGAGATCACGAGCTTCAATTTCAGGCATCAAATAGTCGATTATTATGGCACGATAACGGTCGCCATTGACGGTTACGTTCGCACTGGCATAATTTTTAAAGAAATGTGGACCGATGATTCCACCGGCCCACAAACCACACCAAACCGTTGTTTTTTCTGGATGAAGTGGCAGTTCTTCAATCTCTTCAGGTTGCTCTTCGTCCGAAATGCGGCAATTTTGTTTGCTTACATACCCATTGAGCCAGAAATGGGCCTCATCGCTAAACAAAATTTGCCTCGAAAACGTCGGATCTTCTTGGAACTTTTCAAGAGCCCATAGAGCGAAGCGATGTCGCTTGGGAAGGTCGAGCGGCTTCAGTTGTTGCACAAGCTGTATTTTGTACGCTTTCAATTTAAGATCTTGACGAAAAATGCGCCAAGTCGTTCCATACGTCAGTCCGAGCGCCGAATCGACTCTCTACGGTCTTCGTGTACACTCTCAGCTACGGCCGCTATATTTTCTTCACAGCGTGCTGGACGTGGTCTATTCGGTCGAATATTATCCAATAATGAATGCTGGGTCTCAAAATGGGTGATGGTGTTGCGAATAGTACGCTCAGTAGGCCGATTATGTTGACCATAAGTTGAGCGAAGTGCACGAAACAAATTCCTCACAGAACGTGAATTTTCATAATAAAGTTGAACAATTTGTAAACGTTGTTCACGCGTAAGTCCTTCCATTATGAAATGCCAAACAATACTAAACAAAAATAACATGACAGTATGACACGACTCACACGTGATCTGCCAAAAAAGGCTATTAAAAAAAGTATCTCTACTTGGATCACCCGTGACATGAAAAACTAATCCAAAACTATTAACTATAAATATTTTGCACCCAAACATTACTAATTTAGTAATATTCATACAATTTTAAAATAATATATACATTTTATCTCACTCTAATAACCAAAATGGAAAAAATATAACAACCCAAGTATGTTTATTTTAAGGCAGATAAAAAATTAAGAACTATTTCTTATAAGCACAAAAAATATTCGCATTTAATTGCAATAACTTCTATTAAACTTGAACTACGTTAACTCAATACTTCGCAGCACTTCCCCAACACATCCGCTATAATCAGCTGTTTTTTGTTGCCATTTGGAATTCTTGCAAAACTGTCCGCGCTAATGACATATTTTTGAAACATCAACACCTCCGTACTTTATTCGGCTGGCTCACACGTATTCACAGATAGAACATTTGAGAGAGGATTTTTTCTCCATTTTTAAAATTTGTTTGCGGGTTCAAAGATACAGAGATTTGCTGAGTCGACTATCTGTATAATTACTCATCTGTGATTGCAGTGACAAGTTGCGTTGTCAAGAACACAGATGAAAAATTAACCAGATAGTCAACTCTGCAATCCCCTATCACTTTCAACCCGCAAAAAATATTTAATAACGGCCGCAAAATCCTCTCTCAATTTTCCCATCTGTGAATACGTGTGAGCCAGACACATGAAGTTAGATCTAATTTACTAGATTACCCGCCAAAAATAATTGTGGGGAGTTTTGCAATATATCCAAATCGCAACAACAAAACAGCTGGTCACGGCGGATGTGTTGGGAAATAGAAAATTCTGCGAAGTGTTGAGTTTATGTGATTCAACTTATATAGCTATGTTTATAAAGAAACAAAAAATTAGTTACCCAATAAAGTTACAATTTAGTTGGAATATTTTTTGCGGTTATAAGAAATAGTTCTCTATTTTTTATCTGCCTTAAAATAAAAATTCTTGATTTGTTGTACTTTTCCATTTCGGTTAATAAAGTGAGATAAAATGCATATTTTATTGTATTATTGCATAAATATTTAGTAATATATAGAGTAGTAATATATAGTAAATAGTTTGCAATGTTACATATATATTAAATTCTTTGATTGTTTTTATTCAACATATAAAAGTTTAATGAATATATGTACATATTCGGGTTCCGTGCATCGATAAAAAAAGTGGAAAAGAAGTATTTTTAATCCTTTTTAAATTATTTTGTGTTACACAATTTGTACGTTTAGTCAATCAATTTTTTTAGGGAAAATTCGAAAATGCTTGGTAGTTGAGTACAACTCATAAATAAGCATGCACATTATATTACATATATATATTGAATTCATTACCCACACTTTTTTACAGACGACTTTATTTGTCAAGCTTTAATGTTTTGTAATTTTTTAAAATTTTTTTTTAATGAAAGTAGTCGTCTATTACTAGTAAGTGATTGTAAATGTTGTTAAAAAAGTGTTTTCACGTACCAAAAATAATATTTGTAAGGATTTGGATCAGGTTATATTAAAAAGCGTTTATGTGCCCAATTGTATAATGCAACGGTTCCACCGAGCACTAAACCGAGATTAAGATTAATTTGCCGTTAATTCACTTTAAATCTGAAGATTAACCATACAAATTTTAATCTGCTAAACACAAGATTAAAAATAAATCAAGGTAATAAACTTGGTTTGCATGAAAATTCGGGTTGCGAACACACTCTATACTACTCTTAACATGTCTCATACCTTTTTTTGAATTGCAATTTTGTTCCTTCTAGCTACCCCAATATTCATTAAGCACTGACAGCGGTATTTTCTGTATATGCGACTTCTCCCAAATGGTGTGTGCTAATAATATTTTCATTCTTTTTCCACTTATTAAACTATAGCAACCAATTTTAATTTTATTTTCGCTTTGTTTGACGTTCAAGACAAAACATCTGTTCTCTTTTGAAATGTCAATTACTTCCTCAATTTTTAAGCAAAAATGCGATAAAGAGAGCCAAACGTCAGATTAATCTATTTTCTTCGGTGGAAACGCTAAAAGATTAATTTTTAATTTTTTGTGCTTAATCACGGTTTATTTTTTGGTGGAAACGTAGCATTAAAGTATTTCAATGCTTCAATATAACCATCCCTAACAAAATCCGTGTTTGTAGAGTTATACTAAAATCAATTGAAAAATTAGAATAAATTAGTTAAAACACAGCTTTATTCTTAATATTATAATATTTTATTATGTTATTATTGGTGTGGTAAGTATGTTTTTATCAATCCATATTCACCGCATATTGACCATGTTTATTTTACACACCCAAATTGTGAGTTGTAATCTGCTGAAATTCATCAACTGTTCCCAGCTTCTTGCTATAAAAAATGACATTTCATGGCCGCGGCCATTAGCCCCATATAATTCGATTTATGTGTGCGTGATACCCATTTGATTTGCACGTAAAAGCCCATATAAGTGCAAATTATGTGGGGCTTATCAGTTCGACTTAGCTTGTAGGTAAGGTGAGAGATTTGCTCTCGAGTTAACTATCTGGTTAATTCCTCATCTGTGGTCAAGAAGCAACAGTGCTTTTTTTGACAAATTATTTTCTCGTCAATTTCGGTGCCATTATACAAACTGATCATCCAGCATCACAACAAACTGCATAAAAAGGAAAAATGTACCAACACAGCTGGCAGGAGACAATCTCTGGATTGCAGCTGCATTCAAAACCTTGAAGTATGTCTAGACAAATAACAGTAAGTTAGTCCATAATATCGCACGGAAATAAATAAAAACTTTTACAAAAGAAATTCACATATTAGAGTTCGAAAATTTTGAAAGTTCACATTATAGAGAAATTCACATTACCGGCGATTCACATTATTATGTATTATACTGTATTATTGCTGTGTACCGAAATTTGCTTTACGTTGGCATTGGTGTTCCCATGCTTTGAGCTTTACTTTAATGTTTCTGGCAGGCGGTCCGCAGAAGAGCTCTGGGCCAATGAAAGGGCCCAATGCATTAAATTGTTCTTTCAATAAATCGATTGTTATAACCGCTGTGTGGTTAGTGGCATCGTCTTGTTACGTCTAGTCCATGCAATTGACCAAGGAAATACCGTTACAACATTCCGTTTTAGTGATTTTCATTGACTGCAACGTGACGGCCAATGACACAGAATGAAAAGCACAGAAAACCGTTTTTCGACAAAGTTGTGTTTCTTGAAGCACATGAGGGTTTTCACCTGACCAACAACCGTTTACCCAAAAATGCACTTCATCACTAAAGATGATTTTGCGACGAAATTCGTCATCTTCTTTTTACAGTTCGATAACGTACGTCATTTTCATATTATCAAATTGCTTTAGTTCTTAAGTTAACTACTTATAAGGGTGCTGGCCATGATCGTATCGCAAAATTCGTTATCGCATGGTCTTAGCGGTGCCCAATTCTTAAGAACGCCGTTGAATCGACTATTTTGGAGTATCTGTCTATCGTTCTGGCACGGGAACATCCAGCAGCAAAAATTTTGACTCAAATTTGTGCACTATGAGTTGACTTTGAATGGCTTGTCTACTTGGACGAGAACTACGACCAAAAAATGGCGATAATGCTCTTAAAGTTGTCGTCACCGGCTCGGAATTTTGGTTATAAATTGGAAAACCCTTTACAGAGGGTATTCTCTATTAATTCAATCCCGTAGTATTTACGTTTTCCTTTTAAACAACAGGACTTTCGCCTTTGATATATTTTTATTCCACAAACCAGTACCAGTGGGGTGAATTTTCCTGGAACTAGGATTACCACGCACACAAAAAAGCCCTTCCCTTTCAGTATCTTCAACAGTTCTTCGTCTCGACAGACTTAATTCTCAGTTTTATATCTAGGTTGAACCACAATTGTTATAAGTACACCATCAGAAAACTAATACACAGCTTTTTATCCGTGTACATATCATCAGTTTTTTTGTAAACACGCGTTTACCAAATATCCAAAACTGATTGAAATTTCTCTCCCAACTCAAACGCTCCTTTGCTCCATGAAAGAAATCAATATTGTCCCCTACTTCATTCCTCTTCCTCTGGTTCAAGTCCCGGTTTAAGGAGGTAAACGCTGTATAAAAAGCCTGCATGAGGTCTTAATCTTCCATTCCTGAGCGCAATGCAACACCTACTCGCTCACAGAGGCAATTTCTTATGTCCGCAGAAAAAACAACGGCAGCTAAACACAGCGCCAGACCATCGCGTAAATAATGTCATTAGTTGATTGCATGTAACTGTAAGTGCGCTACTACATTACCCGCTGCCATGCCGGCTGTACCGCGTCCATTGTCCAGGAGAAAACCATAGAGCGATTCCGCATTACACACAAATCGCGACCAATTAATTCGTTTGGTCTATGAATTTAATTATTTTGTCTTTGGTGTGGTGAAGTAGGGATTTTCAAGAAACAACAGCGCAACCCGAAGAGGGATGTAAGCGGATTTAACCCTTGCGTTGTCCTTATACTTCTGATTGTTCGCTCCAATTAAATTCTCCTTCTAATAGGTAAGTTAAAATCAAAACACATTGATCGTTTTCGCACTACGTTTACTCTATGTGACAGTACGCATCCGCAGAGACGTCGAAGAAACAATTGCCGCTGTAGAGCAAAGTGTTGAAGAGGACCCGAATGAATGGATTCGCCACCGTGCACAGCAATTGGAGCTTTGTCCATGAACTTGATTTTTGAAGATTTTGCGCAAAGATCTCTTCTTACGACCTTACAAGATCCAGCTTGTGCAAGACTTAAAGCCGCGAGACCATGCAATGCGTCGTGATATTGGTGTATTGGCAGAAAATGAAATGGATATTGATTCTGATTTTCATCGCAAAGTTTTGTTCAGTTATGAGGCTCATTTTGGGTTGAATAGCTACGTCAATAAGCTAAATTGCCGCATTTGAAGTGAAGAGAATCCACATGAGACCCTTGAAACGCCATTACATCCACGAAAACTGACTGTTTGGTGTGCTCTATGGGCTGGTGGAGTCATTGTCATTCTTCCGAAATGATTCTGGAGAGTCAGTTTCCGTTAATGGAGACCGGTATAGAGCCATGATAACCGACTATTTTGTTCCCGAATTAGATGGCATGAATGTGGATGAGATGTGGTTCCAACAAGACGGCGCCACATGCCACACAGCGCATGTCACAATCGATTTATTGAAGGAAACATTCGAAGAGCGCATCATTTCGCGGAAAGGAGCTGTCAATTGGCCACCAAGATCGTGTGATTTGACACCATTGGACTATTTTCTTTGGGGATATGTGAAGTCGCTCGTCTACGCCAACAAACCAGAAACGTTAGGCGACTTGGAAGCCAACATTCGTGGCGTTATTGCCGACATACAGCCCCAAATGCTTGAAAAAGTGGTGAAAAATTGGACTTGTCTTTATTCGAATCAGCCGCGGCGGCCATATGCCCGAAATCCTTCTTAAACATTAATGGCAAAATTATCCTTCCAATAAATCATCCTTCCCGATGGACATTAAAACGATTTTCTTGTGTTTTATTTCAATTCAAAGTTCTATACCTCTACCCACCCTGTAGATTTGGGGATAATTGGCACTGCTAGTGTTTTGGTTCGGCGGTAGTCCTAGGTCGTTGATGAACCTTAAGATTGTTAAGGCCGATGATTTGGTAATGTCCTGCTGAGGTTCGGTTAGTCCTTTGATGAAACACTTTAGCATCTTCTGGAAGGTTGAAAGGCACTCGCATAAGATATGTTTTACCGTTTCTGTCTGTCCTCGGCAGAGGCTTCACATGTCTATGGAACTTTTCCCAAGCCTTAGAGGAAAAAAAGAAAGAAAAAAGTGAAACTATATGGTTGGTCACTTTATGTTTCTTCATCCTGCGACCAAATGCACTTTGATGTAGAATCTTCTCTCCATTTAACGACGAGATTATGATCAGGATTACAGGGATCATAACCCTCCCACTTTACTGCATTCCTACTGGTCCACCTGTGGGTTTCGCACTTTGATCTAGAATATGTCGTCAAATATATTCACATTTCTATTTGTTTACTGTGCGAATGGTGAAACTTAAAGAATTTTGGGAATCAGTCGATGTGCAGGTATATAGTTTTCAGAGATAATACGAAAAATCTTCATCGAATCATTGACACTTTGAATTTATTTGTGTTCTTTTGTCGGAGGTTGCTGCTATCCGATGGAGCGTTCAGACACAACTACAGGTCCACCTGATGCGAGCATAGGCCGGACAACTGCAGAGAAAATGTTCTGCTGTGTCGTCTTCCCCACCGCAAGCAGGACAGATAGTGGTGTCGCTTAATCCCAATACATTTAAGTGTTTAGCAAAAGCTTGGTGGCCAGAAAGAACGCCTACAAGCAGCCTACAGTCGATTCTCCTCAGAGATAGAAGAAAAGATGCTGACCTTTTGCAAATGTCCGGGCGCAGTAGTTTGGTCTGTCTACATGCACCGCAATCGCGCCACCGAATCTTGTGTTCACGAGAAACCCAAGAATCGATAGAAGACATGACTGAAGATGCAGGCAGACCCAACACAGGTTCGGGTCCTGAGAAAACTCCTAGTAAGCTCATCCGAGATCTCATTTCCCTGGATGCCAGTGTGACCTGGTACCCAGACAAGATTCACTGTGTTCAGTCTTCCGACCAAATTCAGAGAAAGCTTGGACGAGGTAAAAGGGTTTAGAAGCGCTTTTAATGCAGCTTGGCTATCACTGCAGATGCAAATGCCTCTAGCCCTCCACCTGTTGTTCACAATATAGCGCATAGCCATTAGGATGGCAAAAATCTCCGCTTGGAAAACAGATGCATGTTTACCCAAGGGCTAGTAATGTCGTATATCATCGCATTCCACAAAGACTCCAGCACCAGACCCCTGCCCGGTTGTGGAGCCATCCGTGAAAATACGATGGCATCAGAGTCTGACCGAAGCCATTCCGTTACCTGTGGAAAGTTGACGTGGTAGTTTTTTCGCCGAAGGATTTCTGGTGTCATTGCATCTGACGGCATATCCATAAGACAGGCGTCACAGGATAATTCTCGAGCAAGTTCTTCAAAATTCCAGTGCGCATGGTACCAAAAACCACCTATCTGTAATCGAAAGATGGTTTTTAGCGTTCACCCCATGATATATAGGTCAAGGGGAGGAAGATTCATCAAAGGATCTAGAGCAGAGCACGGGGTGCTCGGGAAGGCCCCTGTGCAGCCGAGACAAGCCGTTCTTTGGAGTTTGGCAAAAGAAGCAGTAACACAATTCCGCGAAAGCCTGTTCCACCAAACAACTGATGCGTATGAGAGTAGCGGTCTAATCATGGCCGTATAGATCCAAAGGACTCGTTTCGGAGACAAGCCCCATGTCTTACCAAAAGCGCCTTTACACTGCCAGAAGGTCGACACCGCTTTATCGGTTTTCGATTAGACATGCTTGGACCATAGAAGTTTTTTATCAAGGATTACACCCAGATATTTGACTTCATCGGATATAGGGATAGGACACCTTTAAGCACGAGATGGGACATGTTCTCGTAAAGAGAACAACCGATTCACTGAAAGCCCATTACTAGTGCACCAGACATCGATCAAATCCAGGGATCTCTGCGCTTGAGAGCAGACAGCCCCTAGATTTGAACCGACAGAAAGAACGGCGACATCATCGGCATGAGCTTGAGTGTAGTTTCCAGGAAAGTTGAGAGCCGTAAGCAGAGAGTCTACCACCATACACCGTAGGAGGGTAGCCAGAACACCACCTTGAGGGCAGCCCCTATTTACCCCTGTTATGACGCACTTGCCACAATCTGCATCCGCTACTAACGTCCTGTACATTAGCATTACTTTAATCCACAACACCAAAGTTTCATCTACACCATGCTGTCTGGCTGAGTTACACATACTGCCAAAGGTCGCATTATCAAAAGCACTCTCAATATCGACGAAAATGCCCAACGCGTACTCCTTCCGGTCAAGAGCACTATCAATCCAACCAATAAGGTTTTGAAGCGCAGTCTCGCAGGATTTTCCGCGCTGATAGGCATGTTGCATCTCAGAGAGAGGGTGTGATCGAAGAGCAACTTTGCGCACATGCAGCTCAACCAGTCTTTCCAAACTTTTCAGTAAGAAGGAAGACAGACTTATGGGTCTAAAGCTTTTGGCTAGAGTGTAGTCAGACTAACCAATTTTTGGTATGAAAACCACTTTAACCATTCGCCATGGGGAAGGTATATAGGCCAAGGCCAAGCTCACGGTGAAAATTCTTTTCAACATTGGCAAAACCTGACTTAAACCTTGTTTCAGCAAAACTGGATAAATTCCATCCGGACCAGGTGACTTGAAACTCCCACAAGATGCAATGGCATATTTGATAGCATCATCAGTCACCACTCCCGATGCAAAATACCAGCTGTGCCGCGTGGTATTAGTCGGTTCAAATGTAGCCACAGTCGTTTGAAGGGCTGAAGAACACGTAGTAACCTGATTACCCGGAAAGTGAGTCTCAAGTAGAAGACTGAAAGTCTCCGCCTTTGTCTCAGTGTACGTGCCATCAGGTTTAAGGATTGCATCCAGTTTACTTGGTCTGTTCCTTTGGAGGACTTTAACAAGCCTACTAGTTGCACTTAGAGATTCGACCTCTTCACAAAACTTTTTATATGAGTCATTTTTCGACTTGCGAATAAGTATAATAAGTAATAAATCATTTGTGTAGTCAGCACTCTTCAATAGAAGCGACTCCGTGTCGGAAAACTCAATGTTTTCGGAGAATCGCTTGGATCGCGGCAGAAAAACGAATTTTTTTTTCCCCACAGCTGTGCTGAACGCAAAAGAACGAGTACTAACTAATAACACCTCGACCAGTTTGAGGTTCATATTAAAATGATTAATATTACGTGTGTATTGATTTCTGATGCCCTTTTTTCAATTCTCCTGTAAGCGGAGTGTCGAATACATTTAGAAGTGAAATGTTTTATTTGACCATCTTTAGATCTTCGTTTGGTTTCCACTCGACCAACCACAAAAATGGATGCATGTTGGAAACCTGCGCAAAGTTAATTGCATCGAAGACCGTTTTGACATGGAATCGTCTATACTGAATTTTTGGATCAATTTACCTTTTTGACCAAATATGCAACCAGTAAAAAATGCACAAGAAAATAGCATTTCTACTGACTTCAGAAAAAATAAAGTGCACGACTGCGTCATACGGAACTTTCTCGGTACATGAGATGCGTTTTTGAGTCGCAAATCAATTTTTAGGTTTTAAAAAATTTGATTTTCTCAAAAACGGGACGGGACATACGATTTTCGAAATGCAAAAAAATTATCAAAATCGTTGGAGCCGTTTTTGAGAAAACGAATTTAATTTAAATTTAAGAAAATCGTTATATGTAAGAAAAATTATTTAAAAAATCTAACAATAAGTATGCAGATTTGTTTGAGTTTATAGCATAAAAAAAAGTGTAAATTTTTTTTAAGTTCCCTTTATTAGTTTTCGAGATATTGCCCGTTTTATTAATCAATTTTTTCCAAAACTGAGTATGCAGAATTTTTGACTCCATCCTAAACATTCTTGGAAATCCTTGGAACCATTTTCGAGAAAAAAATAGTGATAAGTGATTTTCACAAAAAAATGTATATGGCAGGTACCGTTATTTCAAAATATAAAGCAAAAACTAAAGAGATGCCCCGAGATGTAACCCCAAAAACCTTATATTATAACAGATCTGTGTCGTGGAGTGCTTATTAAAAGCAGCTGTCACGAGCAGAAATTTGCCAGCGCAAAAGTGCACCACAGGCTCATCATTTAGTGCTGGTGTTAGTAAATACGTACACAAAGCAAACATATATTAATAACACAAACACAAAAGATATAAAAATTATCTAACACTAAGACACTAGAATATGATTACGCAAACACATTTTCAATTTAAATTTGCTGACATGCAAATCAATCACATGATTGTTTAAGTTATGAATTCTACTCATGCGAGTAATTGGCTCATTCCTGCCATAATTGGTCCTATACTAACCACTGATTGTTAACAGATTTAAAAATGTTCATATCATCTGCGTATATTAAAATATTGCTGGATTTTATGCATGCTTTCACATCATTTATAGCAAGTATGAACAAAATATGGCCTAAGTGACATCCCTGAGGAACTCCAGACCGAGCAGAAAAAGATTCAGAAAACGAACCTCTAAATTTGACACGATAATCCCTACCCATAAGGTATGAATTAATCCGTTTTATAAAAACAAGTGGGAAACCATATGCCCTGAGTTTAAATCTGATTATCTCATGGGACAGCTGATCGAAAGCCTTAGAGAAGTCGGTGTATATGCAATCGACTTCATTATTATTTTCTAAGGAACTAGAGCATGCACGCAGAAAACATAACAAATTTGTAACAGTGGACCTGTTTCTTACAAATCCATGTTGTAGACTATTTGTTCAAAAAGCTTAGGAATACACGAAAGCTTAGAAATTGGTCTGTAATTCGTGATATCACCACGTTCACCCTTTTTTAAAGCTTAGGGAATTTCCCAGTACTAATGGATAAATCGAACACATACTTAAGATAAGGACTAAGGGCTTGGCTGCATTTTTAAGAACAATCGGTGCAATGCCATCCGGTCCAGATGAAGTCATTTTTCAATAGGGAAACAAATTTCAAAATTCTCGAAAGTAATCTGGGAACAGCTATTTAAATAGCTAAAATAATTACTATCGATGAAAAGAGGAGAGTCACTGAATGATCTACTAAAATAGTTAGCAAACATATTGCTAACAGCAAAGGTATCAGAAGTTTTACTATTACAGTAACTAAAATTTGCTGGATACCCATCCGCTTTTTTCTTCGAGTTAACAAACTTCCAAAAACGTTTAGGATCACTTTTGATCGTGAAAATTCCATATTTTTGACATAATCCCTATAAAGGTTAAAGGATAAAATTTTAAACTCATTAAATAGAATTAAATAATGATCGAAATCTGATTGAAGGATGGTTTTTAAATAAATTTTCCAAGCTCTGTTTCGTCGATTTCGTATCGACTTCAGCTCTCTCGTATACCAAGGGTGGGACAAGTGGCCATTTTTAGATGACTTAACAGGTATAACTCTATCCATGCAGTCATTGATTAATGCATTGAATGATTCGACTGCAACATCAATATCAGAGAAGTTGTTCATATTTAATGGTAAATTATTAATTTCTTTAGAAAGCCTCTGAAAATTTGCTTTCCGAAAGTAATAGGAATGCGAACGGTCATACGAATTACTGTTTTCGTAAAGATGTCCGCCAATGGTGGATGATTTTTGTCTATGTTAGTAATACTTTTGTGAGATTCGTCAACAACAGTACTAACAGCGTCAGAAGAAAATACTAAATCGAGAGTTCGATTTTTATAGTTTTTTATACAGCTTGTTTGTTGCAAGTCAAAAGATAAAATGTTGTCAAGTAGCTCTTGTGTGCAGAGTCGATGGTGGGGATAAAGTGAGATTCATCCTCAGAAGGCTCCCATTTAATATGAGGCAAGTTATATACGAACTTTGAAGCAAATCCGCCGAACCGTTTCGCCATATGACGCCCGGACAGACAGAAAGACAGACAGCCCGACCAACGGCATTGGCGGACCCACTTTTTTGAACTTCTCTATAGTCGTAATATCATCCCTCATACTCAGTTTGAGTTCAAATTTCCGCACGATCGCAATAACTTTCTCTTTAGTATACTAATGAATATGAGAAAGTTAAAAATAGCAATCCTTACAACCGGACACTTGGGTCAAAGAGTGATCTCTTTAAATAATGAAATACGGTCCGCCGATAAAACCAGTCTGAGTATTGTAACTTCAAGAGACCTTCTGTGGCGGATAAAAATTTCTTCGTGTTCTTTCCACCCAAAAATGCTCGAAGAAATCGGCTCGCTTTCAAATATCGAGTATTTTAAACACGTAAAATCTAGGTACATAAAAACATTTAAAATTACCAAATAAATGAATAAAACTATATTAGCTATGTAAAGTACAGTAGTCCCTCGATAATGTGAACTAATTAAAACAAGGCGTTTTCGGATTTTAGGGGGATTCACATTATTGAAACCTTTTTTAAGTTCTTATAAACTGATTGAAACAACTTTCGTATCCATTTATAACAACACAAAATACTGTCTTATAGCTTAGCATTCAATATTTATTAAGTTCAGAAGAAAGTAAAATTTCAAAAAGTAAAAAAATTAAAATTCAATTCTTATTAAAATTATTAGTTATTTTGGACTGTCGAATAGCTTGGCTTGATCTTTCTATTGCTACTGCCCTTAACTTTAGTAAGCTGTAGAGATCATTTCTGTGTCCAATTCATTTTGATCTGCATACTCAAGAAGCGTGTTTGTACATTGTATTGCTTGGGAGCTCATTAGGAGCATTTTAGGAGCATTTTCATTTTCTGAAATGTCTTCATTCGGTTCAGGTTTCTACGGTGACGCAGTCTCTAACTTCTTGTATTGAAATGTTGTGTTCTGTATCTATAATTCCAAGCAGTTCATTAATTTCTTGCAACTCGCTTTGGAGCAGAGTTTCGGGCAGTGTCCTTCGTAATTGAAAAAGTGGAATTAAATCTTCATCTTCCCAGTCATATTTTTTGGGCAGTATACGTTTAAAGCACTTAGCAATTGAAGAAACGGGGAGCTGCTTCCAAGATAATTGTAGGTTCATTACAGAATGTCTTAAGTCTAATTTTCTTATCCCAGTAGCAATGTCTTCACTTTTCGTTGCAATAATTTCAGTAAGCAATCTTTTTTTGTAGTGTGCCTTGACTAAATTAATGACATATTGGTCCATGGGTTGGATCAAGGCAGTGACGTTTGGGGGAAGAAAACAAAACTGTAATATCACCATCAGTGCTTGTTAGCTTTTCTTTATTGCAGTCACAGATGAGTAATTATACAGATAGTCGACTGAGAGGATTTTTGGCTCTCCCGCCTATCGTTTTTTATTTGCTTCAAAAAGGCACAGTACTGTGTTCGTATATGTTTTTACATTCAAATCAAATTGAGCCAGCTCACGCCCACAATAGCAGTTCTGCGCCTAAGGATCCATTTTGGAAAATATCTCAATAAAAGTCATAACTGGCCTGTGTCCAATAACATCGTAATAACATGCGACGATTTATAATGAATTTGCAACAGAATAAAATTTTGGTGAATGTTTTTAATTATTATGTAAACTAAAATAATAGTTTTACCGAACAAGCATATTTTTTTGGTAAACATTTTTAAGCAGTTTCGTAAACATTTTGGCAGTTGCGCAAGTTGAACATAAAATAAGGATTATCATAAATTGTTTGCCAGTAGTTTAACTAATTTAGCAGTTTAAGATTGTCAGTAATAATAAAATAATTTTGGTGGTGACTTATCGAATATCGAGTAAAATAATTAAAATCAAATAATTTTTAAACGGAAGGTTTAATAAATATTTTAGCAGTGAATTAATTAAATATTCTGTAAAATTACTAAAATTGTAGGTAAAATAAATAAAAGCTCAATGAATGAAATTATTGAGTAACGCGTGATTAGTTAACTGACCATTTCAATAATTTAACATAGCACTATTCCAATTCAAAGAGAATAACGTTATTAAATTTGTTAAACATGATGAAATAAATTTAATAAAGTTGTTAACTTGGAATTGAAATCGTCAAGTCTACAGTTTGTGTTTAAAAATGCATTTAAAGTTATTTTGTCGCATATGTCTCATATGAACGTTCCGAATATGTAGGTATGTAAATATATTAAACTTTCATATGTTCAATAAAATCATAATAAACAACCAAAGAATTTAATATAAAGGTTGATCCATTTCGAGGATCCCTACTTTTTTATGGAAAAAAACACAGAAAATTCAAATTTAATGGAGAATGTTTATTATCATTTGAAAGAACATTCTTTGGCATTTATTTTTTGAAGATTATGTCTATCAAATGTTGGCCGTTGCTACGTCGCAGATGGTCCATCCGTTGAGTCCAATTTTCGATCACTCGTTCGAGCATTTCGACTGGTAACTGGCGAATGACACGCGTGATGTTTTCCTCCAAGGCCTGAATCGAAGTGGGTTTGTCGGCATAAGCTTTTGACTTTACATATCCCCACAGGAAAAAGTCTAACGGTGTGATATCACACGATCTTGGTGGCCAATCGACCGGCCCAAAACGTGAAATTATGTGCTCACCGAAATGTTCTCTCAATAAGTCCATTGATTGATGCGATGTGTGGGAAGTGGCGCCGTCTTGCTGAAACCAAATGTCGCCGAGATCACGAGCTTCAATTTCAGGCATCAAATAGTCGATTATTATGGCACGATAACGGTCGCCATTGACGGTTACGTTCGCACTGGCATAATTTTTAAAGAAATGTGGACCGATGATTCCACCGGCCCACAAACCACACCAAACCGTTGTTTTTTCTGGATGAAGTGGCAGTTCTTCAATCTCTTCAGGTTGCTCTTCGTCCGAAATGCGGCAATTTTGTTTGCTTACATACCCATTGAGCCAGAAATGGGCCTCATCGCTAAACAAAATTTGCCTCGAAAACGTCGGATCTTCTTGGAACTTTTCAAGAGCCCATAGAGCGAAGCGATGTCGCTTGGGAAGGTCGAGCGGCTTCAGTTGTTGCACAAGCTGTATTTTGTACGCTTTCAATTTAAGATCTTGACGAAAAATGCGCCAAGTCGTTCCATACGTCAGTCCGAGCGCCGAATCGACTCTCTACGGTCTTCGTGTACACTCTCAGCTACGGCCGCTATATTTTCTTCACAGCGTGCTGGACGTGGTCTATTCGGTCGAATATTATCCAATAATGAATGCTGGGTCTCAAAATGGGTGATGGTGTTGCGAATAGTACGCTCAGTAGGCCGATTATGTTGACCATAAGTTGAGCGAAGTGCACGAAACAAATTCCTCACAGAACGTGAATTTTCATAATAAAGTTGAACAATTTGTAAACGTTGTTCACGCGTAAGTCCTTCCATTATGAAATGCCAAACAATACTAAACAAAAATAACATGACAGTATGACACGACTCACACGTGATCTGCCAAAAAAGGCTATTAAAAAAAGTATCTCTACTTGGATCACCCGTGACATGAAAAACTAATCCAAAACTATTAACTATAAATATTTTGCACCCAAACATTACTAATTTAGTAATATTCATACAATTTTAAAATAATATATACATTTTATCTCACTCTAATAACCAAAATGGAAAAAATATAACAACCCAAGTATGTTTATTTTAAGGCAGATAAAAAATTAAGAACTATTTCTTATAAGCACAAAAAATATTCGCATTTAATTGCAATAACTTCTATTAAACTTGAACTACGTTAACTCAATACTTCGCAGCACTTCCCCAACACATCCGCTATAATCAGCTGTTTTTTGTTGCCATTTGGAATTCTTGCAAAACTGTCCGCGCTAATGACATATTTTTGAAACATCAACACCTCCGTACTTTATTCGGCTGGCTCACACGTATTCACAGATAGAACATTTGAGAGAGGATTTTTTCTCCATTTTTAAAATTTGTTTGCGGGTTCAAAGATACAGAGATTTGCTGAGTCGACTATCTGTATAATTACTCATCTGTGATTGCAGTGACAAGTTGCGTTGTCAAGAACACAGATGAAAAATTAACCAGATAGTCAACTCTGCAATCCCCTATCACTTTCAACCCGCAAAAAATATTTAATAACGGCCGCAAAATCCTCTCTCAATTTTCCCATCTGTGAATACGTGTGAGCCAGACACATGAAGTTAGATCTAATTTACTAGATTACCCGCCAAAAATAATTGTGGGGAGTTTTGCAATATATCCAAATCGCAACAACAAAACAGCTGGTCACGGCGGATGTGTTGGGAAATAGAAAATTCTGCGAAGTGTTGAGTTTATGTGATTCAACTTATATAGCTATGTTTATAAAGAAACAAAAAATTAGTTACCCAATAAAGTTACAATTTAGTTGGAATATTTTTTGCGGTTATAAGAAATAGTTCTCTATTTTTTATCTGCCTTAAAATAAAAATTCTTGATTTGTTGTACTTTTCCATTTCGGTTAATAAAGTGAGATAAAATGCATATTTTATTGTATTATTGCATAAATATTTAGTAATATATAGAGTAGTAATATATAGTAAATAGTTTGCAATGTTACATATATATTAAATTCTTTGATTGTTTTTATTCAACATATAAAAGTTTAATGAATATATGTACATATTCGGGTTCCGTGCATCGATAAAAAAAGTGGAAAAGAAGTATTTTTAATCCTTTTTAAATTATTTTGTGTTACACAATTTGTACGTTTAGTCAATCAATTTTTTTAGGGAAAATTCGAAAATGCTTGGTAGTTGAGTACAACTCATAAATAAGCATGCACATTATATTACATATATATATTGAATTCATTACCCACACTTTTTTACAGACGACTTTATTTGTCAAGCTTTAATGTTTTGTAATTTTTTAAAATTTTTTTTTAATGAAAGTAGTCGTCTATTACTAGTAAGTGATTGTAAATGTTGTTAAAAAAGTGTTTTCACGTACCAAAAATAATATTTGTAAGGATTTGGATCAGGTTATATTAAAAAGCGTTTATGTGCCCAATTGTATAATGCAACGGTTCCACCGAGCACTAAACCGAGATTAAGATTAATTTGCCGTTAATTCACTTTAAATCTGAAGATTAACCATACAAATTTTAATCTGCTAAACACAAGATTAAAAATAAATCAAGGTAATAAACTTGGTTTGCATGAAAATTCGGGTTGCGAACACACTCTATACTACTCTTAACATGTCTCATACCTTTTTTTGAATTGCAATTTTGTTCCTTCTAGCTACCCCAATATTCATTAAGCACTGACAGCGGTATTTTCTGTATATGCGACTTCTCCCAAATGGTGTGTGCTAATAATATTTTCATTCTTTTTCCACTTATTAAACTATAGCAACCAATTTTAATTTTATTTTCGCTTTGTTTGACGTTCAAGACAAAACATCTGTTCTCTTTTGAAATGTCAATTACTTCCTCAATTTTTAAGCAAAAATGCGATAAAGAGAGCCAAACGTCAGATTAATCTATTTTCTTCGGTGGAAACGCTAAAAGATTAATTTTTAATTTTTTGTGCTTAATCACGGTTTATTTTTTGGTGGAAACGTAGCATTAAAGTATTTCAATGCTTCAATATAACCATCCCTAACAAAATCCGTGTTTGTAGAGTTATACTAAAATCAATTGAAAAATTAGAATAAATTAGTTAAAACACAGCTTTATTCTTAATATTATAATATTTTATTATGTTATTATTGGTGTGGTAAGTATGTTTTTATCAATCCATATTCACCGCATATTGACCATGTTTATTTTACACACCCAAATTGTGAGTTGTAATCTGCTGAAATTCATCAACTGTTCCCAGCTTCTTGCTATAAAAAATGACATTTCATGGCCGCGGCCATTAGCCCCATATAATTCGATTTATGTGTGCGTGATACCCATTTGATTTGCACGTAAAAGCCCATATAAGTGCAAATTATGTGGGGCTTATCAGTTCGACTCAGCTTGTAGGTAAGGTGAGAGATTTGCTCTCGAGTTAACTATCTGGTTAATTCCTCATCTGTGGTCAAGAAGCAACAGTGCTTTTTTTGACAAATTATTTTCTCGTCAATTTCGGTGCCATTATACAAACTGATCATCCAGCATCACAACAAACTGCATAAAAAGGAAAAATGTACCAACACAGCTGGCAGGAGACAATCTCTGGATTGCAGCTGCATTCAAAACCTTGAAGTATGTCTAGACAAATAACAGTAAGTTAGTCCATAATATCGCACGGAAATAAATAAAAACTTTTACAAAAGAAATTCACATATTAGAGTTCGAAAATTTTGAAAGTTCACATTATAGAGAAATTCACATTACCGGCGATTCACATTATTATGTATTATACTGTATTATTGCTGTGTACCGAAATTTGCTTCACGTTGGCATTGGTGTTCCCATGCTTTGAGCTTTACTTTAATGTTTCTGGCAGGCGGTCCGCAGAAGAGCTCTGGGCCAATGAAAGGGCCCAATGCATTGAATTGTTCTTTCAATAAATCGATTGTTATAACCGCTGTGTGGTTAGTGGCATCGTCTTGTTACGTCTAGTCCATGCAATTGACCAAGGAAATACCGTTACAACATTCCGTTTTAGTGATTTTCATTGACTGCAACGTGACGGCCAATGACACAGAATGAAAAGCACAGAAAACCGTTTTTCGACAAAGTTGTGTTTCTTGAAGCACATGAGGGTTTTCACCTGACCAACAACCGTTTACCCAAAAATGCACTTCATCACTAAAGATGATTTTGCGACGAAATTCGTCATCTTCTTTTTACAGTTCGATAACGTACGTCATTTTCATATTATCAAATTGCTTTAGTTCTTAAGTTAACTACTTATAAGGGTGCTGGCCATGATCGTATCGCAAAATTCGTTATCGCATGGTCTTAGCGGTGCCCAATTCTTAAGAACGCCGTTGAATCGACTATTTTGGAGTATCTGTCTATCGTTCTGGCACGGGAACATCCAGCAGCAAAAATATTGACTCAAATTTGTACACTATGAATTGCTTGTCTACTTGGACGAGAACTACGACCAAAAAATGGCGATAATGCTCTTAAAGTTGTCGTCACCGGCTCGGAATTTTGGTTATAAATTGGAAAACCCTTTACAGAGGGTATTCTCTATTAATTCAATCCCGTAGTATTTACCTTTTCCTTTTAAACAGCAGGATTTTCGCCGTTGATATATTTTTATTCCACAAACCAGTACCAGTGGGGTGAATTTTCCTGGAACTAGGATTACCACGCACACAAAAAAGCCCTTCCCTTTCAGTATCTTCAACAGTTCGTCGTCTCGACAGACTTAATTCTCAGTTTTATATCTAGGTTGAACCACGATTGTTATAAGTACACCATCAGAAAACTAATACACAGCTTTTTATCCGTGTACATATCATCAGTTTTTTTGTAAACACGCGTTTACCAAATATCCAAAACTGATTGAATTTTCTCTCCCAACTCAAATGCTCCTTTGCTCCATGAAAGAAATCAATATTGTCCCCTACTTCATTCCTCTTCCTCTGGTTCAAGTCCCGGTTTAAGGAGGTAAACGCTGTATAAAAAGCCTGCATGAGGTCTTAATCTTCCATTCCTGAGCGCAATGCAACACCTACTCGCTCACAGAGGCAATTTCTTATGTCCGCAGAAAAAACAACGGCAGCTAAACACAGCGCCAGACCATCGCGTAAATAATGTCATTAGTTGATTGCATGTAACTGTAAGTGCGCTACTACATTACCCGCTGCCATGCCGGCTGTACCGCTACCATTGTCCAGGAGAAAACCATAGAGCGATTCCGCATTACACACAAATCGCGACCAATTAATTCGTTTGGTCTATGAATTTAATTATTTTGTCTTTGGTGTGGTGAAGTAGGGATTTTCAAGAAACAACAGCGCAACCCGAAGAGGGATGTGAGCGGATTTAACCCTTGCGTTGTCCTTATACTTCTGATTGTTCGCTCCAATTAAATTCTCCTTCTAATAGGTGAAATCTTCGTGCGACTGAGATTTCAAATGCACAAAAAAAGACACCGAAGTCACAGTCACCACCACCACCACCAGCACCAGTGGGCTGACTTAATTGAAACACATGACCTACTGCAATCCTTGTTAGTTGTTAGTTTATTGGTGTAATTATCGCGCAGGGAAACGGAAAAACAGCTCCAACACTTACAGCATTAAGAGTCGCGCGAAGATGTAAGAAGGAACGAAGGCGACTGGAGCGACAGAAAACAAAAAGCGAAGTCACGCAAAAGCGAAAACTATGTCGTGAAATTGTTTTCTATCGCAAATTGGCGGACCAATTAATTAGAATGTCTATTTTAGTTTTCACTGAAGGACTCCGTGTGGGAGTTGTGTCAGTTGAGTGGTGCGCAACGGTGTTGGTGACAAGCGAAGTTTATGAGATGGTAATTAAATTTAGAAATAAACTAACATGTTGTGTTTTTTATGTAATGAAAGACATTTTATTGCAGATTGTAGTATTTACTGAAATGGAATGATCAGTTTAAATGAGAATGTAAACCGTTGTTCAATTAGCCTAAATAGTGGTGCAAATCAACCTAAATCACTACTTAACCAATAACAACAAAAATGGGTACATATCTCTATACAAAAGGGGAACGCCGAGCTGCATAGTTACTCATTGCACTTCAACAAGGCTACCCAAATGAGCTACATCTGAGCTTAAATTACTAAACCTACCCGTAGTAGAGCGAAGAAAGTTGGCTAGTGCAATTTATTGAGATAATCTTCACGTGATGAGTGTTTGTCAAAGACCGACAATCTTGATCTGACAAAAGCAAAGACAATTGCAGATAAATATGTAATAGGTACCGTTATATATATTATAATGAATTGTATGACTCCTTATGTCCAATATATAAATTTAGATAAAAATCCTGACTTTGAGGGCATCCCACCAATTTTACTTCAAAAGTGTTCCTATACCTTTTCTGTGCCTCAGTTCAGTTTTTGAAGGTTTAGAAGAATTCATTTTTAAACTCCGGATCGAGGCATGAAATTTCTAATTATCGTCCAATTTGCAAAATTTCGACCGTACCAAAGCTGTTTGAAAAACTGGTTTATGAAAGATACATCTCTCCGTTTCAACATGGATTTGTGGCTGACTACAATTCTCTCAATATTTTGTCACATGGTCTTGAATGTCCTTGAGGAAGGGTTACAGTGTGACGTAATTTATACAGATTTTGCTAAGGCTTTTGACAGTGTAAACCACGTCTTACTAATTTCCAAACTTGGTAGGTTTGAATTTCATTCCAATGTTCTTGAATGATATCGCTCTTATCTTACGAATCGTATTCAATATGTTCGCATTAAGGACGTACTGTCATCACCAGTGTATGTTACGTCTGGAGTACCACAGGGAAGTCATTTGGGTCCTTTGCTTTTTCTTTTGTTTATTAATGAAATTCCTGATCTATTTGTGAACTCCCATTGCTAAATGTTTGCCGATGATTTAAAAGTGTTCCGACCTATTCAGTCTGAAGATCTTGGAAGTCTTTTTATGTGGTGTCAGAATAATGACCTTCGGCTCAATGTTTCTAAGAGTCAAGGCCTTTCGTTTTGTCGCAACCTCTCCCCAGTTTCATTTACGTACGTGATCAATAACTCTCCTTTATCCATTATCTCCTCAAAAAGAGACCTGGGAGTAATATTTGACAAAAAACTTCATTTTTGTAAGCATATTGACTTTTTGGTTGCTAAAGGCCATTCAATGTTGGGTTTTGTATTGCGGAATTCAGGATCCTCGTACTCTTAAATGTCTGTTCTTGGCATTTATCTTGAATATTGCAGTATAGTATGGAATCCTTGTTATGAAGTACATTCTATTAGAATTGAAAAGATCCAAAAACGTTTTACTAGGAATATGAGACAAGATGCAAACTATTTGGCATCTTACCTCTTTTTAAACGTAGACAATATTTTTCGCTTATGTTTATTTGGGATTTAATTAATAACCATATCGATTGCCCTCTACTTTTATCCTTAATTGGTTTCTATGCTCCTTCAAGAATACTTAGAAATCGTTTAACATTTTATGTTCCTTATCATAGGGTTATTTATTGTTGTAATGAACCAATTTCCAGGTGCCTCAAAGAGTGTAATAAGTTTAGCAGTCTACTTGAGTTTGATCTTAGCAGGGACTCGTTTAAAAATAAACTTATTTTGGCGTTAGGCCTTGGTGGTAGAAATTAAGTATTAAAATTTTGTTATAAGGTAATCTATCGAGAACATTAAATGTTCTCATTTGGTGAAATGAAATAAATAAAATAAATAAATATGTAATAACTTCGGAAATTTATTCCAATCTATTTATTCAGTTAATAAATCTAATGTAGAAGAGAATTTCTTTAGTTATATTCAAGAAAATCAAAGCCCTATCTGCAAGAATGTTGAAATGTCTGAAGAGAAAACATTAAAATGCTTGTTGGAGCTAAAACCAAGTTTCAATCCTGATGGTATACCTTCAATATTCCTCAATAAATGTGCACAACCTTTACACAAAATTCATTGTAGGATCTTTAATTTATCATTAAAATCATCTAAATGTCCATCTAGTTCGAAAAATTATGTTATAATACCAATTTTTAAGCCCGGTAGAAGAAATAAGATTGAAAACTATCGTCAATCTGCTATTCCTAAACTATTCGACAAACTATTCACTGAACAATTAAAATTTGTTTGTAGGTCTTTGTAATGCAAAAATCAGAATGGCTTTGTGAAACAACGTTCAACTGTAACAATGCGTGCATTTGGAATCGATGATACCTTTATTCAATGGATTAGAAATTACCTTTCGGACCGTTCAATTCAAGTTGTTTTGGACGGTTTCAAGTCTGCAACTTACCAAATAAATGCCCCCAGGCTCCGTTTTGTCTCCGACTCTATTTCTCATTTTTATCAATGACCTAAAGTCTGTCACTTCTAATCCAATCCATTCCGTCGCCGATGACAGTACCCTCAGCTTTACACATTCGTTTCCTGGGCAACGCCCCTCATCTTCGGGCGTCGAACTGGAACGGCAACGTATGTTAGGCTCATTAAATTCCGATCTTGACGGCATAGAGTGGAATAGAGTGGAATTTAATGCTTCCAAAACACAATGCTGTCACTAAAGCGAAACCCTAATTCTCTGCCATTATCCATGAATGGCACTTGCATCGCTGAATCCGAAAGAGTTTCCATTCTCGGTATCTTTGTTAATGACAACCTCCGTTGGAATTACCACATATTCGACGTCGCCAAGAAAGCTGCGAAGTGTCTAGGCTTCCTTAAGCGATGCAAGAAATATTTTACCCCTTCTGATCTGGCTAAAATCTACAAGGCGTTTATTCGCCCAAAACTTGAGTACAACGCTCATATCTGGTCCGGTGCACCAATTACATATTTGGAGATACTTAACGGAATTCAAAAACGCGCGATTAAACTTATTGGCATAAGAAATATTGCGAATTCGCTTGACCCTCTTAGTCATCGTCGTAATGTCTCCTGCCTATCGTTGTTCTATCGATACTAGCATCACAAGTGCTCAAACGAAATAGCCAGTTGCATTCCTCCCCTTCAACACTTTAACCGTAATACCCGCCATGCCAGGAATGCTCATCAGTTCACCCTAAAGCCTATATTCGGTCGAACTGTGAAATTTAAGGATTCGTTCCTCTGCCGTACAACACGAATGTGGAATGCTCTGCCTCACTCTGTTTTTCCTGACCATTCCAATTTACAAACATTTAAAATCAATGAGCATCGGTTTCTCATCCTTTCTTCTAAGCCATCATTTCTTAACGCGCGTGCCGTGTTACTATAACATTATAAGGGTGCTAACAATCCCTTTTGCACGTGCAAATTATAAAAAAAAAAAACCTCATCCTGTTTACAAACTTTATTGTCTCTGAAATAACCGTTTAGGCCATAATATATTACTTTTTAAGTTTAAACGTTTGGGGTTTCCACCTCCGGTTGTTAGTTGGTTGTCATCATATTTGAAAAATAGACTTCAATTCGTTAATTTTAGAAATGCTATTTCTACTAAAATATACGTTACTCCAGGTGTGCCACAAGGAAGCTATATCGGTCCACTTCTGTTCGTTAATGATGTTATTCAATTTCTACCTGAGTGTAATATTTTGATGTTTGTGGATGATTTACAAATTTTTGAATCTAGTGTTCTAAAAATTATTTACTATTAAATTTCAGTAAAAATTCTGTGATATCCTTCTTACGTCGTAAATTGCATCTTATTTTTAATTATACACTTGACAATCAAGCTATATGCCGCGTTTTTCAAGTTATAGATTTGGGAGTTTTGCTGGATACTAAGTTATCCCTTATTAGACATATTAAACACAATAGCTCTTACCAATAAGGCTAACAGAGCTTGGGGAATGTTTCGGCGGTATGCTGGGGTCATTCAAATTTTGTATGCATCTTTTGTCAGGTCCGTCTTAAAGTATGCGTCTATTATTTGGTATCCATACTAAAATGTCCATATTTATACTATTTAAACCATCCAAAAAAGATTACTTAGATTTACCTTTAGGGGTCTCCCCTGGGTTAATCCATACAGCCTTCACTCTTACCAATCCCGAAACAAACTTATAAGATTAGAAACTCTTGAACTCAGAAGACCAGTGGCCAGAACTACTTTTATTCATAGAAAAAATATGTACATAGGTATAATTAATTTGATATCAATTTTTTTTCTATTTTCCTGTTTTCCATACTCTAAGAAAGTTAAGAAAGTTTTTGTATTTTGATGATGTTAATTAAATCATAAATATATATAAATAAATTTTGTCAGCTTCCAGACCAGACATCGCTCACAAAGGTCGTAAGTCCTAACCCAAATTAGATCTGCAAAATTTTGGACCGTCGATCAAAAACTTCGAATGACTGCATGATGGAAGATAATGCACCCGATGGGTGGTTGTGAGCCAAAAAAGGCTGATATCAATAGGTTCAGCTTTTTAAATATGTCCGAGGAACCAGGTTAGAGTTTCGCTGTTACGTCTACCCAACCTGTTCAGAATGCTTATGGCCTTCTCCACAATATTCGAGGGAATCATAGTAAAGGGCTATCTGGATAGCGCCCATTACTATCCTCCTTCAAAGGATAATCACAGCAGATGCGATCGCAAAGATCTCTGCTTGAAAGACAGTAATTTGTCTGCCTATTCCAATAAATTGATCCCATAATCACCAGAGTAGATGGTATAACTCGAACTAAGGCCGACCCATCGCCTTTCAATCCCAGACTATCAGGAAGAAGGACTCGAAAATATATATGGAGTCGAGTGCTCCTTCCTTATGGTCAGCCACAACATCAAGAAGCACTACATCTCTGGTTCAAGTATTACACTCGTGTGGTAAAGAGTTTTTTTGTTGCTTCACTTCAGATACAAAATTCCATACAGCGGTGAGAGTTTCTTTCATTCATGCAGCTTCATGTGTAATACAATGCTCCACTAGGGCTGTGGCTTTTCGTCAGGTAGCAATCTTAAGGTGTTATAGCCCTATGTCACGTAAGTTATTTCCCCACAGCCAAGGGTGGTTGGGGAAGGCTAGGGATTTTTCTGAACTGAAAACTACCATTTAAGGTTGACTTTTATTCATTAACATATAGAAAAGTTTGACACTGGAGATGGAAATGATCAGGTTGTAACTTAAACATTTACTTATACCAAACCAATCTATCTCTTACTTTGCTTGACGCCTTGACCCAGAATGAGCCTGGGCCTCACGTTATATACTCCGCCAGTTTTCTCGATCTCTAGCTTGCTGTCTTCAATGACATGAGGTCTTCTGAATACCTAACGAGTCCATGCTTCTGGATCATATAGTAAGACCGGAACGATGAGAGTTTTGTACAGGGTCTTCTTGGTACTTCCAGAGGCATTATTCCTCAATTGCTTACTAAGCCTAAGGAAACCTTGCTTGATTTCAGCGCTTTTGTCATTTGCAGAATTCAGTGGGCAGTGCCCAGGTAGATAAATTCACTAACCACCTCGAAGGCATATCTATCAATAGTCACGCTGTAACCAAGTCTACTATGGAAATCGATTCTCTTTGATGACAGCATAATCTTCTTCTATTCCTCATTGAGAACGAGGCTCATTTTATTTGCTTCTGACACCCGTAATTGCTAGTTTGGTCCTTTCCATTATGTCGAAGTCATCCGCTTGGTGATGCGCACTGCAGCTTCATAAAAGTCTTCTAGTGGTTTTGAAAATGTCTGTAGAATTTCTTCCAATTTTGGCGGAGCAACGCATTCTCCAACGTCTTCCTGATAGGACGTATCAGCTTGGCGGGGATATCAAGGCATTCCTTACAATCGACCTTATTTTAGCATAATAAGAAGATTTAGTCATTGGTGAACTTTCAAGGTCTGAAACTACGCTGATAAGGGGTAATCTGATCGTGAGTAAATGGCTTCAAGCGTTCACATAATACGCTTGACAGGATCTTGATGGACATGTTTAAAAGACAAATGCCTCTTAAGGTGGTTCAAAGAAGGCGATCACCTTTTTTTGTGGATGGTGCTAAGGTTCCGCTCATCGGGTATTCTTTCCTGAGACCATATTTTATTAATGAGTTGGCGTGAATTCCGCCTGTAGACCTGCAGCGATTGCTACTGTCATCTTACTTAAGTCGGGTGGGAGCATATTCACATATCATCAACCAAATTGACTTCACGGGGCAGCCCACTGCCGAGATCTTTGAATTCATCGCTATAGAAGTGAGCTCTCCATATTTTAAGCTTCGACTGGTCTTTCCTTCGAGCTATTTTGAAGTTTCGCACCTGTTTTCTGCTAAAGCATCTCTGTATCTCCTCGACTTCACACTGCTTTCTTGTTTTTGAGCAAGCGGTTATCACTTCTATTATCAAAAGTCCCTTTACTGAAACAACGTGTAAGCCACCATTTTGGCTCTGTTTTCCGAAACATATTCGAAGTCAAAACAGGGGTTTCTCGGCGGCGCGTGGCTACGAAACACCTAGCACCTCTTCTGCGGCATTCCTGATGGCTTGTTGGCATTGCTACCAGTGGGCTTCTGAAATCATATTATCAGTAGTAGGGTTTCTCGCAAGCTCTAAGGCAGCTATAAACTACGAAACAGAAAATGGTTGTGGACTGCCTTTTCGTAGTAGTACCATTTCCCCCATTTTTTGTGAAGGAATGCTTCTAACTCGTCGATTTTATGCAGAAGGCCATTCGCTTTCCATGTTACTACTTTTATAAAGTTTTTCATAATTTAAACGGGAGTTGGTGAGCCTCGAGGTTTATTTTCGAGCTTGTCCAGTCTCACGAATATACGTTTGTTAATTTGGCTTTGCTCTTCAAGTCTCGCAAGTATTTCGGAAAAAAGTAGTAGTACCATAAGTTCCCTAGCCCAAATATTTTTTTTTTTTTTTTTGGTTGCGCCTGGAGGTGAGTAATCTTCAGAAGATACCAATGGCCCGTACCATTGGTTATGCCCGATTCAGATATATCTAGTCTGCCTACGGGCTAAACCTCTCCCCTCAGAGAGGTACTATGAGATCCGGTCGCGCGCGCTCGTAGTAGTAAGAAATTTGTTCCTCTCATTTTTTCATTTTAGCGACTTAGTTACCTTAACAAGTAGTTTACGCTTCTGTAGTGTTAATCGCGTTTGGTAGGTAGCTTTCCAGCGAACGCACCTATTAGTACCGTCATTACATGCGGTTTTTCCTTATGGCGCAAGGTCGAACGGTCTTGTTCTTTGTAGTCGGCGCTCAAGGTATGCCACGTCCAGAGTACGAATTATTTTATTATTGAAGTGACCATGAATGCGAGTACGAAGTTTGCGAGCAAAATTTGTTACTTCGTTACTCACAGTAGCAATTCCTAGATCTCTGTGAATATCACTATTCCTTATATACCATGGAGCATTATAGCCATATTGCTTGGTTTGGTACAACCCCAAAGTTGTATACCGTATGTCCAAGAAGGTTTCAGCACTTGCTTACACAGGAGCAGTTTGTTGTATACGCTTGTCTTCGAATATCTTCCGAGTAGCCAATACATTTCTCTAAATCTGATTGCGAGCTCGTCGCGCTTTTTCTTAACGTGTGGCTTCCATTTAAGTTTTGCGTCTAGGATCATTCCTAGATACTTCGCCTCGTTTGCGTATGGTATTTGTACCGAGTTAATAAAGACAGGTAAGTTGTTTATCCTTTTGTACCTGAAATTGACATGCGTCGACTTGGTCTCGTTAAGGGCAATTCGCCAGGTCCTTGTCCACTCGCATACTTTATTAAGAGCCCGTTGGAGTTTTCCAGTTGATGATTCGACTGACTCATCCATTTGCGAGGATAGCCGTATCGTCTGCGAACGTTGCTAGGATGGTCCCTTCATCTTGTGGTATATCTCTTGTGTAGAGCAGGAATAATATTGGGCCGAGAACGCTTCCTTGCGGAACACCGGCGTGAATTTCCTTGAATTCCGAGAATTCAGTCTCATGTCTAACACGAAAGAGCCTGTTTTCAAGGTAGGATTTCAATATTTTGTATAATTTTTCCGGTAGGATTGTCCTTAGCTTATACATTAGGCCTTCATGCCATACCTTGTCGAAGGCTTGCGATACGTCGAAGCTTGCGATACGTCGAGAAAAGCGCTAGAGCAAATCTTTTTGCATTCTAGAGCTTTTTCAATTTCATTTGTTATTCGATACACCTGATCGATTGTGGAATGGTTGACCCGGAAGCCAAATTGATGATCTGGTATCAAGCGTCTTTCTTCAATTACTGGTTGTAATCGTTTTAGCAGAAATTTCTCATAAACCTTAGATATTATCGGCAGTAGCGAAATAGGTCTATATGATTTCTTATCACTTGTATTCTTCCCTAGTTTTTGAACCATAATGACTTCGGCTACTTTCCATTGTCTTGCAACATATGAAATTCTCAGAGAAGCATTTATAATGTACAGCAGCTTAACTAGTGCTCTTTTCGGTAGCTCCCTCAGAACTTCGCCAGTGATTAGATCGTATCCTGGAACTTTGTTATTTTTCAACTTTCTTATTGTCATTCGAAGCTCGGACAGAGAAACGGCTTTTACTTTATCGTTGTCGGGTTGCGTATGAGCATTCGGTTCTTCGTTTAAAGGTCGTCCATCGAACGGCCTGAATGTTTCTTCTAGATGCTCGGCAAATAAATCCGCTTTCTCTTTGTCTCCTTTTGCCCATTCGCCGTTATCTTTTGTTATTGGTGGCGAGTGCATTTTTGGTTTCCTTATGGACTTCAAGGCTTTCCAAAGTGAGAAGTTTGAGCTCTTTTCAGCAGTCAAGCCTTCTAGGTTCATTTTTAAGTTTGTTGCAAAGATGGTTCAGATAACTTTTATCAGGGGGTGCGTGGGATTGTTGCCATCTCTTACGCGCTCTCCTCTTTTCTCGTATGAGGTCTTCTATTTCAGGTATGTACTTGACTTTATAGTTCCGTGTAGCTGTCTTCCGGAAGGGAGTGTTTATCCACGCTGAGTTCTGAATGGCCTCCATAAGACTGTCAACTTCATCTTCTATTTCGAGCGGTGTCCTTAGTGGCACATTTAAAGCGACACTTTTTTTGCACTCTTTTCGGAAAACGTCCCAGTTGGTTTTGATACTACTTAACCTGGGCGGTCCTACATTTGTTGCTACACTTCCACCCATTTTCAGGGTGACTGCTGAGTGGTCTGACCATAGATCGCAGCATTCTTCGACTTCCGTCAGAGTTTTGTTTAGCCCTTTTGCAATGAAGAAATCGACGAGGTCAGGGATTATATTTTTGCCAGTTGGCCAGTATGTTGGCTTTCCCGTCGAATAAAAGTCCGCACCACGCTTCATACTGGCTTTGTACAGTACACTCTGCCTTTCGTTGAGTTGCATCTTGAACCCCAAAAAGTGTGTTTGGCATTAAAGTCCCCACCGATAATAAAATTAGACCCAGATGAGTCAAAGAGGTGGTCGAGGTCGTCGTCTGCCAGTCTATATCCTGGTGGAAAGTAGCAAGATCTGATAAGATAGTCTAAATGGTTTACTTTTACGGAGACTTGCATAGAATCGAATTCTTTTTTATGTCTGTAGAGTGCTTGATACAATCTTTAATGTAAAGAGAGGATCCGCCTCTGGCATTTTCCGAAGGATGATGCGTGTGATAATCTCTGTAACCTTTTTATTGTGGGTCCATATCCCTTTTTTAAGTGGGTTTCCGATATCAAGCATATATCAATATTGTTTTTCCGTAGAAATATTTCTAGTTCGTTAATTTTGTTTAGGAGGCCGTTTGCGTTCCATGTCAGTATTCTAAGAAACTCTATCATATTCATGTTTTGTTATTAGACTTGCGAGGTTTGAATTCGGGCTTGCTCAATTTGTCAAATATGTCAATATAACTTAATTAATCTTGCTTTGCTGCTCAAGTTTTTCTAATATCACAAAATCCATCCCGTTCATTCGCGTCAGTAATGTGACTAAGATTTTTTTTTTTAGATTAGATTAGATTTATTGTTTTCTTGTTTATAATACAAATTTATGTTACAAAAATCATTAAGCATGGCTTTGCCGTCTGCCTGATTGACATGAGATTAAACATTTAATAACAAGTTGTTTTAATGTAAATATATTCAATTCTTGAATTTCAAAAGATTTAAAGATATATAAGATATATACAAAAGCCAACCATAAAAAAAAATATTATACTAATTTTTTTTTTTTGTTTTCAAAATTAAAAGTTCTCAGTAATAATTTTGCTACGGTAATTAATTGCAGCTTTATAGAAATAAAAAAGTTGTTTAACATCGCTTTCGCAGTTTAGATAGTCTATTATTTCTTCCGCAGATTTTACTTCATTTCCTAGAAAATACCTTCCTTTTTCTTTAAGGATGGGGCATCTTCCGATGAAATGCAAAACGTCTTCTCTCTCAGATAAGTTGCAGAGACTACAATAAATTGGTAGATCTAGACGATGAGGGATATAATTAAGGCATATAAGTTCGCCTCTCATCTTAAAAAGAGCCGCAATTAGTTCTTTGCTGTTGTTATTGTGGAAATAATTTTTTTCAGACAGATTGTGTTTTAGAACGCTGTATGTAGCTCGGTGAACGGACGATGAAGCCATATTTACACAATCAGCTCTGTATTGTTCATCTACTTTGGCAATAAGATTGCCAAGCACATCCTTGCGGTTTATTTCGTTACCATAAGCTAAATTGCCTTCGAATCTGCAGTACGTTGCTAGCTCTTCGAGTTTTTTATACCAGAGCGTATTTCTTTCTATTACCTTCTTGGCAATTATTTTTGGAAGTCTATCGTCCGACAGTTCTAAAACTTTAATTACATAATCTACATGCAATTTTAATGATTTAATGAAAAGCGGTGACAGTCCTGTTTCGATATTGATCATATAGTTTGGTGTTGTGCTTGGTAAGTTAAAGCATCGTTTTATGTAGTATCTAAGGAGTTTCTCTACTGTTTCATATTGGCAGTATCCCCAAGACTGCGCTGCATACATCTTAACAGATTCTGATACAGCTTGAAAGACGCTGTGGTCAATTAGTTGATTAGAAAAACATTTTTTCCATGTAGCCGATATGGCACTTTTAGCTTTTATTAGTCTTTCCTTTAGATGAGGTTTCATACTAAGATTACTAGCTATTGTCACCCCGAGATATCTATAGGTTTTCACAATTTCAATGGGCTGTCCGTTGAGACGCCATTTTTCATTTCTACGCTCTCTACCAGCTCCCTTCTTAAAAATCATAATTTTTGATACTGTAAGGTTAACCGTAAGATTCCATAATTGGCCGTAAAAATCAAGACGGTTAATCATTAATTGTAAGGACTCTGGCGAATATGCAAATAGAACCACATCGTCTGCAAATAAAAGTGCCTTTATTAAATGTCCTGCAAACTCTATTCCTCCAGGTAAAAAGTCGGTGAAGTCATCGATGTATAAAGCAAAAAGATAAAGGCTTAGTGTACATCCCTGTCTTACTCCCATAGTTGTTTCAAACCATTCTGATGTTTCGGTTCCGCTCCAGACACTCGATTGGTTGTCCTTGTATACATTTTTGATAACCTTCCCAAACTTTTGGCTCATTCCAGCGTTATAAAGTTTGTATATCAATGCTTTTCGATCGATATTATCGAAGGCTGCCTTGAAATCAATGAAAAAGGCGAATAAATTCTTTTTTTGTTCGTTGAATGTCCCAGCAATATTTTGCAGTACGAAAATGTTGTCTACGGTTGAATAACCATTCCGAAAACCTGCTTGGAATTCTTTGATCAAATTGTTGTTTTCGATCCAAATTGACATACGCTCTTTTAAAAGTTTTGTGAAAACCTTGTAAGATGAATTAAGGAATGATATTCCACGATAATTTGCGGGATTAGCTGTGTTGCCTTTTTGTGAATCGGATATATTATGGCTTGCTTGAACTGTGGCGGTAGGTTAGCTGTTTCCAGCATCCCATTGAAAATCACCGCTAATTTGTCGATAAAATTGTTTGTCGCATACTTAAAAAATTCAATGGGTATCCGATCTGCACCAGGTGCCTTTCCATCTTGAAGTTTTTTTACTACGTTACATATTTCTCCCTGTGTAATAGGTGCATCTAATATTTCATTTACAAATAATGGTATTGCGTAGTGAAACGGCAGTATGCTGCTTTGCGGGTTCAATAGCGTTTAAAAGTGGTTCATCAGTATCCTTGCGTCTAGCTGAGTGCCAATTTGGGGTGCTCTACAGTTGAATTTTTTAATTGCACACCAGAACTCCTTTGTATCTCTACAGTTCCCCAATTTTAAAGCTTCGTTTTCAAAAAAACTTTTCTTTTTCTTTATACATATTTGCTTAAAAGCTGTATTTGTTTGGCAGTACATTCTTTTAAAGAAGCGATCTCCGACCTTTCGAAAAACTTTTAGCCACCCAAAAGATATTCTTCTCGCTGTTTCACACTCGGTATCAAACCAATTTTTCTTTAAAAATGTTTCTTTTTTGATGAGCTTGTATTTTTGTCGTGTAGGAAATTTTTATTAAGTTGTCGATATCCATTAAATCGAGTTGAACCGTTGTCTGCAAGTTGAGGTCGAGTTTTCGTCTATACTCAGATGCATTTGATTGTTTCCACATCAGCTTATGGGGTAATTGTATCGTTCTTGTATCTTCTCTTTCTGTCGGTGAACTCTGAGAACTGTTGTGTCAAAACTACGAAATCATTTACTAAGGATATCCATAATCCTCGTACCAAGCAGTAATCTATGACTGAACATCCTTGTTGTCCTATGAATGTATACTTTCCACTGGAGTCTGAATTGCTTGTACCATTTAGTATACGAAATCCATGAGAATCACATAATTCTAACAATTTCACTCCCTTTGCATTTGTGGTTCCATCTTCTGATTTTCTCACTTTACCAGCGAATCTATTTTCCCTTCCCTCTTCTTTTCCTACTCTGGCATTTAGATCACCGATGATCATCATATCGTCGTAATGACAGTGTTCAATTGCTTCAACTAACGCACCAAAATCTCTTTGGTGAAAAATGTGACTAAAATAATTTCTAAATTCCTAAAAGAAAATTCTAAAGACATAATGAACAGCAGAAACCGGGGGCGAATCAGTAGTTCCATTTTTGGACCACACCATCACCAAAATAGGTAGGTATCGTATTTTTCGGGTTCATTCATAAAACCATAAACAATTAAGCAATATTTCATATTTCCCTAGACCACCAGCACCGTATGTGCTTGAATTGCAATTCAAACAGATTTAACAAAAACACCTACTTTTGGACATGGGTTCTCTGCGACTTCTGTTAGCCTAGCGAAATTCAACAACAATTTTCATTTCACAAACAAACAAAAAAAAAACGACCCAAACCCGCGACATAGTTAATTGTCCTCTTGAAACTGTTCTGTCTACGTATCTACTGAAGTGGCATTTTCTAAAAATTTATATATTTCGCATTCGAGACCCATTACCTGTGTGCAGTCAGTGAATGCCTTTATTACTTGTTCTTGCGGACCATTAATGCAGTGTTCTCCCCTACAGCCTATTGAGAGCACCCTATACAACAAAAAAACAGAAAATGTCCTCGCGCCATTATTCAAAAGGTAATAAATTTAAAAAAAAAATAAAAAATCATTTCCAGTGCGCACACACATTAATCGCCGATAATGGGCAATTGTGGGGTCCTATCCTTGCCTCCTTCACCGATTCCCTTCCAATTCACATTCATTGAGCTATTTTACTGAAAAGATTTATTTCTATAGATCGGTCCAGCTCTGCAGAGCATGAAATAAGACATCATTATCACACTTTGGTGAGCAAACAATAGTCATAGCAGGGTCGATTAAAAGAGAGAGAGATACAATAAATAAGACTTTTTCTATATCTTCCTTTTGAAGAAAAATAAATAAATAGCTTTCCCAATAGACTGACTCGCTTGTGTAGATAACTTATTTTCCGTTTGGTTTCATTGGTGTTTTCGGGCCGATAAAACATACTAAGCTGATTTTAATTGGGTTTTGCCCGTGATCGACGATCAGTAAATCTAATTTAATGCTGTACAGTTGCCCCTATTTGTACGGGGAACGGGGTGATATTTAATTTTTAATTATTATTTCTTAATATTTATGAATTGATAATATTTATGATTACGGACGAACTGTTTCTGTCAATGGTAATGGCTTGTTTAGAGGCTTAGTCTGCTCCAGGTGTAGGTAGGGTTAAAGTAGCCATAAAGTATGTCGTTCTCTGTCCTCTTAGAAGTTATAGGACTTTAAAATTTATTTGTATTGTTGAAACAAGTTATGTGATTTGGATCAATTATTAGAAATCACAGTTGGGGGTCAAGTTGGTTTTTAGTCATGCTAATGGCGGATGCTATTGGAAATTTGTTGTCACGTTCAGTTAAGTTAAATTTGCATGTTTCCTCAATATACACATGTAAGTGTATGTGTGCAGTGTAAAGGCGCTTTTGGTAAGATATGGGGCTTGTCTCCGAAACAGGTCCTTTGGATCTATACGGCCAGTTGTTTGGTGGAACAGGCTTTCGCAGAAACGTGTTACTGCTTCTTTTGCCAAACTCCAAAGAACGGCTTGTCTCGGCTGCACAGGGGCCTTCCCTAGCACCCCGGGCTCTGCTCTAGATGCTTTGATGAATCTTCCTCCCCTTGACTTATATATCATGGGGTGTACGCTAAAAACCAACTTTCGCTTAAAGAGAGGTGGTATTTGGTACCATGCGCAATGGAATTTTGAAGAACTTGCTCGAGAATTATCCTCTGATCCCTGTCTTATGGATATGCCGTCTGATGCGATGACACCAGAAATCCTTCTGCGAAAAAACTACCACGTCAACTTTCCACAGGTAACGGAATGGCTTCGGTCAGACTCTGAACCGTGGATTGAATGCCATCGTATTTTCACGGAGGGCTGCAAAACCGGGCAGGGGTCTGGTGCTGGAGTCTTTGTGGAATGCGATGATATACGACTTTACTACCCCTTGGGTAATGGCTATGCGCTATATTGTGAACAACAGGTGGAGGGCTAGAGGCATTTGCATCTGCAGTGATAGCCAAGCTGCATTAAAAGCGCTTCTAAACCCTCTTACCTCGTCCAAGTTAGTGCTAGAACTCAACCTTTCTCTGAATTTGGTCGGAAGACTGAACACAGTGAATCTTGTCTGGGTACCAGGTCACACTGGCATCCAGGGGAATGAGATCTCGGATGAGCTTGCTAGGCAAGGTTCAGAAGAAGTTTTCGCAGGACTCGAACCTGTGTTGGGTCTGCCTGCATCTTTAGTCATGTCTTCTATCGATTCTTGGATTTCTCGTGAACACAAGATTCGGTGGCGCGATTGCGGTGGATGTAGACAGACCAAACTACTGCGCCCGGACATTTGCAAAAGGTCAGCATCTTTTCCTCTATCTCTGAGGAGAATCGACTGTAGGCTGCTTGTAGGCGTTGTTTCGGGCCACCAAGCTTTAGCTAAACACTTAAATGTGTTGGGCTTAAGCGACACCCTTACCTGTCCTCCTTGTTGTGAGGAGGATGACACAGCAGAACACTTTCTCTGCAGTTGTCCGGCCTATGCTCGCATTAGATGGCGGATCTTCGGGGCTGACGTGGTGAGTGCTGAACATCTAAGCTCTTTGTCAGTGAAGATCCTTCTCGTTTTTCTTCGAAAGACGGGAAAACTAAGTACATTAATGTACGGTGTCTTAATGGTAGTACAATGGACCTGTAGTTGTGTCTGAGCGCTCCATCGGATAACAGCAACCTCCGACAAAAACAAAAAAAAATATACACACATCGTCGGTTTAAAGGTAAAACTCATAAAGTACAAAATATGTAAAAATGAGTTTTTTAAGAAAATGCATAAAATTATTCACGTTTTATAACTGGAAAAATTAGCGAGGTATCATTTTCAATTTTACAAGAATTACAAAATTATAATATTCACTGCAGGCACTTAATTTCTCTCACATCATTAGGGGTCGTAACGGTTAATATTATTTAATAATACATATTATAAACTTAATAAATATTAGTTTTCTCCCTCATTCTTTTAGTCAGCTTGTTATGATTGATAACGTCTGACGCATATACATAACGCCATTATTCTCGCGAAAAGTTGTAATGTTTATATTTTGAGTGCATTCTTTTATCAGCTGCCAAAGTGAATCGAATGTTTAACTTCCAAGTCGTTGCTAAAATTAAATACTTACTTACTTAACGGGCTCCCGACCCGTGAAGAGTCCCTGCCTGAGATACGACTGCCTTCCACCCTCTACGCTCCTGAACACGCTGCTTCCAGTTGCCCAGACCAAGCGCTCTGGCATCCGCGATGGCTTGGTCTTTAAAACGGTCTTCCTTGTCGTCTCGAACCTGGGGGCTGGGATTCGAAGATCCTCTTGCCTTGTCTAAGTCGTTGCTAAAATTAAATACTTACTTACTTAACGGGCTCCCGACCCGTGAAGAGTCCCTGCCTGAGATACGGCTGCCTTCCACCCTCTGCGATCCTGAACACGCTGCTTCCAGTTGCCCAGACCAAGCGCTCTGGCATCCGCGATGGCTTGGTCTTTAAAACGGTCTTCCTTGTCGTCTCGAACCTGGGGGCTGGGATTCGAAGATCCTCTTGCCTGGAGCGTTGTTGTCCATTCGCTCGATGTGGCCGAGCCAATGTAGTCGACGAGTTTTGGCTTTTCGGACTACAGCCACATCTTGGTACAGCTCATTGAGTTGGCCCTCCTCGCACACAGGACCAAATATCCGTCGAAGGATTTTTCTTTCAAAGGATCCCAGTATTAACTCTCCTTTCCTGCTTATCGTCCAGCACTCGGCGCCGTATAGCAGAACTGGCAGGATAAGCGTTCTGTAGAGCATGCACTTTGTCCTTCGAGTTAAGAGCTTTGCCAAACCCATTTGTTTTGCCAAACCGAAGTAGCAGCGGTTTCCTAGGGTATTTCTTCCACGGATCTCCACTAAGATGTCATTTGTGGAGTTGATGTTTACCCCGAGGTAGATCAACTCCTTAACTACCTCGAAGTTGCTGCTATCAACAGTGACATTTTGTCCTAGTCGGTGGACAGATGATTGTTTGTTTGGTGATAGCATATATTTAATTTTGTCCTCATTCACTTCAAGGCCAACTAGTTTCGCCGGTTCTTCAATAGCCGTGAGAGCCTTTATCACGGCACGCTGGGATCGACCGATGATATCTATATCGTCCGCATACCCCAGCATTTGGACTGATCTGTTGAAGATAGTGCCTTCCGTGTTGACACCTGCCCTGCGCACTATCTGCTCAAGAACAAGATTGAAGAAATCACACGACAGCGCATCTCCTTGCCGAAATCCGGTGCATGTTTGAAAGAGTTCAGATGAGCTGCTGCCAAACTGCACATTGCATCGCGTGTTAAAATTAAATAGCGCAAATAAATTCCACACAAAGTTTTATGGCTAATGTTCTCCACAGCGAACCAAGAGGATTTGTAGAAGCTGTCGATTTTAAACGAAGAATCCAAAGCATAAAAGAATATTTTTAAGTTTATATTTTATCGTTTTGATGTTATAGCTTCCAAATAGCTTAAATAAACTCGTAGACTATCCAATTGAAACGGATGATGAGGAAGACTTTAGTGTATCAACGCAGAATGATGCTAACTTTAACCCTTCGCCTTTTAAATCTACGTTTTCGATTTCTGATTTCGTCATTTTTAACATTTTGACGTTTGATTTAGAATGTGTTCTGCAGCTACCGTTTTCCGGTCTTTTAATCACGAAAAATATGCGTCTATAATTTGACAGATTTTTTGGCAAACGGGGAAGGTAATTGTTTTACGTAGAATGAACCTAATGGTAAGATACATAGGTAGCAACATAGGTGCCAACAACAACCACGGAGCTGTCGTTGTTTTGTGATGACACCTGTGGGGGACAAAATAGAAAACAGCAAGTGACAGCTATATTGCCATATGCAGCTGAAAATATAGCTGATTTACAAAAAACAGCGCTAACATTTTTAGATTTACAATTGAAAGCGCGAAAAAAAACAGAACTGCTTTCCGCAGTGTCTGACTGGGTCGAAATTTTTAGGTCTGCCCGTTCTACCCGTACCAAAGGAAAAGAAGAGCCATACGTGATTTTTATGATCTGCAAAAGTTAGCTTCGTTAACAATAAAGAAAACGCATAAAGGATCAAGATGGCAGCACAGTTTCTTGGCCAAAAATCAAGTCGTTGAAATCGTTTTGAAAAGGATTCTTCCGGAATTCTACAATACAGGTATGATCACAGTTCCAACTATGGGGGAAAGGTCGGAAAAGGAGTTCCCCTGTGGTCGTTACACCCACTTACCAAGGTAAGTTACCCATATCAAAACAAAAACAAGAGGATTTGGTAAAACTTGCCGAAGCAGTGCATATATAGGGTCCCCCAAATAACTTTTTTTTTGGAAACAGGGCGCAAGACATCGAGTGTAGCTTCGGCTGTGTGGCACGTAGCGCCGTCCTGTTGAAACCAAATGTTGCCAATATCCTCCTCTTCAATCTTTGTGAACAAAAATTCGTTCAACATGGCCCGATAACGATCGCCTTTGACTGTAACGGCCACTCCTTGTTGTTGTTCGTTGTTCGTTGTTCGTTGTTCGTTGTTCGTTGTTCGTTGTTCGTTGTTCGTTGTTCGTTGTTCGTTGTTCGTTGTTCGTTGTTCGTTGTTCGTTGTTCGTTGTTCGTTGTTCGTTGTTCGTTGTTCGTTGTTCGTTGTTCAAGCGTATACACAACCATATTCGTTCAGCGCAAGGATAAAACTAATTATCTGTCAAATCAGACATGAGCTAAGTGTTAACATTCGCGAAATAAGCACTAGTTGAAAAAAAACCTTAGATGGCGGTCCCTTTAACAGAAGAACTTGTCCCGTGGTATCTTTGCCTTCCGACCCCTTGTTTAAAAGATGCAGAGAGCTTTCCAAAACCTGATCAAAATGAGAGTGACTCACAATGTGAAGATTAAAAAATTTTGGTTGAAAACATGTTTCATTTGGCAGAATTGAAATTTTGAAGCCGATTTTCTTTAAATCAAAATATCTCCTTTTGTCTATTTTGTTAGTTAATGAGTTTTACCTTTGAACCGACGATATTTACAGTTTTAGACAACAGCAAAATAAATTAGAAACAAGCATAGAGGGCCAAAGATAAAAATGTACAATTAAATTGATAAACTAAATTAGAACAATTTGCAAATTGTCCAGTGTAAAGGTGAATCAAGAAAAAAGGTAGATACTCTGTTGAGCAGCACCAGCAAGTAGTTGCCTTAAAGAACGCAGCGAAGTCACAAAGAATAACCTCTTTCCTTCATAGCAACGAGAAAAATTGTTGTTCAGTGTTGCCGAAAGTACTACTATGGTAGTATTGTACTGCTTCCGACACTTCTTTACTCCCGGTACTCTTCCTTTCACGGCCGTACTACTATTTTTTTTAAACACTAGAGAAATCTTACACGTACCGTAAGATGTAACGTCATCATCTCTTTGAAATCTATTTTATTTACAATTTAGTGCAAAATTTGTTAGCACTCGTCTTTAAAATTATCGTAAAAAAAAGAAGTTTCCCTCTTTCTAAGTGTATATCAATGTTGAAACGTGGTTTGTAACACCCGATTATATTCGTCGTAAACCCCTAAAAACATATAATACTTGGGATCAGCATCAAAAGCTATGCCGATTGACACGCCCAGAACTTATAAAAAACCGTTTTGAAGGTTGAAGTTGAAGAGATGAAGGGTTAGAACCTTAACAAAATATGTGGACAATGAACTCTTTCACAACAAGTTATTTGTCACGCAAGCCTTTTGGTGGGTTTTTTTTTTTTAAATTGCTGGTTTTCTTATGAACTTCATAGAACACAAATATTTTTATTTTTCATAAATTACCGATACAAAGTCAACTTTTTTGGGGTGTTTTTTAAAAAATTGCTATTTTATTTTATGAATTTCATAGACACCGAAATGAAATGTCGTTCATTACGTACTTAACGCCATTTTCTTGTGGTCAATAGGGATATGGATGGGTAATCATACTGTTCATTCTGTTCACCCAAGCGGACTATTGCCTTTCCCCAGTGTTGACGCTGAAAAAGTATAAACATAAGATATTAACAAAGCGAAAAAAAAAATAAAGTGCACGACTGCGTCATACGAAACTTTCTCGGTACATGAAATGCGTTTTTGAACCGCAAATGGTGACAAATTTTTTTAAATCACTTTTTAGGTTTTCTCAAAAACGACACTTACGATTTTGATGTAATTTCGCACATTGGACACTTTTAATATTATTGTTTGAAATATAAAAAATTATCAAAATCGTTAGAGCCGTTCTTGAGAAAGCGAATTTAATTTAAATTTAACAAAACCGTTATATGAACAAAAAATTATTTCAAAAATCGAAGTATGCAAATTGGTTCGACTAAATAGTATAAAAATGTTTGGGGTTCCCTTTGTCAGTTTTCGAGATATTGGCAGTTTCATAAATTACCGTTAATCGATTTTTTTTTTTCAAAAACTGGGTATGCAGTATTTGTTGACCCCATCCTAAAAATCTTTAGTACAAAAAAATACCGAAATCCTTGGAACCACTTTTGAGAAAACTAGTGATAAGTGATTTTCACAAAAAAAATTTTATGGAAGGTACCGTTATTTCAAAAGGTAAAGCAAAAAATAAAAAGATGCCCCGAAATGTGACCCCAAAAACCTTATATACGAACTTTGAAGCAAATCCGTCGAACCGTTTCGCCATACGGCGCCCGGACAGACAGACAGTCAGACCGACGGACGGCATTGGCGGACCCACTTTTTTTCTCTATGGTCGTAATATCATCCCTCATACTCAGTTTGAGTTCGAAATTTCCGCACGATCAAAAAAGCGAGCAAAAAACGTATCACTGATCACTTAATAATATAAAACAAAGTTTAAATTCTTTTGACTGGACCTAACGACGGATGAATGGATTTTAGTATTTTTATGATCACAAATTCACATATTAATAAAATAAATTTCAGTCCTTTTATTTAATTTTTAATTTAGGTGGCGCTACAGTCCGGGGTGGACCTGGGCCTCAACCAATACGCCTCTCCAGTTAGCACGATCTTTGGCTAACTGCCTCCAGTTGCGCACTCCAAGTTGGTTGAGGTCCCCTTCCACTTGCGCGCGCCACCTTAGGCGAGGTCTTCCTCTACTGCGTTGTCCCTCCGGGTTGGATTCGAAGACTCTTCGGGCCGGAGCGTTGGTGTCCATTCGCTCTACATGTCCCAGCCATCTTAGACGACTAATCCGTATTTTTCTGACCAGGTCGATGTCGCTGTACAGCTCGTAGAGTTCGCTGTTAAATCTCCTCCTCCAAAGCCCGTCAACGCAAACGGGACCGAAAATCACTCGAAGAATTTTGCGATCGAAACGACCAAGGAGATCTTCATCCCCCTTTGATAACGTCCATGCTTCTGCGCCATACAGCAGGACTGGGATGATGAGGGTCTTATATAGAGTCTCCTTGGTGTTTCTCGACAAGGCCTTACAAATCAATTGCCTCCTTAGGCCAAAGTAACAGCGGTTGGCAAGTGTAATTCTTCGCTTGATTTCTGACGATATATCATTGTCAGAGTTATTAGCTGAGCCGAGGTAGATAAAGTCCCGAACTACCTCGAAGTTATAGCTGCCTATCGTGACGTCCGATTCGTCGATGTTGTGCGTCCCTTCTTGTTGACAGCATATATTTCGTTTTGCCCTCATTCACTTCTAAACCCATTTTTGCCGCCTCTGTACTGATACTTGCAAACGCACCAGTGACAGCTAGCTGTGTTCTGCCAATGATGTCGATGTCGTCGGCGTAAGCAAGTAGTTGCACAGACTTTTGGACAATTGTGCCCCTGGTGTTGGCTTGTGAGTTTCGCACAATTCTCTCAAGTATGATGTTGAAGAACTTACATGACAGCGCATCGCCTTGTCTAAATCCTTTTTCGACATCAAAGGTCTCGGTAAGATTGTTTCCGACCTCAATGGAGCAGCGAGAGTTCTCCTTCTCCAATTTCAGTCCTTAGAGCTTTGAAATACGCATAATTCAAGTCCAGCACTATATCCCTACATGCTCTAAAAGCTTAGCAGTTTCAGTAACATCTTTGCAAAACCCCCTTTTTTATTAATAATTTGTGAAAGATTTTCAATTTGATCTCAGTGATGTAACGCGGGTGCGCTTATTAACTCCGACATAAAACGGCAAAGCTCAGTACATTTTATTTTTTGAAGATATTTATTTGTGTTCAATAAAGAATAAAATCTGACTTGAACTGAAATTTGAAAAGTGAGGGCCAGAGGTCCCGAGACTTAAAAAGGGGCCTCTTTAGGGGCCAGGAGACAACGCCTTTATAATTTTTGTTCTCGCCCAGAATTCAAAACATTTTTAGAAAAACATGTACAGAATAAAATTTGAGTTGAATTTACGCTTCGGAATAACTATGTCAAGGATGGCTAATTCAAAGGTCTTCAACAAATCCGTGCTGAAGTCGTGTCAATTGATGAAATGACGAAGACGGCCGCTGCGTAACAAATGTTATAATCGGGTCGTTGCGTGCGGGTGGGCGTCGATACTTACTGACCTCTGAGGTTCTGGAAAAAGGTGAAAGCGACGACAATCTCAACGCTACTATGACAATTCATCAGAAATTATGGCGATGAAGGATTTCTTGTCCTAGCTAAAGAATAACGTGGTTAAGGCTATTCGACAATATTCGGACAGTCAGGCGGACATGAAGTGTGTGCATTCTGTCTCTATTAACTCTTTAGTAGCCCTAGATTGCAGATTATCCCTAAATGAGATTGCTGAGCAGTTCAACATTCACCTGTGCTGGGTGCCGGGGCATAGAGAAATTCCGGGTAACTGCAAGGCTGACGAACTCACCATACTACCCTGCCTGAAAAAGTCTCCTTGCTCCTTAGGCATACCAGGTTCCACATGCAAACTCTTGTTAAAACTGGATGCAATTGAAAAAACGAATCACAGATTTGGCCTAAGCTGGATCTAAGAGTTTGATTACCCTCAATAGATCGTACATTGGTGCTACAATTATTGGTGTTATCACTGGACACTGTCTGATAAGCAGGCATGCAACTTGCCCTTTTTCAAACGACTTTTGTAGGCACTGTATGGACGAGGAGGAGGAAGAATTTACTCTAAACCTTCTTTGCACATGCCCTGCTCTCTTTCGGAAACGAAATCTCCATCTTCACATCGAAATCAGCTTACTTCAACAATGATCTTAACGATCTAAACTCGACGGCCCCTAAATGTCTCTCACGCTTTCTAAGCAGCTCAAAATGGTTCAACGAGTAGACAGGAACTTCAGGTCCGCGTGGTATCACAATGGACCTACATAGGTCTAAGTAAATCGGACCTCTATCCGACTGCTACTTCAACCCTGCCTATGACGATTTATTTCGATTGCTGTGGCCGGATCAACTAAAGAGCAGTATTTTAGTCGCTTGAAAAAAGTCCTTCATGAGCAAAGCAAAAGGACCAATTGCTGAAGTTGTGCTGAAAAAATGCAAGGCCTTCTTTTCTGCAAATGTTCGTCTCAATGTAATAAGTTGCTCTGAAAACATCAAACTACAAGTATTGTACCCGACGACGTGACGTCTTTAAACTGGGCTTACCTCAACTCTGCCCACGTGGAGAAGTTCTTCAGTTCTTTCAAACCTTTTAAGGCACCTAGGTGGACCTTACGTTTCTGGGAGAAAGCAGGACAAGTGCAAAGAAAGTGTTGGATTGTCTCCTCTTCCTCCTCGCCCAAGCAGCTTCTGCAAAAGTCATTTGAGTGCATATGCCAAGCCTAGTTGCATGCCTGCGTATAAGACAGTGTCCAGCGCTCTCAGCTATTGTGTAGCTGACGTGCAGTTTTTTTATAGAGAGATCAAACACTTAGAGCGCTTTAGATCCAGCTAAGGCCAAATCCGTTTGGTTGGTAGACAAGTAGTGCCACTTGACCACCTAACGTTAGTTTCCTTAATAGCTTCTGATTTTAGCATAAGTTTGCATGGAATGTTCCGTGCTTTACGAGTTCATCGACCTTGAAATTCCCTAGAATATCTCTATGCCCCGGCAACCAGCAGAGGTAAATGTTAAATTGCTTCGACATCTCCTTTGATAGGATCGGCATACTATGGCCACTATAGAGTTTAGAGAAACAGAGTCTAGCGATTTTAAGGCCGCTTGGCTGTCAGAGAAGATTCGGATATCTCTAGCGGAAATCACGTTTCTTCTAAGATTTAGTCTGTCAGAGAAAACGCCACCACCAACCCCTTCATCAGTTTCTGATCCATCGGTGTAGAAGTGGATCGATTCATCCTCCGCGAGATCACTTTCATCCCAGAATGATCTGGATGGAATAGTGACTAGAAAATGTTTGTCAAACTGATGCTGAGGTGTGGTGTAGTCTATATATTACTAGGAAGGTTCTTAAATAGATTTAGAATAGCAGGGTTGCCAAAATCTTTTCGGTCCACTGGGATGTTACTTTGAAGCGAATGGCCGAGTTAACAGCAAAAATGGAGTGAAAGTTCGATTTTGTGGGGGTTAATCCGCAGCCTGCAACGGTCTGTGAAGAGCATTCTGAAGGAGTTCTTTAAAGGTATTGAGATGCTTTCCCGAGACGGCAATAGCAACGTCATCTGCAGAATCGATCACTCTACAGCCATCGCCTTCTAGACCTATAAGCAGCTCTTTCACCACTTAGTTAGGGATAGGACCCCACCCTGAGGGGTTCCTGAGGGATTCCTCTACACACATTTTTTTTGGCAGATTACATACCCACTTTTGAATTTATTTTCCTACCTGTGAGCAGAAGCTTTATCAACACACCAAGTGCGGCTTCTATTTACCTTCAAACCTGCAAGTGCTGTGTTGTGAGAGCAGATGTGTTGACATTTTCAAAAGCGCCCTTTATGTCCAAGAAGGTTACCATTGTGTACTCTTTGCGTTGCTTTACAATGCCGTAGACAAAAGTCTACGTGTGAGTCGTGTCATGTTATTTTTGTTTAGTATTGTTTGGCATTTCATAATGGAAAGACTTACGCGTGAACAACGTTTACAAATTGTTCAACTTTATTATGAAAATTCACGTTCTGTGAGGAATGTGTTTCGTGCACTTCGCTCAACTTATGGTCAACATAATCGGCCTACTGAGCGTACTATTCGCAACACCATCACCCATTTTGAGACCCAGCATTCATTATTGGATAATATTCGACCGAATAGACCACGTCCAGCACGCTGTGAAGAAAATATAGCGGCCGTAGCTGAGAGTGTACACGAAGATCGTAGAGAGTCGATTCGGCGCCGTTCGCAGCAACTCGGACTAACGTATGGAACGACTAGGCGCATTTTACGTCAAGATCTTAAATTGAAAGCGTACAAAATACAGCTTGTGCAACAACTGAAGCCGCTCGACCTTCCCAAGCGACATCGCTTCGCTCTATGGGCTCTTGAAAAGTTCCAAGAAGATCCGATGTAGCGATGAGGCCCATTTCTGGCTCAATGGGTATGTAAACAAACAAAATTGCCGCATTTCGGACGAAGAGCAACCTGAAGAGATTGAAGAACTGCCACTTCATCCAGAAAAAACAACGGTTTGGTGTGGTTTGTGGGCCGGTGGAATCATCGGTCCATATTTCTTTAAAAACTATGCCGGTGCGAACGTAACCGTCAATGGCGACCGTTATCGTGCCATGATAACTGACTATTTGATGCCTGAAATTGAAGCTCGTCATCTCGGCGACATTTGGTTTCAGCAAGACGGCGCCACTTCCCACACATCGCATCAATCAATGGACTTATTGAGAGAACATTTCGGCGAGCACATAATTTCACGTTTTGGGCCGGTCGATTGGCCACCAAGATCGTGTGATATCACACCGTTAGACTTTTTCCTGTGGGGATATGTAAAGTCAAAAGCTTATGCCGACAAACCCGCTTCGATTCAGGCCTTGGAGGAAAACATCACGCGTGTCATTCGCCAGTTACCAGTCGAAATGCCGAAATGGACTCAACAGATGGACCATCTGCGACGTAGCAACGGCCAAAATTTGATAGACATAATCTTCCAAAAATAAATGCCAAAGAATGTTCTTTCAAATGATAATAAACATTCTCCATTAAATTTGAATTTTCTGGGTTTTTTTCTTTAAAAAAGTAGGGAACCTCGAAATGGATCACCCTTTATTAATCTTTCCACAGTTTTTAAAAGGAAAGATGACAGACTGATAGGTTTGAGAACTTTGAGATTCACATGGGAACATTTGCCAGATTTTTGGTATAAAAACCACTTTTACTTCTCACCATAACAGTGGAATGCGGACCAGTTCTAAGTAACTCTTCACCTCGTTCTGGCGTTTGTTGCCAGAAAATGTTAAAACGTTTATGGTTGTACGGTGTTATGTAATGCATAAAAATTTTAAAGTTAAGTTTTGAACTTTTTTGTTTGTTTTAGGTCAACAAATTCACGTTCCCTCAGAAATCGGTTACTTTCATTTTAAGTAATTCTTACCATTTTCATAAAAACATCGATAATATACTTATTCAATTTCCTTTGTGCAACCCTCCATTGAATGAGGCGACGACAGTGCAACTTCCCATGCCTACCTTAGCCACGTTCAATGTTTTGGCTTCGAATTATCTACCACATCTACTCGCTTCAACCATTGATCGCACAAAATTAATCACACCACAGTCGCCGCGGAGCATTTGTAATGCAGGCAAGCATCTCACTTAGCCGCAAAGATAATGTGAAGCATTTAATGAGGTGTGTGCACCGCAGGAGCTGTTCAAGCACAGCAGACACACAAAATTAAAGTCATTTCAGAGAAAATCTTCAATAAAGGTTGCCACTGCCAAAGCCATTGAGAGTACCAGACCAGTGCCACATCTGTATCTCACTTCCAGAGATAAGCAGCAGGAAAACCTTGCAAGCGACCGAAAAAATATAAATCACCCGTGTCAGCCGGGCTAACGTTTACGGACTCATTAGCGGAATAAACTCAGTTCCCGGTCCAATTCTCGGCCGCAAAACTGAGCGAACCACAGCTTCAAGTATTTAATTATTGATGTCACGAAAACAAATAATTAACCGCAATAAATACGTTCGAGTGTCCGCGGCAACGCTGTCGTTGTTGCCACTGGGGGGAGGTGAACCCGATGAGCACGCATTCGCCGCAATTTGAATCCGCGCAGCCACACCACACCACTGTGTTGTCATCAGAGTTAGAGTAGAAGTAGAGACCATTGTGCAGCTCCACGATAGAAAAGAGTTGGGCGCACCACCGCAACCTAGATGCGACTGCACATACCTTCATCCGCAGCGAGTAATTGGCGCGCGAGCTCTGTGCGAAAAGTGCAAAATGTCGAATTGCACTTATCTGGCCGGCTAATTTATTGTAATAAAACATTTCTATTAATTCCGCAGCAATTATTATTAAACGCTTATCTAATTGCATACATCGCGTCGCCTCGCGAACTCTGTGTTTTGTCAGTGTTTGGGGTTGCGTGTCAGGTGAACCGTTTTATCGCGTTCGGGGATTTGTCACACGTTCTCGTGTTGCAGTGGCAGTTGTTGTCCCCACGTCGAGTCGAGTCGCGCCGCGTCGGTTGTTGTCGGCCATTGGGTTTGGTCAACTGGCTGGCAGAGGAGACCACATAAATTACAGCCGAGTATAGCTGGAGGAATTTTAGCTGCTCCTGGACATGTTCTGGCCTTGCTGGCCAGGACTGAATTTGTGTTGTAATTACGAATGCATAATTGTTATTCGCCTATGGTCTGCATGCAACTGCTGGTGTTACGCGGTCACGCACACGTATGTTTGAGATCCTTTTCTTAGGACGTAGGTTGCTGGGGGGGGGATGTATGTTTGTTTAAGGAATTTTAAAATTTGCTGCAGCGAATTTTTCCACCCAAGAATTGGGCTTATTTACGATGGGAAATGGTGCATGTAAAAACAGCTTTCCCGAGGCGATAAAGCCTTAATTATTGTGTTTGTTTTACTTGAAACGATTTAATAGCACAGCAATCAACCTCTGTGACAAGCTAATAATTGTAACTTTACAACATGCTGGTCGGTGATTAGGAAATCATGTTTCTGGTAATAAGTTCAAAAAAAAAGAAAGGAGTTAGCCCTTATCACAGATACTTTCTAAAATCAAGCTGCACAATGTATACAAGAAAGGATTTTGTATAAATTATTGGAGGGTTCTTGCTCTGAACCCTGGATTTGGATGAGTTTTTTGTTATGTCTATGTTCAGAGCTCCCTGCAGTCCAAACTGCACAAAAAAATAAATTCGACATTGAACTTGGTAAGTTGGTTTAAGTGACTGCTGACCACAATTCGGAGGCTTAGATCGACATCTAAGGAGCTCAAACCAACGAGTGGAATTAAGAAGATTTGATGGGGTTACTGAAGTTGAAGCCTGAAATATCCTAAAGATCTTCGAAAATCGGGTTGCTTAATGTTCGATGACTGGATTTGGCTAAGGGCGGCCACCCGCACAGAAAAAGATATCTTATCGTTTCTATCACCGTAGCAACGAGAGTCGTAGTGTGTGAAAAGCTTGACTGCGTGGGTCACTATCAGCTACTAAACACTGAGTGGCGGCCAAAAGGATGGTGATTGCGATTATATGAGAACACAAGCGCTCTCACTTTAGCATAACACCATCAACTCCTACTTCTCACCTACCCGTCGTGACTGCTGGGTGCCTAGTACCTGGACTGGAGATGGGGTAACCAACCCCTGTGGAAGGTCGTTGGCGGCAGCTGACGAGAGAGGGGGGGGAGGAGTGCCAGCTCACTAAGGCACTTCTGCTCTTTCCGGACGGCGGCGGACGAATTCTACGGATGGATCAACGGCGGCGTCCACAGTTCCAGTTAGGTGGAACAAGTGATTTCCCTATATGAGCTGCTTCGACTAAGCCAGGGTGTTGGAAAAGAGTTGGTGGCGGATGAGCCCTTGATGGGTCAACGGCAGCACTCATATCCCCGAAGTGGGTTGGGGGTTGTGCCGTCGGGGTAACTTCCCGACAACGTCAAAAACATTTAGTTATGGGAGAGACTATGGCAGCCTCGGATATAAACGAACCTCAAAGGCAAATTAGACCCGGAACGTTAACGCACATGCGAGTGTGTACCTGGAATGTGCGGACACTCTACACTCCAGGTGCTACTCAAAAACTTGAGTCTGTCCTCTCGCGGTACAAGGCCGACATTACCGCGATCCAGGAGATCGATGGATAGGATCAGGTACTATGAAAAGACAAAACTGCGACATATATTACAGTTGTAACAAAAGATTGCACATGTTAGGATGCGGATTCGTCGTGGGAAATCGGCTTATATCCAAAGTAATGGACTTCAAGCCGATAAGTGATCGCCTGGCTGTGATCCGCATCAGAGCTACATTCCAAAACATTAGCCTAATATGTGCACACGCCCCTACCGACGAGCCTACGGAGCCTGTCCGGAGTACGATGTCAAAATTGCTCCATATGTCCCATCTACAAGAAAGGCGATCCTATGTCTTGCAAGAACTGTCGAGGCATATCCCTGCTTAATGTCGCATATAAGATCCTATCCAAAGTACTGTGTGAACGTCTCAAACCTTTCTGCAACACACTAATCGGCACGTACCAGTGTGGCTTCCGGCCCGGCAGATCAACTGTAATTGTTCTTGGGCAGATAGTGCGCAGGGCAGGTGTCAACACGGAAGGCACTATCTTCAACAGATCAGTCCAACTGCTGGGGTATGCGGACGATATAGATATCATCGGTCAATCCCAAAGTCTTTCACGGCAATTGAAGAACAGGCGAAACTAATTGGCCTTGAAGTTAACGAGGACAAGACTTAATATATGCTATCAACAAACAAACAAACAGTCATCTGCCCACCGACTAGGACGAAATGTCACTGTTGATAGCAGCAACTTTGAGGTAGTGAAGGAGTTCATCTACTTCGGGGTAAACATCAACTCCACAAATGGCATCTGAGTGGAGATCCGTCGAAGAATAACCCTAGGAAACCGCCGCTACTTCGGTTTGGCAAAAAAAATGGGTTCAAAACTCCTAACTCGTAGTACAAAGTGCATGCTCTACAGAACGCTTATCCTGCCAGTTCTGCTATACGGCGCCGAGTGCTGGACGATAAGCAGGAAAGGAGACTTAATAATGGGATCCTTTGAAAGAAAAATCCTTCGGCGAATGGAGGAGAAGATACAACCGCGAACTCTATGAGCTGTACCAACATGTGGATGTAGTCCGAAAAGCTAAAACTCGTCGACTACATTGGCTCGGCCGGTCACATCGAGCGAATGGACAACAACGCTCCAGCCAAGAGGATCTTCGCATCCCAGCCCCCAGGTTCAAGACGACAAGGAAGACCGAACCTCCGTTTTAAAGACCAAGCCATCGCGAATGCCAGAGCGCTTGGTCTGGAAAACTGGAAGCAGCGTGCTCGGGATCGCAGAGGGTGGAAGGCAGCCGTATCTCGGGCAGGGACACTAAACACTGAGTATAGAATTTAGCTATATGCTTATAGTCTTTTGAACCAGCACTTACTGCACGACAGTATGTAATAGTTTTGCTATGCTGGTCAAGGGATAGGAGGTTGTGAGTACTTCGGCAAGGCTTGATCGTACTTTTTGCCGAAAGTCTTGCTATAGGCGTAATAAGCTATGCTTGCTTTGCTCACTCAATTTCAATTTAACTTTCAGTTAGGCTTAGGTCGAAGGTTTGTATTTTGTTTTTGGTAGTGGTAGCAGGGTAGCATGGTTTTCAGGATACAGCTTCTGTAAATGAACAGATTAAAGATTTGTGGCAAAATTGGCAATACGCCGTCTTGGACTGGTGATTTGTAGGGTGGAAAGCTTATGAATTCCCTGGAAATCTTTTCCAGGATGCATGTGCGAGTAATATTGAGACTTAGAACCAGCACAATGCAGCCGGAAAAATGACTAATTAAAAGAATCTCTAGTGAATCCTCAGCTGCATCTGTCACGTTATATTCATTCTATTCAGTACCCTACCAAAAGCGCTACAAATGGTGGTCCTCGTATCATTAAATCACCGACCTCTCCGACAACGTAGCTTCAAACCTTATATAAATCAGCTGGACTTACACACGACTTTAACATACTTCGGATACCATTCTAGTACAATTCTCAAGAGTTGTTTAGATCTTGACCACATTTCGATGCTTTGGAGAGAAGGAAACGTGTTTTTCATACTTATAGCCGGTAAATGCTCTCAAACTTATAAGCCCATCATTATTCCTTCTGTGAAAACCTGAGAACTACTAATGGATATACATACATGGAAGAGACATTTAAGCAATGCACACAATGTGTACTTTGAGTCGCCGGCAAGAAGAGCTGTCAGTCAGGAAACCTGAATTCTTCAATATTCCCACAGCAAACTAACGAATTAAACAGCTCGGTATGGTCTGAGTGTTGACCGCCGTAAAACTAAACTACTCATATTTTCAAGCAAATTTGAAATTTCACATATCAACCTCCAAACTATGGACGCTACTTAATATCTGGAAGCCTAATATCCAAGAAAGAGTAATAAAGTTTCTTGGGCGTTTAAACTTGTGTAAATCTCAGCACCTTATAGGTAAATATGCTGACACAGCTCTTCAAGAGGTCGTAAAAACCATTGAGATGTCCATTACATTACCGAAACTATACGCTAGCTACCTTCCTAGTCATAGAAGGGACTTTCAATAATGTCCATACTAAATGACTTCAAGAGTGGATCGTCTCCATGCTAAGAACAAGGATCATTCAAGATAAGCTAGGTAACAGTCTTTTAACTAAATCAGTAATTAGGGGTACACCCCAAGGAGGGGTGATCTCGCCTCTCTTATGAAGTATGCTCCTAAATAAAATCCTTTTGGGGCTTGAGAGAGGCGGAATGAAACGCCCTATCCCTATTTATGGATCTCAAGGTGTTAGAGCTTGACAAACTGTGCCATATCAAGGAAGATGTGGCCACCACTTACAACAAATTAAGAACACAGAACGCGTGGGGACGTCGCTAGGCTGGTGGCCATATGCACAGGTCACTGGCCAATAGGTACGCATGCGGTCAAACTTGGAATGCCCCACAATACCTTCTGTAGCAGTTGTCGGACGTTAAAGAGAGTGAAGCAGTGTCTCATATTCATTGTTAATGGTCGACTTAAGCGAAAACCAGGTATCGTACACTGGGCAAGCTTTTATTTTGATGACCTCGCGGACATCTCGAATATAAACTTTATACCACAGGTTGGTCTTAAGTTATACTTCCAATCTACATTCCATTCTCACAGGTCCCATCAGTGGTGGCAACAAAACGGCTTCTAAGCGCTAATTGCCCTCCCCTTTTACTAGGCATTATGTAACTACAGTAAAACCTTCCATATCACAATACTTTCTCGGTTATTCTGGGATAAGAACGCTTTCATGGTGGAGGTATCTTCTCTGACAGACTTAACCCTGGTTCTTCTTTCAGTCTTCTTTCCTGAACATTGCATCATAACAGCGATCAAAGAAGTCTTATCTTCATGAAAAAGAAACCAAATATATCCAAATATTCTCGTACAGTCAAGTTGCAATCAAGTCATTGGCCTCTCCTCTCTAGAGGGTCGTTTATTTTAAGGAAACTGCGGAGCAGTATAGCCCTCATCTTTGTTGGGTGTCGAGCACAGGGACATTCTTGGATGTTGAAAGGCTGATGAGCTCTTTGAAAATGTAAGTTACTGCTACTGGCGTCAAAAAGAGAACAAAACTTAGTTGGACAAGTGGAATCACGTGCATCTACACAAATCTGGATGAAGCTGCAACTGAAACGCTCTAAGTACTTGAACTCACTTGGCAGGCTGAACTAAAGCACTATAATGCCTGTTTTTACTGGATACTGTCTCTTAGGCATGCACTTAAGCGCATTCTAAAGAAACTATCTCCTCCTCCTTTATACATATCCTGCTCTCTCCAGAAAAGCTCCATCGTGAAGCTTTCTTCTATGAAGACCAAAAGCCTCCCAAATGCGGGAAAACTGAGAGCACCAGAAACTATATAAATGATGACGCGTTGACGGAAGACGAGGGAATTCAGGACTATCATCCGTTGAGCAGCAAAAGCTGAAGCAAAAATTTATTCGGACAATTAACTCTCATTTAGTTTTACTCAAATGGTTTAGTGGGTGCAGTGTTTTAGTGGTTAAGTGCGTTGGACCACTAAGCGATACGTCGTTTCCGACTTGTTCCACCTGACCTGAACATTTTTATTCGCTGCCTCACCTCTGGCGAACGTCTGACAAACATCCAAGAGTAAAAACTGTCATGAGAAGCTTCGCTGAACAGCTTAATTGCTGTTCGGAATCGGCATTAAACTGTAGGTCCCTTCCATTCGTGTCAAAAAATATTTCCTTACACACACAGTGCTTGGGCAAGCTAGGCTTTGCGCCCTGTATGCGCCGTTTACGCCTACTATTTTTTTTTAGTTTTATTTATCGATATCTAGTAGTTAAGGAGTTCTTAAAAAAATGTTCCACTTCGTCTAGTTCTCGAAACAATTTTGATAGGTCAGTTTAAGATGGTTTGATACCCACAGCCCCAACTATCTACAGGAACTGATAAATGACATTTCATTTATTTTCAATCTACCACCTAATTACCGGAATTATTGGCGATTACCAAAGCTTTTAGAAATATTAACTACTCCAGTCAGCCTACAAACTGCTCAGTAACACAACAGTTTTACTTCCTTACTATTCCTCGTAACGGGCCGAATATGGATCAACACTTGCCGTCAAAAGTTAAATTTAATTTCCATTTGAACGTATTGCTCACCATGTTGAAATATCTCGGTTTTTTGCATTTCAAATTCAACAACAGAACTGGACAATTTGAGGAATCGAAAATTCAACGAATGATTAGCGAAATAATCAACCATGGATCCATAATACTGATTTTGTTCGTTTGCGGTATGAGTGGGTATATTAAACTACTTTGGCTTAAGCACCCACCCTTCGGAACACAGCTAATTCAAATGGACCTAGAAACGTTCCTTATTGGAGGAACAAACATACACACATTGATGAGTACCGTTTTGTTCGTAGGAAACTACCAACTAAGAGGTGCACAATTATTAATCACAACACAGGAGATGAGAAGAATTTTCAATTTGATAAAAGCCAAAACAAATCGAAGCTTATACTTTTCTTCAGACTTGAGAGCACTTATGGCCTTGAAATATTTCTACTTTGTAGTATATTTTTGTTGGGAAGCAACACAATCATTTGCGGCCTTTCCATACCAATACTGGCAAATATTTTGCTCTCTAACTTCCTGGAGTTATTTTTACATTCACCTGGTTCTGATATCGTTTTACTTGAAAATGAACGAAGCTGCACTTGCAAGTTGTCGAAGTGAAAAAAACCGATGCATTCGTACTATAGAAGAACTGTTAGCAATTTCATTTCGTATCCGTAAAGTTAAACTGAGCTTGGACATGTTTTTCTCTACATTTATTCTCTGTGTCTATCTTGGATTGCTAAAGGACATTTTGACGATGTATGTGTTTGTAGTTAAGTCTCAGGCCGCCTCGGGTTATAGCTATGCGTTTGTGAATATATTGAAAAATATATTTTACACACTTACAATGCTTTCGAATTGGCTTCAGATGTATGTGGTCGAAAAGCTGTCACACGTGCTGCAGGAAGCTGAAAATAAATTCAAAACCAATGTACTTTTTCTTAATTACCGCAGGGAGTTGCACAAAAGTACCATTTTTCAAAATAGAGTGAGTCTAAGTAAATAATGTGTTTAATGATATTTATGTAAGGTTGTGTTTATCTTTTCAGATCGATGTGCTGCTAATACAAAATAATATCATAAATTTAAGAAAATCCGTTTTCTCAAAATTTGTTCTGAGTCATCGTTTCTGTGTGACCGAGGTCTTGGCTTTAGTTGTTATGAATTTAGTTGTTCTCTTTAAATATAAATTCAGCCACAAATGCACAACAGATGGCAGAGAAAAGTTTTATTAAATCGTGTGTAGATACTTTTCATTGGGTGTCAAATGTACACCACGAACTCTATGGCAAAGTGAGTCGATTGTAGCATCCCTCTGGTGGGCAAAATTCATGTCTGGATTATTATTTAAAAATGCATTAGTCGAAATATTTATCCTAATGACTTATACCGTTCCTTACATATTTTTATTTATTGTTTTTGGGATTTTGGATACTCTTATAATGAAGTGACACAGTGCGGGCATTAAGGAAATGAAGGATTAGAGAAGGGAGAAACCGATGCACGTTGGTCTAAAATATCTGTAAACTATAATGTGCAGGAAAAACAGAGCGTGGTAGAGCACTCCACATTCGTATTGTACGGTTGAGAAAGGAATCTTTATATTTCACAGTACGTCCGAAAACAGGCTTAAGCGTAAACTGATGTGCATTCCTAGCATGGCGAGTATTGCGGTTGAATTGCTGTAGGGGTGGAATGCAACTGCGTATTTCATTTGAGCACTTGTGTTGGAAGTACCGATAAAACAATGACAGGCAGGAGACATTTCGCGGTGTCTCGATCGCCAATAAGTTTTACCGCACGTTTTTGAATCCTGTCAAGTAGCTCCAAATATGTCATTGGTGCACCAGACCAGATATGAGCGTTGTACTCAAGTTTTGGGCGAATCGCCTTGTAGATTCTAGCCAGATCAGAAGGGGTGAAATATTTCTTCCATCGCTTAAGGAAGCCTTGACATTTCGCAGCGTTCTTGGCGACATCGAATGTGTGGTCATTTTAACGAAGGTTGTCATTAACACACATACCGAGGATGGAAAGTCTTTCGGTTTAGGCGATGCAAGTGCCATCCATGGATAACGGCAGAGAATTAGGGTTTCGCTTCAATGACAGCAGACAGCATTGTGTTTTGGAAGCATTAAATTCTATTGGTTTTACCCCACTTAAGAATGCTGTCAAGGTCAGAAATTAATGAGCTTAACCCACGTTGCCGTTCCAGTTCAACGCCCGAAGATGAGGGGCGTTGCCCAGGAAACGAATATGCAAAGCTGAGGGTACTGTCATCAGCAAAGGAATGAATAGGATTAGAAGTAACAGAGAGTAGATCATTTATAAAAATGAGAAAGAGAGTCGGAGACAAAACAGAGCCTTGAGGGACACCAGCATTTATTTGGTGAGTTGCAGACTTGAAACCGTCCAAAACGACTTGGATTGAACGTTCCGAAAGGTAATTTCTAATCCATTGAAGAAGGGTAACATTGATCTCAAATGCACACATTTTCGACAAAAGAGCTTGATGCCAGACTCTGTCAAATGCCTTTGAAATATCAAGCGCAACGACCTTGCTTTCACCACCATGGTGAATAGATTGGTTCCACTTTTCGGTTAGATGTGTCATCAAATCACCAGTGGATCTGTTGCTGCGAAAACCGTACTGCCGGTCATTAAGAAGTTTTCGAGATTCGAGATATTTCATAAGCTGACGATTTATCAGCGTTTCCATGACCTTGGAAAGAAGGGACGTAAGTGCAATTGGTTGGTAGGAGGAGGGAGAGGAAGATTCGTGTTTTTTTGGGACGGGCTGGACAAATGCTGTTTTCCACCTTCTCGGAAAGAGCCCTAAAGAATAGGACAGATAGAAAAGCTTACGCAGCGGTTTTGCCAGCGTGGAAGAACACTTCTCTAGAACAATAGGGGAAATGCCATCTGGGTCAGCGGATTTGTGATTGTTGAGATCTTGAAGTACTCTTGCCACTGTATGAGTGCGGAAGTGGATTTGTCCCATTGAATTTTTTACGCGCTCGAGTACAGAGGGAGCCAAAGCACAATCTGGGAGCGTTTGGCTAGCCGCAAAATGAGCAGCAAGCAGATTGTCGTTATCCGAAGAGCTGACAGCTGGAGTGTCATTGGAAATGAGTGTCGGGATAGATGACGAGGCCGAATTTTCAATATTCTTTACAAACGACCAAAAGTTTTTACTACCGGAGGGACTTTGTAGTATTTTTTGCCTCAACTTTTGGTCGTAGGAGAATTTGACACGATTAATGTGGGCATTGCAGTCATTTCTGGCTCGTTTGAACTTTTTTCGGTTTTCCTCAGTTGGGTTGGCCTTAAAAGACCGAAAAGTTACCTCTTTAGCCCTGATAGCTTCTTTACAGCTCAAGTCACACCACGCGTTTTCCTTAGGTCTGATACACTTTATCCTGTTAGGGTGAGAGGTAAGGAACAAGTCCAGAGTGTTGGCGTTTTGACCGCTTATGTCCAGTATCCGTGTGTCAGCTCATTTACAATCTGGGTTAAATTATTAACCTACAAACCTTCCTACGGGTGTTGGCTGTCCAGAATGTCGAAGCCAACTTGAATTGTGTATATTGAAATCGCCCGCAATGACGATTTCAGTACGAGGATAATGGGTAAAAATTCTGGTGATGGAATAAGACAGTGCATCAAACTCATTATAAGTTGAATGCCTGTCCTGGTTAGGGCTTCTGTAAATAAAACAGTACTGAGTTAATTGCCTACGGACATGGAATTTTAGCGAAATAAAATTAAATTCCGGATTGGAACATTGGCCATATTGAGATAGAAGTTGGTGGCTACATCACTACGTATATAAACGGCGATACCACGATGGGAAAAGAATAATGGCACCAAGTTATATCCAGGCAAGCTTAACTCCGTTAGATCGGAATCAATCCTGACCTGTGTCACACCTAGTGCCAAAACAGCTGGTTTATTGTGAATCGCAGGGCGTACAATGAAAAAAAATTAGATCTCAACCCAGGAATATTACTCACGTCCACTCTAAAATTCCCACGCATAACAAAAAAACAAACACAAAAAAACTCAACTCCGACGCTGACTAAGCTGGGCCGTACCGTGTATATCCTGACGTCAGCTTTCCAAAACAAATCACTGCAGGTGTTATGCCCATACAATGAATTGCTTTAGTCTGCCAACAAAATCTACACAACGCGACCCGCTATTCGCCAAATGATACCCTACCCAACCATAGCAAGTGCACGCAAAAGCATACGACACTTGCTATAGCCAAGCAAGGCAGCAGACCGGTGTTCTCCGTATTTTGACCCTTTTCGCATAAGAAACTCGAACTGCATCTGTTTAGGAAAGAGTTGAAGAAGATCCGAAGTTTTCGATTCGACGTAGTCCATTAAAGTGGGAAAAGCTTGGGGCTTAAGACCTACTATGGTGCACTGGCTGTATACAGTGGAGTTGAGGCCCATACTGACATATGGCGCACTAGTATGATGGAAAGCAATAAGTACGAAAACGACATACCGCAAATTAGCGGCGGTTCAAAGAACGGCTTTAGCCATTACGGGTGAGCCCCGTACCACCCCTACGCAGCTGCTTGACAAGGCTTGATTTACAAATCAGGAAACTGGTTGGCAAGAGTACCATACCATTCACTTCTTTGGGTCACTTAAAGAGTAGTAGCTTCGGACATTGTACACTGCCAGGCAATCCAATCATAACAGATGAAATCCCTCCCTTAGTCGGCTTCGACATTCCGCTCACGACATAATGCTCAAGGCATTATGTAATCCGAACCGAGTGAGACTGTGCTGGGTGCCGGACACCGCGGTATTGAAGGTAATATGCAGGCGGATGAGCCTGCAAGAGTAGGAGGGCTACTCAATAGTGGTGAGGTTGCTGACATAGAACCTAACCTCTGCATAATAGGGGGTTCTATTGAGGAAATGACTCCAAGGACTGCCAACTGTGGTCAAGCCTTGGGGGACTTACGGTGTCGAAAGCTCTATGGCCACTTCTCGACTGTAAGAGTTCCAGGATGTTTATTAAAACTTAGCAGGGATAAGCTTACACTATTCGTAGGAATCCTGACAGGACACGGGGCCTTGTGTTGTGTGGTGACTCTTACATCACACCCCTGTCTTAACCTAACCTAACCTAAGACAAATCCGGGAGAGAATATAAATAGGAAAATCCGGAATCATCAGGCGGGCTCAACGTGCAATGATAGTGGCTTTTGGTGCAATTGAAGAAATGGCAAATATAGTTTGTATTAAAGTTAACTAGGTCAAAACCAAATATGCATGCTTTTAACACCCAAGCAAACACCTATCCACAGGCTATGATGAAATGTAGCTGTTGAAAGCAGAAACTATACTGGACGGTAAGCAGGAAAGGAGAGCAGACACTAAATTCGGTGCCGTGAAATAGGACCAATTTTCGAAATACAACAGTGCAATCAAGCTTTGCTAAGATCAAGTAAGGCCAAACTTAAAAAAATGATTCTTATATCGTTTTCCAAATGTGAAATAAGGCCAATTTTTCTTATTTTACTTGGCCCTTTTCACGGAACTGCCAGAAATAAGGAAAGAAAAATTCTTCGCAGAATAAATGGTCCCGTCTAGAAGTATTGATAAAGAAGTGGTCCAAAAACAAGCAAAAACGTCGACTAAATTAGCTTTGTCACATCAAGCAAACGGACAATAGTGTTCTAAGCCAAAGCGGGCAAGAGAGTACTTAGCATGGATAACTGCAGCGTGCATAGGAACGTAGAGAGTAAAGTATATATAGTTCACTTCTTTGATTCTCGTGACGATTCTACTCTTGGATGTTTGACAGACGTTCGCAAGGGGTGGACCCCCGTTTAGTGTTCCAACGGACTTAACCACTAAGCTACTGCACCCAGATTAATAGATATAATTATCACCATAATAACGGGTGATCCAAGTAGAGATACTCTTTTCAATAGCCTTTTTTGACAGATCACGTGTGAGTCGTGTCATGCTGTCATGTTATTTTTGTTTAGTATTGTTTGGCATTTCATAATGGAAAGACTTACGCGTGAACAACGTTTACAAATTGTTCAACTTTATTATGAAAATTCACGTTCTGTGGGGAATGTGTTTCGTGCACTTCGCTCAACTTATGGTCAACATAATCGGCCTACTGAGCGTACTATTCGCAACACCATCACCCATTTTGAGACCCAGCATTCATTATTGGATAATATTCGACCGAATAGACCACGTCCAGCACGCTGTGAAGAAAATATAGCGCCCGTAGCTGAGAGTGTACACGAAGACCGTAGAGAGTCGATTCGGCGCTCGGACTGACGTATGGAACGACTTGGCGCATTTTACGTCAAGATCTTAAATTGAAAGCGTACAAAATACAGCTTGTGCAACAACTGAAGCCGATCGACCTTCCCAAGCGACATCGCTTCGCTCTATGGGCTCTTGAAAAGTTCCAAGAAGATCCGCCGTTTTCGATTCTAATTTTGTTTAGCGATGAGGCCCATTTCTGGCTCAATGGGTATGTAAACAAACAAAATTGCCGCATTTGGGACGAAGAGCAATCTGAAGAGATTGAAGAACTGCCACTTCATCCAGAAAAAACAACGGTTTGGTGTGGTTTGTGGGCCGGTGGAATCATCGGTCCATATTTCTTTAAAAATTATGCCGGTGCGAACGTAACCATGATAACCGACTATTTGATGCCTGAAATTGAAGCTCGTGATCTCGGCGACATTTGGTTTCAGCAAGACGGCGCCACTACCCACACATCGCATCAATCAATGGACTTATTGAGAGAACATTTCGGTGAGCACATAATTTCACGTTTTGGGCCGGTCGATTGGCCATCAAGATCGTGTGATATCACACCGTTAGACTTTTTCCTGTGGGGATATGTAAAGTCAAAAGCTTATGCCGACAAACCCGCTTCGATTCAGGCCTTGGAGGAAAACATCACGCGCGTCATTCGCCAATTACCAGTCGAAATGCTCGAACGAGTGATCGAAAATTGGACTCAACGGATGGACCATCTGCGACGTAGCAACGGCCAATATTTGATAGACATAATCTTCAAAAAATAAATGCCAAAGAATGTTCCTTCAAATGATAATAAACATTCTCCATTAAATTTGAATTTTCTGTGTTTTTTTCTTTAAAAAAGTAGGGAACCTCGAAATGGATCACACTTTACATTAATGCGTTCGACAGCACTCGACTGAAGTAAAAACTAGATAACAAGTTGCAGTAGATCGCCATTACCTTTGACATGTTTGAAGTAACATCACTTTTGGATGCCAGCTTCAAAAATGCCAATCCTCCATTCAGATTAAGTCTTGAATTTGGGCAATCATTATTGAATACTAGACTAGCAGTATAGTCAACCAAAACCTTATTTAATCAAACATACTTTCCATCGCTCCATTTCAAACTAATTGCAAGTTCTCACGCGATTCCACGGGATCACCGAACAATATAATTAAATAAAGATAGCTCAAAGTAAAATATCTAAATCTGCACCCAACTGAAAGACGACATCAAGAAGCGCCAACCATAATTCATTACTCAAGTCGAATCAAAATATTTTTCCAACGAACTGTCAATTGGTAACAAAACTACAACAAGACTGCCGGCGACTGATCCGTCTGATGAATGAACTTGCATCTCGTGCATAACATAGAAGCGCGTATCTTCTTAATCCCAGATGGATGATAAAAATCATAAAAATTAATGACAACAAAATACCAACTCTCAGGTGACTGCGCGGTCGAGAAGTGACATTTCGAATACCTATATCCAAAAAGTCAGCATATTTCAATTATTGCACTCTGATTGATTGTGTGTGCAGCAACAGCAACACAGTGGCTCCACACACAAAACACCATGAAGGGCGCACAAAAAAATTTAGCTCTTGATGAAGTTATATGAAAGGCTTAATTGCAGTGCAGCTACATATGAGCAGAGTTATCAGCCGTATCTTGTTTTTGAGTTTTTGGAAAATTTGTCTACCTCTTAATTAAATTAATTATCATGCAGACGAGTTTAAATGGTCAATCAAAGAAAACTAATTGCAGGTTTGGGAACGGGAAGAACGTTCAGCCTGATATTTTATTTGTTTGAAAAATGATCACCTGTTGCAGTAGAATGCATTTTTAATTAATTATCATCCATTTCTGTGGTTGGCTGTCATAAGTTATTTTGTTTTATATTGATGAGCGCTCAAGTGAAAGTATGACTTGATTGACGAAGTCGTTTTGACATGTAGCGTGTAAACTATCTTCACAGTAGTGTTGCATACTCAAGCTAATAACCATTTCAATCCAAATTTTACAGATCACTTTAAATAAAGGGTGTTTTTTTTAGCGGTTGGTTTTTCAAATAGAGATAAAACTGACATTTTGTGGAGAAATCTGGCATCTCTAATGCTATTTATGTTCAGTTTGGCTTGCCATTTCATCATGAACAGGTTGACAAATGAACAACGCTTGCAAATCGTGCAAATTTATTTTGAAAATAATGGTTAAGTTCGCGAAGCTTACCGCAAGCTACGAAGCGCACCGAAGGAACAATTGCCGCTGTTGAGTAAACTGTTGAAGAGGACCCGAATGAATCGAACTTTATGGAAGATTTTGTGAAAAGATCTCTTCTTACAACCTTACCAGATCTAGCTTGTGAATTAAAGTCGCGAGACCATGCAATGCGTGATTTTGAGCATGCAGTATTCTTTGCCAAACCCCAAGTATTTAAAATATAAAAAAAGACCGCAATTGATTTTTCAGAATATTTGTGATTAGAGTTTTTTTTTAAATAAATTGGCAGGATACGGTAGATGTGTATGGGCCGAAAATGAGATTGATATCGATGCTGATTTTTATCGCAAAATTTTGTTCAGTGATGAGGCTCATTTTGGGTTGAATGGCTACGTCAACAAGCAATATTGCCGCATTTCGAGTAAAGAGAATCCACATGAGACCCTTGAAACGCCATTACATCCCCAAAAACTGGCTGTTTGGTGTGGTCTATGGGCTGGTGGAGTCATTGGGTCATATTTCTTCCGAAATGATGCTGGAGAGTCAGTTACCGTTAATGGAGACCGGTATAGAGCCATGATAACCGACTATTTTGTTCCCGAATTGGATGGCATGAATGTGGATGAGATGCGGTTCCAACAAGACGGTGCTACATGCCACACAGCGCACGTCACAATCGATTTATTTAAAAAAACATTCCGAAAAATTTCGCGGCATGGACTTGTCAATTGGCCACCAAGATCGTGTGATTTGACACCATTGGATTATTTTCGTTTGGATATGTGAAGTCGCTCGCCTACGCCAACAAACCAGAAACTTTAGGGGACTTGGAAGCCAACATTCGTGGCGTTATTGCCGACATACAGCCCCAAATGCTTGAAAAAGTGGTTGAAATTGGACCTCTAGAGTTGTCTTTATTCGAACCAGCCGCGGCGGCCACATGCCCGAAATCATATTTAAAGGCACAAAATTATCCTTCTAATAAAGCCAAATTGATGGACATTAAAACGATTTTCTTATGTTTTATTTCAGTTCGAAGTTCTATACCTCTAAAAAAAACTGTATATGCACAGTCTGGGCACTGCTATCTATAGAATATCAACATTTCTACAATTCAGCAAACCAACACCTAAGTCTGAAGTAGATGTTGATGACAGATTGTGATTGTTAGCAGAAAACAGCTATCTGCGATGTGGAGACACAAAGTGAAAATTGGTGGGGTAATTTTGCCCTATGGAAGTTGTTGCGTTAGTGAATGAAGTGGTTGTATGGGTATCGAGGGAATTCCTGTAGTGAGCTTTGGTGTAAGTCCAAGCGCAACGGAACTAACGCTTCTTCACATCAATGATCATGATCAGTCCAAAACTACACGCTTTTACTTTTATTTAACAGCTGCTGCAGTAGGCCATTAGGCCTACCACATGCTTTCTGTGGAAGAGGTTAAATGCCCCGAATCTGTTGTATATTCGGCAAAATCTCCCTTGAAATGGCTCACTTCGACAGAGTCGTCCAGCGGTGGATGGACCACTTGCGCAGAGGATTTGTCCAAAAAGAAGCCTGTCAAAACTGCACTTATCAACAAGATTCCGTGGAAGAAGCTATGTTCATGTTGCGGCGGTCCTATTCGAATAAGTCCGACAACAAGCTATGTTTTGTAAGGAACAAATTTAACAGACTACAAAAACAAATTTTAGTTTAAATTCATTTGCATTTAATTTATTAATATTTTTTATGTACAAAATTTAAGAGTGTTAGAATACTCGTGTCCCTCTTTATATTTATAATCCATGTCATCGTGAAATATTTGGTGAATTCTGAACAATTTTCTTGTCGGTACGTGCACATGTTGGCTCTCTCCAACGATTCCCATATAATCGACATCTCTTACAATCAGGCGAGTCGCTGCTATCGGTAGACGAGGATGATGATAGTCGACGCCGTTTGGATCTTTCTCTTCTAATCTGCGCCATGACTTTTGGGCGGGCTTCGTCCAAATAATTCTTCTTAACCTTCCGATAGCCGATTTGGGAGCGAATACTTCGAAATTTAAATGCAGTTGAGAGATTACTTGTGTTTTTCCGTGTAATTTTGGATTTATGTGGAGTCGCTTTGTCCTTCAAAAACAATCGGCGCTTTATGCTTTCTGGCTCCATAGGATCAGGTCTTTGGATTTCCAGCATAACGTGGATCAGCTGGCAAATCAGACGTTTGTCGACATAGCCTGTTGTTGATGGTGGCACAACTGGAGCATCGTTCATTATGTGCAGTTCTCGGATTTCGTTGCCCAAGTTTTCTCTTCTCCATGGTATCCTGAATTGGGCTTGAGTATCCAAGATTGTGTTTTCATAATATGTTTGTGTGTTGTTATGTTCTTTATCAGCGAAACTTCTGTCCATTGTGAGTTTGTAGTTCAAAAGTTTAATATAATTTAACTGAATTTCACCTTTCACAGGACTAAATATGAGTGATGATGAGACATATTAGCTTCCAGATTTTATACGAATTTAAAACAACACCACATTCAGGTAGGTTGGTAAACTTTATACCCTTTTTTTGGAATATTTTATTGCAGCTATAAACTTAAGCAAGGATATTTAGTTGCGTATTGGAAAGCAGGTACCTAACCTATCTAATTACGGGTGGCTTATAATGTATATAAATATTTTAGTTCTGTTGGTATACTGGATTTGTCAACAGGTAAATGTTTATTGCACTTGAAAGTAGATATTGTTTTATGATCCAAATTTTGCAGGTATATAAATAAGATCCTTTCCAAGTGACTAAGCTGGGATACGTGTAATTTCATATTTTGTTATACAGCTTAAAATTTAAACATGCTATATAATTGTAATAAGAGAACTTACATATGTTGGAGTGCAGAACTATCTGTTTTTAAGTCGCAATAAAATATATATGTATTTTGAAAAAGCGTAATTGTGAGTTTGTTTCTAATTGACTGCCACATTTGATCACATACCAAAAAGTTTAAGTACACATTTTTAAATTTTGAGAAAATTATTTTTATTTTAATAAATAAATAAAAAAATATTATATTAATTCAAAAATAAAATTATGCAGATTTATTCTATTTGATACTATGAAATGAAATATAAGTTTGTTTTAAATTTTTAATGCGGCGACAGTATTATCACACAAACTTTTATTATAAACTTTGGATTCCTATCTTAGACCAACGGTCCCTAGTTGCCTAAAATTATAAATCGCCCAAAAATATGGGAGGCAGTTATTCATATGGGGAGATCGCCCAAAAATAATGAACATTTACCCAAAAGTTGAGATGAACAATCGTCCAAAAATCTGGATCCAATTTTTCATAACTGGCGATTTTGGAGGGCGCCTTTGGCAACAAACAGTAGTAATTTGTTTTATATATGTTAGTCCACAATGCATAGGTAATGGATTATGGAAAAAAACCTCCTTCGTTAGATATGGATTAGGTTCAAGTTTGGGTATATGCAAAGATTGTTTGGGTATAAACAAAGTTTGCATACACCCAACATCGCGCCTACTCCAAATGTAACAGTGAAACCAAGAATATGCCACTATTTTTGCATTCATGTTATTCAAAGCTGCAAAAAATTGGTCCAAAATAATTGTTTTATAAAACTGAACTATCGCCCAAAACTCAATTTTGGGCAAATATTCATTTAGAACTTTTTGGGTAGTTTTTTTATTAGGAACAATTGCCCTAAATTTCTGCGAGAAAAATCGCCCAAAGTAAAAATGAACAACCGCGAAAAATTTCTTTTGAGTGATTGCAACTTGGGCTATTATTCGCGCAGACATAAATGTCGATTAGAAATTTTGACAGCTGTTTTTACAGACTATTCTGTTTTACCCTCGTCAACAGACATATGAAAAGTTATTTGCAGCCAGCTTCATGTGCTTAATGCTGCAAACTCATCAGAAGCAGTCAGAAGACCGCTTATCTGCGAGGACGACGCAAATTTCACTGTCAGGCATTCAACATTGACGCTTAAAGCAGGAAACTCTTTTCATCCGACTAAACTGAAGTGGTATTATCCCAAAATTTGCCAAATATTCAGGAAACCCCTTTTGATCGACTTTAAAGCCACATAGGACAGCCTTAGTGTAAAGACGAGCTGTACAAGACCATTTTTAGTTTCGCCATGGCTTAATTAAAAATCTGCGACGCGTGCAGTGTGCAACGCTCACAATCCAAAACAAGGGACGATCATTCCAAAGTCTGCTTAATTGCTTGCATATGCCAACGATATATTTTTTCTTTTATAATGTACGCGCACTAAAGGGACTTTGGATGCCCTTATAATGAAGTGACACAAAGGAAAAACAGAGCGTGGTAGAGCATTCCACATTCGTATTGTACGGTTGAAAAAGGAATCATTATATTTCACAGTACGTCCGAAAACAGGCTTAAGGGTAAACTGTTGTGCATTCCTAGCACGGCGAGTATTGCGGTTGAATTGCTGTAGGGGTGGAATGCAACTGGCTATTTCATTTGAGCACTTGTGGTGTAAATACCGATAAAATGACAATGACAGACAGGAGACATCACGAGGATGACTAAGAGAGTCAAGTGATTTCATGATGTCTCGATCGCCAATAAATTTTACCGCACGTTTTTGAATCCTGTCAAGTAGCTCCAAATATGTCATTGGTGCTCCAGACCAGATATGAGCGTTGTACTCAAGTTTTGGGCGAATAAACGCCTTGTAGATTCTAGCCAGATCAGAAGTGGTGAAATATTTCTTGCATCGCTTAATGAAGCCTAGACATTTCGCAGCGTTGTTGGCGACATCGAATATGTGGTCATTCCAACGAAGTTTATCGTTAACGCACATACCGAGGATGGAAAGTCTTTCGGTTTCGGCGATGCAAGTGCCATCCATGGATAATGCCAGAGAATTAGGGGTTCGTTTCAATGACAGCAGACAGCATTGCGTTTTGGAAGCATTAAATTCCACTCTATTGGTTTTACCATTTAAGTATGCTGTCAAGATCGGAATTCAATGAGCTTAACATACGTTGCCGTTCCAGTTCAACGCCCGAAGATGAGGGGCGTTGCCCAGGAACTGAATATGTAAAGCTGAGGGTACTGTCATCAGCAAAGGAATGGATTGGGTTAGAAGTGGCAGACAGGAGGTCATTTATAAAAATGAGAAAGAGAGTCGGAGACAAAACCGAACCTTGAGGGACACCAGCATTTATTTGGTGAGTTGCAGACTTGAAACCGTCCAAAACAACTTGTATTGAACGGTCTAAAAGGTTATTTCTAATCCATTGAAGAAGGGTAACATCGATCCCAAATGCACGCATTTTCGACAAAAGAGTTTGATGCCAGACTCTGTCAAATACCTTTGAAATATCAAGCGCAACGACCTTACTTTCACCACCATGGTGAATTAATTGGTTCCACATTTCGGTTAGATATGTCATCAAATCACCAGTGGATCTGTTGCTGCGAAAACCGTACTGTCGGTCATTAAGAAGTTTTCGGGATTCGAGATATTTCATAAGCTGACGGTTTAGCAGCGTTTCCATGACCTTGGAAAGAAGTGCAATTGGTCGGTAGGAGGAGGGAGAGGAAGATTCGCCCTTTTTTGGACGGACTGGACAAATGCTGTGTTCCATCTTCTCGGAAAGAGCCCCGAAGAATAGGACAGATAGAAAAGCTTACGCAGTGGTTTTGCCAGCATGGAAGAACACCTCTTCAGAACAATAGGGGAAATACCATCTGGACCAGCGGATTTATGTATGTTGAGATCTCGAAGAACTCTTGCCATTGTACGAGTGCAAAAATGGATCGGTCCCATGGAAGATTCTACGCGCTCGAGTACAGGGGGAGACAAAGTATAATCTGGCAGCGTTGAGCTAGCTGCAAAATGAGCAGCGAGCAGATTGGCTTTATCCGAAGAGCTGACAGCTGGGGTGTCATTGCAAATGAGTGTCGGGATAGATGACGAGGCCGAGTTTTTAATGTTCTTAACAAACGACCAAAAGTTTTTACTACATTTACTACTATTGACATTATTGATAGGAAAACAGCGACCTATCACTGGTGCCAACGTTGCCGAATCACATGATTTTTGATTATCAAAAAATCTCATGATATTTTATTTTCCGTAACAAATTTCAATGTTGGAAAATTTCAAATTTCCTGAGGCTACCTACGAAAATTTGAACAAAATTTTCGCATTCTTCATCCGAAACTGAAAATGTTTCTTACAAAGTGACCACACTTTAAACAGATGTGGAGAATAGTGAGGAAAAGTCAAAAATAGTTCATGATTGGACTTTTTCATTCGAATGATTTTATGAAAAATCAGAAGTGCTTTACTTCAATAAGTTATATAATCAATAAAATGAAAACTAAACACATATAAAATGTTAATTAATACCTTCAAAATATAATAAAATAATATTTTAAGATAACAAAAATGAATGCAGACAGTGATTACTTTTGAATAAATTGAATGCAAACTCTATGAGACATTTTTGTTTGATTTGTCAGGTTACATATGCTACGATTTTGAATAAAGCAAGTGCAGAATCTAAGATAGATAATAATACAAGAATCGGATGGAAATTTTGGGATCAGCAGTGTTTGGCTATCTCATGCACATTTCATCCCCTTTGCCTTAAAAATCACGTCACGTACGACAAAAATCGTAACGTAGGAAATCTGACTTGACTTTTTAGATTTTCCCCAATTTTTAATATTTTTGGAAAGATCATGATAATTTTTTATATTCATCGGCAACACTGACTTGCTGCCTTTGGGAGTAAATGAACTGGAGCGAAAATAAAGTGCACATTTGCGTCATACGAAACTATTTTCGGTACATGAGATGCGGTTTTGAATCACCTCAAAAGAATAGTAACATTTTATCACATGCCGAATTTATTTAAATCACTTTTTAAGTCTGAAAATGTGTCTCTAACGATTTTGATGTAAATTATAAATATTGGACCATTAATAAAATATTTATAGCCGTTTTTGAAAAAACGTTTATAATTTAGAGCATATTTTTAAACTCAGATAATATCGGAAAAAAAATAATAATATATTTTTTTAAATATTGGCGGGTGTTTGTTTTGTTCAAAAAACTGGGCATTCAGTCATTTTCCCCACACCAAGTATTTAAAATTTTTCAGACAATTTTTTTAAATAAACTGGCAGGTACCACTTTTCAAAGAGATAAAACCAAAAATATAATCCCAATAACTCTTTGAAGCAAATCTATCGAAACGTTCGCCTAACCTTCCTTCCTGAAGAACTGACAAAACGACGTATGGCATTGGTGGTTTTCTCTATAGTCGTAATATCAATCTTCGAAATTTCCTCACGATTGTAATAACTTTTTCCTTAGTATAGATAGTATCACATCCTAAAGGGACATCTCTTCAGAAATCAAAAAGGGTCAACCTGGTAAAAAACAGTGCATTCATAAATGCCCAACCATCAATTGCAACTAAAAACTACAACTAATTTAATTAGTTATTCGTTGTGGACGAACGATTGCTTTTGGAACTCGATTCGGCGCCGTTCCCAGCAGTTAGGCCTTTGTTACAGCACTACGTGGAAAATTTTGCGGAAGGATTTGGGCGTAAAGCCTTTTAAGATACAGCTGGTGCAAGAACTAAAGCCAGCCGACCTACCACAACGCCGAATTTTTGGAGAATGGGCTCTTGGAAAGCTGGCCGAGGATCCGCTTTTTTATCGAAAAATTGTGTTCAGCGATGAGGCTCATTTTTGGTTGAATGGGTACGTAAATAAGCAAAATTGCCGCATTTGGAGTGAAGATCAGCCAGAAGCATTGCAACAGCTACCAATGCATCCCGAAAAAGCCACTGTTTGGTGCGGTTTATGGGCCGGCGGCATTATTGGGCCATATTTCTTCAAAGATGATGCGAATCGCAGCGTTACTGTCAATGGTGAACGCTACCGAGCGATGATAACAAACTTTTTTTTGCCCGAAATGGAAGTTCTTGACTTGCATGATATGTGGTTTCAACAAGACGGTGCCACATGCCACACAGCACGCGAAACAATGGCGCAATTGCGAGGCGAGTTTGGTGAACAGTTAATTTCACGTTTCGGGCCGGTCAATTGGCCGCCTAGATCGTGCGATTTGACACCATTAGATTATTTTTTGTGGGGGTATGCCAAGGCTAATGTGTATAGGGACAAGCCCGCTTCGATTGACGCACTGGAAGCCAACATCCATGCATTCATTCGTGAGATACCGGCCGATATGTGTGAAAGAGTATGCCAAAATTGGACTCAGCGGATGGGCTACCTGAGACGCAGCCGCGGTCAACATTTGCATGAAATTATCTTTAAACATTAAATTGCAAGGTTCAAACTATCGATTCAAATAAATATTTCATTCATTTTTTCGAATTTTTTGTGTTTTTTTTTTTAAAAAAGTTCTAAACCTCTTAAAAAATCACCCTTTATATTAGATATTCAACGAGGAACTACCCCAAGAAACCGCTGCTACTTCGGTTTGCAAAACAAATGCGTTTAAGCTTCTACTAACTCGAAGGACGAACACTGATCCTTCCATTTCTGCTCTATGATGCTAGTCGATAAGCAAAAAAGTTAAGCAGATACTAATCTCTTTTAAGAGAACAATTCTTGGAAGAATATATGGCCCTATGTGCGAGGAGGGCGAAAAGAGGATCAAATACAACAGCGAACTCTATGAGCTGTACCAAAAGATGTGAATGTAGTTCAAAAAGCTTAAATCAGTGGTCTTTCAATGGTACAAAATTACGCATGAGAGGGCTGTGAAGAAATGCTATTAATGCCTTATTCTCGCTAATCTAACATACATATGTAAATTGGATAACGATTTTGTTCTCTATGCAAACGGGAAAATACAAGGAATTAATTGCATATGTAAGCTCCTAAATTTCTTAGAAGTTCCCTCCTTATATAATGTTATTAGAATTTGCCAATAAAACTATTTTACAATTTGCCAGGTAGGAAGATATGTATTTACATACTTACCCACCCATAATTAGGTAACTAGGTACCTGCTTTCCAATACGCAACTAAATATCCTTGCTTAAGTTTATAGCTGCAATAAAATATTCCAAAAAAAGGGTATAAAGTTTACCAACCTACCTGAATGTAGTGTTATTTTAAATGCGTATAAAATCTGGAAGCTAATATGTCTCATCATCACTCATATTAAGTCCTGTGAAAGGTGAAAATCAGATAAATTATATTAAAATTAGAATAAACTCACAATGGACAGAAGTTTCGCTGATAAAGAACATAACAACACCCAAACATATTATGAAAACACAATCTTGGATACTCAAGCCCAATTCAGGATACCATGGAGAAGAGAAAACTTGGGCAACGAAATCCGAGAACTGCACATAATGAACGATGCTCCAGTTGTGCCACCATCAACAACAGGCTATGTCGACAAACGTCTGATTTGCCAGCTGATCCACGTTATGCTGGAAATCCAAAGACCTGATCCTATGGAGCCAGAAAGCATAAAGCGGCGATTGTTTTTGAAGGACAAAGCGACTCCACATAAATCCAAAATTACACGGAAAAACACAAGTAATCTCTCAACTGCATTTAAATTTCGAAGTATCCGCTCCCAAATCGGCTATCGGAAGTTTAAGAAGAATTATTTGGACGAAGCCCGCGCAAAAGTCATGGCGCAGATTAGAAGAGAAAGATCCAAGAGGCGTCGACTATCATCATCCTCGTCTACCGATAGCAGCGATTCGCCTGATTGTAAGAGATGTCGATTATATGGGAATCGTTGGAGAGAGCCAACATGTGTACGAACAGGCAAGCGGTTATTCCCTCATTCACCAAACAATTCGCGATGACGTGAATCTGAATACGTGTATCTAAAGAAGGGAGATGCTTGTAAATTAATTTAGTTATCGACAATTCAATAAAAATGCATTGAATCCTAATGTTCTGTTTTTTAATATCCAATCTAAGTCTTTTAAGTCAGGACCTTCGAAGACTTGACAACTTAGCTTCTTTGTTATGTTAGACTCTAGTTATGTAAATGCTCTAAATCTCTCTTTAATACTACGTTCCGTTTTCGCACTCTAAATAGTCCAGTCACATAATGGGGCCCAGAGAAACTCCTTCATTAGGCAGTCCGCGCAGCTTCCATCATCATTACAGAGTCAGCGTGCGATCTTAAAAGTTTCTTTGGATTTCTTTTTTCGCTCGAATATGTCGTCACTTCAGAAATCAACCAACTTCATTCAGCGCTGGCATGTGACAGAAGTGTCAATAGTCGTGACATCCTGCTAACGTGTACTAATGTACACCATTTATATTTAATTTCCAGCTACATACTTAGCTTTAATATAATGCACACACTATACCACTCCGTCAAAGAATTAATTCCAATAAAATCCTCGTCTCTCGCCGGATTCGGATAGATGGCAGCGTTTCATACACACAAAGCTAATAGTGTGTCACAAAAGCGATCCCAGGGGAACGATATAATAATACCCCATCATCGGCACCACTACCACATCGCTGGGCTCTCCACTGACAGTCAGTCAGTCAGTCAGCAGGCACACATGCGCACATCGAACAGCAATAATAATAATAAGAAGCAGCCAGACTACTCCAACTATGGATGAGCTGCGAAAAAAAGGCCCAACATCTTCAACTAAATGTTTAACAATATACACACATGTTGCACACTCATACTGTGCGCTGCCGATTGTGGGCAGCCCGGCCGGCCTACACGCCACAAAAAAATCGAGATAAAAAAGTTGCCAACCGAAGAGAGGCTCCTGTGGCTTTTCTCAGCTTAACTCAGCTGCTGCTGCTGCTGATGCTAGTGCAATTTACTCGGAATCTGGTTAATGCAAGGCACCCGTCTCCATTTACAAATAGCGAAATGACTAATTAATGGCGCGCAAAACACATATCAAGATGAACATTTGTTGCTGTTGTTGTTGTTGTTGTTCGTGGTACTGCTGCAGATGTGTCGTCGCAGTGCTGCTCGTCATTGGTGCCATTTTGGTTCGCGCAGTACAACATCGTTGTCGTATTGACTCCGCCGAGCATGAGTGATATAGCATAAGCACCACGGATCCTGAAAGTCACTCAACTGGTTCACACGCAGCGCAGAGAGGGCAGAGAACCACCACCAACTGGTTGCACGTCCCGATAAATCGTCTCTCAATGATGCTGTGGCCTGTGTGATGTGCTGCGCTGCAATTCCAACTTCTTCGTCTTTGCCGTCGCGTCGGTTGGTCGGGCTACAACAAGGAGGTTACGATTTGGTAAATTGTGTGGTGGCACTTTTAGCAAATCTAAACTGCGGTAATAGCCATTTAACTGTTTGGCCGTTTCCTTTTTAATGAAAACATCTATTTGCTAGTCTGGTTGCAGGAAGCCGCTGCGCCGATGCACCTACGGTCGGTCTATGCTCGACGATGGTATCTCTGCACAGCATCACCATTCAGTGGGCACAGTTGGTGTTATAGATCACCTCGATAGATGCCCCTAGGATGGTGCGCGCGCGCGACCGAGGACACTGCAAGCAGTGCGCTGGCTGTACGCAATGTTGAGTTGCATGTCATGCGTGCTAAGAGGTAATCTCAGAGGTTTTTATGTGTGCTTCACCATACAGCCATTCAGGTGTAACAGGGTTCAGGACAAGTGACTTGGCTGGCCTGGCTGGTCTGGTCTGGTGTGGTGTGGTGTGGTGTGGTGTTGGTTCTCTATGGCTATGAAGGAAGCACACAGGCAACAAGTGCATGCCACGTATTTGGAGTTAATTGGATTTTACTTGTCTATCATTCGATTGGAGATTATTCCCGATTGGTATCTAATCATTGGGCGATAGATGGTCGAGAGTGAGCGAGATGCAAAGAGCTGGAGAGATGCCAGTCGGATGTAGGAATCACAAACCGAATGAAGAATGAAGCAAATTGCTTGTGCACGACAACGAAGACGATGACGATGACAACAACGACGACTACGACGATCGGCCGACGTTGATGAGGACACAACGGATGTAAGACTTTCGATCTGGTATTCCTTGAAGTTGTTCTTCTGCGGGGAAAACATTACAAGAAGACAGACCAACCAGCAAGCAGCAATGGTATTCGGGACAATATGCGCTCGCTGCGATGATTTAAATTTATTGAGTGCCGGATTGGGAAATAATTGCGACAGTCCGAATGGGTAGACAATTTATTGGGCAATTAAAAGTCCAATCTGCCCTTCGAGAGTATTACAATTGAGTTCCTTAGCTAAAAGGTACTGTGGACCTTCTTTGTTGTGTCCTCAGAGACAAATTGCGCTGGGAGGGTTTTAATTGATGGTGCTTACTGCTGAAAGCGGGCAACGGAAAATGGAGAGAAATGTTTCAATTTTTAGCAGTAAATTTAAGTTGATCCTAATTCAGTTAGCATTTCCTTTACTATCGTTCCTAATATATAAGTGAATCCCTGGCTTTTGAATGCACCAATTTCTTAAATTTAATTCGCCAAAAGACAAAAAAAACAATAGCCCTGGAGACGCTTTTAAAGTTTAACTATGTGGATGCACTTATTATCGAAAGACAAAAACATTTTTCACAATGTCCTTGTGTTTGACAATTATGACTTGAGAGTAGTTTACCTTAATGTGTCCATAATAATAAAATTACTAACTTAAATCCGTGGTATCGCGAGTATAGAAGAGCACCTAGAAGCTCCAAGTCTAAGCTAAGCACAAATACAGTCTATCTGGGATATAACTATGCAGTTTCGACAATTTTCACAACCACAGTTCTTTTCATTCAAATTATTTTTTAATCTTGTCTTTATCACGTTTACCCACGGTTCCAAAATGGATGTTGGCACAGGCGCAGGCATCGTCTGTGAATTCCTAGGATTAAGCAAAGCCTTTAGAATCAACGACGATTGTAGAGTTTTTCAAGCGGATATAGCAGCCTGAATAGACACTGCTTTGCCAGCAGGACTATACTATGAGAGTCAGGCGACCGTTAAGTTCATGCAGTCGGATGTGGTGAAATTAAGGGATGTTAATCAATGCACGAAGTCGCTAGGCAAAATATCATCTCAGAACACGTAACCCTGTGCTGGGTGCCAGGGCACACCGATATATCGGGAAACGCGGAAGCGGACAAGCTTGCACTTGAATCAATAAGAAGGGAGTAGATTTGTGTGCAAATCGGGATATTTCCGTCCAACATTGGTTTCTTTTTGTATATTTTCAGTTGCTTTTGTATGAGGAGGGTACACATATGGACACAATAGAACTTAATTGCTGATCTACTAATTTTCACAAAGGACATCCGACAACCAACTTACAAAGTTAAAATTTGTGTTGTAAATCTGCAGTTTTGAGAAAGATAAAAGCTTTTTTAGATTTGATTGACTATCAAATCAACTATCGATCTGTTTGTAAAACTTATTACAAGTGCGGACGTATTTATTTGGGAACTCATTTTATACACTTTGGGTAATGAGCACACTCCACTCAACCAAACTCACTATAGCTGTATATGTCACGAATCTCGGGGGCAATGAAAATGTTAATACAATGAAAAACAGTTATTACTGCAATTAGGGATACATTGTCGATAGACTTGACTGACTGGTCCGAGTCGGGAGTCGAGTGTACATTCTAAAGTCAATCGAAGTGTTCGCATCATATTTTTTTCGCATTAGTCAAAAGGTAACATCAAAATTGGAATCTCATAGATAGATTTTACTTTTGTTAAGTTAAAATTGGGCAATGGCAATGTGCCCTAATTAGCTTCGTATAGGTACAGCTGAGTGTAGAGCGTGACTAATTGCGGTTGAGTTGTCAATTGATTTGGGATGAACTTAGATATTTTATCGTTCGTATGTGCCTATGGTTTAGCGAAGCTATAAATAGATTTATGAAATCAAGGACAGATTGAGGTAAAGTAATAGTTAGTGGCAAATTTAGTTTTTTGTTTAAAATAATAATACCTATTAGCTGTACCTAACCTCAATATGCGTCATACGAAACTTTCTCGCTACATAAGATGCATTTTTGAATCACCACAAGCAAAGTGTTGAATTTCGATCTCACACGAACATTAGTCAAATCACTTTTTATATTCTGGAAAATTAGATTTTCTCAAAATCAGCTTTAACCTAAGACGGTGGCAAAAATGGGTTTGGCGGTCAATGGACACCCAATACCGAAGTCTCGGACAGAATGTCACTGAAGACAGATATAACTTTGAGGTGGTCAAGGACTTTGTCTACCTAGGCTCCGCAATGAACTCAGCCAATGATACCAGCGCTGCGATTAAAGAAAAATAACTTTCTCGAACCACTAAAGTGACCCTTTATAGGATTCTAATAATACCAGTCCTGGACTCTATTAAAAGCGGATGAAGCCACTCATGGTTGTTTAGAGAGTAATTGTTGGTCCCGTCTGCATCTACGGTGAATGGAGGAGGAGATAAAACGACTTACGGTACGAGCTATACAGCGACATCTACTTAGCCAGAAGAGTGAAGGTCCAATGACTGAGGTGGCTGGGTCATGTAAAGAGAATGGACGTGAATGTTCCGCCCTGAAAGATCTTCCAATCCACACCCGAGGGACGGCGCAGTAGAGGAAAACTGCGCCTCAGGTGGCGCACGCAAGTGGAAGGGGTCCTTAACCAACTTAGCGTGCGAAACCAGAGACAGCTGGCCAAAGATCGTGCTTTCTAGAGACGTATGTTGGTTGGGGCCCAGGTCAGATCAAAATCGTTAGAGTCATTTGTGAGAAAACGAATTTAATATATATGATTTATTCGACCTAAAGTTTCAAAGGCGTTTAACTAAGATGTGGTGGTTTCGAATCATTAGTGGATTGCAACATACACATCTAATCCATACGCACTTTTCTTCTCGGTTCCTTCCCGAGTAGGTATTTGAAAATTCACACTTGACGCCCACAAAATCTGACGAGGTTTCTGTAAGGTTTTCGTGGGATATTGAACTGTAAAAGGAATACTTAACATTATTGTTTTCCTCGACATTTCTAACTCAGAGCTTGATTTTTCAACAAAACACAGAAATTACCTCTTTCTGTTGATATTTCAAATCCATGTAAAGAATGGAAAATAAATTGTATCGAAAAACCAATGGCTTATCCTTAAAGAGAATTTATTCAAGTTTTCGAAAACCATCTTCAACTTTCTATGCGATCATTGATTGCTGAGATGTCCATAATCAATTAAATTTAAAAAAATAAAAATATTTTTTTTGAAAAAAACGCCCCCAAAAAGTAGGCGTGGCAAAAACTTTATATGACAAACTTTTAAAGGAGGGCAGTGCCAACATATCTTGTGAAGGTTGTAAATACCACTATCTCTCTAACTTTAGCTTTAAAACGGTTTTCAAAAAATGTTTACACTTAACTTACATTTCGGAGCCCTAGGGAGTTTGTGTTCCAAATTTCAGCTTCCTTGCTTAATTTTAAAGGCCTAAAAGTTGCGTACGGATGGACGGACCGACGGACAGACATTGCTAAATAGTCTTAGGATTTGGTCCTGATCATAAATATATATAATTTTATGGGTCTACGACAAATATTAAGGGGTGTTACAAACTATGTGTCAAAATTAATATACCCTTAGGATAGGGTATAAAAATGCTGGCTCTAAAAAAGTTCAGATGCAAAAACTAGATACATGGAGCTACAATTCCCTTTTTTATAATTGCTGTACGACAATTTTTCTCAAAATTACAGGCTGGTGGAAATCACGTATAATGGTAATTTGGTTTGATCCTCTAATATAGTCCCCTAGTGTATTTTGGTTATAATTATTTTCCTTTTCATTCGAATATTTTATATAAGTTATGTATGTACAATTTTACAGCGAAAATACCGAAATAAGATTTATAAGGCTAGTGAAAAAGAAACCAATACCGACTTTGTAAATTCTAGATTTCGAACCAGCGAATTATTCATGTGAATGTGCCGGCAGTCTTTTTTCTAATGAAACTAGTCGTACTAGTTTGTTCTGCAGCCCAATGAATCGTGCCTTCGGATATTGTAATACTATGCCTATAGGAGACCCAGACCAGCCGTCAATGTAGACCCAAGGTCGTCGAAGATCTAATTTCCCGTGATTCCAGTATGATCCAAAACCCAAAACAAGACTCAGAGATTTTAGTCTTCCGACCAGATTCAGAGAGTTCTTATGTTGGAGAACTTACTAAAAAGTGGTTACGGGATTGAGTAAGGCCTTTAGTACAGATTGGCTATCACTGAAGACACAAATATTTTGAGCCTTCTACCTGTTCTTCACAAAGCATAGCCATATGAGGAGAAAAGTCACATTATACGAAAAGACCAGCACCTGAACCTGAACACTGACGTATATCCGTGAAAATGCAATTATATCCCATCGCTCAGATCCTTTCTTGAACTTGACGAAAGTCGAGTTTAAAGTTTGTACTTAGCCGAAGTTCCAGTATGATAGTTCGTAGGATTCCGGTACGAGTTGTACTAAAAACCACGTCTCTTTAGACGAGAAATGGCCTTCAGGGTTGCTCCCATGATAACAAGGGGTGAAAGGTTTGTTTTAGAAAAAACTAACAATTCCGTGAAAGCTTATACTTTCTAGGGCAATGTTTGATGTCTTAGTCTAACCATGCAATGTGCATACTTACGTACGTTAAAGAAAGTTGAAGAATTAAAGGGAAGATATAACTACGTATCTCGAGATCTATACCAAGAAATGGATCTAGTCAGAAAGATTGGCTGCACTCAGAGGTTTTTCAAATCCCAGTCCCGAAGTCAAAATGCGTTAGAAATCGTTGTCTTCTTCTTCTCTTTTCAACTTTCTCGTATACATTAGTATACAAAGGAGAAAGTTATTGCGATCGTGCGGAAATTTCGAACAGAAACTGAGTATGAGGGATGATATTACGACTGTAGAGAAGTTCAAAAAAAGTGGGTCCGTCGGTCTGTCTGTCTGTCTGTCTTTCTGTGTTTCTGTCTGTCTGTCCGGACGAAACGGTTCGACGGATTTGCTTCAAAGTTCGTGTTTAAGGTTCTTGGGGTTACATCTCGGGGCATCTTTTTATTTTTTGCTTTACCTTTTGAAATAACGGTACCTGACATACCATTTTTTTTGGTGAAATGACTTATCACTGCTTTTGTAGAAAATGGTTCCAAGGATTTTGGTCGAACCAATTTGCATAGATCGATTTTTGAAATAATTTTTTTTAAATTTTTGTTTTCATATAACGATTTTGTTAAATTTAAATTAAATTCGTTTTCTCAAAAACGGCGCTAACGATTTTAAAATTTTTTTGTATTTCGAACAATTATGTTAAAAGTGTCCAATGTGCGGAACTACATCAAAATCGTAGGTGCCGTTTTTGAGAAAATCAAATTTTTTAAAACCTAAAAAGTGATTTAAATCCATTTTCGATTCATTTTGCGGTTCAAAAACGCATTTCATGTACCAAGAAACTTTCCTATAATTAGGAAATTCACTTCATCTCTCCTGGTCCGCCTGTGAAGTTTTCCAAACCTTTTAAGACCATCAAGTTTTTGATAAAGCAGTGGAGACAAGTTCATGCTGGTGTTTCTGTTAGGAAGGACAATCTCCGTTTTAAAGGCAAAGCCGTCACGGACTTTTGAGCACTTAGAGTCAATAGCAAGCAGCAACCAATACTAGTTGGAGAAGTGCTTACGATAAAAAAGCTAAAACCTGATTTTGAAGTACCTAATCATCCATTTGATTGCATATTTATCACTCCATAACGTGAATTCCACTCAGTTTTTTAACCTTCAAAAGTACCTGAAAGATTCCATAAACATTTCACCGCATTAAATGCATAATTCCCATTAAATATCACCTTCCTGTGTCAGAAGTATCCAACTAAAACAAGAGATAAAACTCCGTTGGATCGATATTCCCGCTCCCCAAAATAAATCGAGATAAATACTAACACGAGGCCAATTCCGAATGTGTCGCTTCCATTAACCACAAAATTTATTACTCTATCCAGGATGAGCGAACATCTTAATATGCACACTAAACGCTTCTGTTGATGATCGTCATCATCACCACCACCACCCTACCGCTACCCAGCTCTCCAGATGCTTCAACGAGCGCATGCACTTGAGAATGCATTAGGGACGAGGTCGGAGAGCAACAGCAAATCCATATAAATAAAAATCTCATCCTCGGGAAAGTCAATAAATTAAGAGCGACAAAGGCAAACACAGCCAAGTGATCTCCTCCTTCATCATTATGGCATCATGGTCGTTCGTGTTTCTCTACTTATATAGTGGCAGTCGAAGTGGCGGCGGAACTCACAGAGGGAATTTCCTCCTTGGCGGTATCCGCCTCTCAACTCCGGCCAAATAGAACTATTAAGATCCTATTAAACGATGAATGGACGGAGGGCCTCAGCGCTTTCCCCAGCTGTTAAATAGTGCATCACGGATTATTACTTGCCTCTATTTTGCTTCAAATGTTCACTCGAGTATACATATGTGACATTGATTCTTTGGCGGGTCGCAGTGGAAGGCGCTACAGTCACAGCAGACACAGCATGGCCCGTCAAATTTACTGGATTTACTGTGTGCGCTAAAGCGCCATTCAATGCCATGATCCATGAATCTTCTTGTTGGGTTCCTCGACCCGCTACAGCCTGCAATGTTTGGGCATGTTTAACAAACATGTTCTTATGTTTTCACCCCTCCCCGGTGATGATGATATGGGTGGAGGAGGGGGGGGGGGAAGTACCTACTCCTCTGACAGTTTTGCTTATGTGTCAATTTAGTTTGTTTGGGTAAGACAAGGAACATTTTTTGTGCGCTTTCGGGTGGGTTTTCGGGAAAATAATTAATGAGATGCACTTAATTCCGAGGCGTGCGGTATTTCGTTTAGTAATTAAGGAAGATCATATTTTATGCAAGCCAGAGAACATTGAGAGATTTGATTAATTCACTTTGGTTTTATTTTTTTTCGAATTTATGTTGCGATGTATTTTGTGAACGTTTATCAGTTGGTTATGCATAGATGGATGAGATTTTTAATTGACTGTGGGATGTGGAAAGAAGCCTGGAAGGAACGGAAACAAAGAAAGAGGTAAATCGTATTTTTGGATGAAAAATATGACAAGATTAATTGTTGTTGGGGACATTTTGTTTTTTTTTTTTAATTTAATTTCGGAAGGGTTTTATTCGTCTTCGTTATACATATTTTCTTTTGAATATTTGGATATAGAAACTCTAATTTTAAAGCAGATAAACAAAAGCCTTAGTTCTTTTTTTTTTATGGCTTGCATTCCATATTCAAACTGTTGTAAAGCCTTCTAAGTACGACTAATAGCTTTCCAAATGACTTTAGGCCTTCCAAATGACTATCCTCGAATGGCAGTAAACTTTGGTGAACAAATCTCAAATCCAAGGTGGCGTGGCTAGTACGCAGACTCTGAATACCAGGCGACCTTCGATTTTAAATTAGCCTTCCCGTACCGTACCGGGCTCTGGTATGGGTGACTTACTTCCCCGGATACTTGTGGAATCCAAAATTTAAAAAAAACATTAATAAATTAGAGGCAGATGCCTCTGCAATCGCATCAACCTTTGGTAATGCTGTTGAGGAACCAGTTATAAATATCAGTCGTGAAGCTGCTGAGCTCTCGACGGCCATTGTCACCAGTGCTGTTGAGCATACCTTGGCTGAAGTACCTAGGTCTGCTGTTGATCAACCAAAGGTACAAGTTAACGAAGGAGATGCTATATGGGACCCATTGAAACCTTTTAAACGTGTCACTAGTGAAGTAGTAGACTCAACTGCTTCCAAATCTGTCTGTCCACCGTAGACAATAACAGAGAAATCCAGTTGCTCTTCATTAGGGAAGGGTATCGTTGGGCTACAGATTTAAATAGGTGGATTTGTGAAACATAATTCTTTCAAAAAAAGACGCTTTAGGAGGGCAAGACGTAAAGGAGAAGGCCGTGTACGCGGTAGCCAAATCCACCTCTCCTATCAAAATTGATGCCAAAAGAGTCAGATCGGAAGATCAAACTACACCAGCATCGGTTGCCAAGTAGGCTAGAGCAGGACCCACACTTCATGTTCCCACCTTTAGTGAGGTGGCCAGTCTTATCAGGTTGGGTGTTGCTGTTTAGTCATATAAATATGCAATTAGAAAGCAAGGTTATTTAAACTGGTAATGGATAAAATGGCAGGAAAAATCGGCGGTTCCCGAAAACGCCTAATAAGACGAATATAAGATCTTCACCGCCAGATGCTCACTTTATTTTCGCAATGTTAAACAATGTACAAAATATAAGATTCTTTTCTTCGGCATATGTGGACATTTCACGGCTCTTGTCTATCTAGAAATAAATTGCACGACTGCGTCATACGAAACTTTCTAGGTAAATGAGACGCGTTTTTGAATCGCAAAATGGTGACAAATTTATTTAAATCACTTTTCTCAAAAACGGCACCTACGATTTTGTTGCAATTTCGCTCATTGGACACATTTAACATAATTATTCAAAATACAAAAAACTATCAAAATCGTTAGAGCCGTTTTTGAGGAAACGAATTTCATTTAAATTTAAGAAAATCGTTATATGAAAAAAATATTATTTCAAAAATCGAAGTGTGCAAATTTATTTGACTTAATAGTTTAAAAAAAAACATTAAAACTTTTTTGAGTTCGCTTCATTAGTTTTCGAAATATTGGCGGTTTTATAAATTACCATTAATCGAAATTTTTTTCATAAAACTTAGTATGCAGTATTGTTGGTCCCACCTCATCTATCCTCAGTACAAAAAAAGACCAAAATCCTTGGAACCGTTTTCTAGAAAAATAGTGATAAGTGATTTTCACCAAAAAAAATTTATGGCAGGTACAGTTATTTCAAACGATAAAGCAAAAAATAAAAAGATGCCCCGAGATGTAACCCAAAAAACATTACATACGAACTTTGAGGCAAATCCGTCGAACCGTTTCGCCATACGGTGCCCGGACAGACAGACAGACCGACGAACGGCATTGCTGGACCCACTTTTTGGACTTCTCTATATTGTCGAAATTTTCGCACGATCGCAATAACTTTCCCTTTAGTATTCTTATGTATACGAGAAAGTTAAAAATAATCCAACGATAACATTTTGGATAATAAGGATACCTATAGTTAAAACGACGAATTGAACTTGTGCGATTAGACAGATCTCTGGGTCAATATTCATAGGCTGTCGCTCTATGCTGCCCATCCAATACACAGTACCTATATATACTACCCAGTGGGGTAGTAGCCCTACACAGTGCAGGGCGGATAGACCGAGAGCCCGCAATAAATTTTGGACGGTACGTGGATTAATCCTTCGCAATATGCCCGTTTGCTAACCAACCAATGAATTTTAAAAATTTCTGATGATGCTCATTTTTCGAGTCCGGTCCAGTTGGGATAAACTTTTTGATCAAAAGTCAATATGTAAGTCCAAAAGGTTTTTGTTTTGTGGTCAAAAACCCCAAATCTCGTCCTACTACCTTTCACGTTCAAAATTGACTGCGGACTCTTAGATTAGGACTTGAATTTTAACTCAGAATCCCAAAATAAGCTGCCTTGATGCATAAGTCCTAAGGCTATCTGACGATAAAACTTCCGTCTTTGCTTGTGACTCTATGCAGTAAGTTAAAGCCGACACATAATTTGGTCCATTGTGATATCACGCGATTCTAGGAAGGCTTTCATTCTGCTTTATTTATTAAGCGAGAGAGACTTCTAAAGGGTGATCCATTTCGAGGTTCCCTACTTTTTTAAAGAAAAAAACCCAGAAAATTCAAATTTAATGGAGAATGTTTATTATCATTTGAAAGAACATTCTTTGGCATTTATTTTTTGAAGATTATGTCTATCAAATGTTGGCCGTTGCTACGCTCGCGATCACTCGTTCGAGCATTTCGACTGGTAACTGGCGAATGACAACGCGTGATGTTTTCCTCCAAGGCCTGAATCGAAGCGGGTTTGTCGGCATAAGCTTTTGACTTTACATATCCCCACAGGAAAAAGTCTAACGGTGTGATATCACACGATCTTGGTGGCCAATCGACCGGCCCAAAACGTGAAATTATGTGCTCACCCAAATGTTCTCTCAATAAGTCCATTGATTGATACGATGTGTGGGAAGTGGCGCCGTCTTGCTGAAACCAAATGTCGCCGAGATCACGAGCTTCAATTTCAGGCATCAAATAGTCGGTTATCGGTCGCCATTGACGGTTACGTTCGCACCGGCATAATTTTTAAAGAAATGTGGACCGATGATTCCACCGGCCCACAAACCACACCAAACCGTTGTTTTTTCTGGATGAAGTGGCAGTTCTTCAATCTCTTCAGGTTGCTCTTCGTCCCAAATGCGGCAATTTTGTTTGTTTACATACCCATTGAGCCAGAAATGGGCCTCATCGCTACATCGGATCTTCTTGGAACTTTTCAAGAGCCCATAGAGCGAAGCGATGTCGCTTGGGAAGGTCGAGCGGCTTCAGTTGTTGCACAAGCTGTATTTTGTACGCTTTCAATTTAAGATCTTGACGTAAAATGCGCCAAGTCGTTTCATACGTCAGTCCGAGTTGCCGAATTGACTCTCTACGGTCTTCGTGTACACTCTCAGCTACGGCCGCTATATTTTCTTCACAGCGTGCTGGACGTGGTCTATTCGGTCGAATGCTGGGTCTCAAAATGGGTGATGGTGTTGCGAATAGTACGCTCAGTAGGCCGATTATGTTGACCATAAGCTGAGCGAAGTGCACGAAACACATTCCTCACAGAACGTGAATTTTCATAATAAAGTTGAGCAATTTGTAAACGTTGTTCACGCGTAAGTCTTTCCATTATGAAATGCCAAACAATACTAAACAAAAATAACATAACAGCATGACACGACTCACACGTGATCTGTCAAAAAAGGCTATTGAAAAAAGTATCTCTACTTGGATCACCCGTTATGTCTAGAGAGACTTCTTAGATCTATCCAAATGGATATTTCGTTTGTAAGAGAGCAGGGTATATGCGAGCAAATTGTGATATATAAAGTCACCTTGTCTTCCAGATTCTGATCTGGATCCTAATGAAACATTGAACAGTAACACCAATTGTAGCACCGATGTGCCATCTTTTTAGGAAGATCGCACACTTCACATAAGATCCCATTTTCTGTGCGCGGTTCCAAGTTTGACGAGTTGAGGGATCCGCACCCGACAACAGAGGTGAACATTTGTATAACTTTTCTTACTCCGCAGCCAATTGCTTGCTTAAGATATCAAGGAGTGTAAGGTGAAACAGAAGCAGTTGGGAGAGCTCCACTCATGCATGGATTATAGATTGAATGGAATACAACATCTGCAGTATCTTTACCGGACTTGAAATTAAGCTATGTTGTTTGTTTTGTTCTTTCGATGGTTCATATTTGGTCTAAAAGTTGGGTCTATATTGGCGGAGAAAAGAGGTCTATGTGTACAGATATCCGCAGTATACAGAAAAAGCTAGATGATCCAGATATCGAGAAGAATACCGATGATATTCTTTTGCCGACTAGTCTGTTTTTTAAGAGAGGGGAAGGGAAGAGTGTTCTTTAATTTAAGGATTCACCTAGAAAGTGCCATTCGGAATTTTTGACCTTATTCTGTTCAAGTTTAACACTTGGATAGAGACTTTGAATGGAAAGAATTAGATGCTACTGCTCGCGCGATGAAGTTTAAAAATACTGAGAATAGCCAGAAAAGCCACAAGCCATAGAGCGCGATCAAAATATAAAATTCTAATTAGGTGTCCTTAGGCTTACCAGAGTCTCAACACAAGCGCACATGTTCTGTTTTGACTTTCCGTCGCGCGCATCAATTAAAATGAAATATGTTTCTTTCTGGATGCGGTATCGGATGAATGGAAAAAAAATTGATTTTGAGCACAATGACGTCTTGTTGCGCAAATAAGCAATCGATGAGAAGAAACACATTTAGATCGCACAAACAACACGATCCGAATGGCCAAGTCATAATTAAATTCCGTGTCAATACTCACCCACTCATTAAGGCCTTGTAAAGGACACTGCCCAACAAATCATGCAACAATTTTCATTATACTCAAATCGGGCTCCATGATATGCGAATTATTTTCCTAAAAACCGCCCAACTGACTAATAATTCAGCCAAGTCGAGCAGACTTTTCCCCAAACACTGTCACTGCACTGTCACCATTCCAAAATGCAATCGCGTGCAGTAATTGGCCTCAGCTTATTTCACCGCAGCAAGCCACAATGACAAATCAAGAAATTATCGCACAATCCTATCGCGAATGTCGCGCTTAACATGTGCGCTAATATGTAATTTATTTCAAAACAATTTCATTTGGCCAGAGGAAGGCGCTCGCTGGCGATGTTGGACGTGACTGTTAGCGTAGAACGATCACCATAAATTTTGATATTGTATTCAAATGCGTGTGACAGTGTTGCCTTCTCCGTGAAAATTGCTCATAAATTAACATACATTTATCTGAGAGTCGAGAATTAGTGGAATGGAGGCTGCTATTAGCTGTTGAAACACCTTTTTCGCACGAAGTTCAGGTCTGCGTTCGTATCGTGTGATAGTTTCGGGGCGAAAATTTCGTGATTTAATTAATTTCGACTGACAATTCGCTGCCAACTGGAAAGTTAATGGCCTAATTTGCTTAACTGATTGGGTGGATTTGATTTGATTTGATTTTTTGTTGCGGTTTGTTTTGTTTCTGACGCAGTTAGATGTGTTATTAATTGGGTATTTGCATAATTAGTTAAGGCACATTATCCCAGCTAACAAATTTGTTAAGCTAATCATGGGAAATAGTTTTTAGAATGCGGATTAGGTACGACAACAAGACTGATTGTGAGTTGGGATCCAATTTATTGGCTACAGTTATTCACTAAATTGTTGTAAGGCAGCTGTTGCAGGCTCTAATCTACGTTAAGTATGTTCATATAATATACTACTATATATATAGCAAAAGGTAGAGGATATTTTTTTTTTTTTTTTCAATTTAAAAGTTTTTCACAAACTTCAAAACCAACAATGGAGGCAGTATTCTGGATTTATATATCGTCGCTGTAGATCGAATACCTCGTAGCTCAGAAAAGTGCACTCTTTAGTTCAGGATGCACTTATGTATATTGTAAACAAATTTCCGGATCTAATGAAAATACCTTATAAGCTTAAGAACCATAATTTCAAAGCTACCTTTACTTTACGGTATTACAAGGCTTCCTATCTACATCGACGATACATCTTCCACGCTGGCAAAACCACTGCGTAAGCTTTTCTATCTGTCCTATTCTTCAGAGCTCTTTCCGAGAAGATGGAAAACAGCATTTGTCCAGCCCGTCCCAAAAAAAGGCGAATCTTCCTCTGTCTCCTCCTACCGACCAATTGCACTAACGTCCCTTCTTTCCAAGGTCATGGAAACGCTGATAAATCGTCAGCTTATGAAATATCTTGAATCACGAAATTTGATGACATATCTAACCGAAAAGTGGAACCAATCTATTCACCGTGGTGGTGAAAGTAAGGTCATTGCGCTTGATATCAAAGGCATTTGACATAGTCTGGCATGAAGCTCTTTTGTCGAAAATGCGTGCATTTGGGATCGATGACACCCTTTTTCAATGGATTAGAAATTACCTTTCGGACCGTTCAATACAAGTTGTTTTGGACGGTTTCAAGTCTGCAACTCACCAAATAAATGCTGGTGTCCCTCAAGGTTCTGTTTTGTCTCCGACTCTCTTTCTCATTTTAATCAATGACCTCCTGTCTGTCACTTCTAATCCAATCCATTCCTTTGCTGATGACAGTACCCTCAGCTTTACATATTCGTTTCCTGGGCAACGCCCCTCATCTTCGGGCGTTGAACTGGAACGGCAACGTATGTTAAGCTCATTGAATTCCGATCTTGACAGCATACTTAAATGGGGTAAAACCAATAGAGTGGAATTAATGCTTCCAAAACGCAATGCTGTCTGCTGTCATTGAAACGAACCCCTAATTCTCTGCCATTATCCATGGATGGCACTTGCATCACCGAAACCGAAAGTCTTTCCATCCTCGGTATGTGCGTTAACGACAAACTTCGTTGGAATGACCACATATTCGATGTCGCCAAGAACGCTGCGAAATGTTTAGGCTTCCTTAAGCGATGCACGAAATATTTCACCCCTTCTGATCTGGCTAGATCAGATAAATAAATGAGAAAAAGCTAGGCTGATAAGTGGGCCCTATTACAGAGATGTTCAATTTGAAAAAAGCCAAGGCAGCGACGGCCTCTATCTGACAGTTCTTTTCAAAGTTTACTTCGACGCAACGCACGAGACGGATCCTTTGGGCTTGTTGTTAACTGTGAATTTTTGGAAGTCGAAAGTCATACATATTCCAGAATCGAAAAAATAGGTTCATAAACTCCCCAGTGTCACCTTAACCCCACAAGAGTATTACCTTTCAAATTTAGGTGTGAATCTGCTCTAAAGAAGCTCGGAGAAGCTATCCGATTTTAATGAATATTACAAAATTACTCTCAATATCGTCGGAGATATTCGAAAAACTTATATTGAAGCGAGTGCATCCAATTATTGAAGAACGCCAACTAATAGCGTATCACTAATTCGGATTTAGAAAAATGCACTCTACCATTGACCAGGTATATAGAATAACCAACGAAATTGAAAAAGCACTAGAGGAGGAAAAAATTTGTTCTAGTGTTTTTCTTGACGTCTCTCAGGCTTTCGATAAGGTATGGCATACGGGAATATAAACTTAAAAAAACTCTCTCAAAACAATTACATGAGATCCAAAGCTCTTATTTCGCGGACAGACTCTTTCGTGTTAAGCACGGTAACAAGTATTCCGAATTCAAAGAATTCGCGAGGGAGTTCCACAAGGAAGCGTTCTTGGCCCGATTTTATTTCTTTTATACAATTGTGATATACCGCAAGAATATGATACCATCGTCGCGACGTTCGCAGATGATACGGCCATATTAGCCATAGATGATTTGATTCAGTCCGCGATAAAAAGCTTCAACGAGCGATCGACCAAATATGCGCTTGGAAAAAAACTTGGCGTAATCTACGCATGTTACCTACAGAAATGAAAGCAATCTACCCATTTTTAATTGACTCGGTATAAATTCCGTACGCAAATGAAGCTAAACACTTGGGAATGACACTGAAATGCGAGGAGCTCGTTATCAGATTTAATCAAATGCATTTGCCGATTGGAAAATTCTCCAAGATTGCATGCAAAACAAGCTGCTTTTATACAATCAACAAGCTAAAACCTGTTTGGACGTATGGGGTTGTATCAAACCAAGTGATGTTAACATTTTACAAATTTTCCAAAATTAAGTTCTTCGACAAATCGTTAATGCTCTGTGGTATATCGGAAACACAGAGATCTAGGTATTACTACCGTTAGCGACGAAATACGAAATTTTACTGGTAAACAACACACTCGAATTACAAATTTAAGATCAGAGAAATCTTGTGCGCCGACTTCAAAGGATAAAACATTTTGAATTAGCACTAAAAGATGTAACCGCATGTGCTTCCCCTGGGATGTTTCCTCTCAGACCGCATTAAATAATTTAAATAAAAATTGCTTGATAGACACTAGCCTAGTTTTAATATGAATATTTTTGATGATAGGTGTTTTTTAGTGAGTAAGAATCTCACGCCATTATGAGCACGCGCGGCAGGGTCTTCTTCTTCTATAGGGTCCGCCAAATAACTTTTTTTTTTTTTGAAAATGCTATAAAAAAAAACTACTAAATATTTTCTCAAATTTCTTCTTTTATTTGAAAGTACAATCCTTCCGGTTAATAATGGAAAATAATTTCATTCAAATGGCTGCCGCGGCTGGCCATGCAGTAGCCTACACGATCGGTCCAATTTTTAAGCACATTATCGATTGTGGGCAGCTCTATTTCACCAATGGCTTCACGAATATTGTCCTTTAAAGCGTCAATTGTCTCTGGCATGTCGGCGTAACACTTATCTTTTACGGCACCCCACAAATAATAGTCCAACGGTGTCAAATCGCTGCTCCGCGGTGGCCAAACGACATCAGCTCTGCGGCTGATAATGAGATCTTCAAAAAACGGGGCGCAAATCATCGAGTGTATCTTCGGCTGTGTGGCACGTAGCGCCGTCCTGTTGAAACCAAATGTTGCCAAAAATTCGTTCAACATGGCCCGATAACGATCGCCATTGACTGTAACGGCCACTCCTTGCTCACTTTCGAAGAAAAATGGCCCAATTATGCCTCTGGACCAAAATCCGCACCAAAAAGTGACTCGTTTTGGGTATATCGGCTTTGCAATGTATGCGTGCGGGTTTTCTGTGCCCCAAATGCGACAATTTTGCTTGTTTACATACCCGCCAAGATCAAAATGAGCTTCATCTGAAAAGATGATTTTTTTGGCAAAATCGGCATCTTCTCTATGTCGCTACGTCGCAATATTTCCCAGCGTTGTTCAAGCGTATACACAACCATATTCGTTCAGCGGAAGGATAAAACTAATTATCTGTCAAATCAGACATGAGCTAAGTGTTACCATTCGCGAAATAAGCACTAGTTGAATTAAAAAAATGTTAAATGGCGGACCCTATATTATGTTAAAAATATTTTGTTATGTCGTATGTCCTTAAAATAGGACTTTAGCGTCCGTCTGCGAAAGTTATCGTATGTAATGGAGTCTTGGTACCTTTGTATGTTTGTGTGTTAATACAACAAAAAACAAAATCCTCTTAATATGGATTTTCCACGAAGCAATTTTTATTCAATGGACCAAAGGAATTGTAATTCTTAATAAAAAAAAAAACTATTATTTTATGGATCTACAAACACCATTAATCATCGGATTGTGCACGCATTTAATCATTAACATTTTGTTATGATGCTTAACATGTGCCAAATACACTAATACATATTTTGAAAAGTGCAAATATTCGTCAGGTGTTAAGACCCAAAACTGGCTGATCATACGAACAATGCGATTCGTTTTGCATTTCAATCATTAAGTACTTTAACCTGTTAATATTTTTGTATTTCTTATTCCCCATGGGTAAGGTTTAATATGCGACTATAATGCCCACTTAAATAACGCTTGTCCTCCAGAGAGTCAATCATTAAGTGAGATAATTGAAAAATCATATTTATGCGTGACATTTTCACAGAACTGAACTCCATTCATCTAATTGTAAGCATTATTCACTTCATTCATGTTCTTCGTCCTCCTAAATGTTTTTGTCGTTTCGTCCATTCATAGAATTTCTGTTTCTTTCAACAATACTGCGGTAAGTCGATGACAAAAAAACAGCAGGACTCAAATATTATAGAATAAAGATGTACTTGAAGAGCATTCAGCAAGAATAATTTCAAGTGGCATTCCCTATAGAGTGGCGGTGTATCACTTACTTTGTTTGATTTAAAATGTCCTTTAGTTTGGATATGGATATGCTATGCTCATAATTATCAATTTAATGCGAGAAAAATGTAACATAAAAAGGATTTCACATTGAAATAGGTGCGGTTCCTTTAAAGAAATTAAAAGAATTTAAAAACATAAGTATAGGTAGTCCTGAAAGTGCATTCATATAAAATGTAATACAAAGTTGGTATTGAAGCGAACTCTTAAGTGGGTACACTTCCATTCGTCTGTGACCAGTAAATAGCCCTTTGTAAGTTGGCAGATAACATAAAAAAAAGCTCACTTAGCCCATCACTTGTGTCCATATTTAGGAATCCTAGAATGAACACAGCGGCAGTACAGTGGCTTAGAGGTTAAGTACGTTGGAACAAGTCGGAAACCATTCTGTTTAGAACCCCGCTGTATACGGCCACTAGGGATACTAAAAAGAATCGGCGAAAGCTTTCTATGTGGTCAGATACCCTGGACTTTGGTTAGACCAATGGCCTTTGTGGCTTGCGTTCACCTATATAGAACACCAGAGTCTCAGTACATAATATTCTATTCCCATGAGGCCCTATGCAACGGGGTTAATCTGATAAGAGTAGATAATTTCCTGATCAAGATGTCTCGAAGACACATTGCGAGGGCAATGACATCGATAAACAACCTGATCTTCGGGGCTTATTACCCCAACTATAGATACCATGGGAGGGTGCGTCTTAGCGGCTTTGTCCCCCAGCAGCATTCCTCTACTTTGTTCAGGCAGGTCTGATATAGGATAGATCGGCGGTACCGGTTATCTTCCACGTTGCCCGGTCAGGAGCGCCTCTGGTTTAGTCGCTCGGTATCGGGGCAGGATAGAAAAGATGTTGAAAAACAGCACCAACAATTTTGGTGGCTTTCAGAGGGAGCTCCGTCGTCGATTCCTTTCGATTCGGGGTAGATCCGACTCGGGAAAGTCGGCCTTTTATATATATATTATATGCCTTGGCCGGCTTACATAGTTTAAGTAAATAGGTGGTAGTTTTCAGTTTTAGTTGTAAGATAGGCACAGCACGTGGCTTTTAGGTTTTAGGTTTAAAATTAAAAAAAAACACATAGCACGCGGCTTAAAAAAAATGCATATATAAGTTAAGTCAAGTTAATGGTTTATTATTAAGTTAGCATATAAGTTTTAATTAAAAGATAAGACAGAAACAAAATGTTCGGTTACTAAGTTTTTAAAAATAAATTTTCTTAGTTTATTTTTAAGAGTTATTTTTATTTAATTTTAAATACTAAATGTATGTTAGGTTAAGTCGAAAGGCAGTTCCCATTAATTACGTTTATCTTAGAGCACCCGCATAAGGCCAGTAAGTTAAAATTTAAATAACATAGTTAAGTTAGTGAAGTTAGTTTTAAGCATTTTTGTCTAGCATGTAAGAATAAATGAATTATACCAAAAAAATACATTGAAAACTTAAAACTAAAAAAAGTACGTTGGAACACTAAGCGAGAGGTCACTGGTTCAAATCCCGACCCGTACGACCTTGAAGTTTTTATTCGCTTCCTCTCCTCTGACAAACATCCAAGAGTAATAAATCTCATGAGAAGCTTCTCGAAAATAAAAAGTTGCCGTTCGGAATCGGCATTAAACTGTAGAATCGTGTCAAAAATATACAAGGTAGCGCAAAAATAACCTTCCGATGTTTTTTGGCTGTCCGGGAAATGCATCCTTCAGCATATCGGTTGTGGCACGTGCAGTGTGTGCCGTTGCACCGTCCTGTTGGAACCACATGTTTTCCAATCCCAATTCATCAAGTTGCGGCAAAAAGAACTCGTTATCCATTGCTCTGTAGCGCTCACCATTAACCGTTTGGCCCGCGACGTCTTCGAAGAAAAAATGTCCGATGACTGCTCCAGCGAAAACAGCACACCATACAGTGACTTTGAGCGGGTTAAATGGCTCTTCGTGGGTTACACGCGGATTTTCAGTGCCCCAGAAGCGTAAATTTTGCTTATTTACGTACCCGCTAAGATGGAAATGGGCCTCATCACTCATGATTATTTTTGATGAAAAATCATCTTCCTCTTGGTGGTGATTAAGGATGGCTTGAGCGTATGCAGCTGATGCACCGTCTGGACTTTGTACGGAAACATCTTCAAATCTTGTACCAAAATTCGCTGTAAAGACCGTCGACTGATACCCATTTGCGTGGCACGTCGTCTGGTCGATGTCGACGGCGCTTCCATGACATCTTCGGCTACAGCAGCAATATTCTCTGCAGAACGGCTACTCCGGGGTCTGCCACGCCTGGCAGCATCTCGTGTTGTGCCAGTCTCTTCGAGGCGAGCGGCTAAACGTCGCAGTGTTTCACCAGTAGGCGTTGGACGGCTAGGAAATCGGCGACGAAATTCACGTTGTGCCAAAGTCACCGACCGATTTTTGCTCAAATAAATAGTCACCAATATTCCGCGTTCTGGAGCAGTGTAGCGTAACATTGTTTATTAACGTGTATTTCGCATGTGTTTACTACACAAATGTCAAAACAGAACTGACATTAGGGGCCAATCGCAAAATTTATAGCATTTTCTGATAGGAGAATTACTTTTGTGCCACCTTATATATTCGCATACACAAAGGTTGGAGAACCTAGGCTCTAGGTCCTGTATGGACAGTTTACGCGTTATATGTTTTTATTTTAAGATCTAATTTGAACGCTGATTTGGCTTGAAGCAGAAAAGTATACTTAGTTCATCAGATCTTTCATTGCGGCCAAAACCTGGTTTTTGGTCTTCACTTTTTTCTAGTAGGGATATCTGCGGTAAAACCTTTGATCGAACCATACAATTTTTTTTTTAAGTCGGTCTGTTAGTATCGTATCAAGTTTGCGCATTTCAATGAGAATGACCCTTAGGTCGAGTCATTACATAGACGCAACAGTTTTTGTTGTTGCGCGACCGATCTTCATCTTATAGACTTTTTCAAATAAATATTAATTTAATGAATAAATGGTATTTTGTAAATGTGCAATAAATAATGTTAAGGCTATTTATGTCTCGAAAGTCCTTACTATTACGTTTAAGGAAGACTAAGAATGAGTACGACTTGACTCTAGGGAAGTCGAATATTTTTGTGCTCTCTGGTATCTGTTTTTGGTGTTCACTCTTCCAACGCAAATATAAAATAAATATTTCTGTCAAAGTGATATGGATTGAAACCAAAACGTTCATACCCACATCGAGAATTCAACTTGAATGTGGATTTTCGGTGGATTCTTGGTGCGATCTTCCCTTTTCTTTCAGGACTCACATAAAATCTACCTATCTCGTGCCACATGTATTTTATTCTCATCAACGTGTAGATAATTTATAATTTAATTTATAAAATTATTATGCAAAATTTAACTACGAATAGAATATGCTAAAAAAAGATTACATTTAGAAATGTTAAGTTCCAAAGCATTACGATTGCATCACTCCTACAATTTTTAATATCTGATTGAAAACGAATGCAACTGACATACATTATTTATCCGAGAAAATATAAAATTGAAAGATTTCTTGAACGTCATTAATAAATAAAATAAAAAGCAAAGGGCCCAAATGACTGCCATGTGGAACACCCGGAGTAACTTCAACAACGCGAGAAGCAAAACCATCGACTTTAACCATTTGCCTCCTATCAGTCAGATAATTAAAAAAAACATTTCAGCATTGAAGAATGAAGACTTTAAATTAGTCAAAAGAAGGGTGTGATGCACCCTGTCAAACGTTTTTTTAAAGTCAGGGTAAGGTACATCAACTTGTAATCGTTCATACGGCTGCCTTCCACCCTCTGCGATCCCGAGCACGCTGCTTCCAGTTGTCCAGACAAGCGCTCTGGCATCCGCGATGGCTTGGTCTTTAAAACGGAGGTTCGGTCTTCCTTGTTGTCTCGAACATGGGGGCTGGGATTCGAAGATCCTCTTGGCTGGAGCGTTGTTGTCCATTCGCTCGATGTGGCCGAGCCAATGTAGTCGACGAGTTTTAGCTTTTCGGACTACATGCACATCTTGGTACAGCTCATAGAGTTCGCGGTTGTATCTTCTCCTCCATTCGCCCTCCTCGCACACAGGACCAAATATCCGTCGAAGGATTTTTCTTTCAAAGGATCACAGTATTAACTATCCTTTCCTGCTTATCGTCCAGCACTCGGCACCGTATAGCAGAACTGGCAGGATAAGGGTTCTGTAGAGCATGCACTTTGTCCTTCGAGTTAGGTGTTTTGAACCCATTTGTTTTGCCAAACCGAAGTAGCAGCGGTTTCCTAGGGTAATTCTTCGACGGATCTGCACTAAGATGCCATTTGTGGAGTTGATGTTTACCCCGAGGTAGATGAACTCCTTTACGACCTCGAAGTTGCTGCTATCAACAGTGACATTTTGTCCTAGTCGGTGGACAGATGATTGTTTGTTTGGTGATAGCATATATTTAGTTTTGTCCTCATTCACTTCAAGGCCAACTAGTTTCGCCTGTTCTTCAATAGCCGTGAAAGCCTCTATCACGGCACGCTGAGATCGACCGATGATATCTAAATCGTCCGCATACCCCAGCATTTGGACTGATCTGTTGAAGATAGTGCCTTCTGTGTTGACACCTGCCCTGCGCACTATCTGCTCAAGAACAAGATCTTCTATACTGGGCGGAGGGACTGGTTCTTCATTGGCTGGACGCGGGTTCTCTTCTTGCCCCATCACTCTCTCTACATTTTGTCCGTTAAGCAGCTGCTGGAAATGCTGCTTAAATACATCTAATATTCCCTCCGTGTCGGTGACTAGGTTTCCATCGCTGTTACGAAGAGCCTGTGCTCCGGTCTTAAAGCCAGCAGCCAGTTGCTTGGCTTTCTTATAGAACTTCCGGATGTTGTTTCGGTCGCGGGACACTTCGATCTCCTTGAGCTGGGAGACTGCATGCTCTCTTTTCTTTCTACGCAGGATATTCTTCTTCTCCCGTCTCCTGGCTCGGTACTCATCCCTTGCTGCCCTTGTTTTCCTCTGCAGCGTTCTAATGTGTGCATCTTCTGTCACCTTTTACCACGGGCTTTTTCTCTGGGGTGGCTGGTATCCTAGGGTTCATCAGAACTATTAAATAAGTCAACAAAGCTAAATTAGTAGCACATGATCTACCACGAACAAAGCCATGCTGACCATTTGAAATATTGATTTCGTCCTTCACAATACTTTCGAACAATTTTGGCATTGCAGAAAGCTTTGACATAGGCCGATAGTTTTCTATTTTTTGCCTTAATTTTCGTTGCAGTAAGTATGTACTGACTTTTTTTTTAAAGTACTGACATCGCTTAAGCCATTTATGTAACTAGGAGTACCGTGGTAAGCGGAGTGGTAGGATTTTTGAACTTTGTTAAGCAATTGGTGTCCAAGACGGAGAAAACGTTTGTTCGGATATCATTGTGTACTACCTTGTGGCAGTAGTAGTAGCACTAAAGGTGCGAACAGACGGTCGTCTAAACTTGTCATCCGGATGACATCCTGACGTCACTATGACGTAGAATTTATCTTAAAGTAGTCATCCCGTCTTAAATAAACAAGTTTTCTGACGTCAGCATCATAACACCTTAAGTATTGTGGGTCTTGATACTCTTGTGTCATGTTAATGCATTTTTAAAGCATTATTAGTTGCATTTTAGTCGAATTAATTAATTAATTATTATTATTTATTTGACCCCATTGATAGAGGCATCGAATAAAAGGGTTTGACAAGTAGAATTTAATTAACAGGAGAAAACCCTCAGTAAGTTTATTTCGTCATAACGTTCCTAGAAATTTTTTGCCACAAGAAAAGTAAAAATCTTAAACGTTCAAATTGTTTGCAGAATAACTACCTAACGAAAATGAACTAATCAAAAATATGAATGAAAATTCCCGATAAGTGTGAATGCGTAAACACCAACCTTATCAATGAAGTCATATCAAAAAAAATACATTGAAAATGTATTTAAATTACATTTTTCAGTTCTTTGTTTTTATAACAATTTTATTTGAGAATTTGTGTTGCTTTTCACACAATTGCAAGCTGTTTCCTATTAATTCCTATTAACTACACATTTTGTCTCCTTTACATGCAGCTGGACTTTTAAACAAGATTTAATGTGAAAAAATTTAGCGGACTTTAGCAACTCACTAATCCATTTTTATTTTTATTTTTAAGAAGCCAGACACAAACAAATTATTCTTTAGAAACCTGCAAAAACTATTCGCAACCTCATCAACAATGTTTAACATTGTCAATGGATTAGGGAAGTGAATTTTGCAAATTTTGTTTAGCATTTGGCATTAAAAAGTTCTTAACCTATTATGTTCTTTTGTTCTGTAAAAATTTAAAATTTTTTAAATTTAGGGAACCATTTTTATTTTTTAAGAGTCCAGTTCTAAGCAATGGAGCCATTTCGGCAGCTCTGCTCGTCTCTTTATTTTCGCTGGCACTTTTCAGTACATTTGTGTACCAAAATACCTACTTTAGGTAACATCATGTTGTACAATAGGTAACACCTGCTTCGAAATGTCAATTTATACTTGTATAGTTACGACTTAAACATGGCTTTCCATGAATTAAATTGTATCCCCTCGGTTGTGGTGACTAACCTGGACACTAAATTCCTTATGCTATTGTAAAAAGTGCGAAAATTTGTATTTAAGCATTCACTAAATGCGAATATTAGTAAGGCTCAATTCCAATGTCACCACCTCAGCAATAAGCTTACAAAGAATGCAAAGAACAACAAATGTTGTTCTAGCGATCCACTCAGAGACGCACTCGGCTTTATTGTTTGTCCTTCGGCCTTACTAATAATCTACGTTATAAAATGTCGACTTTTAGTTGGCCGCGAGTTTAAATTAAAATTTACAGCATATTTGAAACGGTACCAATAAATAATTTGACCTCCATCTGTACTAGTACGAGGACTTTTTTTTGAATCTATTACATTTGCTGTCAATCTATTTGTCAAAACATCTGATATTGTTTTTGTTAGATATGTGAAATAGCGTTTAAGTAAAACATTTAACACAAAATTCTACGTTCTAAAAAATAATTTAATATATGTTTTAAACACTCAATACAATTAATACAACCTGATGAAATGCAAAGGTTAAAGAGCAGCACGAAAGAATGAATTATCAAGGTTTTTGAGATGACAGCTGTCAATCTATAGGTGCGCCGGTCATTAGTTTTAGTGTCAGTTTTCACACTGAAGGTACTTTAAAAAAATGTAAACAAATTGACGAATCGGAAACCTCTACAATAAGGAAAAAATAACTACATTTTTAAAATATGGCACTGTCAATGAGACTTGTGTTGCCATTGTGCTCCAAGTGAATTATTTTTTTTCATACCTTTTAGCATTTTTGTTTTCGAAATATATGTTACACTGTGCTTGGTTTTGTAAAACAAACGTTGCAACATATGCGGAAGGCCTACCAGAAGTTCTGATCGCATTATGTATGCCTAGACATATCTTGTCAATTTTGGAACCCTTTCGGGACGGAAAATGTACCTATTCTAAATTAAGTGTGCACACTTTGAGTTACTTCGATAATCTTCCAATCTTCTAATTTGTACAAAAGAAAACTATTAAAATTTGTTGTGAAAATTCACAATTTGTATGCTTTTCCTGCGCTAATTGGACTATTTCTTTATTGTTTGTATTTTCCTGATACATTTTTATTTGGTTAAGCAGAACAACCAAAATCGAATCCCAAATGCTCCAAAATAAAAGGTGTTTTTTTTTAGAGGTACAGAACTTCGAATTGAAATAAAACACAAGAAAATCGTTTTAATGTCCATTAATTTGGCTTTATTGGAAGGATAATTTTATGCCATTAATGATTAAATATGACATGCCCGAATGTGGCCGCCGCGGCTGGTTCGAATAAAGACAAGTCTAGAGGTCCAATTTTCTGCCACTCTTTCAAGCACTTGGGGCTGTATGTCGGCAAAAACGCCACGAATGTTGGCTTCCAAGTCCCCTAACGTTTCTGGTTTGTTGGCGTAGGCGAGCGACTTCACATATCCCCAAAAAAAATAATCCAATGGTGTCAAATCACACAATCTTGGTGGCCAATTGACAGGTCCATTTCGCGAAATTATGCGCTCATCGAATGTTTCCTTCAATAAATCGATTGTGACGTGCGCTGTGTGGTATGTAGCGCCGTCTTGTTGGAAGGAACCACATCTCATCCACAGTCATGCCATCCAATTCGGGAACAAAATAGTCGGTTATCGTGGCTCTATACCGGTCTCCATTGACGGTAATTGACTCTTCAGCATCATTTCGGAAGAAGTATGGCCCAAGTACTACACCAGCGTCGCACGAGCACACCAAACAGTCAGTTATTGTGGATGTAATGGCGTTTCAAGGGTCTTATGTGGATTCTCTTTACTCCAAATGCGGCGATGAAAATCAGCATCGATATCAATCTCATTTTCGGCCCATACACATCTAGCGTATCCTGCCAATTTATTTAAAAAAAAACTCTAATCACAAATTTTCTGAAAAATCAATTTCTTTTTTTATATTTTAAATACTTGGGGTTCGGCAAAGAATACTGCAAGCTCAAAATCACGCATTGCATGGTCTCGCGGCTTTAGTTCTTGCACAAGCTGGATCTTGTAAGGTCGTAAGAAGAGATATTTGCGCAAAATCTTCCATAAAGTTGATGGACAAAGCTCGAATTGCTGTGCACGTTGGCGAATCGATTCATTCGTGTCCTCTTCCACACTTTACTCAACAGCCGCAATCGTTCCTTCGGTGCGCACTGTTTGACGTCTCTGCGGATGCGTATTATCTCATAGAGTAAACGTAGTGCGAAAACGATCCATGGTTAACCGAATTAATTGCTCTGATGGACGATTATCAATAACCATAAATGAATGGAGCTTGCGGTAAACTTCGCGAACGGAACCATTAGTTTCGAAATAAATTTGCACGATTTGCAAGCGTTCTTCATATGTCGACCTGTTCATGGTGAAATGGCAAACAAAACTGAACATAAATGGCATTAGAGTTGCCAGATTTTACCACAAAATGTCAGTTTTATCTCTATTTGAAAAACCAACCTCTAAAAAAAATACCCTTTATAAGGGGTGATTTTTTAGCTGGTTTGGTTTTGGCAACACTGGTTTTGACAGCTGACGTGTGTTTAGTACCTTGTGTCACTGTCAAACAGCTTCAGTTTGGTTTGCAATTTAACCATGGATCGTCTTACAAATGAACAACGCTTGCAAATTATTGAATTTTACTATCAAAATTCGTGCTCGGTTCGAAATGTTCATCGCGCGCTGCTTCCATTTTATGATCGGCATTCTCGACCTTCTGAGCAGTCTATTCAGAAGATTGTGACCAAATTTCGCACCAAATTTACTTTGTTGGACATTAAACCACCAACACGTTTACGTACTGTGCGTATTGAAGAAAATATTGCGGCCGTATCAGCTAGTGTGACAGAAGACCGCGAAATGTCGATTGGGCGCCGTTCCCAGCAGTTAGGCCTTTGTTACAGCACTACGTGAAAAATTTTGCGGAAGGATTTGGGCGTAAAGCCTTTTAAGATAAAGCTGGTGCAAGAACTAAAGCCAGGCGACCTACCACAACGCCGAATTTTTGGTGAATGGGCTCTTGGAAAGCTGGCCGAGGATCCGCTTTTTTATCGAAAAATTGTGTTCAGCGATGAGGCTCATTTTTGGTTGAATGGGTACGTAAATAAGCAAAATTGCCGCATTTGGAGTGAAGATCAGCCAGAAGCATTGCAACAGCTACCAATGCATCCCGAAAAAGCCAATGTTTGGTGCGGTTTATGGGCCGGCGGCATTATTGGGCCATATTTCTTCAAAGATGATGCGAATCGCAGCGTTACTGTCAATGGTGAACGCTACCGAGCGATGATAACAAACTTTTTTTTGCCCGAAATGGAAGTTCTTGACTTGCATGATATGTGGTTTCAACAAGACGGTGCCACATGCCACACAGCACGCGAAACAATGGCGCAATTGCGAGGCGAGTTTGGTGAACAGTTAATTTCACGTTTCGGGCCGGTCAATTGGCCGCCTAGATCGTGCGATTTGACACCATTAGATTATTTTTTGTGGGGGTATGCCAAGGCTAATGTGTATAGGGACAAGCCCGCTTCGATTGACGCACTGGAAGCCAACATCCATACATTCATTCGTGAGATACCGGCCGATATGTGTGAAAGAGTATGCCAAAATTGGACTCAGCGGATGGGCTACCTGAGACGCAGCCGCGGTCAACATTTGCATGAAATTATCTTTAAAAATTAAATTGCAAGGTTCAAACTATCGATTCAAATAAATATTTCATTCATTTTTTCGATTTTTTTGTGTTTTTTTTTTAAAAAAAGTTCTAAACCTCTTAAAAAATCACCCTTTATTACTATACGTTGATTTGATACAAAAATATATGAATGAACGTCAACAGTCTTTTGCATGAATGAATGAATTATGACCATTAAAATTTAACCCCACAGTTTACGATTATCCGGCAACTAAATTTGTTTATTGGTGCCTTGAATATTACGGTGGCATGGCTTTCCCATCATCTTCGCGGTTAATAAAAATGTTTTCCACATTTATAACATTTTCGAAAACATACGCAGCCCATCTCAGAAGTTTGGAAGTCCCTTTTTCTGTAAATTGTAAGTTTGATTACAAGTGCCGACATTTATTCTTCTTCCCCATCTAATGACATCTTAACACAGCATTCTGTGATTTACTACACAATTACCCTGTTCAAGTGCTCAAGGGTTGACAAGTCAATATCGCTTAACGGCAACCAGATGATTGTGTTTACCTCACACGAATCTATACAGAAAAATAAGATTAAAGTCAAGTCGTCAACACATTCTTTATCTTATCAATAAGTGGCTCATTCAAATATTATCAAAATAGGTAGCCACTTGTTAAACTTGCTTTTAAAAACGGCTTTATTAGCATTTTCTATGTATAGCTGTAGCTGGTATAATTGTGCGCACGATCTCACAGTCCGACGAAACTATTTATACATCTGTGGCAATATAGTTTGTATTTATATCGGGGATCGATTTATGCTAATTTTAGAAATTTTATTTAAATTATATTTTAAACAAATCCATGGGGCGCGATACAGTCAGCTGTCGATCAATAGGGTTCTATGGTGTAATGGTTAGCACTCTGGACTTTGAATCCAGCGATCCGAGTTCAAATCTCGGTAGAACCTTAGATACAATTATTTTTTTTTCTGTATTAAATTTTATTTAAACTGAAATTTATGATAACTATTTTATTTGACTTTCAGCAACAGGTTGCCATTGGACATTGATACCTCCCTCTTCGGTTGCCACTGCGTTATGAGGAGCTTCTCCGCATACCTCTTTCTGTGGGCAAATGCAAGACCCTTGTCCACACGTACATTCGAATCGCGCATCAGTCGAGGTTGATTTTATTTGAGTCTGCCATTCTAGAATCCTTTTGCCACATTTATCTGAAGAAGCGCATCCATAAAGTTTGCCTTCCTCGATAAATCTCTTCTTGAATTTGTATTCATCATCATCATCCTTGGGGAGGACATTTGCATAGACTTTAAAGCCTTCAGCACAAGGTCCCTTAGAATCCCTGCAGAAGCAGCAAGTACAACTTTTATCAGCTTCTTTCTTTTGAGTTTCCTGCACTCTCTGGATGAAGCTACAATAAGCGCATTTAATTCTGCCTTCCAACTTCTTTTTCTCATTCTCGGTCAGGCCTTCAGATAAAGCATAGGCTTCAGCGGTCTTCTGAGTTGCCTGCATCCATTGAGATTCATCAATGAAGTTTGGGTTATATGCGTCGGCTGTCTGTTTGTAGTAGAATGCTTTGAAAGCCCTTTTAATGATGTAGTACGCTAAATGGGCTTCAACACGATTTAGTCTACATTTTTTGCCCAAGTCATGGAATATATCTTCTTTGCGCAATTTCTTTCGCAGGACATCGCCAACTTGGTCGGGTACTATATCAAAATGTAAAAAGGCGAATGCGATGACATCAGCGGCAGCTTTTGCCTTGCACTGATGAATGCCGCATATGCTGAGGACTCGTACAATGGTTTCAGTGCAATCGAGGATGCGTTCGATGAATTTTGTAGATTTGCTTATTTGTCGAATGCAGTTGCATGGCGGCCTTGGAGGTTTGTGAAAACGTGCACATTCGTCGTTGTCACATCGGCAGTAGCACTCGAATTGGTTCATTTTTGCAGGATCTGATTGGAAGAAATTTTGTTTTATTTTATTTTTATTTTTTTTTTTTTTATATCTAACGTTTAGCTCCAAAGTTCTATGTGAGAATTTATTTGGTATTCTCGTTGACTGAAGGTAGGTGGGTATCTTTATAAAATACTAACATGATGATGCATCTATCTTTTCTATGATGGTCTTAATCACATCCAATATATATTTGTTCACATATTGGTACGACTGAGTTCGTCGCATGTTCTCCTCCATTCGTCTTCTTCGCACCACATATTCTTCAAAGAAATTTGTTCTTAAAAAAGCTTAGAATCTGCCCTGTTTTGTGCTTATTATCCAGCACTCAGCATCATACCGCGGGTGCTTTAACGGAGTTGGGCAGCTTTGTCCGATTATTCGTTGGAGCCAGTGTAAATAATAATTTTTTGAAAAGAAAATTAGGAAAGCTGCTGGTAGATAATTGGTTACTAAGGGTAAATTCAAAAACGTCAACATTTGAGCAGTGAGGCGGCATCATTGCGATTATTTGCGATTCTGATGCGATGCGCACCAGATGCTGATGCTTTGTTGATTGAACATTTTGTTGGCGTTTTAGAACGCAAATGTTTACATTAAACATTTTTTTTATGAAGTTAATTTTTTATTTAAACTTTCTGGGCTTCTTCTTGCATTTGTGAAAAATATTTCCTGTAAACATTTTTTTTTTTTAGTTTTTTCGATCAAAAATATATGTATTTATTTATTTAAATATATTTTTACATTAAACAAAAGCATTTCATCAGTTAAAATCGTTTATTTACTCACTTTTCTTTCTATTCGGATATATTTAAATTGTTTTGCCTGCCGAATCAACAACGAATCAAGCTATTTGGTGATGCTTTTGTTTGAAATGTTTGCGCATCAGTTTACCTAAGTTTGTAATAATGTACACTTGTTATAGAAAGTGATGCGAATATTTGCATCAATGTTTAGTTTACAAAGCATCAAGACCATCATGATGCCCGTGATGCGTTAATGAATTTACACTATCAAAGACAAAAATATGTTTTTCCATTCAAAGTGAGATATTTCAAAAATTTATTGACGTATTAGAGACCTTAAATAGATCAAATTAAATCTGTAAGAACAAGCTAGCTAAGTAAGATATTGCACTTCAAAAAACAGTACTGTACTACTCCAATTAATGGAAGCGGTAGCTATACATAATGACGAACCCACCAAATGCCTGCCTGACCTAATTTTCTTGATTTGTTGGTCCAAAATTATTAAATATTAGGCGTAAACAGCCCATATAGCACCCAAAGCCTAGCTTCTTCAACATGTGTGTGTGAGAACATATGCTTTTTGACACGAAGGGCCGTATAGTTTAATGCCGATTTCGAATAACAATTAATTGTTTTGAGAAGCTTCTTATGACAGTTCGGGATTTGAACCAGTGACCTCTCGCTTAGTGGTCCAACGCACTTAACCACTAAGCCACTGAACCCACAAGTCTAAAATTACTAGTCAAAAAAATGTTATCCTTGTAAAAACACGTTACTCAAATTGTTCATTAGCTCTTGGAGTATAACTTGTTATAGTTAAAGAAACCTTTTAATTTCGAGTGATTTTATTCAAAAATCATTATTTTCGTCCCTTAATATTCGTCGTAGACCCCCTTAAAGTATAAATATTTATGATCCGGACCAAAATTGAAGCATATTTAGCAATGTCCTAGGAAGGTGACATTTGGACCATATATTCCCTAGTGTTCCGAACTGGTTAAGTGTAAAAAACATAAGGAAAGGCTACAGTCCGCTTGAGGCGAACAGTATGATACCCTATCCATATCCCTATATGCCTCAAAGGAAAAAGCATTAAGAAGATGATGGATAGCATTTAATTTAGTTCTATTAATTAAAAAAAAAAAAGTTTTTTCGAAAAAACGCCCCCAAAAAGTGGGCGTGGCCAAAAACTTTGTATGGGCGATATGTTGGAAAAAATATTGGCTAAATATTTTGTTAGACATTTTTTTTCGCTTTCTGTGAAAATTTTCGAAGAAAACAGCATTTTAGGCAAAAACGCCCACAAAAAGTAGGCGTGGCAAAAA